>OV815297.1:0-4946783 GCA_929108145.2 Limnephilus rhombicus | reverse complement strand
AAAAATTAAATAAGCAGTAATTTTTGAATGAAACACAAGTATATATTGCATTTTTTGGTAAATGTATCTTTTCTCGGAAAATTTTTTCAATGAAGATGAGTGTTTCAGGCTGATAATTATTGCTTGTAATAATAATAATATTTGACTAATTTATATAGCGCCGTTTTCGTGAAAAATCACCTCAAGGGCGCTGTTCATAATATTTGTTAAAATAAATTTAAATGAATTGTCATGAATTGAAATAAATTTAAATGAAATAAAATTAAAATCAACTCAACCGAATTCAATATAATGTAAGTTAATTCATTTTTAAACAATTGAATTGAATTTTATTTATAGAATTAAATTTTATATCGTAAATTTTATTGATTTCGTCGGGTGGGAATACTATCCTGTTCTACCGGTATTCCAACGGAAGATGCTCCGAGGAACTAGCGTCATTGATCCCTTTGGCACCGGTGCATACTCGGGAAACACGCCAAACACGAGCCCAACATACGTACACATGAGAACGGATCGCTTCTTCGACTCGTTCTTGTGTTCAACAGCTCGTCTGTGGAATGATTTGCAGGCCTATGTGTTTCCTCCTTCCTACAACATGGGTCTCTTCAAAACCAATGTTCATTACTTCTTCTTCTCAAAAATACCCTCCACACAGCATCTCAGATGATACAGGCCCTGAGGGAAATTATTTTTCTCAGGGCCTCCTGTGTGGAGTTAATGTAAAAAGAATATTACTGAATTGAATATAATTTTATTAAATTTAATTTAATTCAATTCAAATAAAATAAAATTATTTTGCTCCCTTGGTGTGATTTTTCACAAAACTATACTAGAAAAATCATCAAAATATAATAATTATAAAGCAATGCAAGGTCACCGAGAATCCCATTTCCAAAGAATCAACCTTCCAAAACTAACGGCAATATTAGCGACATTATCAACTTCCTGACACGCAAGAACTGAGACTAAAAACCACCCACTCTAAAAACTAACGGCAATATTAGCGACATCATCAACTTCCTGACACGCAAGAACTGAGACTAAACCACCCACTGTAAAAACTAACGGGAATATTAGCAACATCACCAACTTCCTGACATCCAAGTTGAGACTAAACCACCCACTCTAAAATATAATAATTATAAAACAATACATGGCCACCGAGAATTTCATTTCCAAAGAATCAACCTTCCAAAGATAACAGGAATATTAGCGACATCACCAACTTCCTGACACGCAAGAACTGAGACTAAGCCACCCACTCTAAAAACTAACGGGAATATTAGCGACATCATCAACTTCCTGACACGCAAGAACTGAGACTAAACCACCCACTGTAAAAACTAACGGGAATATTAGCAACATCACCAACTTCCTGACATCCAAGTTGAGACTAAACCACCCACTCTAAAATATAATAATTATAAAACAATACATGGCCACCGAGAATTTCATTTCCAAAGAATCAACCTTCCAAAGATAACAGGAATATTAGCGACATCACCAACTTCTGACACCCAAGAACTGGGACTAAACCACCCACTGTAAAAACAGAAAAAAAAATGATTAACAAAAAGGAAATTTACTTACTGTTACAAGTGATCGTTGATGGTTCTGGTAACCAGACGCCTTTTTCGCACACGGGGAAAGTAGGCGTGGATTGGTCGTAACCAATGTTGCAGGAATACTGTAGAAAGCTGTATTCTGAAACAAGTTGGCCCGGTCCGAGCTTTGGATTTCTGACTTCGATGTGTTTCCCTCCTTCCGGATAAGGGGGCAGAATACAACCTCCCTCGCTGCAAAAATTGATTTACCGATAGAATAAAACACAAAATATGAGAATTAATTTAAAAATTAAATTTAGGTCCGGTTGTTTCGAAAAGATTTAAAAATTTCAGATTCTTTTTTTTTCAAATGTAACGAAATCATTCGATTGATTTTTTTTCAAATCAGAATTGGGTTGTTTCAACTTAAATTTAACTTCCGTTACATTTGAAAATTTTACACGGTGTTCACCGCCAAATCGGACTAATTATTCCAGAGAAATCTATAGGAATATTTTTTTACGCTTGCAACACTCACAAGTTGTTTATGAAATTAGTCGCCTATCAGAGTTTTTCGGATTTTATCATTAGCCGTGCGTGATTTTTATCGACAAATAAAACATAAACGTGTGTTTTTATTAGTATTCAATTAATTACATGTACAGTAAAGTTAAATTGATAACATGCAAACGTATTACTTAAATATTCTTCCTTTTTAGATCAATTTTATGAGTCTGCAGAACAGCTACAGTTGAAATGCTCAAATGTCGCCAGAACCATATAGGAAATGAATTAAATTCCGATCGAAACTATCTGACTGTCAAACATGTACACTAGTGGACTTAAGTATGGACACTTTTTATGAATTTCTTGTCTTTGATGTTCATTCGCTCTTTTTTAAATCATGTTGGTGTTTAACTGTAATTTTGTTAGCTAATTAATTCAACAACATATCACACTGTTATATTTTAATAGATTTAAACGTTTTTTTGGAAAAATAACAATATATGCTGAATACAACGACGACATGGCAAAACACAAATTTTTTATTTATTACGAAAATTTTGCATAATATTTCAAATAAACATTTAACGTTAGTATTTCGTTGGAAATCCTTTAAATTTTAGGCGTGGGCGTGGAGTCCACCAAAAGTCACTAATTTTCAGGTTTGGTGAGGTTTAAATTATTTTTCTTTTATTGCTGGGTTTGCGATGAGAAACCAGTGTTTTCAATCAATACCAGAGATTTTCAATAGGAATCAAGTCCAGATGAATTCCTGGCCAAGGCAGAACAACAATATGGTGGTTCTTTAACCATTTCGTGCTCGTTTTGCTATGTGGCATGGGGGTCCATGCTGCTGGAAATTGCATGTACCACGGTTACCCTCGTACAAATCATTGTGCTGGGCAATAATTTTGGCTCCAGTATTACATTTTGATACCTGTTACCCTTAATTTTGCCTTTTACCACTCCCAGACATCCAAAACTATCCATTATCATGCAAGCCCACGCCATTACACTCAGAGGAAGTTTCATTGTCGCAGTAATGAATTCTGGTATTACATCTTCAACTTGATGGCAACGAACAAATCTGATTCCATCCCTCTCAAAAGTGAAAATTTTGGTCTCATCACTCCATATCACCTTTGCCCAGTCTTCTGAGGTCCATTCTTTATGTGTTATAGCCCATTTCAGCCGTTTATACCTCTGTTTTATGTTATGGTTAGACATTTTTTATTCTTGCCTATTTTCTTCCTAAAAGTTATATCAATAATATCGAGTCCAGCAGCTTTAACGACCTTGTTAATAACTTTGGGTATTTGACGATGGTTCTGCAGGATAATGCAACAATTGCTCCTTTCATTTTGTTGCGTAACCTTTGGTTTTTGGACGATTTTCGACTGTTTTTGTAGTTTTAGTCTCCTTGCAGCATTGGCAAACCTTTCTTACTCCAGACTTGGTAGCTCCTCCACCCAATATTTTTGCAATTTTTTTCGTATGTGTAGCCTTTTTCAAGAAGTGTAACAGCTTTGTTTCTCTTTGGGCAACCAATCAGTACGTTTTGGCACCTTAGGAGCCATTTTAATAATAGTTATTAAAAAAAAACCATATCACTATTCTTTAATGGATGACTGACTAACACGGGTGTAAAACTTAATCGTGTTGCATCTTAAAGTGTCCTGATTGGAGCACACACGATGATCCTCTGCACTTTGTGGGTGATTTAAACAGAACACGAGACTTTATAAGGTTGCCAAAACTCAAATACATTATTCTCAAAAATTGGTTGTTTTCGAGGCGTTTGCTCCCATTTCTCATAAAGAGTGATAAGAATTTTGAATCACCATGTGGCATATCGTATGGTATGTTTATCAATCAACTATAGCACAAGGAATACGAAAAAAAACTTCCGAAAGAATGGTTCCGTAACAAAATAAGTTGTTTTTTCATAAGGCAAACAACAAGATACAAGAAATCTCGAAAAGTGTCCATACTTAAGTCCACTAGTGTACATGCTTGCTTGACCACATAACACATCGTAAAATACAGGTTAGTTGTGTATATACTTGACATTTGACATCCTTGAAGTGCGAGCGTTTTTGCGAATAAAAAATCTTATCTTAAACAACGTCTGATACGATTTTTTAAAGTGAATAGCTAATTAGTACAATTAATAACTATGCAGACAATGTGATAATAACTTTCGGTCGGTTTGTTGTTGGTATTATGTCGTTCGGTCATATTCTTGGTATATCAGCACTCTCCACACGGACACTTCGGAGCGCCGCACAGTAAAGTCTCGCTGTGAACTGCGCTGTGAATCGTTATCTTAAACGTCCACTACACTACTCGCTTCGACGCTTCAACGAAGTCCTCGACAAAGTTAACCGAATTTCGAAGTTCGTGTCTACACTACGCGCTTCGAACTTCGGAGCACTTCGAGTCCTTTGATTTTGGCCAAATACCAACAATTATCGGAAGTCAGGCGAGGCGAAGCGAAGTTGCACGAAGCGAAGTGATCACTTCGATCAACTTCGCGAGTAGTGTAGTGGAGCTTTTACTTTCGGTCTTTACTTCTCTGCGCGGCGCGGCGCGCTCCAAAGTCTACTTTTAGAGGATGCTATTGTTTGAAATAATATTTAAATTTTCCTGTTTTATTTATAAAATGCTAACGTATTACAAATACATTATGATTCTTGTTTTAGGGTCATTGCAGTCCAAATGAGAAATGCATATGTTCTGGAGGAATACAACATAATTTATGATATTTTTACGAGTCTGCGTTTTGGATACTGGTTGTAGGTACCTCCAAGCAGAACCAAATACTTTACCAATAGTGAAGTAATAATACCAATACCAATAATAATATTACCAATAGTGAAGTAATAATGTATACACGTGAAATGCATAAATGGTTTTCCTCGGTAAGAACCATTGTATAATGTACTTATAATTTGATTACATTGTTTTTATATTACTGCTTGTCATAATAAGATGGCAGATTAGGTTTCGCGTTATCAACCCGCATACAACTAATTAAATATAAATACTGACTTATTATACATATACTTATTACTTGCAACTCTTAAAACAAAGAAGTTTTACGTATATAAATAAATAAACATTTGAACTGACATAGTTTCGTTTATTTTGTATTTAAATAAAGTTATAACATTGAACACAAAAGGCTTTTTATTATAAAATACTACTTATTCATATTGTGATTTTGTAAATTTTATCAGCTATGATTAGAGGTGTTTAACTCAAGATTCCTTTACACAACATATGTTAAATGCCTAATAAAGACATGTGTTTTTAATTGCCTTATTAATGTCAGTTAAAGGTTCATGTTAATACGCTAGGTCATGACTCCAGTTCCTAAACTGTGCAATTTTCTTTGTGAAGGTTGAACCAGTTATATATGTAGAATAGTACGATGGCGCCAGCCCTTTATTCTGTTATTTATTTATTAACGCCCTTTTTCGGGGCTTTTACACGTGAAATGAACTCTACTATGACTCGAAGCGCTTTGTCAAAAATCATGTACACGATTATTTATAATTGCAATTCACTAACACACTCAACTTTTTTACATCTTGTATGAAATCAAAAATCTCCACGTACATACAAAAAAATCTCTATATTCTCAAAGCAAATAATTAGGAAAGTAATTTGATGGTAAATTCAAGATTTCTTTTATTATAAATTATTGTAGACTCGTAAATTATTACAGTATAACATGGCAATAGATTGTAACATCATCGGCTTACATGAGAAATAAGTTTGTATTTTTTTCAATGTTTTCACCTGTGTTTAAGTCATTTTCAATCTCTGAATCCAACGATTTTCGACAATTTTATATGTTGAAAATATATTTAATATAGGTAAGGACAATTACAATGAATTAGAAAGACAGAGTTTATAAATAAACAACGCTTTTTTCAATGTTTCAATAGCTGAAATCAACTAGGAAACTGGCGGGAACTAGAACAGTAAAGCATTCATGTCAAAAATTTTCGCACGTCTGCGCATGCGCCTATCATAATTCTCCACTAACCGGCGGATTTTGGGCGGTTAGATTTAAATGAAATTTTCATTGAAATTTCACTTGACGGACGGTGAAACAATCCAAATTTCGTTGATTGACGATTTATTTGCGATTTGATGGTTCGTAAGACTTGATTTTTTTCCAAAACAACTAGCCCTAACACTCCCCATAATTCATAATCACGTCTAAACAAGCAACGTCAAAAAATGCAGGAGGGCCTAAAACATTATAATCTTGATTGTACACAGCATAAACTGAAAATAAATGTTAAAAAGTGTTTCGTCGTGATTAATGAAATAGCATTACCAATGAACAGCTCAATATTATAAGAAGTCAATGATTTGGGAGTGACATTGGACTCTTAGCTTATTTGTGATATTCATATCGACTCAGTAACACCAAAAGCCTCGAAAGGATTCATTCTTATAAAATTTAAAAAATTCAATAACTTTATAAAAATGAAATTCCTACATTTTGCTTACGTTTTCAGCTTGCTAGAATATGCCTAACAAGTTTGGAACCCGCAATGGAAATTATATGTGGACAATCTGGAACGTGTTCAAAATCGTTTCCTACAATACCTTGTTCGTGGTTATCGACTCCAATTAACTCACAAAGACTCGGCCGCATATTTCAATATACTATCATTAGAAGATCGAAGAAGCTTGGCTGAAATTCTTTCTACAAAAAATATCCAGATCCGTCGTAGATTGCCCAGAACTTTTACAACGAATCCAGCTACGAGTTCCTAACAAACGAACCAGATCAGACATAATTCTTGCCTCCCTCGGGGCAACACAAATTCTAAGCAGAACTCCTTAGTTCATTGGAGGGGACCCCACCACTTTCCCAACGGCGTTATAAGGAAACATATGGTTTCCTCTTTCACCGCACACGTCAAGAATCTATTTTATTGAACGAAGTTACATTTATTTGATTAACTCTAGACCCTCCAATGTCCATGCATACGGGGTTAGAAAGCAGTATGCAAGTACTTACATTAACATAATACAAAAGAATAATCAATCTGGCAGCCCGTAGAATAATTCTTTTGAAATCTATAGAGAAGAAATAAATACAGATAAAGGTGCTATTAATAAAAAGAAAAATAAGAGCTGCGCCCGGTTAAGGAAACCTGGATAAAAGAAATAACGAAAAAGTAACAGTGATAATATAAAGCAAGTATTTACAGTAATAACTGAGAGAAGATAAAATGCATAAAAAGAAAATATACAAAGAAAGTATTCCACAAACCACCAGGCAGTCCCAATGACAACGTGCTTGGCTATCGGCCCAACCGCAGACGTAACCCGGAGTCTGCGGCCTTCAGCCGACTCCCCGATTTTGCCAAGAAGAAATATGTGTGGGATTTGTTGATTTATGTCTTTATTTTACTACAATAATTGGTCACTATAATAGAAATATAAGTAAAATCACAATATTTGTGATTTTACTTAATGATTTAATGCTAGCGCCGGCCGCGGAGTACAAATGCGCAGGCTCGTTAATAACGCCCCTTGCGGAAAAAAATAAAATAACCATTTTTACCAAGTAAATTATAACCGTACAACGTTGCCAGATGTAAAATACATTCAATGCATTTTACAACGTGATCGCGGAAGAAAGCTTATTAGTAATATATCGTGTTTAAGTGTATACGGGCTTTATTTATGTTTTTGCAAGAACACACGTTATCGGCCGTGGAAGGTTTTTTTTTATTAAAGCTGAGAATGTTTATTTTGTGATTTAATTAAGACTGGAATAATATAAAATAAGTAGTGCCATGTCCTTTAGCCAAAAGCAGTATTGAGGATATGAATATGTTATGTGTGGAGTTGTTATGTAATTTATTTTTGGATTCGTGATTTAATAGTGCATTTTTATACAGCTCTTTTATGTCAAAATTCGCAAGTATGTAGTTGGTACCTATTGGTATTGTTTCTTTTTGTCCCGTTGGCGTCATGTATCTTTTCTCGGAAGATTTTTCAATGTGGATGAGTGTTTCAGGCTGATAATTATTGCTTATAATAATTGTTACCCTTTGTGCTATGCATAAAAATCTTGTCTTAAACGTTACTTTAACAATTAAAAATAATAATCTATGTACCAGTTAGGAGTATGTAACAGTTAAGAGTTAAGAATATTTACTGGTATTATGATACGAGATTATCTGTCGGGATCATTACCAGTAAAATCCCTCAGGCAAAATTGTTCGCTTTGCGAAAAACTCATATACCTATGTCTCATAGCAGTTGTCGTGTCTGTTACTACCATGATGAGAAATTTGAACTAAACGGTATTAGAGAGAGAATTAAAATATACACTATTATGAACCAAATTTTCCGGCAGCAATTAAAAAAACCTTTTTAATAAATTATTTTCACATAAAACGACAAAAAGGTAAAGTGATGTAACGTTTATTATACATATTTTAAATTAAAATTTGTGTTTTTTTTTTCGTTATCAATAAATTTAGTTAGAAAAACCACATGTTGATCTCTTTTTAAAACTTATTTTTGCAAAAATTTTGTTGAATTTTAAAAATTATTAATTTTTTCGAAATGTTAAATTTGAAAGCTTGCCTCTTTCACCACCTAGTTTCGAATACGTAAATAAATATTTGATTTATTTGGATTTAATTGTAAAACGGAAATAAAACCTTCTGACAAAATATGCCCGACATCTGAGGGGTTTTTTTATTTATGAATTTTTTATTTTAGTAATTCTGGGCCTAACAATCAACGTCAATAAAACTAAATGGATGATATTTGGACGACTAGATCACTCTGAATCAGTGATACTGTTAAGAGGAACGCATGCTTGGCCTGTTTCATACAAAATTTTGTTTTGGATTTACGGCTAAAATACCAAATTAATTGGTTTTTTCTTTTTTTTAAATGATAAGTTAGGCATGTATACAGTTAGGATGTGAATCCGATTTTCGATTTTTGCTTTAAATTATAAAATATAGGCCCCAAAAGATGACGATTTATCCATGAATTTAGGAGGCAACTTTGGATTTTTTTTTCTGGGCATATGGACGCAATTTAAAAAAAAAAAACTCCTCACATCCTGAGTGAGGAATATGATGAAGTATACGATAAAATTTTATTCTGCACTGAAAACAGTTTTATTCGTGTAAAAAACCGAATTTAGATACGCGCAGATTTGTAGTAAAATTACTTAGGTTTTTTGTTGTTGTCTCATCCACTCATTTGCCAGCCGGACGGGGCAGCTTGTACGGGGTAGCTTGCGCGGGTCGGGGGAAGGAGTAAAATCGCGCCAGACAAACTAATACATACATAACTCAATCGCCATACATTAACAATGGGTGTATCTATGTCTTTGTTTGTTGACAATATGCAGGTGTTCGTTGTTTTAGAATCGTTTTCGAATCGTTACCGAAAAAATCGAGAACCATATTCAACGTATTTGTGTTTACTTGGTAGGTAGTAAGATTATCATTTTTTGCAGTTCAGCTTTTATTTTTTAAATATTTTCTACGATATCGGGGTACCTACCTACCTAGGTATTTATGGCAGTGAGGCATGGGAACTGGCAGAGGAGAATGAAAGTAGGTACCTAGACTGAATGCGAGACGGGTATGCGTACCACTGCCCCGGAAACCATTTATTGGATAACCAACACTTCTGCCATAGGTCATCCCAAATGGTTCGCTACGTTTGGTGACTTAGCAGGGTTGCCCGGGTTCATGGGGTGAGGTTTGTCCGAGTCTTGGTGGCGGATGCGTCTGCCCACCAGCTGCATGGCAGGCCGGATCGGGAGAGAATGGTTGAGGGAAACCCTTTGACGTCTCCAGCCGTAGGTACTCTCTCTGAACATCGCCTTGCATCGCAGTGGGAAGGATGGATTCTTGCATCCGTCACTCCTAGATGCACTGACCCACAGATTCCTAATCATCCGCAATACTTAACCTTTTATTTTTCAGAACTTCCTTTCCTAAAAAGACCCCTTATTTTCCTCGGGGCCTCCTGTGTGGAGCTAATGTTAAAAAAAGCTGTAAAAAGAGATTCCTAAGGCGTATGTATAGAAAACAAATATATATATACATAGTAAATTCCGAGACGCCGATTTTGGAACTTTACAGAATAATTGAATGTGAAGTTACACATATTATTTGACTTTCAAATCTGACATATTAACAAAGGACAAGATTATGTTTTTATACAATAGCTCCACACATGCCCAGAAGAAAATAATTCTCCCCTATAAGGGCCTATGTCATCTTCGGGGATGCTGAGTGGAGGGTATTTTTAGGAAAGGAAGGAGAGGATGTTCTGGGAAATAAAAAGGTAGAAGGGGTGGGTTGGAATCTGGGTTCAGTGTGTCCAGAAGTGACGGACGAATGATTCTATCCCTTCCCGTGCGGTGAAAGGCGATGTTCCGAGAGAGCCCTACTGGAGAAATCAAAAGGTATCCCTCAACCAGTCTCTCCCAATCTGGCCTGCCATGAAATTGGTGTGAGCTGTAGCAGAGGTGTTTGTTATCCAATAAATGGTTCCCTGGGCTGCGGCACCCATACCTCTCTCCCAAAATGAGTATTAACACTCAAATTTTTATAGGCGTTTTTATTGCTGTTTTTTTTTTTATTCCAAAAATATTCTACGTCTTCTACGACATTATATTGATAAACTTTTCCTTGGAATTATTTCGCTGAGAATTGAAATTGTTATTATTTTGAATTTAAGTTTTCTAAAGGTACAATATTTTATTTCTTACTGGCGAGTTCCCGGCATGCGTTGCAATGTCACTTAATAAAGACATTGTTTCTCCCTGCGTGTCCTTTCCCATTCGTCCCGTTCCCTTTCCTCTCTCTCGTACCCTTCTCCTCACGTTTTCCCACTCTGTCTTCCCTCTCTCCACTCCTATCTTCCGCTTCTCCCGTCCTGCTAACTCCCCTCCCTCCTCCCGCATTCCATAAATTCAGTCCCGATACATTCAGTTTTCAAACAGCTCGCGTGCCACTTAAAGCATATATAACTAGTATATTTGCGGCACGTTCCAGAGTGGAAGATACTCTCAGTATCGCCCTGATGTAAGACCACCATTCAGAATTGAAACGTTGCTTGAAATGGCATTAGCCGTGTTTGGTGACCAGATCTGAATAGCCAGGTACTTCCCCACCTTCCTCTTCCCGATCTCTTTCCCCTCCCCACTACCTTCAGCCTCACAGCATACCCCAATTGGGGATGCCATGATGCACTGGCTTCAGATGTGAGCAGTTGGGACTCTTAAAATTCTAATAATATTTCTAAAATTCTAAAATTCTCTTAATATTCATTAAAAAAAAATCTCACCACTATATATATTAACCATCGCGGGCATGCGCACATCAAATCCCCAGAATTGCATCGCAATAGGATGATTGGTTTAGCAACGCGTATGGAACAAACATACATACAAGCAAACATACATTGATTTTTATACATAGATGTTTCGTAGAGTTCCTTGCAGAATTGTATAATATTATCATTATTTTTTCCGGAGCTCTTCTAACAATACATGTCTCAGCTAATATTGAATGAACTAAGCAAAAGGGTGATTTCTCGTCTTGACGAAAATATATTGACATATAAAATAAAATTTTTGTTTCGGTGGTTTCTCGCGTTTTTACTGTGTACACGTCGAAACGCGGGACACCGGACACACTAACACCATTACGAAATATGTCGGGAGTCTCCCATATTATAGGACGTGTCGCTATAGATATTATCAACAAAAGGGGCATTGCACCGTCTTCGTGCAAGTATTCGGGCATGGAAATAAATGCCATATTTTGTTTAACGCTCAATTTCACTTATTTACAATTTTACGTCATGCATCCGATTCCCGTATCTCCTATAACAATATAATATCTCCGTTAATTTCAAGGCACTACACAAAAAGATCATTCCTCGTATTCTCCGATAAAATGATGTAACATAATAATTACGCGGCCTTTTCTTTAAAACTCTATAACACCATATTTTGCTCGCTAGCGCTGCAACTAAATACCACTACATAGAAATCTTCCCTTCCCGCCTCCCCGCTACACACCGCAAATACAATATTTCGTAAGAAAGGGACAAACGAAAGACATGAGATTATTGAAGATCTACTTCGGTCGCCGGCAAACAATGGTCTTAAATGGTTGCAATGTCGAAAAGGTGGAAAGATTTAGATACCTCGGCAGTATTCTCACGGAGACTCTTGACCCAGATGTGGAGGTTAGATGCAGAATTGAAGCAGCAAGAGCTGCGTTCATTAAAATGAAATCCCTCTTCTGCAATGACTATATCAGCTTAAAATTAAGGCAGAGAATGCTAAAATGTTATGTGTGGTCGGTCTTGATGTGAAACATGGACCTTGAAAGTAAATACCATGAACAGGTTAGAGGATTTTGAAATGTGGCTTTACCGGAGAATGCTCAAGGTCCCATGGACCGACATGATCACCAACACAGAAATTCTCAGGCGGGCTAGAGCAGATAGAGAACTGCTTACATTAATAAAAATCAGGAAAATTTCATATCTGGGTCATATACTTCGAGGGGAGAAGTATCACTTGCTCCATTTGATATTGAAAGGCAAGATACAGGGTCGCCGAGGGCCTGGTAGGAGACAAATGTCTTGGCTGCGTAATATACGAGAGTGGACCGGCATTAGAAGTGTGGAGGAGCTATTCCGGGCAGCGCAAGACAGAGAGACCTTCTCAAGAGTGATTGCCAGCGTCGGGGGGACCTGATACGGCACGCAAAGAAGAAGAAGAAGTAATTTATACATTTAAATTTACAAAATTTCTAATTAATTATAATATTTCATAGTGCAAACTAAATTTTATGTAGTTTTATGTAGCTCCTAAAATACATCTTGAACTTTACAATTGGTGTGGACTTTAATGTTTCTTATAGCGTGTTATATAACTTCATTCCTTTGTACAGTACACTGTTCTGCGTATTCGCCTTGTCTTTTTTTTAAGCCTGATTTCCTTGCACGTCCTTGTGTTGTGTCTGAGTAGTATTTTATTAAAATGATGTTTATTATTTTATGTATAAATATCGTGGTATTCAAGGTCAGTATCTGTTTAAGAAAAATTATATTTAATCATAAAAATTTAATCGCATACTAACCTTGCTGGAGACGGAGTGATTGCGGTCACGGACGCTGGAGCTGAAATAAATAAGACTCCATTTCAGTCGGGTATAAATTACTTACGAGAAAATAATTTTATTGCCACTGAATAAATAAACTGAAACAAGAGTGATAAAGATTTCATAGAAAACTGAGGAAATTAATTTCATTAAAAGTAAGGTCATAGCTTACTTCGGGCGCACGAACGCCTCCATAACACACTAGAGGAGACCTGTGCAAAACCGTATATCTCTAAGGTAGAAGCTCTGTGGTTTAGTAAATTAAAATAAAATTCTGTTTATAATTATTATTTTTATTAATGAATTTACTAAGCAACAAAATAAAAAAGATACGTGTTAGAAAATCTTAGACACAAATGTACGAAAAAAATCAAGACCTTTACTATTCTTCAATTTTGCTCCGTGGGGTGGGTAAAACCGTATCGGTACCTTATAAAAATTGCAAAAATGCAGGCTTAAAACGGTTTAGGACTTTTGTCGTAGATGAACCCAAACCTTGATTGTTCATGTATTTATTGTGTGAATTTCGGCATTTTGAAGATTTCTGCTGCTTTTAAGTATTCTTCACTACTAATCAATTCAATATCCGTAAAAAATTACGTCAGGAAACCGAAAATCTTAAAACATATTGTATCTCGTCAGCGGGCAGGCATGTTCCGACAAGTTTCTGCTGACTTGCATTGGTTTCGGAGTCGTACATGGGACGTTGTGCGGGGCAGGAATATTAATAAGTAATAAGGCTTTTTAGAGTAATACGATTTTACCCCGGTATACGGCTTTATACAGGTCTTCCCTACTATTGTTTTATCTCTTCTCCTGTTCACAGCGAATTCTGTTGCAAAATATATTTTTTTACCGGGTGACAAGTTACTGACACACTTTAAAAGTATTGGTCCGGCAGAATATCTGAAAAGGTCAATTTTTTAAAATACAAGTAACCAGGCACAGATAAGTTTGTATCTCGCTTCGAGGAGAGTAGAGGCTAGCAGTCCACAATGGAGTGCTGATAACAACCCTGTGATACGTGGTTCTGGCAGATGTAATAGGCAGTGAATTAGACTGAATGCTGCGGAAAAAAGATTCCTGAGGCGAGGGTGGAGTAAAATCACGTTTGACGTTATTACTGGTCATGCAGGAGAACCGCAAAGAATATATGACGGATATATCTACTCGTACTTAAGAGAAAATCACAAGGCAAAATTGTATGTATTCATAATGTGCCTTTTATCGCCACAAATATATCTTTGTAATAGGCATAAAAATCATTTTTTTAAATTTATTTTATGAATACGGTTTTTGCTGCTAGACCCTGCGAGTGGCTGTTGGTTCCCCTCCCCGCTCCCAAGTTACCCTCCTACCCCTCCACTCCGCACCCTTCCGAGTGCTCTTTTCCCCCCTCCCCTCCCCCCTTTCCCTCACCTAACCCCCTCCACCCATCCCCCACCCCCTCCACCCTTTCCCTTTCAACACCCCCACCCCCCATCCTCACCCTTCCCACACCACTACTCCTACCCGCCTATGCCCTCCCTGCTCCACCTCCTCCCCCTCTCATCCCCACTCACCACTCACCCCCCCCACTGCACCCCCCATGATGCCAGAGCTCACTATTGTATACAGAAACCATCGCGGGCATGCACACATCAAATCACTAAAGTTTCATCGCAATCGGATGAACGGTTTAGCAATGCGTAATTTCATGATGCCAGAGCTCATTATTGTATACAGAAACCTTCGCGGGCATGCGCACATCAAATCTCCAAAGTTTCATCGCAATCGGATTTTTTTTTTTTACATGAGCTCCACACAGGAGGCCCTGAGGAAAATAATTTCCCTCAGGGCCTATGTCATCTTGGGGATGCTGTGTGGAGGTTTTTTTTTAGGAGGTTTTTTTTTTTGGTTTAGTAACGCATAGCGGACATACATACATACATACAAACATTTTTAGATTTATATATATATAGATGAATAAAGTTAATCAATGGAAATTGCACAGATAATTTTAGCCGTAAAATGTAATTTTAAAACATTGCTTCTGATGTACGTTTATACATTTCTCATGAAAAAATACAAGTTTTAGTAATCGATGCATATATTTTGCATAAAGTAACTAACCATTTTATTTTATTTTTATTCAATGAAAACGGTAGAAAAACTTCAATTTTTCTAAAGCATATTTTTTTGTTATATAATGCAACCCGATTCTTAGTAAAGATGAACGTAACATTGTAATGGGAAATATTAACAAATGGACTCTGAAATGCTTTGGATAATGCATAGAGAACAAGATTTCGGAGAAGCCCTTGAGGCGATTTTTCGCAAAAACAGCGCTATATAAGTTGTCCAAGTTTATTATTATTAAGCCCATGTGTAAGACATGTCACGGCCAAGTGAATCAAATAATTAAGTCGGGACGTGTAAATGTCAACAGACAGAACAACAGAACGAACAACACAACAGAGGTTGAATGTGAATGAAACAAGGAGTGTGTGGCAAGACAGAGATGTGTGGCGATCCATATTCTCTGCTTAGCCCTTCTGAAATGGGGCGATGGTAGTTAGTAAATTCCTTACCTGAAAAGCCACAGGCCAGGATCACTAAAAACACGAACATCGCGGCCAGAGGGAACAACTTAATTGTTTTTTTTTAATGAGTGCATATAATCTTATTAATTTGCTACATTTATCCTTATCGGAAATTGCTTTGGCTTCGATGATGACTTTTTCATGACTTTGCGAGATTATTTCACTACCTATCTCATTTATGTTTCGTTTAACATAACAACTACGAAGGTCAGTTAGTAAGTAATGCTTCCTATTTTTTTCTACTTAAATAAATAAGGCTAAGTGAAAATTTCAAATTTTATGCTATTCCTCAAACCTTCTTCTACAATCTGCTGCAGTTATAACTTTTTGCGTCAACAGGTGGCAACACTGCAGTTGGTTGCAATATGGCCGAAATCAATGTTGGAAAGCTGTGGAAGTGGATGGACATTAAGGTGGTCCAGGCCTATATAGTAAAAAAATATTTTAAATATAGATGTAGCCACCCCTTTGATTGGTTACACCTACCATTCCTATTATGTGTAAAAAATTTCAGCCCCCTATCTTATATAAAAGGGAGTGCTCATCGAATTAGAAGTTTCTGGCAAAAGTTCTGGATTTCAAGTAAAACACGTAATTTAAGGTTTATTAATATTACAAGTATTTTACTCAAATAAGTTTACAACGTATTTAAATGTGAATAAAATTGGGTAACAAAGCAATAATTAACAAAGTATTAGTCGCAATCTTTCAAAACTGAATTTGGCATAAACAAAGTTAAACAGTGGCTAGATAGTAATCTCCTCACTCTAAACTCAGATAAAACGAAATTCATCTGCTTCAGTTCAACTCAAGCGGGTCAACCACAAGAAATCCTTAACATTAGAATACACCATTGCAACGACATTATTACATGTAAATGCAACACCTTAGAATGTGTGGACAATATAAGATACCTAGGAATTATCATTGATAAATTTCTGAGATGGGACAAATATATAGCATTTACTTCCACAAAGGTCCATACTCAAAAACAGAGGCACCACTACGCTTCCGTAAACCACTGTCATAATACAAGACATGCAAAAAAAACACAATAGTTCCGTCCACCACTTCCTCATCTTTAGCACAGAGACAATTCTCATACTTAGGCCCTAAATTGCTCAATCTCATACCTGATGCATGGAAGGCAAAGAGTACTAACATTCTGCGTATGCAGGTAAATAATTGGCTTCTGGTCTTGGGGAGAGCTGAATGCGAGAATATGCTAAACAACATTAATTGAATTGTAATTTTTGTTTTTCTTTACATTTTAATTTATATTGGTATTAAATTAGCATTAAAGTAACTGTATTTTAACATAAAGTAAGTTCAAAAATTGCTCAATTCTGCGTGATATTTTTCATTAAAAGAAAAGTTCCTTCTTTACTTTCAGTTTTTATTTTTCATTTTTCTTGTTTATCTATTAACATTTCTTTAGTTTATTATGTCAACTAAACAATAGTAAAAAAATATCGTGGTATAACTGAAAGTATACTAGTTTTATGAATATATATATATGTATTATTTTACCAACAGAATTTCTTCATTCATTTTCATTTTCAAATTCATTTTTCTTGTTTTTATCTATTAATATTACTTTAGTTTATTATGTCAGCTAAACAATAGTAAAAAATGTCATGGTATAACTGAAAATATTCTAGAATACGAATATACATATGTATTATTTTACCAACAGAATAGTCAACACTATAACTTACTATAATTTACATGTAAAAACATTATCATATTGGAATGTCCTAAAACGGGCAATTGCCTAGTTGGACATTTTAAGTTCATTATATTGTATTATGTAATATTTATAAACAAACAATAAATAAATAAATAAATAACACCTTTTTGAATGTTTCAGTAGAATCGATTTTTCTGTTTTGTTCAACGATGTGAAGTAAAAATTGCTTTTCTTCCTCATTCTAAGTGAGTATCGTGTTGTAATCTTCAAATAGTTTAACACCTCTCTCCGTTGTATCATTGACAACACGCAATTTTTTGACGCAGTTTTTGCTTTGAAGGTAATCAACATTGTTATTCCAAGTCTCAGGAGGTAATTGCAAGACAGAGTCCTTGATATCAAGAACTAAGAGCGTTTTCAACGTTCTTTGTGTTGCAAAAGCTTCTAATGTAACCTCTGAGGCAAGTTTAGCACAATCACCTCATACTGAACGATTACCGCTATCAGAATTTATTTTTTGAACAATGGCCTGTTTCTCAGCATCAGACGGCTTCTCAGAAAAGAAGGCAAATGCAACTAGTTCATCTGACAAATACCATAAGTGACGCTCTCAGACACCCCTAGCTGCTTTACTGATTTCGGAATCAATGGTTTCGTACAATTTTAAGCTTTTCCAAAGTGGTAAGTCGTTTACTGGTGCATCTATTGCCAAAGACGCTTCGATCCATCCTTTGGTGTAGATGATAACTAACAAATCGAACAACTTGTTTTTCTTCTCTCTTAGTTAGTTTAAATCTTGTTACGATCAAGCGCACTAGTAAAGTATTGTGTAAATATTTCACTTGTAGACGGCTCAACGCCACAGAAACTAGAAGCAATCTTAGTCTTTTTTGGTACAGCCACTACAAACTCATCTTTGGACTTATCCTTATCCTTTGGACTTATCCGTCTAAAAGGGATCGAAATGAAAGTCTAGTCTCTTTCAACGGAAGCAATCTTCCGAACAGGCCCTCCATTGATATGCTTGGTGTAACCCTAAGTGACCAACTCAGGTATGGGGGCTCCATCGAAGCCAGAGTAAAGTTAGCCTCCCAGAAACTGGGCGTACTGTATAGGGCCCGCAGACACTTTAATAGTGCACAACTGCTAACCCTGTACAAATCGCAAGTGCGCCCCATGGTTGAATTTGGCAGCCACCTCTGGTCTGGAGCTCCAAAATACCTGAAAAATACCCTCTGTGCAGAAACGGGCGGTCCGTTTGATAGATTCTCCCATCTTAACAGACGGATTGCAATATTTAGATCACAGGCGTCAGGTGGGAATGCTATCCTTGTTCTACCGGTATTACAATGAAAGATGCTCCGAGGAACTAGCATCATTGATCCCTTCGGCACCGGTGCATAGTCGGGAAATACGCCGAATGCGTGCCCAACATTTGTACATGGTTGACATTTGTCATATGAGAACGTGTCGTTTCTTCGACTCGTTCTGGAATGCGCTCGGCTGTGGAATGATTTGCCGGCCTCTGTGTTTCCTCCTTCCTACAACATGCGTCTCTTCAAGACCAATGTTCATTCCTTCCTCTCCTCAAAAAGACCCTCCACACAGCATCCCAGATGACATAGGCCCTGAGGGAAATTATTTTCCTCAAGGCCTCCTGTGTGGAGTTAATGTAAAAAAAAATCCTCTGATATGCTAGCATTACTAGAAGTGCTACTTTAGCGTAGGGAGTGTGGCGAACCCATCGCTTAGGGAGTGGAAAACACAAACCTGCAATAGCCATCCCAAGCCAAGGTGTGAGCTACCGTGCTCAGGCTGAATGTCCTGGGGAACAGCGTCACGAACGGTGCCTCCGAGAAACAAGGTCGCATCTCGTTGTATTCAGACGTCACTCCAGCACTCAGGGCTCTGCTGGAGTGGACCTTCTGTTTCCCTGGTAACTCGTGGGACAAAAAAATTGGACCATTCGAAAACTAGGGGCCTTTTGCGAACCTACGAGCGCTGAGGCCACCTCTGTGGATTTCCTTCCTGGGGCCGTAGGAGGAACTAAGAGGAGTAACCGTGGAGAGGTGAGCTGAGGCCACCTCCATGAACTCTTCCCTTGTGGGGCCTTCAAGGAACCAAAGGGAAGGGCACCCTTCCAGCGCGGAGCCTTTGTGGAACCAAGGAGGAGTGAAGTGGAGAGATGATGTCCTCTTCACATGTGGAGCCTTCGAGGAACCATGTAGGAGTGAAGAGGAGAAATGAGGCCATCTTGGTGAACTCTTCCCTTGTGGGGCCTTTAGGGAACCAAGGGGAGGTGGCTCTCCGTCGTGGAGCCTTCGGGGAACTAAGGAGTGGAGAGGAGAGATGAAGCCCTAGAAGCCCTATTCCGTCGTGGGGCCTTCAAGGAACCAAGGAGGAGTGAAAAGGGGAAATGAGACCTGGGAAGACACATTGTCGGACCAGAAGTCATAGCTTCATTTCGAATGACAATCCTGGTGAACTTTATAAAAGGGACTGGGTTACTGTCAAAGGAATGAGGTAAAATGGGAGATAGTACAATGGGTCTATGGCCTAAGAGCTCTCGGGAACTATATATATGTAAACCCTCTCCGATTATTTAAAATTAAAATTAGAAGTGCTACTGAAGCTGCACTCAAGTTCTAACTCTTGACTCGACACCACCGAAGATGAATCATTACTTTAGCAGCCATTTTTTTCAATTCTTCAAATTTTTGTTTCCGTTTTAGAGAACGTTCTTTGGCCTTTTCTGGTTTCTTGTCGATTGAGGTCATAATCATCTTACGTTCTCATTTTTTGATCGATGAACGTCGATTTGCGGTAGATTTTAAATTAAATTTTATTATTTATTATTGATAACGTAAGATTACGTTAGTACGTTATCAATAATAAATAATAAAATTGAATTTAAAATCTACCGCAAGCCGAGGTTCACTGACATAACGATTCACAATTGCTCTAACCATCCCAACTCCCATAAATATTCAGCGTTTCATTCCATGACACATAGATTAGTTACAGTCCCTTTAACAAATACCAACTTTTCAAAAGAACTATCTACGATCAAACAAATCGCAATAAATAACGGTTACAACCCAAATATAGTCGACAACATTCTAAATAAAAAAAATTAAAAATTATCCACTAGTAAATTTTTATACAACAGTCCACCTCATAATAATAATATACCAAGTAATAATAATCAACCTTGTCAATGGCGTAGAATCCTGTACATCAATAATTTCTCTCAAAAAAGTGTTAAAAATCTCCCATCAGAAATCAAACCAGCATTTTACACTAATAATAATATAGGCAAACTTTTAATGAACGGTAAGGATAAGGAAGACAGTCTATCTCACTCGGGAATTTATTCACTTCAATGCAGCGACTGCCCATTTTTTTTATATTGGTAAAACAGCGCGCAACATAAACACCCGTGTCAAAGAACATCTTAGATGTTTACACAGCTCTGGATTTTCAGAATTTGCAAACCACTTGATCGAAAAAGACCATAAATTTGACAAAAACGCCGGGGCCAAACTTATTCATAAAAACAATATCGGTATAAGGTTGGATAATTTAGAGGCACTTGAACTTAGGAAAGCCATAAACACTAATAGTAAGGTAGTTAATAATCAACTAAATTTAAATAAAAGTCCCATACTAAGATTGTTCCCTATTGATAAAGAACACGTCCGTTCCCTTCCCAATTCTCCATCTATGCCTCCTTCCTCCTCCTTCACTTGACGAGTCCAGCCCATTTTTGGTAAATTATATATTATAACACACGTGTAACCTAATGTTAGTAGAGTATTATACTGCCCTTATGAAGCTACGGTTGTAGCAAAACCCGGTCGGCAAAAGTATAAAAATAAAAATGGTGTTTACAAGGTTATTTTTTTAATTTTAAATTAATACATTTTGTTCTTCCACTATTTTGTAACCGTCAAATCAGTATACGTTTTCCCTGAAGGAGGAACAGTCGTTTTTACACAAATATACAAGTGGTTCAAACAAAGTAACATTGTCTCATTTACCTTCTTTTTACTTCAAAAACGAGATTACGTACATGAAAAACACGAACAACTTGCTTCCAAGATAGTTCCGATTCTTCTTCCGTTTTTCAAAAACAAATGCACTCGACTTAGCTTTTTTTCTTGCCATTTTTCCAAAATTTACAATACTTTTCCAGCAATATGATGGATAGGGAGAGGTAGGTACTGGATAACTGACATCCCGTAGGAACTAAGCATATTCTCATTTCAAATCCAAACATTAATTATAAGTATCAGCTCGTTAATATTTCAACATTGAAAGTTTTTACTTTGATGCCATTTTATTGTCCAAAAGTGGATGGGGTTCCTTAAGATAAATATATTTGGAAACAGGCCAATCAAGTGTTACTGAATAAACCACTTGGCTGATCGAGCCTCGGATTGATCTATCGAAAAGTTGGAAACAACGGCCGTTATTGTTGTATTATTGTTTTTTTCTTAACATATTAATAATATAAGGCTAAAGTGTAATGTCCTCCAATCCTCGTGTAATGTCTGGAGTTCACCCGTGTTGTGGAGGATATTTTTCTAAGTTAAATTACCTTGAAAATAATATATAAAAAGTGGACTTACGACTTAAATTAGATGTGGTATGTCAGAAAAAGAAATAATTTAAATTTAAACATGTTATTGACCGTTACATAGTTTTAACATAATAAATATATTGTAAGTAAGGTAAAAAAATTATAACTTATCAAGATTGCAGCCTGTTCCATAAATGGTTATATATATATTTTTTTATCTTGTAAGTAACGTAAAAAAATTATAACTGTTCCATAAATGGTTATATATATATATATATATATATTAGAAGGATTTATGCTTGCCATTCAAGATAGAGTCATTAATACTAAAAATTATAGGAAGCATATAATCAAAGATTTATGTAGAAAATGTTTGGCTTTTCCGGAAACTATAGAACATATTATATCGGGATGTTCTATATTAGCGCCGTCCGAGTATACATTCAGGCACAATCAGGTTTTAAAAATAATCCACCAAAGTTTGGTAATTAAACATAACTTGATTGACTGCCGTAATATAGTACCATATTATGAATATGAACCAAATTCATTTTTAGAAAATGAATTTTATAAAATATATTATGATAAAACTATACTAACAGACAGAACAATTAGTCATAATAGACCTGATATAGTTTTACATGACAAAATTAAAAAAATAACTTATATCATTGATGTAGCTATTCCAAATTCCTGTAATATTCAAAAAACTGTTTCTGAAAAAATTAGAAAATACACAGATTTAGGAAATGAGATTAAAAGAATTTGGCATTCTCGGAATATAAAAATATTACCATTTGTTATTTCGGCTACTGGCATTATACCTAGGTCTCTGATTCAAAATTTAGGCGTATTAGATTTGTCAAAGAATTTATACATAAAAATGCAAAAATCGGTAATTTTAAATACATGTAGGATTACAAAAGATTTTTTAAATATTTATATTGAGGGATCAGTAGGATTTATAGGTTCAATTAGGAATTCCACAGAGCCGAACCCTCTGATATGAAAATATCTGGAGTCGGTGAATTATTTTCCCATCTGGTCTCTGGTAGGTTGACATGTTGTTCTTGTATTGTTTTGTAATTATAATACATATAGTGCAATTGCATAACGTGGATTGACCAGATGATCATTTGGGAAGTGTGTGAAAGGGTTTAGTTTTTCCTGTGGGGAAAATTAAACCCGGACATTTAAATCTGGTGCATAATATATATATATATATCTCTAACTGACAGCCCTGAATTATTGGAAATAATGTGCCTTTGAGGTAAATTCTAAGCAAAGATATTTTTAAATATAATTAAAAATTACTCTTTTTATTCACCGATTCCTAGAATTCATCGTCTTTCAAATGAAAATTGCGAACTTGTAGATATATTTCGTGTTGAGAATTTTCTGGTTTTCGAAAGGCAATAAATAACCTTTATTATTTTTTATAGAATTTTTTCTTTTAATATTGTCTATCTAAAGCTCGTCTCAAGCGACCTCCGCTTTTTTCCGACTCTTGCTTGAATTTTCCCCCCAACATCACAATAAACTTTGTCAACGGGGGCGTGACTTTGAACAATACTGGCAATAAAATGATAGTAGGTACCTATTTCTTAATGGATCAAAAGAACAAACACAAACATTTAGTCACGCCAATAGACGGAAAATAAACAGTTACATATATACACTAAACATGGAATGTAACACAAAATAAATAATTAAAAACGATGACTCAACGGATTTCAAGAATTATTCTTTCGAATAATATTGTATAGATTTCTTTCGAATATAATGTAGTATAAAATTCTTTCCGAATTATAAATACTGTATAAAATTCTTTCCGCCGATGCGTGTTCAAGCTTTCCACGAGCGATGGAAAACATTCCCCTCCCGGGTAAGGCTGGTCGCACACGTCAGATTTTTCCATCCGATTGTCTGATTCCGGGCGGGGCCACGCCCGTTGTCGGACCGGATTGGACGGCCGACGCGGAAAGGCGTGGCCTATTTTGTGGCGATCCGGTTTTCGAATCGGATGTGTGCGGTGTTTTTCCGATATTCATAAGAAATGTATGGCGCGAAGGCCTTCCGGTTGTCTGATCAGAAAATCGGATGGAAAAGTCTGGTGTATGCGGGGGGATTAGTTAATTTTTTTAAAGCAGCCGCGCAAACGGTCACTCGTGGTGAATAAATCGAACGAGTTTTTGGGGTTATGTCAACAGCGCGAGCCTAATACTGCTGTAGTGGATTATTATTTGGATTGTGAACTCACTTGTAAATAAAGTTTATTAATTTATATTTATTTTATTATTAAAGTTTATTATTTATTTTATTTCTATTATCGCTTATGTCTTTTATATTTGTTTGTTCTATTTACTTTTTTTTACTTTATCTGTTGTGTAAATATGTACAACTTTATGGGACGTGTGGGATTGCACTATCCTCCCCACATTGTCATTATTATTATTATTATTATATACATATAGAGGGCCCATAAACCTATGTAACAATTTATGACAAAACTGGTTGTTTTTTAATTCTTAAATGGTACATTTAGGTTATGTATGTACGAATGCTAGCAGCCAGAATTATTAATGTAATTTTTCTTGGACGTGTAGTATAATTTTTCAACTTCGTTTTAAAACGCGGAAGAAATTATTGACCAATTCAAATCGGTATTCTATTCTTGGGGCCGGTTTTATAAACGTCCGTTCGTTACGCTTGATACCATTTTTGGTTTACCGCCACAAATATTTTGTTTACTGCCCGATTTTGCCGTTTTATAAACGTTCGTTAGGTTATCGGTAGGTTAAGTTTCGGTTAATACTTAAATGACTGATTTAGACCAGTTAAACGGGTAACGATCCGTTTTGTTGCTTGTTGGCGCTCAAATATTTTTGACAGCTGTCAGTAGTAGTTGGTTGTTGCCCGACGATCGCTTATTTTAAAGAGACAGTATTATATTATTTGCATTTGTGACATGGATTATTCATCGAGCAGTGAAATGAGGATGAGTCGATGTCAATGATGGCATTTTCTCAAATAAAGAGATAAGACTGTTTAACTCCTCTGAAGTGAAATTTTTGCTTTTGGTTCTCTTGTTCATTTTGATATCTGAAAAATTACAATAATTACATTAAAACTTAATTAGTGATAGTGTAAAAATGATTTAGGTTATGTGAAGACACAACGCGTATGATAATAATACTAATCGTGACCAAATCACTGATATTTTATATGATTAATAAATATTTATATGATTAATAAACATAAATTGATGTAGTTTTGAAGTATATTTTAGAATTGCGTTGATAATCGTGTTAATAATCGCGTCAGCAAACACTCCAAGCATTTAAAATAACAATCAACTTTGACAGTTAAAGTGATACCCATAGATAAAAACAATTTCAGAGACAATAATTTGCCAAAAACATTGCCAGTAAAAAAAACTTTAGGACCAAACGTAACCTATGACCGCTAGTAATGCAAATTTGTTTATAGTACGGAAATAAAATAACGAATGGATAGCGGTCCGTTAACAAAAAACGGTTCGTTACGTAACAGAAATTTGGTACTTCGTTTATAAAACTGGCCCTTTAATAGGCCACTTGAATGGTTTTCATAACGACTTGGAAAAAATCGTGTTGATAGATTTTTTTACTAAGATTACGAAAATGTTAGTAAAAATTTTTTGAAATGTACAGTTTTTTTTTTTAAATAAATAAATCCATTAGTTGGGCTCGTGACGTCACTACATGAAAATATTCCACCTCCAAAAATGTCCTATTAATTTTGTAAAATTCCACACTGAATTATTTTTTTTATATGGCAACACTTTGATTTCAGGCGAATTTGACATTTAACATACAATTATGCCTTCTGTACCTGTTTTAGAGGTATAATGGTAATGGTGCTGATTTTGACAATATCAAATTTTATAATATTCTTATAATAATTATAATTTATAAGTATGTTAAAAATTGAGATACTACCAGCACCTATGGGTTGCTTGAGCAAACTCCCAGACTTTAATATTTCAAACAAATGGTGCGAAGCTTGGCTAGTCGCTGAGTGTTCGGTAGATCGGTAGCAACCTGTTTAAACTACGACTACAGAAGAAACCATTTTTTTGTAAACACTTCCAAATGTCAAATGTATAATGGTTGATTCTTTAAATGTGTGCAGGTTTTTACATTATAAAAGTGCTAGCATCTCATTATTATTGCTTCTTCCCAACGCAAGTTTTAACAGTAAACAACTGCCAGTGTTTGGCCCGGTGTGTTGACACCGTAATATAATACATTTAAAACATGTCCAAGTGAAATAAACAGTGAAGTTTTTTGGAATTAAAAGGAATTATTTTATTTAAAAGGACCCTTACAATTTTTAACAAAGTACAAGTCAATTTCATTGGATTTACATTGGAACATTACCTATAATGATTTATGATCAATAAGATGGATCAAGGAAAAAAGTATTTATGAGAGTATTTTTCTGTGGCATTCGTGTGGAAAACGTCTTTTTTTAATGTAATCTTCCCCGTCTTTCCGGTTTATAAAAAAAGGTCAGATTTTTCGAATTTCCAAAAAATCGCCAGGGTTTCAAAAATACAATAAAAATATAACGGAATGTCTTAAAATATTTGCCGAATTTGTAAAATAAATTTTGCCAAAAATAGGGTTAAAAATAGGGTTAACTCATTTTCGACTGTTGTTGGAAATAGCTTTTTTTACGTCAACTCCGAACAGGAGGCCATGAGGAAAATAATTTCTATAGGCCCATAGGAGCCTATGTCATCTTTGAAGATGCTGTGTGAAGCGTCTTTTTAAGGAGAGAAAGGAGTGAACATGGGTCTTGAAGAAACCCATGTTGTAGGAGGAAGAAAATACAGAGGCCGGCAAATCGTTCCACAGCCGAGCTGTTGAACTCAAGAATGAATCTTAGAAACAACCTGTTCTCATGTGACTAATGTCAACCGTGTACATATGTTAAGCGCGTGTTTGGCGTGTTGCCCGACTATGCACCGTTGCCGAGGGGATGAATGAAGCTAGTTCCTCGGAGCATCTTCCATTGTAATACCGGTAGAACATGGACAGGATTCCCATCTGACGCCTGTGGTCTAAAGATTGCAATCCGTTTGTTAAGTCAGGAGAATCTATCAAACGGACCGCCCGTTTCTGCACAGTCTAGTTTTTTGGTATTTTGGGGTTCCAAACCACAGGAGGCTGCCAAATTCAACCGGGACAAAAATAATACAGACAACCTTTAAAGACAATATATAATTCTTCAAAAATAGTAAAATGGGACAAAAATAATATAGACAACCTTTAAAGACAATAAATAATTCTTCAAAAATAGTAAAATGGGACAAAAATAGTAAAATGGGACAAAAATAAAACAGACATCCTGTAAAGACAATAAGTTATTGTTAAAAAATAGTGAAATGTAAACTAAGGTTAGGTTAAGTTTTAGTAGATATTTTATTGGAGGATGTTTGTCAGTAGGATATTTTGTCCTTGGAATATTGGGTCGTGGATATTTTGTCGCGGGATAAAACGCGCGGTACCCACAATATTCGAATATTCAGTCGAATAGTTTTGGATTTAAAATAAATTGATTTCTTACCTAAACGAAATAGCAGCGTCAACAGAAATAACCCATAAAACATGTTTACAAGTCAAGTATGCGATTGCGAATGAGCAATGTCATTATCACTGACCTGACCTGCATTATATTAAAATACCATTCATCTTGTATGATTTTAGATTTTCACGGCCAAAAGTATTTTTGTTGTTTATTTTTGGGGTGTTACGCCGTGTTGCGCTACCTCCTCCTTTAGCCAACGTTGTGTAACTTATCTGCCCTGATGATGGACACTGCAACGATGGCTAAAGGAGGAGGTAGCGCAACACGGCATAATACCCCAAAAATAAACAACAAAAACCATTCATCTACTTTATTAGCAATCACTCCTAAATCAGACATTTCTTTCACTTTGTTTAACTCCAATAATTGTTCTACAATTACTGTCATGATAAATATTAGTTATTTTTATTTATTTATTTATTTTTTGTTTTATTTATTTCAAGAATTTTTTGTTTTCATATTACAAATGGTTACATATGGTAGGTTATAAAATATTTCACATTTTATTCTACTACTCCATAAGTAGAGCTCTAGGAGCTCGTGTTTATGGGAGGAGTATTTACATGCAAAAAAAAGTGCTAGTTCAGACTCGGCGATAACCGTGTGATTGATAAAATCGTGCGGTTTGACCCGCAAATATGTCGACTGTTCAAACATCGGCGGTTAGTTAGCGATTAGCGATCAGTTTCAAGATAAGTATAAGATTTTTCAAGTGCCCGCAACGCTACTGAACGCTGAGGAAGATCTCCGTAGTAATAAAACCGCGGAGGCGCCGCACGATTCTATTTTCTAGCGGTTGAGTGGCGGTAACCGCGCGGTTGGACTAACCGCACGATTATGTCTGAATGATTATATAAATACCTGCGTAAATAAGACCCACGCGGTTCCCGCGCGATTCTCAAACCGCGTGGTTTCCGCCGTGTCTGAACCAGCACTAATAATGACGTTCCAATGAGTGTAAACAATTTTCAAAGAACTTATGAAATAAAATTTCAACATTATTTTAGATTGATATGCATTTTAGAAAAAAATTGTTATAGAAGGACAATAACAATAGAATTTTTTTTTAAATATTAAATATTACCGTTTTCAGTAGGGGTAAAATACATTAAGGGTACAATTACATTAAGGGTACAATATATCATTATCCAATTTCAGTGACTAAGTTTGCTTTTTGAATAATTCATATTTCAGCGTTTCTGTTATACTAATTTTGTTTTTGGATAATAATATATTGTACCATCTTACACCTAAATACAAATAGTGGTGCTGAGCCGTGGTCGTTCTAACCAAAGAGATGGCTATTAAGCCATTAGTTTTAAATATATTGCTTATGCTATCTGAGGGGTGAATTTTTTTAATAAAATATTCTTTATAAATTTGATATAAGGCGTTTCTCTTATAAAATTCTGTGATAGATGGTTCATTAAATTCCCGAAATATTTCTATAGTAGGGAAGTCGTATGGCTTCCTAAGGATGATTTTTATAATTATTCTTTGAATTATAATTATGGGCTGTAAGGAAGCCTTATAGCCCCCCCCCCCACCCAATAATGCCGTACTGTAATAAGAACTGAATTAATGCATAATAGACAATTTTGATAGTTTTCTTTTTTTTTTTTTTTTTTTAAATAAAACATACAACGAAGTTGCATTCCCATGAGTTATCAAAACTCATTAAAGAATCGCCAATTGGTACATTTGAAAAGATAAACCCAACCCAACCCAACCTTCTTGGTTAAAATATTACGTATGTTATAGAAAACATAGATAAGTTTTCTTATTCTTTCCACAGTGAGATTGATTTTTCCATTTAACATTTTTATCTATTAAGATTCCAAGATATTTTATATTAGAATTATGATTTAGCTTAGCGCAGTCCGTATTACATGTTCCATCATTTGCACAATTTTTAGAATGAATTGTTATGTTAATTAAATTATTTGGCACATCTCCTTGTAGAGAGAATGGAATATAATAAGTTTTTTCTGTGTTGAGTGATAATAAATTATAAGCTCATATGTTACACAAATTCTCGAAACTATCCGGTCACATCCGTTTTTTTTTAATAAAACTGCTTTTTTCTCCACTATTGTTACGGGAAAAAAACATTTTTATGAAGAATTGAATTACGTTAACTTAAAGAATATTATCAAATCAATTTCACAGTATATCAAAATAGTTATAATTTGTAAGCAGTAAGTTTTTTTTTCACTACCTACAGCACATTTCGCTCACAGTACGGCTGATGCGAATTTCACAGGTCAACTTCTATGAACAATTTAATCCTGCTGTATAGTGTTAGCGTCAGCGGTCGGCATACGGCGCCAGTGTCGGCATACCGCAGGCCTACGGCCTCTAGCCAAACCAACCCTGGAAAGGACATGCAGTAATTAATGGGCCAACACGCTAGCTCACAGTCGGCGCGAGCAAGATCCTCCTAAATCCAGGGCGAGTGTTTGTGGTTCGCTGGGTATTTCTCTTCCTCCTCTCCTCAAAATCTCCGGGGTCTCCCTCCTCAATCAGAACACAGTATTGCACTTAAAGGGTTTATTCAATAGTAGGAGACAGGGTTATTACAATTGCCATTCGGGCACACTTCACATGAACATGGATAGCACTAAAATACCCTAACCTAAAAGGGACTATTTCTCTCAATCTCTCCACACGCGTTATTGGCTTTAAGAGCGGGACATGGCACACAAAAGAGGGTAAGTGTTCAGTCTACTCACTGTAGCAGGATATGCAGTAGCCAGCATCTTCTGGTTGCACAATTCACAATATGAAATACATCGCGAGTTTTTAGGTTCTCGAACGCGCATTGGAGCGCTCTCTTTGGACACTGCTGTCTTGCCGGCTGGCGGCCGATGAGTGAGGAATGCTTGCCGGGCTCCGAGAGGGAGCCGATGCGCGAGTCGATTCTCGTAGTGCCGGAATCTGCCGAAGCTATTCTTAGGTAAAACGGGGCGATCGTGAATCTAGGGGTAACGTTGCTACTTTGCAACGTAACAATATTAAATTATCACAATTTTCAATTTATCTGGCTCGAAGGATCAAATGTTGGGGTTTCATAAGGTACCCGCAAAGCGGAAGGAAGGAAAAGTGAGGAGTGCCGACTTACCCCTTAGATTTTCTCCCTTCGCTTGTCCTTTTCAAATCCGCTGGTTCTTTTATATTTACCAATTGAACTCATGGGCTTATGATTTTCACTTATATAGAATTGTTCGACACGGTCAATTTTAATAGCTCCGTACTCAACATAGATGTTGAGAGGACTTTTGGTAGTTTAACACGAAAGGCTCCGTATTCAACATATGTGTTGATAGGAATGTGGGTATTTTACAACTGAATAATGTGATACGTGATTTTATCAGGTCGGCATGGTGGGTTGGAAAAATTATGATGTGTTTGGTAGGAATTACAAGAATTGGTAGGTAGAAATTAAAAGTTTGAAAAATAAAGATAAATAAAGGCACCAACGGCAATTATAATAAAATCCTTAAATACGAACCAAAATCAAGACCAACTCAAGGAAACAATACAGAATAAAATTAAAATATCTGCTCTGGGCATCGGAGAAAACAGTATGAAGAAAATAACTAACAACCGATTAATTATAACTTGCCCTAAAAAAGAAGATTAAAAAAGAACTTAAAAATGAAATCAACAAAATATCAAAAAAGATATCACGGCAGAAGAAAAAACAAAGAAAAAAAACCATGTGTAATATATATCCAATATTCAAGGGAATACAAACCCCAAGTGGTTCGCTACGTTTGGTGACTTAGCAGGGGTGCCCGGGTTCTTGGGGTAATGTTTGTCCAGGTCTTGATTGCGGGTGCGTCGGCCCACCTTCTGCGTGGCGGGCCGGATTGGGAGATGCTGGTTGAGGGAGACCCTTTACAACCAGTTACCGCTGTCCGGGCCGCTCGGTAGTTCAGGGGCCCGACCCTCAGGCTCACGACTGAGGGTGGGCTGCCCCATCAACAAGTGTTAAAACCCCGCCGCCGCTGTTGTGCCGGTTCGTGACCGGAGGGGACCCAGCAGTAGCGTTTGGGGCGCATTGGGCGACCTCTCCAGCCGGACTCTCCCTGCCCATCGCTTTGCACCGCAGTGGGTGGGTTGGATACATACGTCAGTCACTCCTGGAAACTCTGAACCCCAGCATCCTACCCACCCCTTATACCTTTTCCCTCCCAGACCCTCCTTCCTATCATATAAAAAAAAAACCAACAATTAAAATCATGAACTTGCAACCTTCAATAATTAACGTCATTACAGCGGCGAGAAGTAGGCGTCCCCGGTGCGGGCCAAAACTGTTGGTGAATTACACCAACATTCGCGGCCTGCACACCAATTTAAACTCTGTCCACCACCACCTTTTTTCTCAACGCCCAAATCTACTTTTCCTGTCTGAAACTCAGATAGCTGAGCCTGTAGACACCTCCTATCTGGACTGCCCGGGCTTCACCCTTGCAGGCAAGTTCAGACCTAAAGGAGGTATCTGTCTCTATAGTCGAGCTGACGTCAACTGTGTGCGACTGTTGAATCTGGAAAATTCCAGATTCGACGTAATGTGGGTACGCGTCAATCTTGTCAGTACGGTAAGATTCTACGCGTGTTTATACCGCTCACCGAACCTTAGCGAATCAGACACGTCCGAGCTCTTCAAACACTTAAGCGACACTATTGATGACCTCTTGCCCCGCTACCCTACGGCAGAGTTTGTGGTCTTGGGGGACTTCAATGTTCATAACTCAGTGTAATAGTATTCATAATATTGGTGGTCGTACATTGGATTTGGCATTGTCAAATGTGTCTGACATCTGTGTTGCGAGAAGTACCGAAGTACTATTACCTGTTGATGTTTACCATCCACTACTAGAAATATGCATGTCTAACCTCAAACCAATTCCTAATGAAAAAAGGGTATTAAAAACTAGAAATTTCAAAAAAGCAGACTATGTACAAATTTCCAACTATCTCAACCAGATTGACTGGTCATTCTTGGATAGCGAGGCTGATATCAATGCACACCTTAACTTTTTTTACTCCATTATTAATTCTGCAATTGAAAAATTTGTACCTTTTACGGCTTACAGGGAAACTCAATACCCAAATTGGTTCTCAAAAGAACTGATTGACTTAATATACCTTAAAAAAATATCTCATAAGAAATTCAAACAAAGTCGCCTGGCTATCGATTATTCCGTATTTCAAAAATTGAGGGGAGACTGCAATAAGCTCTCTGCAGAATGTTACAAAACTTTCATACGTGATGTTGAAGGCTCTATCATGAACGACTCAAATTTCTTTTGGAAATATGTTAAATTCCAAAAAGAAAACCATACTTGTAAACCTAGTATTATGTCATTCGATTCTAAACTATCCCAAAATCTTCAGGAAACTGTTAATCTGTTCGCCGATTTCTTTAGCGGTGTATATGTTAATGCAAATGTAGATAGCAATATCTCTTGCTCTAATTTAGTTGAGACTCTTGATATATCTGATTGTACTCTAACCATAGATGATATTATATCCAAGCTGAAGAGTCTCGATTCCCGCAAATCCGCAGGACCTGACAAAGTTCCACCCAGATTCTTAGTTAATTGTATGCATACATTATCGTATCCTATACATAAGTTATTTACAAAGTCACTCTCATCAGGTGTGTTCCCTGACCTTTGGAAGTTTAGTCTTTTGACACCCATTTTTAAAAAAGGAAATAAGAGCGACGTAACAAACTATAGGCCAATATGCACCATGTCTACATTACCCAAACTCTTTGAAAGCCTGGTACTAGACAAATTGATATCCCAAATCAATCAAACCATCTCACCGCTTCAACATGGATTTATCAAAGGAAGATCAACCCTGTCCAATTTAATATTATACACGAATGATATTGTTAATGCCTTGACTTCATCACATTAAACTGATTCCATATATACTGATTTCAGTAAGGCATTTGATAAGGTTAACCACAGACTCTTATTACGAAAACTGAAGTTGTTGGGATTGAGAGGGAGTATTTTGGAATGGTTTAAGAGTTATCTATTGGGAAGGTACTTAGCGGTCAAAGTTGATTCGTTTACTTCTTATACATTTGCTGCCTCTTGTGGGGTACCACAGGGATCTCATTTGGGCCCGATATTATTTTGCTTATTCATAAATGATATAGTTAATATTTTTAGTAATGTCAAAGTCCTATTATTTGCTGATGATCTGAAGATTTACAGAACAATTAGAAATGATGACGATCGCGCCATTCTGCAGTTAAACCTGAACAAACTATGCGCGTGGTGTTCTGTCCATGATTTACAACTAAATATTGGTAAATGCCAGATTATTAGTTTTTACAGAGGTAAAAATCCTTTTAAATTTTCTTATGATATGAATGGTGTTAATCTTCTTCGTGTATCGCAGATTCGTGATCTTGGTGTTATATTCCACGAGAGTCTACAGTTCAATGTACACATCGATGAAATAACAAGCGATGCAATGAGAATACTTGGTTTTATCTTGAGAATGGGGGCAAATTTTAAAAGTATGTTAACATTAAAACATCTGTATTGCTCACTAGTACGAAGCAGATTAGAATACAATTCCTCTGTATGGTCACCATACTACAATGTTCATTCTCAATCATTGGAAAAGGTACAAAACAAATTTCTTCGGTACATCAATTTTAAAATGAAAATACCAATCGAATTCATAAATTATAATTACTTACGCGCTGAAACCAGACTTCTTAAATTATCAGATAGAAGAGTGTTAATTGATTTATTATTTTTATACAAAATTACAAAATCTTTAATTGACAGCCCTAATTTGTTGGAACTAATTTGCATTAGCATACCCGCTAGACAAACTCGTAGTAAAGATATTTTTAAATGCAACAATAAACTCAACACTAATTACTCTATATACTCACCAATTCCAAGAATCCATAACCTTGCGAATAAATACTGCGAATCTATAGATATATTTAGTATTGACAGTTTTGAATATTTTCTCATCTAAACCTCACCAGTAAAATGTATACTTACTTTATAATATTTTTGCAGTTCTATTTACACTTTGTTCTATGTCAGGTCTTATTATTATTGTTAATAATATGTATAAATATTTAAAGCTGAATTGTTTTAGTTTTTTGTAAGTACAACTTGTAATATTTCATTTCATTTCTTTTTTATGTTGTAATATTCTTTACCTAACGAGTCGATTGCATTCATATTTATTCTGTTTTATTGTTTATGTAATACATGTAATTAATATTGTTTATTATATATTTGCTTCTTTTCTTGTAAAAGCCCGCTAGGGCGTTAATAAAATATAAAATATAAAAATATAAAATAACGAACCTTGGTTGAAGTTCTCAGGATCAACGGACTCGGCTGGACGCCAAGCGGAATCCTTTGCCCTTTGCTACGGATTGGAGCAAATGGTTCAGGAGCCTACAAGGGTTCCTGATGTCCAGACTCACCGTTCCAATCTGTTAGACCTATTTTTAACTACCGTGCTACACGGTTACAGGATTGAAGTCACAGCGCCTTTAGGATCGTCCGACCACTGCCTGGTGACGACATCAATCCCTGTAAACTTCAGACCACCTAACAAGAGGCTGAAGAGAAAAGTGTGGCACTATAGGTCAGCAGAAAGGTTCGGTCTGCGGGCACATTTTAATGCTTTTCCGTGGTCAGCTGTCTGTTTTCGGACTTCGGATCCCTCAAGATGTGCCCAGGAAATTGGTGAAGTCATCACATCCGCGATGGATGGCTTCATCCAATCTACTGTTAAGGAAACTGGTGTAGGCTCAAAGCCGTGGTTCAGTCAACAATGCGCTGAGCAGTGCGACGAAAAAACGCGGTTTACCGAGCCTACAATACATCTAGAACTTCCGAAGACAGAACAGCTTACAATAAAATGGCAAAGGAAAAAAAAAAAAAAAAAAAAAAAAAAAAAAAAAAAAAAAAAAAAAAAAACCAAGAGAATCATAAATAGGTTAAAATTCGAGCACGACCAGCAGATCTCAGCAGACCAACAGAATTGCCTGCCGCATGGCGGCAGGCAATTCTGGTCGCTTGCGGGCTCAATAGGTCGCAATTTATGCAAATCCAGTCTGCCACCTCTTACCAGATCTGACGGCTCACTAGCAAACACCGCCACCGAAAAGGCTAACTTACTAGGTAAAATGTTTGCGGATAACTCAACCCTCGATGACCAAGGTGCTGTCCCGACGTCGGTTCCTCACTGCGGTTTTCGTATGAAAAAGCTGAGGATCCGGCATCGGGAAGTATTCCATGTTTTACGAGGGCTTGATGTTAATAAAGCTAGTGGGCCTTACGGAATACCTGCCCTGGTACTGCAGAGGTGCGCTGCAGAAATAGCTCCAATTTTGACGAAGCTTTTTAAAATGTCCCTGAAGACTGGCTCTGTGCCCTCTGGTTGGAAAAAAGCGGTTATCTATCCTATTCCAAAGAAGGGTGACCGCTCCAATCCGGCCAACTACCGCCCCATAGCGATCACATCAGTTCTGTCTAAGGTGATGGAACGTGTGATCAACGACAAACTGCTCACATACCTCGAGAAGAACAAAATTATTAACGACCGTCAATACGGATTCCGGCGGAACCGCTCGTGCGGTGATCTTCTCGCGTATGTGACGCATGTTTGAGGGCGATGCCTGGAACGTTTTGGTGAGACCTAAACGGTTGCACTGGACATCTCCAAGGCCTTTGACTGGGTTTGGCACCGAGGACTTGTCAACAAACTGCATTCTTACGGACTTCCCGCATCCTTGTGTACGTGGATTGCCGACTTCTTGAGGGAGAGGTCGATTCAGACGGTAGTCGATGGTTTCACCTCTTCCTCACAGTCGATAAATGCTGGCGTCCCGCAGGGATCGGTTCTGTCTCCGACTTTGTTTTTGTTGCACATCAACGACCTTTTGTCATGTGCACCAATTCACTGTTATGCGGATGACAGTACAGTTCATGATAGCTTTTTGTTTGACAAGCCCTCAAAGGGCTCACAAACTCCAACAGCTCGTAGGGCTTTGAAGCAAAGAATGGACGGTTACCTCGAGAGTGTTTTCTCTTGGGGTAAAAATAATCTCGTTGAATTTAATGTTTCAAAGACCCAATCTTGTCTGATTACGTCTAAAAGGGATCGAAATGAAAATCTAGTCTCTTTCAACGGAAGCAATCTTCCGAACAGGCCCTCCATTGATATGCTTGGTGTAACCCTTAGTGACCAGCTCAGGTATGGGGGCTCCATCGAAGCCAGAGTAAAGTTAGCCTCCCAAAAGCTGGGCGTACTGTACAGGGCCCGCAGATACTTTAATAGTACACAACTGCTAACCTTGTACAAATCACAAGTACGCCCCACGGTTGAATTTGGCAGCCATCTCTGGTCTGGAGCTCCAAAATACCTGAAAAACACCCTCGACTCTGTGCAGAAACGGGCGGTCCGTTTGATAGATTCTCCCATCTTAACAGACGGATTGCAATCTTGAGAGCACAGGCGTCGGGTGGGAATGCTATCCTTGTTCTACCGGTATTACAATGGAAGATGCTCCGAGGAACTAGCATCATTGATCCCTTCGGCACCGGTGCATAGTCGGGAAACACGCCAAACGCGTGCCCAACATTTGTACACGGTTGACATTTGTCACATGAGAACGGGTCGTTTCTTCGACTCGTTCTTGTGTTCAACAGCTCGGCTGTGGAATGATTTGCCGGCCTCTGTGTTTCCTCCTTCCTACAACATGGGTCTCTTCAAGACCAATGTTCATTCCTTCCTCTCCTCAAAAAGACCCTCCACACAGCATCCCAGATGACATAGGCCCTGAGGGAAATTATTTTCCTCAGGGCCTCCTGTGTGGAGTTAATGTAAAAAAAAAAAAAAAATACTACAACAAAAAAAACATCAAGATAATGACAGATCAAAATCCGGACCAATTTTAGGTTAAAGCTATCACAGACAACAAACGAAATAAATCTCATAATATAAGATTCCAATCCTTTTACACAGTGCTATCATTGTCTAAGATTTGGCCACACTGCACATAATTTTTTTTTTTTACATGAGCTCCACACAGGAGGCGCTGAGGAAAATAATTTTTCTCAGGGCCTATGTCATCTTTGGGGATGCTATGTAGAGGGTTTTTTTATGAAAAGGAAGGAGAGAAGAGTTCTGGGAAGGAAAAGGGTTTAAGGGGTGGGTAGAAATTTGGGATTCAGTGTGTCTTGGTCATCCGCCTCCAAGATCTAGACAAACCTCACCCCATTAACCCGGGCACCCCTGCTAAATCACCAAACGTAGCGAACCACTTGGGGTGACCTATGGCAGAGGTGTTGGTTATCCAATAAAGGTTCCCGGGGCGGCGGTACCCATTCTCGCCTCCCAAATTGACATAGAATAAATGCTTAGATAAAATAAAGAACCCAAGATGTATGCACTGCGCCGCAGACCACCAATACCGAGAGAGTATTTCTCTGGACTGTCCCCCCAAATGTGACAACTGCTGGGATTCTAATCAAAAGAAACAACAAAATTCCCCAACTGATCACCTATAAAACAGTGTAAGTTTAGAAATTATATGTTTAAAATTGCTAAACAAAAAATTGATTAGAATGCAGAATAAATTTATTATTTTTAATTAATATCAATAACTTAAAAATTCCGCCGGGTGGCATAGTGTTAAATACATTTACAAATAATGAGATATTGCCGTTTGCTAATCAACTGGCGTACTCTTATGTTAGCTACTTCCACACAACAATACACAGAAATAAAGATAGCAGAGTTGAAATATTCATTAAAATTAAATTCATTATTGTTACTTTTTTAAATTACGTCGTATTTCTCACAAACTGCATTCAAATTGAAATACATTTAATGATTTATGCAAACCTATTTACCAATCGTTATTCAAAAAATACTTAAGTATAGTAACCAGAGTATCAAATTAATAGAACACGTTTAGAATGGGATTATGTATAAAATATGGTTTTAAATAATTATTTAGAAGAAGATAAAGAAGTAGATTTTATAAGAACTAACGATCTCGATCAGTGGATAAAAATTAAAAAAGGTGATGATTTAATTTGTTTTCATGTAAACATCAGATCATTATGTAGGAATTGGGATGTATTACGTGTATATTAGGGCGTCCCTTGTATGGATGATTTTTTTTTTTTTTTTGGATATCAAAATGCATACCCACTATTTCTTTTTGAACTACCCTGACTTACTTAAGTACCAAATTTTATCTTCCAACGTCAACATTAACCCGGGCCGATAGAGCTCTGAAGATTTTGAAAATTGCTGGTTTTAACCCTTTCCGTTATGTAGCTAAATCAATTGAAATAATGATAATAATAATAAACTTTTATTACACACAGGGGAATAAATCATACACAGTACAAAATAAGCAGCCTAAATATTTATATTTTAAAAAATATTTATTAAAAGAAGGTAAAATTACAGATCAGCAGGATATTTTCTCCTTTGAGGTTTTTTTTTTACAGTCTGAATACAGATTTCTGTGCTCTTGCACACAGCGTAGAAAAAAATTCTTTTGTTCTTCCTTTGCAGTGATCAAACCATGAAAATCTTTCATAAGTTTTACACCTCTTTCAGCTGTATCATTAACTGCCCTTAAAGAGAGAACTTTTCTTTTTGCCTCTATATAGGCAACATCTTCGTCCCACGTAGAAACGGGTCACTGGAGGATGTGCTCATCAATTTTTAATCGAGAAAATAAATTTGTGCTTTTGACAGACACAAAATCACTTTATAATTTTCCAGCAATAATAAAGTATTATTTTCAGTTTAGTGAAAACAGTATAAAAAATAAAATATGTATTCCTACTTACCATACAAAAAATCAGACATATCTCTTTCGATGGGATGTATCTCTTCCCAGAATCATACAAACTCTCTCTTTGTAAGTTCAATACAATGTTTCCCTTGGTTTGTGCATTAATTTCATCATCAAAGAGTGATAAAACGGCAATTTCTTTTGACAAGTACCACAGATGTTGACTAAACTTGCTCAGAGCTGCTTTGGAGATCAATTTGTCAACAGTTTCATATTCCTTAAGCCTCTTTAAAAAAAGCACAAATCTTGATTTGGTGCCTTCAACGCCAGACTACATCCAAGCCATGGTTTCACATATATAACCGCAATGAATAAACAAAGTCTAGTCTTTGTTCCAAAAGTACACAAGCTCCTTTCAATCTCCCTGTATTAGACGCAGTTGTGTCACAGCACATTATTTGTACTTTGTCATCGAGGTTCCAGTCATAAAGTGCGTTTAACACAGCTTTAGCTTGATCCTGGCCGGAAGAGCTCCCCAGTTTTGGTACAGCCAACAGTTGTTCGTTTTCTCCAAATGAAATTAGAATTGGCAGGCGTTCTTCTTTAGACTTCTCACGTCCAGTCCAGGTAATAATTTCCCCATTCCAGTGAACGGTCACCATTTCAGGCATATTATTCTTAAAATCTGATTTTATAAATTCCGCTCTAATGGACGATTTGTTTATCGGCAAATCATCACAGCTAAATAACTTGTATAAACGGCTCAGTAGTCATAAGCTCAGTAGATGATTGCAATAAATTACAAGATAATAATACAATTAATGAATACTGCATAGAGAAAATACAGTATTTCTTTGTATAAATAAATGTAATGCGATAACATTTTCACGTACAAGTCACCCAATCGTCTATATTTAACATCTGAACAACATTCCTCTTAAACGAGTGGATACAATTAGACATCTTGGAGTATTACACTCGAAATCACTATTAAAAGATCACATTGAATCATCTTAGAAAAGGCCTACTAACAAATGGGTTTTGTCTTTCGCATCATAAAACCATTCAATAAACCTTTTACACCATGAACTACTGTATAAGTGTAAGAAATCAGAAACCGCTCTCGCCAATTTAACTATCCCTAATATCGGTCACAAAATAGACTCAATCACAACGTCATCTAACGAAGTCATGAAGATAATTGACGACCTTAAGTCATCAAAAGCATGTGGTCCCGATAAGATTTCATCAAATCTTCTAAAAATCATTAAAGGATACATAGCCTTACCGATTGCGTTCATTGCGAATCTAAGCTTTAAATCAGGGAAATTCCCTAACCATTTAAAGCAGTCAATCGTCATTTTACTGCATAAAAGTGGGGACAAATCACTGATACATAATTACCGGCCTGTTTCCCTGCTCAACTCTGTCTCAAAAATTTTGGAGAAAATTGTAAAGAACCGACTCCTCCATTATCTAGAAAATAACAACATCCTTTCTAGTAGACAATTCGGCTTTCGCAAAGGTTTAAGCACTGAAAATGCCATCGCTGATTTGACAAAAATCATCTCTAATAATCTAGATAAAGGTAGTAAATGCATTGCACTTTTTTTAGATCTAGCTAAAGCATTTGACACTATCTCGCACAAAATTCTGCTGAATAAACTACAGCGAATTGGGATACAGGGTCAAATTTTCAAGTGGTTGGTTAGTTACCTAGAAAACAGGAGCCAAAGAGTGGATATTAACGGTACTCTAAGTGATCCAGCCAATATTAAATTTGGCGTACCGCAAGGAAGTACTCTAGGTCCCATATTGGTTAATGTTTATATAAATGACTTATGTAATACTTCCTTTGCAGACCACATTATTACATTTGCTGACGATACAGTACTTTTATTTGAAGGCAAAACCTGGAATGAGTCTTGCTGTAAAGCTGAATTTGGCATAAACAAAGTTAAACAGTGGCTAGATAGTAATCTCCTCACTCTAAACTCAGATAAAACGAAATTCATCTGCTTCAGTTCAACTCAAGCGGGTCAACCACAAGAAATCCTTAACATTAGAATACACCATTGCAACGACATTATTACATGTAAATGCAACACCTTAGAATGTGTGGACAATATAAGATACCTAGGAATTATTATTGATAAATTTCTGAGATGGGACAAATATATAGCATTTACTTCCACAAAGGTCAGGAAACTTACACATCTGTTTATAGCACTAAGAAATATTCTATGCGTAAATGATTTGAAACGAATTTACTTTGCAATGTGCAATTCCATATTAGACTATGCTTCCTTAGGTTGGGGCGGTTGTGCTAAAACTATACTCGATCCCTTAGCTAAATCGCAGAAATCGCTTATAAGAGTCATACTGAAAAAACCTTTCAGGTACCCCAGCGATTCATTGTTCGCAGAATTTCGTGTTCTTGATGTAAGACAATTATACATGAGGAAAATCATAGTACATACTCAAAAACAGAGGCACCAATATGCTTCCGTAAACCACTGTCATAATACAAGACATGCAAAAAAAAACCCAATAGTTCCGTCCACCACTTCCTCATCTTTAGCACAGAGACAATTCTCATACTTAGGCCCTAAATTGCTCAATCTCATACCTGATGCATGGAAGGCAAAGAGTACTAATATTCTGCGTATGCAGGTAAATAATTGGCTTCTGGTCTTGGGGAGAGCTGAATGCGAGAATATGCTAAACAACATTAATTGAATTGTAATTTTTGTTTTTCTTTACATTTTAATTTATATTGGTATTATATTAGCATTAAAGTAACTATATTTTAACATAAAGTAAGTTCGAAAATTGCTCAATTCTGCGTGATATTTTTCCTTAAAAGAAAAGTTCCTTCTTTACTTTCAGTTTTTTATTTTTCATTTTTCTTGTTTATCTATTAACATTTCTTTAGTTTATTATGTCAACTAAACAATAGTAAAAAAAAAAATGTCGTGGTATAACTGAAAGTATACTAGTTTTATGAATATATATATATATATATATATATATGTATTATTTTACCAACAGAATTTCTTCATTCATTTTCATTTTCAAATTCATTTTTCTTGTTTTATCTATTAATATTACTTTAGTTTATTATGTCAGCTAAACAATAGTAAAAAATGTCATGGTATAACTGAAAATATTCTAGAATATGAATATACATATGTATTATTTTACCAACAGAATAGTCAACACTATAACTTACTATAATTTACATGTAAAAACATTATCATATTGGAATGTCCTAAAACGGGCAATTGCCTAGTTGGACATTTTAAGTTCATTATATTGTATTATGTAATATTTATAAACAAACAATAAATAAACAATAAATAAATAAACAATAAACAATAAATATGGCGTATGTAAGATCTCATCTCGAATTTGCATCTTTCATTTGGAATCCACAATACCAAACTTATATTAACCGAATTGAAAATATTCAAACCAAATTTTTGAAACAACTGTCGTATCGTTTCGAAAATTACCATTTTAAACCTATTGCTCTGTACATACGGAGAAATATTTCTGACCTACTATTTCTATACAAGTTTGTGAACTGCCTTATTGACTTATCAGATCTATTAGAATTGAACAGGATTGCATTTCATTGCCCCGAACGCAATACCAGATCGAATACCATAGTTTTATACAACATTTCAATTCAAAATATGCTCAAAATTCTTTGCTTGGACGTATCTGCAAATCTTACAACGCCCTAAGATATATCGATATTTTCCACTGTACTCTTGAAACGTTTGAAATAAAATTAACCTTACAATGTAGTTAAACCAAAACTCTTGTTTCTTTAGTGTTAACTTATTCTTTTTACTAATATTATAATTGAACTTCACTAGGTTATATATTATTTATATTCACTATTAAAAATGTAAAATTAATTTATATTTATACCTGTATGTTTCCTAAATAAACTTAAATAATTTTTTTTTTACATGAGCTTCACACAGGAGGCCTTGAGGAAAAAAATTTCCCTCAGGGCCCATGTCGTCTTTGGGGATGCTGTATGGTGGGTTTTTTTAGGAAGAAGGAGAGGAGAGTTCTGGGAAGGAAAAGGGTTTAAGGGGTGGGTAGGAATCTGGGGTTCTCCTCACCCCAGAATGAACCCGGGCACCCCTGCTTATTTACCAAACGTAGCGAACCACTTGGGGTGACCTATGGCAGAGGTGTTGGTTATCCAATAAAGGCTGGGACGGCGGTACCCATACCCGCCTCCCAAATTATTTCTCAGTTGAAATCGCATACTTATCGGCTGGCCGCAAATATCAACATTTGGACGGTTTACATAAGCCTGATATGCAAGAATCAGATTATGCAAGCCGAGATTTACATAAATCTCCGCTTGCATAATCAGATTTTTCAAAAAATTTAATATTTATGACCTCAGCATGCTCTAATTAAAATGAAACATTGTAAGTTACGTGAAATTTCATCGGGGTTCAAAAAATCATTTGAAAGTTAATCCCCGGAATTTAATTTTGAGTTATATTCCCATAACATTCCCGTAACAACGGGTTACATTCCTCAGGACACGCATCGCTTTATCTATTGAATTGAGTTACAATGAATTAACAATGAAAGGCGTCATTTATAAAATTTGTTTATTATGTATAAAAAATGTATTACTTTTTTACTGTAGTCAAAATACAATCTTAAGTTTAATTATTTTTATGCACTTCAGAACACCATTATTAGATAGCAAAATATTTTTTTTTTATATTTCCTCGCATGTACTATAACGGTTTTTCTTTATTTAGGAAATTATTTTACTGTCTTTGCAACTATTCAATAGAATTTGAAAGAAAATAGTTAACAAAAAAAGGGGCTTTAGAGCCAAATCACGTTAAAAAATGATAGAAAGAAAGAAACAAGCGTAAAGAAAAACATTGAAACGATCAATCAGGTCTTGTCTAGGACAGTTCCCTCAGCTGTTTCAGGACCCAATCTCTGAGCTTGTAGATCTGAGTGTAGGCGGTATAGGTATTGGCCCTGCATGTTGTCTTTTCATCATTCAGTGGACCGTTGCTCACGATACCGCGAAGGAACCACCGCGTTTGTTGCGTCAGGTCCTTCACCGAAACCACGAATCCTCCACCAGCGTCACCCTGGCAGAGAGCTGAACCTGAAATGATACGGGATGGCTTAAAATTCTCACTGCCAAAAAATCTCCTTCAATGGGGGCAAATTCCCAACATGCCTTCCATTGATAAGCTCCATGCAAGCTAAATGACCAGCTCACGTACGGAGGCTCCAACGAGGCTTGAGTTAAGTTAAATTAGCCTCCCAGAAGCTGGGCATACTACACAGGATTCACAGATAGTGCACATTTGGTGACCCTGTACAAAGCGTAAGTGCGTGTGCAGTTGCGCTTTGTACAGGGTATGGAACTCTGGTATGGAGCACCAAAACACTCGAAAAAACAACTTTTTGACTTGTGCAGAAAGTGGCGGTCCGTTTGACAGTTTCCCAAATCTTAACAAATGGATTGCAATTTTAGAGCACAGGCGTTAGATGGGAATGCTCTCCTTGTTGTACCGGTATTAAACGCTCGCCCAATATTTGGTCATTTGAGCCATTCTTTTGCTGACCTATGTGTTTCCTCTCTCCAACAAAATAAGTCGCTTCCTCTATTCAAAAAGACCCTACACTGCATTCCCCAATTTAGTACAGCCCCAAAGGAAATTATTTTCTTCAGGATCATCTGTGTGAAAAACAACAATTAAAAAGTGAACTTTTTTTTACTTACCATTCGTGTAACCTGCGCACATCTTATCCGGAGTCAGGTACTTAGTGAATTTGTACTTGGAGAGTTCAATTCGGCATTGGTTTTTATTAATAACCGGGATAGTCAGAGTCTTCAGTTTAGATGAGCGATCACCAGTTTCTGTTGTACCCCATCCTGCCACCTAAAAATAACAAATCAAAATTATTGTCTTTTCGAGCCTCTTCTTTGCTTCCGATATGCATTTAAAAATGCTGGTATCCATAGTGAGGATTTCCATCGATTCAAAGATTAAAATTTTCTTCACATCTCTGGTTAGTAGCATTCTGGAATATAATTCGACAATACGATCACCTGTCCTTTAATCCCTTAAAATCATGAAAGGTCCAATGCAAATTTTGGAGTAGAATTAACTGGACTTGGAATTCATTTAGAACCAATGGTTTGTGATTTCTTACTACATTTATTGAAATGATAGAAATTAAGTCACAGAAGAAAATATTTTGAACTTATATTTTTGTATAAAATTGTAAAATGTCAGTTAGATAGCCCTGATATTTAAATATCGATTCATTTTCATGTCCCTATCATTATATCAAGGTTATCTTGTTTGGATTATTTACAAGCTGGTACCCGGCTTACGTTGCAATGCCATATTCAAAGAAGCAAATTGTTTTTCCCTACATGTCCTTTCCCGTACGTCTCCGTTCTCCTCCCGCATCCCCTTCCCTTCCCGCGTTCCCCATCCACCTTCCCCGCCTACCCTCTCACTCTACTTCCCTCGTTCCACACATTCAGTCCCAGTACATTCAGTTTTCAAACAGCTCGCGTTCCACCTATTACAATTTTTTTACCTATCACATATCAAATTTTTATTTTTCATAGATCACAAATATTCATTTTGGTATCAATCAATCAAATCAATCAAATTTGGTACCTTACGAAGGCATCCATTTAAAATGTCTATATTTTTTAAAAATCCGTAGACAATTCTTTAATTACAAAAAAAACAGCTGCCTACTAAATTCAAGTTCATCAAGCAAGTGAACTGTCGAACGTGCGAAGTTAAAATAGTCGTTAAGTTTTCTCAAATTATTCAATTTACTGTGCAATTTTCTTAATTTTTCTTTTCATTGCAATCTTCTACAAAGTATAAGAAAACTAAAAAAAAGATGAATGAAATGGGTAATTCAATTCAATTCAATTCAATTATTTATTCATTTTAAAACATTACAAAATAAAATTTATAAAGTATTAAGATTTAAAATTTAAACAGGTTTAAGTAATTTATATTTCAATGAAGCACAATCATACTAACAACAACAAAGCTTGTCTGAATTGTGCTTCATTGATATTAAACATATCGATGTTCGAAGTGATTCTATTTAACAAGTAAAGTCGTTCTGAAGTTATAACGTGACCAATGGAAACAGGGATTCATTTGTATATACATACACTTATGGTAAAAATAATTTTAGCAAAAAGTGAATTACCAAACAATTATAGAGGCTTATTTAAATTAACTCATAATTTAAATAAGCCTCTATAATTTTTATTATTTAAATTATATAATTTTGGAAACAAAACATAAGTTTACAAAAAAAGTGCATTTTTTTTAAGGTTCTTTCGGTACTGTTGAAAACATTCTTAGGTACTTTTGAATATTGTTTACATAAGCTGTGTCATCATAGTTTATACCTTGCTCCATTATTGGAGTTCATAAACGAATTGGATAAGGACTTGAAATGTCTATCGGTATTTCTCGACCTATGTAAAGCATTTGATACAATCTCACACAGCAAACTAAAACGCAAAATGTTTTATAGGTATTAGGAACAAAGAATTAGGCCTCCTCTCCAGCTTCTTATCTGACAGATCCCAATGCGTTAAACTCAATACCACAAAGAGCCAGAATTTGCCCATTAGTTACGGGGTCCCTCAAGGCAGTGTTATAGGTCCAACGCTCTTCCTAATATATATTAACGAGTTATGCAACCTAGATATCGATGCCACTATTGTCAGTTTCGCCGATGACACTGTCCTACTCTTCCAAGCAAAAGATTGGCTTACCGCATATTCCAAAGCGGAGGAAGGAATTCAACAGGTAAAATATTGGCTTAACTCGAACATATTAACTTTAAATTTACAGAAAACCAAATACTTACTGTCTAGTCTCACCAATATCCCAAAGTCAAAACCAGCCCCGCCATTAAAAATACACAAATGTAAAAATTCATCTCTAAACCGAAACTGTGACTGCCCATGCCTAGAGCAAGTAAACATTATCAAATATTTAGGAGTAATCTTCGATACACACCTGAATTGGAAGCAACATATACATAATACTACAAACAAAATCCGAAAATCTATATACTTTTTCAAACAACACGCAATTTCCTTAACCTAAAACTTTTAAAAACAGTATATTACTCATTGTGCCAATCTCACGTCGAATACGGAATTCTAGCCTGGGGTAATGCATATTCCAATGCCCTTGATCCCATCATGAAAGCACAAAAACTAATCATAAAAATAATTCTTAAAATGCCGCTTACTACCAGCACTGATATACTATCTTTAATTCCTTCAAGGTTATGGACAAAAAACAGCTCTACTCAAGATCCATATTACTTAATTTACATAAAAACAACAAAACACCATACAAAGCTACACAAACAATACACAATACCCGAGCCAAAAACAACGAACTTCTCCAAACTCCTTTTTTCAAAACCACCTTCGGGCAAAGACACTCTAAATACATAGCTTGCAAACTATACAATACACTACCAACTACGATCAGACAAAGTGACTCCTTTACAAAATTCAAACAAGATATTAAAAAATGGATTATAAGTATTGGACGCCACACTATCACAAATATCTGTAAAATAAATCACATAACCCATATAAAACAAATGAAAATAATAAAATCCTGTCAAATTTAACCTATAAATAGACTAGGCAGAATTTATTTCATTACTCCATCTCCAACATTTATAAAATAACTCTCTTTAAAAGATTTACCACCCTTCCAATCACCCTTCTGTTCTAATTCTAATCATAATATGTATTTTACCTGAAATATCCTTTTAACTACTATATTCATTTATGTACGCCTGTCTCGACACAGGTATACCCTAGTGAGACAGGCATACAAATAAAACCATTGTAAATATATTTTATTATAGATAAATAAATAAATAAAAAATTTAAAAAAAAATTACCGTGGCCGGTTATCCCATTACTTCTGGACTCCTTTATGATGGATCCAGATTCCTCAGATATGATGATCTCAGTATGGGGTGTATGTCAATAATAGACGTGGGTAGACTATGTGTATTTAATCCGAGAATACTGTACCAGGTTCTTCTTAGGAAGCTGATAACAAGAGAGGACGAATGGACAACATTCACGCCTTTTATACGTTCCGCATGCTGTCTCACTCATACACGCATGTCTCTTTCATACTGCAAGACATACGTTCACTACACTTAATAACCATCTCTAAAAATAAATCACCAAAATGTAGGTATGTATGCGCATAAACCCGAACGACTGCACCAAATTGGATAATTCTTTTTTTTTGTTCGTTATTTTGAATAAAACTACCGTTGAGTTCTGGCGTTATGAAATTTGTATAAAAAATTATAAAAGGTTTGCACGTGAGCTGTTTGAAAACTGAATGTATCGGGAATGAATGTGTGGAATGCGAGAGGTGAGAAGGGGGGAATGGGAAGGGGGGGAGGGGGTGTTGGGAGGGTGTTGGTGGAGGGCAGAATGTGAGTAGGAGGAGGGTGGAGGAGAGGATTAGGGGAGGGAGAGGGGGGAGGGAAGGAAGGGGAAAGGGGAAGGATGGAGGAGGGTTTGGGGAGGGGTAGGGAGAGGGGGAAAGGGGTTGATGAGGAGGGGGGGAGTGGTGTGGGGAGAGGGAATGTGGAGAGGTAGGGGGTAAGGGGAGGGGTGGGTGTAGGGAAAGGGGGAGGGGATGGATGATGGGGGAGTGGAGTGGAGAAAGGGAAGGAGAAGTGGGAGGGGTGAAGGAAGGTGGGGGAAGGTGGATTGGGGAGGGGTATGGGGTGGGGAAGGTGTGGGTGGATAAGGAGGGGGAGGGAGAGGGGGTTGATGGAGGAGTGGAGTGGGGAGAGGGAAGTTAGAGGGGGGTGGAGTGGAGGAGGGGTGTGTGGAGGGGGAGGGGGGGAGGGAGGTTGATGGAGGGAGTGGAGTGGGTGGAGGGGTGGGTGGAAGGGGCGGGGGGTTGATGGGGGGGAGTGGGGTGGGGAGAGGGAAGGTGGAGGAGGCGGAGTGGGAATCCCCTAATACCCTTATTATTAAGGCGAATTTTTGTTTGGTTATATGTTTGTTACTCTTTCACTCAAGAAATACTGAATGGAAAATGGAAAATACTTTCATTTATACAAAGCTACATCATTTGCGAGTTACATAGGCTGTGTTTTCTGGTAAGTTCTTGCGTTATGAATCATCTTTGGCATTATGAAATTATTTATCATACATTTTCTGCCCCTAACAAAATCGAGTTATTGCAAACGTCAGAAGAAAAGCAAACAAATTATTGCCTTAGAAACGACGTTTTTTTTTTAAATTAGGCTATTCACCCTAAAAAGAGTGCTTTTTTGGCGTCTTAGTTAATACCAATCTCTCAAAATGAATCGCTGAAATGTACGTATGTATGCGCATAACTTCCGAATGACTGCACCAAATCGGATAATTTTTTTTGTTTTTTATTTTGTATAAAACTATTGTTAAGCTCTGGCATTATGAAATTTGTATAAAAATTAAGCAATAGGTGGCACGCGAGTAGTTTGAAAACTGAATGTACCGGGAATGAATGTGTGAAATGCTAGAGGTTGGTTTGGGGGAGGTATGGATGGGAAGGGGGTAGGAGGAGAAGTGGCGGGGGGTGGGGGGAAGGGTGAGGGCGAGTGGCACGTGCGAAACCCGGGGGCAAAAGCTAGTATGAAATAAATACACGGTGTCCGGAAACTCGTAGTACAAGCGGAAAACTGGTGAACCTACATCACATAGAGAACCCAAATAAACAAAGATTTTCAATTTAAGCATTTTTAAATTTAAAATTAAGAAAAAAAAATTATTTTAAAAACATTTCGGCTTTTTAGGGTTAAAATTTTTGAAAAGCGGAAATGTCATGATGACAGATGGAAGATGTTATTCTAAAATTATTTATAAGTTGCTTAATCTCTTTTCATGTCCATAGTTTATTTATTTTCATCTTAATAATTTATTCTCCCACCTCTTCTAGGCATTACAATATGGTTAATTAGCGGGTAAATATGCAGTTAGTCCACCTCACGGATAACACGGAACGTTCGTGTTGTCGCAGTTTGATGCACGGATAATAAGGAATGTTCCTTTTTTAACTAATAGACAATCAAATATAACATTTGTCGGAAGTACCAATCTTATAAAATAAATTCTCTAAAATAAATTCGCTTTTCATCATACTTTTAAAAAACATCCCAGGTTTTGAATGCTTTGTTTGGCTACGCAGGGTTTGTCTAGCGGGTTTGTGTAATTATTTTAATACATTTCTTTCAATTTTCGTTATTTGTTTTTTGGGGTGTTATGCCGTGTTGCGCTACCTCCTTCTTTAGCCAACGATGTCCGAAACGTTGGCTAAAGAAGGAGGTAGCGCAACACGGCATAACACCCCAAAAACAAATAACGAAAATGCTTTTGGCCGTGAAAATCTTAAAACTTATCATTTCTTTCAATGTTCTACTGTTATAAATACAGGTACAAACTTGTCAATGATGCATTCACTTTGTTTTACGCAAAAATATTTTTCTATGATTGGCAGCATTGATGAAATGTTAAAATAAAAACAATGAATAAACATGGCGTTACCGCGCAAGTGAAATTTTAACAAAATTAAAATGTTAAATGCATATTTTTGCATGTTTTTTGGTCTCCCCCGACATAAATACTCACTTTTCGTAATAATAAAGCTAAATCTAACTGTTTGGATCCGTATTAACGAGTAAGCGGTTTAATGCATAAATAATAATTAGCGTACCAATTTATTTTATTGTGTGGCAGCTCCGCATCTGGTTGCAATGTTTTCAAATCCAAAAACACATCACAAACATTTGTCACCAATTGTTCAACTTATCACAACTACATAGGAGGGTACACACCGCTTTCCCGCCCTGGTATAAATAACAGATTACTCACTAACTAATAATTCAATTAATTTCATTCACAATTAATCACACAAAGAAAATAACTTAAAGAGTCACAATGTTACGCTATAATTAATAACGCACTATTATTTACGTTTCAAATAAAACACAAGAAACATCCCACGTCAAAGCGTAAATACAAACTGATACAAACTAATTGGGCGGTCCAAAACACGGAACTGTTTGCATACAACTCGAGTGAAATAGCGCTGTTTCGTTTTTTAAAACGGTGCTAAAGGGAGACGCATGGGGGAACTCTCGGGCGCATTCCTTGTATTTTTGAATGAATTCGACGCGATCCCGAGGATAAAACGGTCCAAGTCCGAAATTTGAAGAAATGAGTTTTTGATGATAATTTACTTGAAGTAAATACGTTTTACGTGAAGTAAAACATGATAATTTACTTGAAGTAAATACGTTTTACGTGAAGTAAAACATGATAATTTACTTGAAGTAAATACGTTTTACGTGAAGTAAAACATGATAATTTACTTGAAGTAAATTATCATGTTTATCAGTGGCAGAAAAATGGAAGTCCCATTATGAAGAAAAAATACGATTTTCAAAATTGCATGTGGATGCAAGTACCATGATGCAACAACTATCTTAGAAGCAGAAGGGTGTACCATGGACTTTATTCCTTTTATAATACACCACATGTCATAACAAAATAGTCCACTTCATTTAGAGGCAGTAGGACTCAAGTCCATGTTTTTGTTTTTTTTTTACATGAGCTCCACACAAGAGGCCCTGAGGAAAATAATTTCCCTCGGGGCCTATGTCATCTTTGGGGATGCTGTGTGGAGGGTTTTTTAAGGAAGGGAAGGAGAGGAGAGTTCTGGGAAGGAAAAGGGTTTAAGGGGTGGGTAGAAATCTAGGGTTCAGCATGTCCTGGTCATCCGCCTGCAAGACCTAGACAAACCTCACCCCATGAACCCGGCACCCCTGCTAAATCACCAAACGTAGCGAACCACTTGGAGTGACCTATGGCAGAGGTGTTGGTTATCCAATAAAGGTTCCCGGGGCGGCGGTACCCATTCCCGCCTCCCAAATTGAAAAGTTGACTCAAGTCAGCGTTTTTTTTTAAACAATTATTTTTAATGGCTTTACTATAAAAAATTCGTTTCATTTGCTCCTTCTTAAAACAAAACTAATTGAGTTAATAATTAGTTTTTTTGTTATCTATCATACAACATCTCCTGAACATTTACCTTTTTGGACTTGCTTCCGTACAGAATTTGGTTCGCAAGTTCACAGTTCAAGGCCAAGCCATTAGTAGCTTACCCCTTCTATTGTGTTGATCGAACCGAGCGCAGAAAGAGACAGCAAATTTCGCATTGCACTTTGACTTGGAAGCGCGAAAATAATGAACAGCTGTTTTTAACCGTGAAACGACCGTACTACACGGAATAAAATTATGAATAATTTCAAAATAATGCTTTAAATCCGGATTTCTTTGTTTGTTTTCTTTTAATTAGTTTTTATTAGTTAGGTACTATGAACGTCAGTAATAATTTATAAGAATTTGACCAAAAAAAAAATCAACTTCTGACTCGATTTACTCGAAAACGAAAGCTCAAATCAAAAAAAAATTATACCACAAAATCGACTCCAAATGTGATGAGGATTCCCCAGTTTCCCGCTTGTACTACGAGTTTTCGGACACCTTGTATAATAAAATAAATGTTCAGTAACCACAAAAGAACAAGCTCTTCAATTTCGTTTTACCTTTCCAAGTACTCCATCGCTGGTTTGAATGGTGTCGAGCTGTACGTCGGTCAGGTCTAGGCACACGGCGCTAACGGAGTCCGAGAAAGAAAATGGTTTCTTCAGCACCACAAGAGCCAAGTCGCTCTGTTGATTTTGCTCGTCGCCTCCGTAGCGTTCGTGGAACACGATTTTGCTCACCTAAAATAACACTGATTATTAGTTCGTTACTAGAACAGACCCGTAAAAAACCACGGAAAATTACAATTGTAGGATTTGAGAAGCTGAAAGCAATGATATTAAAAACATCTAGACTTGCTATTGTCTGAAAGTTCAAAATTAAATGTGGCTAGTAAAAAACACTGTTTTGTTCCCAGTAAATTAAGAGTCGGGGGCCTGAGGAGGGCACCAGGCGGATTTTGAAGTGTCAAGCCATCAAGCTGTAACAGAGCAACGACAGTTTGCAAATGGCTGTGATTGTTATTATACCTACTTGTTGTTAGGTACTGCTGATTTGTATGTCGTTTTACCGTAAGCATATAAATAAACACAACCAATCGATTTCATTTTTATGCAAATTAACAGATGGCGGTATGAGTTAAATGGCGGTATGAGTTAAAAAGTTGGTCCAGTAGATGGCGTTGTGTTTCGTAGGTCTCAGCAACGCGTGGTCGAGTCAGTTAGTTTTAAATATACAACCCATAATAATTCACCGTTTCCTTCACAAACCTCTGATCTTTGGATAAATTTGCTTCCCCTCTCCCTCTCGTCATCCCAGTCTCTGTAAAACTTTCCCGCTGCTACCGAGTAATGTATAGGAGAAATGGGCTCGTTGTTGACGGGGTCCCAGAAGCAATGGCCGGCTGCAAATGACAAGAAAGTTAGACTTACATTGTTGTAGTGTTTCACCAACAGTCCTTCAGCTCACTTGGGAAGGAGATTAATTCAATGGGTAGAATAATGTTCTTTATCTGGTTTATTGATACTTCGCGAATACAGTTTAGCATTTAGGTAAGTTAGCCTCTCCATACTTACCAATTCATCAATGGGTAATGTAGGGGAGGTATGTAGGGAATGACAGCGAACTCAATTTGAAGCCACATAAATTAGTTTTTATAATGGTATCACGTTGGGGTCACCAACATTTAGGCAAGTTAGCCTCTCCATACTTACCGATTCATCAATGGGTATTGTAAGCTAAAGTGTGTCGGCGAGTAATACAATAAAACAGGTTAAGATCACAGACTTTAAGTTTATCGAATAAAATTTTACAAATTGAATACTCAAGCACGACACGAGATATCAGAAGGAATTTATTAAGATTATACCCAGTGATACCATTATAAAAAATAACACAGACCAGCAACTGTTTTTTTTTTCTTTGAAATAAGACGTAATTCCCATGTATTTTTGGTTGCTGAATTCGGGAAAATTATCGAAAAAAATCCATCACGTAAGGTTTTTCCGGAAAACTCAAAATGCCGTGGGAGTTTATTGCAGAAATATATATTTTTTATTAATTCCTACTTTTTATAAGATAATGTTTTGTTTTATAGACTGAAACAAAACATTTAGTAACTCATGACGATAAAATTAGTCAGCGTTGAATCACATATATCGGGATTTTCCATAGTAAGTATGATGAGAGAATGCTGAAATTCTCAAGTTGCCCACTACCTTCAATGCCCTTTTATTTATTATTTCTGTTCCACCTTTCCTAAGGTGCGTTTCAAAAATGACTTCAAGAGGTTGTGTAAATTCTTCTGAGAGTTTTTGCTATATTTGTGGTGAATTTGTAGTGAAAAAACAACAATGAAATATAACTGATTTTGTTAAAAAAGTGTATTTTGCGTATTTGGTGTAATGATAGGGGGATCAGGACAAATCTTGGGCCCCGCATGGAGTTTGTTCAGGGTGTGTTGAAGGACTTAGAATGTGGTCAAAAAGTAAAGTTAATCTTTTCGTTTTGGTGTTCCCATGATCTCTGGAGAGAGCCTCGAAACCACAGCGATGACTCCTACTTTTGTTCGTGCAATGTGAAAGGGTATAGTACCAAAAAAAAAAACAAATTTATTACCCAAACATGGATTCGGCACTCCGCCCAGTCCCTCACGGACCTGGCATTCCTACACCACCAGCACCCCCAAAGCCTAGACGATTTGCCATCACCAGAAGAAACTTCTAGTGAGGATTTTCAAGTAGGCGACTCCAGTGGACCTTGACAATTTTAATATAACGTCCCACAAAAGAAAAAGCACAAAACGAAGCTTCGAAACTAAAAAAAGCAGATTTTAAATAGATTTATTTTATTTATTTATTTATTTATTTATTTTCGGGAAATCAACAGTTTACATTTTTCCAGTTTGTACATGTTTGTGTAGCCAAAATAAAACCAATTATGGATTTCCTCCATGTGACTTTACCTCTGATTAAACAGCATAATAACAAATTTTAAATAATAAAATTTATAATAAAGGAGTATGAGATCAAAAATTTTATAAAACAAAATATTAAGTATATAAAACTAAAATTTGCATAAAAATATCAATACATTGGTAACCATAAGAAGCCAGGTTGTACATATAAATAAAATCATAACAGAATAATTATAATAATTGTATATAATGTAAATAAAATATTTTATGACTTAAAATTAATTAAATTTGCATATTTTATGTCTTTTTTTTTCTTTTGAACATTCCCTACAGAAGTAGTGTACGGCGGGTTTTGCCTATATTTTAATTTCCGCTTTGCGGAAAATCCTTATGTGATGGGTCGAAATGGATGGCATACTCGAATTCAGCGTACCAAAATACATATAACTCACCCATTACCATTTTAAAAAAAAAATGTCAATTTGCAGACCTGTGATGCTCTATAGAGAACTTCCAGACATTCCACACAAACGGAAAAGCTCAAAACGGAGTTTTGGGAGAAAAAAATGTAGATATAAAGAATTATAAATCCTTATTGTAAATACATATTATTTTTATCAAATTGTATTTAAAAATGTAAATAAACCACCAGTAATAGATTTTTTTTTTCATTTCAAAATGCATTTTTACCTATACGTACTGCGGGTTTTGCATGACTTTCATTTACATTTTGCGGGAAATCCCTACGTGTTGGAGAAAAACTGAGGGCATATTTGGACTCAGCGCACCAAAATACATACGATCCACCCATTACGGTGAAAAAAAATCAAAAAGTGTCAATTTGCAGGCCTGTGTAATTTATGTGGCTACAAAGTGAGTTCACTGTCATTCCCTACAACAGTGTTGACCACGAAAGTCAACCTATCTAGGAACTGGCTAATTGGAATCTAACGTGAGAGATCTGCTGAAGACTGCCTCTGAGCTGTTGGACCCTCTGTTGCCCACAGCCTGTACTAAGCTAGCTGCCATCTAGCGGAGTCTTAGGACAGTTTTTAGTACTGCCATCTATGTGAGTAAGCAGGTAGCTTTTAGATGCACTATGATTGTTATTGGCTTTTTTAAATGAGTTTAGTTATTAAATTTCATCACCTGTAGCAAACACTTTGTTGTTATACATAATTATAATAAGGACAATGGAACAACTTTGTTTAAATCCACTTTATTATTTTTTAATCCAATTCGGTTTGACCTGAACCTTCATCGAGGTGAATAAAATATATTTAATAACACAGAGTATTTAAATGAAATGTAGAAGAGAGAGAGAGAGAACATCATTTGGTGGGGATTGAGGGGAAGGTACATTTGAGGGAGGTATCTTTGAGGGAAGATCAGTCTTTAAATAAATCGTTGGGGTTAGATGTACTACTTCTACTTAATAATCTAGAAGCATAAGAATAATGAAATAAATATTTTAAAAAGTCTTTTAAATAATTAAAACCAATTTACTAAATAAACAGTTTTGTCAAACAGTCCCATTTTTAACATATTTCCCTTCCCCCGCTTCTTTTATCCCTCCCCCTCTGGGGTGTCTCCCCTTCACCCCCCCCCCCCCCCATAGTTGATGTTCTCTCTTTCTCTCCAATTCTTAATTAAAATACTCTGTAACTGTGTACTTTATTTGATGAAGGTTCATGTCGAATCGAAACCGGGTGGTTAAAAAAAAAAGTGGATTTAAGCAAAGTAATTTATTATTTTATTATAATTCATCCTTCAAAGATGACATAGACCCCGAGGGAAATTATTTTCCTCAGAAACTCTTGTGAGGAATTAATTTTAAAAAAAAACTATCGTCGCCTTAGTTCTTAATTGTCCAAACGACCATTAGAAAATTTGACAGGAGAACGAGGTTTTCTTTCATTAATTCAATGAAACATTATGATAGGTGCTTGAGATAAAGCTATTTCCGTAAAGGAAAATGACTAACTAACTAAAACTCATTAGTTTAAATAATTCTTATTTAAGTTATTAACTATCATTTTTTTTAAATTTTAAAGTGGAGATTAAACAAAATCTATAATGGTCGTTTGGACAATTAAGAACTAAGGCGACGCTATGTCCAGATTTAATTTGCAAAGTCTCAAACGAGTCACCACTTTCCTTTAATTATTTTAAGATTTGTAATTAAATTCTTTTAGCCTGTCTTCTTAATGCAGGTCTTTCAAAGCTCTTGGTATTTTTGTGAATCGTCTCTGCACGCTTTCTACGAGTATTTACCCACGAACCTTATGTACCATTTAAAAAAAAATATTTAAAACTTCAAAGATTTCAGAAATGTTTAATAGTTTTGTGTTGAAGTCCAATACATACCGCTGACGACAATATTTGAGCGGATGATACTCCCGCCGCAGATCTGAGTGACGACTTCTTCATACTTCTGGAATATCCCCACGTGCCAGGGGAAGGTGTCCTTTTTGGCGGTCTGTCCATGGACTACAAAGGTAACACCCTGCCCCTTCTCTAAACCACAATCTGCAAATATACAAACGTCTCATTGCTTGACGAATATTTATTCCATATTATATTTATTCCGATTCAGGATTCCAATGTCCAAAAACGGCCAAAAAAATATTTATTAGTAAGTGGTAATTTTTTCAGTTTTCACAATTTTGGTTTGGCATAATTTTTAATTAGTTTAAGATCTGGAGTCTCTGACAGTGTCGAAGATATTGATGAAAAAAAATGCTTTCATATTTTAAGAAAAGACTAAAATTTTGAAGACATTGAACGCTTTTATTAATACCGTGACGATTATGATTATGGTGCCGTGACGACAAATGTGACAAAATATTCACCGGGCAATTGCATTGCGTAGCTGCAGCACGTTCCTGCGGATAGCTTTTGTGTGAAAACTCCCGCCCGATGCGAGTGTTGTAAATTTATACATTTTACTCGTAATTTGGAATACCTATCGCAATAAGTTTAATTTATGAACTTATTAATCTTTACCCGCAACGGCTGCAGATGAAGCCGTGTTTTGTATTGTATTGGGAAGTGTTAATTATTGTTCATTGGCCCGCTATCGCATCGCACTAAGGTTTATAACCCGCCCAATAGGTGAATGTAATCTGTTTGATTGTTTTACTGTAAGTCTTTCGAACTGTTTTAAACTGAATTATAAAGTTTAAACTACAGTTTACATGCCAACCTTATGCAATGACAATATACCCGAATTCTCAAGATGCCTGGCAAACCTGCATACACTTATTAAAGACAAGCAATATACCAACTGCCTTATTATGGCTGATTTTAATGCTGATTAACGGACATCATTCGGGAAAGCTTTATTATCGTTCTGCAAAGAAAATAAATATCACTGTGTCAATATTGAAAAACTGCCAGGAAATTCTTACACCTATGTTAGCGATGCCCATAACACAACGAGCTGGTTAGATCACTGCATAGGAACGGCCTCAATTCAAAATATCACTAAAAATATTGTTGACTGGACAGATCACCCGTCCATGTCTATTAGGTTAGAAACAACAGAAATAACTACTACGGAAGGAACTGCCCCGATAGCGTTGGATCCAGTAAAATGGAGAACACATAATACACGTTAGATCAAGTCCTATTCTATAACAACATCATTTTTAATAAACCGCATTAACTGCAGCAGCTTAAGTCAAACTCTGTAAAAAGTCATGATGCAAAAATAACTTTCATAAAGATACCATCAATGAACTGTATGCGAGGATTGTAGAGTCACTGTGCACGCCGCAAAAAACGCCTTCAAAAGTGGTTAACATAACACCACCACAGCCAAACATATTCCTGGATGGAACGACAGTATTTTGATTCATTATGAAGCATCACGAAAAGCACTTATGAAATGGATTGATAATGGAAACCCCGGTCAGGTCCTTTGACAGAAAATAGAAAAATATTGAGAAGAAAATTCAAATCTGAGCTAAGAAAATGTCAATAACCAGCAGAACAAATAAAACTGGACAAAATATCAGGTACATTTGAGGATAGAGATTCAAAAAAAATTTGGCAAAAATCCAACAATCGCACGCAGAAAAGATTGATAATATTTTAATAACCTCTTTTGCGAAAACATCGGAAAGAAAAGAACCAACCTTCTTAGAAAAACCACGTGAAGATGATGATGAAAACATAATCGTTACGGAAGATACGGTTAAACCCGCTGTCAAACGAATGAAAGCTGGAAATATCCCTGTTATGATAGCCTGAGCATTGAACATGTTAGAAAAGCCGGTGAAAAAATATACACGCTTCTAGGAACATTATTTACACAGATTCTTCAACACACGCACATGCCAAGAAACTTCTCACGTACAATTATAGTACCACTAGTTAAATCCAGACAAGAAAACTTATCCAGTATTTCCAACTATAGACCGATATCTCTTGCCACAATAATTTCCAGAATATTTGAAAGAGTTATACAAATTCAAACAGAAGGCAAACTATTTACATCCGATGGTCAATTTGGTTTCAAATCTAAATTTTCAACAGATATGACAACATTCAGCTTGAAAATGGAATATTAAAAGGCAAGAAAAACCACAGTGTATGCTTGTTTTCTTGGTTTAAGTAAAGCCTTCGATCGGGTTTCTTTCGGGCTTTGGAAAAAACTAAAAGAAAGGAAGGTGTTAGGTTCAATAATTAATATTCTTGAAGACTGGCATCATTAGCAAGAGAACCAAATTAACAGATTGTATTTAACCTCTATATCAGAGGCTCGCAAACCTTTTTTTCTCGTAGACCACTTTTAAAATTGTAATGGTTTAAGTGGACCCCCGCTAATTTTCTACCATAGGTACCTATTTCCAAAACTCATAAAATAATGTGATGGAAATTTGCGTCGTGGCTGAGTTCCAACCCTAAATTCGGAGTGGAAAAATAAAAGAAAAAAGTGTATTTTCTTGTGTTCTATTTATTAAAATAATATGATTTCACACGTAATAGAATTAAAATTAAACAATAAAAACATACTGCAACTTCAACTACGCAAATCAACAATTAAAAAAAATCGAGTGTAGTTTACATGCGGTAGAAGCGAAACTTTACCAAAACAAACTTGAAAACTGAGGTCATAATAAAAGCGACCAACGAGCGCAGACCTAGCGTGATTTCCGTTTCATATCTCAACCAATAGGAGCCTTCAAAAGTGACACCATAATCAAAGCGGCCGTTAAGCGCAGATAAGGGCGTCGCAGATGCAGTAATCGTCATTTCCGTTTCATCCGAAATCAAATCACAGCGGGGATACATAAATTTCACATCAAAAATAGTCATAATTTTAATGGGACGAATGTACTAGATGGATTAACAGCAAATCATCAATATTTGACTTCAGTTTTGTAAGGAATAACCGCAAATGTCCCCGTTCTGTGATGTTCGATCTGCTCCTTTTTTTGTTAACAGGTTTGTAACGACACAAAAACTTTTTTCGACAAGGTATGACGACGGAAATGCTATCAAAAGTTTTCTCACAATTTCCCGCAGCCCAGGATATTTTTCGGGTATTTCTGCTTGCAGCCAAAATGTTTGGTAGCCTTTTTTAAATTTCATCTCCAGCTCTTCATTGGTGCTAAGCTCGAGTAGCTCCTCTTGTAATACCACATTCGCTATTTCCGTTTCATTAAATGGATTTATGATCCATGGTGGTATTTCCGTCGTCAGAATATCTTCAAATCTATTTTTGAAGTCATCATGGAGGGCATTTCAATGTTGAACGCATGTCTGAATATCCTCATCAAAAAATTCTGCCTGTGACAAGTTTAGAAACTGGGAAAATTCGCGCCGACTAATATTTTGCTTCATAAATTAAAATTTTACAAGGAAAGCCGAAATTACACCCTTTGTTTTTATTAAATTTAGACTGTCCCCTTGTAACTGCAAGTTAATGTCAGTAAATTGTTTGAACAAATCTGTCAAATACACGATGACTGCTTTCAATTTGATCCGGTTTTCTTTAAAATTTGGATATTTATTTTCCAGAAACTCAAAACACAGTAAAATCTTATTAAACATGCACCTTTAGACAACCAGCGTACTCCAGTATGTAAGAGCAATCGTTTGAAGTCTTCATAATTTTCGTCGCACAATTGTGCAAATAAACAGGTATTCAATGCATTGCTACATATTTTAACTCCTTACTTTAACTCTGATCACTTTACCTTTAATCAAAATTAACTTTAATCTCATTTACTTTAACTTTAATCACTACCTACTTTAACTTTAATCACAATTGATTTTTTTTGCTCCCTTAATTTTTTTGAGTAGCGCATTTTCTTCCTATATTGATAGGTAAGGCCAAGCCAATATTTTTGTTCTTTACTATCGAAACCAGATAAATTTTCGTAGATCCCCACTTACAACTTGTGAACCCCCATTTTTTTACCACGCCAACGTAGACCCCCGACGAATTTCCCGTGGAACCCTGGGGGTCCACCTGGACCACTTTTGGAATCACTGGTCTATATGAACGATTTTAGAGATAAACTCACCTCGGCTAACGTAGGCTGTCACCTGGGAAATAAGTATGGCTGAATGAAGTGAAAATATCACTGCACCAAGATAGGAAAAGTTTTGAAAACATTGTACGCGCCCTTGGTCTATATCCGATCACTCGAGATATATAATATGTAGACCCTTACATTCAGTAGCAGATACAGAAATTCAAGGGGGGGGGGGCGCTAAAGATATAAGAAAACTAAAAAGTAGACAACGGGGAGAATAGGACGAACCGCACAAAGAGGAGACCGACTATATGATTTTGGCAGCCACCTCTGGTCTGGAGCTCCAAAATACCTAAAAAATACCATCGACGAATAAGAATGTATCTAATGTATGAGACTCATAACAAAATAATAATATTGTAACACTTTAAAAACGCAGGGTCGTGTTTAGTCCTAAAAGGAAACTAAATAGTTATAAACTAAATAAAATGATAATCAAGATGTTAAAATTACTACAAGTGGGGGGGGGGCAGTTCAAATAGAACAGAATTAAATGATAAATCAATAAACTCCAAACTAACCGAAGCATTAGCTCACAGGTAATGGCGATTTCACCGAAGTATGTGTCTTCTCTCGTCGAAACAAACATCCGGACTCTCTGGCTCTCTACTTGGAACTCTCGATGAAAAATTCTCTTGTTCGTAGTTTGTAAAAAAAATGCTGGATTCCATTTGTTCAAAGTTATATTTCCAAATAGGAATTCAAATTTCAATTTGAATTGATGCGTAGCCACCAACTTAATTTTTGGGTGCTTCCTTCGCATTATAATTTCAAACTGTTACAACATATTGTATAGAAACCCATTAAAATATGCCTTAATGGAGAAGATATAATAGTTTAATTCTACCTAAATCGTCATCAGTTTAGAAAAGACAATTCCAGAAAAGGATAAATAAAATTCCTCACCTTTTCTGCAATACATGAAGAAAGGGCCTGTGAAATTTGAATAATTGTATACTTGATAGAAAGTAATATGCATGTCCATAGTAGAAAGCTTATTTTTTTACACAAGGAGTACAGATCATCGGTATGTATTGTCTAGCTGAAAGCTGGATAAAGAGAGAGCGTGAGCCACGGTGGTTTAAATAGCCTGTTATCTCCTTGTCTCTGTCATGTACTCGGAAGTCATTTAAGCTACAAGTTCACAAAGCACTCTTTTTAGGGTAAGTTGCCTATTTAAAAAAAATGCGTATTTAATCCAACAGTACTCTGTTGATTGTTGATTTTTAGAATAGTTTGGTAATTAACCAGCGATATTATTTTTAATTGCAGGTGCAAATATTTTCTACGTTATTTTAATCATATCAAATAAATGTCGTATATTGGCGTTCAAATAATCACTTCCAATCTCATTGTTAGAATTTTCTCGCAAATCGTAAACCGTACTTTTTATACACTCCACACTGGAGGTTCTGTGAAAAATAATTCCTTCAGGGCCTATCTCATCTGAGATGCTGTGTGGGGGGTCTTTTTGAGGAGAGGACGGAATGAACATTGGTCATGAAGAGACCCATGTTGTAGGAAGGAGGAACACAGAGGCCGACAAATCGTTCCACAGCCGAGCTGTTTCAACAAGAACGAGTCGAAGAAGTGACCCGTTCTCATGTGACAAATGTCAACCGTGCACATATGCTGGGCACGCGTTTGGCGTGTTTCCCGACTATGGTGCCGAAGAGATCAATGAAGCTAGTTCCTCGGATCATCTTCCAATGTAATACCGATAGAACAAGAATAGCATTCCTACCGGACGCCTGTGCTCTAAAGATTGCAATCTGTCTGTTAAAATGGGCGAATTATTTTACAATTTTTACTACATTTTTTAAATCAGGCTCTGCTAACAAAATGACCCGATGAGTATTTATTATAGTGATGCGAACATTGATATCATCAAAATCTGTTGTAAACTGACCTGGTTTGCACTTCGGGGTGGGGTTGTCCCAACTGCCTCCTCGGTCGCACTTCAAGACTTCCAGGAATTCTGTTGAGCTATGTCCATTTTTGCACATGGAGTCGACGAGGGTTCCCAATGGCATCTTCTCTGCGCACGGGATAATATTGTACATGGGATCCCTGCACTTGAAGTCGACTGTGAAGGAAGTCACCATTTTGCACTTTTCTGAAAGAAGACGATGTAAACACCTTTATTATCACTTTCAGATAGTCGTTAGAGAGAAACATATATTGTACGCATAATGGCTTCGGATGGGTGGAGAGTCCTCAAGAAAATTGCTGTTGTGAAGTGAAAATAGATTTCTGACTCTGACTGCTTCATGCTTGAAATTTTGTAAGCAGATTATTACAGTTTATATTGTGTTTTTATATCTTTTTTTTAATAATTATCAGGGTTATGTTTTTGTTAAGTTCTTACGGGTACAAGACCCTTACTTTTTTTGTTTTACTTTTTAATTATTTATTTATTTGTTTAAAATTTACGACACAAAGTGCCATTTACAAACATGTGTTATTTAATATATTTACATAGTCATAGTACAGTGATGAAAGATTATTTTTTTTAATTTCTCATAATAAGAGAAAAAGAGAAAAAATTTCTAACAACTAATGAAAACTTTAAAAGGATACAATGAAATAAAAAGAAAAACTTGTTATGAAGTAACCTCGTTACAATACGTAAGGCTGAAATGTTTGATAAGTAGAGCCTTGTATTTTAATAAGGAAATATTAAAAATACCAGCAACATTGGCATAAAAATTACCAATGGTGAGTATTCTATTTATAACAGAATTATATCCGGCGACAGACGTATAATTGTCACAATAATACATACTAGGGAATCTTGATCTATTGGTAGGTACATGAAAGTGAATCAACTTTAATACATCAGGGCTATCCAACTGATGATTTACAATTTTGTATACAAATATGAGATCAAAAATTTTTCTTCTGTCACTTATCTTCAACAATTTCAATGAGTGTAATAAAAAGTCATAATTTATTGATTATAAAGGGATTCCAAGTCGAAAATTAATACACCTCAAGAACTTGCGTTGAACTTTTTCAATGATATTAATTTTAATTATGTGAAAATCTTTCATTATGTAGATATATTATTAATGTTATTATTATAAGTGTAAAATATCTGTTGAATTTCCATGATAAATAAAATAAAATAAAAGAAAGGAAAAAAAAGAAAGAAAAAAGAAAAGATAGATTACACCTCAAAAATTATTCACAATTACTCTGAACACCACACAAACATTTATCTCAATAAGTCTAGCTGGATCGTTGTCTACATCAGAGACGGACTTCAATCTCAAGTTGAAGAAATATTCGTATCACAAGCCAACTGCCTGAAAATTGTACTGATGCATTTTTGCAATCTACAGATCACCCTCTTTTCAAAACATTGAGACTTTTCTGAGTTCACTCCAATCAATTATTAACAGCTCAAAAAAAATAGAACGACAAATAATTATAGGCGACCTCAACATCAATACGATCGAATCAATTTATCACTAAATTACATTCATATACAGGGTGTCCGGGGGTAAAGTGCATTAACTTCGGGAGTTGATTCTACGTGATAGTACAAGTAAAAAAGATAAATAACTGTTTTTAAAAAAAGAAAAAAATATATTTTTAAAGAATAACACAACGCAATTTACTCACTGTTGCAAGTGATCGTTGATGGTTCTGGTGACCAGACGCCTTTTTCGCACACGGGGAAAGCAGGCGTGGACAGGTCATAACCAATGTTGCAGGAATACTGTAGAAAGCTTAATTCTGGAACACGTTGGCCTGGTCCGAGCTTTGGATTTCTGCGTTCGACGTATTTCCCTCCTTCCGGATAAGGAGGCAGAATACAACCTTCCTCGCTGCAATAATTGATTGACTTTTTTTTTTTTTTTTTTACATTAACTCCACACAGGAGGCCCTGAGGAAAATAATTTCCCTCAGGGCCTATGTCATCTGGGATGCTGTGTGGAGGGTCTTTTTGAGGAGAGGAAGGAATGAACATTGGTCTTGAAGAGACCCATGTTGTAGGAAGGAGGAAACACAGAGGCCGGCAAATCATTCCACAGCCGAGCTGTTGAACACAAGAACGAGTCGAAGAAACGACCCGTTCTCATGTGACAAATGTCAACTGTGTACAAATGTTGGGCACGCGTTTGGCGTGTTTCCCGACTATGCACCGGTGCCGAAGGGATCAATGATGCTAGTTCCTCGGAGCATCTTCCATTGTAATACCGGTAGAACAAGGATAGCATTCCCACCCGACGCCTGTGCTCTAAAGATTGCAATCCGTCTGTTAAGATGGGAGAATCTATCAAACGGACCGCCCGTTTCTGCACAGAGTCGAGGGTATTTTTCAGGTATTTTGGAGCTCCAGACCAGAGGTGGCTGCCAAATTCAACCGTGGGGCGCACTTGCGATTTGTACAGGGTTAGCAGTTGTGTACTTTTAAAGTATCTGCGGGCCCTGTACAGTACGCCCAGTTTTTGGGAGGCTAACTTTACTCTGGCTTCGATGGAGCCCCCATACCTGAGCTGGTCACTTAGGGTTACACCAAGCATATCAATGGAGGGCCTGTTCGGAAGATTGCTTCCGTTGAAAGAGACTAGATTTTCATTGCGATCCCTTTTAGACGTAATCAGACAAGATTGGGTCTTTGAAACATTAAATTCAACGAGATTATTTTTACCCCAAGAGAAAACACTCTCGAGGTAACCGTCCATTCTTTGCTTCAAAGCCTTACGAGCTGTTGGAGTTTGTGAGCCCTTTGGGGGCTTGTCAAACAAAAAGCTATCATGAACTGTACTGTCATCCGCGTAACAGTGAATTGGTGCACATGACAAAAGGTCGTTGATGTGCAACAAAAACAGAGTTGGAGACAGAACCGATCCCTGCGGGACGCCGGCATTTATCGAGTGAGAGGAAGAGGTGAAACCATCGACTACCGTCTGAATCGACCTCTCCCTCAAGAAGTCGGCAATCCACGTACACAAGGATGCGGGAAGTCCGTAAGAATGCAGTTTGTTGACAAGTCCTCGGTGCCAAACCCGGTCAAAGGCCTTGGATATGTCCAGTGCAACCGTTTGGGTCTCACCGAAACGTTCCAGGCATCGCCCCCAAACATGCGTCACATACGCGAGAAGATCACCGCACGAGCGGTTCCGCCGGAATCCGTATTGACGGTCGTTAATAATTTTGTTCTTCTCGAGGTATGTGAGCAGTTTGTCGTTGATCACACGTTCCATCACCTTAGACAGAACTGATGTGATCGCTATGGGGCGGTAGTTGGCCGGGTTGGAGCGGTCACCCTTCTTTGGAATAGGATGGATAACCGCTTTTTTCCAACCAGAGGGCACAGAGCCAGTCTTCAGGGACAGTTTAAAAAGCTTCGTCAAAATTGGAGCTATTTCTGCAGCGCACCTTTGCAGTACCAGGGCAGGTATTCCGTCAGGCCCACTAGCTTTATTAACATCAAGCCCTCGTAAAACATGGAGTACTTCCCGATGCCGGATCCTCAGCTTTTTCATACGAAAACCGCAGTGAGGAACCGACGTCGGGACAGCACCTTGGTCATCGAGGGTTGAGTTATCCGCAAACATTTTACCTAGTAAGTTAGCCTTTTCGGTGGCGGTGTTTGCTAGTGACTGATTAAATAAAACACAAAATATGAAAATTCATTTAAATAAACACTCCGCATAATTCTTAATCACGTCTAAACGAGCAACGTCAAAAAATGCAGGAGGACCTAAAATATTGTACACAGCATAAACTTAAAATAAACGTTGAAAAGTGTTTTGTTGTGAATTATGAATTATCATTACCAATGATCATGGTCTGAACGGCTCAATATTAATTAATAAAACGGAAGTCAACCATTTGGGAGTGACATTGGATTCTAAGCTTAATTTTAATATCAATGTCGACTCAGTAACGCCAAAAGCCTTGAAAGGATTCATTCTTAGAAAATGTAAAAAATTCAATAACTTTAGAACAATGAAATCCTATATTTTGTTTATGTCCGCAGCTTGCTAGAATATGCATAACAAGTTTGGAACCCGCAATACAAATTATATGTGGACTATTTGGAACGTGTTCAAAATCGTTTTCTATGATACCTATGTAGATTTTCGTGGTTATCAACTTCACTTAAATCACTAAGATTCGGCCGCGTATTTCAATATACTATCATTAGAAGATCGAAGAAGCTCGGTTGAAACCCTTTCTACCAAAAATATCCAGATCTGTCGTAGATTGCCCAGAATTCGTACAACGAATCCAGCTACGAGTTCCCAAAATTCGTGTGTGTGTGTTTTTTTTTCTGTTACCAATAAGTTTAGTTAGAAAAACCGCATGATGATCATTTTCTAAAACTTATTTTGCATAAAAATTTTGTTGTATTTTAAAAATTATTAATTTTTTCCGAAATGTTAAATTTGACAGCTTACCTATTCCATCACCTTTTAAAACAATTTTTGGTTTGGAACACGTTCAGAAATATTTGATTTATTTGTATTTAATAGCTTAACGGAAATATTTTGACCTTCAGACAAAATATTTATTTTTTATTTATTTTTTATTATTATTGGACAACAGAATAATTCCAATTACAGTACAATTTAGTTACCCTATCAGCATTTAGGCAAGTGAGTCTTCAATAATATTTTTAAGGCATATTAAGAACAGTCACTTACATCCAAATGGTTTGCAATTTCATTTAACAGCACCACCCCCGCGTCATGCTATGCTTTGCCAAGTTGTCTGTTCTGACGTTCGGTACTTTAAATAAGTCACGATGTCGACTTCGGCTGTAGTGGTCTGGTACATATAAATCATAGCATCCCAAGAGAAATGGGCTATCGATGAAATTGTTCCAAATTTTGAAAGACAGAATAGCAAGGCTTGCTTTCCGTCGAGTTTCTAGACTCACAGAATAAGTTTCCTCAGGTAAGTCAATATGGTACATGAACCTTGGATAGGTTCCGTGCTACCGCATATAAACATACCTGAGGAATTTCTTCTAGATTTGCTCTTAACATATCAATGTACTTCTGGTGGTATAGGTAAAACACTTTAAGTTGGAAGCAATAAAAATGCTTAGTATTGATGTATTGGTCTATCTGTGTGAACGTAAAGCGACGCCCACAAATCCGATAAGGCTCTCCGTCTTGCTTACGCCCACTTATTGTAACTAGTTAGAAGAGAGGCAAGTTTAACGACACCCTTTTGAGGCTGTACTTACAGGATGTCCTATTCATTCGGTTCGTAATTTGATTTAAACATACGTGCATCTACATTTCGCAAGTGACAAATAATGACAAATTTATAAATTTGAAATAATAAATAGTGTTTGTAAAGTGTGCAAGTTTTATATTTATTACGATATCATGGAGTCCTGTTACGAAACGGAACGTGGCTAATCACTGAATGGACTAAATCGTGAAATTTTAATCCGTATGTTTAATTATTTTACTTATTCATAATGAAAAAAAAAACGGTGGTCCACTTTTAAGCATAAATGACTTGTATGATTTGACGTCTTAGGCAATTGGAGTATCACAGACTAGTACCTATTCAACAGTTAATCTTTTGTACCTTTGTGTTAGTTATCTGTTATATTTTAGATAATATACGTATAGATAGTTGCTGATGATGACTGGTACATAATTAAATAATTAGTGTTGCTGATGATTGCTAACACATAATTATAAAAAATAAATAACCCATAAGCAGCCAAATTTGTAAGCCCAGGTTTTGGAAATCACACTTCTTTTCATCATTAGGTTCTTAGTTTAGATAAACCAAGTAATTCATGCGTATTGAGTTTTAAACGAAACTTTACAAATGTCGAATCCGTAAAAAAAATGTCGGCAATGGAGATGTTTTATATGGGAAGTTTTTAACTTTGAATGAAAACCGAATTAATCTTTTTAAATAACATAATATTTTTTTAACCTTGTTGTTATTTATGAATACCCCTTTGAATTCAATCCTGAAGATTATCGCATTTAGTTAATAAACTTATTTTTCTTCCTAAACCTTCAGTATTTCTATAAAAATATTGTAAAACAACATTAGTTTTATGTTGCCGATTTAAACACGCTTTGGATTCGAATTCTCAATTGTGAAATAATTATTAATTGCTTTTTTGTTAAAAGCCCAAAACGAAACTCGCTGTATGAAAGTTTTGCATCTGTGTGAGTACTGTGATGAAGTCAACTTAACTTGCGAGACCTATACGGTGCCCAAACATCGCTCGCGTACTCCAGCTTGCCTCTCAGTATGCCATCGAATAACGCTAGCATGGCTTCTTGGTTATCAAACTGCTTACAAGTCCTGATGATGAACCCAAGAAGTTTGTAGCAAGACTGAGTGAGCTGTGATATATGGCAAGAGAATGTCAGTTCGGGATCAAAGACGACACCGAGATCCTTCACGGATTTTACACGTGATAACGTTTCGCCTTTTATTTTATAATCGTAAACTATAATGTTTTTACAACGAGTAAAGGGCATTGTGATACATTTCTTTGTATTAAAATCTAATTTGTTTGCCAACGACCATTCAGATAGTGCATCCAAATCATTTTGCATTTTAAAGCAATCTTGTTCATGTAGCAATCGTCAGCAAATAGAAGACATTTGCCGTGCCTAACACAGTTTTGGATGTCATCTATAAGTATTAGAAACAACATAGGTCAAATAAACAAATATGCCCCACATCCGAGGGGTTAAGAAAAACAATATTAATTGTTAAGAATTTAATCGCACACCGACCTTGCTGGAGACGGAGAGATTGCTGTCACTGACGCTGGAGCTGAAATAAATAAGACACCATTTTAGTTGGGTCTAAATTGCGGGAAAATAATTGTAACGCCACTGAATAAATAAACTTATAGAAGTGTGATACAGATTTCATAGAAAACTGAGAAAAATAATTTCATTAAAAGTAAGGTCATATTTAGCTTACTTCGGGCGCACAAACGCCCCCCTAACACACTAAGGGAGACCTGTCCAAAACCGTATATCTAAGGTAGAAGCTCTGTGGTTTAGTAAATTGAAATAAAATTCGGTTTATAATTATTATTTTTATTAATGAATTTACTAAGAAACAAAACACAAAATATACATGTTAGAAAATCTTAGACACAAATGAACAAAAAAAACAAGACCTTTAATATTTTTCGATTTTGCTCCGTGGGTGGGTAAAACCGTATACCTCATAAAAATTATGAAAATGCAGGCTTAAAACGGTTTAGGCCTTTTGTCGTAGATAAACCCAAACCTTGATTGTTCCTGTATTTATTGAAATGTAATGTGAATTTTGGCATTTTGAAGGTTTCTGGTGCTTTTAAATATACTTCACTACTATTCAATTCAATATCCGTAAAAAATTACGTCAGGACACCGAAAAACTTAAAACATGTTGTATCTCGTCAGCGGGCAGTGGTGATGTTCCGGATATATCCGTATCCATATCCGTATCCGCGGATATCCGAGGGAGATAAAAAATCCGTATCCGTATCCGTTATTTTTTTCGCGGATCTTTTACGGATCTTTTACCTTACTAATTTTCAATTGATAGGATGAAATGCTGTATACAGGTGATTAGCTAGAATTTAAAAAAAACTATTAAATTCCATTCACAGTATTTTTGATTTCTTAAAATCAAACATTTTATCGTATTAAGTTACCATACCGTCGTGCGTTGTTGCGGCGCGGTTAACGGGCGGCGGGCGTTATGTCAACTGTCGTTACGCCCGCTATTGAATAAGCATCAAAGATCCGTATCCGCATCTGCGGATCTTGACACCAAATATCCGTCTTCGGATCACTATCCGCGGATATACATTTTTAACGATCCGGTACATCACCAGCAGGCAGACGTGTTCCGACAAGTTTCTGCTGACTTGCGTTGGTTTCGGAGTCGTATATGGGGGGCGGTGTGCGGGGCAGGAATATTTAAAGTAATAAGGTGTACGGTTTTGTACAGATCTCCCTTACTATTGGTTTATCTCTTCTCCTGTGCACAGCAAGTTCTTTGAAAATACATGTTTTACCGGGGGTGACAAGTCACTGAAAAACTTTAGAAGTATTGGTCTGACAGAATATTGGAAAAGGTCAATTTTTATAAATACAAGTAACCAGGCACAGATTAGTTTTTATCTCGCTTCGAGGCGAGTCGAGGTTAGCAGTCCACAATGGAGTGCTGATAACAAGCCTGTGCTACGTGGATCTCGCAGATGACACATCATTGAAATAGACTGAATGCTGCGGAAAAAAGATTCCTGAGGCGAGGGTGAAGTAAAACAACGTTAAACATTATTATTGATCATACAGGAGAACCGCAAAGAATGTATGACGAATATATCTACTTGAGAGGAAGCCTCAATCCAAAATTACATGTATTCATAATGTGCCTTATATATACTTTTGAATACTTTTATAAGAAACTAGCTGACCCGACAAACGTTGTAACGTATACATTATTTCTAGTGAATATTTTGGTTGTTAAATAAAAAAATAACGAATGTATTGTAAGTGTGTGGGGATGGGATATACTATGAACTATAACAGAAAGAGGAATGGAGCGCCGCTGTAGACGATGATCGCCGATAAAAACAAAAAAAAGACCAGCTAAAGTAGGAAAATGAAATAAAAAAAATCAATATGAATTTCGAAAAGCAATTGATTGTACGAATTGTTTTGTCAGACCGTCTTTAGCCAACACAAATAAGTTCGATGGATTGCCCGCGCGAGAACATGATGCCGAATGAAATATCAAAATGACGTGACGCTTCTCATGAATGGCTTGTGCATGTGTGGATGAAAGTTCGATAAGGCGGACATAGTGCCATCTGTCATTCAACAACATAAATAATTTTGTTCATGCGAAAATTCTAAAATCGCGATTAAAAAATGGGAGGGCGGGGGTAGGTGGGTTAAAATTTGAGTTTATAAGTATTATTTGATGCCAAATAATAAAACAATACAAAATTGTCATAAAAATAGTTTTTTTTCCGGATAGGGAAACCCTAATCACCTAGCGGTATGAAATATACTTTAAAACCTATTCTCATACCTACCAAAAATACACAAAAAAATATACATAAATCGGTCAAGCCATTTAGAAGGAGTGCGACCGAAAACACTGTGACACGCAATTTTTATATTTAAATCTAAGATGAAAAAAGTTAATCAATGGAAACTGCACAGATAATTTTAGCCATAAAAATGTAATTTTAAAACATTGCTTCTGCTGACCGTTCATACATTTCTAATGAAAAAATACCATTTTTAGTAATCGACGCATATATTTTGCATAAAGTAAATAACTATTTTAATTCAATGAAAACGGAAGAAAAACTTCAACTTTTTTAAAGCATATTTTTTTTGTTATACAATGCCACCCGATTCTTAGTACAGATTATTCTAACATTTTGATGGGAAATATTGAGAAATGAACTCTGAAATGCTTTGATAATTCATAGAGGATGAACAAAGAAATGAGTGTAAAGAGAACATATGACGTGAATGGTAGTAGATTTCGAAGAGGCCCAAGTGAAAGACATGTCACGGCCAAGTGAATCAAATAATTAAGTCGGGTCGTGTCAATGTCAACAGACAGAACAACAGAACGAACAACAGAACAGAGGTTGAACGTGAAAGAAACAAGGAGTGTGTATCTGCCTACCCCTTCTGCAATGGGGCGATGGTAGTTAATAAATTCCTTACCTGAAAAGCCACAGGCCAGGATCACTAAAAACACGAACATCGTGGCCAGGGGGAACAACGTAATTGGGTTTTTTAATGAATGCATTTAATCTTATTAATTTGCTACATTTATCCTTATTGGAAATGACTTATTGTGACTTCGATGATGACTTTTTCATGACTTTGTGAGATTATTTCACTACCTATCTCATTTATGTTTTGTTTAACATAACAATTACGAGGGTCAGTCAATAAGTAATGCCCCCTATTTTTTTCTACTTAAATAAAGATAGTTAATTGAAAATTTCGAATTTTGTGCTATTGCTCAAACCTTTTTATTTATTTATTTACGGACTTACGTCCAATTTAAAACAAAGTATCACGAAGTATATAAATGAACTATGTAAGGATTTGGATGGTACATGAAAGCAAAGACAAACAGTGAAAATAGAAGAAAAATAAGTGTCAAGTCACGTCAAGACCTTGCAAAAATTAGGGTGAATATTACATATCTTCATTTGTTTAAAGAGCGACAGAAATCATTTAAGCTAATACCAAAAAAATCAAGGTCTTGATGTGAGTTGACCAGTCTACACATTCTGGACAGTGGTGAGTTATAACCATAGTTAGTCGAGTGCTGATTGAGGAAAAGCAGGTCTTTATTTCTGAGTCTACGAGAAGGTATATTAAATGTGATGAGTTGTAGTAATGTAGGCGAGTCGATTAAACAGTTAATAATTTTGAAGAAACAAATGAGATCAGATTTTATCCGACGGTCTTCTAAAGGAGAAAGGTTTAGAGTTTGTTCAATTTCAGCATACGAGTAATTGCCTCACTCTAATCCTAGCCTCCAAGCAATTCCCTTTAGGAACCGATGTTGAACGGATTCAATATGACGAATATGGACAGCATAAAAAGGAGACCATATAATACAAGCATATTCAATATGGGGGCGAACCAAGGAGCAGTAAAGAGTTCTTAGGGTATTTATGTTTTTGAAGTCAGAAGTGGTTCTAGTGATAAAACCAAGTAGTTTGAGAGATTTATTAACAATCGTATTTATATGTTCCCGGAAAGAAAGCTTGCTATCAAGAGAGACACCAAGATCTTTAATAGATAGAATTTTCTACAATCTGCTGCAGTAATAATAATAATAATAATAATATTTGGCTAATTTATATGGCGCCGTTTTTGTGAGAAATCACCTCAAGGGGGCTGTACAGTACAAGTAAATATGAAATAAAATTAGTATAACTAAGATTTGTAATTATAACTAGTGACTTATATCTAAGACTTATAACTAGTGGCTTAATCTAAGACTTATATATAGCTACAACTAGTGGCTTAATCTAAGACTTACATATAGCTAGTGACTTATGACTAAGACTTACGATAGTGACTTAAAACTAGTGGATAATGACATACATATTTACAACTGTGACTTAAAGTTAGAGACTTAAAACTAACATAAGTACCAACATTTCAAAATACTTATTTGCCATTGTTGTCAGTGATAATGATAACATTACAAACCAAACAACAAACAAGTTCTGTAGGAATATGTACAAACTCGTAACATAGATAAGTTGTTGCTGCGAGTCGAAGCAGTTGGAGGATTTATAAATTTTATACATAGGTACATACAAATTTTATACATATTATATTCTATTTTTTAGTGTTATTAACGCCAGAAGAAGGAGGTAGTTCTTATATAATATTACTATTATAAAACACGGGTGAAATAATGATCTTAATGGAATTATTGGTGCAATAATGATCTTAGCTGGATTTATAGGAACATACACAAGCTTATCTTAAATGAATGAAAATGAATCGTCGTACCGCAATAAAATGGTTCATCGCTCAACATACAGATTAAAGGAGTTAGGCTCCCACTTATTATATATATATTTATAAATTCGTGGACATCAACAATTATAGAATGACGAATTTAAGGAAATGAGTGTCTGAAAAGATGCGTTTTTAGATTGGATCTAAATTCTGCTGGGCTGGTTATGCATCTCAGTTCCATGGGAGTTTTGTTCTAATCCTTGGGGCCAGATACTCCGAATGCACGATCACCAAACTTAGTGTTCGGATTTCGCTTAGGTACTTTTAACCTCCGATTGCAGAAGATGATGCTGATCTAAGAGTTGACTGTCTTAGACCAATATTTTCAGGAATGCACAATTCAGATATATAGGGTGGAGCCATTTCATTGATAGCTTTAAACACTATCCTGCATAATTTGTATTGGATCCTTTCAGGACACTTCAGCCAGTGAAGATTTCGGAGGTGTTCCGAAATGTGCGAAAATTTGGGTACCCCAGTGATAAGTCGTGCTGCGGCATTGAACACTGATTGTAGTATATCAGTTTGGCATTTAGGAAGACTTGCATAGATGCCATTGCAGTAATCAAGACGTGGTACTACATATGAGTTAACAAGAAGCTTAGTTGCTTCTGTTGGAAGATTTTTACGAACTGACTTGAGTTGTCTTAGGTAAAAGAATCCCGTGCTAACGGTCCTATTCACCTGACTTTTTAACGAGAGGTCTGAATCCAGATGAACTATCCGAAATTTTACGGTTGTCTTCGAAATAACGTCATTGCCAGAGACAGTAATTGGTAAGTTGTCTATTAAATGTTGACGTCTATTCGTGGCTGCCCACAGAAACTCGATCTTTGAAGGATTCAACTTTAGTTTGTTTGAGGACATCCAGAGACTGATAGCTTCCAGACACTGAGCTGTGCGAATTTTAAGCCTGGTGATCTCATTTGGTGTGCAGTAAAAGTAGACTTGCTGATCATCAGCATAACAGTGAGATAGGAGACCAAATGACTCGATAATTTTTGCGACATCATTTGTGAAGAGAATAAAAAGAAGTGGACCCAAAACGGATCCCTGAGGTACCCCTGAAGAGAGTTTTGTGAAGTTAGACTGTTTATTTTGAACTTACACTGCTTGTGAGCGATTGGATAGGTAGGATTGCAGCCATTTTTTTACGTTAGAATGTAAATCAAATTTTACTTCTAGTCTCTTAATGAGAAAGTCGTGGTCAATGGTCTCATGTCTAATGGCGCTCATGTCTAAAAGTGAAAGAAGTGCTAACTTACCTGACTCTATGGCGAGGGTAATATCTGACAGGATACGAAGTTATCCGGTTTCTGTTGAGTGGAACCTTCTATATGCGGATTGATGAAAAGTAAATAATTTATTCAGATTTAAGTTGGAGGTTATTTGAGAAGCAGCAATTTTTTCAAGTAGTTTTGCTACGAAAGGCAGATTTGACACAGGTCGATAATTACCCAAGTTGTCGGCATCAAGCTGTGTTAATGATAGGGGTAACCACCGCAGATTTAAGTGGTTTCGGAAAGTCACTTGTGCTTAGCGACTTGTTAAACACGCGAACCAGGAAGGGGGCCAACACGTTGCAGCATTTCTTTAGAAGCCACGTTGGGATGGGATCGAGAACACATTGTTTATTTGGCGAACTAAGGATTAACTTTCCTACTTCTTCTAGCGTTGTAGGTTTAAAGGATGGCAGTGTCCCTTTGGAATTGGCTGTAAATATTGGCGGGGGTGCAGAAGATGTGGAGGCGCGCATAGATTCTATTTTTTCATAGAAAAACTTAGAAAAGGCCTGCGGAGTAATGTCTGTAGAGGTTTGCATGGTATTATTAGCAAGGACAGTTTTAACGGAGTTCCAGAGATGTCGTGGATTTGTCCGCTCGGAGTCAATTTTATTGATCCAGTATTCAGATCTTTTTGCACTTATTCTCGTCCTGTACTCTTTTTGAGCATTAATCCACTCGTGTCGTGGAGTAACTTCGGGGTTTCTTCGGTATGATCTTTCTAGTTTCCGCATAAGCCTCTTTTTACTCCGACACTCTTCGTCGAACCAGCCATCAGATTTTCGAGTTTTCCGTATTTTCGAGGTGGTTGGAGCATATTTAGTTAGTAATCCTGATAACATTTTGTTATACTCCTCGACGAGTTCTGTCGGTGTCTTAATTTCCCAGTTGCTTTCTATGCATAAGATAGAATTTTTAAGTTCTTCAAGGAAATTGTCGAAATCGAATTTACGCCACTCCCTCGATTCGATTGTTTTGTATGGCAGTTTCGGTGGGTTGAATTCGATTTCAGTTCGGATAAGACGATGATCTGACAAACCTATGTCATAAACTTTTGCTATCAACGATGGGCCATTGCACTTGGATACAAAAATGTCTATGATTCCACCAGCATCATGAGTTGGTGCATCGATCCATTGACGGAGTCCAAAGCTATCCAATAAGTCAATGAATTTAACAGCATTTGGTGACGTCTCACGCTTTAGATGAATATTTACATCACCTGTTATGAAGAGAGTTTCGGAAAGTCTCACTGCCCATTCCAAAAAACACGAAAACTCCCTAAAAAATTCTACACAAATAGGTTCCGAACCGGGTCGGTACAGCGTTAGCAATAGTAACTTTTTGCGTCAACAGATGGCAGCACTGCAGTCAGTTGCAAAATAGCCAACAACGATGTTCGTAATAGGCAGCATTCTGTGATTAATTCTTGACTGTAGAAGGGGAAACGCAAAAATTCACATTCATGAAAGACTGTAAAATGTGTACCATGATGCCTCAGTGAACTGAGGCATCATGGTACAAATCAATTTTTCTGATTTTCAAATCTAATTTTCACTGCTAGACGATGGGTTCGTTCCTGCAACGAAGCTGAAGGACAAACACCGCTGGCTGAGGAAAAGCGGAGCGGCGCAGGCCGTTGATTGCACTTATTTGTGGTGACCCCAAATAACTACACACGTCGCATTCTCTCCCTCAGTAAAGGCAATGTGATGACGATTATTCAAAAACTGATTTTTCAACAAAAGTTTTGCAAGGTGGGTACCAAAAAACTTAAAAAGCCAAAATAAAAAAAAAAACAAGGAAAACAATGGCCTCGCAACACTTGCAGCTCTTAGTTTCTGGAAAAAAATGTGAATGGAGACGAAAAATGGGTTATTTTTTTTAACCCGATTCAAAGAGTAAGTCATTGGAATGGCATCACACCAACTCACCAAGGACAAAAGAAAACAAAACTGTGTGATCGGCGGGGAAAGTTATGGTGATGGTGTTCTGAATGTGACCGTGCTTTTTACAACACTGTGATACATGCCCTTGTTAAAAGATGGACCAAAGCTGTGGAAATAGATGGACACTATTTTGAAAATTGTATGGTTTTCAGCCCATGTAATTGCATTTTTTATTTCTTGACAATTTAAGGAGAAAAAAATAGGAGGCATTACTTATTGAATGGCCCTAGTATGTACATACTGTCACTACTTGGTCCATATTTTTTTGTTGGTGGTGATGATGGTGTAACATCCAGACATATTGGCCAAATCTTATTAAAACGACTTAACCCTCAAGCTAATTTGTTCACTTTTGGGAACAGCTCAGCTCATACAGGTTTCGTAGAAATCATTGCGTCTCCCTTAATGTCATGGTGAGAAATATGGTCGAAGCCGTGTTAGAAAGAGAAAAAATACGCTCAAACTATAAAATATATTCACATCTTTGAAAAAACAACTAGATTTCGTGTTCAAACTAGGACCATTAGGCTGAAGTTCCGCTGACAGTCGGGCGTGTCGTAGCGTGTCTCCTTATACAAGGTGGCGCAAAATTAATCATCCTATCGGAAGATGTTATAATTTTTGCAAATGGCGTCGTTCATTAATCATATTTGACATTTGTGAACTAGACAGTTGCAAAATACAAACAGACAAGCAATGGAGCGCTATACTCCGCAAGAGCGTGGAATAATTGTGTCGATTTAAGCTTTAACGCTTTTAACGATTTTGTGTCGAAAGTCATCATGAGCGTCGAGGCGCATTTCAATAAGCAAAATATTCGTTTCTGGGGCACGAAAATCCGCGTATGATGCATGAAAATCCATTACATCCACTCAAAGCCACTGTGTGGTGCGGCGTTCACGCGGGAGGACTGATTGGGCCGTATTTTTTGAGGACGCCATTGGCATTACGGTCACTGTTACTGGCGAACGCTACTGGGCCATGATAAACGACTTCTTACTTCCAGAATTGGATGAGCGGGGCTTGGTGAACATGTGATTTCAACTAGATGGTGAAACCACACACACAGCACGAGCCACAATGGATATTGTGAAGGAAGCGTTTCCTGGTCACGTAATCTCTCGTTTTGGCGATTTGGTATGGCTAGCAAGATCGCCCGATTTAACCATCCTAGACTTCTTTCTTTGGGGCTATTTGAAGTCGCGGGTTTATGCTAATAAGCCTCAGACAATCGCAGCCCTCAAGGAGAATATTCGTCAGGAATTCGAACAGTATCACCGGAAATCTTGCGGGAAAGTCATGGAAAATGCTATAAAATGGGCAAAAACGTGTATCAACACTGGCGGCAGCAACTTGATGGATATCATTTTTTCCACTTAACAGAAAAAATTGTAAAAGTCCAAATAAAGATTTCTATTACTCAAAATTGTTTTTTTATTTTTTATTTAGTGAAAAGGTTATTCAAAAACAAAACTAGTTGATTAATTTTGCGCCATCCTGTATTATCTTTGATTTATTCGCTTTTGCTCATAAGTCTGCCAAATTTTATAAATATTTTTAAAAAGAAAACACTCACCTGGACACCACACGCTCACCATAATAATTAGAGTCCGCAATAGGAAAAACATGTTGACAATGAAACAGTAAAAATACACTGAATGAATCTCCGACACCTTGGTAGACCAAACTACTGCACAAAACTACAAACTACAGGGAAACTCTTCAACAGTAATGAGAAGTACTAAACGTCCTATTTAGCTGATGTGAAACAGGTTTATGGAACAGGTTTGTAGATGACTTCACTTAAGACCAATAGTCATATACCACTTAGTCCCCAATCTTTTCATCACCGCCATCCGGTCAACGTTTGATAATTTAACCGCGGCCCGGGGACTCATCAAGACACCGCATGCTTAAAGAATAGTTACGCCCAGATCAAGCAGATGATTTTTCTCTGGTGTGCACCTTGAATTTAAAGCTTTTCTCAAAACTGGTTATAATACAAGAGTGAATCTGGATGCGGGAAGACGTTTTAATCTACACCCAAAATATAAGAAACTGCAACTATTCATGTTCTCGAAAGGAACATTTAAAAGTCCACAAGCCGTCCCACAGTTGAGAAAAACCTTTTGTATGTTCCGATTGCAATTATTTGTGTGCTAGAAAGGAGACTTTGATAACTCACAAGTTTACTCAAGAGGAGAAAAACCATGTTCATTTTCCAGCTGCAAATATTCATGTTCTCAAAAGGAACATTTAAAAGTTCACAACCCGTCTCACAGTGGAGAAAAAACTTTTATCATGTTCCAGCTGCGACTATTCGTGTTCTCGAAAGTGAAAATTTAAAATCCACTTGCTGACTCACTTTGGAGAAAACCCCTTTTCATGTTCCAAAATTTTACAAATAATGAAAAATAATTACAAATTTCAAAAAACAACAAAAAAATGTAAAATGTATGAGCACATGCGATACCTATGTGCTAGCGGAATGAGTGCTCACAAGAGACTGATGAACTGGCATGGACAGGGTTGCCATCTTCTAAAATAAAAATAAAAGCTTGACTCTGCGCTGTATTAGGCCGTCAGTTTACCTACCTAAGGTGCGGCTGTATTATTTTTTCACTCCTCGTATTTCAGTTTGTTAGTAATTTTTTATTCCAATTTAAATACGAAGAGTTGTGTTTACATAAAGTGTTTTGCGAGGGCTTTCGCCCCGTAATATTTTTTTCCGGTTATCTACCGGGAAGGCTGAAAAAAAAACAGTTTAAAAGTGTAATAAGTCAAACTGTCAAACGGACTTCGAAGTGCTATTGTTGTTTTTAGGTTAATTTGTATATTATTATTTAAATTGTGCTAAATAAGTTATGTTTACATATGGTGTTTTGTTAGGACTTTTGCCCCATAATAATTTTTTTCCGGTTTTTCACCGGAAAGACTCACAAAAACAGTTTTTTAAAAGTGTACGAAAACAAAAACGAAGTTAAGTATTTATATTTACGCCAAGTGTCAAATTAAAACTGCGACGAACAATTTGCGCGAACTGTTTAAAGAGTGATCTCGTAAGCAACAAACCATGGGCTACCCTTTTACTCTCTCCTTTTTTAAATCCTATTTGACTATAAATGGATCCAGTAGTGTTTAACAAAAAAAAATAAGGTTTACATACATTTGTGGTGATTATATTTTGAAAAGTACCCACACCGGCGAGTTTTAGCCGGCGGGTGGAATACAACTGATTTCCTATAAAGAAGTTCGTTTTTTTTATAACTAACATGTCCTCCGTGGACTCTTCTGACGAGGAGGAGGTTGATCTCCATCATTTATCGAAGGAGAAAGTTATTATTATTGCGCAGGCGAGAGGTAAAGAAATAAGACAAGAAGCACAAAAGAGCCGAGAACCTTCTCCGAGGTACCGTATGCTCACGGATAGTATGAGAGGCCACAAGGAGTCCGGACAGTCCACTTCACCATTTACCAGCATCCATGGCAGTTTACTCCGTGAAGAGGTAGCGGCATCCACTTCAGCCGCCCAAAAGTCCTCTTCAGACAACGTTACCACTGGAATCACTTCTACTGGCACTGGAGACATGGCCAACCCGTCGCCGAAACAATCAAAAAAGAAGCGTGGCAGGATTGAGGATCCGTTAATTTCAGGTGACGACTACGATACGGCAATCGAGAAGGACTATCTTGCCCACGGACATAGGAATATATGGACCTGCCCTAAGTGATAAAAGCGTATTATTTCCCCCTCCCCATAACGGTTCCATGGAACCGTCTGGGCTTATGGGCATATTAGACCATTCAATTCTGCTGCGCAATTAGGTTGTAGATACCAAATTGCACCGTGTAAACAAGACATTGCATGTTTCCATGTCATTGCGCGTCATCTTTCCACCGCATTGAAAATATTCAACTTGTTTAATATTTTCAATGCGATTGGTTCGTTTGTCCTTCGTGCGCATGCGCGAATGCGGCGTTGCATGCGCGCGCAGCACTGTGCGCGCGTATTGAAGTGCCAAACTGTGACTGTTTATTTTGTAGTGAGTTGTCAACATAGAAAATGGTTTTTAAATGGAGGGAAGTGCATACGCCTCTCATTAACTCGTTAATTAAATGATCACACATTAAATTAATTCCCGCGCGCACGTCCTGTTTCGAAGACATTCTAAAATCTATGACAGCAATGTGATTGAATGGTCCACTTCTGTCAAGTACGTGTAAACAGTACACCCTTTCAATTATACGCCGTTCAACCAAATCGCATCAATGTGGTTGACGTGTGTAATTTCGCCATTACGAGAGCCGCCTCACTTGAATCTACAAAACGTGACGTCATCATTCTTGTTCTGACCAGCGCCGAAGTCACATAGTACATTTTACGAAATAACAAGGCAAAAATGGTAGCTTGTGCTATGAAAACGTGTAAAAATAGAAGTGAAAAGGAGAATAAACCAAAATGTCGTATTACATTCCATAGGTAAGCATGATTTTACTTTATTTTAAGCTTATTCGAATTATATTATAATATTATCAGTTTTGTAACATATACTATCATGAACGTGTTTACACACAGCCGTAATATGCGTGGGATGGCGTATTTCAGCATATCGCTCGCCATATATTCCGATTGGGAATGTACGGCGAGCGATACGCCGAAATACGCCATCCCACGCATATTACAGTTGTGTGTGTGAACACGTGTTAACGCTCAGAGAGCGTATTCACACAGCTATAATATGCATGGCGACGTAAATACACAGCCGTTTGAAAAAGAATCAGGGATGTGCCTTCACCTTTTGCGCTCTGCTAAAATATCTAATTGTATAATTTGGAACGTCTATCTTTTCATGTGTTATTTCTTGCTGGAAATCCGTCGTATTAATAAAGGATAATAAACCAATAATTTTTAAATTTATCATACTTTAAGGGCCTTATTACTAAAAGAGTTTTGAATTTTACGCAACTCATAAACAACCGTTAATATAAGATAAATAGTTGGTTAAAATAAGATAAATAGTAAGGGGTTAAAGGTGGAATAAAGTATGGTTTTATTTATTAGGCCGTATTGTATATTTTGCTTTCTTAATTATGTACTCCTTCGTGGTATGTTTAGAAGTAAAATGTAGATACAGTGAGCATGTTTGGAATGAAAAATGTATGTGTCATTTTGCTGTCCGATGATATTTTTTATCAATCAAAATTTAAAATAAAATATTTTTCTATCTATCTATATTATCTTTGGATCACACTGTCACGTCTCAGCGGACCACGTGTTAGGTAAGCGCGTTGTTTCGTATGTACGGTACTGCTGGAACGAGAACGAGTGCATATCGCGTAATGCTCTAGGTTATTCCGAGTATGTATATGTATGGAAAACACGTTTTTTGTTTTTAATTGAAAAAGTGTCATCGGACGACAAAACTACATCTAAATTTTGACTCCAAATACTCTTAGGAATCGCTGGTAAAAGCTGTGTGTATAAAATTTCATTTGTTTATGAGTTGTTTTTCTTTTCTATTATCTTCTTAAAAGTGAAATTTTATTATTTTCTTAAAGATTTCCCAAAAACGAAGACTTGAAGACAATGTGGCGACTTCAATCCGGTAAAAGTGAGCAGACAAGTGTTCGTAACCTTCGTATCTGCTCAGAACATTTCAAAGAGACAGATTTTATAATAAACAAACAGGGCACACGTGTGCTACGTGTAGGTGCGATTCCATCGGTCTCTTTATCACCTGTTACAGAAAGAATTATCGTTAGTATATAAATTCTTTAATGACTAATAATTCTTTTTTGTAGTTATTCATTACATGTAATTATTTAAATTTTATTATCTATCCATTTCAGAAATGAAGCGACAACTTCTCTGAGAAATCATATGTATGTCTTTCTCTAGCTGATGAAACGATCAATAATACTTATGGATGGATGAACCCTCAAGAGGATTCTGATTTTTCTCTCGTTTCTTGCGCACCTGCTCTACACAGCACACACGTCGTGAGTTCATTCTTATATATAATTGTCTATATATAGAAATCATATGTATGTCTTTCTCTAGCTGATGAAACGATCAATAATACTTATGGATGGATGAACCCTCAAGAGGATTCTGATTTTTCTCTCGTTTCTTGCGCACCTGCTCTACACAGCACACACGTCGTGAGTTCATTCTTATATATAATTGTCTATATATAGAAATCATATGTATGTCTTTCTCTAGCTGATGAAACGATCAATAATACTTATGGATGGATGAACCCTCAAGAGGATTCTGATTTTTCTCTCGTTTCTTGCGCACCTGCTCTACACAGCACACACGTCGTGAGTTCATTCTTATATATAATTGTCTATATATAGAAATCATATGTATGTCTTTCTCTAGCTGATGAAACGATCAATAATACTTATGGATGGATGAACCCTCAAGAGGATTCTGATTTTTCTCTCGTTTCTTGCGCACCTGCTCTACACAGCACACACGTCGTGAGTTCATTCTTATATATAATTGTCTATATATAGAAATCATATGTATGTCTTTCTCTAGCTGATGAAACGATCAATAATACTTATGGATGGATGAACCCTCAAGAGGATTCTGATTTTTCTCTCGTTTCTTGCGCACCTGCTCTACACAGCACACACGTCGTGAGTTCATTCTTATATATAATTGTCTATATATAGAAATCATATGTATGTCTTTCTCTAGCTGATGAAACGATCAATAATACTTATGGATGGATGAACCCTCAAGAGGATTCTGATTTTTCTCTCGTTTCTTGCGCACCTGCTCTACACAGCACACACGTCGTGAGTTCATTCTTATATATAATTGTCTATATATAGAAATCATATGTATGTCTTTCTCTAGCTGATGAAACGATCAATAATACTTATGGATGGATGAACCCTCAAGAGGATTCTGATTTTTCTCTCGTTTCTTGCGCACCTGCTCTACACAGCACACACGTCGTGAGTTCATTCTTATATATAATTGTCTATATATAGAAATCATATGTATGTCTTTCTCTAGCTGATGAAACGATCAATAATACTTATGGATGGATGAACCCTCAAGAGGATTCTGATTTTTCTCTCGTTTCTTGCGCACCTGCTCTACACAGCACACACGTCGTGAGTTCATTCTTATATATAATTGTCTATATATAGAAATCATATGTATGTCTTTCTCTAGCTGATGAAACGATCAATAATACTTATGGATGGATGAACCCTCAAGAGGATTCTGATTTTTCTCTCGTTTCTTGCGCACCTGCTCTACACAGCACACACGTCGTGAGTTCATTCTTATATATAATTGTCTATATATAGAAATCATATGTATGTCTTTCTCTAGCTCATGAAACGATCAATAATACTTATGGATGGATGAACCCTCAAGAGGATTCTGATTTTTCTCTCGTTTCTTGCGCACCTGCTCTACACAGCACACACGTCGTGAGTTCATTCTTATATATAATTGTCTATATATAGAAATCATATGTATGTCTTTCTCTAGCTGATGAAACGATCAATAATACTTATGGATGGATGAACCCTCAAGAGGATTCTGATTTTTCTCTCGTTTCTTGCGCACCTGCTCTACACAGCACACACGTCGTGAGTTCATTCTTATATATAATTGTCTATATATAGAAATCATATGTATGTCTTTCTCTAGCTGATGAAACGATCAATAATACTTATGGATGGATGAACCCTCAAGAGGATTCTGATTTTTCTCTCGTTTCTTGCGCACCTGCTCTACACAGCACACACGTCGTGAGTTCATTCTTATATATAATTGTCTATATATAGAAATCATATGTATGTCTTTCTCTAGCTGATGAAACGATCAATAATACTTATGGATGGATGAACCCTCAAGAGGATTCTGATTTTTCTCTCGTTTCTTGCGCACCTGCTCTACACAGCACACACGTCGTGAGTTCATTCTTATATATAATTGTCTATATATAGAAATCATATGTATGTCTTTCTCTAGCTGATGAAACGATCAATAATACTTATGGATGGATGAACCCTCAAGAGGATTCTGATTTTTCTCTCGTTTCTTGCGCACCTGCTCTACACAGCACACACGTCGTGAGTTCATTCTTATATATAATTGTCTATATATAGAAATCATATGTATGTCTTTCTCTAGCTGATGAAACGATCAATAATACTTATGGATGGATGAACCCTCAAGAGGATTCTGATTTTTCTCTCGTTTCTTGCGCACCTGCTCTACACAGCACACACGTCGTGAGTTCATTCTTTTATATAATTATCCTTTAAATTAATATTTTATTGATAGTGCATGTCACAAATTTGTAATAAATATGTAAATTATCGAATTGCAATAATGATTATATACCTAATATTGTCAACTTTGTCTCGTTTCGAAAAGGAATGCGAACCAGAACCTATGACTATGTGCTTGACGGAGATCGAGGCCGTAGCTGCAGCTGCTCAGTCATGTGTGCTCGTCAGTTGTATGGTACCCACTACTATTCCAGAAAGCATTGTGAGTACCAATTGATTATTGACCTTTGATGACTTCAAAAACACATTGTACTATTATGTAGTGTGCGGACCACTCTAGTAACTGACTAAATGTTTTTATACCTAAAAATATAATATTATGTCTCTATTCCCCAGATTCAGGAACCCCAACCCGTCTTTATGGAAGAACCACTTATTATATCAAAAACCACTCAAAAAAATAAACCAATTGAAGTCAATTACAAAAAAATGGAAAACTTATTATTAGAAAGTAAGTTACTAATTAGAAAATTTAAAAAAATTAACGTTGTTTATAAACGTAAAATCTCGCAACTTACTTGCAAACTGGAAAAATGTAAATCAAATCCAACCTCACATGACGATATTTTAGCTAATTCTAAATGTTTTGAGCTCGTTAAAAGAGTAGTAACGAAAAACAAAAAGCTTAAGTTATCTCGAAAATATTCCGCATCACTTAGAGCATTTGCTTTTACCCTTAACTTTTATTCTCCCAAAGCTTATCAGTACGTTCGAGAATATTTTGATTTTTGCCTTCCTGCCCCACGAACATTGTGCAAATGGCTTCAAGTGATTGATGGACGACCTGGTTTTACAAAAGAGTCTTTTCGTGCTTTGGAGTTAAAAGCTTCGTCTACAGGATATAAACTTGTTTGCAATTTGGTCATAGACGAGATGGCCATAAGACAACTTGTGGAGTGGGATGGAAATAATCATCATGGCTACGTAGACTTTGGATTTGGCGGAGACAAACTCCACCACGGTCAGTCCATTGCAAAAGAGGCACTCGTTTTCATGATTGTTGCTATAAACGCCAATTGGAAAGTACCCGTTGGTTACTTTCTTGTGGATGGCGTATCTGGTCGGCAAAGAGCTGACCTGGTGCTTGAGTGTTTAGAGGAAGCTGATAAAGTGGGTATTGATATTGTGTCCATGACGTTCGATGGTTGTCCCTCCAATATTTCTATGGCTAAGATACTTGGTTGTTCATTAGAGAATAATAACTTGAAACCATCCTTCATTCATCCGGTTACTAAAAAGGAAGTGGCCATTTTTCTTGACGCTTGTCACATGCTGAAGCTAGTGCGTAATGCATTCGAAGCAAAAAAGATATTGATTGATAGTAAAGGACATGAAATAAATTGGAATTATCTTTGTAAATTGAATGAGATTCAGGTGCGTGAAAAACTCCACGTCGCAAATAAATTAAGGCCAATTCATATTGATTTCCATAACAACAAAATGAAGGTAAATTTAGCCTCACAATTATTTAGCAACAGCTGTGCGAATGCTTTAGAATTTTGTACAAACGATTTAAAACTAAAAGAATTTGAAGGAACCGTATTCTTTTTAAGACTGATTAATGATTTATTTGATATTTTAAATTCGCGTAATTTGCATCAGTTTGCTTTTAAAAAGCCAATTAATGCCGAAAATCACAATACATTTTTAAAATTTTTGAGCAAAGCCATATATTACTTACAAAATATACGCATTGCAGCAAACAACAAAAATATTATAAATACGAATCGAAAAACAGGTTTCCTCGGTTTTTATATTTGTATAGAAAGCACAAAACGGTTGTACAATACTTTAATAGAAGAGAAGCAACTATTAAAATACATACCTTTGTATAAATGCTCACAAGACCATTTAGAATTATTTTTTTGCAACGTTAGATCGGCTGGAGGATTTAACAATAACCCAACAGCTCGGCAATTTATGTCTATTTATAAAAAATCGCTAGTTCACATGGAACTAAAACAAACAACAACAGGCAATTGTATTCCGTTTGAACAAATTTCAGTTTAAACTGTTCATCAGCAATAGAAAGAATAAATATGACATCTGGTACATATTTTAAAAAGTCTAGCGACAATGACGATAGCTTATGTTATTTTGACGAAATAGATAATTATTTAAGCCAAGACTTAGTTACCGTTCAATTTAACCTCATTGTGGTGACATACATTTCAGGGTTTATCGTTCGACACTTGAATGAAATATACCCGGAACATAGATTGATTGTAATTAAAGACAAAGGTGGATTACTTTATCCTTCAAAGGATGTAATTGATGTTTGTTGGAAAACAGAAGTTCTCTTAAAAAAAATTCTGTCACAAAGTGGAGGAACCGTTTTATCACCAAAATTTAAAAAATCTTGGATTGTAGGTAAAATTTTAAAGGCATTTCTAGCTACAAACCTATTTCATTCATTATATAGTCATCAATTCGATCAATTTCCTACCGAAAATCACATTCACAACCTAATAAGAGCTATTGCTGACAAATACACCGATGTTAGACTACATTATTTTTCAAAATTGATGACTAATTCAGGGAAGTCGAAAAGACAAGTTTATACGAAAGCGATTTTATTTTCTGGAAAATGAAATGGCTATATTTATTAAATTAATTTTTTTTTTCATTTTCACAAAAGGTTTAGTAGTAAACAATAGGTTGCCACAAATAATTATTTGAATAATAATAACATAATATCATGACATAAAAAGTTGTTTTAAGCATCGAAATTTTTACCTGTTATGTTGTCTTTGGTATACTCATTTGCTTAACTATGCCGATGTCATCTGTGTAAAAATTTAATTGTAATTAATTTACCATTTACACAACGGTGTAATAGAAAAAATAATAATAATGTTTATTTCAGCAACTTTTCTACATTAAAAAAAATATAATAATTAATTTAATTCCCGGCAACCCGGGCGTTTATTGATTTTTTTTTAGTTAATGTTAGTAAGTTACCCGCCTCACTAGACAATGTTTATTCTGTTTTAATTATTGTTTATCGCATTAGGTTGTTTTCGATCGTAAGAAAATATGTCATTTTTAAATCAAATTTTAGACGTATTGTCTCTTTTCCACCAAAAATCATAAATCGATTTCGAAATATTGTTCTTTTATCTAGATAACGCATGTTTTAAATTTTGAAAAAAAATGGTAATTTTTAGTATAATAAGGTTATACCATGGGTCTTTGGCAGATGTGTTGAATTTTGAAACGAAAAATCTTATTTTCCAAGACGTATTTTATATTATGTAATCACACATTATTGTAAATCAATACGTTATCTAGTAAACGCATATTTCAAAATTTTAATTTTAGATGAAATTAAATCTTTGAAAAAAATATCCGAACACTTTGACGAAAATTTCTTTGATTTGTCTATCTATTTACGGTCTTACAAATTAATATATTTTTGCACATTTATTTTGCTTAAATATTATTGAAAAATTATAAAAACTTAATATATTATAAAAATGATAAAAAAATAATTACAAAAAGGACATAATTTTAATAGTTTTGTCATCACGCCTTTCAACATTTTTGGATGTCGGAATAAATTAAAGCAAATTTGGAATGAAATAAAATTGATATTGAGTTATAATTTAAAAAGCTGGTAAAGAGAATAATTAATCTTTCTCATTGAAACCGCCTTGTACGATCGTAAGAACATCTGGCTGGTTAAAAGCCCTTAGCCTATCAACTGTGGGAGGGACTCCGGAGTCCTCCAAACTAAAATTGATGAAATTTCTTTAAGCAATTTTTACCCTTGTTTACGTAGGAACTGTAAGAAGAATAAGGTCAGAATAGCTTTCGCTAAATATTTCATTAGACAATATTTTTTATTTGATATACACAGCTTCTCTGACGGTGTTGGAATAAATTATCTTTTTTATCTTCTTTTTTTATAAATGAAAGCGTACAAGAGTCCCAACTGCCCTCAACTGTCTGGAGCCAATGAGACTATGGCATCCCCAATTGGGGTATGTTGTGAGGTTGAAGGTAGTGGGGAGTGGTAGGAGATTGTGAAGAGGATGGTGGGGAAATCTGGCTCTTCAGATCTGATCAATGATAGTATTCTCCACTCTAGAACGTGCGGTAAACATTTAAAAATTAATTTTTAATTAGTAAATTGTGAAATAATTCAAATTCTTAATTTGCACGTTGGGTTTCGAACCCGTGACCTTCCGCTTGCTAGTTGAGAGCGTTACCCCTCGACTACGGAGACCTTCGTATCTATGATTTTTCGGCGTGTAATTTTTTCCCAAGGTCACGGCCGTCATCACAGTCAACAGATTAATACCTTCTTACTATGTTGGCTCATCTTTTTAATATATTTTTATTCAGCTGTTATTATTGTACTGTTTTTAGCATCGGTAATATAACTCCTGTAGGTACATGTTATGTTGTTTTCTCTTAAGCTGTGCTGTTATTTTTGTACGTTATTTAAACCTCTGTAAGTTGTTTATTGAATGCTGTTCTCACAAATATAATGTTATCCTTAACCCTTTTTGTCTTTTTCTTTTCTCTTCTTCCATTGTCCATAGACAATGTAAGAAATAATTTAATGGAAGTTATATATATTATATAAATATTATTTCTTTAAACAATATTATGCATAGTCTGAGAATACTGTTACTGTGTCGGTGTAGGTATATAATGCTGTTTTACTAAGTTTCTGCTGATATATGTTTGCTTAAATGTACCTAAACAAAAAATATTATTCCCAAAAAATAAATAAAAAGTACCTTCGTCGTCAAAATATTCCAATTAATACCCCACTCCTGGCTACGCACGATTCGATTTGCAGAATCCAGATAAGTCGGTAGGTTTAGGGGGGAGGGGGGAAGTTGTTGCCTATACACAATGCGTCGATGTGGTGGTGAGAAGTACCTATCTATGTAAATCTGGTCACTAAACACGCCTAAAGCCATTTCAAGCAGTTGGGGCGATACTAAGAGTATCTACAAAAAGGAGCAAATAATAATGAAACTGCTGCGTGCTACGTATTATTGTAATTAAATAACGTGTGAAATAATTTATGTAAAATAATTTTAATTAAAAGAGATAATTACATTATTTTTATTAACTAGCAGACCCGGCCACACGTTGCTGTGGCTAACGAAACACAACGCCATTACCCAACCTTTATAAAATCCTCACCACCCGCTTGCCTGCTGCCCGCTGCCTGAATTGAATATTTGAATTTCTCGGCTTTTCTCTACTATAATAAGCATGAAATATACATATAAAACTTTCTCTTGAATCACTCTATCTATTGGTGAAAACCGCATGAAAATCCGTTGCGTATTTTAAAAGTTCAATGCGCACATACATTTTGAGTGACTTTATTTTATACTATGTAATTATAGCAACAGAGCGGTTGTGATAACCCTAAAATATGTCGATCATCACGAATGTGGGCGGTTCTCGAATGTGCTCGTCGCTGATTACAGGGGTAATTAAATTATGAAACATTTGTAAAAGTGTCTTAACTAAATACGGCAACAAAATAGTTGTCTGTGAAAAGATGCGAACTTTACTTTGCTTATTCAGACTTCACAAATATGTTAATAACGTAGCGAGCAATTCGCGCTCCCACGTAAAAAGGTCTATTCATTAAAAAGCAGATGTTATTTTTAAGAACTAAATGGTGATATTATAATGCGAGATGCCTATATACTGTCAGATTCATTTTTAAACTAATCACAGTCATCTTCCCCCTCTTCGTACCGCCATAGTTGATTTTTCCCCTCACCTTTAAGTACTTGTCTATTGAATTTGGATGTCTATGATCTTGCCCCATTTTGAAGCCCTCTTTCAAAGATCTCCGAAAAGGTATACGAGATGAAAAATAAAATGAAAAAGGAGGACCGTTTAGTTGTGCAGGTGAGTATTGATTTAATTCGTAAGGAGCTATCAAACCTGGCAATAGCTTGCGCCGTCACCAACGCGAGAGCAGGTGCCTTTGCCGACATTATAAACTTACAGAAGGGATTAACAGAAAAAATAGATGAACTTATCAAACGTCCGTCCCCTAAGGCTCAAGTTTTTGAAAAACCGGTAAGTTCCAAAACTTATGCGGGCGTAGCTGCTGGAGCACCTCCCAGTGGATCTATCCTATTCGAGGAACAGGAGCGTGCGTTGCCCCCCCTGAGGCCCACTATACTATTTTACCCCACAGCTCCTGAAGGCAAAACCTCTGAGAAGACCCAGAAGGTGCTAACGTCTGTTCTAGATCCCAAAACCGACGGTTTCAAAGTGGTCAGGTCACGCAAGGTGAAGGGTGGAGGCTTTCTTCTGCAAACCGATAGCCCGGGGGGTGTAAAGAACATTCAGAAGGCTGCGGAAAAACTCACCCTCAAAGGAATAGAAATGGTTAATCCACAGGGGCGGCTACCCAAGATTGTCATTTACGACGTCCCCAGAGGAGATGCGGCTGCTGATACTGCTTTATTTGAGGAAATTTTTATTAACAACCTCGCTGATTGATCAACTCTTTCTAGAGAAGAACAATGAGGAGGGTCTCCCTGTTTGGCAAACGCGAAGTTGGGACCATGAATATGATTGTCACGTGTCACCCGGATTGCCAGAAGGTACTAATTGATAGGGGTCTTTGCTACCTTGGGTGGAATGCCTGTCGGGTTCCTGACTATCTGGGAGCTACCCGTTGCTTCAAATGCCACATGTACGGCCATGTGAGCAAATCTTGTACCAAAGAGTTCATGTCTTGCCGCCACTGCGCCGCAGCCGGCCATGATTTCGAGGAGTGCCCCAAGAAAGCACAGGCCGCTATCTGCGCCACCTGTACCAATTTCAAGAAACCAGCCGACCATTGAACTGGCGACCGCGCCTGCCCCGCGTACAGAGCTGCGATCGAGGCTCAAGTCCGCATGACCGATTATGGCCACCGCTAATCCTCTCTCCATAGGCCAGGTCAACCTGTAGAGATCTCGGGTAACCACCCTTGAGGCCCAGCAGGTCATGACTGACCTTGGGATCGACATTCTGCTTATTCAGGAGCAATACGTTTGGCAAGGAAAAACACCTGGTGTCATTAGTCCAGGGGCGGTACTCGAAGTAGGCAGTTCCCCGGGGGCGGGTGTTCTAGTTAATACCTCGTTGATCAGCCCCCTCCTTCTCGAGGGACAAGGAGGGGGCTTCTTCTTCTTCTTTGGTATTCGAACGAATACCAAACCTGTGTTTCCTTTAAATTTGGCGATACTGAGATCATCATGATCTCTGTATACTTTAAATATGGTAATTTAGTGGAACCGCATATTTTGAGCCTCACGCGTGCCTTGCATAAATTAAAAGGCCGAAACATTATTATTGGAGGTGACCTCAATGCGCTCGCTTCTCTGGTTCAACTTTAGCGAAAATCGGACGGAAAGATCCTATGCCGTCGAAGATCTTATCTCAGCGCAAGGTCTGTTCATCATCAATGAACCAGGTATGTTTTCAACATTTTCGGGTACCGATGGCGAAAGCAACATTGATCTTACTCTTTGCTCTGGATCTGTTGCGGCAAAAATATCAAAGTGGTCGGTTCATGAGTGTGCGATAGCTTCCGATCATAGATTAATAACTTTTCCAGTAGGAATTGCAAAGACAGATGCTCCAAGATCATCTTGGAACTTCAGAACCACTAGGGCGAATTGGGATAGCTTTGGGGATGCGCTACGTCAATCTTTAAGGGGTTTTCAAGACGTAGCTGCTAGGGAACCGGACAACTTGGGGAATTTCTTTAACGCGGCGGTGGTATCAGCTGCTGAAATTTCTTTAGGCAGATCAAAACCAAAGAAGGTCATTAGGACGCCGTGGTGGACACAAGCTGACTTTGCTGAAAGTGGCTTACAAAAAGGCCTATAGGAGCCTGGTGGTCAACAGGCAGGGTGAATGCTCCCCTGGAAGAAGCAGCTGCCCTTCAGACCCGTTTTAGGGCTTCCCGTGGTGCCTATCGGTCGTGTGTCCTCTCAGCAAAACGAGCTGCATGACATAGTTGGGTGAATGAAGTGGGTAACGCCAACCCGTAGGAAATCCACAGCGCTGTTGAAAACTCGGGAAAAGGATCAGAACGATACTTATCGAGCGTCATGCTCGGTAGTAGCGAAGGGAACGTAGAGAGTGTTGACATATTTATTTATTTTATTTATTTATTTATTTCTATTCGCAAACATACACTTAACAGATTATTACATTGGTTTAAGTACATAAATAATAAGTTTCAGTATAATAAAGAATATGAAAAATGTTATTGATCCGTAACTGTACGTAAATTGGTTAAAAGTAGTGTTTTGTGAACACCTCACTAGGCGAACCTGTGCTGAGGTGTTCCCATTTTTAGGATAAGTGCTCTTCTGTCGGCAAGAGTCGAAGCACAGTATCCTCCTTGATTTTGTCAAGAAGGGCACCGTGGGTCGATCCATGACGGCAGTATCCTAAACATAAATTAAATATTAGTAAGGATCTATTTGCAGGTTATTTCAGGATATCTAGAATATGTATAAGATAAAAGAGTTACTTGATATACAATTAGGTATAATTTTTCTACAGACCTCCCGCCACTAGTATTAAATAATATTGTGGTACTTTTTTGTGGTACTTTTTGTGTCCCGAAACAATTTTTATTTTTTTTTTTTTTTTAAGTTTGGATTGGGTCATGTTTGGTTAGGTGTTATAATCTTTTGAGTAAAGAGAATACCTTGTTGTTTGATCAAGTCTTTGATTAGTTTTTTGTGATGGATTGTTGATGTATTTGAAGTCAATAATTGCTTCAGTGTATTGGGCATGCAGTTATAAAGTTTGGTTGCATAGTACTTAAAGTTTCTCTGCCCGTGTGAGGTATGAGTTATTGGAATATTTATGGTTCGTTCACGTCCAGTGTTTCGTAAATTACATTCGTGTTTGTAAGGAATGGTACTTGGAGGATGAGTTTAATTATTGCCTTTTGAATTTTTACTAAAGGGTCTAAAGCTACATTCGTTTCACTTCCCCAAGCCAGTATGCCGTATGAGATAATGGATTGACAAAGTGCAAAGAATATGGTCCTGAGGATTGTTCTTGGAAATATGTTTTTAATTGAATTTAAGAGCTGCATGACTCGTTTCAGTTTGCTTGTGATATAAGTTATGTGGTCAGTCCAGCGCAAGTTGGCATCTATTATAACTCCTAAGTATTTTGTGTGCTTAACCCTTTCAATACGCTCGCATTGACAGGTGGGAGAAGTTTGTCCGCAGTTGTGTAATATAAGGTCAGTATACGGTGAAGGTTGGCCTCTTTGTGTGATACTGTGTGTAAATATAATTGGTTTTTGTAGTGTTTAGGGTAAGAATGTTATTGTTTAGCCAATTTTTAACTACCGATAAACTTTTTTCAGCCTTTGAATACACCTCATTCCATGTTTCTGCCTGGCAGAGAAGTACTGTATCGTCAGCAAATGTTACGATTTGACCGTCGATATCAATGTCACACAGGTCGTTAATGTAAATAATGAACATTAGGGGACCAAGGACGCTTCCCTGTGGTATTCCATACCTACATAGAAGTGGCTCGCTTAACATGTTGTTAATTTTGACCTGTTGCATTCTACCCGACATGAAGCTTTTCAGTAAGTCTAGTTCTGTGCCACCAACACCGACGTTTTTTAGTTTTTTGAAGAGTTTTTCGTGAGAAATTGTGTCAAAAGCTTTACATAGGTCTAAATAAATTGATATGACTTTTTTTTAGCATCTAGGTTATGCGTAATAAATTCGGTTACAGTGGCAATTGCGTTTTCTGTATCCCTATTTTTTCTAAATCCATGTTGGTTTATTGAAAGTATTTGCATGTTTTCCAAATAATGTTGCAGCTGGACTTTTATTGCTTTTTCAAGAATTTTTGACATAGTGTTTAATAAAGTAATGGGTCTGTAATTATTTACATTATATTTTGGTCCTGATTTATAAATGGGAATAACCAGATCTTTTTTTAGAATGCTTGGGAATACTCCTTCTTTCAGACTAAGATTTATTACGTATGTTAGTGGTATGAGCAGTTGGTGGCTTAGTGTTATTATTGTTTTCGAGTCTATTCCGTCAGGTCCCGTTGTTGTGTTATCCTTTAGGGATTGTATTATTTGTTTGGTGTCTTCCAGAGTTACCTTATGTAGTTTGAAATGTCTGTCATTGTTTGTATTAGAACACTGAGTCATATTGTTACGAGGTACTTGATAACCGTTTCCAGTTGAAATTTTATTTATATTTTCGGCTAGGCTAGCTCCGATATTTATGTAATGTCTGTTAATGTAATTAAGAATAAGTGTTGGATTTTTGTGGAACTCGATTTCTTCTTCGTTAATAAGTAACTTTTTGATTTCATCATCTTTGTTTTTTAGTGTATGTGTACTTTCTCTTAGAATTGACCAAACGCTTTTCGGGTCAAAGTTTGCAGTTATCAGTTTGTTCCTGTAATATAATTCTTTGGCCTTACGTATAATTTGAGAACAAATATTTCTGTACCTTTTATAAAATGAGTAAAGAAAAGTATCATTCGGGTTGCGTTTAACTTGTTTGTGCAGTTTGTCCCGTTTTTTAATGCTATTTAGTATGCTTTGGGTGATCCATTTTTTAAGTCTTTTTTTTTTCGGTGCGTGATAATGTTAGATGTTGTTGTGGTGTTTTGAGTGATGAGCATTTGTAGGTATGCTAGAAAGTAATTCCAGGCTTCTTCTGTCGTATTTATTTTTTTTAGATGTTCCCACGTTTGTTTTTCTAGGCAACTTTTTAGATTAACGTAATCAGTTTCTAATTTTGTGATATTATTTTGAATGGTTGAATTCAGAGTCTGTGTGGTCAGGCCAATCATTGTTGTGTAGTGGTCAGTGATTGTGGATTCGAATAGAACGCTACATAATTTTCTTTTGGATTTGACCATTATGTGGTCTATACATGAATCCGAGTCTCTGGTAACTCTGGTTGGAGTGTTGATGGCGCTTATTATGCCGTGTTCCAGGAGCATCAATTGGTTATCGATATTTTGAGGATGGCCTTGTGGTAGTATATTTATGTTAAGATCTCCAGCTACAATGATGTTTTTGAAGTGGGAGTTTTTTTTTAAGTGAGTATCGAGAACTATTATAAAGTGTGCAATGTTGTGTCTGGATGGTGATCTGTAAATAGCGAGTATGTACGTATCAGGGTCGACAATTATTTGTAAACAGTTTGCATTTTCCAAGGCGATTTCTGAGACAGAGGCGTTAAGGCTATCTTTTATGTAAACAACAACTCCATCATTTTGATTTAAATTTTTTGTTGTGAAATGTGCGGAATAGTTTTTTTTTGTGTTTTACAGTGTAAGTTGAGAGCCAGCATTCCGTTAGGATAATAATTTTGAAGTCTATTTTAAAGATGGATAAGAGTATGTCTAGTTCATCGTAGTTTTTGTTGAGAGATCTTATATTTTGGTTGAATAGAGTTAGTGTGCCTGGGGTGCTAAAGATAGAATCGCATAGTTTAGTTTCATTGGTTGAATAATGTAAGTGAGTGCTAGTTAAGTTAATTGTGTCGAGTAATTCGGCCATATTAAATTGTATGCAATACATGAAATTTATTTTAGGAGTATTAGTCATCTACGTTTGTATCCCCATTTTTTTCAGATCATTTTCGTGATTAATTTGAATGATATAATGACATAGTCTCCACTCTTGAAACACTTCTGGGCAAGTTAGTTCCGCTAGACTCAGTTATTGGGGAAAGTGTTCACCATCAACAGGTTAGAAACCTGTCACGGTTTCCACCTAGAGACCTTGCCCAGGGGGACGGTGTATCACCGTTAAGTCGAGCAGAGGTTGAAATCATAATTAAGGGTTTTGGCACCAGGATTTGACAGATTGAATGGCATAATAGCAAAAAATATTTGGATCCACGCTAAAGAGGAGTTTTATCAAGTGTTGGAAACGTGCTTGCGAAGGGGGGTATTCCCTATAGAGTGGAAGAAAGGCGTGCTCCAGATTATACCAAAGGGGAATGGTAAGCCGAGAACAGACATCGGGGCCTACAGGCCCATCACTCTACTTCCAATTTTAGGCAAAATACTGGAAAGAATCATCAGATATAGGCTCCGCCTCACCCTGTCAACGCCCTGCGGCCGCCAATTTGGCTTCGTCCCCGGTAAGTCCACGGAGCACGCCATTAAGTATGCGCTTGCATGGGTGAGGGTTTGCACCAAGAAGTATGTAATAGGAATCTTTTTGGACATTTTGGGTGCCTTCGATCATGCGTGGTGGCCGATGATTTTAACTAAATTGAAAAGTCGTAATTGCCCGCCTCTACTGTTCAAAATTGTTAATGATTATTTACGCAACAGAAAGGTAATTGTGATGTACGACGATGTTTTCATTGTACGTGATGTTGACATGGGCTGTCCACAAGGGTTGGTCCTCGGACCGGACCTATGGAACATCCTTTTTGACGATTCCTCTAGATTACCCTTGCCTGAAGGATGCATATCGGTTGACTACGCTGATGAAAAGTTTATTTTGGTCTCAGGGGACAGCAGAAAGGAAGTGGAGGGCAAAACAGAAGAATGTCTGCGTGAAATTCTTGAATGGGGTAAGAGAAACAGGCTGAACTTCGCTCCCCATAAGACTGTGGGACTCTTGATGAAGGGTATGCTCAGTCGTACCAGAAACCCTTCCATCAGAATGGGAGGCTCCACTATTCGTTTTGTTGAAAACACCAGGTATTTAGGCGTCATCTTAGATAGATCTTCTTCGTTCCTAGCGCACGTAAAGAGCGTTTATAGCAGGGCCCAGGCTCTTTTCTTGAAATTGAGAAGGCTCTCAACAGCTGAGTGGGGATTGCGGACTCCAGCACTTCGCCTTCTATATAAGTGTGTGTACGTGGGGCAAGTCTCGTATGCCGCCTCTCCATGGGAGCACCGGCTAGACAATGCATTGATCCACTTGGCCCTCAAGCGGAGCCAACGGACTCCCCTGTTGGCGCTCTCGGGTGCCTATAGGACTGTGGCTAACGATGCATTGCCGGTTCTGGCCGGTACACTGCCGATTGACTTGGAAATTAGGGAAGTTTTGACAAAAAAGGCATTGACGAGAGGTAGGGTTGCTGTCCACCTGGGAGTCGAACTGGCACCAGGCGGAGCGGTATCCCCCCCTGGCTTATTGAAAGCTATGCGAGATAGAACGCTGAAAGTATGGCAAGAGCGATGGGATAGGTCGACGAAGGCTAGATTGACTTTCTCTTTCTTTCCCTCAGTTAAAAGCAAAATGGAATTGGCGCACATAAAACTGGATCACTACATGACGCAATTGGTGTCCGGTCATGGGGAGTTCAGGGGACGACTACATAGTCTGGCACTGTCTCCTCATCCGAACTGCGCATGTGGTGACACTAACCAGACAGCCGAGCACATTATGTGGCACTGCAAGTTGATGAAAGATGCCAGAAGGGAAATGTTGGATGGTTTGAGAGAGATTACAAGACCGGCATGGAATGCCGATCTGGTGTCGAACAGAGATAATTTTGAATGCTTTAAAAAGTTTGTAAAGTCGTGGGTGGAGAGATGGCCTGTGCTTAGAGTTGCTGACTTAGATTAAAATCATCTTTGTTTCAGGTGCCAAACGTATTGCTCTTGTCTCACCATGGTTACTTCTCCATCTCAATTTTATTATTGCCTATGCTCGATGGCTTTATACTTATACTCTTGTTTTTACTTTTCTTGTTTGGTGGTATGACTACACCGTATTTATTATTCTGTTTTTATTTATAACTACTATTATACATTATTATTTTTTGCTCTTTACTGCTGCGTAATCTTAATTTTTTTTTTTTTCTTTTTTATCTATTTTGTTGCGTCAATTTGTTGTTGATCATTTTACCTGTCTCACTTGGTTTTATTATGTTACTAACATTTTGAATTGTGATTAGGTTGCTGTACTGAACTCCATTGTACTGTATTGTCCAACTCCCCACCATGGGGGTGGATAGAACCGGTCCCTGCATCCAGTCAGGTGGCAGAATTCTTGTAGGGCCGTCCCACTTACGCCCGTGCCTCCCCCGGCGTCATGAGTGAGCTTGAGGAATGTTTGCGCGAGTCTGTTTCCCTTCCGTCCTGCCTCCGGTAATCCGAGGCTCACTTCATTCCCCGGGGTCTTTGGGAGTATCTCCCCCCCCCCCCCCTCCACAAACACTTCTTCAAGGGTACTTTTGGGAAACCGGCTAAGGGACGCGGGCGTTTGGGCACGTTGCGGCCAGGCCGCTCGCCCGCTCATTCTCGCTGGGACTGCCCCGTGATAGTGGAACAAACTGCCCCCGATATCTTTCTTTTTATATATTTTCTTTGGTTTTAAGCATACTTACACCTGTAAATATTTTTCTTTTTATTTATTATTTCACTCAACTAGATGCTGAACCAACAGGCGAACACATCTATGATGTGTCTTTATTTTTTTAATTACTGCAAATGTAAGTATGCATACATTTTTCTTTTTTACTAACAATCATGCGTGCAGGGACATTGGAGGGTCTAGATTTGTTTCAAAAATAAATAAAGCTTCCTTTTTAGAAAAAAATAGAGTCCTGACGTGTGCGGCTAAGGAGGTTAAACAATCAGTTTCCTCACACAGCCGTGGGAAAGTGGTGGGTCCCCTCCAATGTATTAGGCTGGACATTTTGCCCTAAAAGCCGGACATACGTACGTAATTTTGGACATAACTTTTATACATAATAATAAAAAGTCTGTTACAAGTTACAGTTGTTTATTAATAACACATTAACCAGTTTGATAACAACAATCATCCATTAATCAGTCTTATTCTTGTCATCATTTGGCATTTATATAGAATATGTCAATAACAAATACTTAAAGAATATTGGGTCTTCTGTCTGTAGACATAACATAATAAACTTATAAAACAATAATATAACTCTTTTTCTGGTTAAACAGTTAACTAAAAAATTTCATTAAACAAATATATACTCAAACATATCTATTTTTGTGGACTAAAACGAAAAAAATTATTAAAATCTCGACTTCTCCAAATTATTCAAAAATTACAAAATGTACAATTTTGTATATTTGGCCTTTTCATCTACTTTATCCAAAACGTCGTTTTCTTTGGAAATCGTTTCATAAAATTGTTTACATGTCATTTTTAAATTACACAAAGTGTACATCATCTTAGCAATTGTTTCTATTTGCAATTTGTTGCGTTCCTTAGTCCACTGGGCTTTTATTAAAGAGAAAACCCTTTCAACGTTGGCGATATGGCCTGAAATCGCAAAGTTCTGCCATTGGTCAAAAAGTTTACTGTCATCTAAATTTTTTTAAGCAGAATGTCTATCGTTTCTGATACGTGCTCCCAGCTTGGTATCTCAGCTAAAGTAATCCACTTAAAGTGTTTCAATTCGGCACTGAATTCACTTGTCCAAGAGTTTAAGTAGTCTTTGGCAATTTTGTACATATTATTCATGTTTTCTTTGAATTCTTCCACGCGATCTGGGTGAGTCTCCGATAAATGTCGTAAAATTGCGGTTAACTTGATTGTGCAGAAATTTTGTTCCAGTGTATCAATTTGTATATTGTCCATTATTTGTGAACACTGGTCAATTACTTCGTTGACTAAAATATCTGAAGTTTCCGTACATTTGATTCTATTGTTATCATCTCTGGCTTGCCATTGAAGTAAAATCATGTATTGGTTTCATAGTGTTTTCACACAAACGAAGTATTGAAATCCGTAAGTCTAAACTTAAACTTTAGGTCGCACAGTTTACACCCGCGCTGTGCAAGCGGGTTCCCCACAGAGCGTTGGACCATCATGAAATAAAAGAGTCACTAACGAGCCGACTAAAGACAAAACCCTCTCGAACCAAGAATAGCCACTGTCGCCCACCCCTCCTCGTCCGTAACACGTTGTGCCTTGCGTAACTTGCGTTGCGTTCTTTCTGCAGGCGCTGCGTGCACCACGTTACACTAACAAAAGCCATACAGGCCGGACATATAAATATTTAGCCGGACACGACCTAAAAATGCCAAACATGTCCGGCTAAAGCCGGACAGATGGCAACCCTAGGCGTGGAAGTCCCGGCTAAGTGAGTGACGTGAAGATGGGGCGTCTCCTTGCTTTATGCGAAATGTCACTCGTTATGCGAAAAGTTACTCGTTAAGGGAGCGTTTTTTTTTCCAAATCAGTTTTGCTCATTATGCGAATTACTCGTTATGGGAGGTGCTCGTCATGAGAGGTTAAACTGTATTTTGTTTGTGAATAATTATTTAATTTTAACTTTATTTTGGTTTTTAAGCAGGCCCTTACGCGGCCCAGTACCATTTGGTCCACGGCCTGGGGTTTGGGAACCACTGCTTTAGACCACCTAATTGGCAGTTATGACAATGTCAATTAAATTAAATTTTAAAAAAGAAAAACGTTACCGGGTTACGAATAACCCGACGAAATTTGAAAATCTCCTATTACCACCACAGTAAGCCGAAAATGTTACATGAATTTTTTTTTTTTCAGGTGATCCATAAAACAGTTATACACCAAATTATTACGGAGAAGATTACAAAATATAAGAGAAAAAAAGGCCAAGGGGGCAGTTTCACTATGCTGAGGCGTATGTCAAAAGATAGTTACTGAACTCTCTATAGGTAACATTGAAGATGTCAATGCTCAATGCAGAATCGTTAAGCAGTTGAATTGCTCTATTTAATGGGGCATTCTGAAAGGAAGAAGTTCTCGCTTTCGGAGAATAAAAAAGTCTGTGAGATCTCCCACGAGGGACATATAGGTTAATCTCCTTCAACATAGGTGGATTCAGTACAGTACCGGAGATCAGCTTAAAAAAATGTTTCCCCAAAAATATTTTTCGGTGGGCTTCTAAGGTATTAAGATCGAGCATTCCTGTTAAGAACAACGATGGATACAGGAATGGGTAGTATGTATATTCCCTCATATACCCCAACCTTTTTGTACTTTTTCTATTTCTAGGATACGGTTTTGTTCAAAGGGTGCCCAAATAATGGAGCTGTATTCCAGGATGCTGCGGACAAGTGCTTTATATGTTCTTCTTATTGCAATTCCATTGGTAAATGATCTCGCAATACGAAGAACAAATCTGATATGTGAGATTTGAAAGAGAGATTTGCTTCAAAAATCACGCCAAGGTCTCGAATCTCGTTTTTGCGTGTTAGTATAATTTTATTAATATGGTATTGGAATAAAAATTTGTCTTGTGATCTTGTAAATGTGACGACACTGCATTTCTGGATGCTGAATGGTTAGTTATTCAGTTCCGACCATTTGACAAGAGAATCAAGATCTTTCTGCAGAAGAATGGAATCTATATGACTTTTAATAGCTCTTAAAAGTTTAATAGTTTCTCTGAATCGTGATGGAGGACTTAGCCAGCCCAAGAATCGAACAAGGAACGCCTGGGTGGAACCCTAACGCGATGCCCACTCGACCACTGATCGGTCGAAACCGGTAAAAACCAATATTCAATTTGGGAGGTAAATATAGGTACCGCCGCCCTGGGAGCCATTTATTGGATAACAAACACCTCTGCCACAGATCACCCCAAGTGGTTTGCTACATTTGGTGATTTGGCAGGGGTGTCCGGGTTCATGGGGTGAAGTTTGTCCGGGTCTTGGCGGTGGATGCGTCTGCCCGCCAGCTGCCTGGTAGGCCGGACTAGGAGAGAATGGTTGGGGGAGTATCTTTGATTTCTACAGCCGTACTCTCTCAGAACATCGCCTTGCACCGATGTGGGAGGGATGGTTTCTACGTCCGTCACTCTTGGATACACTGACCCCCAGATTCCTACCCACCCCTCATACCCTTTTCCTTCCAAAAACTTCCTCTCCTTCCTTTCCTAAAAAGACCCGCCACACAGCATCCCCAAAGAAAACAAAGACCCTGAGGGGAATTATTGTCCTCAGGGTCTCCTCAAGGATAGGAAGTTTTTGGAGGGAAAATAGTATGAGGGGTGGGTAGGAATCTGGGGGTCAGTGTGTCCAAGAGTGACGAACGTATGAATCCATTCCCTCAGGACCTATGTCGTCTTTGGGGATGCTGTGATTTGGGGAAGATAAGGAGAGGAAGTTCTGGGAAGGAAAAAGGGTGTGTTGGATTTATTAGGGGTGGGGTGGAATCTGGGGGTCAGTGTCTCCAAGAGTGACGGGATTTTTTTTTACATGAATACCGCACAAGATTCCTAACTGCTCCCGTCTGGAGCCAGTGAGACTATGGCATCCCCGATTGGGGTATATTGTAAGGCTGAAGGTAGAGGGGAGGGGAAGGAGATAGGGAAGACCAAGGTAATGAAGTACTTGGCTATTTATATCTGATCACCAAAGCAACGTTTCAATTCTGAATGGTGGTCTTACGCCAGGGCGATTCTGAGAGTATCTTCCATTCTGGAACGTGCCGCAAATATACTATATATTATTTTTAATGAATTAATTGTGAAATAACTCAAATTAATCAAATAAAATTTATTTGCCACGCCGGGATTCGACCCCGCGAAATTCGGGTTGCGAGTCAAGAGCCTTACCGCTAGACTACGCCGGCCATCAAATGTATTTATTTATTTATTTATTTATTTAATTATTTTCATATTACATTTGGTTATAAAATGACGTATTGCCCATCTCACTAGGTGTGAAACGCCTGTGTTGAGATGGCAATTTACAGAGTGGTTATCTAAGATTTTGTAGTAATATTATGAAAATGGCAGGTTAATATAATTTTTTTTCTTTAAATATACAATTCAAGTATGTTACATATATATATATAAAAAGAAGATTGCAGTAGGTACATGGTTACATATATACACACAGTAGGTGTAAAGGTAAGTCTGTTATTAAATACTTGTGATGGATATGTTTATTTGAGGTGATCAATGATTTTACTTTTAAATGTACTTTTGGTTTGCGTGTTTCTAATTTCAGGAGGTAGAGAATTGAACAGCTTTGTTGCATTATATTTAAAACTTCTTTGCCCATAAGAAGTTTGACAAACTGGGATGTTGAAAGATTTTACATTTGACTCTCTTAAGGCTCTTGTATGATTGAAATGTATGAACCTATGAATCCATCCCTCCAACTGCGGTGCAATGTTCCGAGAGAGTAAGGCTGGAGAAGTCAAAGAGCTCCCTCAACCATTAACTCCCGATCCAGCCTGCAATGCAGCTGGTTGGCCGACGCATCCGCCGACCCGGACAAACCTCACGCCATGAACCCGGGCACCCCGGCTAAGTCTGCAAACCTAGCGAACTACTTGGGGTGACCTATTATAGCAGAGGTGTTGGTTATCTCATAAACGGTTTCCGGGGCGGTGGTATCCGTACCCGCCTACCAAATTGTGATATTTTTACCAATTAAATGAAAAACCTCAGCTTTTCATAATATTTTTAATGCATAAAACCAAGATCCAATACATTGGTCAATCGGTTCCCGTCTGCCATCTATTAAAATAATCGCAAAGCTTTTTTTTAAGTTAAGTTGCAGTAAATATATTTTACCCAGTACATTGCTTTTGTAAAAAAATAATAAATAAAAAATATTCAAAATTTTAAGTAACCCTCTACACAAAAAGAGATGATGACCTTGAAACGCCTGAACAGTTTTTCATGAATTGTAGCTATGAACCATCTCGATCATGCCAGTTTTCAAACACACAAAAAACAACATCTTTTCGTTTAGGAGCTACGATGCCACAGACAGACTCGCAGACAGAACTTATAACACCCCTCCTTGCGTTAAAAAAGATTTGTTAGTTTTATAGTAAAAATTTGAAGCGATATTTTTGAAATTTTAAAATTAAGATATGCAATTTATCGTTATTTATTTTTATTCTTCTGTTTACTGATTTATAAGCTCTTAAAAATATCTTATTATCTATACGACCTCGAAAGCGTGACTTTCAATTTATTTGCCCTATTGTACCGTACCTTGGACTTTGTACACCGGGTAGGTTTTTGCTTTTTTTTATGAAAGACAAACATTCCTGGGGTACGAATAACCAGACAATGGTCAACGACGCTTGGGTATGACCCAAACGCGATGCTTACTCTACCACTGACCGAACAACTCGGCCACTGACCGGACTATAAATACCCATGTTGGTTTTATTTTATTTAAAATAAATTCTCTTTTTATTATTTAGTAGATAACTTGATACTTTGTCCTCTTATAGTTTGTTACTGTTTTGATGTTAATTTGATAATTATAACGAGTATAAAAATTATATTTATTTTTTAATGAAGGTTTTTATATTACTATGATCATCACATTTGCATACACGGAAAATGTGTTTTTTTCACTTTGTGTAATGCACCAATATAAATAGTTTATCTGAATGTTACTTTAATAATAACAATAATACTTAGATGATTTATATAGCGCCGTTTTTGTGAAAAATCACCTCAAGGGCGCTGTACAAACTTCTAATACCTTTCTAAAATCGAAAAAAACTACAAGCTAGGCAAACAATTAAAAATAACTTATGGCTAAAAATTAATGTTGATCACCGATACGAAAATATATGTACAATATTGTGACCAATGAATCGATGCTGCCTAAAATTTAATAAAAACAGGACCATACTTACCTGAGAGGTCGCTTGAAATTAACACAGCATACATATTGTCAATTTAAATAAATTTAGATAGAGTTCGCACGCAGATGACATAATTGTGAACACATGTTATTTAATCCTGAAAAATATTTTAATATTAATATGTAATGTATTCTTTGGAGAGTGTATTTTGGAAAGTAAAAGCAACATTTAATGGTGTAGTACTACCTTACCTAAGGATTTGATCTTCCTAAATGTGATTCGTGAAGAGACAGATTGATGTGTAAGGACTCGAGGAATTTTAATTCAGTAAGAAAAGTGTGATTAAGACATATCATAGGCAATACAAGTATGATACTCTCAAATAGGTATATTTAAATTACGGGTATGAGAGCCCAAAAAGGTAAGTTTTTAGTTTGGACCTACTTTACATAACCAACGTACGAGAGCCCAAAAAGGTAAGTTTTTAGTTAGGACCTACTTTACATAACCAACGTACGTACAGGGCTGTACAGTAGCAGGTTGGCGGGAGACTAGGTTTACTGAATAATACTTGTATGTAACTAAAATATATTTTTAATTCCTTGATTTACGACAATGTGTTTGTTTTTAAAAGATTTCAATTAATTTGTTATCCAATTTCTGGTTTATCTACATATCATCAGCAAGGTGTACAGGTCTCCATCGAAACCAAAATTAATTTTGCCTCTCAAAAACTGGGGCTACTGTACAAGGCCCGCAGATACTTTAATAGTAATTTTTAAAAAGAAGCAAACATATTGTGACTTGACATTTTAAATAAATAAAAAGAAAATACTTTGTTTTAAGTCACTTTCAGATTTGAAATATAAAATATTGTAAAATTAAAAACTGAATAAACATACTTACAAAAAAAAACTTAAATAAACTGATCTTTTAGTAATGATATTTGGACTTTGGAGGTTAACCACCACTTACCCGCCAGTAACAGATGGTTACTCCTTCCCGCAAGATTCTTTTTTTTTGTTAAACGAAGCTACAATTATTTATTTTTAACGATTCTGGACCTCCAGAGTCACTGCATACGATGTTAATAAGCAGTATGCAAGTGCTTAACAGGAAAAACTAAATGCAAAAAATAGGTTGGTGAGACAAATATGAATTAAACAAGGCAAAATAAAAACTCATTCATCCAAGAGGCGGCATTGCAGCGTGTAAAAAACCTGCAAACACCTGTATAAAGTAAAGAACTTAAAAAATACAATAAATCTCAAGAAGAGACCAGATTGAACGCCTTCATTAAGTGAGGTTTGTCTAAGCCTTACTGCGTGGGACTGGATAGGGAGAGACAGCTAGAGGGATTATCTTATGACCTCTCCAGCCGGAATCTCTCGACCTATGCGTCCGATACTCCTGGACACATTATCCCCAGATTCCTACCCAACTTTTATACCTTTTTACTTGCCAAAACATCCTCCCCTTCCTTTCCCTAAAATACCCTCCACAAGGCATCTCCAATGATGATATAAACCCTGAGCGATTTTTTGTTCTTTTGACTTCCGGCTTGTTCTTCGAGTTTCAGGACACCGTCGACCTTATCTTACAACCTTTTTTGTAATTAACAAACATTCTTAGGTTCTGCTGAACTAGAGACTTCTGTGTGGGAAACAACGCCATTGAAAAAATACAAATTAATTTAAATTATGTAACGCTTTGGCTAAACCAAAACAAACTCAAATTGAATGTTACGAAAACTAAGTTCTTAATTGTGGATAGCCTAGGTGGAAACGAGCAGGCAATACTAAAAGTTGATAACGAAAACATAGAAAGGGTTGGCAGTATTAAATATCTGGGTGTAATATTGGATGACAAAATAAAATTCGACGAACACTTAGAATACATAACGAAGAAAATTGATAAAAAAGTTGGATTTCTAAAAAGGATCAGAAATAACTTAGATCTTAAGACAACGCGCCTTGTTTACAATTCTATTGTAACTCCACATTTGAATTATTGTTCTACAGCCTTACTTAAAAAAAACCACAGCGCGACCGATTAACTGTGTTATTGCAATAACATAAATAGAGCTCGTATACACTAAAAGACGTTTTATTACCAATAACGTTTCTTTCGTGGTCACGCTGTTAAAACGCATTGAAGATGTGACAACGTTGTATATGGTTTTAATTTACTAGGAAACAATGTTGTTTTAATTCTTCTCCGCTAGGGGCATTATTGGTGCACCTGTGCATATCGGCCCGCGATGACAAAACAGTTCGGTGTGTTTATGGCGGGATATGGAAAATTTTGTTAGTGCCTAAATGTTGTGATTTTACTAAATAATTTCTATTGAAGTGACGAATTTACTCTTCTGTTCACATAATTGATATATTTACCATATTATTTGTGTGGTTTACATCAGTTTAATCAAGTTATTGTACAAACGCCGTACTTTCAAAGTTGAACTGTCAGAATATTGTTTTTTATAGGTTACTTAAGATAAAATTTTTATTTTAAGATCTTTATTTTAAGAGAATTTGTTAAAAGTGATAATTTTTTATAATATTAAAATCTAATACATGTGTTCGTAAACGTATCAAAAAAATTAACGTCTTTAGAGATGCAAGAAATCTGTTTTAAATTTCGGTATTATTTCTAAGTTATTTTTTTGGCAATAAAAAAAACTTTGAAATTTTTTATTATTTTTTTATTGTATACACGATAAAAAAGTGAGGTGATAGTTTCCTTTCAAATTTATTACATAAAAGGACTGTGTTTTTTAAATTTTGATTTTATTTAAATTTCTCTACATTTTGGTCAAAAATGTTGTGGGAGGAAATTTTTTTCCATGTTTTTCCGAGTTTGAATCATAAAATATGGCAGTTTTTGAAAGCTAAAGTGTATTTCAAATACTCAAATCTAAAAGGTAATTTTATCTAGTTTTCATAAATGGTATTTGTTTTTACGACACCTTCAAAAATAAGAAATATATAGAACATTCAAAATACTATGGAAAAATTACAAATATCGTTCGGACATCAATGGTTAAAACAGAGATAAACTACCCTCTCAGCAGGCGCGGCCGGTGCCTCAAATTAAAGGTGGTTCACCAAGCCATTCATAAAAAACGAAAGGTTGATATTATATTTAAAAAGAAATCTAGACATCATGCATAATTTTACATTATTTAGTATCTAAAAATATCATGTAACTGTAATAGTAAAACTATCGTGCGATGTAAAAACATGCTGATGTCTAGAGTTTAATATAGTGAATTGACCTGCCAGGTAAGTAGGTATGTTTTATGTATCTGTTTGTAAATTCAAATAATAAAAATACATATAGCCTAGAAACTCATAATAAATTGTACAACGCAACATAACTAAAACGGCGCTCTAGTAATTATCCAATTATTATAGAACTATTCTGGTGTCAATATTTTTAGAAGAATTTTACACTCCATTACTATTGATATTACATCTATTAGAAGATTAGTGGAAAGGGTGGGTGGGATATCCATTTAAAAATACTCAACCTTCCAAAGATAATAATAATAACGCAATAATCCAAAAATAATAATAACACACAAGAAACACTCTGCGGCGTGGATCGCCAATATCGCCATTTACTGTCGTGACAACTTCGATCAATGGGTGACAAACAAATAATAATGTCAAAAAGGTACATCCCAAGGGCTCGAACAAGATAATGTCACACGAGACGCATAGCTGACCCTTTGACTAATGGTTACATTTTAGAAGAGAAATATTATTACTTAATATTATCTTGTTCAAACCTTACTACCGCTGGAACCAAAGCTTCGGAATATTTCCGAAGAATGCCGAAGCTCTTCGGGTCGGCCGTGCAACGCACGGTCAGCCGATTTTTAGTATGACATGTTTCTGACGTTTTGGGATTTTTTACTACGAGGATCATTCAAATAACGGGGCGCTTAGCTCTGGCGCGCGGTTTGGCATTGTACCTACCTCGGTTCCTCGCTCCTAGCGGGTAGCCGCCGTAACTGGCGGGTGGGAACAATGCGTTTATTTGGCCGTAATACATTGTTAATTTTTAGATTGATAAATAATTATAATTAAATTTAAAGATTGTGCTCAATTTTATCAATTTAATAAATAAACACATTACGTAGAAATACGATGAGTTGTAAAATGATGTTGAATTTTTTTGGCGGTTCAGCGCCCCATTGCACGTTAGCGCCAGCCGCGCCTGCCTCTCAGGCCGTGGAAACCATGTGTATTTCTTTCAAAGAACAAATTTTTAATTAGTAATGTTTTCACATCCGCGGCCGTTTGTCAATTGAATAAAATTTTCACTGGTTTTTTTAGTAAGGCTGCTAGTGTTTTATTCCTATGTAACGAAGCCCAAATTATTTATTATTTCCGCCTACAAATCCAATTAAAGTCCAGACTGCTATCCAGAAACACGAAGATATTAGTGTACAAAACACTTACTTACGTACGCCGCTGAGACTTGGGTACTAACTAAGAGGAATGAGCGAGCACTGGACGTTTTTGAAAGAAAAATTTTGAGGCGCATCTTCGGACCGGTGCTAGAAAATGAATTTTGGCGCAGATGTTATAACAATGAGCTCTATACTCTGTTTAAGGAGCTAAACGTCGCAAAATTTATAAAATTGGGAAGACTTCGGTGGCTGGGTCATGTGGAGAGAATGACCGAATATCAAGCACCAAAGTCCCTGCTGAACTCAAGACCGATAGGGCGAAGGAGCCTGGGAAGACCAAGACTAAGATGGAGCGACAACGTCCTCAAAGACATATCTATCTTGGAGCTTCCAAACTGGAAAGAGCTGGCACAAAACCGAGATGAGTGGAGGAAGACTCTTGAGGAGGCCAAAACCCGCCAGGGGTTGTAGAGCCAATAGTGATGATGATGAACGAAGCCCAAAATAATAAACTACAGGTTATACAAAATAGGGGGGATGAGGATGATTTTAAATTGCTTAATGCAATTTTTTTATGCAATTTTTTTATTGTTCATTTTAACCACCCGCTAAACTGCCACAGCAGTTTGTCAGTAGGTCGATTTAACTATAATTATATAACACTAAAGAAACAAGAAAGTATAACATGATAGCACAATAAAAAATTGATACAGGAAAATAACCTTTCAAGTAACTACAATACAAAGCCATAAAATACATTGATAGATAGATCGACTGTGCTAGGGGGCCAGCCTCCGAGAGAACGGCGACACGTGCGCTGAAAAGTGAGAGCAAGTATCATACAATATTGAATATTCGCTAACTTCTTCGACTCGTTCTGGAGTTCAACGGATTGACTGTGGAACGATATGCCGGCCTATGTGTTTCCGCCTTCCTACAATATGGATCTCTTCAAGACCAATGTTCTTTCCTTCCTCTCCTCAAAAAGAACCTCTACACAGCATCTTAGATGGCAAAGGCCCTGAGGGAAATTATTTTCCTCAGGGCCACCTGTATGTAGGTTAATGTGTTGGAACTAGCAGTTAAAAACCCGCTCCGCAGGTTTTTGCTGCTAGGCCCTGCGGGCGGCTTTTTCGTTCGGCTTCGCCCAATTTCAGTGTAGGTAACCATTTACCGATAAAAACTGGTTCCAAAAATAGCCAATTCTTCGGATCCACTATGATTCAGTGACAGCTAGTCACTGAGTTTATTTTTTTTTTTTTTTTTATTTTTTTTTAAGAAACAAACAGCTTATATACATACAATAGACATAAAAATACACACGTTAACTGCAGTGAAGCCAAAAGAGTTTCTTATGCTAATATTGTTTCTAGATGGAGTTTTAATTTATCTTAAGCTAAATTTAGACTTAGGAAGGGGAGAAAGGTTGGCAGATATTTTTTTTGGCGCTTCGTCACTCGAGCGCTATATCTAGACATTTATATAATCAAAGGTTAAAGGGTATGAGAGATTTTTGACACATTTTGAGACAAAGTATGGTGAAATACCGTCACTGCCAGCACCCTTACTAACGTCTAAATTCTTCAGGTATCCATTGATCATTGAAGTGTGTATTTGTACGTTCCCAATTGGGTTATGATTATTCACATAAGTATAACTATCGTTTGTGCTGGTATTATTCGTACCCATATCGCTTACGTAGGTGGACTGAAAGTGTTTAGAGAATAATTGACACACTTTATGAGCGCCGGTGCCTGACTGGTCTTTAAGGTGCATGATTTGTGGGATGCCAGTTGTTTTACTTTTGCTTTTAGCGTAATTCCAGAGGTGTTTATTATTATTCTGAATGTTAGATTCAACCGAGCATATGTATTGATTATAGCAGTGCTTCTGTAGGTGTTTTTGTTGTGTACGTTTGATAGTGAACTTGTGACGGCCCTGCTACCTCATCATAAATCTGTGGCAGCCCTGCACCGCACAGTGACTAACGAACATGCTGGAAGCTACAATGGTATCAAGTTTCGCTGATAAGCGAATTCCAGACGCTCGGCGATAAATGCTGACCTTCGAATCTTTACAGGAACCGTCTCGAAGATTCTCTACAGCGCAAGGATCTATATAAACAATGCACCTGACGCCTACCATTCAGTCAGTACTGAACTCACCGCGATACGAATCGCAGGCCTCACGATGGCCTAGATTTACCACGGGTTGCGACACGCGTCGCCGGCTTCTCAATGGATCTCCCGTACTTCCAGAACCCTCCGCCCGCACGACACCGAACCTCATCCTGGAATACTATTGAAGATCCGGGATCTTCGCTTCCAGAGGACAACGAAGGACCAGCCAGTTATATCGAGACGCGACTTCTACTTTCCTTAAAGAGCAGCACTCCATGTTAATTCTGCTTTGGTAAACTGTGTAACATGTTCAATTAAATAAACGGACATCAAGACGAACATCTTAAATATCTCTCTACCACTTTACCCAAAAACTGTATGTAGTCTAACGGATTATTATAGGATTTCCATTTCTTATGAAGTTTTTGTTTTTCTTTAATGATTTTGATTAGAGGAGTTGAATACCAGTTTGGAAAATTATTTTTTTTGACGATGCGTTTAGGGACAAATTGGTTGATGGTATTGTTTAATATGTTATAAAAGGAATCAACTATTTCGTCAAAGTCTGCATTTTTCTGAGTAAATGACCAGTCTATCGTCGATAAATGTCGGTTGATTAGTTCAGAGTTAGCTTTTTCAAACAGGCATACTACTTTAGGAGGAGCGTTGATAATTGGGAGTGTGTCGATTTGTAACATAATTTGAAGCAATGGGTGGTGTGAGTCTTCACTGACAAGAGGATTGCATGCACGAGACACATGGCATTCCACACTACAGATGACTAAATCTAGGATTCGGTTATTGGAATTTTTTATGTGATTATATTGTTTTAATTCGGAGTAATAAATTAGTGAGGAACTAATTGTTTTTAAGTTTCCAGGTGTTAAATGTGAATCATGCATTTCCCATAATATGGAGGGCATGTTAAAGTCTCCAAGCACAATTAGAATGTCATCGGGATATTGATCTTTTACATTAGCAAGCAAGTAAAGGAATGAACTGAGAGCGGTTTCGTACCCTTGACCTTGCGGGAGATATACACAAGCCACATGGATAGTACTTTTAGTTAAATTCCACGTACACAGATGTTATTTGTGGCGCGGCGCGTATGGGTGGCGTCCGAGATGCACTCGTAGCTGGGTTCTGAAACGCAGACGCTAATGTAATAATAACATTCGATAAATTGGTTTTGAATATAATTGACATTGTTAAAACTGCCAATTAGGTGGTCAAGGCAAAGTTATCTACAACATAAACCTGTTTCACATCAGCTAAACGAGACGGTACTTACAATAAAATTAATGAGTTGTACTTACAACTCATTAATTTTGATAAATTGTCAGTAGTTTGTAGTTTTGTACAATAGTTTGCGAGGTGTCGGAGATTCATTCAGTGTATTTATACTGTTTCATTATCAACATATTTTTCCTATTGCGGAATCTAATTATTTTGGTGAGCGTGTGGTGTCCGGGTGAGTTTTTTTTTCTTTTTAAATATATGTATAAAATTTGGCAGACTTATGAGCAAACGCGAATAAATCAAATGTATTAAAATATAAGAAGATATTTTATTATGAACGCCCGACTGTCGGTGGAACTACAGTTCAATGGTCTTAGTTTGATTACGGAATTTAGTTGATTGTTCGAAGGTTTGCAGTAGTATTGGTTATCAATTTGTTTGAATGCGGAAATAATTTGGTTATTTAGTTGCTTTTTTTGAAGGTGTGCCGTAGTATTGGTTAAAAATATCGGCGACAGCAGGAAGCACACTCCCAACTCCCACCTAGTAAAAACTGCCGATAGCCAATCTCCTTATATTTCAATATCTTTGGAAAAAATCCTAAAAAATTCTTTGTTCAAATGACTTTGTTCACGGCTTCAAAACACTTAATATTTTCGGCTGACTTCATGGTAGAGTGGTAGACTCCTTAGCAGTCCTGAATTTGTCAATAGGCCGTATACGCCGCGGCCTAGGGGTGCATATTTCAGGGGCGGCATCAAGTCTACAAATGAGTTATTATGAAGGTAGTAACTTTTAAGAATGAGGAAGGGGTGGCGCAAATAAAGTGGCCTATACGAAAAGTATGAATCCGCCATTGCTCCTTGAGGCCGAATAGAAGTCGTGGGTTTAAAACTCTGACCGAGCAAATTCATTTTATTTTCATTAATTTCGTCGGTTGCTGTACCTATCCATATTGACCGCGTGCAGTAAGAATTCGAATAACGAAGTCACGCCGTTCCATGTAATTTTATTGGCTCCCGCCCACGGGTCGGTGCGAGGCGGAAGCGGTGCGGCTTACTTCCAGTCTATAGGCAAGTGGTACGTGCTTTCACTAGTAACTCGGAATTTACACGTCACCGCTAAGATCACATTATGGAACTTTTAAACTTATTTCTGCAAAATAATTGTAAATATTAGATACCAGGAAATATTATACAATCCAAGGAATTTTTTGAAGTGAAAACTTCCTTAGCAACGTTGTGATTTGAAACTCGATGAAAAGACAAACACATACTTCTAAAGGATTTGCCTGCGAGAGAATGAGATAGGAATAAAATATTTATTTAATTTACGGGTACTTGGTTCTAATATAATACGATAAATCCACAGTCGTGTTTGAGACAACTGCAACCGAAATTAGTATCATAAATTATTATGATAACCAAGTGATATAAAAAACTTTTTGAAATCTAAAATTCTTTAACTGTTTGAATTTAGGTATGATAAAAAAGATGATAATATATGTACGTCACCAAGACTTGGTACTGTCCCTGTAAACGTTGGCCGGAGTGACGTCACAAACGCTCTACGCAAGAACATCATAGAAAATATCGTTTTGGCGGCAAATCAAAAATGGTATATTTTAAATCGTAACATAAAATTTATTTATCTATATATGTATAAAAAACCTTTTGGGATTCTCACGTAATCTTTTAAACAAAACAAATATTTGTTTGTTCGTGTTTTACGCGCTGCCATAACGAAACTTTGGTGTTTGGTTGTGTGCATAGGCAATATAATATAATGGTAAGCTCTGAAGTTATGAAATTCGTATAAATAAAAAATGTGTGTTTTTAATATATTTTAGCGACAGGGAGGAAAGGCAGAAAGGAAGGGGAGCGGGGGAGGTGGGGATTGCCGGAGGGGTGACAAGGGAGAGAAAGGTGGAAGGAGAACGCGGGAGGGGTAGGGGACGCACGGAAAAGGACATGCAGGGAGAATCAATCTATTTCTTTGAATGGTATTGCAACACATGCCGGGTAACAGCTAGTAAATGGATAAAAATGTGTGTTTTTAATATATTTTAGCGACAGGGAGGAAAGGCAGAAAGGAAGGGGAGCGGGGGAGGTGGGGATTGCCGGAGGGGTGACAAGGGAGAGAAAGGTGGAAGGAGAACGCGGGAGGGGTAGGGGACGCACGGAAAAGGACATGTAGGGAGAATCAATCTATTTCTTTGAATGGTATTGCAACACATGCCGGGTAACAGCTAGTAAATGGATAAAAATGTGTGTTTTTAATATATTTTAGCGACAGGGAGGAAAGGCAGAAAGGAAGGGGAGCGGGGGAGGTGGGGATTGCCGGAGGGGTGACAAGGGAGAGAAAGGTGGAAGGAGAACGCGGGAGGGGTAGGGGACGCACGGAAAAGGACATGCAGGGAGAATCAATCTATTTCTTTGAATGGTATTGCAACATATGCCGGGTAACAGCTAGTAAATGGATAAAAATGTGTGTTTTTAATATATTTTAGCAACAGGGAGGAAAGGCAGAAAGGAAGGGGAGCGGGGGAGGTGGGGATTGCCGGAGGGGTGACAAGGGAGAGAAAGGTGGAAGGAGAACGCGGGAGGGGTAGGGGACGCACGGAAAAGGACATGCAGGGAGAATCAATCTATTTCTTTGAATGGTATTGCAACACATGCCGGGTAACAGCTAGTAAATGGATAAAAATGTGTGTTTTTAATATATTTTAGCGACAGGGAGGAAAGGCAGAAAGGAAGGGGAGCGGGGGAGGTGGGGATTGCCGGAGGGGTGACAAGGGAGAGAAAGGTGGAAGGAGAACGCGGGAGGGGTAGGGGACGCACGGAAAAGGACATGCAGGGAGAATCAATATATTTCTTTGAATGGTATTGCAACATATGCCGGGTAACAGCTAGTAAATGGATAAAAATGTGTGTTTTTAATATATTTTAGCGACAGGGAGGAAAGGCAGAAAGGAAGGGGAGCGGGGGAGGTGGGGATTGCCGGAGGGGTGACAAGGGAGAGAAAGGTGGAAGGAGAACGCGGGAGGGGTAGGGGACGCACGGAAAAGGACATGCAGGGAGAATCAATCTATTTCTTTGAATGGTATTGCAACACATGCCGGGTAACAGCTAGTAAATGGATAAAAATGTGTGTTTTTAATATATTTTAGCGACAGGGAGGAAAGGCAGAAAGGAAGGGGAGCGGGGGAGGTGGGGATTGCCGGAGGGGTGACAAGGGAGAGAAAGGTGGAAGGATAACGCGGGAGGGGTAGGGGACGCACGGAAAAGGACATGCAGGGAGAATCAATCTATTTCTTTGAATGGTATTGCAACACATGCCGGGTAACAGCTAGTAAATGGATAAAAATGTGTGTTTTTAATATATTTTAGCGACAGGGAGGAAAGGCAGAAAGGAAGGGGAGCGGGGGAGGTGGGGATTGCCGGAGGGGTGACAAGGGAGAGAAAGGTGGAAGGAGAACGCGGGAGGGGTAGGGGACGCACGGAAAAGGACATGCAGGGAGAATCAATCTATTTCTTTGAATGGTATTGCAACACATGCCGGGTAACAGCTAGTAAATGGATAAAAATGACATTAGACAACTTTTCAGTTGTTAATTACTTGAGAGGCGTCTAATTATTAATCATTTGTCACAAACCGGAGAGGTCAGAGGTCAAACTGTTCACAGAAAACTAATTTAGTCGTTTTATGACGTGTAGCCCAAAATATGACCGGCATTCATTTATTGGTATTGATAAATGACTTGAAAAACTAGGTTCAATTGGTCGCATTAGTTTAGGTCAGAGGTCGGCAGGTTGTCAAGTGAGAAGAGCCAAATTGTCATGAAAACAGAATAACAAATATATCAGAGAGCCATATTTTTTTTCTACATAAAGTACGTTTACATTAGGTTTTTCGATGCCTGTCTCACTAGGATAAACCTGTGTCGAGACGAATATCATGGTTACAAGAATATTTAAGTTTAAATAAATATTAATATTTTTTCCATCAAACTTGATGGAAAAAATATTTACCATGACCCCCATCCCCGCTATCTTGGAGTAACTTTGGACAGGAGCCTGAATTACCGGAAACACATGGAAACAGTGGGCAAAAAAACCAGGACAAGACTAAACTTAGTCAATAAGCTGGCTGGTACTAGCTGGGGATGCGACGCCAACACGCTCAGAACGGCATCCATTGCCCTGGTTTTCTCAGCAGCTGAATACTGTGCTCCAGTATGGGCCAGAAGCGCCCACACTTCCATGGTTGACGTTCAGCTTAATGCCACAATGCGAACCATCAGCGGAACCTTAAAATCGACTCCTCTTCCTTGGCTCCCCGTACTTGCAAATATAACCCCGCCAAATATCAGGCGAGAGATTGCAACACTGAGGGAATACAAGAAGGCGCTGCAAAAAAGCGAAATACCCTTGCACGATGATGTCGTTTCTCACCCGGCATGCCGCTTAAAGTCTCGAAAACCCTTCTGGACGGAAGGAGAAAGACTCCTTCGAACACCTCTAACCCGAGAAGATAGGTGGAAGCTTGAGTGGCAATCAGCCAACGTCAAAAACGCCCATCTCGTGCAAGACCCCACTGAGAGACAGCCTGGGTTCTCATTGCCTCGCAAACTCTGGACTGCCATCAATAGGATAAGGTGCTCCCATAGCCGTTGTGCTCATATGATGCATAGATGGGGCCTTAAAGAGTCGGCGACGTGTGAATGCGGTGCGGTGCAGACCACCGAACATGTGGTCAACGAATGCCCGCTCCATTCATTCCCCGGCGGGATTGATGAGGTCCACAGGGCAACGCCTGAGGCCCTAGACTGGCTCGCAGACCTAGATGTCCCCCTCTGACCCCCCACCATACGAAAGAAGAAGAAGAAGAAGAATAAATATTAATTTGAATATAATTAAAACCAAATGATGTTTGAAAGTGTGGGTAAATTCCATAAAATTATCTTATAAATAATGTAGGAAGAGATGAAGTAAAGTGGTTAATCCTGTCAAATCGTAAGGACGTATATAAATTGATATATCTGTCTATTTGTAATTTATTTTAAATATGTTTGCAGTAGTGTGACGTCCAATACTTATAATCCATTTCTTTATATATTGTTTGAATTTGGTCATTGATTCAGTTTGTCTAGTCGTAGTTGGTAGTGCATTGTGTAGTTTGCAAGCTATGTATTTAAAGTGTCTTTGTCCAAAGATGGTTTTAGAAAAAGGAGTTTGGAGAAGTTCTTTGTTTTTGGCTCGGGTATTTATCGTTTATGTTGCTTCGTACAGGGTTTTATTGTTTTTGTGTAAATTAACTAAGATGGATCTTGCGTAGAGCTGTTTAATGTCCATAACGATGACATTATTGAAGATCGTATCAGTGCCGGTAGTAAGAGGAAGTTTTAGAATTATTTTATGATTAGTTTTTGTGCTTTAATGATGGGGTTGACGGAACTAGATCACCCCAAGCTAAAATTCCGTATTCGATGTGTGATTGGCTCAGCAAGTAATAATACACTATTTTTAAAAGTTTTAGGTTGATGAAATTGCGTGTTTGTGTGAATAAGCATATAAATTTCCGTATTTTGTTTGTAGTGTTTTAATAATAATAAATAATATTTGGATGATTTATATAGCGCCGTTTTTGTGAAAAATCACCTCAAGGGCGCTGTACAAACATTTCTAAAATCTAAAAAACTACAAGCTAGGCAAACAATTATAAACAACTTATGGCTAAAAATTGCATACATCGGTTCATTGATCACCGATACGAAAATATATGTACAATATTTTGACCAATGAACGCGATGCTGCCTAAAATTTAATGAAAACAGGACCATACTTACCTGGGAGGTCGCTTGAAGTTAACACTGTATATTGTCCATTTAAAGAAATTTAGATAGAGTTCGCACGCAGAGGACATTATTGTGAACATATGTTATTTAATCCTGAAAAATATTTTAATATTAATATGTAATGTATTCTTTGACGAGTGTATTTTGGAAAGTAAAGGCAACATGTAAATGTGGGTGGTGCAGTAGTACCTATAAGGATTTGATCTTTCTAAATGTGATTCGTCAAGAGACAGATTGATGTTTAAGGAATCGAGTAATTTTAATTCAGTAAGAAAAGTGTGATTAAGACATATCATATACAATACAAGTATGATACTCTCAAATAGGTATATTTAAATTACGGACATGAGAGCCCAAAAAAGAAGGTTTTTAGTTTGGACCTAAACTCTGTTGGGCTTGTTATGCATCTTAATTCCGGAGGGAGTCTATTCCAAGCCTTAGGCCCAGATACTCCGAAAGCATGATCTCCAAACATAGTATTTGGCTTTTGTTTAGGTTCTATTAGTCTGCCTTTAGCAGATGAAGTTGCTGATCTAAGGGTTAATTGTCTCGGACCGGTATTTTCCGGGACGCATAATTTGGAGATGTAAGGTGGGGCCATTTCGTAGATTGATTTAAAAACCATCCAGCACAATTTGTACTGGATTCTCTTAGGGCACTTGAGCCAGTGAAGGTTACGAAGGTGTTCTGAAATATGCGAATATTTAGAAACCCCAGTTATGAGCCTTGCCGCTGCATTAAACACGGATTGAAGTTTGTCAATTTGATATTTTGGAAGACTAGCGTAGATGCCGTTACAGTAATCGTGCCGCGAGACTGCGTAAGAGTTAATTAATTATATGTTGCTTCCAATTTAGGTGTGTATTAAAGGTTAATCCTAAATATTTGATAATGTTTACTTGTTCTAGGCATGGGCAATCACAATTCCGGTTCAGAGATGAGTTTTTACATTCGTGTATTTTTAGTGGTGGGTGTAGGTTTGTTTTTGGGATATTGGTGAGACTAGACAGTTTGGAGTATTTTTTTTTTTTTTTTTTTTTTACATTAACTCCACACAGGAGGCCCTGAGGAAAATAATTTCCCTCAGGGCCTATGTCATCTGGGATGCTGTGTGGAGGGTCTTTTTGAGGAGAGGAAGGAATGAACATTGGTCTTGAAGAGACCCATGTTGTAGGAAGGAGGAAACACAGAGGCCGGCAAATCATTCCACAGCCGAGCTGTTGAACATAAGAACGAGTCGAAGAAACGACCCGTTCTCATGTGACTAATGTCAACTGTGTACAAATGTTGGGCACGCGTTTGGCGTGTTTCCCGACTATGCACCGGTGCCGAAGGGATCAATGATGCTAGTTCCTCGGAGCATCTTCCATTGTAATACCGGTAGAACAAGGATAGCATTCCCACCCGACGCCTGTGCTCTAAAGATTGCAATCCGTCTGTTAAGATGGGAGAATCTATCAAACGGACCGCCCGTTTCTGCACAGAGTCGAGGGTATTTTTCAGGTATTTTGGAGCTCCAGACCAGAGGTGGCTGCCAAATTCAACCGTGGGGCGCACTTGCGATTTGTACAGGGTTAGCAGTTGTGTACTTTTAAAGTATCTGCGGGCCCTGTACAGTACGCCCAGTTTTTGGTAGGCTAACTTTACTCTGGCTTCGATGGAGCCCCCATACCTGAGCTGGTCACTTAGGGTTACACCAAGCAAATCAATGGAGGGCCTGTTCGGAAGATTGCTTCCGTTGAAAGAGACTAGATTTTCATTGCGATCCCTTTTAGACGTAATCAGACAAGATTGGGTCTTTGAAACATTAAATTCAACGAGATTATTTTTACCCCAAGAGAAAACACTCTCGAGGTAACCGTCCATTCTTTGCTTCAAAGCCTTACGAGCTGTTGGAGTTTGTGAGCCCTTTGGGGGCTTGTCAAACAAAAAGCTATCATGAACTGTACTGTCATCCGCGTAGCAGTGAATTGGTGCACATGACAAAAGGTCGTTGATGTGCAACAAAAACAGAGTTGGAGACAGAACCGATCCCTGCGGGACGCCAGCATTTCTCGAGTGAGAGGAAGAGGTGAAACCATCGACTACCGTCTGAATCGACCTCTCCCTCAAGAAGTCGGCAATCCACGTACACAAGGATGCGGGAAGTCCGTAAGAATGCAGTTTGTTGACAAGTCCTCGGTGCCAAACCCGGTCAAAGGCCTTGGATATGTCCAGTGCAACCGTTTGGGTCTCACCGAAACGTTCCAGGCATCGCCCCCAAACATGCGTCACATACGCGAGAAGATCACCGCACGAGCGGTTCCGCCGGAATCCGTATTGACGGTCGTTAATAATTTTGTTCTTCTCGAGGTATGTGAGCAGTTTGTCGTTGATCACACGTTCCATCACCTTAGACAGAACTGATGTGATCGCTATGGGGCGGTAGTTGGCCGGGTTGGAGCGGTCACCCTTCTTTGGAATAGGATGGATAACCGCTTTTTTCCAACCAGAGGGCACAGAGCCAGTCTTCAGGGACAGTTTAAAAAGCTTCGTCAAAATTGGAGCTATTTCTGCAGCGCACCTTTGCAGTACCAGGGCAGGTATTCCGTCAGGCCCACTAGCTTTATTAACATCAAGCCCTCGTAAAACATGGAGTACTTCCCGATGCCGGATCCTCAGCTTTTTCATACGAAAACCGCAGTGAGGAACCGACGTCGGGACAGCACCTTGGTCATCGAGGGTTGAGTTATCCGCAAACATTTTACCTAGTAAGTTAGCCTTTCCGGTGGCGGTGTTTGCTAGTGAGCCGTCAGGTCTGGTAAGAGGTGGCAGACTGGATTTGCAGAAATTGCGACCTATTGAGCCCGCAAGCGACCAGAATTGCCTGCTGCCATGCGGGCATGCAGTCAGCTTTCTGCTGATCTGCTGGTCGTGCTCGAATTTTGACCTATTTATGATTCTCTTGGTTTCCTTTGCCTTTTTTTTTTGTAAGCTGTTCTGTCTTCGGATGTTCTAGATGTGTTGTAGGCTCGGTAAGCCGCGTTTTTTCGTCGCACTGCTTCAGCGCATTGTCGACTGAACCACGGCTTTGAGCCTACACCAGTTTCCTTAACAGTAGATTGGATGAAGCCATCCATCGCGGATGTGATGACCTCACCAATTACCTGGGCACATCTTGAGGGATCCGAAGTCCGAAAACAGACAGCTGACCATGGGAAAGCATTAAAATGTGCCCGCAGACCGAACCAATCTGCTGACCTATAGTGCCACACTTTTCTCTTCAGCCTCTCGTTTGGTGGTCTGAAGTTTACAGGGATTGATGTCGTCACCAGGCAGTGGTCGGACGATCCTAAAGGCGCTGTGACTTCAATACTGTAACCGTGTGGCACAGTAGTATGTACGCTAGGTACATGTTATGTGTGTTGTGTGTGTGGGAGGAAACACAATGGGAGTAATAAGATTGACACGTGTGCTTCAGATCTAGTGCGTTTATTGACTGAGCGTTTGTTAGTACAAGCAGTACAATATATGATGAGATAATGTTGAGGTGGGAGTTGACCGTAACGTAGCCGCCACACTGTAAGTATTTTGTTTACTGTACATAGAGTTCGTGTTTTCGAGTCAAGCCAATATTTAAACTTTTGGATTCCTTCCTCCGCTTTCAAATATACGGTAGGTCAGTCTTTCGCTTGGAATTATAGTACAGGGTCATTGGCAAAACTGACAATAGTGGTATCGATATCCAGGTTACATAACTCGTTAATGTATATTAGGAAGAGCATTGGACCTATAACACTACCTTATAGGACACCGTAACTAATAGGCAGTGAGTGCCAAAAACGTCAAGTTATTCCTAATTACATTAATTTGAAATTCAAAACAGTGTCTAACTCTTCAAAAAAGGCTAAGATAGTCTGGTTAAAAGAAGATTTAAAAAGTGTTTTTGAAAAAACGCAATAATATTAAACTCCAAATCAAAGTGTTACACATAGATCTCGCTAGTAACTTGCATCCGGTTGAATGGTGTTTATTCGATGATCACGTTAGATTTATAGCCAGTATTAAAGCTTTCAAAAAGATGGAAGAAATTATAAAAAATCTTGTTAAATTGTGTAATAATAATCCTGAAAAACGTAACAATAAGATTCCTACAAACGTAACAACAATATTTTGATACCTGCTAATAACAATTTAATAATAAACTCATCTCCTGATAATGATCAAGACATTAATATAAGGGAAAAAAATAAAAATAAATTCCATAACCATGTCATCAACTTAACTCAACATAAGTTTAAAATAGAAGAACTTAATTTATTATCAAAAGGTTTAAACCATAATCTTCATATAAAAAAATAATAACAAACAACTCGAGTATTTGGCAGTAGATATTAATTGTGCATTATTTAAAGAAGCAAAATCGTTTCAATACAAATGTGGTGAAAACATCAATTCTAAATCTAACTTTAACAAAATACAGTATACGTCAGAACAAATGCACGCGATAAATATATCGAAGGTTACAAAAGAAAAAAACCTCATCATAACCAAAGCGGACAAAGGAAACTCGGTGATTATTATCAACAAAAGTCATTACATTGAAAAAACTATGGACTTTCTACAAGGTGATAACTTTGAAATAGTAAAAACAAACCCAATTAATAAATGTCAGGAATTGATAATGGATACTTTAAAATCTTGCAAAAGTGAAAAAATCGTTAATTTATTTAGAAATAAAAGAATAACTGTAAAAAGTCCACAAGTTCCCAAATTATACAGTTTACTAAAGATTCACAAGAAGTCTCAACCTATCAGGCCTGTAATTTCCAATTGCAATGCTCCTAGCTATAAATTAGCGTCAACATTAAATAGTATTATAATTGAATCAAATATTTTTCAACCTAAGTATACAATTAAGAATTCCCTACAATTAGTTGACCACTTAAAATGTTTGGAAATCCCTGAAAATGCATTATTAGTATCTTTTGATGTCGTTAACTTATTTCCAAGTGTCCCAGTTGAAGAAAGCAAAACAATTATAAATAACTTACTGAATTCCTCCAAATTACATAATGACTTAGCCCAGGATTTACTTAATTGTCTTAATGTAGTCTTAAGGTGAAACAGATGTGACAATTCCCATACAATCTATTTTTCAGCCGCATTTGAAAACTACAGATAACATTTTATTTATTTTAGTACCGAAAAATAATACTAATAATGACATTATCGCGAACCAAAATTTCACTGTTCTATCACTAATAATAACCAAGTAATTAAATTAACAAAAGAAATTATTTTATGCAAACACCGCCAGCTAAAATGCAATAATCTCTATTAGAAGGAGACAAACCTATGTGAGAGCCATTGGTTTCACGTGCACGCTTTCAACCCATTCCTACGGCGTTAAAGTGGTCAGTATATTTGTAGTAAAAATGCCAATTTGTGTGGCTTGATTTTTTATTCCGATAGAATGTTCGTTTTGCTTTTTTATGAATGTTCCAGAATTACTTGGGGCAAAGAACATTTGCGGTTAAAGGCACGCAGTAAAAAAGGTAAAATTAACTATATAATTATGGTGACAGCGACTGTAATTATTTAGAACTTTCTTAAATCTGTAACTATCACTAGACGCCTGCCTAGTTATGTAATTTTCAAACAAAAAGATGGTTTGGCCATGGGGTCAAGTACCAGTTCGTTAGTAGCGGATATATTTTTAAGCCATTTAGAAAATAAAATCTTTAATAGTTCTGCCTTATTACTAAAATATGTGTATTTTTACAAACGTTACGTAGATGATATTTTATGTATATGGACCGGTACCACAAGACAACTTCAAATGTTCCTTAATTTTTTGAACAAAATTCATAAAAACATTAAATTTACATTAGAAATAGGAATAAATTGTAGCATAAATTTCTTATATTTAAACCTAACTATAATTAATAATAAGATTGAATTTATTTTTTTTCGAAAAGAAACATACGCTGATATCAACTCACCTAACCATCCATTTTCACAAAAACTCTTAGCTTTCCATTATTTGATCAATAGATTAATTAATATCCCGTTATCCCCAAATAATTTCAAAGCTGAACGTAACACCATTAAAACAATTAATAGACGATATATTAAATAAAAATTATAAGAAAATTTTTCATTTATCCTACATTTACCCATTGCTTACTGATAATATTAAAAAACAATGGAGAAAAATATTGTTTTTAAATCATCAAACCTCCAATTTAATCATAAAAAAAATTCCTAATACAATACAGCCGGCTTTTTATACGAATAATAAATTAAAAAATTATATTTTAAATAACAAGGACAAAGACCAAAAAATTAAAAAATCCTGAATTTACCAATTGAATTGTAATGACTGCAATCATTTTTACGTAGGTAAAACTTGCAGAAATTTTGAAACGAGGATTAAGGAACATTTGAGATGTCTAAATAGCAATAATTATTCGGAATTTGCTAACCATCTAATTGAATTTAACCATTCATTTGACATAAATACTGGTTTTAAAATTTTACACCATAATGTTAGTGGTTTTCACTTAGATCTTTTAGAAATATTAGAAATAAGGAAAAATGTCAATAGAAATTTAAATATTATTAACAATCAAATTAATTTTGTGAATAACCCTATCTTAAACATATTTCCATTGTAATTTTTTTTCTTTGTTATTCTAAGCACCCCCCTTTCCACCTCTGCCCCCCCCCTCTCTCTTGTTGATCTTCTAAGCACCTCCCCTTTCCACCTCTCTCCTCCCCCACTATTTCCATTTCTACCCACGCCTGTCTTTCTATGTTCGATCATTTGTTTAGTAAATTATATGTCCTGATGAAGAGAGCATCTTTCTCGAAACATGTCGACTTTTTAATAAAGTTTATTGTGGTAAAAACAAAGTGTTTTTAATTATTGCATTAATAAAATGGTGCCACAAAGTGAATTTGCAAAATTTGAAGAAGTAAATTATTTGTTTTTAACATCGTTCTAAAATAGTCTACGAGGTTCGGATTTGCGACATCTATGGTCATAATAGATAGATCATTTCAATAGCGTTGTTTTAAAATAAATGAATGGCCATGGAAATGTTTTAAATAATTACAATAAATGTTTTACGAATGTGGTCAAATTTTGGACATCTATCAATCGCAGAAAAATAAAAGTGTTCCACTTTTCGACCATAATTGCTCCAGTGGTGAGTGTCGTTTTAGTTTCATACAGTCAAATCACTACGGTGCTAAAGGAATTTCACTTCAAAAATCGACCAAACAAAAGAAAACTGATTCACCCGGAGTAAATAATACTGTATTACTTACATATAATATTATTAAATACAAGAACAACATATTTGATTCACAAGCAGGCGATTCAACTGAATCTAATGGATTATTATTACCTAGGTGGAAGGGCAGAGATACCAGTTGTACCGGTTACTTATTCAGTGGTCATCAGCCATTGGTTCCCACACAGGAGTCGCTAGTTCAATGGTAACCTAAGAATGTTTGTCAATTGCTAAAAAGGTTGTTAGATAACGTCAATGGTGTCCTGAAACTTGTAGAACAAGCAGATAGCCTCATGGAAAAATAAATTTAAAAAACGAGTGTGCTTTAGACCACACGACTGAAGTAAAACTATAAGACAAACCTCGCCCAATGAACCCAGGTATCCCTGCTAAGTTACCAAACGTAGCGAACGGGGTGACCTGTGACCTAGGGGTGACATATGACATTGGGGTGAAATATGACCATGGGGTGACCTACGACCTTGGGTTGACCTACGACCTTGGGGTGACCTACGACCTACCCGTCCCGCCTTCTTACTTCAGGGCTCTCGCAAGATTCTATTTTTTTGTTAAACTAAGCTATATTTATTTATTTTGGACGATTCCAGACCTCTAGAGTCCCTGCATACGTTGTTAGTAAGCAGTATGCAAGTGCTTAGCAGGAAAAATAAAATGCAAAAATAGGTTAGTAAGAAAATGTTAATAAGAATGAAAAACTCATTAATGAGGTTCCAAGAGGCGGCATTGCGTTGTGTAAAAAAACCTGCCAGCACCTGTTAAAAATAGAGAACATAAAAATTATAATAAATCTCAAGAGCAGGCCAGTTTGAACGGGTTCATGAGGTGAGCTTCTAGAAGTTTCCGGAACCTTCTAGACTCACCGACATACTCCGTAACACCTTCCAGAACTTTTTACAGCCCTATCGATCCTTCTAGAACTTCCTACAGCTTTATGGAACCTTCTAGAATTTTCCGAAACCTTCTGAACATACCGACACACTCCTCCACTCCTTCAGAACTTTCTACAGCTTTATCTAGCCTTCTTGAACTTTCCGGAACCTTCTAGACTTGCTGACATACTCCTCCACTTCTTCCAGAACATTCCAGAGTTTTATTGAATTTTCTAGAAGTTTCCGGAATCTTCTAGACTTGAAATTTCCAGAGTCTTCTTAGAACTTTCAGCCCTTATATCTACAAAAGCAAGCCTTTGAAGTAAAAATGAATACCCTTATTCCCTAGGGGAGATAGAGATCTACTATACCATATAACTCTCTTGATCGTACCGGTACTCGTTTCTGAGTTTTTGCGTTCCGCACGTTTTTTTGTACTTTCTTTTATAATATATATATTGATTACAGCTGGGCAGTATGCTCATCGTTGGCAACAATAACTTTATACTGTAAACTAAATATGTAAATACAAGATATAGGTAACGCAGCGAGAGTTAAAAGCAATAAAAATGCTTAGATTTGATGTAGGTATTGGTGTATCCGTGAGTCTTCAAACAACGTCTACTTATCCGAAAGGGCCCTCTGTCTTGCTTGTTTATTATTATTGCCCACTTATTGTAACTACATAGTGTAGAAGAGAGAGCAAGTTACAATCCTTATTGTTCTCATCCACTATTTTGTAACTGTCAAATCAGTATACGTTTTCCCTTAAGAAGGAACGGTCGTTCCGAAACCGGTCGGCTTTACTCAAATATACAAGTGATTAAAACAAAGTTACATTGTTTCATTTACTAATAGATCAGTTTATTTGAGGTAAAACGTAGTCTCGTTCAACAAGAAAATTATCACTATGATGAAGAGCTCATAGTTCATATAGTTTTTCAGTTTTCCTCAGAAGAGACCCAAGTTGTCCCAAAACATCATATCCCGTTACCAGGAGACCCAGATTGTCCCAGAGCGACCATGCATTATTAAAAGTTAGATATCTCTCTTCCTGTCAAGAAAATATTTGTGATTTATTTTATGCTAGAAAGCGAAAGAAATATTGCTTCTCATTGTTTTAGGAATATACGAGTTATATTGTTCAGACATTTTATAAACCCGATCATAAATGACGGTTTTATGGATTTGTGACGTTAATTTTAACACACATTTAATTTTAAAATAACATTGTATGAATGTGATAAAACGTGAGGTGAAAATTTTATTTCAAACTAGCTGATACCCGGCATGCGTTGCTATGCCATTTAATAAATAAATTGTTTCTCCCTGTGCGTCCTTTCCCATTCGTCCTGTTCACCTTCCTCCTCTCCTTCCCCTCCCGCGTCCCCTTCCCCTCTCGCGTTCCCATTCCTCTTCCTCCACCTTCCCTCTCCTCATTCTACTCCCCCTCCCCCTTCCCCCGTCCCTCAAACCCCCTCCCGAGTTCCCCTCCACCCTCCCGTACTCACCTCCCCCCTCCCGCGGATCCTATATTGTCGATTCAAAACCCTCAATTTAATACGTGCTTCAATTCGAGCGGACCCGAGGAAAGTAGGTAGAACAGTTTATATGGGAAAATGAAATTGTTGTTTTAACTATCTTTCTCGCAATTTTTCCATATTTTCTCAACGTTTAAACCTTCCCTAAACTACGACAAACATTTCAAAACCAAAATCAGCTAAATCGGCCCAGCCGTTCTTGAGTTTTAGCGAGACAAACGAACAGCAATTGATTTTTATATATAGATTTTGTTAAAAAAAGGGATCCTTATTTAAAATTTTAAGTTTTTTCTGTTTTAAGTATATACTTTAATTAATTTTTTTGCATTTGCATTTTTTAGCCAATTTACATTCCCACTATTAAAATTTTTATTTTTAGAAACTAAAACATTGATTTCTAATAAACACATTTGAAAGATTATTCTGTCTAGATTTTAGAACAATTTTTGTTTTTGCAAAAGAATTAAAACAATAACCAATAAATAGGAACATTAAAAATGCATAGGAAGAACCTTGACATGCAAAAGTTTACAGATATTATTTTCTTATTATTAGAAGGGTTAAGTCAGAAAAGTCGAAAAATCATGTAGACAGTGTTTGAAGGTCAAGTGAGCCAAATATCTTTAATCTCGGAATAAATTTTGAAAAACTGCCTTTATTCATTAGGTATTTTTTGTTTTTTTTTTATAATTGCAATAATTGTACCTCTAAAATACGTAATAAGCAATGATTTTGAACGTTTCTTTGACTCTCAATTCCCATAATCCTGTCCAATTCTTCATCCCGAGGATCACTTTTTAAGCCGAGCGCTGATAGCCACCACTCAAAGCTCCGGAAAACTGTAACTCGGCTTTGGATTCCTGAACATGTTGCGGTCATCTCTTCCTCCCTTGGGTGGAAATGGCATGAAATTAAGTTAAGATATTGATTCTAACACTGAAAACATTGAAATACATCGTAGTAAAAATCAGGAACCATTTAGGCTTATCGTAGATTCGTCTTCCAAAGTTCCTTCGGCACTATATTGTAGTCGGGTCTTTCTGTGGTCCGAGGGCGATTCTGCATACGAATGTTGGAATCTGGAACAAAGTTGTAGTATATATATATAGTTTATAATACGGCATTATGTACCTCTCAGCATCCCCAAATAACCGGAATTATTGGATCATTTCGAATTACTTGATCATTTATCACTTAGTTGATCATGGATGAATTGAAATTTATGTACCATTTTAATCAGCTCGACGAGACGAATTCAATGGTATTCTTAACTCAATTTGATGTGACAATTATTATTTTCGTAAGCATTGGATAAGCTTCTATATGCAATTTTAATGCCTGATATACATAGTCACCTAGTGACATAAAAACGTTTGTTATTAAACTGTCTTAATGAAATGCGTCGTTGTCATTTTTTATCACTTCAGGCGCAAATGTTGCAATAATATTCAAAAGTGACTATGTCTAAACAATTGTACGCAATAATAACCTCTAAGGTTATATTGTTTAGATCCAATTATCAAATGACATTGCGTGTTGGTTCACCATACTGTTAAAAAATAACTACGATGCTCAATAATATTACGCCATAATAACCTCTGAAGTAATATTAATTAGTGCCCATTTTCGAACGACATTGCCTGCTGGAAGAAAGTTTGTTTGGACATAGCGATATAATATATCTTCGTTATTTGTTTTTGGGGTGTTATGCCGTGTTGCGCTACCTCCTTCTTTAGCCAACGTTTCGGACATCGTTGCAGTGTCCATCATCAGGGCAGATCCTGCAGATCCGGTAGATGTGCATCTACCGGCAACACTGCAACGATGTCCGAAACGTTGGCTAAAGAAGGAGGTAGCGCAACACGGCATAACACCCCAAAAACAAATAACGAAAATGCTTTTGGCCGTGAAAATCTTAAAACTTATATAATATATCGTTCATATTCGTTTCATATTACGTCACTTTGTTTGGTGTGAGACCACTTTCATAAAGCGCTCTCCTCACGACACTGCATGTAGTCACTAAATGTAGAAATGCCTGCATTTAGTGTGGTGAGGAGTCACAGCCGCCTGCGAATTGGCACAAATCACCAGCCGTATTATTATTTCCTTTCTGCCGGGACCCCCCACTCCTTAAAATTGGGCCGAACAGCCAGCCGTATTATTATTTACCGTCTACGAATTCTCTGTTGGGGCCAGCCGCAGAAGGAACGCCCCCGAATGGACATGTTACGACACGTCATTTCTCCTCAAAGAGCGTACCGCGCGGTCGTTAGCACTGTTAGCAGCGACTTGTAGCAGAGTTGTTTTTCGGTCCGTCCTCTCTGCCTACCCCTGCGGGGAAACGGCGTGATGGTTAGTTAGTTAGTTTTTGTTATTATTTTTGACACTAATTCTCAGAAGAAGGAATTTTTTTTTTATCACTGTTATTATTTTTGTCTGTAATTCCCAACAGAAGGATTAATATTTTCTTAACTGTGGGAATTTTTTAATTCATTATTTTTCATGAAACGACAAAAAAAGTGAGTGGACGATAATGTTCATAATAAATTTGCCTAGTAAAATATGTGTGTGTTTTTATTTTTTTTCGTTATAGGTAATTTTAGTTAGAAAAATACGTAAGGTGGAACATTTTTAAACTTTTTATGTTTGCCTGCAAAAAAGTTATATTTCAAAAATTATACAGGGTGGAACAGCGGTTCACGACGAGTTCATCGAAAACGAATTCATCGAAAATCAATTCATCGAAAATCAATTCATCGAACCGCCAATTCATCGAAAAAATATATTTTGTTGATATTTGAGAGAAATGCTGAGCGGACCGAGAAGTTAAAAAAGCATTGGTTAACCTAAACTAACCTAACCTAACCTAACTTAACCGATTTAACCAATTTTTAAATATTTTTTTATCATCACTCTTAATGACCTTTCCGAGTTGTTTATGAGTTGGTTTCATTATGAGTTGTCTGGTCACCGTTCCTTAGATATCCGTTTTTTGCAGTATCAGACAATCGGAAATCGAAGAGATAACCTATAAATTTTACATTGTCACTACGAAACTGACAGTTGCTAAACACATTTAACTCAGTTAAACAGACCTTTTTGGGTATTTAATTTGGACAGCTCGTATATCTACAAAAAAAAATGTTTTTCGATGAATTGGCGATTAGATGAATTGATCATTCGATGAATTGATTTTCGATGAATTTGCTTTCGATGAATTGATTTTCGATGAACTCGTTTTCGATGAATTTGCTTTCGATGAATTGATTTTCGATGAACTCGTTTTCGATGAAATGATTTTCGATGAACTCGTCGGTTACCAGAACAGCACGTACCCGAGAGATTTTAACCAGCGATTCCCGAGCTTATTTAGAATAAAAAATATTAATGTCATTTTTCTGTCCGATGACATTTTTTATCTATTAAAACATTTGTTTGTCTTCCTTTGTAACTCTTGTAATAAAAATATATCATCAGACAACACTGTTTACTCCAAATATGCCCAGGAATCGCTGGTTAAATCCCTCGGGTACGTGCTGTACCTAACACCCGTATTTTTTATTTCGACTTATAAAATTTGAAAGCGTATTTTATTACCTTTCAAAAACAGTTTTTAGTTTTCGGATATGTTCATAAATATTACATTTATTTGGATTTTATTGTAAAGCGTAAATATTTCTCGTTTTTCTATTAGTTACCAGATTGAGCAACTCACTGAAACTAACACTATCCATTCGCAGAAAGTTCCTAAAATCAAGAGGGTTCAATTCCCTTGCAATATTTATGTGGCTAAACTTACGCCTTTCGATAAACCATTTTTTTGCCCAATATTTTCTTTAACGAATCGGATTATTATCTGTTGTCAATAAAGCCAACGCTAATCCAATACGTTGAAATTTCGAAAGTGACGGAGCCATGACACGTTTGCGCACAGCGCGAGCGCTCCGAACACGTGCGCACAACGCAAAAGCTAAGACCTCTCTGCAAATTGGATGGTGTGGTGGAAACCGCCAATCTGGCTGGCCAGCAAGAAGTGACTAGAAATTGGAGGATGAGGAGGGCACTTAAGACCATTGTTTGCCGGCAACCGAACTAGATCTTCAATAATCTCATGTCTTTCGTTTGTCCCTTTCTAACGAAATATTGTATTTGCGGTGTGTAGCGGGGAGGCGGGAAGGGAAGATTTCTATGTAGTGGTATTTAGTTGCAGCGCTAGCGAGCAAAATATGGTGTTATAGAGTTTTAAAGAAAAGGGCGCGTAATTATTATGTAACATCATTTTATCGGAGAATACGAGGAATGATCTTTTTGTGTAGTGCTTTGAAATTAACGGAGATATTATATTGTAATAGGAGATACGGGAATCGGATGCATGACGTAAAATTGTAAATGAGTAAAATAGAATAGTAAAATAAGGCATTTATTTCCATGCCCGAATACTTGCACGAAGACGGTGCAATGCCCCTTTTATTGATAATATCTTTAGCGACACGTCCTATAATATGGGAGACTCCCGACATATTTCGTAATGGTGTTAGTGTGTCCGGTATCCGGCTCGACGTGTACACAGTAAAAACGCGAGAAACCACCGAAACAAAATTTTAATTTTATATGTCAATATATTTTCGTCAAGACGAGAAATCACCCTTTTGCTTAGTTCATTCAATATTAGCTGAGACATGTATTGTTAGAAGAGCTCCGGAAAAAATAATGATAATATTATACTAAAGTCATGGTGTTTGAAAGAGAGAGTACGAAAACAGTGTGCGATATAGTAGTGAATGATGAATACTTGGAGCAGGTGGATGAGTTTGTTTATCTGGGTAGTATGTTTACGAGATGTGGGAAGGCTGATAGAGATATTGAAAGGAGGGTAAATGCCGGTAACTCCATTAATGGAGGACTGAATGCCGTTGGAGCTAATAAAAAACTGTCAAAAAAAGCGAAGCTAGCAGGTCACAATGGAGTCCTGGTACCTACCCTGATTTATGGCAGTGAGGCATGGAACTGGCAGAGGAAGGATGAAAGTAAACTGAATGCTGTTGAAATGAGATCCCTGAGACGTACGTGTGGTAAAACCATGTATGATCGTGTTAGAAATGTGGATATCCGCAAAGAATGTAAGGCTGATGTAAGTATAATGAGCAAAATTAAGAAAGGGACCCTCAGATGGTTTGGGCACGTAGAGCGAATGAACTAATAAAGCAGTGTTAAAAGAATATATGATGCAAATGTGAATGGTTGAAGAAGTCGGGGACGCCCGAGGAAGACATGGCAGGATCAAGTAAATCAGATACTTGAGACGGGCCATGTCAAAAGTCAGACTCATAGAAGAGTATGTATTAGACGATGTATGAATGTGAGTGAGGCAAAGAGTGTGTGCCAAGACCGAGTTGTTTGGCGGTCCGTCCTCTCTGCCTACCCCTGCGGGGAAACGGCGTGATGGTTAGTTAGTTAGGGAACGTACCCATACTATGTGACCAACTTTTTTCAATTTTTAACCCCCCCCCCCCCCCCCCCCCCCTGGTGACCAAAAACCTAAGAAACCCGCCGCTCATTTGTATGGAGCGTGACATTTTGAAGACCCCCCCCCCCTCCCCCCTAAACGTGTCACGTAGTATGGGTACGTTCCCTTAGTTATACAATTCTGCAAGGAACTCTAGGAAACATCTATGTATAAAAATCAATGTATGTTTGCTTGTATGTATGTTTGTTCCATACGCGTTGCCAAACCAATCATCCTATTGCGATGAAATTCTGGGAATTTGATGTGCGCATGCCCGCGATGGTTAATATATATAGTGGTGAGATTTTTTTTATATGAATACCGCACAAGAGTCTCAACTGCTCCCATCTGAAGCCAGTGAGATGCCTCACGGCACCCCCAATTGGGGTATGCTGTGAGGCTGAAGGTAGTGGGGAGGGGAAAGAGATCGGGAAGAGGAAGGTGGGGAAGTACCTGGCTATTCAGATCTGGTCACCAAATACGGCTAATGCCATTTCAAGCAACGTTTCAATTCTGAATGGTGGTCTTACATCAGGGCGATACTGAGAGCATCTTCCACTCTGGAACGTGCCGCAAATATACTAGGTATATATGCTTTAAGTGGCACGCGAGCTGTTTGAAAACTGAATGTATCTGCCCACCAATTTCATGGCAGGCCAGATTGGGAGAGACTGGTTGAGGGATACCTTTTGATTTCTCCAGTAGGGCTCTCTCGGAACATCGCCTTTCACCGCACGGGGAGGGATAGAATCATTCGTCCGTGACTCCTGGACACACTGACCCCAGATTCCAACCCACCCCTTCTGCCTTTTTATTTTCCAGAACATCCTCTCCTTCCTTTCCTAAAAATACCCTCCACTCAGCATCCCTGAAGATGACATAGGCCCTGAGGAGAATTATTTTCTTCCTGGGCATGTGTGGAGCTATTGTATAAAAACATAATCTTGTCCTTTGCTAATATGTCAGATTTGAAAGTCCAATAATATGTGTAACTTCACATTCAATTATTCTGTAAAGTTCCAAAATCGGCGTCTCCGAATTTACTATGTATATATATATTTGTTTTCTATATATACGCCACAGGGATCTCTTTTTACAGCTTTTTTTAACATTAGCTCCACACAGGAGGCCCTGAGGAAAATAAGGGGTCTTTTTAGGAAAGGAAGAAGAGGAAGTTCTGAAAAATAAAAGGGTAAGTATTGCGGATGATTAGGAATCTGTGGGTCAGTGCATCTAGGAGTGACGGATGCAAGAATCCATCCCTCCCACTGCGATGCAAGGCGATGTTCAGAGAGAGTACCTACGGCTGGAGACGTCAAAGAGTTTCCCTCAACCATTCTCTCCCGATCCGGCCTGCCATGCAGCTGGTGGGCAGACGCATCCGCCACCAAGACTCGGACAAACCTCACCCCATGAACCCGGGCAACCCTGCTAAGTCACCAAACGTAGCGAACCATTTGGGATGACCTACAGAAGTGTTGGTTATCCAATAAATGGTTTCCGGGGCAGTGGTACGCATACCCGCCTCGCATTCAGTCTAGGTACCTACTTTCATTCTCCTCTGCCAGTTCCCATGCCTCACTGCCATAAATACCTAGGTAGGTAGGTACCCCGATATCGTAGAAAATATTTAAAAAATAAAAGCTGAACTGCAAAAAATGATAATCTTACTACCTACCAAGTAAACACAAATACGTTGAATATGGTTCTCGATTTTTTCGGTAACGATTCGAAAACGATTCTAAAACAACGAACACCTGCATATTGTCAACAAACAAAGACATAGATACACCCATTGTTAATGTATGGCGATTGAGTTATGTATGTATTAGTTTGTCTGGTGCGATTTTACTCCTTCCCCCGACCCGCGCAAGCTACCCCGTACAAGCTGCCCCGTCCGGCTGGCAAATGAGTAAATGAGACAACAACAAAAAACCTAAGTAATTATACTACAAATCTGCGCGTATCTAAATTCGGTTTTTTTCACGAATAAAACTGTTTTCAGTGCAGAATAAAATTTTATCGTATACTTCATCATATTCCTGACTCAGGATGTGAGGAGTTTTTTTTTTAAATTGCGTCCATATGCCCAGAAAAAAATTCCAAAGTTGCCTCCTAAATTCTTGGATAAATCGTCATCTTTTGGGGCCTATATTTTATAATTTAAAGCAAAAATCGAAAATCGGATTCACATCCTAACTGTATACATGCCTAACTTATCATTTTAAAAAAAGAAAAAAACAATTAATTTGATATTTTAGCCGTAAATCCAAAACAAAATTTTGTATGAAACAGGCCACGCATGCGTTCCTCTTAATTGGTTTATTTGTTATACGTATTATTTTCAACTTTCAACGGTTGCAATCAATAATAAGTATTAACAAAATTATACGCTTTGCAAATTGGATTCTTCAAATTAGGGTAAGATATTACGTATTTCTAATAATAATTCATATTTTTTCCATCTCCTCTAACCTAAATACTTATATAATATAGTAATAAACCATGTGATATTTTATAACCTACCGTATATCTATCGTAGCGTATCAAATATTTTAATCTATCTACCCTAATTTAAATAGTTGTTTCTTAAAATAAAACGAAGTGTTTAAATATTTACCGAAAGTGCATGACGTGTTAACAGAATAAGCAGATTCTTTTGGGGTATAAAATTAAAATATGTCAAAACTGAAGATGGCTAAGGCTACTTATGTTAATGAGCTATCGTGGAGAGCATTCTTTTCTATGTTCCCGATGGTTATCTTCGCCACCGACAGCACAAACTGTTGTATCTTTCGTTCGTGGGCGTACCGGGAAGCCGGCTTAGGGGCGCGGATACCAAGTTTTGGTTGCGACTGAACTGATGGCTCCGCTTACCCTCGACGGAACTGCCGGACGACTGCAGCTCAACTGCTTAAAGTGGCGGGGATGAGACGTGATACTGTGAAAATTGGAGGAGATGAATTCCCAATGGAAATATATGGCGAGCAATATGCTGAAATATGCCAAGCCAAATGATCTTTTATAGCTACATTTGACACAAGTCTTAAGTGAACTTGCAGCGAGCTTTCACAAAAGAGCACTATATTTACTACATTGATATATGAAGATATAAATATATTTATAGGTACAATTATGCATTATTTCAGACACAAATACTGAAGTTAGAAAGGGATCCACCGATGTCCGGCGATGATGATTCATTATACAAACCCAGCAATGTAACATCTTCTACAGATTCAGGTATTTAGACATAATACATTTTTAATAATCTTGAAATAATCAATACATAACAACATAAAATTATAAAGGTGCGACTCCAGCGACCTCCGCCATGAACATCACTACAAACGTTTTTCGTTTTCCGTTCTCCTTCGTTTGTTGAAACATGGTCGAAAGATTGGGGCGAAGTGCGCGCGTCCACCCACAATTTGGCTACTGGTCTGCGGTAAGGACGTATTCATTTACGCACTGAACACTTGACGTTTGACATTTACATCAATGTTAAAATGCATTCGATATTTTAATAGATATTTATTTATCAAGAAAGATTTCCTACTAAGGGCTTGTGCGCAATTTAAAAAAGGCAGTATAGACGTTTATGTATTTAAAATAAAAAAATGATCTACTTCATCTTTAAATCTTATCGCTTAAATCGCAATAATATCTTTCGCATCAGAACTCGACGTTTTTTGACGTCTACATAATTATTTACACAAAAGAAATTCTTAAACGTGCAATAATCGATATTCAGGCTTGTGCGCACTAGCGGCCAGCCGCGTTTTTATTTTAATATGCAACCGCTCATGTTTGTACGCACCCAACGCCGAAAATTTCGAACCGCGGCGGTTGAACGTGCCCCTCTTCGCGGCTGACCGCCATATCTGTACGCACTAGGCGGTTGGGGTGTAGTTCGCTGCTAAAATTAAATTGCGGCCAACCGCAACTGCCGCTAGTGTGCACATGCCTGAATATCGATTATTGCACGTTTAAGAATTTCTTTTGTGTAAATAATTATGTAGACGTCAAAAAACGTCGAGTTCTGATGCGAAAGATATTATTGCGATTTAAGCGATAAGATTTAAAGATGAAGTAGATCATTTTTTTTATTTTAAATACATAAACGTCTATACTGCCTTTTATAAATAAACATATAATAGAGTACAAAAGTAAGAAAAATAATATCATTACATAATAGTAGTTTTAAACTTTAAAATAACATACAATTATTTTGTGTATCACAACAATAAATAACAAAAAAGAACAATGAGAAATATCATCATTTTATTTCAACCTGTCCATATTGCGTATATAAAGTTACATTATGGAAAAATAATTTTTGAGTGCATGTTTATATTGCGCTAATTTTAAGAAATAAATGTCGCCGATGTTAACATATTCATTTCCCAAAATTTGTAATCGACTGATTGGTGAGTAATAATGTGATAATGTATGTGTGTTATTATAGTAGAACGGTAGAGTCAGTCTATTGTTAGCGCGACCAGGGCAATGAAATCGTATTAGTTCTATTAAATCAGGGGTATCCAGGACCGAGTGAATTATTTTATATAATATTAATAGATCACAGATTTTTCTGCGATCTGATAAATTTACGACATTAGTCCAGTTTAATAACAAATTATAGTCCACGGATTCTCTTGGAATACTTAATTTAAAATTAATATACCTAAGAAATCTATGCTGGACTTTTTCAATCGCTTGAATATGGATATTGTAATGTGGAGCCCAAATCGTAGAATTATATTCTAAAATGCTTCTCACTAGCGTTATGTATAAAATGCGAATATCATAATGTAGTTCAAGGAGAACTCGCAGATTTCAAGTTAGACCGTACTACCCACCTCGAAATTTTATTAGGTATTTATTTATCAGGAATTAAGAATAGAATTATTATCATATACTTTGTTTTTGTTGCACATCAACGACCTTTTGTCATGTGCACCAATTCATTGTTACGCGGATGACAGTACAGTCCACGAAAGCTTTTTGTTTGACAAGCCCCCAAAGGGCTCACAAATTCCAACGGCTCGGAGGGCTTTGAAACAAAGGATGGACGGTTACCTCGAGAGTGTTTTCTCTTGGGGTAAAAATAATCTCGTTGAATTTAATGTTTCCAAGACCCAATCTTGTCTGATTACGTCTCAAAGGGATCAAAATGAAAATCTAGTATCTTTCAACGGTAGCAATCTTCGGAACAGGCCCTCCGTTGATATGCTTGGTGTAACCCTAAGTGACCAGCTCAGGTATGGGGGCTCCATCGAAGCCAGAGTAAAGTTAACCTCCCAAAAACTGGGCGTACTGTACTCGCAGATACTTTAATAGTATACAACTGCTAACCCTGTACAAATCAGAAGTGCGCCCCACAGGTGAATTTGGCAGCCAACTCTGGTCTGGAGCTCCAAAATACCTGAAAAATACCGTTTCACTGTCCGTCCATTCGTCCACTTACCGTCGACTCTGTGCAATTGACATGTGTCACATGAGAACGGGTCGTTTCTTCGACTCGTTCTTGTGTTCAACAATTCGGCTGTGGAATGATTTTCCGGCCTCCACAAAGACCCTCCACACAGCATCCCAGATAACATAGACCCTGAGGGAAATTATTTTCCTCAGGGCCTCCTGTGTGGAGTTAATGTAAAAAAAAAGAATAACGATATGAATTGGTCAATTTCTTCCGTGTCTCTGGATTTGAATATTTTTATTTTCAAGAACTGGATTTAATTATAGGTAGGTACTTCATGTGCAAGAGAAATTTAACCAGAAATACAGATTACATTAAAACATTAAATAAAGCATTCGTACATAACCTTAATGTTTTACATCGATCATGGAAAACTTGAACATTGCATTTTTGAACAAGAATTTTTCAAAGACACGCTCATGTTCATGGTTTCGGTCGCAGGAGTCACGAATACATAATAGGTACCTATGTTATATTATGAAAAGCTAATAAACGTATATTTACTTTACAATATCTACCTGGTGTGTTGACAATGAAATGGAACTGAATATAGCTAAGTGCAAATTTATAAATTTCACCAAGAACACCAACAAAACTCTGTATTCATATAGCATATGTGGTCACAATCTAGAAACAGTTGAATCAATAAAAGATTTAGGAATAATATTTGACAACAAACTAACATTCAATCAACACATTGAATACATTGTGTGTAAATCAAATAAATTACTTGGTTTTATTGTAAGATCAACCAAACTGTTTAAGAATTCTAACAGTCTAATAATTCTATTCAATTCCTTAATCCGAAGTGTTCTTGAGTACGGGTCAACAGTCTGGAATCCACATTATATTACACAGATATCTAGACTCGAATCAGTCCAAAGAAAATTTACACGGATTTTATCTTACCGATCAGGTGTCTATCATCTTCTAGACGGGTACGAACAAAGACTTAGACATTTCAAATTAGAAAGTCTGGTTAAAAGACGAAACATAAATGACCTCTTAATGCTTTATAAAATTGTGAATAATCGTGTAGACAGTAACTTAGTCAACCAAATCAAGCTATACGCCAGGCCCAAATCTACCAGAATCCTTAACATATTCTGGACTGAAATTTTTGCCAATAATACTGGATATTTTAATCCTATGTCCAGAATGTGTCGATCATACAACGATCTTGTTAAAATACACACTTTCATAGATATTTTTCTAAATAATGTAACATGTTTCAAAAAATATCTCCACGAATTGTGCACCTAAAAAAAAAATTATAAAAATAAAAATTTGTTGTTTTATTATATTTCAGGAAATACTTCATAAATATTAGATAAGTTTTAAGATTTTCACGGCCAAAAGCATTTTCGTTACGGCATATGGCAATATTCAGCTTAAAACAATGTGTCGAATATTATAAGGGAAGAAAAACAACAGTGTATGCTTGTTTTCTTGATTTAAGTAAAGCCTTCGATCGGGTTTCTCACGCACTACTTTGGAAAAAACTTAAAGAAAGGAAGGTGCCAGGTTCAATAATTAACATTCTGGCAGTCTGGCATCATGAACAAGAGAACCAAGTTATTTGGAAAAATAAAATGTCAACACCTGTGAATATGGAATGCGGCGTCAGACAAGGGGGAAGCTTATCACCGATTTTATTTAACGTCTACATGAACGATTTAAGCGATAAACTCACCTCGGCAAACGTAGGCTGTCACCTGGGAAATAACTGTGCAAATAACATTGCGTATGCAGATGATATGGTCATTTTGTCACCAAGTATAAAAGGACTGAGAAAGCTGTTAAAGATTTGTGAAGAATACGCTGCTGAACATAATATGGTCTATAACCCCACTAAGTCTGTGTTGCTCGTATTCAAGTCAGGTGCAGGCACCATGAAAGTATTACCCGTCAGTCTAAACGACACAAAAATAATAGAAAAAATCGAGGTCAAATACTTGGGACACATCGTAGCAGCGGACCTCAGTGATGACTCGGATATTGAGCGACAGAGAAGATCACTGTGCATTAGGGCAAATATGATTTCTCGAAGATTTAACAAGTGCAGCCCAGCTGCAAAAAGGCAACTTTTTAACACGTACTGCACGAGCCTATATACCTCGGAGTTGTGGACCAACTTCAACAAAGCGTCACTAAAAAGAATGGAAATACAGTACAACAATTCATATCGAACGCTTTTTGGGTTGTCCTGGTACTGCAGTGCCACCGAGATGTTTGAAGAAGGGCGCGTTCCCGGATTCCGAACACTAATAAAAAAACGGATCACCAGCTACAGAACGCGATTGGCCTCGAGCGAAAACACTCTTGTGATGGCAGCATTCCACTTCTGGCAGGGTCCCATTTATAAGCGATGGAGCCACTTCCTGATGAAATAGATAACAAAAAGTTAACTTTTTTTTTTTTTTTCAAATTTTATTTTAATTTTTGTATTGTTATTATTTTCTTTTATTTATTTCCTTTCATTATGTAAAAAAAAATATCTTTCATCTTGAAATATTTTAATTTAATGTATTATATATGTATAATATGGAACTCGTGGGACTGCACCACCCTCCCCGAGATCTGGAATAAACGAATTAAAAAAAAAAAAAAAAAAAATAACACCCCAAAAACAAATAACGAAAAAGTTCATAAATATTGTATACTTATAATGTATTTCAATTTTGTAATTAAGTTTTTTTAAAGTTATGTATAAATAATACTTGCATTGTTTTTCATGTGTTTGCTTCTGTAAAAATTCAAATGTAATTACTGCAGACACATTAGTCTATGGATATTTATATTTGTATTTTAATTCATTATATTTTACCCATAAAAATGTTTTATAAATATCCTGTTTGTGTCTCAAATAAATAAATAAAATAAAATAAAATAAAGATATCAAAATTTTGAACACCGATTTTCAGCAACATCATTTAGAGAAGCAAAAGGCAATCAAAGTGTCATCGACTACATCTCAAAGTACTATTTCTGCTCGAGCACGAGTGCATGACCGTAAAAACTCATGTCCATATTGTACCAAACTGGTCACCAACTTTACAGACACATTAGCTCCCAACGTCCTTTAGAGGCAGAAGTTATTGAATGAATGAATGTTATCTGGCAAGCGTTAGTTGGGGTATTGGAATTGGGACCGCTATAACGACTCCAGTGTATCTAGCATGGTCGATAGATATAGGTTTTATCAAAAATGTCGGTAACTTCTCAACGCTCCCGAGCACGACTGCAGACCGCTAACGAACAAATAACAGTTCACAACGACTAAGGGTTCCTAATTTATTTGACGTGAACTATTATTTTTTCGTTAGCGGCCTGCAGTCGTGCTCAGGAGCGATTACAAGTTACCGACATTTTCGATAAAACCTATATCGATCGACCATGCTAGGTACCCAGGACCTACTATACAACGTTAGAGCCAACATGTACATTAAATTTAATAATATTATTGAGATCAGTTTTACTCTGAAAACGGCCTTGTAAGCCGAAACAGCAGTCATAAAAACGTTAGAGCCAACATAATAACAACATACCCAACATGTTTCATAGTACCTATTTATTTCTTTATATATTTAATTGCTGTGTACCTTTTATTTTTTTCATAATAATAATAAACTTACGTACATTTATAATAGCAAAAAATTTTAACTACAAGAAATTTACCTTCACTTATATTAATCGCTAAAAAATGTTTTACACCTCTGCCAACTGGTATTTATTTATTTATTGCTTCTTCACAATTTATATACATATATTTTTAGCATGTAATTATTAACCCCACTAGGGTTCGCCTGTATCGGGGTTAATAATTTCACAATTTAATAAAAATAACACACGCAAATATCGGTCATGCAAAACAGTTAAGTAAAAGCAAAATAATAAAATTTAAAAATAAAATGATAAACAAAGAAAATAATAAGTGATAAAAATAAATGAGTTAATAACACAGTGTTAAGAGATCAGACAAAATGTTCTCATTCATTATATCATTAGTTCATACCATTTTCAACAACAGATTGCTTCGAGTATGTTTGTAATCATGTTTTGTGTAATATTGTGACAGTATTTTTAAAACTACTATAAATAGCCTGAGCCCAAATACGAATCTGCTGGTTGAACTCCTTTGTTAACAATTTACTTATCGAATACTCATACCTACTTGTGTTGTGCCTAATTATGTCTGTCAAGCTCTGTTTATTATTTTATGTACTATAAACTTGTAATGATGCTACATACTTGTTATGATGCTCCTGTATAATTTACCTTACATGTAAAAGTCATCAACGCGTAAACAAATAAATAAATATATATTAAATTTATAGTCTGAATACGGCCTTGTAAGCCAAAACAGTACCTAGTCATAAAAAGTAAAAACTAAAATAATTGCAGAATATAATAAAAAAGAAACTGCTCTACATAAATCATCAATAATATTATAATTATGCGATACATGACCATAAAGAATCTCATTGATCAACCTTCCAAAACTAATGGGTATATTAGTATATACATCATCAACTTCTTGTCACCCAAATGAGCCGAGACTAAACCACCCACCGTAAAAACTGAAAAATATATATTTTTTAAAGAATAACAGAACTCAATTTACTCACTTTTACAGGTGACCATTGATGGTTCTGGTGACCAGGCGCGTTTTTCGCACACGGGGGAAGCAGGCGTGGACAGGTCGTAACCAATGTCGCAGGAATACCGTAGATAACTGTATTCTGGGACAGGTTGGCCTGGTCCGAGCTTTGGATATCTAGGTAAGACGTATGTCCCTCGTTCAGGATATTCGGGCAGAATACAACCTTCCTCAGGATCGCTGTAATTATTGATTGACCAATTGAATGAAATACTAAAAAGGGAAATTCATTTATATGCTCGGAAATTTTGTGAACACTCTACTCTGTATAATTTATAATCACGTCTAAATGAACAACTTTTTTCATGTAACATCTTATCACAAGATCGCCCCTGTCTGTTCAGTGTACATAAAGGAAAACTATATAGTCCCACGATTGGACAATGTTATGAGGTGGGTTAATGTAGGGGCTAAAGGAAGTCTTGAAGAGGCCCGGATTATATGGAGGAGGAAAAACAATGCAGGGTGCTCGTTCTCGAAAGACGAGTCGAAGAATCGACTTATTCTCATAAAGTCAACTGTGAACATGTGTTCGGCCTTCAATCGAGTCACTCCACTCTCCACCAACTCTTGCCGATGGTCGAAGAAATAACAAACGGTTCTAATTATCGCCAAGACACGGTGATCCTCTCACTAGACGTCTGCAAAGCATTTGACAAAGTATGGCTTTTTCTAGTTATTCCCTTTTCAATGACTTAACTCTTAGCAAACTTTATTAAATACCGTAAATTCAGAATAAAACTAGATGGTATCTTCTCTTCCGGTTAACAAGAGGCGGTGTCCCTCAAGTTTCTATTTTCTCACCAGCTCTGTACAACATTTACCTAAGCGACATCCCCCGCCCGGGAGCCAAAACATTCACACTAAAATAGGAAACTTTGCAGACGATACCGACGTCATGTCAACCTCGGTAAGCGAAAATAAAGCTACACGTAACGTTCAATCCCACGTATCCAAACTAGAAACTTTCTTTAAACAATGGCGAATTAGTATAAATCCCCTTAAAAGCACCGCCTGCATTTTCTCTCGTAGACATCCCAAAAGGCCAACTAATATTCACTTGTTTGGAGAAAACGTCCCGTGGAAAAAAGTATTAGATATCTCGTTGTAGATTAACTTGTAAAAAACACACAGATGAAACTCTAGCCTCGGCAAATAAAATCATTGCAGCCCTTTACCACATGTTAAGCAAAAAAAAGGAAAAAAAAACTCCCAACTAAAAATAAACTCCTAAATTACAAATCAACTATAAGGCCAAAACTAACATTTGCAGTATATTATAATAAAACGAATATAAAACTTTATTCTACTTAATTTTATTCGACCGTAACCGGTTTCAGCTCGTTAAAGCCATCTTCAGACTGAATATAAAATCGGGGACTTAGCAAATGAATTGCTAATTCCCCGATTTTGTATCCAGTGTAATTTTCATAATAATTTCGATATTAAAATATGTAATTAGTTTAGACCATTCCAACTCCCACGTAAACATGTATCCCTTCAAAAAGCAATAAAAAATACCATACTTCATAAATATAATAACGATATGGCAACAAAATTAGGTAATTAGTAACTCATATTACTTGTAAGGTTTTTCCCTAATCATCATTGAAGTGAGCTGCAAACCCAATGTATTTAGCTCACTGGAATTACCAAAATATTTAGAAATTCGATAGTCTTAAACGACTTAGCAATAAATATAATTATTATAATTGATTAAAATCCTTGTAGACCACCCCTCTCCCCCTCCCCAATATGTTGTGTATATAAACCGTAGACTAATAAATATTTGTACCAGACTGAAGATGGCTTTAACGAGCTGAAACCGGTTACGGTCGAATAAAATTAACTGGAATAAAGTTTTATAATTCGTTTTATTATAATATATTATAATGGAATTCACCATGAATTATCACTCTCGAATATAGAAACATTTGCAGTTTTTATAAATTGAAATTTGTTTTGCTCCATTGTACTATAAATATTATTTATTTTTCTATGGTCGAATCCATCCTTAGATAATATGGAATATGAACTTGGGGGCACACAAGCACTATTTATATTAAATTTATACGAAATTTACAAAAATTGTACCACTGAATAATTTACAAACAAAGAAGTAATCTAAATCTACTGTATGATTCTGAGGGGCTACTTCCAATAAAGGATCTTCTTTGGTACATTATTATAATAGAAATGAGGGAGAAAGCAAGTACAAAAAGCAACTGGTGCATAATCACACCACAAGATTCACTGAAAATAAGGGCGTCATTACTACAAGAGTAACAAATAAATATGGAAGCCGAACGCTTAAATACTTAATACCAGAGATTAGAGATCAGAGATACCAGAGATCGAAGGAGGAAGGCACCTGCTCAGGACCTTGTCCGAAAGGCGCGCAAGATGGATCAGCAGACAAGAAGGCTTCTTGCATGCCATAATGGAGGGTATGACCGAGGGGACAAACGCTAGGGGACGCCCACGCCGAGAGTACCTGGAGGACCTGCTGGTGGACGTGCGCTGCTCATCATATGCAGACTTCAAAAGAGCCACACAAGACAGGGAAGAGTGGAAGAAACGTATAGATGAAATTGCTGCAAACCAATCCCACGATTAAAACCAGAGAGAGAGAGAGACCAGAGATTTTAAATATATACAATATTTTTTTAAACCTCAGAATAATGAGAGACCCTGCCCCAAAAACACTAAGCGTTGGCTAATAAGTGACGAATCAATGTGTTTCTAAACATCTCAACGTACCTGCCTAAATAATTTGTTATACTATAATAATTAATATGTTATACATGTTTTAAAAATTAAAAAAAAACATATATTATTTTGTAGAACCTACACACAAGCCGTCATTTGTAACAGCTTTGTGGGACTACATAAAACTTGATTTAAATATGTCTTTTCTTGTATCAAATAAATAATAAAAAAGCTCCATCTGAGCCCACGACCACGCTTCACAGTTTCTTTTGAAAAAACTCCAAACATTCCAGAATAAAGCCATACGCAAAGCTCTGGGTGCAGCCAGATAAATGAGGGTAGCCCAAATACATAAAGACTCTCAAATCCCCTTATTGAAAAAAAACACCTTCGCGGAAACTTTTTATGCGGGAATACCCAATACCCACCCATGAAAACAAGTTCATAAACTGCCTCGCCTGGTACGACGAAAACGTACGTACCATACATAAAAAAACGTAAACAATTCCTCGGTAAATTTTAACCTCCCCATATTGCAGCCATGTACATTTGCAAAAAAATTTAACAAACAACTAAATAATCAATTTTTCTACAACCTTTAATATAAATTCATGATTAAAGAGAAAGGGGCCTTATTGGCCCGGAGCTCTGTATGCTAATATTTCAAAAAGTCAAACAGTAAAAAAGACAGTTTATTTATTTATTTATTTGATGCAATATATTTACATTTTATACACAATTCAATGATGTTGGCCTCACTGGGTGGTTTACCCGTGCTGAGGCCACCATTTCATACACAAAATTATACACAATACATATAAATATATATATATATATATATATATATACATCCCGCTACAGATTTGGCGTCCTTTCACTTCGCATCCTTTTGGCTACCACTGCTTACGGTAGGTTTTTAAATAAAATTGCGGTGAATGTTCACATGTTTTTAGGTTGACAAAAGAGTGATAGTAAAAGAATTATCCAGAAATTGTGTTTTGAGGGTATTCAAATTTTTGATAGGTACGTATACTTTAGAGTCTTTTGGGCGTCCTTTCATATTGCCGCCGTTTTGGCAACCGCGTATATCGTACGTATATCACACTTCATTCCATATTTAGGGCGTCCGTTCATTACGTACATTTGACGACCTCCGTATATTCCTGTATGCAGTACGTTTAAATTACGATGCTTTCAGAATCCTTTTAATTCGTTCTCGATTTGCCAACGGTCTATCTATCGTAGGTACATAATGATTGGTTACATAAATATTATTTTGAAGGAAACCAAAACAGAATCCCAAGAAGTCAAAACGGTAGACTGTTATTATATCATTTTATATTTGGGAGGAAAAACAACAATCAAATTAAAAATTTGGGAGGCAGGTGTGGGTACCGCCGCCCCGGGAACCATTTACAAGATAACTAACAGCCCTGCCATAGGTCACACCAAGTGGTTAGATATGTTTGGTGTCTTAGCGGGGGTGCCCGGGTTCACGGGGTGAGCTGTGTCTAGGTCTTGGCAACCTATGCATTTGCCCACCTACTACATGGCGGGCCGGATCAGGAGAGACTGGTTGAGGGAGACCTTTTCATCTCTCCAACCGGACTCTCGATCCACGCCTTATATCACAGTGGGAGGGATGGATTCATATGTCTGTCACTTCTGGACACATTGACCCCCAGATTCCTAACTACCATTCATACTTTTTTCTTTCCCAAAACTTCCTCTCCTTCCTTTCCCCAAAAATACCCTCCACACAACATCCCCAAAGATGACATAGGCCTTGAGGGAAATTGTTTTCCTCAGGGCCTGCAGTGTGGAGCTAATGAAAAAAAAATATATAGAGTGAACAGGAACTAGGTTATTTTAGTTACCAATAATTATTTGGGATGCATAAAATTGGCTCCTTATTGCGATAGGTAGCAATTGACAAGTGCAATAAAGGCACAATTTTTTTTTAAGAAAGACAATCATTATTGGGTTACAAATAATCAGTCACTAATTTAAAATCTCGTACTTTTTTTTCTTTTTTTTTTACATGAGCTCCACACAGAAGATCCTGAGGGAAATTATTCATCTTAGGGTATGTTGTGCGGAGAGCTTTTGAAGGAAAGGAAGGAGAGGAAAATTATTTTAAGGAAAGGGGTTTAAAGGGTGGGTAGGAATCTGGGGTTCAGTGTGTCCCGGTCATCCGCCTCCAAGACCTAGACAAACCTCACCCCCATTCTGAAAACGACCTTCGTTCGTCGTTTCCACAAAACTTTAACGTATTGACCAAATCCAAGAAGAAAATTGATAAAGAAATAACAAAAAAAAATACAGGGCGCAGTTCACACGCCGTAGAAATGAAAGAAGACGAAAGTAGACAAGAGTGGATAGGCTACGAAGCACCGCACAAAGAGAAGCCCGATTATTATCTTATTCTCTTGTAGTCCTATAGATGTATGTTTTAGCCTCTTTTTAGTGTCGCTATTTTTAGTTTCATCGAGTTTCAAATCACAACGGTGCTACAAAAGTTTTCACTTCAAAAAAGGTCGAATGCCGGATTTTTGTTTTTATTTCGAAAAGGACTCGAGGCATATTTTCAGAAACCACGAGATAGAATGTGAAATTCAAAATATCCTGACAATAATGAATGGCAAGGAAAGAAAAGGTCTTCTGCTAAATTGCATAAAACGGGAGATTATGTACAAAATTATCAGGAATACAAAAAACCCATTACAAGAAAATACCATTCCTCATTTAATGATTATTTGCCATGCCCCAAATGCTTGGGATTTTTTTCGATTAAACAATATGAAAACATAGAAAACTATGCTTAGATATTTAATTTAAATGAACCTAGACAGATAATTTAATATGTATGAAGAATGAGTTAATGATGAATGTAAGTAAGTCTAAAATCGTGGTGTTTGATACAAAAACAATGTGAAACTTAGTTGTGAATGATGAATACTTGGAGCAGGTGGATAAGTTTTTGAAGTATGTATTGTGAAGTATATTTGGGAAGTGTGTTTACGGTAGATGGGAAGGCTGATAGAGATATGTGAAACAAGGTTAAATGTAGGTAACTCCATTAACGGAGGATAGAACGCTAGTGGCGCCAACAAAAAAACTGTCCAAAGAAGCGAAGCCAGCTATCCATAATAGAGTGCTGGAACCGACCCCCATGTATGGCTGTGAGGCATGGAACTGGTAGAGGAAGGAAGAGGAAGGAAGCAAAGGAAGGAAAGTAGGCTGAATGCTGTAGAATTGCGATTCCTGAGGCGTGAGTATGGTAAAACCATGTACGATCTTGGGAGAAACGTTGAGATCCGCGAAGAATGCAAGGCCAATGTAAACGTAATGAGTAAAATTACGAAAGGAACGCTCGGATGGATTGTAGAGCGAATGAACGAGAAGACGTGTGGCATTTCAATTTGGGAGGCGGGTATGAGTACCGCCGCCCCGGGAACCATTTATTGGATAACCAACACCTCTGCCATAGGTCACCCCCAAGTGGTTCACTACGTTTGGTACTTAGCAGGGGTGCCCGAACTCATTGGGTGAGGTCTTGGCAGCGGATGCGCCTGCCCACCTACTGCATGGCGGAGAGAGACTGGTTGAGGGAGGCCTTTCGACCTTTTCAGCAGGACTCTCTCGACCCATCGCTTTGCACAGCTATTGGAGGGATGGACTCATACGTCCGTCACTCCTGGATATACTAAACCTCTGATTCCTACCAGGCGCGGCCGGTGCCTCAAGTTATAGGTGGTTCACCAAGCCATTCATAAAAAACGAAAGGTTGATATTATATTTAAAAAAAAATCTAGACATCATGCATAATTTTACATTACTTGCTAAGTATCTAAAAATATCATGTAACTGTAATAGTAAAAATATCGTGCGATGTAAAAACATGCTGATGTCTAGAGTTTGATATAGTCAATTGACCTGCCAGGTAAGTAGGTATGTTTTATGTATCTGTTTGTAAATTCAAATAATAAAAATACATATAGCCTAGGAACTCATAATAAATTGTACAACGCAACATAACTAAAACGGCGCTCTAGTAATTATCCAATTATTATAGAATTATTCTGGTATCAATATTTTTAGAAGCATTTTACACTCCATTACTATTGATATTACATCTATTGGAAGATTAGTGGAAAGGGTGGGTGTGATATGCATTTAAAAATACTCAACCTTCCAAAGATAATAATAATAACGCAATAATCCAATAATAATAATTAACACACAAAAAACACTCTGCGGCGTGGATCGCCAATATCGCCATTTACTGTCGTGACAACTTCGATCAATGGGTGACAAACAAATAATAATGTCAAAAAGGTACATCCCAAGGGCTCGAACAAGATAATGTCACACGAGACGCATAGCTGACCCTTTGACTAATGGTTACATTTTAGAAGAGAAATGTTATTACTTAATATTATCTTGTTCAAACCTTACTACCGCTGGAACCAAAGCTTCGGAATATTTCCGAAGAATGCCGAAGCTCTTCGGGTCGGCCATGCGGCACGCGATCAGCCGATTTTTAGTGACATGCATGTTTCTGACGTTTTGGGATTTTTTACTACGAGCATCATTCAAATTACGGGGCGCTTAGCTCTGGCGCGCGGTTTGGCATTGTACCTACCTCGGTTCCTCGCTCCTAGCGGGTACCCGCCGTAACTGGCGGGTGGGAACAATGCGTTTATTTGGCCGTAATACATTGTTAATTGTTAGATTGATAATTAATTATAATTTAATTTAAAGATTGTGCTCAATTTTATCAATTTAATAAATAAACACATTACGTAGAAATACGATGAGTTGTAAAATGATGTTGAAAGACCCTCCTCACTGCATCCCCTAAGATGACATAGGGCCTGAGGGAAATTATTTTTCTCATGGCCTTCTGAGTGGAGCTAATATAAAAAATGGCAAGACCAAGTGAATCAGATACTTGATTCGGGCTGCATCAAGAGTCAAAATAATAGAAGAGGATGTGTGAGACGATGTATGAATGTGAACGAGGCAAGGAGTGTGTGCCAAGACCGAGTTGTTTGGCGGCCCGTCCTCTCTGCCTACCCCTGCGGAGAAACGGTGTTATGGTTAGTTAGTTAGTGAAGGATGATTTTATATATATTTTTGACGTCGAATTCTGGTGCAACTTTTGCTATACATTGGGTCATCATATTAATAATTATGGTTTCTTCTTGGTGTGGTTCATTTTCATTTTGTGTGGTTTGAAGATTGAATATTAATTTTGCAAAAATTAAAACGTTTTTTATTTTATTTTATAAGACTCGAACCCACGCGGTCTGAATTGTCTGGCCACTAAATTCGTGAGGCGCTTTACGCCGCTGGACTATGGGAGCCTTGAGTGAGAGCGAGGATTTACCGTACCTATTATATTAGAACTAATTAACTATTATATTAAAATAATAATAAATTTTCGTGACGCATTTCTGTTTCATTTGAATTTCAAGTCGCTAGTAAGTAAGTATCTAAAACTTAAAATAATTAACAAAATTTATTATTACACTATGAATGAAAAAATAAAAAAATGAAAAAAAGTACTTATTTACTTATCACTTCTGAGTGATAAGTATAAGAGATTAGATAGACTAATCTGTCTCCTCATTGTGCGGTGATTCGTAGCTATTCGATCTCCCCTTCGTGCGGTGCTTCGTAGCTTCTTCGCTCTTGTCTACTTTAGTTTTCTGAGGTTTCACTTCTACCGCGTGTGAACTGCACACTTGTACTTTGAAGTGTAAACTTCTAGCACCTGCAAATCGCCTAGTACCGTTGTGATTTGAAACTCGATGAAACTAAAAATAGCGACACTAAAAAGAGGCAAAAGCATACATCTACAGGACTGCGAGAGAATGAGATAATAATCGGGCTTCTCTTTGTGCGGTGCTTCGTAGTTAACCCACTCTTGCCTACTTTAGTTTTTTGAAGGTTTCATTTCTACGGCATGTGAACTACGCACTGTATTTATTTTTCGTTATTTCTATATTAAAGACGTGGTAATATCGTGATAAATTTTTATGTTTTCACCTACCGATATTTGTTTATTCATACTTTAAATCAGTAAAAACAATACAAAAAACATAAAAATCGTTTTAGAAATTTTATTCTCTACAAAACTGTACTGAAAAAGAGGTACGTACAGAAAACCAAACCAAGTCGTGCAATTTACTTGTTTTTATAAACTTATACACATTTTTACGGCTGTGTATCTCAATACTTATTAGAGGTAGAAGACATTTTTTTTAATAAAAATTGTAGATAATTTTATGTTCTACAAAACTTGTGAAGTTACCTTAGCCAAAATTTTCATTGAGAACGAAATATTTGAGAAAAACTAGATTTTGGCGCGATTTCGGCAGGTTTTTTCAAAACGGCGGCGAAAGCTCAAGTGACCGAAGGTCGAAAACTCAGATTTTTCATCAGGAGATGAGTGTATAAAACATATAAAAAAATTGGGGCTACCGAAATAATTCCGATCGCGACCCCCTTTTTTGCACTAATTGCACTGTCCTATAAGTCAGGCGAGATCAAAATGCTACAAAGAACAAATAATTATTTTGCGGATAGGCCACTTGCATCGCATTTAAAAAAAAAATCCGGTTTAGGTAAATATTCTAAGACATTCGGCATTTTTTTTAAATCGTATTTTTGAAACCCTGGCGATTTTTTGAAAATTTCAATCCGAAAAATCAGACCATTTTTTATAAACCGGAAAGACGGGACATAATTTTATGGGTGCGAAAAAACGATAATTACATAGCAGAAAATCATTTAAAAAAAAGATCATGTTCCACAAGAAAGGGCACAGGAGAATAGCGAGGCATTCCAAAAATATTATATCTCATAAATATTTTTTTTCCTTGATCCATCTTATTGATCATAAATCATTATAATGTTCAACGTCTATATTACTAAATCCAATGAAATATACTTGTACTTGTAAATTATAATAATAAGAAGAATATTATAAAATTTGATTTTGTTAAGATCAGCACCACTACCATTATACCTCTAAACACGTGCAGACATCGTAAAATGAACGGGGTTCTCTTCATAACATATGTCAAAAAGAAATCAAATGATAAGTTCGCAGAGAACAAACAATAATTCTACTGAACGTTAAATGTCAAATTCAAAAATTCGCCTGAAATCAAAGTGCTGCCATATAAAAAAAATAAATCAGTGTGGAATTTTATAAAATTAATAGGAACATTTTCGGCAATTATTATAAGCAATAATTATCAGCCTGAAACACTCATCAACATTGAAAAATCTTCCGAGAAAAGATACTTGCCGCCAACGGCGTTGGCGGCAAGTATCTTTTCTCGGAAGATTTTTCAATGTTGATGAGTGTTTAAGGCTGATAATTATTGCTTATAATAATTGTTACCCTTTGTGCTATGCATAAAAATCTTGTCTAAACGTTAGTTTATAAATTAAAAATAATAATTAACATTTTCGGCGATGGGACATTTTCATGTAGTGACGTCACGGGCCTAAATAATGGATTTATTTATTTAAAAATAAATTTAAAAAAACTGTACATTTCTAAAAATTTTTACTAACATTTTCGTAATCTTGGTAAAAATATCTATCCACACGATTTTTTCAAAGTCGTTATGAAATCCATGCAAGTGGCCTATTGCTTGGGTAGGTAGTAGGCAAATCAATAAAGAGTTTGAGGTACGCAAAAATTCCTCCGTCGATGAAACCTTTGCAGTCACGTGGAGTATCATTTAGGGATGACGAATGACAAAAGATCCAACAAAATATTTAACGGGAAGTTACCTAGTTATTTTTAGCAAAAACTGAAAAAAAAATTATAACTCCCGCTAGAAAAGTATTTCTTTCGAAAACTCTTCACATCTTGTTAGTATTAGGTAATTAATATCCACCTGATTAAATAGAAATTCAACAATATTATTGTTGGGAAAGTGTGTTTTTAAAAAGAGATTTGTTTTTTTATTTCTATTCTTGCCGGGAAAATTCCTCCCTCCAATTTTTTATCACGAAGTGTCTTTATATTGGTGTTAGCTTTATTTAATCAAAAGATCCAACATTTTTTTTCTTTTGGTACATGCTTTTTTGATATCAGTCAAAAATATCGCTCCGGAAAAATCCTCCGTCCAATTTTTTTAAGTCAAATTGATAGGATAGCTATGTTAAAATAATTTCTGCAAAGATCCAACTAAATTTTCAACGACAACCTATTTTTTTAAATTGATTTCGATTACACGCAGATTCCACGTGACTTTTGTATGAACAGGAGTCCGCGGGGTAAGGGAAGCGGTGGGGCTAGTCGCACGGGGGGCAAGCAAGCCGATCGGCGCGGGATAACAGCTGTGTGGGTGAGGTGAAGGGAATCTTGATAGGGAATTCGGCCGGCAACAGCTAAGTTTGTGTGCGCTTATTGTTTTGAATTTCGTTAGTGTGCGTGAGCTTGGTTTCAATGCGATAAAGTAGATATAATGAAATAACGCTGATGCGCAGGTTAAGCGAAACCGGTCGGTATAAAAAAGGTTAATGGATGAATCGTGGTTACAAACTAAGTGATTGTTTTATTTCAATTAATATCTTTGTCAAACCACAAAGTGACTGCTTTCTACCAAAGTAAAAAAAGGATTTAATTATCACTTATAATGAATGTTCATCTTCTTATGTACATGAAAAGATATAAAACGTTTAAAAAGAATTAAAAAAATATAATAAAAGGTAGCTAAATAGGTATCCGAAACAATTTTAAAAAATCCGAGTACGCAATTAAAAGTGAAACCTTCAGAAAATAAATTAGAATACAGTGGGAGGAGTGGCTACGAAGCACCGCACAAAGAGGAGACCGATTATACTCTTATTCTCTCGTTGGCTAAATTCCATAGATGTACGAGCATTTTTTTATTATGTATATCATACTAATTTTAAAAATTTAAATATTTAGAGATGATGTAGGTACATAGATTAAACTCGAGTACGTGTAAACTTCTTTAGCACCGTTGTGATTTGAAATTCGATAAAACGAAAAATAGCAACATTAAAAAGAGATAAAGACATACATCCATAGGATTAAGCCTGCAAGAGAATGCGATAGACTAATCGGTCTCTTCTTTGTACGGTGCTTCGTAGCTATTCAGTCTCCTCTTCGCGCGGTGCTTCGTTGTCGTCTCCCCACCCTTGTCTAGAGTTTTCTGAGGTTTCACTTCTACTGCATGTGAACTGCACATTTGTATTTTGAAGTGAAAACTTCTTTAGCACCGTTTTGGATTTGAAACTCGATGAAACGAAAAATAGCGACAATAAAAGGAGTCAAACACATACACCTATAGAATTTAGCCTGCAAGAGAATGAGATAGTATAATCGGTCTCCTCTTTGTGCACTTCTTCGTAGCCTTCCCGCTCTTGTCTACTTTAGTTTTTCTGGAGGTTTCACTTCTACCGCGTGTGAATTGCACACTCTGAAATTTTTTACTGTAGAATGTTTACTCGCGACTGTCTGATAAGTATTTAAGAAACTTTTAAATGGTTGTGATGCATTTGATGTGGTGGGTTCTGGTTCATTTCAATATTTTCACCTACGACTTAGTCATCTAATGATTCATGGGGTGTGGTTTGTTCGGGTCTTGGTGGCGAATGCGTCTGCCAACCAGCAGCATGACAGGTCGGATCGGGTGAGAGTGGTTAAGGAAGTCCCTTTAACTTCTCCAGCCGCACTCTCTCGGAACATTGCCTTGCACCGCAGTGGGAGGGATGGATTCATACGTCCGTCACTCCTTGACAAACTGAACCCTAGATTCTTACCCACCCCTAAAATCCTTTTCCTTCCCATAGCTTCCTCCCCTTCCTTTCCTATACGCAGCGTCCACAAAGATGACATAGGCCCTGAGGTAATTATTTTCTTCAGGGCCTCCTGTGTGAAACTAAAGTAAAAAACAAAAACATTTATATTAAATTTAGTCGCATTGTTTTCGATGTTGTTTCCTCGAATACAATGTTTCTGAAAACACGCCTCGAACAATTAAAATTATAATTAACGGGTTGTTAAAAAAAATGACAGATTCTTCAAATATTTGAAGTTAATTTTCACAATCTGTGCAAGTTGTATTCAAGTTCATTGTTATAACAACAGAACTTGAATAGAACTTACACAGAACGTGAAAATTAACTTAAAATTTTTAATTTTTGATGACTCCTACAAATTTTTAAAACCACCTGTCCTAAGTCCTTTTCGAAATAAAAACAAAAATCTGGCAGTACTATTTTGAAGTAAAAACATCTTTAACACCGTTGTGATTTGACACTCGATGAAACGAAAATTAGCGACACTAAAAAGAGGCAAACACATACATCTATAGGATTTAGACTGCGAGAGAATAAGGGGGCATACATGAATAACGTGAGCAGTTAATTTTCCAATTTAACCCCCCCCCCCCCTTTGGTGAGATTTGGTGCCCCCCCCCCCTCTCCCCTCACGAGACATCAGTTGTGTATCTGGGGTCCCACCCTATCCCGTCCCGCCCAATGCTATCCCGTTACGCCCCCCCCCCCCCCGTTGTGGTAAATATGATCGCGACAATATGCTGAAAAACTGTTCAAGATTTGGTGAGATTTTACTGGACCCCCACCCCCCATTTTGAGCTCAATTAATGTATGCCCCTAAGATAGAATAATCGGTCTCCTCTTTGTGTGGCGCTTCGTAGCCTACCCACTCTTGCCTACTTTAGTTTTCTGAAGGTTTCATTTCTACGGCATGTGATCTGCGCACTGAATTTATTTTTCGTTATTTCTATATCAATTTTCTTCTTCGATTTGGTCAACACGTTGAAGTTTTGTGGAAACAATGTTCGTGGGTCGTTTTGATTAGATGAATCATCCATGCAATATTTTTATTTTTTCGATTAAAATTAATTGGTGAGCTCGCCTTTTGTTTCACACATGGGATTTGGGTCGTATCCCACCATCACCGTCAGAGTAAGTGAACTCCTGTAAAATAAGAATCGGGAATTTTAAAGAAGTAAATTTGACCGTATAAATGACCGAAAAGAAGAATTATTAATTGAAGGCAAGTACCTCAGATTATCCGAATTCTATGTCATAGGTAGGTATGACTCCAAAGAATCATCTTGATATTGCATTTCTGTTATTCTTGCAATTATTTTGTTCCGTTTCATTGAGTCAACCGTAATCAATAATGTATTGTAATTAAGACACTAAAATGGTCGGTCGCCAAATACCTACACTCCAAATCACATGTACGTTAATGCTCGGTATACGATAATACGATTGATCACGATAAAATTTTAAAAGGCAAAACATTCGAGGCAACCGAGGCTAAATAAGCGCGGCGGCAACGTCGCAAAACACGCCACCGCCACGTGCACCTCAACTCTTGTACGGGAGTTGGAATTAACCGGCAACGTTGTTTCCCAACACATTTGCCAACGCCTCGGTGGCGGGTAAATGCTAGGAATGAAAGGCGGCATGTTATGTCACACCGGTCGCCTAAATGTCGGGAGGATGAATGGTAGTATACATGGCCGTGTATATCACCTAGCGCCTAGCTGCGTAGCGACAGATGGCGGAACTTTAATATTCGAAATCATCCACTTCACGCCCAATTTGGCTACCAGGACAATTTTTGCCAAAATGCTTGTGACGACATGTACTATGAACTGTGTAAAAATTTCGAAAAATAAAGTGGCGACCGTATATCGGTCGCCAAATGTCGGTGGTCGCCACTTTAGATGCATATTTGCCCATGCTGGTCGCCAAATAGACGGTGTTATGTATATATATATATTTATATGTATTGTATATATATATATATATATATATATATATATATATATATATATATATATATATATATAATATTGGTGAAAAAACGTAAAAAAGTAAATAAAAAACATACGATTAAGATAAATTAAACTTAAAAAGTAGAGATTTAAAATTAACGTAAATTTAAAAATAAATAATATTATATAAGGTTAAAAACGATATTTTTAATAAGTGTTGTGTGTTTGTGGATGATCGTGTTTTATATTGGTTATGTATGTTTTTTTTTATTTTATGCTATAATATTTTGGTAGTATTGTCTATTTTGGTCTTTAATCCATTTTGTGTCGGAATTTATTTTTGTTTTCCTCAATTTTATTTTCAAGTGTTAGACTGTTGAATGCTTTTATAGCATGATATTGGTAGTGTCTTTGTCCAAAGCTTGTATTTACCGTCGGAGTTTTTAAGTTTTCTTTGTATGCTTGTCTAACTGGTCTGTTTGTGATATTTTGTGTTTGTTGAAGATTGTTTTTTTGGTCAAAAATGTAATTTAGTAGCGATTTAACGTATAATTTTCGTATGTCTAGTACATCACAACGTACTAGACATACGACAATTATATCAGTAAGTCTCAGTATGTATCAGTAAGTCTATGTTTTTTAAGTATTACCTTTAAGATCGTTTTCTGCGCAATTTCCAGGTATTCGATAGCTGAGTTTGTTGCTCCTCCCCAAGCAATTATTCCATATAAAGTATTTTGTATATGTTTCTTATGTTTAGGAAAATGTGTATCGTTTTGAGGAGTTTATTTGTGACTTGTTTGATGTGATGTGTCCATCTAAGGTTATGGTCAATTATGATTCATAGATACTTTATTTGTTCTTTTTTTTCTAGAGAAGGGCAAACGCAGATGTTGGTGTTTAAACATTCGTGTATTTTTATGGGGCCCGTGTCCGTCAATTTTCGCAACGTTCACCAATGCACAGGGGATGCTGATAGCTCCTTAGAGCAAGTTCAATTAAAATACAAGAAAAACCGTAAATCACACGAACCGAATTCCTTTCCACAGAATATGGTAGGTTTGTCAAGTATTATGAATCGAAAATACAGTTCATAATTTTGTAGAAACAAATGAGATCAGATTTTTTTCCGACGGTCTTCTAAAGGAGAAAGGTTTAGAGTTTGTTCAATTTCAGCATACGAGTAATTGCCTCGCTCTAATCCGAGCCTCCTGGTAATCCCTTTTAGGAACCAATGTTGAACAGATTCAATATTATGAATATGGATAGCATAAAAAGGAGACCGTATAACACAAGCATATTCAAGATGGGGGTGAACCAAGGAGCAGTAAATAGTTCTTAGGGTATTTATGTTTTTGAAGTCAGAAGTAATTCTAGTGATGAAACCAAGTAGTTTGTGAGATTTATTAACATTCACAATTACATGTTCCCAAAACGAAAGCTTGTTATCAAGAGAGACACCAAGGTCTTTAATAAATTGAAAAGTTGTAAAGCAATTATAAATTGAAAAGTTGTAAGGCTGACTTCTTCGAGGTTTGACAGAACTAATTTTAAAAATAGACATACATAGGTAATAGAGAAAAATAATAGACATAAAGAATAATAAAATTTGAAAAAAAAAATAATGTGTAGGAGACAAGGGGCAATATAGAACAATTAAAAATTTAAAATTGGAATATATTTAATAATGGGTCATTTAAAAACAATATTTGATTATAATTATATTTAAATTTGCATTAACACTCTTTCTAATCTCTAAAATTTCTAATTTATCCAACTGAATGCCATTTTTTTTTTTTAAGTTTCTTTATTCTTTGAATTATTCATTACATGAATTTGGGATTTTTCGACCACCATACTAGGCACATGCCTGTGTTGTGGTGGTCGATTTTCATATACAGTATATTAAAAGATGCAATATAAAGAAATGTGCGAGAATATGAAAAATAAAATAAAAATATATAAATATACATATTATATATAATAAAATTAAAGAAATTTAAAGAAAACAAATGAATATAAAATAATGTAAATAACTAAAGAGTATGGAAACAATAAATTACTATAGAGTATAAAAAGAGTATGAAAGAATATAGTAGAATATAAAAATAATATGAAAAGTATAGAACATAGAAGGCAATACATGAAAAAATATAAAAATGATATAATTATAAAATATATAAAGTCGAAGTAAGTACTTTGTAGAGTATGCAAATAAGAAATGATAACGATTTTAATGAAGATCTGTGTGTACGTGGTAATATTGGTAGGTACATTATTTCAAACCAATTTTTGTACAAATAAATTTTGGAATAAATTTATGTTTCGAGTCCACCGAATTACACTGGTCACTAGAGTAAATTATTATTGTTACAGTGATTTTCTGGTGGCACTGGGCTCTGAGTACATAAACATGTAGATATAGGCACTAGTACACAGTGGTGCCAAACAGTTTTAAAGAATTAGTTTTTAAAAGTATTTAAACTTTTGGCTATTTATATTATAGTGATTACAACCAAAAAAATTTATTAGCGGTATATAAACCGATATCAATTTTATTTACAAAATATTACTAAAAACTTTTCTTCTCCCACATTTTATAAAAAAGTTGAAAGCTTTATTATATTTTCACAATGGAAATAAAATAAAGTGATGCTATCCTCCAGATAAAAGAAGTAATAATGAGATATTATATTTTACAAATATCAATAATTTGCAGATGATGTTTTCACAATGGCAAAAACACATTTTCACAGAAAAAATAAGTAGATATGTATGCACGAGAAGAGGACAATAAGTGAAATAATAATTAAAAAATATTTTTCCTTAACAAGTGGAAAAAAAAGAAAAAATTTTAGTGTGCTAGTACTTAGGAGTATTTTTTATGATTTGAAATATATCATATTATCGAGTCAAATGCAGTTTAGCTGCTAGCATATTGCAAAAACGGTTTAGGCAAAAGTTGATCTTCATAAAAGGATTAAATATCTATCCCTGTTCTAGCAGAAAATATTAGAAAACGATAATGTAATGCTAAGGCAAAATTAAATTTGAATTACGGATAATGACACGTGACCTTTGTTTCCCACCAAGCTTATATTTAAATAAAACAAAGTTTGGCAATGACATAATTCTCTTCAAATAAATTTTCTAAAGAAATTCTTTAAAAAACTGTCGACCCTTTACGAATATCCATATTTGGACACTAGTTGCAAAGTGAGTAAGTGTACTAGATTTTTTGATGTTGTTATTTAGTTCGTTGTATATTTTAGGTGCGATGTATGAGTATTGCCTTTGTGAAAAAGTTGTTTTTGTTGTAGGGATTGTGCATTTTGCATGAGTTGAGTAACGAGTATGTATATCTTTTTGTGTGGATTTTATCAAACCATTTTTCCAGATATGGATGAGAACTGTCTTAATGTACAATTGGCGAATGTCTAAGACAGCTAGTTTTTTGAAGAGTGGCTCTGATGGATGAGAAGGGGAACATTTGAAGATGATCCTTAACAAAAGTTTTTGAATGGTCACTAGAGGGTAGAGAATGGATGCTGCACAACCTCCCCATCCTATAATGCCGTATGTTGCTATAGATTGAAACAGAGCAAAATAAACACTTCTGAGTGTTTTTATGTCAAGGATTGATCGAATAGAATAAAAAATATAGCATAACTTACGGAGTCTCTTTGTTATGGAGTTGATTTGGGCCTCCCAGCGTAAATGGTTATCTATAGTGACCCCTAGGTATTTTATTTCATTGGAAGGTTTGAGAATTGGGCATGAACAGCTGTTTGAAAGAGATAGTGAGGGATTATCTAGATTTTGTGGGCAAGTGTGAATGACTAGCTTAGGAAGGTTTTCTGGGAGAGTGAATTTTCGGATTGAGAAATGCATATATTGCGTTTTTTGAATATTTAGGGTGAGGAGGTTAGAGTCTAGCCATTTTTTAATTTTGCTCAGTCCAGAATTTGCTTTCTCGATTGTTATTTTCCATATTTTACTTGTAAATATGATAACAGTGTCATCAGCAAAAGATATTATATTACCTTCAATATCCAAATTCAGTAAGGAGTTCATATAAATGAGGAATAAGAGCGGTCCTAGAACACTCCCTTGGGGCACGCCATAGGAGATAGGTAAGCATTTACTCCTATATTCTTGATTAGAGTGGATGACGGTTGTTTGTGATCTCTGTGTGAGGTAGTTTTTAAACCATTTCAGAGCAGTACCTTCTATCCCAATCTGTTGGAGTTTTTTTAAAAGAATGTGGTGGGAAATAGTATCGAAGGCTTTAGACAGATCTAGAAAAACAGCAAGAGGTTTATTGCCTTTATCGAGGTTATCTGATATCAGTTTGGTAAAGGTTCCAATTGCATCAGCAGTACTACAATCTTTACGAAAACCGTATTGGTTTTTTGAAAGAATTTTATTGTCCTCGAGGAATTTGAGGAGTCTTAGTTTCACTACTTTTTCAAAAATTTTGGATATAGTGCTCAATAACGATATAGGCCTGTAACTATTCAGGGAAGATCTGTCACCTGATTTGAAAATAGGGATGATAGAGGCATGTTTAAGTGATTTTGGGAATATTCCGGATTGGAGGCTTAAGTTTATAATATGTTTGAGAGGGCTGGCAATAAGGGTTTTTAAATGTTTAGCGAGTTTAGAAGAGATTTTATCTACTCCTGTTGAATGGCTATTTTTTAATGATGTGATGATTTCTATAATTTCCAGTTCTGTGGTAGGAGTGAAAACAAATGGAGTATAACTCAGATGAGACAGGGATATTTTGTTTGCTAGGTCATGTTCCGAAACATTATTTCTAGTTAAGATATTATTAGAAAGGCTAGATCCGACTGAAGTGAAAAATTTATTGAAATGGTCTGCGATTTTTACGGAGTCATTACGTGTATTTGTTAGTGATCGGCCTTCAATGTTAATCTTATTGATGGGTGTAGTCGTTTGTCTAGTATATGATATGTCCTTGATAATACTCCATATTTTTTTCTTGTCGTTTTCGGCGTTTATGATTTGTTTTTTATAGTAATCTTCTCTGGCCTTTGAAGTAATTTTCTTGCAAACATTTCTGTATTTCTTGTAAAATATGTGGGATTCATGGTCGTTGGGATTTTTTTTACAGAGTGCGTGGAGTTTATCACGCTTACGTATAGAATGAAGAATACCAACAGTTATCCAAGGTTTGAGTTTCGTGTCATAATGTTTTGTTTTGTCTGTTGTTTTGGATGTAGCGTTGGTTAAGTGGTTCTGAAGTGTTTGGACAAAAGATTCACAGGCTAAATTAGGATCATTTTGTTTGTAAAGATTCGACCAATTTTCTTGTGAGACCAGCTCAAAAAGTGTGGTATATGATATTTTATTTTGTGGAATTTCGTGCGGTTGTGGTTTATGTACTTTGTGAGAAAGAGAAGTTATGGTAGCGTAGTGGTCTGTGACGGTACATTGATATACAAGAGATATAGTTTTTAATTTACATTTTGAAAATACGTGATCAATACAACTTACAGACGAGCCAGATACTCTGGTGGGTGCTGTGATGGCTGGGACAAAACCTTGAAAAGTTAGCAGGTTTATGTAATCATTGGCTTGAGGATGCATGGAATCAATTATATTTATATTAAGGTCACCAATAATAAGTAGATTATCACAATCAGTTACACAAGATAAAAATTGGTTTAGTGAATTTAGAAAAGGGGTTATGTTAGACGTAGCTGGTGATCGATAAATTGAAAATATGGTTACGTGTTTATCTATAACAATTTTGAGACAGTTGGATTGGTTGATTATGATTTCGTTTACTGTGTGAGGTATGTGATTTTTTATATATATAATAACACCATCATTTTGGTTTATGTTATTCTGTGTGTTATAGTGGGTGTAGTTTATTATATTTTTGGGAAGGTAATTTTCATTGATCCAGCATTCACTCAAAATGATTATGTCAAAGTTGGAGTTTAGGTCTGTGAGAACTATCAATAATTCGTTAAAATTACGGTTTATGCTTCTAATATTCATTGAGAAGATTTTTAGGGCTGATTGAGATAATGTTTGTTGAACTTCTAGATTACTGCTTGTTTCTTTACATTGAATTGGTGTCAAATTATCCAATAGATCAGCTATTTCTTCCATTTACAATGTTTGTAACCTAACAGAATCAGTTGCATTAAATATATAAATGGTTTAGACACATCGCATAAAAATAGTATGTTTGTGCTAGAAACATATAATAATATTTTACTGCTGTTTATAAAAGAAAAATAAGAAAAATTTAAAAGTATATGAAAGTAAGTTTTGTAGTTAAAGGAACTTTGTTTACATGTTAGTGAGTGAGGGAGACAAAAGTTGCTTATTTTTGTCATTAACAATAATGACAGGAGTTCCAATTTCTTTTCGGATATATACTTGACCACCTCTGGTCCAAACAAATTTGAAAAGGTTTTCGCGTTTAGCCTTGCGAGCAAGAAACCATAGGTGCTTCGCCTGAAATGTCAGGTGTTCGGAAATGTATATAGGGGAGCTTGGTCCTGCCAATCCGATGAGGGTGGTGTTTAGTTTGCCTTCTCGATTTTCAGCTTGCTTGTTGAACCTTTTTACTTCTTCCAGAAAATCATCTCGGTAAATAGTGGATTTGAATTTTATTAAGATGGGCCTGCATTTATCTTTGGAGACTTTTAGTGTGGTGCGGTACGCTGAATCAATATTGGTAGCATCGTTTGAGCTGATGGTTTTTTTAATATTGAATAAAATATTATTTAGGTTTTCCCCGCTGGTTTCAGGGATTCCTCTAATCTCCAAATTTCTTGATCTGCTTTGTCTATCAATCTGTTCCATGTGGTTTTCAATAGCTTCAAGTCTCGCTTCGAGGTTATTGTTCTTTTTTTCAAGTATTTTGTTTTTATCTTCAAGGTCGTGAACACGAAGTAAAATCTCCTGGTATTGTTTACTCATTGTTTCCAGAGTTGCTAGAATTTGAGTGTTTTGTTCCATTAGTTTAGCGAGTAGTTCACTGTCCGGAGGTGTAGTACCGCTGACTTTAACATTAGGTAGTACCGTTAAACATTCCTTGCATTTGATCTGGGCGCGGCGCTCCTTACTGAGTCGACGGTAAGAGCTCTCCGCGACTCCTCCGCAATGTAAATGAAAGGTCCCTTTGCACAGTGCGCACACGAAAACCGACTCGGCTGAGAGAGTAGCCTCTGAACACATAAGGCAAGTATTATTCATGTTGCTGTATTTGTTTTTACTACTTGTGAGTTAACAGATTCGGATGTATTGCACTTCGGTAAGAGCGTGTGTGTGTGAGATTATCGCTCGCTGTTGACAGATTGAAATTTTTGTGATAATAATTTTTATTTTTTTTTATTTCGATTTATTTACCAGTTGTTCGTCTTGGCACTAAAACTTTTCACACACTCGAGTACTGCCGTACACCGTAGATACTAGTCTAGTAGACAAAATAACTAAAATGAGTTTTAACTGATGTTTATTAGTATTATACTTGGAACGAAAAAAAATACGTGTTTACTGTGGGTGTGATTTAAAGATTGTTGACATTGACATTACAATGTATTAATTCTATTCCACTTTTAAGGTATGACTAGTTTCTATTTAATGGTTGGCAAACTCCGAGAAACTATTATTATTTAAAGCTTTCATATGCTCTTTAATCCTTATTTCAAACTATCTCGAAGTTTTACCTTTATAAAAGAAATCGCAATCATTACATTTCAATTTATAAATTCCAGATTTTTTCATTGTTGAATCTCTATCTTTATTATTTACTATGTAATTTTTAAGTCTATTGTTTGCATAAAATACAGGAATAATTTCATTAGGTACATTCTTTTTTATTGAATTAGAAATTTTATTATTAAAATACATCATTTTCCTCCATTTTTTCTCTTCTTTATCCTTTTGTACGGGGTAGATGTATGATCTAAGGAAATTATTCTTGTATTTTTTATTAAGAATTTATTAAAAAAAATAATTGTTCCGTATTGCCCCTTGTCTCCTACACATTATTTTCTTTCAAATTTTATTATTGTTTATGTCTATTATTTTTCTCTATTACCTATGTATGTCTATCTTTAAAATTAGTTCTGTCAAAACCCTGAAGAAGTCAGCTTTGCTGACGAAACATGTGGGTTTTTGTAAATAATTAAGTGGTTAATACAAAGTTATATATTTATTTGAATTTAAAATGTTACCACAAAATAATTTTGCACAATTAGAAGAAGTAATTATTATTTTGCTTGTATTAAAAAAACAATCGGAGTTTTAGATCTGTAGAAGGTGTATTATATTGTAACATTATATAATTTATCAAATAATTAATTAATTAATTAATTAATTAATTGATCGAAGAATTATATCAGACTTAATATTAATGTTCAAAATTGTAAATGGTAGAATAGACAGTCCTGATCTAACTAAGCTCATTGAATTTCATATTCCCACGAGAACCACTCGTTCTAAAACCCTTTTTAAATGTAACAATAATCGGACTGAGTATACGAAACACTCACTTTTACCTAGGTTGCATGAAGTTACTAATAGATATGCAGATGTGATAGATCTATTTAACTGCACGGAACAGAGGTACAAGACGGCTATGCTATCATATTTTTTTAGTCACTATTAATTTTATTTCTATTATAGATTTTTGCATGTAAATGTATCTCTGGTGTCACTTCCCAATGTATCGTCACAATTAACTGTTATACATACACTGTTTTACCATTACTAATATTTTGAATATGAATTTGTGACATGTAATTAATGTTTATGGCATACTTATGCCGTTTGTATTAAATAAATAAATAAATAAATAAATAAATAAATAATTTCTTTAGAAATATCTACGTGAATGTCTATAACACATTTTTAAAAAGGAAGCTGTCTCGCCGTAACGTAAATGACGTATGTGTTTTTCGAATTTGTTCTTAAGTTCTTACCTTATTTCCGTTTCTCTAAGTGTCAATGATTCTGGATCTGCAAAAATACAATATTCAAAACGGAATTATTAAAATTTATTAACATTAAAATCAGTTAACTTGGATCATGGTTTACACATATTTATAGTGTCAAGTTTAAAGACTGAAAGGGGGAGGTTAAATATTTTAAAACCTCAAATTACGAATGTCATGGTGAAATTACATACATGGATCAAAACTTCAGGTAGCAAAATTATGTATGGCAGAAATTACACAACACAAATTTACTTTTAATTTAGGCATCGTTTTCAAAGCTGATACTGATTGTTCGCGAATAAATTCGGACAATTGGTGAAGTAGGTACCTTCCTTAATGAAAAATTTAATTTATTTTTATTAAATAATTACATATTTCATGTTTGAAAAGTGTAATTCTTTTGTATAATTTTTTGAGAAGAATTTGATAGAAAGATATAGCATAATATTATTGTATACTTGATAGAAAGCAAAGAACGAAATAATAATTTAAATTTAGTAATTAACTCGCAATAATGTTTAGGATAATTTGATAATTAACCATCGATATTCATTTAAATTGCAGGAGTAAAGATTGTCAACGAACAAAGATTAAAGGAGAAAGTTCTAGAAGCTTTCAGAAATAAGTGAGTCTAGAAGATTCCGGAAAGTTCCAGAATGTTTGATAAAGCTGTAAAATGTTCTGGAAGGAGTGGCTGAGTATATCGGTGTGTCTAAAAGTATCCGGAAAGTTCTAGAAGGTTTGTTAAAGCTGCAAACAGTTCTGAAATGGGTAGCGGAGTATGTCATTGAGTCTAGAAGGATCCAGAAAGTTTAGGAGGTTTGAAAAATCATTAATCACATCAATAAATGTTGAATTTTGGCCTTCAAATCATCACTTCCAATCTCATTGTCAGAGTTTCCTCGTAAATCGTAAACCGAAGTACTTATTTTATCATTTCTAGTACGTCTTTTATTTTATCGAGCTTTGCTACGAAAATGACCCGATGAGTATTCAATATAGTGATGCGCACAATGGGATCAATATCTATTGCAATCCTTATGCCTTTAACGATCCGACCTGGTTTGCAATTCGGGGTGGGGTTGTCCCAACTGCCTCTTCGGTCGCACTGCAAGACTTCCAGGAATTCTGTTGAGGTGTGTCCATTCTTACACCTGGATTCGACGTTGGTTCCCAATGGCATCTTCTCTGCGCACTGTATCACCTTGTACTTGAAATCCCTACACGTGAAGTCTACTGTGAACGAAGTCACCATTCTGCACTTTTCTGAAAGAAAACGATGAAAACAACTATATTATCACTTTCAGATAGTCTTTAGGGAGAAACAGATATTGTACGCATATGATATGAGTTGCCTACGTTAAAAGAACAGCCGGCTTCAGATACGTGAGAGTCTCAAAGATAGGCAAAAAAAAAGAAATTGAAAATTAAATTAAATTAAACGAAACGAAACAAAACTAAATCGAATGAAATGATACGAAAATAATAGAAATAAATTGAAATGAATTGAAAATAAATAAATTTAAATCAAATAAAATTAAAATCAATTCATTCGAATTCTATAAAATTAAACATATTTTTATTTAATATATTTTATTTAATACAAATAAATTCAGTTTTATCATTAATTAAAGTTATTGAATTGAATTTAATTTTACGAAATGGAATGTAATTAAATTAAAATAAAACAAATCCTACTAACATTATAAAGGCGAAAGTTTATATGGATGTATGTATATTTGTTATTCTTTCACGCAAAAACTACTGAATGGATTTTAATTATACTTTACAATAATATAGCTCATACATCAAAATAACTAATAATAAATAATAATAATAATAAGCTCTGGCATTATGAAATTTGTATTAAAAAAATACAGTAGTTTGCACGATTAGTAAGATGTCTATAATTCTTTATTCGATTCAAATTATTAGGGGAGCACTTCAAATAAATGCGCGAGGGGAGAAGAAGAAGGGGAGGGGGGGGGAGAGGGGAGGGGGGAGAGAGGAGGAAGAGGGGGAGGGGTTGGGGGAGGGGGGGGGAGGAGAGTGGTGAACCCCCCGAATACCACGCGTGCGAAGCTGCGGGAAAAAGCTAATAATTTATAAAATTGTTCTGCTCCCTTGATTTTTCACCAAACTGTACTAGAGTAATCATCAAACTACAATAATTATAAAGAAATACATGGCCATCAAGAATTTCACTGTTTATCCTTTCAAAACTAACAGGAATATTAGCGACATCACCAATTTCCTGACACCCAAGAACTGAGACTAAACCACCCAGTGTAAAAACCGAAAATATGTTTTTTACAGAATAACACAACGAAATTTACTCACTGCTACAGGTGGTCGAGGTTGGTTCTGGTGACCAGGTGCTGTTTTCGCACAAGAGTTCAGCAGGCGTGGTCAGGTCGTAATCATCGTTGCAGGTGTTCTGAAGGTGGCTGTATTGTGGGACCAATTGGCCTGGTAAGAGCTTTGGATGTGCAGGTACGATGTGTTTCCCTCCTTTTGGATATGGAGGTAGAATACAACCTCCCTCAGGATCGCTGTAATCATTGATTGACCGGTTGAATTAAACACTAAATACTAAAATTCATTTAAATTTAAATGAACACTCTGCAATAATTCTAAATCTCGTCTAAACAAACAACATTTTTTATGTGACTCCTAACAAGATCACCCTTGTCTGAAGGTACAGTGTAAAAATAGGAAAACTATATCGCGCACTGGTTGAGCAGTATTGTGAGGGGGGTAATGAAAGGGCTATAGGAAGTATTGAAGAGCCCCGGATTATACGAAGGAGGAAAAGCAGATGCAGGTTGCTCGTTCTTCACGGTCGTTTGCGATGTACACAAAGACGAGTCGAAGAACCGGCTCGTTCTCATAAAGTCAACTATTAATAGGTGTTCGCCCATGTCCGTCGATTTTCGCACACGATGCAATGCACAGGGAATCAGTGCTGCTAGCTCTTAGAACAGGCTCCATTAAAATACCTGCAGAACAGACACAATATACCCACATTTTGTCTGTGCATTAGATATGGCAATAGGTATGTTAAGAATGGATGGTACATCAGAAGAACCGCCTTCCTTTGCACAGAATAAGGTAGGTTTATCAAAGTATTGTGGGGTTCTAGAGGTGGCTTTCAAAAACTGAACTGCTAAAAGCTGAAACTGAACTGTAAATATTCTGTAAATGTCAATTTCTCAATTTAGGGGGTAAGTTAGACCTCTTCCTTGCATATACTGGCATCAATTTTTTTTCTTCGGGATGGAGTCCTCACAACTTATCTGCGCCTCCCCCAGTGAAATGTGTGGGCCTAAGGTTTGGCCCAGCAAACTTGACGTCCTTCCGCTCCCCCTTCGGCAACTCGACGCTTCCATCCTTAAAGTCTTCGGGTACATCCTCCCACTCACTATCGTCAAGGCATAATGGAGAAACCGGCTGAAGGACGCGGACGTTGAGATTCGTTCACGGCCTGTCTGACAGCCATACACATTCTCGCTGGTACTGCTACATGACAAGAGGGGTATCCCACCCGATATAAGCATTATTCACCATACTTGTTTTATTATCATTTCTTGCCGATGCTTGCTGCATAAGCAAGGTGCCAATACCTTGTGAGCAGCAGCCTTTTACGAGTATGTTTATGTTTTTGATTACTTTGTGTTTGAAATACTTTATATTAGTGATCATGTATTATTCGCATTTTGTATATTATGTAAGCACTTGCATACTGCTTCCTAACACCATATGCAGGGACATTGGAGGTCTAGTTTCATTCAAACTTAAATGTCCTTGCGAGAGCCTTGAACGAGGAACCATCTATTACTTATATTAGAGCGGGTAAGTGGTGGATAACTTCCAATACACTTCGAATAAAAGAACGTTTTGCCTCGAAACTTGTCAACAGCTGAAACCAGAACTGGAATTTTACATTCTGAACCTAAACTGGTTTAAGTTATATCTGTATAAGGCGAATTAAAACTACACTCAGGGGGGAAAATGGGTTTTCTTTATTCTGGCAGCACATACATAGTCTGCAACTAGAATTTCATAACTGCATTTCGAATAATAGAATATTTTCCTTAGAAATTTGTCAGCAGATGAATCCACAAATAGATCCCATATTTAATTAGTATTACTCTCATAATATACGTATGGTTTTCACGCGAATTACGAATTTTGAAGAATTTTTTTTTTTTTTTTTACATTAACTCCACACAGGAGGCCCTGAGGAAAATAATTTCCCTCAGGGCCTATGTCATCTGGGATGCTGTGTGGAGGGTCTTTTTGAGGAGAGGAAGGAATGAACATTGGTCTTGAAGAGACCCATGTTGTAGGAAGGAGGAAACACAGAGGCCGGCAAATCATTCCACAGCCGAGCTGTTGAACACAAGAACGAGTCGAAGAAACGACCCGTTCTCATGTGGCAAATGTCAACCATGTACAAATGTTGGGCACGCGTTTGGCGTGTTTCCCGACTATGCACCGGTGCCGAAGGGATCAATGATGCTAGTTCCTCGGAGCATCTTCCATTGTAATACCGGTAGAACAAGGATAGCATTCCCACCCGACGCCTGTGCTCTAAAGATTGCAATCCGTCTGTTAAGATGGGAGAATCTATCAAACGGACCGCCCGTTTCTGCAGAATGGTTTTAACATAATTTTTAACTCCACTGGAAATATTAGAACGATTTTCTTCGAAATGAATCAGCAGGTTAATCCGCTACTGGAATTTTGACAGATCGTTCGGAACACGAAACAGGTTTTAACCTAAGAGTGAATCTGCACACGAGTCCTCAGCTTTAATGATACTAACCCAGAACAAGATAATGGTTTTCCTCCTATTTTTGCACTTGGAATACACGAATGGTTTGATGATCCATCGGAACACATGATGATCCATGAAACTTTCTTAAAATTGTCGAAACATCGCCCATGGACCTCTCTTAATCATTCCCACTAAATATTAGTCATAAACAATCCAAGCGCAATACAAAATTTGGGAAATTCTTGCAATTCACAACAGACGGTGTTGCAAGTCGCTACAGTGATCAAGATGACATTACTATAAATTAAATTCAATTTTACATTCATTAACAATTCCCCGGTTTTATCACAGAACAAGTTATAAAAAAAATCGTGCCCATTTCAATCGGTCCTAATTGTAGATGCGACAAAAATATGAAATGAAATGGTTAAAATTCTTACGAGATATTATTATTATTTATTGTGAAATTTTGCCGGCCTTAAAAGTGCCCCCTCACCCTTTGCAATAATAAATAACCAAACTTTCATTGCAATCGGATGAATATTTTAGGAAAGCAGGAGGAACAAAGTAGCAATGTTCAACAGGTTAATAAAATGTTTTTGAATTGAAAGTTATTACATAACTTACCTCAAACTGGAGACAGTCGCTGACAGCCCTAAAAAAAGGAAAGCATTCCATTAGTTTTTTACATGAATACCGCACAAGAGTCCCAACTGCTCCAACTGTGCAGGGGTGCCCAAACAGTCGATCGCGATCAACCGGTCGATCGCGAGTGCTTTTTGAGTCGATCTCGAGAAAAATTTGTCGATGTAAAAAGATCTAAGTTTTTGTTTTAGTTGATCCTCAATTAATATGATCTCCCATTTTTCCTTTATGCCTTTTTGTTTATTATTTATTTGTATCTTTTATTGTCAATGGTCGCGTCTTTATATTACAGTTTACTCTATCCTCATTATGGTGTGTAAAGTCACAAGTCTTCATAGAAAAAAATGTCAAATTATTGCATATTCATGGTGAAATATTATCAAAAATTGCTCCATTTAAAAGCCCAGAGTTATCAGTCTAGTTTCTAGTGTGTCCAATCTAGTTTCTAGTGGGTTTATTTGTGAGTTAGTCAGTCCGAGTTGTAACTTCAAGGCGATATGAAATTTATTAATAAATGATACAAAATTTGTGCGGTGAATTGATTCACTCTTAATTTAAAACCAGTTATGTGATCAGAATGTAAAATTCCAGTTGTGGATTCATCTGCTGACATATTTCGAAGGAAAACATTATTTTCTTCGACGTGCAGCTATAAAATTCTAGTTGCAGACTATGTATGTGCTGTCAGAATAAAGAAAAATAATTTTTATCTGAGTGTAGTTTTAATTCGCCGCATACAGATTTAATTTAATCCTGTTAATAATGTAAAATTTCTGTTGTAATATTTTGAAGGCAAACATTCACTTATTTGATGTGTTTAATTCCTGTTGTGGATTTATTTATCTGCTGACACATTTCGAAGGAAAACATTCTCTTGTTCGAAGTGTAGTTATAAAATTTTTGTTGCAGACTGTGCATGTGCTGCCAGAATAAAAAAAAACATTTTCATGTTCAGAGTGTAGTTTTAATTCACCGCATACAGATTTAATTTAAACCAGTTTTGTGTTCAGAATGTAAAATTACAGTTGTGGATTCATCTGCTGACATATTTTGAAGGAAAACATTATCTTATTTGAAGTGCACTTAAAAATTCTAGTTGCAGACTAGGTATGTGCTGCCAGAATCAAAGAGAAACCATTTTCATGTTTTAAATGTAGTTTTAATGCGCCGCATACAGATTTTATTTAACCCCTCCGAATTTTCGAGAATATTTCGAGAGCTTTTGGTGTCTTAAACGAAATGACATTTTACGAAAACTTTTAGTTATAACCGCTTCACAATTAAAGCACTATAAATGAAACATTTCTGAACGTAGCCGAATAGTAAAAACTGTGGGAGGAATGCAGAATACGCCAATGTCAGGGAATTTAATAAAAATGCACTTTCTAGATGAGAAAAGTGTGTAGAAACTCATTAAAAAAAGAATTAATGTGCGGAAAGCAAAATTGAGGGAGATACAGCCGATCAAAGTTTTATAAAATTTCACTCGCAAACTGATACTATGACAGCCCGCCCGCCATCATTATGTTGGTATCACGGACTAGATACAATTGTAGAATTGTAGCCGACTACATGGGATACTTGAGGCGCGTAATTATGAAACTAAACAAAATACTACCTTAAAATCGCTCACTCGTAATCGTCCTCAGAGTCAGATGTCCCATCCTCAAGCGACGGCAGAGTGTTGGGTGGACGTTCCACAGTGGCGTCATATAAACGTCCAGCCATGCACAAAAATTCGTCCATGCGATCGACGTTCCGCTCCCGACAACGTTTCTGGAACATATGGATCTGCCCCCCCCCCCCCCCCCCCCCATAACCTAACCTAACCTAACCGAACCTAACCTAACCTTTCTAGCGGGCTTGTGTATGTTAACCCAGCGCCGGATCTGCCCGCCCCCCCCCCCCCCCCCCCCCATAACCTAACCTAACCTAACCTAACCTAACCGAACCTAACCTAACCTTTCTAGCGGGCTTGTGTATGTTAACCCAGCGCCGGATCTGCCCGCCCCCCCCCCCCCCCCCATAACCTAACCTAACCTAACCGAACCTAACCTAACCTTTCTAGCGGGCTTGTGTATGTTAACCCAGCGCCGGATCTGCCCCCCCCCCCCCCCCCATAACCTAACCTAACCTAACCTAACCTAACCGAACCTAACCTAACCTTTCTAGCGGGCTTGTGTATGTTATCTTTACATTAAGAAACAGCCTACGTTTTTAAATGGTTTGTCTGGCGGGATTCTCCATTTCAGTGCCTATTTACATTATATTATTAATTCTGTTTTTCATAATTACGCGCCTCAAGTATCCCATGTAGTCGGCTACAATTCTACAATTGTATCTAGGCTCTTGTTTGTATCAGGTCCGGGATACCAACATAACGATGGCGGGCGGGCTGTCATAGTATCAGTTTGCGAGTGAAATTTTATAAAACTTTGATCGGCTGTATTTCCCTCAATTTTGCTTTCCGCACATTAATTCTTTTTTTAATGAGTTTCTACACACTTTTCTCATCTAGAAAGTGCATTTTTATTAAATTCCCTGACATTGGCGTATTCTGCATTTCACCCAAAACTGTTTTAGACAGGTTACAAAATAAGCTTTCGAATTATTATATTACAAATAAATATTAACATTTGTAAATATTAAAATTTAGAATGCAAACATTAAAAAAATGTGAAAATGACTCACGTGATGTTTTTATGTGAAAACGGTACTAAAATCTCAGATGATGTAAACAGCAATACGTATTCTATTGTATAAATGTGTAATAAACACTTTTGTCACCTCACTTTTTTATCATTTCATATAAAAATATTTAATAGAAATTAACAATGTCGGGCGCCCGTAGGAAATTCGGCGGTATAAATTATGTGTCAGACTGCGCGTCTGACAGAATGTTCTTTTTATGTATTTCTATGGACAACTTGAATAGAGATGTGCAGCATGATTCACTATCGACCTTTCACTTTTTATTTTACGGATGTAACTAAAACAATAACGGAGTTATAACGGTTTCTATGGAGACACACGCGCTGACGTGTAAACACGCTTATTGTACTTGACTGCTGTCGTTTTTTTAACGCATATATCTGCTTACGTTGCTGACCGGTTTTGAATCAGTTTTGTGTACAGAATGTAACGACAAATTAAATAACAAGTCGCCGATTCACTGTGTACTGAGTGAAGCTTTGCATTTGAGTTGCATGCCATATGCCGCAAAATTCTGAAAAATTTACTGTTCCGTGTGTAAATATTATTTCGGGACTCTTACGCAGAAGCAATTTTAAATTAAAACCTGATTTGTGTGATGAAGATGCAAAATTCTATATCGTGGATACCATTCCCGGTTTCCGAGAGCAGTTATAAATTTGTAGTAGAATTTATGAACATGATTTTTATTGGAAGAATACTCGTCACATGTGATATAAATAATAATATAAATTATAAGGCCGCAATAAAAAAAAGACTTCTACATGATATTTATATATACATACGCCTGTGTTATAAAGTTATAGTATACGCATGCTATGTTTGCACGTCTCGGTTTTAAATAAAATAAAATAGAATAAAGAAGAATAAAGAATAAATAATACATTTACATCACTATCGAAGTATGTAAAACAAGTTGAAAACACTATCATAGTCACTCATCAGAAGGTCAGCAAGTGCCTTTCTGAAATTGAGATATTTGGCATTAGACTTTATTTCAATGGATAAGTTATTAAAAAATTTAGGTGCAAGAAAGTTAAACTGGGATTGTGCCATTGAAGTTTTTGTTGTTGGAATAATATAATTGGATTGGTTGGAATATCTTGTATTATATTTTGAATCTATAATTATTTTTTTAGTTAATTTGAATTTAAAATAAGAGGTAATATTTTTTACGTATATGGATTTTATATTTAGAACTTTGAAGTCTTTAAATATGTCTTTCGTGGGTGTATATAATGTACTTAGTAAATAGTCCGTATTATTAATTTTTGGGCTTTTATTAGTAGATCTAATACAGCTTTAGAGCATCCTCCCCAGACAATTATACCGTACGATAAAATTTATTGACACAGGGAAAAGTATACCGTTCTCAGTCTACTTTTTTAGTATATTTCTTGCGTACATTGAAAAACACAATCTGCTCTCAACTCGCCAATTTGAATTTCATGGGAAAATGTGTACAGAAGATGCTTTATCAGAATTAACCAACTACATAGTGAAAAGTATTGATAGCGAATCAAATGTGATAGGAGTATTCTTAGACCTAACAAAAGCTTTCGATACCATTTCACATAACTTACTACACCAAAAACTTTAAAATATTCGCATAACCGGTCCACCGCTAAAATGTCTTATCAGTTACATTGAAAATAGACAACAAATAGTAAAAATAAATAAATACAGCAGTGACAAAGAATATATCAGTTCCAGAAAGCAGCGTCTTGGGTCCCATATTATTCCTCATCAACATAAATAGTTTAACTGAGATAAACCTAGGAAAATAAGACTACAAAGTCATCAGTTATGCAGACGACACAGTATTTTTGTTTAAATCATGGGAAAGGGTCTTCAAAAACATAGAAACAAGAATAATTGAAGTCAATAAATAGCTACAAAATAATCTACTAACACCTTTGACCAAGTATACCCTAGAGAAGCCCTTTCATAGAGAACATCATAATAAAAGTAACACCAGTAACAGTAATTTCGCAACAAAACTCTCCTTTGAATTCCGCCGTCTTGCATACGCGTTCCCGGCAATACACAACTGACCACCGAGCTATCCTGTTGTGTAATTCTTCGCACTAACAAATCAATAGTTCGTTCACGTTTTGGTCTCATTAACAGTTTCGATAAGCTGTGGGCATACCAGTAGTTTTCAAAGGGAACACGATACATTTATAAATTTAATTGGATTTTTTTTTAAACTTTATTATGATAAGCGATTTAATTCGGAAGCGAGTATGGGTACCGTCCGCGCTGCCTCGGGAACCATTTATTAGATAACTAACACCCTGCCATAGGTCACCCTAAGTGGTTCGCAACATTTGGTGACTAAGCAGGGGTGCCCGGGTTAATGGAGTGATATTTGTCCAGGTCTTGGCGTCGAAAATCACAGGATTCTGTTCTGTTTTGCAAAAAGTATTAGCCAAAAACTATAATCTTTCTTTAAAGTTTTGAATCAGTTGCTGAAAACATAAAGTTTTTTTTGCGTATAATAAATAAAAAATGACAAAAATTCGTGATTACTTAAGACCCGGCAGTAAGCGCTCAAAAAGGAGAGAAAGGGGAGATATGTTAATTAGAAAGTTAGAAGGAGCGCGCTTATATTAAAAACGATAATATTTTAGCGAAAATTGTGAAAATGTTAAATAAAACATGACTCGTTTAAAATACAACAAGAATCTTGCGGGAAACATTTAAATAGCATTTAAAGAAACAATGAATTATGATTTTTTTCAATAATTTATAATAATAGGAGCATATCTTACGATTTTTTCTGTCAGGGAATTTCATATAATTACCCTTTCGGCGTGGAAAATGTATAGATATATATATATTTTTTTTTTAAAGAAAGACAATCATTCCCGGGTTAGGAATAGCCCAACAATGTTTGAAAATCTCCTACTACCGCCACAGAAAGCCGAAAATGTTGCTTGTGTCGTGATGGAGGACTTAGCCAGCCGAAGAATCGAACACGCGACGCCCAGGTGGGACCCAAGCGCTATGCCCACTCAACCACTGATCGGTCAAATATTATCTATTATATTATTATCGTAAAAAATAACATGTATTTTTTTAATTTAAAAACTTAAAGTGTTCAAGAGAAATATATTATAAAAAGGTATAAATTCGGAATGCCGTGGCTTAAGATAGGTTAACTTTACCTTTATTGAAGAAGAGTGCATCTGTTCTTCGTTGAGATCTGTGTTTGATGTATTTTATAGGTTTCCGTTTTACAAAATAACTAAAATTTTCTTGGCAAAATATTGTACTTATAACTATTGTAATTCCAAACGAAAATAAACCAACACCATTTATAGGTTTTACCTTGAACGTAGTAAATATTTTTCTGGCAATTTTGACAAACTTTTTTGAATTAACTGCCAATATTGAAAGTACTTTTGTAAGTTCTTTAATATTACCAAATGAAAAAGTCGAGCGCATTGTTTTGGCCCTGCGGATATAATATATTCACCTACGGCGCTTTATTTTTACCCACTTAGATAGTTTTATTACAAATTTTGTTTTACAATATATAAAGTAGGTTTGCGACTCCACCGACAACAAAGTTAAGCAGATAATGTTGTACATACCCTCCCACCAAGGTCCCCATACAAACTAATCATGGATACAATAATAATACTTCGACTAAACAGGTTGATTATTCCTAAAAAAAACAGCGGGGGTGAATTTAAAAGCGGGTCGCGCTTTAAAAAAGTTTGTACACCACAGCCATATTGTGACACAGCACTCATTGTATGTATGTAGTCGGTCTGTCGTGACGTCACAAGCATCGTGGTGAGTTAATGACGTCAGAAACATTGCCAGAAACAAAATTAAGAACTTACCCTTTGTCACGTTCATGAATGCAGTGCCTAAAAGCTATCTGTAAGACATATATTTTCTTTTATATTGAGATAGCTGACTACATTTTCAAAAATAAAGTCCGCGGCGTGTATCTTGTACAATACTCGGAAGTGTGATATTTTTGTGTTTGAAAAAAATTAACGCGGTCCGGACGGCTAACACAAAAAATAGTTTCAGTGTAGACCTTGAAGACCGATAAAAGGTACAACACAAAGCTGAATGCGATTTAAGCGGTTCAAAACAATGCACGGACTTTTTCATAAATGGACCTTGAGCCAATTTTATTTTTCAGCCGGCGTCATTTTGCCTTTCACAGGGCTTGTCTAGGATATCATAGGTCAATGACTAACACTCAATATTTCAAAAACAAAATACCTAACTTTCAGCAAAACAAAGGCTGCTCAACCACAAAGCCATCCACAACTAGATCATCTTCACCCCTGCACCAATACTTCCTCAAATGACACATGCTGTGCTTATGATAAAATTGATCGTGCGGATAATATTTAATATCTAGGCTTAACTGTTGATCGTTATCTAAAATGGGATCTCCATATTAATATACTAACAAAAATAATACTGAAATTATCATAGATCATCAAAACAATACGAAACATCATATCATTAAACCAAATAAAAAATATATATTTCGCACTTTGTCAATCTATTCTAACGTAAGGTATATCAGTAAGGGGTGGAGCAGCAAATACCTCAATATTTTTATAATAAATCACAAAACAATAATTAAAATCATGTTCAAAAAACCTTACGTTGGTAAGGTACGTTGGTAAACCTTACGTTGGTAAGGTACCTTACTGTTCTGTCGGATGCCAGATGTTGATCTGGCATCCGACAGAACAGCTAATGATTAAAAACAAATTACTAAACTATTACATAAACTATTCATAAGTACATAGTAAATAAACTATTCATAAGTAAGATCATATATAAAAACTGTATCAAAACATCACCTCAACATGTAAAATACAAGAGCAAAAATAAATAAACACTTTCAAGCTCCAATGCCGAATCAACTTTCGCAAAAAAACATGAATCGTTCCTGGCTCCTCACTGAAAAACTTACGTCACCCCAAATAATCTGAACTGGCTGTTAAGTTTTGTAATATGGTTGACTGAAAAGGAAATAATGGACATTCGAAATATACTAAAGAACTAACAGGAATACATTTTATAGAAATTCTCTTTTCCTATAATTTCTCACAAAATAATATAATATTCAAATATAAAAATTATGCAGTGTACTGCATGCTAGTATTAATTATAATGTAATCATGTACCTACTGTTTTTACATTTTCTTATCTCCATGTGTAATCTTATATTACGTATGCAACCTTTTTATGGAAATTTTAATAAAAACAACATGTAAATACTTAATATAACAACAATACATAATATAACAACAATGCATTTATGTTTACATATATGCATACATTTTTATATTTTTGTATACATACATCTCTTTGTTGATGTATGTGTTTTTTTATAATTATAATATATTATTTACCCGCCTCGGAACAGACTCTGTCTAGTGAGATGGATAAAAGAAAACTATGTGCATAAATGAAAATAAAACAAACGCCCGGATTGTCGGCACTGAAATTGAAAAAATTGAATTGTATGACGACGAATTACCAAATGGCTAAGCGTTAGAAGGATGTCAAGTGTTACGACTTCAATCATAGTTCCATGGTTACGACGTTGCAAAATCTGTACGCGAACCTACGTGTGAATATTTTCATAATTTAAATTAACATTTTTTTTATGTTTCCTTCTATTTTTATTTCAACAAATATAAATATATATTATTAAAACATCACGGATCACACCTCATTCATTACATGGTATGACATTGTTGAAATAATTAATTTAATATATGTGGTTTTTAGTGACATCTGTCGGATTCAAAACAAACTTTTTGAAAACCAAAATATTCCTAAATGTCTACTAAGAACCATTATGTCCGCTGGAGGGCGTTGTTTGTGTTAAAAATATTGCGTATTTCACTTGCACTTTCAACGAAAACTTAATTTTTTTTTTACATTTACTCCACACAGGAGGCCCTGGGGAAAATAATTTCCCTCAGGACCTATGTCATCTGGGATGCTGTGTGGAGGGTCTTTTTGAGGAGAGAAAGGAATGAACATTGGTCTTGGAGAGACCCATGTTGTAGGAAGGAGGAAATACAGAAGCCGGAAAATCATTCCACAGCCGAGCTGTTGAACACAAGAACGAGTCGAAGAAACGACCTGTTCTCATGTGACAAATGTCAACTGTGTACAAATGTTGGGCACGCGTTTGGCGTGTTTCCCGACTATGCACCGGTGCCGAAGGGATCAATGATGCTAGTTCCTCGGAGCATCTTGCATTGTAATACCGGTAGAACAAAGATAGCATTCCCACCCGATGCCTGTGCTCTAAAGATCTCAATCCGTCTGTTAAGATGGGAGAATCTATCAAACGGACCGCCCGTTTCTGCACAGAGTCGAGGGTATTTTTCAGGTACTTTGGAGCTCCATACCAGAGGTGGCTGCCAAATTCAACCGTGGGGCGCACTTGTGATTTGTACAGGGTTAGCAGTTGTGTACTATTAAAGTATCTGCGGGCCCTGTACAATAAGCCCAATTTATTTATTTATTTATTTATTTCAAAACATACGGCACAACATGTGCCATTGACATAATTATATTTATATATATTATAATACAATAACATAAGAAAGTGACATATAAATGTAAAGTTAAATATAAAAACAAAGGGTAAAAGAAAGGAGTTAAGGTAATGAGTAGTAAATAGAATTATGATGTATAAAATGAAAGTATAAAGTAAAAGTGTAAACTATAAAATATAAAGTATAATGTAAAAGTAAAAAGTTAAGATAAAAATTTGAAAGGCAGGAAATAATATAAACTATAAGTTACCTTTGTAAATAATATAAAGTACAAAAGTTATAAATATAAAAAAAGTATGACAAGTAAACAGTAAGAAATGCTCTTAGGAGCCAAATATTGAAGATAACCAAAATTTAAAAAAATATATATAATAAATAAAAGGAAGGTATTACGGAGTATACAAAGCGATATGAAAAATAGGTACCTATGATATGTTTCTAAGCCATAGGTATTAGAGTGCATACTGGTAGGACATAATATTATGGTTACATGATTATACTTTTTATTTATTATGTAGTACTAGCAGATAAATTTTGTCTAATGCATCTTTTGTATGATGACAGACTTTCGGCATGATCGATATGAGCAAATTCATTACCTAAAGTGTGTAAACGATGTATTATTGAATTTTGTTCTGCATTACTGAGAGTGTTGTTGCAATAATAAGGTGTTTTGAGTCGAGTTGTTCTACTAGGTACATGATAATTTATTAACGATACCAATTCAGGGGAGTCAAACCAGTTATTGTTTATTTTAAATAAAAAAATAAGATCATTGAGTATTCTTCTATCTTTCAACGATAAGAGTCGCATTTTTTGTAATAGAGAATCATAGTTTATGTCATCCGCGGGAATTCCTAATTTGAAATTAATTGATCGGAGAAATTTGCGTTGGATTTTTTCAATGGAGTTTGCGTGGCTTTTGTAGAGAGGGTTCCATATGGGGGAATTATATTCCAAATGACTCCTAACCAGAGTTGTATATAGTAATTTAAATGTATGAATGTTTTTGAAATCTTTACATAGTCTTAGAATGAAACCCAGCATTTTCATAGCTTTATTAGTAATGATATCAATGTGGTTGATAAATAGTAGTTTAGTGTCGAAAGTTATTCCGAGGTCCCTTATTACAGGTACTGACATTAAACTGTGATTGTTAAGTGAATAACTGTATTTGATGGGGTTTTTTATTCTAAAGAAACTCATGATTTGACATTTTTTAATGTTAAGTGTAAGTTTGTTAATGGTACACCATTCTGCGAATTTTACAAAATTGAATTGAAGGGACAAGCAGTCGTATATATTTTTAATGATTTTATAAATTTTCATGTCATCAGCAAATAATAATATGTTAACATCAGAGAATATGGAAGTGACATCGTTTATAAATAGTATAAACAATATTGGACCAAGGTGCAAACCCTGAGGCACACCACTAGTTGCTTCAAATTCGTAAGACAAGTGTTCTTTAATAGAGACAGTTAGTACACGTTTTGATAAATAATTCCTAATCCAGCATAATAATTTACCACGTATTCCTAGTTTAGACAATTTATTTATAAGAATTTTAATGCAAACCTTATCAAAGGCTTTACTAAAATCCGTATAAATTGAGTCAACTTGTTCTCTATTAGCAAGAGCACCTGAGATAAAATTTTCGTACAGTGTAAGGTTAGTTAAAGTAGATCGTCCAGAGATAAAACCATGTTGAAATGATGAGATATTAAATTTTATGGAAGAACATATTTTTCGAAGAATTAACTTTTCAAAAATTTTTGGTATCGACGATTGTATGCATATTGGTCTGTAATTTTCAACTAAAGACTTTTCTCCGCTTTTAAATATTGGAGTGAGAAAGCTATTTCTCCATAATTGCGGGAACTTGCCTGATAAAAGTGATTGATTAAATAGTAGGTACAGTGGGTAAGAGACACTAGCCCCGCAGTTTTTAAGAAATACGGGGGGAATTTTATCTGGCCCTGAGCAAGATTTAGGTTCCAGTAGTTTGATACATACTGCAATTTCTTTAATCTCAATATGTATCTGAGATAGTTGTTAATTTATATCTGACTCGAAGTTTGGAATGTCATCATCAGGGATATCGGTTTCATACACATCCTTAAAAAAGTCTGCAAACAAATTGACAATTTCATTGATTTTACAGGAAGTATTCAGTTTGTAGTGCATAGTTTCAGGTATGCCAAGGTTATTATTATTTTGGGATTTACAATAGTTAAAAAAATGTTTTACATTGTTAACAATCGAAAATTCAACATTCTTAATATAATTATTATAACAAATGTTTGATAATTTATTACAATCTTTTCGAAACTTGCTGAAAGTTGTAAAATCAGAAAGACTTTTTGTTTCTTTGTATATTTTATGGGCTTTTTTCTTCTCAATTACTATGTTAATGAGGTCCTTGCTAAACCAGCTAGGGAAATTTGAAGATAATTTATAACTAATCGGAACAAATTTTTCTATGGCTTTATAAAGCGGCCCCTTAGGGTCAAAAAAACGTATCTCATTTTTCTCTACTTTACAGGAGAGCAAAAAAACATAGTTCTCAATCAATCAATGTTGTCTACTTTTAAACAAATGGAACATATTAATAATTTCTTCTCGTTTAGTTAAAGGGTGGTATTTTGTGCTTCTGAATCATCTTTTAAATATAAAATAGTAATTCATTTTCATATGTTTTTTTAAATTTAAGTGCAGCTATATCTCAGTTACGTTTCTTTGAGCCTAACCAAAGTGAAAATTGCAATCACTGAACTCAAGTTACGAAAAACTTCCTTTGATATTTGACTTTTTTTACACCCGAAAATTTGTAAAGATGATTTATAGGAATTAGGATAGTGGTGGAACAGTAATAAAAATATTTCAAGTCTAGAAATATTTATTGAAAAACTTATTTATAACAGAAAAACATATAAAATATTTAGGTAACTATTTTTCAACTGATACTATTGCTAAAAAAAACTTAATATGCTACATAATATTGTAACTTGCTTAAAAAACTGGAATCTTGTACCTGACTAACTTACTAACTACCTAACTAACCATCACGCCGTTTCTCCCCAGGGGTAGGCAGAGAGGACGGACCGCCAAACAACTCAGTCTTGGCACACACTCTTTGCTTCACTCACTTTACTTCAATCAACACCTCTTCCATAGGTCACTCCAAGAGGTTTGCTACGTTTGGTGATTTAGAAGGTGTACCCTGGTTCATGGGGTGAGGTTTTTCTAGGTCTTGGAGGCGGATGACCAGGACACACTGAACCTCAGATTCCTACCCACCCCTAAAACCCTTTTCCTTCCCAGAATTCTCCTCTCCTTTATTTCCAAAAAACCCTCCTCACAGCATCCCCAAAGATAAAATAGGGCCTGAGGTAAATTATTTTCCTCAAGGCCTCCTGTGTGGAGTGCATGTTGTGATGTATTGCATTGATCAACCGTGAAAATTAGAAAATATCGTAGCTTCCCACTTTAATTTAAAAAGAAAATATCAATTACTTATAAAACGGACACACCTACGACATCTATCGGATCAGAGTAAAGTGAATTCATATTTACGGTAGGGATCTATAATTAGACAAAGTGAGACGAGTATTGATTAAAAAATCACAGATGGTATCAACAAATAATCAGAGACAGGGACTTCCCAATTTTTTTTAGGCCGTGATATCTTGACAGCCAATTGGATTGCAGCAAAAACAATAAAATATTGAACGAACCAATTAATAAACGGAAGGGCGTACACCAACGGGGAACAAAGGATCGACCTTTGGACTCGGCAATTAAGAATGTAATTAATTATCCTTTCGTTCCCACCGAACCGAGAGGTGAATAAACTCCATGGGAAGCAATAGCCGATTCAGGGACATAAGTACGATGAACCCAAGGAATGTTATTAATAACGGGTACATTCCAGAGATCGGGAACCTTAGTTCTCGAATGCATTGGAGCATTTTAGGTGCGAAAAACACACTTGGATAACGATGGAAAATTTTTATCAGTAATATATTGAGTAGAAAACGCAGGGATCGAGAGGCACGTCTGCGGGAGGATTTTCAACTATAGAATAACTATGTATGACGGCCGAGATGCCAAATTCGAGGGAAAACGTGCTAAAGGAAATGAAAATGTTGAAAAAACAATGGAAGATTATTGTTATTAATTTCAGATGAAGCGGAGATATTAGAAAGACGACTTTTAGAAGAAAACTTAAATAAAAAATGGTGGTTTCGTTGGGGGCATAGAGCATGCGAGAGCATGGCCCGGTGTGCTAATTGCAATCTCAAAGGGAATACAATTAGTATTGTTAAGTGTCTGGGGTCGAGTAACAATACCGGACAAATTACGGATGATTTTATTCAACAGAAATGGTCGTTTAATGTCATTTGTGCCGTTGAAAGGATCACATAATTGAGCTTGGTTAATGACAAAGTGGACGCAGGAAATGGTTGTCGATTTCACATGTATTTTGTTGTGATAAACAAGGAATATTCGAACATGAAAATTGTTTATATTAGAGCAATTAGTCGTTAAAAGAGCTATAAAGATTAACGTTGGTCTTACGAAATATTTAGATTATAGAATTCACATAAAAATCAACGACACTGAAATAACAGAGAATTTATTGCCAGGTGGGTAGAGATATTAACGTATACAACTGTCAAAGCATATGGTTTATGGGATTCTGGGTAAGAGAGAGACGAAATTTGTGGGACGTTCTCTATGAAGTAATAAAAATGACAGGAATTTAAGGGCCGAAGTGGGGGTATCTCCTATAAAAATGTTAAAAATGATATATTTATTAATAACAAATAGAAAATGAAATTTTCCAAGAGGCAGCAAACATAAAAAAAACGATATGGTTATATAAGGGGAGTACAGTGAAACGAGGGGAGAGTAGATACGACAGAGAAAAACAAAGGAAATCTTAGATTAACAGTGAATAAAATAAATACGGCTTGAAATATAAAAATTTATAGAGATATGAACAAAAGCGTGAGAATAAATAAGGGAATTCATGGAAAGAGTGTCGTGAATAAAAGAAAATTCGAGAAAAAAATGGAAAATTCAAATATACGACGTAAATAGAGAAAATTCGGTTTTAAATGGAAAGGTTCATATAGAATACAGAAAAACTCGAGGAAAAATAATAAAATAAAAATGAACAATTTGCGAGAAAGACTTCGACATGAAGATATCTCTGATAGGCGAATTTGAGGACAGATTTGGAACATATGGTAGATGCCGTACGCATGGACATGTTGCGAAATAGATGAAAATAGAACTTTAAAATTATTAAATTCAAGCTAATTTTGTATGAACACCAGGACAAAGGAAGTTGGGCGATTTAATATGCTCATACTGGATCCGGATCTTGTAAGTATGAAAGTACGGGACAGCAATCAAAGGTACAATCGCGGAAGGGACTAATGGACAGCATTCGACAATAATGAGGAGATTTCAAGAAATTACGAGTTGATAGAAATTAGATTGGTTTATTACAGGAAATTCAGATACGCTCTTTTGGACCTGAGAGGAGTATAAAAGACGAGACAAATGCCAGTTGGAGATAGTCTACGGTCGTGGTTGAAAGGGTTAAAGGTTCGCGAGACATGACGAAACGTTTGGTAATTTAAAGTTGAAAAATTCTAAGTGATAAATATTATGAGACTTAGGAAAATTTCACATTCTTGCCAGTGATCTACAAAAAAAAAAAATACTTTGCAGTTAGAGTCAGTGAAAATAAAAATAAAGTTAACGCATTAATTACTTGTGAAAATTAAAAGTGCTCGTGATAAATACAATTTGTTTTAGTGGAAAATTCGGATTTTATAATCACTTAATATCGTATTTTTAAACTTAGAAATTTCGCGTCTAATATCAGTGAAATAAATAACTGAAGTGATGTGATAATTAAGTGTGAAGAAGTTATAATTAAATACGTGTGTCCAATCTAAGTGAAAAGTGTTCTAATAAATAATAAATATTTAAATTAATTATCTAAAATAATAATAATAAAACAAAATAATATTTTATTAATACATAAAAGTTCGGAGGGATAAAAATTTATAATTAAGTGTGAAGAAGTTATAATTAAATACGTGTGTCCAATCTAAGTGAAAAGTGTTCTAATAAATAATAAATATTTAAATTAATTATCTAAAATAATAATAATAAAACAAAATAATATTTTATTAATACATAAAAGTTCGGAGGGATAAAAATTTATAATTAAGTGTGAAGAAGTTGTAATTAAATACGTGTGTCCAACCTAAATGAAAAGTGTTCTAACAAATAATAAATATTTAAATTAATTATCTAAAATAATAATAATAAAACAAAATAATATTTTAGTAATACATAAAAGTTCGGAGGGATAAAAATTTAATTTAACAACAATTTACCATCTCTAAATTAACGAGTTTTGAAATAAAATACAGTTTAGAACCATAGAGTTTATACATCATTTAAATTAATTAGATTAAACGAAAAAAAAAATAAAAATTGACGTCAAAAAAAATTTATTTAAATTTAGAACAATGAAAATTAATTTAGGAAAATTGCAGCAAGGTTTAACCGTGTATTTCCCGGTCGGAAAATCTTGTAGGGGTAAGTTTTTCCCGTTATAAAATTTTCCAGATTCCAAGGAGAAAGCGGAATGCAGCAAACGTTGGTATTTGAATTAATTATTATAACAAAATATTACTCGCTTAATATGTGATATGTAACTATATTAAAATATTATAAATATAATAGGTATATTATATATATATACACGGTGTCCGGAAACTCGTAGTACAAGCGGAAAACTGGTGAACCTACATCCCATAGAGAACCCAAATAAACATAAATATTTTCAATTTAAGCATTTTTACATTTCAAATTTAAAAAAAAAAAAAAAAAAATTAAATTTCGGCTATTTAGGGTTAAAATTTCATCTGATAGGTGGAAATGTCGTAGAACGAAGATGCTACAAAATTTATAAGCTGCCATTAATCTCTTTTCGTGTTCATAGTTTATTTATTTTCATCCCACTAATTTATTCTTCCACCTTTTCTAAAATTTCATTTCTTCTAAGCATTATAATATGGTTAAATTAACGTATTTACTTTGATGTGTACCTACCCGTCATCTTGAAACGGACGGCGGGCAATAATGTACTCTACTTGAAAGATTTTCGGTGATATAACTGGACCAATTCGAACAAGCATTGTGAGAGAAATTATTAGCATAGGTATGTTCTAACTTACATTATGTAATATTTCTTTTTTAATCCAAAAACACTAGGTACATCACAAAAAACGCATTTTAACATGTCATTGGTACATCACAAAAAAACACATATGCGTTGGTATATTCCATTGTAATAACACAATAATTAATCACGTCAAAATATGAAAATAACACAAAATAATTCACAAGCACACTTTGTTTTAAAGTTTAATTACGAAAAGTTTGTTGTAGAAAGATGTCAACGAGCCAAACGCGTGGACAAAACTGTCGATTGCATTTGTAAACAAACTATTTCCGAAACAACAAAATTTAATGGCGGCCATTATAAAGCCCGCCTTCCACTGCGAGCGGAAAAGAGTCTAGCTGAGCGGGTAACTAGTCATTGATGAACAGAGTGATTCTGTGATTTCAAGTACTGTTTCTTGTGAGGATGTTTTTTAACGCGTAGGCAATGAAGAAATGTTTGCTTAAAAAAAAACATGTAATTAAATTTATATTTGTTTTAAACTTTCTTATTTCCGGCAATTTCATCTCGATTATGGTTTTCCAAGCAGCATCCTTTTTGACGACATTGCGACATTCTTTGCTAGTCGTATCCTATAAACACTAAAATTGGCAAGCGGCTTCAATAAACACCTTCATTAATAGCGGAGCGGATTCGTTCGAACCTATTTAACTCGTTTAGTCTGCTTCGCTCGCAACGTTCTTAATAGAAGCACTTGTATGCAGTTAACGTTTGCTAGTCGAGCGGATTCCGAACAGTGGAAGACGGGCTTTAAACGCGGCCATTTTTAATATTCAAGACATTATTCGCTCGCCTGTTCGCGCACGTGTGGATTGACCCTGAGAGAAAGAGATGGTAATTTTGTTTCGGAATTTTTATAGTCCGGTTAAAATAGATATGAACAACATTAAGAGGAACGCATGCGTGGCCTGTTTCATACAAAATTTTGTTTTGGATTTACGGCTAAAATATCAAATTAATTGTTTTTTTCTTTTTTTAAATAATAAGTTAGGCATGTATACAGTTAGGATGTGAATCCGATTTTCGATTTTTGCTTTAAATTATAAAATATAGGCCCCAAAAGATGACGATTTATCCATGAATTTAGGAGGCAACTTTGGAATTTTTTTCTGGGCATATGGACGCAATTTAAAAAAAAAACTCCTCACATCCTGAGTCAGGAATATGATGAAGTATACGATAAAATTTTATTCTGCACTGAAAACAGTTTTATTCGTGTAAAAAACCGAATTTAGACACGCGCAGATTTGTAGTAAAATTACTTAGGTTTTTTGTTGTTGTCTCATCCACTCATTTGCCAGCCGGACGGGGCAGCTTGTACGGGGTAGCTTGCGCGGGTCGGGGGGAAGGAGTAAAATCGCGCCAGACAAACTAATACATACATAACTCAATCGCCATACATTAACAATGGGTGTATCTATGTCTTTGTTTGTTGACAATATGCAGGTGTTCGTTGTTTTAGAATCGTTTTCGAATCGTTACCGAAAAAATCGAGAACCATATTCAACGTATTTGGGTTTACTTGGTAGGTAGTAAGATTATCATTTTTTGCAGTTCAGCTTTTATTTTTTAAATATTTTCTACGATATCGGGGTACCTACCTACCTAGGTATTTATGGCAGTGAGGCATGGGAACTGGCAGAGGAGAATGAAAGTAGGTACCTAGACTGAATGCGAGGCGGGTATGCGTACCACTGCCCCGGAAACCATTTATTGGATAACCAACACTTCTGCCATAGGTCATCCCAAATGGTTCGCTACGTTTGGTGACTTAGCAGGGTTGCCCGGGTTCATGGGGTGAGGTTTGTCCGAGTCTTGGTGGCGGATGCGTCTGCCCACCAGCTGCATGGCAGGCCGGATCGGGAGAGAATGGTTGAGGGAAACCCTTTGACGTCTCCAGCCGTAGGTACTCTCTCTGAACATCGCCTTGCATCGCAGTGGGAGGGATGGATTCTTGCATCCGTCACTCCTAGATGCACTGACCCACAGATTCCTAATCATCCGCAATACTTACCCTTTTATTTTTCAGAACTTCCTCTTCTTCCTTTCCTAAAAAGACCCCTTATTTTCCTCAGGGCCTCCTGTGTGGAGCTAATGTTAAAAAAGCTGTAAAAAGAGATCCCTGAGGCGTATGCATAGAAAACAAATATATATATACATAGTAAATTCCGAGACGCCGATTTTGGAACTTTACAGAATAATTGAATGTGAAGTTACACATATTATTTGACTTTCAAATCTGACATATTAACAAAGGACAAGATTATGTTTTTATACAATAGCTCCACACATGCCCAGAAGAAAATAATTCTCCCCTATAAGGGCCTATGTCATCTTCGGGGATGCTGAGTGGAGGGTATTTTTAGGAAAGGAAGGAGAGGATGTTCTGGGAAATAAAAAGGTAGAAGGGGTGGGTGAAATTGTTATTATTTTGAATTTAAGTTTTCTAAAGGTACAATATTTTATTTCTTACTGGCGAGTTCCTGGCATGCGTTGCAATGTCACTTAATAAAGACATTGTTTCTCCCTGCGTGTCCTTTCCCATTCGTCCCGTTCCCTTTCCTCTCTCTCGTACCCTTCTCCTCACGTTTTCCCACTCTGTCTTCCCTCTCTCCACTCCCATCTTCCGCTTCTCCCGTCCTGCTAACTCCCCTCCCTCTGTTACATAATAATTACGCGCCCTTTTCTTTAAAACTCTATAATACCATATTTTGCTCGCTAGCGCTGCAACTAAATACCACTACATAGAAATCTTCCCTTCCCGCCTCCCCGCTACACACCGCAAATACAATATTTCGTTAGAAAGGGACAAACGAAAGACATGAGATTATTGAAGATCTACTTCGGTCGCCGGCAAACAATGGTCTTAAATTTCTGACCATTTTTGAAATGAAGAAGTTTTTAGCACTGTTCTGATTTGAAACTCGATGAAACGAAAAATAGCGACAAGAAAAAGAGACAAACACATTAACACATACATCAATAGAATTTAGCCTGTGAGAGAGTGAGATAGTACAATCGGTCTCCTCTTTGTGCGGTGCTTCTTAGCCCACTCTTGTCTACTTTAGTTTTCTGAAGGTTTCACTCCTACTGCCTGAGACCTCTAATATTTTTGTTAGTAAGTACTACAAACTTTGAAGTACAAATACAAAAAAAAACCTTTTTTCAATAATTAACGTACAACAGAATCACCAACGTTTACATGAATTAATGTGAAGGTTGGTGTTGCTTTTTTGCAACTAAATTAGTGGTATTCAGGTTGATGTTACTACTAAGCTGTAATTTCAAATCGGATTACACTTGTAATATGTTTCTGATTTGAAACTCGATGAAACGAAAAATAGCGACACTAAAAAGAGACAAACACATACATCAATAAGATTTAGCCTGTGAGAGAGTGAGATAGTATAATCGGTCTCCTCTTTGTGCGGTGCTTCTTAGCCCACTCTTGTCTACTTTAGTTTTCTGAAGGTTTCACTCCTACCGCCTGCGATCTCTAATATTTTTGTTAGTAAGTACTACAAACTTTGAAGCACAAATACAAAACAAAACCTTTTTCTAATAATTAACGTACAACAGAATCACCAACGTTTACATGAATTAATGTGAAGGTTGGTGTTGCTTTTTTGCAACTAAATTAGTGATGTTCAGGTTGATGTTACTACTAAGCTGTAATTTCAAATCGGATTACACTTGCAATATGTTTCTGATTTGAAACTCGATGAAACGAAAAATTGCGACAATAAAAAGAGACAAACACATACATCAATAAGATTTAGCCTGTGAGAGAGTGAGATAGTATAATCGGTCTCCTCTTTGTGCGGTGCTTCTTAGCCTCCCCACTCTTGTATACTTTAGTTTTCTGAAGGTTTCACTCCTACCGCCTGTGACCTCTAATATTTTTGTTAGTAAGTACTACAAACTTTGAAGCACAAATACAAAAAAAAAAACCTTTTTCTAATAATTAACGTACAACAGAATCACCAACGTTTACATGAATTAATGTGAAGGTTGGTGTTGCTTTTTTGCAACTAAATTAGTGATGTTCAGGTTGATGTTACTACTAAGCTGTAATTTCAAATCGGATTACACTTGCAATATGTTTCTGATTTGAAACTCGATGAAACGAAAAATAGCGGCACTAAAAAGAGACAAACACATACATCAATAAGATTTAGCCTGTGAGAGAGTGAGATAGTATAATCGGTCTCCTCTTTGTGCTGTGCTTCTTAGCCCACTCTTGTCTACTTTAGTTTTCTGAAGGTTTCACTCCTACCGCCTGCGACCTCTAATATTTTTGTTAGTAAGTACTACAAACTTTGAAGCACAAATACAAAACAAAACCTTTTTCTAATAATTAACGTACAACAGAATCACCAACGTTTACATTAATTAATGTGAAGGTTGGTGTTGCTTTTTTGCAACTAAATTAGTGATGTTCAGGTTGATGTTACTACTAAGCTGTAATTTCAAATCGGATTACACTTGCAATATGTTTCTGATTTGAAACTCGATGAAACGAAAAATTGCGACAATAAAAAGAGACAAACACATACATCAATAAGATTTAGCCTGTGAGAGAGTGAGATAGTATAATCGGTCTCCTCTTTGTGCGGTGCTTCTTAGCCTCCCCACTCTTGTCTACTTTAGTTTTCTGAAGGTTTCACTCCTACCGCCTGTGACCTCTAATATTTTTGTTAGTAAGTACTACAAACTTCGAAGCACAAATACAAAAAAAAAAACCTTTTTCTAATAATTAACGTACAACAGAATCACCAACGTTTACATGAATTAATGTGAAGGTTGGTGTTGCTTTTTTGCAACTAAATTAGTGATGTTCAGGTTGATGTTACTACTAAGCTGTAATTTCAAATCGGATTACACTTGCAATATGTTTCTGATTTGTAACTCGATGAAACGAAAAATAGCGACACTAAAAAGAGACAAACACATACATCAATAAGATTTAGCCTGTGAGAGAGTGAGATAGTATAATCGGTCTCCTCATTGTGCGGTGCTTCTTAGCCTCCCCACTCTTGTCTACTTTAGTTTTCTGAAGGTTTCACTCCTACCGCCTGAGACCTCTAATATCTTTGTTAGTAAGTACTACAAACTTTGAAGTACAAATTAAAAAAAAAAACTTTTTTTAATAATTAACGTACAACAGAATCACTAACGTTTACATTAATTAATGTGAAGGTTGGTGTTGCTTTTTTGCAACTAAATTAGTGATATTCAGGTTGATGTTACTACTCTCTGTAATCTCAAATCGGATTACACTTGCAATATGTTTTATTATTATTTTTCGGGCTAACTTGACCGGACTACCTTTCCCCTCCCTCGTCTCTTCCCGCGCGGCTACCTACAAACTGCGAATATGTACGATCAGCTGTTTAACCGTGGAACGACCAAATATTTTATTTTTAAACTGAATTAAATGATGGGCAATTTCAAAATAATGCTTTAAATCCGGATTTCTTTGTTTGTTTTTCTTTTAAATAGTGTTTATTAGTTAGGTACTATGATCGTCGGTAATAATTTACAAGAATTTGACCAAAACAAAAATCAACTTCTCACTCGATTTACTCGAAAACGAAAGCTCAAATCAAAAAAAGTTATACCACAAAATCGACTCCAAATGTGATGTGGAGTCTCCAGTTTCCCGCTTGTACTACGAGTTTCCGGACACCTTGTATATATATATTTATCTCCTCACGTACTTTGTTGATTTTGCGCGACGGTACACCAGTTTTTTGTTGATCCGTTTGAGTTTGTTGATCTATCCGGATTTGTGGATCCGTTACCGAAGCTGGGATACATATCCTGATCCATGTGGATCAGCTTTTGTCATCGAGATTTACCTGTAAGCCACGCCTATTTTTCGGTGTGATATACATTTTACACGTTTTTATTTGTTGATCCATATATGTTTATATGGATGGTGCCGGTCTGTCGAACTTTTCTGCTCCTTTTAGTAGGTACTTGTAGGTACGTTCTTATTTGCCAAGTTTTGACCGCGAACTGTGCGCAATGCAAATGAGAAGTTCTATGTCGTATTGTTCAGGTCCATTTAGTAACGGTCTGTCGAACTTTTCAGCTCCTTTAGTAGGTACTTGTAGGTACGTTCTTATTTAATTAGTTTTTTTATTGTATTTTTGTTTTGGATTTAATTTGGATTTGGTTTTTGATTTTGGTTTTGATTTTGATTATGAATTTGATTTTGAATTTGATTTTGATTTTGATTTCAATTTCAATTTCGATTTGGATTTTATTTTGGTATGATTTTGATTTTGATTTTGATTTTGATTTTGATTGTGATTTTGATTTTGATTTTGATTTTGATTTTGGTTTTGGTTTTGGTTTTGATTTTGATTTTGATTTTGATTTTGATTTTGATTTTGATTTTGATTTTGATTTTGATTTTGATTTTGATTTTGATTTTGATTTTGATTTTGATTTTGATTTTGATTTTGATTTTGATTTTGATTTTGATTTTGATTTTGATTTTGATTTTGATTTTGATTTTGATTTTGATTTTGATTTTGATTTTGATTTTTATTGTGATTTTGATTTTGATTTTTATTTTTATTTTGATTTTATTTTGATTTTGATTTTGATTTTGATTTTGAGTTTTATTTTGATTTTGATTTTGATTTTGATTTTGGTTTTGATTTTTATTTTTATTTTGATTTTGATTTTGACCGCCAACAAAGATGCGCTTCGGTCGTACTTTTCAGCTTATTTTAGTAGGTACCTGTAAGTTCTTTGAAGAAATAATTATCTAAAGAGGATAGACTGCCTAACAATTTCGTCTTGGTACTTAACGCTTGAAAACTGTTTTTATGTGCGACATTCTGTGAGCGGACTAGGTTTAGGGGTTTCTTTTATCGCTACACAGTTGGGCAACTTCGTGAGATGGATTAAGGTAGGGTACAAAGACTCGATTGAAATTAATATAGAATAGAAAAAGCTATTATAGAATAGACTAACCTATTACCTAAGGTGACGTATGACAGAGGTGGTTATCCAATAAATGGTTTCCGGGGCAGCGGTACCCATACCCGCCTCCCAATCTGTAAGTCAAAATTAAATGGTTCGCTAAGTTTGGTGACTTAGCCGGGGTGCCCGGGTTCATGCTTCACCCACGGCATCAGAAGACCAAGACCTAGTTTACGCCTCTAGCGGTGATACCTTCTAGGAATTGATAGGGCTGAACGCTGAACCGCTGAACCTGGGCGGCTGGAAACGTCAGATTCATACATTACGAACATACGAACCTCACTTCTATGGATATTATTGCAGCGGCGGTGCAGCTCGCGTGTTTTGAATTAGGCAAAAAAACTATAAATTAGAAGCATTACATGCACACAATACATACAATACTTTGAGCGACGTTACATATTAATTCTCTACAGAAGTGTTTTAAGTTTTTAAGGGAATAAGAGGGAATTACGATAACGAACCAAGACGTCATACATTCAAGTTCCCAAATGATGTTATATTACGTAATAAATGGGATAAGTCTAATGTTCGGGATTTCATTCCAACTAAATATTCAACGGTAAGTGAAAAGTGCTTATTTTTTTATTGCAAATACAGGATTCAACTTTGAACATAACCTCAATGTAAATGTATATAAAAATCGATTGTAATGTGGTGTTTACACATTTTTATTCATATTATTTTGATTCTAAAATGTGTTTGTCTAATTTAATGTTGTTAGCTCATAACGTTGTCTAATTTAATATATTGAATCATTTTTGACAGTTTTTTGGTGTAATGAAAGACGACACCATGAAAAAATGTAACGTTTCAAAGTGCCTAGATATTTAATAAACGGCTAAATAACACTATTTTGTAAGGGGGTACTGTACAATTGAAATCTATTTTACAGTGCATTGTGAAAATGTACCTGCATTATATAACAAGAACAATTGAATGCATATTGATTGTTGAAAAGAGATTCTGTAACATTGATGATAGATGAAATTCACATAAAGCCATATTTAGATTAGGGAACGTACCCATACTACGTGACCAACTTTTTGCAATTTTTAACCCCCCCCCGGTGACCAAAAACCTAAGCAACCCGTCGCTCATTTGTACCAAGCGTAGTATTTTAAAGACCCCCCCCCTAAACAGGTCACGTAGTACGGGTACGTTCCCTTACAGCGGAGGCAGCATTTTGGGATCTGCATTTGGTCGTATACAGATTGACATTGTTTATTGACAGATTGACATTGTGAACTTGAGAATGAACCCCAGGTCTGTACCAGTTCAAATAAGCAACCAAATTTATCTTTTTCTGGATTACATAAAACATTTACTGTGAAAGATTTCCAGCAAGCAGAAGACAGTCTGCCTGTTACATATCTCGTAGGTTATTGTGCCCGAACCGTTTTAAAGAAACTTAAATGTACAACATGCTCCAATTCCATCACTGTTGATAAAATCTTAAACACAAATTGTAGTTACTCTTTAATAAGGAATATGGATCGAGGTGGTTTATGATGTCCTCACCCTGACATCGTCAATGCCCTCATTCATAACTATGTCACCGTACAAAAGCTTTTATCAACCAAACTAAAAAAAATGTTTTTAGATTACAATAACCAGCGTGAATTAGTATCACAATTAATAATTGACGCTATCAATGATACAGATTTCAATTGTCCCACTGGACATTCATCGAATATTATTTTGCAACATTTAATCAGATCATCTACAAATTCATTGTTAAATAATTATGTTAAAAGAAGAAATGATACTACCAAAAAAATTATGAAAAGTCGCAAAATCTACACACTAAAAAAAAATATTCTTGACTGATTGATATACCCACATACACCATTCCCTCGTGACCATTCAACATTTCAAAACAATATACACATAAAGGCGGGTACAGATTGCTGTAACGTAACATGCAATGTAACATGAAAGGAATATTTCATAAGTGTGGACGCAGCGCGCGCACGAACCGAGCATGTACCTACTCGCAGCTGTTCCCGGCATGCGCGCAGTGAACATAGCTCAGTCTGCTGAGAACAAGTTCTCCATTGTTCGCGCGCGTTCTGCCGTATAGACACAAACAACCAGTCCACACTAACGCTCCGCACTTCGCACACACTGCGCGCCCCTTTGTATTCGGCGGAAGCTTTGTGGATTGCGGCGCGCACGTGTTGAAATGCTCTGTTTGCTCGCGGAGTGTGCGCGGTTCGTGCGCGCTAGGCGTCCACACTATGTAAATTCTGTTACATTGCATGATACATTGCGGCAATGTGGACGGCAAATTATTACATTGCGTGTTACGTTACAGCAATCTATACCCGTCTTAATACTTATACTACTTTAGTTGTTATTATTTTCAGGTGCACATTCTACAGCAGCCAGTCTCCAGCCTCCAGAGACTGCAGCAGACTGGTCTATAATCTCAACTGCCGGCAATCATATCCACCAACTACACAACATTTATATTATACATATTCCAACGCATATCATTATAATCAAATTTCATTATTAAATGTAATCAATTATTAATTTTGTTTATATTTAGTTTATTCTTTAGGGCCAGTTGTTTCGCAGAATTTGAACAATTCATCAAATTTCAAAGTTAATTTTCAAGTTCTGTTGAGGTTCTACTCAAGTTCTATTATTATTTCAGCTATGTGGAACAACTTGCCCATATTGATTAAATAACAGAACTTAAATGGAACTTTCACAGAATTTTTTAAAAATATGAGCAAACAATCCTAAATCTCTTCTACCAGTAAGTGGTGGTAATCAAAATGAGAGTACACAAAAGATAATAAAAGCAACAAATTAAAAATACTTACATTCTTATACTTACAAAATCTTACCATTTGTAGTATGCTGTGAGACTGAAGGGGTTACGGAGAGAGAGGAAATGGGAAAGAAGAATGTTTGTTCCATAATAATTCATAGAGAAGTGTAGTTTTTATACAAGATACATTTAATTAATAATTATAAATGACGTATCATCTAAATTACAAATTTTAACGAACAAACGTCGAATCTCAAATGACTAAATATTAAGTGGGTAAAATAATTACAGATTATAATACCATACATGAGTACAAAACTTAAAGCAGTTTGTGGACTGGTCAAAGTTCAATCTTTCAATCTCTACATATTATAAATTAAAGTCCTCCGCGTCGTCTGTCTGTCTGTTCACGATAAACTTAAAAACTACTGAACGGATTTTCATGCGGTTTTCACCAGTAGATAGAGTGTTTCATGAGTAAGGTTTAATTATATAATTTGTCAAGGATTTGTGTAAATTGGTTGAAACATAACAATAATTGTTAGAAGTGTCAGAAAATGTCAAGCCGCCTGGTAGCTTTCATCGAAAACACTGCCTAATCCCTTTAATTTATAACAAAACAATGCATGGTGGGATATTCCTTTTTTATAGATCTACAAAAAAGTCTGTGTTGGCATATGTCTATCTTTTACGGATAGCTTACTATACCCATTCTTCTTAAAAAAATGGTCACGTACAATGCGGTAATTGGAGTATAATAATGAAATATATTTATCGTACTGTTCAGGTTGTGGTGCAGTTTGAATTGCATGGTTTAAATCATAAATATTGTCATCATCAAATTCCACTAATAATAATAATAATATGATGATTATTTATTTATTTTATATATTGATTCCAGGATGTGGGGAGGATAGTGCAATCCCACACGTCCCATATAGTTACACATATTTATATATTTACACAGTAAAGAAATATGAACGTAAATAGATAATAAAAATAATAGTAATAAAAATTAATAATAACAAAAGTAAATAGTCAATTATTATGCAGGGCGTGATCTTGAGTGCGCTCGGGCTCATCGCTCACTCAGGAGTGGAGATTGGTGCTGGAAGGCTGCGGTCACCAACGTGTTGTCGGAGGCCATTAGCCGCATCCTGGCTCCAGTGACCCGGTGTCTCATCAGACTGGCGAATCCATGGAGTCCTAATTCTGTGAACATTGTTGAAGCGCTGCTATACATTCTGAATCCAAATATGATTCTGCCCGCATCATTATATTGGATCCGGAGACGTTCCATTGAGCTTACTCGGTATTGACACCATGTTTCACACGTATACAGGCTAGTGCAGAATGCATTAAATAATGTTTTTTTTTACATTATTACCGAGAGGTCTTCAGTGATGATGTGCCCCAAGTATACTAATATGTTTCTTGTATCCCAAGACCTGAAAACAACAATATATTAGGAAAGAGTCATTAATTTAGCAGCTTTTCCTCTCCTTATATCCACAGACGATATTTAAATTAACAATAAATAGCATACTTCTCAGGATCTGGGTCAGTGTTTGTTTCACGTTCATTAGCATTGTTGATAGATTCAGATGGTGTTCGTTGTGCATTTGAATTGTTAGACTTATGAGCACATTCTTCAATAACAATATTATTTTGAAGATCACAGCTCCTGGAAACATTACATAATTAATCTATTATATTTAGTTACAAGCTATTCAAAAAGAATATTAGAGATTTTGAACAGTAAAATTAACTATCTATACTTCTGAATCATGTTTACTGTGGAAGTAAATAATGAATACTACGTACTTGTCATGAGGTTGTTCTTCAAAATAAAGACCATGTGTTTGTTTCTCAATTATTGTGAACTTCATACGTTGGGGACCTGTTGATAAATAATTATATCAGAGTAAGAACATGTTTGGTGTTTAATGATTAAATAACGCAAATATTCAGTGACGTTGTAAGAAAATGTATTAAAAACATACTTTTTTGAATGTGGGCCTTCTACATTCACATCTTTGCCAGAATATGATTGTTTCTCACTCCTATTTGGACGAGTGTAAGTCTTGGAAATATATAATAACAACACATCAACACACTATATTATTTGATGTTAACCGGTCACATGCCGTGACATTTAGCGGAAATTCGCGGAACTTCGCAAAAAAACACTAAAAAACCACCACTTTGAATTTTGAATTGAATGTTTTGTTGATAAATTTTGAGCTATTGTATATTTTATTAACTGAAACACGTTCACATCACAATAAACTATCTACGAAAACCACATTACTCGCATTTATTACGTAAATTAATAGGTTTTATGATCGTTTTATTCGCGATACACCCATTAATTGCGACCGTTAAATTCGCGGCAAATTCTGACAGCCGATTGTCATAGAAGATATCGTTTTAAAAATATTCCAGGGTGACTAGGTGAATGAAACTTGTAGCGTCTCCGAGAGTAATGACAGCGCAAGCGATTCTGACACTGTTCTCCATACAAATTGTGTACATAGAAGGGCCAAAATCGTCGACCAAAAGTTTTTTGTCGGAAGTATTATTCAAATATTTGAATTATTTTCTCGCGCATGCGCATATGACGCGCGCGCCGGCGCGTCTCCGGTCTCCCAGCGGTAACGTAGTTGAAATGAATAAAATCATTTACATTTATTGGAGACGTTACTAACCTTCCATATTTTCGACTGATTTCCTCATTATTATGACCAGTTTTTTTCAGAAATAGGTGGATTGCAAATTTCATCCGATGAATTACATTGCGACGTTTCTTCAGCAATCATATTGTCGATTTCTTCTTTATTTATATATGATTTATGATGTCTGATCTCAATAACTCACTCACACACTTATATACTTAGTTATTATAATAATGTCAAATACAATGTTTTATATCGAAAATAACAAACAAAACTACACAAACCCAACAAAAAATCAACTGCACCGCGCTTTCCTAACAATATTATCAACAACAGACATGTCAACTGTCAGATGCGAACATAGCATAAATTTAATATACTAACCAATGACGTTATAATAATATGTAGATATTAACCCCGTCCATAGTGACGATAGAACTGTGCCAAAGTGAACACTTTATATTTTTTTTCTCCGGATTTAAATTTATTTAGTTCTAACTTACTATTGAACCATGTAAAATGAATTATTATTTAAAATGCTTACAGTTAGAACTTTGTCATACTTATATTTTCGAAAATACAACACGGATGGTTCTGAAAATTATTTTGGGTATAAAAATAGGCAAAAGAAATGCTTTGGCATTCAAAGGTCATTTTTGAAAAAAATGTCAGTTAGAATCCTGTCTAAATGAAATGACGGTATGACAGAGGTGGTTATCCAATAAATGGTTCGTATGATACGTTGTATGAATGTGAACGAAGCAAGGAATGTGTGCCAAGACCGAGTTGTTTGGCGGTCCGTCCTCTCTGCCTACCCCTGCGGAAAAACGGCGTTATGGTTAGTTAGTTAGAATTTTATAAAATACTAACTACTGGCAAAATATCATGAATCACTCTTAGATATTCGTAATTGTAATGCAAAAATATTAGTATTGTCATGCAGACAAGAGTTGAAATTGCGAGATATGATGATAATATATTCGGAAAGTTTTTGACAGGTCCGAATATCTATTAGGACTCCGTTTCCTGTTAATTCATTCGTAACAACTGCAGCCCATTTTTTAACAGTACCTAATTCCGAATAAAAAGACAAGAATTCCGAATAAATTCTCAAAACATTTTTCTCCGTGTAGGGGGGCGTGAACAAGAAATGTCAATAATATTTTGTGGAGAATATAGAAGAATATATATTCTTCATAACCGTTGTAAAAATTTAGCTGAACAATTGGATATCTTTTTTTAGTAGGTGCCTTCCATATCTGCTACCAATGAGAAGGCTTCGTTCGACCAATCAGAAGGCTTCCGTTTTCAGCCATCTTTGATTATCAACAATGAGAAGGCTTCGTTCGACCAATCAGAAAGCTTCCCTTTTCAGCCATCTTTGATTATCAACAAGCGGATCAACCGCGTATGGGGATTTGAGCAGATCGACAACGTATGGGGATTTGACCGGATCAACAAAAAAGATGCGTATGATTTCCATACAAAGTTCGAAAATTTTATGTGCAATATATCAAAAACTTTTACCGAGAAACTGGCAACCTTGGTATTTGTAGTAACGTTGTTGCCAATTCATACAGATGTATTCCATCAAAGCCAAGTTATACGGTGTTAAAGGTGGATCAACATTGTCAAGCAACTTCTTACAGGATCAAGATACTACGGGAAGAGGTCAATATATATATATATATATATAATTTTATTGTTCCCAAGAAAAATTTAATAAAAAAAAATCAAAAAGAAAAACACTTATATAAAAAGAAAAAAAAAGGTATCGATTCCTATCTCTGAATTCATCAATAGCTATTAAAAGTAGTTATGTGTGATAAATTTCCAAGTCAATATTTTATATTTAATTTTATATATGTATTAATATAAATTTCAGAAAATCCAGAACATTTGAAATAAGTTATGATATTGAAAATTATTTCAATCATAATATAGTAGTATATACCAGTATTATAAATTATTTATTGAGACAAATTAAATATAATTGAATATATATATATATATATATATGTTTACAATAATTACTATACTTATCGGGTATCAGACTAGACAATTGCGCAAAGTAGGTCATTATCAAACAAAGAAAAAAAATTAGAGCCATCTCACACGTCTTTGGGAATGTCTAAAAGTAAACACACATCATACGCTTTGAATCTAGGTCACGAGGCCGTCGGGAATGTTTACATAATTAAAATTGTTTACAAAATAAGTCGGTCACTGGGATACTAGTTCAAATACGTTAAAAAGGAGAAAAAAATGACCTTGATTAGTGGATATCGTACTTAGGTATTAACTTCCAGGAACGGGATAAAATTATGATATTGCGCAATTATTAGAAACAAAAAAAAAAAAATTTAACATAATCTTTAATTTGATCGTAAAGAGATATCTATAGAACTAAACTATTGAAAATAAACATATTTATTATAGCAAATCAAATAAAAGGGGTATTGAAGATTTACATGAAGCAATTGATAAATCACGGGATAGCTTAATAAGGTGTATTGAAGAATTACATGAAGCAGCTGATAAATCACGGGATAGTTTAAAAGGTGTATTGAAGATTTACATGAAGCAGTTGATAAATCACGGGATAGTTTAAAAAGGTGTATTGAAGATTTACATGAAACAGTTGACAAATCACGGGATAGCTTAATAAGGTGTATTGAAGATTTACATGAAGCGGTTGATAAATCACGGGATAGCTTAATAAGGTGTAATGAAGATTTACATGAATCAATTGAGAATCACGGGATAGCAAGAATTTATCAAAATTTGAACCTTGGAGGGGAGGGAAAGAAAAAAAAATACAGTTCAACCAACAGAAGGCAGTGGTCGCTTCTATAACAAGGACCATTAACCAAACAATAGAGATGACGGATCTCTCAAACAAAACCGTCAAAAAACCAAACAAAAGCTTGGAGTTTTGGCGAATCTCCAGAACACATCGCCAGATAAGATCTTAATTTACTAGTATCTATTTATATTACCCACTATTCTTTTTTTTTTTTTTTTTTTTTTTTTTTTTTTTTTTTTTTTTTTTTTTTTTTTTTTTTTATTTAATACACACGGCATAAGTATGCCATAAACATTAATTACATGTCACAAATTCATATTCAAAATATTAGTAATGGTAAAACAGTGTATGTATAACAGTTAATTGTGACGATACATTGGGAAGTGACACCAGAGATACATTTACATGCAAAAATCTATAATAGAAATAAAATTAATAGTGACTAAAAAAATATGATAGCATAGCCGTCTTGTACCTCTGTTCCGTGCAGTTAAATAGATCTATCACATCTGCATATCTATTAGTAACTTCATGCAACCTAGGTAAAAGTGAGTGTTTCGTATACTCAGTCCGATTATTGTTACATTTAAAAAGGGTTTTAGAACGAGTGGTTCTCGTGGGAATATGAAATTCAATGAGCTTAGTTAGATCAGGACTGTCTATTCTACCATTTACAATTTTGAACATTAATATTAAGTCTGATATAATTCTTCGATCTGACAGTCTTAGTAAATTTAATTCTTTCATCAAGTAATTATAATTTATGTTTTCAATGGGAATACCGAGGTTAAAATTAATATATCTTAAGAATTTATGTTGAATTTTTTCGATTGAATCTGAATGTATTTTAAAATGGGGGGACCAGATCGAGGAGTTATATTCGACTTGACTACGTACTAAGGATGTATACAAAATTTTTAAAGTTGAAATATTCTTGAAACCTCTGGAATTTCTAAGAACGAAGCCAAGCATTTTGATACCTTTATTATAGATTGAGTTTATATGGGATATGAAGTTTAATTTAGAGTCGAAAGTTATGCCCAAGTCACTAATTTCTTCGACAGAGGTAAGGGTAGAGTTGTTAAGTTCATAAGGATGAATAATTGGTTGACTTATTCTGTAAAAACTTATTGAATAACACTTATTTATGTTCAGATAAAGTTTGTTAATAGAGCACCAACTAATTAATTTGTTTAAATTATTTTGTAGACAGGCACAATCTTCAGCGGTTTTGATGATTTTAAATATTTTTAAATCATCTGCAAAAAGCAATACATCTACATCTTTATCAAATATGTCAACAATATCATTTATGAACAATAAAAACAAAATTGGGCCTAAATGGGACCCTTGAGGTACACCACTGGTAGCTATAAATTGATTGGAATAGAACAAATTAATTTTTACAAGTAGAACTCTATCAGATAGATAGCTTGCAAACCAGTCTAAAAGTTTTCCATCAATACCGAGCTTACGTAGTTTAACCAGTAGAATTTTATGGCACACTTTGTCAAAGGCCTTGATAAAATCTGTGTATATGGAATCGACTTGAGTTTTGTTAGCTAATGCATTTGATATAAAGTTTTCATATAATGAGAGATTTGTCAGAGTTGACCTGCCAGACAAAAATCCATGTTGATTTGGAACAATGAGATGGTTAATATATGGGGAAATTTTATCAAGAAGTAATTTTTCAAAAAGTTTCGGAATTATAGATAGCTTACATATAGGTCTATAGTTAGTGACATCACTTTTATTACCCTTTTTTAGTATAGGTGTTAGATAACAACGTTTCCAAATGTCCGGGAAGCAACCTGTATCAAGCGATTGATTAAACAATAGACAAATCGGCTCAGCCAGTGAAGCAATGCAATTTATGAGAATATTGGGGTGCACGTTATCAGGTCCGGCCTTTTTGTTTTTGTCTAGAGATTTAATTTTAGATTTAACGTCGTTTATATTGATGTGTACAGCAGGAATATGCATGCTCTCAATAAGGGAAGGTGGTGGTATGTAATTTTCTGGGATATCTTCGTCATATACACTTTTGAAGTAATCAGCAAAATAGTTAACCTTAACTTTCATATCAGTGCTACTCTTATCTTTGAAGTGCATTGAAATGGGTAAACCTTGTTTGTTTTTTCTAAGAGAGTTTACATGTGTGAAAAAGTTTTGTATATTAGAGGGTATAGATTTTTCGATTCCCGTTTCTATTCTTACGTATGTATTCGGTATCAATCTTAGAATATCGCAGAATTCGATGGGCGAGATCCGAGCTTGAAATGCGATGCAAGTAGTTTCGTATTGCAAGTTATAAACCTTCCCAAAATGTATGTTTATATATATATATATATATATCTTTTTATGTACTGTTCATTGGATGAAACGAACTCACTTACAATTAGTGTGTAGCAATTGTACGTGCTACGTAAACACAGTTAAAAGAAAACTCTAGAATCATCGGTTGATAGTTTTTTTTATGTGCCATTAAAGCTTTCACAAAGTTATCAACATATGGAGAGTGACAGTCTAAACAATAAAAAAAATAATCGGTACCATTTGTTTCAGCTTGCTGTTCAAATGAATTGGAATTCGAATTGCTTGAATTTGAATTCTTAAGTAAGTACTTCTCACAGCGCAGGTAGTTAAGTTGGCTCGCCACATATCGATCGTTTCGGGCGTAATCCAACACGTGACGTAACAACAATGCGTGGTTGCTACAGGACTCCCTCCCCAGACAACGCAGACATGGCTGCGGTGGAAAGAGGAATAGTCAGATACCGAGGTGATCGGGAAATCGAACCCGCCTTCCAGAACGAGTGGTTGTGTGTGTCCGATCCTTACTGCCATCGAACAACGGAAGGGTTGGTTGTGATGTGGCGGCTGGTGACTCTGATGCGGTTTGCGAGTGTGATGTGAAACTCTCAAGATCTTGAGCAACGTATGCTGGTTTGAGGCGGTCGATGCTCACGGTGATTTCCTTCCCTTTTACCAGTATGGTATATGTTCGTTCGTGCCGACGAACGACTTTATGAGGGCCGCTGTAGGGTTGTTGAAGCGGGCTCTTGACTGTTTCGTCCCTCAGAAAGACGTGAGAAGCTGTGGGAAGATTTTGGAAGACGAAACGATGTCCATAACCATGGCGGGTACCTTCAACTGGTCTCAGCTCGTTGAAATGTTTCCGTAGTTTCTTTAGGAAACTTCCGGTGTCGTCGTTAACATTAGGTCGTGCTGTACATAGAAATTCGCCGGGTAAGCGGAGCGGCTCGCCGTATACTAGCTCGGCTGAGGTTGTAGCGAGGTCATCTCTCCAAGCTGCTCTGATTCCCATGAGTACGGTGGGAAGTATTTCCGTCCAACGGTTATTCTGATGGCACTTGATCGCTGCTTTCAGTTGACGATGAAATCGTTCCACCATGCCATTTGCTGCGGGGTGGTATGCAGTTGTATGGATTTGCGTCGTGCCTGCCAGGAAATTCAACTGCCTGAACAACCTCGACTCAAATTGTCTCCCTTGGTCCGTAGTAATGCGGAGTGGAGTGCCGAATCTTGTTATCCAGCCCTTGTAGAAAGCACGCGCCACTGTTTCAGCCTCTTGGTCTGGGATTGGGAATGCCTCTGGCCATCTCGTGAATCTGTCTACGCACGTGAGACAGTATCGGCATCCTTCTGAAGAAGGCATGACGATTATGTCGATGTGGACGTGCTCGAATCTAGCGGAGGGTCTGGGAAAGGCTCCCAGGGGTGCTGACACGTGCCGTGTAATCTTGCTTCGTTGGCATTGAAGGCAATTGCGTGCGAGCTTAATAGTCTCAGCTTTAATGGCCGGCCAGACATAACGTTGAGTTATGAGCTTAACTGTGGCCTTAATTCCAGGGTGAGCCAGCTGATGGACCGCATTGAATGCCGCAGGTCTGAACTTCTTCGTGACGAAGGGTCTGGCTATGGTAGTTGAGACGTCACAGTAGAGATGCGCGTCAGTACCCGGAATATTAATCTTTTTAAGTTGTAGGCTAGAACTTCCTTGCAAGTGTTGTTCCAGTTCAGGGTCGCACATCTGGTCAGCTGCCAGCGCTGCATAGTCCAGAGGAGTATCTATCGTCTCGACCCTGGAGAGAGCATCCGCGACGATGTTGTCTTTTCCGGAGACGTGTCGGATGTCAGTTGTGAACTGGCTGATATAGTCCAGATGGCGGAATTGCCTTGGTGAGCATTTGTCTGCTTTTTGTTGGAAGGCGAACGTGATAGGCTTATGGTCTGTAAATATGGTGAACGACCTGCCTTCCACCATGTGGCGAAAGTATTTCACAGCGAGATAGATGGCTAGTAGTTCTCTGTCGTATGCGCCATATTTCTTTTCAGCTGCCGAAAACTTCTTCGAAAAGAATGCTAGAGGCTCCCAGTGACCTGCGACGAATTGGTGGAGTGCGGCACCGGCTGTAGTATCAGACGCGTCGCTGACGATAGAGAGTGGGGCGTCGCACTTCGGGTGAACGAGCAGGGTTGCCTGGGCCAGAGCTTCCTTGCACTTGCTGAAAGCTTCTACTGTTTCGGCAGTCCAAGACACGAGTTGTTTGCCTTTTTGGTTCCCTTTTAGGAGGTCATTGAGTGGAGCTTGTGTCTTCGCGGCGTTGGGAATGAATCTTCTGTAAAAATTTATTGTTCCCAGGAAACGGCGGAGATCCTTGATGGAAGCTGGTTGGCTGTAGTTGTTGATGGCCTCCACTTTATCTGGGAGGGGTGAAGTGCCAGCGTCGGACACCAGGTATCCTAGGAATTTGACTTTAGTCAGGCCGAAATGGCATTTGGCGGTGTTTATGACAACACCATATTCCTGCAGGCGCTAGAATAATATCTTGAGGTGGGCTAGGTGCTCTTCCTCTGACGTTGAGGCAATAAGGATGTCGTCTATGTAGGCGTAACAGAAATCTAAGCCTCTGGTAACCTCGTCCATGAAGCGTTGGAAGGTCTGGGCTGCATTGCGGAGGCCGAAAGACATCACCGGAAATTCGAAGAGTCCGAATGGCGTAGTGATTGCTGTTTTCGGAATGTCCTCGGGAGCCACAGGGATTTGATTATATGCCCGCACCAGATCAATCGTTGAGAAGATCTTGGTGCCGCTCAGTGCCTGTGCAAAGTCTTGGATGTGGCGTACGGGGTATCTGTCCGGAATAGTTCTGGCGTTCAATTTTCTATAATCGCCACATGGTCTCCACTGGTCGTCCTTCTTGGGTACCATGTGCAAGGGAGATGCCCAAGAGCTCTCGGAAGGTCGAGCGATTCCAAGACGGACCATGGCCTCGAACTCCTTCTTGGCGCGTTTTAACTTGTCAGGAGCAAGGCGTCGTGGGCGTTTGACTGTTGGAGGTCCTGGCGTGGTGTTAATATGGTGCAGTGTTGCGTGACGAACTTCCCTCCTGGCGCCGTCAGGGCGAGTGATGTCAGGAAACTGTTGAAGAAGCTTATGATACGGGGACGTTCCTGTGACCGTCTTAATGGAAGCGATCTTGTTGTCGCTTCGTTTTCCCGTGATGGTCAAATTCGTCACCTGGTCCAGCAGCCGTTTATTTCGGACATCCACCAGTAGCTCGTACTTGGCGAGAAAGTCTGCCCCGATGATTGGCCTGGAGACGTCTGCAATGACGAAGCTCCAAGTAAAGTCGCGTCGCAATCCCAGATCCAGGTTGAGCGTTAGGCTGCCATAAGTAGCGATTGTGCTGCCATTTGCTGCTGCCAGTTCGTATGTCGCTTTAGTGGGGCGTCCCTGGACAAGGCGTCGTGGGAAAACGCAGAGATCTGCGCCGGTGTCTATAAGAAATTGGGTACGGGTTACCCTGTCGGTAACAAAAAGGCGACTGACTTGGTTGGGGCTGGTGCTGGTCGCCATCAGTTTGGGCCCCGCGCGTTTTCCTGCTGGAAGTTGCAGGGTTTGGTGCACTTGCTTGCCTTCGTCCCATACTTCCAGTGGTACCAGCATGTTCCCTCGGGCTGACGACCTCTGGACCGACTGCGGGAACGATTGCTCCAACGATGCGGGGTGGCGCTCCTCCCATGCTGGCCAGAGCGTAGTGTCGAAACTTCGCGCCTCAAGGTAGCGAGCTCTTGTTGGAGAGGCTGCATCAACCGCGCCATCTGTGTAACCAATGAATCTTCGGACGATGGAACAGCCACTGAGTTAACTGCCGGTCTACCAGCATAGTCTGCTATGGCGTCGGCCAAGCTGGCCACCTTGTCAAGCGGAGTGTCTTGCTGCGTAGCCAGAACCACCTGCATACTTCTAGGAAGACGACCCATCCATAGGGTTCTCAAAACCTCATCGGGCACAGCGCTGCCGGCGAGGGTGCGCAGGTGTCTCAAGAATTGGGAGGGTTTACGGTCTCCGATTTCTTCATGTTCCAGAAGTCTCCTTATCCTCTGCTCCTGCGTGGAGCTGAGGCGTCTGGTTAGTTCATATTTTAATAGTGCATATGCACCGACCTCAGGGGGCTTCACAATGATGTCCCGGACTTCTTGGGCGTGGGCGCGCTCCAAGGCTCCGAGAATGAAACCAAATTTTGTGGCATCCACGGTCACTCCTGCTGCCTCGAAGCTGCGCTCCACCATAGCGAACCATAATTCTGGGTCAGTAGGGCAAAAAGGCGGAATGCGTACTGCCACTCGGTTGACCTCAGGCGGTGGATTCCTGATGTTGGGTTGCTGGTTACTTGGTTGCTGGCTGTCCTCAGATGTTCCGCTCACAAGAGACATGATGATGATTGGTGCGCGAAATTTATCACCGAAGAGTTTATTTCGTGCGCGACGTGCTCGCGGTAGACGTACTTGCACGCGTCATGCTCACTGTCGGATTCACAAATGTAAACTTCGTGGTCACTAATGTGAACGTCGGTGTCACCAATGTAGCAATTGTACGTGCTACGTAAACACAGTTAAAAGAAAACTCTAGAATCATCGGTTGATAGTTTTTTTATGTGCCATTAAAATTTTCACAAAGTTATCAACATATGGAGAGTGACAGTCTAAACAATAAAAAAAATAATCGGTACCATTTGTTTCAGCTTGCTGTTCAAATGAATTGGAATTCGAATTGCTTGAATTTGAATTCTTAAGTAAGTACTTCTCACAGCGCAGGTTGTTAAGTTGGCTCGCCACATATCGATCGTTTCGGGCGTAATCCAACACGTGACGTAACAACAATGCGTGGTTGCTACAAGTGCTTTAGGCCTGTCGGGTCACTCTCGTCTCATTTCTTGAACGTGGAGGGAGGATTCACGACCCGTAACTCCACACAACCCCGTGAGTATATGATTGCATATAGGACGAAACCGGTTCGCCCTAAGTAAATAGTAAACTTTGGAGGAGTAGGAATTTGGAGGTATCTGGGCTTGGGTGAAGACCTGAAGGCAGTGCATGATGGCGAGAGGAAGGTTCGGTTGGGACGCGATAACTTAGGTATCAATCAATCGAACCGTGCCAAAAGATTGTGCGAATTTCGAGTTGTAACCTAATCACCTTGCTTACTTGATGGAGGCAGGAGCCAAATTTTGCCAGAAAAGGGTTATTCTGAGTTCGTCAAATATGCAATTAACTAATTACATTAACCTACTAAATCCATCTTTATATGTACCTTATAGCAGCTGAATCAAAATGGAGGGGCGCCAAGCAGATACAAGATACAATCATAATCAAATTTACTAACATTTAACCATTTGAGTTATATTTAATTATCTGTTCAATTAGTCATGTGTAGTTTCGATTAGTACTGTTTATTCATGAATTCATTAGGATGCAGGGAATCATAATAAACGACAAAGGGAAGTTAGCTCATTTAGGGAAATTACTTAAAGTTAGATTTGCAAGAGAGAGACCAATACAGTTTGAAACTCAACACTCCGTTTAGGATCAAAAGGGTTACCACAAAAATGAAAGTAATTAAAGTCCTATATCATAAATCAAAAAATTACACAACGTTTGATGGAGTTTAATTACAACCTAAATACGAAAATATTTACGTTCAAAGTCGTAAATAACGTATTAATTAGTTAAGTACATATATCTCTAAAGATATGTAGTACAAGGGAGCTTTAAGTAGCTTTCTGTAGTTATCAGAGGAAATAAGGGTCCAATTTTCATAAAGGCTTGTGTGACGTAGGGGAGGAATTTTCCATCCCTACCACACATATGCAAAGCCTTAAGAATTTAAATATCGATCAGAGCCAAGAGAAAAGAAGAATATTATAACTGTCTTGCCGAAGACCAGGAGAGTTATATAAGAATAAAATACAACTATACGAGTAAGGGAGAACATCACAATGTAAAAAAATAAGTCCAGCTCGTTGCCTTGTTTTAGGAACTTAATAAATATGATCAGGATCTTCTTTTGAATGTGATTTTTAACTAGTTTACATCCATGCCATTTTTATGTCTTTTTGTTTTTAATTAATTGTTTCCTCAAGTTGATGAAACTGAAGAAATACTCTTGTCCCATCTCAATGACATCATATTTGGATTTTCTGGAAGCTAATCTAACTGCTGGGTACCACCATGAAGGATCAAATATATTTATTTTCTTTATAGAAATTTCGATATATCAACAGGTATCACTCATCAGAATGAACTTCTTTCCATTAGCATTAGCTACCAAATACTTATACATACATAAAGCGATTTTATCTGAGCCACGACCAGCCACTCATTCATGTCACATGTAATTTCTAGCTTCATTGCTCCGAACATTAAAAAAAGTTAAATTATAAACTGCCAGGTGCCGTATATAAAAAAATTATCTTCGAACGTATTCTAAATTAAACTCGATGAAATTTACAGTGGATTCAGAAGCAAGGGTTTTAGATTGGATTTTACAATTCTGTACAGCAATTTTGCGTTGTCTGTGGCTATCATACTCATCCAAAAGAATATTTTTCTTCCGTATTAGCATTTTCGTATTTAACACACGAGTCGCACATATCTTCGCGTGGTTGTTGGAACTATAGGTTACAGGGGTGAAATATGTTTCGGCTTAACCATGTTTTTTCAGGAACAAAATTTGTATCCTTACACAAGTCAACATATATAGTGTACATTACACATACGTATGTGTAATATCAAATCGGCGACTAAATATTTAAATGAAGTGTTCGCCCTACAGTAATGTGACGGTACTGTTGGAAAAGACATAATGTGGTCCTTAGATTCTTCTGGTCTTTTATCTCCAGGTAAATGTTTTCCCCTTTTGTTTTGGAGAACTTTTCCATTTTCCAAGCTATTATTAATTATATTTCTAAAAAAGGTTTCAGTAATATCCAATGTAGTCAAGAAAAATTCTTGGCATTCTTGGATTCTCGAATCGCTCTTAAAGAAGAAGAACTGTCTTGACTTTTGGCATCGTGACTCCTGATTTTCTGCTATTTTTATTTTGGTAGCAGTTGTAGTAACATTAATTTCGTTTCTGGGGATGCTGTGTAGAGAGTATTTTTAGGGGAAGGAAGGATAAGAAAGGAAGGAAAGATTAAGAAAGGGACCCTCAGAAATATTAAAAAAGGAAGATTAAGAAAGGGACCCTCAGGTGGTTTGGGCACGTAGAGCGAATGAGCGAAGAAAGTAGTGTAAAAAGAATATATGATGCAAATGTGAATGGTAGAAGAAGTAGGGGACGCCCGAGGAAGACATGGCACGATCAAGTGAATCAGATACTTGAGACGGGCCATGTCAAAAGCCAGAATAATAGAAGAGTATGTATGAGACGATGTATGAATGTGAGTGAGGCAAAGAGTGTGTGCCAAGATCGAGTTGTTTGGCGGTCCGTCCTCTCTGCCTACCCCTGCGGGGAAACGGCGTGATGGTTAGTGAGTTAGTTTTAGGAAGGATGAGAAATTCTTAGAAGGAATAAGGTATAAGGGGTGGTTATGAATTTGGGGGCCAGTGTGACGGACGAATGAATGACCATCCTTTCCACTGCGATGTAAGAGAATGTTCCGAGAGAGTCCTGCTGGAGAGGTCAAAAGATCTCCCTCAGTCTCTCCCGACCCAGCCTGCCACGCTGTCGATGGCAGACACATCTGCCGCCAAGATCCGGACAAACCTGACCCCATAAACCCGGGTACCCCTGCTAAGTCACCAAACGTTATCCAATAAATGATTCCCGGGGCGGCGGTACCCATACCCGCCTCTGAAATAAGATATTTGTGGCACCTGAAGAATGAAGAACGGCAAATCATTTTAGGCGATTTAAATATTAATACGATTCCTGAGTACCACCGTCAATCCGAAGATTATCTATGTCTGCTTGCGGAAAATGGGTTTTTACAGACAATTAACAGCCCTACCCGAGAACAGGGTACAAGTAAATCTTGTCTAGACCACATTAACATTAAAAAAATTAAACATATCGAATCATTTGTTATCCACACCACAATTTCCGACCACTATACTACAGCTCTCTGCCTTAAAAATAAACCTCCCACTACAGCTAAAATTAAATACATACCTCGAATAAACTACTTCAACCTCCTTGAGGACTTAAATTCAGAAAAATGGGAAAACGTTTTAGACCAAAGGGATACTGATTTAGCAATGACGAAATTCATCACCAAGTTACACTATTACATATCTAAACACACTAGTAATAAACTCATACCTAACAAACAATTAAAACTCACGCCATGGATCACCCCTGGTCTTGTCAAATCAATATACAGGAGGAATCAACTCCACAAAAAGGCGAATAGGAACCCTGAGAATATTATACTACAAACTAGATATAAAAAGTATAGGAACTTGTGTAAAAATTTAATTACATCAACTAAAGAAAACTACTTTAAAAAAATTATTTACGAAACCAACTATACGTCAAAAACGCTATGGGAAGCATTTCGTAATATAACTAAAACCAAAATCAATAAATCATCTGAAATTAACTCATTGAACATTGATAACACTGTCACGTCAGATCCAAAAAAGATGGTAAATTTTTCAAATAACTACTTCGCGTCAGTGGGAATCACACTGTCAAAAAAAATTCTTGATAAAAATAGCACAACTGAAACTGATCTTGCTAAGATAACTGACTGTAATCTCAGTCATAAAATAGATAACATTCGAACTACATCACAAGAAGTGATGAAAATAATTGACGAGCTTAAGTCATCCAATGCTTGTGGCCCAGATAAGATCTCTTCAAATCTGTTAAAAAATATAAAATCCGCCATAGCATCACCGATATCGTTCATTTGTAATCTAAGCTTTAACTCTGGTAAATTCCCCAATCATTTAAAACAATCAATTGTAATTCTACTTCACAAAAATGGGGATAAATCACAAATTTACAACTACCGACCAGTTTCTTTGATCAACTCTGTGTCTAAAATTATTGAGAAGATTGTTAAGAATCGGCTCAGCCTGTACCTAGAAAACAATAACATCCTTTCCAATAGCCAATTCGGTTTCCGTCCAGGTTTAGGCACTGAAAATGCCATTGCTAAATTGACAAAAATTATCTCTAATAACATAGATAGAGGTACAAAATGCATTGCGCTCTTCCTAGATCTAGCAAAAGCATTCGACACTATCTCTCACAAAATTCTGAAGAATAAACTACAACGCATTGGTATACAAGGTCAGCTCTTCAATTGGTTGTGTAGCTATTTAGATAACAGGAGCCAAAGAGTGCTCATCAACGACACTATAAGCGATTCAGCTAATATTAAATTCGGTGTACCCCAAGGAAGTAATTTAGGACCACTTCTATTCAATATATATATAAATGATCTATGTAACAGTTCCCTTGCCGACCACATTATCACCTTTGCTGATGATACAGTCTTACTATTTGAAGACAAAAGCTGGAATGTTGTTCACAGCAAAGCAGAAGTAGGGTTAAACAAGGTCAAACAATGGTTAGACAATAATCTCCTAACACTTAACCTAGATAAAACCAAATTCATCCGTTTCAGAGCAACACAAGCAGGAGAACCAAAAGAATTACACAACATCATTATTCACCATTGTATTGACCGGACCACATGTAAATGCTTAAACTTAGAATGTGTCGATAGTATAAAATATCTAGGAATTATCATAGATAAGTCTCTGAGATGGGACGAACATATTGTCTCAACTTCTACAAAGATTAGAAAACTTACTCATCTATTCATGTCTGTTAGAAATATTCTTTGCGTAAAAGATCTGAAACAAATGTACCATGCCTTGTGTAACTCACTGCTAGAATATGCATCCTTGGGATGGGGCGGCTGTTCCAAAACAATAATTGATCCCCTAGAAAAAGCACAAAAATCACTTTTAAGGGTCATCCTTAAGAAACCATTTAGGTATCCCAGTGAGCTATTATTTCAAGAGATACGAGTTCTTGATGTACGGCAATTGTACATAAGAAAAATTATTTTACATACACAAAAACACCGACACCACTATCCATCCATCGTTCATCTCCACAACACCCGTCATGCAGGGAGGAATCCAGTAATTCCGCCTACTACAAACACATCACATGCCCAAAGACAATACTCATACTTAGGGCCTAAATTGTTCAACTTCATACCCGATGCTTGGAAACTGAAAAGTACAAGTATTTTACGGAAATTGGTTAGCAACTGGCTTCTGGATATGGGGAGAGTCGAGAGCGAACATATGCTAACACAATCTCACATCCCTAATATGTACTAAAAAGTTTATGTTAATGCATAAAATAAAACTTTTGCTCTGTTTTTTGATCCGTGTAAAATAACGACTGGTCTTTGATTCTTGTAAAATAACGACTAGACATTTCAAAAATAATTTTTGAAAATTTCTATAACATTGGAAATTCATATTCATATAGTCGGGTTTATAAATGGATAATTTCTTTTACTTAGGTAAATGTAAAAATAATAGTAAAATTAAATGGTCATAAATGCTTTGGAAATTCATATGTCAAATATTGGTGTATAAATGTGTAAATTCTAATTATGCAACTGCAAATGTTCTCCAAAATAACCCAGAAAAAATCTCATAATTGTGATCTCCCGAAAGAAACCATTCACTTATTCGGAATGCAATTATTAATGTAATTAGATGTAATGCCTTTGTAATTTCATTGAAAAAAAATTGGTTAACTTTTTTACCTAAAATATTGAATTCGAAATTGGATAGGTCCGATGGTTTCGAACTCCTGAAACTCCATAGAGAGGTACATGTGGTCGGTACCATCGATACATCGCATCGGCTTGGTACATCAAAACATACTTATAGGTGTAAAAGATACGGTTAATGTTGCAATTTTGCAAACCTTGGATCACGTACTTTTAAATTTGCTGGTTGGATTTTTATATTATGTACGTATTTTTTTAATCGTAACATATTAATATTATATATCTCACTGTACTAAATTTTGTTGCCTATATTTTTATTTAATTTATATACTTTTTATTCCCATCGTAACTTTATCAAAACTATTTGTTTTCTCATGTAAAAGATGGAGGTACTGCCTTATTATTTATATAAACGCCATCTGGGCGTAAAATAAAAGAAATAAATAAACAACTAAATAAATTAATGTTCTCCAAAACGAGCTTAAAAAATCATTTGTCATATAGTTGGATTATAATTGTGTAATTTCTACTATTTAAGAAATTCTAAAAATTATAGTACTTTATTAAAATTAAATAGTTATAAATACATTGGGAATTCATATGTCAAATATTGCTTTATAAATGTGTAAATTCTGACTATGCAATTGTAAATGTTCTCTTAAATGGCCTGGAAAGAATCTCCAAATTGACCTTGAAAAAAATCACATCTTTGCGATTCTTTTAAAGACTTAAAGAAACCATCCATTAATTGTATACAATTCTTAATTTTCTCAAAAGTTGTCTTGACAGAAGCAAATTCCCGTGATATCTTGAACGAAACCATTCCTTTGTTAAGAATATTATGAACTAAATATACAATTTGGCTGTCCTGAAACGGGTATTCTGCCCAGTTGGACAGACAAAGTATCATATTGTAATGTATTGTAATATATATGCATATGTAAATAAATAAATAAATAAATAAATAAATAAATAAAGTGACACATACAAGTTACTTGATTTTTTGTTACGGTTTCAAGAAGATAAATAAAGTTGGTCTTGAAGTTACAGTAGAATTGTAAAAGTGAAGCATGAAGGTTTACACAGAGTTTATAAAAAAAGTGCTTCAACATCTGCATCATTTAGCCATCATTTTAATTCTTTTATGTATAGTGATATTTTAACTATTCTTTTATCATTGCATCGCATGCAGGGAACTCGCTAGTCTGTATACATAAACATTAAAATATGTTTGTTTCCGGGTGTGTACGTATGTCCGCTATGCGTTGCTAAACCATTCATCCGATTGCGACGAAACTTTGGGGATTTGATTTGTGCATGCCCGCGATGGTTTCTGTATACAATAGTGAGCTCTGGCATCATGAAATTGTGCATTGCTAAACCGTTCATCCGATTGCGACGAAACTTTGGGAATTTGATGTGCGCATGCCCGCAATGGTTTCTGTATATAATAGTGACCCCTGGCATCATGAAATTAGGTATTGCTAAACCGTTCATCCGATTGCGATGAAACTTTGGTGAGTTGTTGTGAGCACGTCAACGAAGGTTTCCATATACATACTGGTGAGCTCTGGCATTATGAAATTTATATAAAAAATGCAATTGGTGGCACACGCGCCGGTTAAAAATTGAATGTGTGGAATACGGGAATTGGGAGGGGAAATCGGGAGGGGGGTTCGTGGGACGGGGGAAGAGGAAGAGGGGAGTGGGGAGAGGGAATGCGGAGAAGGCAGAGTAGAAACGTGTCAGGGAAAGGGAAATGCAGAAGAGGAATACGGGGCGGAAGAAGAATGGGACGAAGGGAAAGGACAAGCAGGGAGAAATAATATCTTTATTTTGTGGCATAGCAACGCATGCCGGGAACTACAAACCCAGAAGCTAGCATATTTTGATTTTCATATATATACACGGTGTCCGGAAACTCGTAGTACAAGCGGAAAACTGGTGAACCTACATCACGTAGACAACCCAAATAAACATAAAGATTTTCAATTTAAGCATTTTCAAATTTAAAATTAAAAAAAAATATATATTTTTAAAAAAATTCGGCTTATTTAGGGTTAAAATTTTAAAAAGGCGGAAATGTCATGATGACAGATGGAAGATGTTCCACCTCACGGATAATACGGAACGTTCAACGTTGTCGAAGTTTGATGCACGGATAATACGGAATGTTCCCTTTTTAACTAATAGACAATCAAATATGACGTTTGTCGGAAGTACCTACCAATCTTATAAAATAAATTATCTAAAATAAACTCGCATTTCATCATCATTTTAAAAAACATCCCAGGTTTTTGAATGGTTTGTTGGCAAAGCAGGATTTGTCTAGCGGGTTTGTGTAATTATTCTAATAAATTTCTTTCCATGTTCTACTGTTATAAATACAGGTACAAACTTGTCAATAATGCATTCACTTTCTTATACGCAAAAATATTTTTTCTATGATTGGCAGCATTGATGAAATGTTAAAATAAAAACGATGAAACATGGCGTTTCCGCGCGAGTGGATTAATTTTAACAAAATTAAAATGTTAAATCCATATTTTTGGCATGTTTTTTGTTCTCCCCCGACATAAATACTCACTTTTCGTAATAATAAAGCTTAATCTAACTGTTTGGATAAAAAGTATTCCGTATTAACGAGTAAGCGGTTTAATGCATAAAAAATAACATTTATTCTCCCACCTCTTCTCTTTTAAACAATATGGTTAATTAGCGTACCTGTTTATTTTGTTATGTAGATAGTAGCCCCGAGCGGAGCATGTGAGCGTCCAAGACATTATTCCATCGTAATGCACAATAATTAATCATGTTTAAATATGAAAATAACACACACTTTGTTTTAGAGTTTGTTATGATGAAATGGTGTTTTATTGATCTCGCACAAGTATTATTAATCACGTTTAGATATGAAAATAACACACAAGTAACACAAACTTTGTTTTAATGTTTGTTAAATGAAAGGGTATTTAATTTTTTTTATTACTTTTTGGGATATTATGCCGTGTTGCGTTGCCTCCTTCTTTAGCCAACGTTTCGGACAGCGTAACAGTGTCCGAAACATTGGCTAAAGAAGGGGGTAGCGCAACACGGCATAATATCCCAAAAACTAATAACAAAAATACTTTTGGCCGTGAAAATCTAAAATCGTATCTGGGGTATTTAATTAATCACATTTAAATATGAAAATAACACACAGTTTATTTTAAACCTTGTTAAATGAAGGGTTTGTACGCCGTTCAATAAGAAAAGATATCAATCGACCGCAATCTTCATCATACGTCAACGACCGCAATCAACAAGAGACAAAACAAACTGACGAAAAATAAAGAAATACATTTGTGGGTAAACAAATATCCGGTCAGTCCTATTAAATTATCGCTGAACACTGGGAATATTATTTAATTTATTTTAGCAGCATAGGTATGATTTTTGCAGAGTTAATTATTGCGGACATCAAACAAAAATAGGTATACCTATCAAGGGTATGATGGATGGGTAGGAATCTGAGAGTCAGTGTATCCAGGAGTGACGGACGCATGAATTCATTCCTCCCATGGCTGTGGAATATGATTTTAATAGTCCAGTCAGCCTAAGTCGTAGAACACCAATTGAAACACCATCGACTACTACCATTTAGACAAGTGTTTAGCCAAAAGTCCCCGCTCCTACGCCCCTTGCTTCCCCGCCTGTGCCCGCCCAAACATGAAAAGTGTAAGGGTTTTTTAAATCACGTCTATCTCGATTACTAAACAACACATCGGGTTGAATTTTTTTTTATTCTCTTTGCTGTAACATTGTCTACAATTAATATTCAGTTAACTTTCGTCGTAACTTTTACCGTTTGTTTGTAATTCGTATGAAAAGGTAAAAATTTGTATATTTTTTGGCATGTAATTTTACATTTTGTCACAGAACTTTTCAGGCCGACATTTTATGAAAAAATGTTTCCTACAAAGATCGTAGCCCTTTCTATGAGCTGTAAAGTTATATATTTTAATGTGTACTTTATGGCTAGAAAACATCAGATATCAACCGTGAATGCTTGGTGCACCATCTCTGCGTCGCTCCGCGGCAGCCGATTCATTACCGCACTATTAATGTATGATGTTTATACTCATTAATTGTATTTTTTGTCAATTGTTTTAAATTTTGGTTATACTGAAGAAGTGAAATTATGCTTACTGGTATCAGTTCAAGTTTCAGCAACTAAAAATGCCAGAGTATTTCAGTTTAAAATCTATAACTTTATTTATTGAATGGAAGTATAAACTAGCTCGAGTTTCGAAAGAGTACGGCCTCAACCACTCTCTCGATCTCCTGCCATGCAGCTGGTAGGCAGACAAATAAAAGCCGCCAAGACTCGGACAAACCTCACCTCATGAACTCGGGGACCCCTGCTAAGTCACCAAACGTAGCGAACTACTTGGGGTGATCTACGACGAAGGCGTCTACTAATATCTACAGGAATTCCAAAAACTGAAAAAATCTAACTAATATCTATGAGAACCAAAGTGCGTACGAATATCTACAGCTCAATTGCTGACTAATATCTATGAGAACCAAAGTTGACGAATATCTACGGCACTGGCATAGGTTGGATTTGCAATTATGTATACCATATTGGAAAACGTAATAATGCAGTTTAAAAAAACTTTATTTATGTATGTATGTAAAAACCCCTAATATCGACCTATTGGACACATTTAGCTGATTATTAAGGATTTGGGTTTTTGTTTTAACAGCTTTCTTTATTTCGAGTGCTTCTAAATTATGTAGTCTGTTACCATAACTATTTCTATGTGAGTTAGGTTAGGTTAGTTTAGGTTGAGGTGCCGTGTATTTCGAAATAAATATCTTTGTATTATGACCAATAAATTATGTTCAATAAATTATTGTCCTCGTAAACAGCAAAATACGTAATATTATGCAAAAACTTCATGTACTTTAAACAATTAAGCCTTTACGTAATTAGTAATTACGTAATTGAAGTAATTTAAGCTTCTCCGTACAACCTCTTGCTCAGCTGCCCTCTGTAGATATTAGTCCAACCTACGCTCTGTAGATATTAGTCAACACTAGGACCGTCATAGATATTCGTCCGATCTTAGCTCTGTAGATATTAGTCAACACTCTGAAGTTCGTAGATATTAGTCCAACATATGAGCTGTTGATATTCGTCCGACATACAGGTTGTAGATATTAGTACCTGGAGTCACCTACGGCAGAGGTGTTGGTTATCCAATAAATGGTTCCCGCGGTGGCGGTACCCATACCCGCCTTCTAAATTGATAAATTTTATTACATTATAAAAAAATAATAAAAAAAGCTTGTTCAAATTGGTTCGAACACGACTGTAGTCAAATGGCGGCCATGTTTGTTGTGTGCCACATCAGCAACCATTTTTTATTTCCGTTCCCGAGGATAAAACGGTCCAAGTCCGAAATTTGAAGAAATGAGTTTTTGATGTAGACTTGAAGTAAATTATCATGTTTATCAGTGGCAGAAAAATGGAAGTCCCATTATGAAGAAAAAATAGATTTTCAAAATTGCATGTGGATGCAAGTACCATGATGCAACAACTATCATAGAAGCAGAAGGGTGTACCATGGACTTTATTCCTTTTATAATACACCACATGTCATAACAAAATAGTCCACTTCATTTAGAGGCAGTAGGACTCAAGTCCATGTTTTTGTTTTTTTTTTACATGAGCTCCACACAGGAGACCCTGAGGAAAATAATTTCCCTCGGGGCCTATTTCATCTTTGGGGATGCTGTGTGGAGGGGTTTTTTAAAGGAAGGGAAGGAGAGGAGAGTTCTGGGAAGGAATAGGGTTTAAGGGGTGGGTAGGAATCTAGGGTTCAGCATGTCCTGGTCATCCGCCTGCAAGACCTAGACAAACCTCACCCCATGAACCCGGCACCCCTGCTAAATCACCAAACGTAGCGAACCACTTGGGGTGATCTATGGCAGAGGTGTTGGTTATCCAATAAAGGTTCCCAAATTGAAAAGTTGACTCAAGTCAGCGTTTTTTTTTAAACAATTATTTTTAAAGGCTTTACTATAAAAATTTAGTTTAATTTGCTCCTTTTTAAAACAAAACTAACTGATTTAATAATTAGTTTTTTTCTTATCTATCATACAACATCTCCTGAACATTTACCTTTTTGGACTTGCTTCCGTATGTTTCGGGTACATAATTTGGTTCGCAAGTTCACAGTTCAAGGCCAAGCCATTCGGATTAGTAGCTTACCCCTTCTATTGTGTCGATCGAACCGAGCGCAGAAAGGGACAGCAAATTTCGCATTGCACTTTGACTTGAAAGCGCGAAAATAATGAACAGCTGTTTTTAACCGTGAAACGACCGTACTACACGGAATAAAATTATGGATAATTTCAAAATAATGCTTTAAATCCGTATTTCTTTGTTTGTTTTCTTTTAATTAGTTTTTATTAGTTAGGTACTATGAACGTCAGTAATAATTTATAAGAATTTGACCAAAAAAAAAATCAACTTCTGACTCGATTTACTCGAAAACGAAAGCTCAAATCAAAAAAAATTATACCACAAAATCGACTCCAAATGTGATGAGGATTCCCCAGTTTCCCGCTTGTACTACGAGTTTTCGGACACCTTGTATATAGGTTTCCCCCTAAAACCATGCAAGCGAAGCCACGGGTAAAAGTTATGATTTATAAAAGAGAATGCATTGCCACTTACATAAAATTTGCAACGCCACTTAAGGCGATCCAATAGTCCAGGAAAAAATCGAAATTGGAATTCACGCCCCTTTAAGGGAGGAGTCTAAAAATACTTGAGAAAAAGCTTTTGGAAAGGTTGGAAAAGGTATTTGAGATTTTTTTTTACAGGTTGATTTCATAAAAACCTGTAAAAACATTAACTCCTTTTTTACGCATTATTTATTGTGATGACCGTGGCCGTGCTCCTTGGGATGATGGATCCAGATTCTTCTGATTAGGTTGGTCTCAGTACAGGTATTCCAATAATAAGACGTAGGTAGTCCATTGATATTTATTGCGAAATGATGTACAGTAGTGCGTCTTAGGAAGTCTGATGGTAAAGAAAACAATGGACAGCTATCACACACTTATATATGTTCCTCATGCTGTCTCACTATACACGCATGTCTCTTTCATACTGCAAGACATACGTTCACGAAATCAAGTGATTTCACGAAATCAAGCGACATGGAGCCACACGTCTATTTCCCGCTCCGGCCGGGCGTGACTGGTACGAAATAGGTGTGGCGTGGTCAGTAGTTCTTCGGGGAACGGCATAGAGTTCACTTTGAAAAACTAGCGGCCGTATTGTAAAATAACAACGCAAAAATGCATTTTTTATTTTAATTTGGAAAGTTTGGTCATAAATATCAATTTTTTTGCGATTATTATAAAAGAAACTGAATTTGCCACGTTATACAAAACCATATCCGAAAAGAGGTTTATTTATTATTATTATCATTTCAACAACTATGCTAAACAACCGACGGCTATTTTATGTTTTAATTGGTTATTTCATTTTTATTTTAATATTTCTCTTCTCTTTTTCTTTCTCTTTTTTCTACAACACATGTTTGTAGGACTATAATATGCAATGCATACAGAAGTTACCTATATGTACCTATTTACCTTTTCTTTTTTAAATTTATATTATTTTGATAACTATGCTAAACAAATAACAGTTACTAGGTTTTAAACTTTTTATTTTTTATTTTATATTTTTTCTGTTCTTTTTATTTCCTCTTTTTATTTCATCAATTTTCTTTCTTATTTTTTGTACATTAAAAGATTGCTTTCTCATTAAAAGACCTATAAAAAATTGACTGATATCTTTAAGGGCCAAGGTATGTCCTACACGTAGTATTTCATTGAAGCGTCAAAAACAAAAACATACGATCAGATTTTGCATTATTAAGTATGGCTTCATCTTAAGGTCCTTTAACCAGCCAGTGGCCGAGAATCCAAATTTCGTCGAAAGATGTTTTACAATCGTACAGGGCGGTTTCAATGAGAAAGATTAATCTTTCTCGGTACCAGCTATTTAAAATTATTACTCAATATAGATTTTATTTCATTCAAAATTTGCTTTAATTTATACCTAAAATTGCTGAAAGTTGTGATAATAAAACTATTATAATTATGAACATTTTGTAATTATTTTTTGATCATAAGTAATGATAATTATCCAAAAATATCTACAAAAAATAATAATTTAAAAAATTCTTAAATATATTAGTTTGTAATACCGTAAATAAAATAAAATTATTATTGTTAAGATAACACGAAGCGACGTGAGCTCCATCTATATCAAATTGTGTGTACTTATAACTGTCAATTGTGTGTCGCGGCTCGAACTCTGAGCAATAAGATTGTCTCCCGATATATTTGATTAATATAAATAAATTCATTGCTTTAAAGAACTGTTGTTATTTATAACCCTTTAGGTTATGGGCCCAGTAAGTGAAATATAAACAATTTCGTGAACAATTAGTGGGATTTGCAGTGTTATAAGCGAGAACAGTTTTTGCGTAAACAAAATTATAAAACGGCGCCATCTTGGTAGTGAGCATCGCTAAGGTGACGCGGACTTAGAAGTTACGTTCCGTATTGTTTACATCGTTGGAATGCAAATACGTTCAATTGTTTTGGAGTTGAAGAGACTTCGAAATGGCTGCTTCTATTAAAATTGATCAATTAACTGCAAATAACTATGACACCTGGAAGATACATATGCGTGCTATTCTAAAGAAAAATGATTTGTGGGAGTACGTATCGGGTTCATTACCTAAACCGTCATCAATGGACCCTAAGTATGCAGAATGGATTAAAATGGACGGAAAGGCCGAATCGGATATATTATTGGCGGTCAGTCCGAGTGAATTAGCTGCATTGGATGGCTTAGAAACTTCTAAAGCTATATGGGACAAGCTAAAGTCTATGTATCAGTCGAGTGGACCCGCAAGGAAGGCCTCTTTGTTGAAAAAATTGGTTTTGACTCGTATGCAGGAAGAAAGTGACCTACGTAAACACATAGCGGATTTCTTTGATGTTGTCAAAAAACTCAAAGAAATCGGATTGATCGTTATTGATGAACTTTTAGCCATATTATTGCTGTATAGTTTGCCGGATTCTTTCGACATGTTCAGAACGGCAATCGAATCTCGTGATGATTTGCCATCAACGGAAACGCTGAAGATCAAAAATATCGAAGATTTTGAGGGTCGTCAATCTAAAATTGTTGACCAAGGGGCTATGTTTGTCAAACGTTTCAGTAAAAATGCCTTTCAGAAGAAGAATCATGACCACCGCGATAGTAAGAATTACTTTGAGTGTTACCGGTGTGGTCGTCGTGGACATTTAGCAAAAGAGTGTAAGGTCAAAAATATCAGTGGCAATAAGTATAAACAGAGTGCACAACAGTTATAAGTACACACAATTTGATATAGATGGAGCTCACGTCGCTTCGTATTATCTTAACAAAATGGGATTGCAGAGAGGAAAAACCGTACTCTGGTCGAGATGGCGCGCTGCATGATGCGACAAGCAGGAAGCCCTCCTTCTTTTTGGGCGGAAGCAGTGAATACTGCTAATTATGTGAGAAATAGGTGCCCAACTACAGCTTTAAGTGGCAATATACCATATACACTATGGAATGGGAAGAAGCCTACAGTAATCTACATGCACGTGTTTGGATCTAAAGCATATTATAAAGATAAAGGACTTCAAAAAGGCAAGTTTGATTCAAGGTCACAATTAGGAGTTTTTGTGGGCTATGATACTCAATCTAAAGCTTATAGAATACATGACCCTAAGACGAGAAAAATCGTTGTAACTCGAGATGTAAAATTCATAAATGAAACGGCATTCAAGGATGAGTACAAAGAAATACTTGACGAAGAAGAAGATACTGACCATGAACAAATAAATAAAGAATTAAATGATCCAACCACAAATGATGAAATGAGAGAAAACAGTAGAACGCCTGTAATAGAAGCAGGTGAAAGTAGAGAAACTGGTCTATTACAAAGAAAAAGAAAATCAACAGTCTCATGGGAACGATTAACAGGACCATCAAAAAGAGGACGAGGAAGACCACGTATAATTCGTTCCGGTTCAGTGGGAAGACCGCGAAAGGAGCACAATTTAGTAAGAGATAATACTGAAAGTGAAAATGAATCAGATAATGAAGAGACTAATGTGCACATGATAGCTGGGATAACTATTGTAGAACCGATTACATGGCACCAAATAGAAAAGAGTAATGATGTTGATGCATGGAAAGGAGCCATGGAGGACGAGTATTTGGCACAAATAAAGAATAAGACATGGGAAATAGTTACAAGGCCAAAACAACGAAAAGTGATCGGAAATCGATTTGTATTTAGCACTAAAACTACTGGGAAGAAAGTACGTCTCGTTGCAAAAGGTTGTTCGCAACGGCCAGGGGAGGATTTCCATGAGACATCGTCTCCGGTCGTGAGATCTTCATCAATAAGACTGATAGCTGCTGTATCAGCCGAGTTAGGATTAAATATCCATCAAATGGATGTAGTAACTGCATACCTGAATGGTACACTTAATGAAGAGGTTTACATGGAAGTGCCGGATGACCTAAGCGATGTTTTGAATAGATTACTCGCAAACCAAAAGATTGGTTCCCAAAGAAAAGTTATTAAAGATAAGAATCTAATTGAAACAGCTAAACGCTGGGACAAAGCATTGAGTGAATGTAGTGATAGTGTGTGTGTTTTAAAGAAATCTCTGTATGGTTTGCGTCAGTCAGGGTTACAGTGGTATAAAAAATTAGTGAGAACGCTGATGAAAATAGGTTTTGAAGCGTTAGCACAAGATCCGTGTGTATTCATAGCACAGAAAGGTGAGCGACTGATGTTGATTGCTATTTATGTTGATGACATTATTTTGGCAGGAAATGATGATGTATGGATGAAAAATATAAAGAAACAGTTATCAAGTGAGTTTGAAATGAAAGATTTAGGAAAGATAAGTAATTGTTTGGGTATCGAATTTAGTCATGATGATGAAAACAGAGTGTTTCTTAATCAAAGGGTTTATATAGAGAACGTGTTAGAACGATTCCATATGAGTGAGTGTAAACCTGCAGTGACGCCTCTAGATGTTAATGTGAAATTAGAAAAACCGGTAAGTGTGAATGAGGACATAATGAAACAGTACCCATACCAAAGCTTGATAGGAGCGTTACTTTATCTGGCTGTATCGACTAGACCAGACATAGCGTTTGCCGTAAATTATTTAAGCCAATTTAATAGTAATTATAGTGTTGAGCACTGGAAGGCGGCTAAACGTATCATGAGATATTTAAAAGGTACATCTGAATACGGTTTAGTTTATGAAAGAACTGGGCTGCCTTTGTTCGGTGTGGTCGATGCAGACTGGGGAGCAAATGCCATAGATCGTAGATCATTTTCTGGATTTGCATTTATTTTAGCCGGTGCCCCGATCAGTTGGGAGGCACGTAAGCAACGGAGTGTTGCACTATCGAGTACGGAAGCCGAATACATGGCACTATCCGAAGCTTCAAAGGAAGCCATGTATTTACGTGATGTTTTGGGTAACGTTGGTATTGAAAGTGAGTGTGTGACGTTATTCAACGATAATCAAGGTGCCATCAAACTTGCTCAGAGTAGAAACTTTCATCCTCGCACAAAACATATAGCAGTGAGACACCACTTTATTCGAGATATATGCGAACAAGGTGTAATTGATTTAAAATACTTATGTACTGATGAGATGCCTGCTGATGTTTTGACGAAAGGTTTGAGTGGATCAAAACATCATGATTGTCTGCGTAACCTAGGTATGATGGATGAGAGTATGTAAGAATAGGAATACTCGCTCACGACTTCGAGGGGAGGTGTTAAGATAACACGAAGCGACGTGAGCTCCATCTATATCAAATTGTGTGTACTTATAACTGTCAATTGTGTGTCGCGGCTCGAACTCTGAGCAATAAGATTGTCTCCCGATATATTTGATTAATATAAATAAATTCATTGCTTTAAAGAACTGTTGTTATTTATAACCCTTCAATTATGATAAAGTATTTTCGTAACAAAACACGTGCGCGGATCTTTTTTTTTTATTTTATTTAAACTAAAATTCAAATTCTGAAACATGCGTTTCCCAGATAATTTATTGATTTATTTTACTGCATGATTAGATGATTTGAAATGTGTGTTGTATGATACAAAATTTTGTTTGAAAATTTAACAAATCTGCCAATGACCTATTAGTCTAGAAGCCGACGACAATTAAACTTGTAATGATAGGTCTCCCAAAGTTCATACACAAAAATTGTCAGGTCATTCATAGGGGTACACAAAATGGCGGTGCTGCCGTGTCTGGGATCGGTCAACGCTAAAAACAATAATTTTTGAAAAAAATTATTTTTAAGCTTTCTGTAATGATAAGTCTCCCGTATTCTGATTGTTCCTCGAAACAGGGGAGGGGTGGGACTATACGAAAAGGCAATGCTGCCCGTCCCCCTGATGGGTCATCTCTTTAGTTTTTTGAGGAGGTCGATGATTATAGATACCTGGGTACGAGATGTCTTTTATGTAACGAAAGACATTAGAAAGTATTAAAAAAAAAAAAACAAAATGAAAACGGCTGAAAAATCGAAAAATATCGCATAAAATAGGCGATTTCATACATTTAAACAATCAACGACGCGTAAAATTCATTGTTCGTGATAGTGGAAGGCGTATTTCAATAATATAAATCGAAAAAGTCGGGTAACCGTTTTGAGAGATTTGATTTCAGAGGCGATGTATACGCGACAACTAGTTTGCGACGTGAATACACAATCACCATCGGATTCTTGTGTATTCCTGTGGAAGACAGGCCTAACTCGTTCACTGAATTTAAATTAATTAAAAATCAACCAAATGAAAGAAAACAGAAAACTGACTCACCCAGAGTAAATAAAACTGAAGTACATAATATTATTAAAAACAAGAACAACATGTTGAATCACAAGCAGTCTCGATGCAATTGAAACTAATGGTTTAATTTAAAGGTGCAAGACCAGAGATACCAGTTATACAAATTACTTATTCAGTGGTCATTAGCTATTGGTTCCTTCTGTATTTGAATAACTTATTTCCATCGCAACTTTATCTAAACTATTTGTTTTCTCATGTTAAAGATGGAGGTACTATTATTTATGTAAAAGCGGTCTGGTCGTAAAATAAAGAAATAAATAAACAACTAAATAAATTAATGTTCTCCAAAACGAGCTTGAAAATGAATCATTTGTTATTTATTTGATTTATAATTGTGTAATTTCTACTATTTAAAAAAATTCTAAAAATTAAAGTACTTTATTAAAATAAGATAGTCATAATTATATTGGGAATTCATATGTCAAATACTGGTTTATAAATTCTAATTATGCAACTGTAAATGTTCTCTAAACTGGTCTGGAAAGAATCTCCAACTTGTGATCTCACTAAAGAAACCACCCATTCGCTCTGAATGCAATTATTAATGTTCTCCAAAATGACCTTGAAAAAAAATCACATCTTTGCAATTTTTTCAAAGACATAAAGAAACCATTCCTTCATTCAGAATACAATTTTTAATGATCTCAAAAGTTGTCTTGACAGAAGCAAATTCCTGTGATATCTTGAACGAAACCATTCCTTTGTTAAGAATATTATGAACTAAATATACAATTTGGCTGTCCTGAAACGGGTATCCTTCCCAGTTGGACAGACAAAGTATCAATTTGTAATGTATTCTAATATACATGTATGCATATATAAATAAATAAATAAAAAAAATTAAATAAAAACTTATGGCTAAAAATTGCATCCATCGGTTCATCGATCGCCGATACGAAACTTTATGTGCAATGATTTGATAAATGAACGCGATGCTGTTGTAAAAATGTACTGTACAGGCAGAAAATATATACAGGATCATACCTATCTGGAAGGTCACTAGAGATTAAAATATTAATAATGGTTCCCTGAAGGCCCCACAAGCGAAGAGTTCATGGAGGCGGCTTCAGCTCTCCTAACCACGGCTTCTCCTCTTGGTTCCTCCTGTAGGCCCCGTGAAGGAAGTCCACAGAGGTGGCCTCAGTACTCCTAGGTTCTCCAAAGGCCCCTAGTTTTTAAAAGGTCATTTTTTTCATCCCACGAGTGACCAGGGAAATAGAAGGTCCACTCCAGCACAGCCCCGAGTGCTGGAGTAAGGTCTGAATACTCCGAGATGCGACTTTGTTTCTCGGAGGCACCGTTCGTGACACTGTTCCCCAGGACATTCAGCCTGAGCACGGTAGCTCACACCGTGTCTTAGGATGGCTATTGCAGGTTTGTGTTTCCACGCCCTGAGTGATGGGTTCGCCACACTCCCTACGGTATTGCTATATTAAGCATAGGAAAAGTTTGAAACTTTCAAAACACCTTCTTTCCATCTTCGCGAAGGTTTCTGGAGCATTACAAAAGTTTGTTTAATCATTACAAAAGCTGTCAAAATGTCACAGTTTGAGAATGACATTTTGCAAAACAATTATTGTTCAATTAAAATTCAATTATCGAAACTATTAAATTCGAATTAATTTATTTATTTGAAGTACTCATCTATGGCACTAACCAAAATCGAATCCTTTTTTTAAATTTTTTATTTGGCTTTCACCCATATAGATACGATTTTAGATTTTCACGGCCAAAAATTATTTTGTTATTAGTTTTTGGGGTATTATGCCGTGTTGCGCTACCTCCTTCTTTAGCCAACGTTTCGGACAGCGTTGCAGTGTCCATCATCAGGGCAGATGTGTAATAGTTAGGGGTGATGTTAGTACTTATTTACTTAGGAGCGATACCGTGTCGCCAGCTCCACTCCTCTACGAGCTGGCGCTACAATATACTTCAACATGTTTTTTGCGTTTAGCCTTGGTGTAATCGTCAATTACCGGATACCAAGAACTAATGAGTTTAGCTCCGTCGTCTCTATTAATATTTATAGGATTTTTGTAAATTTCAATTGCTTTCGTAATCAGGCGTGCTCTATGAGTTTTCAGTCTTCCCAGGACTTCAGGAACAAATCCAAAGTAATGGCCGGTTTCAATTAAATGCTCGGCGATTGCCGATTTGTCAGGGTGGCCAAGTTTACATGCTCGAAAGTGTTCCGATATCCTTTTGGAGATCGTCCGCTCTGTCTGGCCCACATAGACCTTATCACATCCGGAACAGCTGAGTTTATATACTCCATCTGTTTCCAGAGGAAACTTGGTCTTTGCAGGCCTCAAAAAGTCTCGTATTTTTGACGTGGTTCCGAAGACAGTCTTGATGCTTTCTTTTTTCAATAGCCTGGCAATTCTGTCTGTCACATTGTGAACGTAAGGCAGGAAAACGCAGCCCTTTGACTCTTGTTCAATTCTGTCTTCGTTTGGTGCAGATTTGGCACTTATGATTTGCCTTGTCTGCCTTACTGGGTAACCGTTACGCTCCAGTGCATCGGTTAGTTTTCGATTTTTGTTTCTTCACATACTCTGGTCGCTCGGGTCACCAACGTATGGTAAGTCCTCTCTTCTGCGCTGGGTGGTGATGGGAATCAGCATGTAGATACCGATTTGTATGAGTTGGTTTTCTATACACTGTGTGTCCTAGACTACCATCTTCTTTTCGCATCCACATCTAGAAAAGGTAGGATCTTAGAGTCATTTTCCAGCTCCATTGTGAACTTAATTTTAACGTGGAGTGAGTTGAGATGGTTCAGAAATTCGTTCAGTTTCGCTGTTCCATGAGGCCAGATGGCGAAGACATCGTTGACATACCGCCACCATACTTTAGGAACAGCCGAAGCTGTGTCGAGTGCCACTTCCTCAAACTTCTTCTTAAATAAGTTGGCGAGTACTGGCGACAACGGACTGCCCATCGCAACTCCTTCCACTTGTTCAAAAAGTTCACCCTGGAATTAATTTCACCCATTAAGTTTGGCCATTTCTTAAAGTTAGTTACGTATTTAAATTAGGGGTCGTCTATTAATCACGTGAGGCTCGAAAGGGGGGGGGGGTTCGGAAAAAATCACAAAATATCACGAGAGGGGGGAGGTATAATGAGATATCACGTGTGATATCACTAAAAAAATACACGTGATTTGTCTGTTAGTCTAAAACCTCACCACACATCACCAGGGGGGTGGTTAAAAAGTAAATTATATTACCAAATATGGACAATGGGAAAAGACAAATATTCATTATGAATAGAGAGAACTGAACTATAGAATATTTACCATTTATAATAGGCCACTTGCATGGATTTCATAACGACTTGGAAAAAATCGTGTGGATAGATTTTTTTACTAAGATTACGAAAATGTTAGTAAATATTTTAGAAATGTGCAGTTTTTTTTCTTTTTTAAATAAATAAATCCATTATTTGGGCTCATGACGTCAATAAATGAAAATGTCCCGTCTCCGGTAATGTTCTATTAATTTTGTAAGGTTCCACACTGATTTATTTATTTTATATGGTAACACTTTGATTTCAGGTGAATTTTTGAATTTGACATTTAACATTCACTAGATTTATTGTTTGTTCTCTGCGAACTTATCATTTGGTTTGACGTTTTGACAGATGTTACGAAGAGAACCTCGTACATTTTATGCTTTCTGTACCTGTTTTGTGGTGTATGGAAATGGTGCTGATTTTAACAAAATCGAATTTTATAATATTATTATTACAAGTACAAGTATATTACATTGTATTTAATCATATACAGGGTGTTAAAGGACGTACTTGACTTACTTTACCCAGTGATTCCTGACATTATTTGGAGTAAAAAATGTAAATGAAATTTTGGTCTCCGGTGACTTTCTTTTTTTTTCAAAAATTTTTTCTTCAAAATCAAACAAAAAAAAATTCTTCCGTATATCGTTACTGGTCACTCAGCCGGGTGTCCGACGAACCCCTTACCCCGCCTCCAACTGTTCAACAACTACCACTTTTTAATGTTTTTGTAGAAAAAAAAAAAAAAAAAACATCAAAAATGTCACCGGAGGCCAAAATTTCATTTACATTTTTTACACCAAATAATGTCAGGAATCAGTGGTTAAAGTAAGTCAAGTACGTCCCTTAACACCCTGTATAGACGTTCAACATTATGATGATTAATGATCAATAAGATGGATCAAGGAAAAAAATATTTATGAGATGTAATATTTTTGGTATGCCTCGTTATTCTCCTGTGTCATTTGTGTGGAAAACGTTATTTTTTTTTAATGATTTTCGGCTATGTTATTATCGTTTTAACGCACCTATTAAATTGTTTCCCGTTTATAAAAAATTAAGAAATTTTCAAAAAATCGCCAGGGTTTTGAAAATACGATTGAAAAAATAGAATACGGAATGTCTTAGAATATTTGCCACAACCGGAAAAAAAGTTTAAAAAATTTGATGCAAGTGGACCATTACGAGTTTTATAATGTAATTCACAGAACAGGTCAGGTCAGTAGATAATAACGTTTCTCATTCGTAATTGCATACTTGACTTGTAAACATGTTTCATGTGCTATTTCTATTGACGCTGCTATTTCGCTTAGGTAAGAAATCAATTTATTTTAAATCCAAAACTTTTCGACACAAAATTTTCTGTTTATTTCACGGTGGGTACCGCGCGTTTTTATCCCGCGACAAAATATCCTCCGACCAAATATCCTACGGACAAAACATCCTCCAGCAAAATATCCCTCGACAAAATATCCCTCGACAAAATATCCTACGGACAAAACATCCCCCGGCAAAATATCGCTCGACAAAATATCCCTCGACAAAATATCCTACAGACAAAACATTCTCCAGCAAAATATCCCTCAACCAAATATCCCTCGACAAAATATCCCTCGATAAAGTATCCCTCGACAAAATATCCTACGGACAAAACATCCTCCGAACAAATATCCCTCGACAAAATATCCTACGGACAAAACATCCTCCAGCAAAATATCCCCCGACCAAATGTCCCTCGACACAATATCCTACGGACAAAACATCCTCCAGCAAAATATCCCTCGACAAAACATCCTCCAATAAAATATCTACTAAAACCTAACCTAACCTCATCTAACCTAACTTAACCTAACCTAACCTAACCTTACCTAACTTAACCTAACCTAACCTAACTTAACCTAACCTTACCTAACCTTACCTAACCTAACCTTAGTTGACATTTTACTATTTTTTAACAATAATTAATTGTCTTTACAGGATGTTTGTATTATTTTTGTCCCATTTTACTATTTTTTGACAATAATTAATTGTCTTTACAGGATGTTTGTATTATTTTTGTCCCATTTTACTATTTTTTAACAATTATTAATTGTCTTTACAGGATGTTTGTATTATTTTTGTCCCATTTTACTATTTTTGAACAAAAGTTTATTGTCTTTACAGGCAGTATGTATTATTTTTGTCTCACTTTTTGTTAAGTTCAAACAAAGTTATGTTGTTTCATTTATCTATAACTAGCTGACCCGACGAACTTCGTACCGTCTCAGAATCAATAATTGTTGAATTAAATAAAGTTTTTTTATTAAGTTAAAAATTACACAGTTAAGCAATTATGGATGCGCTACTGTCCGTGTTTTGTTTTCGTCAGTATCAGAGATGGCGTTGTGTACGGATTTATATTTTTGTGATTTTCTTACTTTTACAATTACTTACGGGAATTCGGGAGGCGGATACGGGTGCCGCCGCCCCGGGAACCATTTATTGAATAACCAACACCTCTGCCATAGATCACCCCAAGTGGTTCGTTACGTTTGGTGATTTAGCAGGGGTGCCCGGGTTCATGAGGTGACTTATGTCCGGGTCTTGGCAGTTGATGCGCCTGCCCACCTGCTGCGTGGCGGGCCGGATCGAGAGAGACTGGTTGATGGAGGCCTTTTGACCTTTCCAGCTGGACTCTCTCGACCCATTGCCTTGCACCACAGTTGGAGGGATGGATTCATACGTCCGTCACTCCCGGACACACTGACCCCCAGATTCCTACCCACCCCTCATACCTTTTTCCTTCCCAGAACTTTCTATCCTCCCCATTCCTTAAGATCCTCCACACAGCATCCCCTAAGATGACATAGGTCCTGAGAGAAATTATTTTTCTCAGGGCCTCCTGTGTGGAGCTTATGTAAAAAAATGCGTTTCATTTCAGAGATTTATTATAATCATTGTATTTTTCCTTTGGAGGTGTGCAGACATACGTTCACCATTTGTCTCATTTTCGACTATTGACATTGAGTGTGTAAGAAAGAAGGGCAGCATTATATGATTAAAAACAAATGCACAACAATCAACGCATTGACATTTGACGTTTTTGAATGTTTGGAATTCATGCACAGTTCAATATTATACCCCTCACAATATTGCTGCAGTTCTTTCAAAATAGGAGAATTCGTTCCATACAAAATGTATGGGGAAAATAATTTTCTTCATAACTATTTATTTCGTTAACTTTTGTGATGTTTTAATAGTTATTATCCTATCCGGGGCGGAGACAAATCCAACAAATCAAAGATCATCAAAATCAGCCCAGCCGTTCTCGAGTTATAAATAGTGTAACTAACCCGACTTTGTTTTATATATTAAGATGGATAACCATAAAGTTATAGCTACATTCAAAAGTATAAAAGAAATTAAGTTCTACTAGAATTCCGTATTGGAAACACTCTTCCTAATATGAGATAGTATTCCATATAACGGTCATCAAGAAATCCCATATTGGGAACGAGATCAATACAAACATATTCGTAGAATAAAATCTACTTGAATTTAACTTCAAATCTGTATGAAAACATAAAATTTAAGTAATAATATTGTATATCAGTGAAAGATTGACAATTTTGTGAGAAAAAATAATGTGAAACTTACGTGAGTATCAAATCTGTGAGGCACAAAAAGTTAATCACTCTCTCTGGTGAGTGTGGTGTGGTCGGGGTCAGGACGTACTGACATTTTCAAGGTACTGAAATTTTCAAGGTCGATCGGTGGGGAATCGGGAGGGCTGGGTTGTAGAGGCTGTTCTTACTTAAATTTTGAGAAACGCCACCATCTCATATTAGGAACGCATGCCATATTCGGTACATCTCCTCTATTATACACTGTTATTTTGCGACCTCAAGCACCACTCTACGCCTGTGAGTTACACACCGTCCGCTCCCCGAGCGGTCGTACCCCTTCCCCCTCGCTCAAACGGCCCACGCTCTACATCGCAGCGCGGCCGCCATTCTCCGTCGAGCTCCCCTAGCAGCAACCTGTGTCCGTCGCTGCGAGAATGCTTTCGCGCGTACGAGAAAATTCCATAGAATTCTCGAACGGCGACACGCCTGACCCCCGTGTTCGGTGGAGCACAAGTTGATTTTCTCTACGCTGCTGAGCTACCGGTTTGCGATGGGTTTCCTGTCGGGCATAGCCTGCCCTGCTCCAAGGCAAGCGCCTCCTGGGACGCCTCTCCAGCCGCCACCTAGTACCTGTGAGTAACGACTCTCCCCTCATTTTTGTTGTGTCCTTCCATGTCCCGCGAACTATAACCGACCCCCAGAGTAGACACGTATTGAGAGAGATTTGCAGGCGCTACCACGCGCAGTTAGGTAATCTAGTTCGACTGTGATAAATAATTATTGTAAATGTACTGTTTTGATAATTTAAAAAACATAATTAAAAATAAATCTTGGCAAGAGCTTTTACAAATAAAAAACTCAGATGATGCATGGAATTATTTTATTGACTTTTTGAAAAACGAATTAATTAATAATACCACAATTTTAACAAAAAAAATACCTAACAAAATTAAACCCTTGAAATCATGGATAAACTATTCAATTATCAACTGCATTCGTAGAAGAAACGCATTACACAAAAAAGTGAAAGAAAATCCCTATGACATAATATCAATAAACATCTACAAAAGATATAGAAATACATGCGGCGAAGTCATTAGAAAGGCGAAATAAATCTACTACAGACACAAAATCCAAGAAAGTAACAACGATCCCAAAAAAATATGGCAAACTTTAAGGGAAGCCACAAATACACAAAACGCTAAAGACAAACAGGACATAAGTAAACTTTGCATTGACGGAAAAATTATTGACACCTCAAAAAACCCCAAGCTCGTTGCGGATTACATCAATAATTACTTTACAAATATTGGTTCAAATCTTGCTTCTCGTCTACCAAATTGTGGGAATGCTCTACCTGCTGAAGCAGAACTTCAATTTCCCAAAAGAAGTTTCAATTTTCAAACTGTGTCAGGGGAAGAGATTCTAAAAATAATGAATTCCTTAAAAAACACTTCTTCTGCCGGGGTTGATGGAATAACAACCAAGATTTTGAAAACGCTGTCTACGGAAATTACATTTCCCCTAGAATACCTAATTAACCTTAGCATCAGTCAAGGACACTTCCCCTCGAACCTGAAACAAGGTATCGTTATTCCCATACATAAAGCAGGTAACAAGACAGACATAAACAATTACAGACCCATAACTCTACTGACCAGTCTATCCAAAATATTTGAAAAAATTATCAATGCTCAGTTGGTAAAATTTCTGGTGAGCCATAAAATACTCTCAGAAAATCAGTACGGGTTCCAAGAAAACAAGAGTACCTCAGACGCTATTGCCGCCGTAACTGACTTCATTGTAAAAAACCTCGATAAAAGCAAAAAATGTATTTCCATATTTTTAGACCTTTCCAAAGCCTTTGATACAATATCACACAGTAAATTAATAAACAAACTTCAAATAATCGGTATTACAGGCAACGAACTTAACTTTTTTAAGAGCTACCTTGATGACCGCAAGCAACAAGTGAAAATAATGAACACACTTAGCAATCAGTGCTCAACTCACTATGGGATACCTCAAGGTAGCATATTGGGACCGTCTTTGTTCCTTTTATATATCAACGACTTATGTAACATTAACATTCAGGGAAAAATAGTTAGTTTTGCCGATGACACTGTTTTACTATTTGAAGCTGACACTTGGCAAGCTGTTTACAAAAAAGCTGAAACGGATATAAACATTATAAAAAAGTGGTTAGATACAAATACGCTCACATTGAACACCGAGAAAACTAAATATGTCACATCAAGCATAAATATAATAGGTCAACCTCGTGATGACGCCTCTATTAGAATACACACATGTTTAAATTCCGATGAATCTTGTCAGTGTCCCTACATTGAGCGCACTACACAGATGAAGTATCTCGGCCTCACAATTGATCCATATCTCAAATGGAATATTCACACTCAAATAATTGCAAACAAAATAAGAAAAACCATGCATTTTTTTAGAACGATACGAAACTTTCTCGACTTACAACACTTGAAAATGATTTATTTTGCAGTCTGTCAATCCATTATTGAGTATGGTATCATAGCATGGGGAGGCGGTACTGCATCAGCACTAGACCCAATCATAAAGGCACAGAAAACTATTATAAAATTAATTCTTAGACTACCTCTAATTACAGATTCGAACTTAATCTTTAATATTATGAATGTGTTTGATGTTCGGCAGATATACGCAAAAACAATCCTCACTCATCTATTCACAAATATACATAAATACTATGAAAAAAGATTAAATACTCGCTGTATTCGAAACAATAACAAAGAATTACTACAAATTCCCATAACTCATACTACTTTTGGTCAACGTAGCTTCAGATACCTTGCAACAAGACTTTACAACATTCTTCCAATTAGTATAAAAAAATGTGATTCACAAAAAAATTTCAAAAAAAACATAAAAGTTTGGATAAAAAATAATGATAGGGCATTTACCGGTGCACTCACCCAAATTCGAAATTAGTAATGAACCAATGCTGTCACTATTGCACCAATGTTATTGTTATTATTAATGCAACCAATCTATTGTGCGATTATTTTCTAATATAGGTGTAGGTATTTTCACAGAATTATAAATTGACGTAAAATTACTGCCTCAACACAGGCTAGCCTAGTGAGGCAGGTTACGAGAAACCTACGTTTATAATTATAAATCTCTATTCTTTAAGTACCTACTGTTATATGTATATTGTTTACCATTATTATCTTTTGTACTTATGCAACTTTTAAACTATTGTATACTTTTTTTGTAGTTATAATTCTTTAAATTTTTGTTCAATAAAGATATTTTATTATTATTATTATTACTGTTTTGCTGTATTTGTGTGTTCTCGGCAATACAAGTAATGTTCACCTTAGAAAATCTTTTATTTGACGAGGCATGAGGAGTGTTGGCATATTCTATATACCCCCCCCCCTTTAGCTACCTACGACCTTTGATGCTGAGAGCCCTTCCTGTTCTGCCGACCTATCTGAGCTAGTTTTGGTGCAGAATGTGGGTACTTCCACAGAGGTACGCGACACTGTCGCCAATGTGGGGCGTTTTCCTAGCATTTTGATGCCAACACCGAGTCATTTTTTTCTTTCTTTCCTTCCCGCCAATTCTGTCACCCTCCGCGTGTACTCAGTCAAGTAAAAGATCGTCTAAATCCTCCGATGCCCTGGTAATTGCCTCCTCATTCATATGTTACAAAGTTAATCATATGCCGAATGTGCGGCCACCAAACTGTCAGTTATACCCGCCGGGGATGTGTTCCCGCGCATTTTTGTGTATTCTAGAAGATTACGCGGGACTCCAGCGTAACCCCTTAGAATGTTCGATGGGAATTCGAAACAACAAAAGCATATACCTACCTACCACAATATGGTTATAATTAATGCATTTTTCTCCTCATAAATGTTATAGGAACATATTATTACGCGTTACTCGTATGAATAATGTAATGTTTTTTTTCTCTCTTTTCCCCTTTTGCGTGCAATAGGTACCGTTGTTCTATTAAACTAATGTGGTTATGTTTTACCCGTGAAGGAAGTGAAGTGAATTGTTCGGAACAATAAGCCGTGAAGTGTCGCATCTCGTTCCTTTTGAGATGCAGAAGTGTTTATTACCTTACAAAAAGTGTTATTTTTACAAAAGTGCTTTGTGAAAATTAAACTAACTACCCTCACAGGGGAACCTATCGCCAATTTTTCTCTCGGCCAAGTGTTTATTACCTTACAAAAGTGGTGTTTTTACAAAAGTGCTTCGTGGAAACTAAAATATGCACCCTGAGAAGGTGACCGCTGGCCAATTTTTAAAAATTAAAACACTTTGAAAAATTTTCGACAATTTTCAAAAGTGCTTATTTGAAACATAAAAAGGCAATTTTGTAAGGACTCCCCCTGGCCGATTTTTTCCAGCCCCCCCAAACACTTCAAAAAAAAAAAAACACCGGCGAAATTTTCTTCCAACTTTGGACTTTAAAAAAATTCCAAATTTTTTTTTTTTTTTTTAAATTTTTTCTACACATCGTTCCTTGAACACATTTATGTTATCACTTCGACTTGTCATCTGCACCATCATGGAATCCAACTCGACGAAATGTTGGAATTGGGAGTGCCCTTGAGATGATTTTTCATGAAAACGGCGCTTTATAAATCAGCCAAATATTTAAATTTTAGTGGTTCCCAGCAGAAGTGCTTGGACCAACACAACTCTCTTGGTTTCTAAAAAAGACGGCTCCGCTCGCTTCTGTCTTGACAGCAGACGCCTTAATTCTTGCACGGAGGCCGACGCGTACCCTCTGCCCTTTGTCCACGCAATCTTAGACAAATTGTGTAACGCCAAGTTCATTTCTTCTATTGATTTAAGCAAGGCCTTTTGGCAGATACCTTTGGACGCAGAATCTTGCGACAAAACTGCTTTTGTTGTACCCGGTAGAGGAATTTTCCATTTTAAAAGATTACCTTTTGAATTAAAAAACAGCCCCGCCGAGTTACAAAGACTGATGGACAGATTGTTTGGCCCTGAAGCCGACAACAATCTATTCTGCTATCTTGATGACCTCATCATTATTAGCGACACCTTCGAAAAACACTTGTTAATGCTGGAAAAAGTTTTTCAACAACTTGAGTTGGCTGGTTTAACCATCAACTTAAAGAAGTCTGAATTCTGTAAGTCTCGTTTACGTTATTTGAGATTTATTGTAGACGAAAAAGGTCTAAGAACAGACCCTGCTAAGGTAGAAGCCATGGCAAATTTTCCTCGACCCAAAAACGCGAAAGAAGTCAAAGCTTTCCTAGGACTCACAGGTTACTACAGGCGATTCATTAAAGACTTTTCCACAATCTCATCACCCCTCAACAAAATTACTGGCATCCGTAAAGACGTCAGCAACTTTCGTTGGTCTAATGAAACTGAAGAAGCTTTCATAACTTTAAAAAATGCTCTTCAGACAGCTCCCGTTTTAAATTGTACGGACTTTGCACTCTCTTTTACTCTCCACACGGACGCCTCAAATGTTGGAATTGGTAGAGTCTTGACTCAAGAATTCCCCGACGGCGAACACCCAGTAGCCTACTTTTCCCGCTCCTTAAACAAGCACGAAAAGAATTACGGTATCACCGAGAAAAAGTTACTGGCCGTACTGGAATCTGTTCACCATTTCCGCGGATACATAGACGGTAGTAAATTTACTGTGGTCACTGACCACAGTAGTTTGAAATGGTTGATCTCCTTAAATAATCCCTCCGGCAGGCTCGCTCGCTGGGCCTCCCGCCTGTCGCAATACACCTTTGACGTCGTACACCGAAAAGGTGCGGACAATATCGTCCCAGACGCTCTTTCAAATATTGAGTTGGCCACTTTAAATACCAATGCAATTGCCACTACACCATCCACAAAAGATGAATGGTACCTCAAAATCTTTGAAGGTTGCCAAAATAATCAACAAAAGTTTCCCAATTTTATCATAAAAGAAGGACAACTGTATCGCAATTAATAAGGTCCCTCTATCTATTCTTGAAGATCACTCTTGGAAACTTGTTGTTGCCCTCGAGAAGAGAGAACAAATAATTATCAACAATCATAGCGCGACCGACTCTATACACCCAGGAACCTTCAAGACGTATAAAAAGATTTCCTTGAAATACTACTGGCCCGGCCTTTATAAGCTAGTTCGCAATTATATTTCTAAATGTGAAACATGTAAAGCTTTCAAACATAGTACGATCTTCCCTTTAAAAAGAGCCAACGCTGCCGCCATTGTCAAACTTCTGGAAAAACACATCTTCATACCTTACGGAACGCCCAGAACTGTGATAGTCGACAACGGAAAACAATTTATAGCACAGGAATTCAACGACTTCCTTGCTAAATATGGGATTAAGGATATCTATTACGATACCTTGTATACCCCCCAAAACAACACCGTTGAACGGTACAACCAAACCATAAACACAGCTCTGGCCATTTTGGTTGATAAAGACCAACGTACATGGTGCAAAAATTTGGATAAAATCCAAGCCGGCCTGAACAACACGGTTAACTTAGCCACTGGCTACACCCCTTTCTTTCTAAAAGACGGCATGGAACAGGTTGTCCATGGTTCACTACATTGGGACACAAATTTCCCTACGTCAACCAACCCCACAAATAATCCTACCATCGACTATGCCCATCGTTTGGAGGAATTGTCTGCCATTTACAGCGAAGTTACTGATGCTCTACTACTGGCCCACCAAAAGAGTGCGGACAGATACAACCTACGTAGGAAGCACGTCACCTTTAACGTAGGCGATGTCGTCTGGAGGAGGAATAATACCCTTTCTCAAGGAGCTCTGCACTTCTCTGCCAAATTGGCCCCCCGTTTTGTCAAAACCAAGGTCGTAAAGAAAATATCGGACTTAGTTTACTCTTTGTCCGACGCCTCTGGCAAACATGTCGGTAATTACCATATTAAGGACATCGTAAAGTCTGGAAGTGAGGAGTTAGCCGATACTGCTCCCACTGTTGCAGGAATCATAAATTGATTCACTATGTATCACCACAACCCTTTGGTAAACTCACAAAGTCTTACCTTAGTTGGCGTGTAAAGTGTCAATTGCACGTCCAGCCCTTCATAAATAAAGCAAGCCCCTTTATTTATTTTGTTTGTAAATAAATGTATACTCATAGTTGGTACAACCAAATGTTGCGTTTGTACCAACTTTCTCTCTCTCACGGCAATTTGCCGGCGTTGTTCCTTTTTCTTTTTTCATTTATTTTCTCACCTGTTCTGAGGCTGATCACTTTAGAACAGAGACACCCTTCGAGTCACGATGTTTGGGAAGTCATGAACCCAAACTATCGCCTCTAAACCCCTACACTATACAATGTTCATGTCTGTCTTGCTTGGGCTCGTCATGTCATGTTACTTGTAATTTTTTTTGTATTTTTTATTGCCCCCAGCATTGGCTGCCTCTATGTAAACTTTCTCTCTAAAGTTTTTTTGCTTTTTATAAAAAAAAACAATTAACAAGTGCTCATCGGCACACCGTTCTAGAAGTTGATTTTTGCTCCAAAGAATAGATTCCGACTCAGAACCAGCCAGTTTTTTAGTTCTTCTTACAATCACCATATTTTACCTACCATGGTAAAATCACGTTTTTTCCCCCCTCGGTTTTCAGCTTACCTTGAGTACGTAAAACCCAATAGTGGTCTCAAGCATGAAAATCAGAAATGGTTACTTTTATAGTTACCTTTCTTGCACATAGAAGTTTTTCAATTTTTCCTTAAATTTAAAAATTGATGGCGTCCTTTTCACCCGTGCTCATGTTTTCCCCAAAATTGGATATTGACACGTCCATTTTGGAAATTGTAATTGTAAAACTTAAAGTTGGTCTTTATAAGTCATACATAAATCCTTTGGCTCGTTTCAACTAAAGTATGTAAAACCGAATCATCCGGTCTTTGGTTGTTATAACGAAACCATTGACTTGTTTCCTCTCTAGTGTTACGTCACGTATGTGTTGTATTACACGTCTCTACTCCACGGGACAGGTTAATAAAACCTCACGGTCATCCTGATTCCCGAACTCAAATAATTGTAATTTTAACGTAAATCAGCGCAGGCCTGCTCAATCATCGTTCTACAATTAGTTCCTCTTGTTTTCCTCACCGAAACTGGTTACTTAGACAGTATGTAAAACCACTCTAGGTCTGTCTCCTTTACTGCTCGGTGTAAGCAGAATGTACTCTGCCATCACTTTATACCTCGTGACATATGAAGTAACATTAAATTGTCTATCTTCTTTGCCGTTCTATCGTACGCCTCCCGGGCTACGGGGTTAGTTAATCTAACGAATCTTTATAAACAGTATTAAAACAAATATTGTTAACATTTATCTTGCTGTACTTAAGCGTAACCTGTACGCAATAGGAGAGATCCTTACACCATCCACCATTATAGGAGAGATCCTTAAAATACCCGCCATGATACGAGAAGCTCGTTATAATTACTTTTTACTTTGTCGTGTGTCATTAATTTGTCGTGAGAACCGCCCGTTTTTGGTCGTGTGTCATTAATTTGTCATGAGAACCGCCTTGTTTATAATTGTGTACTTGTATAATCTCTACACCACACGTGAAGACGTTACAATACTCACCATGAATCGTGCGAACGAAATAATATCGAGCCTTTGTGTGCGTACTACACAATGTAGTCCATAACCTTTTTTCAATTGTTCAATGACAATGCCCGTGGACTTCCTGTTTTTCTACTTCTTTCCAAAAGGAAAGGATCCCAGGAATATCTACTATCTCAAAAGGACTAGTTTGTCAGCTTCACTGTCAGCTATGGGGCATAGTGCCGTAGGAGTTAATCAAATGGGCACAAAACCACCAAACTCGTCGTCTGGGAAACGAATAAGAAAAATCCCAGGTTTGTGAAATTGGAACGAGGGTCTATCTTTTCTCACAATCAAGGAGAAGTTTTTAAGTGACCCCTAATCTTTCGTCAAAATACACGCGAAAAATTAGTCTTTTGGTATAATGTGTATTCATTCTCATCTCATTGTTTTTTTTTCAAATATTACCCGCTTTGGTTAATTTAAAGAGTCAGGAAACATGCTGGTGGATTACGTTTCATCCTCACATAGAGTTTGAATTGGAAATTAGTCCAGTCCTTAGCAAGCTTCTTCACTCAACTCCTTTCCATCCCTTTCTCTTTTCCCACCCTCATATTCTCAAATATGTTATGGAGTGGAAAATCCGTTGTTGACCATATTTCGCCCTCACTTGGAGCTCGAATCGGTATCTAACCAGTCACAACGGGCCTTCTTCTTCACTCTCTCCATATGTCTCATCATCTTCACCCTGGCTTCAATGAAGCACATTCATGAGTATTGGACATGTATGATATGCACTTGGCGTACCATCTGTTTCTTCGACAACCTTTATCCATGAATTAGTTTCTCTGCTTTGCCGTGACTCGTTCACGACTTTTTGTCTTGTTCTTTGAAATTCTACGAAAATGTTACCGTCTTATGTTAACATAGGCCATGAAAGGCCGGTTGTTTTTCAACCAAGGTATTTTGTCACTCGGCAAAAGCCAGGTTATTCTAACAAAGGATAGTGTTCAAAAATGTAATTGTATACTAGTTAGGAATCTCTCTCTCTCTCTCTCGTTGTTCTCTCTGGGTCGTTGGTCAAACCTCGTTTGTTTATTCTCTGGACACATTTTGTTTCTCTACAAACTTTTCTTCATTGGTCTCTAGGCAGGTAAACTTCAAGAATTTTGCTTTAATAATAATTTCTTCCGGATTTAAAAAAAGAATGTCTGAATGAATGAAAGGTGTCTTCACCGGCAGCCAAGCTGAGCTTCACTTCCTGGCAGCCCTCGCTGTGATTACGGAGGTTCCCTTGCTGCTATTTTATACATATTTGTTCCTAAAAGCACGGACCATACCGCCCTTATGTATGTTATCTTGTTGTGCCACTGCGAGCCGAGTTGTCCCGCTATACATAACGACACTCTGGACTACCTTTGGGGCACATTAGCCTCTAGGTTTGTTCCTGCCCTCGCCTCCAAGCCAGTTTTGCCGTCTCTTGCTCTGCAAAGCAGTGACGCATACCATGTCATGTGTAAACCATTATTACCTTGACCCTCCAGTATTCGCTGAATGCGCACCCTCACAAGTTATTCCAAGCTACATTATGCTTCGATAACCATTATATGCGATCCGTGCCCACCATAATGGCACATTAGGATTCGTACTGGCATGTCTGCAGATTCTGGATTCTCCTCTTCAACGACCTCTGTAACCATAGCCTCCGCACTACAACCACAGTCTTCACTTCGTAACCTTCGACGTCTACGACGAAACTAAGTATTTTCTCCAAGGCCCTAGTGTACTCTTGAGTGTTATCTCAAATGGGTCAGATTACAGTGATAATGTAATCCCGTTAGAGTCTATGAAAACATGTCTCTTCGTAATTCTTCGAAACTCTTCGGACCTCGTCGAAATCATAAACAAATCTACGCACCGCAAACTTAGTTCCCAGACCAATGAAACCTTAGAGTCACTTTTTTCTGCTTTCTCTCAATTGCATAACCTTGTCTTTTGTTCTTTCAATTGCATAACCCTGTATGTTGTTTCACCCCTTCATTTTTTAACTGTTTGGTCCTCATATTTTATGTACCCCCTCCCTACCCTGGCAAGCATTGTTACCTAGCCTATGGCATTAGCTAGTTTTTATGTGTTAGTCAGTTTTCTCTCTGGTCAACAAATCCATTACCATGTCGTTTTTTTTCCGAGCGCAGGGGGAGGTGTTATGTTGCGACCTCAAGCACCACTCTACGCCTGTGAGTTACACACCGCCCGCTCCCCGAGCTGTCGTACCCCCACCCCCTCGCTCAAAACGGCCCACGCTCTACAACGCTCTACATCGCAGCGCGGCCGCCACTCTCCGTCGAGCTCCCCTGGCAGCAACCTGTGTCCGTCGCTGCGAGAGTGCTTTCGCGCGTACGAGAACATTCCATAGAATTCTTGAACGGCGACACGCCTGACCCCCGTGTTCGATGGGGTACGAGTTGATTTTCTCTCCACTGCTGAGCTACCGGTTTGCGATGGGTTTCCTGTCGGGCATAGCCTGCCCTGCTCCCAGGCAAGCGCCTCCTGGGACGCCTCTCCAGCCGCCACCTGGTACCTGTGAGTAACGACTCTCCCCTCATTTTTGTTGTGTCCTTCCATGTCCCGCGAACTATAACCGACCCCCAGAGTAGACACGTATTGAGAGAGATTTGCAGGCGCTACCACGCGCAGTTAGGTAATCTAGTTCGCCTGTGATAAAAAATTATTGTAAATGTACTGCCTTGCTGTATTTGTGTGTTCCCGGCAATACAAGTAATGTTCACCTTATAAAATCTTTTATTTGACGAGGCATGAGGAGTGTTGGGATATTCTATGTACCCCCCCCCCCCCCCCCCTTTAGCTACCTACGACCTTTGATGCTGAGAGCCCCTCCTGTTCTGCCGACCTATCTGAGCTAGTTTTGGTGCAGAATGTGGGTACTTCCACCGAGGTACGAAACACGAAAGGTTTATTGCTTGAATATAATATGACAATGGAATATTAGATCTACCCCATAGGCTGGTCAACGATCAAGTGGCGCTCTCGATGACGACTGCGCGCCTATATCTTTAGCCATCGTGAAACTCCGCTGTAGTTCTATGAAACCAGACTCGATTAGCGTATGCCATATATGTATAGGTAACGCAACGAGAGATGAAAGCAATAAAAATGCTTAGAATTGATGTATTGATGTATCTGTGTGTCTTCAAACCACGCCTACTTACCCGAAAGGGCCCTCTGTCTTGCTTATTTTAATGTTATTGCAACTTATTGTAACTAGTGTAGAAGATACAGCAAGTTTTTATGGCACTGATGGCTTATTATTTTGGTGCACTTACGGGGTGTCCTATTCATTCAGTTCGTATTGTGATATAAACATACATATACCTTCGTACCGCAAGTGAAATAATTACTGGTTTTTTTTATTTGAAATAATTAATAGTTTAATTTAAAATAAAACAATAACTTTGTAAACACCACTTTTATTTTTATACTTTATGCCGACCGGGTTTCGCTACAACCGTAGCTTCATCAGGGCAGTATAATACTCTACTAACATTAGGTTACATTTGTGTTATAATATATATTTTACCAAAACTAATTGTAATTCACCCGGTTGAATGGGATTGGTGAATTGGGACGGGTGAATTACACCCGGTTGAATGGGATTTGTTTGACGACAAAGCTCGAACCTTCGCCTCTATTAAAGCCTACAAGAAACGTGAAATTATGAACAAAAAACTGAAAAACCTGAATCTTACTCAACATACAAATAACAATGAAACAGTGAAATACACCCATCAGTTCTTCGATCGAGTCCAGAACCTCTCATCGGTTCAATTTCAACCAGACGAGTTAACCCTGTTATCTAAAGGCCTCAAATATAATTTAGAATATAGTAAAAATAACATAATTAGTGCAGTAGAAAACGTTGCCGTGGACATTGAAACTGCGTTATACAATAAACCCGGACCACCCCTATATAAAAGTGCAGAAACAATAAAAAAGCTAGTTCCTAATCTTAAAGCTAGTTCTAACCGAGAAACTTCCACTATGATAAACATTCGTAAAAAATTAAAAAAAGAACAACTAATACTAACTAAGGCAGACAAAGGCAATACTGTCATAATATTAAATAAAAGTGATTATAATTCTAAAGTGCAAGAATTTATTAACACGGACAAATTTGACATTCTACCTAAGGACCCCACCACCAAATTCCAAGAAAATATAAAAAGTGCTCTAAGATCATGTAAATCCGTAATCGGGTAAAGTTCGGTTTATGGGCGAAATTCCTAAAAAATAAAACTAGTTATTTTTATACTAATTTGGGGTCGGGGAATCCGAATCTGAAAGAATTAGGCGGCGGCAAGCAATATTAACTGAATTACACGACTTTAAAAAATTTTATACACAAACAGGAAAATAGCCATTTTGGAAGCATTTTGATTCCTAGAAAATCAAACTAGTTATTTTTATACTAACTATGGGCCGGGGAATCCGAATCTGAAAGAATTAGGCGGCGGCAAGCAATATTAACTGAAACACATGAAAATAATCATTTCGCAAGTATTTTGACACACGTAGTACAAAGATCATAGAAAAACAAGATAACATAGATGTTTTTACCACACAAAATTAAGTGTTGCCATTAAGCAGTAATATTAATAAGGTAAAATAACATGTTTATATTTTAAGTACTTTTTTTTTATAAATTATAAATTTTACTCACTTTTGTATCACAAACCATGTTACATAAACCCGGCGTAGCTGCTAAACTACTTGAAAACAGAGATGTTTTTTGCCGTGACGCGAGCAGGCGGTATAAAGGGGCACAAACCATGTTACACAAACCTAGCGTAGCCGTTAAACTACTCAAAAGCAGGGATGTTTTTTTGCCGTGACGCGAGCAGGCGGTATAAAGGGGCACAAACCATGTTACACAAACCTAGCGTAGCCGCTAAACTACTCGAAAACAGGGATGTTTTTTTGCCGTGACGCGAGCAGGCGGTACAAAGGGGCACAAACCATGTTACACAAACCTAGCGTAGCCGCTAAACTACTTGAAAACAGGGATGTTTTTTTGCCGTGACGCGATCAGGCGGTATAAAGGGGCACAAACCATGTTACACAAACCTAGCGTAGCCGCTAAACTACTCGAAAACAGGGATGTTTTTTTGCCGTGACGCGAGCAGGCGGTACAAAGGGGCACAAACCATGTTACACAAACCTAGCGTAGCCGCTAAACTACTTGAAAACAGGGATGTTTTTTTGCCGTGACGCGAGCAGGCGGTATAAAGGGGCACAAACCATGTTACACAAACCTAGCGTTAGGTTAGGTTAGGTTACGGATTTTTAAGACTACGAATTTTCATACTTTTGGTTTAAGAATACGGCCGTTGAGATAGTCGTAATTCATCAGGTTAATGTGTTATGTGAGGAATTATCGTGTCGGAAATTATTGATATAGGGATAAATATTTTTGAGAGCTGGTAACACTGCCGGCACATGTTTTTGTATATTCCTTGTTTTTCTATGATCTTTGTACTACGTGTGTCAAAATACTTCCGAAATGATTATTTTCATGTGTGTGTGTATAGAAAATTTTAAAGTCGTCTAATTCAGTTAATATTGCTTGCCGCCGCCTAATTCTTTCAGATTCGGATTCCCCGGTCCATAGTTAGTATAAAAATAACTAGTTTTATTTTTTAGGAATTTCGCCCATAAACCGAACTTTTTCCCCGTAATCTTTCAAGACAACTCATATCAACAAGTTAAATTTTTTACAAAAAATCCAAGAGCCCCTAAATTATATGGTTTCTTAAAACTTCATAAACTTCACAAACCAATAAGACCAGTCGTATCAAGTTGCAATTCCCCAAATTTCAAAATAGCTTCATTTATAACTAATGTATTCAATAACTCAAAAGTTTTTGCTCCAAAATACACCATTCGAAATTCTTTTGACTTGATTGATGAGCTAAAAAACTTACATATCCCCAATGGTGCAAAATTAGTCTCCTTCGATGTTGTTAACCTGTTTCCAAATATCCCCGTAGCTGAAAGTAAAAATGTTTTATCTAAATTGCTACAAAATTCAAAGTTACCAAATAATTTCTCTAAGGATTTATCTCACCTGTTTAATATATGTCTTAACCAAAACTATTTCCAATACAATGAATGTTTTTATCAACAAAAAGAAGGCCTGGCCATGGGGGCACCGACATCACCCCTCATCGCTGATATATTCATGGACAATTTAGAAAATAATATTTTTAATAGTAAATCACCATTATTACAAAACTTATTGTTATGGAAGAGATATGTTGACGATGTATTCTGTGTTTGGTTGGGAACCAAGAGACAACTCAACTTCTTCCTGTTGCTAATAAACTCCTTCCATAAACAAATTAAATTCACCATAGAAATAGGAACCAATTCTACCTTAAACTTTCTAGATCTTACGTTATCAATAATAAATAATAAAATCGAATTTAAAATCTACCGCAAGCCGACGTTCACTGACATAACGATTCACAATTCCTCTAACCATCCCAACTCCCGTAAACATTCAGCGTTTCATTCCATGACACATAGATTAGTTACAGTCCCTTTATCAAATACCAACTTTGCAATAGAACTATCTACGATCAAACAAATCGCAATAAATAACGGTTACAACCCAAATATAGTCGACAACATTCTAAATAAAAAATTTAAAAAATTATCCACTAGTAAATTTTTATACAATAGTCCACCTCATAATAATAATATACCAAGTAATAATAATCAACCTCATCAATGGCGTAGAATCCTGTACATCAATAATTTCTCTCAAAAAAGTGTTAAAAATCTCCCATCAGAAATCAAACCAGCATTTTACACTAATAATAATATAGGAAAACTTTTAATGAACGGTAAGGATAAGGAAGACAGTCTATCACACTCGGGAATTCACTCACTTCAATGCAGCGATTGCGCATTTTTTTTATATTGGTAAAACAGCGCGCAACATAAACACCCGTGTCAAAGAACATCTTCGATGTTTACACAGCTCTGGATTTTCAGAATTTGCAAACCACTTGATTAAAACCGAGGAATAAATTCGGTGTTTGGGCTAAATTCCTAAAAAATAAAACTAGTTATTTTTATACTAATTTGGGGTCGGGGAATCCGAATCTGAAAGAATTAGGCGGCGGCAAGCAATATTAACTGAATTACAGGACTTTAAAAAATTTTATACACATACAGGAAAATAGCCATTTTGGAAGCATTTTGATTCCTAGAAAATCAAACTAGTTATTTTTATACTAACTATGGGCCGGGGAATCCGAATCTGAAAGAATTAGGCGGAGGCAAGCAATATTAACTGAATTACACGACTTTAAAATTTTCTATACACACACACATGAAAATAATCATTTCGGAAGTATTTTGACACGCGTAGTACAAAGATCATAGAAAAACAAGAAATATACAAAAACATGTGCCGGCAGTGTTACCAGCTCTCAAAAATATTTATCCCTATATCAATATGAAAATAGATAACAGCAGAAAAACATACCTTATAAATCGACCAAGTCTTCGTCCGTCGTATCCTTGTCAAACTCGCTTGTCTCGAAGGGTTCCTGTCGGATACGCGGATCATATAAGAGTCCAGCTAAGCGGTAAACCTCCAGCCCCTTTATACCGCCTGCTCGCGTCTCTAACCTAACCTAACCTAACGCTAGGTTTGTGTAATATGGTTTGTGCCCCTTTATACCGCCTGCTCGCGTCACGGCAAAAAAACATCCCTGTTTTCAAGTAGTTTAGCGGCTACGCTAGGTTTGTGTAACATGGTTTGTGCCCCTTTATACCGCCTGCTCGCGTCACGGCAAAAAAACATCCCTGTTTTCGAGTAGTTTAGCGGCTACGCTAGGTTTGTGTAACATAGTTTGTGCCCCTTTATACCGCCTGCTCGCGTCACGGCAAAAAAACATCCCTGTTTTCGAGTAGTTTAACGGCTACGCTAGGTTTGTGTAACATGGTTTCTGCCCCTTTATACCGCCTGCTCGCGTCACGGCAAAAAAACATCCCTGTTTTCAAGTAGTTTAGCAGCTACGCCGGGTTTATGTAACATGGTTTGTGATACAAAAGTGAGTAAAATTTATAAAAAATAAGTACTTAAAATATAAACGTATTATTGGCAACACTTAATTTTGTGTGGTAAAAACATCTATGTTATCTTGTTTTTCTATGATCTTTGTACTACGTGTGTCAAAATACTTCCGAAATGATTATTTTCATGTGTGTGTGTATAGAAAATTTTAAAGTCGTTTAATTCAGTTAATATTGCTTGCCGCCACCTAATTCTTTCAGATTCGGATTCCCCGGCCCATAGTTAGTATAAAAATAACTAGTTTGATTTTCTAGGAATCAAAATGCTTCCAGAATGGCTATTTTCCTGTATGTGTATAAAAATTTTTAAAGTCCTGTAATTCAGTTAATATTGCTTGCCGCCGCCTAATTCTTTCAGATTCGGATTCCCCGACCCCAAATTAGTATAAAAATAACTAGTTTTATTTTTTAGGAATTTAGCCCAAACACCGAACTTTAGCCAAAACCAATCATAAATTTGACAAAAACGCTGGCGCCAAACTTATTCATAAAAACGACATCGGTATAAGATTGGATAATTTAGAGGCACTTGAACTTAGGAAAGCCATAAACACTAATAGTAAGGTATTAAATAACCAACTTAATTTAAATAAAAGTCCCATACTAAGATTGTTCCCTATTGATAAAGAACACGTCCGTTCCCTTCCCAATTCTCCACCAAGCCTCCCTCTTCCTCCTCCACTTGACGAGTCCAGCCCAGCCCATTTTTGGTAAAATATATATTATAACACAAATGTAACCTAATGTTAGTAGAGTATTAGACTGCCCTGATGAAGCTACGGTTGTAGCGAAACCCGGTCGGCATAAAGTGTAAAAATAAAAGTGGTGTTTACAAAGTTATTGTTTTATTTTAAATTAATAATGTCACATCACAAAGTATCCGCTACATATAAACAAAAAAAAAAATTAATAGTTTCCTTATTTTTAATTTGAATCTTTATTAGTAGATTTACAGAGTTTTTGTAAAGTGTCCAAGTTTAATATTTATTACGACATCATGGAGTCCTGTTAAAAAACGGGACATGGAAAATCACTGAATGGGCATACTCGTAAAATTTTATTCCACGTGTTTAATTATTTTATACATAATATGAAAAATGGTGGTCAACTTTTAAGCATAAATGACTTGTATGATTTGACGTCTAAGGCAACAGGAGTATCACAGACTAGTGCGTATTCAACGGTTAATCTTTTGTAGCTTTTGTATATTTTAGATAATATACGTATAGATAGTTGCTGATGATGACTGATATATAACTAAATAATTGCTGTTGCTGATGATTGCTAAAACATAATTATAAAAATTAAATAATCCATAAACAGCCAAGTTTTTAAGCACAGATTATGGAAATCACACTTCATTTCAACAATTCAATTACTACATAAAACAACTATTTACAAATGTCAAAGCCATACACAAAATGGCGGCAACGGAGGTGTTTTATATGGAAAACTTTTAACTTTGAATGAAAATCGAATTTTAATGCATATTTTAACCTTGTCGTTATTTATGAATACCCTATGGAAATGCGATTAAGTACCCGATTAATTATCCCTAAAAACCTTTAGTTAAATCATGTCGTGGCAACATTGATCACGTGACCAATGTAGTTCCTCCAACTGCCGCTGGAAAGGAAGCGACATTCCAGTTACGGGACCTGGCTCGTGAACACGCGCTTAAATATTAATTAATCTCATTTCCATTTCTACCCGCGAAGTATAGAATTGTAAATGTGTCTGACTAAGACGTAATAAATTATAAAACGTGGAGAAGGCTTTTATTATTATAAATACACGCAATATCCTTCCCTGGAGTTGAGTAAGTATATCGACGACTTCAAATAAGCCATCCCCACAATTGGTGACCTCCGACGATTAAAAATGGTCACATCTAGTGCCTTTCGACGTTTAACGCCATTTTTTTCAACGTATAGACCATTTTTAAAATTCTTTTTGCACGTGTTCTCGAGCCGCAGTTCCGTAGCTGGTTTCCTGGGAATAATCTGGTGAGTACCGTTTCAATTTTTATATACTTATGCAATCTAATATATCCCAGTATTTAAAAAATTTATACCCTATGTTTTTTGGTTTTCAACGCAGAACGAATAATATCACAGATTTGTACAATTACGTAATAAATGAAGTTCGTGTGTTTTCGGGTACCGATTCACACGTGTCTAGCCATTTTGTTCTACCCAACTTTGCTAATTCAACTTAAAATAACAAACTGATGCAAGTCTTTGTGGTAAAGCTTGAATATTCTCCAATCTCATGTTTTCACACTCCCAACTCTTTTGTGAATTTGATTTACGAGCATGTTTTTTTGAACGTTCGGATTCATCACAGGTTATGTTCGTATGCAAACACACATATAAATCTGCCATTTAAAATGACCCTACTTGTGAACACTAATATATGTCCTGTTCTTATCTCGGATTAAGTGCGTGTTACCCTCTATTCTAGGCATCGAACATCTTCAGCAACGCGTGATGCTACATAAGGGAGCTCCTACAGACGAGTCGCCCTTCCTGCAGCCCCGTCTACAGCTGGACGCAGCCCCCATTGCCTGCATCAGCTGCGGACACCCTCAGAACGCAAAAGGAGCATCTAACTCCGAGTCTCTATTCCTGCAGCCCGATCAACAGATCGACGCAACCTCCACAACCGCAGACATTCTCGGAAACCAGATCAGCATCAGCTCAACAACGTTCAGCCACGTAAATTTTTGACTCAACATCATTGCATTACATACATACAACACGTTCAAACTCTGCAAAATAACATGTCACAATTTATACGACATTTCTAGTAATAATATCTTGCATACCCACCACAAAATTTCACAAGATAATATGTTACAATTCCGAACACATGTTTTGAAATAATATTTCTGGATACCCACATCAAATGCTATCGCTTATTATGGTTCATTATTTATTATCGCATGTCGAAGATCTCTACTTGAAAGCTAATTTTCGTAAAGGTTTGCACCTCTGATATTTTCTAGTAACTTCCGTAGATTTTACATAGATGTCAACATCTCGTAAAAATAATTTCTTTGCGTACTTATTACCGTTTAAATGTTGAAATGACCTCGGATGAAGAATCTCCAGCGACCACATCAACTCATCAACTCAAGACTTTGTTTCAAGAATCGATAATTCCGCAACCAAAATCAACCAACATGGAATCAACTGGTGAATCTAGTTCTGCGACAGCAGTAAATCACGTGTCCGTGAGATTACCAAATCTGTGGAGGGATCAGATTTCACTTTGGTTTATACAGGCAGAAGCTCAATTTGCGAATTCGCGCATTAAAGAGGATTTCACGAAATACAATATCATTATAGCAGCCTTGGATTCACAAACCTTACAATGTGTGAGCGACATTGTGACACATCCACCGAACAATGACAAATACGCCAATTTGAAAGCAGCCCTTATAGACCGACTCCAAGACTCGGCTGAGAAACGCCTCACACGCCTACTCACAGGAATACAACTTGAGGATAGGAAGCCAACCGGTCTATTGAGACATATGCTGGAGCTAGCAGGACCTAACTTAGCGGATAACGCAATTGTGCGTACACTGTGGTTACAACGCCTACCACAATATGTGCAAGCAATCCTATCAGCACTACCCGACAACGACATTAACCAACTTGCCACAGCTGCAGACAAAATTCTAGATGTCTATCAATCAACCGATTGCAGCGCCATGGAAAATCGCAGCTTACCCAGTTCATCTCGTCAGGAACCAGCTGAACAATCCTTACTACTACAACTGCAGCAACAAATAACAGCACTTTCGCGTGAAGTATCCCAGCTACGCATAGCCAAAACCAAGCCCACATCAACCTATAGAGGACGGAGAAACCAGAGCCCCCGTCGTGAACCTGGCCGCTCAAGATCCGGGTCACGCAATCCATCTCCCAATAGGAATCAAGATGGAAAATGTTACTACCATGCAAGATTTGGAGAAAACGCACATAAATGCTCCAAACCATGTTCTTATGTAAAGAAGAAGTCGGGAAACGACAACGGGAACTCCCAGTAGAGACATGTGAGATCCCTAATACCTCTTGTCGTCTCTTCATCTATGACCGGCGAACAAGTCATAAATACCTAGTGGATACCGGCGCGGACGTCTCTGTCATCCCTAGGAACATGACTTTTGAGAAAGGCTACTTAACCTCCGACAACTGCCCTACCACATTATATGGAGCAAATGGAAAACCAATAAAAACATACGGCACGAAAACAGTTGAACTCTACTTTGGCCTACGCCGCACAATGAAATGGCGCTTTATCGTAGCCGATGTTTCCAAACCCATCATTGGCGCAGACTTTCTTCACAATTACAACTTGACAGTCAACTTGAGACGAGCAAAACTTGAAGATCAGTCTACTGGATTAAAAATTAGAGGAGCTACCTACAGAGGACCAGCACCGGGCATCGCCACAATTTCCTCTTCTCAAAAGTATCTTGACATATTAAAAAAATACCCTACGTTGACAAGGCCTACTATGCAGACACCGGATGCAATTAAACATTCTGTGACTCATTGCATAGAAACCAAAGGCCCTCCAGTATCTGAACGTGCACGCAGATTAGTACCGGCGCTCCTTGAGGCAGCCAAGCGTGAATTTAAGTACATGATGGAACAAGGGATTTGCCGCCCTTCTAAAAGCAACTGGGCCAGCCCTTTACACATGGTAAAGAAGCCAAACGGCGAATGGCGTCCGTGTGGTGACTATCGAATCTTAAACTCAAAAACGGTCCCTGATAAATATCCCATAGCGCAACTTCAAGACTTCGCCCATAAACTGGCAAAAGCGAAGATTTTTTCAACCATCGACTTAACGCGCGCTTATCATCAGATACCCGTGGAACCTGAGGACATCCCTAAAACAGCCATCATCACACCGTTCGGATTGTTTGAATTCACCTCCATGCAATTTGGACTATCAAATGCAGCTCAGAGTTTTCAACGATTCATGCATGCAATAACAAGAGATCTAGATTTCTGTTTTGTCTACTTAGATGACATTCTGATAGCTTCCGCTGACGAAGAGGAACATAAAAAACATCTAGATTTGCTTCTCAAACGACTCGCTGATAACGGACTTGTCATTAATATCCAGAAATGTCAATTAGGAGCCGCAACAGTGAACTTCCTCGGACACACAATAACTCCAGAAGGGATGACTCCAATCAAGGACAAAGTCAAAGCAGTGACAGAATTCCCACAACCTAAAACTGCGAAAGAACTACGTCGCTTTTTAGGTATGTTGAACTACTACCGCAGGTTCCTACCAAATTCGATCAACACCCAAGCAATTTTATACGACAGTATTGCCGGTTACAAAAAGAATGACAAGAGGATTCTCAACTGGAACCAGGAGCAGACAAAGGCATTTGAAGATTGCAAACAACAACTAGCGAACGCAGCTCTACTTGCGCACCCAGACCCAAACGCAAAGCTTGCAATGATGGTTGACGCCAGTGACAAAGCATTAGGCTCTTCATTGCAACAATCAAAAGGAAACACCTGGGAACCGCTAGGATTCTTCTCCAAAAAGTTCACTCCTGCTCAACAGAAATACAGCACTTTTGACCGCGAACTTACCGCCGTTTATGAATCCGTGAAATACTTTAGGAATCACATCGAAGGCCGTCATTTCAGCATTTTCACAGACCACAAGCCAATCACCTTCGCATTAAACAAAAAACGCGCGTCTAGCTCTCCCCGGCAAGAGAGACAGCTTGATTACATAGCGCAATTTACAACCGACATCAGGTATGTCTCTGGAAAAGAGAACGTTGTCGCGGACACCCTATCTCGCATCGATGAGATCAACTGTCCCACTGTAATTGACTTCGAGCAAATGCGGTTAGAGCAATGCCAACCTGACGGACAATTCAATGCAAACGATGGCAGCACCCTTGCTCTACGTCAAATGGTAATCCCTGGCACTGACACTCGATTGTGGTGTGATATTTCAACAGGTCATGTCAGACCACTTGTTCCACCCAGCATGCGACAACAAGTCATAGCAAGCATACATAATGTTTGCCACCCTGGTATCTTGGGAACTACAAATACGGTAAAACAAAGATTTGTTTGGCCCTACATGGCGAAAGACATCAAGAGCTTCGTCAAACAATGTATACCTTGTCAAAAAGCTAAGGTAACAAAACATACGGTCGCACCTCTAGCAACGTACATATTACCTGAGGATAGATTCCGTAACATTCACATCGACTTAGTCGGACCACTACCGCTATGCAATGATTACCAATATATACTAACCATGATCGATAGGTTCACTCGATGGCCCGAAGCAATTCCCCTGAAGAATATGTCAGCAGAAACCGTAGCCACAGCATTGACTACGCATTGGATCGCTCGTCACGGAACACTTGACAGCATCACCACTGACCAAGGACGACAGTTCGAGAGTTGTCTCTTCAAAAAACTCGCAGAAAAGTTTGGCATCAAACACTCAAGAACCACTGCTTACCATCCTCAAGCGAACGGTATTATAGAAAGATGGCATCGCACTTTAAAAAGTTCTCTAATTGCATGTGGAGAACAAAACTGGGTTGAGAACCTACCTCTAATACTTCTCGGTTTGAGAGCTACAGTGCGTGAGGACCTAAAATGCTCCCCCGCAGAACTTACGTATGGCAGGACATTAAGACTTCCCTGCGACTTCTTCTCAGAAACTCCTCGCGAGGAACCCGATACGTATGTAGGACGCCTACAGAGAAAGTTCGAAAGTATCAAATCGACCCCTGCCAGTAATCACAGCGCAAGGAAGCGAAGGTTTTTTGTGCACAAGGACCTACCTGTCGCCACTCATGTTTTCCTGAGAACAGATAGCGTAAGAAGACCCCTTCAGAACCAATACGAGGGTCCTTACAAGGTAGAACAACGTGATGACAAAACATTTGTCATATCAATAAAAGGCAAATCCAAACGCGTCTCCATAGACCGACTCAAGCCTGCTTTCGTTCCGGTTGAAGAAAACGTCACGATACACCCACCAGTTCCCATTACACCGATAACCAAGATCACAACGCGTTCAGGTCGGCATGTACATTTCCCAAAGAGACTGGGGACGTAATAATGCACAAAAAGATATTTTTATTTGGCACTTTTCTCATTCATAACTCATGATTGAAATTAAATTATAAATTTCACCTAGCTTTGTATTGCAAACCATATTCATAAAGTATACTTTTCTTTAAAATACTGCGAACAACACAATATTAAAATGCACAGATTTTTTATGGAAATCCTACCTGTAATATTGTAAATTCTCAATTAACATAATCTAAAACTTAGATCATTATTGTGTATTCACAAGTGTGAAACACCTTCAATACGATGTAACAATTCATCATTTTACTGCATAACTCATGCAATTTAAAAAAAATAAGCGAATCTCCTGATATAATAAAAAAAAACATAACATAAAATCATTTCTAATTAGATGAAAACTTTTCATCATTCAACTGCATAATTAGTGCACTTCAAAGGTACTACAAACACCACTGTGTTTTTACAATTCTTTAAAATGTTATAATTAAAAATGTAAAATTCACATCATACAACCGCATTTATGCGTTACTACATGTATTACAGCATTATCGTAATAGCGATTATAATCAACTTTTCGCACAATTAATTTAAATCATCATATTATACATTATGTACCAATGTACACACTATCTACTCTACAAACTATGTACATAGTAGGTGACTCTTTACCACATGGTAAACATTGTTATTTATGCATTTTTGTTTTTTTAACCATGCTTCCCTGGATGTACACGGCACTTTTATACATCCAGCGAATCATGTGGTTGAAATTATTTATTTTTAAATATACTTTTTCTTTCACGATTATACACTTACAAGTTAAAGCCGCTTTGTCTTACGTACGTAAAGGAACATGGTTATTCGACTTACATCAACAAAAAACACACTTTTACGTACTGAGGACAATGTGCAGCCTCTTTGACTTAAAAATCGTCATTTTTCGCTACAGATTCGCATAAACCTTTATTATTTATAATTTTATGATGAACGCCTAACTAAGGCTCCAAAAATACAATACTTAAGAAAACTCTACCATATCTACTTATGTATCAATTTAAATATTTCTTACACTAGATATAGCTTATTTTAAAACATACCTTCTACTATAGTTTTCTTTTTCAATATAACTCATGTACAAAATACAGCATTCCGCTATATACAACCTACCATCGAAATGTTTATCAAGTTAATTACAACTTTTAACCATACATTTGCGATTTTTCAAACATGTATAATGTTATTTTAAGGTTACTTTAAGTCATAGTTTTAAATTTTTTTTTTTGTATACAATCAATGTACAATGATTTTACAACCAGCGTTTCTAATTACGCATGACTGGTAAAATAATTTTACTAACTCTGAACATAGTTCATTGAGGCAACAAATTCCATGTACCACTACAATCAGCTGGAATCATATCTCAAATTCCATGTACCACTACAATCAGCTGGAATCATTTCTCAAATTCCATGTACCACGCTATATTATGTACTCCAATGCTCCGAACACCTAGTTCGTCGATGCGTTTAACACTGTAAATAAAGTAAAGAGTTCATAGAGCTTGACAAGATTTAAAAACATTATTTAAAACTAACTTGTAAATACTCACACCTAAGAATTTACTGATTTCAGCAACAAATAAAATGGTTTATAAGATACAATAGTATAATAATCTCAACATTACGTTTCATTGTTACACACTGTTACGTAACGACGGGCTCGAACCGCCTGATTACGAAATTATAACAGATTAATATAAATAACACCACAATGTTCAAGACTCAACAACAATGGTTCAATTTAAATACTTACCAAAACCAAATTATAATACAAACCTCGGCTAGCTCCTCCCAGGGATATTGTGTTCTCAATTCGATCGGATTTGATTCAAAACGATCGTCGCTTCATTTATTGAATAAAGATAGGGTTTAATAAATTAGAAGATCTCTTGTCGCTTTTAAATAATTTGTGAATTTATTAATGACTTGACGCTTCTAGGAAAAGCTTTTAATCTCTTTGTGAACTCAAGGTTAATGATTCTAAAATATAATAAACGGGTTGAATGATAACACATAATAATATAAGTTGTACGTACGTTACCCCGTCTCGGGTTTCATCTGGGCAGAGAACCTCGTCCGGAAACACCACTGAGTTGATTTAGATATATAAAACTTAACTATATTTTAAATTACGGGTTCCAACAAACGTTGGAACAAAAAGGATCTAGGCGGCCCCGGCCAAAATGCGAAAAACCGACCCATAGCGCAGTTAAAACCAGAAGAGCCGCCAGGGCTCTCGACGCAGTCCAAGCGTCCTCGGGCCCCTCCCCCACCAAAATTTGGGCCAATCAAAACGTCTAGACAATGTTGCCAATTTTTGACAACTAATATTAAATATTTAGTACCTGATGACGGAAATAATCATATAGGGGTGGGAAGTTAAAATTCAAGAAAGCACTTCATGACACATCCCCGAAAACACCAGGAAAAAACCGCCGTTGTAACGAAGGTTTTTTGAATCTAAACCCTTCAAAGAATTCCCTCGATAAACTTTACAAAAAAAAAAATCGTTCACATAGAGATTCAGCATTAAAAACCTAGTCAAAAAGTTGTACAGTTTTCAATAAGTTATATAGTTTACAATTTATATAAAATATCAAATAGACAGCAAAATCAACACGTCGAAGTGGCCTGGCAGGAATTTTGTTACACGCAACTTCCTAGGTAGCGCAAGTCAGTGTGTAATGTCCATCGGGGCGTCTAGAGGAATAGTCAGGTTCCTCAGCAGGAGAGAAATGTCAACATGGAACAAAATAACAAAATTATTAGAAAGGTACAAACACTTAGGCATCAAGGCACATAGAGTAAACAAAATTATCTGAACAGTAATGTATAAGCAACAAGAGATCAAAGCGTAAGGTAACTCCACATTAGATGTCGTGATGTATGTATTGACATATCGTAGAACAAAAAGCACATTTAACCCCCTTTTAAAGAACGGGTAATGGCTCAGTTAAGTCAGTATCCACTTTTTAACAGTACGGATTACTGGTTAATGACATATTAAAACAAAACAGATAACAAAATAGACAACAAAACTCAAAGTCCTTTAGTGACCCACATAGTGTCAGAAATCTTACAAGATTCCGACGTAGGTATAATTTAGGACAACAGCTGAAAAAAACTTAGCGCTAATTGGAACACCGTAATGATCCACTTCAAATTAAAACTTCCCAGTGGAAATAATGAGTCCTTCCTACTTAAGGCCACCAATATTTCCGGAACTCACATTAATAATACCTCAGGTTTTATCACATTCACTGCAATATAATTGTCGTCGATATATCGCGTTTTAAGGCAATATTTGAAGTTATTGAGTCAGCGCATTATAGTATTTTTTTAATGATGACAACAATAATTTAAAGTTATTATTTTAGTCAGCGCATTATAGTATTTTTTTAATGATGACAAAAATAATAATAATGAAATAATAATTCAGAAGTCAGGGACAAAAGTGTTGAAATATATCATAAAACAGTATAGCTTTTCCACTTCATTTACGCGGGCTGTGCCGCGGGGCGCCAGCTAGTTTTTTTCCTGGAACGAGCAAACCATCAAATCGCAATTATTAATCACCAACGACATTCATTCTCGAGCTTGAAAGACCGGTGAAAAGTAATAGCAAGCAGAGGCTAGTTATATATGAAATACAATACGAATGTCGAATGATGTACATGAATAGTTATAAAATACAAGTGTAGTGTGTATGTAAGGTGTGTACACACTGCTTTCGAATGGGCCCCTTCGAAAACAGTGTCAAGGTTAGTGTATGTGTGAGTGGCGAATGTTAGTGGTTATCACATTCGGTTAATTACTCCGAAGCGATTGTAATGTACGTGTATGCACTAGCCCAAAAGCGTCCTTTCGAAAACAGCACGATGAGTGTAGGTATGTGTGGAAGGGTGTGGTGTCAATTTCATATCTTATTTTCACAATACGTTGATTTCTCCGGTTCCTACAAAACCATTTGAGTGATAAATCAGTCAAAATACGATTCACGTCCGTCGCTTAGCGCGAAACTCTACTCAAACAAATAAATTTCAAAATTATTTGAAGAAATAATTTTCCACTTGGCTAAGATGGATTCCATCTTGATTTTCTTTGAATAACTATTTTCTAATTGGTATGGGCCAACATTATAGTTGCATTCCGTCTTGATCTTCTTCTATCAACTTATTAAATATCTGTAAATAAGTTCGTTCCTTATCTTTATTATTTCAAATAATAACTTTAATTTCAATTAACATCTATTGATTTCTATGCAATCAATCTACACCGTTAGTTGACTAAATCTAGACACTTGTTCTATCCTGAGCAAAATCTCGAAAATCAAAAGTAATAATCGAACCCACTATCACTTTTCCGTAAAATAATTAATTAATAGTAATATCTATACATCTATACATTAATATTAACAGATACCGATTATATCCATCTATTTAAAAAAAAATAGCTAACGTACTTCCGTTACATAGACCGTTACGTCCGTTCCATTACCGTTTTCATAGACTTCGTTGTCGTATCAATTTGTTGTTGCGGGCATGGGTACCGCTGCCCCGGAACTATCTATTGTATAACCAGCGCCTCAGTTATAGGTAATCCTCTTAAGGGATTCGCTACATTTGGATGTTGCTTTATTCGCTACGAGTACCTGAGTCCATGGGGTAAAATCGGACTGGGTGTCTAGACTACCTGCCGTCGAACCGTAATTTGGAGAAAGGAATTCCTATGTCTGTCACTCCTGGACACTGACCACTAAATTTATATCCGCCCCTCATCCCTCTTTCCTTCCTCTCCTTCCTTTCCTTAAAGGGCCCTCCACACAGTATCCCCTAAAATATCATAGGCACAAACATATTTATCTAATCGTTAATAGGTTTCTACTCTTCGATAGAGAGATCGGCATGGTTACGGAGATATATAATTTCGCAAGGAATCGAACCCGCGACTGAATTTTGAAGTAAGGTAATTACGTCGGAGTGCGTTGCAATATTATCATTCCAGATTCAAACTGGTAGGTATTTATATCCCATAAGGAAGGCGGTATCATTGAACACTGAAAATTATATCTCACTGGTAAATCACGAGAATTGAACTCGATTAAATTTTTTTTTGCGTTCGTTATTTTAACTGTTAAAAATCTATGTTTAAATAGGTAAATACTATTTTACCACTCTAAATCATTAGCTCGTTTCAACGAAAATAATGCTAAAATATGGTCTCAACCACTCTGAGACTGGTCAATTTCTGTTTCCAACTAATGGCCGTTATTCTAAAAATAATCGCATCTACTAGGTAGGTACTTTCAGATATTTGAAATAAATTCTTTGCCTATGAAAAAAGGTTTATGCCTAACAGGGCATTTGTGAAGACAATAGATCTCATCCGGTGCTCGGTCGTAAAAATGGATCCGTCGGGGTCGACCTTAGGTACCTGCTTCCGACCGTTTACCGCGGTTGAAGGCTTTTTGTAGAATTCTTAAACTCTATCATTGCAAGTAAATTACGTCGATTTAAAATTATTCAAATATATTTAAAACCTATGTCAAGCAAACTAAACTTGAGGTCACACAATTTAAATTGGCGTGCTATGCGAGCGGCACTTACTAAAGGAAAATTTGTTAAAGAACTAACTAACAAATAACCACAACGCCGTTTTTTTAGCAGAAGATCACAATATGCAGTCACCCAATATGACTAAATCCATTTCAAGCAAGGCTTAAATTCCGAATTGTGGTTTTACTCGAATTTCACTATCTCCCTTTTGAGCGGGTATACCGTACCTTCAATGCATTTACCTACGCTAGCAGATTTTAATCTGAGGTATCTAATTCTGAGATTTCCGGTAACCATTTTGTTTCAAGAATCGCGTAAAACAAAACGAATCTTTTCAAAATACGGCATGACTAAATATTTAACGGTCAAAAACACGTGGTGATTTGAGATGCTTCCAAAATGGTGGCTGTTAACGACAAAAAACTTGGTCTAACGGTCAAAAACACGTGGTGGTTTTTTTTAAATTCGGAGATGCGGCCGACAAGATGGCAGACCCTTGAAACACGCGTGAACTTTTTTAAATACTTCTCGAACACTTGATATACCGGCGGTTGAAAAAACACGTGGATCAAAATGGCGGCGTTTGAAAACACGCTTGAACTTTTTAAAACTATTCACAATCACTTATTTAGCTATACATTTAAAGGGGAAAAAATTATTATTATTTACATATTTATACATACATCACGAAAAACAGCATGGAGTTTATGAAAAAAAATCAAGGAAAGCGACATATCATAATGAACCAAATCTAGCTCCACGTTGAAAGGCGTCAGTGTTACGTAACGACGGGCTCGAACCGCCTGATTACGAAATTATAACAGATTAATATAAATAACACCACAATGTTCAAGACTCAACAACAATGGTTCAATTTAAATACTTACCAAAACCAAATTATAATACAAACCTCGGCTAGCTCCTCCCAGGGATATTGTGTTCTCAATTCGATCGGATTTGATTCAAAACGATCGTCGCTTCATTTATTGAATAAAGATAGGGTTTAATAAATTAGAAGATCTCTTGTCGCTTTTAAATAATTTGTGAATTTATTAATGACTCGACGCTTCTAGGAAAAGCTTTTAATCTCTTTGTGAACTCAAGGTTAATGATTCTAAAATATAATAAACGGGTTGAATGATAACACATAATAATATAAGTTGTACGTACGTTACCCCGTCTCGGGTTTCATCTGGGCAGAGAACCTCGTCCGGAAACACCACTGAGTTGATTTAGATATATAAAACTTAACTATATTTTAAATTACGGGTTCCAACAAACGTTGGAACAAAAAGGATCTAGGCGGCCCCGGCCAAAATGCGAAAAACCGACCCATAGCGCAGTTAAAACCAGAAGAGCCGCCAGGGCTCTCGACGCAGTCCAAGCGTCCTCGGGCCCCTCCCCCACCAAAATTTGGGCCAATCAAAACGTCTAGACAATGTTGCCAATTTTTGACAACTAATATTAAATATTTAGTACCTGATGACGGAAATAATCATATAGGGGTGGGAAGTTAAAATTCAAGAAAGCACTTCATGACAACACCTAATTTTATGATTTCATGTATTAGAAGTAAGATTTTCAGTAATTTTTTTTGGTTAAACCATTAATATCTTCCAATGTGTTCTTGAAAGTATAACAGCAGTCTACTTCCAAAAAATAACTAATCATTCTACTCTGCTCGAGTAACCTGCACAATTTTCTGAACACATTGGAGACTATTCTTGTTTTGACGGAAGGTGCCGCCGTCAGAATAGGATTAGCATCACTGGTATAGTCTCTCTTAACGATTTTCTATTGTTTATGTTTATCGTTAGCACTGGAGGGGAGGCTATGGAAATGCGATTAAGTACCCGATTAATTATCCCTAAAAACCTTTAGTTAAATCATGTTGTGGCAACATTGATCACGTGACCAATGTAGTTCCTCCAACTGCCGCTGGAGAGGAAGCGACATTCCAGTTACGGGACCTGGCTCGTGAACACGCGCTTAAATATTAATTAATCTCATTTCCATTTCTACCCGCGAAGTATAGAATTGTAAATGTGTCTGACTAAGACGTAATAAATTATAAAACGTGGAGAAGGCTTTTATTGTTATAAATACACGCAATATCCTTCCCTGGAGTTGAGTAAGTATATCGACGACTTCAAATAAGCCATCCCCACAACCCATTTGAATTGAATCCTGAAGATTATCACATTTAGTTAAAAAAAAATTATCTTGGTAACCTTCAGTATTTCAATAAAAATGTTGTTTAACAAAACAAGTTTTATGTAACCGATTTCGCTTTGGCTTCGAATTCTCAATTGTGAAATAATTATTAATTTTGATGTGTAGATGGCAAAGCTAATAAGTAAGGCGATTCAATACTTACAAGTTTATTAACACTATTTACAGACACATAAATCTCCTATTTAAATATATGCAATAGTAAAGTAATGTGAAGGGCGAACAAATATTAAAGACCAGCGGCTCCTGACCGAGAGTTAAAGCAGAATGAATCGTTAGTTTTTGATGCAAGCGAGGCAAGTTGCTTGAGGAAAGGTCTGCATCCAATTGGTGCCTGAGGGACCAATCGGGTGGCCAGACGATGCAGAATAGTGTCCTTTGTTCGTCCTCCACAAAAGCCTAAAACGAAACACGCTGTATGAAAGTTTTGCATCTGTGTGAGTACTGTGATGAAGTCAACTTAACTTGTGAGACCTATACCACAGTAAGGTTTTAATTGATATTTTGGTGGGGGATGTTTTGTCCGTAGGATATTTTGTCGGGGTTATTTTGTCGGGGATATTTTGTCGCGTGATGAAAAATCGAAAAACCGTGTACCTATGATAATATGTCTTATTAATTTGTGGTAGATACGTCGAGTAATTATCGAGTGATGTATGTATTGTGTGTTTGTCTTTGTAGGGATGAGAAGTTGTGTGCTAATGAACTCTTTTATTATTACCGTGGCGGTCGACGATTACGGTACCGTGACGACACAAAAAAGCAATAAACATATAATATACATAATAATGCTGCAGCTCTATCAAAAGATGCGATACACAATGTACGTACGTCTGTTTCCTCCAAATAAAAAATGTAATAATTTTATTGCTTCTCTCACACACACCGACCCCTACAATCTACTAAGCGTGACGATGATTTTTAAAGTATGGAATATAGTTACAAGGATAATATTGATGCGTGGGTGAATTCTAATAATTCAAAAACGTCAAACGTCAATGCGCTGATGGTTTTGCTACATACACAGCTCTCTTACCACTAGGGTATTACGTCCTACTCTGTATTGCGTCTAAGAGCGATCAAAATGAAAATCTAGTCTCCTTCAAAGGAAGCAATTTTTCAAAAAGGACCTCCATCGAAATGCTTGATGTATCTCTAAGTGACCAGCTCAGGTACGGGGGCTCCATCGAAGCCAGAGTTAAGTTAGCCTCTCAAAAACTGGAGTACTGTACAGGGCCCGCAGATACTTCAATAGTACACAACTCCTAACCCTGTACAAATCGCAAGTGTGCCCCATGGTTAAATTTGGCAGCCACCTGTGGTCTGGAGTCCAAAAATACCTAAAAAAACCCTCGACTCTGTGCAGAAACGCTCGGTCCGTTTAATAGATTCTCCTTATTTAACAAGCGGATTGCAATCTTTAGACCACAGGCGTCAGATGGGAATCCTGTCCTTGTTCTACCGGTATTGCATTGGAAGATACTCGAATGAACTAGTCATGAATCATTGATCCCCTCGGCACCGGTGCATAGTCGCGAATCACGACAATCACGCACTTTACATAATGTACACGGTTGATATTAGTCACATGAGAACAAGTTGTTTCTACGACTCGTTCTTTAGTTCAACAGCTTGGCTGTGGAACGATTTGCCGGCCTCTGCAATCGATCACCGTTCGCATCGATTACCATTCGCATTTACAGTCTTTATCTGATTGTATAGAATTACAAAGCGATCTTGATCATTTGTGCGCGTATTTTGAATCAAATTTACTGTCCTTAAACATTTCTAAGTGTCACTCAATTACATTTACTAGAAATAAAAATAAAATCATAAAATATATATAAAATATATATAAAATATAAAATCATCTAAGCATATCGAACACATAATATCAAAATCCTACAAGATGCTAGGTTTCCTATTAAGAATATGTAAAGTTTTCAAAAGTGCTAAGACTCTTGAAATGTTGTTTTGTTCATTGGTCAGAAGTCCACTGGAGTATGCATCCCCGGTATGGAATCCTCAATATAAGGTGTATATAGATATAGTAGAAAGTATACAGAATAAATTCTCTAAATATTTATTCAAGAAATACAACAAAACTACAAATAACATGTTAAGTTTACAAAAAAGACGCACGTTATCAGATCTGCTGTTTCTGTATAACCTGCTAAATAATAAAATAGATAGTCCTGAATTGCTATCCACTATTGGTTTAAATGTCCCAATGAGGCGTACCACGCACACTTCTCTTTTTCATATAGAATCCAATAACACTAATGCAGCGAGTAACTCACCAATTACTCGCGCAATCATAACTTATAACCACTATGAAAAATTACTACATTTTTCATGATTCCTTGCATTCATCCAAACTAATTTATTGAATTTCTTGGCGTGATATAATTGTTTTAAAATTACTTACACTTAACTTTTCATTAAACTTTAATCAGTCAATTACAATTAGTGAGCATATAATTCTTGATTTTAAAATGTCTCCTTATCTCACCCCCCCCCCCTTTTTCTTCCTTTTTATTATTATTACTTCATTCATTCAATAATAAAGTTTTAAGACCGGTTCATATCTCAGGCGTAATTACCAAATGACATTCTATGGACTTACGTAATAGGTACATAACCATGTAATAATTTAATTTAACATACCTTATAATCTGTATTATAATGTACTGTGTATGTCTTAAACAAATAAATAAATGACATTTTTCGCAACAATCACCACTTTTCGTAACGTTTTCACCAGCTTACCCCCCAAGTCGAGTGTGCGTAAAGGAGTTTTACTTCAAAAATATTGCGTGTCTTGTATTTTGTCTCGCCACCGTTATTTAATGTGTAAGAAAGAACTGCAGCTTTATTAGGATAAAGAAAGTATGCGCTTTGGACAGTTTATACAATTACCAGTTGATCCTTTTAAATGTGGGCAGTGAATACGAAAAGATATCGACCCAATTTTTTTGTTTTTGTCCGATGTTTTGCAAATATTTGGTTGATATATGAAAGATGAGTTCAAGGTTATGTTATCATTAAACACATGTTTATCTATTCAAACTTTACAAATACACCTTGTGGCGTCATTTTGAATTAAATTAAAATAAATAACTTCGTAAAATCACCAACGAATATTATCAACATGCTTCTAAAACCAAGTTTTCTTCGTCGCGATAAGATTTTTTATTTATTTATTTTTTTAATTAATAATAGAAGGTACATAGATTACAAATAAATTTTATACAGTAATTAATTACATAGTAGATATATTTGATGTACCGTATGGGGGGGTGTTAAAGGTAAATATTAAAAAAAAAACAAACAACTATAGGCAAATAAGAACTATAGACAAAATATTAAAGAAAGAGGTGATTAATTACTTAAAATATCATATGTAAATAAAATAACAATTATATAAAATGAAATATAAAAATTATTTTAGAATACGTAAAAATTACATATTCTGGGGTCGCGGGATTGAATCCCGGCTCGGGCAAATAAATTTCATTTGAATAACTTGTGTAATTTTACAATTAATTCATTTAAAATAATGTATGTATGGTCTATTTCCAGACGAAAGATACTCTCAGTATCGCCGGCGTAAGACCACCATTCATAATTGAAACGTTGCTTCAAATGGTGTTAGCCGTGTTTGGTGACCAGATCTGTATAGTCAGGTACTTCCCTACCTTCCTCTTCCTCATCTCCTTCCCCTCCCATTACGTTCAGCCTCACAACATACCCCAATTGGGCATACCATAGTCTTACTGGCTCCAGACGGGAGCAGCTGAGACTCTTGTGAGGTCTTCAAATAAAAAGAATATAATAAAAACTTTTAAAACAAAGGAAATAATAGTAAGTCTAAATAACAAAATAAATTGTGATAAATGTGAAAAATGTATGCATTTTTAATAATGTAATGTATAATTATGTATGTCTTTCCAAATTACATCTTGTTAAAAATAATATTTTCTTTATTTTAGGGCAACACGCAAGTGTCTCTGATTCAAGGTAAGTCATCGTGCATGGCGGTACAACACCCTAATGTTTTTTTGTGTTTTTGGTTTGCTCAAAACTCACATTTTAATTAGTGACCGACCCAGGGCCGTAACCAGAGTTGAATTTAAGATAGGGCAGCGGTAATAACAGGTAGGGCGCAAGTAAAAATGAAACTTGATCAGACCTATTGAAATGGGCACGGAATTTTTCATTACTTATTCTATGACAAACCTTTGGAATCTCCTTTCTTTAAATGAATGTAAAATCTTTTTTTTGTATTTCTTCGGCATTGCCTATGTAACAATTTCTGGAAATTTTTGTTTTGAAAAGTTTTAATTTTCCATGTATATTTGTTACTTTAATTTTTAATTTTTGCGACCGGTTTCGACACGTCTGTATCATTAACGAGCAAACTTAAAACTAACTTAAAAATACAAGTACAAAAATTAATTATGCGTGGGTAGTGGGAGTGGGGAAATGTGGTGGAGGGGAGAACGGTGGGAGCAGTCAAAATTACATGGAAACATCGTTAGTAGAGGGGATTTACATGGTGCTATCATTTTATTAACTAAATTAATTTTATATTTAATTAGATTTATTTTTTTGATAATTTCTAAAGTTTCTAAAGCGCACAAATTAAAATATGAATTTACATTGCAATGTTTAAACTTAGTTTTTTTCTTTTTTGAAGGTATGGCCTGCCTCTATTAGATGGTTAGCAAACTCGGAGTAGTTATTGTTTCGTAAACAAAGTTCATGTTCCCAGATTCTAGTTTTAAAATTTCTAGTTGTCATTCCTACATACTGTGCATCACAATCGTTACATTCCAAAGTGTATATCCCGTTTTTTCAAATTTATTAGAAATATCCTTGTTATTAATCATTTTTTTTTTATTTTAGAATTAGTATAGAAAGCTGGAGAAATGTGATCTGGTAATGTGCGGGATATTTTTAAAGATAAATCGGCGATTTATACCAGTGTTGGGTTCAGAACGTTAAATTTATTTCTGGATTTACCTGCTGACACATTTCTAAGGAAAATATTCTTTTATTCGCATTGCATTGGAGGTTATTTATTTATTCTTATTATAAGCAATAATTGTCAACCTGAAACACTCATTTTACATTGAAAAATCTTCGGAGAAAAGATACTTGCCGCCAACGGGACTTGAACCCGTGTCCTTCTGATTGCCGGTCGGATGCTCTGACCACTGAGCTATGGCGGCTTATCTTATACCCGCCAAATAATTCAATATATACTGGTTTTTCATTCAACAATTACTGATTATTAAATTTTTCCACCTGAAAACAACCAACTTTATTTTTGTGAGGGAGGTATTGTTAGTACTAAATCTCTCGCTAGGTGGCGTCGAGACAAATTATGTCTTCATTTTTTGGTGAAATATTTTAACTTGTTAAATATTAATTATTATTTTTTAATTTATAAACTAACATTTAAGACAAGATTTTTATGCATAGAACAAAGGGTAACAATTATTATTTGAATGAAACACCAGTATATATTGAATTATTTGGCGGGTATTAGATAAGCCGCCATAGCTCAGTGGTCAGAGCACATATTATGTTTAAAATATTTCTCAAGTTTTTAAAAAAGTAAATCAACTTGTTTAGTTTTCCTATTACCGAATCTATATGTCTATTGTCTATCCCATTTTATATAACGGTCGGAGTATATACCAAGATATTTAATATTTTTCGTTTGTGTAATTGGGGGACAATCGTTGGACGTTCTGTTCTTCCGAACAGAACTTCCATCGATATGCTTGGTGTGACCAACTCAGGTACGGGGGCTCCATCGAAACTAGAGTTAAGTTAGCCTCTCAGAAACTGGGCGTACTGTACAGGGCCCACAGATACTTTAATGGTACACAACTGCTAACCCTGTACAAATCGCAAGTGCGCCCCACCGTTGAATTTGGCAGCCACCTCTGGTCTGAAGCTCCAAAATACCTAAAAAAAAACCTTGACTCTGTGCAGATACGATAGATTCTCCCATCTTAACAGACGGACTGCAATCTTTAGAGCATAGGCGTTAGGTGGGAATGCTGTCCTTATTCTACCGGTATTACAATGGAAGATGCTCTGAGGAACTAGCGTCATCGATCCCCTCGGCACCGGTGCATAGTCGGGAAACACGCAAAACACGCGCCCAACATTTGTACACGGTCGGCATTAGTCACATGAGAACGGATCGTTTCTATGACTCGTTCTTGAGTTCAACGGCTCGGCTGTGGAACGATTTGCCGGCCTCTGTGTTTCCTCCCTTCTACAACATGGGCCTCTTCGAGACCCATGTTCACTCCTTCCTTTCCTCAAAAAGACCCTCCACACAGCATCTTCAAAGATGACACAGGCCCTGAGGGAAATTGTTTTCCTCAGGGCCTCCTGTGTGGAGTTAATGTAAAAAAAAAAAATTATCCACCACATATCCGCCCCGGTGTATGGAATAGATAGTAACTATTTCAGGGCTCACAAGGGCTCTATTTTTTTTATAGAACGACTATAATTAACCAAATCTAGATCCCCATTGTCCCTACATACATTGTTAGCGAGCAGTATGCAAGTGCTTGATCTGATGACAAATCGTTTAGTATGGAGAAGGCCCGAAGAAAAATCAAAGAAATGGTTTATTTTTTACTCAACCGTTTATAGCATCCCCAAACTGTTTGGGAATTCCCCGTAAGCAGTTATTGCAATACGCACACAGCCTCCCACCACTTACTTCAATGCCATCTATGGACAGAATCAAGAATTAATATGATATGTTTCCTTGGTTAATTCGAAGCTGTTTAGTTAGATGTCGCTACGCTATACTAATAGGTACCATTTTTTTTTCAATCATATCAAACTATGAACAGACAGTTTACTAGTATATTACCATAGTCGATGGTATTTCTTAAGGTAGGGCACAGGTATTTTAAGGTAGGACATTGCCCCATCATGCCCCCCCCCTAGCTACGGCCCTGGACCGACCAAAGGTTCGGTTTCGGTTTCGGCAAATTTCGGCAAAAAAAACTAGTTTCGGCAGAAAATCTGCCGAAACCAAAACTTTTTTAGACGTGTTAAAAATCGATTGTTTACTGTTATTTGGCTTATTTTTATCACTTGTTCAGACAGTTGACACGTCGTGTTAAATTAAATAAATAAGTTTGCGAAAAAATATTTTTTTTTATACTAAGATAAGAGAAACAAAATTTATAAAAAATAACAAAACACGTTAACTACTTGATTTTCACGGCCAAAAATATTTTTGTTATTAGTTTTTGGGGTATTATGCCGTGTTGCGTTACCTCCTTCTTTAGCCAACATTTCGGACAGCGTTGCAGTGTCCATCATCATACATCTGCCCTGATGATGGATACTGCAACGCTGTCCGAAACGTTGGCTAAAGAAGGAGGTAGCGCAACAAGGCATAATACCCCAAAAACTAATAACAAAAAAACGTTAAATACTTCTTGGAACTTATCGTTCGGCTGACTTCGGGTGAATTCGTGGCTTGTATGTCTCCCGCCATCATAAGCAAAATACTCAACTAATGAGGTCCTTTCTTTAAGTGTTGATTATTGATAAATGTTTGTTCCAAGAAGTAGTTAACAAGTTTGTTAATTTTTAATTTTTTTAAGGGAAAGGGGAAAAGGGGAGGGGGGAAAGGGGAACTCGGAAGGGTTCGGAGGGGAGGGGGAGAAGGGGAACTCGGGAGCGGGGACGCCATCATGCATTGACCATATTTGGTGTAATACAAATGAAACCGAAAAAATTAAATCCGCCGTAATAAAACAAAATAAAAGCCGCCCGCAGGGCCTAGCAGCAAAAACCTGCGGAGCGGGAGCCACCATGCATTGACCATATTTGGTGTAATACAAATGAAACTGAAAAAATAAAATCCGCCTCAGTAAAATAAAATAAAAGCCACCCGCAGGTCCTAGCAGCAAAAACCTGCGGAGCGGGTTATTAACTGCTATTTCCTTATAAATCTTTTATTTATGTCTAAATGAAATTATAATTCTGTAATGTCCGTCTGAGCCAGTTGTGGCAGAGCTAATCCAGATGCGGACTTACAGATGTGGAAGACTGAGAATTGTAGTGGGTAGTACACTAAATGAAGAGCGTAATAGTGTTCTGTACTATGTATTTATTAGGGAGCTGCCTTAAGCCAAAAGAGGACGAATCTAGCATGCATCGCCTTATATAGATTCACGCAAGCATGCTGTCTCGCTTGCACTCATACAATTCACACAGACATTACAAATTCCTTGGGTGATCTATGGTTTGAATTTTTTGAATTTAGTTTTTGTTGAGCATGTCATAATGGAAGAGGAAGATTTGATATGTTTATTCAAGATTAATTCAAAATTCAGTGAACATGTAGCGGTATTATCAGAGGATAGAACAGTTTCCCAATTTTCAATGTTAAGGTTTAGTTTTAGTTTTTCATAATTTGTAAAAGTTTTAGGTAAATTATTGCAAGAATTATTATTCTCATTTATTTTGCCAGTTTTAAAGGCAACAAGTATCACTTGCTCCATTTGATATTGAAAGGCAAGATAGAGGGTCGCCGAGGGCCTGGGCTGCGTAATATACGAGAGTTGACCGGCATTAGAAGTGTGGAGGAGCTATTCCGGGCAGCGCAAGACAGAGAGACATTCTCAAGAGTGATCGCCAACGTCGAGGGGACCTGATTTTTTTTTTTTTACAGTGAATACCGCACAAGAATCTCAACTGCTCCCGTCTGGAGCCAGTGAGACTATGGCATACCCAATTGGGGTATGTTGTGAGGCTTAAGGTAGTGGGGAGGGGAAGGAGGTGGGGAAGAGGAAGGTTGGGAAGTACCTGGCTATTCAGATCTGGTCACTAAACACGGCTAAAGCCATTTTCAAGCAACGTTTCAATTCTGAATGGTGGTCTTACACCAGGGCGATACTGATAGTATCTTCCACTCTGGAACATGCCGCAAATATACTATATATTATTTTAAATGAATTAATTGTGAAATAACACAAATTAATCAAATAAAATTTATTTGCGCATGCCGGGTTCGAACCCGCGACCTCCGGATTGTGAGTCAAGAGTCTTACCCACTGGACTACGGAGGTCGTCTGATACGGCAAACAAAGAAGAAGAAAGGCAACAATGCATGTGTGATGATCAATAATATTATTTTTCCGAATAATTGATTTTATTTTTTCAGTTTCATTTGTATTACACCAAATATGGTCAATGCATGATGGCCTTTGCCCAAAACATTCTCTCGTATATTTTTTAATACATGGTTTGAAATTGAGTTCAGAGAATGTGTTAATATATTCCGTTTTTTTCCTTATTACTATTGTTTTCAAATTCATCAGTTATATCAATATTAATGTGTCCTATAATAAATGCATTTTGAAAGCGATTTGTGTTTATAAAAGATTCTCAGTGAAATTATTAAAGCTGTTGTACATAACGCTATTACATCATAAAAATTGTTTTTCATATATTTTATATTGTCGTTTTAAATAATGTTTTACGTTATCTTTGAAAAAAAATAAGGGCATTATTTATGCTATCAGCAGGCCAATCGATAAAATCGTAAATCAATGCGATATTGACTAAATTCATTGTCTAAGGTCAGTTGTGTCATTGACTAAGAACCTCAATAGCCGATTAACTCGTTCAGTGTCATAAAGTACCTACAAGCGGAGTGTCAATGTATAACTGTCAGGCTTATTTGTTCGCTTTTAGTAACAACTCATATAGGTCTCATAGAAATCGTTGTGTCTCCATTACTATCGTAATGACAAATATGACGTAATAGGCCACTTGCATTACTTTTTTTTTAAATTCCGGGTAAGGCAAATATTCTTAAAATACAATATAAGACAATCCTTATTCATATACGGTATTTAAAAACAACATGATCGCAAAAGAACTAGAAAAAAAGAACCCAAAATTATTCATAAGAAACTTACCTATCAACTTATCTGAAGAAGACATAATAGAATCATTTAAAACACAAAATGATGGAATCAAAATCATAATGGATGAAAATCCAAAAAACTCAGTTAAATTAGTGAAAATGCTTAAACCAAAAGGACAAAATAATCTTACGAACTACATAATCGAAACAAGTGGAAAACTTAGGAAATATCTCATATCTAAAGAGAAAATAAATATTGGATACTACAGAGTACGGGTGGAGGACGCAATTCCAATTATGCAATGCTTTCATTGCTTGAAATTTGGTCACTCAGCTATTAACTGCCTAAATAAGGACAAGAATGCCACGTGTCTACACTGCGCCATGGATCATCCCTGGAAAGACTGCCCTAATAAAAACAAAGAAGAAAAATGCAAAAATTGTGAATTCCAAAACAACACATTCAAGTCAACTAACGATACAAATCATAAAGCAAACAGCAAAAATTGTACGTATTTAAAAAAAATGATGACTATTGCACAAGGGCGTATAAATTATGAATAGGTATGCACCTTCTTTTAAATTCTTAACAGTGACAGCCCTCATGGTATGCTCAAATATTAAAAACACAATATCGAAATTTATATGTTTGCATAAAATGCGATTGTTTTCTGAATCTTCCTACAATTTAGTTATAACTTTCTGTAAAATGTTAAAACCAAAAAAAATCATTATAATATTATTAACCTACCATCAAAGTGTTAAAGAATCATTAGAAATATTAAAAAATTATTTAATTATATTTTTCAGTAAAATTTTAAAACAAAAACGATGGATTCAAATTTTAGCCTGTTCTCAAAGTGTTAAGGCTTGTGAAATATTATTTACACAAAACAAAATTGATATACTTTATACTATGTTTCTTCTCTATAACATTATCACTAGAAATACAATGACAGTTTATTCAATACTGTCACCAAAACAAATTGAAGTCAACCTTGATGGACTATTTTTGGGCATGAATTATTATTATTCATTATTATTCGTGATATTATTATTGCTGCGAATTTATTTAAATATGCATTCAATGTCAATTTCAATTTTAACAATTAGTTATAATAATTGCGTAAATCAGTATGAAATGCCAATGCCAGGAATAAAATTGCATACTTATATTTTAGTTATTAAGTATTTTAGTTACACACATTATGTCTTTTAGTTTCATAGATGATGATAATGACATAATTTTTTGTAAGATAAATAACCTGTGCGAATGGCTTCGTAAGCAAGACACAATGAAACGTGAAACGAGTAAACTCAATTTTGTGGAACTAAACATTAGATCTATAGGTAGGTATTGGGACCTATTTCATGTTTATTTTAAAGACTGCTTAAATCACATTGACGTACTCATGTTTTGCGAAACTGCAATTCGTTCGGAACTTGTTAATCTTTATGATATTCCCGGTTTCAATTCGTACCACTATTGCAGAAACCATAAATCCGGTGGAGGCATTTTGTTATATGTAAAGAATAACCTCTCCTTTTCGCAAATATTTCTGGACAGTAAATATTTTGAGAACGTTTTTGGAATATTGACACTTCCAAATAACAGTACTCTAAATGTCTTGGCAATATACCGACCCCCGAATTTAAATAAGCAAGCATTTTTGTCAGAAATATCCAATGTGTTTGAAAACAATATTAAATCAAATGAAAGTGTAATATTTTTCGGTGATGTAAATTTAAATTTATTACATAAAAATGATGCTATCATTATAAAATATGAAAATATTCTTACTAATAACTATTTAAAAAAATGTATAAATTATGTTACACGAGAAGTAATAGTTCAAGGGAAAATTGTTAGTTCTTGCTTAGATCACTTTTTTGTGCGAGTTAGCGGAAAGTTACCTACTGGATTAACCAGTACAATCTCCGCGTGCGTATGTGATTATAATATTGCCGATCATAATACAACAGCCGTAAGCATACTCTATAAGTCGGTAGATAATTTCAATTCTAGCGATTCTAATAACGTCAAAATTCTTTCGCAAAAACAGATTGATAAACGTATTTGTAATTATGACTGGAAGTCGCTTCTAAAGGAAACCGAATGTTCGGTTATTTATTTAAAAATTAAAAATTATTTTGACGACTTGTATAAAAACAGCACAATTATAATAAGCAAAAAACCTAAAAGCCGACCTTATGCCATAAATGATTGGATATCTAGTGATGCACTATATAAAATTAAAAAAAGGGATTATTTATATAAGCGTTGGAAAAATGCCCCAACAAATAAATACTATGAAAAAGAATATAAGTGCTATCGAAATGTTTTAAATAAATTGTTACTTAAATTAAAAACCTCATACTATAATGACAAATTCAAAAATCTATTTCAAGATTCAAAAAAGACATGGGACGAGTGTAATCAAATTTTAGGTAAGAAATGTAAAAATAATTGTGACCAAGTTGCCTCCAAATATTTGATGAAAGATCGGACCAAAGAAAATGTAACTAATGATTTTGTTGATTATTTCTCTGACAGTGTTTGCAATATGTTACATAAATGTAATTACAGGACAAATGCTTTTGAACCAGAGAAGATGCCTCAAAGCATGTACCTACCAAGGGCCAAAATTTCTGATATAGAAAGCATTGTGCGGCAACTTAAAAGCTCTTCTCCTGGAATTGATAATATCAGAATGAGTGATATTAAAAAACATATAATAATTTTAGCTCCAATCATAGCCCATTTTGTAAATAGAATTTTATTTGAAGCAAAAATTCCAGATGACTTAAAATGTAGTATTATCAGACCTATTTATAAAGGAGGTGATCACACTCTATTGGGTAATTATAGACCGATTAGTATTTTGCCATCACTCGAAAAAATTCTTGAAAAATACATTCAGTTGAAATTAATAAAATATTTAGAAGATTTTTCTATTATTGATACAAATCAATATGGATTCCAGAAAAAAAAGGGTACCGAAATGCTACTTCAAAAATTTGCCAGTTTCATAAATAATGAACTAAATAGTAAAAATCATGTATTAGTTTTATTTATAGATTATTCTAAAGCATTTGACACTATTAATCATAGAAAATTATTGCAGATACTAGAAATCATAGGAATAAGAGGAAAGCTCCTAAAACTATTTGAAAATTACTTGAACAACCGATGCATGAAAATAAAGCTATTGAACACTTTAAGTAAAAAAAGAAAAATTTTAGCTGGCGTTCCTCAAGGTTCCATATTAGGTCCAATTTTATATATCATTTATGTATCTTTTATTAAGTACATCTTTAAACATGTAAAACACTTTGTATATGCGGATGATACTGCACTAGTGATTTCTCGCAGTGATTTAAAATTATGTATTGAACTCTTACAAAAGGATTACATTGAGCTTTTGAAATGGTCTCATGACTCTGGTTTAATCATAAATGCAAAAAAAACCAAATTGATACATATTAGATCACCCAATGCCAAGACAAATATTATTACACCAGAAATAAAAACACACGGTTCAGATTGCTTACATGTTGGTATCCCAGCATTGTGTACATGCGAAAATATTGAAGTGGTTAAAGAATATGTTTATTTAGGTGTAATTATTGACTGCTTTTTCAAATGGGATTTACAAATAAATAAAGTCTGTGAACGTCTGAGATCTATTGTTAGTAGATTATATAAACTTAAATTCTATGTTCCAATATGCACACTTCGAATAATTTATTTATCATTAGCTGAGTCTATTATAAGGTACGGAATTACAGCTTGGGGACTTTCCTGTAAGACAAATGTTAATCATGTTCAATCTGTCCAAAATTCATTAGTTAAATTATTAGCTCATAAAAGTTTATACGAGCAAAGACACAATGTTCCGTACTTTTACCAGAATCTTAAAATTCTCTCAGTAAGAGCAATTCTGTGGCATAAAATTATTTTTCAGCATATGAATAGCCCTATATACATAAATAGACTGGACCACACTTACAATACTCGATTTACGTTAAATGAAGGACTAATCGTACCTAAGCACTTAAACAAATATGGACAAAGAACGCTGGACTACATGATACCTACATGCTTAAATATGTTACCTGCTAAAATTAAAAAATGTACAAATAATGTAAGAACAAATATTATATTGAAAAATTGGCTCGCCGAAAGAAAAAGTTTGTATTAACATTCTTGTAGTACTCGTAACACAAAAAATGTCTAACTGCATTATAAGTTTTATAAAAAAAAAAAAAACTTCAAAGTAAAAGCACCCATTGACAAACTACTTAAAAGTAGTTTATTGGGACTTTTCTTTTTTGTAATATCTTATTTTATTTTGATTTCCTGTAATATTTTATAACTTTTTTCTTCTAATAAAAAAAAAAAAAAAAAAAAATATCTAAGACATTCCATTTTTTTTTTAATCGTATTTTTGAAACCCTGGCGATTTTTTTTAAATTTCAATCCGAAAAGTCAGACCATTTTTTATAAACCGGAAATATGGTACATAATTTTATGGGTGCAAAAAATGATAATTACATAGCCGAAAATCATTTAAAAAAAAAAACGTTTTCCACACGAATGGCACAGGAGAATAACGAGGCATACCAAAAATTTTAAATCTCATAATAATTTTTTTCCTTGATCCATCTTATTGAACATAAATCATTATAATGTACGTCTTTATTACTAAATCAAATGTAATATACTTGTACTTGTAAATTATAATAATAATAAGAATATTATAAAATTTGATTTTGTTAAAATCCGCACCGTTATCATAATACTTCTAAAACACGAACGGACAGCGTAAAATGTACGGGGTTCTCTTCGGAACATCTGTCAAAAAGTCAAACCAAATGATAAGTTCGCAGAGAACAAACAATAAATCTAGTGAACGTTAAATGTCAAATTAAAAAATTCGCCTGAAATCAAAGTGTTGCCATAAAAAAAAAAATCAGGGTGGAATTTTATAAAATTAATAGGAAGATTTTCGGAGACGGGACATTTTCATGTAGTGGCGTCACGAGCCCAAATAATGGATTTATTTGTTTAAAAATAAAAAAACTGTACATTTCAAAAAAATTTTACCAACATTTTCGTAATCTTAGTTAAAAAATCTATCCAGACGATTTTTTCCAAGTCGTTATGAAATCATTGCAAGTGGCCTATTATGATGAAATGTGATGAAATATGATGAAATATGATGATTCCTATTTGGGAGGCAGGAATGGGTACCGCTGCCCCTTGTGAACTTTGGGAACCTTTATTGGATAACCAACCCCTCTGCTACAGGTCACCCCAAGTGGTTCGCTACGTTTGGTGATTTTGCAGGGGTGCCCGGGTTTATGGGGTGAGGTTTGTCTAGGTGTTGGAGGCGGTTGTCCAGGATACACTGAACCTCAGATTCTTACCCACCCCTTAAACCCTTTTCCTTTCCAGAACTCTCCTCTTCTTCTTTTTCTTAAAAAAAAACCTTCCACACAGCATCCCCCTAGATACCCCAAAGGGCCTCCTGTGTGGAGCTCATGTAAAAAAAAACGGTGTTTAAAAGAAAAAAAACACCACGCTTTATTATTTCGAATTATAAATTTTTGCGTTTTTCAAAAATCCTTTTTAGTTTTCAGATGCGTTCAGAAATATTTCATTTATTCGAGTTTTATTGGACCTTCCAACAAAATAGGGTCGAGGCCTGGGGGTTAAAGTTAGTATTTGAATTCTGAATTGATAATTTATTAATATCTTTAATTTCTCGTAACGGTTTGACCTTCAGGAATGTAAATCTATAGACAGATATGACAGTGCTTTTAGCATGTACAGATTTCTTATTTATTCAAGATGTGTGCTAGTTTACAGTTGTGAGCCTTCACAATTCTTCTAATTTCTTCAATGTCTACCTTCATAACGTGAGCTTTTCTTCTAATTTTTTCAATGTTTACCTCCATAACTTTTGCTATTCTTCAAATTTCATCTATGTTTACCTTCATGATGTTACCTTTTCTTCTAATTTCATCAATGTCTACCTTCAAATATAAGTTTTTCTTCTAATTTCATCAATGTCCACCTTCACAATGTGAGCTTTTCTTCTAATTTCATTAATGTCTACCTTCATAATGTGAGCATTACTTTTAATGTCGTCAATGTCTACCTTCATAATGTGAGCATTACTTTTAATGTCGTCAATGTCTACCTTCATAATGTGAGCATTTCTTTTAATGTCATTAATGTCTACCTTCAAAATGTGAGCTTTTCTTCCAATTTTATCAATGTGAGCACTACCCGGGGGACTATAACTAGCGCTTCTTATAACTAGCCTATTTGCAGTAAAAATGTTAATTCCATTTTTCTTTTTAATGTGAAATTGCTGTTTTCGATTAATCTGTACAATGACTGTTTATATTATGATGTTCAAAAAATAAGTTTTCGATAAATTTAAATTGATTTCTATCGTTTCCCTTGAGTAAAATTAAATCAAATTTTGTTAAATAAGTACTTGTTAAAAAACGTAAGCAAAAACAACTACTCTAATGCTTTAGAAATTCATGATCGCGTACAAAACTTTTTTTTTTAAATACTATTTTGTGGCTAAGATTGGAAATCTCACTTAATTACATTTTTTTCTTTTCTATAAAATTATTTACAAAATAAATAAAAACCACTTTTGCCTTAAATCGATTTTCGAATCAAGCTATTTTAATGCATATTACCCATATTCGTGCTTACATCAGCCAAATTAATAATATTCACATTTTTGGTTTTTATATTCTTCTTAAGCCATGTTACGCTTCGTCTTCCTTTAGTCAACTTTGCAGATAGCTTTCCAATGTAAAATCACCAGGGCAGGTGTGTGGATTGTGGTGAAGAGTATTTATTTGTGGAGAAGTGATGATATATGTGTCTCTCACCCTGTGAGTGAATACTGCAAGGATGCATGAAGATTGCCTAGAGGAGGGTGAAGCGCAATACAGTTTAACACCCTGCATCATCATGAGATGTAGACAATCTTACCAATATTTTGTACCTTCAGTTGCAAGCTGCCAGCCTACCCTGCCAACGGGCAGTACAGTTGGAACAACCAGACGGCAGGGGCAGAGTTGAGACCCCTCACAGAGGTGAGCGCAGGCACAATACTTCAGTATTCCTGCAATGCCGGATATACTCTCACCGATGAAACTTCCGTGTGTCAAGGAAATGATATCTGGACATCGGCACCGCGTTGCGCAAGTAAGACAATAATTTAAATTGTTCCACTCTCTATACTCATGACAAATAGATGCCCTCATCAGCTTCATGTACTTTCCGATGCATCATATTCGACGCGAAGTATTCGTCGTAACGTACTCCCCTTTGATATAAAGCTTCCAGCTTCCCTGAGGCCCTGTCATCTGAAGTTAATTGCTTGGTCCCGGGGTTCTTCAGAAGATCATTTTCACTCTCCTACCATCTTTACAGGGGCTACGTCTAGCATCTGTATAGTAGGGGATGGTGAGGTTCAAAATTCCATCACACGGCTTGTCTTCAGTTAGGCTGGAAATAGTGCCACGCGTATGTAAATGGCGAACGTTGGTCGCCGACCGTCGTTACAGTGCAGTGCCTCGCTGACGCTGCTCCAGGACAGTCGTCTTTAAATTAATAATTAAGTAGTTTTTGGTGGAATGAAGGCCTCCGCAGTTGCAGCACGTGGCGGGCTCGTCCCTGGTGGTCTTGGGACACTCGACCGAGGCGTGCTCCACCAAGCACTTCACATACCTTATGGTGTGTGAGCAGTTTCCGGACCCGTGCCCGAAGTTTTGGCAGCGACAGTACCGCGTCCCGTGCTGGAGATGGTTACTGCGGTGCTTTTGAAGGCGGATCCTGCAGTGGCAGAGGTACTTCATGACGGCCCACAACTGGCCCATGTTAACTTCTTTGTCGAAGGGGGCCAAGTACATATAGTACTTGGCCGAGGCGGTTTTCATTCTGATGACCTTCACAGGAGGGAAGCCTTGATCCGCCAGGCTTTCAGCTATTTCTTACGTCTCATCGTTTGGCAGGCCCTTGATGACCGCCTTCTTCATTTTTTCGGCTTCCGCGGTGTATGAAAAAGGCAGTTGGTGGCGCGGGCGCCTAGGCAGTGAGCCAATCGTGTAAAACACGAGCCAGACAAAAGCGTCTTGGGGGCGAAAAAGCTCACGTCACGATGAGCGACTATTGCAGGCGGCGCGGGCGGCCACTCAGCGTCTTCTCGTTTTGATCTTTATTCCCGTACGCATCGTTAACCTACCATCGCACTATTTTCAATATTTTAAAAAAGCCTGTAGCTTGTCAAGAACTGAAACTGGTCTGTACGCTATCATGAGAATGTGATTTTGTTACGGACACGGATGTTCCTGATGCCTGCAATGTTATGATGAAACTTTGTTGATTTTCAGACAATTGCACTCTGTATGGGTCCTACACCGTGGACTATGAATGTTTCTCCCCCCAGCGCGTGCGCACACCCTGCGAGCGCTCTTTGCCCCACAATTCCTCTGTAGTGTTTGAATGCAAAACCGGGCATTCTGTCTCCGGCACGCAGATCCTCGGAGAGATGAGCTGCCTATTCGGCACTTGGAGTCTGTCGATTCCTGAGTGCGAGCCAGGTGAATAGGGTTTCTATAATATCTATTCTATTGTCATTATCATTGTCGGACATCTGTGAAATGTTGGGTTTTCTCCAAAAATATTAGGTTCTTTGGTTACAATTTTTTTATTAGTTATCGTGTATATTAACAATGTTATATTATACTGGAAAGACGTCCTTACAATTTTGGTCCTCACCTGAGACCAAAATATAATTTGCATTTTTTACTCCAAATAATTTCAGGAATACCAGAATCACCAGATCACTGAACGTACAAGACGATGGGTCGAGAGAGACCAGCTGGGGAAGTCAATGGGTTTCCCCAAACCAGCCTCTCTCGATCCCATTGGAACCTGAGCACCCCTGCCAGTTCGAGAAACATAGAAAACCACTTAGAGTGACCTATGACAGAGGTGTTGGTTATCCAGTAAATGGTGCTTGGGCGGCAGTACGCCGCCTCTCAAATAGTTTTAAAGTTTTATTGAAAAGTTTTTATTGGTTTTAGATTGCGGCCTGGATGTTGCAGATGGTGCGACTTTCATTTATAATGCACCAGTCGCCAAGAAAGATACTCTGCCCTGGCACGTGGCCATCTATGAAGATCAACTGGACACGCCTGGCAATCCTAATTTTGATTTCATTTGCGGTGGGACCATCCTCAGCACTAGATTAGTTGTGGGTGGTAAGATCAAACTAGAAAACACTTTTGAAATTTAACCTTGGTTTTATGTTAATACTGGAATAACGACTACAGTCTCAGCTGCCCGGGGCCATTTGGACTACAGTATCCCCGTTTGGAGAAGACTGTGGGTAGAAGGCAGCAGGTTGGGGTTAAAGAGAGAGAAGAGAAAGTTTTGAAAGTACCTTGATTCACATCAGGTAACTAATGTACCTGTTAATCTCAATGATTAATTCAATTTTAGATGTGTTGGGTAACTTCCAAATAAGTGTGAGATTCCTATAATTACTGGTTGATTAAGTTATCGTAAAGATTGCAACGAATGTTAAACTGGATAAGACTTCCTCACTTGAGCAGGCACTAAGTAGTTCTGAGATTGCCAACTGGTGGACTGGAGGTTCTCGCCCAACTCTCAGATGCCTTTTGCATTCATCGTAAGCGTTTGTACAAAAGACACGAACGACGATAGAAGGTACTCTTCTGTATCATACGTAAATGCCATTTGCTGGGATATAGCAATACTTCGGTTTACTGAGTACAAACGACATCTATTAAAGAATACTGAAACAAAATGATTCATCTATTTCAAAAAAGTTACTATTCTGATGGGTGATCAGTGATCCCTCACCCAGGCGATACTGAATACTGAGAGAATATTTTGCTCTGATATCGGTTGACTAAAAAATACCACAAATCAAAACGCGGAACATTGTTGAGAGTTTGATAACTTTTGGTTTACGATCGTATCTCTTAACACTTCATCAGACGTCGGTTTTTTGAGACGCAAAACAATCGTATTAAGAATACTTATACTCGGGTCAAGGCCGTCGAGGGGTTGGGCGGTGACTTGTGGATTTTTGTTGTTTTGTGGTTTTGAATAAAAATAAATGGAAATAAAAACATCGTTAGAAACGGAGACCAAAATTACATTAATTATACAGGGTGTTAAGGGACGTACTTGACTTACTTTAACCAGTGATTCCTGACATTATTTGGAGTAAAAACTGTAAATGAAATTTTGGTCCCCGGTGACTTTTTTTGACGACTTTTTTTTTTTTTCAAAAATTGTTCTTCAAAATCAAACAAAAAAAAAATTGTTTCGCACGTCGTCACTGGTCACTCAGCCGGGTGCCTGACAAACCCCTTACCCCGCCTCCAACTGTTCAACGACTATCATTTTTTTATGTTTTTGTAGAAAAAAAAAAAAAAAAAAAAACATCAAAAATGTCACCGGAGACCAAAATTTCATTTACATTTTTTACTCCAAATAATGTCAGGAATCACTGGTTAAAGTAAGTCAAGTACGTCCCTTAACACCCTGTATTGACTCCGAATAATGTCAGGAATCAACGGTTAAAGTTTGATAAGTACTGGTTAAAAATAGTACATACAGAACCAAGTATTACGTATTACGTATTCAAGTATTGCGTAACCCAATTTTTGAAGATTTTTGACCCCCCTCCCCCCCATGTAACGCGCCGTAACGTTTTTCCGTACGCCCCCCCCCCCCCTAAACGTTACGTAACTCCCAAGTGACAATTTTTACCTGAAAGTCACAATTAAGTTGCGCAAAGTACTGGAAAGTCACTTACATACCCTTTTTCTTGTTTTAATCGCGTTGGCGGTAATAAATAAAACAAGACATTTTGAGAACGAAAAGGATTGCCAACTTGGAAGATTTTAATTTCCTAGTTTTTTATATATAAATAAAGAAAAACATGTTACGTAACGCGTTGTTCGAACCTAATACGACTAATCATAAGTTTCCCCTCTACTTCCCTACCTCCTTTCCTCCCCTCGCCTTCGAGCTTCCTCCTTATATTTTACCCCATTTTCCCTCGTTTTCTCCCCACTTTTCCCTTTCCCCACTTTTCTCCCCCTTTCTCCCCCCCACTTCATCATCTATGCGGCTGGCGTCTACAGTGCCCGTCCCGTACATTATTTATGTCTTTCCAGCTGCCCACTGCTTTTATGACCCAATAAACGAGCGCACTTTACCGGCTCAGCAATTTAATGTAGCCGCAAATAAACACTACAGGGCCTGGGATCATCCGGAAGAGGCGAATTCTCCCAAATCAGAGGTAACACTATTTGTTTAATGCCCGATGACAAACTTAATCAGACTAAAAATACTAGGGTCAGTCAAAAAGTAATGCCTCCTATTAATTTTTCTTCTTTAATTGTCAAGATAAAAAAATCAATTGCTTGGATTGAAAACTACACTACCGGCCATTAATTTGTGACTTTACAATATAAACTCCGTTCATTTCCACAGATTTGGTCTATCTTTCAACAAGGGCATGTATCACAGTGTTGTAAAAAGTACGGTCACATCCAAAACACCTTCGCCATAACTTTCCCCGCCGATCACACAGGTTTGATTTTTTTTTTGTCCTTGGTGAGTTTGTGTGATGTCATTCCATTGACTGCCTCTTTGAGTCAGGTTCAAAAAAATGAACCCATATTTTGTCTCCGGTCACATTTTTTTCCAGAAACCAAGTACTGCAAATGTTGTGAGGCTATAGTAAGTATAATAATCGTCATCACACTGCCTTTACTGAGGGAGAGAATGAGACATTAGTTATCTGGGGTCACCACGAATGATGTCATCAACTGGCTGAATATTGCATGCAGTCCCTGCAACCAAGCTCCAGTCCCTGCAATCAGCTCCACTTTTCGTCAGTCAGCTGTGTATAATTCAGGTTCATTACAGCGACGAACCCATCGTCTAGCACTGCTGACATCCACATGGTACCCCTTTTTCAGTCTTTTATGAATGCGAATGAGCGTTTCACTTTCTGCAGTCAATCACAGAACGCTGTCTACTACGAACATCGTTGTCGGCCATTTTTCAAACGACTGCAGTGCTGCCACCTGTTGACGCAAACTGCGGCAGATTGTAGAAGAAGGTTTGATGAATTGCACCAAATCCATAAGTTTCACTATTTATGTACAAACAAATAGGAGGCATTATTTTTTGATTGACACTCGTACTTAACATAAAGAACATTTGATTTCGATTTGATCAAATTATTTTTATCAAAGGAATAGAATAAGGGGAAAATCCCTACCTTTAAATGTGGCGATCTGCTCCTTCATCCGCTTGTCTCAATTACACCGTAAAAAGTATCATATAATTTTTTATGAACGTGATTTCGCGAGAGGTTCAATAATTGCTGTGATCACAGGCGACAATATTTCGACTGATAAGATGGGTAATTCAAAATGATTGCATAAATAATATTTTTAATTGGCATCGGTATATAGGATTTCAATCGCCTTCTTCTTTCTTCTGATTCCTAAGTAGGGCTTTTTCTAAGGAAGGAGAGGAACAATGAGAAATGACAATATATTGAATAGGATTTTGGGAAATACGTTAGTCCCAAAGCTGTTTCAATACTGAACACCAATCAATTTATTCGTTTTGGTTTTTTTGATGGATTGTCATCGAAATACCTGGCCAATTATGCCCCCTGCACTTCCAAAAATGTATAAATAAATACATTGTTTTAGAGAGACAAACATTTCTAATAATTGTTGAAAAGCTCGTAAGATATTGTAAGCAAAAATTGTAACAGTAGAGAACTAAATTGTGATGTTATGTTTAGATCAAAAACATATTGCCAGTTTTGTGAAACCCAGAGGGCATTTGTAGCATATTTGTGGAACTACCGATATTGTAGGAATTTAAAATATCACGCTGAATGTGATATCCTTGATATCACAGTGAAGTAATTAATAAATCCAGCTTCACTGTAATAAAAGGCGATCAGAAATATTCCCATCGCCATCTAATAGGGACATTGAGCCCTTGGTTGTCCTCCAGTTTTAATGATAATTTACGACAATAAAAACTTTACAGTGTTTTGATTATCCCGGAGATTCGTTTATATTAATACACGCCAGATTCATTTATATTAAATAAACTGGCGCAGCCAATCATAGCAGAGTTAAAACAGGATTTTGTGTTTTCAGGTACGAGAAATTCGCCTCAACGAATGGTACAGAGGAGAAAAGCAGCTTCACCAGAAAGATATCGCCATTCTTGTTCTCACGAGTCCTTTTGAGTTCACTAACAAAGTCCGCTCAATTTGCTATGACGTCAATAGCCAGAATTTTGACAACTATCAACTCAGCTCTGAAAGCGTTGGCAAGGTAACAATTTTTTTTATAAAATATTAAAAATTAATCCTTTCAAAAATTCTGGGCGGTGGTAAAGATTGATTCTGTCGTGGATATTTCCTTTTAAAATTCTCCTTACTGACGACCTAAAATACGTGTACATCAGATGGATAAGATGCTATTTTACCATCATTCCGTATTCCAAATCATAATAGCAGACAGTCGCATACTTTTCATCTCCCCTTTTGCAAGACCAATTCGAAACAGAACTTTTTTATGTACAGACCCACAAGTTCGTTTAATTTAATGTATTACCTGGTTGACATTTTTAAACTCGACCTTTCGAGATCCAAAACGAAAAGATTCATTACGTCATACGACTAAAAATATATCATCCAATCTACCTTACATCTAATCTCATCCTTCTTCACTTTTTTCTAATTCTACGTTCCTTCTTCATACCTGTTAAGAATAGTGACATCTATGAGATAAATACTGTAGTTAATCACATTGATTTAATTTTTCTTAGCTTATTAAGAGAGTATGAATGTTAGAGACCTCTGGATGAATTTTATAGAAACTATTGTTACCGACTAACTAGAATGGACCACGTGACCCCAGTAGATATCTAATACCTGTGTTATTGTTATTATCATATTTTTAATAGTCTGAAGGACGGTATTTTTATCGTTTTTAGCAGTATAAAAGGGGTGTTATTTAAAAAAAAATTCTTACTTGCATTAACCGATACTTAGAGTACAGACCCTGTACTACCCAGGCGAGGTCCGGGCCAAAATTAGTTACAAAAAGTGTTGATTTCATTGTTACTCAAAAGTGTTTGTAAATAAAACGAATCTTCATTAAAAAAGTGTTTTACAATAGAAAACAGTCCACCACCCTAGATGAAATTGAAATGACTTGACAATACCCCTTCTCAACAAATATTGTAACTAAAATACACACTTTTTTATTTTTTTTTTATTAAAGATACATAAATTACAATAAATTTTATACAATAATTAATTACATAATATATCATGTATTTGATTTACCCCCATAAATAAGCAGGGCTTGTATGTATGGGGGGTGAGTATGGGTGTGTGTATGGGTGGTCTTAAACTGTCAATTGTCATACTTCCGTCTTTCAATATCATTGGTGGAAAGTTCATAATTGGTATAGGTAACTTTTTAATTATAATAATAAATTAATTTTAATATTTTCAATTTTCAATAAATAGAAATATAAATATTCCTCCCCATTGTCAGTATCGTAGACAGCTTGGCCCTAAATGCTAGAAGATAAAATAATCCACGCTAACGTTGTCTTGGAACTTGGAATGTCATAGGAATCACAGACAATTCTTATGTTCTCTGTGATACTTCTTTACAACTCCACTGAAATGGCTGGTTCCATCCAATGATCGTGTTGTATTGATTTCAGTTTGCAGGCTGGGGGGAAACGGAAACGAAGCAGCTTGCCGAAGAACTGCGGATTCTGAGTGTCCCCTTTATTGACCACCGCAAGTGTGTGGATGAATACAAAAGATACAACACAGATAAATTTCTCACGGAGGACAAAATTTGCGCTGGTTATTTGAATGGTGGGTGTCTCTATTGCGCTTCCGCTTTTTCTTGCACCATTTTACGCAATTGAACAACTATTTTACCTTTGTTCAATAAATGAATTAGAAATATTCCTGTAGGATGTGTAGGATTTCCATGGTTGACTTTATTCTAAGCTTAAGAAGACATTCTGCTACCGAATTTATTATGCTGACAACTATGGCAAGCATTTACTGCAACGGTATTTCTGGTGTTTTCAAAAATAAGAACACGTCGATTGATGCAATGTCTATTTTCTGATTAAGTTTAGACATCTTTTTTTTCTTTTTTTTTACATTAACTCCACACAGGAGGCCCTGAGAAAAATAATTTCCCTCAGGGCCTATGTCATCTGGGATGCTGTGTGGAGGGTCTTTTTGAGGAGAGGAAGGAATGAACATTGGTCTTGAAGAGACCCATGTTGTAGGAAGGAGGAAACACAGAGGCCGGCAAATCATTCCACAGCCGAGCTGTTGAACACAAGAACGAGTCGAAGAAACGACCCGTTCTGATGTGACAAATGTCAACTGTGTACAAATGTTGGGCACGCGTTTGGCGTGTTTCCCGACTATGCACCGGTGCCGAAGGGATCAATGATGCTAGTTCCTCGGAGCATCTTCCATTTGTGTTGATTTGACAATGTTCTTGTATGTGACAATGTTGTTGTCTTGGTTTAGGTTCGACTGGCTGCCTTGGCGACAGTGGAGGTGGGCTGGTGTTCCCCGACCAACAGAAAGGTCAGCAGCGCTGGTGGCTCCGAGGCATCCTTAGTCTGGGCCCCCGAGACGGTTTCTCCTGCAGGCACAACACGTACACGGCATTCACCAGACTTTTTGCCTTAAGTAAATGGCTAAAGCAGCAGATAAATGATCTGTCCTCACAACGAGAGATTTACCGAGGTAAAATCCTTTCACTTTGGAAAAAGTAGGATTTCTTTTCCTTTTAGGAGTTAGGTTTTTTTTAGGAGTTCTTCCAATTATAAGTGTTCGGGCACCTACCTTGGTTATACCTACACCCATGTATTCCTCCTGTCCGTCGTACCTACCTATCATTATCTATCCATCTTTCCATTGTCACCGGTTAAGAATTGATTTCTAACCGCGAACCTTCAGTGCAATTTCATCCTCAGCGTGGTATGGACAGCCAAGTACCTTGTCTCGTCGCCTTAAATTCGAAACCCGGATCCGCGCAAGCTAAGTGTTTTCAATCGTGGAGTTTTTTCTTTGGTGCATGAGCGTGGGACCCCGGGACATCACCAGCAAGATAGAATCATCTTGTATTCGGTCGACATCCTTTTGTTCCTCTTCATCCCTTTCGCTCCCATAGTGGTAGGTAGAGATTTCAGACTCCGCGGAAGAGATAACATCTTCCTTTTTTGTATTTCTTGGGCATTGACTATGTAACAATTTCTAGACATATTTGTTTTGAAAAGTTTTAATTTTCCATGTACATTTGTTACTTTAATTTTTAATTTTTGCTACCGGTTTCGACACGTCCGTGTCATTAACGAGCAAACTTAAAACTAACTTAAAAATTCTATACAAGTACAAAAATTAATTAAGCCGGGGTAGTGGGAGTGGGAAATTTGGTGGAGGGGGAGAACGGTGGGAGGAGTCAAAATTACATGGAAACATCGTAAGTAGAGGGGATTTACATGGTGCTATTATTTTATTAACTAAATTCATTTTAGATTCATTTTTTTTGTTAATTTCTAAAGTTTCTAAAGCGCACAAATTAAAATATGAATTTACATTACAATGTTTAAACTTAGTTTTTTCTTTTTTGAAGCTATGACCTGCCTCTATTAGATGGTTAGCAAACTCGGAGTAGTTATTATTTCGTAAACAAAGTTCATGTTCCCTGATTCTAGTTTTAAAATTTCTAGTAATCATTCCTACATACTGTGCGTCACAATCGTTACATTCCAAAGTGTTTATCCCATTTTTTTCAAATTTATTAGAAATATCCTTGTTATTAATCATTTTTTTATTTAAGAATTAGGTTAGAAAGCTGGAGAAATATGATCGCCAGTATAAAGAAGTTTTTTTATATATTATGTTGTTACTGGGTTTGTTATTATTATTACCACTATAGTTGGACAGGCAAAGCTTCCTAATATGTATTTTGTACTTTTGTATGTATCTATAGTAAATAAATAAAAATAAATAAAAATAAATAAAAATAAATAAAAAAATATACTTATTTGTTAAAAATTTTGCTTTCTTTTTATTAACTAGGCGGTTAATTATTTCAGGTTTATATCCATTGTTTAGGGCTATCTGTTTAATGATGTTAATTTCATTATTATAATTATCATTGTTTAAAGGGACATTAATAGCACGATGTATCATCGAGTTGAAGGAGGCAAGTTTATGTTACAAAGTGTGAAGAGAAGTAGACGGTATAACACAATCGGTGTGTTTAGGTTTTCTATGTATATTAAATACACACTTATTATAACCTAAATTGATATTTAAGTCTAAGAAGTCTAAATTGTTGTTGTCATTATGTTCCAGTGTAAATTTTATATTCTGGTGAAGGTTATTAATAAACGTGAGAAAATTGTCTAATTGTCTGTTACTACCTGACCAAATTTCAAACACGTCATCAACATACCTATACCGTGCAAAGACATTAGATAATAGGGAAAATCCACAATCAAATAATTTGTTCTCAAAGAAGTTCATAAATATCTCAGCAAACAATGGAGAAGCGGGATTTCCCATCGCCGGACCATTATGTTGTTTGTATAATTTATCATTAAAGGTAAAATAGTTTTGATTAATGCAAATTTCTAATAATGTTGACATTTCCTTCACAATGGTTCGATCTAAATGTCAAATGAAACTAATTTACTGTTGCTAGGTATATCTAAATATTTAATTTTATCGATTAACTCCAAACTGTTTTTAATTGAGCGATGTGTTGTGAATAATTTATTGGATTTGAACAAAGATACAAATTTAGAACATATATTATAATTGGGACTAGAATAAGCAGGAACAACAGGTCTGATAGGGACATCCTGTTTATGAATTTTAGCCAAACCATACAGTTTAGGTGGTTGAGGATTGGTTAATACTAGAGTATTATATTTATTATGTTAGTTATTATAAAATTTGATTAATAATAAGGATATTTCTAATAAATTTGAAAAAAATGGGATATACACTTTGGAATGTAACGATTGTGATGTATCACAGTATGTAGGCATGACTACTAGAAATTTTAAAACTAGAATCAGGGAACATGAAATTTGTTTACGAAATAATAACTATTCCGAGTTTGCTAACCATCTAATAGAGGCAGGTCATAGCTTCAAAAAAGAAAAAACTAAGTTTAAATGTTGTAATGTAAATTCATATTTTAATTTGTGCGCTTTAGAAACTTTAGAAATTAACAAAAAAATTAAATCTAAAATTAATTTAGTTAATAAAATAATAACACCATATAAATCCCTTCTACTTACGATGTTTTCAAGTAATTTTGACTCCTCCCACCGTTCTCCCCCTCCACCAAATTCCCCACTTCCACTACCCCCGCCTAATTAATTTTTGTACTTGTATAGAATTTTTAAGTTAGTTTTAAGTTTGCTCGTTAATGACACGGACGTGTCGAAACCGGTCGCAAAAATTTAAAATTAAAGTAACAAATGTACATGGAAAATTAAAACTTTTCAAAACAAAAAATAACTTCTTCCAATAGCTATCGAAACAATAAGTCTTCTGATTTTGCTCAGAGTGACTCCATTGAAAAAAATTAGAGGTCACAGTTTAATCACATAATTACACATTTCTCTGAATCGAAAATCTTAATTCAATTATTTACCACTCTTGGGTGCAGGTGAACCAAAGGTTCATATCGGAAATTTCCAACGAAGATGTTAATACCCTGACAGTTGTATTTAGTGAAAGAGCTTAGAAATTTCCATTTTTTTACATGAACTCCATACAGGAGGCCCTGAGGAAAATAATTTCCTTCGGGGCCTATGTCATCTTTGGGGATGCTGTGTGGAGGGTTCAAATTTTTATCGGTTCTATTAAAATGCTTTGTCGAAAATGCATCAACTGCTTTAGCATAAAGTTCTGCTCTGTTCATAGCTCTTCCAAGTGAAAACTCAATACTTCAACCCTCTTCTTTGGTTTCATTCATTTATTATAAGCCCGCTAGGCTATTTTTAGCTAACAATGTTTTTGTAATCATTTCAGTTCCAAGTGTTTCCACAACATTACAGGCAGCGTACTCGTACATTAGGTGGGTACAAAAGTTTCTATAAAGAGAATTCTCGAAAAAAAAACTAGGTATAATACGTATCTTTTATCGAATTGGAATGCATAATATCTAAAAGAACGCTTTTTGGCGCATTGGGACCGTATTCTTGCGATATTGATCGTGAAAACATCAACAGTAGTATTGATGCACCTCATTTCACCTCGAACTATGGGAAAATGACACCTTGGTATGTTATTGATCTTGTATCTCTTTTTTATAACAAACATTCATCTTTATTGAAATCCAAATAATCGTTTTCATAAATAAATTATCAAATTGTCCAGACATTAAAATGGCCACTGTAAATATCTCTTTTATGATCAGAGCCGGGTGTCCTCTGCCTGCTTTTCCGAGACATGGCAAATACATGATCCCCGGCCAATCCAGGAGGAAGATATTGCCTGGTGAAATCGTGGAACCTTCCACGTACCTAAAATATTCGTGCGATGCCAACTACCGCGTCACCATGATACTGGTCGAGTGCCAGGAGAACAGCACTTGGTCCAACTCTCCAGTTTGCGAAAGTGACGGTAAGTTTACAACAAGTTTTGGGAAGGGGAAGGGGAAGGGAAGATGGGGGTTCAGATGTGAGAGGGAAAACCAATGTCTTGTTTGACTAATTAAAAAATAATTTTAATAAGGAAAACTGCTAAAATAAGATACCACCCGGGTTGGTCTCTGTTATTAAGTTCATTCGTTACTTATTTTTACCTGCATTCAAATAATACATACTCTTGCAGTTTGTGGTATATGTGGCATATAAAATGTCAATATTATCTATAATCATTGAAAAATATTATATCTTACAGCGGTGAACTTCTGCATCTTGGTAAACTTCGAATTTGTAAACTCTCCTCCAACTTGGGACTCCCAGGGCTTCGGATGGCTATACTTTGAAATATCTGTAAATATATCAATTCGGAGACGAACTTCCCTTCTTTGTTTGTTTGTTTGTTTGTTTGTCTTGTGTATCTTTAGCAGGGTCTCCTCCAATCTACGATACATATCAAATGAAAATATTTCGAAAACATTTGCTTAAACATTTTTTTTGTTTTTCAGTCTCCTCCATTTGTTAAAACATGGTAGGAACATTGGGGCGAAGTGGGCACCACAGACCACTAGACATATCTTGTCTAGTGGTCTGTGGTGAAGACGTATCTACACTTGATATTTGATGTTTACATAAATGTCAATATGAGTTCTGATGAGGAAGAAATCAGAGATAAAACCCAGATTTCTGAGATATTTTAATAGATATTTATTTATCGGGAAAGATTTCAGGCTAATATCGATTATTACATGACCAATGAAACATTTAAGAATTTTGTCTATATAAATAAATGAGGAAATGGGAAGAGATTCTTACGGTTTTAGCAATACGATTGTAGTTGCTACTAAGACAGAAAACTAGACATAAAACACATATTTTTAAGTTGGACCGTACTATCTAGATATTTTATTAGGTATTTATTTATCAGGAATTAAGAATATAATACCAATTTGGATTGGGCAATTTCTTCAAAATTAGAAATACAAGTTGGTATTACATGAATATTTCAGGCTACTAGCATTCGTACAAGACTTAAATCAACCTTTCAAAACAACAAGTCATCTATTACGATAGTATGTGTTTAAAATTTATTTAACTCATAATTATTAGGCTCTCGCCACAGAAAATATAAACATTGCATTTGCAAACAAAAAATGTTTAAAGCCACGCCCCCTTTGGCAAGCTTTATAGTATTGTTCAAGCAAATATTCATGTTGGAGGTCGCAGGAGAGCGGGCTTTAGTTTAATCATTTGTGTTGATTTGACAATGTTCTCGTGTGGTTTAGGTTCAACGGTCAGCAAGGGCGACAGCGGGGGCGTATTGGTGTTTCCCGACAAAGGTAAGCAGAACCGGTGGCTTTGAAGCATTCTTAGCCTGGAACCCGCGATGGTTTCTCTTGTGAGAGGAGTTTTATGAAGAAACGTTAAGAAACTTTTTGATATTGCTTTATGCAAATATATGGATACCAATCTGGTTGTGCCAGTTTGAATTTAAATCATTTTTGTCTATGATAAGAAACTGAGTAACTGCTTTGTTCCCTTATTCCAATTCCTACCTATATAAATTGCCAAAAACAAAATAGCTTTGTTCGCTTTACTTGTGCCTAAATTATTATCACACAAAAACTGTGAACCGCCTGTGATATACCCAAAATTTGTTATTATATTTTGTTCCGCCGGCAGTTGCTACATGTATTTGGTTGCCCGCTTGAAAAGGAGTGTTATATTACGCAGTACGAATTGTGTGAATCCATTGTAAATATTGGATCGATTTACCCGCCGATATTGTGTAATATCACCCGCCGCACGCGTGTTGAGTGAACACCGTGTCTTTTATTGGAATTGGACCCGCAACTAAGTTCAATTGTTAAGCTTAGTAATTAAGTTTTCCCACCGCGGCTGTAGAAACCGCCGTATTTTGCACAGTATTGTGAATATAATAGAGACTAAAACCAGTGGCCTAAAGTGGACTATAAGGACCTGAAGCGGACTATAGGAAAGTGCAGTTTGGTGAGTTTTTGGCATCCTTTTTAACCTTCCTTCATTGGGCAGTTATTCAGTGAACTGTTTATTTATTTAGCATGTGCGCTCATCCCGCTTTGCGAACGGATACAGAAATTGTCGCAGCCATTTTTTGTTCGCCCAACCACAATCTGTGAAAATATAAAAAAAGCGAGCCTTTCTTTGGTAATTTAGAAACTCTCGTTCTACAGGTATTTTGGGCATTTGCACAATTTTGGGCACATTTTACAGACAGCAATGAAAAAAAGTTTCTTAACTCTCTCTTCATAAAAATCCACTTTTTTCTGTTTCGTTTTCTTATCCTTCTGTACCAAACGACCCAAAAGAAAGGAGAACTTCTTTTTAACTTTTTATTTTTCAATATTTTTACACCAAAATTTGGTCTTCTTTAAAGTGTTCACCATTAGAGTATTAGAGTCCAACCATTTTTTCACTGTTCAAAACGCATTTGAAACCCACTGATTGGAATGTTCTTCATGTCCTCCAGCGATTTTTGTTTTACTTCTCCAACAGTATGAAAACATTTCCCTTTCAAGTCTGATTTCATCCTACGGAGCAAAAAGAAGTCACAGGGGTACAGGTCAGGTGAATAGGGTGGGTGAACAATTTGGCTCATTCCATGAATGCTTAAATACTGCTTCACAAACAACGCGGTGTAAGCAGATGCGTTGTCCTGGTTAAAGAACCAGTCGCCTGTGCGCCAAGAATTTTACCGTTTTCGAGGATTTTTCCTGATGCTCTCTCGCAACCTCTTTAGTACCCCCCCATGTAGAACTGTTAACTGTTTGGCCAAGAGAAACAAACTCTGTGTGCACAACATCTCTGAAAAAACCAATGAGCATCGTCTTGATGTTCGATTTCTTTTCCACCTTTTTCCTGAAGAGGAGAGAGAGCACTCTTCCCATGGCTTGATGCTTGGTTTCGGGATCGTACCCATAACACAATGATTCATCACTCATCGCCAAAATAACCTTGGAAAAAAATCTGGGTCCTCTTCGAGCTGATTTTTCAATTTGTGGCATGCTTGAAGGCGATGGCTTTCTTTGATTCTCAGAGAGGATTTCGCGTTTTCAATTATACTTTGGACGAACGCTTAAATCCACAACGCCGCGGCTTGGCACACTGACCGAGAAAGAGTTACCGTGCAACAGACAACCTGTTCCCCCTCCACTTCTCCCCTCTACCGCCCGAGTTGGGTCCCCCTACGTATTTATTGTAAAATTATTTTATTATTTGCTGATCGCTTACGACAGGTATATGAGTATAATCTTTTGACCACACTTTCTACATGCTGATTTATAGTGCCACACTTTTCTCCTCAGCCTTTCTTTTGGTATCTGAATTTAATGAGAATAGCTTTTGTCAATGGTTAGATGATCCAAGATGCACTGTGACGCAATATATTTTATATTTGTTTGTATAAATTGTAATAATATATTTATTTGAATATTTGTTATTCCCGAAGAATCGAGTGTCATCCATGCCTGGGGCGAACCGGATTTTTTGAGCAATTACACAATTACAAAAAAATTGTTGACGCCGTCTTTATACAATTCCACTTTTTCTTATTTAACAAAACAGAACTGAACTGCTTGAAGAACGGCATGTTCGTTAAATTTACATTATTTACATTAAAAACAAAAATTTACAAAATTTACATTATTCCGGTGGTTGGACAAATAATTCGGCTAGTGGTTTTGCCTACAAACGATTTGCAAAAGCTCTAGGCTTGCAAACAGTGAGTTGGCCTGTAGTTGTTTCTTGATGTTAATTAATACCTTCCTAATTGAGAATATCTCTTGTTTAGTTAGGGAATATTATCAAGAGTGGTACGTATAGATTAAATAATTTCGGGAATACCACCATGAACATATTTGAATTTGGATTTTGAAATTCTTTAAATATACCAATATATAGTTAGTGCGTGTATACATCATATGCTGTAAAGCACAATAAACTGGAAAATGAGTTAAATATGTGAATTTTCACCTTTTATTTCTCTTTCAATCTATGTCGTCGAAATATATATATATATTGAAATACTGTTATTAAAAAAATTTACAAGAAGTGTCAAGTGTTGTGAAAGGCGTATTTACTGATATTTTATAATAAAAAAATATAATTATAGGTCTACTAAAACATGAGATACAATTTTGTCCTTTCGAGCATTTATAATTTCCTTGATCGATATGTACCTACCAGAAGTCTTTAATTTGTTATATATAATCAGAGAAAAATTTAAATAATTAAATTAAAAACACTCTTTGCAAATTGTGCTTTAAAATATTAAGATAAATTATTTGATTAACTGAAGACAATATCAGCAAAATTCAATAGAAAATCTAGAAACAGAAAAATCAGAAAAAGATATTTGCACCTCTGGGACTCGAACCCAGGACCTTTCGCTTTTGGGAAAATGCGCTACCACTGTATTTGTTTGCGCCCGTACATATGCACTATGAATATGAATAAATAGTTTTGTGCGTGCACAAACTCAATTCTTCCAAGAAAGGCATACAAATACAAAACTGTATCGCTGATTCTATCTAATATTGTATTTTTATGCCTTTCTTGAAAGAATTGACATTATATTCGGATTAAACTTTTGATTCATATTCATACTGCGTATTTACGGGCGTAAACAAATATCTATTTCATCTTAAGGCGAAGATTAATGCTAAACTACAAATTGGTTTATACTTACATTTACATTTACATCATCATCATCTTCTTGCCCTTGTCCTATTCGGATACCCACTGCATCGACAAGGCTCTTCCATACGTCCCTGCCTTATGCTGATTGTTCGGCCTCCGTCCATGGCAGTCCCATCCTCTCCTCACACAGTTTCTGGAGTTGCTGTGTCTGGGGCGGCCCAATAGACGTCTACCCTCTGGAATCGTACTCAGTATTTTCCTAGGAATTCGGTCATCAGAAATTCTTAGTATGTGACCAAGCCACCTCAGTTGCAATTTTTCTGTGAAGAAATATAGCGTAATTATATTATAAACACCAAAAACTAGGTTTTAGATCAATTGATGCTTTTACTACCTTTTCCGTTGAGTAGAATAAAAATAAAATTGTAAATTACTTTATGAAAATTTAAGTGTAAACTACAAAAAAAAATCATTAGAAATGTATGATGTCGTATGAGAAACAAATTTTGAAAATATAATTTTATGGCTGAAATTATCTGTGACAGTTTCAACTGATTAACTTTTTTAACTAAAAAATAATTCACAAAATAAATAAAAACCACTCAAGACTAGACTACATTTGCTAAGAGATTTTTATGTGTATCACCTGGTATCACCTATATTCGTGGCGATAAAAGGCTCACTAAGAATACATACATTTTTGACTTGTGGCAAAAAAAATCGTGTGTCCCGTTTAACCTTAAATTATACCGTTACAGAACACTTCTCGACAACGCCTCGGATTCCCGACCACGTTTTGATCGGGTAAGAATGGCTCTAATTATTTACGTGAATTCTGCGAACGCATTCACACGGGTTCCAGCTGCCTGGAGCCAAGTGTGAGTCAGTCCTTAGCTGAAACGAATGGAGAGAAAATAACAATCTTAAAAACATTGTTTTTATAATAACAATAAAGTCAGCTTTCATCTTCCTGTTTGTTTTTAACAAAGTTAAAGCTTTAAAAAAAACCATCCTTAAAAATAAAACACTCTCGACAACATTCGGTGTATCAATCTGAGTCTCCGATCAGCTGACTTGATCGGTCTCTGATCAAGTCAGCTAATTAGTACCGTTCGATTCACCTGTTTGTCGGAGAGTTGCGTTGGGAAGAGCGTATTTGTGTGTTTGAGTGTTTTCTCAGAAATCGCTGGTTAACATCTTTCGAGTACGTCCTGTTAGTCCCTGTATATCTTCTATTTATTTAATGATTATTACTCTCAAGAGTATACCGTTCATGTGTACACGACTAAAAATCAAAACTCTAACCGCCTTACTAATAAACCTTTAGTAAATAGTTTGTTCATCAGTTGTGTAAAAAGTTCCCTAATACGCATTGAGTGTGCCTAAAGTAGAGTACAGAAGCGCGAGATATTTTCTATTACCGGTAATTATTTATTTGTTTGCAATACCTGCATGTCACTCTAATAATTCTGCCTGTCTGTACAATGTAGGCAGTCCAAGTGCGTTCTGCCAGCTTATCCAACCAACGGGCGCTACACAGTAGGGGGTGACGACGCGGTGAAGAACTTGTCGCCGGGAGCCATCGTCACGGAGTACACCACCATCATGTACTCTTGCAATAAGGACTACGAGCTCTCGACGAAGAAGATGTATTCCATGTGCAAGGGAGGCAGCTGGAACACAATGCCACCAGTTTGCATAAGTATGTTCATTTCTGTTTCTTTTTCTGTTTCTTTTTCTGTTTCTGTTTCCGTTTCTGTGTCTGATTTGTTTCCGTTGCCGTTTCTGCTTCCATTTCAGTTCCCGTTACTGTTTCCATTTTATTTTACGGTTCTGTTTCTGTTTCTGCTTTTGTTTCTGATTCTGTTTCTGTTACTGTTTCTGTTTCTGTTGCTCTATTTCTGTTTCCATTTATGTTTCTGTTACTGTTTCCATTATTTAATTTTATGTTTCTGTTTCTTTTCTGTTTTTGTTTCTGTTTCTGTTTCTGTTTCTGTTTCTGTTTCTGTTTCTGTTTCTGTTTCTGTTTCTGTTTCTGTTACTGTTTCTGTTTCAGTTTCTGTTTCTGTTTCAATTACTGTTTCGGTTAATGTTACTGTCTCTATTGCTGTTTTTTTGTTACTTATAGTTATTGATTTACATTAAAGTGAAAGCGAGCACGATAGCTGTACTTGAGCTGTTAAATCTCCGGCAGTCATGAATGGATTGGTCCGTACACGGCTCGATCAGATCTTTGCGGTTATGGTATAGGATTCTAACATGACGTGCAACTTGTAGAAGTGAGCTCCATGTAGTGCAGTACTGCAGTATTTGCTTGCTACAATGAATTTAAATTTGTTTCAGAAAAATGTAAAATGATGAGATCCCTAACGGTTGACTTCAGTTGTACGAACAAACGGAACAAAAACATTCCTTGCTCCAGGTTTCTACGACCTGGAGTCAAGGTCAATGCCACCTGCAAACCCTGGCACAACGAGCCCTCGGAAGGCCTTGACGTACTTACCTGTGGAAATGATGGAAATTGGGACAATCCCAGACCTGAATGCAATCAAGGTACAAAAATATTTCAAACATAAAACATAAGGTGTAGAACGGTTCAATGGAGGACTGAGGAGTAGGGTATGAGTAGGGTATGAGGGTTCGAAACCCAGAGCAGAATAAACAAAAGGGTATATAAGACGATGCACGAATGGGAATGAAGCAAGGAGTGTGTGCCACAACCGAGTTGTTTGGTGGTGTCCTGATGATGGACACTAACGCTGTCCGAAACTTTGGCTAAAAAAGTAGGTAGCGCAACACGTCATAACACCCCAAAAATAAATAACGAAAGTACTTTTGGCCGTAAAAATCTAAAATCATCATCTGCCCTGCTTGTGTTAAGCGAAACCGCTCGGTATGAATAAATTAAATAAATTTCGTGGTTATAAATAAAGATATTGCTTTATTTCATTAATATGATGTCAGACCACAGAGTGATTGCTTTGTACCAAAATAAAATAATTTTGATTCGTACTTTATTCTTCACACAGTCACTTCATTTTGAAAATAACACTTAAATTCAAAGCAAATTTGAGTTCGTTGAACTTGAATTTATTTATTTATTTATTTAATACATGAATTATCGACAGTACATATAGTTTTTTGTGATATTTCACCCTCCATGCTAGGGATGACCCTGTGTTATGGCGGGTGAAGTTTACAGTTAGTGGATATACATTCGTTAGTATAGATTGAAATTTTTAGTAAATTAAGGAATTATTGATATATATATATATAGTTCACAGTAATCAGTCTTGTACATATAATGCTGCTTAGATAGTAAATAAAGATATTTTATGTTTTGCCTGCTCTATAGTAAGAAAATGATATACTTATAGTTAGATTGGGTTACAAGAAGAAGATGGAGAAGTTAGAGAATTATTATAAAATGAGAAATTTGAGGAGTTGTTAGATATAGATCATACTAAATAATCTTGTACATACATGCCGCTAATTTAGAAAATAGAGATATATTATGTTTTGTCTGAAAAGTGATTAAATTGATAGAGTGTAGAGTGAATGGGTGTTAAAATTGTAATGTATCCTATGTGTAAGGATCCATTTCGTAATTTGTTTTTTAAAGGAATGGGGTTGACTCAACGTTTTTAAGTTTTCAGGGATAAGGTTAAAGATTTTAGGAGCTAGGAAGAAAAATTGTCTTTGAGCTGACGTGGTGTGTAGTGTAGGTACATTGTAGTGTCTGTTGGTTATTGTTCTGGTGGTGTAGTTGTGTTGTAAGAGAGTTTTGTTTTTGTATTTGAACAGGAAATGTATTAGCATAAATTTTAAATGGAGTTGCCGTATGTTTAAGACGTTATACTCGATGCGGAGTCGTTTGGAGGGGTATCTTGTCGGTCGCTATTTTTTGGGCTTTTAGTAGAGGTTCGATGATAGATTGTGCACAGCCACCCCAAGTTATAATGCCGTATGCTAATAGAGATTGGCAGAGAGCGTAGTAAACAGTTTTAAGAGTTGAGGTAGTAAGGATATTTCTTAGGGTTCGGAAGACATAAGAGAGTTTGCGGATGCGTGTGGTTAGACTGGCCAAGTGCTGATCCCAACGAAGGTGTTGATCAATGATGACCCCCAGATATTTTATGTGGGTGGCGTGTTCCAAGTTTGGGCAATTATAGGAAGTGCAAGTTCTTAGACAGGAGTGAATTATTATATTCTGATTGTTGGTAGGTTGGGTTGCAGCAGAAAGACTGAAGGTTAAGAATTTTGTTTTTCCAGCATTAAGGGTTAGGAGATTATGATCTAACCATTTCTTTATCTGGCGTATGTCGTTTTGAGCTATGTCGAATGCTCCTTTCCAGGTTTTGTGTCTAGTTATCAGTACAGTGTCATCTGCAAAAGATATTAGTTTCCCGGTTATGGGAAGGTTACAGAGATTGTTGATGTAGATGAGGAACAGAATAGGGCCTAGAACACTTCCTTGTGGGACTCCGAAGTGGATTGGTAAGGGGTTACTTGTTATGTTGTTAATTTTCACAGCTTGCGATCTGTCGGTTAGGTATGATGAGAACCAGTTAAGAGTTCTACCTCGGATGCCTATTTGAGATAGTCTTTCTAGAAGTATGTGGTGGGAAACCGTGTCAAATGCTTTGGCTAAGTCTAGGAATATGGCTAGGCAGGAATCACCTTCGTCCAGGCTGTTAGTGATCTTATTCGTCAAGTCTAAGATTGCAGATTCTGTATTTAAATTATTTTGAAAGCCAAACTGATTAGGCGAGAGAAACTTCTGGGTTTCAAGATGGGAGACAAGTCTACTTTTAACAATTTTTCAATGATTTTTGACAGGACACTTAGCAAAGAAATGGGTCTATAGTTTTCAATATTTGTTTTATCGCCACCTTTATAGATTGGGATAACTGTTGCATGTTTTAGTCGGTGTGGGAAAGAACCGCTTTTAAAGCTTAGGTTAACGATATGTTTTAACGGCATTGTAATAAAGTGAACTATGTGTTTTATTATATAAGGAGAAATATTGTCATTACCAGCAGCACTGTTTGTTTTAATGGTGAGTATTGTGTCAACTATTTCTTTATTGGAGGTAGGGGCTAGGATTAGTTCCGGGTGCAAAGAGCTCTGTTGTCTTACCCGTGAGGTTAAGAGATTTTGTGTTTTGTTTGTTGCTTTTAGAATTTTGTTGGCTAAGTTCGTGCCGATGTTACTGAAAAAATGGTTGGCATGATCAGCTAAGGTTTTTGGGTCATCATGGACTTGGATATTTTTCCCATTTATGACGAGTGATTGCATTTTGAATGAGGTTTTATTGTTTTCTGAGATGTCATTGACTACGTTCCAGATTATTTTACTGTCATATCCCGATTCTTCAATTTTTTTTGTAATAGTTTTGTTTGGTTATTGTTATGAGATTATTGCAAATGTTACGATATTTTTTATAGAAGCGCAAGAGTTGAGGGTCTGGGTTGTTTACGGATTGTTTATGGAGTCTGTCTCTTTTACGTATACAGAAGATAAGGCCATTTGTAATCCATGGTTTTAGTTTCTTTTTTTTGTTCGATGCCATTATAATGGGGAAAGTAGCGTGGTTAATGTGGGCAGTTAGTGATGCAGAGAAATTTTCAAGAGCGTCGTTGACATTTTCAGAAAGCAGGGTAGATTCCCATTTTTCTTCTTCAACATACTTTATCAAATGAACCATATTAACAGTTTTATGGGAAGGATTACTGGACTTAGGGGGAGTAGATTTTGAGTTGTGTAGTTCGAGAATGGTTGAGTAATGGTCAGTTACAGTGGATTCGAATACAGCTGATTTAGCGGTTCGCTTTGATCTAACCATAATATGATCTATGCATGTCTTAGTAGTGAGGGTGACTCGTGTAGGTGTGTTGATGTGTGGTATAAGGCCATGTAGTGCCATTAGGTTTAGGTAATTTGTAGCGTGGGGGCTGGATTCATTTAGGATGTCTATATTTATGTCACCGATTATGATGAGATCCTTAGTTTTTTCATCGATATTTTTTTCGAGAGAGTAGAGAAAAGGGGTGACATTGTTGGACTTTGGGGAGCGGTATATTGCGAGTATATTTAAGTTATCGATTGAGATATTAAGACAATTTGCATGGTCGACTGAAATTTCGGATACTGCATGTTTTAGGTTAGACTTGACATAAACTATGACCCCATCGGATTGGGACCTGTGCTGAGACGTGTTGTACACAGAGTAGTTGTTTAATAATTTCGGGATGTAATTAACGTTAATCCAGCACTCTGACAGAACAATGATGTCAAATTCATTTCCTATGTCAGTAAGTTGAACAAGTAGGTTATCAAAGTTTTTGTTGAGACTACGGATATTCATGGCAAATACTCTTAGAGCTTCTGGTTTGGAGATAAATTTTTTTAATGCATTTGTGTTGTTTGTCGTATGTGCCGTGATATTAAGAAAGTTATCAATTGGGTTAATTGGGTCCATTATGGGCATCTGTGTATGGTGGGTGTTTGAGTTCATCAACGACTGGGTAAGATAGGTTAATGTATAAGTATATTGTAAGACCAAGACATTTATTATTCGTTATGTGTCTTTGCAGGTGCATAGTGTCTTCTGTGTTTGAAATAATAACAATAATTAGACAAGTAAAAATACATAGGAGATCTACAATCATAAAGTATATTAAGTGCATTGAAAGTATGAAATTTGTATGTATGATTATAACTTTATATATGAAGCAAGAATAGGAATCATAGCAGGTTATTAATATGATTATAAGAATGGAATGGATTACATGTATAAGTGGAATTAGACAAGTAAGGATACAATCCTTCAGCGTTGGTGTTGAAGGTATGTGGAATGCATGTAATTTGTTGTGGTTATAAACAATGAGATGCAAAAGGTTAGTTTCACTTGTGGTTATAATTATACTAATTTTGTATTTATGAATGAGGATGTTAAGATGATAGAAATTATTTGAGTAAGTGGTACCACAGGTTTTTAAAAGCGGTAGTTGTAATGAGAATTTTTTCCAATATATGTTCATAGTTATGATACAGTTCCAGAGTTCAATGACATTTATATTGATATAAGTGATAATTTTCTGATACTGAGAGTTAATAGCAATAGTAAGTAGTTTATACTTTGTTATTTCAAGATTATAAGAGAAGTTTAGGTAAGGATTGTTGTAATGGAAAAATCTTTTCAATATGTAATATTTTGAGAATATGTAAGTATTGTGGCTTCTATATGCTGTTTTTGTGAATTTGTATATAATGAAAAAGGTATAAATAAAGAAGTTTACAGTGTTGGCAAAGCTAGGAAAAAATAATTCGGGGTACGTTGGATTTAAAAAGTTACAAATACGTGTCATACTTATTATAGTAATGGATTTTATGATAGGCAAGATAGGAATAATATTATTATTACAAGCAATAATTGTCAGCCTGAGACAAGTAAGTAAGTATTGGCGGCAAGTATCTTTTCTCGGAAGATTTTTCAATGTAAATGAGTGTCTCAGGCTGACAATTATTGCTTGTAATAATTGTTACCCTTTGTGCTATGCATAAAAATCTTGTCTAAACGTTAGTTTATAAATTAAAAAATAATAATTAATAATATTATTAATTAAGATATGATTTGGGTGGATAATAAGATATAGTATATCAATACTTGGGAGTGAGTACGGCTGCATAGTGGGGAAACATAATACAAGCATATTTATTAGGTGTGGATTCTCATATGTAGAGGAAAAATTTGATATCTCTTTAGAACATATCATAATAATTAAACCTGCAGAATTATAAGTGGTACAAATAATATCAATTTTACTATAATGTGCATTAAAGAAGTAGAGTGGGTGATGAGAAAATATGATAATGAGATTTTTATTTTTCATTATACTATAATGGAGTAGCTGGTGATTAGAGTTAGAGTTAGGCATACTTTGTGTCCTTAGTCATATTATTTCGCTTATTAATAATAATCTCTCGTGAACAACTAACGAAATCTTGTACAGAAAGGCTTGATTTTTTGAGAGTTTTGTTTGAAATGTTCCAGAATGCGGGTTGGAGAAATCAGTCGGAGCAAATCCCATTGTCAACAGAACAACAGCCCCAAAGGGGACCTATACTTGGCATGTTGGGATTTTCAAATTGGTCGACAAAGAATCGACATTATTATGTGGAGGGACTCTCATATATTCAAATATTGTAATTACTGGTAAGTTAGAGTTTGTGTAACTATTCGTATTTTATTATTTTCTGTTGTTTATTTCATAGGCTACGTCCTGAGTAGAGTAGCTTAAGGCGCCAAGCCGCCAAGCCGCTACAAACTTTATATAGATAATTTAATTAAGCAGTTAAAAGGAGAAAATAAAGCGAATTAACTCAATCATTACCACGGCCCGATACATCAGTTGATTTTAAGCTCAATTTGGTTGGAATGTCGAACATAGCACGGCTTGTAACATAATCTGTATGTAGGTCGAAAGCCTAGATCTCACCAATATTTCAGGTACAGATGATTTTGATAGAGGAATGTGTTTCTTTTTTCTTTGAAAAGCACAACTGCATGAGTGGTATCTCTATGCTCTCTGCTGTCATTGTTATCGGGACATATCTGTGCACCGGGAGATCGCTCACTATTTCCATGACTGCGCAGAGCCTGCCAAGAGGCGCATCAGCAGACCAGCTTTTTTAAGGCTTACCAAACATCCATTCTCACTACAAACTAGTTTCATCCGTGAACTCGATGTCAACTTTGTCATTGTCAGATCCTAGTCTAAAATTATCATGATTGGAAACAGCAATATCGTCAAGCGTTGCATTTTTGATGGGAGGGCCCGAATCCAATAGTAATCGTCAAATTCTACCATTATCATCGCGGTACTACATGTCAGTATGGTATTTTGCTTCTCCGAAAATTCTCTCCACTGGTTCTGGAACTTCGACGTTCCAGTTCGTAGACTTTCTAGTCCCTCTTCCACGCAGTTTATTTACTTCTCCCTTTTTTCGTCTTTGGGTAATTCATAGAGTAGCACCAACTTGGTCTTCATTTTCTGTTCCGGTTCTGGTACCTTGACATTCACCTCCAGTTCACAATTCCTCTTTCACACAGTCTTTCCACATCTTCCTTGTACATGTACATGTGTTCACCAAAACCGGTCGGTATGAATAAATTAAATTAATTTCGTGGTTATAAATAAAGGTTTTGCTTTATTTCAGTAATACTGAGGTACAGATGACTGAGAAGCGATACAAAGGCAGAACAAGATCCTTGATATGCCTTTGGATCGCTTATACTGGAGCAATTTGGGAGGCGGGATTGGGTACCGCCGCCCCGGGAACCTTTATTGGATAACCAACACCTCTGCCATAGGTCACCCCAAGTGGTTCGCTACGTTTGGTGATTTAGCATGGGTGCCCGGGTTCATGGGGTGAGGTTTGTCTAGGTATTGGAGGAGGATGACCAGGACACACTGAACCCCAGATTCCTACACACCCCTTAAACCCTTTTCCTTCCCAGAACTCTCCTCTCCTTCCTTTCCCCAAAAAAACTCTCCACAGAGCATTCCCAAAGATGACATAGGCCCTGAGGGAAATTATTTTCCTCAGGGCCTCCTGTGTGGAGCTCATGTAAAAAAAAAAAAAAAAAACACTTTGTCATCATTTCTGTATCCTGTCATCTGGAACTCTCTCCACTGGTTATGGTACCTTGAAATTCACCTCCAGTTCACAGACAAAGTCCTCTTCCACACAGTCTATCCACTTCTTCCTTGATCTGCCTTTGGATCGTTTCTACTGGAGCATCCACGATATTTCTATATATTCGATATTGGATTTCATTGCGTAACGGAAATAAAAATTGGCAAATAGGCCCGAGGCCTGAGGTTAACTTAATATTGTGTATGAAACTTTAATATTTTGTTTTAATATATCTTCGCAGCTGCCCATTGCTTGAGAGATTATGACACAGGATCAACAATAAATGCCGAGAATGTGAGGGTCGCAGCCGGGAAATTCCTTAGATTCTGGGACAGAGACTTACACGAAAACAAAAAAATTATCCAAAAATCAGAGGTTGGTACACAATTTTTTAAGTAAGTCTTGTAAAGAAAAAACCCGCGTGAGCTCCACTACTTGCTCGCTCACACCTAATACTGCGTCTTTGTCTATGAACGCAAGATGCCGTAGCGATCGTATTCGAATTGGCTAATCAGTGGGCGGATCCCTGCTATCTACCGAAGGATGTACATCAACTGGACCTATATAAATCATTGCACGACCTAGAACCTAGAAAAAACTAGAGATCCTGAAAAAGCCTCAGGCTCAGTACCTGAAACTAATGGTGCGATATGCTGTCCGTGTTAGTAAGGTTTAGAAGTTCCTAAAGATTTTCTATACTGATTTTTCATACTGAAGCAGTTGAGCGTGTTTCCATAAAGGCCGATTCCTTACTTATTTGTGGTGATTATAATCTTCCTAAAATAGTGTGGCTTAATGATAGTCATGGTGTGAAAACTCCTAATAATGTTTCCCTTCATGCTTCCATAATAGTAAATTTCTTTGCCTTCCTGAATATGTACCAATTAAACTCGATCAATAACTGTGGAGGTTACTGTCTTGATCTAATATTTACCAATATGCCTAGCGTTTGTGTATGTGAAGCTACTGACTCAATATTACCAATAGATAAATATCATCCACCACTCGATATTAACTTCACTAATCCTTTCAAAAGTGACACTCTGAAATCAGCAGTTACATTCCACTACAAATTTAACAAAGGTGATTATACTGGCATGAATAGGTACCTTGCCCAATATGACTGGGCAGGTATGTTATCAAACAACAATATTAACGATGCTGTATTTAAATTCAACGAATGTATAACTCATGCTATAGATTTGTTCGTTCCAAGGGGAACTTTTTCCCAGCCTAAATTTCCTATTTGGTTCAGTATGAAACTAAAGCATTTGATTATGGAAAAAAAGAAAACACACAAGTTATTCAAATTAACGAACAACTTAGCGCTTTATCAAAAATTTTCTCAGTTAAGAGAATTATCCAAAATTGAATCTAACTTGTGTTATAAATCTTATATTGAACTCACTGAGACAAAATTAAATCTTAACCCTAAACAATTTTGGAAATTTATTAAACAAAAACGTATTGATAACGATCTCCCTTCAAGTTTATTTTTTAATGATACTCACGCCACCAACGATTTCGATATTGCCAACCTTTTTGCTGAACATTTCTCCTCTGTCTATACTGATAACATATGCACCATCCCTCCACTTAAATATGCTAATACTATTGACCTTAATAATTGCGAAATCACACTTGTAGATGTTTTCAATTACTTAAAAAATCTTCCCAGCAAAACAAGCACTGGTCCTGATGGTATACCTGAAATATTATTGAAAGAATGTAAATCTGTTGTATCTAAGCCAATTTGTTTATTATATAACTTATCATTATCATCTGCCACTTTTCCGGATTCTTGGAAGGTTTCCTATATACGACCTATTTTTAAATCGGGTAATAGGTCGAACGTAGAAAACTATAGACCTATATCGATGTTATCTCATATTCCTAAAATCTTTGAATCTATAATCACAAAAAAAATAACACCTATTTTCAAAAATGTGCTGATTGAGGAACAGCATGGCTTTAGATCTGCTAAATCTACCACTACAAACTTACTCTCCTTCACCAACACCGTAGTCAATGGCCTAGAAGATAAATCACAAGTAGATGTTCTATATACCGACTTTTCTAAAGCTTTTGACAAAGTAAAACACGCTATCCTCATGGCCAAGCTATATGCTATAGGTATACGAAACCCATTGCTATCTTTCTTTAATTCTTATTTAAGCAATAGAAAACAAAGAGTTAAAATAAATAACATTGAGTCTATTATTATTGAAGTAACATCCGGCGTACCGCAAGGAGCACATTTAGCCCCGCTTCTCTTCAACTTGTTTATAAATGACATTATTCGTATTTTCTCTCACACACGCTTTTGGCTTTTTGCTGATGACAATAAGATCCTAAAAATAATCAAAAACTACCATGACTGCCTTCTTTTCCAATCAGATATTGACTCTTTCAATGACTGGTGTAAAATTAATTGCTTGGAACTAAATGTCGATAAGTGCAAAATTATGTCCTTCTACAGATCTAAAAATCCGATTGTTTTCGAATACAAATTAAATAATAATTGCCTAACAACTGTTCGATCTATTAAAGATCTTGGTGTCTCTCTTGATAGCAAGCTTTCTTTCCGGGAACATATAAATACGATTGTTAATAAATCTCTCAAACTACTTGGTTTTATCACTAGAACCACTTCTGACTTCAAAAACATAAATACCCTAAGAAATCTTTACTGCTCCTTGGTTCGCCCCCATCTTGAATATGCTTGTATTATATGGTCTCCTTTTTATGCTGTCCATATTCGTCATATTGAATCCGTTCAACATCGGTTCCTAAAGGGAATTGCTTGGAGGCTAGGATTAGAGCGAGGCAATTACTCGTATGCTGAAATTGAACAAACTCTAAACCTTTCTCCTTTAGAAGACCGTCGGATAAAATCTGATCTCATTTGTTTCTTCAAAATTATTAACTGTTTAATCGACTCGCCTACATTACTACAACTCATCACATTTAATATACCTTCTCGTAGACTCAGAAATAAAGACCTGCTTTTCCTCAATCAGCACTCGACTAACTATGGTTATAACTCACCACTGTCCAGAATGTGTAGACTGGTCAACTCACGTCAAGACCTTGATTTTTTTGGTATTAGCTTAAATGATTTCTGTCGCTCTTTAAACAAATGAAGATATGTAATATTCACCCTAATTTTTGCAAGGTCTTGACGTGACTTGACACTTATTTTTCTTCTATTTTCACTGTTTGTCTTTGCTTTCATGTACCATCCGAATCCTTACATTGTTCATTTCTATACTTCGTGATACTTTGTTTTAAATTGGACGTAAGTCCGTAAATAAATAAATAAATAAATATACTCCGAACACAGTCGGAGATAGTGCGCCGTGTTGATCACGCGAAGGGTGGTTATATTGGTTGACATTTATTTATTTATTTATTTATTATTACATTTATTACATACAAGATAATAACAATATAAAAGGAAGCTTTGACTGTCCAACTAGGAAGGTTTCCCGTTTTAGGACAGTCAAATTGGCAGGTTGCATGTACATAATTTCACATTAATGGATTCAATAATAATAAACAATAATGGTACATATTGGGGGAGTTACTTAGATATTAGGTACAATATCAGATAAAAGTTGTGTTATTCTAGGTGTACATCAGTAATAAACAATAAAATCCAGGTAGGTACATGTAAAATATAAAATAAAATAAAAATATAACATATAAATGTAAGAAAGAAAAATAAAAAAAAAGTATTTTTTTTGGAAAATACTAATTAGCAGTAATAAACAATAAAATCCAGATAGATACATGTAAAAAATAAAATAAAAATATAATATATAAATGTAAGAAAGAAAAATAAAAAAATATTTTTTAGGAAAATAAAAAATACAAAATCGAAGAAATCAACTCATACTACGTTTTTTAATAATTTTTCGGAATCTGTCCTACCTAATTCTAATAACCATTTTGTAATTTTAGTACCGAAGGATGATAAATCACACAGTTTAAATTGAGAGGGGATTTTGTTGTATATTTTTGGTCCCAGGTATGAGAAAACTTTTTGATAAGCCGCAGTATTGCTTGTAGGAATGGAAAGGTCGTTTCTGCTCTTACTTCTGGTTTGATGATTATGATCGAATGTTATCGTTTTGCTTATATTTTTGTGGACGCACATTGTTATTTTTTTTATGTAATTAACATATAAGTTGATATTGCTTTTTTTTATTAATTTGATACTTTACCTAAAGTCTTTGTTCAGAACTCACTCTAACAGCCTTACTAAAAAAAAACTTTCACGGCCGATAACCTGTGTTGCTGCAACAACATGAATAAACCCCGTATACACTAACAGCCTTACTAAAAAACCCAGTGAAAATTTTATTCAATTGACAAACGGCCGCGGATGCGAAAACATTACTAATTAAAAATTTGTTCTTTGAAAGAAATACACATGGTTTCCACGGCCTGAGAGGGTAGTTTATCTCTGTTGTAACCATTGATGTCCGAACGATATTTGTAATTTTTCCATAGTATTTTGAATGTTCTATATATTTCCTATTTTTGAAGGTGTCGTAAAAACAAATACCATTTATGAAAACTAGATAAAATTACCTTTTAGATTTGAGTATTTAAAATACACTTTAGCTTTCAAAAACTGCCATATTTTATGATTCAAACTCGGAAAAACATGGAAAAAAATTTCCTCCCACAACATTTTTGACCAAAATGTAGAGAAATTTAAATAAAATCAAAATTTAAAAAACACGGTCCTTTTATGTAATAAATTTGGAAGGAAACTATCACCTCACTTTTTTATCGTGTATACAATAAAAAAATAATAAAAAATTTCGAAGTTTTTTTTATTGCCAAAAAAATAACTTAGAAATAATACCGAAATTTAAAACAGATTTCTTGCATCTCTAAAGACGTTAATTTTTTTGATACGTTTACGAACACATGTATTAGATTTTAATATTATAAAAAATTATCACTTTTAAGAAATTCTCTTAAAATAAAGATCTTAAAATAAAAATTTTATCTTAAGTAACCTATAAAAAACAATATTCTGACAGTTCAACTTTGAAAGTACGGCGTTTGTACAATAACTTAATTAAACTGATGTAAACCACACAAATAATATGGTAAATATATCAATTATGTGAACAGAAGAGTAAATTCGTCACTACAATAGAAATTATTTAGTAAAATCACAACATTTAGGCACTAACAAAATTTTCCATATCCCGCCATAAACACACCGAACTGTTTTGTCATCGCGGGCCGATATGCACAGGTGCACCAATAATGCCCCTAGCGGAGAAGAATTAAAACAACATTGTTTCCTAGGAAATTAAAACCATTTACAATGTTGTCAGATCTAAATGCATTTTAACAGCGTGATCACGCAAGAAACTTTATTGGTAATAAAACGTGATTTAGTGTATACGGGGTCTAATTATGTTATTGCAATAACACAGTTAATTGGTCGCGCTGTGGTTTTTTTTTTAGTAAGGCTGTAAAACACTAACTATTACTATTAAGCTGTCTTCCGCGGTCACGCTTTAAAATGCATTTTACATCTGGCAACATTGTAAATGGCCACAATTTACTTCGTAAAAATGGTTGTTCTAATTTTTTTCCGCCAGGGGTGTTATTGGCGCGCCTGTTCATTTTTGCTCTGTGGCCCGCGCAGAAAAAACAGTTTGGTTTATTTATGGCGGGAATTTTGTTAGCAAATATTGCGATTTCACTGAATGATTTCTATTATAGTGACCAATTCACTCTTCTATTCATATAACTGATATATTAAATGTATTTTTTGTGGTTTTTCATAAGTTTTAGTCAAGTTATAAGCACAATAATCGTACTTTGAAAGTTGAATTGCCAAAAAATTATTTTACATGATAGATGAAAATTCAAATTTACATTAAAGGATCTTTCATTTATAAGAATTTCTTAAAAGTGGTGTTTTGTTAAATATTAATATCTAATACATGTGTTCGTAAACGTACGAGTAACAAAGAAAATAACGTATTTAGAGATGCAAGAAATCCGTTTTAAATGTCGGTTTATTTTTAGGTTATTTTTTTTTCTTTAAAGCAAACATCCAAAATTTTTATAATTTTTTTGTGTGCACGAGGAAAAAGTGAGGTGATAGTTTCCTTCCAAATTGATTACATAAAAGTACTGTGTTTTTTTAATTTTGATTTTTTTTTATTTCTCTACATTTTGGTCAAATCATAAAATATGGCATTGTTTTTAATTCTAAAATGTATTTCAAATACACGAATCTAAAAGGTAATTTTATCTAGTTTTTATAAATGGTATTTGTGTTTACGACATCTTCAAAAATAAGAAATATACAGAACATTCAAAATACTTAGGAAAAATTCCAAATTTCGTTCAGAAATCAAACAAAAGAGTCGTACACACGAGATAAACTACCCCCCCTCCCCTTCCCTCCCCAGGCTGTGTAAACAATGTATATTTTTTCCCTTAACAATTTTTTTAATTAGTAATGTTTTCACATACACGCTCGTTTATCAAGTCTGTAAGTGTTTAAGATATTAATTTATTTTTTTTACAATAGCTCCAAACAGTAGGCCCTGAGGAAAATAATTTCCCTCGGGGCCTATGTTATCTTTGGGGATGCCGTGTACAGGGTTTTTTAAGGAAAGGAAGGAGATTAGAGTTCTGGGAAGGAAAAAGGGTTTAAGGGGTGGGTAGGAATCTGGGGTTCAGCGTGTCCTGGTCATCCGCCTCCAAGACCTAGACAAACCTCACCCCATGAACCCGTGCACCCTTGCTAAATCACCAAACGTAGCGAACCACTTGGGGTGACATATGGCAGAGGTGTTGGTTATCCAATAAAGGTTCTCGGGGCGGCGGTACCCATTCCCGTCTCCCAAATTGAATTTAATGTTATAGTCTTAGGAATACAGCACTATTATAATAATAGTATCTACTATTTTTAGGTGGCCAAAATCTACGTGCACGAAGCTTATACAGAAGTTGCAAAAAGCCAGCAATATGATTTAGCTCTTCTAAAACTGACAACTCCATATAATCTGACAGAATCAGTTCTTCCCATTTGTTTGGCTCTCAGGGACGCATCTTTTAATATCTACCAAACACGACCAGGCACATCTGGCAAGGTAACGTACCATCTGCTTTGATTGAATTAAAATCTAATACGATTGACGACTTTATCAAACAAACCAGGTTTAAATAAAATACTTGCAACCAATGACGTTATATAAATAAATAGATTCGCCATAGTCTCATATACTCACAATAAAATGTGGAAAGTAAGGAACACTCTTTTGTTTTCGGTGATTTTCAGTATAATTTCTTAATTCAAAAGTTTATTCCTGTGTGATAAAGATAGACAATCAAATAATGCGTGTGTATGAATGACATGGATATATATGAGCGGGTGGCGTATTGCTTGTCAGTTTTTAATGGAACGTTCGCTGTCTCCTTTTCTTGAGTCCCACTAGAATAAATGGTCCGGCTGCCTGTCTGAGTTTGATATGTCGAGATATGCAATAAATACAATTAATAGGGCAACGACAGTTTTCAAATGGTGGCGATCGTCATCAATACTTGTTAGAACTGCTGATTTATGTGTTGTTTTACCGAAATCAAACAAATAAACAGTGTTTAGGCTGATCAGTCTACTTTAAAACAGTGAAGTTTACTTAGCAACAGAAATTTGGCTATTGCGCGTCCAGACCCTTAACTTTAGTAGAACTTGAATTTTCTCCAATGACGTGTAAAACCGCGAGCGGGAAACATGAAAATTAATTGTAATATTTATAATATTCGATAATATTAAGAAATTTTCGCCTTTACTATTATTTGCCGTGTAATTGAAACATTTTCTCATCACACAGGAGGGCATTTTGACACTTTTTAAAACGCAATTTACTTACTTACTGGTAAGACGCAACCTTACTCGACGCGCAGCAGTTTAGTACTAAAGTACTAGATATCGAGATCGGTACAATTGTCTTGTTCTTGTCTTCCCACTTTGAGATTTCTACCCCTCGTCTAATAATACGTAACGTTATACAAGCACTGAAGAAGAATGTTAGCGCGGCCCGTTTCATACAAAACTTAATTTTTAATTTGAGGCCAACATACCAAACCAACCTGAAAAATATATTATTTAATGAAAAGTACTAACTCAGGTAAAAGTACTAAGGGTACTAACCCACGTGTACTACTTTGTTTACATTTACTTTAAATGTTTTATATGGGTAATAAAAAATTCAGTTTCGCTTTTTGGAAGCAATTTTTAGATTTTTGACTGGAAAGGAAAGGGGTTTGAAGGGTGGGCGGAATCTGGGGGGGGGCAATGTGTTCAGGAATATCGGACGTACAAATCCATTTCTTCCACTTTGTGAGTGGGTCGAGTGAGCCCCGCTGGAGAGGTAAAAAGGTTTTTCTTAACCAATCTCTCCAAATCCGGCCGCCACACAGTAGTTGGGAAGACGCATCCACCGCCAAGACCTAGATAATTCTCACTCGATAGACCCGAGCACCCTTGCTAAATTGGTAAATTCGTTTGCTAAACTATTTAGGCGAAGAATTGGCGAGTTTGCTACATGATTTATTTGAGAACTGTATCGTTGAAATAATTCTGTATGCCTGTGTGTCGAATAGGTACTCTTAAGTTGACTAGACTCTGGAGTTTGTAATAGTGCATGAAAAACTGCTTAACTGTTGACAAACTGCATTGGGACTTAACGGGATTGTACTTTGAAGAACAACAAAAATAAAAATAAATAAATAAAAAGTGAATAAATAAATAAAAAAACTTGAATATAAAAAATGTTTTTAAAAAATTATAAAAAAATTATAAAAAGTTTTAATAGTTTATATTCTTGGTAGTTGGCTGGCTGGGGAGAGTTGGCGAGCGGAGAGCATTCGGAGAAACTGAAGGATATGGAAGTAGAAGTCATCACCATCGCGGAATGCAGTAAAAATGTTAATCAAGGGAGGTTCAATGAAATTACCGCTGATAAGTTCTGCGCAGGATACGCACACAATGGTAAATATTTTTCTTTTTACAGTGATGTTATATATATAATCTATAGACGCGTGGTAGAATTATTATAAACGTTACCGTCAACTCACTTTTTGTTCATTCCCAAAAACTTCATAAAATTGCGGTGGGAATCATTGGATTCATTTTAATTCTTTATATTTTAATTCTTCTGTGGTTAATTTTTATATTTAAATGTAAAGCGTTGTGTTTTCTCTTTCTAACACCGTTAAGATCATATATTAACCATTATAGTAAGGGAGACAACGATTTATATTAGACCTTACTTAGACAGCACATTATTTTTTGATAAGCACATCGAACACATTATTTCAAAACCTGTAAGACGCTAGGATTCCTATTAAGAATATGTAAAGTTTTTAAAAGTCCTCTGAAAATATTATTTTGGTCATTGGTCAGAAGTCCACTGGAGTATGCTTCCACCATACGGAATCCTCAATATAAGGGGTGGTGGTCATTGGTATAAATATTCCAAAGAGGCGTACCAGGCACACTTCACCTTTTCATATAAGACGATATCCTCAATCTAAGGAATCCAATAACAATAATGCAGCAAAAAATTGACCAATCTCTAGCGCAATCACACCCTGTACACACTATGAAAAATTACTACACTTAGACATTTTCACGATTCCTTACAAACATACAAAGCTAATTTAACAATTACTATAAATAATAATTATTAGCCTGAAATAGACATGGGCAGATTTATTCCCAAGAGTGAATCGATTCAGTCTGATTCTCCTGGCCTTTTTAATTGATTCCTATTCATTCCTTTAATTCAATTAATTCAAAAAAAAAATTACAAAGAAGATATGAGTGGGGAGGTTACGGAGCACCGCACTAAGAGGAGGCCGGCTACGAAGCACCGCACAAAGAAGAGACCAATTAGACCAAATCCTATAGATGTATGTGTTTGCCTCTTTTTAATGTAGTTATTCTTTGTTTCATCGAGTTTCAAAACACAACTTCAATTCAATTCAGTGCCGGCAACCCGGGCGTTTATTTATTATTTGTTATGTACAATATGATTTTTTTTCCTTACCCTCCTCACTAGACAAAGTCTGTTCTGAGGCTGGTAACTAACAATTTCTAATTACATAAAAACAAATAAGTGGTAAAACAAAGAAAAAAGGGGAACATATATATTATAGTAAAAATAATAATAAAAAATAAGAGGAAAATCAGAATTTAAAAACAGAGTAGAAAGTAGAAAATATATAATACTAGATATTAAGAATATTACTTATCTCTCTTCTTTCCTTGACATTCAACCAGTTTAAAAATCTTTTGAAAACCCAGTTCAAATTATTAGATGCGACGTAGGTCTTTGTTTGTGCTACAAACTTATTGAATATATATGGTGCCAAGTAAGATTCATGTTTTTTTGCAAAATTTGATTTGATATATGGTACTTGTAGTTGATTGTGTGTGTTTGCTCTTGTGTATTGCGAGTGAGTTATGAAGTGTGGTGATATTTTTATGCAGTTTTTGTAGATGATCTTCTTTATGAATAGTTTATTTATGTCTAATAGGTTATTGTTGATCATTATCTGTTCTGTCGGATATTGATAAGGCTTTCTAAACATAATTCTGATTATTGTTTTATGATTAATTTTAAGTGATTTGAGGTGAGTCTCTGCTGCTGCTCCCCATACTGAAATACCATACATTAGAATACTTTGACAGAGTGCATAATATATATTTTTTAGCTGAGGTAGTGACATAATGTTTCGAATTGTTTTGAAGATGTAAGAGAGTTTCCGTATTTTTTTGTAATTAGGTTAATTTGGAGATCCCATTTTAAGTTATTGTCAACAGTTAAACCGACATATTTAATATTTTGCGCATAATCAATTTTGTCACAAACACAGCGTGAGTTAGTTAATGAGGTAACTGTGCAGGGGTGAAGATGTAGTTGTGGGCGACTATCTGGCTGACCAGCTAATGTTTTACTGAAAGTTAAGTATTTTGTTTTAGAGATATTTAGTTTCAGTAGATTATTTATTAGCCATTTATTTACTTCAGTCATCCCTGCTTCCGTGTTTTTGAAGACTTTTTCCCATGATTGGGCTTTGAATAAAATTACAGTGTCATCTGCATAACTGATAACTTTGTAGTCTATGTTCCCTAGGCTTATCTCAGTTAGACTGTTAATGTAGATGAGAAACAGTATGGGACCTAAGACGCTGCCTTGGGGTACTCCATACCTGTTGCCTACTTTGTCACTTTCTTGATTATTGATTTTTACAATTTGTTGTCTATTTTCAATGTAGCTGATGAACCATTTTAGTGGTGGACCTATTATGCCAATGTTTTTGAGTTTTTGTTGGAGTAATTTGTGTGAGATGGTGTCGAAAGCTTTTGCTAGGTCTAAGAACACTCCTAACACATTTGAACCGCCATCTAGGTTTTTCACTATGTAGGTGGTTAGTTCCGATAAGGCGTCTTCTGTTCCCATTTTCGCCCGAAACCCGAATTGACGGGTGGAGATCAGTTTGTGTTTGTCAAGGTATGCGAGCAGTCTTTTTTTCATAGTTTTTTCTAGTAGTTTCGATAGCGAATTTAGGAGAGTGATTGGTCTGTAATTTAAGATCAGCGTTTTGTCTCCCGATTTATGTATTGGAGTAATACAACCTATTTTTAGATGATCGGGGACAAAGCCGAGGCTGAAACTTTGGTTGAAAATATGTTGAAGTGGTATAAGTATATGTTCTCGGAGACTAATCAGTATATGATTGGAGAGGTTATCTGGGCCCACAGCGCAATTTGGTTTGAGAGAAATAATTAAATCCGATATTTCCTTTGTACCTATTTTGTGAGCATAAAACGAATGATTTGGTTGCATGGTAGAGGATAGTTTGGTTAAAGAGTCTAAAAACAACGATGCTAAAGAACTTTTCACTACCAAAGCACTCTTCCTAGGGTGAATTTGTCTATTTCACTTTTAAAAAAAAATACGAATTATGTCGTTCTGAAAAATTGTATTACGGGGTTAATGTATTATTTAAATAACAAAAAAATTGACAGGAAAAATTTATTTACATTAGACTAGCAATAGAATCTTAAAATTAAACAGTGTTTTGATTCATCCCTAAAGTTTTACTAATTTTATTTTATTTATTAAACTTAAAATGGTTCCACTTCACGTGATCTAATATAAACAAAAAAATTACCATTTAAAGACATTATTTTATGACAGCTGACCACAGTCGATTGCCGAAGTTCTGTGTCTAAAAGTTGATAGGTACTTGTATTGCAATAGCTTTGATATGTAATACGTACCAAAATATAACGATAATAAATCATTCACGGAGATTCTAACTAAGTTCGGATTCTGATTCTGGATGAAGTTTTCAATCAACTATGTAAAGAAATTGACGGCTTGGCCAATGGAGAGGAATGAGTGAACCGCACGGACAGATTCGCGGCGAGCATTGGGGAATGAATTAGTAACTTTTGACTAGTGTCTTGCCTCTTGCCTCGCAGTGACTTGAAAACTCGCAAGCTGCGGACCTAGCAGGAACTGCGTGTCGGTTCTCTTGGGACTGAGATTGACGAGATCATACAGACGATGACGTCACAACTGAATGATTTAATTCCTTAAGTGAAAAAGACTCCGCGCTCCGGACAGACCTAGCGACAGACTATTAACTAGAGACGCGACGGGTACAGGACTGGATCGTGTACTGAATAGAACCAATGTATTATTTCTTACGTTGTGAAAGAGACTCGGCCGATTCGCGATCGTATTTCGCTTGGGCTGACCACGATGAAGTTGGTACCTACGGTTGTTATATGAATGGCGCGCGGGAGCGAGATACTTTACGTGTTTTGCGCTATTATTCTATGGGCGCGCCGCCCATAGAGTAATATTTAAATATTTACGAATCATTATAATAATTTAAATCGTTTACGGTACACATCATTCATTGAAATAATTTAACAGTAAAATAAATGGAAAATAAAAACTTATGGTGCCGTTAAAAATCGTAGGATGCAAGGCCAAAGATGAGGAATGAAGAATCAATTCCTTTTGAAATTGAGAATCAGATAGAGTGTGTCACAAGATTGAATTTATTCATTTAATTCAGTCGTTCAATTTTGCCCACGTCTAGCCTGAAACACTCATCTACATTGAAAAAATCTCCTGAGAAAAAATACATGCCGCCAACGGCACTCGAACCCGTGTCCTTCTGATTTCCAGTCAAATGCTCTACTATTGAGCTTCGTCGGCTTATCTCCTACCCGCCAAATGATTCAATATATACTAATGTTTCATTCAACAATTGCTGCTTATTACATTTTTCCACCTGCAAACAGCCAACTTTGTTTTTATATGGGAAAGGCATTGTAAGTGCTAAATCTCCCACTAGGTGTCGTCGAGACAAATTATGTCTACATTTTTGGTGAAATACTTTAACTCGACAAATATTAATTATTATTTTTAATTGATAAACTAATGTTTAAGACAAGATTCTTATGCATAGCACAAAGGGTAACAATTATTATAAGTAATAATTATTAGCCTGAAACACTCATTTACATTGAAAAAAATCTCTTGAGAAAAGATACATGCCGCCGGCATGACTCGATCCCGTGTTCTTCTGATTTCCGGTCAAATGCTCTACCATTGAGCTACGTCGGCTTATCTCCTACCCGCCAAATAATTATTACTTATAATAATTGTTACCCTTTGTGCTATGCATAAAAATCTTGTCTTAAATATTAGTTTATCAATTAAAAAAAATTAAACTAATTTACTTAATTTCTTGGAGTGATATAATTTATTTTAAAACTTCTTACAGTTACAAGTATCTTTTCATTAAACTTTAATTACAATTACTATTCGTTAGCATGTAATTCTTTTTCAAGATATATGTCTCTTTATTTTCAAACACAATCTTCCATTATATTGCTCTTCTAATTTTTTTTATTAGTTTAAGAACACTTCAAATCCCAGGCGAAATTACCTAATGATATTCAACAGACCTACGTAATAGTTACTATACCATATAATATTTCGTTTAACTTGTAAAATTATGTACTTTGTAATGTGTATGTCTTAATCAATAATATAAAAATGAATCGCTGAATGTGTTGCTAAGCGCATAACTTTCGAACGACTTCACCAAATTGGATAATTCTTTTTGTGGACAAGGTTCAATTGTCAGGACAAGATTTTTATAAAACTTCCGGTGAGCTCTGGCATTATGAAATTTGTATAAAAAAATTGCTATTGGTGGCACGCGAGGTTTGAAAACTGAATGTATGGAAAGCGGGAGGGAGGGAGCGATGGGGGAGGGGGGAGGGGGAGGGGGGAAGGGGAAGGGGGGAGGGGGAAGGGTGGAGGGGGGAGAGGGCAGAGGGTAGGGGGAGGGGGGAGGGGGGAGGGAGGTCGGTGAGAGGGGGGATGGGGGAGGAGGCGGAGTGGGAACCCCCCTCACACCATGCGAGCGAAGCCGCGAGAAAAAGCTAGTAAACAAATAAACATACATATGTTGTTCCGTAATAAAAATAGGGATATTAGATAGTATGGGGACCGTATTATGATAAGCTGCGTATTATGGTTTGAGTACAACTGTTTAATAATAGCGTGTATTTGTGCAGGTTTTGCTCCTTGCAGAGGTGACAGTGGGGGCGGTCTGGTATTCAGCCAGAAAGAGGACAACTCCACCCGCTGGTATCTCCAAGGAGTGGCTAGCGGCTCCTTGACAAGAGGACATAGCTACGGCTGCCTTACCGACCCCTATTCAACCTTCACCAGCATCTTCCGACACAGGGACTGGCTGGAGGAGAAGATTAAACGCATCTTTCATGACGATCTGATTGGATGACCAACTTAATCTCAAATTTTGTACCGGGAATGCCTATCGGCAACCGCCCCCCAGTGTTAAAGCTTGTTAAATGGATTTTGACGCTTTAAAACCTAAAAATTAACCATATTCGCTTGTCAATAAAATAAACAATAAGAAGAGACGTGTTGTATTGCTTGAAATTATTCACATCCATGTGATAAATACTTTATATTGTTGCCGTATCTGGTGAAAATAAAAACATACACTTACAATTTTCTTTGACATTTGTCAGTTCATCCGTTTCCTTCCTTAACCTTTAACTGGTGACAAGCGGTCTCACAGACCGAGCAGCGTCAGTGAAACATCATTTCACCCTTGTTCCAACGCCTGAATAGCTTCGACTTTTGTTGCGTCCACACCGTATAGAAGAATAATTGCATCGCAAAGTCCCAAATCGGTAAGTTACATCGATGTAAAGTTCGGCAGTGGTCTCTCAGACCTTATGTCACCACTTATATAGGAGCCAACTTGCGCGTATTTTGGATCTGATTAGCCACCTGAACCACAAAACTTCAATAACAGGCCAAAAATATGGAAAACCTGTGCTAGTTGTCCTCCTAAGTTAAATCGCAAATCTAATTACCAATGTAATTTGTGTAAAAAACATGTGTGCTTGCAATGTGCCAAACAATTATGCCCTGACTGCCAATAAAAATAACCAAAGTTTTGACCATTGCCAGTTATGATACCACTGATCAGAGCATTATTTTTTTATTTAATGATTAGTATCTTAACTACGAGGAAAATTTGTATTTTTGTTATAATATGTTGATTTAGTTTTTTTTTGTTTGTGATTACTGATCTCATTTCGAGTTTTTTTTTTATTTTAGTTAGTACATACATTTTAATAACAAGTTGTTCATTAAAAATAACATTTAGAGTTTATTGATTAGTTTTATTTTATTGTTTTATATATTATTAAACTGTTTTTAAAGACTGCTGTAAGCTACATTACCTCATTCCTATGTTATAGATCGGATGCGGCAGCGGCCTCTCAGGCCGTTCGTCACCAGTTACGTTACACAAAAACCATGTCGCCAGTCAAAGTTTAAATAATACGATTTCGTTTGCTCCATGGTTCCAGATACCAGTCTAAATCAATCCCATTTATTATTTATTTATTACCGCCCTTTTGCGGGGCTTTTACATCTAATTTTGTTTATTAATTAATTAATTATTTTTTTTTGTTTTGCAGAATTTTAATTTTCAATGCAGATTTGTTACTTTAATTTTAATTTTTTTGCGACCGGTTTCGACACGTCCGTGTCATTCACGAGCAAATTTAAAACTGTAAATGTACATTTAAAATTAAAATTCGTCAAAAAAAATTCTAGAAAAAGTTACACAGTCAATGCCCAAGATACACAAATAATTATTTCTTAATTAATTCTTATTATCTAATCTTTTCAAAGATCCAATCATGGCTGATTAGATATGTCTAAAAGGGATCGAAATGAAAATCTAGTCTCCTTCAATGGAAGCAATCATCCGAACAGGCCCTCCGATGATATGTGGCTGCCACTTGTGCCGAATTCATTGCGCCGCCACTGGACTCCACTGAACTTTCAGGGTGGATATACCTACGGCGTACAGCGCGCGCTGGTACATGTCTACCTACAGCGGTTAATAATTCCACCACTTACGCGAAAGGCCTAGAACTTGAGGTTGTGCAATACAAATGCCCGCAGACGGTTCGAGCGATTTCTCAGCTTTGCGTGAATTCACGCAATATTACCTGGCGCGCTAGCCAGCTTCTCTGCCGATCCCGCGAGTATAAAAGCAGCAGATTCACTCGCCCGCTTCAGTCAGTCAGTACCTAGTCTCCATTCATCGGTCGAGTAAGCAACACAGTCCGACCAGTGCCGCGACCAAGTACGTGCCTGCGCGGGGCACTTGTCCGCGCAGTCAGCAGCAAGTGAATAACGTTTGTCCAGTGTGACTTCAGGAACAATACCAACACCTTCGAGGATTCCTTCTCCAACCACCATCCGCTGTCCGGCCCTTCGCGCCGCGACATGAGATGTCATCGTCCGCAGCACATAAAACCCGCCGCGCCTTCTGCTTGGGACTCAACCCGTTCTCTGGCATTCGAACCCACCGCGTTCCGCTGCCAGAGCTCATCCTCATCGCCTCTCAAGGTTCCTTCTTGCGTCACGTGTGTGCGCCGACTCAGAGGACACACAGCCGCCACACCTCGACCGCCTGGACCAAGGTCACTTCTACACCGCCATGGTGTAGAGCAACACTCCGGCTCCCTGAAGACCTGTGATCTTCACCGCCGTAGTCTCCTGACCATCTTCACGCATCAGCAACGCAGCAGCAACACTCACGGCACCACTGACACTCCGCTCCGCTTCGACCCTCGCTACGTAGCCCAAATAAAGGCTGACTCATTACATCGACTGACGACTTTTATTTCTCGCCCCGTCTCTGCCGATCCGGCCCGCTCCCTCAGATATGCTTGCTGTAATTCTAAGTGACCAGATCAGATATATGGGGGCTCCATCGAAGCCAGAGTTAAGTTAGTCTCTCAGAAACTAGGCGTACTGTACAGGGCCCATAGATACTTTAATAGTACACATTTGCTAACCCTGTACAAATCGCAAGTGCGCCCCACGGTTGAATTTGGCAATTACATGGCCGATCCATCTTGCGCGCCTTTCGGACAAGGTCCTGAGCAGGTGCCTTCCTCCTTCGATTCTTTGGAGAACCTCCTCATTTGTGTTGTGGTCTCTCCAGGAAATTCCTAATAGTCTTCTAGAGGACCACATCTCAAAAGCCTCTAGTCTCCGTTTATCTCTTTCGGATATGTACCATGTTTCGCAGCCGTACATCAAGATACTCCAAACATAGGTCTTGATGAGGAGTATTCTCGGTTTTAGGTCTATATTATTCGATTCTATTATTTTCGACCTTTTGCCTGGTGTATACGGCTGTCGACCTCGCTCTTAGACCGACCGTCCCATGTTATTTTGCTCCCGAGGTAGACAAACTACTTGGTGTTCTTTAGTGGAACTCCTGACATATCTACTCTCATCTGATGTTGGGTTCGGCCTACAGTCAGCAGCTTTGTTTTGTCTTTATTTATCTTCATGTTGTAATTATTTTGAAGAATGCTTTGCATGATTGTTAAGGCCTCTTGCAGTTCTTCTTCGCTTTCAGCAACCATAGTAATATCATCAGCAAACCTTATCATATCCACCTTTTGCCCGTGTATCTTTACACCTTTTCTGTGACACATTCTCTCTCTCAAGTCATCAATCGCACTTTGTATATGAGCGTTAAAAAGAACAGGTGACAGAGAGCATCCCTGTCTCACCCCTTGTCTTATACTGGCTTCTTTTGCATTCTTTATAGCGCCTGGATTATTCGTCTATCTCTATATTTGATGTCAATTCTCTTCAGAATCTCGAAGAGTCTTTTCCATTCAACTTTGTCGAAAGCCTTCTCCAGGTCTATGAATGCGATGAATGTGTTTTGGTTTCTTTTTATTCTTTTTTCAAGTAGTATTCGTAGTGACAATATTGCTTCTCTGGTTCCTACACCTCTTCTAAAGCCAAACTGGTCTCCGGAAAGGATTTTCTCTACTTTTGGTTCGATTGTTTTTAGAATGATATTAGTCAAGATTTTTTAGGCATTTCGACGAAATGTGGATTTTCGGCCGCTGGCTGGTTAAATGTTCTTAATTTTTTGCGCCCGTACATACTCAATATGAACATGAATAGATAGTTTCGTCTATAAATAAACTCAAATCTTTCAAGAAACGCTAACAAATATAGTATTAGATTGAGTCACCGATACAGTTTTGTATTTGTTTGCATTTCTTGGAAGATTTGTGTTTGTTTTTTGGACAAAACTCTTTATTCATTTTCGTATTGCATATATTCTGGCGCAACCAAAGAATTCTTCTTGATATTTTAAAGAACAACTTGCAAAAGGTGTCTTAACTTAAAATAATTAAACTATCGCTATCTGTGAAAGAGTAGATTTTAAATTATTTTAAGTATCACCTTATTGAGTGTTGAGCCAAACTTTCGGCGCAAGAGCCGATCAATGGAATTGGGAACAACGACTGTAAGCCGCATCGGTCTAACATGTTGTTCTCTTGAGTTCGAAAATTTGAAAAATGAATTTGATTATGTATCAGTTTAGAAAAAGGTTCCTAGGGTAAAATAGAAAATTATTAGTCTATAGATAAATCAAAGATACAACAGAGACATCTATTAACAATAAAGAACTCCAGTCCTATTTTTTTTTTTCTATTTTTAACTGCATGTTTTTTTTATTTTTAGAGTTAGTTTTAATAGTTAAAATAATTGTCAAACTTTTTAATTTTTCAAGATCCCCCGAAAACAACGAAATGTGTAGTGAATCGTGTGACGTCATCACTCCCGAAAAGTTATTTTTATTTTCAACGGGTGTTTTCATTTTGTATGACAGTTATACGGAAGAAAATACGATACTTTTCGATAAGTTAAAACATTATTTGGATGGAATTATTTATTTATTATATTATTATATGTTTCAATATTATTACGGGAGAATGGTATAATTTTTTTTATTTTTTTGGCTTGTAAGAACCGAAATCAATATTAATGGATACCTTTATTTTTGAAACTGAATTATTTAGGCCTAAATAATGTTTCAATAAACACAACATCTAAATCTCTATATGTATGTAAATAAACGAATAAGATAAAATGTTGTTAATACGATGGCTTGTGTCATACCTACATTCCCATTCAATGACTTTACGGTGATCAGTGACGTCACCACTAAACATTTTAATAATACCAACTTGACGGCGTGTTTCAATGAGACGATTAAAAATGGACTATTGAATATATTTTTTAAAAGTCTGCGTTTAATATTATTAAGTAAAACTTATATATTCAGAATCAGCGTTTATTGGTCTATATCAGAGGTTATCACACTTATTTTTCTCGTAGACCCCTTTCAAAATTTTACTGATTTCGGTGGACCCCCTGCTGCTACATTTCTACCACATTCCCAAAACTCGTTAAAAAAAGTGAAGTTTAGATTTAACGATGGAAATTTGCGTCGCGGCTGAGTTCCAACCTTTAATTCGGAGTGATATAAATAAAAAGAAAAATAGTGTATTTTCTTGTGTTCTATTTATTAAAATAATATAATTACAGACTTAGGGGGGAAATACATGTAGATGACTCAAAAAAAAGGTTTAAATACAAATTTCAATTTGTTCCTGTGTTTTGAGGGTGTTTGTGCCGAACCGCGTGGTGAACAAACGCATTTTTCTCGAAACGATTTTTTTTGAATTTGTGTGCACTCAAGCTCAAAAGTTTTTAACCAAACTTTTTAAAAATTTGGAAATACCTTATTAATATAATTATGCTCTATCTATGTGAACCGAAATTCGTGGTAATATCATTGTCAAGCGTATTTTTAATTGCAAAAAAATGGCAAAAAATCATGGTTTCCTGTAAAAAAATTAACATCCATTTTTTGGGAAAAGTAAGGTTTTCATAGAAGAGACACATGTTCTTAAATTAAATTTAAAACCCTATTGATTTGAGATGAAAACATAGCCTACAAAATGCACACAAAAGCTACGTCTGATGGTGACGTTCGATGCATAGCTGCTGACAATTTTCCTATTTTCTGAGGAAATGCTTCGAAAAATTCACAATATTTTCTTAAATAGATTTATAAAATGACCTCAAAGTTTCAATAAATTATACACATTTTTTCCATGCCAAAAAATTATGAACGTCATTAAAAAAAACCTAGTCCTGCCTGTATTTCCCACCTTAGTAGAATTAAATATCGAATATGCAGTTTTTCAAGTAACAGTCTCTAACCTTCTTAAAATACACTGATATATAAAAATTAAGGGAGGTTATAAAAAAAGGAAATTATTGATAAATATTAAGGTTATCTGATCCATAAGCCGGCCTAACTGAAAAAAAATGTTCAAGCCCGTGGACCAAAAAATAGCAAAATTTATTTTTATGCACTATCTATTAGGATTGCATGAGAACCGTAGCTCAAAATGTAGTTAAAGCTTCAAAATGCTTTTTTTAAAGTCTCAATACGAATATTTTTCTCCGAAATACAGCCTGTCAAAAATCACCGAAAAATTTGGATTGTTTTTGCTCCCTAAATTTTTTTTGAGAAGTGATTATCTGCCTACATTGATAGGTAAAGCCAAGCCAACATTTTTGTTCTTTACTATAGAAACTTGATAAATTTTCGTGGACCCCCGCGTACAACTTGTGGACCCCCGTCGAGTCTCCCGTGGACCCCTGGGGGTCCACCTGGACCACTTTGGGAATCACTGGTCTATATGAACATATTTTTTTAAAGCCATAATATTTTTCACTGGGGGTCCTTGGCTGTATTATTATTGAGAAAATCTTGGTAACATAACTTCAAACCTTTTTTACCATGATCATTATTTTGTAGAGTTCTTAAAAAATTAAACAACTACGTTAATGTATGTAATTGTCTTGAAATCCAACTCCTCAGCTTGAACACCTGTGTGAAGGTTGTGTAAGTCGACCAACACTCGGAGCTGCTGTTGGTCGGTGGGCCGTTGCTGACGACCCCGACGAGGTACCATCGCATCTCCCCTAGGGAATCATTCTTCGGGGCCACCAGTCCCGCCCCGCTATCCCTCTGACATAAGGCACTTGAACCTGGAAAGACGTAGAAAACCAAAATTTATTAACAAAGGAGCGTTTTCACAAAGTGATCATTTGATTTAATAAAAGGGTGTAGATTTAAATTATTCTATGGTTAAATTTTAGATTTAAATAATATAATATATAAAGTGTTAGTCCAGTCACTTTAAGTTAAAAAAAGGTCAACCTCGGAATAAAACGGAATAAGCTGAAAATTTTTATAAACCTTAATTTTTGCATTTTAAACGTTGTCTCGAAAGTCTTGTAAGGTCACACGTGAGCGTCTTTAGATATTCAAGGTCAAAAGTTACAAAAATCTTTTTTTTAATATCTCGTTTCCTTTACCTCTAATCGCGTTTTCATTCATTATAAAATTTGTAGAATATAAAATTCCTTACAAATTTTCTGTATAATAATTTTTTATGCGGTTAACCGTTTTTAAGATAGAGCGGCACGCTCAGCCATACATAGCGCAATTTCAGTCACTGGGATTCGTGAGGTGAAATCTAAATTGACTGTACTATGTGATATTTTCCAATACCGTTTAGATAATATTCATCACCATGATAGTAAGGAAGACAATATAATTTCTACGAGACCTGTATGAACTCTTCCCAAAAGCGAATAAATTAGCTTAAGGGGTTAAACACAATTACAGTCACAAATGATTACATACACTTTAAACACTATAGGCAGGTCTCCAGCGACCTCTGCCATTGAACATGAGCATTTGATTGAACATCAATATAAATATTTTTGGTTTTCCATTTCCTCTGTTTGTTGCAACATGGTTGTCTCTATCTTTTTCCATCCTCATCCTCAAAGACAGAACTCGCAATTTTTGGGTAGAATATTAACACGTTGATGGTCAATCCAAGGGAGCCTGCTATGCCTCAATACAATGGATTATATATGGTTTATCCCATCAAAACCACGGTTTTAACAATTCTCCCATTTTTCCAAAATTAAATATCCTCTCTTCTAACTAGCCTTATCTAAAATTGTCTACCATTCAACATCTCACCTCTTGCGTTAAGTCTGAACTCAACTCGAATCTTACATATAATTTTGATATTTGCACATTTAAATAAAATATATACATTCTTCTTTTTTCTGTCTATAATTTGAATTGATTACCTATAATATCTTTAAGGATGAAAACCACAAAAATATTAGGAAAAAACTAACTACATTGAACCTACATAACTAACCTATAAACCTACACGAACCTAAGTGACTAACCTACTAAGTATAGTTGTCTTTTCCCAAACATGATGAAATATTAACAAACCATTAGTGTATCCTCCACACAGCTTGTCTGACGTAAGGACCCTCTCAAATCCATACTCTGAGTATTCATCCCGACATTGAGTGATATTGACGATAGGAACACTCATGGATTTCAGACTCGGTGATGGTTCTCCTGTATTATCTATGCCCCAACTGAACACCTGCAAATTGTTGAAAAATTTGTCTTTATCTTTATGAAAAAAAATTCAGATTGGCTGGAGATGTTCAACCACTGGAGCGTTTATGGCCATTTTTCGGCAAAATTGCAAACATCCTCGAGTGCTCGCTGGCCCAAATGTGGCAAATTTGAAAAGATATTTTAAAACATTTAATGGAATTATTTAAAAAGTTTCCGCGCATTAAATACTTCGATTAATCACAAGGTTAACTTAGTATTTTCACTTTTTAACAAGAGATATCTCACATCTCTTCTTAATTATTTGTTATTGACATTTTGCGAACCGAAAATATTGAAATTTTTCCTTATAAAAAATCACTGATCGTGTGTTACATATTTTAAAAAATGCAAGTTGGAATTTAAATTTATGTCAGTGATTTTCAATTAAGCTATAGCAAACATAAAAAAAAACATTTTTTTAATATTCTCCACGTTGGCAGGTACTACCTACGCCAATTTTAAAATAAATATTTTGCAGAATTCAAGCGTCTATAAATTTTAATGTTTTTTATATGTTTATGTTAATCTTGAAAAAGGGTATAAACGGTTTAAATTAGAAGCACTAAATGGCTCTCTAACACTGCAAGCAATGTCCTCTCTCTGGTTTCAATCCTGGGATTGGTTTGCAGCAATTTCATCTATTCGTTTCTTCCACTCTTCCCTGTCTTGTGCGGCTCTTTTGAAGTCTGCATATGATAAGCAGCGCACGTCCACCAGCAGGTCCTCCGGGTACTCTCGGCGTGGGCGTCCCCTAGCGTTTGTCCCCTCGGTCATACCCTCCATTATGGCATGCAAGAGGCCTTCTTGTCTTATTGCATGGCCGATCCATCTTGCGCACCTTTCGGACAAGGTCCTGAGCAGGTAATAATAATAATAATATTTGGATGATTTATATAGCGCCGTTTTTGTGAAAAATCACCTCAAGGGCGCTGTACAAACTTATGAACGCAACACCAGATGAGAGTAGAGATGTCAGGAGTTCCACTAAAGAACACCAAGGAGTTTGTCTACCTCGGAAGCAAAATGACATGGGACGGTCGGTCTAAGAGCGAGGTCGACAGCCGTATACACCAGGCTAAGCTTGCATTCAATAAAAGGTCGAAAATAATAGAATCGAATAATATAGACCTGAAACTGAGAATACTCCTCATCAAGACCTATGTATGGAGTATCTTGATGTACGGCTGCGAAACATGGTGCTTATCCGAAAGAGATAAACGGAGACTAGAGGCTTTTGAGATGTGGTCCTATAGAAGACTACTAGGAATTTCCTGGAGAGACCACATCACAAATGAGGAGGTTCTCCAAAAAATCGAAGGAGGAGGTGCCTTCCTTGTGTTTTTCACAACGATTTTTATATATAACTAGCTGTCCCGGCGAACTTCGTACCGCCTCAGAATCAATAACTGTTATGTCAACTTATTAGCTGAATTAAATTCAGTTTTTTATTAAGTTCCTTCCCAGAACTTCCTCTCCTTCCTTTCCTAAAAAGACCCTCCATATAGCATCCCCAAATATGACATAGACTCTGAGGGGAATTATTTTTCTCAAGGCCCCCTGCGTGGAGCAAATGTAAAAAAAGTTAAAAATTACACAATATCGATGCGCGATTGTCCTTGCTTTTTTTTGTCAGTACCAGAGATGGCGTTGTGTATGGAATTATATTTTTTGTGATTTTCTTACTTTTCACTTACTTTTGGGAATTGCGTTTCATTTTCTTTCTACGTGTGAGGGAGATTTATTTTAATTATTGTATTTTTCCTTTGGAGGGGTGTAAACATACGTCCACCTTTTGTCTCATTTTCGACTGTTGACATTTTTGGGTGTGTAAGAAAGAGGGGCAGCATTATATGTGTAAGAACGATAGCAAAATAATCAGCGCATTGACATTTGACGTTTTTGAATTTTTGGAATTCACTGACTATTCAAAATTATACTTATCACAATATTCCTGCAGATCTCTGCTTGGTATAACTCTAAGTGACCAGCTCAGGTATGGGGGCTCCATCGAAGCCAGAGTAAAATTAGCCTCCCAAAAACTGGGCGTACTGTACAGGGCTCGCAGATACTTTAATAGTACACGACTGCTAACCCTGTACAAATCGCAAGTGCACCCCACGGTTGAATTTGGCAGCCACCTCTGTTCTGGAGCTCCAAAATACCTGAAAAATACTCTCGACTCTGTGCAGAAACGGTCGGTCGAGGTCAGAAAAAATCGAGGAGGTGCCTTCCTCCTTCGATTTTTTGGAGAACCTCCTCATTTGTGATGTGGTCTCTCCAGGAAATTCCTAGTAGTCTTCTATAGGACCACATCTCAAAAGCCTCTAGTCTCCGTTTATCTCTTTCGGATAAGCACCATGTTTCGCAGCCGTACATCAAGATACTCCATACATAGGTCTTGATGAGGAGTATTCTCAGTTTCAGGTCTATATTATTCGATTCTATTATTTTCGACCTTTTATTGAATGCAAGCTTAGCCTGGTGTATACGGCTGTCGACCTCGCTCTTAGACCGACCGTCCCATGTCATTTTGCTTCCGAGGTAGACAAACTCCTTGGTGTTCTTTAGTGGAACTCCTGACATCTCTACTCTCATCTGGTGTTGCGTTCGGCCTACAGTCAGCAGCTTTGTTTTGTCTTTATTTATCTTCATGTTGTAATTGTTTTGAAGAATGCTTTGCATGGTTGTTAGGGCCTCTTGCAGTTCTTCTTCGCTTTCAGCAACCAAAGCAATGTCGTCAGCAAACCTTATCACATCCACCTTAGCAATGTATACGTCTTCATATAAAAATTCGAAGGTATGATTTTTTAATGAGGGCGGGAAATATCAATCCCGGACGCTGGACGCGTATTTCAATTTTAACGCAAACGCTCCAGTGGTAAATACGAATATATATTTTTTAATTTACTCTTCCATCAATGAAATTGTTTACAAACCTTGCGGCTTGAGGCAGGTGGAAAATGTAACATTTTAATAGTTAATTGAATTCGGTTAAAATTATGCAATCTTAATATGCACGGTGTCCGGGAAAGTGCATTTACTTGGGAGGTGATTCTATATGATGGTAGGAGTAAAAAATATTGACAACTTTTTCCGAAATTCCAACATATTTTTCCCCATACAAAAAGATGTACCTACTAAAAATACTTAGTGTGAGGTACGATCTTACTTGCTGAGAGCCTGCCGGGCGCCAGACTCGATTGTAATTGGCCCGTATCATAAAAACGGAAAATGGTAAATCTGAAGTAGAATCACCTCCCGAAGTTAATGCACTTTACCCCCGGACACCCTGTATAAAACAAAGTCGGGTTAGTTACACCATTTATAACTCAAGAACGACTGGACCAATTTTTATGATCTTTGATTTGTTGGATTTTTCTCCGCCCCGAATAGCAAAATAGCTATTAAAACATCGGAAAAATTCAAGAAAAAAAAGTTACGGTAATTCTTTTCCTCTCACATATTGTATGGAACGAATTCTCATATTTTGAAAAGGCTTTTTTTACATTAACTCCACACAGGAGGCCCTTAGGAAAATAATTTCCCTCAAGGCCTATGTCATCTGAGATGCTATGTGGAGGGTCTTTTTGAGGAGAGGAAGGAATGAACATTGGTCTTGAATAGACCCATTTGTTGGAAGGAGGAAACCCAGAGGCCGGCAAATCATTCCACAGCCAAGCTGTGAACACAAGAACGAGTCGAAGAAACGACCCGTTCTCATGTGACAAATGTCAACCGTGTACAAATGTTAGGCACGCGTTTGGCATGTTTCCGACTATGGACCGGTGCCGAAGGGATCAATGACGCTAGTTCCTCGGAGCATCTTCCAATGTAATACCGGTAGAACAAGGATAGCATTCCCACCCGACGCCTGTACTCTAAAGATTGCAATCCGTCTGTTAAGATGGGAGAATCTATTAAACGGACCGACCGTTTCTGCACAGAGTCGAGAGTATTTTTCAGGTATTTTGGAGCTCCAGAACAGAGGTGGCTGCCAAATTCAACCGTGGGGTGCACTTGCGATTTGTACAGGATTAGCAGTCGTGTACTATTAAAGTATCTGCGAGCCCTGTACAGTACGCCCAGTTTTTGGGAGGCTAACTTTACTCTGGCTTCGATGGAGCCCCCATACCTGAGCTGGTCACTTAGGGTTATACCAAGCAGAGAGCTGCAAGAATATTGTGATAAGTATAATTTTGAATAGTGAGTGAATTCTAAAAATTCAAAAACGTCTAATGTCAATGCGCTGATTATTTTGCTATCGTTCTTACACATATAATGCTGCCCCTCTTTCTTACATACCCAAAAATGTCAACAGTCGAAAATGAGACAAAAGGTGAACGTATGTCTACACCCCTCCAAAGGAAAAATACAATAATTAAAATAAATCCCCCTCACACGTATAAAGAAAATGAAACGCAATTCCCAAAAGTAAGTGGAAAGGTAAGAAAATCACAAAAAATATAATTCCATACACAACGCCATCTCTGGTACTGACAAAACAAAACAAGGACAATCGCGCATCGATATTGTGTAATTTTTAACTTTTTTTACATTTGCTCCACGCAGGGGGCCTTGAGAAAAATAATTCCCCTCAGAGTCTATGTCATATTTGGGGATGCTATATGGAGGGTCTTTTTAGGAAAGGAAGGAGAGGAAGTTCTGGGAAGGAACTTAATAAAAAACTGAATTTAATTCAGCTAATAAGTTGACATAACAGTTATTGATTCTGAGGCGGTACGAAGTTCGCGGGGACAGCTAGTTATATATAAAAATCGTTGTGAAAAACAAAATTAATTAAATAATCTTCCACACATTTTTAACGGTATTTATAGTTTGTGGAAATACCATTTGGAGTTTTCTTGTTATTCATCATATCTAAAATTTTATTTTATTTAAAGATTATCATAAAATATTGACACCGAATGATTATTTCCTTAAAACTGTAAAAACGAACAAAAAAATTCGTAGACTTGATCTTTGTGAAAACTTTTCTCAATTACTGCGTGATCTACTATAAAATAAAACTCTTCTCAATTACTGCGTGATCTAATATAAACTAAAACTCTTCTCAATTACTGCGTGATCTACTATAAATTAAAACTCTTCTCAATTACTGCGTGATCTACTATAAATTAAAACTCTTCTCAATTACTGCGTGATCTACTATAAATTAAAACTCTTCTCAATTACTGCGTGATCTACTATAAATTAAAACTCTTCTCAATTACTGCGTGATCTAATATAAAATAAAACTCTTCTCAATTACTGCGTGATCTACTATAAATTAAAACTCTTCTCAATTACTGCGTGATCTACTATAAATTAAAACTCTTCTCAATTACTGCGTGATCTACTATAAATTAAAACTCTTCTCAATTACTGCGTGATCTACTATAAATTAAAACTCTTCTCAATTACTGCGTGATCTAATATAAAATAAAACTCTTCTCAATTACTGCGTGATCTAATATAAACTAAAACTCTTCTCAATTACTGCGTGATCTAATATAAACCAAAACTCTTCTCAATTACTGCGTGATCTAATATAAACCAAAACTCTTCTCAATTACTGCGTGATCTACTATAAAATAAAAATAAAATATTTTGACCTCAGCAAGAAAACCTTCGCGGGTTTGATCAGCGTCTAAGTAAGCGTCGTAAAGGTTGTAGCAGACGGGGTACAGAGAATCCGATAAAGTGAACGGCGTAGTCAGCTCTAGCAAAGCCACGTCACCCTCGTGGTTAAGTTCATCACCTCCGTAGAGCTCGTGTATTAGAATCTTGGTCACCTGAAATCATTAATCATTATCATTCCGTAGTCCAGTGGGTAAGACTCTTGACTCACAATCCAGAGGTCGCGGGTTCGAACCCGGCATGCGCAAATAAATTTTATTTGATTAATTTGTGTTATTTCAAAATTAATTCATTTAAAATAATATATAGTATATTTGCGGCATGTTCCAGAGTGGAAGATACTGTCAGTATCGCCCTGGTGTAAGACCACCATTCAAAATTGAAACGTTGCTTGAAAATGGCTTTAGCCGTGTTTGGTGACCAGATCTGAATAGCCAGGTACTTCCCAAACTTCATCTTCCCCTCCTCCTTCCCCTCCCACTACCTTCAGCCTCACAACATACCCCAACTGGGGATGCCATAGTCTCACTGGCTCCAGACGGGAGCAGTTGAGATTCTGGTGCGGTATTCACTGTAAAAAAAAAAAATTAAAAATTATTAAATATGTAATGTTCTTTAAATCTGTGGCTCACTAGCCCACAATAATAAGGATTACTACGTAAGTTTGTTATTTTAGATTATTGTGAATTACAATGATCGCAAGTAATATTGTATTTATGTCAACGGTAGCGACTGTTTACTGAGGCTTCGTAAATAGATCTGAACGCTGCCGAACACGCCAGCTGTTCTCTTGTACTGTGTGCCCGCTCGTCAATCTCCGGAAACCCGAACCTTTCCGAGCGGGCGCGGTGTGCGAATATACCTATATACACATATACTACAAAATATAATCAATTATTAAAATTAATACATTCAATCAATAAATCAAGTGGAATGGCGCGCCCTGCTGTTGAATTTGGCAATTATTAATTTTATAACAAGAATACCAGTACTTACAACAATTGTTAAGTAGTTCATCGAAAATTTAAAAATATGTGTATTATGATTAATAAAAAACTTTTTTGTAAATGCCGCACAAGAGTCCCAACCGCTCCCACAATGTGGGGTATGTTGTGAGGTTTAAGTTACAGCGCTCTTGAGGCGATTTTTCGCAAAAACAGCGCTATGTAAGTTGTCCAAATATATTATTATTTATTATTAGAGGGTGTGGAAGTAGGTGGGGAAGAGGGAGGTTGGGAAGTACCTGGCTATTCAGATCTAATTAAACATGGCAAACGCCATTTCAAGCAACGTTTAAATTCTGAATGGTGGTCTTACTAAATATTCTTTTCACGCTTCCATAAGGTTAAAAGTCACGTACGTTATAATGTATGCATTCACAGATGGCACCAATTAAATTATTTTATTATAAGCAATAATTGTCAGCCTGAAACACTCATTTACATTGAAAAATCTTCCGAGAAAAGATACTTGCCGCCAACGGGACTTGAACCCGTGTCCTTCTGATTGCCGGTCGGATGCTCTGACCACTGAGCTATGGGGGCTTATCAAATACCCGCCAAATAATTCAATATATACTAGTGTTTCATTCAACAATTACTGCTTGTTATATTTTTTCCACCTGAAAACAACCAACTTTATTTTTGCGAGAAAGACATTGTTAGTGTTAAATCCCTCGCTAGGTGGCGTCGAGACAAATTATGTCTGCATTTATTGGGGACTAAATTCCGAGAAAAGATACTTGCCGCCAACGGGTGGCAGTATCTTTTCTCGGAAGATTTTTCAATGTAAATGAGTGTTTCAGGCTGACAATTATTATTGCTTATAATAATTGTTACCCTTTGTGCTATGCATAAAAATCTTGTCTAAACATTAGTTTATAAATTAAAAAATAATAATTAAATTATTTTAGTTTTTAAATACTTTTTGAACGTTATGCTTTGAAATATTAAGGTAAATTATTTGTTTGCAACCGAAAATATTTAATATGAATATAAATAAATAGTTTTGTCCATAAACAAACTCAAATCTTTCAAGAGAGGTTGAAAAATTCAATTTTGTATCGGTGGCTCAATCCAATTTTGTAATTTTCAGCCTTTCTTGGAAGATTTGGGTTTGTTTATTTATTTATTTTTCTTTATTAATATTTCAACGCCCTAATGGGCTTTTACATATAAGTTTATAATACAGAGACAAAGTTGAACAATAAAAAAGATGAACTTCAAAAAGTAAACATCACATGAATGGAAGGTATAAAGATACATTTTAGGAAAAATAATGCATTACAATACAAGAGAAAGTTTTTAAAGTTGCAGCTGGCATAAAATAGTATACATTGTGTATTTACAAAATTTACATAAAAACAATTCTTGACAACTCAAATCAAATGTCACAGTACTTACATAAAAAAGAAAAGAAAACGGCAACAGGTTTTTATGTTGTAGATAAATATAGAAATACACAAATATATGCAATGTGCTATGTGATTCTCAATGAACAAAACTATTTATTTGTATTCATATTAAATATGTAGGAGCGCAAACAATTAATTTGCCTTAATATTTTAAAGCGTAATGTGCAAAAACTATTAATAACCTAAAATAATTTAATTGGCGCCATCTGTTAATGTGTAGATTATAACGTACTTGACGTTTAACCGGCGCGCGGCGAATGTGTCATTAATGATTAAGTATTTTTAATTTAGGTATTTTTTTTTTAAACTAAAATAATGGTTCCACAAACCTCTGACGACGTAACCATCCATGAAAATTTATCATGCAATTGTCTTTCCGCAATTCGTGCAGCTGCCTTGTACATACTGGGGGGAAAGGTTTGGTTCTGTATCGGGTCCCAAAAGCAGTGCGCAGCTGAAAAAAGAAGGGGCAGTATCAACTTTGAAATAAATCGTTCGCTAGAACTAAAACTGAAACTGAAACTGAGACTGAGACTGATACTAATACTGAGACTGAGACTGAGGCTGAGGCTGAAACTGAGACTGAAACTAAAACCAAAACTAAAACTAAAACTAAAACTAAAACTAAAACTAAAACTAAAACTAAAACTAAAACTAAAACTAAAACTAAAACTAAAACTAAAACTAAAGCTAAAGCTAAAACTAAAACTAAAACTAAAACTCAAACTAAAACTAAAACTAAAACTACAACAAAACTGAAACTGAAACTGAAACTGAAACTGAAACTGAAAATGAAACTGAACCTGAAACTGAAACTGAAACTAAAAGTAAAACTTAAACTTAAACTAAAACTAAAGCTAAAAGTAAAACTTAAACTAAAACTAAAACCAAAACTAAAACTAAAAAGTAAAAAGAAATTTAACGTTGGTGCATTTCTTTGCAGCTTCGTGTCCTCTTATATAAGGATTAAATGATAATTTTAAATTGAATTCGCAACATCACTCTCTTTTCCGCTCCCTCTCGTGTAAACCACTTCTTTCTAGCATTTTTATTAACTTGTTGGAGGCCAGGCCATTTAGCGGAAATTCGCGGAACTTCGCAAAAAACACTAAAAAACCACCACTTTGAATTTTGAATTGAATGTTTTGTTGATAAATTTTGAGCTATTGTATATTTTATTAACTGAAACACGTTCACATCACAATAAACTATCTACGAAAACCACATTACTTGCATTTATTACGTAAATTAATAGGTTTTATGATCGTTTTATTCGCGATACACGCATTTATTGCGACCGTTAAATTCGCGGCAAATTCTGACAGCCGATTGTCATAGAAAAAATCGTTTTAAAAATATTCCAGGGTGACAAGGTGAATGAAACTTGTAGCGTCTCCGAGAGTAATGACAGCGCAAGCGATTCTGACATTGTTCTTCATACAAATTGTGTACATATAAGGGCCAAAATCGTAGACCAAAAGTTTGTTGTCGGAAATATTATTCAAATATTTGAATTATTTTCTCGCGCATGCGCAGATGCCGCGGCCACCGGGTGACAAGCGGCCGCCCAGAGGTTAACTTCAGAAAAAATTGTACAGTGTTAACCAGTGGGTATTTAGCCCGACATCAGTGTGAAAAAACCCTTATATCTATTTAATGAAAACATTCACATATTTTATTTTATGTCAACTGTATGGACGCGAGTCCAGCCTTTTAAACTATATATTTTTATTTAAAGTAGCTCTAGCAGGACTCGCGTAAATTTAATATTAATTACATACTAAAAATGTTTACAAACAGATAATTAGATGGCATTTGAGAAGAAGCTCGTTGATTGGCTGTCCGTACGCCATTGAAGTAGAGGGGTGGGGGGGGGGGGGGGGGGGTTAAGTAAAATCTGCAGCGTTCAGAACGGGCCCTCGGTTGGTCTCGAATGGTCAGGGAGGGGGTAACGTAAATACCCGCAGCATGTGGAGCGCGACCTCATTCGTCCTCGGACGGCCATGCAGATAAAGCTGTTGCTAAAGCGGCCATGTTGATAAAGCGGCCATTCTGCATATTGGATAGGTTCACGTTCGATACAATAAGTATAAAACACATAGAAAAACTCATTCGAATTCCAAAAAGCATATATTTTTTTAAAAAATTACTGAACAAATACTAAAGTCTACAAATTTTCATAGAATTTTGAGCTCTAGTATTAGTACTATTATAATTCGTGTAACTAATGAAAAAATTTTCATTCAATAACATGTAGCTAGTTTTAAGTCAACTTTAAAATCGTATATTACACGATAAAACATCTATGTATAAGAAATCATTTAACGTTACGCTAAGATAAGCGTTATCTTAGTAGCTTTTACAATAACAGAACCAAACATAATATATCATTCTTTAATATAGCACATATCGTTTATATCTTACTATAATGCAACATGTACTTAAGAAAGAAAAGTGGAAAAGAAAAAAAAACAATAGGAAAAGAAAGCGAGAGAAAAAAACATTCCCTTACCAGTGACGACGATGTTCGAGTAAATGAGACTCCCTGCACAGATCTGTTTCAAGAATTTTCCTTCTCTTTTATAGATCCCTACATGCCAAGGGGAAATGACATTTCGATCCCTTATTGGTGGCATGAGAGCAGGAGATGTTTTACCGCAAACTGAAATTTAAATATAATATTAGTAGCAGAATTTTAGAAAAAAAGTATAAAAAAAATATTAATAGCGTCAGGTTCACAGACGAATTCACCTCCGTTCATTAATAAACCAGTTATATTGTATGAATGAATTTGAGGGGCGGATATGGGTACTGCCGCCCGGGAACCATTTGTTGGATAACCAACACAACCGCCATCCAGGTCTTGGTGGTGGTTGCGTCTGCACACTTGCCGCGTGGCGGGCCTGTTAATTTTTGTATCGTGGTATTTTCCTCGGGGCCACTAATGTTATCATTAATGTTATAAAAATAATTATTAAAAATTTGTGTATTTTGACAGTTGACCCACTCCGATGCGGCTTGTGTCTACCGAATGTCAATCATATGTATGCTTACCGTGCTCGCAAATTAACCAACCAAAGACGACGGATTAATCGTATTGCTAGTGATGACGTTAAAAAATATATCGACGCGCTGTAGAAATCTCAAAGAGGCATCGAAAACTTATGTCTATTGTAGTGCTTTAAGTACTAAACTGTCGCGTAAGATCGTGTGCTACCTCTCAGTAAATTGCCTTAAAAAGTGCCAAAATGCCTTCGTGTTTAAGTGAAAAGGTGTTTTAATTTCTCGGCAACGACTTTACTGTTTAAAATAATCTAATCACTATGTTTATTTATACCTATGTTTGCGATACAACACAAATCAGCACTAACAACGATTATCATCAACGATCGCTGCCGTTTGCAAACTGTGTGCCCTACTATGGCACGGCACTGACGGCCTAGTTCTCGTGGTCTAGTCGGCCTTAAGGTAGTATGCGACGCAACTTTTGAAAACAAAAACACCGCCCGGTCCTATTGTTTATTTCGTTCATACAAACATATTATTAGTGTCTATCTTTTGAACAACTTTTGAATTATTATTTTTTTGGAAAGATAGGAGTGTTTCTCACTTGCCACGTTTTATCTAATTTTATGCTAGACACCCTGGAGGCGCCTTTTTCAAGATAACCCCTGACCTGAATTGATGAAGGGTAAGAAGATGAGGTATGATGAAGTGATGATATATTTTCTTCTCTTTCAATTTATTACTATTCAATTATTTTATCGATATCATACAACAGTCAAATCACGTGGTACATGTAGAGATCTGAATCAATCAAAAAACACATTGACGCTGTATGGCCATTTTATGACTTTGTCACACGTGAATTTTCGCGAAAAGACTGGTATTTAATCATCCGATGAATCAGTGGCGGTCCTTCCCTCAGGACAATTGGTCAAAAACCTCCCAAAATTATGAGACGACAGTAAACCATAATATTATTATAGAATATTAAGCAAATCAAAACAACTGGTATTATTCTAATGCATTTGAAATGCACTGCGAGATAGCCGGCAGCGGCAAGTAGTGACATCTAACATCTTAAATGGAAGCATTCTTTCCCACGCACGGTAATATGATTGGCTGGGTCAAATTATGAAATGCCCTTATACCATATCGTCTGTCTCTTTACGCACTATACAATAACCGAGATGGCACTATGCCGCTTAGTAAAAAGTTTTCGGATTCTGAAGATGGTTTGGGTCAGAGCCGTGAGGGAGAGAGAACATGCTGAATATCATGCGTCTGAAAGAGATGGTTTGATACACGTAGGTTGATTTCGCATACTTTACGCTTGTGGCATGAAATAATTTACTATATTAACCGTAATTTGACTATGTGGGTGAATTTGACTCTCAAACTCGTGAGGTTTCTACAAATCAACATTTTTATATTTAATTTGATATTGTATCATAGGTAATATCATTTTTTTAAATGACCTTCCACTTCTGGACCCCTAGAGCCGCCCCTGCGATAAATGATAAAAAATACCTAAAACTATCACGCATTTTCTGAACATAAGAAACACGTCTATAGGTCAGACAATTAGACAAAAACGAAAGACATGTATATAGTAAAGATTGTGTGTATCTTGCGCTATCCCTCGCGTATCCAAGATGACAGTCGCCGTTACCTAGAATCTTGAATCTTTCATTGGTTGTGCGCAGCGAAGTCCTATTCTAACTCGACTGTTTTGCATTTCAGTATTTTTTGCAACTGTCCGTAAATTTGAATCTACATTGCATTTCCGTTTCAAGTCGTATTTTTCCATTACGACCCCAAGGCCGGCCGGCCGGCGTAGTCCAGCGGTAAGGCTCTTGACTAGCACTCCGAAGGTCGCGGGTACGAAACCCGGCGTGGCAAATAAATTGTATTTGATTAATTTGTGTTATTTCACAATTTATTCATTTAAAAATATAGAATATTTGTGGCACGTTCCGGAGTGGAAGATACTCTCAGTATCGCCCTGGTGTAAGACCACCATTCAGAATTGAAACGTTGCTTGGTAACCAGATCTGAATAGCCAGGTACTTCCCCACCTTCCTCTTCCCTATCTCCTTCCCCTCGCCACTACCTTCAACCTCACAACACACCCCAATTGTGGATGCCGTAGTCCCACTGGCTCCAGACGGGAGCAGTTGGGACTCTTGTGCGGTAGTCATTTAAAAAAAAAACTAGGGGGTCGTAAAATAAAAATACGACTTGAAACGGAAACGCAAAAACGGGTCACGTGATAAACACTCTGTCTCTTTCCAGCAGCACGGTAACTAATGAAACAGCGCGCTTACCACGTGATTCAGCTGTGACGTGTAATAACTTTTTTAATGGAGAAAATATCATTGAACAGCAAAATGTCATCTACTTTTTAACTCCAAATATGTTTGGGAATAGCTGGTTAAAATCTTTCGTGTACTTTCTTTTCGCCCTGTTTGTATTTTTCCGGTTTTATTGCATATATCTCTGGAATGACAAATTGGGAGGGCAGGGGATTTTTTAAACTTGGTAACAAGAAGGTTTATTAATTACACTTATTTCGGTTATCGGTACGGAAAAATAAAAAATATTGTGTTTCCAATAGGACTTCAATAAACAGAATTAAAACACTTTCCTTGAGCGGAATTGCAATGCATGCCGGGCAAGGGCGTAGCGAGGTACGGGCCGGGGGGGGACAGCTGCCCCCCCCCCCCCCCCCCCCTCCTCTCCACCCCCCCCCCCCCTGCTCCCCCCCCCCCCCCCCCCCTCCCCCCTTCCCCCTTGAAGTTGCAGTAATGCTCACAAACCGTAAAGTAATATTACGTCGGTAGCCTATTGTTTGTGAGAATCAGTTTAATTTTTATTATTACTTTTTTAGTTGATCATGATTAATGAAGCATCAAGAAAACGTGCTTATCAGGTTTATTGCGATGTAATAACATCAGTTTTCATAATATGTGTTCAACTGATAGCCAAGTACTCAGGCATATTGGAACCTATTGCCAATGCTTTACAATCGGAAACTATCGATATGTACGCATGTATGAGTCATATTAAAGGTATAATTTCTGTTATAAATGATCATCGAAGCAACGTAGACATAGAGAGCCAATTAGATATTTCAATTAGAACTGCAGCTGCCTTTGGAACTGATATACAAGTCCCACGCATTGTATCTCGCCAACAACGTTGGTCCAATCACCTTGCTGAGACTCCGTGCAATTTTTGGAAGCGATCGACTGTCATTCCTTATTTAGATTCCCTAATATCTGCATTAAAGCAGCGTTTTGGTGACCAAAATTTGCCTGCTTTCGGATTAATGTCGCTATATCCCAGTACAATGTTGAGTATGTCGTTAATTGATTTCAAAGAAAAATCACAAAGTTTTTGCCTAAACTACGATTTACTTAATTTTAATCAAGAAGCGGAACTATGGTATAAAAAATGGCAGAACAAGGGTATGACCAGAGAAGATTTCGAAAAACTAGATTTTACTGAAGTGTTAAAGGAGGCGACCATTTTCTTTCCCGCAATAAAAAGCAATACTTATTTCCTTAGCACAACCTTGCACTACAAGTAACATAGAGAGGTCCTTTTCTACACTGCGTCGTGTTAAAACATGGCTGAGATCAACGATGACTGAAAACCGTTGAAACCCCTACGTATGCTCAGTGTACACCAAACCATGGTACAAAAAACTAAGGATACAATTGAATCTGAGGTGCTAAAACGGTTTTGTGAAGAACCTCGTCGACTACTTTTTTTGTAAAATAATAAATAAATAACTGATGAATATTTTGTTTTTCATTTTTATCGTAAACTTTCTCATGCAGCATTTACCTTAGGTATTATTCTTGGTTTGTCCACGCCTGCCCCCTATCCTCCCTTAACAAAATCCTAGCTACGCCCTTGATGCCGGGTACTCGCTAGTATATAAATAAATCACAGTTCTAATTGATGGTTTTGATCGAAGGGGTGATTTTCCATTCAGTGATTTAGAATGAAGACTCTCACCTGGCCTGCAACTCAGCAACGACGTACTAGAATCCCAACTACCATCTCTGCATACCAAATTCTCAAGATAGTTCTTTTCAACGTGGCCTTTCTTGCATGATGGCATAATCATTGTCCCCTCTGGTAGCTTGTCTGTGCAATGAATTTTCGACAGTCCACGATTCAAGCAAACGAAGTCAACCGTGGTGGATGTCACCATTTTGCAGTGTCCTAGAAATAAATAAAAAGATTAGCTGCTGAAAGTTACCTTTATTAGGAGATGTTATTTTATTATATTAACATGAAAAAAAACATTCTCGAAGAACTAGGCATCCATTAAAGGCTTTCAACTATCTGCCTCCAACGTATTTTAAGATACTTTGAATAGGTTGCTCGCCAAATTGAGGATCCCAACTTGGAAAAATTCATAGTCACTGGCAAAAGGGACCGCAGAAGAAGCTGAGGAAGGTCGCCAATGCGCTGGAGTGACCAAGTATTACCGGCATCCGAATGTCGATGCCCTTGGCTCTTCACGCAGCGCAGGACCGGGAGGAGTAGAGGAGTCTTGACCAATATGGAAATTAGAGTAGGGTTCACCACGATCCTCGGCAATGAATAACCGACTTGAGGAGAATGATTAATAAAATATGCTATTTAGATTGTATAGAACCCATGCAGAAGATTAGTATTATGCTAACATTGATTATTATTACTGAGGTATGTTATTTTAGCCTTCAGAAATAAATCATCTGTCCATAATTTTAATTCTTTCATCAATTGTAATTTATTGTTTCTATGTGTAGACCGAATTTAAAGTTAAAATACTGTGGTAATCGCCTTATATGGGTGACAGTGGGTTGCTATGAAAGCGCGGCCAAAATTACCAGACGTACATATCTACCTACCTACATACTATCGTCTCTGGCACCGACCGGCACCATCCGTAAATTTTTAAGGTGCTTACTAGAAAGTGTGTGTGTGTGTCGCCACAAATGCGTTACGAGCATTGGGTGAAATAATATAGTAAAAGTTCAGTTAATATAGTTCTATTATTTTTCATTTACCCACAAATAATTGCCCAAATCGCCTCTAAAATCCAGAAACATTAAAATGTTTAATGACATATATCTTTTAATTTAAAGCAAAAAAAAATAAAGTAGCTCACATCCTGACTAGATATTTGATATACCTTTTGATTACATAAATAATTTTTCAGTTTGGTTGGGTATTTTGATCTCAAATCCAAATCTAAGATTTGTTTGAAACAGGCAGAAATGGGCCGCGCATACCTAACAGTTTTGGCAAAAAAAAAATTTGGTGCTAAGACACATAAAACTTTTGCATTTTTCACATCGAGTGCGTGATTTACGGTCTTTTGACCTGGGAAAAAATAAACATCTACCAGATTTTGATTCTGAAGGGGCTGGAGCATCAGAAGACCTCTTTTTTCTAATATCCTTTTTTTCCTATCCGCTTGACCGATGCTTCGATGCGACCCTCTACCCCGTGCAAATACGCGGCAGCACGAAAAAATCCGTTGTATAAACAAAAATTTTAACAAAACAAAAAAACGACTTCAAGAAATGCACTAAAAAGTACAAAAATAATTTCTTATTCTTCTACAACTTCATAATCAACTTACTTTTTCTAATCATCAATATGTAGGTACGATTGTTATTTTTGAAGTCGGTGTCAGTCAAGGTAAGTTTGTAACTACATACATAGTTATAGGTGAGATGTGCTTGTGTCGCAAAAGCGACTTGCTGACACCGACTCCAAAAATAACAATCACATATTGATGATTAGAAAAAGTAAGTTGATTATGAAGTTGTAGAAGAATACGAAATTATTTTTGTACTTTTTAGTACATTCCTTGAAGTTGTTTTTTTGTTTTGTTAAAATTTTTGTTTATTTTTTGATTTTTAGTGAATCTGAAGTACACTAACTAATTTGTCTGAATAAGGGTAAACCTACTAAACGTGCTGCTCATATGAGACAGACATAATTTAACCATAATGTCAAATTAAGAGATTCGGCCGAGTTTAGTTAATTTGTCATGGATCCGATAATCAGAACCTAACCAAACTCTCATCAAATTACCCTTCAAGTACATCCTTTCCAATAAAAAACGAATTATCGAAATCGGTTCGCGTGATATTGAGTTATTCGTCCATTTGTCACGCACATACTTAATGCAAATTTAAGACTTATATGGTTTTCTCATGGATGCCATTGTCGGAACTGGACCAAATTAAAATGGGACTACACGGAAAGCACCAGCTTTCAAATAAAAAAAGAATCATCAATATCGGTTCACCCAGTCAAAAGTTCTGAGGTAACAAACATAAAAATAAAAAAAATAATAATAATAATACAGTCGAATTGAGAACCTCCTCCTTTTTGAAGTCGTTTAAAAATGAAAAGGTAATCGCAAATTTTCTAAAGTAAATAAAATATATGTATGGTGGACAGAATATTGCGCCCACCGTCTTTTCCGCTGAAATAAACTCTATTTATTTTGTTATGTTAATAAGATAAATACTCACCAGTACAAATTGGTGTATCGGACCACTTGTTGTTTTCCTGGCAGACCGCATATTCTTCCGACAAATCATAGCCTTCTTCGCAGAAATATATCAGGAAGGTGAACTCAGGAGCCCTGTCTCCCGGTTTTAGATTATTTTCATCCTCGGCAATTATTGTGTAGTTCCCCCTCTTTGGGAATTCTGGCAAAACACAACCAGACCCGGGAGGATATCTTAAATAAAATAAAATGTTTTTTGTTAAATGGACGAATATGACCACAAAGCCAATCGGTTCGTACTCGCGAGTCGCTCCCAACAATCAATTAAATAGACTGATTACTGTGAACTATATATATATATCAATAATTCCTTAATTTACTAAAAATTTCAATCTATACTAACGAATGTATATCCACAAACTTTAAACTTCACCCGCCATAACACAGGGTCATCCCTAGCATGGAGGGTGAAATATCACAAAAAACTATATGTACTGTCGATAATTCATGTATTAAATAAATAAATAAAATATTGGCGAAGCTTAATGCTAAATCACTATTTTAGATTAATCTTTACTACGAACCGGTTTCCATTGTAAATATAAAAAAATATGCTTAGGATAAATTGAAGTTCTATCTACCATTTGTTTTGAGTAGAATCTATAATATAAAAATGAATCGCTGAATGTGTTGCTAAGCGCATAACTTTCGAACGACTGCACCAAATTGGAAAATTCTTTTTTTTTGTGTGTGTTTGTTATTGTCAGGACAAGGTTTTTATAAAACTTCAGGTGAGCTCTGGCATTATGAAATTTGTATAAAAAAATTGCTATTGGTGGCATGCGAGGAAGCGGCTATTGCTATGGAAAGCGGGAGGGAGGGAGAGATGGGGGAGGGGAACCAGGGAGGGGGAGGGAGACCTGGGAGGGGAGAGGGGGACCTGAGAGGGGGGAGGGGAACTCGGGAGGGGAGTTCGCAGGAGGGGGGAAGGGGGGAGGGGAGTGGAGTGGGGAGAGGGAAGGTGGAGGTGACGGAGTGGGAAACCCCTAATACCATGCGAGCGAAGCCGCGGGAAAAAGCTAGTAAAAAATAAAATTGCTTTTTACTATATAAAAAATACAAGTTTAAAATACTAAAAAATAATTTAATTTATACAAGTATATAAATTATTAGATTTTTTTAGGTGAAAGTAGTGGGAGGGGTGATTTTGGGGGAGGTGAAGAACGGTGGGATGAGTCAAGATAATAGGAGAAAATTGTGAATAATGGTGATTTACAGGGTGCTAAATTTTGCTAACACATTTTTTAAATATTATTTATTCTCTTAGGTTTCTTAATGACATTTTTTCCGTTTTTTTGCGAAAATCTCGGTATGTCACTTTGCGCACGTTTTTCTGACGTAAGATGTCGGGATGATGTCGAAAGTGAAAAAAAATATCTATATAACGATGTATCGATATTCATTAAAATATCAATATCGACCTCGATATATCGAGGAAAAAATATCGATGTATCGATATATCGGTCAAATTTTCAAAAGATTTTGTGTTTTTAAAATAATAGTGTATTCAGCTCAATATTATCAATAGTAGATTTTATACAGAATGTGCTTTTTTAATGTACAGATATCTATAAAAATTAAGTTATTTTTATCAGTTTTCATTTTCATTAGGTAATAATTAGAAAACTTTCAAAAACTATAAAGCTGTCTTCTAACTTATATGTAAACTGAGACGCATACAAAGTTTGTATGCGTCTCAGTAACATTCTATTGGCGTATTAATCTGTTACAAAGGACTTTGTGTTTGGAACAACGTATAGTCAATAATCATAGACAATTGGGAACCAACACACAGGAGTGGCTTAGAAAAAAATGGCGAAAAATTACATACATTATGTATGTACCTACACATATGAGATAGTATTAGTGATCACTAATACTTATGCAAAGACAATAGATTTGTAAGCTATTAATAGTTAAAATTTCAACCGCCAGATGTCATGACCCAGTACAGTTATGTTTTTCCGTTCGTTCCCATACGGTTTTGGATTCTAGTGACTTTAGTTACATAAATAAAATAAAAATATCGTTTTTGATACAATTTTCGATATTGGATATTTTGTATCGATATATCGGATCAAAATATATCGGCCAAAAATATCGATGTATTGAATTAAAAATATCGATACATCGATATATCGATACTTTTTCAACAAGCCTAAATGTAACATCTTGATTAAATTGATTTTTCAAATAAAATAACAGGTGATACATATAAGCATAGGTAAAATTCTTAGATCCTCGAATGGTGCGGTCCGTTTCTATAATTGTCCTGCCGCGAGGTGCAGTCCTTAGTAATTTTTAGAATGAAAAATGTAGCTCACGAAATACACAATATATAGAAAAAAATTGGTTCTAACCCGGGTTCTGTTGCATCTGTGGTAGGATCTGGTGCCCATGTATGAGTTTCTTCTGCTCCAGAAATTGGATCTTCTCTGCCTTCTTCCGCTGAAAAGAAACAACAAAATTTTATCAACAAAAGACTTGACGTAAAAATACATATTATAGATGTTATTATATATAACAGTCTGTAATGATAATCACTATGAGTAACGAGTATGCCAATTTGTGCGACACCACCTCAATTCATATTTTATACCTTTAGGCTTATTTGATCAGTGTTGCGAACAAACAGCTGTTACCCGTTTTTGGGAACAGCTCATACGGCCTCATAGAAATCGTCGTATCTCCCTTCCTGTCTTGATGAGAAATATCATCTAGACCAGGTCTTTATATAATTTCCCGCACTCTTCTCGGAAGATCGATTGCAACTGGCTTGATTTTAATAAGTGAAGAGTGAGTGCAAAGGATATACGTAGGCGCATGTAAAGTCAGTTTATATGATTGAAGGTCGCTGTTTCAAAATGATTGCATTTTCGGATACCGAATGGCTGGTAAAATTTAACGGTAATATCCGCCATTACCTGCCCCCCCCCCCCCCCCTCACAGAGATAAAATACCACACTATATATTTAACAGAAGAATTAAAATGTGTGACTGCATGAATGACGTGCCGGTAGGATCTAATATTGTCTCATTTCAAGATCAAATAACTACATATTATAAAACAAAGTCCTTCGCCGCGTCTCAAAACTACTGAAACCACTGAAACTCAAAAACTACTGAACGGATTTTCATGCGGTTTTCATTAATAGATATGAGGATTCATGAGGAATATTCGTGTAGGTACATAATTTGACAAGGTTTTGTGTAAATTGGTTGAAATATATAGGTTTATTTTTTTATTAGTTTTTATATATTTTCAGGTTACAAATCGGATTTAACTCAAATCATTAAATACTTACATGCATCATTGATCAGAAACTGTATAAAAATATATATGTAAATAATATATTACCTTTACGAGAGTGTAACTAACTACTCGTATGTAAAGAGAAAAGAAAAAAAATTAAAAGTTTTAAAATCAAAAATTATAACACATACATTATATGTACGTACATTATTCAAATGTATAAGAAAAAAATAATATATAAATACATATAAAATAAAAAAATAAAAATTGATAAGTATTGTAAATTAATTGTTAATGAGATTCTAGGTGGCTAAATTATTTAAAATGTTATTGTTTAATTTATTTTTTTAATTTATTGAAGTCAGGTTCTAATCTCAGCTCTATTAATAAAGTGATAAATAAAGTGATGTAAACTAAGTTATTTTCTTTTAATAAATAAATAATGACATCACAAAGTAACAACCTTTTAGAAGAAGTTTTCTTCAAAAAATTAATATTCAGCTCTATTGCTAGTTGATTAAACCACACCACTCCATTGTACATTGTATGTTTCTTTCCATGTTCTGCTATTATAAATACGGGTACAAACTTGTCTATAATTCATTCACTTAATATCATGAAGAAATTATTGTTTTATATGGCAATAATATTTTTTATGTTTCATGCATCGCCGAGGACGCGTGCCTCGTACTGAACACGGGTTTGGGAAGGGAATTGGCGTTACAAACCCGTGCACAGTAAGATGCCGCTTGCCTTCTACTGGACACGGGTTTGGAGGAGAAATGGCGTTATAAACCCGTGTTGATTTCGAGTCATGGTTGCCTCGTATTGAACACGGAAAATTAAATACGCCGCCGGGGACTTCATCTAGTTAAATAATAAAACAATAACTTACCATTCGTAGAGACCTCCTTGCAAGCTGGAGAAGAAGACCACGAGTTGTCCCCTCGACACTCCGAAAATATTTCTGCAGTTGCTTTATAGCCCGCGTCACAAGAGTACTTCAGATGGGTGGGTGGCAGTACTGAATCCCCTGGAACTAAGCCATCCTCGTGACATCCTAGGATGATGTATTTTCCGTGACTTGGAATCTCCGGGAGTGGACAACCAAGACTGGTAAAAAACATACTAATAAAGCCAGTGTAGAGAATGGCCCACAAAGATATTGAAATATAAGTAGATGTGCTATCTGCTGTTTTTACTATGTGGGTCTGCGCTTCCGGGTGTCGCCGATATTGTTTACCAATTAACAAATAAACTAAAAGAACAAATAATTAACGAATAAACCAAACGAACGTTAAACTAAATGAACGAATTCTTTCCTTATTCAAAATATATTGTTATCCAATATTAATGCACATTTTCAAAAAATCAACAAAATGAACAAATTCTTTTTGTATGAAAACTACGCTAATTAGACCGTAGTCCGGCGACAGTTGCGCGGACACCATAGCATATCTATTCTGTATTTGAATATCTTTGATGGCTCACAACAATTAAATTCTGTACCCGAGAAGCATAAGGATGCAAGTCAAAAATTTGAAGAAACGAGTTTTTGATGCAGACTTGAAGTAAATTATCATGTTTATCAGTGGCAGAAAGTTACAGAAAGTCCTATCATGAAGAAAAATTGGATTTTTTAAAATGTACATGGATGCAACTATCTTTGATGCAACAACTAACTTAGAAGTAGAAAGATGTACATGGACTTGCATCTTTATGATTTAGTTGCATTTTGAGTACTATGACTCACATCCATTTACATCCTTCTGCCTCTAACATTACTACACTTTCTATGGAAGTAAACAATTTCCAACATTGATCCTTTCATAACAAAATATTCCATTTCATTTTGAAGTAGAATGACTCAAGTCCGTGTTTTTTGTAGCATTTTTTAACACTATTTTGAAAGGACTTACTTAAAATATTTTGCTCGTTTTTAAAACTAAACTAATTGATTTAATAATTACTTTTTTGTTATCTATCAGCGTGGATATTCGAAGAAGTTATGAGACCATAGTTACAGAAAAATAGTTTTTTGGCTCTCCTGAACATTTACCTTTTTGGACTTACATCCGTATGATTCCCGGGTACATAATTTAATGTTTTACTTGTTTAATCGTTGTATTTAATCACTGAAGACAATATTAGCGACTCTCAATAGAGTATTTGAAATAGAAAAATCAGAAAAAGATACGGTCACATCTAGGAATTGAAACCAGGACCTTAGCCTTCCTGGGGCTCTGCTCTACCACTGACCTAATGGGACCCTATCCCCTTTGGTCGTATTTAACCGTATCATAGATTCATTGAGAACTACCAACATTATCTTCATTTTCTTAACACATATTTTTATTGACTGCTGTGTCTATATGTATGATTGCAAGATTCATCTCGAACTAAATGCTACCTAGATAGTGTCTTGGATTAATTTACCAATTTTTTTTTAAATATAAACAGTTTAATGTGTAATTATTAAGACGCGTGACAGCTTTTTCGCCTTCTGAAAGCATTAACAAACTGTTTAATAGAATGTCTGTCGAATGGAGTTCTACAAATTAATTTTGATAACGATAAATAATCAAAATTAATTAACAGGGCAGAAAGGAGGTTTTATCCATATTTTGGTGACCCACGCGACCAGAGTATGTGAAGAACCAAAAATTTTGCATAATGTAAAAAAAAGTTACTTTATTAAATTTATGATAGTTATGTGTGAAACTGCTTTATTTTATAACTAGCTGACCCGGTCACGCGTTGCTGTGGCTAACTAAACACAATGCCATCTACTGGATGGTTATCCAACCTTTATAACACCGCCATCTTTGAGTTTATCGCGACAGACAGACACCGCGGAAGACTTTAATTTATAATACGTAGAGTTAGTGCGAAAGATTATAATAATGTGCATGAAATGCTTGAGGTAACTAACGTATTTAAGTTGATAAGGATTAATACTGTATCCGTCTAAATAAATTTCCAATTACTGCATTGTACGTGACCATTTTTTTAGAAGATAGAATGGGTATCTGTAAAAGATACGCCATAGCGGACTTTTTTGTAGATCTATAAAAGAGGAATATCCCACCATGCATTATTTTGTTATATCTCAAAGGGATTAGGCACTTAGGCAGTGTTTTTGATCAAAAATCCCAGGCGGCTTGGTTTTATCCTACACGTCTAACAATTATCGTTATGTTTCAACTAATTTACACAAAACCTTGACAAATTATATACCTAAACCTTTCTCACGAATCACTCTATCTATTGGTGAAAACCGCATGAATATCCGTTCAGTATTTTTTTAGTTTATCGCGAACAGACAGACAGACGACGCGGAGGACTTTAATCATCATTACATAGCATAAAATGAAGTCGCTCAAAATGTATGTGCGCATAGATCTTTTAAACTACACAACGGATTTTCATGCGGTTTTCACCAATAGATAGAGTGATTCAAGAGGAAGGTTTATATGTATAATACATGCTCATTATAGTAGATCAAAGCCGAGAAATTCGAATATTCAGTTCAGGCAGCGGGCAGCGGGCAGCTGGCAAGCGGGTGGTGTGGATTTTATAAAGTTGGGTAATGGCGTTGTGTTTCGTTTGTGTAATGTCCAATATATGCAGGCAATACTGGGCCCTTTATCTCCAGTATTCCTCTAGGATGACTTCAAGGTTTAATATTATAAACACGTAGTACTTTGATACACGGAAACTGTTTATTAGAATATAATAGAACAATTTTTTTTTTTTTTTTACATGAGCTCCACACAGGAGGCCCTGAGGAAAATAATTTCCCTCAGGGCCTATGTCATCTTTGAGGATGCTGTGTGGAGGGTTTTTTTTTAAGGAAAAGGGAAGGAGAGGTGAGTTCTGGGAAGGAAAAGGGTTTAAGGGGTGGGTAGGAATCTGGGGTTCAGTATGTCCCGGTCATCCGCCTCCAAGACCTAGACAAACCTCACCCCATGAACCCGGGCACCCCTGCTAAATCACCAAACGTAGCGAACCACTTGGGGTGACCTATGGCAGAGGTGTTGGTTATCCAATAAAGGTTCCCGGGGCGGCGGTACCCATTCCCGCCTCCCAAATTGAAACAATGTTGGCTGTAAGCCGTCTGACAAGCAAGAGGCCGCGCGAGATCTCCACTCGCTATTATATCGTACCGATGTAGGTCGCTTCGGCTAGGTTCGGCATTTCCGAACCTACCCGACAGAAACATATTACCAACACTACAGTTAGCCACAGCAACGTGTGGCCGGGTCTGCTAGTTTATAATATGTAGAGAGGTAGAGATATTAGAAAATTTTATTTGTAAGAATATAATAGAAAAATTGGAATAGTAAAAATTTTATTCTTGTATTTCTTGTATCGGTGAATTAATTAATCCCGTATTGTATTTATAAGCCTTTCACATTGGGAGAGAAGTGAAGTTTTCTTAATTGCTAGCGTGAAGGGCGTAAAATTCATTACCTATTTATCAAACATGCTAATTTAGGATGTCTGTGCGTTAGTTCTGAGTGAAATCTAGTTCCCCGAACTAAAAAAAGCTGTGAATTTAGTGTAATTTTCGAAATAGAAACTGAAGAATTTAGACAAGCGATAAAGTAGGTACCTAGATACCCCTTTAAAAAAATTATTTTTATTCTTTTCTAAAATGCAACTGATTTGTTGATAATATAGACAACCCAGTGATTTTTCACGGGTCTGCGCCAGTACATTTCGTCGCCTTAGTTCTTGTATGTTCAATAGACCAATAGAAAATTTTACAGTAGGAGAAGGTTTTCTTTCATTATTTCAATGAATCATTGTGATACGTGTTTAAGATAAAGCTATTTCCGTAAGGGTAAAGGTCTTATTAGTTCAAATAATTCTTAGTTAAGTGATTAATTATCATTTTTTATACTTTAATTTTAATTTTAAAGTGGAGATTGAGCAAAAACTATAATGGTCTATTGAACATAGAAGAACTGAGGTAACGATTTATTAAAAGTAGGCTATCTTGTCAAAAAAAGTGTATGTTTTACAATTTTGTTCTTAGGTTCTTACCTTCTGCCTGTTTCTAAAAGTTCCAATGCTTCTGGAACTGCAAAGATACAATATTGAAAACTAAATTATTTGTCAACATTAAAATCAGTTAACTTAAGGTATGGTTTATATACAGGTGTCCGGGGTAAAGTGAATTAATTTCAGGAGGTGATTCTAAATGATAGTACAAGTAAAAAAGATAGATAAAATTTTTCGAAATTCCAACTTTTAGGGGTAGTTTTAAGGTAAAAAGATCAAATTAGTCAGATGTGCGGCCAGATCAATCACAAGCAAGTAATAACGTACCTCATACTAAGGATTCTTAGTAGGTACTTCTTTTTGTATGGGAAAAAAAATGTTGGAATTTCGGAAAAGTTGTTAATGTTTTTACTCGTACCATCATGTAGAATCACCTCCCGAAGTTAATGCACTTTACCCCCGGACACCCTGTATATTAGCGTGTACCCGGCATGCGTTGCAATGTCACTCAAAGAAAGATAGTATTTATTTTTTAATTATGTTGTGAGAAGCACGCATTTTCCAAATTCATCAATTGCTGCCCCCTACCGCTACTTTGTCTGTTTTGCAATCATTCGCTCTGTCCTATTTCTCCATTACTATACCTCCCTGTTCGGCTTCCATTCCCCTCCCGCGTCCCCTTTACCTCCCGCGTTCCCCACTTTCTTTCGTTCCATCCTTCTCCGCCTTCTCTGACTTCTCTCTCCTCCCCTCCCTCTTTCCGTCTCCCACTTCCACCTCCTGCGAATTCCACCCCCTTTTTCCTTCATTTCCCTCCCCCCTCCCGGATTCCTCTCTCCCTCACTCCTTCCCTCACTGCCGCTAAACTATATGAAATACACACCTTTTTGTGAATTTTCATTTCAGGGGTAGGGGAAAGGGGAACCACGAAGAGGGGGGTGATTGGGGCACCGAGGGAGGGAGGAAGGTGGGGTAGGTGGAAGGAGAACGCGGGAAGGGAATGGGGCGAGAACAGGGACGCTTGGAAAAGGACACACACGGAGGGGTGGGGGACAAGGGTAAGGCAGAGTGAGGGATTGCAAAAAAGACACAGTAGCGGTAGTGCATAGCAAAGGATAAATTTCGAAAATCCGTGCTTCTCACGTGGACGGCTGTATGTGTAAAACCTTCTAATTTATTAGTGTACCCACCAGACGGAAAAAAATGTGTAACCTAAAAGCACTTCAATAATCAGAATTAAAACACAAACATTTTCTCTCTTTTAGTAGCATTTCAATGCATGCCGGGCACTCCCTAGTTGATAAATAAATAAATAAAGATTCATGTAAATTGTCTTTCTCAAATTCTGAATCCAGTTAAAAGAGCAATACCTTGGTAGATCTCGCGTTGCGCCAATATTTCATTTATCTGTGGCTTGATCCAGTCCCTCAAAGCAAAAACCCTGGTGAAGGCTGTGTAGGTGTTAGATCTGCAGGTGAACTTATCACGTGGTCCAACGCTTAGGACGCCTCTCAGCCACCACCGCATCTCTCCTCCTTGGGGGTAGGGGAACACCAAGCCAGCTCCACTATCGCCATTGCATCCTGATGAGCCTAGGATTTAAAATAAGTTAGCACGTGATTGAACACAAATTATTAATTTATTTATTTATTAATATGAAACGTGGGCGGCGTTTTGTTTGTGTACCAGGATTTGCTCTCCGAATTTTGACACAATTGCAAATATTTTTTTTTGCATAATATAGATATCAACAATTGGCATGTTCCTATAGTTTTTTTAATAAGTTACTCATACTTCTTGAGGGAGTTACTGCCCTCGAAGAATTCCTGAAATTGTCTAGTTTGACACTATCAACAGATGTTCAGTGTACAAATTTGACTTTGTATTTTAAAAAAAGAAAGAAACGAACAATCGTAGAATATTTTATTCTAATGCAGTTGGTGAAAAAATTTAAAAATTGGCCCTTTTAAAAAGAGAAAGCAGAAGAAAGCAAAACCTTGATTTGTACCATTTAGGTATAATCAGCCTGAGATGCAGTTGTCCCGTTCGCTCAGTATTCGGGGGAGGGGTTAACAGCAACCGCCATAGCAATAGTTTTATAAAATACCTATTATTCAAATTTCTCAGTGGCCGCATTTCTTTTCCACCTCAATCCCAAGTTCACGAGAGTACTCAGACTATGGGTCCAAAATGGTCTCCCTCCCATTTCCCATTTCCCATCTCTCATTTCACCTCAATGCTTTGAGTTTGCTTCCAGGTCCCGTGAGGATCCTTATTTTCTCGCGTATGGAACCCCTGGAAGATCATGTAGCGGTAAGTATCCAGTAACTTTGTCGCCTGAAAGTATGGGGTAGTATGCGTCAAATCCGATAGTTCTGATTTTTTGTAGACTTGTTGTAGACTTGTTTATAATGTTGGCCTAATGAATAATCCAAGTTTGTGACCTCGAGCGCCGAACGCAACTTTATCAAAAATCGAAAAAACCGCGAAAAAATCGTTATTTTTTCAAATTTTGGCGATTATAACCCTAAAGGACTAGTTTTTGAAAAACTTTTTTTAAGATTTTTTTGAAGTATACTAAATTTGCTACTATATTATATTAGAATTGTCTCTATAGACCCAATAGTTTCCGAGATTAATCCTTTCAAAAGTTATCATTTTTTTCAAACTTCGAAATTTTTTAAGCGTGTTCCCATCAAAAATCCCTGATTGTTTGAGTTCCCTGAAGGCCCAACGAGGGAAGAAGAGTCCACCGAGGTGTTTTCAGCTCTCCTTTCTACTACCCGTAGGTTCCCCAAAGGCCCTAAGATTGTTAATGGTTCATTTTTGGTCCAACGAGCATGTGATGTAAAAGGTCCACCCCAGCAGAGCCCCGAGTACTTACTAGGATTATGTCTAAACACTCCTGGAAGCGACCCTGTATCTTGGCGGTACCGTTTATGACACTGGTCCCCAGCGACATTCAGCCTTGGCTTGGGATGGCTGCTATTGCAGGCCATGTTTCCACCAAGGGCGGATCCAGGGAGGGGGTCATGGGGGCATGACCCCCCCCTGGGCTGGGTCCAGGACCTAGGTGGACCTACTTTTTATTGTATCTATTATTATCAAAATTAAATTATAACTTCTTGTGACTTGACCACGACTATGTGACCCCCCCTGGCGCTACATGACCCCCCCTGGCGCCAAAGCTGGATCCGCCCTTGGTTTCCACTCCCTGAGCAATTGATTCACCATCAGACGTTTAATACCGTAAATCCTATGCTTCTTCATAACCAGTGTAGCCGATCACCATGGAGTCATCTAAGTGTTAGTAGGAACAGATGCTCAACTTGGTCAATCACTAGCTCCAAAGATTTCTTAACACATTGTAAAACTATTTTATGTGATTTAGTTTACTATTTATTTAATGTTACCAGTTTGCATAACGTCTGACATTGTTTGTTGGGGCAGTTGAAATAAAAAGGGAAAGACTATTCGAAGCGAATGAAAGAGACTAGAAAAAGGTAGAAACGTAAAATAGTAATAAGAAGTTTCAAAAGGACGATATACGAAAATCTTTCGGTTTTTCCAAGAAAAGTACAATCTAATGACAATGAGGCATTCAATACCGATCGTGAAGCCATTGCAAAGAAATATGGGGAATCTGGCAGATTATTAACAGAAACATAAAATTATTTAAGATCAACCTTTGTTTTTGGTTTCATGTTCCACGAACATGGAACATGGTTTCATGGAACACGACACTAGGCTTAGTGTGGCGCTGTATACAAGTTCCACACGCTTTGATATGACTCTCTCAATTTTGTCTATCAGACTTGATCTTCTTCATCATTGGCCTGCTGCTGTTTTTCAATTCGTCAGCCCACCCACTTCTCTTCTCTAACAACGACTGCAGTCCGATGATATTGTAGCTCCACATTTTTACAAAAGAGAAGACTTGCCCTAATGAAAAATCTGGGAACCATTTCGATGAGCTGGGGGCAAACCACGTGACCATCTTTTTGGCATCAGTAGGGTTTGAGAATGTTTTGAATAAACTACTACATCAATCGAACGTTGACCGCCGAAGAGCGTGCATTGAAATAACCAGACCCTGCGCAGATAAGTAAAGTTTGCTAAGGTTCTGTGCAGGGTCCGAATGTTCGCCTTTGTTGGAATGCGTAGCGGTGCAAAAATGGGTGAGGTGAGTAAAATAAATTATAACATATTTGTAAAAGTGTCTATCTAACTTGTCTTGACGGCCGGCGTAGTCCAGTGGTAAGGTTCTTGACTGGCACTCCGAAGGTCGCGGGATCGAATCCCGGCGTGGCAAATAAATTTTATTTGATTAATTTGTGTTATTTCACAATTATTCATTTAAAAAAATTATATAGTATATTTGCTGCACGTTCCAGAGTGGAAGATACTCTCAGTATCGCCCTGGTGTGAGACCACCATTCAGAATTGAAACGTTGCTTGAAATGGCTTTAGCCGTGTTTGGTGACCAGATCTGAATAGCCAGGTACTTCCTCACCTTCCTCTTCCCTATCTCCTTCCCTTCCCCACTACCATCAGCCTCACAACATACCCCAATTGGGGATGCCATAGTCCCACTGGCTCCAGACGGGAGCAGTTGGGACTCTTGTGCGGTATACATGTGTAAAAAAAAAAAAAAATCTAAATAGTAAAAGAAAATATTCGATTTTGGAAACAAGCCCAAACTTTTTTTTACCCAATTTGGAATTTTGCATTTGTAATTTGCACAACATTGTAAAAATAACTAATTTTTGGTAAGCAGATTTTATCATCGGAGACTAGATACTGTTAGGACGGTACAAGTTGTCTGTGTCCTATTCTTTTATTCCCAAACCACTTAAAAGGGAGACAGTCACACCGTTGCCCGCTTCACGCAACTTGGTCTGTTGCCTCTCCTTTATTGGCAGGCCTATTGTTTTGTATGTCTTTGGTCATCTGTAATTCTTACGTCCAGCAGATTTATATCTGACATTGAGTGGGATTTGCTCTTAGTGAACAATTAAAAACACTTTTTAACGAACCATTTGTGTAGCCAGCGCAGATCTTATCAGCCGTGATGTATCTCTCGGTGTGGTATTTCTCGTACTCGTCGATACACTCCCTCTGGTCGATGTAGGGGACGTTCAGCACACGTAGTTCTTCAGACGTTCTCTCCTCCTCCGTCACTCCCCAGCCGGCAAACTTAGGCAAATAGATATAGTAATTATCCAAGCAATAGATTTGTGGATATGGTAGAGAGTAGCAATAAAAGTTTTTAGGAATTTTGCTGTCCGATGGTATTTTTTTCGTATGTTACCGTGCTGCTAGAACGAGACTCAACGCTTATCAAGTGACACGCTAGGCTATAAACGCGCTATTTTCCTAACTACTCAGTTACGACGTGTGATGGAAAAATATTTTTATTGTTTTTAATTTTAAAAAAGAATTAGTTGAAGACAGTATTGTTCTAAAATTTTAAATATGAGATTGAAAAATATGACGTTTTGACAGAAGGCGGCAATAGCGAAATTAGTTAACGCGCACGTCCCGGTTAGACAAGAGGTCTGGGCTCAAGTCCCATTTGCGACCATTATCTTTTTCTATTTTTCTATGACTTTTTCTCTATCATATTTTCGTTTAGATTATTATTGTTATCTTCGTCTTCAATGAAAAAAAATGTCATCGTACAGCAAAATGCCATCAACATTTTTAATTCCAAATATGATCAGGAAATGCTGGTTACGTTAGGTTAGGTTATGGGCTATTTTTTTTATCACTTTTTATCACTTATCACTTTTTTTGGTTATCACTTTTTCAAATGGGTGTTGAAATGCAACTTTGTTAACCTTTCCCTTACTGTGCTAAAAAAAAAAGCGCGCTCCGGTGCTGTGTAATCAATTCACGTGTCAAAATTAGCGATTTTATCTCGGAAATATATCAACATTCATAGCTAATCGCTTTTGTTTATCATAATTTGTGTTAAAAGTGATAATAATTGTAGTTTAATTGCTGAAAACATGAAAAAACCATCGTCCGTTGCTCAAAAAACGGGCGAGGAGACCATCTCAAACGATTGCCCGCGAACGACTGAGGCGCTAGAAGCTAGAATAGTGCTAGACTGCTACCCAATACATACAGCTATGCATGTGGTCGAAACACAACTGCGCACGGCGGCGGTCTCTGTTACTCGTGTTCCCGTATAGCGAAGTAGAGCGAGACGTCACATGGCGTGTCATCTCCCCCCGCACACTCTTCGCGTATCACGGTCCACACTGGCACACGGTTGATTGTATTTGTGGTTTATTCCCGATATTTAACAAAATATCTCTGATTTTGAATTAAATTTGCTAATTATTTAAAATATTAAATTTTAATTCAGTGCGTAAATGTATAACGGAGGAATACCTAAAATCTGAACCCAGAATTCATTATATTTATAGAGATATAAAAGTTATTAGCAGCAATGTGTAGTATTTACACTTTACAGACCAGGAAAGGTTAAGATATGGGGCAGACAATCATGTATGGACGCGAATAAGATGTGAATAAGGTGAAATAAATAATGAATGAAGAGGTCGGGGACTCCTGAGGAAGACATTGCACGATCAAGTGAACCAAATATTTGAGCAGAGCTGCATACGTCTAGGGTGTGCGACAATTACGAGTTTTAGGGCGGTACTTCTTTTCCGCGTACACGACGCGGGGTGATGATTAGTTAATTGGTTATTCATAATGCCTTGCAAATGATATTTTCACACATTATTATTTTACTGAAATTAAATAGAATTTACCTTGGCTTTAATCTTGGAATTTGGTGAGAGCTGATACTTGTCGAACCTTTGGTTCACGAAGTCATAACAAATAGCGCCGACGGTGTTGGAGAATTCGAAGGGGGTCTTCAGAACTAGAAGAGCTATGTCGTTCTGCTGGTGGTGCAATTCTCCCTTATACCATTCGTGCAGGCGAATTTCAGTGATCTGAGATATGGAAACAAATATGCAAAGTGATCTCTCTATATATAGTTGTGCAGTCCACATAAGAACCCCGAAAGCAGGATTACAGGATAGGCCACACAATTCTAGAAATATCCCCATTATGCAATGATAAGTAAAAACCTTTGGAGTAGATAATAGTCCAAAGGTAAAGGCAAACATCTCATTTGAAGTAATTCTCCTTAAAACTGAGTCTCAAGAAACGGCGATGGTTCCACTTTAACCATCCAGTCCCCCGGTTGATTGGATAAATGGTGCAATCTTATTAAATGCAGGTAGCTTGCGACTGGCACACTCCCTAAATTTACCTATAGTTAAAAAATTGTTCAAGCGACGAAGGTTGAAAACCGGTCTAAATGACCCGTCTTGCTTCGGTATGAGAAACATCCGTGACAGAAATGAAGGAGATATTGAAGGCGATGCCAATATCTTTTCCTTTTTCATTTTGTCTATTTGTCACGTCATTTCTTTTGTGATATGAGTTTTATAAGTGGAACTTACCGTGTCTGCCAGTATACTTAGCATGGATTTCTGACGGAAGGGTAGCCTTGTACCCTCGCAACATCGTTAACAGCGTCGGTGGGGCTCCTAAATCATCCCAATTGCTTAGGAACTGTCCTAACTGCCCCCCTGAAACTCTCTCTGGATAGTCAGACTATCCTTGTTGCCAAAATTGGCCTGGTTGGTCCTCTCTTCCTCCTCTGGACTCCTGTTGGTTGGTTAGCCCGCCACAGAAGGCTTTGCTATCGCGAAACGTCCTGCCTTCCCGAAAGGGCCTGCTCTCGCGAAAAGGCTTCCTAGCTGGCCCTTTATACTTGGGCAGCTGCGAGCTGGTTGATGGGCGAAGATTTATCCAGCCCTCCCATTCGCTTAATCTGAGATTCCAATTTGCTTGGGTCAAAAAGATAACCCGCTGCTGGAGGAATATTTTTAACCGCTTCCCGTACATACTGACTCTTTACTTCATTGAGGATTGCGTCCCTGTGATGCTGGATCACGTTTGCTCTCCTTCCGCAGACCATCTACAGAACATCTGTAATCACTGCCTGCTACTCTGTATCCGGAGTCCTTCCTCTATTCTCCAGTTCACAGTTCCTGCAGAGATTTTCTGAGGCACTCATTCTGCAGAAAGAGGGCATTGCTCAATGCCCCACAGAATTTATCTGGGATTAACAAAACCAATCCCTAGAGAAGTTGATGCACCACTCTCCCCGTGCATCTTCCGATCTTCTGAGTCATGCTCGTATTAATTCATGGACAAACCGCCGCATTTTTACGCACAGATTACGGAAATTATACTTCATTTCAACAATTATTACAAGAAACAACTATTTACGAACATAAAATAGGTTATTAGGTTCTTAGTTTAGGTAAATGAAGTAATTCATGCATTTTTTGTTTGAAACGAAACTTCGCAAATGTCAAATCCATACAAAAAACATGGCCTCTTTTTTCGCCAATTTCGGCAACTTTCACTTCGACTCTTTTGGTCAAATCACTTTATTATATTTCTACTGTCATCTCTACCGAATCGGATGAGGATCCGCTCATTGTTAATCAAACACAACACATGTCAATCACAACACAAGATACAAACAAAGAAAACAGACAAAGAAACAAGGGACCCAAAATGCAGACAATCTTTGTTGTGTTCACCACATATATTGTCATTTATCGGTGTAAAACTCTGTTTTTAATTTTAAAATACTTCGAACAGCCTCGCTGTTATAACATAAAGTATGATTTTGAAATAATTCTTGCTTTTTTTGGGGAAAAATCGTTATAAATTCGGAGCTACTACAAAACGAAAATGCCAGCGACGAAATTTAATACGCTAATGAGAAAAAAATGCCATAAACAAAAGTTAGATGTATGTAGATACTTTTGTTTAGCATCTGGTGACCACTTGACAGCCACAAGGTACTAAAAAAGATCGGGGAAGGCCACGCGAAAGGGGATTTGAGAATGCTTCTCTCAATATAGGTTTTAAATGAGGTTAGGTACATAATATAAGTTTTATTGGTAGGTAAAACTATTTTATTATGCAATCCCTGCAGAGTCCAGATTTCGGCATCGAAGAACAATGGAGAAAGTTTTTGACCCCGTTAATCTCGAATATTGCTAGAGACCATTGATGTATTTTTTAATGCGTTATGACACCTCTTTTACAGGTCAATTTGGGAGGCGGGTATGGGTACCGCCGCTACCATTTATTAGATAACCAACACCTCTGCCATAGGTCACCCCGAGTGGTTCGCTACGTTTGGTGACAGGGGTGCTTGGGTTCTTGGGGTGAGTTTCTTCTAAATCTTGACGACGCAACGGGTGTGTTTGTCCACCTAATGGGTGGCAGGCAGGATCAGGAGAGACTAGTTGAAGGAGATTTTTTGACCTCTCCATCCGGACTCTCTTGACCCATCGCCTGGAACTAGGGATGGATTCATACGTCAGTGATTCCTGGACACATTGAACCCCAGATTCATACCCATCTCTCATACCTTATTCCTTCCCAGAACTTCTCCTCTCCTTTCCCTAAAAAAGACCCTCCACCCAGCATCCCCATAGATGACATTTGGGATTTTTTTCCTCTGGGCCTCCAGTGTGAAGCTAATGTAAAAAAGGTCACCAAGTTTGGTGACTTTGTTCGCTAAGTTTGGTGACTTGGCAGGGGTGCCCAGCTTCATGGGGTGAGGTTTTTCTGGATTATTTCAGCTCCCACCGGCAGGCCGACCTCCGTAGTCCAGTGGATAAGACTCTTGACTCACAATCCGGAGGTCGCGGGTTCGAACCCGGCATGCGCAAATTAATTTTATTTGATTAATTTGTGTTATTTCACAATTAATTCATTTAAAATAATATAAAGTATATTTGCGGCATGTTCCAGAGTGGAAGATACTATCAGTATCGCCCTGGTGTAAGACCACCATTCAGAATTGAAACGTTGCTTGAAAATGGCTTTAGCCGTGTTTGGTGACCAGATCTGAATAGCCAGGTACTTCCCAACCTTCCTCTTCCCGACCTCCTTCCCCTCCCCACTACCTTCAGCCTCACAACATACCCCAATTGGGGATGCCATAGTCTCACTGGCTCCAGACGGGAGCAGTAACTCAGTCACTCCTGAACACACTGCCCCCCAGATTCTCACCCATCTCTCATACCTTTTTCCTTCCCAGAACTTCCTCTCCTTCCTTTCCTAAAATACATTCCACGTGGCAAACCCCAAAGATGACGTAAGCCCTGAGGGGAATTATTTTCTTTAGGGCCTCCTGTCTAGATCTAACGTAAAAAAAATATTAATTAAATTACTTACTTAAAAACATTAATTTTATTTCTCCTATAAAGTTGCCAAAATTGATTAAATTAGCAAGTAATTTGCAGAACTGGTGGTGATATAATTTTGAAAATTAAATGTTGTTTTTAGTTTCTAAAAAGTCAGTCTTACCTGCGACTTAGGGACGTTGGTCTCGTTTGGGTGGTCCCACGATTGAAAATGTTTGTGGGCAGCCACGAGGAAATGCGCGGCAGGCTCTGCACATTTTTCAATCGGATCATAAAAACAGTGCGCCGCTGAAAACATAACATCTTCAGATTAAACTAAATAGAGCCATCAAAAGAACGAATCCCTTTTTATTATTTTTTATTTATTTATTACATAATAAACACACAATTCACGTTTTACAAAAGGTTATTGTATACCTTAAGCGTGGTCACAGATAAATTGCGAATCAATTGGACAGTAGTTGAATTAGAATTTAATCAATAAATATGACTATGGGGATTTGCGAACAATGGACAATGGAAGGGAATCTGACTCGCCTGGATCTCTCACAGCACGTTTTTGTTATGTCTTTATGGATAACATAAAAAGAACAAGAATAAATTACTTGGCTGAGCACATGCACAAGTCTTTGTTTGAATCGATATTAAAGAACCGAGGTATCGAGGAGGTGATAACTGCACTAGGTCCTTTAAGACAGTGTTCCGCAAAGGGTGTACCGCGGCACAGTGGTATACCGTGGTCAGGCTTGTTGAAGAAAATATCCATCCATCGATATATCGATATATCTTGGTAAATTTATTTATTTATTTATTAATTTATTTATTTATTGTTTGTTTGTAAATATTACATAATACAATATAATGAACTTAAAATGTCCAACTAGGCAATTGCCCGTTTTAGGACATTCCAATATGATAATGTTTTTACATGTAAATTATAGTAAGTTATAGTGTTGACTATTCTGTTGGTAAAATAATACATATGTATATTCATATTCTAGAATATTTTCAGTTATACCATGACATTTTTTACTATTGTTTAGCTGACATAATGAACTAAAGTAATATTAATAGATAAAACAAGAAAAATGAATTTGAAAATGAAAATGAATGAAGAAATTCTGTTGGTAAAATAATACATATATATATTCATAAAACTAGTATACTTTCAGTTATACCACGACATTTTTTTACTATTGTTTAGTTGACATAATAAACTAAAGAAATGTTAATAGATAAAACAAGAATATGAAAAATAAAAACTGAAAGTAAAGATGGAACTTTAAGGAAAAATATCACGAAGAATTGAGCAATTTTCGAACTTACTTTATGTAAAAATACAGTTACTTTAATGCTAATATAATACCAATATAAATTAAAATGTAAAGAAAAACAAAAATTACAATTCAATTAATGTTGTTTAGCATATTCTCGCATTCAGCTCTCCCCAAGACCAGAAGCCAATTATTTACCTGCATACGCAGAATATTAGTACTCTTTGCCTTCCATGCATCAGGTATGAGATTGAGCAATTTAGGGCCTAAGTATGAGAATTGTCTCTGTGCTAAAGATGAGGAAGTGGTGGACGGAACTATTGGGTTTTTTTTGCATGTCTTGTATTATGACAGTGGTTTACGGAAGCGTAGTGGTGCCTCTGTTTTTGAGTATGTAATATGATTTTCCTGTATTTTACATCAAGAACACGAAACTCTGCGAACAATGAATCGCTGGGGTACCTGAAAGGTTTTTTCAGTATGACTCTTATAAGCGATTTCTGGGATTTAGCTAAGGGATCGAGTATAGTTTTAGCACAACCGCCCCAACCTAAGGAAGCATAGTCTAATATGGAATTACACATTGCAAAGTAAATTCGTTTCAAATCATTTACACATAGAATATTTCTTATTGCTATAAACAGATGTGTAAGTTTCCTGACCTTTGTGGAAGTAAATGCTATATATTTGTCCCATCTCAGAAATTTATCAATGATAATTCCTAGGTAACTTATATTGTCCACACATTCTAAGGTATTGCATTTACATGTAAAAATGTCGTTGCAATGGTGTATTCTAATGTTAAGGATTTCTTGTGGTTGATCCGCTTGAGTTGAACTGAAGCAGATGAATTTCGTTTTATCCGAGTTTAGAGTGAGGAGATTACTATCTAGCCACTGTTTAACATTGTTTATGCCAAATTCAGCTTAAATATATCGATATTTTTGAGCCATATTTAATGTTTTAATGTATCGATTTAAAATTCCAAAAATCGAAAAGGTATAAAAATTGATATTTTTTTCAAACCAACAAAACCGACCAGTTGATTTCAGAAAATTATTATTTCATTTATTTGAAATAATGTCTGTTGATTGGGATTTATTTAGTAGTGCGAGATGATTAGGCTAAATGTACTAGATTTTTAGAGCGCCAATATCCTCTTTCAAATTGTTCAGATACTTTTTATTAAAAATATCAATATCGATATCGATATTTGCGAAAACTATACAGGTCAATTTTTATTACAAATAAATAGATACGCGTATATAATGGATAAATTCATTAAACCTACCGCAAGTTTGTCAAGTGAAACTAATGATTCCCAAGAAGAAGCCGAGCCACCATAGAAAAAACCTGAGCTTGTTAATCGAAAATATGTTCAGATTTTGTTTCTCTGTTCAACAGGTTCGCTGCTGGCGACTCCGGTCGGAGCAATTCGGCGTCTTGCACTGGGTGCCGGCGGCTCCGGCCGGAGCCATGAGTAGTATGTCTGCACAAACGGTTCACGACGAGTTCATCGAAAACGATTTCATCGAAAACCAATTCATCGAAAATCAATTCATCGGAAGCAAATTCATCGAAAACGAGTTCATCGAAAACCAATTCATCGAAAACCAATTCATCGAATGATCAATTCATCGAATCGCCAATTCATCGAAAAAATATATTTTGTTGATATTTGAGAGAAATGCCGAGCGGACCGGATGTTAAAAAAGCATTGGTCAACCTAAACTAACCTAACCTAACCTAACCTAACCTAACCTAACCTAACCTAACCTAACCTAACCTAACCTAACCTAACCTAACCTAACCTAACCTAACCTAACCTAACCTAACCTAACCTAACTTTACCTAACCTAACCTAACCTAACCTAACCTAACCTAACCTAACCTAACCTAACCTAACCTAACCTAACCTAACCTAACCTAACCTAACCTAACCTAACCTAACCTAACCTAACCTAACCTAACCTAACCTAACCTAACCTAACCTAACCTAACCTAACCTAACCTAACCTAACCTAACCTAACCTAACTTAACCTATTTAACCAATTTTTTAATATTTTTTTTTTATCACTCTTAATGAAATTTCTGAGTTGTTTATGAGTTGGTTTCATTATGAGTTGTCTGGTCACCGTTCCTTAGATATACCTTTTTTGCAGTGTCAGACAATCGGAAATCGAAGAGATAACCTATAAATTTTACTTTGTCACTACGAAACTGACAGTTGCTAAACACATTTAACTCAGTTTAACAGACCTTTTAAGGTATTTAATTTTGACAGCTCTAATATCTACAAAAAAAATGTTTTTCGATGAATTGGCGATTCGATGAATTGATCATTCGATGAATTGATTTTCGATGAATTTATTTTCGATGTACTCGTTTTCAATGAATTTGCTTTCGATGAATTGATTTTCGATGAACTCGTTTTCAATGAATTTGCTTTCGATGAATTGATTTTTGATGAACTCGTCGGTTACCGCACAAACATCATTTTCCTACCGGCACTCGCAACAGATAGTTGTTTTTGTAGCTGGCGTTGTTATTGACAATTGTACCAACATTTCACAGCAATCGGTTTTCAAAAAAAAATTAGCTTACTGTTGTAAAGGGCCATTAAAAAAAGTAGACGATAAGTGAAAAAATTAGTAAAATTTACTATCCAGGCAGAGAACTCTCCCTTGATGAGAGTATGGTGTTGTAGGGTGGGCGATTGTCGTTTAGACAATACCTACATAAAGAATTAACGCCAAAAGTATGGTGTGAAGTTGTATATCTTGGCGGAACCTGATGGAACCATTTTGAAATTTCATGTGTACGGGGGATCGGCCGATGCAGATGTAGGTGGAAAGGGACATGCAAGCAAAGTAGTCATGAAATTGAGATACTTTTGATGAATTCATACAAGTTGTACAATAGTTGCTCGGTGAAGAGCAACACGCCGGCTCCCTGAAGACCTGTGATCTCCACCGCCGTAGTCTCCTGACCTTCTTCACGCATCAGCAACGCAGCAGCAACACACGGCACCACTGTCACTCCGCTCCGCTCCGACCCTCGCTACGGAGCTCAACAATATAGACTGACTCATACACCGACTGACGCCTTTTCATTTCTGTCTCCCGTCTCTACCGATCCGGCCCGCTCCCTCGGATATTTTGGTCAAAGAAAAATATCACTCTATGACTTCAGGTTGTCTATAATCCAAGCACTACTTCCGCCATCATCACAACCTGTTACACGTCAGCCTACCACATCTCTTCATAGAATACAGCTAATATCCATAAATGTCCCGATAAACTTACTTCTGAAAGGATAAAGCGAAAGAGATGCCGATTATGCACGAAAAAGGGAAGAGGAAGAAGGCAAATAAGACACGACTGTATTGATTCAAAAGATAAACCTGGTTTGAGCGTTCAACGAGTACCACCAAATTTTATAAATATTTTTTCTTTATTCATGAGATGAACATTACTTTCTATATTTTATTTTATTTGATTTGCTACTTGTATTTTAGTAATTATTTGTATGAAAGACAAAAAAAATGCCTATTTTTGTTTGATTTTTATCAAAATAAAATGTAGGGAGTAAAAAGAGTGCGACTAAACGGACGAAACCGCCGGCACCTGCTAAGTGATTTTCAACCATGGTGCCGCCGGCTCCGGCCGGAGTCGTGATTTTTTTTGTTTTTTTTTTACATTTCCAATGACAAAAAAAAACTTTTGCAACGATATATTATTTTTGTAAGTATATTTAAAAACTAAAAACATTAAAACAATATTTGGCACCTAGGATCAGTTATATTGTGCATAGGCGGCAGCGAACCTGTTAAAAAAGAAGAATGGGTAGCACAATTTGCATATCTGGCGGATAAATATTAAATGCACATCGGTTTTTTCTTTGGTGTACCTCAAAAATTTCTTGATTTGGTAAGTGTACCTTGATCACAAAAAGTTTGCAGAACACTGCTTTAAGAGACTGAGTGCTCCACAATGCCACGGCTAGGTAATATTATCGGTGACCCGACAATTCGTCCTGCGACAATTCATCCGGCGACAGTTCATCCTGCGACAGTTCATCCGGCTGACAGTTCATCCTGCCGACAGTTCATCCTGCTGACAGTTCATCCCGCCGACAATTCATCCCGCCAACAATTCATCCTGCCTGATCATTTAGAAGATTTTTATTAAGTAAGTATGCAAAGAGGATATACGGCCGTACAACCAAAATCGATATACTTATATCTGAAGGCATCTTGTGTGGAAATTCGCTGTAAAAATATTTTTACTAACAATAATTTCGACTCTCCGAAGAAGCATGCGTGAATAACAAAATACGGCATACTTATACTTATAGGTTATACTTAAGGGTTAGGTTAGGTTAGATTAGGTTGAATTATCAGGATGAATTGTCGGCAGGATGATGTCGGCCGGATGAACTGTCGCAGGATGAACTGTCGCAGGATGAACTGTCATGGAACCAATATTATCACATAGAGTCAGACAGGATAGGTTTTGAGAGTAGATGGGATGAACGAATATATTGGTAGTTGGGTAAACATTTGTACTACTCTTCTATAAGAAGTATTTTCTTGTGTTAACTTTTTACAATTATCTTATATTATGTTGAATTTGACAGTCATCTCTGCATGTCTAGCATAGACGATTGATAAAACCTTATGTCAATATTTGTGAGCACGGTCAACGAATGTTAACAGATATTCCGGCCGAAGATTGATAAATTTTAGCGGTCTTCGTAACATCAGATAAGTTTCGGTTACCTATTGATATACGCATATTTTTTAAATAATTTCGTTCATTTTGTAAAATTACTGGCTTTTAATGAACGGATTGAACCAACAAAGCTCTTGGAAATGAAAGAAGCTGTATGCGCGATTCTTAGACTTAAATAATGCATCTTTTTTACATGATCTTCACACAGGAAGCCCTGAGGAAAATAATTTCCCTCGGGGAGTATGACATCTTTGGGGATGCTGTGTGGAGGGTTTTTTAAGTAAAGGAAGAAAAGGAGAGTTCTGGGAAGGAAAAGGGTTTAAGGGGTGGGGTAGGAATCTGGGCTTCAATGCGTCCTGGTCATCCTCCTCCAAGACCTAGACAAACCTCACCCCATGAACCCGGGCACCCTTGCTAAATCACCAAATTGGTTATCCAATAAAGGTTCCCGGGGCGGCGGTACCCATTCCCGCCTCCCAAATTGAACACAATCAAATTTTTCCGTTCGGTCTTTGAGAAACGAAAACAGTTGAAATATGAACAAAGACCTCATTAACTAATTAACTTCCGTTTAGTTACAAAAAGTAAATGCGGACTGTCAATGCATATTTAGGTTAATATTTCAATCCAACATCATCAATTTATTAATATTTTTATGTAATTGATTGGCATTTGACTTTTCGGGATGTGAATTCTTAGACAGGTAAGCCAATGTTGCCAATATATTGTATGTGTGTTGATTTCTTTTTTATTAGCTGTAAATATCGTTTTGGCTATGAACTGTGAAACCGTGCTCGATATATCGATGTAAAATCGATCGAAAGTTATCGATTTCTCTTGAAAACCCTTGACTCAGTGCGGAAACGGGCAGTCCATCTGATAGATTTGTTTTTATTTGAAAAAATGATTTCTACATTTCTTATCCCAAATATGCTCAGCTCATGCTGGTTAAAATCCTTCGGGTAGGTGTTGTTACACCCTGCATATATTCACAGTTAGTTATATAAAATATTTTTTTCGTAAAGTTTATCTCTGTGGAACTGTATAGTTCGTAATACGTCTTCTAAGCACACGAGAGAGACAAGTAGATGGTAGAATATTTAAACCATTTCAATGCAAGTGTTGGAATTTATCTTACGGATTTCGTAGGATTTTAAAAATTTTAAAACAGTCAAAATACTATACCCTTCTCTTGTTAGAAATCAACTAGAATTTAACTCCACCATTTGGAATCCATATTACAGTACACATGAATATTCCCTTGAGCGTGTTCAACATAAATTCTTACATCACATTAATTTTAACTTGGGAATATCTGTTGAAAACATTAATTACTTCCTTCTGTTACATCTACTGGGACTTGATACATTAAAAGAAAGAAGAATTTTTCTGACTTATTTTATTTATTTAAAATTGTTAATAACTCCTGAACTTATTTCGTTAATATGTTTTCATGTACCGAGTAGATCAGTTCGTCACAAATTACCTTACTATTGTAACAATACAGGATCTAATGCTGAATTATATGCCATAATAAATCACCTGCATATACTTGGTAATAAATATGTTGTTGATGATGTGATAAATATTGAAAGATTATTAACATACAAACATTATTTCATTAAAGCTGTTTGTCAGCGCTTCTCAGTTGGATTATAATCTAACTAGCTTTTGCCCCCGGCTTCGCTCGCATAGTATTAGGGGGGTACCCACAGTGCCTACTCCACCTTCCCTATTCCCACTCCAATCCCCCCCTCCACCTCTCCCCACAAAACCCCCCTCACCCTCCCTCTCCACCATCCCCCCTCCCCCCCTCCGCCCTACCCCCACATCTATCCCCCCCCCCCCCCCTCACCCCCCCCCGCCATACCCGTTACATTCATTTTTTAAACAGCTCGCGTGCCACCTATTGCAATTTTTTAATTTAAATTTCATAATGCCAGAGCTCTAAGTTATAGCCTATAGCCTCTTCTGATGTATGAGCTATATTATTGTAAAGTTTCATTAAAATCCTTTCAGTGGTTTTCGCGTGAAAGAGTAACAAACATACATCCATACAAACTTTCGCCTTTATAATATTAGTAGGATATACTTTGAATGTTTATATTCTTTATCAATGTTTACTTCTAGAATTTTAAATTTATTTCTTCAATACTTAGGTACTTTACGTAGTAATTTTTTAAATCATAATATCTTGTATACAGTCATGTGTATGAGATTTTCTTTTTCCTTATATTTGTATTTATAATAGCTTACTATTTTTATTTTATGCTGTCACTTCAATATGTGCTTTTTAATTTTTGTTTCATATGAATACTTTTTTTCTTAACCCCTCCGCAACGTAAGTAGATATAAGCGTTAAAAATAGGACAGCAGTCAAGTACAATAAGCGTGTTTATACGTCAGCGCGTGTGTTTCCATAGAAATCATTCTAATTCCGTTATTGTTTTAGTTACATCCCTAAAACAAAAAGTAAAAGGTAGATAGTAGATCAAACTGCACATCCCTATCAAGTTGTCTATGGAAATACATAACAGAAATCAGTTGTCAATCGTGTAGTTGACAAAAATATTTAGAATAAGTATTGTTGTTTACATAATCTGTGATTTCTGTAATTTTAGTACCGTTTTCACATAAAAACATCACGTGAGTCATTCTTACGTATTTTTAATGTTTGCGTTCTAAATTTTAATATTTACAAATGCTAATATTTATTTGTAATACAATAATTTGAAAGCCTATTTTGTATCCTTTCTAAAACAGTTTTTACTATTCGGCTACGTTCAGAAATGTTTCATTTATAGAGCTTTAATTGTGAAGCGGTAATAACAAAAAGTTTTCGTAAAATGTCATTTTGTTAGAGACACCAAAAGCGAATATTCTCGAAAATTCGGAGGGGTTAACTATGTATATTCTTTATCCTTTTCAAATTATTGTAATTCCTATGTAAAAGCCGTTAATAGGCGTTAATTCATAATAAATAAATAAATATGAGCTCTCACTCTCTCTTAGCTAAGCTATCAGCTAGTCACTATGTATCAATCATCTGTATTCTTTATATTGATGAATTTAATCTTTTAAACTATGCGTATTATTTCTTATCAAGTATTCTGTAATACAAGTACGAGTATAACAATCTATCTTACCACTGATAACGATTTTGGTGCTGAGAATGGTTCCTCCGCATATAAAAGAGATTTCAGGTTGTCTTTCATACACTGCCACGTGCCAAGGTAAGGTGTCCAGTTTGGCGACAGGTGCGTTGATGATGAATGTAGCGCCGTCGGCAATCTCAAGTCCACAGTCTATAAGATAGAAAAGTTTTCAATTAATCACTACACTAATTACATTTTGTATAATTACGGCTAATGCAGATTTAAAAAGAGCGGGAGAATGCCTTGTAATCAGGACCCGATCTGACAATACGAACAACAATCCATAAATAGACAATCCTTATATAAATATTAATATATTTCTCGTAGTCTCAGAAATAAAGACCTGCTTTTCCTCAATCAGCACTCGACTAACTATGGTTATAACTCACCACTGTCCAGAATGTGTTAACTGGTCAACTCACGTCAAGACCTTGATTTTTTTGGTATTAGCTAAAATGATTTTTGTCGCTCTTTAAACAAATGAAGATATGTCCTATTCACCCTAATTTTTGCAAGGTCTTGACGTGACTTGACACTTATTTTTTCTTCTATTTTCACTGTTTGTCTTTGCTTTCATGTACCATCCGAATCCTTACATTGTTCATTTCTATACTTCGTGATACTTTGCTTTAAATTGGAGGTAAGTCCGTAAATAAATAAATAAATAAATGTTTCACATTGTTAACAGTAACAAATTCAATACACACTGCTCTGTAACTACTTTATAGTACCTACCTACTTCTTTTATATTATGTAATTGTTTTATACCTTTTATTTTTATAATAATTATAACAAACTTACATACACTTATAATAGCAGAAAGAAAATTTTAAATTACATACTTTTGAATGTATCTATAACTTTGTGGTTATCCATTATAGATAAATGAAACAATGTTACTTCGTTTGAACCACTTGTATATTTGTTTAAAGCGACCGGTTTCGGAACGACCGTTCCTTCTTCAGGGATAGTATACGTTTACCCTGAAGAAGGAACGGTCTTTCCGAAACCGGTCGGCTTTAAACAAATATACAAGTGGTTCAAACAAAGTAACATTGTTTCATTTAACTTTAAATTACATTTACAATTGCAGAAAATTAACTATTTTTATATTGATTGCTAAAAAATGTTTTACACCTCTGCCACTGGTATGTTTCTAGTACCTGAGCTGCAATGGAATCATGTTTTGAGTAATATTTTGACAATAATTGGCACAAAATTATAATTCAGCATATATTTACCCCGCAGAACATAGAAAAATTAGAACATAAATACTAGATTCACGCGCAACGACGGGTTAATAGTTCCGAAATTTAATAATAAGTATGGACAGAGAACATTTGAATACAACACACCGAAGATATTTAATTTATTACCTGACACTATAAAGCGATGTAATTCTATGAATAAGGTTAAATATATGGTGAAAAATCAATTGGCGTAGCAGAACTGCTTTGTTGATGTTTATGTATTAACTATACTTTCAATTTTTAAAAAAAAAATTAAAATCTATACTGCTTATTGAATTCTTATACCTACTTGTGATGTGCCTGTTTATGTCTTTCATGCTCAGTTTATTATTTGTGTACTATATACTTGTTATGATGCTCCTGTACCATGTAAAAGCCTTCAAGGCGTACATAAATAAATAAATTTGTCTCCACGCATTTGACTCAGTGATCATACTTAGAAATACCCACTACAAGAAATGAACAAGCTAACTTTAGGATTAACTAGATTTAGGCGGGACTGATTCCGAATATCCCAATGAAAAAATTCTCAGAGATACTAGCGTCTTTAATCCTTTCGGCATAGGTGCATAGTTGAGAAACACGCCAAACGCGCGCCCAACATGTGTGCACGGTAGACATTTGTCACCTGAGAACGGGTCGGTTCTACGACTTGTTCTTGTGTTGAACAGCTGGGCTGTGGAAAGATTGGCCGGCCTTTCTGTATCGTCCTTTGAAATTATTTTTCTCGGGACCTCCTGCGTGGAGTTAATATAAAAAAATAACTAATTTTAATTACGTGAACCCAAAGAGATTGCCAAGTGTGAAAAGTTAGTTATTTAGTTGAGTTTTTTCACCTGCTTCGCATTCAGGTAATGGAATGCTCCAGACACCATGGTTACATCTCATCTCATCCAGGGTTTGCGTCCTGGAAAGGGTGTGACCAGTTTTACACTCGAAGAGGACATATGATCCATGCGACATGTCGGGCTGGCAGGGCATGACCAGGTTTTTAGAACTGTAACATGTGTAGTCCACAGTGTACGAGGCAAACAGCTTGCATGGTGCTGAAAAAAATACGTTTCATAAGATGGATTTATTTAAATGATTTTCGCTTTTTCATGATTGTCGCCCCCCCCCCCCCCCCCTTTAATTTCTGAAGAAACTGCTTTGCCCCACATATGAAAAAGAAAAAACGTTTGATGGTGCCCATTGAATTTATAAAAACAGGGTTTAAAAAAAACAAACGAATATTTGATGATACTAGCTTTTTCCCGCGGCTTCGCTCGCGTGGTATTAGGGGATTCAAACTCCGCCTCCTCCACCTTCCCTCTCCCCACACCACTCCTCCCATCAACCCCCTTCCCCCACCTCCTACCCCTCCCCACACCCTCCTCCATCCTTCCCCTTTCCCCTTCCTTCCCTCCCCCCTCTCCCTCCCCTAATCCCCCTCCCCCCATCCTCCACCCCCTCCCCTTTCCCCCTCCACCAACACTCTCCCAACACCCTCCTCTCATCTCTCGCATTCCACTCATTCATTCCAGATACATTCAGTTTTCAAACTGCTCGCGTGCCACCTATTATATTTTTTATACAAATTTCATAATGCCAACATAACGGTGGTTTTATACAAAATAACGAACAAAAAAAAAGAATTCTCCATTTTGGTGCAGTCGTTCGGGTTTATGCGCCTATATACATTTCGGTGATTCATTTTTAGAGATAGTTATTAAGTACGACGCCAACAAAGCACTCTTTTTAGGGTGAATTGCCTACTTTTAAAAAAAACATCGTTTCCAAGGCGACAATTGGTTTGCTTTTTTTCTGACGTTTTCAATAAATCGATTTTGTTAGGGACAGAAAACGTATGATAAATAATTTCATAACGTCAGAGATTATTCATAACGCCAGAGCTTACCATTATATGTAGCCTTTAGTACTCGCAAATAATGTAGCTTTCTATTAGTGAAAGAATTTTTAAAATCCATTCTGTAGTTTTTGCGTGAAAGAGTAACAAACATACATCCATACAAACTTTCGCCTTTATAATATTAGTAGGATACTGTGTTTATAATTGAGCCCTGGAGTAACACTCTAAGATAACATCAACTGCTTTACCATGTAACTAGTTATTAGAAAGGGTTTAGTCAAGCTCCAAACCTAATAACTTTAAGTTTTACCCTATAGAGGGCAATAGTTGTTACCCTTAAGCATATTGCCTTTTACATAGTATAAACGATTGTCGGCAGTTGCACTTTTTTTATTTAATTAATGTAACTTGTTTAGGGTCCTTCCCAGTATCACCTCTCCTTCTTTCCTTTAAAAGAGCCTGTTAAGAATCAAATGTCTCCTTGTTGAGCAAATCTAAAAAAAGGGTAAGTATACATGGATGTATTCGTACAAGTTTGGTAAATAGTCCTGAATACTTACTTGTGCAAGTTGGTATCGGTGTCCAGACGTCATTTCCTTGGCACACGGACAGCTCGTAACTGAGGATGAAGTCAGGACTGCACGAGTAGTGGAGCACGGCAGGCTTGCTCACTTCATTTCCTGGGACTAGGTCCTTCCCCTCAAGGCTGTACCTTCCATTTGCTGGGAAGGGGGGCAGGATACAGCTGCCAAAATTTACGCCACATAAATCACATTGCAAATAATAATGTGAAAACATTGGGGTTTTGGATGAGAACCAAAACCCCAATGTTTTTTTTTTCATTTGCAATGCTGATTAAAAATACATATAAAGGGACATCAGTTACATAAGGTTTTAACAAAGAAATAAAAAATTGCCTTTCCTCACCATAAAGAGAAAATGCTCTTGTGTTTGGTGGGGGAGTTCTAGCTCAATTAGTAAATTAAAATATGGTGTAAGTTAGTAATAACGGTTATTGTAAATAATAACTGGGTTAAAATATCATGTAAAAATTTAATAATAAAAATCATGAAGAGTTTAAAAAATCGTAATATAAATTAAAAATCATTATAAATGAAAGAATCATTTAAGTTAGTGACAAAAATTATTGTAATAAGTAAGTAAGGGATACGTAAGAAAGAACGCAAGATTTATACAATAGTAGACTTAGAGATATAGAAACTGAAATGAGAGAAAAGGAAGAAATGAACGATTTATAAAATAGCAGACTTTAAGATATAAAGTCAACATATTTTAATTTTCTTCCTGACTAATTAGCTACACTGTATTAAATTTGTAACAAATTAAATAGTTATTAGTTTGTAGCCAATTTGAGTACAATTTCGTATTTTTTTATAGTGGAATAACTTATTGAATTAAATTTTAATCTTTGTTCATATGAAGCGGATACTTTGTGATGTGACATTATTAATTTAAAATAAAACAATAACTTTGTAAACACCACTTTTATTTTTATACTTTATGTCGACCGGGTTTCGCTACAACCGTAGCTTCATCAGGGCAGTATAATACTCTACTAACATTGGGTTACATTTGTGTTATAATATATAATTTACCAAAAATGGGCTGGACTCGTCAAGTGGAGGAGGAAGAAGGAGGCATAGATGGAGAATTGGGAAGGGAACGGACGTGTTTTTTATCAATAGGGAACAATCTTAGTATAGGACTTTTATTTAAATTAAGTTGGTTATTTACTACCTTACTATTAGTGTTTATGGCTTTCCTAAGTTCAAGTGCCTCTAAATTATCCAACCTTATACCGATGTCGTTTTTATGTTAAGTGGTTTGCAAATTCTGAAAATCCAGAGCTGTGTAAACATCTAAGATGTTCTTTGACACGGGTGTTTATGTTGCGCGCTGTTTTACCAATATAAAAAAATGCGCAATCGCTGCATTGAAGTGAGTAAATTCCCGAGTGTGATAGACTGTCTTCCTTATCCTTACCGTTCATTAAAAGTTAGCCTATATTATTATTAGTGTAAAATGCTGGTTTGATTTCTGATGGGAGATTTTTAACACTTTTTTGAGAGAAATTATTGATGTACAGGATTCTACGCCATTGATGAGGTTGATTATTATTACTTGGTATATTATTATTATGAGGTGGACTGTTGTATAAAAATTTACTAGTGGATAATTTTTTTAATTTTTTATTTAGAATGTTGTCGACTATATTTGGGTTACAACCCAAATAACCCAACCCAACCCATTATTTTTATTACTTGGTTATATTATTATTATGAGGTGGACTGTTGTATAAAAATTTACTAGTGGATAATTTTTTTAATTTTTTATTTAGAATATTGTCGACTATATTTGGGTTACAACCCAAATAACCCAACCCAACCCAAATATAGTCGACAACATTCTTTTATGTGTGATTGTAAGATTCTAATTTGAATTTTACTGAACAAAACATTTTTTATTTCAATTGAGGAACTATACAATTTTTCCAAAGAAACTTCACTATCTAAAATACAATTATTTTTTCAAACTTTCTTCAGTTAGCTACATTACGGTGTATTGAAAAGCTCAGTCAAAGTTAGCCATCTTTTCGAAACCGGAAACGGAGAGTACAAACAAATGTACATATATACAGATGAAACGCTAGACGGTCTAGTTAAAACAGGACTTCGCTACCACAGTCCGAATAATTAAGGCACCAAAAACACTATGTTGCATTCTAAATAATATATTTAAAATATATCTTTGAATTAAAACACATTACATAACTTACCTCGTATTGGATATTGCTGATACCCCTGGAAAAAGAAAGCATTACATTAGTTTTTAAGTGAATACCGCACAAGAGTCCCAACTGCTCCAACCCTCAGGAGAAAATAAGTCTATGGCATCCCTATTCAGGTTATTTTAAAAAAAAATTAACAACTTAACAAATAAAATCTCAATTTTTTTTAAAATTTGGGAGGCGGGGATGGGCAGCGCCGCCCCAGGAACCATTTATTGGTGAACCAACACCCTGCCCATAGGTCACCAGAGTGGTTCGCTACGTTTTGATGACTTAGCAGGGGTGCCCGGATTCATGGGGTGAGGTTTGTCTTGGTGGCGGATGCATTTGCCACCTACTGCGTGGCGGGCGGATCGGGAGAGACTAGTTGAGGGAGGCCTTTTGACCTCTCTAGCCGAACTCTCTAACCATGGCCTGGCATCGCAGTGGGAAGAATAGATTCATATGTCCGTCACTCTTGGACACACTGACCCCCAGATTCCTACCCACCCCTTTTACCTTTTTTGTTTCTAGATCTTTATTTCCTTCATTTCCCTAAAAAGATCCTCTTTACAACATCCCCAAAGATGACATAGGCCCTGAGGGAAACTGTTTTCCACGGAGCCTTCTGTGTGGAGCTAATGTAAAAAAAAAACAATAATAATAATATAATCTTTTGGTAGAAAGCAGTCACTTTGTGGTTTGACATATTAATTAAAGGAAAACAATCACTTTGTTTGTAACCACGATTTATTGATTTAATTTTTATTTACCGACCGGTTTCGCTTAATACAAGCATCATCAGGGTATAAATTAAAACTGTTATATTATTATATAACTGTATAAATAAAGTTTTAATTTATACCCTGATGATGCTTGTATTAAGCGAAACCGGTCGGTAAATAAAAATTAAATCAATAAATCGTGGTTACAAACAAAGTGATTGTTTTCCTTTAATAATATAATCATTGAAGAAAAAAGTAGTGATCATGAAACTAAAATTTGAAACAGAAAAATCAGAAAAAGACACGGTCACATCTAGGAAATGAACCCAGGACCTTTGCGTTGCCGGGGCTCTGCTCTAACTGGTGAGCTAATAATAATAAAATAAATAATAATACAACTAAGAACTTGCTTATTGGCTGCTATATTTACGTATGATGGCAAAATTCCAGTCCTTGTAGATACAACCGTATCTTTTTCAGATTATGTTTCAAATTTTCGTTTAACCAACCACTGGAGCGATTATGGTCGAAAAATGGACAACTTTTATTTTTCTGCGATTGATAGCGGTCCAAAATTGGACCACATTTTCCTCCCATTCGTAAAACATTTATTTTAATTATTTAAAACATTTTCCCGGCCAGCCATTTATTTTAAAACAGAGCTATTTATTATGACCATATTTATCTATTATGACCATACTCGTAGATGTCGCAAATCCGAACTTCGTACACTATTTTAGAACGGTGCTAAAAATTTTTTTTTTCATATGGATGATATCTTCGTCATTTGGACAGGATCCGAACGTCAACTCAACAACTTTCTTAACCTTTGAAATTCCTTTCATAATCAAATAAAATTTACGATAGAAATAGGCAATGAAAAATTAAACTTTTTGGATTTAACTTTATCTATTATAAATAATAAAATCGATTTTAGTATATATCGCAAGCCAACATACACTGACATAGTAATTCATAAGACCTCCAACCACCCTGTCTCACAAAAACATTCCACCTTCCATTCCATGATACACCGCTTAGTAAATGTCCCAATGTCTTATTATAATTTCATTTCTGAACTTTCTATAATAAAACAAATTGCTATAAATAACGGATATGAACCAAAATTAATTGATAACATCCTAAATAAAAAACTTACCAAATTTCAAAAAATAAATATCCATACAATTCTAATAATATTATGTATCCTGAACCGTCATTTAAAACCTATATTGGAGAGAAGCATTCTCAAATCCCCTTTCGCGTGGCCTTCCCCGATCTTTTTTAGTACCTTGTGGCTGTCAAGTGGTCACCAGATGCTAAACAAAAGTATCTACATACATCTAACTTTTGTTTATGGCATTTTTTTCTCATTAGCGTATTAAATTCCGTCGCTGGCATTTTCGTTTTGTAGTAGCTCCGAATTTATAACGATTTTTCCCCAAAAAAAGCAAGAATTATTTCAAAATCATACTTTAGGTTATAACAGCGAGGCTGTTTGAAGTATTTTAAAATTAAAAACAGAGTTTAAGACCGATAAATGACAATATATGTGGTGAACACAGCAAAGATTGTCTGCATTTTGGGTCCTTTGTTTCTTTGTCTGTTTTCTTTGTTTGTATCTTGTGTTGTGATTGACATGTGTTGTATTGTGTTTGAAACAATGAGCGGGTCCGAAATTTTCTTATCCGATTCGGTAGAGATGACAGTATAGGAAATAAATAAAGTGATTTGATCAAAAGAGTCGAAGTGAAAGTTGCCGAAATTGGCGAAAAAAGATCGATCATCTTTCGGCCCAAGTGAAGCGTATAAGCCATATATAAGCTCATTTATTCTAAACTTTTTGGCTTCAAAAACGAGCTTGGTAAAATATGGACAAGCCGCCGCATGCCGCTACACTTTAAATAATAAATAGGCATAAATTTGAAAATGACATTTGCGAAGTTTCGTTTCAAACCAAAAAAGCATTAATTACTTCATTTACCTAAACTAAGAACCTAATAACCTATTTTATGTTCGTAAATAGTTGTTTCTTGTAATAATTGTTGAAATGAAGTATAATTTCCGTAATCTGTGCATAAAAATGCGGCGGCTTGTCCATGAATTAATACGAGCATGACTCAGAAGATCGGAAGATGCACGGGGAGAGTGGTGCATCAACTTCTCTAGGGATTGGTCTCGTTAATCCTAGATAAATTCTGTGGGGCATTGAGCCATTCCCTCTTTCTGCAGAATGAGTGCCTCAGAAAATCTCTGCAGGAACTGTGAACTGGAGAGTAGAGGAAGGACTCCGGATACAGAGTAGCAGGCAGTGATTACAGATGTTCTGTAGATGGTCTGCGGAAAGAGAGCAAACGCGAACCAGCATCACAGGGACGCAATCCTCAACGAAGTAAAGAGTCAGTGTGTACGGGAAGCGGTTAAAAATATTCCTCCAGCAGCGGGTTATCTTTTTGACCCAAGCAAATTGGAATCTCAGATTAAGCGAATGGGAGGGCTGGATAAATGCCTCCCAATTTCGAGCTTCGCCCCTCAACCATCAACCAGCACGCAGCTGCCCAAGTATAAAGGGCCAGCGAGGAAGCCTTTTCGCGACAGCAGGCCCTTTCGGGAAGGCAGGACGTTTCGCGATAGCAAAGCCTTCCGTGGTGAGCGAACCAACTAACATGAGTCCAGAGGAGGAAGAGAGGACCAACCAGGCCAATTTTGGCAACAAGGATAGTCTGACTATCCAGAGAGAGTTTCAGGGGGGACAGTTAGGACAGTTCCTAAGCAATTGGGATGATTTAGGAGCCCCACCGATGCTGTTAACGATGTTGCGAGGGTACAAGCTACCCTTCCGTCAGAAATCCATGCTAAGTATACTGGCAGACACGGTAAGTTCCACATATAAAACTCATATCACAAAAGAAATGACGCGACAAATAGACAAAATGAAAAAGGAAAAGATATTGGCATCGCCTTCAATATCTCCTTCATTTCTGTCACGGATGTTTCTCATACCGAAGCAAGACGGGTCATTTAGACCGGTTTTCAACCTTCGTCGCTTGAACAATTTTTTAACTATAGGCAAATTTAGGGAGTGTGCCAGTCGCAAGCTACCGGCATTTAATAAGATTGCACCATTTATTCAACCGGGGGACTGGATGGTTAAAGTGGAACCATCGCCGTTTCTTGAGACTCTTTTTTAAGGAGAATTACTTCAAATGAGATGTTTGCCTTTACCTTTGGACTATTATCTGCTCCAAAGGTTTTTACTTATCTTACCAATTGGATAGCGCAAAAATTAAGAGATAAAGGTGTCAGAATAATTGTCTGCTTAGAGAATTTTTTGATAGTATATTAATATATTGAAAATTCATAAATTTGAAACTATTTCAATGTTACAAACTCTGGGGTGGATAATACAATTCCTTAAATCCACTCCAAGTCCAGTTCAGAAAATTGAATATCTGGGAATTATGTGGAATTCAAGGGCTGATTTAAAAGATCTCCCACAAGATAAAAGAGTGAAAATAACAAAGTTACTGAAACAATACATTAATCTAGGTAGATGGTCACTTGAGCAGGCCCAGGGCCTCTTGGGTACCCTCAATTTTGCTAGTTTCACCATTCGTAGAGGCAGGCTTAACCTTCGCATGTTACAAGCAAGCTACCTGCATTCAAACCCACGCAGCTAGACGACCTCAGGTTGAATGGAGCTTGGTCCCAAACACAACAACCACTCCACAGCAATGTCAAAGAAATGCTCGCCGTGCTGGCAGCACTTACTCCTCACGGGCCAGAGCTGTCAGACTCGGGTCTTCTTACCCAGTCAGACAACAAATTAGTGGTCGCATACCTTCGCAACGAAGGCGACAAACGATCCAAGGCATTGCTCGAAGCTACTCGTCAAGTCCTTCAAATGGCAGACACGTATCACATTTCACTGTCTGCCCACTACTTACCGGGAATTCGCCACAACCTCACGACTGATGCCTCGGACTGGGAATGGTGCGCGCAGCTAAACGACCTCAGGTTGAATGGAGTTTGGTCCCAAACACAACAACCACTCCACAGCAATGTCAAGGATATGCTCGCCGTGCTGGCAGCACTTACTCCTCACGGGCCAGAGCTGTCAGACTCGGGTCTTCTTACCCAGTCAGACAACAAATCGGTGGTCGCATACCTTCGCAACGAAGGCTACACACGATCCAAGACATTGCTTGAAGCGACTCGTCAAGTCCTTCAAATGGCAGACACGTATCACATTTCACTTTCTGCCCACTACTTACCGGGAAGGTTCAACGAGGTAGCAGATCAACTCTCCTGAAAACGTGAACCTCCGAAATGGCATCTTTTACCGGCTGCAACAAAATTAGTTTTTGCAAAATAGGGGGTGCCAACTATAGATCTGTATGCATCAGAAGCCCACGTCGTAGAAGATTATGTGTCCCTCAATGCATTCGACAAAGAGGCAAAATTTTTCAATGCTTGGACTCAAGAGTGGGATTTTCCTCTAGTTTGGGTTTTCCCCCCGCCGTGCCTTATGCCGAGAGTTCTAGCACACCTGAACCGGGTCAAGGAACTATACTTGATTGTAGCCCCGAGATGGAAGAAGGTATTCTGGAGACCAGACTTCAAAAATCGAGCAGCGAGTCCTCCATTCACCATATTGAAACTGATAGAAGTGCTGATAGACACCAGAACCTTGAAACCCCACCACAAGTAGAGGATTTCATTTTGGAGGTGTGGAAGTGCCGGGGTGGAGTCAGTCATTAACAGATTGGTCGGACAAACAGAAAGATTTTTTAAAGCCGGGTTGGAGAGAGTCCACCCTTAAAACATACAAACCGGCTTGGCTTAGGTGGCAAAGGGGGCATTAAATCATGGGGTAAACCCGAATGTCCCTACAGGAAGTAACCTAGCACGATTTTTAACAGATCTTAGTCTAGAAGATAGTCTCTCTCCCAGCACAGTTCGACTTCATAAATCGGTAGTAACAACTTTCAGTAGCCCTGAAGAAGGAAACCGAAGTTCACATCCTCTAGTCAGACAAGTACTCAAAGCCGCAGCATTAAAACATCCTAAATTGGCTAAATCTCCTATCTGGGATCCTTTAGTGGTGTTGACCTGGTTAGAAGCTAACCCACCCAAAAAGTTGAATCTCTTTGAAACATCAAGCAGGGCAGCGACTTTACTTTTATTAGCTTCGGGACGAAGAGGGCATGACCTGACCTTGTTACAGTGTTCACCAGACAAATTATCCATAGATGAGGAAGGGGTCTCGTTATGGCCAGTTTTCGGTTCCAAAACAGACTCCGCTACGTACCAACAGTCAGGTTGGAGGCTGTTAAATGGCAATCAACCAAATATAGACCAAACATACTGGATTAAGGAACTTGTTGAAATCTCCAAAGAACGCACAGAAGACAGAAACAAAGCAGAATTTAACAGAACTCTTCATCACTACATCAGGAGCAGTTAAGGCAGCTTCAAGAACAGCCATTGCCCGTTGGGTTAAAACGATTCTGGAAGAAGCTAAGACCACAGCTGCACCGGGAAGCGTACGGGCAGCAGTGGCATCACTTAACTGGCTGGATAATTTTAGACTGGATGACATCCTGGCTCGAGGGAACTGGAGGAGCCGGGACACCTTTGCCAAATTCTATAGAAGAGAAGTTAACACTTCTCTAGAGGTAAATAGGGCATTGTCTGTGACTTCTCTATTTCACCCACTGTAACACATGAGTAGGTATTCCAGTGTTTCACATATTTTAATATCATCACATTAGCGTTAGTGGTCACCAGTCGATAACAAACAGATCTCAATATAGGTTTTATTGACGGTTCAGGATACATAATAAAATAGTTTTACCTACCAATAAAACTTATATTATGTACCTAACCTCATTTAAAACCTAGGCAATCACTGCCTGGTGAGAACTAATGAGAAAAAAATGCCATAAACAAAAGTTAGATGTATGTAGATACTTTTGTTTAGCATCTGGTGACCACTTGACAGCCACAAGGTACTAAAAAAGATCGGGGAAGGCCACGCGAAAGGGGATTTGAGAATGCTTCTCTCCAATATAGGTTTTAAATGAGGTTAGGTACATAATATAAGTTTTATTGGTAGGTAAAACTATTTTATTAATGATAAAGAATGGCGTAAAATTTTGTATATTAATAATTTTTCAGTTCAATGTTGCAAAAATCTCCCTTCTAATATTAAACCAGCGTTTTATACAAGAAATAATATCGGTAATTTTTTGAGAAATACTAAAGATAAAGACCATAAATTGACTAATTCCGGAATATATAAACTCAAATGCAATGATTGTCCCTCATTTTATATTGGAAAAACAACTCGTAATTTTGAAATCAGAATCAAAGAACATTTAAGGTGTCTTAATAATAATAATTTTTCTGAGTTCGCTAACCATATCATTGAAAATAACCATAGTTTTGAAAAAAACACAGGGATAAATATTCTTCATATTAATCATAAAGGAAAACGTTTAGATAACTTAGAAGCTTTGGAAATTAAAAAATCCCTTAAAAATAATGAATCTATTATCAACAAACAAAAATATTGTCATAAAGCCCAATCATGGATTTGTTCCCCTACCCACCCACTCTACACTAATACCTACCCTCCCAATCTACATTATTAACTAACAACGGCTCCACCCCTACCATAATAAAACATTGTTCTAAACTGTCAAATTAGTATAAGCTTTCCCTGACGAAGGAACCGAAGGTTCCGAAACCGGTCAGATTTGCACATTATATAAGTGGTTTATACAAAGTTGTATTGTTTCATTTTTCTATAATGGATAACCACAAAGTAATAGCTACATTCAAAAAAAAAAAATTTTTCTCGTCGAATTTATAATAAGCTGTTTACGGTTAAAATCATGTTAAAATTAAGTCATTTTTCCATAGATTTGAACCTTTCATTATCAAGTATACCACAGACAATAGACAGAAATCTAAAATATTCTATGTTGACTCCTCACTAATAAGTACCTACCCTCACGGCAGTTTCAAAGTAACAACACGCAGGATTCGCGCGGTTATAATCTTTACGATTTTTTTTATAAATCCTAAAAATATGAGTTAAAAAGTAAAATACATTTAATTCATTGGCGCTATATAGCACTCATAGACATATGAATATATATATTTTTTTTTTGTTTAAGGCAATTCACCCTAAAAAGAGTGCTATGTGCCGTTAAAATAAAGGGAGATGATTATATTTTATGACAAATCTATAAGGGCATGGAAAATCTCAAATATTGAAGTCATTTAAGTCTATGAACTTATATAGGACGGAAAAAACTCTTGAATTATTGAGAGAAAGCAAATATGGAATACTAAGGGGAGATTGGTGGGTGATTTTAATAAGTAAACGATAAATGCCTTTGAAGGAAGAATGATTTTTACAATTAAAGAATACATGGTCAAGAGTCTCATTTTCCACGCCGCACTGACAAAGTGGACTATCTAGGACTCGGATTTTAAATAAGTGGGATGCAACAGAGCAGTGGCCGATTCTCATTCTCGAGATACAGGAAATAAATCTTTTGGATTTATTCTTGCCGTGGAACCAAGGTTTACTTGGAATATGGTTTTGGATTCCAGCATAAAAAGCACCAGTTCGGGATTTCGTATCAGCCCAATTTTCTTCCCAGGAGCGAATCATGTTGAATTTAAGAATAGGGATGACGTCAGAGAACGGAATTCTAAAATCTAAAGGAATAGAGCCAGATATTGTTCCAAATTTAGCGAGGGAGTCGGCTTTCTCGTTACCTTCAATTCCTAAATGTCCAGGGATCCAAACCAATATTGTCTCGAAATTTAATTCATTCAATGATTTGAGGATATTTTTGATATTACAAATAATGTAATCTTCTGGATAATGAATGACATTTGAAGAAATTTTCAGTACTGCGCTTAGAGAATCAGTGCACAGTAAGGCTCGACGAATATTGAGAAGCTGAATTTGAATTAAAGCTTGTTCAATTGCGAAGCATTCTGCAGTAAATATAGAAGTTTCTTTAGGCAATTTATAAGACAGATCTAAATTGAATTCGGGAATATGCACCGCAGCTCCACAATCTTTGTTTTCAGACTTAGAACCATCTGTATAAATGAGTGAAAATCCAGGATACTTGGAAGAAATAATGTTTTTAAAATTTTCCTCGACATTTTGATTAGATGAGGTTAAAATGTTAGTCCGAAAATCAGAAGTTATTATGTTGGGGATAAAATTGATAGAATCAAATGGGATAGTGAAAATAGGAAGGATTGGATCTTTCTGTAGATTTTGTAAGGAAGAAGAAAGAGATTTGAATGAAAGAAAACTTTTTAGAAGAAGAGGAAATCGATTTTTATCTGTCAATCTTTTGTCGTTGTTTAAATTGTTGAACAAATGATCAAGACTTTGTTCTAAAGGATGACACGATATAGAAAAAGATTTCAGAATATATTTATCAGCCAGAAATTGTCTTCTCAAAATTAAGGGAGGCTCAACACATTCTACCTGAAGAGAATTAATTGAAGAAGATTTCATCGCTCCAATAATCATTCTGAGAGCTTTGGATTGAATTCTTTCAAGTTTTTTATCCAAATATTTAGGAAGAGGATCGAAAAGAAATGTACCATAATCCAAATGGCTTCGCACAAGGGCACTATACATTAATTTAAGAGTAGTAGGATGAGATCCCCACCATACTCTCGAAACAGCACGCATCATATTAAGCCCCTTTTCACACTTAGACGAAATTTTTTGAATATGCGGGAGCCAGGAAAGTTTATGATCCAAAAGTAGCCCAAGAAATTTAATTTGCTTAACGATTTGGAGAGGGACATTATCAAAAGAGACAGAAAATGGGGGTAATTTTCTTTTGCGTGTAAAAGCCACGACCTTGGTTTTAGAAGTAGCTAAATTCATCCCATTTGCCAACAACCACACTTTAATATTATGTAAAGCCATATTTAATTCCTTCGCAGCGTGGAATAGATTTTTGTGAGATAAGTATATAAGGAAATCATCAGCAAAATAAAGTCTCTTGATAGATGAAGGAATTGCAATGTCTAAGTCACTTATATAAATATTAAACAACAATGGACTGATTACGGACCCCTGGGGTAGCCCTTTCCATAGTTTGCGATTTATCGTTTTTGAGGAAAAGTGCAAAATAATGGATCTGTCTGTTAGCAAATTAATAATAAATTGAACTAATTTTAAGGGTATTTTTAATTTTATTAATTTTTCTTTCAATACGTTAATTAGTACATCGTCGTAAGCTGACGAAAGATCAAGAAATGTGGCCAATGTTGAAGAATTAAGGGACTGGGAGATACGGATGTCTGTTGTCAACACACTTAAATTATCCATGGTTGATTTCTTTTTCCGAAAGCCATACTGATTTGGAGAGATAATTCTGTGATTTTCAACAAACCATTCCAATCTGTTCTTTATCAACTGTTCTGCTACTTTAATTAAACATGACGAAAGAGCAATAGGACGATAGGAAGAGATATCAGATGGGTTTTTCCCTGGTTTTAAAATCGGAAGGATTTTTTGAACTTTCCAGACTTCCGGGATAAATCCCGTTTCGAACATGTAATTAATTAGGGATAAGAAATATTCAACCGACATGTCCGAGAATGCTTTAATGAAACTATATAATATTCCATCGGGGCCCGGTGAAGAGTCTGGTAGGGAATTAATTACTCGTTTCAATTCACTAACTGAAAAAGGAGAGTCCATCCAGTTGGAATGAGTTGGATAACAAATAAAGGAAGGCATTTCTTCTAATCTGGCAACTGATGGCGGCGCTAACTTATCCGCAAAGCCTATAATAATTTCTTCTGGAATGTGTTTGGAACGCTGCGGAGCATAAGAAGAACCGAATTTTTTTAAATTGGACCAAACAGAAGACTGAGGAGATTCCGGAGACAGGCTTTCACAGAATTTTCGCCATCCAGACCGCTTTTTATTTTTCAAAATACGTTTAGCTTCTGCCTGAGCGCGTTTCACAGAAAGGTAATTTTCGAAAGACATACATTTCCGGAAAATAGAAATTGCATTTTTTCTGGAGTTAACGACATCAGTGCATTCTTTATCCCACCATGGAGTGGAATGTTTTATTTTAATGTTATCATTACGTTTTTGAAGAGTTTTTTCTGCGGCTTTTATTACCATATTAGGAAATAATTCACATTGAGATCTGATGTTCACCAGAGAAGAATTAGTTGAAAGAATAATGGAGTCCAATTCCAAAGAAAAAGTTCTCCAATTCGCATCTTTAGTTTTAAATTTAAAACTATTGTTTGTCGAAAAGGAATGAGAGGATGTTAGATGGTGGAAGGAGATTATTATAGGAAAATGGTCACTGGAAAGGGGATCTGCAAGAATGTCCCAAGAACATATGGGTATCAACGAAGATGAGCAAAGAGACAAATCAACCGCACTTTTTCTATGTTGAGGAGCAGTCAAACGAGTTGGTGATCCGTCATTTAATATACATAGATTATATGTATCCATAAAATCTAACAGATTACGGCCAGAACGGTTTGTTAATTCACTACCCCAAGAGGGAGAATGAGCATTAAAGTCACCGAGTAACATATACGGGGGACGAATCTGAGATATAAACGAAGCCCATTCGTTTTCAACAAAAATAGTAGAGGGAGGAATGTATATTGATAGTATTGTAATATCAGATATAATAGCTGCTACTATCTGAAAACTATTGGGGAGGGAGTGAAAAAAGATTTCTTTAAAAGGAATAGAGTTATGAATGATAAGAGCAGAGCCACCCTTACCATCAGGTCTATCATGTCTAAGACAATGATAACCAGGGATCTTAAAATGATACGAGGTTTTTAACCATGTTTCAGAAATGGCAGCAACTGAAATGTTATGTTCATCAAGTAATTTTACAAGTTCAATTTTGTTAGAGAATAGACTTCTACTATTCCATTGAAGAATTTTGCTCAGTTTCGGATACATTGGGGAGACAGGAGAGTAAAGATTTAATATACTCAGCAGCGTTGGACGGTACAGTATTGTTATTTGAAAGAATCGAAATTAAGAGAGTAATTAAAGTTTGGATGAAAGAGGAATTTTCCGTTAGAACTTTAGGGAAATTATCGGTAGAGGGATAACTTTTTAAGGCATTCCCATTGGGAGCCTGAGATGTATTATTCCCATTCGGGTTAAGCAAAAGATCATTATGTTGTTTTTTATCAAAGGAAGGAATAAATTTAGGTTTAGATTTTAACGGCTTGAAAATGGTTTCTCTGTGGGAAGATGACTGAGGAGATTTAGGGGAAGAAAATTGAAAGATAGATGGATTAGATGATATCTCTGCAAAAGATTTTTTTGCAGGAGGGAATAATTTAGACGCCTGGAAGTATGAAATATTTTCTGAAGCCATTGATTGCTTGATGTTCCTCTGTCTAGACAACTCTGGACAGGCCACACTTACAGCAGTATGGTTACCCTTACAATTAATGCAAATTGGGCTTTTAGTTGAGTTTTGACACTGTTCAAATTGATGATCCTCTCCGCAATGGAAGCAACGCGGAGGGGAACGACAAATGGGTTTAGAATGCCCAAATCTGCAACAGTTGAAACACTGGATTGTGGGGAATCTATATATTTCGACGGGAAGAGAGTTATAATAAATGAACACCCGGGATGGTAAGATTTGGCCTTCAAAAGTTAAAACTACGGATTGAGAGGGTTTCCAAATGGTGGTTCCAGAAGAAGAATCTTTGAAATTTAAACGACGAGCTTTTAAAACTTTAGGAGTAACTTGGGAGTCATTAAGAGCATCTACAATTTCAGATTCAGAGAGATCGGTAGGTATACCTTTCACTCTGCCCATTCTGGTTAAGTTGAAAGTAGGTATAAATGCTTTGAATTTATTATTTGACAAAGAACCAATTTTTTTAACAAAGTCATTAGCAAAGGTGGAGGATTTAAATTCTAAGGATAATTTATATCTGCCTTCCGGCTTGATGGAACCATTTATTATTCCAAGGTTATGATTTTTAGAGCTAAAAATGAATTTTCCGAAATCCAGAGGATGAATTATTTTCCCCTGTTCAGTCTTTTGCACATTAACTATAAATGGAGCTGAAGAGGACCTAGAATACATCAATTCAATAGTTTTAGCTTCTGTAGGAATAGAATCATTATGAAGGATTGGGGATTGCTTGGATTGAGAAATAGAAATAGGTTTAATTTTGAGAGGAACATCAGGACTAAGCGAAGGTCGTCGTTTTCGGGAAGGAATAGTTATAGATACTTGACTGCCGTCAGTATCATAGCCATCAGAAATATTAAATATGGACTCAGGGTCTGGTGGCCGATTCTCATCCTCCTCCATATTACAAATTAATTAACAAAAAAAAAAAAACAAACAAAAAATTAATTACAAAAATTAATAATTAAAAATAATAGAGTCTATTAGACTGACTGTACGCACTCAATCGTAAATCAAATAATACAATGGATTAGTAACGAAAACGAAAAGGTAACAATAAATTCTTATCTGAGTGTAGACAGCAACACAGCAAGTAACCACATTACACGTCTATACTGCTTCACGGTGCGATCCGAACTCCATGAATATATATAGACCTGCCCTAAATGATAAAAGCGTATTATTTCCCCCTCCCCATACCGGTTCCTTGGAACCGGCTGGGCTTGCGAGAGCCTCGCCTGAATCTAAAAAATGTGACGTCATCATTCTTGTCCGGACCGGCGTCGAGCTCGCTTCGTACATTTTACGAAATAACACGACAAAAATTCTAGCTTATGCTATACATTATACCCTAAAATATGTCGATCATAACGAATGTGGGCGGTTCTCCAGTGTGCTCTTCGCTGGTTACAGGGGTAAGTAAATTATGAAACATTTATAAAAGTGTCTTAACTAAATACGGCAACAAAATATTCGAATGTGAAAACATGCGAACTTTACTTTGCCGTATTTGGACTTGCAAATGTGTTAATAACGTGGCGAGCAATTCGCGCTCCCACGTAAAATGGTGTATTCATTCAAAAGCAGATTTTACTTTGAAGATCTAAATGGTGGTATTATAATGCGAGATGCCTTTATACTGTCAGATTGATTTTTAACAAACACAGTCATCTTGCCCCTCTTCGCACCGCCATAGTTGATTTTTCCCCTCATCTGTATATTCTCGTCCATTAAATTTGGATGTCTGTGATGGCACTGTAATAAAGCTTTCATAGTTTTTTATTTTTCCATGTTAAAATTCGAAAGTATGATTTTTTAAATTTTGGAGAAAAATTTTAAAAATAATCTTCTTGGAAATCGCGAGCAATCGATGCGAATTTATTTATTTCGCGTTATCTCTCCGATGATTCTGAGTCGCTGGTATTATCTTCAATGATTAAAAAATAATTATTCCTACATAAAATTATTTCACATATTTATGCAATAAAGGATTATTTTTCTTTGCACTGACCCAATTCATTGCCTAGGTAGGCTGTTGGGGTCGGCTCTTCTCGTTCTCAGGTTATATTGCCTGCTTCGCTGTGTCTCCGTCTTATGTGCCCATACCATCTCAACTGTCAATCTTCCAACTTACGGTTCATGACATTTAGGCTACTACGAATGCGTGTACTTTTAATCTTATCTAATAAAAGATATTTTTTTGTGAATACCGCACAAGATTCCCAACTACTCCCTTCTGAAGCCAGTGAGACTATGGCATCCCCAATCGGGGTATGTTGTGAGGCTGAAGGTAGTGGGGAGGGGAAGGAGATAGGGAAGCGAAAGGCGGGGAAGTACCTGACTATTCAGATCTGGTCACCAAACACGGCTAATGCCATTTCAAGCAACGTTTCAATTCTGAATGGTGGTCTTACACCAGGGCGATACTGAGAGTATCTTCCACTCTGGAATGTGCTGCAAATATACTATGGAGAAAGTAAGAAATAAAATATTACAAATTTTTGTTTTTTTATATGAATACCGCACAAGAGTCCCACTGCTCCCGTCTGAAGCCAGTGAGACTATGGCGTCTCCAATTGGGTTATGTTGTGAGGCTGAAGGTAGTGGGGAGGGAAAGGAGATTGGGAAGAGGAAGGTGGGGAAATACCTGGCTATTCAGATCTAGTCACCAAACACGGCTAATGCCATTTCTAGCAACGTTTCAATTTGTGAATGGTGGTCTTACACCAGGGCGATACTGAGAGTATCTTTCACTCTGGAACGTGCCGCAAATATACTATATATTATTTAAAATGAATGAACTGTGAAATAACACAAATTAATTAAATAAAATTTATTTGCCACGTCGGGATTCGATCCCCCCCCCCCCCCCCCCCACCCCCCTCCTCGCTACGCTACTGGATAAAAGATATGCCAAAATCATAAAAACCAGAGCCAATTCAGTACTTTCATGAATATATCCGTAAACTGGGTACTTGAAAGAATAACAATCCGCAGAGATATCCAGGGCAACAAAAAAAAATACATTGTTGAGCTGTGTTATGTATGCAATGAGTAAAGAAAAATATATATATATATATGCAAACAAATATATTAAATGGACAACAAAATTATTCGCTTTTAATTTTAAATTTGTCCAGGAGTCGCCGATTAAAATTCCCCAGGTTGATACGTGCTGTTGCGTTTGTATGTAGACTCCCACAATTGTTGTTGTTTGTTTGAGAATGAGTGTGTTGATTTAAATTTTAACACATAAGTTAATTTTTTCTTCTCTCCAAATAAGAATCCAATCTAGTTTTAAATTGGTTTATATTATTAGTAGCATCGATGACATGTTGTGGAAGTTTATTCCATTATTTATAAAGAAGACTGATTACATTAGTTGTAGTTAGTAGCTACCTAATCATTTTAATTATGCTAATAACCGATGCAAATCATTAAATTCCATTATGAATCGGTTGCACAACTTAATGGGCATGTGCTATTGATATGCTGAATACCAATGGCGGTTCATGGGGTTGAAAAGTTGGCGGTTTGTAGGATAGTTTGGACGGCACAAACGTTTTAGTAAGTACTAGCTGGTTCCCGGCATGCGTTGCTATGCCATTAAATAAAGAAATTGTTTCTCACTGCGTGTCCTTTCCCAATCGTCCCGTTCCCCTTCCGCCTCCCCTTCCTCTCCCACGTCCCCTTCCCCTTTCGTGTTCCCACTCCATTCCTCCACCTTCCCTCTCCCCACTCCACTCCCCCCTTCCCCCATCCCACGAATCCCCCTTCCGAATTCCCCTTCAACTCGTGGGTTCCCCTCCCCCCACTTCCGCGAACCCTTTAAAGTTCCTCATCCCCCTCCCAACTACTGCAATTTTTTTATACTAATTTCATAATGCCAGAGCTCAATATTAGTGTTATACAAACCCTGTCCTGACAATAACGAACACAAAAAAAAAAAATTCCAATTTCTGCAGTCGTTTGGAAGTCATGCGCGTACATACAATTCCGCGATTCATTTTTATTTATATAGATAGATAGAAGATAGATAGATATATAGATAGATGGCTAGATAGATAGATAAATAGATAGATTGGTAGATATATTATGAATACTTACACCTACCTTAGATACCTTACTAAAAAAATCAATGGAACTATTACTGGAATCTGGGGGCCAGTGTGTCCAGGAGTGGGGGACATATGAAAACTGTGGTGCAAGACGATGAGCCAAGAGAGTCCGGCTGGAGTGGTCAAAAGGCCTCCCTCAACCAGTCTCTCCCTATCTGGTACGCCACGCAGTCGGTGGGCAGATTTATCAGCCGCCAAGATCTAGACAAACCTCACCCCTTGAACTCGGGCAACCCTGCTAAGTCTAAGTTTGGGGTGACCTAAGACAGAAGTGTTTGTTATCTAATAAATGGTTTCTGAGGCGGCGATACCCATATCCACCTCCCAAGTTAAATTAATCCAAAGGGCCGTGCTTCTTTTGTACCTACTGCCGCCTAATACCATAAATAATCTCATAACCAAATAAAACTTGGTGAACTAGAGCGCTAGGGCTAATCGCGAATGATCGATTCTACTGCGGAAGTGTTCGTTTTTTGAGGCGCGCCTCAAACTGAACAACACGCGGCCGCGCAACGGCTACAGGTCATTTCGATTCCGTGTGACTCTCCCACATGAATGAACATGAAATCTGTGGTTCTCGGAGGCTGGCCCTATCTCTGCCTCCCTAGCGTATTATTGAATTGCATTGTGTAGTAGCTGTGCGCAGTGAGCGGAAATCCGCGCACAATATGAACACAATGTATCCTAGTGAAATACAAAAACATTAAAAAAAAAAATTTAAATTAAATTTGAAAGTTTTAAACTGAAGTAACTTAAAGACTACCACAATTTATTAATTGGTATTATTTAGATATGATTTTAGATTTTCACGGTCATTTTCGTAATTTATTTGTGGGGTGTTGTGCTACCTCCTTCTTTAGCCAACTTTTCGGACAGCATTACACTGTCCATCATCAGGGTAGATGTAGATGAAGACGGATCTGCCCTGATGATGGAATCTGTAACGCTGTCTGAAAAGTTGGCTTAAGAAGAAGGTAGCGCAACACGGCATTACACCCCAAAAATAAATAAGAAAAAGGGTATTATTTAAATTTTATTTTATTAAATGAGATCCCTGAGACATATGTGTGATAAAATAATGTATGATCGTGTGAAAAATGTGGATATCCGCAAAGAATGTAAGGCTGATGTAAGCATAATGAGTAAGATTAAGAAAGGGACCCTCAGATGGTTTGGGCATGTAGAGCGAATGAACGAAGAAAGTAGTGTAGAAAGAATATACGACGCGAAAGTGAATGGTAGAAGAAGTCGGGGACGCCCGAGGAAGACATGGCACGATCAAGTGAATCAGATTCTTGAGTCGGGCCATGTCAAAAGTCAGAATAATAGAAGAGAATGTATGAGACGATGTATGAATGTGAGTGAGGCAAAGAGTGTGTGCCAAGACCGGGTTGTTTGGGGGTCCGTCCTCTCTGCCTACCCCTGTGGGGAAACGGCGTGATCGTTAGTTAATTAGTTATTTTATTAAAAATTTTACATATTTTGGATGTATGGATACGTGTATCTGTTTTTTTTCATTTTTTTCTTCTCTATTTTTGAGGAGGCACAACCTCCCCTGCCTCGTAGCCTCAACCGCCACTGCTGTCTATCATTTCGCTGCGTATATGCTATCAATAATAGGAAATAAATACGATATAAAGTAGAACAAGATTATTACTTACATAAATTAATCAATACAAAAACAAAGCAAATATAACAACACGCCATTCTTGAATTAGTGCGGGTTTACTTTCAATATTACAATATGTTTATTACGTTTCATACTATGATCTATAATAATTTATTTGCTACTAGCGAGTAGCGAGTTCCCGGTAAGCGTTGCAATACCATAAAGAAATTTTCCATTCGTTTCCGTTCTCTTTCCGTCTGCCCTTTCCCCCTCCCGGATTACCCTGCCCCTCCCTCCTTCCCAAACTCCTACTAAACTACATACATTCATTTTTCAAACAACTCACGCACCACTTTTTTTCACTTAAAAATTGCACCTTACAATTTTTTAATACAAATTTCATAACGCCAGAGTTCACCGGCAACAAATGTAAGCACAACAACTCACCAAAGTTTTATCGCAATCGGAGGAATAGTATAGGAAATAATTTTACAACTCCAGAGCTCACTGTTATATATAGAAAGCATCGCGAGCATGCGCACATCAAATCATCAAAATTTCATCGCAATCGGATGAATGGTTTAGGAAAACACAAAGGACAAATAAAGAAACATTCACTTTTATATTTTAAGATTACATCTGTTCATTATTTAAAAAGTTAACATCACTATTTATCCTCAACTAGCTGACCCGGCGCACTTTGTACCACCTTAGAATCAATAAATGTTGTGTTTACTTATTAGCTAAATTAAATTGATTTTTTATATTAAGTTAAAAATTACACATTGAAGCAATTATCGATGCGCAACTGTCCGTGTTTTTTTGTCAGTATCAGAGATGGCGTTGTGTACGGAGTTATATTTTTTGTGATTTTTTTACTTTTCCACTTACTTACGGGAATTGCGTTTCATTTTCTTTATATTTGTGAGGGAGATTTATTATAATTATTGTATTTTTTCGTTTGTCACATGTTCGACTCTTGACTTTTAGTGTGTAAGAAAGATGTCTAAGAACAAAAGCAAAACAATCAGCGCATTGACATTTGGCGTTTTTGAATTTTTGGAATTCACTCACAATTCAATATTATACTTATCACAATATTCCCGCAGCTCTTTCAAAAGATGAAAATTCGTTCCATACAAAATGTATGAGGAAAAGAATTTTCTTCATAATTTTTATTCGTGAATTTTTCCGATGTTTAATAGTTATTCTGCTATTCGGGGCGGAGACAAAACAAATCAAAGATCATTAAAATCGGTCCAGCTATTCTCGAGTTATAAATAGTGTAACTAACCCGACTTTTTTATATATTAAGATTTAGTGTGTAAGAGAGAGAGAGAGCAGCAGCAATGTATGTATACACAAGATTCAACCTCATAATCAGAAATTGGTAAATATATTGGTTGATAATTAAGTTAATCTTGAGAAAACCGTCTAAATTTCCAACTGAAATTGTTTTTCAATATTCAATGTGCCTACAATAGTCAAAATCTATAAAAAATATTCAATACTTCAAATTTACAAAGAAATACAGTTAAATGCTCATAACTTCAAATTCAATACATCAGCAAGATACCAGAAAACTATTAAAATCCCTAAATTTAATACTAAGCACATTCAAAATTCCTATCTTTATCTGGGCATAATCTATTATAACAACCTCCCATTAAAATTAAAAACCATCGAAAATATGCAGGAATTTAAGCTCAAATTAAAAAATTACCTTAAACTGCTATAAAAGTCCCAAATATGTTTACTTTGTATCTTAAAGTCTGCTATTTTATAAATCTATATATATTTTTGAATGTAGCTATTACTTTGTGGTTATCCATTATAATAAAATGAAACAATGTAACTTTGTATAAACCACTTATAAAATGTGCAAATCCGACCGGTTTCGGAACAAACGTTCCTTCGTCAGGGAATGCTTATACTAATTTGACAGTTTAGAACAATGTTTTATTAGGGTAGGGGTGGAGCCGTTGTTATTTAATAATGTAGATTGGGTGGGTAGGTATTAGTGTAGAGTGGGTGGGTAGGGGAACAAATCCATGATTGGGCTATATGACAATATTTTTTGTTTGTTGATAATAGATTCATTATTTTTAAGGGATTTTTTAATTTCCAAAGCTTCTAAGTTATCTAAACGTTTTCCTTTATGATTAATATGAAGAATATTTATCCCTGTGTTTTTTTCAAAACTATGGTTATTTTCAATGATATGGTTAGCGAACTCAGAAAAATTATTATTATTAAGACACCTTAAATGTTCTTTGATTCTGATTTCAAAATTACGAGTTGTTTTTCCAATATAAAATGAGGGACAATCATTGCATTTGTAGGGGCGTGTAAATAGCCCCTGACACGAGGGCTGACTACCCTATGTAAAATTAACGAAAATTGAATTCTTCCCTATGTGACACAAAAAACAGTCGACCCAGCAACTCCAAAAACCAAAGTGAAAAACAAACAAACACTCACTCAGAGAATGCAGCTCAGCCACGATGTCCACACGAAAAGATACTTCTTTTCAATTAAAATGTCAAGGCGATATCGCATAATCTTGACCGATGTTTTGCACAGCAAGGAAGTTTCAACAATACACAATTAGTTAGTTTACACAATGATAAAAATAAACAGCAAAATGTTCCAAAACAACAGATGACAGTTAGTTTCACTTGTTGATGTACTATTTTTAAAATCAATCCATTTAGGTGTCTACTGGATGAATTATTCTTATGACTGACCAGGAGAGACATCTCTTGGCCTTTTACTGACACTCCCGTCAGAAGTAATTGCTTGATTCACAAAGGTAAGGAAACGCATGAATACACTGCATCTCAAGTCACATAGGTTAAATTCAATACAATACAAAACCCAGAGATGGCGCCCTTATGGTTTTATAGCATAAATTATTCATTTAAAGAAATTAATGCCCAAATATATTTATGGCGCGTATCCATATTCCCCGCCTTGGAAGTTCGTAGAGCTTACAAAAGAAAGAGTATAAAAATACAAATGAAACAAGAAATGAAATAGAAATAAAGTGACTATTCACCGGTAATATTCAGGAATGACACGCATTGGAAATTCGCAGAATCTCACAAAATAAAGAAAAATAACTAAAAATACAATGTAATAAAGTTCAATTGACCAAGATAACGGATATTAAGTAATGCCATGTCTGAGTCAGAGATCATTGAAACAATGACTAAAATCAAAAAAAATAAATAAATAAAAATAAACAAAAATAGATAAAATATAAAATTATTGCGTTGGAATGGGATATAATTTGACAACCGGACGTTTAAAAGAACCAAATCTTGTCTTTACCGTCGCAACGCGAACAATTTTATCCATTCCGGGATGGATTTCAGTTATCACGCCTAAAGGCCAATTTAACGGAGGGGAATCTTCTTGTCCCACTAGTACGACAGTTCCGATATCAATCGGATGATCAGAAGTAGTCCACTTCTGCCTGACTTGCAAGGTGTGCAGATACTCTGAACGCCACTTCTTCCAGAAGGACTGAACCATGCTGTCTAATAATTGCTTACGCTGAGTCAAATTGATTTTACCGTCTGCCAGGACAGAAGCAGGCAAGTACTGCAATGGTGTCGACATTAAAAAATGCGCAGGCGTAAGGACTTCTGGATAAGGGTCAGAAGACATAACTGTAAGTGGACGCGAATTCATTATGCACTCAATTTGAACTAGCACAGTCTGTAACTCCTCATAGGTGAGAAGCTGAGTTCCAATCACACGGTACAAGTGTGTCTTCATGCTCTTTATGTTCGACTCCCACATACCCCCAAAATGAGGCGCGCGTGGTGGAATCATTTTCCACTCTATACGACGCTTAGCGAGTTCGCGCTTTAATGAGGGCTCATATTCAGATTCAACCAAAAACTTGTAGAGGTCATCTAATTGTGCCTTCGCACCCACAAAATTAGTACCATTATCTGAATACAAGCATGTTACCGGGCCACGCCGAGAAATAAAACGGCTGAAAGCAGCCAGGAAAGCATTTGAAGTTAAGTCAGAGACCAACTCAATATGAATAGCCTTGGTCACAAGGCATACGAATAGACAAATATATGCCTTTTGAGAATGTTGTCCTCTCCGACGAGTCAGCGTAATACGGAGTGGACCTGCGTAATCTACACCGGTATGTACGAAGGCCTTTGCTTCTGCAACACGATATGACGGTAAATCTGCCATCTTCGGTGTAGGATGCGATGGATTTAAGCGGAAGCAACAATTGCATTTCCGCACCATCGCCCTGATAACAGTCCTAGCATCTAATATCCAATAGCGTTGACGTAAGATAGACATAAGAAGTCCTGGGCCTGTATGACAGTTCACGACATGAAAGTGAGCGATGATCAGATCGACAACACAGTCATGTTTGGGAAGCAAAACCGGATGTTTAACCTCAAAAGGTAAATCCGATTTAGAAAGCCGCCCCCCAATACGTAACAGATTATCTCCATCAAGAAATAGAGATAAACTCTGAAGTCTTTTGGAATGAAATTTGCCTTCCTGGAGTGCAGCAATATCTCCTGCAAAATGAATACTCTGCACAGCACGAATCACAGCCTTTTCAGCAGTCATAAGATTATTGACCGTTCCAGAGGAAAGTGATATCTTTTTTATGAATCGGAGGACATAAACAACAATCCTTAGTAGTTTATCCCAAGTGGATATACGCTGAGCCAGTTCACTCAGGACCGATTTTTCACCCTGAAATGTTGCAATGAGCACATTAGCCTTGTGTTCAGGCATTTCACCAGTATTGGTAGGGTGAAACGGTTTTAATGGCCATTCCAAAGGTGGGCTGCGAATCCATGATGGGCCGTTCCACCATAAATCATGTGAAACGAGTTGGGAAGGAAGCATGCCACGAGAAAGGCAGTCGCTCGGGTTTTCACTACCAGCGACGTGGTAAAAGTTCTCTGGAGACAAATTTTCTTGGCACTGAGCTACGCGATTACTAACAAACACCGACCAGCGATGCGGTGAAGAATGTATCCAAGAGAGCGCAACGGTAGAATCGGAAAACGCATATGTTCCTGCAATAGGAAGACGCTCAGAATAATTATCTTGAACCGTCCGTATTAATTTGGACATCAATACTGCGGCACAGAGCTCCAAACGAGCGAGGGTCGTCACTTTGGTGGGAGAAACCTTTGATTTTGCGCACAACAATCTCACTGTAATTTTTCCAAACAGATCAGTGGTGTGCAAATAAATCACACAGCCGTAACCATTCATGCTTGCATCGCAGAAAGCAACAACGAGCACCGTACTGTCTTTCAGGACACCAACATGGCGAGGGATTTTTATCATTGAAATTAGCGGAAATTCCTGTGTAAGCGCCGAAAACCGACGAATAACGCTATCAGGGGGTGTATCATCCCAACCAATGTTGCACAGCCATAGCTCTTTGATAAGTAATTTAGCGTACAGAATGACAGGGGCGACCAAGCCGAGGACATCAAATAAACGGGCGACTATGGAGAGTATGCTCCGCTTTGTGCACTTCTCCTGAACATAAGATGTCGTAAAGAAGAAGCTGTCATCAGCTGGTTCCCACGAAAGGCCCAACACCTTAGAGGTATTGTTAGAACCAACAGTGAAGTCCACTGGGCTGCGGTGAGAATCCGGGAGGTTCTCAAGTACAACTTGAGAATTACTAGTCCATTTTACTAAATCAAAGGCACCGGACTTAAACAACGAGATTAATTCTCGAGAAAGACGTATGGCGCTGGGCTCATCTGCAATAGAATAGACCAGGTCGTCCATATACAGCTTGGACTCTGCCACTTTGGCAGCATCCGGGTAATGTGGTCTCATATCCTGGGCCAACTGGCGAACCGTCCGCATTGCTAAGTATGGACTTGCCGTCAAGCCGAAAGGAACTCGATTGAACTGAAAAGTTCGTATGAGACCATTATTTGAGAATCGAAATAAGATCCTCAGGTATCTGCGATGCTTACTAGGAACTTCAATCTGTAAATACATTTGCCTTATATCCGCAGTCATAGCGATGGGAAAAAGACGAAAGTCAAGCAAAAGCAGAAACAAATCGGCTTGCAAATTGGGACCAGTATGAATAATGTCATTCAGTGACAGCCCTGTGTGTGTTTTAGCACTAGCATCGAGCACAATACGAGGCATTGGTTTGTCTGGACGAGTGACAGCATGATGTGGGATGTAATATCCATCTTCTGTGATATCAGACTCTGAGACTTCTGATAGGTAATTATTTTCAATATATTCACTGATAACCTTGTTATAATTCTCCTGCAAAGCAGGGGAATGTTTAAATTTTCGCTCCAATGCCAAAAATCGGCGTTGGGCAGCAGTACGAGAATTACCCAATTGTCTTGGATCTTTACAGAAAGGTAAAGCAACAGAATATCTACCATCATCAGTGCGAGAAATTGATGAAGTAAAGAGATTCTCACATTCTGTCTCCTCCGGACTTAGAAATTTTATATTAGGTATCTCTTCTAACAGCCAAAATTTTTGCACTAAATCATTAAGTGCGAGTGCCGAGAATGATGTGTTTGTGTTGAGCACATTATTGGGGTAATCACCCATCAACACGAAACCGAAAGCGGTCGATAACGCGGGGGGTGCACTAGTACCCGATTCAACCCTGTTCCCTAAATAAATATATGGGAACAGTTGTGCACCGATGACGACATCCACGCATCCAGGAATATTCCATGTTAAGTCTGCGAGAGGTATGCCCTCTAAGTACCTCATATCACCCTTGGCTATATAGTGATTAGGTAATTGGTCGGTGATACTGTCAACGACAAGCGCATGTATATTATATTTATTCTCTGGGTATACGCGAGACTCAATATCCAAATACACGTAACCGAAAATTGGTCGAGACGTTGATCCAATTCCTTTGACAAACGAATTACTCAAAGGAAATATTGGTAAATTCAGAGTTTTACAACAATCGACCGTAATCAAATTATTTTGAGAGCCATTATCAATTAGGCACCGAACAATAACTTTATTTCCGTTTTTAAGCTTCGCGTATACTTGTGCGGTCGAAAGTAAAATAGAAGAGTTCGGTGTTACTTTGGCACAAAGCGAACACGAAGGATTGACATTCGCGGTCCCCTCCACTTGCTTATCACCAATGCCAGTTCCATTGATGCTGGATGACACTGGAGGGGGGACTGACGGTTCTTCACTGGTAGGTACTTGCGACGTATGTACATGAGTATTGGTTTTCATATTATTCACACTGCCGAAATGTAAGAATGTATGATGACGTTTATTGCACAAATCACAAACTAACCCCGATTTGCATGACTTGATTGTATGTGAACCACTAAGGCAATTTACACAGGCATTTTTCGATTTTATAAATTCAAATCGAGCCTGTGGGGAACTCATACATTTAAACTTTGAGCAAACGTTGATTAAATGATCAGTTTTGTTACACAGAATACATCCTTTCGGCGGAGCTGGGAAGCGCGGAATATTCGCATTACTCGCGACGAACGATTTAGTATTATTTGATCGGGAGGACGAAATGGGATGCGTTTTATTTACGACACCATGCGAGTTACTCGTTCGTTCTAAAATCTTTACTTGATCTTGTACAAACGAAACTAACTCATTATAAGAAGGAATTTCTTTATTACGAACCGTCAGCTCAAAGTTCTGAGCCGTCTGTGAATCAATTTTTCTTACCGCGCAGTGAAACAAAATAAAATCAGTTAAATCTTCAATACCTAACTGCTTTAATGCCGACACTGACGAAGAATATCTTTCAATGAAAGAATTGAGACTGGCAGATGTATTCGTGCAGTTTTTCGCATCGAGAATATTATTTAAATAATGTGTTCCTAGTGTACGTTTATCTTGATATTTTTTAACTAAACTCTCCCAAATGATCTGATATGTATCACCCGAAGGCACAATGCCTGCGGTTATGTTCAAAGCCCCGTGTGTGAGTTTTCCGACTAAGTACTGCACACGCTGCGAGTCAGTTAGCTGTCTATTATTATGGATATTGGCTTTAAATGACTCAAAAAATTTCGACCAACTTTCATTCTTACCATCGAAGGTTGGAAGATCTATTGCAGGAAGATTAATCATACACGGCTCCCGCGACTTATTTTGTGACGTCAGTGATTCTCTTACAGAAGTTTTCATATTCGATCTAGTTCGTTTGACCTTCAAAAAAAGATCATCAAAAGCATTTAAAGCTTGAAAATCTGGTTTAAATTCTGGATTTAAAGTTAACTGACGATCATTGATGCTATCTATAATATTTTCAAATTGACTTCGCATTTGATCAATCATCTCTGACTGAGCCATAAACACTTCGTTATTTCTTGACTCAAAATTAGATATATTATTTGTTGCATTATACAGATCGTTCATACGAAAAAAAAGATTTTCCTTTTTTGCGGTTAAAAGAATAAGCGATCTGTCTTGAGCCTCATCAAAACCCTCCTCCGTAATTCTTGGCATTTTTTATATATGCGAAAAGATTACCACAAAATTTTACAATAATGTTACAATGTTAATAATTAATTAATAATAATGTTGCGAATAATTATCCAAAATTACGACAATTCTGCGAACAATGTTAACAATTAATTAATAATAATAATGTTGCGAATAATTATCCAAAATTACGATAATTCTGCGAACATCCAAATATGTCATCCAAAAGCAAAAACAAGACCAGCTATAGTTCTCAAAAAATGAGAGGTACTTCAAATTTACCAAAAAAAATACGTAAATTCAAACATCCATGTAATTAAGCTATAATCTCGAATTGAATGTATGAATGAATTAATAATCCAGGCTACGAAGGACCATTAAATATGTAGGGGCGTGTAAATAGCCCCTGACACGAGGGCTGACTACCCTATGTAAAATTAACGAAAATTGAATTCTTCCCTATGTGACACAAAAAACAGTCGACCCAGCAACTCCAAAAACCAAAGTGAAAAACAAACAAACACTCACTCAGAGAATGCAGCTCAGCCACGATGTCCACACGAAAAGATACTTCTTTTCAATTAAAATGTCAAGGCGATATCGCATAATCTTGACCGATGTTTTGCACAGCAAGGAAGTTTCAACAATACACAATTAGTTAGTTTACACAATGATAAAAATAAACAGCAAAATGTTCCAAAACAACAGATGACAGTTAGTTTCACTTGTTGATGTACTATTTTTAAAATCAATCCATTTAGGTGTCTACTGGATGAATTATTCTTATGACTGACCAGGAGAGACATCTCTTGGCCTTTTACTGACACTCCCGTCAGAAGTAATTGCTTGATTCACAAAGGTAAGGAAACGCATGAATACACTGCATCTCAAGTCACATAGGTTAAATTCAATACAATACAAAACCCAGAGATGGCGCCCTTATGGTTTTATAGCATAAATTATTCATTTAAAGAAATTAATGCCCAAATATATTTATGGCGCGTATCCAGCATTTGAGTTTATATATTCCGGAATTAGTCAATTTATGGTCTTTATCTTTAGTATTTCTCAAAAAATTACCGATATTATTTCTTGTATAAAACGCTGGTTTAATATTAGAAGGGAAATTTTTGCAACATTGAACTGAAAAATTATTAATATACAAAATTTTACGCCATTCTTTATCAATAATATTATTAGAATTGTATAGATATTTATTTTTTGAAATTTTGCTAAGTTTTTTATTTAGGATGTTATCAATTAATTTTGGTTCATATTCGTTATTTATAGCAATTTGTTTTATTATAGAAAGTTCAGAAAGGAAATTATTATTAGACATTGGGACATTTACTAAGCGGTGTATCATGGAATGGAAGGTGGAGTGTTTTTGTGAGACAGGGTGGTTGGAGGTCTTATGAATTACTATGTCAGTGTATGTTGGCTTGCGATATATACTAAAATCGATTTTATTATTTATAATAGATAAAGTTAAATCCAAAAAGTTTAATTTTTCATTGCCTATTTCTATCGTAAATTTTATTTGATTATGAAAGGAATTTAAAAGGTTAAGAAAGTTGTTGAGTTGACGTTCGGATCCTGTCCAAATGACAAAGATATCATCCACATATCTCTTCCATAGTAAAACATTGTTTAAAAGGGTTGATTTAGAATTAAAAACAGTTGTTTCCAAATCATTCATAAATATATCAGCAATAAGAGGGCTGGTGGGGGCTCCCATTGGAAGGCCTTCTTTTTGTTGGTATATGACATTATTGTATTGAAAATAGTTTTGATTTAAAACTAAGTTAAATAAACGAGTTAGGTCACTGGACAGATCTGTAGGTAATTTAGAATCTTTCAATAATTTGGAAATAATTGCTTTACTTTCAGTAATAGGCACATTAGGAAATAGATTAATGACATCAAAAGACACAAGTTTGGCATTAATGGGAAGTACAAAATTTTTCAATAAGTCAATCAGTTCAAAAGAGTTCTTAATTACATATTTTGGTGTAAACACATTACTTTTATGAACTAAATCAGTTATTAATGATGACAGTTTAAAACTTGGCGAATTACATGATGAAACTACAGGTCTGATGGGTGTATTTATTTAAATATTATTTATTATATTTATGTATTTATTTATTTAAATCTATATATATTCCTTCTTTTTCTTTCATTTCTTAGTTTCTATATCTCTTGAGTCTACTATTGTATAAATCTTGCGTTCTTTCTTACGTATCCTTTACTTACTTATTACAATAATTTTTGTTACTAACTTACATGATTCTTTGATTTATAATGATTTTTTAATTTATATTATGATTTTTTAAACTCTTCGGGATTTTTATTTTTAAATTTACACATGATTTTTTAACCTATATATTATTTAGTCGTTATTACTAACTTACACGATCTTTTAATTTACTAATTGAGCTAGAACTCCCTCACCAAACACAAGAGCATTGTCTCTTTATGGTGAGGAAAGGCAATTTTTTTATTTTTTTGTTAATCTTATGTAACTATGTAACTGATGTAACTTTATATGTATTTTTAATAAGCATTGCCAATAAAAAATAAATAAAAAAAGGTAAAGAGAAATCGTCTTTGCAAATTTTGACATCTCATATCTCAGAACTAGGTTAGGTGGAGTTAGAAACCTGTCTGACTGAAGTGACGATATATTATAGTCTGTCTCGATAGTCGAGCTGACGTCAACTGTGTGCGACTGTTGAATCTGGAAAACTCCAGATTCAACGTAATGTGGGTACGCGTCAATCTTGCCAGTACGGTAAGATTCTACGCGTGTTTATACCGCTCACCGAACCTTGGCGAATCAGACACGTATGAGCTCTTCAAACACTTAAGCGACACTATTGATGACCTCTTGCCCCGCTACCCTACGGCAGAGTCTTTGGTCCTGGGGGACTTCAATGTTCATAACGAACATTGAAGATGGATTGGTGGTTCCGAAATGTACCAATAAATACGGTGAAAGGACCCTAAACTATATTGTACCCAAAATATTCAATAAACTACCAATGATAATCAAAAATAATAACGTTTTTAATGGTAAAGTCAAATATAAACTAAGGAAATGGCTATGATAGGGATGATTTATATTGATGCCCTACCGAAGTCCTTGTACTCTTTATTGAAACTCACATTGAAGGAATTGGTAAATTCATTACAATTTTTGTAATACCAAATGTATATGAAACTTTTAATTTACTTGTGATTATATTTCATTTGTTCATACTAAATCCATCTGTACTTTTTTATTATATCATAACATACTAATTTTTTTATTATATCATATCATACTAAATCCATTTGTACTTTTTTATTATTTAAGGCGTCTAGTGCTAGGTACATGTATATACTATTTCGGTAATTTAAATAATCTATTTAATTGATATTTAGCATCAAAATTATAAAATTATATGTATACAATGTTTGAAAATGTACCAATGTTGTCATTATGTACCTGCTGACAAACTACATAAGTAGTTTAGCGGGTTTAAATGTAAATAAATAAATAAAAAAATAAAATAACCTTGGTTGAAGTTCTCAGGATCAACAGACTCGGCTGGACGCCAAGCGGAATCTTTTGCCCTTTGTTACGGATTGGAGCAAATGGTTCAGGAGCCCACAAGGGTTCCTGATGTCCAGACTCACCGTTCCAATCTTTTAGACCTATTTTTAACTACTGTGCCACACGGTTACAAGATTGAAGTCACAGCGCCTTTAGGATCGTCCGACCACTGTCTGGTGACGACATCAATCCCTGTAAACTTCAGACCACCAAACGACTGAAGAGAAAAGTGTGGCACTATAGGTCAGCAGATTGGTTCGGTCTGCGATCACATTTTAATGCTTTCCCGTGGTCAGCTGTCTGTTTTCGGACTTCGGATCCCTCAAGATGTGCCCAGGAAATTGGTGAAGTCATCACATCCGCGATGGATGGCTTCATCCAATCTACTGTTAAGGAAACTGGTGTAGGCTCAAAGCCGTGGTTCAGTCGACAATGCGCTGAAGCAGTGCGACGAAAAAACGCAGCTTACCGAGCTTACAACACATCTAGAACATCCGAAGACAGAACAGCTTACAAAAAAATGGCAAAGGAAACCAAGAGAATCATAAATAGATCAAAATTTGAGCACGACCAGCAGATCAGCAGAAAGCTGGCTGCATGCCCGCGTGGCAGCAGGCAATTCTGGTAGCTTGCGGGCTCAATAGGTCGCAATTTCTGCAAATCCAGTCTGCCGCCTCTTACCAGACCTGACGGCTCACTAGCAAACACCGCCACCGAAAAGGCTAACTTATTAGGTAAAATGTTTGCGGATAACTCAACCCTCGATACCAAGGTGCTGTCCCGCCGTCGGTTCCTCACTGCGGTTTTCGTATGAAAAAGCTGAGGATCCGAAATCGGGAAGTACTCCATGTTTTACGAGGGCTTGATGTTAATAAAGCTAGTGGGCCTGACGGAATACCTGCCCTGGTACTGCAGAGGTGCGCTGCAGAAATACCTCCAATTTTGACGAAGCTTTTTAAAATGTCCCTGAAGACTGGCTCTGTGCCCTGTGGTTGGAAAAAAGCGGTTATCCATCCTATTTCAAAGAAGGGTGACCGCTCCAACCCGGCCAACTACCGCCCCATAGCGATCACATCAGTTCTGTCTAAGGTGATGAAACGTGTGATCAACGACAAACTGCTCACATACCTCGAGAAGAACAAAATTATTAACTGCTCACGTACCTCGAGAAGAACAAAATTATTAACGACCGTCAATACGGATTCCGGCGGAACCGCTCGTGCAGTGATCTTCTCGCGTATGTGACACATGTTTGCACTGGACATCTCCAAGGCCTTTGACCGGGTTTGGCACCGAGGACTTGTCAACAAACTGCATTCTTACGGACTTCCCGCATCCTTGTGTACTTGAATTGCCGACTTCTTGAGGGAGAGGTCGATTCAGACGGTAGTCGATGGTTTCACCTCTTCCTCACACCCGATGCTGGCGTCCCGCAGGGATCGGTTCTGTCTCCGACTTTGTTTTTGTTGCACATCAACGACCTTTTGTCATGTGCACCAATTCACTGTTATGCGGTTGACAGTACAGTTCATAATAGCTTTTTGTTTGACAAGCCCCCAAAGGGCTCACAAACTCCAACAGCTCGTAGGGCTTTGAAGCAAAGAATGGACGGTTACCTCGAGAGTGTTTTCTCTTGGGGTAAAAATAATCTCATTGAATTTAATGTTTCAAAGACCCAATCTTGTCTGATTACGTCTAAAAGGGATCGAAATGAAAATCTAGTCTCTTTCAACGGAAGCAATCTTCCGAACAGGCCCTCCATTGATATGCTTGATGTAACCCTAAGTGACCAGCTCAGGTATGGGGGCTCCATCGAAGCCAGAGTAAAGTTAGCCTCCCAGAAACTGGGCGTACTGTATAGGGCCCGCAGATACTTTAATAGTGCACAAACGGGCGGTCCGTCCGAAGATGCTCCGAGGAACTAGCATCATTGATCCCTTCGGCACCGGTGCATTCTCGGGAAACACGCCAAACGCGTGCCCAACATTTATACACGGTTGACATTTGTCACATGAGAACGGGTCATTTCTTCGACTTGTTCTTGTGTTCAACAGCTCGGCTGTGGAATGATTTGCCGGCCTCTGTGTTTCCTCCTTCCTACAACATGGGTCTCTTCAAGACCAATGTTCATTCCTTCCTCTCCTCAAAAATACCCTCCACACAGCACCCCAGATGACACAGGCCCTGAGGGAAATTATTTTCCTCAAGGCCTCCTGTGTGGAGTTAATGTAAAAAAAGAAAAAACTTGTTTAAATCATTATGTTTATTTTTTCAACATCGCTAGCGAATGCTCATTATTTTGCTGGCTTCTGATTATTTCAGAGAACCTGATAACTTTATGACCTAAACCTAACCTAACTTAGAAAATTATAGAGAGTAAAATCATGCAATTTATTGAAGGCTAAACTTTATTATTTGTTTGAGAAATTATTATTCATAATAAACAATTTACAATAACAAAAACATTACACGACACAATCACACGCGTTTGTTTGTAAACCATTTTATTTTAAGAGAAAAGACAGCGCGGCCCATTTCATTAAAAACTTAATTTTGGATTTGAAGCCAAAATACTCAACTAAACTAAAAAAAACTTTATATTTAGATCGAAATATATACATTTGTTACTTTCTTTCTACATTGACAAGATGATTTAAACAAAAATAAAAATGAAACATTAGGACAGACTCAATTTACTCAAAAACGTAAAAATCAAAAACAACGAGTGTGCTTTAGACCACACGACTTAAGTAAAACTACAAAAGACAAACCTCGCCCCATGAACCCAGGTATCCCAGCTAAGTTACCAAACGTAGCGAACGGGGTGACCTATGACCTAGGGGTGACATATGACATTGGAGTGAAATATGACCTTGGGGTGACCTACGACCTTGGGGTGACCTACGACCTTGGGGTGACCTACGACCTTGGGGTGACCTACGACCTTGGGGTGACATACGACCTTGGGGTTACCTACGACCTTGGGGTGGCCATCCTTATCCTTTTCCTTATCAGCCTCTAAGTCAAGCATGCGTAAAGGCCCGAACGTTCGCCTAGCAATCGATCACCGTTCGCATCGATTACCGTTCGAATGACATTTTTCGTAACAATCATCACATTTCGTAACGCATTCACCAACTTACCCCCCAAGTCAAGCGTGCGTAAAGAATCCTGAGGACAATAAACCTGATCGGAAGAGGTCGGTTTGGGGAGACACTTTTACCTCTCCAACTGGTCGGGATGGATTCATCACTCCTGGACACACTGACCCCTAGATTCCTTCTCACCCCTCATACTTCTTCTCCTTCCTTCCCTTAAAAAGACCCTCTGCACGGCATCCCGAGTTCAAGATCTGCTTAATGACCTTTAAAGCATTGCAAGGAATGGCGCCAACCTATATATCGGAACTATGTGTCCGACAAAACTTAAGCGATAGGCAGCTTACTCTAAGGTCAGCAGATCGAGATGTTACTAATCGTTTAATCGAACTTTCTAGGTCAAATCGAGCCGTTTATTATGATCGATCTTTTCGTGTAACTGGCCCGCTCATTTGGAACAAACTTCCCTCAGAACTTGGCTGAATTCAAAAGAGCTTTAAAAACAAACTTATTTAAAAAATCGTACCTTTCATGAATTTTAACTCGTTTTCAATCTACTATAATAAGCCATGTTCCTCAAGTTTCTGGTAATTGTTTGGTTTCGATTCCCTCCTTACTATAGTTTTATGTGCACTCTAAACTTGTATTATTTCTAAATGTTAACTGCCTCCTGTTCTATAGATTTAGTTTAAATGATTCTTGTTGAATGGCACCGTGATGGTTTATCATTATATATTGTCCTGTGCCAAAACAGCACTCACTATTGTTGTTAATATTGTTCTTTAGGAATTGCTTTGTATATACTGTATATTCTTTGTTTCACATAATTTAATCAATTTTGTATTTTGTAAGGACTCGTAAGGAACACTGTAGGATTAATTTTAAGTTTATTATAATAAAGCGCACTTGTAGTGAAATATCACAAAACTGCGCTATATAAATACTACGTTATTGTTATTATTATTATTATTATCCCCAAAGATGACATAGGCCCTGAGTGAAATTATTTTCTACGCGGCCTCCTGTGTGCAGTTTGAGACGTGAATACCCTATTTGCGTTATACCGTGGAAGAACGGCCTAACTCGTTCAACGAATTTAATTACGGCGGCCACTGTGGTCGAGGGAAAAGACTCTTGACTCACAATCCGAAGGTCGTGGGATCGAATCCCGGCATGTGCAAATAAATTTAATGGTATTAATTTGTGTTATTTCACAATTAATAAATTAAAAATAATATATAGGAAGATACTTTCAGAATGTTTTTATTTACACTAGCTCCACACAGGAGGACCTGAGGAAAATAATTCCCCTCAGGGTCTATGTCATCTTTGGGGATGCTGTGTGGAAGGTTATTTTTAGGAAAGGAAGGAGAGGAAATTCTGGGAAGGAAAATGGTATTAGGGGTGGGTAGGAATCTGAGGGTCGTGTATCCAGGAGTGACGGACGTATGAATCCATCCCTCCCACTGCGGTGCAAGGTGATTTTCCGAGGGAGTATGGCTGGAGAAACCAAAGGACTCCCTCAAACAATTTCTCCCGATCCGGCCTGCCATGCAGCTGTTGGGCAGGCGCATTCGCTGCCAATACCCGGATAAACCTCACCCCATGAACCCGGGCACCCCTGCTAAGTCAGCAAGCGTAGCGAACCACTTGGTGTGACCTATGGCAGAGGTGTTGGTTATCCAACAAATGGTTCCCGGGGCGGCGGTACCAATACCCGCCTCCCAAATTGAATTGAAAAATTGAGAATTGAAACGTAGCTTGAAATGGCTTATGCCGTGTCTAGTGACCAGATCTGAATAGCCAGATACTTCCCCACCTTCCTCTTCCCCATCTCCTTCCCCTCCACAAATAAAATATTTAAGTATCATGCCTGTCTTATGCATTAAAATAAAAATAAAAAATATTAAGGAATATATTAAAGAAAAAAATCAACCAAATGAAGGAAAACAAGTAACTGACTCACCCGAAGTAAATATTTTTGCAGTTAACAATATTATTAAATTCAAGAACAACATGTTGATTCATAAGCAGTCTCGATGCAACTGAATCTAGGGGATAATTATCTCCTAGGTTAAGGTAAGGTCAGAGATAACTAGTAATGCCGGTCAGCTAGTCGAGTGGTCATTAGCCATTGGTTTCCACACATGAGTCGCGAGTTCGATCGTAGTTTGTCAATTTAAGAGGGTATAATTTTCAATTCCTTCAAACGAAAAAATGACACGTACTTTCATCCGACAGTATCGAATTTTGACATTTCTCTGCTTTTTTTTACATGAGCTCCACACAGGAGGCCCTGATGAAAATAATTTCCCTGTGCCATCTTTGGGGATGCTGTGTGGAGGGTTTTTTTTTTAGAAAAGGAAAGAGAAGAGAGTTCTGGGAAGGAAAAGGGTTTAAGGGGTGGGTAGGAATCTGGGGTTCAGTGTGTCCTGGTCATCCGCCTCCAAGACCTAGACAAACCTCACCCCATGAACCCGGGCACCCCTGCTAAATCACCAAACGTAGTGAACCACTTGGGGTGACCTATGGCAGAGGTGTTGGTTATCCAACAAAGGTTCCCGGGGCGGCGGTACCCATTGCCGCCTCCCAAATTGTAAAACAGAAAAATGAAAAACTCGTAATCATCTCAGACACAACCGGAAAAAAGTCAATTTTAAATCAAATTCTAGACGGTGTTAGAATACGCTTCCGACAAGGCAGGTGGATTGTTCCGCCGTACCCAAAACAAGACCACAGATGGCGCTAAACGCATTTTCCTAAGCGCAAGCCGTCCAGCGCAGCTTTGCAAAACGGCTATGCACTGGGCAAACGGCGAACGGCGACGGCCACGGCCGCCATTCTGCCCCGACCGCTAGCTCTGTAAGCCGCATGGCTGCGAGACACGGCCGCCATTTTCGGCAATGTCCGTGAAATGATTAATAATCAGCGTTCGGCCCAAGTTGGCTAGAGACGCGCAGTCAACGTTTAAATTCACTTTTACGGTTCGGGACCCTGTGATAATCCCGATATGTGCTGTAGACGCAAGCTCCGTTGCGTCACCCCACGTGGAGACCTGACCTACCCCATGGGACCGGCGCGGGCGGCTCCGCCTTTCACCTCACAGTAAGCCCGACCCTTATTCTTACCCGTATTTGTGCTGTTAATTACCTTTCGCGTGTTCGTAGAGACGAATGCCACTGAGAGGGAGAGACCTTTAATTTAGCCTAGAATATTCGTAACAATACCTAAACTTGCCCTGTTGTAATTACTATGTTCTACTTGCTCCCTGTGTACTGAATAAATCATGTAAGTCAACCCTCCCGTTTTTAATTGCTAAGAAGTTTACCCGAGATACTCTGGGGGCGTCCCTCTAGACGCCCGTGGACTCTGACCTGACTCTGACCGAATCGCCGACCTTTGGGGAGATCATGTTCCCACCCAACTGAGCTGGTCGAAAGGGAACTCTCTCCCTGATGTCCGACTCCGGACATGGGTTTGTTTACCACTAAATTACACTGATTACACTCTAAACCTGGGTGCTTACTTGCACCCCATCACTGGCTTCAACGTGGGGGGCTCTTTTTGCGATTCCTAACAATGGCCCCCAACGTAACAACCTATCGACTATTTTTTACAAAAAAAATGTAAATTGATTTCAAAAGATTATTATTTTATCTGGTAAAGTTTTGTTTTTCTTTTTTTTTAATTATGTTTATTTTTATTATAATAAGGTTATACCGTTGGTCGCAGGGAGATTTGTTGAATTTTCAAAGAAAATTTGGTATTATACAGATAACATAGATTTCAAGTCAGTAAAATAAATCAATAAATTATCTAGGAAAGCTACATTTCAAAACTTATGAGGGAATAATCAGAGATAACCGGATATGTCATTTTTAAATCAAATTTTGGACTATTGACTTTTTTTCCACAAAAAATTATAAATTGATTTCTAAGGATTGTTATTTTATCTAGTAAATCTTTGTTTTAAATTTTGAGAAAAAATGATTATTTTTAGTATAATAAGGTTACACCGTAGGTCATTGGCAGATTTATTAAATTTTCAAACAAAATTATGTATTATAAAACACATTATATTTCAAATCATATAATCATGCAGTAAAATAAATCAATAAATTATCTGGGAAAGCTGTGTTTCAGAATTTAAATTTTAGTTTAAATAAAATCATTTAAAAAAAGATAATTCAGTTTGTCTATTTATTTACGGTCTTACAAACTAATATATTTAAGATTTTTTTTACATTCTTATTTTGCTCAGACATTATTGAAAAATTATCAATACTTATGATCAAAAAATAATTACAAAAACTACATAATTATAATAGTTTTATCATTACGTCTTTCAGCATTTTTTTATGAAGGTATAATTTAAAGCAAATTTTGAATGAAATAAAATCGATATTGAGTTATAATTTTAAAAAGCTGGAACGGAGAATAATTAATCTTTCTCATTGGAACCGCCTTGTACGATCGTAAGAACATCTTTCAACGAAATTTGGATTCTCGGCCGCTGGCTGGTTAAGGGCCCTTAATTTTAGTTCAAATAAAATCATTAAAAAAATTTGCAGGTGTTTTGTGACGAAAATGCTTCAGTTTGTCTATTTATTTACGAATTTATAAACGAAAATATACTTTTAAAAAATTTTTGCACACCTTATTTGCTTAGACATTATTGAAAAATTAAAAATATATAGTTTTAAAATAAATGAAATCGCGTGTTTGGGCATTTTTATTGCTAAGAATGTAGGTATGTATTAACCCATATCTTCCTAGTGATCGGTTATTTGAGCGGTTGATACTTATGTGAAATTGTGAACACATTCGTTGTTAATTTGTTTATATTGGTACACCTGAAACTATTAGTTATCAAGCAGTATTTTTGACGTTTCATAATTCACGTGTTTATTATTCCAATTTAAACTGTTTGAAAGGCAATTTTTCTTAAAAAATATGTCTTGTCGTAAAACGTAAGTAGTTTTGGTATATTATAATATAATTTTATTTATGTTTGTGGTTTTATACTTAAAATAATGTTTGTCACAATATTGTAACATATTGAAATTATGGTAATTATCGGTTCGGACTGGCCACGCTTATTACGAATAATTTTTAGAAAAAAACTTTAGATTCGCCTTAATTACTATAAAATGAAACTTTTTGGCTTTGGGGCGGCGGAAAATAATGCATTTTAATTTTCAATTGAATAAAACCAAAATTCACTTCGCGAACCGACGCAGCGAAAATCCGCGGCCGTAGCTGTCACTTGCTGTCACTGTTATGGACTGTAGCTGACTTCGTGGGATACCTACATGAAATACCGCGAATCACAAACCATGTTACACAAACCTAGCGTAGCCGCTAAGCCACTTGAAAACTGGGATGTTTTTCTTGCCTTGACGCGAGTAGGCGTTATAAAGGGGCACTTTCTTTTGTATCACAAACCATGTTACACAAACAAGCCCGCTAGACAAATTTCATAATTACGCGCCTTATCCCACGAAGTCGGCTACAGTCGTATGAGCTCTTGCTAATTTATCAAGGATACCAACATAACAGTGACATTTACGGCCGCGGAATTTCGCTGGGTCGGCTCGCGAAGCGAATTTTGGTTTTATGCAATTGAAAATTAAAATGCATTATTTTCCGCCGCCCCAAAGCCAAAAAGTTTCCTTTTATAGTAATTAAGGCGAATCTAAAGTTTTTTTCTAAAAATTATTCGTAATAAGCGTGGCCAGTCCGAACCGATATTTACCGAAATTATTATAAAATTGATTGTGGGTAGAAAATTTGGTATTTTGTAAAGCAGGGGTGCTCAAACTTGAACTGCTGGCGATCGACTCTGACAGCGATCTCGATCTCTGATCGACTCTATAGCGCCGGGGGGGGGGGGGGGGTAGAAATCCTTTTTTATGCCGATTTTTTATTTTTATACCACATGTGAAGAGTATTCTTCCAATAAATTCATAAATTAAAACTACACTCAGTACATAAAAATGGTTTTTCTTTGATTCTGGCAGTACATAAATAGTCTGCAACTAGAATTTTATAACTGCACTTCGAATAAGAGAATGTTTTCTTTCGAAATGTGTCTGCAGATGAATCCACAACTGGTTTTAAATTAAGAGTGAATCTATTCACAGCACTCTTTTTGTATTATTTATTAATAAACTTCGTATCGCCTCGGACTGACTGACTCATAAATAAACCAAACCACATACTAGAAACTAGATAGATAACTTCGGGCTTTTAAAGGGGGCAATTTTCGACAATATTTTACCATGAATATGCAATAATTTGACATTTTTTTCCATGGGGACTGGTGACGTCACACACCGGAGGATAGAGTAAACAATAAAACAAAGGCGCGACCATTGACAATACAAGTTACAAATAAATAATAAACAAAAAGGCTTGAAAAATGGGCGGTCTTATTAATTGAGGATCAACTAAAACAAAAACTGTGAGCAGATCTATTTGCATCGGCAATTTTTTTCTCAATATCGATTCAAAAAACACTAGCGATCGACCGTTTGAGCACCCCTGTTATAAAGTGATCGATTTTTCGATCAGTAGGATGATATACCAGTGTATTGTTATGCATTCATATGAAGGTTTTATTTAGATATTTTTGTTGTTTTTGTTACAGTTTGTCAGTAAATGAAATTATTTCATATCAGGAAGATGACACGAATATTTTATCGGCTGATATTTATATTACTCCACCAGATAATTATGATAAAAGTGACGAAGATAGGTGACGAGGAAACTTCCCATATAAATAATTTGGAACATAGATGCTAATAGCCTTTCCCAAAACAGAATGCAATAACCATTGGCATGTTCTGAGTGTAGCTATAATTAAAGAGTGTCGGCAGTTACCTAATTAGTTTTAGTAAGACCAGTTCTTTGATTCGAATGTGGCTCCCCCCCCCCCCCAACATCCGAATGACCCGCGATGCTTAAAAGGTTCCCCACCCCTGATCTAGGCGATCCACACCGCCCATATATTTATTATAATTTATAAAACATCTGGGTTGATCAACATCCTTCTTTTGTTTGTCACAAAAACGCTTGACCTTTCCTACAGGTTGTACACCACACTGCGTGGACGCAACCGTAACAATGTTGTTGTCGTTGTATCGAACAAGAGTAATATCAGACATTACATCCGTGATTTGGTTATATGATCCCCTTGGAGTCTTTTTCATCTCCTTTGTATTTTTTAATGGCGCATTATCTACTCTATTCGCCCTGATAGTTCCTGTTGCATCATGCCCTAATTTCTTCAGTTCATCTAACAGTGGCAACGAAGTGAAAAAGTTGTCCATATATAGACTATAACAATTTTTTTATGAGGTCATTTGGTGGTAAATTGTTATTATCAGCGACATGGAAGTAACGAAGCAAATCTTCAAATCTGTTTCGAGGCATAAGAGATGATACTCCTTGAAAATAGCAATCAACTTGTTGTTCCCAAAACATTCGGTACTTCGCCACACTGTTATATCCTGACAATAATAATATTCCGATAAAATGTTTTATATCAGTCACGGTCACTCTCAAATTGTGATTCCCTTTCTGAATGGCATTTTTTTCAGTTTCTGAACGCAACAGCTCAAATACCTCTTCATCAAAAAACAACTCGAAAAATTGTATTGGTTTTTTTTATTTATTTTATAAATTTTACAAATATAAGACAAAAAGTCCCGATAAACTACTTTTTAGCAATTTGTCTAACGGGTTATTTACATTAAAGATCTTATAGCGATTTAATAGTTACATTTTTACAATTAAAGATACAAAATCAACATCTTCCAGGAAACTGGGTATTGTGGTCACTTGTTTATTAACGCCCTTTTTCGGGGCTTTTACATATGAATAGTAAGAAATATACAGTATTTATTGTACATAACTGAACTGCCTTCGTAACAATATTTTATATTTGTTTAAAGATAAATTGAAGATGTCCACTGACTTGGTATAATTGTTTCCCTCCATTAGTATTCTGGGTAAAGAGGAATACATATGGTAGTTAGTTCCAGAATTACTGCGCTGATATAAATCCTGACTTCTAGTATTACGTAGTGGAATCCGGAAGCTTATCAATTCGAGCAATACCGGACTGTCAACTAAATCATTTAGAATTTTATACAGAAATACCAAGTCAGTGAAAGTTCTTCTGTCTGACAATTTGAGCATATTCATATCATTCAAAATAGTATTGTAGTTCAACATAATTGCTGGAATACCCATTTTAAAATTAAGAAAACGTAAGAATTTGTTTTGTATTCTTTCAACAGCTTGGACATGTATATTGTAATATGGGTTTCAGACGGGAGAATTGTATTCAAGTTGACTTCTAACATGTGCAAAATATAACAGTTTTATACACTTAATATTGTTAAAATTTCTAGTTAGCCTAGTTATAAATCCCAACATTTTTAAGGCCTTGTTAGAGATTTCCGTTATGTGGTTAACAAATGAAAGATTAGATTGAAAAGTGATGCCCAAGTCTTTAATTTGTGTTAATGTCTCCAGAGTATTGTTATCAATGTTGTAATTGAAGATCACTGGATTTTTTATTCGAGAAAATCTAACTATATGACATTTTGAGATATTTAAGTAAAGTCTATTTTCATTACACCAAATTAACAATTTGTTGATATTATCTTGAAGAATGTTGCAATGGTAAATATTTTGAATTATTCTTAAAATTTTGAGGTCATCAGCAAACAGTCATGAAATATTTTTGAAAGATCATTTATAAAAAAGATAAATAATATTGGGCCAAGGTGTGAACCCTGTGGAACTCCACTAGTTGCATAAATTTTTTCCGACAAAGAGGATTTTATTCTAACAATTTGTTGTCTTCCAGTAAGATAGCTTTCAAACCAGGCTAATATACTGCCACGTATACCAAGCTTTTCTAATTTCCAAATGAGAATTTTATGGGAAACTGAATCAAAGGCTTTACTAAAATCAGTATAGACAGAGTCTACTTGTTTTTTTTTTCTTTAAAAGCATTGGTTATAAAATTTTCATAAATAATCAAGTTAGAAAGTGTACTTCTACCTGGCATAAATCCAAACTGGTAAGGTGATATTACAGGTTTTATTTGGGCAAAAAGTTTGTCAAGTATTAGGCTTTCAAATAGTTTTGGTATGGTGGATTGAATGCATATTGGTCTATAATTACAAACATCACTTTTATCGCCCTTTTTGAAAATTGGAATTGGTAAATAAGTTATTACATGTATGTGATGTCTGAGCGTCAGAATACACGCCGGAATATTTAAATCACACAATGTATCTACCACGAGCAAATACAAAGTAAATCGAATTAATTATCGGAGGTATGAAAAATTCCAAGACACCGGGCATAGATTTAATTCGTATGTATGATTTTAAAAAACATGTTAAATTACTTAGTCCTATAATCGCCCACTTAATTAACAGAATAATTGATACGGGCCATATTCCCGATGAACTAAAATATAGTATTGTAAGGCCTATCTTTAAAAATGGAAATCACTCTTTAATAAACAATTACAGGCCGATTTCCTTACTTCCTGCATTAGAAAAAATATTAGAAAAATATATATCAATAAATTTAGATAACTACTTAAATAATCTGAGTATTATTGATGATTGCCAGTATGACTTTCAAAAAAATAAAAGTTGCGATAAATTGCTCGAAAAATTTTCTAATCATATAAATTCACAACTAAACTGTAAACAACATGTATTGGTTCTATTTATTGATTTCTCAAAAGCTTTCGACACGCTTAGCCATATACAAATAATTAAAGTACTTGAATTTATAGGTATCCGGGGAAAACTCCTCTTATTCTTTAAAAACTATTTGACAAATAGAAAAATGAGTGTGAAGATTTTAAATATAATTAGTAAATCAAGATACATCAAATCGGGAGTACCGCAAGGGTCAATTCTAGGTCCAAAATTATATATTATATATGTAATTGCTGTGTGTAAGATTTTCAAAAAAGCTCGTCGATTCATTTTTGCTGATGATACTGCTCTTGTTGTATCAAATGAAAATCCTGAAATAGCTATACAAGAATTACAAAGAGATTTTAACGAGCTTCTCAAATGGGCTCATGATGTAGGATTAATTATTAATGTGAAAAAAACCAAATGCATGTACATAAAATCACCAAGTTTGAAAATGTGGAATTTTCTTAAAATAACCGCTCATAGCTTTGACTCTATACATAGAGGAATTATTAATGTTTGAGACTGTGAAAAAATAGATTTCACAAATGAATATACTTATCTGGAAATAATTGATGATAACAATTTTAAGTGGGATAAACAAGTGGCTAAAATTTGTAACCAGCTCAGATCCTTAGCTAGTAACTTTTACAAATTAAAATTTATTTTGCCTCATTGTACTCTTAAATTCATATATTTTTCTATGGTCGAATCCATCCTTAGATATGGTATTCGAACTTGGGGACATGCAAGCACTACTTACATTAAATATATTGAAAATTTACAAACTGCCATAATAAAAAAAATTGTCACAACAAATATTTACAAACAGAGACATAACTTAAAACTACTGTATGTCTCAGAGAGCTTACTTACAATAAAAGGTCTCCACTGGTTCACTACTATTATGGATAATATGGGGGAAAGCCCTTACAAACACCTACTTGTACACAAACATACCACAAGATTTAGAGAAGGAAAGGGCCTAAAAACTCCTCGAATATTAAATAAATATGGAAGCCGTACTCTTGAATATCTAATACCAGTGATTTTCAATAAAATCAATAAAAACATAAAATTTGAAAAAAATGAGAGACTATGTCCTAAAATGATAAAACTATGGTTAATGAGCGAAAACTCCATGTATCTTTGAATATATTAATATAGCTGCCTACATATCTTGTTATTAGACAGTTATATTGAAATATCTTATATATTTTTTTCAAATCAAATCAAATCAAAAAATATTTATTGTAAAATAAAAATTACAAAAGGTGTAGCTTATGGGTAGACCCCATTTCTTCCAGCTAACCACATTTATTTAATTACAATGTTTATATAATATTATTTGTTTTATTATAGTTACAATGTTTATACAGATAAAATAACAATATTCCAATGAAAAAAAATATATATACAAATATATATACCAATAAAAATAGGCGTTTCATTTACGTGAGGTATTCACTCAACGTGTAGTGACATTTATTAACAAGGAAAGTGTTTAGTGACGATTTGAATTTGTGTGTATCTTGTATTTGTTTAATGTTATGTGGAAGGTTGTTATATACTTTAATGGCCATGTAGTATGGTCCTTTTTGGAATGTTGTTTTGTTTGCTTTTGGTATTAATAGGTTTTCTGTGAGCCTTGTAGCGTATTTATGTGTTGAGTTTTTTAGTGGGAACTTGTCTGTAGATGATCGCACTAACATGCATAACTCCATTATATATATGTCTGTGACTGTTAGAATTTTCAGATTTTTAAACATAGGTCTACATGAATCTAAACGACCGGAGTTTGTAATTTTTCTTATGCATCTCTTTTGTATTATGAAGACATCTTTGGCGTTTACCGAGTTTCCCCAAAAAATAATACCGTATTTTATTATTGAATATACATAACCATAGTATGCGGCTATTACTGATTCGGTGTTCAATATTTTTCTCAAGGTACCCAGAACATAAGAAAAACTACTGATTTTTGCTACAATTTTTGAGACATGTTCTTTCCAGTTTATGTTTATGTCTAATTCTATTCCCAGTAGTGAACAGGTTTGGGAAGGTTCGATAATATTATTATTAATGTTTACATTTATATTTATAGGTGTAGCTTGCACTGGACAAAATTTTAAAATTTGGGTTTTGTTTGTGTTGAGTGATAGATGTTGCGATAACAGCCAGTTTGCTATTAATTGGCAAGTCTCGTTAACTTGTTTGTTAAATTCGTCAACGTCTCCATTACATTCAAACAACAAAGCGGTGTCATCAGCGAACATTGAACATTCTGTGCCAGCAATTATTGGGAGTTCGTTTATATAGATAAGGAAGAGGAGAGGCCCAAGAATGCTTCCTTGTGGCACACCCTTGTTTATTTTTCTCCATTTGGATTCTACCATGTACTGGACCATTTTTTCATCGATATTTGAAATTTGAACTTTCTGCTGACGATTTTTTAAGTACGATTCAAACCATTTTAATGCTAATCCTCTAATACCTACATGTTCAAGTTTGATTAGAAGAAGCTCATGATCAACATTGTCGAATGCTTTTGAGAGGTCGAGAAAGATACCTACGGTTTTTTTACTCACATTAATATTTTCTAGAATTTTGTTCAAAAAATTGAATACTGCCTGTGTTGTTGAACGGCCTTTACGGAATCCAAATTGTTGTGGACATATTATCTCAAAGTTTTCGAGAAAGTTATAAATGCGATTGTACATGGCTCTTTCAAATATTTTTGAAAAGTTTGGTAATAAGGATATCGGTCTGTAGTTTGAGATTTCCTGTTTAGGACCCTTCTTATACAAAGGAACAATAATAGATTGTTTTAATTGTTCTGGGAAGGTTCCTGATTCGAAAGATTTGTTAATTAATATTTCCAACGGGTAACTTAACGCTTCTGCACATGCTTTTATAATTTTTATGGGGATTTTGTCAGTGCCGACACTGCTTTTATTTTTCAGTTTTGCGATGATTTTAATAATTTCCTCCCTGTTTACAGGCGTTATGAAGAATGATCGCGACTGTTTGTTTTCGACTGTTTTGGCAGATTGTGGATGTAGAGATGTATTTTGTGGTGGTGGCGGTGGTGCAAAGAAAATGTTAAATTCATTTGCAATATTTTTTGGTTCTGATACCAGGTTATCATTTATTTTAAGACAGATTTTTGGTTTACTTTTAGAATTAGAATTATTTGAGTTCTCTTTTATTATGTTCCACGATGTTTTGGTTTTATTTTGCGCGTTTTGAATTCGTTTACTATTATAATTCCGTTTAGCTACCTGTTTTACTTTACTAAGAATTTTTTTGTAATGTTTATAATTGTTTATGATTGTGAGGTCATTTGTGTTTTTTTGTTTCATGTACAGGTGTCTTTTTTGTCTAATAGATATCCTAATACCAGTCGTTACCCAATTTATTTTGCGTTTTTGGGGATATTTATACAGTTTAAATGGGAAACAAAACTTCATACCATTATTTATTTCATTAATGAAGTATTCGTAGCTGTCATTGATGGATTCAAAGGATTTCAGTGGTTCCCAACATATACATGATAAGTAGTTGTTAAAAATGTTAGTGTTTTCTGTGTTAAATAATTGTTTTTTTGTATACCACGTTTGGTTTATATTATATTCTGTTTTTACGTGCATTAACTGTGCCATGTGATCTGATACAGCTAATTCTGTGACTTCCCATGTGTAAGAGCTTTTTGGTATATTTGTACCTATATGATCAATTATACTTTTTTTATTTCCTTGTATACGAGTAGGTTTATCAATAATCAAGCGTATGTTGTGAGATTTTAATGTGTTTTTGAGTGAGTCTGCGTTTTTGTTCTTGTAGCTTGTATCAATATTTAAGTCACCGCAGAGTATTATTTGTTTTTTGTTGTTTTTGCAAATTTTGTTTACTAAAAGTTCAAGTTGTTCAAAAAAAATATTAATATCAGAGTCATTATAGTAAATTGTACAAATTATCATTTTAAGTTTTGGAATTTCAATACCAACACATTCAAATACAAATTCTTTTGTTATTTGTTTAACAAATTCTAGTTCTTTAAATATAATGTTTTCGTTTAAGTAAATGGAGACACCTCCATGAATATGACTCTCTCGACAAAAAATTGAACCTAATTTATAACCATTAAAATTAATAGATGTAGTTTCGTCCTTTTGTAACCAGTGTTCGCTAACACAAAGTACATCGATATTTTTTTCATATAGAATATTTTCTAATTCTAAGATTTTATTTCGAATGCATTGCACGTTTTGATGCATTATTATGAAGGTGGGTTTAATGTCGTCAGGTTTAGGAGTACGTGTATTATTCATAAAAAAATAGTTTGTTTTTTCGGATAAGGTGAGTTCCTGTCATCTCGGGTTTGTGTATGAATGGATGAATGAATATATTTTGGGTTTTTTTCTGATGGATGTGGGTGCTCAAAATTGTAGACTGATATTTTATTGATCTCATTTTTTATATGCGCCCTTGTTAAGCTCATCATTTTGATAATTGTATGGCTATTCATTTTTTCATAAAAAATGGGCCCACTAAATTTACAATAATTTTTGAATTCGAAAATGTGAGATATAATCTCAGAATTCAGTTTATAGATGTTTAAATAGTTGCTTTTGGTAACTGGATGTATTAGGACATTAGTATGGGCTAGTTGTCGTAGGGTGTAGTACAAGTTGCTTAGAAAGTTTTTAGGGGATGTCTCATTTTCTCCGGCTATTAAAATTACAAAATCATTTTTGTTTAAATTCTTGTTTTATGGTTGTAAGTTAAATTATCTAATATTACTAAGTGATCTATGTTTCCTTAAAACTATAAATGTATTAAAATCCAAATCGAAAGATGCAGTGGCAGAAAATTTTGCAGACTTTTTTGATGAGGGGGTAAATAAGTTATTACATGTATGTGATGTCCGAGCGTCAGAATACACGCCGGAATATTTAAATCACACAATGTATCTACCACGAGCAAATACAAAGCAAATCGAATTAATTATCGGAGGTATGAAAAATTCCAAGACACCAGGCATAGATTTAATTCGTATGTATGATTTGAAAAAACATGTTAAATTACTTAGTCCTATAATCGCCCACTTAATTAACAGAATAATTGATACGGGCCATATTCCCGATGAACTAAAATATAGTATTGTAAGGCCTATCTTTAAAAATGGAAATCACTCTTTAATAAACAATTACAGACCGATTTCCTTACTTCCTGCATTAGAAAAAATATTAGAAAAATATACATCAATAAATTTAGATAAATACTTAAATAATCTGAGTATTATTGATGAATGCCAGTATGGCTTTCAAAAAAATAAAAGTTGCGATAAATTGCTCGAAAAATTTTCTAATCATATAAATTCACAACTTAACTGTAAACAACATGTATTGGTTCTATTTATTGATTTCTCAAAAGCTTTCGACACACTTAGCCATATACAAATAATTAAAGTACTTGAATTTATAGGTATCCGGGGTAAACTCCTCTTATTCTTTAAAAACTATTTGACAAATAGAAAAATGAGTGTGAAGATTTTAAATATAATTAGTAAATCAAGATACATCAAATCGGGAGTACCGCAAGGGTCAATTCTAGGTCCAAAATTATATATTATATATGTAATTGCTATGTGTAAGATTTTCAAAAAAGCTCGTCGATTCATTTTTGCTGATGATACTGCTCTTGTTGTATCAAATGAAAATCCTGAAATAGCTATACAAGAATTACAAAGAGATTTTAACGAGCTTCTCAAATGGGCTCATGATGTAGGATTAGTTATTAATGTAAAAAAAACCAAATGCATGTACATAAAATCACCAAGTTTGAAAATGTGGAATGTTCCTAAAATAACCGCTCATAGCTTTGACTGTATACATAGAGGAATTATTAATGTTTGTGACTGTGAAAAAATAGATTTCACAAATGAATATACTTATCTGGGTATAATTGTAGATAATAATTTTAAGTGGGATAAACAAGTGGCTAAAATTTGTAACCAGCTCAGATCCTTAGCTAGTAACTTTTACAAATTAAAATTTATTTTGCCTCATTGTACTCTTAAACTCATATATTTTTCTATGGTAGAATCCATCCTTAGATATGGTATTCGAACTTGGGGACATGCAAGCACTACTTACATTAAATATATTGAAAATTTACAAACTGCCATAATAAAAAAAATTGTCACAACAAATATTTACAAACAGAGACATAACTTAAAACTACTGTATGGCTCAGAGAGCTTACTTACAATAAAAGGTCTCCACTGGTTCACTACTATTATGGATAATATGGGGGAAAGCCCTTACAAACACCTACTTGTACACAAACATACCACAAGATTTAGAGAAGGAAAGGGCCTAAAAACTCCTCGAATATTAAATAAATATGGAAGCCGTACTCTTGAATATCTAATACCAGTGATTTTCAATAAAATCAATAAAAACATAAAACTTGAAAAAAATGAGAGACTATGTCCTAAAATGATAAAACTATGGTTAATGAGTGAAAACTCCATGTATCTTTGAATATCTTAATATAGCTGCCTACATATCTTGTTATTAGGCAGGTATATTGAAATATCTTATATATTTATGAGTGTAAGTTAAATTATCCAATATTACTATGTGATCTATTCTAATGTTTCCTTAAAACTATAAATGTATTTACAAATATTTTCTTAGATATAATATTAAGAATGTTTAAATTGTTAGAACCTGCAGACAAGCTGTCATATGACAGCTTTGTGGGTCTACTCAAATTTTCTGTACAAAATGTATTCTGTAATTAAATAAATAATAAAAAATAAAAAAAATTTACAAATATTTTCTTAGATATTATATTAAGAATGTTTAAATTGTTAGAACCTGCAGACAAGCTGCCATATGACAGCTTTGTGGGTCTACTCAAATTTTTTTTATAAAATGTATTCTGTAATTTAATAATTAAAATGTAATATAATAATTATTAATGTAACCTATCCAAAATGGTACACCAAAGAACTTATAAATCTACTTATCACCAAAAAACTTGAACATAGACTATAAATTATATAAAAAAAAAAATTGATAACAGTGAATTTAAATATTAAGGAACTTTGTATAAAAAGATGTCTATGACTTGCTACCGTAACCATGAAATTCAAAACTCCATAATAAACGATGTTAATTATTTTTGGAAATATTCGAAATCTCTTAAAGAAGATGATTCTGAATTCCCGAGCATTATGCACCTAAATGGCAGCCATAGCAATAATACTGATGGTATTGTTAACTTGTTTGCAAAATTTTTTAAAAGTGTTTATTCAACAGACGCAAATAATGCTCCTCTTTCATCAACAACTCTAGATGAAACTCTTGATATTTCGCAGAGTACCACAAGTCTCTCTGATGTAGTAACTAAAGTTAAATCATTAGATATCAACAAATCTGAAGGACCGGATAATATCCCCACAATATTTATCAAAGAATGTATCAAAGTAATTGCTTTTCCATTAACCAAACTTTTTAACTTTTTTTTTTTTTCCATTATTTCTGGCTTTCACCCTTCAAGGGTGTTCTAGGCCATCATTTATAATTACAGAAAAAGGAAAGGAGAATTTATATATTAATTTTATTTAAATGTGCAAATTTCAGAATTTTATGGAAGATTGGAGTAGAGTTCAGACTTAGAAGAGATGAGATGTTGAATGGAGGAGAGGCAATTTTTGATAACGCTTGATAGAAGAGAGGATATTTATTTAGAGAGGGACAATCAAAAAATATGTGATCTAAAGTTCCCACATCTAGACCACAGAACGTACAATCTGGGGAGTCAAGCACATGAATTTTATAAAGGTGAGAAGGAACGGAACAATGTCCGATTCTCATACGAATAAGTAAGGAAATTTCTTTTTTGGAAAAATGGGGGAATTTTTGAAACCACGGTTTTGATGGGATAGTCCTTTGTATTGAGGCGTAGCGGGCACCCTTGGATTGACTAGCAATGTTCCAATACTCTGTCCAAACATTGTGGGATCTATCTTTGATGATGGAAAAAATATCAGACAGGGGAATATGATTTACGAGGGTAACGGTAGGGTTAGACGCTCCTTGTTTTGCCAAGGAATCAGCAATATCGTTACCCACTATGCCAACATGTCCAGGAATCCAAATCAGAGTGACAGTTTTTCCAGAGCTTTGAATGGAGGTTATCAATACTCGAATAAGACATACAAAGTGATCATCAGGATGAAGAAGAGGACTTGTTTTAAGTTTTTGGAGGGAACTGAGAGAGTCAGAGAGGACAAGAGAATGTTCAAAATTATTTTTTATTATATATTTGAGAGATTCAATAATCGCAATGCACTCGGCAGAAAATATTGAAAATTGGTTTGAAATTGAATAAAATATTCTTTCATTAGAATTATTGTGGTAAACGTTAATACCAATACCACAGTTAGGAGAGTCTGGAGATTTGGAGCCATCAGTAAATAAAAGAGAAGAGTTGGGCCATTTAGAAGAAATAATGTCATTGAACATATTATTGACAGTACGGGCTGGGAGATTGGAATGACTTTTAAGGATGCCGATCCCTTCTAATATCGTTGGGGATAGGGTGACGTGACTATATTTTAATTTGTACAAAGGAAGAAGATCATTTTTGATAATTTGAAGCTCTGAGAGAGAGCGAAAATTTTTACAGATGGCAGGGAGAGGTTTAGTTCGAGCTCTGACTGTAGATGAATGTGTTGAGTCGTTGAACAACGAGACTCTGGGAATAATCTGATGACTTTTAGAATTTAAACATTTAAGAACAAATTTGTCAGCAAATAATTGACGCCTTAAATAAAGAGGAGGATCAGAACATTCTACTTGAAGGGAATTGATGGGCGACGATTGCATCGCGCCAGTTATTATTCGCAATGACTTAGATTGAATTTTGTCTAATTTACTGAGTGCATTTTTGGATGCAGTACTAAAAAGTGGGCAGGCATAGTCGAGATGACTTCGAATAAGTGCATTGTAGAGCAACTTAATGCAGATAGGATGAGCACCCCACCAAACGCCAGTCAATGATCTGATAATATTTAAATTTTTTTCACATTTAGTAACTATATTATGTGTGTCGTTGCTTATCCAGAATATATAATGTGAGAGATATCAGCCCTATTCCCCGCCAGCGTCGGTCTTATCCATTGCTTTAACTTGAATTTCCCGCCATTCCCTTCAGCTGTCAATTGTCGCCGTGCAGTTGGCATCTTGAGATGCCGTGTTAATTCAATTTTGGCGTTGTTTCGCCCACGTCCGGTCGAAAAATTTTTCGTTCGTAATTGTTTTAACGAAAATAATATCTGTTGCTACCCGCAAATTCCGTAATTTTATGAAAAATTAGTGCAAGTGATTAGTGCAAACATTTTTGACAGATTAGCGTATTCCTACTACCTACGCTATATAAATCTGCGTCGCCCGTTCTCGAAAATGGAAGGACGCCGCGGCGATTAGCAATCGCTTCTCGGCCTGTTGGCTAAGATAAGTGTATTATCAGCTTAATATCTGATAGTTCCCGCAATACGGGACCAGTTTATTAAACTGGTTTTTTGAATGTGACGGGATGTTCGGGGCTTGCTCCACTCCTGTCACGTGTTGGCCCGGCCGGCATTGCCGCTGGGAGCGACTCATTTATATCCTTACTAAAGATAAATTAAGCTGAATGTATTGTCTTACGTAATTACCTGATTTATGGATCAATTGTAGACACATTTAACCATTTTTCCACCTTTGGAATTTAAGTAATCGATATTTTTTGAATGAAATATGACCATCGGCGATGTCATATTAAAATACTCAAATTACAAATACGAAATCATGACATTCATGTTCGTTTGATAATCGTTTGACGCAATTTGATGTAGTTAGACTTATCTATAATTCAGCTTTATTTATAAAAGTTTGGTCCTGCTTTTGACAGTTTCAAGCATGTTACAAACTCGGGCGAGTGGGCCAATGTCCGCTATGCATCTGCTTTAAAGGAATATTTGGCTGATCCAGGCTTCAAGGAGCTGGAGGTAAACTGCGAGGTGCTGGCATTTGTCACCGCCTCACCAATATTTACGGCCATGGAAAAGATGCTGGCATTGCATGCCTCATTGAAGCAGAGAGTGCTTTCAACAGGCTCTCCAAAAAAAAAAAAAAAAAAAAAAAAAAAAAAAAAAAAAAAAAAAAAAAAAAAAAAAAAAAAAAAAAAAAAAAAAAAAAAAAAAAAAAAAAAAAAAAAAAAACTTATCAAATGGGAAAGCAGTTCAGAAGGTTCCCTGTCAGGTCTTTACAGGAACAATGGACAGCTGTAAGATTGGAGTGGAACGGAGGCTCTTCAGCAGAATTCCTCCTTCTACCACTCATCCTTTTGGGGAAGAAGCACTTTCTGCCCTGTTGCAAAAACTAGGTGGTGTAGCAAAGTGCTTTAGTCCAGTGCGCCTACTTCAGGGTAGCCACTCGGCGCACAACCGCCCTTCATCTAAGGAGGTTGTTGCCTTTCCCCCAAGCAGACATCAAAGGAAAGGATGGCATTTCCCTTGTTTCCCCGGCGGGCAGACCACGGGTGAAACCCCCCCATATTCCTCCCGTATGAGGGGTAAGGGGAGGGAACAGAAGCGTGGCGCGAGGGGGCAGACCTCTCGTGGCCGCTTCAACAGGTGCCGCGCACAACCGCCCTTCAACATCTAAGGAGGTTGTTGCCTTCCCCCCAAGCAAACATCAAAGGAAAATATGGCATTTCCCTTGTTTCCCCGGCGGGCAGACCACGGGTGAAACCCCCCATATTCCTCCCGTATGAGGGGTAAGGGGAGGGAACAGAAGCGTGGCGCGAGGGGGCAGACCTCTCGTGGCCGCTTCAACAGGTGTCGCGCACAACCGCCCTTCAACATCTAAGGAGGTTGTTGCCTTCCCCCCAAGCAAACATCAAAGGAAAATATGGCATTTCCCTCGTTTCCCCGGCGGGCAGACCACGGGCGAAACCCCCAATATTCCTCCTGTACGAAGGGTAAGGGGAGGGAACAGAAGCATGGCGCGAGGGGGCAGACCTCTCGTGGCCGCTTCAACAGGTGACTATCAACCATTTCGGGCGGGTCAACTAGACTACAGGATTATTGGAGAGAGTGGCAGGCCTTAGGTGTTCCAGAGACCATCTTACATACGATAAGACGATACCGCATACCATTCATCCAAGAGCCCTCGTTGATAAGTCCAAGCCAATCTTCCGCAAGGAGGTTCAAAACGAAAGTAATCCCGGAAATGACAATGATGAGAGATGGTACATGGAAAGAGCTGACGACAATGCCACCTTCCTATCAACACTTTTTCTGGTTCAAATGAGTGAAGGCTCGAAACAGTCGATCTTCAATTTAAAAGCTATCACAAATTGGATTGCAGAAATCCTGCGTAGACAGGCTATCAGGATCATTGTGTACCTAGACGACTTTCTCCTGGCTCATCAGACCAGAGAGATCCTCAGTCAAGCTTGAGAAGCTCTTTAATTGTTAGAGCGGTTAGGTTGGTCGGTAAATTTCCAAAAGTGTGTCCGTCAGCCAGCACAGTCAGTGGAATATCTTGGAATTGTGTAGAACCCCCATCTGAAACAGAAGTCCTTAAACAAATACAGACGCCAAGGTCTTTGGAACTCACTTCAGAGATCCGTGACAAAAGGAAGATGGACTCTGAAAGGAGCTCAGAGTATTCTCGGAAAGTTGAATTTTGCTACCTTTGTGGTCCCCAGAGGTCGACTTCATACTCGGCTGATACAATTACAGTTAATGCTGAAGCTGACCCCTCAGCAAAAGTCTCTGATAAAGAATGAGGTCTTGTCAGAAATGAAATGGTGGATGATCAACTTAGATCATGTTTCAACTCTTCATTTTCCCAGCCCAACACATTCTCTGACTACGGATGCGGCAGATCACGGCCGGGAGCCCTGATCGACTATGTACCTCTGTTGGGTTGTTGGACAGACAGTTAGAGGGGGGGATATTGCAACATGAAGGAGATGACAGCAATCTTAAATGCCTTAACGTCTCTGACTCAGAATTTGAGAAGTTCAGAACAGGACAGTCATAGCCTACTTGAGGAACAAGGGGTGCACCAAGTCGATGGGTCTCCTTCATCTAACATTTCAGATTCTTGCGCTTTTGGACAAGCACAGAATCTCTTTACAAGTGCAGTATTTGCCGGGACGCTACAATGGCCTCGCGGATTATCTATCCTGAGGGATGACATTACCAGAATGGCACCTTCTACCCCCAGCGGTAAGAGCTGTTTTTCACAAGTTAGGGGCAGTCCAGTAGTGGATCTATTCGCTCCCTCGAGGGCTCACTTCGTGGATCAGTGTGTCTCGATAGATTCCCACGACAAGAGAGCAATGCTTCACAGCGTGTTCAGCAGGAGTTGGAATTTCCCCTTGGCATGGATCTTTCCTCCCCCCTGCTTAATGCCACGAGTGCTGGCACATCTGAACAAATCATCAGGGGTGTACCTGGTTGTAGCCCCAAATTGGCCAAAAGTGTTTTGGTTACCAGACCTAAAGAGAAGAGCCCTAGACCGACCTCACATAATACCCATGTTGGTCGACAACTTGATAGACTTATCGACAGGACTTCATCTTGAACAGGTCCAGAAGCTCCAACTACAGGTGTGGAAGATTAGGGGTGGAGTGAAGCTTTGAACGATTGGTCACAGCAAGAAAAAAGCTCTATTGAATGCGGGTTGGCGCAAACCTAAGCTTACAACTTATCACATGGCATGGAAGAGCTGGAAGGAATGGTGCGCCATTAATAATACATGTCCTAATAACCCTTCGTGATCTCAGCTGGCACGGTTTTTTAGTATACTTAAGAGTGAGGAAAGGCAATACTATAGCACTTCACAAGTCTGTAGTGTCGGTTTTGTATGACCCCATAGGCGATTTGAGGATAAGTAATCATCCCTTGATCAAGCAAGTGATGAGAGGTATAGGAACTTCTGCAAATAAGAAGCTTAGAGCATTTACTTGGGATCCAGGCTTGGTGTCTTAGCTTTGTAAGAATCCTTCAAATGACCTGACTCTTTTCGAAGCATCTCGTAGATGTTCTGTTAATTTACTTCTGGCATCAGGAAGACAAGTACAGGATCTGACCTTACTACATGCATCTTCTGATAATCTTGTTGACAATGATGATCACATTGTATTATTGCCAAATTTTTTGGTTCTAAGAAGGACACCTCTACACATAGACAGTCTGGTTGGAAGCTTTACAAAGCAGAGGATCGTAATATAGATTCCATATTCTGGTTGCGAAAGCTTGTCTTTGGGTGAGAACAGAAGACATGAAGCTGGTGTTGAATGTCTGTTTATTTCCACGTTGGGGCCTGCAAGGCCAGCCTCGAGAACTGCTATTGGTGGATGGATTAAAACAATTTTGAAGGATGCTGGGATTGATGCCTCTCCTGGGAGTTTGAGATCAGCTGCAGCTTCAAGAAGTTGGCTGGAAGAGTGTCCTATAGACACCATTTTGGAAAGAGGAAGCTGGAGTTCAGAAAACACATTCAAGAAATATAGACAAATCAGAGGTCTCAATGTTGAGGTGCTGAATCCCCCCATTCACTCTCAGTCTTTGGCCAAGTTATTGCAAGCAATACAGTAATAGTCACAATTTTGGCTTTAGAATTGTCACCAAGCGATAACAAACACTTCTCACATTATATATTCTGGATAAGCAACGACACACATAATGTTGGAGTTTTACCTACCATTAAAACTCTTATTATGTTGTCTTGCTTATCCAGAATATATTTAAGCTCTGCTTGGTGAGTCCAAATTGAATTAACACGGCATCTCAAGATGCCAACTGCACGGCGACAATTGACAGCTGAAGGGAATGGCGGGAAATTCAAGTTAAAGCAATGGATAAGACCGACGCTGGCGGGGAATAGGGCTGATATCTCTCACATTATATATTCTGGATAAGCAAGACAACATAATAAGAGTTTTAATGGTAGGTAAAACTCCAACATTATTAATGTGGGAAGACCATTTAAGTTTCCTATCAAATGTTACTCCCAAAAATTTAACTTCGGAAGCATTGGGGATTGGAGAGTTTTTAAATAAAATTTGAACAGGGGGGTTATTATGACGATTTGAGAAGGTAACACACTGACTCTTTTGTACTGAAAGTTCAAGACCATTTAAAGTAAGCCATGTGCAAAGGGCATCCATGGCTTCATTAAGATATTTGACGGCGGATGGAATGATTTTGGATGATAAGAAGAAAGCTATGTCATCTGCGAACTCAACAACTTTTACTTGAGGGGGAATGGTGACATGCATATCGTGTGTGTATATATTATACAGTAAGGGGGATAATACATCGCCTTGGGGTAAACCCTTCCAAATTGACCTACTCTAAGGAGTAACATCTGGTAGCTCAATGAAAATTTTCCTATCGAGAAAAAGATTAATAATAGATTGGACAAACATGAGGGGTAAGCCAAGGCCTAAAAGTTTTTTTTTAAGAATTGGGATGGAAACATTGTCAAAGGCGCCTTCTATGTCTATAAAGACTGCAAGACATACTTCTTTGTTAGAAATGGATAAATTAATATCAGTGCTGATGATGGCAAGGTTATCTTGTGTAGATTTCTTTTTCCTAAATCCAAATTGGGATGGAGAGAGAAGATGATTACTCTCGACAAAAAATTCTAAGCGGTTTTTAATTAATTTTTCATAAATTTTACTAAGGGTGGATGAAAGAGCAATTGGCCTATAGTTGGATCCAGAATTGGGTGATTTGTTTAATTTTAGAATTGGGATGATTATTTGAGAACTCCAGTCATCAGGTATTATGCCAGTCTGGAAGATTTTATTTAAGATGCATAAAAAGTGATTTAGAACATTATCATTACTATTTTTGATAATGCTATAAGGTATACCATCTCTGCCTGGAGATGAGTCCTTGACTGTTGATAAACAATTTTTTAATTCAATTAAAGTGAATGGAGAGTCAAGCCAATGATCAGACATAGGAGTGTTGTGGATTGGAGTTATTTCATCTAAGTTAGGTACAGAAGGGGGGGCAATTTTGTCCAAGAACTCGTCTATCCATTTAGAATGAGAAGCTCGAGGAGATGTTGGACTGAAGGAGGATCGAAATCTTCGAATCATAGACCAAACTTCCGAAATTGGAGTGTTCGGAGATACTGAACTGCAGAAGTTGTACCACCCGGATTTTTTTTTTGACCTCAATACCCTTTTGGCATTGGCTTCGGCATTTTTGTATATGAGATAGTTCTCCATAGTCATATTGTGACGATAGGAAAGAGATTTAGCTTTCCGAATTCTCACTACTTTGGAACATTCCTCATCCCACCAGGGAGTTGGAGGGAGTTTTTTGAGAGATTTGGTTTTAGGGGGGAGGATTTGATTTATTGATTGCAGTTACGAGCATTGATTTGAAGTTATCGTAGTCATCTTTGACAGATAATGTATCGGTATAGGATAAATTTTGTATAAACTTATCCATATGTGAGTTAAATTCGTCCCATTTGGTGTGTTTTGTTTTAATCTTTGTCGAAATATGGGACTTGTCTGAATGGAAAGAAGTTTGATAAGTGATGGTGATCGGGAAATGATCACTGGAGCAAGGGTCGGGGGACACCACCCACGAGGAGAGAGGTGCCAGATTAATAGAGCATATGGAGAGATCCACTGCACTGGGGTTTGTGTTGGGGCGAGAGATTCTAGTAGGAGATCCGTCATTCAAAAGAAAAAGGTTGGATTCATCTAGGAAATCCATCACACTTCGACCGTCTCGATCACAGAAAGCAGAACCCCAGACGGGGGAATGGGCATTAAAATCACCCAATAAAAAGAAAGGAGGGCTTAGTTGACGGACAATTTGCAACCACGCTTGTTTATTGAAGTGCGATGTTGGGGGAAGATAGATAGAAACAAAGGAAGTGTCCTTTATTTTAGCTGCAACCATTTGAAAGTCAGCATTGGGGGGTTTGATATTATTTATTGGGAAAAACGGAAGGGATTTTTTAATAAAAAGGGCAGCACCACCGCCCGTACCTTCCGAGCGATCATCGCGGAGACAATAGTACCCTCCCACATTAAAGTGGGTGGATGGAGTAAACCATGTCTCCGAGACAGCAGCCACAGAAACAAGGTTTGAATTTAATAGGTTAAGAAGGTTCGATTTGTTAGAAATAGCACTGCGGCTATTCCACTGAAGAATTCTGACATCTTGAAGAGCCATTTTGAATAAATGATTTTAATGTGGAAATAATAGAAGCAGCGTTGGACGGTAGATTAGTTTGAGAAGAAATTAGGTCAATTAGAAGCATAATAAGAGTTTGAATAAATGAAGAATTATCTTTGGAGAATTGTTCAGAAAGCTTTTGATGGTTTGTTGAGGATGAATTATAATTGTTTGCGCACCCATTTGTGGCATTTGAAAGAGGTGAACCATTGGGATTTAAGAGAAGTGAGTTGTGTTGTTGCTGATCGTATCCAGGAGCCGGTTTAGAGATAGGGTTTTTGTATGCGAATTTAGTTGAACGAGAAGATGTTGAGGAGGAGGCGGGTGGGTTGGATGAAGAGTTACTGGATAAAACCTCAGCAAATGATTTTTTGACAGGCGGGAATAGTTTAGAAGCCTGCAGAAAAGACAAGTTCTCAGAGGCCATAGAAATTTTTATATTTGGCGAGATTGTTCCGGACAAGAAGAGTTAATGGCGGAATGAGCACCTGAGCAGTTAAAACATTTAGGTGAAGAGAGAGAAGAACATTGGTCAGCCGTGTGGTTTTCTCCACATTTGAAACATCTGGGAGGGGATCTGCATGCAGCTTTGGTATGACCAAAACGACAGCAATTGTAACATTGAGTGGTGGGATAAGTATACATTTCAACTGGTAAGGAGTTGAAAAATAAATAAATATGGGAGGGAAGAGATTGTCCTTCAAATGTTATGATGACAGATTGGGAGGGCTTCCAGGAAACGATGCCCTCAGAAGAGTCCTTATAATTTAACCTCCTGGCTTTTATGGGATTGCCGATATGTTGGGGCGTTGAAAGTGAAGACAGGATTTCTGGAATGGACAGATCGGTCGAGATACCTCTGACGAGGCCCATTCGAGTGACATTGAAAGTTGGGATGTACGCCTTGAATTTAGAATTTGATGAAATAAATATGTTTTTGATAAAGTTGTTGGCGGCTGAACCTGAGAGGTATTCAACAGAGATTCGGAAGCGACCCTCGGCTTTTACACCTCCAGGCTTAATCGAAAGGTTCTTGCTATTTGATAGGAATTTAATTTAATTTCAAGAGGGTGGATAGTTTTACCTTGCTCAGTTTTTTGAGCGTACACAATGAACGGGCCACAGGAATGAGGAGAATAAAAGTTTGTAGAAGGAGGTTGAGGAAGAGCAGGTGAAGACTGAGAAGAAGAAGGAGAGTCATGCTTTATTGAGGAAGAGGGACTAAAGTTCCTTTTTTTTGTGGTAGTCAGAATGACAGATTCACTGTCCGAAATTACTACATTTTCACCATCTGGGGGGTCAGGGGGAGGATCTGGGGGCTTTTTAGGGTGTCCAGGGGGGTCCTCCTCCATTGTTCACAAAATTACAAAAGAAAAAATGTATGGAAAGTGACAGAAATAAAAAAGGTTATAAATATCTGGAAATCAGCGACGAAAAGTGACTCCTGGAAGATCAGAGGGGAGAAGAATCCTCAAGGAACAACACACTACACTTTTATTGACCAGAAAACATAAAAATATTAGTTAAAATAATAAAAAGATTATTTTTTCCTAGGCGAAAACAAAATAACTGTGACAGCCAGATGTTCAAAATTAGAATCGACGAAGAATGTTAAATTCAAAATTATTATTAACTATTGAAATATTTAAATCCCAAAAATTTATGCTCAAATTTTGCCCAATCTCTACAGTAAATTTTATGTTTTTGAGGAGTTTGTTTAAGAAATTAAGAAAAATATTAAGTTGTCTCAATGTACCTGTACTATATAGAGATATCAATTGTGGGGGGGGGGCATTTGTCAACGGATCAACTGTCGGGTAATTAAACCAAGAGTAAAGATGGCCATAGACTAAAAAATCAACACGTATAAACAAAGTTTTTTTTTTAATTATAATGTATCTATTTTTATGAACTGAAACAATTTAGACTTTCCCCCACGATCCTGTGCATCGAACCGTCGAACCGTACGACCTAGTTGTGCGATCTCTTGTGCCGGCTAGTAGCCAATTTCAGAGAAATGTGTCTGAATGTGCATGTGTATCTAAGTGAGTGCCACCAAAGTTGTTAGAACGCATTGTCATCGACAACCAGCCTATCTGTCGAGTTTCAGCTCGATCGGATGTCGAAAAGTGGGTAAATTTTCACAAGTGGAATCCGATTTGAGATTACAACTTAGTGGTAACATCAACCCGAATATCACTAATTTAGTTGCAAAAAGCGACACCAACCTTCACATTAATTAAACTTTAATTAATATGAATGTTAGTGTTGCTGTTGTATGTTACATAATTAATAACGTATTCTTTATAAAGAAAGTATTTTTTTCGATTTTATTTAGGGGGTCTTTGAAAATTGTGCTTGATTTCCTAGGGGTCCGTGGCTGAAAAAGGTTAAGAAACGCTGAGTTAGAGGATTAATAGTACACAACTGCTAACCTTGTACAAATCACAAGTACGCCCCACGGTTGAATTTGGCAGCCATCTCTGGTCTGGAGCTCCAAAATACCTGAAAAATATCCTCGACTCTGTGCAGAAACGGGCGGTCCGTTTGATAGATTCTCCCATCTTAACAGACGGATTGCAATCTTTAGAGCACAGGCGTCGGGTGGGAATGCTATCCTTGTTCTACCGGTATTACAATGGAAGATGCTCCGAGGAACTAGCATCATTGATCCCTTCGGCACCGGTGCGTAGTCGGGAAACACTCCAAACGCGTGCCCAACTTTTGTACACGGTTGACATTTGTCACATGAGAACGGGTCGTTTCTTCGACTCGTTCTTGTGTTCAACAGCTCGGCTGTGGAATGATTTGCCGGCCTCTGTTTTTCCTACTTCCTACAACATGGGTCTCTTCAAGACCAATGTTCATTCCTTCCTCTCCTCAAAAAGACTCTCCACACAGCATCCCAGATGACATAGGCCCTGAGGGAAATTATTTTCCTCAGGGCCTCCTATGTGGAGTTAATGTAAAAAAAAAAATAAAAAAATTACATAAGAATCCGTAAAACAAAAAAAAAATCGTTTCGTACTTGTGTCGATAATTACCTTGAGGTATAACGGTGGAACTATATAACTATGTGTGTGTGCTCCTTCGCAGAGGTACAGTGAGTGGTAAGTGATTGGTTATCCATTTTCCTTGAATCCATTGTTTTTTCTACTTACATTATCGCCCAATTCCAGCAAATGCCTTTTTGTCTCGTTTTATTTTTAGTATTTACAGTTCTATTATTGTAAGTAATAATTTATTTATTTCAACGCCATAAAATGGCTATTACAATACGGTGATACATGATACATGATACACAGTGGTACACAGGAGGGTAATTACAATGATAATAATGTACATTAAACAAAGTACATATGTATGATAACAACTAGTATTTAGTTATAGGATACAAATATGTTTTACAACAAAAAAGAAAAGAATATAAGCTCGTATAAAGCATACACATTTTTATGCAGAATAAAAATAAGTAAATAAAGGTGAATTCTTAGAAAAATTCTCAACATCGAGTATAATATACTTTACTTTTATTTGTACATATCGTTGGATTCTAGGAATTGGCTGAAATGGAGTAACTTAGTAATGATATTATGTTACCTTCAGTTGATTATTATTGGCCTGAAACACTCATCTACGTTGAAAAAATCTCCTGAGAAAAGATACATGCCGCCGACGGGACTTGAACCCGCGTCTTTCTGATTTCTGGTCAAATGCTCTACCATTGAGCTACGTCGGCTTATCTCCTACACGCCAAATACTTCAATATATACTAATGTTTCATTCAACAATTACTGCTTATTAAATTTTTCCACCTGTAAACAACCAACTTTATTTTTTTATTTTTTATTTTTAACTTTTATGAGTAAAACCTCAAATTGTAATATTTAAATAAATGAAGACAATATAAGCGGAACTCGAGTTTCGCTTATATTGTCTTCATTTATTTAAACTTTATTTTTATATGGGAAAGGCATTTTAAGTGCTAAATCTCCCACTAGGTGGCGTCGAGACAAATTATGTCTTCATTTTTTGGTGAAATACTTGTAACTCGTCAAATGTTAATTATTATTTTAAATTATCAATTAAAAATAATAATTTACAGCCCACATCCAAGTGCATCTGAAGGTGAATTCGTAAGTAGTTTCGGGTGCAAAGGGGCCTATATCATCTTTTGGGATGCTGTTTGGAGGGAATTCCAACGGAAAGGATGGAGAAAAAGTTCTAAGAAAGAAAAGGGCAGTGGCGGACTAAGGGGGGGGCGGTCCGCCCTGGGCCCCCAGTCTTGGGGGGCCCCCAAACTCCTCCATGTTCCCTTGATCAAACCCTAAACAAGGCTTTAAGACACCACTGTAAAAAAAAATTGTAATTTTGATTTCATTTTTTGATGGATGCACTTGTTGAACGCTCTCACCAATTGTTTTAAGGAAATTCGAAAAATTGACGGAGATACAGCATTTTATATGAAACCACTTGGAACAGTTTGTATGTTGAATTATCCTTCAGCAAATTTTGGGGCTACTAGGGAGTTGCCTGCACTTCTTATGCATATTACGGCCCTGGCTATAGTGACCGGATTTTCGAAGGCAGTGGCCTACACTGCCTTGTGGACAATACGGTCCTGCCAGTGCTGGCTTAAACTGGATGCCCCTGGGCAATGGGTAGGGGCCCCTTTACCCTAGGGGCCCCTACCCGATGCGGGGCTACTAGGGAGTTGCCTGCACTTCTTATGCATATTACGGCCCTGGCTATAGTGACCGGATTTTCGAAGGCGGTGGCCTACACTGCCTTATGGACAATACGGCCCTGCCAGGGCCGGCTTAAATATGTTGGGGCCCCTGGGCAATGCACGTCTCGGGGCCCCTTTACCCTAGGGGCCCCTACCCGATGCGGGGCTACTAAGGAGTGGCCTACACTTCTTATGGATATTACGGCCCTGGCTATAGTGACTGGATTTTTAAAGGCGGTGGCCTACACTGCCTTATGGACAATACGGCCTTTCCAGGGCCAGCTTAAACATGTCGGGGCCCCTAGGCAATGCACGTCTCAGGGCCCCTTTACTCTAGGGGCCCCTACCCGATGTGGGGCCCCTAGGCAGTGGCCTACACTGCCTTATGGACAAAAGTAGCCTGCCAAGGCCGGCTTAAACATGTCGGGGCCCCTAGGCAATGCACGTCTCGCGGCCCTTTACCCTAGAGGCCCCTACCCAATGCGGGGCCCCTAGGCAGTTGCCTACACGTCTTATGGATTATTATCTGTAAGATACTATAGTGACTGGATGTAATGGCTATAGTGACTGGATTATCGAACACTTTAAGACTTAGTGCATGGTGCATGCAAATAAGATGTATAGTTTTTCCAATATGTTGTCAACCAGGTTGAAAAATGTAGTTTTGAGAAAAACGCGTTCAAAGTTTTGCTGAAAGATAATTCAACATACAAACTGTTTAAAACGGTTTCATATAAGATGCTGTATCTCCGTCAATTTTACGAATTTGGTGAAAGCATTATTAACAAATGCATCTTTTAGAAAATGAAATAAAAAGTGACAATTTTTTTTTAGTGTCCTGGTGCCTTTAAAATATGCTAGTACCTATCTAAGAGAAGGTTTGGGGTTGGGAGGACCCGTACAAACATCATCTTATACATATAAAATAGGAATAAATAAATAAATAAATAAAAAAATACAATTAAATTACTACTACTAACCTTTCTAAAGTCTGTACAGTTTTAGTTCCAGTTTCACTTATGTATTACACTTCATATTTTTTACTATCTTAGGCCCTTTGCTGAAGGCTATCTTATCATTACAGATAATAAAGATAGTAACAAAATAGGTAAGTAATTAAAAAGATTCAGTGGCGGACTAACGGTGGGATGGGGGGGGGGAGGCGGAAGGAGTGGCCTCTTGTCCCCGGGGCCTCCAAACACCTCCATGTTTCTTTGATCAAATCCTAAACAAGGATTTAAGGCACCCGGACACTGTAAAAAAATGTTTGTAATTTTTTTTTCATTTCATTTTCTGAAGTTAACAAAGCTCTCACCAAATGTTTTTTCAGCATTTTAGGTGAAACCGTTTGAAACAGGGTGTATGTTGAATTATCCCTCAGCAAAACTTTAAAGGCGTTTTTCCTGAAACTTTTTTAACTCGTTTTCAACCTGGTTGACAACATATTAAAAAAAAACTATACATCCACCCGTATGTATTTTATTGCACTTGCTTTTACTTTTGCGTCTCCCAAGTCAACTGTTCGAAAATCCAGTGTCTACGGCACCACGTAGAGGAATTTTGATATCTAAAAAACAAGGAAAAATGGCGGACCAGTGAATTTCATATTCGATTTTTTATAGGAAATTTTCAGCGTTCTTAAAAAATATAGAAGGGGGCCCTTTATAAAAAAAATCTCATGTGGTGCCATAGTGACTGGATTTTCTAACAGTTTAAGACTTGGTGCATGCAAATCGGATGTATAGTTTTTCTAATATGCTGTCAACCAAAATGAAAAAAAATATGATGATTTTTTTTATAGTGCCCTGGTACCTTAAAGCCTTGTTTAGGATTTGATCAAAGGAACACGGAGGCGCTTGGAGGTCCTCCAGGACCAGAGGCCCGTGTGAACTGAATAAAAATCTTGTAAAATTACGTCAACTTTTTAAAATAGGGGGGGGGTCCTCATTCAGTTTTCTCGCCCCGGGCCTCTGACGGGCTTAGTCCGCCACTGGAAAAGGGTATAAGGTGTGGGCCGGAATCAGGAGTGTGTCCAGGAGTGTGGCAAGGAGTGTGGCCAGGAGTGTGGCCAGGAGTGTGGCCAGGAGTGATGAAAGCATGAATCCATCCCTCCCACTGTGGTTCAAGGCAATGGGTCGAGAGAGTCCGATTGACAGGTCAAAGGGTATCCTTCAACCTGCCTCTCCGTTGGTGGGCAGATGCATCCACTGCCAAGATCTGAAATCTCAACCCAGGTACCCCTGAACCACTTGTGGTGACCTATTGCAGAGGTGTTGGTTATCCAATAAATGGGACCCATACCCCCCACCCCTCCCAAAATGAAAAGTCCTAGAAATATTATCCAAAATTAAATTCCAAAAAATTTAACCTAAAAATTTACCCGTTAAGTTACAACGAGTACAGGGTATGAAATGAAAAGCATGCTTTAAAATAATTTGTTTATTACGTACAAAATGAGTATTACTTTTTTTTTGATCGATATTTTAGTCAAAATACAATCTTCAGTTTAATTTTTTTCCATGAATGTCATTACACCATTATTAATAACATTATTTTTAATATTATCTTGTATACAGGGTGTAACAGGACGTACCCGAGGGATTTTAACCAGCGATTCCTGACCATATTTGGAGTAAAAAATGTAAATGAAATTTTTGTCTCCGGTGACTTTTTTGATGACATTTTTTAAAAAAAATTTTTCTTCAAATTCTAACAAAAAAAAATTCTTCCGCTCGTTGTTATTGGTCACTCAGCCGAGTAACCGACCAACCCCTCACCCCGCCTCCAACTGTCCAACACCTACCATTTTTTAATGTTTTTGTAGAAAAAATAAATTAAAAAAACATCAAAAATATCACCAGAGATCAAAATTTCATTTACATTTTTAACTCCAAATAATGCCAGGAATCGATGGTTAAAATCCCTCGGGTACGTTCTGTTACACCTGTATAACATACGGGTTTTGTCTTTATTTTCCAGTGAAATTATTTCACTATGTCAATGAAACAATTCAGTAGAATTTATCAATGTTTGCTGCTCGAACAACAAGTAGAAATAAAATGATAAAGAAAGAATAAAACAAGAATAAAAAGAAGCATCGGTCTTGTCTAGGACAGTTCCCGCAGCTGTTTCAGGACCCAATCCCTGAGCTTGTAGATCTGGGTGAAGGCGGTATAGGTGCTGGCTCTGCACGATGACTTTTCGTCATTCAGAGGACCGTTGCTTACGACACCGCGAAGGAACCATCGCGTTTGCTGCGTCAAGTCATTTGCCGACACCACGAATCCTCCGCCGCTGTCACCCTGACAGAGAGCGGAACCTGAAATGATACAGAATGGCTTAAGATTCTTACAGCCAGAAAATCTTCTTCAACGGAAGCAATATTTTTAACATGTCTTCCATTGATGTGCTTCATGTAACCAACTCAGGCACGGAGCTCCATCGAAACTTGAGTTAAGTTAGCCTCTCAGAAGCTGAGCGCACAGGATGTCCGGGGGTAAAGTGCATTAACTTCGGGAGGTGATCCTACATGATAGTACAAGTAAAAAAGGCAAATAACTTTTTTTGAAATTCCAACTTTTAGGGGTAGTTTTCTGGTAAAAAGACCGGCGTGTGCGGGCGGCATTATTATTTTCCGCTGTTGCCGAATCCCCGCTCCAAGCGCTCAGTGTCAGTGTTGAATTCGAATGTAAAAATTTTGATATAACAATTTTATAGTGGTAGTGTTTCACTTTAAAAACTTTATTGCTGTTAGTCAAAACTTGTTGATTAAATGTGTCTTTATCTAGTGTGTATTTATTAAGACTGACTGACTTGTTATAAGATTCGCAAAAGATGTAATATTTCTATCGATAATCGTGTTGTAGTAATAATTACCCAATCTGCCAAAGCTGCAAGTAATTTGAAGGAACAACTTCATTCAGTGCGTGTTTTTTTCAGACTTACTTTTGTTTATTTAGTTGTAGACTTGCCTAACTGTAAAAATTGTGTTTATATGTGTAATTTGTGTAATTTTTTCATTGAATTATTGTACCAATACTGCGTAATTTTGTTATTAAATTATTCGGTCAATGCCTTACTTTACCAACAAAGAACGGGCAGACCTTCATTAATGAAATACGCCACAACGTACGAATTGATAATAATATTACTTTACGTTTACATGCTTTCTTACAAGCTGTGAAGGTGGACATTTTGAAAATTTGTTAAACTAGTTAAAAGCGATGACATTAGTTAAGTGTTCAATTAATTTATAACAATTTAATCGTTAAAAGCGTGCCTTCAATTGTTATGTAAGTGCAGTTATCTTTTTAAATTTAGTTTAAAACATACGATCTGTATAAATGTCAAATTCTCGGTCTTGTTATTGTTAAACGGTTTCCATGGATACAGGCCAAATCACACCACGCAACGTTGCAACAATTGTGCCCGGCAAGCTAACAGAAACTTTGTTGGGTAAGTGCTACCTCACACTGAGGATTTTTTGTAGGTATGTCTTTTTGTATGGGAAAAAAAAGTTGGAATTTCAGAAAAGTTATTAATCTTTTTTACTCGTACCATAATGTAGAATTACCTACCGAAGTCAAGGCCCGCAGATACTGCAGATACTACACAACTACTGACCCTGTACAAAACGCAAGTGCGCCGAATTTGGCACCCAACTCTGGTCTCGAGCCCCTAAATACTTGATAAAAACCCTTGTCTCTGTGCAGAAACGGGTGATCCGTTTGACAGCTACCCCACTCTTAACATACTGCAATCTTTACAGCGCAGGCCTGAGATATAACTATGTCTGGTGTGCTCCTTCGCAGATGTACAGTGGTAAGTGATTGGTTATCCATTTTCCTGGAATCCATTGTTTTTCCTACACATATTATCACCCAATAAGGAACTCCAGTGAAAAATATTATGGCTTTAAAAAAATATGTTCATATAGACCAAGAAACCCTGATTCTGAATATATAAGTTTTATTTCATAATATTAAACACAGAGTTTTTAAAAAAATATTAAAAAGTGCATTTTTAAACCTCTTCTCCAAACACAGCGTTAAGTTGGCATTACTGAAATGGTTAACTGTGACGTCACTCTTAACCTGTCACCTGGTGATAGTGTGTATTGTATTGACATTTGAAATGACTTGAAGTGCACACGTACCTATGCATTTCAACATTTCGTGTTTTTGGTTTATTTTAATACTGTTTATAGAGATTTAGATAAATAATAGTTATTGTGTTTATTGAAACATAATTTAGGCCCTCAACAATTTACGAAAAGGGATTGTCCACAAATTTACAATTTGCGGACAATCTGCAATAAATTTTGTCTATTTGAGGTTAAAGTCGTGTCATATTTTGTCATTTGCTTATGTATTTTCAAATTGTTTTTAGTATAGGGCTTTTTATACAAGTTGTTACACACTCGTCATGATCAGTGTATTATAAATACCAGTGTTTCTGTATGTATTATACATAAAACAATGTACCTACAAAGTAACGCCTGACACAAAACACGATGTCACATGTATTTGCAATGAAAGAGATGATTGATTGTTTTTATATTGCACTTTGATTAAATACAATAACAGTAGCGGTGAAATGTGGACATTTTGTCCTGCACGGCAACATGAGGAGTTCAGTATTAAAGTGGGACATAAGCCATTTGGATTATTTTTGAGTAGAGCGAGTTTTTTGTTTTGTATATACCGGTATGAAAAATCTGATATTTTTTCTACCTGCATAACCTTGCCGGCGTAAATAGCGGGTACTCAAAATGCAAAAAGTCAGATTGAGCGATCAATCAGATTTGTCGAGTGAGCGAGAAGCTATGGTTAATTTGTAATTTACACATTTTTTTTTTTTAGTTTAGTTTATTGAGGTAACAAACAGTAATACATATTTTAATAATAAAGTAACATATTACATGGTTGCATTAACCAGCGAAGTTTCTGGTAAAATTTATAATATATATATAAAAACATAGATTAAAACATTAAAGAAAACATAAAGTGGTAGAAAAAAAAAATATATATATACAACAGAAATGAAAAAAAAAACATACAAATTATAAAGCATATTATAGGATATATAAATAATCCAAATATTATTATTATAATAAAAAGAAGGAAAACAAACATAATGAGAATGAAAAAAAAAATAATAACATGCAGCAGGGGTGAAAAGTTCGTAATTAACAATTTGTTTAAATTTTTTCTATTACTGATTTAATAAATTGGCCTGAGGACAAATGAAAAATATCAGAGTCGTAAAAGATATCATTGAATTTTGTGCACGTCCTTCAGAGAAATGAATGTTGTGTGTAATTTGTTTTTGAGTGTGGGATGTGGAATAGTTGGTTTGATCTTGTGTTTCTTATTGGACAGTGGAAATTAATGTTTTCTAGAAGACAGTTGTTGTCAACAACGTTGTTAATGATTTTGAATAAAAATTTTTGGTCGGATATATTTCTTCTATCTTCTAAAGTTGATAAATTATGGAATGTTAATGAGTCTTTTAGGTTTTCTGAAGTTCGAAAGGATTTAAAGTCTAGGTGTTTCAATATCTTTTTTTGAATTCTTTCTAACCTTTCAATATTTACTTTGTATTGGAGATTCCATATGACTGATCCGAATTCTAATATTGAGCGAAACGTGTTCCTCTTTCACAATAGTGTGAAAGAGAAAGAAGTAAAGTTTTGCAATAAGTGTATAGTCCATGATTTAGCAAGCCGTTAGCCAACACGAAAAAAAAACAAAAGAGCATTCCGTTTGACGTTGGTTCTGAAAAATCACCTAAAAGTAACCTTTTGAGTAGTGTAACCTGAAAGAAACCTTTCAGAGTAAAAAATCACCTAAAATGTTACAAAAGTAACCTTCTGGCAACGCTGGCCATGATTCTTCATTCAAACAGGGATGTTCTGCCCAAAAAAATTATTTCCCTAGATTTCGAAGTGAAATTTCCCTAGAATTTCACATTTACGCAATTACCTACGTAGCCACCCGATTGTGTAACACTAATCCTGTTATATGTTAATTAATATGATAATTAATTGGAAAGATATCGGAACTTGGTAAATATACTAATAATACCGTGATTTTCCAAATAAAACACTTTTTGCTACGTGAAGTAATAATTTAAAAGTACGAATACACTCACCACTGAATTCCAAATAAAAAAAACACTTTGCAAAATAAAAATCATAAGCAACCTGCCGCTCATTTGTACCAAGCGTGTTATTTTGAAGACCCCCCCCCCCCCCCGAACGTGTCACGTAGTATGGGTACGTTCCATAATATCATTTTGAGTTGTCAGTGTTAAAAATAACATTGCATGTAAGTACATGAACAATAATTAAGATTCATAGGAATTCCAAAAAAATAAAATATATATATATATATATAAATAATACCAGTAATATTGTCATATGTAATAAAATTTTTGCCAGAGTTCGAAATTTCCCTAGATTTTGTCTTGATTTCCCTTATCCCTAAAAAATATTTTTCTCCCCTAGATCTAGGGAAATTTTCCTCGACATGACATCACTGATTCAAAATGACAACTTAAAAAGTAAAAAACTAACGGTGGGTGAAGACCACCATAGATACGGTGCGTTTCTGGGAGTCTAAAAATTAAAACTTTGACAATTATTTTAACTATTAAAACTAACTATAAAAATAAACATAAAAATGCAGTTATTTAAGTTTGAAGGTCTTTATTCATTAAAAAAAATAAAAAAAATTGGACTGGAGTTCTCTATTCTAGCAAATATCATTTCGTCTCGTTTCATTTTTAGTTTTTACATTCCACTTCCGAGTGCATCTGAAGGTGAATTCGTAAGTGGTTTCGGATGTAATAGGGCCTATATCATCTTTTGGAATGCTGTGTGATGGGTATTTTAACGGGAAAGGATCGAGATAAAGTTCCACAAAGGAAAAGGGTATAAGGGATGGGCCGGAATCAGGAGTATGTTCAGGAGTGATGAAAGCACGAATCCATTCCTGCCACTGCGGTTCAAGGCAATGAATCGATATGGTTCGGCTGAGAGGTCAATCGGTATCAAATGTATCAAGTAATGACCACCCTTTCCCGATCCGGTCTGCTGCGCATTGCATTAGGGCAGATGCATCCACCGCCAAGACCTGAAGAAATCTCACCCCATGAAACGAGGCACCCCTGCTAAGACTCCAAACGTAGCGAACCACTTGTGGTGACCTACTGTCCTTGTTCTACCGGTATAATATTTGTACACCGTTGACATTTGTCATATGAGAACGAAGCCTTTGACTCATTATTTTTCCGACCTATGTGTTTCCTTCCTCCTACGAATCTCTTTAAGACCCTATCCACTTCTTCCTCTCTTCAATGCATTATTAAAGTTGATATAGACCCCTAGGTAAATTATTTTCCTCAGGACCTCCTGTGTGGGATTAATGTTAAAAAAAAAAACAAAAGTATATAGGGTACTTTTTTAACTTACCATTTGTGTATCCTGCGCACATTTTATCCGTAGTCAGGTATTTAGCAAATTTGTACTTGGTCATTTCAATTCGGCACTGGTTGTAATTAATGACTGGGAGAGTCAGTGTCTTTAGTTCAGAAGAGGGCTCACCAGTTTGTGTTTTACCCCATCCTGCCACCTAAAAATTACAAATTCAAAAATATTGTTATTTCTTTTTATTATTTGGTTTTGAAAGGAGGTATGTGCTATCACCTTGCTGGAGAAGCATTTAAAATTTGAAGCAATGGCAGGAAAAATAGCGAATTCGAATATGTTTGTTTTTTGAAATATAGAAAAAGAATTAAGACTACATTGGAATCCAGTTGTTGGTGTTTTTCGTGTTTATAATCTAGTTTTTTTAACTAAAAAGGAGGAATTTGACCATCTCCAAAGTATTTCGAGTCTTTTCTTTGCTCTGAAATATTGCGATTATTTCCAACGATTCACAGATTGAAAATTTAGTTCACATCGCTCGTTAGAAGCGTTCTAGAATACAACTCTATAATACGGTCACCTGTCCTTAATAATCACATCATATCGTTAAAAGACTTCAACGCAAATTTTGGAACAGTATTAACTTTAGACTTGAATTCCTTTCTTTGTTTGTCCCTTATGCGTTGCTAAACCATTGGTCTGATTGCTTTAAAACTTTGGAGATTTGATTTTCGCATGCTCTTGATGGTTTCTATGTATAATAGTGAGCTCTGGTGTTATGAAATTATTTCTTATACTATTCATTCGATTGCGATGAAACTTTGGTGAGTTGTGCGCAAGCCCGCGAAGGTTTCTATGTATACTAGTGAGCTCTGGCGTTATGAAATTTTGTATGAAAAATTTGCTATAGGTGGCGCGCCAGTTGTTTGGAAAATGATTGTATTTCATGTGATTTAGCGGCTGGGAGTGAAGGAGGTAGGGGAGGGGACACCGGGATGGGGGGGAGGAGAACAAATGAGGGGGAAGGCGGGGAAGGTGAAAGGGGAACGCAGGAGGGGAAGGGGACGCGGAAGGGGTAGAGGAGGCTGGAAGGGAAGAAGAGGAGGAAGGGTAAAGGAGTCGCTACTTTTATAGTTTTTAAAAACAATTAAGAAAACCCTGACACTTAGTGTAAGGAAAACACATTCCAAACCCCATTTAATACTCTCTCTAATAAGTTAATTTAGACACCTTCGAAAATTGACATTTACAAACAAAAATTTTAACAAAACAAAAAACAACTTCAAAAATGCACCCAAAAGTAAAAATATTATTTCGTATTCTTCTACAACTTCATAATCAACTTACTTTTTCTACTCATCAATATGTAGGTACGATTGTTATTTTTGGAGTCGGTGTCAGTCAAGGTAGGTTTGTAACTACATACATAGTTATAGGTGAGATGTGCTTGTGTCGCACAAGCGACTTGAGGCGAGAGCGGGGCCGCGGCGTGAGGGGACTGTCAAGTGAACACGCCGGGCCGGGTACCTTTGCTGACACCGACTCCAAAAATAACAATCGTACCTACATGTTGATGAGTAGAAAAAGTAAGTTGATTATGAAGTTGTAGAAGAATACGAAATTATTTTTTTACTTTTTAGTGCATTTTTGAAGTTGTTTTTTTGTTTTGTTAAAATTTTTGTTTATTTTTTTGATTTTTAGTGAATCTGAAGTACACTAACTAATATGTCTGAATATGGGTAGGCCTACTATACATACGTGCTGCTAATATGAGACAGGCATAATTTATCATAAAGACGTTAGGGTCAAATTAAGAGATTCGGCCGAGCTTCGTTAATTTGCTCCTAAGAATTGAAGAGTTCCGTTACTTTGTCATGGATCCGATAATCAGAACCTAACCAAACTCTCACCAAACTACCCTTGAAGTACATCCTTTCCAATAAAAAAAGAATCATTGAAATCGGTTGGCGTGATATTGAGTTATTCGTCCATTTGTCGCGCACATACTTAACGCAAATTTAAGACTTATATGGTTTTCTCATGGATGCCATTGTCGGAACTGGACCAAATTAAAATGGGACCACACGGGAAGCACCAGCTTTCAAATAAAAAAATAATCCTTAATATCGGTTCACCCAGTCGAAAGTTCTGAGGTAACAAACATAAAAAAATAAAAAAAAAATACAGTCGAATTGAGAACCTCCTCCTTTTTGAAGTCGTTTAAAAATCCTATAAATAGGTTGTCTCAATGTGGATAAACCACACTTTGAAAATGGTATTGTAAACCGAAACAGTTATAACAAAAATACATACTAAAATACTTGCAGAACTTGATTATAAAGTTATCAAATTTTATTTTATTCAAATTTAAAAATAAAATTAGATGGACTTCCAAGAATTAAACACAAAAACAATTAATATTCTCGGTTTGGCTACGGATTAATGAAGTAGACAAAAATATTAACATACTTGATTTGACTATGGATTAATGAAGTAGACAAAAATATTAATATACTCGGTTTGGCTACGAATTAATGAAGTAGATAAAAATATTAATATATTCGGTTTGGCTACGGATTAATAAGTAGACAAAAATATTAATATACTCGGTTTGGCTACGGATTAATGAAGTAGACAAAAACAATTAATATTAGGTCCTTACATGTGAAATTGGCGTTTTGCCGTACTGGCAACTTTGATCTCAAATATCTTTTCTTTGGTTAGGAATTCCAAATTCAAATTTATACAGCTATTTACTCATGTATTTGTGTTTCGAAAATTATAATTCATTTGTTTTTTCTTTAATGGTTTTTTTTCTTTGCGTCACTTAGTTTACAAAATGGAAAACTTGAAATATCGCGTTATTTACGCGTACGAGTTCCACTGTGGCACCAGTGCTGCAGAAATGGCTCGAAGTATTCATGATGTGTATGGCGACGGTGCCGCAAAAGAAAACACAGTGCGTTTTTGGTTCCAACGTTTTCGTTCTGGAAATTTCGAACTGCAGAACAAGCCCCGTGGACGGCCGGAGACCAAAGTTGATAATGAAGAATTGAAGGCTATTGTGGAAGCGGATCCATCGCAAACCACGTCCGAGTTAGCTGCAGGCTGCGGTGTTAGTGATAAAACTGTTTTAATCCACTTGAAGCAAATTGGGAAGGTGAAAAAGCTTGAAAGGTGGGTACCTCACGAATTGACTGTTGCGTTGCATTACTCAACCGGCACAATAATTTTGAATCACCGGGATTTTAAATCGAATCATTACCTGTGATGAAAAGTGGATCCTGTACGATAATCGGAAGCGCTCATCGCAATGGCTGAACCCTGTAGAACCAGCCAAACCATGCCCCAAGCGAAAATTGACTCCAAAAAAGTTACTTGTGAGCGTTTGGTGGACTAGTGCTGGTGTCGTTCACTACAGCTTTCTTAAATCTGGCCAGACGATTACGGCAGATGTCTATTGTCAGCAACTGCAAACCATGATGGAAAAGCTAGCTGCTAAACAACCGAGACTGGTTAATCGCTCTAGGCCACTGCTGCTTCATGACGACGCTAGACCACATATTGCACAACAGACGGCTACCAAATTAGAGGAGCTTTAATTGGAATGTCTAAGACATCCACAATACTCTCCGGACCTTGCCCCAATAGATTACCATTTTTTTCGATATTTGGATAACTTCTTGCAAGGGAAAAAATTCAACTCCGATGGGGCAGTCCAAACCACCTTCAAAGATTTTATTGATTCCCGTCCGAATGGTTTTTTTAGTAAAGGGATCGATGAACTACCTATGAGATGGCAAAAGTGCATAGATGGCAATGGTACATACTTTGATTAAATAAATATATTATATTTTAAAAAATCAACTTTATCTTCCTCCCATACAAAACGCCAATTTCATATGTAAGGACCTAATATACTCGGTTTGGCTACGGATTAATGAAGTAGACAAAAACAATTAATGTACTCTGTTTGGCTACGGATTAATGAAGTAGACAAAAACAATTAATGTACTCGGTTTGGCTACGGATTAATGAAGTAGACAAAAATATTATCCTTCCATTTCGGGCTACAACGAGCTTTGGCAACTTTTTTAATTTAATTTATTTAATTTAAATTTAATTTAATGATGTTATTATCAAGTTCTGCAAGTAATTTAGTTTTCATTTTTGTGAGAGCTGTTTCAGCCCACAAGGCCATTTTCAAATGTGGTTAAACAATTTAGGAGGCGGAAATGGGTACCGCAGCCCCGGGAACCTTTATTAGATAACCAACACCTCTGCCATAGGTAACCCCAAGTGGTTCGCTACGTTTGGTGATTTAGCAGGGGTGCCCGGGTTCATGGGGTGACGTTTGTCTAGGTCTTGGAAGCGGATGACCAGGACGCACTGAACCCCAGATTCTTACCCACCCCTTATACCCTTTTCCTTACCAGAACTCTCCTCTCCTTCCTTTCCTTAAAAAACCCTCCACACAGCATCCCCAAAGATGACATAGGCCCCGTCAGAAATTATTTTCTTCAGGGCCTCCTGTGTGGAGCTTGTGTAAATAAAAAAAAAAAACACTTTTAGAGACTTATTTATATGTTCTGAACATAGACATATGAATATTAGTAGACCTGCCCTAAGTGATAAAAGCATGTTATTTCCCCCTCCCCCATAACGGTTCCATGGAACCGGCTGGGATTGAGTGTGGCTTCTCGTGAATCTAAAAAATGTGACGTCATCATTCTTCTGCGAGCCAGCGTCAGGCGCTCATCGGTGTATTTTAAGAAATAACATCGCAAAAAACATGGTTTGTGTTTTGAAAACGTGTAAATATATACTATCACTCGAGATACATGGCGTGTGCTCGTCGATGTTTATTGGGGTAAGTAAATTATGAAGCATTTATAAAAGTGTCTTAACTAAATACGGCAACAAAATATTGGACCCTCAAAATAGGCAAACTTTATTTTGACGGCTATAGGACTTCGCAAATTTGTTCACTACGCGGCGAGCAATTCGCGCTCCCATGTAAAAAGGTCTATTCATTTAAAAGCAGACTTTACTTTTAAGAACTAAATGGTGAAATTCGATTGAGTTATTGACGAATCACGTATTGGTAAAGCCATCTTCCCGCTCTGCGCCTCGCTGTAGTTGGTTTCTCCCCTCACCTTTATGTTCTGGTCTACTAATATTCATATTTCTAAGGTTCTGAATATCAGTTTTTGAAGGTGTCTAAATTGATTTAATACCGGTTAAATCAATTTGCTGAGAGAATAATTGAGACATTAGGTACTTTATTATGCAAATGATATATTATTTAATATCTGCAAATTGTTTAATAACTGTAACCAATGTACTATGTGTTTCTATAAGATAAAATAAATATACTAAAAGACATGTTGAGTACCTCCAATAGAAAACAAGTTACTCAATTTTTTTTTACCTTCCCAAAAATGCCATCGCTGGTTTGTTGATTGTTGAGCCGTTCATCATACAGGTCGAAGCACACGGCGCTCACGGAGTCCGAGAAAGAGAATGGTTTATCCAGGATTACAAGAGACAAGTCGCTCTGTTCGTTTTGCTCGTCGCCTCCGTAGCGTTCGTGGAACACGATTCTACTCACCTAAAAAAACACAAATATTATTTCATTACCAGCGCAGACCCGTGACAAATCACATTTTATTATGATTGTAGGATTTGTGAAGCTTAAAGCAATGACTTTGTAACTATGAAACTTTGAAAGATCTTGGTATTTTGTTTAATAGTAATAAATTTCAAATTTTCATGCTCATATCGTAATGACGTGTAGTACTTCACTGAGAATGTTGGGTTTTGTCCTGCGCACTGCGAGAAACTTCAGAGATACCCGGGTTCTCACAGTACTATACAATGCTTTGATTAGGAGTAGACTTGAGAGTGGGTCGGTGGTTTGGAGCCCGCACCAAGTGAAGTATTCCCTCATGTTGGAGAGGATTCAGAGAAATTTATGAGATTTCTTTACCTGAGGAAGTATGGCTACTTCTTGTGGCTCTACCCTACCCACTTTCTCTTGGGCATGCTTGGTATGAACCTTCTACCGGTCAGAAGGGATGTGCTCATTGTAACACATTTCTTCTGACTGATTTGTGGAAGGTTCGAAAACTCGGCTATCATGGAGAGCATTAGTTTCTATGTTCCCGATGGTTATCTCCGTCACCGACAGCATAGACTGTTTTATCTCCCGACATGCAGAACTAACTTGCCAATGGTTATGCCAGTCGGGAGAGCAGTCTTGTTGTTAAATAGAATCACTTCGAATATTGATATGTTTAACATCAATGAAGCACATTTCAGACAAGCTTTGTTGCTGTTAGTATGATTGTGGGGGGAGCAAGCGACTTTAGCGTTGACCAATCAATGGCCAAAAACGGTGTTTAATTATTTTGCTCGTTCCTTTTTATAGAACAAAGTGACGCAAACAACAAATCACATCTATACGGCCTGAAATCCGGGCGGCTACTGACTGGGACAATACAACGCGCTTTTGTTCATGAAATTTTTTGAAATTTGCGGTCGGGTAACGCCTCTTTTAATTTCCTGTAAACGAATAACCAAAGTTCATGCTTTTTTTTGTGCAGTACGTGTATAAATTTCAATGTTTTTGCGATTATTATAAAAGAAACTGAATTTGCCACATTATACAATAAAACTATATCTGAAAAGGGGTTTAAAACTAGGAGAGTTTGCATTTGAAAGTGTTTTATTATAGACCTAACACTTTATTTGTTTTTAGGCTTATTAAAAGACTTACTGGTAAGAAAATTATCAATATTTTTAAGGGCCAAGATATGTTCTAAAGCATCTATAATACTTCTAAGCCTTCTAAGCGATTAAATTTTCAAAACAAAGATACGTGATTTTGTATGATTTTGAAATATTTCGCACGGCTTCATCTTAACGCCCTTTTTAGGGGCTTTTACATATTGATAGTAAAACATATACAGTATTTATTGTACATAACTGAACAGACTCAGTATTTATGTAATAACATTTCGTATTTTTTTACTTCTAAATAAAAATAATCCCATAATGATTCACCGTTTTCTTCACAAACCTCTGATCTTTGGATAAGTTTACTTTCCCTCTCCCTCTCGTCATCCCAATCTCTGTAAAACTTTCCCGCTGCTACCGAGTAATAAATGGCAGGAATTGGCCGGAGTTCGACGGGGTCCCAGAAGCAATGGCCAGCTGCAAATGATAAGACAGTTAGACTTACATTGTTATTGGCTCTTTTTTATGAGTTCAGTCATTATGGAACGCGGATCTCGTTTCGAATAAGGTGAACTTTGAGTGTTTGAGGAAATTTACGAAAGTCTGGGTTGAGAGATGGCCTGATCTTAGAGTCGCTGACTAGCTGTAAAATCATGTAGGTACCAGGTGTATCTGCTCTTGAATCCACGGACATTCTCTTTACTTTATTACATCTACTGCTAGAATTTTATGTTTTATGCTTTATATCTGTATATATATATTTTTTTGTTATAATATCATCTCTATCTTAGGTACCTTTATCTTATTCTATTGTATACATTTTGTTCCTATTTCTTTTATTTTTCTGTTACCTTTTTTTTGCTTATTTTATTTCTTTTCACATGGTTTATTTTAGATTTCACTAAGCTGTGCTACACGATGTTTTATCGAGATACCTGTTTATTGTTTTCATTATTTTTCATCAATTTTTTGTGATTTTCTTTTTTTTCCAGCTTCATATTCCAAGGAACATTATTGATTCAACTAACATACTCGACTTTGTTTTTTTTTTTTAATTTTGTTTTGGTTTCTTTGTTATCTTTTTCTTTTTAGTCTCACAATGCTACTTTGCTTCGCTCAGAAGGCTGAACTGAACTGCATCTATTTATTTTGTTATGTTTCTTTTTCCCCTTCTGGGGGTGCGTTCCTCGTCCTTGCATCAACAGAAGTCGGTCGACGATGGCACGGTGCCCTCTAAAATTAATTGCGCCACCCCCAGCAACATGTGCAGGCTTTTGGTTTGTGGGGGGCGACCTCGGCTCTCCTTCGCCTTGCCTCCGGCTACTCGACGCTGAATTCCTTAGGGTCGTAGGGTATTTCCCCCCAATCTCCCATTTACTTTTCTTTGAGGCATCACCGAGGAACCGGCTAAGGGGCGCGGAAGCTGAGTGTGGTTCACGACTAGACCGAATGCCATGCGCATTCTTGCTGGGACTGCCAATCGATTGAAGAGGACTCCCAACCGTTTGCCATTCCCTTATTACTTATCTACTGTGTCTTTTTCCCAAACAGGTGCTTGTAGAATACGCTGGATACAATCACCCAGCGCTTGCCACCTCGTGGACTTTCACCAACCTGTCCCACTGTCTTGTCTATATTTTGTCATACTAACACATATTATATCTGTATTTCCTGCTAAGCACTTGCATGCTGCTTATTAACAACATATGCAGGGACATTGGAGGTCTATTTTCGTTATCAAATGTGGAGTCGTTTTCACCAAAAAAATTAGAGTCCTTGCAAGAGCCTTGAAGGGGTAACCATCTGTTACCTATACCAGGGCGGGTAAGTGGTGGGTCCTCCAAAGTTCAGTCATTAAATTTTCACATGTAGTAAACCCTTTGTGGGTGTATATAATTATAATAATGACATTAAAACAACTGTGTTTAATTCCTTTACCATATTTTTTTACCTGAACCTCCATCAGGGTGAATAAAATACGTTTTTGACACTTTGAAATCTTGGCATACAGAGCTCTGGGCCAAAAAGGCCCCTTTCTCTTTCATCATGAATGTATAATAATGGTTATGTATGCAAGTCACACCTTTCTTTTCTTTCTTTTAATGTTGGTCATTTATTTCTTGAGTCTGCCTTCTTTTCACAGGTCTTTCAAATTTATTGGTATTTTTGTGAATCATCTCGGCACACTTTCTATTTACCCATGAACCCCATTTAGGGGCCGTTCAAGTATTAGGTAACGCACTTGGGGGGGAGGGGGTCTTGTGAAACGTTACTGTGTTTTTCTTTATGTAGATAAAAAAACTAAGTAATTAAAATCTTCCAACTTGGCAATCCTTTTCGTTCTCGAAATCTCTTGTTTTATTTATTACCGCAAACGCGATTAAAACAAGAATAAAGGTATTTAAGCGACTTTCCAGTACTTAATTGTGACTTTCAGGTAAAAATTGTCACTTGGGCGTTACGTAACGTTTAGGGGGGGGGGGGGGGGGGGGTGGTACGGGAAAACGGCGCGTTACATGCGGGGGAGGGGGGGTCAAAAATCTTCAAAAATTGTGTTACGTAATATTTGAACGCCCCCTTACCTTCTTTTCCAAATATTTTAGAAATTTCAAAAGTGTTTAATAGTTTGTTTTTTGTTGAAGTATAATACATACCGCTGATGACAATATTTGTGCGGATGATACTTCCACCGCAGATCTGAAATCTGACTTCTCCTTCTCCCTTCTGGAATATCCCCACGTGCCACGGGAAGGTATCCTTCTTAGCGATATGTCCCTCGACTATGTAAGTAACACCCTGCCCCTTCTCATAACCACAATCTGCAAATATACAAACATCTCCTAGCTTTACGAAAGAGTGCATTTATTCCGATTCAGGATCCAAAGTCCAAAAACAGCCAAAGGAATTTGTTATGAGTGGTAATTTTTTTATTTTTCACAATTTTGGCTTGCCATGATAGTCAACGCGTTCAAGATCTGAAGTTTTTGACACGGAGATATTGCTGAAAAAATTGCATCCATATTTTACGAAAAGACTAAAATTTTGAAAATAATGGCTTTAAAAATTTGGTAGTAAAGATTTTAAAAGTTTTAGATCAATTCACAAAAATTTTAAACCGCTACTTTTTTCCACTGTTGCGTTTATGGTATTCGGTTGAATTTTTTTTTCAATTGGACTTAAGTCAGGTCAGTATGACTTTCTCCGGGAATGTATTTAAGTGCCTTCATACTAGTGACCAAAATATTTTAAGAAATTTAGGTAATACGAAATTCCTAAGCTAAAAGATAAAACTTTGATAATGCTGCCCTGCTAACCTTAAATTAACACTTTTTTGTTTATTAATTTTTTTTGTGTTTAATTCGTGAACTCCATTTAACATTTTTTTTAATTTAATTACAATTAAATTTAATAATGTTTTTATCAAGTCCTGCAAGTATTTTAATATAATTTTGTAACAGATGTTTTGGCTTACAAGGCCATTCTCAAACTGTGGTTCCACTTTGAGACGACTTATTCACACAAACCTAATAATAACTGAGAAGGTAGTGTCTCAGAAAATTAGTTTAACCGGTAATAAATCAGTTTGGACACAAAAAAAAATTAACATTTAAAATCGTATTATTAATCGTGAGTAAAAACTCAAATTGTAATCAATGAACACAATATTAGCGAAACTCAATCGAAAATCTGACACAGAAAAATCAGAAAAAGATACGGTGACATTTGGGAATCGAACCAAGGACCTGTATTCTTATTCTTTACGGAAAAATGACTATTCAGAGTTTCCTAAACAATTTGTTGGAAATAGGTCATGGATTGTTATTTTTTTTTAATTGTCTTTTTGCAGAACGACATTTTACAAACAACTAACATTTTGGAAGTTTTAAAAATAAATAAAACAATAAATATTGAAAAGTGAAGATAATTATATTTGTTAAATGAATACATAATACTGATACTGTAAATTAATGATGGAGAGGTACAAACTTTTAAGACTTTAGACTTTGGACATTGAATAAAATAAATAAAAGTTTTGGTTTTATTTGTTATAATAAATATTGTATGAGCCTCTTTGGTTTCTTATCTTATTTATTTATTTATTTTTATGCCTGAAAGGCTTTATATAAAAGCGATACATAAATCATAAGCACCCCTCAGGCCTCGGCCATATTCTGTCAGAACATCAAAATATTTCGGCTTTTCAATACAATCCAAATAAATGGAATATTTCTAAACGTATCTGTAAACAAAAAACTGTTTTTGAAAGGTGGTATAATACGCTTTTAAATTTTATTATTAGAAATAAACTTGTAATTTTTAAATATAATTTTTTTTAATGCAAGCATAAAAAAGTTTTAAAAATGGCTCACCTTACGTTTTTTCGAACTAAAATTTTTTGTAATGAAAAAAAAATACATATTTTATTAGAAACATGTGTTATAAACGTTATCATCACCTCATTTTTTGTCATTTCATGTAAAAATAAAAATAATAAATAATTCACAAATTATTTTTGTTTTCCAAATTTCACGTGGTTAACTTTGATATTTGAATATAAATTGTGCTATTCTCTCTTTCTAACATTGTTTAGATTATTTTTCTCACTATTATACTAAGGAGGATATAACAATATCTATGAGGCCTGTATCAGTTATTCCCAAAAGTGAACAAATCAGCCCGAGGGGCTACACAATATTAATAGGAGATATAAATATTAATATCGTAGGCAGATGTAATGTAATGAAGGAATAAAAATAAAATCTTATATTATTAAATGTTAAGAGTCGTACCTGACAAAGATCCCTGTTTGGTCTAAAATGACATTTAAAAATAATAATAAAAAAAACAACACAAATGTCACCAGAGACGAAAATATCATTAGAGTTCAAGTAAGTCAGTTACGTCTTTCAACATCCTGTATAGGTATAGGGGTAATTTTAATTTTATTGAATTATAGAATATTTATTATGAACAATAGAATATTTTCACTGTGTTTTTGTTATCATCGAAAAAATTAAGAAAAACATCATATATTTTATTATTTTATGTTGAAGAATAATTTTTCTACAATGATTTAAAATGTGCCGTTTTCGATTTGCTGCTAAAATAACATGTTCGTTTTATACAACATATTCGTTTTTAATTGTGAATGTAGCGGAGGTGACGTCACACTGGGCAAGGGCGTTTAGGGCGTTTGTCCACCTCCGCTGTTGCTGAAAAACGAGATTATTTCGGACCGATGTGACGGTGACCGTATTGGTAACCGATCTCGGTGGTTCAACCTTGCTCTTGCTGTCATGTGTAAGTACGATCATTACTTTCTACAAATTCTATAAATGTATAAATATCGTAATTGAACATGGTGATTTATATTAATATTCTGATGTTTAAGCAATATAAAAACAATGCACCGGCACTGGCTATCTCGGGTATGGTGGACAAGTTCAGGCGTGTTTTGTGTTATCGACATTTCAGCCCGTAAAGATCTCGGGTCCAGTTCTAACGGTAGCTCGGAACTATTCACAATCTCGGCGGCCAAGATGACGGCGCTCGGGTGATGGGCACACGCGGTGTATACTTGGCAAAGTAATATCGTTCTCGCTGACGGTGGCGGTGGACAAACATTTTACTAGCCAGTGGCGTTTTCTACAACGTAATGACTTTGTAGTCGGTTGGAACCTTTTCAGAATGTGCGGCTCTAGATCTTTTTTTAAATCGATAATTATGAATGAAAATACTCAAATTATTATACATTATTAGTTCAATGAATTTTTAGAAGTTTGTAAAAATACCGCATTGGTGACCCACACCTGGGTGATTCACCCAGAATGAAGTGATGTGTGAATTTGGGATGTGACTTTTACATAAATAATCGATTTTTTCCCTTAGCATGAAAAATCGATTCATAAATAATCGATTTTTAATCGCCTAAAAAAATCGATTTTTGTTGTAAAAAAATCGGTTTTAATCGATTTTTAGCATAAAAAATCGATTTATAAGTAATCAATTTTTTAGAAAATTAAAATCGCCAAAAAAATCGTTTTTTGTTGGTGAAAAATCGATTTTTGATTGATTTTTTTCATAATTGATTATTTTTTCACATCCCTAGTGTGTATCATTACATTAAAAAAACACAGAAAAAGCGGAAAAAGACGAAATTTTTTCTAGGTCGGAAGGCAAACCAACAAATTCTTTCGATTGTTCTGGGGCACAAATGACTGCACCATGATACAATCAGTTTTGAAATTAAGTGCCCCCGGTCTATGGCCGATCACTCGAGATATATAATATGTAGACCCTTACATATTATATAGAAACCCGTTAAACTAACTGCCCAAGAGAAGAAGATACAATAGTTTGATCCAACCGCCAAGATAAATTGTGACCAGTCTAGAAAAGATAGTTCCAGTAAATGATCAGGAAAAGAAACTTTAAATATATATAGGAATAAAGAAGACAAGCCGAGAGCTGGGCTAGGAGAGTGGGACTTTGGTTTCAATACCCTGCTATCTCCTTTTCTCTCTCATGCACTCGGGAAATCATGTAAGCAACTATTTAGTCCCACAGCACCCTATCGATGATTATGATAATTTGGTAATTAACCAGCAATGGTGTTTATGATAATTTGGTAACTAACCAGCAATGATGTTTAGGATAATTTCGTATTTAACCAATAATGATGTTTAGAATAATTTGGTACGTAACCAACAATGATGTTTAGGATAATTTGGTAAGTAACCAACAATGATGTTTAGGATAATTTGGTAAGTAACCAACAATGATGTTTAGGATAATTTGGTAAGTAACCAACAATGATGTTTAGGATAATTTGGTAACTAACCAACAATGATGTTTAGAATAATTTGGTAAGTAACCAACAATGATGTTTAGAATAATTTGGTAAGTAACCAACAATGATGTTTAGGATAATTTGGTAAGTAACCAACAATGTTGTTTAGGATAATTTGGTAACTAACCAACAATGATGTTTGGGACAATTTAGTAACTAACCAGCAAAGATGTTTAGGTTCATTTTTAACCAGCAATGATGTTTGGGATAATTTTCAACCAGCAATGATGTTTAGGATAATTTTTTACTAGCAATGATGTTTAGGATAATTTGGTAAATAACTAGCGATATTCATTGAAATTGTGGATTTAAAAATAGTCAACGTTATTTTAATCATATCAATAAATGTCGAATGGTTGCCTTCAAATCATCACTTCCAATCTCATTGTTAGAGTTTTCTCGTAAATCGTAAACCGAAGTACTTATTTTATCATTTCTACTACGCCTTTTCTCTTTATCGAGCTCTTCTAATAAAATGACCCGATGAGTATCCATTATAGTGATGCGAACATTGGTATCAATATCTATTGTAATCCTGATGCCTTTAACGGTCTGACCTGGTTTGCACTTCGGGGTGGGGTTGTCCCAACTGCCTCCTCCGCCGCACTTCAAGACTTCCAGGAATTCTGTTGTGCTGTGTCCATTCTTACACTTGGAGTCGACGATGGTTCCCGAAGGCATCTTCTCTGCGCACGGGATAAAATTATACATGGGATCCCTGCACGTGAAGTCTATTGTTAAGGAAGTCACCATTTTGCACTTTTCTGAAAGAAGACGAAGAAAACAAATATATAATCACTTTCAAATAGTCATTAGAGAGAAAAAGATATCGTACGCATATGATATCAGTTGACTACATAAAGAGAACTGCCGACTTAGGATGGAGTCTTCAAGATTAGCAAAACCACATCTGAGGAGGGTCTATGTTCAACCTCTATGTTCAATATCGATGTCAGCGGAGAATTTTTAAATGGTTATGTTAGGGGTAAGGTAATACACATTATTCTTTCAGAATCGAATGTACATATCTGTGATAAGTTTCATTATTCGATGTACTTTTTAACAATGGAATTTAAATTTGTCGGCCTCTGTGTTTCCTCCCTCCTACAACATGGGTCCCTTCAAGACCCATGTTCACTCCTTATTTTCCTCAAAAAGACCCTCCAGACAGCATCCTCAAAGATGACATAGGCTCTGAGGTAAATTATTTTCCTCAGGGCTTCCTGTGTGGAGTTAATGTAAAAAAAAAACAGCTCTTTTTCTGTTGGAGGGTATCCCCATTCCACAACCGTATAAATAAATTGTGTCAATGAAATGAAAATAAAATGAAATAAAACGAAACGAAACAAAACGAAACAAAACGAAAAGAAACGAAATGAAACGAAATGAAACGAAATGAAACAAAACAAAACAAAACAAAACGTAACGAAACGAAACGACACGACACGAAACGACATGACACGAAACGAAATGAAATTAAAATAACTTAAATAAAAAATTAAATCAAATCCAATAAAAAAATTTGTTCTGTTATTTTATTTTATAATACAATTAAATACGAATAAATTGAATTTAATTAAATTAAGCATTATTAAATATTATTGAAATTAAATATTATTGAGTGAGATATGGGATAACTTCTTGGGGTCTATCATGTAAAACCAACATAAAACATGTACAAATGATTCAAAACGCCATGGTAAAATTGCTAGTAAGCAAAACCATTTATAATCAAAGGCGAGATATTAGTATCGTATATAAATCAATCAATGTATTACCTGTACATGCTATTATGTGGCAAAAAATTGTATTGCAGCATCTATCCGGCAGTCCATATAAAACAATGGTGGATCATGCATACAATACTCGTCTCATACAAAATAAAGGAATGAAAGTACCTGTGTTTCAAAACAAATATGGTCAAAGAACACTTGAACATATTACCATTAATATTTAAGTAACAAATTGCCATACGAATTTAAAGAAAATTGCTCTTTAACGAAACTATCATTGATGTTAAAATCATGGCTATTAAGGAGTAATCTTATGTATTAAGATTATATTGTGCTCACTCTCACCATGTTCTAATTTACAATTGTGTTATTAATGCCTAGTGTATTATATACTCAACTGTCTAATGATATTTTAAAAAAAAAATTGTTAATCTATATTTTTTCACTATAAAATACGGTCTATGAATAATAATTATCAACATTGCATATCACATTATCACAATGTTTAGTGTATATATATAAATATGTTTATGGTTAATATGCTGTTATATGTGTATGTTGTTGCCACGCTGACGCGTTTAGGATTATTTCATGTATTGTTTTAACTAATCTCCTGCTGACAAGCTACTTGCAGTAGCTTAGCGGATATAAATTCCCATTGTATGTAACTTTTATACAATAATTAAAAAAAAAAAAAATGAAATTTAATATTATTGAATTTAATTTAATTTCTTGAAATTTATTTTAATTAAATTAAAATAAAATTAATCTGCACCTTGGTGTGAATTTTCACAAAACTACACTAGAAAAATAATCAAAATATAAAAATTATAAAGTAATTGAATCTCACTGATCAACCTTCCAACTTTCTTGACAGCCAAATGAATTGAGATTGAAAACTGACAAATTTATATCTTTAAACAATAACATAACAGAAAATACTCACTGTTACAGGCGATAGTTGATGGTTCTGGTGACCAGGTACCTTCTTCGCATACAGGGATAGCAGGCGTGGACAGGTCGTAACCAAAGCTGCAGGTGTGCTGGAGGAAACTGTATTGTGGGACAAGTTGGCCTGGTCCCAACTTTGGATATTGATGTACGATGTGTTTCCCTCCATCCGGATATGGGGGCAGAACACAACCTCCTTCAGGATTGCTGTAATTATTGATTAGACACTTTTATAATTACCGTGGTGTTACGCGGTTACGGTACCGTGGCTGCATAACAATGAAATAAACATACGTTCCTTAACACAATAATGCTACAGCTCTTTCAAAAGATGAGAAACATAATGTACGTAGGTCTGTTTCCTCCAAAGGAAAAAGTCATCATTTTTTCGCAACTCTCTCACACAACGCACCGTGACGTCTCCGTATACCCCTACAGTACTACTTGCCGTGACGATAATTTTGAAAGTATGGCAAAAAATTTACAAGGATAAAATTTAAGTGTAAGTGAATTTCAATAATTCAAAAACCCCAGATGTCAATGCGCTGATGGTTCTGCTTTTGGTCTTTAACATATAATGCTGCAGCTCTTTCTTACGCACTAAACACCAACAGTCGATAATGAGACAAACGGTGCACCCCCCCAACCCCCCAAAGGAAACATACAATTATCTTCAAATAATTCTGAAAATCGTACTAGACTTAAACATGTATTTGTGTGCCCCAAACTAAACACTTCTTTTGCTCAACACCATTATACACACCAAGGAAAATACTTCTTCAATAACTTACCAGTAGAAATCAGAAGCATTAATGACAAATTACAATTGTTGAACTCTATCAAAAAGTATTTTAGAGAAATCATCAACGCGAAAACTGCTTCCCCTATTTCCACATGAATGTCACACTAAACATTATACTTGTTTTTCTTATTACTGATTACTGCATGTTTGTGTCTTTTAGTTAACAGGGTCTTGATTGCGATGTATTTGTATTAACTTATATATGTGAAATACGTGACTCTAGTAATTGTATATATGTATATGAAATATATTAACTGCATTGTAATAACTGTACCAATATATATGAAACGCGTGACTGTATTTATTAGGCTTGTTGAAAAAATATCGATATATCGAAATATCGATATTTTTAATTCAAAATATCGATGTATTTAGCCGATATATTTTGATCCGATATATCGATACAAAATATCCAATATCGAAAATTGTATCAAAAACTATATTTTTTTAAATTTATGTATTTAAAGTCACTAGAATCCAAAACCGTATAGGAACGAACGGAAAAAAGTAACTGTATTGGGTCATGACATCTGGCGGTTGAAATTTTAACTATTAATAGCTTACAAATCTATTGTCTTTGCATTAGTATTTGTGATCACCAATACTATCTCATGTGTGTATGTACATACATAGAAATGTATGCTATTTTTCGCCATTTTTTTCTAAGCCACTCCTATGTGTTGGTTCCCAATTGTCTATGATTATTGACTTTGTTCCAAACACGAAGTCCTTTTTGACAGATTAATACGCCAATAGAATGTTACTGAGACGCATACAAACTTTGTATGCGTCTCAGTTTACATATAAGTTAGAAGACAGGTTTTTAGTTTTTGATATTTTTGAATCATTACGTAATAAAAATGAATAGTGATAAAAATACCTTCATTTTTATTGAGATTTTTGTAAATTTTTTTTATCAATAAAAAGGGTAGTTGCCCTTAATATGGAAAAAATAATTAGTTGTAGCTAATATTGTTAATTCTAAAATTTTAAATATGAGATTGACAAATATAACGGTTTCACAGAAGATGGCAATAGCGAAATTGGTTAACGCGCATGTCCCGGTTAGACGAGAGGTCTGGGTTCGAGTCCCAGTTGCGACCATTGTTTTTTTTTTCTATTTTTCTGTGTTTTTTTTTCTCTTTCATATTTTCTTTTAGATTATTTTTGTTGTCTTCCTTACTCAATGATACATAGGTTCAGTAATGACGTGGGTTGGTGTGGATAGCGAAATTTGTCAACGCGCACGTCCTGGTTAGACGAGAGGTCTGGGTTCGAGTCCCAGTTGCGACCATTGTTTTTTTTCTATTTTTCTGTGTTTTTTTTCTATTTTTCTGTGTTTTTTTTCTATTTCATATTTTCTTTTAGATTATTATTGTTAACTGATAAAAATAAATACTTACATCGGTTCAGTAATGACATTGGTTGGTGGGGTCACTGGTGTTTCAGTCACGGGGACCGGGGGAACAGTTGTGGCTTGCGGTACCCAATCTTTTACCCCCCTGCAAAGGTCTGGATCCTCGTCCGATGCATCCGCACAATTCACTACCTAGGAACGAACACATTATAATAGGACAAAGCATTAAAGTAACTAACCATCTGTAGAAGAAGGAAATGATGTATAGTGTGTAACAACTTGTGGCCAGAAATATTTAAAATCATCAACCAAATGAAATAATAATTTTATTTTTTTTTAATTTATAAACTAACATTTAAGACAAGATTTTATGCATAGCACAAAGGGTAACAATTATTATAAGCAATAATTATCAGCCTGAAACACTCATTTACATTGAAAAATCTTCCGAGAAAAGATACTTGCCGCCAACGGGACTTGAACCCGTGTCCTTCTGATTGCCGGTCGGATGCTCTGACCACTGAGCTATGGCGGCTTATCTAATACCCGCCAAATAATTCTATATGTACTGGTGTTTCATTCAACAATTACTGATTATTACATTTTTCCACGTGAAAACAACCAACTTTATTTTTGTGAGGGAGGTATTGTTAGTACTAAATCTATAATATATTTCTAATATATTTCTAAATTTATAATATATTTCTACAATCGTACTTCAAACAGATTGTATCCACCGGTAGTCACTAATACAAAATTATTTGTACAATGCATTTGACATTATATTTTTGAGAAAATGGTATTGTTCCCCCCGATTTTATCCCCCACCTTACATCTCTGATCTGTGCTTCCGGAAAACACTGGTCCGAGGTAGTAAACCCTTAGATCAGCAACATCATCAGTTATAGGCAGACTGATAGAACCTAACCGCAAGCCAATACTATGGTTGGAGGTCTTACTTTCGGAGTAATCGGGTCTAAGGCAAGGCAAATTTCTCCAATAAACAATAAACACTGTTGAAACAATATTCCTAATCACAAATCAGGACCGTGTTTAGATCCTTGGGGAATGCAAGCATTTATCGTTCAATTTATATGTAATAATATGATTGTGTTCTGGCTATTGCTGGTTGTGTTTGAGAAACCTTTTAACATTAAAATATATTCTTTTGAATATGTACTTACATTATTGCACTTGGCATCATGGTCCACACATGCTCCGTAAGCGCATCTCACATATATACTTGCGCACTTCATGTTACCGCACTGGAACACCGTCTCATCGGACTTATCTCTGCAGTCCACAATTCCATCGCACACTTGGTCTGAGTCAATGCACTGCTTATCAGCCGCATTCAGACATTGAAATTTATATTTTCTATAAAGTGAAAGAGTTGTTTACAATTTTCAAAAATTATCTTCTTTTTATTTATTTTATTAATAAATATATAAACGCCCAAAAGGCTTTTACATACAGGGTGTTAAGGGACTTGACTTACTTTAACCAGTGATTCCCGACAGTATTTAGAGTAAAAAATTAAATGAAATTTTGGTATCCAATGAATTTTTCAACGATTTTTTTTCAATTTTTTTTAATCTTAAAAATTAATCAACAACAAAAAAAAATTCTGTATGCCGTCACAAGTCACACACGGCCGAGTAACCGCCCACCCTCTTACCCCGCTCCCAACTGTTCAACACTACTTTTTAACGTTACTGTAGAAAAAAAACTGCAAAATTTCACCGGAGACCAAAATTTCATTTACATTCTATACTCCAAATAATGTCAGGAATCACTGGTTAAGATAAGTCAAGTACGTCCCTTAACACCCTGTATAAAGATAATGAAAATAAAGAGTTGACAAAATACAGGTAACATAAAATATAAGAAACAAAATATGGATTAGGGGGCATACATTAATTGCGTGAGCTCAAAAGGGGGGGAGGGGGGGGGGGGGGAATCCAGCAAAATCTCACGTTACTTACGGGAGGGTCTAAATTGGAAGAAAAACTCCTCATGTATGCCCCCTTACATAAAATATAAGAGTTAAAACAAAGTATAAACACATCAAATAACAATTTTATTGTTGATTTGGAGGACATTGGTAAATTAACTTACATTTAATGTAAGTTAAGTAAAAATAGATAGTATACCAATATCCTCCAAATCAACAATAAAATTTATTAAAATTGGTGTTCGCAATAGTTTATGAAATAGGTAGAAATAGTTAGCACGTACGGCGCGGCGTTTGAAGTTTGCTAAGTTCAAATTGATATCAATTATATTCATATTGTTGTTACCGAGTCTATGTAAACTTTGTATTGGGGAATGCAAACTATAGTTGGAATGAGATGTATGTATATAAAATGTTAATGTTTGTCTAATTGTCGGTACATGTAGATTTACGATTTGGATAATTAGTACACATAATTGTACAAATTCACCCACAAACCCAATCACAGGAATTTAGATCCTCGTCATATTAAGCCTCATAATTTTTCAACCTTTTAGGATCCCATAATTTTAGGCCCAAAACCGTAATTCTCCTTAATTTTAGCATAGGATGTGTGGTACAGTTTTCAATTTTTATTCCAATATTCCTTAAGGTCACCCATGGGATAGCTCCTTTCGCCTTACAGTTAGCCCATTTTGTCACTGGGTCACCATTTTTGAAGTAAAACTTCTTTACGCACGCTCGATTTGGGGGGTAAGCTGGTGAATGCGTTACGAAAAGTGGTGATTGTGACGAAAAATGTCATGCGAACAGTAATCGATGCGAACGGTGATCGATTGCTAGGCGAACGGTCGGGCCTTTACGCACGCTTGACTTGGGGGTGATAAGGATAAGAATAAGGGTGAGGATGAGGATGAGGACGAGGACGAGGATGAGGGTGAGGGTGAGGGTGAGGGTGACGGTGAGGGTGAGGGTGAGGATGAGGATGAGGATGAGGGTGAGGGTGAGGATGAGGATTAGGATGAGGATGAGGATGAGGATGAGGATGAGAATTCAATTGTTGTGAAGTTCTGCAATTAATAAATCTACATGTACCTACACGAACAAATAGACAAACATTAACACTTTATATACATACATCTCATTCCAACTATAGATTGCATTCCCCAATAGCGAAGTGAATACCTTGTATTAATGAATTGAACGTACCCGCAAGTGTTGACCACATTAACCGTTGTGTTCCTCCTGCAGTCCTTGTTGAGTTCGTCAGATTCGTCTGCACAGTCCTTGACGTTATTACACTTGGCGCTTCCATCTACACATGCTCCGTACGCGCATCGGTAGAGGTAGGAAGGACACTTCCTAAACATTAAATATTACATGTCAGGTTCCAGTACAAATATCTCTTGTATGGTATAGTATGGTCTCTTCAAGACCAATGTTCATTCCTTCCTCTCCTCAAAAAGACCCTCCACACAGCATCTCAGATGACATACATTTTTTACATTAACTCCACACTCCTGTGTTAATGTAAAAAAAAAAATTAAAAATAAATAAAAATAAATAAAAATGACAAAACCTAGCTTCCAGATGGTAAGGACGTCAGTCCTCCTAAATTATATATGTAAATTACGATACGTCAATAAGCAGCCACTGTGATCTCAATTACCGTAATTTCACCATTTCACCGTCCATCCACCATCCTCCTGACGGCTTATCTATACGATAACGAATATTATTAAATAAACACATGAATATAGCCACAATTCATAGGTTCAGATACCGAGTAGTAAACTCTGACTTTTTAAATAAATTAATCGCAAATGTACGTTATCATATGGTAATCTTTGGGCAGAATTTTGAAATACCCCCTAAGTATTTAATTAACCTTAATCGGTTCCTTAAATACTATGTACAACCTATGTAGGCCTTCGGGTCATATTGACCCGATTTCAAAAATACGAAGTAATGGTTTTAAATTGAATACAAAATCTAATTATTTATAGTACACATTTATAAATATATTATACATAATCATGTTCTCTTGTGTTTTCAGTCTGTATTAGTGTCACAGTAAGCATTGTAACATGAAATATCAATCATATTATGAAATATGGCTATAGGCCACCTTCTTGTCATTCGTTTGCAACTATAGGCCGAAACCATTTTGTCTAGAAAATCAACAGCACCCTTTGTTGCATTATAGTCCATAATCATTTTAGGTTTCTTATGCTCTGAATCACGTATTTCGATTTTGTTGGGATTTGTGCTCAACAAAATTTCATTTTTGTTTGTTTTTTTTCCATACTCGGATATTATTGACCCGAGGAGCCTAAGATAGAAAAAAAATTCTTGACACAAGAGACTTATCCATAATTTTACAACACTGATAACAAGTGAATGGATAATTAATAATTGTCATGAGGTCGTTATAAATTATATTAATAATTACGACTTTTATGATCAATTAAATTTCAGTTTCAGGTCATAATGACCCGAAGAACCAGGGAAGGTTAAACCCATTATAGAAGGTACTGGTCCCAATACTGACAAATTCCGAATGTCTGAAGAGAACATTTGGAGTTTCTTTACAACTGGCACAGCCGTGTGAAATTTCAAATTGGAATCAGACCAACTGAAATTTTCCTGTGGAAGCGCATAAAGCACGGGATTTGTTATTCTTATTTCAGCAATATGGCGATTGTGTACTCTATCTCTGACAGTTTCAATAACTGACAGCTGTAGAGATTGAACCTCTCTAGTAGAAGCTACCTCCCGTGTTTCATTAATTTCAAGCGAAAACACAAATCTGATACTTTGTGAACAGTAAACTAAACTATTAAGTGTGACATAAATCAATCAAACAGTATTAATAGGCTTGCGTCTGCGTACACACAAATAGATACAGGTGGAAGTGCTGCCATCTTTCATCAAACAGTATTAATTATCCAATCTATGTAGGTATGCGTAATATATGTTCCCATCAGTTTTTTCTGACGTCATATTAGTACTGATAAATTACAAAACTCGCGTATAGATGGCGCCACTTTCATCTGCGTCTCGCACACGAATAATTCCAAAAACCTGATTTATATCAAAAATTTGGCTAATGCATAAATCTTTCGCCTTTTACAAAAGATTTCCGTGGAGGGGAGCACTCAAATGAGTCTATAAACCAATTTTTTGCCCCCTGCTTCTTATATGATTTATAAATTTGATTTATATTTGCTTCCCATTTGATTTATAAAATCGTCACCAACACTAACTGGGCGAAGCTGAACCAAAAGCCGCCCAAATTAAAAACCTGCAGAGCGTGTTTTTAACTGCTAGTTAATTTTAATTATTATTGAATTCATTTCTCACACGCGTTTCCCGCAAATGGCCTGAGTTTCATCTGATTTGTCCGGGCAGTCAACAGCGCCATCACATACGGCGTCGTATTCTATACAAGACTTGTCACGACATTGCCACATCCCAGAACTGTAAAAATAAACCAAAATTTTAAAGATTAAAGTACAAATCACAATTAAAGCTATGGTACATACATATGATTTATTGAAAAAACCCTAACCTTTAGGAGAAAAAATAAGTGATGGGTAAGGAAATAATTATTTTTTTAAATATTATTTTGTAGAAGTATCAGTGTACTGTCTAAAATGATTGCCCGAAGATTCTTCCAATGCAACAATAATTTTTTTAAAACATTGTTCAATGCATTTTATACTAGTCTGTAAGGTATATGTGTGAAACATGGTGCTACAACCAAATCAGCTCGATGGAACGACTCTGGATCCAATTTAAAAAAGCTTACAGAAATATATTTGGATACAGAAGGTACAACTGCGCATCAACTATGTTTACGGCACTAGGAGTAAATGGATTCCTTGACCTGATGAGATACCAGGTCACTGGAGCCAGGATGCGACTAATGGCTTCTGATAACATGACGGTGAATGCTGCCTTCCATTTTTAAGCTGAGTGAGCGCTGGGCCCGAGCTCACTCAAGACCATCCCTATATAATTATGTAATTGATTATTATTTAGCTGATTTTTTTAAAATATTTCTTGGATTTACATTTTATTATACTATGGGACGATTGCACTATCCTCCCCACATCCTGGAATAAATATAATATTTGGTGTGGCAAAACTGCGACTCCACTGTAAGTTGCTGCAGAGCTAAGCCCTATGCAACCCCAAAGAACCAGTCCCGAAACTACTTGATCACTAAGTTACAGGGACGATTAAATAGCATACCCTCGCAAAACCTGATGGGATGGTCAGTCGATGGTTCAGATCTGGGCTTTCGGAAAATAAGACAAGCCCAAATTGGAAAAAGGAAAATAGGAATCACCGTTGCAGATGGGGCCTCACTAGTCTCCAGGTTACGGTGTACACTGCACAGTGTTATATTTAAATTTCTCAATCGTAATATTCTTATAGAAAGATGTTATGCCCTGTCTGAGATGTAAATATACACTAAGCTTCAAAGCACACTGTCACCTCTCCAAAGTTGGGTATTTTTTCTTGCAACAATTGACATTTTTCATGGTGACATTTAGGTTGTGAATATTAGGTAGATGAGATAATTTCAGGATTTTGACATTTGCTATTCACAAAGTTTTCGAATGCATACCTAACCAATCCCAATATATAATGCGCGAACAATATTATTATTATATACCTGCAACTTCCCCGGCCAGACTGACGTCGTTCTCTAGTCAAATCGGGCAAAGCAGTGTCTGGTTGGAAATCACCGTTGATAAAGTCCACTAATCTGAAACTGAAATGAAAAATGTGAAATCATCAATCAAATTTCAATTCCAAAGAAAGAAAAAAAAGATAACGGAAAAGGCTACCAGAGAGTTTGCTTTAAGATAAATGTAATATATATCCTCACCTTCCTTCGTGTTCCAGGTGTCTCGGCAGGCGACCACTGGAGGCTACTTGCACTGCAATAACAAAGAAAAATAAATAATTACTTTTGAGTTCCATTTTTTTTTTATTTGAGAGATTGGTGGGTACTGCCGTAACGGGGACCATTTATTTACCAAAACCTCTCCAATAGGTCATCACAAGTAGCGCTATGTTTGGTAACTTAGCATACACCTACTGCATGGCGGGGCGAAACCTTTTGATCTCTCTCGACCTATCGCCTTGCACCGCAGTGAGAGGGATGGATTCATACGTCTCTCCTGAATGCTTTGATCCCAAGATTCCTACCCACCCCTCTTACCTTTTTCCTTCAGAGAACTTCCTCTTCTTCCTTTCCTGAAAAAAACCCTCAAAGATGACATCGGTCCTGAGGGGAATTATTTTCCTCAGGGCCTCCTGTGTGGAGCAAATGCAAAAAAAAAATGGAAATCGTAGAAATAAGAAATTATGTTTACGTAACAGAACTACACTTTTTGCGATTTATTAAATAAATTAATCGTCTATGATATTCTATAGAATCACGGATGGAATAAACCATAATTTTGCTTGATTTTTGTCGTTTGGAAGGAAGTTAACCTGACCCAGGGGTTGGCAGGCTTTCAAGTGAGAAGAGACAAATTGTCACGAAAACAGGATAACAAATGTATCAGAGAGCCATGCAATGAGAAGATGATTAGATATGACTCCATTCTGAAATGTTATCAACATCAGCTTGAAGGCAGAGGCAGTCCTCAATATTTATAGTTAGAAGAAATTATTTTAGATCGTCAGCGGAAAGGAGAAAACCAGAAAAACGGATGACTCCAGCAATGCCATTCATGAAAAAAGAAAAGAGAAGAGGCCCTTGGGTTGGCCCTTGGTGAACCCCAGAAATAACAAGAAACGCAGCGGATTGGAAGAATCTCTTTGTGACAAATTGCTCTCTGTTCTTGAGATAACTTTTAAAGTTTTAGATAAATGAAACAATTTAACTTTGTTTGAACCACTTATATATTTGAGTAAAGCCGACCGGTTTCGAAACGACCGTTCCTTCTTCAGGGCTAACGTATACGGATTTGACAGTTACGAATAAATTTTCTGTAACGATTTAAAATAAGCCATTTTTGATTCTCCACTAAAACTATATTTTAAAGTTTTAGCATCCGAAGGAAGAAACACATTTGGGCAAGTTTTGTGAGAAAGATGTTGGATACGCGCCATAAAATATATTTAAATACATTTGGGCATTAATTTCTTTTAATTAATAATTTATGCTATGGGACCATGGGGGCGCCATCTATGGTGGTTGTATTATATTGAATTTACCTATGTGACATTGAAATTCAGTGTATTCATGCATTTTCTTACTCTGTGGAGCAGGCAATTACTTCCGACATGAGTGTTAGTGAAAGCCAAAAGATGTCAGTCCTAGACAAATCATAATCAAATAATTTACCCATAATTGAATTATTGTTGTACCTAAGATTTTGGCACGTATTATTAATTTGCAAATTTATATTCATTGTTTGAACTTCCTTCCTGTGATAAACACATGTTGAGATTGTGCACTTACCGCCTTGGCAAAAATAAAAATATTTTGAATGAAAACTAGTGTCGTTCTGTGCTGGACATTGTGCAAGAGCTGCATTCTCTGAGTGAGTATTGTTTTGTTTTCACTTAGGATTTTGGAATTGCTGTGTAAACTGTTTTGTGTCACATAGGGAAGAGTTCAACTTTCCTTAATTTACATAGGGTAGTATTCCCTCGTGTCTGGGGCTATTTACACGCCCCTACAGATGTCGTGATTCACGGGTATCAAAGGCTTTGGAGAAATTGTTATATGCGCAGACTACTTATTGGGATCGTGATATCGATACAGTCACGCAAAAACTAGAAAGTATATTTTGAATTTTCAAAATAAACAACAACAAAAACAATTAAAAATTCTAAGTACTGTATTACTAAGATACCATATTTCAATAAATAATATTACAAATAACTGAATATGGCGTTTGATATTTTAAGCCATACATAATAATGTCTTTATCTTCGTTTTCTGTGAACTGTTTGACCTCAGCATTCTCCGGTTTGTGACCAACAACTAATTAGATGCCTCTCAAACAATGAACAACTGATAAGAGACAAAATGAGGTATTTTTTGATGAATAAATTTTCACTAATGATTTAAAATAAGCCATTTTTGATTTTCCATTAAAACTATTGTTTTTATTATTATTATTACTTATTCATTATTCATAAAAATATCTTAGATAGGTATACAGTTTTTACAAGTTTTTCGACTACCACATTGGACACATGCCCCTATTTTGGTAGTCGAATGTTCTTGCCGGGGTAGCGTTTGTGACATCACATCAACCATCATTTGCTGGGGCAGTCCCATGTCCCTCTTGGTTTCACGACAACTCAACAAGGTGGCATTTCAATACCCTTTTGAAAAGACTTTAAAAGTTATGAAAAAAAAATTGCAAAATAGCTCATAACCTAACCTATTTAAACAGTGTTGAAGTTGTACGCTTCTGAATTATCCGGTACTATTCGGTAACCGTTCGTATCTAAGACACGATCGGCGATAGATGGTGCTCTTCTGATATCCTACTCAACTGCCGTCTGTTGGGATATAGCAGAACTTCGTATTACAAACTAAGCTATCGACATCTATTGAAAGAAGCTGAAAATACATGAATAATCATTTTTTTTTTTTTTTTATTGTAATATAAAAAATATGAGTTACATATTATATACACATATATTTTACAAAATATTAAATTAAAGGTCTTTTCTGGTCATGTATACCTTATCAGAAAAGAGGGGCTCTTGTGCCTGATAAGGGAGCCACGATTCTTACTTGCGTTGTAAGTTATAATCTGTTTTGTATAAAATATTTACTTTTTACTGTAAGTTTTTTTGAAAAATTGTTTTATTTTATTTATTTGTTCTGATTGGTTGATGATGCAGCGTAATTCAGAAGGGAGGTTATTATAGTTTTTTATGGCTTGGAAAATATAATGATTTTGCATTTGAGTTGTTTTAAAATTAGGTGTAATAAATTGGTTTCCATTTCTCATTAGTTTGTAAAATTCTTGATATTCTGTGTTATTTTTTTCTTTACACATTTTTATAATGGAAGCTTGCTTGAAAATGTCATCGACATTTGGTACTGGAAATAATTTAAAAGGTGATTCTGTTAAGAAGGTAGATTGTTTTTTTAATATTACTTTAATGATGATTCTTTGCGAAACTTTTACTGAGTTTAGATTTTTTTTGTAAGAGCCTCCCCAACCTATAATTCCGTAGATAAGTAAAGAATGAACAAGGGCATAGTACACATTTTTCATTATTTTTACATTTAAAATATTTCTTAACCTAACAAATATATATATATACATTTCCTCATTCTCTTCACTAGCTCTGAAATGTGATTATTCCATTTCAGGTTTTGATCAATGATCACACCGAGATATTTAATTTCGGAGGAAGAGTTAATTACGGTACAAATAGTATTATGTTGTTTACAGAGTACATGATCACATTTTTCGTCATGGATTACAATATTAACTTTATGATCATCAGGTATTTTCTGCAAGGAAAATAAGACATATGTTGTTTTTTTAGCATTAAGTGTGAGTAAGTTATCATCAAACCATGATTTTAAGATATTAATATCTTCATTTGCCATTTCGTTAACTAGTTCCCATGTTTGACCTTTTATTAGCAATACAGTGTCATCAGCATAAGAGATTAATTCACCTTTAATTTCCTGTCGGAAAATGTCATTCACGTATATTAGAAATAATAATGGTCCGAGGACGGTACCTTGAGGGATGCCAAATTTACTTGTGAGTGGTGTACTAAACGATTGATTTAATTTTACTATTTGAGGTCTCTCTGTTAAGTAGCTTACTATCCATTTGAGGGCTATGCGGTCAATGCCATTATCTTTTAATTTTAAAGCAATTTTTTCATGGGAAATGCTGTCAAATAGACGTGGGCAAAATTGAATGACTGAATTAAATGAATAAATTCAATCTTGTAACACACTCGATCTGATTCTCATTTTCAAAAGGAATTAAATCTTTATTCCTTACCCTTGGCCTCGCATCTTACGATTTTTTAACAGCACCATATTTATTTTTATTTCGATTAATTTATTTTACAGTTAAATATTTCATGTTATATTGAGGTAAGAAAATAATAATAATATTGTACTCTATAAATATTGTAGTGTTTCGTAGAATTAAATTAAATATTATTCTGGATATTTGTTGCGCGGATAGGTACACCTACTACAAGCGATGCGCCCCGCGAAATTGCCTATCACGTGTACTGTGTAGTATCCCGCGCAGTAAATCTTATACCTACAAAAAACCCCGTAGGCCAGAGTCCCCGTCCCCAATCCAAGTGACAAAACCGCCAACAGACAAGCGAGTCAGCCAAGATCCAAATAATTCTGAGCTCCGAGAGTCGCGTCTGTTTCACAGTTGTCCCGCTAGTCCCGCCAGTCATAGTCACGGAGGAATCGTTCCTCGTCCTACAAGCTGTTCGGTCTGTGCGAACTCAATCCGCAACCCCAATCTCTGTTTCACTTATTCAAGGAATCAAAACATTTATTTCTTATTCATTTGTGACGTCGTAGTCCCACCACGGGTCCCGGGTCCCACGTGTCGAGTCGATCCGGCCGGTCCGCGGAATGCAAGTTATTCAAGTCACAGCAAGACAAAAGACACTTATTAGTCAGAAGTTCCTAATTCATTTCTTGATGCCCGCAGAGAATCGGTTCGTCGTTAGTCCCCGCGCGGCCAAGCCGTCATCTTAGGGTGAAACTTCCCACTTCGGACCCTGAACGTTAATAAAAATCTAAAAGCGAAAGTTAATCCTATGTTTTTTCTCCCTCACACGTGCGTAAATTGTGATACAATGCTTGTAGAAACAAAACGATGTTTATCTATATTATTATTGTTTTTTTTATGGTACCTGTCTGTCTACTCTAGCCGTAAACAATACATCAGTCGCTATCGAACCGTGATACTGATAAATGATAATCCAGCGATTTGTTCCTTTATATTTTGGTAACAAATTATACGACGCGTGTCGCCAGGGCTTTTAATTAGTTTTTATTCGGCGCATGGTATTAACTTCACCATTGAGGTAGGTGCATTTAAAATATATGTATATATTTGAGTTAAGCTTATTCCAGGTGACCGGTCCGGATATACCTATGAAAGCGCGATAATAGTATGGCTTTTATGTGAATTCCGCCCAAGTCCCGTCTGGAGCTAATGAAACTATGGAATCCCCAATTGGGATATTTTGCGAAGCTGAAGGTAGTGGGAAGTTTAGATCACGTGAAGTGAAACAATTTTAAGATTAATAAATAAATAAAAATTAGTAAAACTTTAGGGGTTAACCACAAAAACTGTTTTTTTGAAAAAAATTTTAAGATTTAATTGATAGCCTAATATAAACACATTTTTCTTGTCAAAAATTTGTCTTTTGGGCAAAATAATATCTAAGTACACATTGAAATATTTCATTATCCTCGTCGCGCGTCGTTTTTAGTACCTACGATTTTTCAGAACAACATAATTTACCCCAAGAAGAGTGCTTTGCGTAGTGAAAACTTCTTTATCACCGTTGTGATTTGGAACTCGATGAAACGAAAAATAACGACACTAAAAAGAGCAAACACATGCATCTAAAGGAGAACTAAGAAATAAAGTAGTCTGCGAGAGAATGAGATAGCATTATTGGTCTCCTCTTTGGCTTCGTAGCCTCAATAAAATATAAGCGAGGTTTTTTTTTTTTTTTTTTTTTTTTTTTTTTTCTTTTTTTTCTTTTTTTTTTTTTTTTGGAATTAAAGGAATGAATAAAATGAATCAATTCAAAAGGCCGAGGGAATCACAATGAATCGATTCACTCCTGGGAATGAGTCTGCCCATGTCTACTGTCAAATGCTTTCTTTAAGTCAATGAAAATTCCTATACATTTATTTGATTTGTCCAGGGTACTCTGAATGCTAGATGAAATTTTAGCGATGGCGTCTTGGGTACTTTTTCCCTCCGTGAATCCATATTGATTTTTATTGATGGTTGAATTTTTTTTTATGAATGCAGTTAGTCTTTTTTTAGCAATTTTTTCAAAAATTTTCGATATATTAGATAGGAGTGAAATGGGTCGATAATTGGAAACGTCCTCCGGATTACCTGATTTAAATATTGGCGTGATTAAATCACTTCATATGTTTCATCATCAATGTATGCTTTTATACAGGGATTTAAGGAACGTATTTTTTTTTTTTTACATTAACTCCACACAGGAGGCCCTGAGGAAAATGATTTCCCTCAGGGCCTATGTCATCTGGGATGCTGTGTGGAGGGTCTTTTTGAGGAGAGGAAGGAATGAACATTGGTCTTGAAGAGACCCATGTTATAGGAAGGAGGAAACACAGAGGCCGGCAAATCATTCCACAGCCGAGCTGTTGAACACAAGAACGAGTCGAAGAAACGACCCGTTCTCATGTGGCAAATGTCAACCGTGTACAAATGTTGGGCACGCGTTTGGCGTGTTTCCCGACTATGCACCGGTGCCGAAGGGATCAATGATGCTAGTTCCTCGGAGCATCTTCCATTGTAATACCGGTAGAACAAGTATAGCATTCCCACCCGACGCCTGTGCTCTAAAGATTAGAAAGTTAAGATGGGAGAATCTATTAAACGGACCGCCCGTTTCTGCACAGATTCGAGGGTATTTTTCAGGTATTTTTGAGCTCCAGACCAGAGGTGGCTGCTAAATTCAACCGTGGGGCGCACTTGTGATTTGTACAGGGTTAGCAGTTGTGTACTAATAAAGAATCTGCGGGCCCTGTACAGTACGCCCAGTTTTTGGGAGGCTAACTTTACTCTGGCTTCGATGGAGCCCCCATACCTGAGCTGGTCACTTAGGGTTACACCAAGCATATCAATGGAGGGCCTGTTCGGAAGATTGCTTCCGTTGAAAGATACTAGATTTTCATTTCGATCCCTTTTAGATGTAATCAGACAAGATTGGGTCTTTGAAACATTAAATTCAACGAGATTATTTTTACCCCAAGAGAAAACACTCTCGAGGTAACCGTCCATTCTTTGCTTCAAAGCCCTCCGAGCCGTTGGAGTTTGTGAGCCCTTTGGGGGCTTGTCAAACAAAAAGCTATCATGAACTGTATTGTCATCCGCGTAACAGTGAATTGGTGCACATGACAAAAGGTCATTGATCTGCAACAAAAACAAAGTCGGCGACAGAACCGATCCCTGTGGGACGCCAGCATTTATCGAGTGTGAAGAAGAGGTGAAACCATCGGCTACCGTCTGAATCGACCTCTCCCTCAAAAAGTCGGCAATCCACGTACACAAGGATATGGAAAGTCCGTAAGAAGGCAGTTTGTTGACAAGTCCTCGGTGCCAAATCTGGTCAAAGGCCTTGGAAATGTCCAGTACAACCGTTTGGGTCTCTCCGAAACGTTCCAGGCACCGCCCCCAAACATGCGTCACATATACAATACGCGAGAAGATCACCGCACGAGCGGTTCGTCCGAATCCGTATTGACGGTCGTTACACCAGTGTCCTTAACAGTAGATTTGATGAAGCCATCCATCGCGGATGTGATGACTTCACCAATTTCCTGGGCACATCTTGAGGGATCCGAAGTCCGAAAACAGACAGCTGACCACGGGAAAGCATTAAAATGTGCCCGCAGACCGAACCAATCAGCTGACCTATAGTGCCACACTTTTCTCTTCAGCCTCTCGTTTGGCGGTCTGAAGTTTACAGGGATTGATGTCGTCACCAGGCAGTGGTCGGACGATTCTAAAGGCGCTGTGACTTCAATTTGTAACTGTGTGGCACAGTAGTTAAAAATAGGTCTAACAGATTGGAACGGTGAGTCTGGACATCAGCAACCCTTGTAGGCTCCTGAACCATTTCCTCCAATCCGTAGCAAAGGGCAAAGGATTCCGCTTGTCGTCCAGCCAAGTCTGTTGATCCTGCGAACTTCAACCAAGGTTCGTTATGAACATTGAAGTCCCCCAGGACCACAAACTCTGCCGTAGGGTAGTGGGGCAAGAGGTCATCGACGTACTACGTATTTGACGTACTTTAACCAGTAATTCCTGACGTTATTTGGAGTAAAAAAATGTGAATGTAATTTTGGTCTCCGGTAACATTTATGATTTTTTTATGTGTATGTAAAAACACGTTTTATTTAACGATGTTTGTCTTCATTTCTATTTATAGCCTTTAAATAGTGTTAAAATTATTTGTTCGGTCAAATTTCTCCTTATATAAATTCATTCAAAAATATAAAGTAGTCACGTGACGTTTCGCGATTATGGTACCGTGACAGCATAAAAAAGGCAATAAACTATTAATTCGTTGTCAAAATAATGCTGTAGCTCTTTTTAAAGATGAGGTACACAATGTACGCAGATCTGTTTCCTCCAAAGGAAAGGGAAATAATGTTCTTGTGTCTCTCTCAAGCACCGCACCGTGCGTCTCCGTAGACCCCTACAATTATGTATATAGTTACAACGATAATATTGAAGTCAAGGGCGGATCCAGGATTTTTTTCTGGGAGGGGCACACGGGGCGGACTGGCAAAAAATCAACAATTACTGTTAGAAATAAACTTGAAGTTTCACACTTCAAGTTTATTTTTACAAGTTCAAGTATGTATAAGAAAGTTTATGAAAGCCGCCAACGTATTGGTGTAATTTAGCACTTTAGTCAATATTACCCACGCACAGGCAGTGCCTTATACAGGATGTCCGGGGGTAAAGTGCATTAACTTCGGGAGGTGATTCTACATTATGGTAGGAGTAAAAAAGATTACCAACTTTTTCCGAAATTCCAACTTTTTTTTCCCGTACAAAAAGATGCAGGTACCTACTAAAACCCCTTAATGTGAGGTGCGATCTTACTTGCTGAGAGCCTGCCGGGCGCCCGTCTCGATTGTAATTGGCCCGTATCGTAACAGCGGAAAATAATAAATCTGGCCGCACACGCCGCGATTTTATCTTTTTACCTCAAAACTACCCCTAAAAGTTGGAATTTCGAAAAAAGTTATTTATCTTTTTTACTTGTACTATCATGTATAACCACCTCCCGAAGTTAATGCACTTTACCCCCGGACACCCTGTATAAACGTTGCTGTGGTTTACCCAACCTTTATAACTAACATCATCTGTTAATTTGCATACATACCAAATACCTGAATTGAATCTTTGAATTTCTAGACTTTTTTATACTATAATATGCATGTATTAAACATACAAACCTTCCTCTTGAATCACTCTATCTATTGATGAAAACCGCATGAAAATCCGTTGCATAATTTAAAAGATCTAAGTGACTTCATTAACTATGTAAAGAAGATATAACGGCCGCAAGCGAGAGTTTGGCCAAATCGGCTGGAATCCTGGAGTCCTTTGAAATCATTTGTTACATGAAAGACAAACAAATTGTTATAGTATGAATGTAGAATACGCATGAACCACAGTTTTCAAAAAAAAATGTCGATTACAAAAATGGTGAACATAAAATCAAAATTGACGAAAAAACGGTCCTAATTTTGCAATAACTTTGTACTGTAATAATATTTTTCATTAATTAAGTTCCGCATACAAATGTAATTTTGTTTCATTTTAATTTTGACTGAAGTGAATCGGATGATAATTCGGTGAGCTACGATTCCAGCGAACTTGAAAAATGTAGTTTTGAGAAAAACGAGTTTAAAGTTTTCGTTTGTAACCAAGCCGCACCGTTTTTCGCACTACCTCACTACTTGATGCGCATTTCTTCTAACTATCTTTAAAGGTCGAATTTGATGCTATAACTTTGGCAATGTATTCTGATCACGTACAGGAAATTTTTTAGGCAAAAAAAGTCGATTTTTTTATCGGCTGGACCAGACTCCCCCCTTTATAATAACATTATTAAATTTTATTTGGTGCGCATTTCACTCTTTATTTAAAAGTCTCATTCACGATAGTAATGCCTACATAAATATAGAAAAATTCCATTACCTCTTGATTATTAAAAAAAAATTAAATGTACTAAACTATTAAATTTAATTAAAAGAATTAAACACAAAACAGTTAACAATAGATTTCTGATCAAAGGATTCCTCACAATACTGACGTTGTAAATAATTGCACATTAGTATTCTGTTATTAGTCATAGACATCAGAATGAATAGACCTGAAGATACAGGTGAGGGGTAAAACCAAACTATGGGGGGCGAAGAGAGGAAAGATACTGTGATTCGTTGAAAAATCAATCTGTCAGTATATAGGCATCTCGCATTATAATATCACCATTTAGTTCTTAAAAGCAAAATCTGCTTTGAATGAATAGACCTTTTTACATGGAAGCGCGAATTGCTGCCACGTTAATAACATATTTGCTAAGGCCAAATGCTTGCCCCAAAAACATTCGCCGCAATTCACATAGCAATATTTTGTTGCCGTGTTTAGTTAAGACACTTTTACAAATGTTTCATAATTTACTTACCCCTGCAACCAGCGACGAGGACACTGGAGAACCGCCCACATTCGCTATGTCTATATAATATGTACCTATAATGTATAGCGCAAGCTGTCGTTTTTGGCGTGATATTTCGTAAAACGTATAGACGTTACTTTCGCGCTGGTCACTACAAGAATGATGACGTCACATATTTTAGATTCTCTCCCCTCCCCATGGAGCGAGCTGGCGCCAAGGCGGAGCTTATAGCAGGTTCCATGGGGAGGGGGAAATATTACGTTTTTATATGTCCGTGGTTATTAGTGCTATTAATTTTAACTTATCAAAGAATTTCTTATTATTTCCTAGAGGTCAAATCTTATGTTTAGGAAGAAAAAATAACAAGTTTGAATACATTACTATTAAAGACGAACAAGAATCGATATTGAGAACTTGACAAACGTCGACAAGTTTATAAAAGAAAAATAAAACATTATTAAAATAATATTACCGTCATTGATGTGGATTTTCGGTAAATCAATTCAATTTTTTCAAATCAATTGTTCGAATTTCAGTTTTTCGAAAGACTAATTTTTCGAACAGCAATTGGCCGAAAGACATATTTTTCGAATTTGTTAATCAACTTTCAAAATAAATTATAATATGCTGTAGTTAGTCGATGCTGAGCAAAACATTAAACGAAAAAGAGTAGATGTTAAATTAAAGACACGATATGGATAATAATTTAACACAAACGTGTACTCGTAAAACATGCTGCGGAACGAACCCTTCCTTTTGATGTGTTGGAAATTTTTCGAACACCGTCCGCGATTTCGTAAAATTTGCAAAGCATTGAACCTACCTACGGATCGATAAGTTGCAACAAAAAGCAAAAATGGCATTGTCTTACATTGAGAGTGAGAAACGAAAAAAGAAATTGGTTTTGAATGGTCACTTGCTTTACAAAGACAAACAAATCGAGGATAAAATTTATTGGATGTGTGAAAAGTTTCAAAGCATCAAGTGTAGAAGGTTAGGTTAAGTTAGGTTAGATTAGGTTACGTTAGGTTAGGTTAGATTAGTTTGTCTTTGTAAAACAAGTGACCATTCAAAGGCTCAATGTAAGCCAATACCATTTTTGCTTTTTGTTGTAACTTATCGATCCGTAGGTAGGTGTGCCGAAGTTAACCTCTTTAATGTTTCTTAGTCTTGGTCAATTTACCTAGACCCAAAAAATATATAATTACCGGTATTTCAGTAAATTAAAATTAATTGGTATTCTCCATTTTTTTTTATTTAGAACATTATTTTTAATCAGCACAGACTCGTAAAAATATTGGGATATTATATATATATGATTGTAGGATTTGTGAAGTCGACACTCTTTGCCTCAAGATGATTGCCTATCAAAAGAAAAATAAGAGAGACGATCAGAAATTTACCTATTGAATGAATACCGTCCGTAAATTTTAGAATAATTTGAGAGACGGTCAGAAATTTTCTTTTTGAATCAACGGTGTCAGTCTAATTTTCTTTTTGAATCTTTGAATCAACGATGTCAGTTAACTTTAAAATAAGTGGAGAGACGATCAGAAATTAATCTTTGAGTGAACACCGTCAATAAATTTTTGGAAAAATAGAAAGACGATCAGAAATTTACCTTTGAATGAACACCGTCAGTAATTTTAATAATGTGAGACACATCTACCGGATCTGCCCTGATGATGGACACTGCAACGATGTCCGAAACGTTGGCTAAAGAAGGAGGTACACCCCAAAAACAAATAACGAAAATACTTTTGGCCGTGAAAATCTTAAAACGTATCTCACCGTCAGTAATTTTTTGGAAAAATAGAGAGACAATCAGAAATTTACCTTTGAAAGAACACCGTCAGTAAATTTTTGGAAAAATAGAGAGACGATCAGAAATTTACCTTTGAATTAACACCAGCAATACATTTTTGAAAAAAAAAAGAGACGATCGGAAATTTACCTATGAATGAACAGCGTGAGTAATTTTTTTTTTAATTAGAGATACGATCAGAAATTTACTTTTATGAACACCGTCAGTAAATTTTAAAATAATTAGAGAGATGATCAGAAATTAACTTTTTGAAGAGAAAACTTTTTTAGCACTGCTGTGATTTGAAACTCGATGAAACCAAAAAGTGTCACTAAAAAGAGACTAACTTTCACTTCTACTGCGTGCACATTTAAATTTAACACACTGAAGTGTTTCAGATTTAGATAGCCAAATTTTGACAGATTTAAATCTGTCAAAAATTTTAACTAAATAATTATAAAATTTTCACATGTAGCAAACATTTTGTGGGAATACATAATTATAATAAACACAATACTATAACTTTGTTTCAATTCCATTTTATTATTTCTTTTTACAAACGGTTTCGGTTCATCCTGAACCTTCATCAGGGGTGAATAAAAATATATTGCTATTCACCCCTGATGAAGGTTTAGGATGAACCGAAACCGGTTGAATAAATAAATAATAAAGTGGAATTTAAACAAAATTAGTATGCATTTCGAATTAAAATAGAATTATAAATAAATAAATTAAATTTAGTTACATATTTTATCTATTAGTTCCCACAATCAAGGTTCCAATTCTGACAATTAAAAGTTCATTGAAAGTGAAAAAATTTACGCATCACATTAATTACATTATGCAGGAACATTTCACATCGCGCACATCATCACAGACAACTGAAATTAGTGTGACTGTTTTTTTTATATGTATTATGTCAATAATTAATTTTCAATGAAAATATGACTAGTTACGGTATTTTAGTAATTTAAAGTATTTATTTCACGACCTCCGTAGTCAAGGGGAAAAGCTCTCAACTAACTATCTGCAGGTCGCGGGTTCAAACCCCGATTGATTTATATTATTTCACAATTTAATCATTTTTTATATAAGGTATATTTGCGACACGTTCCATAGTGAAAGATACTATCAGTATCGCCCTGGTGTGAAACCACCATTCATAATTAAAACGTTGTTTGAAATGGCTTTAACCGTGTTTGGTGACCAGATCTGAAAAGCCAGGAACTTCCCAACCTTCCCCTTCCAATCTCCTTCCCCTTGATATGGAGTGGAATTTTTTTTGTTATGTGAATACCGCACAAGAGTCCCAACTACTCCCGTCCGGAACCAGTGAGACGATGGCATCTCCAAAGAGGGTATGTTGTGAGACTGAAGGTAATGGGGAGGGGCAGAATATGGAGGAAAGGATGTTGGGGAAGTACCTGGTTAATCAGATCTGGTCACCAATCACGGCTTAAGCCATTTCAAGCAAATTTTTAATTCTCTGGGACATGCCGCAAATATACTATTATTATTTTTTAATAAATTGTGAAACAACACAAATTAATCAAATAAAATGTATTTCCGCACGCCGGGATTTGAACCCGCACTTTTGGATTGCTGGTCGAGAGGCTTACACGCGTGGGTTTTATAAGTCATAAAAGTAAACTTAAACAATTATGAAGGTAATTAATACATTTATTTTTATAATGCATGTAAAATCAGTTGTATTGTATTTAAATTCATGTATAATCGAATATATTGCACGCATTTAAAATATTCAATAACCATTTCTGTGAAATTAATTAAGTATAGTATTGTGTCTGCACCGTGTTACTTCTATAGGGAAAATTATAAAATAAGATTAAATTAACTGTTAGCGTAGTTAATAGGGCATTGCGCGTTTTCATCCCGCGACAAAACATTCCCGACAAAATATTCTCCGACAAAATATCCCCAACAAAATATCCTCCGACAAAATATCCTCCGACAAAATATCCTCCGACAAAATATCCCCAACAAAATATCCTCCGACAAAATATCCACCACAAAATATCCTCCGATAAAATATCCACCACAAAATATCCTCCCACAAAATATCCCCGACAAAATATCCTCCGACAAAATATCCTCAACTAAATATCCTCTGACAAAATATCCCCAACAAAATATCATCCGACAAAATATCCCCGACAAAATATCCCCGACAAAATATCCTCCGACAAAATATCCCCGACAAATTATCCCCGACAAAATATCCTCCGACAAAATATCCCCGACAAAATATCCCCGACTAAATATCCTCCGACAAAATATCCCCGACAAAATATCCCCGACTAAATATCCTCCGAAAAAATATCCCCGACAAGATATCCCCGACTAAATATCCTCCGTAAAAATATCCCCGACTAAATATCCCCGACTAAATATCCTCCGACAAAATATCCCCGACAAAATATCCCCGACTAAATATCCTCCGACAGAATATCCCCGACTAAATATCTTCCGACAAAATATCTACTAAAACTTAACCTAACTAACCTACAAAAAATAGTACAAAAATTATACAGACATCCTGTAAAGACAATAAATATTTTTGACGAAACGTTGGCTAAAGAAGGAGGTAGCGCAACACGGCGTAACATCCCAAAAACAAACAACGAAAAAGACAATAAATAATGTTCAAAAATAGTAAGATGGGACAAAAATAATACAGAAAACAAACATTTATTGTCCTTACAGGATGTCTGTATTATTTTTGACCCATTTTACTATTTTTGAACAAAGGTTGGTTAGGTTAGATTAGCTTAGATTAAGTTTTATTAGATATTTTGTCGTAGGATATTTTGTCGGGGATATTTTGTCGGAGGATATTTTGTCGGGGATAATTTGTCGGGGATATTTTGTCGGAGGATATTTTGTCGGGGATATTTTGTCGGGGATATTTTGTCGGATGATATTTTGTTGGGGATATTTTGTCAGAGGATATTTAGTTGAGGATATTTTGTCGGAGGATATTTTGTCGGAGGATATTTTGACGTGGGATATTTTGTCGGAGGATATTTTGTCGTAGGATATTTTGTCGGGAATATTTTGTCGCGGGATGAAAAGTCGCAGAACCAATAGTATAAGGTGGTAAAAACGTGATTAGGATCAGTAGATTACATGATTTACTTATGATAATATAACTACACACAGAGATTGACATGGATAACTTTGCAGTCTTTGAAATCATAATTTAAATTTATATAGAGAGACTTACCTATATCTTTAAAGAACTGAGACATATACTAGACAAAGAAAAATTAAAAACTGTTTATTTTGCAATAATCCAGTCTCTGCTTTCTTATAATATTGTGTGCTGGGGATCCTGCCCAAAGACTTATATAGAACCACTTAATATTGCCCAAAAAATGATTCTTAAAGTTATGTTCAAGAAAAAAATTAAATATCCAACTCATTTACTTTTTAAGGAATGTAATGTAATGAACGTAAAACAGTTATATATTACACAAACGCTTTGTAGATTTTTTAATAATATTAATTTTGCAGAAAGAACACAGCAAATTCGTACTACGAGAATTGGCTCTGGTCTGAACTTTATGGCAATTCAAACTAAATCTTCTTTTGGTCAAAGAAATTATTTTTATCAAGCTCCACTCATATTTAATAGCCTTCCAGAACATATAAAGTCATCTAATTCCTTGTACACTTTTAAAAAGGATCTTAAATTATTTGTGTTAGTCGAGGATTGCCAATTGATTTTCTCTACTTTGTCCTTTCTAAATTATTAGCTAAATGAGTATGTTTATAATAATAAGCTAAAATAATATTATTTTTGTTTGAACCGTTTTTGTTCATCTTCCTCTTGCCAAATCTATAGCATGTTAAATTATGTACATATATTTATTATTCACAACTTAATCCTTAAAAAAAAAAAAAAAAAAAATTTATTTTATTTTATTTTAAATCAGATCTCAAAACTATGGTCACCCTAAAAGTCTACATTAATGTAGTACCTAGCGCCATCAGTTTAGTAGGTACCAGTAGGTACCCATAATCTAATCTCAATCTGTAAGAAATACAACAATATTGTTCTTTCAAAATCTGTATAATTTTGTGTTATTTTGTTAACTTGTATAATTATTGTTAACCTCAACACAGGCTTGTCCTAGTGAGGTAATAAATTGTATTGTAAACATTTTTACCTACAGTGCAAAGAAACAATAAATAAATAAATTAGATCCGCAAGGAACCGTACTAGGACCACTACTATTCCAAATCTGTGTCAATGATATTTCGCAATTAGATTTAAACGGTGAAATTTATTTGTATGCAAATGATACTAGAATTTTCTACTGGGGTTTGTTAGGCATCATAATGTATTTTTTTTTCTTTGACCTCGATTGTAAAATAAAAACTAATTTAAATCACAAAAATGGTGTTATGGCAATCTCTGTGGGCTAGTGGAGAAACTAATTTGTATTTGTGCTAGTCAACTGCTTAATGCTGACAACTGGGCCATAGATGTCGCTGAAGTGTCCTTTTGGACCGAAAATGCAATTAAGGTTAAACGTCACGTACGTTATAATCTACGCAATTACAGATGGCACCAATTAAATTATCTTAGGTTTTTAATACTTTTTGCACGTTATGCTTTGAAATATTGAGGTGAATTTATGGTTTGCGCCCGTACATATTTAATATGAATATAAATAAATAGTTTTGTCCATAAACAAACTCAAATCTTTCAAGAAAGGCTGAAAAATTCAATTTTGTATCGGTGACTCGACGGTGGATTGAGTCACTGATACGAAATTGAATCTTTCAGCCTCTCTTGAAAGATTTTGGTTTGTTTATGGACAAAACTATTTATTTATCATCATCATCATCATCATCATCTTCTTCCGCTTATCTTATTCGGGTCGGGGACCCATTGCATCGATAAGGCTCCTCCATACGTCCCTTTCTGGTGCTGATTGTTCGGCCTCTGTCCATGTCCATGGTAGACCCGTCCTCTCCCCAGTTTCTCGAGTTGCCTCGCGCAACTGTGTCTGGAGCGGCCCACTGGACATCTACCCTCTGGAATCGCACTCAGTATCTTCCTCGGAATTCGGTCTTCAAACATTCTTAGTACATGCCCAAGCCACCTCAGTTGCGATTTTTCTATGAAGAGTAGCAATGGTTCAATGTTTAGATCATCTCGGATCGTCGAGTTTCTTATATGATCCCATTTCGTAACCCCTGCCACTCCTCTCAATTACCTCATTTCGGCAGCTTGGACTCTAGAGCGTGTTCTTTCATTTAGCATCCATGTCTGGTGGCCGTAAGTGAGCGTCGGGCGGTTTACCGTTTTAAACACTGCCATCTTTGTCTTGATGCTGATCTCGGCTTTTCTTATCACTGAGCTGTAAATGTGACGCAATACACTGCTTGCCGCACTTATTCTTCTATCAATTTCTCCGTCTTGCCGACCATCGCTGGAGAATTCGACCCCAAGGTATTTGAACCTGTCCACCTGTTTCAGCTTGGTCCCTTCCTACAACCATCACCTCTGTTTTTGAGGTCTACTCATCTTCATTTCCGCCGCCTTGCACTCTTCGTTGAAACGGTTAATCCACTCTTGTAGTCCCTCCTGTGAAGTCGTTAATCTCGCGACTCGCGTTGTCGTCCGCAAATAGTAAGGAGCTTATTCTGGTACTGCCTACCAGTGCTGCATCCGGTTTTTGGCTGTTTCGGCTGATTCGGTCCATGAATATAGTGAAGAGGATTGGCGACATAGGGCACCCTTGCCTGAGGCCGATTTCCAGTATGTACGGGCGCCACCAATTAATTTGCCTTAATATTTTTGTTAAGATTAGTGACATCTATGAGATAAATACTGTAGTTAATCCCATTGGTTTAATTATTCTTAGTTTATTAAAAGAGTATGCATATTAGAGGCCTCTGTAGGAATTTTATAGAAGCTAGTGTTACCGACCAACTAAATTACGCGAGCACGTGACCCAGTAGTTGTTTAGTGCCATTATTTATTATTCTTGTCTTTTTAACAGTCTAAAAGACGGTATTTTTACAGTTTTTAGCAGTATAAAAGGGGTGCTACTCAAATATTTCCTTCTCTCGCATTAACCGATACTTAGAGTATAGACCCCGTGTTGCCCAGGCGAGGTCCGGGCCAAACTTAGCTTCAAAAAGTGTTGATTTCATTGTTACTCAAAAGTGGTTGTAAATAAAACGACTCTTCAGTAAAAAAAGTGTTTTACAATAAAAAGTCCACCACCCTAGATGATATTGAAGTGACTTTGACAATTTTGAAGCGTAATGTGCGAAACGTATTAAAAACCTAAAATAATTTAATTGGCGCCATCTTTGAATACGTAGATTATAACGTACGTGACGTTTATTCAATTTTCGATTTTTATTAATTAATGCATTTATTTGAATTACTCGCCTCATACTTTGAATGGAATCAAGAATTATAGATATTTTAAATGCGTGCCTATGTTAGGTACCAAATTTGATTGATTGTTCTTATAATATACAAAAATGAAAATTTCAATAAAAAACATGGTAATAGGTGGCACACGAGCTGTTTGAAAACTGAATGTACCGGGACTGAATGTATGGAACGCGGGGTGAGAGAAGGGGAAAGCGGGAGGATGGTTGGCGGGATGGGAGAGCGGGAGAGGGGAAGAACGCGTGAGGGGAAGGGGACGTGGGAGGAGAAGGGGCGGCGGAATGGAAACGGGACGAATGGGAAAGGACACGCAGGGAGAAACAATTTCTTTACTCAGTGGCATTTCAACGCATGCCGGGAAGTCGCTAGTTAAAAGAATAATATTTTCTAATGCTTTTATCTGTGATATGCAATCATTGTTTATTGAATGTGGATATTAATTAAATAAATAAATATTCCAAATTTTCAATTATTTCTGATGTTGGCAGCTATATTATTTGTATTTGTCATAAAATGAATTTGTCGTCAAGTTTATTTGCACACGACGGGTTTCAAACCCATGACCTCTGAATCCAGGGACGGGGAACTTAACGGCCGGTTACAAAGTTCATGAATGTTGCTTTTGATGCTAGTGTCGTTGACGTAGTAGATATTTCAGTGGCGTGCGGTATGAAGGCTTAAAATTAATAGATTATAAGTTCTGTTCACATTTTTTATCATTATTGTAATATCTACCTACTAGGCTTGAAAAGGTCGAAAATAATAGAATCAAATAATATAGACCTAAAACTTAGAATACTCCTCATCAAGACCTATGTATGGAGTATCTTGATGTACGGCTGCGAAATATGGTGCCTATCCGAAAGAGACAAGACTAGAGGCTTTTGAGATGTGGTCCTGTAGAAGACTATTAGGAATTTCCTGGAGAGACCACATTACAAATGAGGAGGTTCTCCAAAGAATCGAATAAGGAAGGCACTGCTCAAGACCTTGTCCGAAAGGCGTGCAAGACGGATCGGCCATGTAATACGACAAGAAGGCCTCCTGCATGCCATAATGGAGGGTATGACCGAGGGAACAAACTCTAGGGGACGCCCACGCCGAGAGTACCTGGAGGAGCTGCTGGTGGACGTGCGCTGCTCATCATATGCAGACTTCAAAAGAGACGCACAAAACAGGGGAGAATGGAAGAGAAGAATAGAGGAAATCGCTGCAAACCAATCCCAGGATTGAAACCAGAGAGAGAAATATCTCCCTGCCTGAAGAAAGTTTGAAAAAGAAAATTCATAGTGCTTAATGTCGGTATTGCTTGAATTGATCCCTGATAAGCTTCCGGATTCCACTACGTAATACTAAAAGTCAGCCATATGTATTCCTCTTTGCCCAGAAAACTATTGGAGGGAAACAATTATACCAACTCACAGTGGACATCTTTAATTTATCTTTAAACAAATATAAAATATTGTTACTGGGGCAGTTCAGTTAAGTACAATAAATACTGTATAATTCTTAACAATCACATGTAAAAGCCCCGAAAAAGGGCGTTTTAATAAATAAACAAGTTGACGGTGTCGTAAATATGAACTAACGCTATATCTTTATTTTTAATCTGGCAACCACACCATACATACTATCGTTATGTCATAGACCACATGACTGCCGAAAAAATAACAGTTCACAATGACTAAGTGTTCTTAATATATTCAACGTCAACTGTTGTTTGTACGTTAGCGAAATGCAGTTGTACTATGAAACGATGAGATGTTACCGAAAGTTTTTTTTTTTTTACATGAATACCGCACAAGAGTCCCAACTGCTCCCGTCTGGGGCCAGTGGGACTATGGCATCCCCAATTAGGGTATGTTGTGAGGCTGAAGGCAGTAGGGAGGGGAAGGAGATAGGGAAGAGGAAGGTGGGGAAGTACCTGGCTATTCAGATCTGGTTACCAAACACGGCAGAAGCCATTTCAAGCAACGTTTCAATTCTGAATGGTGGTCTTACACCAGGGCGATACTGAGAGTATCTTCCACTCTGGAACGTGCCGCAAATATACTATATATTATTTGAAATGAATAAATTGTGAAATACACAAATTAATCAAATAAAATTTATTTGCCACGCCGGGATTCGATCCCGCGACCTTCGGAATGCTAGTCAAGCGCCTTACCGCTGCACTACGCCGGTCGTCGATACAATCCTTATCGATCACCGTGCTAGGGTACGAAAGTCCTTAAACGACTCGGAAAAGTGTCGGGTGCCCTCGACTGTGCCTACCCTAAGAAGAAATTGAAGAAACATTTAAAAAGGCGATAAATTTCTGATCAAATGTATTTTTTCCATGATGAAGATTCCCAAATAAATTTAATGCATATTCATTTATTCACTTGCAGTCAATAACAAACAGCGGATGACAATAAAATGGACATTTTTAAATATTGCACAGTAATTCTTCATACCCGGACTTGAAAAACTACACAAAGTCTACCTTTGGTCATATCGCAATGCACGCCACTGAAACCTGTACATATAAACTTTGATATAAGCGGTAAAACCCGATTCGTTGAAAATAGACGTGGGCAGAATGATTCCCAGGAGTGAATCGATTCAGTCTGATTCCCATGGGCTTTTGAATTTATTCCTTTTATTCAATCCTTTAATTCAATTAAATCCCCAAAAAAAATAAACTAAATGAGTGGGGAGGCTAATACCGCACAGGAGACTGGGAGGCCACGGAGTACCGCAAAAGAGGAGACTGATAGGCTACTAAGCACCGCACAAAGAGGGGACCGATTATTCTATCTCATTATCTCGCAGGCTAAAACCTATAAATTAATGTGTTTGTCTCTTTTTAGTGTCGCCTTTTCGTTTCATCGAATTTCAAATCACAATGAGTGGGGAGGCTACGAAGCACCGCACAAAGAGGAGACCAATAAGCTACGAAACACCACACAAAGAGGAGACCGATTATTCTATCTCATTATCTCGCAGGCTAAATCCTATAGATGTATGTGTTTGTCTTTTTTTAGTGTCGTAATTTTTCGTATGTAAAATGTATTTATTGCTAGCAATTATATCTTAAAATTAAACAGGTTTTCGTTTCACCCTTAAAATTTTATTAGTTTTATTTTATTTATTAAACTTGTAATTGTTCCACTTCACCTGATCTAATATAAACATACATTTTAACCAGGCGCGGCCGGTGCCTTAAATTTTTGGTGGTTCACCGATTTCATCAAAAACGTAATGTATGTAATTTATATAAATGCACTATCTTACTTATCTAAAGAGAAGATCAATTCTTCGATCCTTTTGCCGAGCGAAGACTTCAATCACCCAATTTTATTTGCAAACAGAGACAGATATACTCACCTGACAAATTCGTTATCCGATAAACACATTTATATTAGTTTTTGCTTGGAAGATACAACTTTGCAAGCGGGGATACTGCATTAAAAAATTTTAGAAATCATAAATTATTTGCTATTTTACACTATGGTTCATTTCTTTATATATTATATCTATTAGTTTTAGAGGATTAGTGGCAAAGAAGAGAAGGTATTTATTTTGAAAGACCTTCGGATATTAATTAATATCACAATAATTAACACAAGCACAAGCAATTTTAATTTTATTTGCAGCGTAGGATGCAAGCGATGGCGGGTGTTTACTGACCCAATGACAAAACGCACACAAATAAAAGGTTACTTTCTGCAAAAAAAGCAAATAATAAAGTCAATGCCAAGTATGTAAATCCGTAGCACTCTATCACAAGCTGACCAGTGACCCGTTGACCCGAGGTTGCATTTTACAAGAGAAATATTATGCTTTTACTTAAATACTTCTTCAAACCCTACTTGGCTCGAGCCGTACGTTCGGAATTCTTGGATTCTTCGTTCGGATATCTCCGCTGTCCGTGCGGCGCCCTGTCGGGGTATTTTTCTTGATACGTTTTGTCAAAACCACGGTCCGGAGATGTTTCGTATGGGCTGCATATAAAATAATATTTAGCCAAACGGGGCGCTTAGGTCTAACGCGCAGATTGATATGTACCTCGGTTTCTCGTTCCTAGCCAGTGTTAACCGCGCGGGTGGAGTGTTTTTTCCGTATTTATCTACAATATTCTTACATTTAGTATGTTATTAATTGCAATTTTAAAGATTTTTTTTAATACTTTGTTTAATTTTATTGTTTAAACATTAAGTAAGATTACGATGAGCTGTAAATAACTTTGTTGGTGGTTCGTTGCACGAGTGCACTAAGGCACCGGCCGCGCCTGATTTTAACATTAAGATGAGTATTTTATGACAGCTAACCACAGCTAATTGGCCTTATGATATCTGCAAATTTACATATTATATCTACCCAAGATCTACGTCTAAAAGTAGGTACTTGTATTCCGATATCTTTTGTACGTACCAAAAAACCGATAAGCATCATTTTAGCTTCTCACTTTTCTAGCTAACCACAGCTAATTGGCCTTATGATATCTGCAAATTTACATATTATATCTACCCAAGATCTACGTCTAAAAGTAGGTACTTGTATTCCGATATCTTTTGTACGTACCAAAAAACCGATAAGCATCATTTTAGCTTCTCACTTTTCTAGTTCGGATTCAAAGTCAAAAGTTTTGGACTAACTATGTAATAAAATTGACGGCTTGGCGCGCGGGGGAATGAATGAACCGCACGGACGGATTAAGGGCTGGCATTGAAGAATGAATTAGTAACTTTTGACTAGTGTTTTGTGTCTTACCTCGCAGTGACTTGATTAACTCGCGAGCTGCGGACCTAGGACTGGGATGCGTTTGGGACAGATCTGAGATTGACGTAGACGATGACGTCTGACGTCATTTCTGGGTCTGAGATTTACAAAAGACGATGACGTCACAAGTGAAAAATACTTTTATTTTAATTCCTGAATAAAGCGCTTCGGACAATCTCGATTCCGACAGACTAGATACCTGGAACGCGGACATTGAACACGGACCTGGGACGGCGGGGATCTTAGGACAATCTCAGGACTATTGATTAGGACAAATGATTAATTCCTTGCGTGAAAGAGATGCTCGGGCAACTCGGCTGAATCGCGGCCGCGTTTTGGGACATGGATTTTGATGATGTTCTGGTGTTTTTAGAATGGCGACGCAGCGGTAGCCGGATACAATCGTAATAGGCGAGTCGTTTACAATACCGTCCGTCGACCACTTCGCGGCGCGCCGCCCGTTTAATAATATTTTAATACCTATGAAACAATATAATATTTAAATCGTTTAAGGAACAAATTATTCATTGAAATAATTTAACAGTGAAAGAAATGGAAATTAAAAATGTACGGTATCGATAAAAATCGTAGGATGCAAGACCAAAGGTAAGGAATGAAGAATCAATTCCTTTTGAAATTGAGAATTAGATCGAGTGTGTCACAAGATTGAATTTATTCATTTAATTCCGTCATTCAATTTTGCCCACGTCTAGTTGAAAAAAACCACAATCAGCTGGCATTGGCGGGGAGCGGGGATCTAATGTTTATAAGAATAATCTTAGAAGAATATCTATTTAACATTAATTCTATGGTACGGAAAAACCCATTACATTTATGATGTCAAAACACGGTAATTAATTATTGTACATCCTTCTTCTGAAACAAGAGAGCAAATTAAAGAAAATGTGTTAATGACACCTTAGTTAAGTACACTTAGTACATTTATTACATAGCGATAACGAAGCAATGTCGATGTCCCAAGAGGGTTAGCATGTTGGATCGATAAAACCTATATCAATACGATATTGACCAAATAAGACGCTACCAATTTATTCCTTTCGATCTTTGAGAAACTAAAGTGGTCGAAATATGACTGAAGAAATTGTAAACTACCTAGTTGGTTTCCGGCATGCGTTGCTATGCCATTTAATAAAGTTTTTTTTTCTCCCTGCGTGTCCTTTCCCATTCGTTCCGTTCCTCTTCCGCCTCCCCTTCCTCTCTAGCGTCCAATTTCTTCGTTCGATCTTTGAGAAACTAAAGTGGTTGAAATAAGACTGAAGAAATTATCAACTAACTAGCTGGTTCCCGGCATGCGTTACTGTGCCATTTAATAAAGAAATTTTTTCTCCCTGCGTGTCCTTTCCCATTCGTCCCGTTCCCCTTCCTCTCCCGCGTCCAATTTCCCCTCTAGCGTTTCCGCTCCCCCTCCTCCACCTTCCCTCACCCCACTCCACTCCCCCCTTACCCCGTCCCGCCAACCCCCCTCCTAAGTTCCCCTCCCCCCTCCCAGGATCCTCTTCTCCTCCTCCCTCCTGGGTTCCCCTCCCACTCACCCCTCCCGCATTCCATACATTCAGTTTTAAAAAGCTCGCGTGCCACCTATTGCAATTTTTTTTATACAAATTTCATTATGCCAGAGCTCACCAGTAGTTTTATACAAATCTTTTCCTGACAATAAAGAACACAAAAAAAAGAATTATCCAATTTGGTGCAGTCGTTCGGAAGTTTTGCGCGTACATACATTTCGGCGATTCATTTTTATTTATATAGATTAACTCCCGTCAAAAAGTCTAATATAAACAATGGTTTTTCCTTCAAATCGGAACAGGCAGACCTCACTTATCGGACATCCCCAGTTAACAAGAAGTCATTTAAATTTCCCAGTACCAAAGCCTTTAATGATTTCGTAAACATAAAATTCCATGAATTACAAAAAACCTAAAATTATGACGCATTTTCTGAACATTCGAAACACGTATAGGTCACACAATAGGCCAATTGCATCACATTTAAAAAAAAAATCCGGTTTAGGCAAATATTCTAAGACATTCTGTATTTTTTTTAATCGTATTTTTGAAACCCTGGCGATATTTTGAAAATTTCAATCCGAAAAATCAGACCATTTTTTATAAACCGGAAAGACGGGACATAAATTTATGGGTGTGAAAAAACGATAATTACATAGCCGAAAATCATTTTAAAAAAGAAAAAACGTTTTCCACACGAATGGCACAGGAGAATAACGAGGCATACCAAAAATATTACATCTCATAAATATTTTTTTCCTTATTGATCATAAATCATTATAATGTTCAACGCCTATATTACTAAATCCAATGTAATATACTTGTAATTGTAAATTATAATAATGATAAGAATATTATAAAATTTGATATTATTGTAGGAAGCAATCACTTTGTGGTTTGACATATTTAATAAAATAAAATACTTTTTTGTTTAAAACCACGAGATTTATTAATTTATGAACCGACCTGTTTCGCTTTACTTAAGCATCATCAGGTCATTAATTTGTACCCTGATGATGCTTAAGTAAAGCGAAACCGGTCGGTTCATAAATTAATAATGGTTTTAAACAAAAAAGTATTTTATTTAATTATTTTTTTTTTAAATACGCACCATTAACATTATACCTCTAAAACACGTACGGACAGCGTAAAATGTACGGGGTTCTCTTCATAACATCTGTCAAAAAGTCAAACCAAATGATAAGTTTGCAGAGAATAAACGGTAAATCTAGTGAACGTTAAATGTCAAATTCAAAAATTCGCCTGAAATCAAAGTGACGCCATGTAAAAAAAATAAATCAGTGTGGAATTTTATAAAATTAATAGGAACATTTTCGGAGACGGGACATTTTCATGTAGTGACGTCACGAGCCGAAATAATGGATGTATTATGTTTATTTTTATTTAAAAATAAAAATAAACTGTACATTTCTAAAATATTTTACTAACATTTTCGTAATCTTTGTAAAAAAATCTATCCACATGATTTTTTCCAAGTCGTTATGATACCCATGCAAGTGGCCTATTATACAAAAAATAAAAACGTGTAGGTACTTCGGATTGTGTGTGTATTGGTTATTATTTAGTCCTAACAAAACGTCACTGAGTAACGGCATCTTGTTTTAAGTGTGTCTACTTATTGTTATTATAAAGTTATTAAAACAAATTGGTGTAAAATCCAATGACCGATTTTGAATTTTTTTAATGTGAGTAACGCGCAAGAGCCCCAACTGCTCCCAACCGTCTGGAGCTAATGAGACCATGGCATCCCCATTTTAAGTGTGTTGTGAGGCTGAAGGTAGTGGGGAGGAGAAGAAAATGGGGAAGTACTTGAATATTTCAGATCTGGTCACCAAACACGGCTAAATCCGTTTCAAGCAACGTTTCGATTTTGAAAGGTGGTCTTTCACCAGGGCGATACTGAAAGTATTTGTCACTCTGCATAATATATATTTTTCACTCCTGAGATCATGGAAAATCACATTTGGATAGTCAGAATTCCTGACAAATCAGTTCCAATTTTGAAATGACACTTAAGGCCCGGTAGTAATCGTTCAAAAAGAAGAATATAATCGCCACCATAAGACCACCATTCAGAATTGAAACGTTGTTTGAAATGGCTTTAGCCGTTCGGTGTTCGGTGGCCAGATCTGAATAGTTCCTTCCTAACCTTCGTCTTCCTCATCTGCTTCGCCTCCCCACTACCTTCAGCTTCACAACATACCTCAATTGGGGGTGCCATAGTCTCAATGGCTCCAGATGGGAGCAGTTGGGACTCTTGTGAGGTATTCACATTAAAAAGAAGGGGACATATGTAAATACGAATGTTAGAGGGAGCGCATCTAATATTAAAAACGCTAATAATTGAGTGAAATTTGTGAAAAAAATTATTTAAACACGACTCTTTTAAAATGAAGCAAAAATCTCATGAAAATGTCTTAAGTAGCATTTAAAAGAAACACTTTAATTTTTCAACTTGTGAAATAACACAAAAAGACTTTTTTTTCTATGTAGAGAATTTCATATAATAACCGTTTCGGCGTGGCAAAAGTACAGATATTATTTTCAAGAATAACATATAATTTTTTAAGAAATTAAAACTTAAAGTGTTCAAGGAAAGTGTGTTATGAATTAGTAGAAATTCGGGATGCTGAGTCAAATTGGAGTTCATTTATTAAAGAGTAACGCTGCACACACAGACAACCGAAATCAAATTGTTTTATGTTGTTTTTAACAGTTACGCGACTTTTCGATCCGCGACAAATAACCCCGACAATCCCCAACAAAATATCTACTAAAACCTAAACTTTTTTTTTACATTAACTCCACACAGGAGACCTTGAGGAAAATAATTTCCCTCAGGGCCTATGTCATCTAGGACGCTGTGTGGAGGGTCTTTTTGAGGAGAGGAAGGAATGAACATTGGTCTTGAAGAGACCCATGTTGTAGGAAAGAGGAAACACAGAGGCCGGCAAATCATTCCACAGCCGAGCTGTTGAACACAAGAACGAGTCGAAGAAACGACCCATTCTCATGTGACAAATGTCAACCAAATGTTGGGCACGCGTTTGGCGTGTTTCCCGACTATGCACCGGTACCGAAGGGATCAATGATGCTAGTTCCTCGGAGCATCTTCCATTGTAATACCGGTAGAACAAGGACAGCATTCCCACCCGACGCCTGTGTTCTAAAGATTGCAATCCGTCTGTTAAGATGGGAGAATCTATCAAACGGACCGCCCATTTCTGCACAGAGTCGAGGGTATTTTTCAGGTATTTTGGAGCTCCAGACCAGAGGTGGCTGCCAAATTCAACCGTGGGGCGCACTTGCGTTTTGTACGGGGTTAGCAGTTGTGCACTATTAAAGTGTCTGCAGGCCCTATACAGTACGCCCAGTTTTTGGGAGGCTAACTTTACTCTGGCTTCGATGGAGCCCCCGTACTGAGCTGGTCACTTAGGGTTACACCAAGGATATCAATGAAGGGCCTGTTCGGAAGATTGCTTTCGTTTAAAAAGACTAGATTTTCATTTCGATCCCTTTTAGACGTAATCAGACAAGATTGGGTCTTTGAAACATTAAATTCAACGAGATTATTTTTACCCCAAGAGAAAACACTCTCGAGGTAACCGTCCATTCTTTGCTTCAAATCTATACGAGCTGTTGGAGTTTGTGAGCCCTTTAGGGGCTTGTCAAACAAAAAGCTATCATGAACTGTACTGTCATCCGCGTAACAATGAATTGGTGCACATGACAAAAGGTCGTTGATGTGCAACAAAATCAAAGTCGGAGACAGAACCGGTCCCTGTGGGACGCCAGCATTTATCAAGTGAGAGGAAGAGGTGAACCATCGGCTACAGTCTGAATCGACCTCGTCTCAAGAAGTCGGCAATCCACGTACATAAGGATGCGGGAAGTCCGTAAGAAGGCCTTTTGACGACCTCCGTAGTCCAGTGGGTAAGACTCTTGACTCACAATCCGGAGGTCGCGGGTTCGAACCCGGCATGCGCAAATAAATTTTATTTGATTAATTTGTGTTTTCACAATTAATGCATTTAAAATAATATATAGTATATTTGCGGCATGTTCCAGAGTGGAAGATACCATCAGTATCGCCCTGGTGTAAGACCACCATTCAGAATTGAAACGTTGCTTGAAAATGGCTATAGCCGTGTTTAGTGACCAGATCTGAATAGCCAGGTACTTCCCAACCTTCCTCTTCCCCACCTCCTTCCCCTCCCCCACTACCTTCAGCCTCACAACATACCCCAATTGGGGATGCTATAGTCTCACTGGCTCCAGACGGGAGCAGTTGAGATTCTTGTGCGGTAATCACTGTAAAAAAAAAATAAAAAATAAAAATAATAAAAATAAAAAAAAGCAGTTTGTTGACAAGGCCTCGGTGTCAAACCCGGTCAAAGGCCTTGGAAATGTCCAGTGCAACCGTTTGGGTCTCACCGAAACGTTCTAGGCATCGCCCCCAAACATGCGTCACATATGCGAGAAGATCACCGCACGAGCGGTTCCGCCGGAATCCGTATTGACGGTCGTTAATAATTTTGTTCTTCTCGAGGTATGTGAGCAGTTTGTCGTTGATCACACGTTCCATCACCTTAGACAGAACTGATGTGATCGCTATGGGGCGGTAGTTGGCCGGGTTGGAGCGGTCACCCTTCTTTGGAATAGGATGGATAACCGCTTTTTTCCAACCAGAGGGCACAAAGCCAGTCTTCAGGGACATTTTAAAAAGCTTCGTCAAAATTGGAACTATTTCTGCAGCGCACCTCTGCAGTACCAGGGCAGGTATTCCGTCAGGCCCACTAGCTTTATTAACATCAATCCCTCGTAAAACATGGAGTACGCCGGATCCTCAGCTTTTTCATACGAAAACCGCAGAGCACCTTGGTCATCGAGGCATAACCTAACCGAACCGAACAAAAAATGGGACAAAAATAATACAGACATCCTATAAAGACAAAAAATGATTGTTCATAAATACGAGTAATAAAATGGAACATAAATGATAAAGACATCATGTAAAGACAATAAATTATTATTCAAAAATAGTAAAATGGGATAAAATTAATACAGACATCCAGTAAGGTTAGGTTAGGTTAAGTTTTAGTAGATATTTTGTTGGGGGATGTTTTGTCCGTAGGATATTTTGTCGTGGGGTGAAAACGCGCATTACCTGTTTTAACAAAAAAAATTGTTTTAAAAAATGCACTGTTTCGTAAATAAATTTTTAAAAATTTAAAATTTTCTATTTAATTTTTTTTAATATAAAATTTTCAAAATGATCATTTCGAATTATACTGTATACAAGCAAATGCATATGTCTTCCATTAGAAATTCGCTACGATGCAAATTCAACTCAATTCCATTCGTAATTGAATACGGAATCACTATTTGGAAAGAACAAAAATCACTGTTAATAAACAATTTGAAATTCCACGAAAAATCTATTAAAAACTTCTATTGATAAACAAGCTGTAATTATTAAAGAAACAGGTTTATTTTATGACCTCATGTGATACCGCTCAAGAGTTCCAACTCACCGGAATCAGTGCATCTACGGCATCCTGATTCGAAGAATGTTGCAAGGTTGAAAAAGGACGACCACCGTGTTTGAGTGGTTAAGATCCTTGGCTATAATAGTGTATTTGCGGCATGTTTCAGATTTGTAGATACTTTCAGTATCGCCCTGGTGAAAGACCCCCATATCAAGAACGGTAACGTTGCTTGAAATGGCTATAGTCATGTTTTATGACCAGATCTGAACATCCAGAGGTAATTCCCCACCATCCTCTTCCCATCTTTTTCCACTACCCGCTACGTTGAGTCTTACAACATACTCCAGAAGGTTGGAACGATTCTTAGGACCGTTGGTGAGTTCGTGGATCGTGTGTCACCCGCCATCATCAGCAAAATACTCAATTAATGGGGTCCTTCCTTTAAGTGTTCATTATGAACAAATGTTTGTTCCAAGAAGTAGTTAACATGTTTGTTAATTTTGATTTGTTTTATGGCAGTAATATCAAAAACAAATACAATTTATTTATTTTTTACATTTTTCAATTATTGTTTTTTTTTTATTTCATTTAACGCTTGTAAGCAGAATTTTGTGATTTTAAACGCAATAAAAATTTAAATACTCAAATAATGAGGTCCTTCCTTTATAATGTAAGTGTTGATTATTGACAATTTTTTGTTCCAAGAAGTAGTTAACATGTTTTGTTATTTTTTATAAATTTTGTTTGTTTTATAGAAGTAATATAAAAAATATTATTTTTTCACACACTTCAATTATTGTTTTTTTTGGTAAGTTTTAAAATTTTCACGGCCAAAAGCATTTTCGTTATTTGTTTTTGGGGTGTTATGCCGTGTTGCGCTACCTCCTTCTTTAGCCAACTTTTCGGACATCGTTGCAGTGTCCATCATCAGGGCAGATCCGGCAGATCACATCTACCGGATCTGCCGGATCTGCCCTGATGATGGACACTGCAACGATGTCCGAAACGTTGGCTAAAGAAGGAGGTAGCGCAACACGGCATAACACCCCAAAAACAAATAACGAAATTGTTTTTTTTATTTATTTAATTTTACACGCGTTAACTTTCTGAAAAGTGTAAGAAATAAGCTAAATTTCAGTAAACAATAGATTTTTAACATGTCTAAAAGTTTCGGTTTCGGTGGAAAGTCCTGTTTCGGTCGGACACTAGTTATTTACAGTGTCATAAGTCAAAAATCGGTTATTTTCAAAAACCTATTATTTACAGTGTGGATACCTAAGCCAAAAATCGGTTATTTTCACAACACAATAATGTCGAATCTCAAACTAACATGCCCAATACCGGATTATCCCTAAGGCAGAGTAGGCAACTGCCTAGGGGCCCCGCATCGGCTAGGGGCCCCGCGTCCCGAGAAAAAATGACTTGCTTCAATTAATTAATTTATGTATTTATACTGGGTTTTAAAGATGTTTGCACTTACGTGAGAATTATCCAGTTATAAAACTCAGTTATTTCACAATTATAAAAATCTACAATTACATAAAATAAATACAGATACATACAATTACAAAAACAAAAACATCACAAATAAAAATACATAAATATATACAAAGTCACTCGAGTAAACGTAGCAATGAGTAATGGTAATGAGCAACAAAGTTTTGGAAAAAGTCAGCTTTCAAGATGTTTTAATTTTTTTAATTAGGAACATTTACAGGTTAATAGCATTAGGTACACGCATTAAAGAAAACAACAAATTATAATAATTAGGTTATAACCCAATAAATAACTAATGTTCACATCGTGCACAAATAATAAATAAAAAGTCTATAATTATTACTTTTCTTTCCTTCTATTTGTTGCAACATTACTTAGTATCTGAAGTGATTGAAGGTGTCGCGTGTGGTTTAGGTATATTGGCATTTGTTTTGTTTTATTTATAAATTATATGTTTAAAATATAAATGTTGTTCAAGCTTCAGTACGCACTACCTATCTGCTTTCTAAAATTCCGTGGGAAAGGTTGTCTGGAAGAGATCACTTTAGTGACAAGACGGCTCATTGTAATGTTTTTTTTTTTAATAATATTTTTTTTCTATATATGTGCCATGTGGAATAAAGGGTTATTGTATTGTATTGTATTCGTTTTTTTTTAATGGGGTGATGGCATACTTTTCGTAATGTAGTAAAAGAACAGATTAATTATGAATAAAATTACGTTTTGGTAGAAAAAAAAAATTTTGGAAGTTAGAAAAGGGTAAAGTGCAGTGGCGGACTAAGCCCGTAAGAAGCCCGGGGCGGCAAAGTTGAATGAACCCCCCCCCCCCCCACTCCTCTTACTGAAGTTGATGTAATTTTTCAAGTTTTTTATTCAGTCACACGGGCCTCTGACTCTGGGGGGCCTCCAAACGCCTCCATGTTCCCTTGATCAAAACCTAAACAAGGCTTTAAGGAAACTGAAAAAAAAGAAGTTATTTTTAATTAATTTTCTGAAAGATGCATTTGCTAATAATGCTCTCACCATTTGAGAAAATTGTTAAAATTGATGGAGATACAGCATTTTATATGAAACCGTTTTAAACAGTTTGTATGTTGAATTATCCTCAAATAGTTAAAAAATCCATTCACTATGGCACCACTTTGGGATTTTTATATAAAGGTCTATTTTTTATGAACAATGAAAATTTTCCATAAAAAATCGAAAATAAAATTCGCTGGTCCGCCATTTTTTTTTTTAGATATCAAAATTCCCCTATGCCTTAGACAGTAGATTTTCAAACAGATTAAGACTTGGTGCATGCAAATCGAATGTATAGTTTTTTTAATATGTTGTCAACCAAGATGAAAAACGTGTTAAAAAAGTTTCGAGAAAAACGCATTCAAAGTTTTGCTGAAGGATAATTCAACATACATACAAACTGTTTCAAATGATTTCTCATAAAATGCTGTATATCCGTCAATTTTTCGAATTTATTTAAAAACATTTGGTGAGAGCATTTTTAACAAATGCATCTTTCAGAAAATTAAAAAAAAAATTAAAATATTAAAGTATATTTACAGTGTCCTGGTGCCTTAAGGGGGGGGTAAGGTTTTAAAGGCGAAATAAAGGCAAACTGTCATAATTTTTCTTTGATATATGAATAATGTGTAAGTATCTTTGAAAAAAATTTCAATTAAAAATATTAATAAATAAGTCCGTGAGAGCGAATCTCCGGTGGCGCCTCGAAAAAAAGTTGTTATGCGGTGAACTCCATAACTCGTCACCGGATCATTTGAAACAAAAAAAATCGAAGTGCGTTTAAAAGGTAATATGTTTTCCTAGGAATTCAGACGGTTTTTTTCGATTTTATTTTTATTTTTGGCAGCATTTTGAAGTGAAAAGCGCGAATTTCGGTGAATTTGTTATTATAAAATGGTACATAAAAAAAAATCCCTCTGACTACCTGTTGATTTATGTGTAGAAATAGTGTACAAAATTTCAAAAGCATCGGTCAAGTCAAGTCAAGATTTTGAGTTATGAAACTTTATTACGTTATTATTTCACAAACTTCTGAAATGTTGTTTGCTAGAAAACCGATTTAAATTTTTTTATTCTCTAAATATACTTGAATCAAGCATGAGGGCCGGTCGCTTGAAACGCTGCACCTTCGTTAAAGTTTTAAAACCTTACACCCCCCCCCCCCCCCTTAAAGCCTTGTTAAGGATTTGATCAAGGGAACAAGGAGGCGTTTGGAGGCCCCATCACCCCCCCCCCCCCCCACCCCTTAGTCCGCCATTGGTAAAGGGGCCCCGAGACGTGCATTGCCTAGGGGCCCCGACATGGTTAATCCGGCCCTGAACATGCCTAATTACTGCTATAAACAAATAGGGGCCGTCCAAGTATTACGTAACGCACTTGGGGGGGGTCTTGTGAAACGTTACTGTGCGTTACGAGGGGCGGGGGAGGGGGGGTTCGAACAACGCGTTACATAACATGTTTTTCTTTATTTAGATTAAAAAAAACTAGGGAATTAAAATCTTCCAAGGTGGCAATCCTTTTCGTTCTCAAAATGTTTTGTATAATTTATTACTGCAAACGCGATTAAAACAAGAAAAAAGGTATTTAAGCGACTTTCCAGTACTTTGCGCAACTTAATTGTGACTTTCAGGTAAAAATTGCCACTTGGTCGTTACGTAATGTTTAGGGGGGGGGGGGGGGGGGGGTGATACGGAAAAACGTTACGGCGCGTTACATGGGGGTAGGGTTGCCATATCTTAAATTTGGCAACCAGGACAAGACTCGTGAAAACCCCGGATTTTATAGCCCAGAACCCGGACATCTCAACAGGTTTTTTTAAACATAGTGTAATAAAAAAAAGTTGAAAATGTCATAAATCACCTTTTTATTTATTTTCAATTTAAACTTAGTCATCTTTTATCATCCTTATAAATGTACTTAACAAAACAGAATCTTATTACAGTTTGTTACAAATTGTTTTAATAATCAGTTAGAATTTTTTTATTCTTAAAATAAAACACAAATTATTAATATACTCTGTCATGAAAACAAAACCTTATTAAAATATTAAGCCTAACAAAATTCAATTAAATTTTTAGACAAAAATCTTAAAAGTACTGCAACCATTTTAGTATTCAGTCTTACAATTTTAGAGGTAACTCTTTAACTCAATAATAATTGTATCTTTAAATTTTTATCGGCAGCCATTTAAACAACAAAATATCTCTTAACATAATATAAACTAAATTCAGTCTTCTTAAATCTTAAGCAACGAAACTGAACCTTTTTAAAGTTTAGACTTACTGTAATGTAAGTTACATTAATAATTTTTTAAGCATAAAATAACCAAAAACTATACTCATTTATATCACTTTAAAGTTTTAATCAACAGCCATTGTAATTTTCTTTTACGTAATAAAAACAATCATAAGTTTAACAACAAAAATGAAAAGAAATTATTGCACTCAAAAGTACATTATTTGATTATCTAGCTATTAAAGCCTTTTCCTCATCCTCTCGCCTTTTTTACTTTTCAATTTTTTTTTGTATTTATCACTCTTTCCGATAGATTTTAGAATATCTTCCCCTTTTAAAAGGAATTTGTAAAAATCAATACAGCTGTATTCTTGGAAATTGAATTTTTTTTTTTTTTTTTTTTTTTTTTTTTTTTTTTTTTTTTTTTTTTTTTATTATTGTACGACAGACAGGTGAGTCCAATTACGGTACAATTTTAATTTTCTTATAACTAACAATACATGTATATAGTTTTTTTAAAACATGGTACGGTGATATCGAACACATCTATATCCGCTGGTAGGGCATTAAGCAATGCCATACCTCTTGTCATGCTGTGTTGAGCCATGACATCTGTCCGACCCTGCGGTATGTGGAATAGGGCGTTTATTTTAATTAATTTTAATTAAAGATAAATTAAATAATGTTACTTTGTTTGAACAACTTTTATATTTGTTTAAAGCCGACCGGGTTCAGAACGACCGTTCCTTCCTCAGTGCAAACGTGTACGTTTGACTTTAAATTTTAAGACTTAATTTTTTTTTTTAAACCCGGACATCAAATGAAACCCCGCCCGGATGCTCCCCGGACGCCCTCTAAACTAGGACAAATCCGGGGAAACCCGGACGGATGGCAGCCCTACATGGGGGGAGGGGGGGTCAAAAATCTTCAAAAATTGCGTTACGTAATACTTGAACGCCCCCTAAGGGTAAATATTTCCCTATCGAGTCCACGCTCAAAACACACTTTAAAAAATTAAAACAAATTGTACTAGGTAGATAATAGTTAGTAATAAGTAATTCAGTAACCAGAATTGAAAAATATTGCGTTTTAATTTATTTATTTTTAATTAAAACGCGAAATGTCATTTTTCAAGGACCACCATGTTAATTACGACGATGAAATACGCATTTTTAAAAGAAAAAACACTTTCTGTCAGTTAGACAATAATAAGTACGAATTGCAATCTTCGGAAATGATAAATAACGCGTATTAATCATTATTTTGTTCGGTTTCATAAACACGAAAAATCACGCGAGACGTTTGCCGTCGTAATTAACAACATGGCGTTCCTTGAGAAATGACATTTCGCGATTTTAGAGATAACAAAATAACCATTAAAATGCAATATTTTTCAATTCCGGTTACTGAATTACTTATTACTAACTGAAATCTACCTAGTACAATTTGTTTTAATTTTTTAAAGTGTGTTTTGAGCGTGGACTCGATAGGGAAATATTTACCCAAATAAGTATTTTGTCCCTTATTAATTGTCGTAAACTGTTATAGTGCAGATATGATTTTATTTTTTCACGGCCAAAAGTATTTTTGTTACGCTACCTCCTCAGATGTGTGATGCAGTGCCGTAAATCGGGCGGTGCCACCGGTGCCCAGGCACAGGGTGTAGACTCTGGGGGGCGCAATAATGGCCAGACTAGGCAGGACTATTATTTTTTCGTTTTGCTCCTGATTGCCACTTTAAAGAGTCAAGTTGAAACGACTACATTATTTGATAAATGTGACCGTAGTTCAAGTCTGGGTCTTATTAAAGCTATAGTCGAACTATATTTAAAAGAGATGTTTCCCAATGTACCTAGTAGTCGCTGTAAAGATTTTTTTAACGATGCCAGTGACTACAGCTTCTTGCGAAAGATCATTCAGTAAGCTCAAATTATTGAAAACTTACTTGCGCTCGACGATTGGCCAAGAAAGGTTGACCGGCCTAGCGATTTTGTCGGTTGAACGCGACATAGGACGGTGCCTATTATGCTATGCTACCTTCCTTATTCAAAACTCTAAACTCTACCATACCAAGCACTTCAAATTAAATTAATTTACAGTTTACTGAAACTTTGCAGGGTATTTTATTATGGAAGTATGAAGACCAAAGTGGCCCAAAAAATAAATCTTAAGTATCAGGGTGGGCAACGCATTTGCACTAGTGAACTTGCGTTAGAGTTTTAGTGAGTGAGACACAGTGGGTGGTGTAATAGGCGAAGGGTCCACTTAAATAGGGCGCAGTTATAGAAGCTCACACAGGGCGCAGAAAAGGCTATTTACGGCACTGGTGTGATGATGTAACGCTGTCCGAAACGTTGGATAAAGCAGGAGGTAGCGCAACACGGCAATACACCCCAATTTTATAGTGCAGTTATTTAGGGTAACTCGACGGTTAACCCGCAGACCCCCGAAATTGTAATTTTTTAATTTTTTGAGCATCGTTTACCAATTTCAAACCTAAAATCAACATTAAAAATAACTTTAATAGATGCTTGTAATAAGTTGGTATGAATATGTGTACAGTGTCGAATTTTTGTACTTATGGTTAAACGTCACGTTCATTATAATCTACGCATTCATAGATGGCGCCAATTAAATTATTTTAGGTTTTTAATACTTTTTACACGTTTTGCTTTAAAATATTGAGGTGAATTAATTGTTTGCGCCCGTACATATTTAATATGAATAAAAATAAATAGTTTTGTCCATAAACAAACCCAAATCTTTCAAGAGAGGCTGAAAAATTCAATTTTGTATCGGTGACTCAATCCAATATTGTATTTTTCAGCCTTTCTTGAAAGATTTGGGTTTGTTTATGGACAAAACTATTTATTTATTTAATTCACTTCAATATTTTAAAGCAAAACGTTGAAAAAGTATTAAAAACCTAAAATAATTTAATTGGCGCCATCTGTGAATGCGTAGATTATAACGTATGTGACGTTTAACCTTATACTCGTAAGCTGGTTTAGGTATACAGTTTATGGACAAGTAGTTTTATCCTTGATGCATTTGAATGAAAATATGTTCTATACTTTTGTTATTTGGCGGTACATCCTCTCTGGTCTCCCATTCGGGGACACTTAGTTATATTTTGTGTAAGTAGGTACTACGTATTTTTCCTAAACTGACTTCGTTTTCGTTATTTGTTTTTGGGGTGTTATGCCGTGTTGCGCTACCTCCTTCTTTAGCCAACGTTTCGGACATCGTTGCAGTGTCCATCATCAGGGCAGATCCGGCAGATCCGGTAGATGTGTAGACATGTGTAGACATCTACCGGATCTGCCCTGATGATGGACACTGCAACGATGTCCGAAACGTTGGCTAAAGAAGGAGGTAGCGCAACACGGCATAACACCCCAAAAACAAATGACGAAAATGCTTTTGGCCGTGAAAATCTTAAAACTTATCTGACTTCATTTTGTATATAAGTATGCAGGCGGACCAATAGACCACTTGCATCACATTTTTTTTAATTTTTTTTCCGGTTTAGGCAAATATTCTAAGACATTCTGTATTTTTTTTTTTTTTTTAATCGTATTTTTAAATTTTAATCTGAAGAATCAGACCATTTTTTATAAACCGGAAAGAGGGGACATAATTTTATAGGTGCGAAAAAACGATAATTACACAGCTGAAAATCATTTTTAAAAAAAAGAACGTTTTCCACACGAATGACACAAGAGAATAACGAGGCATACCAAAAATATTAAATCTCGTAAATATTTTATTCCTTCCTCCATCTTATTGATCATAAATCATTATAATGTTCAACGTCTATATTACTAAATCAAATGTAATATACTTGTACTTGTAAATTATAATATTAATAAGAATATTATAAAATTTGATTTTGTTAAAATCCGCACCATTATCATTATACCTCTAAAACACGTACGGACAACGTAAATTTTACGGGGTTCTCGTCATAACATCTGTCAAAAATCAAACCAAATGATACGTTCGCAGAGAAGAAAGAATAAATTAGTGAACGTTAAATGTCAAATTCAAAAATTCGCCTAAAATCAAAGTGATGCCATATAAAAAAAAAAATCAGTGTGGAATTTTATAAAAATAATAGGAACATTTTCGGCGACGGGACATTTTCATGTAGTGACGTCACAAGCCCAAATAATGGATTTATTTATTTTAAAATAAAAATAAACTGTGCATTTCTAAAAAATTTTACTAACATTTTCGTAATCTTAGTAAAAAAATTTATCCACACGATTTTTTCCAAGTCGTTATGAAGTCCATGCAAGTGGCCTATTATCGAGGGATTAACTGACATGGAATCGATATTTAGAATTCTAAACACTACATAACATTATTAGGTAATTATCGGTTCGGACTGGCCACGCTTATTACGAATAATTTTTAGAAAAAAACTTTAGATTCGCTTTAGTTACTATAAAAGGAAACTTTTTGGCTTTGGGGCGGCGGAAAGTAATACATTTTAATTTTCAATTGCATAAAACCAAAATTCACTTCGCGAACCGACGCAGCGAAAATCCGCGACCGTAGCTGTCACTGTTATGGACTGTAGCCGACTTCGCGGGATACCTACATGAAATACCGCGAATCACAAACCATGTTACACAAACCTAGCGTAGCCGCTGAACTAATTGAAAACTGGGATGTTTTTCTTGCCTTGACGCGAGTAGGCGTTATAAAGGGGCACATTCTTTTGTATCACAAACCATGTTACACAAACAAGCCCGCTAGACAAATTTCATAATTACGCGCCTTATCCCACGAAGTCGGCTACAGTCGTATGAGCTCTTGCTAATTTATCAAGGATACCAACATAACAGTGACATTTACGGCCGCGGAATTTCGCTGGGTCGGTTCGCGAAGTGAATTTTGGTTTTATGCAATTGAAAATTAAAATGCATTATTTTCCGCCGCCCCAAAGCCAAAAAGTTTCCTTTAATAGTAATTAAGGCGAATCTAAAGTTTTTTTCTAAAAATTATTCGTAATAAGCGTGGCCAGTCCGAACCGATATTTACCCATTATTATTCATATTCCAAAATTGTAAAGCATATACAAAAATCTAAATGCATGATTCAAAATTAACACCAAAAAGATTTTAAAATGTTACATTCTTTATCATATTCTAGTTCCCCGCAGAGATAACCTTGCACAGAGAGGTCATGGTCATTTGTCAACAAGTCTGCAATAAACTTATTTACATACTTATCAAGTAGATTGACAAACAAACAGGTAATCAATACAAAATAAATACAAAACCCACCTGTAAGCAGAGACACTGCCGCAAAAACAAGGAACTCAAACATGTTATTTTTAACGTTTTTCATTGCACTGAATAACTTTTAAAAACAGCACTATTCAAGAAATGTTGACATTGTCAAACAATCTTCACACTGTTAAAAAGGTTACAATATTTTGATAATTTATTTAACATCAACACTACTGACGTTATTTTTAATCACAGTTTTGAATGTAGGTATTATTAATTAGGGTATAAAAGAAATAAAATTAAAATATACCAGGAGCACAGCCGACTGCGGCTGTGGTTCTACAACTGGCAACTGGTACTGCGAACAGCGCCGGAGCGGTGCGCGCCGAAGACGAAAAACTGGTATTAAATCTTGAACTTAAGTATGGTAATTAATTATGTATGCAGAGTGTTGCTCAAATGCCTGGAATTCACAATAAAAATGCGTTCACAATGACTATATAAATTTTGCAAATAAAGGTACTTCCCTTCGTTTGTTATTGACCAATGAATGTAATGAGGTTAATGAGTAACGAGGCAGACCTTTTTCAGATAATGAACGCTTTTTTATTACCGTGACTATCCACGGTTATGGTACCGTGACGGCAAAAAAGGCAATAAATATACGTTCCTTTTTTGCTATGGTGCTGCAGCTCTCTCAAAAGATGAGATACACAATGTACTTAGCTCTGTTTCCTCCAAAAGAAAAAAGTGGTTGTTTTCTTGCATCTCTCTCACACACCGCACCGTGACGTCTCTGTAGACCCCTACAATACTACTAGGTGTGATGATAATTTTTAAAGTATGGAATATAGTTACAATGATAATAATATGGAAGTGTGAGCGTATTCCAAAAATTTTTAAAAAAGTCAAATTACATTGCGCTGATGGTTTTGCCTTTGTGCCGCCTTCAATGCTGTAGTTCTTTCTTACACTCTAAATAACAACAGTCGAAAATTAGACAAACGGTGAACGTATGTCCGCACCCCCCCAAAGGAAACATACAATCATTATCATTTCCCTCACACGTATAAAGAAAATGAAACGTAAGGAAAAGGTAGTTCTTTGGAGGAAACAGTCACACGTATTTTGTGTGTCTGATGTTTTTTTTTTTTTTTTTTTTAATTTGGCAATTCACCCTAAAAAGAGTGCTTTGTGATGTCTGATCTTTTGTCTCACCATTATTTAATGTGTAAAAAAGAGCTGCAGTATTATGGCGATAAGGAGCTTGTGTTTATGGCGTAATTTTGCCGTCATTCATATTTTTGCATACAAAAGCGCTTATTAGAACTCTTTCTTGAGGTGATAATCGCTTTCATTTGGTCAGTCTGGGTCCTACAAGTTGAAAGGTCTTAAGGGGAGGTATTCACAATAATACGTAACAATTATTTTCACATTACAGCCATTTTTAATCAACACCCTAACCATACAATTAGCAAAATTTTATTTTACTATACTAGATTCTTTGGCATGGCTCGCGGGCTGTATTCGCTTGGTTCGCGGGGTTCGCGGGGTTCGCGGACTATGTCCAAGTGATTCACAGGCTGTTTTCTCGGGTTCCACGACAACTCAACAAAGTGGCATTTAACACCACTTTGAAAAGTCATTAAAAGTTAGGAAAAAAAATAGCCCATTACCTAACCTAACGTAACCTATTTAACCATTTTTAATCACTTTAATTGACTTTTCAAAGGAGTGGTAAATGAATTTGAAATTGTTGAGTTGTCCGTTCACCGTTCGCGGGATTTCGCGGGACACTTTCTAGTGGTTCGCGCCATTCGCGGACGGTTTTCTCGTGGCTTGACTGTGCTGTTTTCTCGTGGCTTGTGAGCTGGATCATGGTATGTTTTCGCATTGTTCGCGGGATATTTTCTCAAGGCTTGCGGACTTTGCCCAAGTAGACCGCGGGCGGTTTTCTCGTGGCTTGCGGCCTGTGTCCACGTGGCTTATGGGTTATTTTCTTGTGAACTGTTTTTGCGTGCTATTTTCTCGTGGTTCACGGGCATTTTTCTCTTAATTTGAGGGCTGTTTTTTTGTGGCTTGGGAGCTGTGTTTACGTTGTCTATATTGACTTGGCTCGCGGGAAAATAATTTGGAAATTTCTGGTTTTCAGATCTTTTTTACATTAGCTCCTCACGGGATGCCCTAGGAAAAGTCTTCATCTTTGTAGATGCTGTGTGGAGGGTATTTTTAGGAGAAGGGAGGAGAGGAAGTTCTGGGAAGGAAAAAGGTACGAAGGGTGGGTAGGAATCTGGGGGTCAGTGTGTCCAAGAGTGACGGACGAATGAATCCATCCTTTCCACTGCAGTACAAGGCAATGTTCCAAGAGAGTCCTACTGGAGGGGTCAAATGATCTTCCTCAACCACTCTCTACCGATCCGGCCTGCCTCGCTGGTGGGCAGACATCTGCCGGCAGATCCAGACAAACCTGACCCCATGAACCCGGGCACCCCTGCCGAGTCACCAAACAAAGCGAACCATTTGGGGTGACCTATGGCAAAGGTGTCGGTTATCAAATAAATGGTTCACGGAGCGGCGGTACCTGTTGTACCCGCCTCTCAAATTGAGGATCTGGTCACTAAACCTTTCAGAGAATAACCAGGGCGATACTTTAAATATCTATCACTCGAAAGTTTCTAAACTTAATAACATGAATATACTCAAGTTCCAAGTATTTGCCTTCTACGTAATAAATATGCCTAAATAATATAATGATAAGTGATAATAATAAACATATAACATAAAATTGTGATAAATATAATATTACCTATATATAAACCGGTTTTTGTATGCATCTTCGATAGCAACTCAAGTTATTTCAAATATTACTGAAAACGATTTAATGGACAAATAATATTTTTAAATTGAAGTGAACATTTTTCAATCAATTATAGTTAAAATCTTATACATATATAAAAATCTCGAGTCACGGTGTTTGTGATCGCACTCCTCCGAAACGGCTTGACCGATTTTTATGATATTTTTTATGTATATTTGGTAGGTATGAGAATAGGTTTTAAAGCATATTTCATATGTGATTAGGGTGTCCCTATGTAGAAAAAAATAAAATTTATTTGAAAAAAAAAATTGTATATTTTTTATTTGGCATCAAAAAATACCTATAACTCCAAAGTTTAACCCTTCTACTCTCACCCTCCCGTTTTTAATCACGATTTTAGTATTTTTGTATGAACAAATTTAACCGTCTTTCGTATTTCAAACAGAACGAAATTATTTATGTTGTTGAATTACAGATGGCGCTACGTCCACCTCATCGAACTTTCATCCACACAAGCGCAAGACATTCACGAGAAGAGACGCGTCATTTTGATATTTCATTCGGCTTCATGTTCTCGCGTGGGCAAACCATCGAGCTTATTTGTGTTGGCTAAAGACGGACTGACACAAAATATCGTACACTCAATTGCTCTTTGAAATTCATATTGATTTTCTTTATTTCATTCTCCTACTTTAGTTGGTGTTTTTTGCTTTTATCGGCGGTCATCGTCTACAGCGCTCCATTCCTCTTTCTGTCATAGATCCCATCCCCACACACTTACAATACATTATTTATTTTTTATTTAGCAACCAAAATATTTACTAGAAATAATTTATATGGCAGAACAACGTTTGTCGGGTCAGCTAGTCCGTAGATAATTTTACTATATTAATTATTAAACATGGTTAGTATTGCCATTCATGTGAAATCAAAAAATCAATGTGTGTTTGCTTGTTTTCCTGTTTGTTTGTTTGTCCCTTATGCGTTCCTAAACCATTCATCCATATGCGATGAAACTTTGGGGATTTGATGTGCGCATGCCCGCGATGGTTTCTATATATATATATAATAGTTTTTTTTTTTTAATTTAGTAACTATATAATATTTTTTACATTTTTATATGAAACATGTTAGTTAGATGTATATATAAAATATATTCGTAGTCCTCCTCACTAGGAGATCCTGTGCTGAGGGGGGACTATGCTTTGGATAAGTTTTTCAGCGACCTCTATGGTTTAACTTCATTGATTGGATAAGGTTTTCCAGAAACTTCTATGATGTTTTAAGTATACTAGTAAGTTCATTTTCCGATAGATTCTTCAGCCAACATTTAATATCCTTAATGTAGCTATTTTTTTTAAATTTGTTTGATACTAAGTGGGAGTTTGTTATATAACTTTACTGCTAAAAATGCAGAACTTCTTTGACCAAATGAAGAGTTACACTTTGGTATATTAAGTATGTCTGTTTGTTTGGCTCTGGTTTTATGAGCGTGTGAGGTGTCTGCCTCTGAATCATTTTTGTGGTGATGTACTAGAATGTTTTTGGTGTAGATTTTCTGTATGCTTGGAACATCAAACTGTTTAAAAATTTCTGTTGTTGACGTCCTTATGGAGACCTTTAGAATGGTCTTTATAATGCAATTCAGAGTTATCTTAAGTTGTTTTAAGTGATTAGATGCTGCTGAGCCCCATCCTATTACTCCATATTCCAATCGAGAGTGGCATAAAGCATAATATACTCTCTTTAGATCCCTCATCGACAAGATGTTTCTTAATTTTTTGAAGAAGTAGATGAGTTTTGTTAGCTTTTTGAGGTAAGATCAATGTGTGAACTCCACTGTAGATTTTCATCAATTTCAATCCCAAGATATTTAATACTTTTGGTTTGGGTTATAGACGGGCAGGAACATTGTGGAAAAGTATTTTGACATTCATGTAATTTGAGGGTATGCACATTCATTGGTTGTCCTCTTTTGTTTTTGGAGAAAGTTAGATATTTAGTTTTACTTACATTTAATGTAAGGGAGTTTACTTTTAGCCAGTTTTGAAGTACAGCCAGGCCATGTTCTGCCTCCTTGTAGGTTCTTGTCCAATCTTGTTCGTGGAATATAATTTTTTTTTTTTTTTAATTTTTTTATTAGTAATAGAAGGTACATAAATTACAAATAAATTTTATACAGTATTTAATTACATGGTAGATATATTTGATGTACCCCCATAATTAAGCAAGGCTTGTGTGTATGGGGGGGTGTTATTGTATTGCTTTTTTTATATCATTCGGTTTATTTATATCAAATTTAAATTACCATTTAAACGAAGTTTTCAGTATAATTTTTAAGGTGAGTTTTAAAATGTTTTATATTGGTATTCATGTTTCTAATTTTTTCTGGTAATGAATTAAAAAATTTTGCTCCGAGATATTTATGACTCAATTGTCCAATTTTTTTTTTACATTTTGGAGTGGGAAGTATTGATGTTTGTCTAAGACTTCTGTTATTTTTAAATGGTGCAACTTGGTTTTTAATATTATCTTTATAAATTTGTAATGTTGCATGATAAAAGTATAATGCACTTAATTTTCTGACTTTAAATTGTTTGAATAAAAGTTCTGACGAATATGAGTAGGGTTTTTTTAAAATTGTTTTTATTATTAGTTTTTGTGATATGTAAATTGTTTGTGTTTGATTTGTATATGTACCGCCCCATCCTATAATGCCGTATTGTATAATTGATTGACAGAAAGCGAAGTATGTGGTTCTAAGTAATTTTTCGTTTAAAATATCTCTTAAACATCTAAATATATATGTTAGTTTCCTTATTCTGTTGTTCAGAATATTTATGTGTGGAGACCATTTTAAACGCTGGTCTATTGTTATGCCCAGGTACTTAATATCAGTTTTGCTTTCTATTTTTGAACATGATATATTACATTTGTGGTTTTCTGTATTTGTCACAGAGTGGATTATTAAGTTTATTTCTTTAGGTGTTTCTTGTTTTTTAATGAAAAATGGCAAATAATAGGTTTTTTTAGAATTTAAAGTCAATAGGTTTTTATCAAACCATAATTTTAGTGCATTGATATCTGTATTTGCCATTTTGTTTAATTCAGACCAAGTGTTTGCTTTTAGTAGTAGGACTGTGTCGTCAGCGTAGGAGACAATGTCTCCATATTTAGAAATATTGAATATATCATTGACATATATAATAAATAACAATGGTCCCAAAACTGTACCTTGGGGTATTGAAAAATCGCTATATTTTGAATCGCTGACTTGATTTAGTAATTTTACTTGTTGTGGTCTTTCATGTAAATAACTAGCTATCCATGCTAAAACTTTCCCATTAATTCCTATAGATTTTAATTTATTTATTAATTTTTTATGTGATATGCTGTCGAAAGCTTTTTTCAAGTCTATAAATATTCCGATACATTTTTTATCGGAATCTAGGGCCGTATATAAATAGTTGGTTATTTTTGCTATCGCGTCGTGAGTACTTGTATTTTTTTTGAAGCCGAATTGATTATCATTGATTATTTTATTTTCATCTAAGAATGTCCAAATTTGTTTTTTTACAATTTTCTCATATATTTTTGATATATTTGATAGAAGGGAAATCGGGCGGTAATTTTGTGGGTCTTTAGGACAGTCTGTTTTATAAATGGGAGTTATAATTGCTCTTTTGTAATTATTGGGAAATTCGCCATTTGCTAGACTTAGGTTTATTATATGTGTTATTGGGAGAATTAAGTATGTTTTCATCGCTTTTATTGTCTTAGCATCTATGTTATCAAAGCCGGGGGCAGAACCTCCTTTTAGTTCCGAAATAGTTCTGTCAATGTCGGCTTCTGTGACTGGCTCAAATTTATTTATTTGACATTGTGTTCTGTGTTGTGGATTTGATATATTGGTCGAATTTATGGATTTTGCTAGGTTTTTTCCAACGTTATTAAAATGGTTATTTAAAATATTACAACATTTTTTTGTGTCATTTTGTACATTATATATTAATTTCCCATCTGATATTTCGGATATGTGCTTATATGTTTTATTTTTATTTATTATTTCATTTATTGTTGACCATATTTTTTTATTATTGTCTTTAGCTTCTGTTATAATTTTTGAGTAATAGTCGTTTTTCGTTTTTCTAATTAGAGTAGTTAATATATTTTTATATTTTTTTATAATATAGTACAATTTTATTGTTAACTAGTGGCCTTTGTGTTATTTTATAAAGTTTATTTTTTTTTCGAATGGCTTTTATTAATCCTAGAGTAATCCATGGTTTAATTTTCTTTGTTTTTGAATTGGGGACGATCTGTGTTGTTTTTGTTGCTTCTAAAACGTGTTTAGTTAAAGTTTTTTCAAACAGTAAGGCACTTTGGTTGGTGCATTTATTTTTTAAAACTTCTTCCCATTTTTCATTTATTAATGATTTTTTTAATAATTCATAGTCTATTTGGGAATATGGAAGATTTAATTTGGGTATTGTGTTTAGTTTTTTATTTGTCTCATGTAATATAAGACACGCGTAATGGTCAGTTATATTGGTTTTTCAAACAGTAGATTTAATATTTTTTATTTCATTTAAATGTATATTACACCAGATATGGTCTATACATGATGGAGTTTGGTTTTTAATTTCTCGAGTGTTACTATTAATACAAGATTTAAAGTTGAGATGCGTCATCATGTTAATGAAATTATTTTTTTCTATTGAGTTATGGTTAGCAGAAATGTTTATATTGAAATCACCACATACAAAAGTAAGAATTTTCGATAATTTGCTTAGATATTCATATAGTTCATTGATGAAGTTAGTTATGTTTGATTTGTGTGTTCTGTACACTGTTATAATTCTGTATAATTTGTTTTTTAATTTTATATCTATTTTTAGACAATTTACATGTTGTATATATATTTCTTCAATGTTAATAATTTCACACTCATCATGAACAAATATAATTATACCACTATTTTTATTAATTGGTGTTGTTGTTGCGATGCCTTTGTAGTTGGGTAGTGCATTAATGTGTTGATCGTTATTACAGTGCGTTTCTGTTAACACTATGCAGGCGGGCGATAAAAACAGATCGTTTATATTTATCAAAAATTCATCAAAGTTTTTTGCGATGCTTCGAATGTTCATGTGTAGTAATAAAAAGGGGGAACTGTTTGTAACGCACCACTTATTAACTTCTTTAATATTTTGACATATTTCTTGGTTTATTTTGTATTTTTCGTCAATTTGTTTTACTATGTATTCGGTCATTTTGAATTATAATTAATTTTTTCTTGAGCAAAGTTAAGCATTTTCAATCTGTGTTTGCATTTTTCACTATTTGATTTGTGGTCTGTTGGAGTCGTAGTATTAAATTTTAAATTAAGTTCTGTGCAATTAATGCATTTTGGTATTTCGTTCTTATTGTTGCAGTTTTTTAAGTTGTGTTCACCCGCACAATGAAGGCATATTGGTTTGTTCGGTGGTTGGAGGCAACGCATTGCTGTGTGACCATATTTTTGGCAATGGTAACACTGCATTAGGGGGTTGCAATCCTCCACTTTAATTTGGTAAAATCCAAGGTTTACGCTTTTTTTCGAAATTAGAAGATTTCTGAGATCTCCACTGGTTTCGAGAATTATATTTATTTGTTTAAATTTTTTAATTTGTATGGTTCCTTTGTATTTTATCTGGTTTGGGTCCATTTCGTAAATAATTTTTATGTCTTCATTTTGCAGAATCAAATCTGATATAAATTCTTCTTGTGTATATTTTTCGTCTATTCCTTTAAAGATCATGCACGGTCTTTTTTTATCAATGTTTTCAACGTGTATTCCTTCAAGTTTTAATTTTGTAATTTCATTTTTGATGTTGGCCATATCATCCGCTTTTTGTAGATTTATTATTAATTCATTTTTTGATGTCTTCCTGATGCTGCTTACTCCGATTCCCAGTTTAGATATTTTGACGTTCTTTATGATGGTTTCTTTTATGTCTTCGTTTTCATTTTTAGTTTTTATTATAACGGGGAATACTGGAATTTTAGGTGTCGCGTATTTTCCACTGGCGATGCTAGCGTAACTTTTCGTAGTTGCTTTGTTTTCGAGATTTTGGAATTTTTCTAAGTTACTGATATATTTTCTATCACTCACGATTATATTTTCTTGTAATTCGATAATTTTTTCCTGTAATGAGAGACTCTCTTTGTTAATTGCATCTTCCAACCTCGTTATTATGAGTTCAATAGTATTTTTTGTTTTTTGGTCCTTGACTGTCTGAATTTTCGCAACCTCACTCTTTAGTTCATTTATACAGCTTGCTACCGTCATTTTTGGCTTTGGAATTTACATGGCTTATTAAAAACAAAGAAGAAATTCATTAAGAAAAAAAATTTAAAAATAAAAATTTTCGCCGGTGTGGGATTCGAACTGAGTGCGGCAATTCGAACTTAAATCGGGCAAAAAGTAATTCCGACGCATTAGTCCACAGAGCCACCGGCGCTAGTTGGAGTTCCGGTAAGAACACTTGTATTTGTTTCTGTGATGGTTCATGCATACAGCGGGTCGAACAGTGTCATCTGCAAAGCTCATTATGTTTCCATTAATTGGAAGATTTATAAGGTCATTTATATATATCAGAAATAGTATAGGTCCTAATACGCTTCCCTGGGAGACCCCGAATTTAATTGAAAGAGATTTGCTCTTTCTTTTACCAATTTGTACAATTTGTTCTCTTCCAATTAAATAACTTCTAAGTAGGTTTAGAGTTGTTTCGGTTATTCCTTTTTTTTGTTTTAAGTACAGTATTTCATGATCAATTGTATCGAAAGCTTTTTGAAGATCAATGAAAACAGCTAAGCATTTTTTGCCTTCATCCAGTTTTCTAATAATTGTATTAGTTACATTAGCTATAGCGTCACCAGTACCCAGGTTTTTTCTAAAACCATACTGCGTAGGTGATAATATTTTATTGGTATCCAAAAATGTAAGAACTTGTTTTTTTATTACTTTTTCCAATATTTTCGAGAGGAGTTAAAATACTAATTGGTCGATAGTTTGAAATATCATTTTTGGGACCATTTTTATATAATGGTATGATCGTAGCAATTTTAAGACAAGCGGGAAAAACACCTTTAGATAATGATAGATTTACAAGGTATGTCAGTGGTTGAATTAACTTATTTTGTAGGTATTTAATTGATTTGCTTGATATCAGTTCATTTCCCGATGAGGTATTTGTGTTTAAGGAGGTTATAATATTTCTTATTTCATCACTTGTTATCTTGACTATATTGAGGCTATTTTCATGATTTACATCATCATTCCTCATTGTTTTTTCGACAGTAGTAGAATTTTGTTTAATTTTATTTGCAAGGTTAGAGCCTATATTGCAAAAGTAGTTGTTTATAAAGTCAAGAAGTTTGTCTGGGTGTTTCGTAAAAGATGTGGGAATCTCATCAATGTTTAATTCTTTAATGTTTTTTGTCTTTATGCGAGGCTTTAGTATTTGTAATTTCATTTATGATCTGCCAGAGTTTACGGGAATCATTATTGCATTCATCAATTTTGTTTTTATAGAATGTTTCTTTAGCATAACGAATTACATTTTTACATGTATTACGATATCTTTTGTAGAATCGAAGTGTATGGATATCATAGGGGTTGATTTTTACTTTTCTGTGGAGTTCATCTCTTTTTCTGATCGAGTTTATAATATTCTGACTGATCCATGGTTTAATGTGAATATTTTTATGAGATACCTTTTTATCTGTGGTTTTGGTGTTAGATAGAATACTGTGCTGTATAGTTTCTACAAAATAACTCCAAGCAGTATCAGTATCATCTTTTTCCAGAAAGGCGGTCCAGTCATTCATTGTTAACTCCCTTTTGACGTTTTCTCAATTTGTTTCAGACTTCGTTAGGAGTGATTTCGTATTTTGGTTTACATAAGAGTTATTTTTTGTTATAGATAGAATTATTGTGTAATGGTCTGTCAGTGTGGTAGTATAAATAATGGCTTGAGTTTTTTTATTAGTTTTACTAAAGATATGATCAATGCAAGTTTTGCTATCATTAAATACACGTGTAGGTTCCTCAATTAGGCTTTCATATCCACGGTATGAAAGTGATAGTGAGCTCTGGCGTTAATTATTTCCTATACTACTCATCCGATTGCGATGAAACTTCGGTGAGTTGTTGTGAGGACGTCCACGGAGGTTTCTATATACACTGGTGAGCAGGGTTGCCAGGTCTTTTTCAAAAATTTACCGAACAGTGTAGATTAGTCTAGATCAGTCTAGATTTCACGGTGGTACCTTGGAAAAACCCGCGTCGAGGGGGTGGGGGGGGGGGGTGGGGGGGGGGGTTGATTTGAAACAATGTAAGCAGTCAAATTATTTCGAATAATCAATTATGAATACGCAAGTACCTAGTCACCTAATGTGTAACACTAATCCGCGAAATCGCTTGAAAACAGTGAGCACGTGCATGAAGCGGCAACATCGCACAAACTAAGTAAGGATGCTACGCAACATCAATTGCCGATTGCGTCAAATCTGATAGTTGAATCGCTTATTGGGGAGAAAAATCAATCAGAAAAAATACCGAACCGCCCATACTTCGGTTTTTTTTTTCTTACCGAACACCGAACACGGTGCTAAAATACCGAACGGTTCGGTAGAATACCGAACACCTGGCAACCCTGCTGGTGAGCTCTATCGTTATGAAATCTGTATAAAAATTTGCAATAGGTGGCGCGCGAGTTGTTTAAAAAGTGAGTGTATTTCTTGTAGATTAGCGGCAGGGGGGGTGGGCGGGAGGGGGATTGGAATCCGGGAGGGACGGAGGAGAAGGAAGGGATTCGCGGAACGGGTGGAAGCGGAAAAGGAGAGGGGGAAAAGCGAGGAAGGTGGAGGGGAACGCGAGAGGGGAAGAGGAGGCAGGGGAACCGGAACGAATTGGAAAGGACACGCAGGGAGAAAAAATATCTTTATTTTATGTAGCATTGCAACGCTTGTCGAGAACTCGCTAGTTTTTAAATAAAAAATCAAATCCACTTAGCTTTTCTCGGAAATATGTGTAAAATAGTGTACAAGGTTACCTATGCAGGTGGCCACAGGTGGCCAAAAGAGGAACTAAAGAAATTTCAACCACCTCGCCGGCAGGGTGACTCCTTAATCCGTCCAAGCAGGAGGCCTTGAGGAAATAAAATTCCTCTCAGGGCCTTATGTCATCTTTGAGGGTGCTGTGTGGGAGTCTTTTTAGGAAAGTAAATAGAGCAAGTTCTGAGAAGTAAAGAGGTATGAGGGGTGAGTAGGAATCTGGGGGTCAGTTTGTCCAGGACGGACAGTGACGGACAAATGAATCTATCCATCCGTAAGGGGATATTCCGAGAGAGTCCTGCTGGAGAGTTCAAAAGATCTCCATCAACCAGTCTCTCCCGATCTGGCCTACCATGCAGTTGGTGGGCAAACGCATCTGCCGCCAAGATCCGGACAAACCTCACCCCATGAGCCCGATCGCCTCTGCCAAGTCAGCAAACGTAGCGAATAACTTGAGGTTTCGGTTATCCAATAAATGGTTCCCGGGACAGCGGTACCCATACCCGCCTCTCAAATTGATTTGATTAAAGAAGATATCGGTTTTAAGGCATCTCATTCTGAATTTCTATCGACATAATTTAACAGTTTTAAACTATATATAAACATATTTGAAAATAATCTCTGTCCAAACGACGACTTGCAAAGTGAATGAAATTCCCTCCTACGCAACTTAAAATATGCTCCGAAAATTATGAAAAACACACCTGGTTCTGTCATTATTTAATATGCAGGTATGAAACAATTCACAGTGTTTTTTTTTAAATGCTACTTCACGCATATATCAAGAGATATCTGCTTTATTTTAAATAAGGGAACGTACCCATACTACGTGACCAACTTTTGCAATTTTTAACCCCCCCCCCCCCCTCACCCGGTGACCAAACAAAAACCTAAGCCCCCCGCCGCTCATTTGTACCAAGCGTGACATTTTGATGAACCCCCCCCCTAAACATTTCACGTAATTTGGGTACGTTCCCTAAGTTACATTTTATTAAATATTTTCACTTTGTCTATTAATTATAATTGTTTTTAATGCATTATTATTGCATGTATTAGCACCCTCACTATCATTCACATTTCTTCGATTCACACCATCTTCAGTAAACTTATTTTATTTGTTTAAATATTTTTGAAGTGAAACTTCTTTAGCGCCGTTATTGACATGAAATTCGGGTGAAACGGAAATGCATCACAACTCAGTTCTACACAAATACTCGGTTCTAATATATTTATTTATTTATTGACGCCCTATTGGGCTTTTACATATAAAATACTAATTTCAATTAAAACAACAGTATAACACAAAATAAAAAAAGATTACAAAATATACAAATAAAGCATAAACTCAATGTAAAATAATAGGAATACATCTAATGCTAATTCCACATGGATCACTTTAGAGAACTCGTATGTACATATACCTACGAGCAACAAAAACATTAAAAATAATCAAAACACATTAATTTTTACTTAATTACTCGTTGTATGCTTTTGAAATAAGAAAAATAAATAAATAAAAAAACAATAAACAAAAGAAAATTGAAATAAAATAAAATGATTTCTCATTCATTATTATAAAAGTGGTGGACTAATTTGGCTTTAAATGAATCGAAATTTAAATTAAAAATGTCAGCGACATCAGTTAGTTCATTGCCCAACCTGTGTATTCTTTCCATCACAGAATTCGTAGCGAAGTTATTGTTGTAAAATAAAATATTTCCCTGAAACACTCATCAACATTGAAAAATCTTCCGAGAAAAGATACTTGCCTCCAACGGGACTTGAACCCGTGTCCTTCTGATTGCCGGTCAGCTGCTCTTGACCGGCAATCAGAAGGACACGGGTTCAAGTCCCGTTGGCGGCAAGTATCTTTTCTCGGAAGATTTTTCAATGTTGATGAGTGTTTCAGGCTGATAATTATTGCTTATAATAATTGTTACCCTTTGTGCTATGCATAAAAATCTTGTCTAGACGTTAGTTTATAAATTAAAAATAATAATTAAAATATTTCCATCTAGTATTTTTTGGAGGTATATGTAAGGATAACAAGTCTATAGCGTCAGGGCAGTCCAACCTTGAATGAACAGTTTTATACAATAAAAGGAGATCAAATATTTTTCGCCTTTCAGATAATTTTGATAAGTTAAGTTTACTGCGTAAATTGACATAATTGATTTCAATAAAAGGAACACCAATTTTGAAATTAATAAAACGTAAAAATTTATTTTGAATTTTTTCAATTTGTAAATAATGAGAGTTGAAATGAGGACACCAAATGCTTGAATTGTATTCAACCTGACTTCTTACCAAAGACGTGTATAGTAATTTTATGGTTTTTATGTTATTAAAGTCTTTAGCGATTCTGAGGATAAATCCAAGCATTTGTAATCCCTTACAAATGGTAATGCTAATAATGTGATTCAAGAAGCGTAATTTGGAGTCAAAGATAACGCCAAGGTCGTTGAATTCAAAGACTCTTTTTAGAGTGGCATTGTTAATTGTATAGTCGAAGAGTAAAGGGGTTTTAGGTCTATGAAAACTGATCGTTTGGCATTTGTTGATATTAAGATATAATTTGTTTGCGATGCACCGTTCATAAAGTTTATTTAAGTTCATTTGTAGAGTTAAACAATCAGAAGAATTTTTAATCGATTTAAACATCTTTAGATCGTCGGCAAATAGAAGAAAGTGAACATTATCGAAAATTAATGAAATGTCGTTAATAAATAGTAGGAAAAGAATTGGTCCTAGGTGGGAACCTTGGGGGACCCCGCTTAAGGCAAAAAAAGTGTATGAGGTTATGGAGTTAATTTTTACAGATAGTTTTCTATACGATAACTAGCTTCTAAGCCATTCGAGAAAGTTGCCGCTTATTCCCAAGTCACCCAAGTGTTCTAATTTTTCCATTAAAATGCGATGAGAAACAGTATCAAAGGCTTTGCTAAAATCAGTATAAATAGTGTCAACTTGATGACCCTTGGAAAGTGCATTAGAAATAAATTTTTCGTAAAGCAATAAGTTAGATGACGTAGATCTGCCTGGCATGAAACCATGTTGAAATATTGATATAAGCGGTTTAATTTGATGCATGATTTTACTTAATATAATCTTTTCAAAAAGTTTAGGTTGTGATGACATAAAACATATGGGTCTATAATTTTCAATTTGACTTTTATCACCTTTTTTAAAAATAGGTGTTATAAAGCTACTTTTCCAAACTTCAGGAAAACAACCTGTAGATAAAGATAAATTGAAAACTATAGTAATAGGAAGAGCTAGAACATGGACACAGTTTTTAAGTAATATTGAGAGCATCATATCTGGCCCCGAATTCGACCTAATATCCAGCTGTTTGATAAAAGTCACAATATAACGCGGTAAATTCGAACCTCAGCGCGTCGGCGCGTGCATTCCATAGCGTAGTTGGCAAGGTGCCTGACAAGTCTCAGCGGCCAGAGAGACAGACATCAAGCGAACGGGGGTTCGAATCCTACGAAATCCAAAAAAAAAACATTTTTATTTTGTGAAATCAGTATCCAATCTTCAAACCACTTTAAAAAACAAGCAAATGAAAAGAAAGCGACATCTAGCGACTTTCTAGTTTCACTTCTACCGCGTGTGAATTACACACTCTTTTTTGTACGTTTTTTCGTTTACGATTTTTTTGTAATAATATTACTATTTTGACTAAGTACTCGGAATCGAAACATTGTTTGAAATTACTTTTATCGTATGTTAACAAAACTGAGCAACCAAGTACTTCCCCGCCTTCCTCTTTCCCGTCTCCTTCCCTTCTCCACTCTCTTCAGTACCATAACAAAACCCAAATTGAGAATGCCGTAGTCCCGCTGAATTCAGGTATTTGAGACTCTTGTGGACTGGTCGTGCAGAAACTCCCAGCGCCGAGGAAATTATACGTTTCTTTTAGCAATTTGGGAGGCGGGTATGGGTGCCGCCGCCCCGGAAACCATTTATTGGAATACCAACACCTCTGTCATAGGTCACATGGTTAGTTACGTTTGGTGACTTAGCAGGGGTGTCCGGGTTCATGGGGTGAGGTTTATCCGGATCTTGGCGGTGGAAACGTGTGCCTACCAAATGCTTCAGAATCCGAGCCCGTAGTTGGAGGGATTATACATACGTCCGTCACTCCTGGACACACTGACCCAGATTCCTACCCACCCCTCATACATTTATTTATTTATTTATTGTTGTTATACGCCCGTAGGGGCTTTTACATAGATTATAAAATAATATTTAAGATATCGAGGATTACACATACACAGAATTTATACCAAAAGTTATAAAAGTGAAAAAACTTTTAAGAATGTACAAGTAGTTTTTAAAGAAAAAACCACTTGTATATTCTTGCGTAAAACCGTGAAATATTTTAAACAATGTAATATTTAACAATAACATAGAACAAAATATAATACAAAACATTACAATAACACATCAAATCGTTAAATATATTATACCCACGTTACAATAATTTGTAGGATTCCACAAAGTGTTGGTTTAAATTGCATTTTAGAATGTAAAGGGAATCAGCGAATACATCTACAATACCATTAAACTTGTTGCCTAATCATGCATCCTATAGTGTGATTGATAGTTGGTTGTGTATGTGTTGCAAAAGAATGTTATATTTTGTCTAGTATTCCTTGTCGGTACGTGGAGTTTAATACTAGAAACGATGGCCGGGCTGTCAATTAGGTTATTCATAACTCTGTACAATAAAATTAGGTCTGAAATGATTCTTCTGTCAGACAGCGTAATTAAATTTAGTCGATTCATTAAACTTAAATAATTAATGTTTTCTATTGGAATTTTGAGTTTGAAATTTAAGTACCTAAGAAATTTGTGTTGAACACGTTCTATTTTGTTAGAGTGTATTTTATAGAAAGGGGACCAAATAGTTGAATTATATTTTACTTGACATCTAACTAATGAAATGTAGCGTGTTTTCATGCAATCCATGGACTTAAAATCAGTTAGGGTTCTACAAAGGAAGCCAAGAATCTTTAAAGCCTTATTAGTTATATCATCTATATGTGCTGTGATATATCATCTATAAGTTTGAATCGAATATAACTCCCAAGTCGTCATGTTTCCTTTCCACTACTTTCTCTCCTTCCTTTCCCTAAAATACCCTCCACACAGCATCTGAGGAGAAGGGCCTCCTGTGTGAAGATAATATAAGAAAAAATTATTTTTTTTTAAATACGTGAAATGAAATAAAAAATAAAAGGTAAGTTTGTAGATTTTCACGGCCAAAAGTATTTTCGTTATTTGTTTTTTTTTTCTTCGGCTAAAGAAGGAGGTAGCACAACATGGCGTAACACCCCAAAAACAAATAGCGAAAATAAAATATCACAATTCTTTCTTGAAAAGGTTTTCTTCAATTTTACAAACAGTCAATTTTATTAGCCTGTCTGGGGCCTAGGAGACAAAAAGTCTTGTGTAATTTTGCAACAGTTTTCTTTAAAAGTCGCAATAGATCACCCTTTTAAAGATTATCTATTCAGTGATGTACAATTGTTATACACTTCCAGTGGTCCTCGTGAAACGTCACTGAAAAACAGCCTTTTCTCTCGCTTAGGTACGCCTATTATAATTTGAGAGAAATGGACAAAACTCGAATTACTCGAAAACGAAAACCCAAATCAAAAAATGTTGTATTCCCGATCAGATGGTTTGGGCATGTAGAGCGAATGTACGAAGAAAATAGTGTAAGGAGAATATTTGACGCAAATGTAAATGGTAGAAGTCGGAGACACCCGAGGAAGACATGGCACGATCAAGTGAATCAGATACTTGAGTCGGGCCATAACAAAAGTCAGAAAAATATAAGATTATCTACATATGAAACGATTTATGGATGTGAATGAGGCATAGAGTGTGTGCCTAAATCGAGTTGTTTGGCGATCCGTCCTCTCTGCTTAACCCAGTGGCAAATGGCATGATGGTTATTTAGTTAGTTACTACAAAATCGGCTCCAAATATTTGGTAGATTTTCAGGATACCGTGTATTCTCCCTGGAATTTTCTTTTCTAAAGGAAGCAATGCATCTGTGTGAAAACTGTGTTCAACTCTCTGTTTGCGATAGATACTTATGAACTACGTGAACAGGACCGAAAAGAAGAATTTGCAACACAAAAACGCCATGAGTAAAATGCAAAAGACATGGAGTGACAGAGGCAAAATGGATGCAAATGGATGATACCCCGAAATGTGGTGCAGAAAAATGCTCAGGATTCCACAAACAGCCAGACGCACAAATGAGTCCATCCTGGAAGAGCTAGGCATCCACAATGGGCTTTCAACTATCTGCCTACAACGTATCTTAAGCCTCGATTACATTAAGCGTATTTACAAGCTACTAGCCGGCGTATTCACTATCTGCTAGTAAACTCTTTCAGTGTAAAATCTGCTGGTTAGCTAGTAATATGATTACACTGAGCGCGTCCACTTGCAGATAGTGAATACACCGGTTAGTAGCTTGTAAACTTGAGTGAATTTACAAGCTACTAGCTGATAAATTCACTATCTGTTAGTAAACTCGCTCAGTGTAATCACTAGCTAACTAGCGATTGTGGAGAACCTACGAAAAAAGTTGAAAGGTGGTCAACTTTACTCGCTACTCGCTCAAGATGGCGGCCCACCAACAGCTGATTTCGTAACTATCAGAATTAGTTCGCGCGGGAGACGTAATTCTCGCTACTGGCTAACGTGTGGCGCTAGCTGCGAGCTCACGTTTTCTACAAAATGTAAACAGAATTGGTTCGCGCGAGAGTCGTTATTTTAGATGCTACTGTCGGTACTGAGCGAGTAAGCTAGTTTGCCTATCGATCTTGAAATTAGGGAGGTGTTAACAAAGAAGCTTCTAACGAGAGAAAGAACTGCCACCCATAATGGTATTGAGCTAATACCAGGTGGAGCGGTTTCCCTCCCAGGACTTCTTAGAGAGATGCGAGAAAGAACTTTGAGAGAATGGCAGGAACGTTGAGATAGGTGAAATACGGGAAGGTGGACTTTCTCCTTCTTCCCGTCAGTGAAACTCAGAATGGAAGGGGCGTACATCACTAGGGATCATCATGTGACCCAACTTCTGTCCGGTCATGGGGAGTTCAGAGGGAGACTTCATAGTCTCTCTCTATCACCCCATTCTAACTGCGCTTGCGGTAATACTGATCAAACAGCCGAGCACATTCTGTGGCACTGCGAGATTTTGACGGATGCCCGAGAGGAAATGCTCGATGGCTTGCAAGTTACTACGAGACCAGCTTGGAACGCGGATCTCGTTTCGAATAAGGTGAACTTTGAGCGTTTGAGGAAATTTACGAAAGTCTGGGTTGAGAGATGGCCTGATCTTAGAGTCGCTGACTAGCTGTAAAATCATGTAGGTACCAGGTGTATCTGCTCTTGAATCCACGGACATTCTCTTTACTTTATTACATCTACTGCTAGAATTTTATGTTTTATGCTTTATATCTGTATGTATATATTTTTTTTTGTTATAATATCATCTCTATCTTAGGTACCTTTATCTTATTCTATTGTATACATTTTGTTCCTATTTCTTTTATTTTTCTGTGACTTACCTTTTTTTGGTTATTTTATTTCTTTTCACATGGTTTATTTTAGATTTCACTAAGCTGTGCTACACGATGTTTTATCGAGATACCTGTTTATTGTTTTCATTATTTTTCATCAATTTTTTGTGATTTTCTTTTTTTTCCAGCTTCATATTCCAAGGAACACTATTGATTCAACTAACATACTCTACTTTGTTTTTTTAGTTTGTTTTGGTTTCTTTGTTCTCTTTTTCTTTTTAGTCTCACAATGCTACTTTGCTTCGCTCAGAAGGCTGAACTGAACTGCATCTATTTATTTTGTTATGTTTCTTTTTCCCCTTCTGGGGTGCGTTAGACCTCGTCCTTGCATCAACAGGAGTCGGTCGACGATGGCACGGTGCCCTCTAAAATTAATTGCGCCACCCCCAGCAACATGTGCAGGCTTTAGGTTTGGGGGGGGACCTCGGCTCTCCTTCGCCTTGCCTCCGGCTACTCGACGCTGAATTCCTTAGGGTCATCGGGTATTTCCCCCCAATCTCCCATTTACTTTTCTTTGAGGCATCACCGAGGAACCGGCTAAGAGGCGCGGAAGCTGAGTGTGGTTCACGACTAGACCGAATGTCATGCGCATTCTTGCTGGGACTGCCAATCGATTGAAGAGGACTCCCAACCGTTTGCCATCCCCTTATTACTTATCTACTGTGTCTTCTTCCCAAACAGGTGCTTGTAGGATACGCTGGATACTATCACCCAGCGCTTGCCACCTCGTGGACTTTCACCAACCTGTCCCATTGTCTTGCCTATATTTTATCATACTAACACCTATTGTATCTGTATTTCCAGCTAAGCACTTGCATACTGCTTACTAACAACGTATGCAGGTACATTGGAGGTCTAGTTTCGTTATCAAATGTAGAGTCGTTTTCATCAAAAAAAATAGAGTCCTTGCAAGAGCCTTGAAGGGGTAACCTTCTGTTACCTATACCAGGGCGGGTAAGTGGTGGGTCCTCCAATAAGCGAGTAAACAGTTTTGTGTCTCATCATGACAATCTCACTCGCCGATTCACCCACTTTTAAACTTACCGACTAATAGCTTGTAAACTCGCTCAATGTCATCGAGGCTTTAAGGTTTTGGACACGGTGCTCGTAAAACTGCTAGTCGAAACTCATAGTTACTGGCAAAGTGAAAGTGAGAAGAAGTAGAGGATGGTCACCAATGCGCTGGAGTAACCAATATCACTAGCGTCTGGTACTAGGGTGTCCTTGGCTCTCCAAACAGCGCAGGACCGCGAGGAATGAAGTAGCCTTGTCCACTATGGAAATTGGAGTAGGGGTCGTCAGTGGCGGCGTAGGGTAGATTGGCACCCGGGGCGGTTTTGTATTGCTTACGAGACTTAATTTTACTAATATATTCGATCACATTATTCTAATTTATTACCTGTGTAACGGACGTGTTACATACCCTCGTTTGTTTTTTCGGCAAAAGTCATCGCTGGGGGCATCCTCTACATTTAGTGGTCATTTCTTGGAAATTTCCTCCGAAATTTCTGGCCACTAAGCTCGTTAGTACCATGCCGCCAGCGACGATCTTTTCGCCGGAAATATTTATGTAAAAATGTTATTATTTCCCTTTTTATTATGTACAATGCCCCGGTGCAACAAGTAAATGCTTACATGCTAAGGTTGCCACCGGGAGACATTTTAAACTCTTATTATTTACATATGCTTCCTTTGTTCGGTGATGATGGCCCTGCAGGAGGCCAACGAGCAAAATATGCTTCCTTTGTTCGGTGATGATGGCCCTGCAGGAGGCCAACGAGCAAAATATGTTTTTTCACTTAATCATACTCTCACAACCCGCAGGACGATGAAATCAACACATTTCATTCCAGAGTCCTGCCGGGCATTCAGGGAAAGAGAATTTAAACCTCTAACCCTTAAACTCGCAACACTAGGGCATTTTTTAACTCAGACAAAAGACTTAGAAAAATTCCTTACGAAATCCGTTTTTTCCCATTTTAAAAATCCAGGGACCTCGCAAGACGATGAAACAAACAGGTTTCAGTAGCTAGTCTTGCGAGGGACCTGGGAAAAATAGTAGATTCCTTATACAAACTTCTCACAATTAGCCAAAACAAAAAACCTAGAATAAACTGTAAAATTACCCGAAACTCACCAAACTAAAAATCTAGGGATAAATATTACCCCCCCAAAAATGTTAACACTAAAACATGTACACATATATTCCAAATGTAATCTACATAATTATTTATAAAACGCAATTTTAAGCGACCACCTTTACGGGCGGCACCGGCAAAATAAGGTGTGACGGAAACGCCGCCCTATTTAAGGTAATAGGGCGGCGTTTAACCTCCCACCACAAAAATGTACCACGTGGGCACCTTTTACCCCAAATTTGGGTATAAAAGGACCCACCCTTTTCAAAATAAATCAGTGAGAGAGAGAGGAAAAAGAGGGCACAGCGACTTGAGAGTCATTGTGCGAGGTGACCACGGGGATTAACCTGATTTTCTGGCGGCTTGGTGATCTTTGGTGACCCTGGCCACGAGTAAATCAGACAAAATCAAAAGGAAGCGCTGAATGGTGGCTGACTGAAGCTTTCTGGTGCTCTAGGGCGCTCGGGGCCGGCAGTCGCCCCTCCATTCAGTTCGGCCAACGGAGCCTCAACAACTGCCTTCGTTAAGGCAAAAACTGTCTTTCTCAAGACAAAAATCTTACGCAATACAACTGCCCTTTTCAAGGCAACCCCCCCGTTCCAAGGTAGAATACGAGAACCTCCGCCTACGACATGTCCACGCCAACTGACATGCCCAAGCGAAACAGAAACCCGCTCGAGCTCATCCGCTTTGACGTTCCGATCGGGGCAGTAGCGTCCCTGGTCAACCCGAGAACTGGAGTCGTGGAGTTTATCTTCGCGGACCAGGTCTCGGATACCGCCGGGGACGGTACTGTCCAGGGCCGGTTTTTCATCCCCGAGCCAGTCAGGGCTACCACCACTCTCCCGAACACCGATACCGCTTCCTTTCCCGCCCTGGGGCCCAGCAGTACCCAAATGGAGTCAGACTGGCAGAGAGTGACAACCGCGAAGCGCTGTCACTCCCCCATCCCCACAACTTCCACCTCCACCGCAAACAGGTTTGACGTCCTCCCAGAGGTGGGAGACGGCGACGTCTCTTCCTACTCTGTCCCTCCACCAAAGAGGACATTCACAAACCGCCATCAACAGGCCACAACATCATCAACAAATTCATCAGGCAGAAAGAGCACGCGAGTGCCGCCTGTCATCATGACAATTGGAGGACTGAACCACGGAGGAATTACCTCCGAAATCCAAAAACATGTCGGAAAAGCGACATTCACCTTCCAGTACAGGAAGGGAGGTACCGTCAGCGTCCAAGTGAACACTGTGGAAGCTCACAGCCAGCTGACCAAAGCCCTACGTCAGGAAGCCAAGCCCTTCCACACTTACAGTACTGAGGCCGAAAAAGTCAAGAAGACCGTCATCAGAGGTCTTCCAAAACTCTCCCCAGAAGAGATCAGCAATGATCTGAGAGACCAGGGCTTCCCGGCAAAGGCCATCATCGAGATGACCACCCCCGGTTCTGAATACCCGCTGTATCTCGCCCACTTCGGCCGAGACACAAACATGGGACAGCTGCGAGAGGCTGTCAGATTTATCTGCTTCTGCAGAATTTTAATGCGGAAGTACCGAAGTGGTCATCTGCAGCACGGCACCCAGTGCCACAGATGCCAAAAGTTCGGCCATGGCTCCCGAAACTGCGCCCACCCTGCCCGCTACGTAAAATGCGAAGGAGAACACGCAACCCGTGACTGCACAAAGATCACCCGTGAACTACCGGCCGCCTGCTGCAACTGCGGAGGCGCTCACCCCGCTAACTACAGCGGATGCCCAAAGAAAATGGAATATGTGGCAGCCCTACAACAAAGAGCTAGGGAGAGCGCCAACCAGAGGTCCGCAGGGACGCAAAGAGCTCACGAAACACGCCAGCCCCAAACATCGGGCAACGAAGGCGGCCGAATGAGTTATTCTCAGGCAGCGGGTAGCAACACCAGGGCTGCGCACGAACAAGATGAGCGCCGCAGGGCTGCCCAAAATGAAGAGCCCAACACACAGAGGTCTCAACCCAACACCACCTCTGATGACGAGGACATCATGACCATCCTACGCGGCCTCATTAAGGTACGAGGAAGGCTGGCAGCCTGCAAAAACAGGGATGAGAAGTCGCTCGTCCTCATGGAACTTCTAATGACCATCAATGGCTAGCACGGCCCCAGAGGTCAAGCTCCTTATGTGGAATGCTTGCAGCATTCGACAGAAAGTTGAAGAATTACTTGACCTGGTCAACAAACAGCAAATCGACATCATTCTTCTCAGCGAAACGCAGCTTGATGAAAAAACCAGATTGAGAGTGCCAGGATTTGACATACATAGAAATGACAGACCACCCGTAACGGATAGAAGATCAAAACCATCGGGTGGCACGGCGATTCTAACCCGCCAGGGCCTTCTGACAACGAGACTCCCAACGCCTGTACTTCAAAATATGGAAGCTACTGTCATCAGGATGGAGATAAAAAACGAAATGCACACCATCATCGCTGCATATTGCCCGTCAAACCAAAACAATATCGTGAGAAGCGACCTCAACAAGCTGTTCGCGCTCGGTGCAAAAGTACTCATAGCGGGAGACCTAAACTCCAAACACAGGCATTGGAATAACTACAGAGCCAATAAAAACGGAAATATCCTGTTCAAACATCTGGAGAGCCACGACTATCAAGTACTCGCACCGGACAAGCCGACTTACTACAGAGCAAATATGAAATATCCAAGCACTCTCGATATTGCGCTGGCAAAAAACATAACAACGATATCTCCCCTGGTGACACTGGACGAACTTCCATCCGACCACCTACCGGTGAGCTTCACGATAGGCGGAAAAATCATGAGAATAACAAGGACTCAACTCGATTTTAAAAAAGCCGACTGGAAAAGATTTAAAGAGGAGATCAACGCTCAAATATACCTAACATCCGAGACTCTTACCACGCCAGCCGACATCGACGAAGCCGTCGAATCACTGACTGGCATAATCCAAAGAGCACGAGACGTTTGCATTCCCAAGAAAAAAATCCAGCCCTTTACCGTGAAGCTAACACCGCACATAAAATTCCTGATCACAGAAAAGAATAGACTTCGCAGAATCCATCAAAATACCCATGAGAGGTGCTTCAAGACAGCAGTAAACTCTCTGGGAAGGGAAATAAAAGACGAAATAGCGACCCTCAAAAACACTCTGTGGTCAGCGAAAGTAACATCTCTTAGTACGGAGGACAACTCGATTTGGAAAATGTCAAAGGCCCTCCGCTATCAGGACAACAGCATCCCGCCTCTCAAGTGGCCCAACTCGACAATCATGGCACTCTCAAACGAAGAAAAGGCAAACACCTTAGCTGACGGATTTGAAAGAGCGTATCAAACAACCGACGGGATGGAAGACCCGGCTGTAAACGAGACAGTGAACAAAGCACTCGAAGAGCTCTACCTCCTCGCCCAAACGGATACGGAAGAAATACATCTTTGCACTCCGAAGGAAGTGGCCCACATTATAAGACGCCGCAAACAAAAAAAGGCCCCAGGCGGAGACCAAATAACAAATGCGCTGCTGAAACATCTACCGCAGAAAGCAATTATTTTTATAACAAAAATATTTAATGCCTGCCTACTGCTGGGCCACTTCCCATCATCCTGGAAAAGCGCGTGCGTTCTACCGTTTCACAAAGCAAAAAAAGATCGCTCAAATCCGTCAAGCTACCGCCCGATTAGCCTACTGCCCACAATGAGCAAATTATTGGAACAAATCATCCTAAATCGATACCTCCCACATCATAACGAAAATAAGACCCTACCGAACGAACAATTTGGTTTCAGATGTAACCACTCGACGGTCCATCAACTGACACGTGTCACAGAAGACATCTCAAGAGCTTTCAACACCAAGAAATACGTTGCCATGGCACTCCTCGATCTCGAAAAAGCCTTCGACACAGTCTGGATGGACGGGCTCATATACAAACTGTATATCACCAACACGCCCATATACATCATAAAAATAACTCAAGATTATCTGAAAAATCGAACGTTCGTCGTTAAGGTGGGAGAGACGAAGTCCACATCACGAAATGTCCCCAAGGGCGTGCCACAGGGAAGTCTACTCGGTCCTCACCTTTTCAACTTATACACCTACGACATTCCTCCACTCGTGAAATGCGAGAAGGCAATCTACGCAGACGACATGGGCCTGTATGCCACATCAACCAAAGCCACAATAGCCATCAAATACCTACAAAGAGGCCTTGACGAAACTTCAGCCTACTACAAAAAATGGCGCCTTAAGTTGAATGAGGCCAAAACAGAAGCCATCATGTTTACGCGTCGAATCAAACACCGCATTCCGCAAAAGAAAATTACCATGAGTGGAGCCGCACTTGAATGGAAACCCGAAGTAAAGTACCTTGGCGTAACCCTGGACAGCCGACTAAATTGGAATTCACATCTCCAAAAAGCAAAATCGAAAATGCTCCAAGCCATAGGGTCGGTAGGCCTAATATTCAACCGAAGAAGCCCGTTAGCTGAGAAGAAGAAACTGCTATTATATCTGACTCAGATCCGCCCATCCCTGACTTATGCGGTGCCCGTATGGAGCAATATAGCCAACACAACATACAAGAGGCTACAAACCCTGCAGAACAAATGCATCAAAATTATTTATAACACCCCGATGTACACAAACTTACATAGAATACATGGTAGAGAAGAAATTCCGTCATTACAAGAACATGCGCACCAACTAACTACGCAATTCTATAGTACATTGAATAAAAATAATAATCCATTGATCAAAGGGATGGGCAACTATAAGTCAAAAGTCGACCTTCCTTTCCGTTACAAGCATAAGATGCCAAAACACCTCATATTAGAAGCACCTGGGGATGAGCACACCGAAGACGAGACAACAGACGAAGACTGACGCCATTTCTACGCACAAATACCTACCGTTCCCCGACCTTTCCAAACAACCACCTGACAAGTCCCTGACCTACCCAACATTCCACACTGACGCTCGCACCTACTTGGCACGGTATTTCTGGCTGGCGCTGAATACTGCACATTCCATCTTAGCAGGCCAGTGGCGTGGAGTGGGCGAGATTCTCGGATTTCTTTTTGCACTCGATGGGCGTTGGTGTAAAAACCAGCGCAGATCGGGCCGGGATTAATGATGATGCTTTCTTCCCAATTTTTCCCACTAGGCATAGGCACCAGGACCAACCCCAAGGACGAGACGCTGACATGAAGAAAACAAAACACTTACATTCAGTAAAATTAAATGTAAATTTCCTGAAAAAAGTTCAGAACTTTTGTTCCCCCTCCTTTTCCTTTGCAACTTGGTGAGGTTTTTATCCAGTAAAGACTTTTTTCCTCACGATAACATTAATGTAAAAGTAAATTCAGTCCAAGTAAATAATCACCTTCAGAAGGTAATAGTTATAAGGCCAAATGAGCCGTAAAACTAGTTAGTTAGAACATGAAAGGGCATTGCAAAGCCCTAGCTAGTTAGAGGATTACGAAAGAATCCGTAGAATCAAAAAAAAAAAAAAATCAAAATAAATCAGTTCACATCTCTACTCAACAAATACTTGTCTTTTATTCTTCGGAAGTTTCCTCCAAACACCTACCTTTGGAAGTCTACCACCTGCTGCCTCCTGCTGAAGTTCTGCCTGAACGAGTACCTGGTGCCTACCGCTGCAGTCAGCCCTAACTCTGGGCACTGCCAAGGCACCGCTCAGGCAGAAACTAGGCGCATCCAGGACCATTACCACTGGATGTAGGGAGGCCAGCCAACTCATATCATCATCAGCAGCGTGAACCTCTGGAAGGCGTGCACGAGACCGGTCCCTTTTTTATAGTTCTTGTGAAGACGCTGATACGTCTGTTACAACCTGTCTCTTTCAGTTCATAAAAATAGAAACATTGGTTAGTCGTGCTTGGCTCATTGTGGACCTTAAGTACGATTTTAATAATTTTAAATAACCAAAATACATATTGATATAAAAAATACAAGCCTTGATTACATTAAGCAAGTTTACAAGCTACTAGCCGGCGTATTCACTATCTGCTAGTGAACTCGCTCAGTGTAATCATATAATTAGCTAACTAGCAGATTTTTACACTGAAGCAGTTTACTATCAGATAGTGAATACTCCAGCTAGTAGCTTGTGAACTCGCTTAATGTAATCGAGGCTTAAGACATAGCGCTACACTTTGAACAGACTCAAAATAGCCCCATTTTACGATGAATTTGAGAAGCTCCAATGTAGTCCATTGAACTGCTTCTTGGGCAGAAATGTTGTCGGCCTCAACCGTAAAATCTCCAACACGATGTCCTTTGCTGAAAATTCATCGTAAATTTTTAACAGATTTGGAACCATTCCACTTCTTCTGGTGATGTTACCAACGTTTTAGGCTAAATAACACTAAATGTAACCAGCATAAAATCCGTTGCCCTGTAACGATGGTTTATTTCATCGTAAAATCTATCGTGACATTCTAATATTGCTCTCTGCAGCTCCTCTGGTAAGTCCAGCTTCTCGGGCCATTTCAGCAGGCGTACGTTTTAGAAATCTCCTCCTTTCTCTTTTTCCTTCAATCGGAATGTCTTCCTCACATCTTTTTATTGCGTAGCAAATAGCCTTTTCCATTATTTGGTTACATAGAATTTGAAGAAAATTTTTATGAGCTTTAATTTTTATTACATACTTTTCCAATGTTAGTCAGATTTTTATATATACTTTTTGGTCTGATTAGCTTCTTCTAGGACTTCACACCAAAAGGAAAGATAGCATTGAAAACTGAAGTCACACAAAGCTGGTTGATGCTGCTTCTCCTGCTTCGACGCTTTCTTTGCTGTGCTGGGATTGCACATCTCTTCGAGTGTTGATACAACCATCTCAAAATTATTCTCAGCGTCGTGATGAGCACTCCATATTATTTCTGATAGTCGTTTAAAGGACACGCCTATATTTTTCATTAGTATTTCACACCGCGTTCGATGTTAGGTACGCGCGGTATAAGATCAAACAATTTGGAGGCGGGAATGGGACCGCCGCCCCGGGAACCTTTATTGGATAACCGACACCTCTGCCATAGGTCACCCCAAGTTTTTCGCTACTTTTTGTGATTTAGCGGGGGTGCCCGGGTTGATGGGGTGAGGTTTGATTAGGTCTTGGAGGCGGTTGACCAGGACACACTGAACCCCAAATTCCTATCCACCCCTTAAACCCTTTTCCTTCCCAGAACTCTCCTCTCCTCCCTTTCCTTAAAAAAAACCCTCCACACAGCATCCCCAACTATGACATAGGCCCTGAGGGAAATTATTTTCCTCAGGGCCTTCTGTGTGGAGCTCATGTAAAAAAAAACTCAGGAGGCCCTGAGGAAAATAATTTTCCTCGGAGACTATGTCATCTTAGGGAATTAATGCAACATGAATTTATTCTTTTAGGGAATTAGAAATTATATTCGAAAAAAATGAAAATATAGTTGCGATGCGTTTCAAAATATTTATTAGTATCTATGCAGGTATGTAGCTAGGTACAAGAGTAGGTACTTATTTATTGATATTTATTTATTTATGTATTACACGCCCTGATGGGCTTTTACATTATAATTTATAAGTTAAGTAACAAACAATGAAGAAAATATAATACAATGAGAAAAGAAAATACACAAAACAGTGTAACAACAAAACAAATAATAAAATAAAAATACGTATTATGTAAAAATGATAAGAAGTCTCATATTCAATATAAACAAAAATTGAAGAAACTATGTAAATCTATTTGTGCCTAGAAGAATAAAAGTGATAGAATATACAACTTTTATACTGATTAGTTTTAAGATGAAATATATCACCTAGATTAAAACGGAGAATTTTGATAAGCTAGTGTCCTGGTGTTATTGAAGTGGAAGGGTAATAAATGTCGACATGATTTTTGGGGAACATGGATATTGATAAATTGAAGTAATTCAGAACAGTCAATTTTGTAATGCAGTATTTTATGTAATAGTATTAAATCTGTGCTTATTCTTCTTTCTGAAAGTTTCAATAGAGACGTTTTATCCATGAGATAATTGTAATCAATGTTTAGTATAGGAATATGCAATTTATAGTTTATAAACCTTAGAAACTTCCGTTGAATCTTTTCAATGTTGTCTGAATGAATGTTGTAAAAGGGAGACCATAACGTAGAGTAATATTCAAGTTGGCATCTGACAAGGGTTTTGTATGACATAATAAATGTGTCTAAATCATTGAAATCTTTTGCAGCTCTCAAAACAAAACCTAGAGTCTTTAGGGCATTGTTGATAATATTATTAATATGACATACAAAGGTGAGTTTACTGTCGAACATAATGCCTAGATCCATAATTTCACTAACACAATTTAAATTTTCATCATTTAAAGAATACTGAAAAATAATAGGATTATTTATTTTGGAAAAATGAATAATAATAATAATAATAATAATGATTTATTGTCTTCGTTTCTTAATAACAAATAGAGATAATGATATCCTCACTGACATCTCCCGTGCTGAGGATTTCATTTACATTTTATAATTTAATTATAAGAATAATATGAATTCGACATAACATATATCATGTAGTATTTTTTTTTTAATAATTATAAAGTAAATAAGATAGTGTTTTTTTATAATTCAGTTCATTAGATTCGGTTTTAGTCTGTGTTTGATTTCAGTATATTTTCTATTTCTGATCTCCCTATATTTAGTATCCAGCTTTTTATTTGAAATTTAAATGTTATAATGTTGAGGTTTTTGAGTGAGAGTGGTATTTTATTGTAGAGTTTAATGCCATAATATAAGAAGCTTTTTTGCCCAAATGTTGTGTTAGCAGTTACTTGTTGGATATGTTTTTGACCATGAGATCTAGTGTTTCTAATGTACGTGTCAGTTGTTATTTCTTGGGTTTTGTACTTATGAATGTAAAATGAACTGACATTTATTTATATTTAATGCTAGTTTGTTGATAGAGCACCATTCAAAAAGATATATCAAGTTAGTTTGAAGTATAATACAATCATTAATGTGGTTAATCTCTTTATATAGTTTCATGTCATCGGCAAACAGTAGCACATTTATGTCAGTAAATATATCAACAATATCATTTATAAATATAATAAACAAAATGGGCCCTAAATGGGAGCCTTGCGGCACTCCACTTGTTGCTATAAATTTGTAAGACTGAGTGCCATTTATTTTCACAATAAGAATTCTTTTGGACAAATAACTAACAAACCAATTTAATAAGCTACCATAAACTCCAAGTTTCGCCAATTTATTGATTAGTACTTTGTGACACACCTTGTCAAAGGCCTTGCTAAAATCAGTGTATATTGAGTCAACCTGGCACCTGTTGGCTAAAGATTTAGATATGAAGTTTTCATATATTAGTAAATTGGTCAGTGTAGATTTATTTGAACAAAAGCCATGTTGGTTGGCAGTTATAATTTTTTTTATATTTGTGTCTATTTTATGGAGGACATTTTTTTTAAAAAGGTTGGGTATCGATGATTGGATACATATTGGTATATACATAATTTGTTACGTCCGTTTTGTCCCCTTTTTAAAAAATGGGTGTAAGAAAACTGTGTCTCCGTGTATCAGGGAAACTGCCTGTCTCTAGTGACTGGTTAAAAATTAGAAAAAGAGGAACACCTAAGCCGTTTAAACATTCTTTAATTAGCACAGGTGGAATATTATCAGGTCCTGCATTTTAATTTCTATGCGTACTTCAGATATATCCAGACTAAGATTCGATGAGAATTTTGGAATTTCGTTGCTAGGTATATCCTCTTCATACACAGACTTAAAATAATCGGCGAGTAGATTTACAATGTTTTTATCATTACACCCAATTTTTCCATTGAAATTCATATGTCTATAAAGAGGGAGATTTTGTGCATTTTTGACTGTACGAGTGAGTTGTCGTTGTCACCCCTAGGTGCTTGGTACCCGGGGCGCCCGCCCCCTCCCCCCCCCCCGTTACACCGCTACTGGGGTCGTGATCCCCAGCAATGATGAACCGACTTGAGAAATCGAAGTGATGTCAAAGTTCCTCCTGCCAAGTTGGTCGGTAGGTATTCCTTTACCAGTAACTTTGCTGTCACTAGGGTGACCGGACAACTCAGAGTGAAACCAACTCAGAAGCACCTCAGAAAAGTCATTAAGAGTGATGATAAAAAAATATAAAAGAATTGTTTATATAGGTTAAGTTCGGTAAGGGTTACCGGCTATTTTCAAAATATGTTTTCATAGCTTTTAATGACCTTTCTGAGTTGGTTTCCTTCTGAGTTGACATGGAACCGTCACTAGAACTGCTAGAACAGCCGATTTTGAGTAACCGGTTTTAAAAGTACCTCGGTGACAGCCCATTTCCAGTATCAACCATCTCCGCCGTTAATAATTATGAAGTAATTTGCGGTTTTATAATTATATACTTACATATAATTGATGAATTTTAAGCATTTAAGTGCGAGAAAAATATTTTAATCTAAATAAAAAAAAAACGTGACTCCGCAAATCCCGACTAAACTTTCTGCAATCTGCAACTCGTGACAAACGCGTTGACGTAGTGCCTCCGTTCACGGAGATACTTATAGGTAACGCAACGAGAGATGAAAGCAATAAAAATGCTTAGAATTGATGTATTGGTGTATCCGTGTGTCTTCAAACCACGCCTACTTACCCGAATGGGACCTCTGTCTTGCTTATTTTATTGTTATTGCCTACTTATTGTAACTAGTGTAGAAGAGACAGCAAGTTTTTATTGCGCTGATAACGCATCGTTTTGGTGCACTTACGGGGTGTCCTATTCATTCAGTTCGTAATGTGATGCAAAAATACTTCGTATCGCAAGTGAAATAATTACTAGTTTTTAAATTTGAAATTAATAGTTTCCTTATTTTTAATTCGAATCTTTATTAGTAGATTTACAGAGTTTCTGTAAAGTGTGCAAGTGTAGGTATGTTATGCATAATATAAAAAAATGTGGTCAACTTTTAAGCATAAATGGCTTGTATGATTTGACGCATAAATAAACCAATCATATTTGACGTCTAAGGAAACTGGAGTATCACAGACTAGTATTCAACGGTTAATCTTTTGTATCTTTGTGTTAGTAATCTGTTATATTTTAGATAATATAAGTATAGATAGTTGCTGATGATGACTGATACATAATCGTAGGTAATACTACCGCTCTCAGCATTACTTCGCATATGGTAGAAAGAGCTGTCAGAGAAATGGCAACAGGAAAAGCCACAGGACATGACTCAATAGCCCTTGAGCACATTAAGTATGCTGGACCAGCGATTTATATTATCCTAGCAAAACTATTTTCAAATATTGTACGTTACAGGCACATCCCGAATGAAATGACGAAAACGGTAATTATTCCCATAATTAAATCAACAAATCTTGATCCATCCGTGATCAATAACTACCAACCAATTTCACTCTCAACCACAGTGGCAAGATTATTTGAAAAAATTTTATCTGCTGTCGTAATATATCAGCTAAAAACAGAGGATAACCAGTTCGGATTCAAACCTGCACTGTCAACATCTATGGCAATATATTCTCTAAAAGAAACCATCAGTTATTATAAACTAAGAAAAACGCCAATCTATACCTGCTTTCTAGATTTAAGCAAAGCATTTGACCGTGTATGTCATAATAAACTGTGGGAAAAACTAAGGAAAAGAGCAGTTTCAGAAGATGTAATAGCTATTCTTTCAATTTGGCACACGCAACAAGAAAATATTGTGAAATGGTCTGGGGAATTTTCCAATCCATTCTTTTTGAAAAGTGGCGTAAGGCAAGGAGGAAGCATGTCTCCGGTTCTGTTCAATCTATACACCGACGAGCTTTTTCAAAGACTTAATGCTACGAAAATAGGCTGCCATTTAAATGGAGTGTGTGTAAATAACATTAATTACGCAGATGACATGGTTCTTCTTGCACCGTCACTAAGCGCATTAGAGAAATTACTAAAAATTTGTGAAGACTTCGCAAAAAACCATAACCTTTTGTATAATACCACCAAGTCAATAGTTATGGTTTTTAAACCGAAAAACGAAATCGTCCAAACACCCTCAGTATGGCTAGATGAAAGGAAAATGAATGTTAATCACAGCGTTAAATACCTAGGACATGTCATCACAGACGACCTTAAGGATATCGAGGACATGGAAAGGCAGAGAAGAGCAATATCAGTTAGAGCGGGTATGCTGTCAAGACGTTTTTACTCCTGCAGCCCCAAAGTAAAAAGAATACTGTTCAATGCTTTCTGTACCTCGCTGTACACATCAGAACTGTGGGTTGACTACACTGTAACCCAATGGCATAAGTTAAAGGTTGCTTACAATAACGCCTATCGCCAACTTTTCCGCCTACCGAGATACTGCAGTGCTACGGAAATGTTCCTGGAGGGACGAGTACATACTTTCCGTGCAATATAAAATATTATGTTTGTGTAACCGACGTGTTCATACCCTCGACACCTCTGTTACAGTTTGTGTGTTATAATAAATTAATATTTTTAATTAACACAATATTTTTAATAACCTTGTCGTTATTTATGAATACCCATTTGAATTTAATCCTGAAGATTATCACATTTAGTTAATAAACTTTATTTTGAAACCTTCAGTATTTCAATAAAAGTGTTGTAAAACAAAATAAGTTTTATGTAACCGACTTCAACACGCTTCGGCTTCGAATTCTCAATTGTGAAAAAATTGTTAAGCCTAAAACGAAACACGCTGTATGAAAGTTTTGCATCTGTGTGAGTACTGTGATGAAGTCAACTTAACTTGCGAGACCTATACAATCTACTCGATTCTCGTGCGCGTATCATACGCGCCGATCGTAAGTACCCCCCGTACGATTTAGCTGGTGCCCGTTCAGGCGCTACGCGGTGGCCGTCGGCTTACAATCATACCGACAGTGATCGCTCGCGACAGTCGCATCATTTTTGTCTGATACTTATTCGTTTGACGTTTGACAGAAATGGCGTCGGAACATGAAAGTAATGTTAGATTTGTTCTGGAAGTGGAAAAAATGCATGTTTACATAACTAGACTTTACCAGAATACTTAAGAAACGATTTAGTGGAGAAGGCATGGATTGATGTTGGACAAAAAGTCATATGACATCGCATGACAGCGTGTTCACCCCACGGCTGCACGTGAAAGATGACTAAGTTCAGTACATTTCGGATAGCGCCGTGTACGGAGACTAGCATTAAAAAGTGGTATATCAGCAGGGTACTTGTGGTTTCGTCACAATTACGTAGATTGTAAGTATCTCCATGAACGGAGGGCCTTACTGGCAGCTAGTAGGTAGTTGCCTACACAAACTATATTTATAAAGAAAAAAATTACAGTTCCGGGGAACAATTTTTCCTTTTCCTTTGTCAATCGTGGGTAGGGGTACATAACTGAGCAGATAATCTTTTCTAGCCGGTGAGCGAGCTGCCTTTTGGTAGCTACTAACTGTAAGGCCTTGTGCGCACTAGCGGCTAGCCGCGTAGGCGGTCAACCGCGCGGCCTGCAGCATTTTTATTTTAGTATGCAATCACTCGTATCCGTACGCACCCAACCGCCGAAAAAATTCATACTAAAATAAAAATGCGGCTAGCCGCGCGGTTGACCGCCTACGCGGCTAGCCGCTAGTGCGCACAAGGCCTTAGGCTTCTAAATAAAATTTAAGCATTCGAAAAATGATTAATCGGTTCAATAAATAAATAATTATACAAATCTTTGTTCAGGATTTTACTAAACGCTGTCCCTGATATCTTTAATAGCGACACCAAAGATATTGAAATATAAGAGATGTGCCATTCGCAATTTTTACTTTTTACTGTGTGGAACTGTGCTTGCTGGTGTCACCGATATTGTTAACCAATACTACACACGGTAGGGTAACGCAACACGGCATAACACCCCAAAAATAAACAACAAAAATACTACACACCATCAAAAAATCAACTACTTTCAGTATTCAAACTATTGCCATTAGGCCCATTAGGAAGTGGGTACTCTTTCTAATGGCAATAGTAATAATAATAGACAGTCGGGGGGACACCATGGCATATCTTTTGCATTTGAATATCTTTGGGCTACACAAAGTTAAGTACGTCGGTTTGAATGCATATATTTTATTTGATACTGATTAGTTTGAAATGTTTCTGGTCGATTATTTGAACATTCTGAAAATTGTTTCGATTACTCACATCCCTGCTATACAGGGTATTAAGGGACGTGCTTGACTTACTTTAACCGGTGTTTCTTGACATTATTTGGAGTAAAAATGCAAGTTAAATTTTGGTATCCAGTGGCTTTTTTTAATGTTTTTTAAATTTATTTTTTTCTTCAAAACCAAACAAAAAAATCTTCCACGTGTCATCACTAGTCACTTGGCAAGGTAACCCAGACCCCTCACCCCGACCCTAATTGACCAATACATACTGATTTTTTTATGATCTAAGTTGAAAAAAAATGTAACCGGAGAACAAACTTTATTTACATTTTTACTCCAAATAATGTCAGAAATCACTGATTAAAGTAAGTCAGGTACATCCTTTAACACCCTGTTTAATGATTTCTGCCGAAATATCTAAACATATTTCGATTTCGGGTGAACTTTTTGATAAAAAACAAAATTTTATTTACAATAAAATGAATCGGTATCATGTCAGATAATAAACAGTTAAAAAAATACTTTTAGAGTAATTCGCTTTTTTGCGCGTCCTCTTCCTTCTTTAGCCAACGTTTCAGAGAGCTATTTTTTGTAAGCACAACGTATTAATAATAATATCGTATTATATAAATATGTAATGTTATGTGAAACAAGAAGCCCCTGCTTTTGGTAAATCTGGGTAGGTTCCTAAATAATAATTTTTTGTTATATGGCAATGTGATATTTAAAGCTCAGAAAAAGAATTTACAGATGTCGCTGGATTTATAACCTCTTTTCTTCGGCAATTTGACAAGGTACACGTTAATGTCGATTTTTCTTGTAATTTTTAGTGAATATTGTTGATATCCAGATATTTAATCAAAAAATAAAGGTGCCTTATTTAAAAACTGTTTATAATAGTGCATATGTGTAGTTTTGAATAGCGGATGATTCGTATATTCCGAGATAATCGTCAATATTATTTTGAATTCAGACACATCTCAAAATTACATGCATGCTATTTTGGCCAAGTGTACCAAAAAGTTGAAAAATAAGTGTCCTTCGTATGAAGTTTTGTGCTCTCTACCCAAGTTTATTATACAGATCATTTTGTGTGATATATTTATTTAATACTTCCCGAACACGGTCGGCATAAAACCAACCCGTTAAAATTACTCTCTTGGCAGAATAACAATATTCTAGGTATTTTTTTTAGTGAACTGACTGTTTTGTTGTGCATTTGAAGGTATTTTACATCTATTTACTTCATCGGCACATGAATGCTCATCGAATATTCATATTTAATTTGTTTCTCAATCTGTAGGTTAGAACTGTCAAAATTATTGTCATGCGTTCATTCGGATCTCTGAATTCAATTATTTGTTTAATTATTTTACATTCCCTTGAACGTATCCGGGTTCCATATTTACAATTGACGTCTCCGAGCCGATTACTACATTTTATTTTTACATTTCGAGGAAGTGATAAAAATGTTTTTGTTATATGTAAAACAACCATTCATCTCATTGTTTTCAAGTTTGGCTTCATGTGAATACTTCATTAACGCGACGTGTTAGCCACCGAAGTACCAAAATGAATTGAAAACATATTGAATAAACTTAGCTGAAGATATTGTTATAAATTAGGTAGATCCTCTAACCGGCATGGGCTTGCTCCTCAATAGCAACATGAATGCAAGTGCGAGGTAGATTGAACTAGTGAACTGATAATGCCTTCGGTGTCCACACCATCAATGTCTGGATCCCATCCTCGTAAGGTGCAACAATCTTCTACTCTCCTAAAGTCCTCATAAAACTGTTAGTTGAGATTCTACGCAATCAAGGTAAACTGGTACTGTCTTCAAGAGTTGTGGGTACGCAAACCTTTGTTTCCAAACAATTTTTGGCCTCATCGATCCCACAATGTTGTGCCGAAATATGTTATCGAAGTTCCAGCTATCCGTAGCTAGTTAAGTTTGTCTGATTACCATCATAAATAAGGATGGATTGATTGAATGTTGTATTAATGTAGTTGTTGTGTTTGCAGATGTCGGCAGGCGCCAAGATACTGAAAGCTGGCGGCTCCGAGCCGGACCAGTTTGAGTCCTCCATCTCCCAGGCCCTGGTGGAGCTGCAGAACAACTCCGACCTGAAGGCCCAGCTCCGAGAGCTCTACATCACCCGCGCCAAGGAGATTGACCTCAACAACAAGAAGGTACTATTCAATATTACAGCTGGTTGCAGCTTTACTGATTTGTTCCTTTTCAGCAAAAGTTGTGATGAATCTTAGGCTTCATGGATGCTTTAAAATAGGTTGATCCTCTAACCGGCATGGGCTTGCTCCTCAATAGCAACATGAATGCAAGTGCAAGGTAGATTGAACTAGTGAACTGATAATGCCTTCGGTGTCCACACCATCAATGTCTGGATCCCATCCTCGTAAGGTGCAACAATTTTCCAACTCTCCCGAAGTCCTCATAAAACTGTTTGTCGAGATTCTACGCAATCATTCTGCAAAATATATTAAATTACTAGAAGCTAAATTGCACCATCATGTGTTCTAACCCCCTGTTGATTGCCCGAGGAACAGCACGGAAATTTCACGACCTTCAATTTGAATTGAATGTTTTGTGGATTAATTTTCACCTATCGTATATTTTATTGACCGAAACACATTCCTAGAACGATAAACTATGTACCAAAACAACATTATTTGCGTTAATTATGTAAATTGATAGGTTTTACGATGTTTTAGTCGAGGAACACGCATAAAATGTGACGCGGCACCCGGCGGCAGAAATGACATTTCTTGTCCACAGATAAAAATTATTTTAAAATATTCTGGGGTTACAAGGTGAATGAAATCTTTACCCATCCAATGGGGAATGTTGCCGCAAGCGATTCTGACACTGTCGTTTACAAATTTTGTACATAGAAGGGTCAAAATCGTAGAAAAGACGTATTTTTTCCCTGCGCATGCACACAAACTGCTCACATCCCCGCGCTACGGCAAATTAAATATAAATTATTCCGAGTGACTAGACGCATTGCGGGTTTCGCTATGGTAAAGGACGACAATAGAGCAAGCGTTTCTGACCTTGTTCTTCATACACTTTCTTTATACATAAGGGTCAAAATTACATTTCAAAGTGCCGCAGCCACCGGGTGACAAATGGCAAACCAGAGGTTGTATACACACTTTTGTAAGTGTGAATTAAGAAATTTAAAAAGTTTTTTTGAAAAATAATATAATCCACAAAAATAGAGTTTGTAAAAGATTACTAAGTAGATGCGCACAATCAAAATGAACTCTTATTTCAAGAGTATTCAAGGTAGCAATAGTAGAGTATTTAACCTGTGACAGGCCGGGAATGCGGAATTGAGGGCGTCATTTGCGCATGCGCGAGAAAATAATTCAAATATTTGAATAATATTGTTGACGAAAAACTTTTTGTCTGCTATTTTGACCCTTATATGTACAGAATTTGTATGAAGAACAGTGTCAAAATCGCTTGCGCCATCATTACTCTAGGTGGTGTTAAGAGTTTCATTCACCCTGTCACCCTGGAATATTTTTAAAATGATATTATCCGTGACAATGCGCTGTCATAATTTTCTGCAGATTTAACGATCGCAATAAATGCGTGTATTGCGAATAAAACGTCGTAAAACCTATTAATTTACATAATAAATGCAAGTAATGTGGTTTTAGTAGATAGTTTATTGTGTTGTGAACGTGTTTCAGTCAATAAAATATACAATAGCTCAAAATTTATCAACAAAACATTCAATTCAAAGTGGTGGTTTTTTTGTGAAGTTCCGCGAATTTCCGCGAAATGGCCCGGCATGTGACCGGTGGTTAATGGTATTACTTACTACTGTAGTATTATTTTAATATAAATTGCAATTAACATGCAATTTGTAATGGTGTTACTTACTACTGTAGTATTATTTTAATATAAATTGCAATTTGTAATGGTATTACTTACTACTGTAGTATTATTTTAATATAAATTGCAATTAACATGCAATTTGTAATGGTATTACTTACTACTGTAGTATTATTTTAATATAAATTGCAATTAACATGCAATTTGTAATGGTATTACTTACTACTGTAGTATTATTTTAATATAAATTGCAATTAACATGCAATTTGTAATGGTATTACTTACTACTGTAGTATTATTTTAATATAAATTGCAATTAACATGCAATTTGTAATGGTATTACTTACTACTGTAGTATTATTTTAATATAAATTGCAATTAACATGCAATTTGTAATGGTATTACTTACTACTGTAGTATTATTTTAATATAAATTGCAATTAACATGCAATTTGTTAAATTTTGGGATGGCTAGACCTTATTTTCAATATTTTAACCTCTGACAGGCCGGAGACGCGCCGGCGCGCGCGTCATATGCGCATGCGCGAGAAAATAATTCAAATATTTGAATAATACTTCCGACAAAAAACTTTTGGTCTACGATTTTGGCCCTTCTATGTACACAATTTGTATGAAGAACAGTGTCAGAATCGCTTGCGCTGTCATTACTCTCGGAGACGCTACAAGTTTCATTCACCTTGTCACCCTGGAATATTTTTAAAATGATATTATCCGTGACAATGCGCTGTCATAATTTTCTGCAGATTTAACGATCGCAATAAATGCGTGTATCGCGAATAAAACGATCATAAAACCTATTAATTTACGTAATAAATGCAAGTAATGTGGTTTTCGTAGATAGTTTATTGTGATGTGAACGTGTTTCAGTTAATAAAATATACAATAGCTCAAAATTTATCAACAAAACATTCAATTCAAAATTCAAAGTGGTGGTTTTTTAGTGTTTTTTTTGCGAAGTTCCGCGAATTTCCGCTAAATGTCATGGCATGTGACCGGTTAAAGAAAAAAACCATTTGATTCATCTTAATTATGATGAAAGGCAACTATTTGCATTCAGGGCGATAGAAAATGTTGCATTTAAAATTTGCTTTCGTCGTTGAGATGACAACTTTTCCATTTTCATCGTTTTCCATCACCCCGAATGCAAATACGTAGTTGTCTTTTAAAGTAATAAAGGTGAATCTAAAGGTTTTCTTTTTCTAAAAAACATTAATGTCCTGTCATCTCAAAATTTTACCTGCAATTTTACCAATGTTTCAAATGTGAAACATTTTGTAACACCTACCTTTTTTTAAGTGAAAACTTCTTTAACACCGTTGTGATTTGAAACAAAAAATAGTGACACTAAAAAGAGACAAACACTTACATCTACAGGATTTAGTCTGTGAGAGAATGAGATTATAATCTGTCTCTTTGTACGGTGCTTCAAGGCTAATCGCTCTTCTCTTTGTGTGGTGCTTCATAGTCTCCCCACTCTTGTCTAACTTTAGTTTTCTGAAGGTTTCACTTCTACCGCGTGTGACTTGCACACTTTTTTTTTCAAATTCGAAAGTGTTAATTTTTTGTCCCCGATTTATGTTTATTTTGAATAGAATGTAATTTATGTTTATTTTGAATAGAATGCAATCTCCTCACGACACTGCATGCAGGGACTCTGCCGCAGAGAGTCCCTGCATGCAGTGTCGTGAGGAGAGCCCTTAAACTTATATGTATTTTTGATTCTGACACGGATACTCGAGTTGAGCCATGTCTAGAGTCAGAATAATAAAAGAGCATGTATGAATGTGATCGAGTTATTTGGCAGTCCGTCCTCTGCTTTCCACTACGGCGTGATGGTTAGTTTAGTTAGACAGTGTTCGGCTTTGATTCAAACTTTGTTAAGCCTTTATAATGCAACAAAAGCCATTCGGCATCAAAAATATTAATAAAGAAGAGTGTGGACAAAGTTGCTGTTTTATATTTTATGTTAAATTTTGGAATATTACAAAAATCCATCAATTAAATTGGATGAACGTGCTGAATACAACGCGAAAGCTAATAAGAATGTTATTTTGCAGTCAATCATCATCTATGTGCCGATGCCCAAACTGAAGGCCTTCCAGAAGGTCCAGATCCGCCTGGTGCGTGAGCTGGAGAAGAAGTTCTCAGGCAAGCACGTGGTGTTTGTGGGAGACCGCAAGATCCTGTCCAAGCCCACGAGGAAGTCGCGCCAGGGCTACAAGCAGAAGCGCCCCCACTCTCGCACGCTCACCTCGGTGTACGACAGCATCCTGGAGGATCTGGTGTTCCCCGCGGAGATCGTCGGCAAGAGGGTGCGCATACGCCTCGATGGATCCCGCTTCATCAAGGTGCATCTGGACAAGAACCAGCAGACCACCATCGAGCACAAGGTACGACACTCACTATGTATATCCTCTCATTCTGCTCCGGTCCTCTTCTACGCCATCTATCTGTCTTTGGGTCACTTCCGCTGGGGTAACCACTTGAAATCGATTCCGGTAAGCCCACATTTTCCAAGTGAAAATGGGGTTTCTTCTATGATTCATTCTTGCGTTAAACAGTTTGGCTGTGGAATCATTTGCCAGCCCCCGTGTTTTTCCCTCCTACAACATTCTCAGACCCATATTCTCTCCTCCCTTTGCTCAAAAAATCTCACACAGGAGGCCTGAAGAAAATAATTTCATCAGGGCCTGTGTCATCTGTGAAGATGCTGTGTGGAAGTGTTTTTTTGAGGAGAGGAAGGAGTTAACATGGGTCTTGAATCATGTTGTAGAAGGAAGGAAACACAGAGGCCAGCAAATTGTTCCACAGCCGAGCTGTTGGAACTCAAGAACGACCCGTTCTCATGTGACAGATAATAACCATGTACATATGTTGGGCACGTGTTTCCCGACTATGCACCGGTGCCGGGGGATCAATGACGCTAGTTCCTCGGAGCATCTTCCATTGTAATAACCGTACAACAAGGACAGCATTCCCACCTGACGCCTGTGCTCTAAAGATTGCAATCCGTTTGTCAAGTTAGGAGAGTATCAAACAGACCGCTCGTTTCTACACAGAGTCAAGGGTTTAGTGGTCAACAAGCTTTTCGACATCCTTGTCAATATTAGTAAACAATATAATATGTTTTCAATCTTGAACCTCCTCGCCATCGCTGTATTCCTACATTTCGTCACCTCATTTCTTATTTGTCCAATAGACCATTTTAATTTTTATTCAATCTCCACTTTAAAATTAAAAATAAAGTAATAAAAATGTTAGGTAATCACTTAACTAGGAATTATTGAAACTAATGAGACCTTTACTGAAATAGTTTTATCCAACACCTATCATGTTTCATTGAAATCCTCCTGTAAAATTTTCTAACGGTTTATTGGACAAATATGAACTAAGGCGACAATTTAATAAAAGGCATCAATAGACCTCATTTATTTCCTAATATTTCCTTAATATTTATTTCATAATATTTCCTTTTCAAAGTAACCTATAGATTCCCGTTCTCACCTAATCTATTCTTTGGGTTTCTATTGCATAGATTCCATGGAATAGATCCTGGCTTTAGGCATGTGTATCATTTTAAAATGCAACTAAGTTGATCCTCTAACCGGCATGGGCTTGCTCCTCAATAGCAACATGAATGCAAGTGTGAGGTAGATTGAACTAGTGAACTGATAATGCCTTCGGTGTCCACACCATCAATGTCTGGATCCCATCCTCGTAAGGTGCAACAATTAATAACCGTAAATCATAGACATCCAAATTGATAGACCTGCCCATCAGGAAAACCGGAACAAACTATTTTGCCTGGAAAGGGGAGGTGACTGTCTCCGCTCTCTGTGATTTGGTCAATAAATGAATCTGATGGGTATAAGTGCAATTAGCTTTGTAATATTACTATTTAGTCCCTGAAAATAAAGTCTGCTTACGAATTTCTAATCCTTTTTACAATGGTGTGCAAATTGCTGGCGGCCTAAAAACTCCCAAATCGGGTAAACAAAAAAAAAGTTCAGGCTTATTTCTAAAATTGAATATTTTGTTACTCTATTTTAGTTAAAGACACTTTTTATAAATTATTTGCCTCGCTCACTTTTGCGTCACTATGCAGCCCGATTTGTAAACTTTTCGGTTAAAAATGAACATTCACACCCTGCGCAGAAAGTTCCACAATAGACTGCGCTGCAAACGTGGCCTTACTTTAGTGAATTTTACTTTTTAACCTCTGGGCGGCCGCTTGTCACCCGGTGGCCGCGGCATCTGCGCATGCGCGAGAAAATAATTCAAATATTTGAATAATATTTCCGACAACAAACTTTTGGTCTACGATTTTGGCCCTTATATGTACACAATTTGTATGAAGAACAATGTCAGAATCGCTTGCGCTGTCATTACTCTCGGAGACGCTACAAGTTTCATTCACCTTGTCACCCTGGAATATTTTTAAAACGATTTTTTCTATGACAATCGGCTGTCAGAATTTGCCGCGAATTTAACGGTCGCAATAAATGCGTGTATCGCGAATAAAACGATCATAAAACCTATTAATTTACGTAATAAATGCAAGTAATGTGGTTTTCGTAGATAGTTTATTGTGATGTGAACGTGTTTCAGTTAATAAAATATACAATAGCTCAAAATTTATCAACAAAACATTCAATTCAAAATTCAAAGTGGTGGTTTTTTAGTGTTTTTTGCGAAGTTCCGCGAATTTCCGCTAAATGGCCTGGCCTCCAACAAGTTAAAGTGAAAATTTTAGCACCATTGTCATTTGAAACTCGTTGAAATGAAAAAATAGCAACACTAAAAAGACACAAACACATACATCTATAGGATTTAGCCTGCAAGAGAATGAGATAGCATAATCGGTCTCCTTTGTGCGGTGCTTCGTAGTCTCTCACTCTTGTCTACTTTAGTTTCTTTAAACGTGTACCGTTTGTGAATTGCACACTCTTGATTTATTTATTTTTTTTGTTATTTCAATGTGCGCTCTTCAGTGGTCAATGTATGACTGATGTCGTAGTTTATTTAAAGCATTCTCTAGCCCTCTTGGTGCCAAAAATATGATCACATGGTTTGCCTCCAGCTCATTGAAATGATAGCCAGATTTTATTTTAGGGCAAGTCTTATTAATTTGCATGTCTATGCCATAAACATCCCCCCCATTGTCATAGAGAAGTGTCTCCATCATAGATAATAGAAATAAAGAGAGACGTGGTATGGAACATGCCAACTGTGTGAACTATCAAACCGGCTGTGCGATTTGCAGTAATTGGTTTGTGACGCTTTAGTGCGCGCAGTTTCATACTACTTGTGGTTCATGGCCCATCTCCCTCGTCGTACTTTCTATGGGTATTACCTTACCTAAGTTGTACATACATTCAATGAGATTTTTCACTAATACTGTGTTTGTTTGTTCCAGGTTGACACCTTCCAGTCTGTGTACAAGAAGCTGACAGGGCGAGAGGTTAACTTTGAATTCCCCGAGCCCTACCTGTAAATGAAACGTTACTTTTATATACGCTAAAATAAAGAAAAACAACTAATTCACACTGTTTTATTTGCCAAAACCTTTCAAAGTAATAATTATTGATACGCTAACGTCTGTCGTACACACTCACTTTACGTAATAGATACAAACGGAAGTGCTGCCATCTATAATATTCAAGAAGAACTACATATTGAAGTTTTAATTCAATAGTTTTTTACCTGCTAGTTAATAATTATTATAATAACTACAACTGAGCTGCCCCGGGAACCAACACCTCTGCCCACAGATCACCCCAAGTGGTTCAATACGTTTGGTGACTTTGCTGGAGCGGATGTGTTCTTGGGGTGAGGTCTGTTACACGTAAACACATTTATCCTCAGATTCCTACCTTTTTCCTTCCCAGAACTTCCTTTTCTATAAATACTCTTCACACAGCGTCTCCAAAGATGACATATGACCTGCTGGATGGAGCTAATGTAAAAACTGAAAATATGTAATTAATTTTTCAAGTAAAGAAGTTTAGTGTTTATTATTTGATATATTCAAATAGTCTTGGATGGCTACTTTTCCGTCCATAAAAATAAGTTGTGTTTCACTTTAAAAGTAAGACACTTACGGCCGCTGTTACCAATCCTACTAATCAACTGCTAAGTCCTATTTTTTGCATTTTGTTTATCCTGTTAAGCACTTGCATACTGCTTACTAACAACGTATGCATGGACACTGGAGGTCTAGATTCGTTCAAAATAAATAAATGTAGCTTCGTTTAACAAAAAAAATTAGAATCTTGCGAGAGCCTTGAAGGAGTAACCATCAGTTACTTATACCAAGGCGGGTAAGAGGTGGATTACCTACACTGCTAAGTCTCAACACTGCTTAAGCATCGCTTAATCTAAGGGTGGATTAAGCTCGACTGATCAAAGCAAAGTTATATAAAGTGTCAACAGAGTGGCGCTAATGCCACGAGATCTTATTAAATTAATCATATAATATAACCACAAGGTATGCCGCGTCCGGCTTCTTTAGATTAAGCAGTGTTTAGACTTAGTTTCGGCTTAGGGGTCGTCATAAATGAACTAATACCGGGGTCGTCCATTAATCACGTGAGGCCCGAAAGGGGGGGGGTCGGAAAATATCACCGGGGGGGGGGGTGTAATGAGATATCACGTGTATTTATTTTTCGTGATAATATTCTGAAAATTTCAAATTTGTAATAAAAAAAGACACGTGATTTGGAGGGGGAGGGGGTTAGTCCAAAACCTCACCACGGGGGGGGTTAAAAAGTTACTAAAAAACATCACGTGATTAATGGACGACCCCTTAGCAGTATATATTAGTAGGATTGGGAACAGCGGCCATTATGCTATATTAGTTGACTGAGCATAGCCAAGTCTTTTTTTTATGTTACTACCTCAAGAGTCCCATCTGGAGCCAGTGAATCTATGGGATCCCCAATTGGGGTATGTTGTGGGGCTGAAGGCAGTAGGGAGGGAGATGGAGAAGTAAGTACCTGGCTATTCAGATCTGGTCACTAAACATGGCTAAAGCCATTTCAAGCAATGTTTCAATTCTGAATGGTGGTCTTACACCAAGGCAATACTGAGAGTATCTTCCACTCTTGAACGTGCTGCAAATATATTATTTTTCAATTAATTAATTGTGAAATAATCAAATAAAATTTATTTGCCCGTGACCTTTGGATTGCGAGTCAAAAGGCCTACCGCGGAGGCCGTCCTGTTTAACTCGACTGTTTGGTATTCCTGTTTTAACTAGACCGTTTTACATTTCATCTGACTGTAAAGTTGTACATTCCCGTTTCTAAAATCTGCTGCATCCACTTTATTATTCAAGTAAGCCTTATGTGGAACTTATACTATCTACTTTTGCCGTGCGGCTAGTCTCCCTGTCGTATCGTGGCGACTCTCCACAAGGCCACTTCATTATCAAGCGATTAATATCGCATGCAACTAGCAGAACACGTGCTAGTGTCGAAATAATTCAAAAATAGCTCGTTGTTCATGTTCAGCAACCAGTTTATGCGGCAACTGTCCTTTTCATGGTCGATTTTTGTCAAGGTAAAAAGTCGAAAGCTAGTCTACTTTGGCGCTTGCAATTTCAGTCACCTGCGGCCTATCGAAACAACAATTTATGTCTTTCGTTATTTGTTTTTGGGGTGTTATGCCGTGTTGCGCTACCTCCTTCTTTAGCCAACGTTTCGGACATCGTTGCAGTGTCCATCATCAGGGCAGATCCGGTAGATGTTCAATTTTTAGTCGTGAAGTGTGTGCTTATTTACTTTGAAGCGATACCGTGTCACCAGCTCCACTAACTTTCACCAGTACAAAATAATCGTGACAAGCAGTGGCGTCATCGCCGCGGAACGGAATAGAAAGTTCATTAAAACGTGGTATTTATGCTAGCCAGGGGCAAGTCCGTTTGCGAGATGCCGACGGAAGTGGCTCCATCTCTTAATGAATTCTAAAATTAGAAATCACAATGGTAAGAATTTAAGAGATAGAATTACAATGGTTAAAGCAAATTTAGTCAATATAAAAAAATGGTTTACCACGAGCTGGCGTTACTTTATACTTAGACATGGTTTTTTGCTCTATTAATATAAACTGAATTTTGCTAGAATTAGAATTACAATGGTTAAAGCGAATTCAGTCAATATAAAGTTATAACACAAAATGGTTTACCACGAGCTGGCATTACGTATACTTAGACATGTTTTTTTGCGTTTAGCTTTGATGTAGCCGTCAATCACCGGATACCAAGAGCTATTGAGCTTAGCTCCGTCGTCTCTATTAATATTAAAAGTATTTTTGTAGATTTCAATTGCCTCCGTAATTAGGCGTGCTCTATAAGTTTTGGGTCTTCCCAGGACCTCAGGAACAAATCCAAAGTAATGGCCGGTTTCGATTAAGTGCTCAGCGATTGCCTATTTATCAGGGTGGCCGAGTTTGCAAGCACGAAAGTGTTCTGCTATCCTTTTGGAGATCGTCCGCTCTGTCTGACCTACATAAACCTTGTCACATCCGGAACAGCTGAGTTTATACACTCCATCTGCTTCCTGAGGAAACTTAGTCTTTGCAGACCTCAGTAGGTCTTGAATTTTAGTTGTGGCACCGAAGACGTGGAGTGGAGTGAATTAAGATGATTCAGAAATTCATTCAGTTTCTCTGTTCCATGAGGCCAGATGGCGAAGACATCATCAACATAACGCCACCATACCTTGGGAACAGCTGAAGCTGTGTCGAATGCCACTTCTTCAAATTTCTCCATAAAAAAGTTGGCAAGTACTGGCGACAACGGACTGCCCATCGCAACTCCTTCCACTTACTCAAAAAGTTCACCCTGGAATGCAAAATATCCCGTTTTGAGACAGTGTTCAAAAAGTTTGCAAATGTCATCCTCATAGATCTCCCTGAGCATTGTCATTGAGTCTTCTAGAGGCACATTTGTAAAAAGGGACACTGCATCAAAACTGACTAGGATATCGCCTTCCTCAGTCTTGACCTTTTTTAGCTTACTGATCAGATCTGTGGAATCCTTGATCCAAGATTCAGTTTTACCAGTTTGCATCTGCAGCAATCTCGAAAGGTGTTAGGAGAGTTTGTACGTCGGTGCACCAATAGCACTAACAATTGGTCTCATTGGGATATCCTTTTTATGTATTTTCGGAAGACCGTACAGGGTAGGAGTTCTGGAGGCTTTTACGAAAAGCCCAGAACGATCCTCTTTCCTAATACTGGAAGCTTTTATTAACTCCCTTGTCTTCAGGTCAATTTTGTTGGTGGGAGTGCCGGTATCGCACAATAAGTCTTCCATCTTTTTAATGTAATCTACAACAATTTATGTGGTGAATTTAACGCTGATCGACTAGCGTAAATTCCACATTACTTTGACTATATGGCTAACTTTGAAAGAGTTATAAAGGTACAGAAAGCGCCAAACTTCACATTGCTAGTCAATCCAAGGGAGCCTGCTAAGCCTCAATACAAAGGACTATCCCATTAAAGCTGTGTTTTCAACAATTCCCCCAGTTTTCCAAAAAATAAATTTCTTCGCTTATTCGAATGAGAATCGGACATTATGCACCCTTTTAAAATTCACGTCCTTGACTTCCAAGATTTTTCATTCTGCGGTCTAGAAGTGGGAACTTTACTTTATCCCTCTCTAAACAAATATCCTCTCTCCTATCAAGCGTTATATAAAATTGCCTCCCCTCCATTCAACATCTCATCTCTTCAAGCCTGAACTCGACTCCAATGTTCGCCTATTACCCATAGTTGGGTCAATTTGACAAACCATAATTTTTAATTAGAGTCCCTTATGAATAAAACCACAAATAGATACGCAGACAAAGATTGTGACTACAAGTTTTTATTTATCGTTTATTACAAGTGGTGAAGCAGGACAATCCGATGTGTCCATTGCAATTTGCTGGGACTCCGTTTCGGTGGTGATTTGGCTCTGGTCTATCTCTTGGATGATAATGGGCATATTCATAGTTCCCACGGTGCTGTCCTGAAAGGAGATCTCCACTTCAGCGGGCTCTGATGTGGCAAATTCCATCACGGTGTTAAGAGTCTCGTTACGTGTCTCCCAATTCAGTCTGGGGGTAAGGTTCGGGATATCTTCGAGGTTAGGTTCAGTGGCACCCTGTCCAATTCTCCTTCGCCGGCTCCTTAGAAATGAAAAAATAATATGATTATTAAAATTTATAACTAGGTGTATGTATTATAGTATATTAAACCTGCTGCCCAGGTTTTACACCCATTTGAGCGATAGCTTCCCAAATTTGGGTAGAACCTATAATACCCTTTAGCGATAGACACCCAAATTTGGGTAGAACCTATAATACCCACTTAGCGATAGATATCCAAATTTGAGTAGAACCTGTAATACCCTTTAACGATAGATACCCAAATTTGGGTAGAACCTATAATAAAAACCCTTTAGCGATAGATACCCAAATTTGAAATAAATTGGAGTAGAACCTATAATACCCTTTAGCAATAGATACTCAAATTGGAGTAGAACCTTTATTACTCTTTAACAATAGATATCCAAATTGGAGTAGAACCTTTATTACTCTTTAACAATAGATATCCAAATTTGGGTAGAACCTATAATAAATACCCTTTAGCGATAGATACCCAAATTTGGGTAGAACCTATAATACTCTAGCGATAGTAACCCGAATTTGGGTAGAACCTATAATACTCTTTAGCAATAGATATCAATATTTGAGTAGAATCTATAGTACTCTTTAGCGATAGTAACCCAAATTTGTGTAGAAGCTTCAAATTTAGCGGTAGATAAAAATGAATTTGTTCAGAACTTCTCCCAATCAACTAATTTGTTTAATAGCTAACTTGAATAAATTTCTATGGAATACCAAAAGACATCACTAATGTTCCTATGGAATATTCTAGATAATGTTCTGTATCATGCAGTCTGGCATGCACACGCCATTTTAAATTGTTAAAAATTGAAAATATGTTTACATGTTAAAAATTGCATCTTTCAACGTCTATGATGGTAGATATATCCAGTAGACCATAAACTAGTCCTGTGTCGAGCCACCAAAGCCCACACGGTTACAATTTGGGAAGTGGGAATGGGTACCGCCGCCCTGGGAACCATTTATTGGATAACCAAATACATATAAAGCATAATATGTATGAAATATTACATCAAATTTTTTGTCAAAATCAAAGTTCTGCATAAATAGATGCACATAACTTACCCCTTTATTTTTTTATTTTTGTTCCCTTTGGCTGCCGGCTTCATGAATATTTCTTCTTTCTTGCCTTTTAAAAGAAAAATACAATAAGACATTGTTGATAATAATTTAACATCATCACTAGAAACTTAATTTTTTAAAAGGCGAATAAAATAAAAAGTATTTGTTGAATTGACAAAATTTATTTTTTAATAATGAGAACATAATTTTTAGTTTTAAATCCTTCAGTTTTAAAGAAAACCACTGTAACGTGGTCTCTGAAGCTCCTCTACATGATCTAACATGCAGCCCCGGATCTAGGGGGGCAAACCGGGGCGCCTGCACCGGGCGGCCTCTGAAGCTCCTCTACATGATCTAACATGCAGCCCCGGGTCTAGGGGGGCAAACCGGGGCGCCTGCACCGGGCGGCCTCTGAAGCTCCTCTACATGATCTAACATGCAGCCCCGGGTCTAGGGGGGCAAACCGGGGCGCCTGCACCGGGCGGCCTCTGAAGCTCCTCTACATGATCTAACATGCAGCCCCGGGTCTAGGGGGGCAAACCGGGGCGCCTGCACCGGGCGGCCTCTGAAGCTCCTCTACATGATCTAACATGCAGCCCCGGGTCTAGGGGGGCAAACCGGGGCGCCTGCACCGGGCGGCCTCTGAAGCTCCTCTACATGATCTAACATGCAGCCCCGGGTCTAGGGGGGCAAACCGGGGCGCCTGCACCGGGCGGCCTCTGAAGCTCCTCTACATGATCTAACATGCAGCCCCGGATCTAGGGGGGCAAACCGGGGCGCCTGCACCGGGCGGCCTCTGAAGCTCCTCTACATGATCTAACATGCAGCCCCGGGTCTAGGGGGGCAAACCGGGGCGCCTGCACCGGGCAGCCTCTGAAGCTCCTCTACATGATCTAACATGCAGCCCCGGGTCTAGGGGGGCAAACCGGGGCGCCTGCACCGGGCGGCCTCTGAAGCTCCTCTACATGATCTAACATGCAGCCCCGGATCTAGGGGGGCAAACCGGGGCGCCTGCACCGGGCGGCCTCTGAAGCTCCTCTACATGATCTAACATGCAGCCCCGGGTCTAGGGGGGCAAACCGGGGCGCCTGCACCGGGCGGCCTCTGAAGCTCCTCTACATGATCTAACATGCAGCCCCGGCTCTAGGGGGGCAAACCGGGGCGCCTGCACCGGGCGGCCTCTGAAGCTCCTCTACATGATCTAACATGCAGCCCCAGGTCTAGGGGGGCAAACCGGGGCGCCTGCACCGGGCGGCCTCTGAAGCTCCTCTACATGATCTAACATGCAGCCCCGGATCTAGGGGGGCAAACCGGGGCGCCTGCACCGGGCGGCCTCTGAAGCTCCTCTACATGATCTAACATGCAGCCCCGGATCTAGGGGGGCAAACCGGGGCGCCTGCACCGGGCGGCCTCTGAAGCTCCTCTACATGATCTAACATGCAGCCCCGGGTCTAGGGGGGCAAACCGGGGCGCCTGCACCGGGCGGCCTCTGAAGCTCCTCTACATGATCTAACATGCAGCCCCGGATCTAGGGGGGCAAACCGGGGCGCCTGCACCGGGCGGCCTCTGAAGCTCCTCTACATGATCTAACATGCAGCCCCGGGTCTAGGGGGGCAAACCGGGGTGCCTGCACCGGGCGGCCTCTGAAGCTCCTCTACATGATCTAACATGCAGCCCCGGATCTAGGGGGGCAAACCGGGGCGCCTGCACCGGGCGGCCTCTGAAGCTCCTCTACATGATCTAACGTGCAGCCCCGGGTCTAGGGGGGCAAACCGGGGCGCCTGCACCGGGCGGCCTCTGAAGCTCCTCTACATGATCTAACATGCAGCCCCGGATCTAGGGGGGCAAACCGGGGCGCCTGCACCGGGCGGCAGTTTAAGGGGGCGCCAAAATCGTAATTTATACGTTTGATTGAAAAAAAACTTGACTCAAAAAGTGGCTGGCATCCAGCGCACGTTGTTATATCGATTTTATGCATTTGATTTTAGAACGTCCTGTTAGTTTTTGAACACATCCTAAGTTGATTTATGAATGTATCCTAAGTTGATTTTGAATGCGTGCATAGTGTATACTTCTATAGTGTTCTACGTTAAGTATACTGTTCTACACCGCCATGGTGTAGAGCAACACGCCGGCTTCCTGAAGACCTGTGATCTTCACCGCCGTAGTCTCCTGACCTTCTTCACTCTCATCACGCAGCAGCAACACTATCAGCATCACTGTCACTCCGCTCCACTCCGACCTCGCTACGTAGCGCGAGGTCGGCGACTGACTCATCACTGACTGACGCCTTTTATTTCACGTCCCGACTACCGATCCGGCCCGCTCCCTCAAATATATATACAGGGTGGTAAGGGACGTACTTTAACCAGTGATTCCTGACATTATTTGGAGTAAAAAATTTAAGTGAAATTTTGGTCTCTAGTGACTTTTTGGATGACTTTTTTTTTTCAAATTTGTTTTCTTCAAAATCAAACAAAAAAAATTTATTCTGCATGTCGTCACTGGTCACTCAGCCGAGTAACCGACCAACCCCTAACCGCGCCTCCAACTATCCAACACCTATCATTTTTTTAATGTTTTTTGTAGAAAAAATAATAAAAAACACCAAAAATGTCACCGGAGACCACAATTTTATTTACATTTTTTACTACAAATAATGTCAGGAATCACTGGTTAAAGTAAGTCAAGTACGTCCCTTAACACTGTATAAAATAGTTGTAGATTATATTCGTAGTCCTCCTCACTAGAAGATCCTGTGCTGAGAGGGATTATGTTTTGGATAAGTTTTCAGCAACTTCTATCGTACAACTTCATGGTTTGGGTAAGGTTTTTCAGAAACTTCTAAGATGACATTTTTAATATACTTGATAAATTCTTTTTCCGATGTAATTTAAAACTTGAAATTAAGTTATTTATTTGTATCTTTGATTAAACAATATTATTAAAAAATAAATCGGCAACAGTCTTTATTTTATTCGCCTTTAAAAAAAGGAAGTTTGTAGGCCGCACTCTGTAAAACAACAAAGTAATAGAAAACGGACCATACAGAAAATCTAATTGAACATCAGACCTTGTAAAATTCAGTTGGTCCCAAAGACTGCGGTGGAATGGACATGCTGAAAGTATATGTGTGTGGGTGCCCAAATGGAAGTGACTCAAAGTTGGACCGAGGAAGAGGTGGATAGACTGTATGGAAGAGGAGCAGGACAGGAAAGACTGAGGAGTGGAGGCAAATGGCGAGGGTTCACAGCCAATGGAGAGCTTTGTGGAGGAGGTCAAACCCCACTCTGGGATCAGCCGCGGTTCAATGACTTTTTCAGGCCGGGGCAGAAATTCGACACTGGCGCCCCCTCTCGCCAGCGTTTGAGAGGGGGGCGTTGCTGTCAAGTGGTGCCTCTCTCAAGTCACTTGCGTTTATTAGGCTCAGTTTGTGTAGCCCCTAGTTTTAGATGCGACGGGGATCCCCCTGGCAGAGACACCACATACACTATGCACGCGTTCAAAATCGACTTAGGGTACGTTCATAAATCAACTTAGGATGTGTTCAAACACCAACTGGGCTTTTAAAATCAAATGAATAATGGATAGAACAATGTGCGCTGGAGGCCAGGCGCTTTATGAATCAAGTTTTTTTTTCAAGCAAACATATAAATTACGATTTTGGCGCCCCCTAAAACTGCCACCTGGGGCAGGCACCCCGGTTTGTCCCCTCCTAGATCCGGGGCTGCCTGGGATGTACGTAATGATAATAAAATATTTACCTAAGTCGGAATCAACTCCGACCATTTCTTCAAGAGAGGATGTGATTTCGTTGATAAAATCCAACTTAACGTAGCTCAGTTCTCTGCACGGCTCCCCCTTATTGTTACCTGCCAAATATCAAACAAGTTATTGTACTCTTATTGTACAAAATAAACAAAGTACAAAGGATAATTCAGGTACATCCTACTTCTTACATTTAACCCAATTAACAATAAGTAAAGTACACATTAAATGAAATAATGTAAATATACCTACCGAAGAGACAGACAGAGAATAAAGAAGAAAAAGACATAGGTATTTAATATACGAAAACTATTAGTTTAAGGAAGGGATAATTTACAGTGCCCTTGAGGTGTTTTTCGCGAAAATGGCGCTATATAAATTAGCCTAATATTATGGGGAAACCAAGGTTTTTTGGTGTGACCTGCGAGCACTTCTGATGCGGTCTATTGCAAGCACCGTAAAAAAAATTACATTACGCCAGAAATGTTTTTTTTTTTCACAGTGTGTCAGATACATCTTAAAGTTAGTTAAATAAATATAAAATCATTTATGTTTAGTGGAAATCTAGTTGCAGACCATAAATATTCTGTAAAATGCAGGAAAACCATTCGCGTGTTCTGATATAAAATTCTTGTTGCAGACTGCAAATATCGGAGGAAAACCATTTTCGTGTTCTCGGTGTAATTTTAATTAAAGCTGGAGGACTCGCGTACAGATTCACTCATAAGTATGGTATTATAGACAGTCCTGATTTATTAAACCTAATTACCTTCCACATACCTACTAGGACTACTCGATCCAAAATTCTTTTTAATTGCAACAAAAATATCAGGACTGAGTCATTTAGATACTCGCTTATACCTAGATTGCATGCTGTTGGCAATGCTTTCTCAGAAGTAGTAGATGTGTTCAACTGCACCGAATATAGTTATAAGAAGGCTATAATATCATACCTCAATGACAATAATTAATGCTAGGTATAATAGTGTTCGTCTGCACGGCGTCTATATCATACTCTAATATAGATTCCAAACTGCTTGCTTCATTTATATTAACTATCAGACAGACTAGTTAAGTGATAGCTAATAATGTATAATTTTTTTTTCAAAATTATTATTTTTAAACCAAAGATTTATTATTGATTCTCTAACTGGCAGCCCTGAAAAGCTGAACTAATTAGCAGTACCTGTAGTAATTTTAAACTTCAGTCATTTCAACTGAAGGTAACAATAATATCATTACTAAGTTAGTCCATTTTAGCCAATTCCTAGAATCCAACAATACGTACAAATAAAAGTAAAGTAGGTATATTATACTTGATGTTGAGAATTTTTCTAAGAATTCACCTTTATTTACTTATGTTTATTCTGCATAAAAATGTGTATTTTGTATGAGCTCATATTCTTTTTTGTTTGTTATAAACATATTTGTATCCTATAACTAAATACTAGTTGTTATCATACCATATGTACTTTGTTTAATGTACACTATTGTAATTACCCTCCTATGTACCACTGTGTATCATGTATCACCGGATGTAATAGCCATTTTATGGCGTTGAAATAAATAAATAAGTGAAAACCAGTTTTGTGTTCAGAATGAAACAATACAATTCCATTTTCGGATTCATCTGCTGATAAATTTCGAAGTAAACCATTCTCAAGCTCCAAGTGTAGGGCCCACCAAAAACACAGCACATTTACCACGCAATTACCACCTATTAGCTACTTGTACTCCAATAGGACGGGTGCCGCACTACAATGCAATTCATTCAGTTTCCGACAGCACGACAATTTGTTAACAATTAGGCCCTTCGTTCATGGAGATACTTACAATCTACGTAATGAAACGTTGGACGCCACTGAAACGTATCATGTTCGTATAAAATGTAACCTTGCGGCAGAGCAGAGACCAGGGCTCAAGATAGTGGGCCAAGTAGTTATCTGTCATGTAGGTAGGGTTTTCAGTCAAATAAAAGAAGAGGAACTTTATAAAAATGTATTGAATCCAAACCAAAAAGCAACAAGGAAGTGTACAAACTTCATACCAAGGTAACAAAAGGAAATATAAAAAATACACATACCAGATGGACTCCTAATGGACACGCTAAACTAACTATACGGAAATAACCCCGGTAGACGAACGCGATCTTGCTTCGCAGTGAGAGAGCACGAGACGGGACGGGAACTCCAGTCTTCCCATATGGGAACGGCGCGGAATCCAGAGCACCAAGGTCGTCCTTCTAATTGGGCAGAAGGCCGCTATACCTCCAAGGAGCGCATTCAGCCACGGGCCATCTCGACGAACTCCAATCAAAAGGCACGTGGCCCCCAACAGTATCCAAGTCTGGCGTATTACGGTTAGCAGACCGTGACTTTGCGACGCGGGGTCGTGAAGGCATATTATAGTAGCCAACACCAGGACCAATTCACTTCACGATTCCTTTTCCAGAAATAATTCCACAAAACGGCCAACCAGCCACATCGGAAAAAAGTGGGACTTTCACGTCATCCACTATAAATAACTCGTACACGAACCTCGCGTGTTACGTAAAAACACCCCGCGTTCTTTTAGGTTTAAAATCGACTTAGATTCTCATGATAAAATCCAATAAAATACTTTTCCAGTGAGTGACCAATTTCCGACCCAACTGCCCAAGTTGATCGGAAGGAAGTGTCCATAAACAAAAAAGGAAACTCTCTCTTTTCCAAAAATTACCAGTGTCCAAAAAAAACACCATAGACAAAATAACCACCTAAGCAAGAACTGCATTAGTCACATAATTATTTATGTGACAGTAATTGTGACGAAACCACAAGTACCCTGCTGATATACTACTTTTTAATGCTAGTCTCCGTCACGGCGCTATCCGAAATATACTGAACTTACCGCCAAATAATTCAATATATACTAGTGTTTCATTCAACAATTACTGCTTATTACATTTTTCCACCTGAAAACAACCAACTTTATTTTTTGTGAGAAAGGCATTGTAAGTGCTAAATTTAAGCTAGGTGACGTCGAGACAAATTATGTCTACATTTGGTGAAATACGTTAACTTGTCAAATATTAATTATAAAGAGCAGTTGACCAGATATCAGAAGGATGCGGGTTCAAGTCCCGTCGGGCATCTATCTTTTCTCGGGAGATTTTTTCAATGTAGATGAGTGTTTCAGGCTAATAATTATTGCTTATAATAATTGTTACACTTTGTGCTATGCATAAAAATCTTGTCTTAAACATTAGTTTACCAATTAAAAATAATGACAATTTGAAATATTGATTTGTTTGCTTCGGGTATTAGTAAGTAGTACATCAAATAAGATATAAGAATACATAGTTAACAGACAGGTGACAGACGCTTCTGTGCAATATCTCCCTTTGTGTCTATTATCCATGTATCTACAACTCTGGCCTTGATCAGCAGAAGTAGATGGAGAACATAGTATGATATTCTTACCGGGTAACCGGCACTTGGCCTTGTGATACTCCTGCAGGGCTGAGGAGATGGGGTCCAGCAGGGCTACGGTCTCATGAAGCTCCCCCGTGCTGTTGAGAGACGTGAACATGTTAGCCCCTCGGCACGCGGGACCTGAAAATCACACAAAACAGTCTTTCATCAGGGCGATACCGAGAATATCTACCATTCATGCCATTTAGGATGATTTCAAAGAGAAAAATCGAAGGTGCCAGTCATTCAACCAATAAACCGATACAAGTACATTGTGGGCGTATCCGTGTGCCCAAAGTAATCTCAATTTTCCTCACTTTTGGTTAAATTTATAAAACACTGAAAAATTTATTGAACAGATATAATCAATTAATGGCCTGTCTGGGGCCTAGGAGTTGAAAGTTCTTATATGTTATATAAATTGTGACGCCAGTTTTCTTTCAAATCGATGTAGTATCTTAAGAGGATTTTATTATTTTATTTAAACAACTTTATTACATTACATTGGTGATGTACTGTGCCTGTCCCACTAGAACAGTGGTCGTCACACTTTTCTGGTCAAGGGCCACATAGGACAATGTGAGGTATCACCGCGGGCCGCACACTTATGATTTTTGGGGGGGGGGGGGGTTGTATCTTTTTGTAGCAAGTTGAAAAAGCTTTTTAAGTACCGGGTTGCTACACCTCCTTCCTTTTTGTGTTTGTGATGTAGTGTCAATTCTTAATAATAATAATGCACGTAATGGAATCTTTCAGTTCAATTTTCATCCAATTCCCCAACTATTGAATGTGTGAATTTGCGCACACGTGATAAAAATTATTGCAATACATACAATAACAAAAATTAACCAATATTAAAGTTTACTTTGCTTTAATTAGTACATGATAAGCATGTTTTTTTGGTCTTTTTTAGGCCCTTTTGTACCTACACTGTGCCATCTCTACGCCCTCTAATTTTCTCTGGGTCTTCTACTGCCCCCCTGAAAGTCTCAAACGACCACAAGGGGGCGTTATCGCCCACGTCGAGAACCTATGGCGTACACTATGTGTTCAAAAACCAACTGGGCGATTTGAAATCAAATGTCAATCAATTAAAATCATGTGGGTACGTAGACAAAATATTTGAAATAAAACGGATTATATAATTGTACATGAAAAAATATATATTTAAAAAGAAAACGCCAGATATTTGTGCGGGCCGCAAAAAACCGGATAGTAATTTGTACATGAAAAAATATATATTTAAAAAGAAAACGTCAGATATTTGTGCGGGCCGCAAAAAACCGGATAGTAATTTGTACATGAAAAAATATATATTTAAAAACGGATATTATAATTGCACGTGCAAAAATATATCTTTAAAAAGAAAACGGCAGATATTTGTGCGGGCCGAGAAAAAAAAAGATACTATAAAATTGTACATGAAAAAAATATTTAAAAAGAAAACAGCAGATATTTGTGCGGGCCGCATAAAAACGGATAGTATAATTGTGCATGAAAAAAAAAACATTTTAAAAGTAAACAGCAGATATTTGAGTGGGAAGCAAAAAACGGAAAGTATAAATGTAAGTACATGAAAAAAATATATTTAAAAAGAAAACGGCAGATATTTGTGAGGGCCGCAAAAAACGGAAAGTATAATTGTACGTGAAAAAAAAAATATTTTAAAAGAAAACGCCAGATATTTGAGCGGGCCGCACAAACATGCGCCACGGGCCGCATGCGGCCCGCGGGCCGCAGTTTGACGACCACGGCACTAGAAAATCCCGTGTTGACAGCAGGAGCAGTTTTAACAGAAGCAGTTCACAACAAAAGTTAAAACACAAAATTACATTTAATATTAAAGACAATCAGCATCGTACTGTACGAGCTATTCGTAATTTGAGCTTGCGTCTCGGTGTGGTTACTGGATAAATATTGCCAGTTTTAAAAATTAAATTACGACTGGCTCATCAGTTCCATTTGAAATACATATTCATTTCATAAATAGGTTTTAATAAAAATGTTGATGTTTGATCTGTCTTGGCTGGTGATGACTTCGTGTCTAATTTATATTCCAAACTAGCTGGTACCCAGCACGCATTGCTATGCCATTTAATAAAGAAATTGTTTCTCCCTGCGTGTCCTTTCCCATTCGTCCCGTTCCCCTTCCGCCTCTCCTTCCTCTCCCGCGGCCCCTTCCCCTCTCGCATTCCCACTCTGCCTCCTCCACCTTCCCTCTCCCCAAAACTCTCTCTTCCCCCCCTCCCGAGTTCCCCTTCCCCCTCTTAGATTTCCCTCCACCCTTCTCATTCCATACATTCAGTCCCGTACATTTAGTTTTCAAACAGCCCGCGTACCACCTATTGGAATTTTTTGTACAAATTTCATAATGCCAGAGCTCACCAGTAGTTTCATACAAACCTTGTCCTGACAATAAAGCACAGAAAGAGAAGAATTATCCAATTAGTAATGCGCGTACATACATTTCGGCAATTCATTTTTATTTATATAGATATAGATAATTTATATGGAGTGTACCTATATTCATTTGTTGTCAAAAAAACAAATATAACCAAATTTCAAATGAAACCAGCGGCAGACTTTCATGTAAGTGCACCCAGGGAGCTCTGTTACACTTAAATTATGCCTCATTGATCCCAAATACTCTAAATGCGCACCCAATAATTGTACACATTTTGACGTTTCCATTGACATTTCCCGCGTGAGAATGGGTCGTTTCTGTGATTTTCTTTTAACATGAGCTCCACACAGAAGGCCCTGAGGAAAATAATTTCCCTCAGGGCCTATGTCATCTTTGGGGATGCTGTGTGGAGGGTCTTTTTTAAGGAAAGGAAGGAGAGGAGAGTTCTGGGAAGGAAAAGGGTTTAAGGGGTGGGTAGGAATCTGGGGTTCAGTGTGTCCTGGTCATCCGCCTCCAGGACCTAGACAAACCTCACCCCATAAACCCGGGCACCCCATAAGTGACCTATGGCAGAGGTGTAGGTTATCCAATAAAGGTTCCCAGGGCGGCGGTACCTATTCCCGCCTCGCAAATTGTGATTCATTCTTGTCTTCAATAGCTCGGCTGTGTTTCCTCCCTCCTACAACTCTTAGAAACCCAGATATTGAGAAAGCAACAAATCTATTTGGCAATAAATAAAATTAATAATAATTTTATGAAATACATAAAAGTTAATAAAACTAGTATGTATGTGTATTAGTAATCATCTATTTATAGAAAGGAGAGTGTCTGTGGCGGGAGGGTGGCGTGAATTCAGTATGTATACAAATCTACAGTTTTATTGATTGATGAAATTTTGCTCACTTCAAAACAAGAAATTTTAAAAAACTCTGCGAAAAGTTCGGGCAATACCGGGGACTTCCAACTAGTTTATTATAAAGTTATACCTTCAATGTACTTCCTGAAGGGCTTCTCCAGGCCGTAGTCGCGCTCCGTGGCCACAAACTTGAAGAGCCCGTCCCGCAGCAGCCAACTCAGCACGAACAGCACATCCAGCTTCCTCTCACTCTGTGCCCACTGCCTGAACACCAGGAGCCAGGGCAACTGATAAAAAATAATTAAATAAACAAACAGATATATTACAGTGGTGGCAGCAGACAATCGTCTTTCAATTCATTCATTCGTTCAATTCATTCATTTAATTCACCCAATTCAACCGATTCAATTAATTCAATCAATTTAATTCCATTATTTCAGGAATCGGGAATCAATTTAATTCAATCCATTCAATTCAATTCCACTATTTCGAGAAGCGGGAATCAATTCAATTCATCCAATTCAATCAATTCAATTTAATTTAATTCCATTATTTCAAGAACCGGGAATCAATTCAATTTTTATTTATTTATTTATTCTTAGTACATTTACATTACAAAGGTTTAATATAAATATTGTCCTCCACACTAGCAGCCTTACTAAAAAACCCAGTGAAAATTTTATTCAAATGACAAACGGTCGCGGATGTGAAAACATTACTAATTAAAAAATTGTTCATGGAAAAAAATACACTTGGTTTACACGGCCTGAGAGGGTAGTTTATCTCTGTTTTAGTAATGATATCTGAACAAAATTTGAAATTTTTCCAAAGTATTTTGAATGTTCTATATATTTCTTATTTTTGAAGGTGTCGTAAAAACAAATACCATTTATGAAAATTACCTTTTAGATTTGTGTAATTGAAATACACTTTAGTTTTTAAAAACTGCCATATATTAAGATTCAAACGTGAAAAAAATGGAATTTTTTTTTTACCAAAACATATTTGATGAAAGTGTACAGAAATTTATAAAAAAACAAAATTTAAAAATACGGACCTTTTATATAATGAATTTGGAACGAAACTGTCACCTCACTTTTTCCTCGTGCATACAATAAAAAAATGATAAAAAATTTCAAAGTTTTTTTATTGCCAAAAAACTAACCTAAAAAAATAATACCGACTTTTATAACAGATTTCTTGCAACTCTAAAGACGTTAATTTCATTGATACGTTTAGGAACAGATGTATTATATATTAATATTTTTTAAAAACACCACTTTTATGAAATTCTCATAAAATAAAATCCTTTAAATGTAAATTTGAATTTTCATGTTTTACATAAAATACTTATTGACATTTCAATTTTCAAAGTATGATTATGGTTATTATAACTTGACTAAAACTTATTAAAAACCACAAAAAACACGGTAAATATATCAATTATGCGAATGTAATAGCGAATTAGTCATATTAATAGATATTACGATCAGATTTGTGTAATATTTCACACACACCCGCGGAGTGAGTTTTTTTTGGCAGTTTCAACGCGAATGACGAATGCGAAGGCGCCGCCACCTAGCGGTTCTGTAGGAAAACAAACAATTAAATTATGTACACTATGAAAAATTGCATTGTTGCCAGATATAAAATACATTTTAAGATCAAATCTTATTAGTAATGTTATCGTGTTTTAGTGTATTTTGGTTTTATTCATGTTGCTGCTGCAACACAGGTTATCGGCCGTGCTGTGGTTTTTTTTAGTAAGGCTGTTAGAGTTCATCTGTGTTGTAGATTGTAGAGGACATTTTTCACTTATAAATTATAAATTGTGAATAGTAAAACAAAAGAGTGTTCATAGTATATAAAAAAGAGAAACAATAAAAATCAAAATATAAAATCGACTTCAATTCGACAAAATTATAAAATAAAAGTTAAAAGGATTGTAGCCAGTTCCTTATGTTTTTTTTGTATTCAATAATATTAGTTGTTTTATATTGTGTAGGAAGAGAATTGTATAGTTTTATAGCCTGGTATCTGTAGTGTTTTTGTCCAAAGGATGTGTTTGTTTTTGGTATTTGTAGTTGGTGAGCATGTCTTGTTCTAGTATTGCGAGAATTTTGTGAAGTGGTAAATGTGGTTAAGTTCTTGTAAAGGAAAGTTAGTATTTGTTTTGAATATAATTTTTTAATTTTCAGTACTGGGAATTTTTCGAATATGATTGAAGTGGGTGTTAGTATTGGTAATTTAAGTATTACTTGTATAAGGGTTTTTTGAGCTTTAAACAGTGTATTAATGTATTTTTACTGGCACAGCCCCAGGCAATTTGTGCAAGTGCAAGGTATATATTTTTTTATATCACATGTTTAAAACATTTCTCAAGTTTTTAAAAAAGTAAATCAACTTGTTTAATTTTCCTATTACCGAATCTATATGTCTATTCCATTTTATATAACGGTCGAAGTATATACCAAGATATTTAATATTTTCCGTTTGTGTAATTGGAGAATTGTGTAATTGTAATTCATCCAATTCAATCAATTCAATTCAATTTAATTCCATTATTTTGAGAACCGGGAATCAATTCAATTCATTTCAATCAATTTTATTTATTTTATTGTACATTGTATAGTATTTTTGTGATATTTCATCCGCCATGCTAGGGTGTCCCTGTGTTATGGCGGGTGAAGTTTACAGATTGGAAATCATACATGTTATGGTGGATAAATTAAATTATATTATAAGCAATACAAATTAAATTAAATTGCAAATATTATATTTCATGGTTTCTAAATGTACTAATAATTATATACTATAATAATAATTCAATTCAATCGCTTATTCATTTTAAGAAGATAATTTGGTGAAGTTCTAACCTTTCACCAAATTATTATATTCAATCGCTTATTCATTTTAAGAAAATAATTTGGTGAAAGGTCAGAACGACTTAATTTTAATTGTTGTTTAAAAAGCGTAACAAATATATTATCATGTATTACGAATTTCATGATATATTTGTTTTTTTTTAACATTTGAAATTAATTCTCAATAAAACTTTTCACCAAAATTTTAGTTGTTACAATACGCTGTAACTCAAACCATCCATGTGCATGCACACTGTACCGTCTCCCGCACGGCAACGGCGTTGTAATGACAAAACAGCATATCTGAGGGGTTGTCCTGGCAGAATGCTGTATTTTAATTTGAAATGTTCTGTCATTACAGAAGTGTTCTTTTCGCAGCTATAGAATTGTACCATCATGAATTCCTTGGGAAGTAACCACAATAAACAAATAAAAGTAAGTTCATATGACATATATGATGTAACTTGATGAATGGAATTGATTGAGCACTGTAAAGTCAAAATGCTGTATCTGTAGGTATGGCATGTTACCATAATTCAGGTTAGTAGCTATACTAGATAGTTCATGAAAGGGAAGTTTGAAGGACAATATACGCACTTTGTCGGGGGTAACCCGGACGTAGGCCTTCCTGCCCGAGTGTTGAGTGTGCACCATGGAGTAGATCATGAAAAGGCCGCAGGTGGCCGCCGGCACATTCAGTTCCTTGTTCAGGATGAAGTTTGCTGACAAATTCATGATCTCCTCCGTGAACTCCAGCAGCTCTCCCACAGTCCTGCGCCCACTAAAACCAAAAAATATTATTATTATTTTATAAGTTTATACGCTTATTTTAATGAGATTAATTAGAAATCTGACAATCGAGATGAGCTTTACATTGAATTCCGGCTACAATTCATTCAAATTCATGAATATTCACATCATTTTTTTTACATGGAGGAGGCAGGAGGAGGACTCAGGGCCTCCACACAGGAGGCCCTGAGGAAAATAATTTCCCTCAGGGCCTATGTCATCTGGGACGCTGTGTGGAGGGTCTTTTTGAGGAGAGGAAGGAATGAACATTGGTCATGTTGTAGGAAGGAGGAAACACAGAGGCCTGCAAATCATTCCACAGCCGAGCTGTTGAACACAAGAACAAGTCGAAGAAACGACCCGTTCTCATGTGACAAATGTCAACCGTGTACAAATGTTGGGCACGCGTTTGGCATGTTTCGCGACTATGCACCGGTGCCGAAGGGATCAATGAAACTAGTTGCTCGAAGTATCTTCCATTGTAATAACGGTAGAACAAGGATAGTATTCCCACCCGACGCCTGTGCTCTAAAGATTGCAATCCGTCTGTTAAGATGGGAGAATCTATCAAACGGACCGCCCGATTCTGCACAGAGTCGAGGGTATTTTTCAGGTATTTAGGAGCTCCAGACCAGAGGTGGCTGCCAAATTCAACCGTGGGGCGCACTTGTGATTTGTACAGGGTTAGTAGTTGTGTACTATCTGCAGTGTCTGCGGGCCCTGTACAGTACGCCCAGTTTTTGGAAGGCTAACTTTACTTTGGCTATGATGGAGTCTCCATACCTGACCATACTTCATGAAAAGTCTCAACTGAGATGACCTTGTTATTTATATCCTACACTCCTACCCACCTACATACTTCCTTCTTCCTTCTACCTACTTAGTGAAATTGCAAACCAGTGCAGTTACAACCTTCAACATGCAAGCAATGTTTCAATGATTGAGTGTCTATTATTTTGTATTTTTGAATGCAAATGATAAATTACTTACGAGTTACTAAAATCATCAAAATTATACTATTGATGGAATATTACATTCTGTGCACAGTTTATGATGAGTTTTGACGGCCTCCGTAGTCCAGTGGGTAAGACTCTTGACTCACAATCCGGAGGTCGCGGGTTCGAACCCGGCATGCGCAAATAAATTTTATTTGATTAATTTGTGTTATTTCACAATTAATTCATTTAAAATAATATATAGTATATTTGCGGCATGTTCCAGAGTGGAAGATACTATCAGTATCGCCCTGGTGTAAGACCACCATTCAGAATTGAAACGTTGCTTGAAAATGGCTTTAGCCGTGTTTAGTGACCAGATCTGAATAGCCAGGTACTTCCCAACCTTCCTCTTCCCCACCTCCTTCCCCTCCCCACTACCTTAAGCCTCACAACATACCCCAATTGGGGATGCCATAGTCTCACTGGCTCCAGACGGGAGCAGTTGAGATTCTTGTGCGGTATTCACTGTAAAAAAAAAAAAAAACATCATCAATCCAACCTACAGTGAGTTTACACTTCCTTATTTCCATTCTTCCAGAGAGTTCCTAACACTGTTACATATTAAGAATGTTAGAAGACTGAATTCCACTGACAAGATGAGTGCGATTTTGGAGGGAAGACTTGGGCCGCACCAGGCAAAGTAACTCCAGAGGCTATGCGGAGAAGGGATGGGCCCGCTATGAACGGAAAAGAGATGAGAAATTTATACTTTAAATATGTATAAGACCAAAGCACTCAATTTGATGGACGTCCGAAAAAATTTACTTTATTTTATTTAGAAACCGAGGAGTATGTGTGGTAAAACCATGTACGATAGTGTGAGAAATGTGGAGATCAGCGAAGAATGCAAGGCTGATGTAAGCGTAATGAGTAAGATTAAGAAAGGGACGCTCAGATGGTTTGGGCATGTAGAGCGAATGAACGAGGAAAGGAGTTGTGATGTATGTGTGTGAGTGTGACGGCATGAGAGCGAGACAGCGAGTATGGAGATGTATAAAAGGGATGTACTGGCTGTTGTGCGCTCTCTCCATATTAACCTCTTCATTAATAAACAATGTAACATTAACGGATATTATTTACTACCCGAAGTAGCACATACCACAGTTGGCGCAGCCGGTAGTTCGTTTTTTTTACGCCATTAATTCGTAAAATTACGGAAGAATCTATGCGGTAAATTCCAAGATCGGAAGATTGTTGTCAGGAAATTGGCGGATCGCAGGAAGCGATCGCATTAAGAAGAATCTGGAGCAGCCACACGCAGTTATTCGCGTGTGTGGGTACGACAAGTTTGTAGAATTATTGTCGTTGGGTACACTGTCTAACGGGGTACACAGGATCGTGTCAAGGATCAGGTCTAGGATCGGATCATCATCGAGTGGATTAGCCGGAAACCGGGACTTGGTTTCTATCGCTGCAGTCTGGGAAGGAAGACCTCGGAGGAGAGGGTTTGGATCCGCAGCTGTCGGGAGACGGAGCCAGACGAGGACGCTGATTCACGGCTCTGAGTGGCGTGCACGTGGAACGTGGACCTCGGAGTGTAGCCTTCCAGAAGTGCTGAGATAAGTAGTCCTGATTATTTTGTTTCAGCTCTTCTCCCAATGGAGAGTGTTTGTAGGAATTTGGGGACGTTCGGTTACAGAACGGGAGACTGGTCATTGTTCAAGGAACGACTGGATCAGGCCCTCATTTTACATGATGACAAAGTTGTGTCACAAGAGCGCAAAAGAGCATTTTTGGTGAGTTGCCTCACCGAAGAAACTTTCTCTTTGTTATGTGATTTATGTTTCCCTAAAAAGGTTTCTGTTTGTTCTTTTGATGATTTATGTAAATTATTTGATTCACATTGCAAACCAATTCAAAATATTTTCGAATCGCGTGAGTTGTTTTATAAGTGTAAACAGCTAGCTAACGAATCTATTAAAGATTACGCTGCTAGGTTGAGAGGACTTAGTTTGACGTGCAATTTTGAATTGAGGTTGGAACCTAGTTTGAAGGACATATTCATTATTGGAATTTTCAATGAAAAATTGAAACATAAGTTGTTCATTGGGGGGAACAGTACTTCTTTTTCGGAATGCATAAAGTTAGCAGCTTCATGGGAACATGTTGTTAATCTTAAGAAAGTTGATACGAATTTAAATGTTGTGCATAAGGATAGTAATTTCATTTATCATTTAAAAGTGCAGTGCGTAGTAAGACGCCAGTAAATGTTGCATTAAAAAAATGTTTTTTGTGTGGAAAAACGAGTCATTTGCAAAAGGATTGCTGGAAGAATATTTTTTGTAATCGATGCAATAAATCGGGTCATCCTAGTAATTTATGTAAAAGCAGTAAAATTAATGTAGGTAATAAAAATAAACTATTGAATTCGGTTTTTATGTTACATGACGGCGCGGGGCCGGAACCGATATTCGTAGATCTGATTATTGGTAACACTGTTTTGCGAGCGATTGTTGACACCGGTGCAGAAATTAATGCAATTCCTTACGAAGTGTATTTAAAAGATTTTGTTTCCTATGAATTGGAAAGATGCAATATTCAATTGTCAGGATATGACGGGAAACGGTTAAATATTATAGGTAAAGTTAATTTAAGTGTGTTATTTTTAAATAAAAGTGTGGATACGCAGTTCGTAATAATTAAAAACGGTAATTCTACGATTGTTGGTAGAAAATTTTTACAAGTTTTCGGTATCGGATTGAGTGGAATAAATTCAGTAAATACCAGTGAGATTAGTTGTGATAATCAATTAAATTTTCGTGATAGTTTAAAGAAAAAATATGCTCATGTGTTTTCAGAAAAATCGGGTAGGCTTATAGGTTATGAAGCTAACATCGAAGTTATTTCGGAGTTCAGGCCAAAGTTTTTAAATCCAAGACCGTTACCTTTTAGTTTACGTGGTAAGGTAGAGGAGGAATTAAATAAGATGTTACGTGAAGATATAATTGAAAAGGTAGAAATAAGTGATATGGCTAGTCCGATTGTTGTTGTAAAAAAGAAAGACGGTTCAATTAGAATTTGTACCGATTTTAAAACCACATTAAACCCTATGTTAGCGAAGTTGAAATACCCATTGCCTCGTATAGAAGATTTAATTTCATCTTTAAATGGTGCAAAATTTTTTGCTAAAATAGATTTGCGTAATGCCTTTGGGCAGATTTCGTTGAACGAGAAGTTGAGGAAATTATGTGTGATAAGTACGCATATAGGATTACTCGCGTATAAAGTCTTGCCTTTCGGTTTGAGCACAAGCCCAGCAATATTTATGCAAGTCATTTCAGCGGTAGTCGGCAGACTTCGTAACGTTTGTGTATTTCTAGATGATATTTTGTTGTTTGGAAATTCTAAAGAGGAATTATTTTCTATTTGTGAATCAGTACTTAGCAAGTTAAGTGATTGTGGTTTAACTATGAAAATAAGTGTTCTTTTCTAGAAACAGAGATAGAATATTTAGGTTTTAGAATTTCGCAGAAAGGAGTTATGCCCTTAGAAAATAAAATTTGTGCGATTACTCAATGGCAGTACCGAAAAATATTTCGGAACTTAAGAGTTTACTCGGGGTTATTTTTTACTATAGATCTTTTATTCATAATATTTCAGGTATTTTGTCTCCATTGTATAACTTGTTAAAAAGGGGAGTAAAATATGTATGGTCTGAGGAATGTAATATTGCGTTCGAGCGAGTTAAGAAACTGCTGACGTCAGATAATATTTTAGTGCATTTTGACCCAAATTTACCGATTAAACTTATTTCAGACGCATCTGACAGAGCTTTGGCAGCGGTAATTTGTCACATATATGATAATGGTTTAGAGAGACCTATCGCATTTGCTAGCCGTTTATTGTCAGAAACAGAATTAAAGTACTCTATTTTAGATAAGGAAGCGTGTGCTATAATCTTTGGGTTGAAGAAATTCTTTCAGTACTTATACGGCAATAAATTTGTTTTGGCTTGCGACAATAAATCATTAGTACACATTTTGAACACGGATAAGCAAATCCCCGTGTTGGCCGCTAACCGTTTGCAGCGGTACGCTTTAATATTACAAACTTTTGAGTATAGTATAGAGCATATTAAATCAGGTGATAACAAAGCGGATTTCTTATCACGGATGCCGATTAATAATAAGAATAATTTAGATGTTTGTAGCGACGATATTGATGGTAGCGATTATTTTTTAAATTATATTGATAGTTTAAGACCATTGTTTGCCGGCGACCGAAGTAGATCTTCAATAATCTCATGTCTTTCGTTTGTCCCTTTCTAACGAAATATTGTATTTGCGGTGTGTAGCGGGGAGGCGGGAAGGGAAGATTTCTATGTAGTGGTATTTAGTTGCAGCGCTAGCGAGCAAAATATGGTGTTATAGAGTTTTAAAGAAAAGGGCGCGTAATTATTATGTAACATCGTTTTATCGGAGAATACGAGGAATGATCTTTTTGTGTAGTGCTCTGAAATTAACGGAGATATTATATTGTTATAGGAGATACGGGAATCGGATGCATGACGTAAAATTGTAAATAAGTAAAATTGAGCGTTACAAAATAAGGCATTTATTTCCATGCCCGAATACTTGCACGAAGACGGTGCAATGCCCCTTTTGTTGATAATATCTATAGCGACACGTCCTATAATATGGGAGACTCCCGACATATTTCGTAATGGTGTTAGTGTGTCCGGTGTCCCGCGTTTCGACGTGTACACAGTAAAAACGCGAGAAACCACCGAAACAAAATTTTAATTTTATATGTCAATATATTTTCGTCAAGACGAGAAATCACCCTTTTGCTTAGTTCATTCAATATTAGCTGAGACATGTATTGTTAGAAGAGCTCCGGAAAAAATAATAATAATATTATACAATTCTGCAAGGAACTCTACGAAACATCTATGTATAAAAATGAATGTATGTTTGCTTGTATGTGTGTTTGTTCCATACGCGTTGCTAAACCAATCATCCTATTGCGATGCAATTCTGGGGATTTGATGTGCGCATGCCCGCGATGGTTAATGTATATAGTGGTAAGATTTTTTTTTTATGAATATTAAGAGAATTTTAGAATTTTAGAAATATTATTAGAATTTTAAGAGTCCCAACTGCTCCCATCTGAAGCCAGTGAGATGCCTCACGGCATCCCCAATTGGGGTATGCTGTGAGGCTGAAGGTAGTGGGGAGGGGAAAGAGATCGGGAAGAGGAAGGTGGGGAAGTACCTGGCTATTCAGATCTGGTCACCAAACACGGCTAATGCCATTTCAAGCAACGTTTCAATTCTGAATGGTGGTCTTACATCAGGGCGATACTGAGAGTATCTTCCACTCTGGAACGTGCCGCAAATATACTAGGTATGTATGCTTTAAGTGGCACGCGAGCTGTTTGAAAACTGAAAGTATCGGGACTGAATTTATGGAATGCGGGAGGAGGGAGGGGAGTTAGCAGGACGGGAGAAGCGGAAGATGGGAGTGGAGAGAGGGAAGACAGAGTGGGAAAACGTGAGGAGAAGGGTACGAGAGAGAGGAAAGGGAACGGGACGAATGGGAAAGGACACGCAGGGAGAAACAATGTCTTTATTAAGTGACATTGCAACGCATGCCAGGAACTCGCCAGTAAGAAATAAAATATTGTACCTTTAGAAAACTTAAATTCAAAATAATAACAATTTCACCCACCCCTTCTACCTTTTTATTTCCCAGAACATCCTTTCCTAAAAATACCCTCCACTCAGCATCCCCGAAGATGACATAGGCCCTTATAGGGGAGAATTATTTTCTTCTTGGCATGTGTGGAGCTATTGTATAAAAACATAATCTTGTCCTTTGTTAATATGTCAGATTTGAAAGTCAAATAATATGTGTAACTTCACATTCAATTATTCTGTAAAGTTCCAAAATCGGCGTCTCGGAATTTACTATGTATATATATATTTGTTTTCTATGCATACGCCTCAGGGATCTCTTTTTACAGCTTTTTTAACATTAGCTCCACACAGGAGGCCCTGAGGAAAATAAGGGGTCTTTTTAGGAAAGGAAGAAGAGGAAGTTCTGAAAAATAAAAGGGTAAGTATTGCGGATGATTAGGAATCTGTGGGTCAGTGCATCTAGGAGTGACGGATGCAAGAATCCATCCCTCCCACTGCGATGCAAGGCGATGTTCAGAGAGAGTACCTACCGCTGGAGACGTCAAAGGGTTTCCCTCAACCATTCTCTCCCGATCCGGCCTGCCATGCAGCTGGTGGGCAGACGCATCCGCCACCAAGACTCGGACAAACCTCACCCCATGAACCCGGGCAACCCTGCTAAGTCACCAAACGTAGCGAACCATTTGGGATGACCTATGGCAGAAGTGTTGGTTATCCAATAAATGGTTTCCGGGGCAGTGGTACGCATACCCGCCTCGCATTTAGTCTAGGTACCTACTTTCATTCTCCTCTGCCAGTTCCCATGCCTCACTGCCATAAATACCTAGGTAGGTAGGTACCCCGATATCGTAGAAAATATTTAAAAAATAAAAGCTGAACTGCAAAAAATGATAATCTTACTACCTACCAAGTAAACACAAATACGTTGAATATGGTTCTCGATTTTTTCGGTAACGATTCGAAAACGATTCTAAAACAACGAACACCTGCATATTGTCAACAAACAAAGACATAGATACACCCGTTGTTAATGTATGGCGATTGAGTTATGTATGTATTAGTTTGTCTGGCGCGATTTTACTCCTTCCCCCGACCCGCGCAAGCTACCCCGTACAAGCTGCCCCGTCCGGCTGGCAAATGAGTGGATGAGACAACAACAAAAAACCTAAGTAATTTTACTACAAATCTGCGCGTATCTAAATTCGGTTTTTTACACGAATAAAACTGTTTTCAGTGCAGAATAAAATTTTATCGTATACTTCATCATATTCCTGACTCAGGATGTGAGGAGTTTTTTTTTTAAATTGCGTCCATATGCCCAGAAAAAAATTCCAAAGTTGCCTCCTAAATTCATGGATAAATCGTCATCTTTTGGGGCCTATATTTTATAATTTAAAGCAAAAATCGAAAATCGGATTCACATCCTAACTGTATACATGCCTAACTTATTATTTTAAAAAAAGAAAAAAACAATTAATTTGATATTTTAGTCGTAAATCCAAAACAAAATTTTGTATGAAACAGGCCACGCATGCGTTCCTCTTAAACGTGAATACAATCGAATCAGAGTTTTTGAATATAATCGAGTCAGAAACAACATTAAATGCGGAAACAATGAAACAGTTTTCGATTAATGATGTAAATATAGCGAGCATTATCGAGTTCGTAGCTAACTATTACTCACGGTATTTATATTTTCTTATTTAAATGTATAATTTTTTTACAAAAACATGTCAACTTACAAAAACAAAAACAAAATTTATATGTAAATATTTAATATAACAACATTATGTATGTATGCATGTTTGTGTATGTATATATGTATGTATGCATGTATGCATGTGTGCATGTATGCATGTGTATGTGTAAGTATAAATGTGTGTTTATATATATATATATAATATGTTGATAGGTTTAATTCCTTTTTATTAATTTCTAAATAAAACACTTGTGTTGCAAAGTTTTTTTAACTAAGAAACGACATTTATGTTTATTAATATCACTTTGAATGGTTTTTTCTAACAATCAAATAATAGAATAACAAAACAAATGACAATCGATGATTGCATTCTAATTGACATTATAGGATTCAAATTTAAAGGGAATATATTTCCTTTACATCTCCCCCCCCCGCGGGAAAGAAAATTATTGCAAAAATTTTCATTCATCTTCGATATCCTCAAAACTAAACTAAACTATAAACTCAAAACTAAACTATATCATGTTATGATTTAGTTTTTTTGCTTTTATTTCTAATTTTGTTTAAAATATAAACGTTGTACAAGCTTTAGTGTGCACTACCTCTCTGCTAGCTAAAATTCTTTGTTTCTCTTCATACCGAGGTTGCCTAGAAGAGATGATCACTTTAGTGTGTACTACCTATCTGCTAGCTAAAATTCTTTGTTTCTCTTCATACCGAGGTTGCCTGGAAGAGATGATCACTTTAGTGTGTACTACCTATCTGCTAGCTAAAATTCTTTGTTTCTCTTCATACCGAGGTTGCCTAGAAGAGATGATCACTTTAGTGTGTACTACCTATCTGCTAGCTGAAATTCTTTGTTTCTCTTCATACCGAGGTTGCCTGGAAGAGATGATCACTTTAGTGTGCACTACCTATCTGCTAGCTAAAATTCTTTGTTTCTCTTCATACCGAGGTTGCCTAGAAGAGATGATCACTTTAGTGTGCACTACCTATCTGCTAGCTAAAATTCCTTGTTTCTCTTCATACCGAGGTTGCCTGGAAGAGATGATCACTTTAGTGTGCACTACCTATCTGCTAGCTAAAATTCTTTGTTTCTCTTCATACCGAGGTTGCCTGGAAGAGATGATCACTTTAGTGTGCACTACCTATCTGCTAGCTAAAATTCCTTGTTTCTCTTCATACCGAGGTTGCCTGGAAGAGATGATCACTTTAGTGTGCACTACCTATCTGCTAGCTAAAATTCCTTGTTTCTCTTCATACCGAGGTTGCCTGGAAGAGATGATCACTTTAGTGTGCACTACCTATCTGCTAGCTAAAATTCCTTGTTTCTCTTCATACCGAGGTTGCCTGGAAGAGATGATCACTTTAGTGTGCACTACCTATCTGCTAGCTAAAATTCTTTGTTTCTCTTCATACCGAGGTTGCCTGGAAGAGATGATCACTTTAGTGTGCACTACCTATCTGCTAGCTAAAATTCCTTGTTTCTCTTCATACCGAGGTTGCCTGGAAGAGATGATCACTTTAGTGTGCACTACCTATCTGCTAGCTAAAATTCCTTGTTTCTCTTCATACCGAGGTTGCCTGGAAGAGATGATCACTTTAGTGTGCACTACCTATCTGCTAGCTAAAATTGTTTGTTTCTCTTCATACCGAGGTTGCCTGGAAGAGATGATCACTTTAGTGTGCACTACCTATCTGCTAGCTAAAATTGTTTGTTTCTCTTCATACCGAGGTTGCCTGGAAGAGATGATCACTTTAGTGTGCACTACCTATCTGCTAGCTAAAATTGTTTGTTTCTCTTCATACCGAGGTTGCCTGGAAGAGATGATCACTTTAGTGTGCACTACCTATCTGCTAGCTAAAATTGTTTGTTTCTCTTCATACCGAGGTTGCCTGGAAGAGATGATCACTTTAGTGTGCACTACCTATCTGCTAGCTAAAATTCTTTGTTTCTCTTCATACCGAGGTTGCCTGGAAGAGATGATCGATCACTTTAGTGATAAGACCGCTCATTGTACTTTTTTTGTGTATTTTTTTTTCTATGTACCTACGTGTCCTGCAATAAAGAGTTGTTGTATCATATTGTATTTGTTTCAATTTTTTTATTGAATGGGGTGATGGGTTACCTTCGTAATGTAGAAAAAAAAAACAGATTAATTATGAATAAAATTTGCCGCCCCCCGTTAGTCCGCCATTGGTAAAGGGGCCCCCAGGACGTGCATTGCCTAGGGGCCCCGACATGGTTAATTCGGCCTTGCAAGGCAGTCATAATTTCACTAGACTGCAAATGTAGCTAGCAGCGTTAATGCATCTTTTACTTATTATCTCTCCCATAAATGTTAGTTTCTTGTAGTAATTATGTTAAAATGAAGTGTAATTTCCATAATCTGTGACTATAAGGTAAATATTTACCAAAAATATTAAAGAGACTATAAGGCAGGGGCGTGCACTCCATATAGGCACATAAGCACTGCCTACTCTACCATAATTTGTAAAACATAAGCATGTTAATAATATTATAATTTATTAAATTATTGCTAAAAATAAATACACTTTCAAAAATAAGCGCGAAAAGCTGAGCAACCGATACTACGCGAGCGCCACATGAAACGGCATACTACAAAGGTGGCATAAACTGTAACTAAAAACTAAACGCGCGCCCTCAGCTAACTAACTCGCCTAGAGCTAACTTCATATTTATTATTTCCGCCTAGAGCTAACAGGAATTATTTCTGCCTAGAGCTAACTTCATATTTATAAGATATAATATCAATGTTTGCGAAATACACAGAGCATAGCATAGAGCGTTTTTTTGTTAGTATTAGGCAGCACGGGCGTAGCCAGGTTTTAGTTTCGGGGGGGTTCAAGAAAATAAAACTCAAAACTCTTGTCGGGGGGGGGGGGTATTTTCGGACTTTAAAACTGTTTTAATCCACTTGAAGCAAATTGGGAAGGTGAAAAAGCTTTAAAGGTGGGTACCTCACGAATTGAGTGAAGCAAATCAACAAACGCGCTTTGACTGCTGCGTTGCATTACTCAACCGGCACAATAATGAAGGGATTTTAAATCGAATCATTACCTGTGATGAAAAGTGGATCCTGTACGATAATCGGAAGTGCTGCCGAACCAACCAAACCATGCCCCGATAGTTTCGATATTTCAAGTTTTCCATATTGTAAACTAAGTGCCTCAAAGAAACAAAACAATTAAGGAAAAAACAAATGGATTATAATTTTCGAAACACAAATACATGAGCTGTATAAATTTGAATTTGGAATTCATAACCAAAGAGAAGATATTTGAGATCAAAGTTGCCAGTATGGCAAAACGCCAATTTCATATGTAAGGACCTAATATTTCTAACAATTTGTGTTGAAAACTTTTATTTTCTATTTACATTAGTATTATTTTTATTTTTTTTTTAAATTTGTTTTTAATAAAATTAAAGTAACAATAATATTTAGAAAATAAAACTTTTCAAAACAAAATACATAATAAACGTTAGTTGTACATGTTATAACATTTTAAGCAGTCAAATTTTTCAAATAATCACATTTATGCAAGTACGTATTCACCTGACTGTAACACTAATCCTGTTATATTTTATATATATATTTCGTAAGAAAGACAAACATTCCCGGGTTACGAATAACCCAAAAATGTTTTAAAATCTCCTACTACCACAACAGAAAGCCGAAAATGTTGCCTGTGTTGTGATGGAGGACTTAGCCAGCCGAGGAATCGATCACGCGACGCCCGGGTGAGACCCAGGCGCTATGCCCACTCAACCACTGATCGGTCTGTTGTTTATGTTATGTCTGTTGTCCGATGTGTATTAAACACTTTTTGCTAAGTGAAATAATAATTTTAAAGTACGTATACAATTACCACTGATTAGAAACGGAAATTAGAAACGGAATTCCAAATTAAAATCACTTTGCAAAATAAAAATCAACCGCAATCACCGAAAAAAACGTAACTTGCAAGTTAAAATTTTTTTTTCTTTCAGAGGTCCCCATTTATCTTTATAGATACATAATATCATTTTGAGACTTTTTTTTTTTTTTTACATTGAATACCGCACAAGAATCTCAACTGCTCCCGTCTGGAGCCAGTGAGACTATGGCATCCCCAATTGGGGTATGTTGTGAGGCTTAAGGTATTGGGGAGGGGAAGGAGGTGGGGAAGAGGAAGGTTGGGAAGTACCTGGCTATTCAGATCTGGTCACTAAACACGGCTAAAGCCATTTTCAAGCAACGTTTCAATTCTGAATGGTGGTCTTACACCAGGGCGATACTGATAGTATCTTCCACTCTGGAACATGCCGCAAATATACTATATATTATTTTAAATGAATTAATTGTGAAATAACACAAATTAATCAAATAAAATGTCAGTGTTAAAAAAACATTCTCTTTACTCTCCTTATTTTAATATTATTGATGTTGATATCTTAACTTTCGGGGGGGGTTGAACCCCCAAAACCCCCCCCCCTGGCTACGCCCGTGTTAGGCAGTGCTTTCTGGTACAAAATTAGCAAATGGTAATCAGTGACGACAGTGACATCTGTTGTTATCTATTTCTATCAACTAGTTATCTTTCATAAATGCGAATTGTCTGTTCAAAAACGTCTGTCGTACTTTAATTGTGATAAAATATGGAAATTTTTACCTGAGAAACTTGTTGTAGTGAAGGAAATAATTTGTGATTAAGTAATTTAAGAAACAATGGGTTTTCTCGGTTATCTTTTATCGAAAAAAACGAATAATTTGCTTGGGGAGACGTACGCCTAAATTAGACAACTTAAGTCAAATGAAAACTACATCAGTTATGCGTTCAATACGAAATATTATGATGAGTATAATTGGTTAGCCAGCAGCAAGCACACTTAGCAAAAACTTGTATGAAGGGAGTTATCTGTGGTAAGTTTTTTTTAAATTTGAATCAATACGGCGGTTTTCCTAATGCTTACCCATCAAAAACTTATCAAAAACTCTGTGCACGCCACTGCTATAAGGTTTGTATTATAAGTCACCAGCTCTGTCTATCAATGGTTTAGAAAGGGAATAAATTAATAATTGTTAGGAACTTCCCCTTTTTAGACTTAACTTTTTAATTTAACAAATCACAATTCTTATCATAATTCTATTCATAGAATTTCTCCCCCAATATCAATAGTCGCCTCTCGTAGTAATGAAGCTGATACCAAGTGTTGTTTTGAAAAATTTTGTGTTTTAAGCGTGTAGCGAAGTAATGCAACTTGATAAAAAATAGGTAAATATGCAATTAGTCAACCTCACGGATAACACGGAACGTTCGTGTTGTCGAAGTTTGATGCACGGATAATACAGAATGTTCCTTTTTTAACTAATAGACAATCAAATATGACATTTGTCGGAAGTACCAATCTTATAAAATAAATTCTCTTAAATAAACTCGCATTTCATCATACTTTTAAAAAACATCCCAGATTTTGAATGGTTTGTTGGCAAAGTAGGGTTTGTCTAGCGGGTTTGTGTAATTATTTTAATATATTTCTTTCCATGTTCTATTGTTATAAATACAGGTACAAACTTGTCAATGGTGCATTCACTTTGTTTTACGTAAAAATATTTTTTCTATGATTGGCAGCATTGATGAAAAGTTAAAATAAAAACGATGAATAAGCAATGGCGTTACCGTGCGAGTGAATTAATTTTAATATAATTAAAATGTTAAATGCATATTTTTTGCATGTTTTTTGGTCTCCCCCGGCATACTCACTTTTCGTAATAATAAAGCTAAATCTAACTGTTTGAATAAAAAGTATTCCGTATTAAACCGCTTACTCGTCTTTTGAACATAACTATCTTACTAAATTTTAAAATTCATACCTAAAAAAACATTTTTATTACTAAAATAATAACATAAATAATAAAAAATGTATATCTGTTAAAACTGACCCGTAAATTAAGTGACCCTTCTTTTCATTCCAGACTGCCAAAAAGCTTTGATATTTCATATCTGTTTTCGAAAAATCTTCAAGAAAATTTTTGAAGTCATCAATAAAGCCTTCCGCTATACCTCTGTGCTCCTGGAAATGGGCTGTAAATAAAAACAAAATAATAATATTTAATAATATCAATGTTTAGTCATTTTTACTGCGCAACATTGTGAATGTCATTATCCGGAAAAACTTCGTTTATCAAAATCTAAAAAGGTTGTAAATACTAGTTACATAGAAACAATAATAAAGTTGCTCACGGGGCATTTTTTGTATTTGTCAGAGCGGTATTATATTGCTCTCTATCGAAACTTTCAATAAATAGTAACCCGAAATTTATAACTTATAACCGAATTATTTACGTTTTTGCCGTAGATATTTTTGCCGCTGAACGAAATGTCAAATTAATGTCAGATGTCAGTCACATGGTCACATGAAAGTGTTGCCATATCCATTGACAAACAACGCCTACCTGGAAAATTGAAATCTTTTTTTGCCCTTGATAAATGAGTCCCTTATTTATTTTCAGACGAATTATTTTGTTTATTGAAAAAATATGATGGCAAACGATTTATTTTTAATAATTAATAAAAATTCACACCTCAACAAACTTCTTTTTCATGCGTCACTGTACTGTGCTACTTCGCCGGCCTCCCTCCTTTGAAAGCTGGATGTCTTTCCTCTACTGAATCTGCCACCGATAAATAATACGATTAAATATTTTATTAGGTACTTTTAATTAAAAATTAGTTTTAAAAAAACCAGAACGGCAAAGCGTGGGTGGTTTGTATATTTATGGGCAAAGCCATTGAAGAGACAACCATGTGGTGTTATCTGACTTTGATTCCTTCGGGCCCAAATTTGGCCCGATTTCACAGCTTGTTTAATAATAAAAAACTTGTTTAATAATAAAAAAATGTAAATATGTTTTTTATTATTAAACAAGCTGGTACCCGGCATGCGTTGCAATGCCATTCAAAGAAATAAATTGTTTCTCCCTGCATATGCATTCTCATGGGTCCCATTCCCCTCCCGCATTCCCCTTCCCCCTCTCTCGTCACCCTTCCTACGAACCCCACCTCATTTGTTACCCTCCCTGCCGCTAAAATATGTGAAATACACACATTTTCGAACCACTTGCGCACCACCTGCAGTATTTTTTTAATACAAATTTCATAATGTCAGAGCTTACCATTATATTATAGAAACATCTTCTGCTAAAATGCAATGTTCTGTAAAAAATTTGAGTCAATCCATTGATTACTTTCCGAGATTTGCCAACACAAACCAAAACTTACATAAAAAAATAGGGAATCTAAATTTTTATATATTTAGATAGGCTGAATATATTGAATATATTTAGATATATTTAGTTATCAGCTGAGGGAACAGATGCTTCGGGTTCCAAACAAGGCTTCCTGGGTTCAATTCCTCCGCTAGCTCCTTCATGAAGCAATATTTTCCACTTATAATATTTAAAACTGCTGAAGTGTGTACTGGAACGAGTGAGACTATGGCATCCCCAGTGAGGCTGAAGGTCGTGGAGAGGGGAAGAAAGATAAAGGTGAAGTACCTGGCTATTCAGATCTAGTCTCCAAACATGACTAAAGCCATTTTTTCACATGCATGCATGCTTCATATTTCACAACATGTCGCAAATATAAAATATTTTTAAATGAATAAATTTTGAAATTTCGCGGACCTCAGGAATGGTAGCAGAGCATCGTAACCACTCATCCACGGAATGAAACTCATAATGATGCTAGGAGTTTACAAATATTGTTAGGTTATGTTCATCTTTTCGTGAATAAAGATAGAACGGATGGAATATAATGTTTTATTGCAGGATGTGGGGAGGATAGTGCAATCCCACAAGTCGCATATAATTATACATATTTATTAGTGTTGCAACAGAACTCTGCTTCCGCTTCCGCAGAAGTTCCGCAAGTTTTTTCACTTCCGTTTCCATTTCTGGTTCCGCAAACTTTATAACAGATTTCTAAACGAAGAATAATTTGTGATTGAAGATATCGAAGTGCAGCCTTCTACTTCAAAATCATCATCATTACAAATATTGGAATCAAGTGTAAATGAAGACCAGGAGGAGAACTCTTCTACAACTGACGATGGTGACCATTTATTTTTAGAGATACAGTCACACCTTCGTGAGTACAAGAAAGAGAAGAGACTACCTCTCCATGAGGATCCCCTTATGTGGTGGAAAGAAAATGCGCACAAATACCCCATCTATTGCCAATTGTTCGCCAATACTTATCAGCTCCCCCAGCAGCGTAGCCAGTGAGCAATTATTTAGTGGAGCTGGTAATATATGAAGAACATCGAAACAGACTCAAAGGCGTAAAAGCAGCCAAATTACTTTTTATTAAATATAATTTACCTGTTTAATTCCGAGTACCAAAAGTAAAAAATACAAATTTAATTAAACAAATCTTAAAAAATAAAATTGTGCTTTTTCTTCATAGTATTAACACTTCCGCTTCCGCTTCTCCTTCCGCTAAGATTTACTTTTGACATCTGTTTCTGTTTCTGCTTCCGTTAAGACACTTCCGTTGCATCACTAATATTTATACAATAAACAAAAAAAAATTAAATAGATAATCAATTATTATTGAGCTCAGGCCCAGCACTCACTCAGAAGTGGTGCTTGGTGCTGTAAGGCTACGATCCCACCATGTCGTCGGAGGCTATTAACCGCACAAATATTAGCAATATATATGGAGAGGAGTTGGAGGGTGGTACGGAGACGGGTAATGGAGAAATCAAACGCTGCATTAACACAATAGTAAGGTATCTATTCAACAATATAGATCTTATAGATTAGCTATAATAACCTGTCCACAAAGAAATCTACAATTATCCGTACATGTATCATACTAAAATACAAACGTGGGTTGTGTGGTTCGTTAAAAACTAGTTTTTTATTTCCCTAAAGCTTTTAAACTCATCTTCCAATCATATAATTTCTTATGGCTAGTATATGCAGTTATTTAAAAATTAATATTACACTATTATTTATATATTTTCAATTTCTTACTTAGTAAATCTAATATTCAACGTGATTACATTGTTTTTGCTTTAGGGGACAAATGGTGTGAATTGTGTTTCACGTTACAATCTTACTGTGAAGGCAATCAATGTATACTAGTATTACCTACGAGGAAACTTCTCCTACCCGACACTCTTCTCTCTGTGCACGTCTCGATAGCCAACTAAGAGACTGCCATCCGCAATGTCATCCAAGTAATTGCAAATTACCCACTAACTCCCATTGCTTTCACTAAATTGATAAAAATGTTATAATTTCATCTAAAGCACTCGTTAAAATCTGTGGTCACAGCGTACTGTGTATCGATACAATCATTTTAATATACATGTGCGAGAGCTCGCTACGAGTAAAAGAGACAAAGTTACATGACTGCTTTGTAATGCAAGAATGTATTCTACTTAAACAACGTTTGGTCGCTGAGCGACGCACTTTTAATACACTTTTCTGTCTTTGAAAATTTACTGAGTCACGCATGTGCAGTATTATGATAAAAAAATTTATCTGTTCCTTATGTTTTTCAATTAAAAATTAGGACCATACGTTAAATATTCAATGTAAAAGCCCCTACGGGCGTATAAGAACAATAAATAAATATTTATTAAACTTTAGAAATTGAAGGTTTTAAATGTTGGAACAGAGTTATAATTATGAAGTTTTGGCTAAATTACCATAGTTTTTAACGAGCGCTTTAGATACCCAGTACTCTCTCAGTAATCCGCCACTCGTTTATCTGATATTATTTTCAGCTCCGGATTTAGGGGGGGGGCAAACCGGGGCGCTTGAAAAAAAAACTTGATTAACAAAGCGCCTGGCATCCAGCGCACGTTGTTCTATCAATTATTCATTTGATTCTAAAACGCCCAGTTGGTTTTTGAACACATCCTAAATTTATGAACGTATCCTAAGTCGATTTTGAGCGCGTGCATAGTGTTCATGATGTCTCTTCCGGGAGAATCCCCGTCGCATCTAGAACTAGGGGCTACATGAGCTGAGCCAAAAAAACCCGAGCGGCACTTGATAGTGGCGCCCCTCTCAAACGCTCTAAGAGGGAGCGCCAGTATCAAGTTTGTGCCCAGATTTGAAAAAGTCATACATCCGGGGCTGGTTATTTTTACCAGTTGAAAGCACAAAATCAAGGTCAATTTGAGTAGTCCACCGTGTACATGTTTTTGTTTCAATAAGTTTACAAAATCAAGTCTACTCGCAAGCAAAAACACGACATTGGAACTTTAAACAAATAAATCAAACTTACAAAAGATCGATAGCAGTGTTGTGTTAATTTGAAGCATATTTTGTATGTATGCACTGCACTATAATCCAGTGCTTTCACTAATTGGATTTTTTCCCAGTTTTTGGGTTGGCAGATTATTGAGGGAGTACAGAAGTTTTAAATTTAAAATATAAAGGAGTATCTTTACAGGACATAAATTAAATACATTTTTAATCATATTAAAACTAGCTATAGCTTTTAAATTCGAAAATAATAATATTACACATGTTTTTCTTTTTTCCAATATTTCAGATTTCAAACAGAGAAAAACTTTCAAATGTTCGGGACGAAGCAAATTATAATAATATTACGTATTGTGTTGGATATTTTTTGAAGTGCATACTAAACACAAATAAAAACAATATATCTAATAATATTTGTAGTTTGCATTATGGAAGAGCTGAATTTTAAAGTATTGACAGACTTGTGGTGTTTGAAATTTTATTAATATAAAAGTGTTACACGTATAAGTTGGCAATTGGCGAGAATAGCAGGTGTGGTTGCCAGATGAATATATAAAGATTTAATGTTGGTTCGGGTTTACGTCACCGCCAACTTATACATGTAGCACTGAACCTATAATTTTGTTTAGTAAAACGTTTTGACATAACAACTAATGACCAAATAAAATTGATTTTAATTTAGAATTTGTATAGTGAGGTCTATTTAATTTTGGCAGTCTGAAAATTATACATTTTAACCCCTCAGACTAATATGTTCGCTTTTAAGAACAGCTTGCATAGGTCTCACAGAAATTGTTTTGCGTCTCCCTTACTTTCGTGAAGGGGCATACATTAATTATGTGAGCTCAAAAGGGGGGAGGTCCAGCAAAATCTCACGTTACTTGAAAAGAATATGCGAAGTGGCCCAAATTTATCTCACCAAGTGGGGGGGGGTCTAGATTGGAAGAAAAACTGCTCACGTAATTAATGTATGCCCCTGGTGAGAAAAATGATCTAAATGGTGTTAGAAAGCTATATTTGAATCTAAAAGTTAACCACATAAACAAAATATACGTGCAAAATGAAGCCAAAGTCTCCTACCGCAATTTGAGAAAAAATTATGGAATTTTATGATTTGAATTAATTATTTTTTATGAAACGACAAAAAATTAAGTGACAACAACATTTTTAATACATTTGTCTAATAAAATATGTGTTTGTTTTTCTTCAATTTGTGTTTCTTTAGTTTTAGTAAGAAAAAACTTAAGGTGATCCATTTTTAAAACTTTTTTTAAAAATTTGAATGTTAATATGAATATCCAGAATATGCTCGAGACCTGAGGGGTTAAATAGATTATTTTTCCTAAATTACTACATTTGTGTATGTATTATCTATTTATTTAGTATGTTATAGGTTTAGAGGGTAATTTGCAATGTGGGGTCACCATGACACACCCCTTGATGTGATGCATTCCTACCTTTGTACACTTATATATTATATTCTCTTTATAAACAGACATGCCTAATGAACACTGTTTTATGATCACATTGTTTAACAATAATAAGAATTAAGCAATTATATAACAAGCCACGAAACCCAGAATTATCATCATCAATAAATAATAATTTACATTGAAAATTGGAGTCATGGTATTGTATTGTATAACATTACGTCTCTAGATGTTTGGGGATCCGTTTGGACTTGTGATGAATTCAATGTTCCAGTTGATTAGTCAGACATCTCCAAATACTAAGTTTTGAGATAATGAGGAAAGCAATATTCAAATGCTCACCTTAAAATCAAACATTATTTACACATGCTGTGTTTTAGTGAGGCATAACAGTTCAGTACATTTTGAAATAACCTACTAGTGACCCAGAAATATCAACATTTAGTTTGATTCACTACAAGTTTTTCTGCATTATAATTGATTTGGTGGTGTTTGTGAGTAATCTGAATACTGTAAGGCCCTCCGTTCATGGAGATACTTACAATCTATGTAATTGTGACGAAACCACAAGAACCCTGCTGATATACTACTTTTTAACGCTAGTCTCTGTACACGGCGCTATCCGAAATATACTGAACTTGATCATTTTTCACATGCAGCCATGGAGTTAACACGCAATCAAGCGATGTCATATGACTTTTTTTCCAACATTAATCCATGCCTTCTCCACTAAATCCTTTCTAACGTATACTGGTAACGTATAGTTAAATAAACATGCATTTTTTCCACTTTCAGAACAAATCTAACATTACTTTCATGTTCTGACGCCATTTCTGTCAAACGTCAAACGAATAAGTATCAGACACAAATGATGCGATCAGCACTGTCGGTATCGTGATACTGGTTGGAAACCGACAGCCACCGCGTAGCACCGTGAACGGGCACCAGCAAAATCGTACGGGGGGTACTTACGATCGGCGCGTATGATACGCTCACGAGGATCGAGTATCTTGTAAGTATCTCCGTGAACGGAGGCACTAATAGACAGAGGGTACATTTTTATATACAACTGTATAATCAACTTAAATTTAGATTTTTCAGAGATGTCTGACAAATCAACTGGACAATCAAAATAATGATTTTGCATTGACTAAGATTATTTAGAGAGCATTTCACCAGCTTTGACTAAATTATCGATTAGTACTCCTTGTGTATTATCTGTTTCACTACCCGTCAAATAAATGCATGTTTTTACCGCCATGTTCATCGATTGATGTAACTCGACGAGCAGTTACTCTATGGTTTCGTCAGAGGAGGTGAAATACCCCCTAAATAGAAGAACTTTCATCTAATCACATGTTTGTAATGAGCATCAGTGTGTTAATTTATTTTCTAGTCTACAAGGCCTCCCCAAGTTCAAAATCGATAATATTATGCCTGAATTATTTATGTATTTCTTTAGAGTAATGTGATGATTTGTAAAACAGTAGCAGAACATAGAAAATCGATGCAAATACACCAAAACAAATAAGTAAAAAAAAATTTCCCGTTCCGTGATTTGAAAATATCCAAAAGTAATTCGTTCAATATTTGACAATGGGTAAATTAGGGGGCGTTCAAGTATTATGTAACGCAATTTTTGAAGATTTTTGACCCCCCCTCCTCCCCATGTAACGCACCGTAAAATTTTTCCGTACCCTCCCCCCTCTAAACGTTACATAACGCCCAAGTGACAATTTTTACCAGAAAGTCACAATTAAGTTACGCAAAATACTGGAAAGTCGCTTAAATACCTTTTTTCTTGTTTTAATCGCGTTTGCGGTAATAAATAAAACAAGAGATTTCGAGAGCTAAAAGGATTGCCAATTTGGAAGATTGTAATTCCCTAGTTTTTTTATCTAAATAAAGAAAAACGTGTTACGCAACGCATTGTTCTAACCCCCCCTCGTAACGCACAGTAACGTTTCACAAGACCCACCCCACAAGTGCGTTACGTAATACTTGAACGACCCCTTATTGTTTCAATTGTAACATTGTTATCAAACGGTCACTCAACGCCATTTTGTTTGTATTTGAAAGGTTCTCATTAAACGTCGGTGCGTTTCAAGCTTAACAACACAATAGTTGTCCTCTTCTGCTGATCAAAATTTGTTCAAAAGCTAAAACGGGCTTAGAATCGTCATTTAGTGGGGATCTTTCAACTGTCAAAAAATCAAATTTGATGACAATGTTATATTTGAATTTCTGTGGAACAATCTGTCCTAATTATCCATTTTCCAATTTAAATATGGCTGATTTTGAAGAAGGGGATGATATCATACTTGATAAAGTGACATTTTTATTTTCGTTAAACTTTTCATTCAAACTGAATAATAATATAAAGCTGTGAGAGTTTTGCTATTTGTTAATGTTATTACTTTTATTTTCAGTACACAGAGTGCATCATCCATAATAAGCTGGGTTCGTCAGTCAGTTCAAAAGATTTTACAATGCAAAAAACATACATTTTTATAAATTTTATTCAAGATGTGTATATCGATCGTTCAGTTGATTAGTCAGACATCTCCAAATACTAAGTTCGGAGATAATGAGTAAAGCAATATTTGAATGCTCACCATTTCAAATATTATTTACACATTATAAAATGACACCGGGAAGCTTGACGGTCCGTTACATTATGACATTTTGAAATTTCCAGCTAAAAACATAATTTTTTTATTTCACTACAAGTTTTTCTGCGTTATATTCGATTTGGTAGAGTTTATGAGTAATCTCAGTATTGTACCAGATAGAGGGAACACTTTTACATTTAACTGCATACTCAACTGAAATTTAGATTTTTCGGTGATGTCTGACTAATCAACGGGATTTATGTGTATTTATACAAAAAGGGTTGGAAATAAATAATATGAAGCCAAAGCATCATGTGGAAGCTAAATGTTATAGAAAAGGTTTGTAATTATTATTTTTATAACGTTTCTGGGCATGTGACCTTTTCTTATTATTGACTTGACCGGAGTCAAGAACGATTTTTTTGTTTTGATTTTAAAATATTTGTTAAAATGAACTTTGGTTGGTAAATCGACTAATTCTGTAGTAATATATTTTTTTAAATAAATAAGATTATTCGAGACTGATTTATGGCTGAATGGACGTTGAAAAAAAAGATATCATGTACATATATCGCACATCCCGTAGAAAAATGTTGTAAGTCAAAAAAGTTAATTTTATAGGAGCGTAAACAAATTAATTAATGAATGTGAACAAGTGGTCCCGTCAAAAAGTGATACTAGCGACATCTTGTGCAGATTGAGTGATCTAACTTAAATACAGTTTTCGTGAGGAATAGACAATCACTTTACTTTTCAAAGACAATATGTAAAATAGAAAATTTTGACTTATGACACTTTTCTATGGGATTAGCAATATACGTTGCACGTGATGAAAAATTCATAGGAAATTTTTTTAGAAGAGAGCTGTTTAATATTTAATAGATTTTCAAGGAAAATTCAAGCAGATAAATGCTTGATTCAGCAAAGTAAAAACTAAAGCTCAGCTTTTTTGCAGAAATTCGAATGTAACATTGTTATCAAATGGATTTGACAGTTAAAAGGTCCCCATTAAGTGCCGGCAATTGGTCCGTTTCAGCTTTTGAACAAATTGTGATCAGCGAAAGAGGATAACTATCATGGAGTTAAGTTTGTCAGCTTATCATAATTTAATAGAAAGCTGAAACGAACCTAAAATCGACATTTAAAAGGGACGTTTTGGATGTCAAAAAAACAAAATGGCGCTGAGTGTTTTTGAGAAAATATGATACTTATCTAGATTCTCAAAGAGAAAACAAGAAAATTATGAGTCGACATCAAAATTGGGTTACATTTACTTTACACTGTGCACAATGGGAATTTAGTTTAAATATCAATATTGGTGGCCCCTAACATTTTAATGAAATAATTTATATACTAGGGAGGTTGGTTGTAAAACATGCAACACTGGCAAATACAGCGTTATTCAATTCAAGGCTGATTATTATGTGTGTTAAGTGCCATCTCGCGAGATTAGACGTGTTATTAATATATACTAAACAGATGTGTTATTAATATTACTCCTCATTGTATTTTAAGGAACCAGACGTGAAGTTGAACGCACACAATTGAAAATAGTATATATAGCACGAAGATGATGTGTTTTAACGCCTAAACTTGAATACACACCACAAATGTGGGAGCAATTTCGAACAAAACCATCGCCAACAGAATTTGCATATCTTGTAAGCAAAATTCACAGTTGCAAGATACGCATTTGGAATTGCGTTTATCTCATAGATAGTTAAAACAAGGGAAGATGTGGCTTGGAGGCGTGCAGACTGTCATTGACAATACGCAATGGAAGTTACAAGTTTGGTATGCAGGTAGAATAAACAAAGGTGGGGCACTGCTGTGCGAAGATGCGAGCAGCAGTAGTATGGATGGATGCTATCTGGAGACAGTGTGTAACACTTTGGTCATATAAAAAATAGGTATATGGTTTCGGAAGAATGAGAATCGCCAAGAATTAGGAAAACTGGAAACATTGGATGGAGGTCTATATTAAAAACTTGAAGCCAGATGGCTTTCGAAGAAGAATTGATGAAGTTGAAGACATTGTAAAACACCTATCTCTAATGACTATGATTGAGATATTAGTTTCTGTGACAGTGCATGGATGGCTCTGGTGACAGAGTGCATAGATAATCGGTAAAGTAGATGGTAAAGCATGCAAGCTTGTCTCAATGTCAGAGTTTTTAACATTACAAAAGACTGGACATTGTCTCCTGCTCTCCAAAAATCATCATTATAAAAGGGTATTACCGTGTACATAAATATACGCTGTGCTAGTTGTGAAACTTGATATCAACAATTAACCGCAACGAATTTGTGCAACCGTTTTATGATTTCCAACCTCCCGAAGAAGAGCGCATCAAGAAAAAGGGATACATTTTGGATTTACTTTGATTTTACTAAACTTGCGAAAAAAGCAGCTAAAAGTACAACACAAATGATTGCATTTTAATTTAGTTCCTAGATCAATCTGTTGAGGTGTGGGAATATTTCAATTAGAGATATCCTAACGTCTAAAATGCACGATGATTTTATTTTTTTCATTTTTACATTGTAATGAGAATATGAATTTATGAAACGGTAGGTAAGTCATACCCTCATTTCAACATTGCTAATAATCTATTTTAAGGCATTCTTAAACACTAGAGGTTTTCAAATGTGTAAAAATATTGATATATCTAGTTAACTTCTTTTATCTTTATCTTTTTATCGGTAATGTATTGTTCTGACAAATCTATAATGAGAATCTATGTGTCCATTCAAAGGTTATTACGATTACTTCTTCTCCGTACTTATTCCTTTCTCTCGAGGAAATTAGAATTGATACAAAATATAAAACTAAAGGTCAGATTAGAAAGTCCCCATATATTTTGGAAAAAAAAAACAAAAATTTAGATAAATTTGTATGTTAAAAAGCTGTTTTCTTTCTAATTATGCATCTATCCATGTACCAGATTGCAAATTCAAAAAAAGGTGTTACTAGCATTTGTGTGGGCATAGTTTGAAACCCACATCGGGTACTTTTCCCAGAACAAGTGATTGTTGAGCAGTGAAGGTATAAATATTATTATTTATACAGTGAAACCCACATGCAAGGTTCCCACATGAGAAGTTTTTCTTTTGAAACATAAAACTTTAAAAAAATAACCTAAAAAGGTTTTCCAACATAAGAAGTTTGTTCTCCGATCCCTCGAAGAACATTATCTGAGTTTCACCGTATAATCTGATATAAAGTCATTGCAACAACATTCGCTAAGCTATTTGTTAACCCATTAAGCAACATTAACCCATTCCATTCGAGCCGCCATAATTTAAGGCGGCCATGTTGGAAGGGCTTCCGTCTGAAACGCCATAATTTAGGGCTCCCGAAAGCCTGTTTTTTTTATTTTTACGGAAAAAGTAGTAAGCATTGACATCTTATGATTTTTTTTTAAATAGGATAAAATCAATAAATAAACCAGGACAAGCTAGCACCAAAATTAATTTAGATGCTGCGGTCAGTTTCAGTCAAAATAATTTCGGATGGGTTAAGTGTCGGTGCTTGGATGGATAATTGCTTTCGGAGCTCCAATTAAAACGGCTTTAGTCAGGTTTGTCCGATATATGTCTGCCCGACTTTATCCATCTTTTTTCATTATCTTTCTCAATGTGTCATAATTCCACTGGCAATGGGCAGTTTGGGATCTTGTGTTATATTCAAAATAAATTTCTAAGCCTCTACAGGTTATCCACACTTCAATAACAAAATAAATGGGGACTATTTAAAACATTGGTTATTCAAAGAGATATTTCATCAATAAATTTGATTGTCGATTGGATGCAATAATGAAAAGTATCAAAAGTTATGTTTTTATTTATTTAATTCAGTTTGTTCAATAATTAACAACAACAACAATAATAGACATTTGTGCTAATAGAATAGGGTGGATTGAGCTCGCGGCCACTCTATTCCTTGCAGCTAACAGATGCTTCACAAATAGGGTGGATTGAGCTCGCGGCCACTCTATTCCTTGCAGCTAACAGATGCTTCACAAATAGGGTGGATTGAGCTCGCGGCCACTCTATTCCTTGCAGCTAACAGATGCTTCACAAAAAGTTTGGAATAAGTAGATACCGACATCTCAACCATACTGACAGTACCTATATATACGCACACAAAATATATATTATGTGAATATAATAGTGCACTTTGGAGGTGATCCAATTTGCAGCCTCGACCAACAAACTACAGAGACTGCCGTTGTGCATCACAGAGTGAATTTGTAATTCGTAGGGTACAGGGCGAAGCGCACAATGTCACCTAAATATCTTAAATATCAAATCTTATTCAAAATGCTGTTACTCAAAACAAACTGTCTAATGACATATGTTTTAGATATTTTGTGGAGAAATCATTCATTTCTTGAAAGTAATGGGGAAACAATGTTAATTTCCCATAGTATGTGTAGGAAACGTACGTTTCTACTTAGAAACAAGGAGGAAATGTGCATTTCAACATACTAACAAAGAGGAAATTTGTATTTCAACATTGTAACAAAGAGGAAATGTGTATTTCAATATTGTAACAAAGAGGAAATGTATATTTCAACATTGTGACAAAGAGGAAATGTGTATTTCAACATTGTAACAAAGAGGAAATGTGTTATTCAACATTGCAACAAAGAGAAAATTTGTATTTCAACATAGTAACAAAGAGGAAATGTGTATTTCAACATAGTAACAAAGAGGAAATGTGTATTTCAACATAGTGACAAAGAGGAAATGTGCATTTCATCAAAGTAACTGGGTAGAAATGTGTACTTCAACATAGTAACAAAGAAGAAGTATGTATTTCAACATTGTAACAAAGAGGAAATGTGTATTTCAACATAGTAAAAAAGAGGAAATGTGCATTTCGCCGAAGTAACTGGGTAGAAATGTGTACTTCAACATAGTAACAAAGAGGAAATGTTTATTTCAATATAGTAACAAAGAGGAAATGTTTATTTCAATATAGTAACAAAGAGGAAATGTGTATTTCAACATAGTAACAAAGAGGAAATATGCATTTTGCCGAAGTAACTTGGTAGAAACGTGTACTTCAACATAGCAACAAAGAAGAAATGTACATTCCCTCATAGTAACAAAGAAGAAATAGGCATTTCACCATAGCAACAAGGCAGAAATGAACATTCCCCCATAGTAAAAGGGAAGAAATATGCATTTCCCACGGGAACAAATGTGAATTTTTCCCCCAGCAACAAGGTAAAGTGAATTTATTTGTAATAAATAGTCGCCTGAATGCAGAACTATCATAACTTTTTTTTAACCTCTTTACAGATAATAAAAATGTGGTGAAATTTTTGATGCATTTGTGTTAAACTAACTAGGTGAATTGAGTAATTTCACATTTATATGACAACTTGTAAGTGAGTAGATAGAATACTTGTAACTTTTAGCGACCTAGCACACTCTCCCTGCACCCTCAAATAATGTTTGTTTTGTTGTGAAGAAATCTCTTTGAATAAGCAACGGAAGAATAATATGTATAAAATATAATTTAACGGAGAACATAATTCACCTCACTTAAACAAAAAGCAAAAACATATAATTTGACTATTACCTATATTCAATTATAATATGTGTATGTATTTACAAAAGAAACCGACGCGCATTTGATGCGTTTCTTCTCTCACGTAGACTCTCATCGTGTTCAACGCATGCTCAATTATTTATTTATTCATTCATTACTATCAATGTCCATCGCATTTCACTATTAGACGCTACATTTAAAATTAACCATAGAAAAGAAATAAAAACAAAACAGAGCCGGCGAGGGTTGACCTCCCCTGACTATTAAAATCATTCACCATTCAATATTACACCTAAATACAATTAAGAATTATAAGAGCGACTATTGTACAAACTTCTTAATATACGAAAATATTCTGCAATATATTGTCCGGGTGTAACACACAATATTTACATTATTCTATAGAAATTCACAATTTACAATAATGTCCATTTTAAAAATAAATTTAGCATATAAAATATATATATAATGTAATATATATATATATATATACAAAAATCTTTATACAAACGCACACAAACACATTAATATATAAGTACCATCTCAAAATATACACAAATTCACTTCATTTTCATAATAACATTATCCCCGTTAATTATTATTATTATTATTTATTATTATTATTTTTATCTCCTTAATATTAATAGCAGTTTTTTTACCACTCCTTTGCACTTTTAGTTTCATTTTTATAAATTATCTAAGTTTCTACTTAATCTGTCTTCTCGCGTCACGTTCACCTCGCAATGTTCGATTATCACATGTTTACGCGCGGCGCGCACCGCCCATCCCATTCTGTATGCACAACTTATAGATTATGACCACGCGATGGAGCGTTCTAATGACACCTTGAAATTAACTGAAAGAATTGATACAATCTGTGAATGGTTAAATTATTATATGACTGAATTTACAATACAACAGTGTCACTGTATACGATCACATTGTAAAACGGCGGCTGTTGTGCTGTGCTGTTCGAGACTTACACTTTATCTGAAATAATTTATGAAAGTTAGGCAATTTAAATTTCGTCAAAACTTCACATTTTAAACTAAGCATCGCTTATTCATTCTAAGCGTTTTAAAATATTAAGTTTCGGCTAACACGGCGGCTAAAACACCGTTATTTCACAGACGTTCTGTTTTTACAAAGAACATCTTCAATTGTTTGGAAAAGGAAGAAAACTTTTCAAAATGATTCCAGATAAATCGATCATCCAGTTGATTAGTCAGATATCTCCAAATTAACTAAGTTACGATACTGAGGAAAGCAATATTCAAATGCTCACCATAAATCAAATATTATTTGCATGTGTCTGTGTTTAACATGTTAAATATGCCATAAAATAACACTAGACATTTTGAAATATCCTACTAGTGACCCAGAAAACCTCGACATTTTGTTAAATTCTGAGTATTGTACCAGATAGAGGGTACACTTTTACATATAACTGCATACTGAACTCTAATTTTTATTTTTCAAAGATTTCTGACTAATCGACTGGACGATCGAAATACGTAAGTTTCTTAAATCGTTAAAGTAAAAAACGCTTCTAATCAAAGAAAAAAAAAGGTAAATGATCGTTATACAAAAATAATTGTAAAGACACCATTTTGTAAATTGATTGATTTTATAAAATTCTTATTGTTGAAACGTGGTTTTTGCGTCTGGCCAAAATATTGTGCGGCAAAACTGTAGTTGGAAGTTGATGCGGCGATGCGTGTGTTGCTTGCTGCGTAGGGGGGGGGGGGCTAGTCCAGCATGGTCAGGATGAGGTGCAGGGGGGCCAGGGGGGCCGGGGGTGGCGAGGCAGGCGGCAAGGGGGGTCCGGCGGGGGCGAGGGGGCCCGCGGCGCGGTGTCACTTGCCCTCGCGGGAACGCCGCCCGCTCCAGGCTGGCTCCACGGCTGCAAATCAATACAATACTTTAGAATTTAGTATAAATTAATCTATTTTATTTATTTATACAAAGGTATTTTAATAAACCGGACAATGTTTCGCAAATTGAAACATTTTATTTTAAACCATTGAATAGCCACTGGAGCGATAACGCGAAATAAATAAATTTGCCTCGATTGCTTGACATTTCCCAGAAGAACATTTATTAAATTTTTCGCCAACTTTAAAAAAATCATACTCTCGAATTTTAACATGGAGACAGAAAAATTTATTGTAGTGCTATATAGCCAATGAATTAATCTGCATTTTACCGTTTATCTCATATTTGTAGGATTTATAAAAAAAATATTAAAAAATCAAGTTTATAACCGCGCAAATCCTGCGTGTTGTTACTTTGAAACTGCCGTGAGGGATACTTATTGTAGCCAAATAGAATGTTTTCGATTTCTGTATGTTATCTATAGTAAACTTGAAAATGAAAGGTATCTACGAAAAAGGACTTAATTTTAACAGTTGATCAAAAATTCTGCATGAAAAAAATATTTTTTATATTGTTCTGAAATAGTCTATTACGAAGTTCGGATTTGCGTCATCTATGGTTATAATAGATAAAAACATTTCAATAGCTTCGTTATAACCTCTAATCGGGCGGACACGCGAATACATGCGCAGTTTGTGTGCATGCGCACAGAAAAAAATTTCGAAAAAAATATGTTTGTCTGCGATTTTGACCCTTCTATGTACAGAATTTGTATGAAGGACAAGGTCAGAATCGCTTGCACCAACATTTACCCATAAGACAGGCAAAAATTTCATTCACCTTGCAACCCCAGAATATTTTGAAATGATTTTATCTGTGGCATCAAAATGTCAAATTTGCTGCGATTCTTTCTGTCAAAGTTGATGCGTGTTACTTGACGAAAACATTGTAAAACCTATCAATTTACGTAATTAACACAAGTAATGTTGTTTTGATACATAGTTTAGTGTTCTAGGAATGTGTTTCGGTCAATAAAATATATAATAACTCATAATCCACAAAATATTCAATTCAAAATTCAAAAATCGTGTTTTGTTACGAAATTTCAGTATTTTTCCTGGAATTCCTGGCCTTTGACCGGTTAAAGTTCAAAATCTCCTACTTGCAAACCCCTTTTCGGTTATGGTTTTATTGTTATGTGGAAAATTAAGTTCTTTGTAAAACGGAAATTGATAGTAAAACATTTAATTTAAATACTTTTATGACTGAACTTCGCAAAATAAAACACACTTTTTGGCGGTGTTTTTCATATCAAAACAGGTGACTAGTGTTAGGTGGGAATTTAAACCTTATCGCCATCTACATAAGGAGTGTTATTGTTAGCGACCCAATTCCGAATGTTAAGACTACATGGTGCATCACCTTAACCGGTGACAGGCCGGAGACGCGCCGGCGCGCGCGTCACATGCGCATGCGCGATAAAATAGTTCAAATACTTGAATAATATTTTCGTCAAAAAACTTTTGGTCTGCGATTTTGGCCCTTCTATGTACATAATTTGTATGAAGAACAGTGTCAGAATCGCTTGCGCCAACAGTACTCTATGATACGCCTTGAAGTTGCATTCACCTTGCAACACCAGAATATTTTTAAAACGATTTCTTCTATGACAATCAGCTGTCAGAATTTGCCGCGATTTTAACCGTCGCAACCGATGCGTGTTCCGCGACTAAAACATCGTAAAACCTATTAATTTACGTAATAAATGAGAGTAATGTTGTTTTGGTAGATAGTTTATTGTGTTGTGAACGTGTTTCAGTCAATAAAATATACAATAGCTCAAAATTAATCAACAAAACATTCAATTCAAAGTTCAAAATGGTGCTTTTTAGTGTTTTTTCGTGAATTTTAGTGAAATAGCCTGGCCTTTGACCGGTTAAGCTACTGTTTTAGGGAATCTTGAATATAATTTGTAATGAGATTTAACAGGTTCACATACAAGGGTGGTCTGAAAAGTTTCCGACCTGAACATGAAGATGGCAGCACTCGTCAATAAAAGCTAGTGAATGTAGTTGAGCATCTTTTGGCAGTTACTCACCAATGTTTCGACCATTTTGGATGCGCAGTTTTTAATTGACATTCGTTTGAGTGAGTCGATGTATGTGTTTTTTTGACAATGGAAAAAATTGAGTATCGAGCTGTTATTAAATTTTTGTTTTTTGCGCAGTTTTTAGATAAAGGAACAAAAAGAAGTCGCTTGGGGTTAGATCTGGTGAGTAAGGCGAATGGTCAAACAGTTCAAACCATAATTCGTGGATTTTTGGCAACCGCTGAGGTGTGAGACGGCGCGTTGTCTTGGTGAAACAGGATTTTTGGTCTAACGCGAGCAAATGCGGCACCCAACGCGCGGACAGCTTTTTCGTGTCTAAATCTTGATTTAATAAGTGACAGACACGTTCTTTGGACATTTTCATAACCTCTGCTATCTCTCTCACTTTAATTCGGCGGTCATCTAACACTATTTGGTGAAGTTTAGCAATGTTATCGTCAGTAGTTGCAGTTTTTGGACGTCCCGAACGTTCATCGTCTCCCAAGCTTTTACGGCCACATTTAATTTCAGCTGCCCAAAATTTTACTGTGGTAAATGATGGTGCAGAGTCCCCATACACAGAGTTCAACTCATCTTTGATTTGCGTAGGCGTATTGCCTTTCAATAACAAAAATTTAACAACAGCTCGATACTCAATTTTTTTCCATTTTAACAAAAACATACACATCGACTCACTCAAACGACTGTCAACTATAAACTGCGCGTCCAAAATGGCCGAAACCTTGGTGAGTAACTGTCAAAAGATGCACAACTACATTCACTAACTTTTATTGACGAGGGCTGCCATCTTCATGTTCAGGTCGGAAACCTTTCAGACCACCCTCGTACGTAGTACGAAAAAGAATTATTGATAGTGTTAGATCATATTAAATAGCAAAATAATAAGGATTACAGTTCAGTCCTCACCTGCGCTGCGAGTTTTCCTACGCGCTCCTTCCTCAGTCCCCTCTTTCCCCTTGCGGCCGCCTGACTGCCGGACCGACCTGCGCGTGCCCATCTTGTCTTCCCCCACCCCTTTCACGGCCACCTTGGTAGACACAGAGCCACTTGACGTGGAGGAACACGACGAGCTGGAACCCGGAGACACTTGGCTCTTTCCGCCACTGCTCGACGACACTTTGCTGTTTTGATTCCGCGTCACGTGCGGATTGGGCTGCTCCGTCTTTGTCGCCACTTTGCTCTTGACTTTCCCGGCGACAGCGATCAAAGGTTCGTCGCTATCCGAGTCTGATTCTAATTGTTCTGTCGGGTCGCCGGTCGCAGTCTTTCCTTGTCCTTTCCCCGTGGGCAGTATCGGTTGTTGGGTTTTGGCTTTGTTTTCATTCGTTATGGTCTTCCCGCTTTCTTCCGAGGGTAGTTTCTTTTCGGAAGGTTCTTGCTTGGGCTGTTGCGGAAGCGGTTTGATTTCGCTGACTATCACTTGAGCGATAAGGTCGCCAGTTTTGATGACAGTTTCCAACGGGTTCTCGACACACTTTCTTAACTTGGCTTTGCTCTGAAGATTGGGTGATAAGCCATCTTCGCAGCTAATGCTTGAGTGGTTGGAACTCTCCGACTCTTGGCGTTTTCTCTTGGTGGCCGTGGTGGGGGGTACAGTCTTGTGGGACAGAGCGATCTTGGGGCTCATCTTGTCCACGGAGCCACTTCTCAGGTTATTCCTCACGCAGAAGTTAGCGGGGGAGTTGGCTCTGGAGTCCGGCTTGAGGAGGTTGGGACTGTGCTTGGGGGTTCTCAGTTTGTCCGCCGGGCTGTTGAGTTTACTGCTGGACCTAGTTCTGACCGTGCTCTTGATGGAGTTCTTCTCTGACACGGACGGAGAGAGCGAGCTGATCTGCTTCTCAGCGTATTCTGAGTTGGGTATTTCAATTGTTAGCAGTTGTTCTAGAAAGTACTTGTCGGGAAATTCACATTTCTCTAACCTCTGGCAGGTCTCGCTAACAGGCCTCTCCTTATTGGCAGAGTCCTTATCTTCCCCGCTGTCTATCTGCCGGGGCTTGTCTCCGCTGGACTCCGCGCTAGTTTGGTTTCCTTCGGCCTGCGAGCTTTTGCTTCTGGAAGTGTCCGGGGCATGTTCTTCCATGTCTGACAGTTCCGATTCTCTCATCTTATCAGGGTTGGAGTAGGTGTATAAGGCGGGGGTGACCCTTAAAGGCAGGGGGTCGTAATCGTCCTCGTCTTTGGCGAGGCTGGACTTTCCTTGGCAGTTAGTTAAGGAGGAGCTTCTACCATTGAGGTCTTCGGCTTTTCCTTTACTTTCGGGTTCCACCTTAACCTCGCTCTTGGGACCGGGTGACTCTCTTCTCTTGGTCTCGGTGGCCTGCACTTCTCTCTTAATCTCTCTGGATGCCCCTCTGTAGTCGTCTATCCGATCTATGAATTCTTCCTCTTTCTTGATGACGCTTTTATTTTCATTGACATCTTTACTCATGATTAGGTGCTTTTCATTACCTACTAGGATACACTCCAGATTCTGCTTGGCGAGGTTCTCACTGATGAAATCCTCGATAAAGCGGTCATCCTTCATAAGCTCGTCCAACTTGTGGTCACCGTTGAAGGCTGTCTGGTCTGAGTGCAGGCCCTCCATCTTGGCGAGCTCTGCCTCGATGTCCCCCATATCATCCAGGTCAGCCAGGTGCGTGTACTGCACGTGCATGGCGTAGCCACCGCCCTTCTTCAGCTCCGCACTCCGAAACACCTCTATCTTGAGGTCGTCGTTGGAAGACAGGTCGTCCAGGAGTTCATTGCGGGTCTTGTCGGAGAGCAGGCTGTGTGCGGTGGAGGGAGGGGACGGTGGCGGGGGCACAGGGCGGTCAGCCGGAGACTGGGAGGCCTGGTTAGGAGACTTTTCGGAGAGGGCGTCCATGGACTCTATGCCCGAGTCCTCTCCCTGAGCCTGCGCCCCGCGTGACTCCTGACTGGGGCTGCGCGAGGAGGGCTCTCCGTCCTCCACCAAGCGCTCTTCCATCTTTTTCATGACGTTCATTTTGAAGTTGACTTGTTGCTGTTGTTGGTTGTTTTCCACTAGTTCGTCCACCTTTTTGACGAGGCCGTCTTTATGGGAGCCGACGTTAGAGTCCCGTGTGAGGAGGCTGTCGTACTTTTTGGCGCTGTGAAATTTGGCGTCTTCTAGTAGTTTCTGTTTGAACTTGGCTTCCATCTCCTGTATGTTTCCCTGCGGCAGGACAGTGCGCGGCAGACCGGAGCGCTCTGCCAGCATCTTGGAGTAGGACTTGGTGCGGTCCTTGCGCGGCTTGGGGCTGTAGGAGGGCAGGGGGGCGCCCAGGGGGGGTGCGGGGGCAGGCTGGGGGGTGGCGGGCAGCACGGTGCCCTTGTTGGTGGAGCCGATGGGCGAGGGGGGCGCCACCACCGACACGGGAGGCGCCGCCACCCCCGCCAGGCTTTTGCTCGCGCCTCCTCCTCCCAAAACTGTTCCTACACCTGACCCCACTCCCGAAGCGCCATCTCCTATAAAAACACATACAAATACAAATCAATACACTATGCATCATTCGTTTCTCCTCCCCTCTCATCAGAGAACTTCAAATATCTATTCATATAAAAAGAAAATCGGGTGATGGCCACTTTCACTAACCAACTGAAGGATTAAGTTCAAATTTGACTGAAGCGCACAATTTCGGGTGTCACCAATAAAGCTGAAAGTGATTTTTGCTTCTTGTAATAACCTCGGTCAGAAGTCAAAGTGACATCAGCATATTTTATCAAGTTATATAATACATTTGATAAAACAAGATCAGCAATATTAGTTTTTGCAACCCAGCATGTAAAATAAAACATGAATGTGTATTCACAATAAGCGCAATAGTATTTAAATTATGTTAATTAATTAATTAACCTGTTGGCCGGGTGAGACCAAATATTTCATTTAGTCATTCCAAGAAAGCAACTCTATTGGTGTGATGACAAATTATTTCATTAGACATTTCCAAAACTGCACAATTATTTTTATAGAAAACTTTTGAGTTTGCTTGATATATTACATTACTTCAAATGTTGCTATTCAATATACACGTTGTCCGGAAACTAGTAACGGGAAAATGGTGAATGTACATCAGATAAGTGACCGAAAAAAAAAAAATAAATCTGAGAATTTTGTTATGTTTTTTCTTCTACTTTTCATTCTTTTTTCGACTACTAAAGGGTTAAATAACCTTTGGAGGTGCATTTTAAAAAACAGTAAAAAGCTGATAGTAACCACGAGGAATAAAATTCATAATAAAAATAATATTGCACAAAAATGGTTTAGCACTTGGCTGAACCCCTGTTGTGTATTCTATTAACTAATCATCAGTTGGTAAAGTAGATACCTAACCCAGCTGATTATCTAGTTGTGTGTTGTTTTTTATTGTGTAGGTTTACTTTGTTAGCATTTTTTATAAACACAATATGCATCTTTAATCTTCCCTCTTTTTACCCGAAGCAACCAACGAACTAGGAGTGTCTTAGATCCCCGGGACCGAGCCGTCGTGGATCATATTCCATGTAAAATCAAAGAATAGTGCAAGTCATGTCTAAAATAAAACTGTTGAATACTTATTTGAATCGAGACCTTAAGAAAATTATACAATCATTACTTTGTGATATATTTCAAGTATAGAATGATAATTTGTAAGACTATGTGCAACGTAATGAATGGGTAATAATTACCAGGTAGGGCCATGTCAGCTAGCGCGGCCTGGCTCAGCTTGCGCCTCTTCTCCCCGGACACGATCCCGTTGGGGCCCGCGTCCCCCGTGCCGCCGAGGCTGCGCTTCACGCCCCCCGCGACCCCCGCCCCCCCACAGCGAAAACTCGACCCCTCTCCCTGCTTGGCCGCCCCTGCCCCGCCCGCCTTGTGCGGACTAGCGCTGGTGCCGCCAAACTTGCCAAACACCTTCTCTCTATAGCCCTCGTTGTGGGAATACTTCCCCTCCTTGTCTGAATTCTGACCGCTTTTAACCACTCCATCCTTTTCTTTGTTGTTGTCTTCAGAAGATTTCGAGATGCCCGTTAATCTTTCATTGCCGATCTTGGCTCTTTTGGGTTTGTTCTTGAGGAATTCTAGCGACGGACCTTTCTGAGGGTGGCCCGACTTGGATAAGAGATTTGGCGACTTGGTGACTATGTGCGCGTTCTTGTACAGGGACTTCATGTGGTAGTTGCCCGCCGGTTCGGCTGGTTCTCTCGCCTTGCAGTGAGCGCCGATCTCTTCCGTCTCGCCGAAGTGGCTGTTTTGCTTCACCGGTCGTACGGCCTTAGAATCCGAAGCCTTGGCAAGATCCAGCGGAACTTTTGATACAGTCTCTTCCCCTTTTCTAGAAGATTCCATCAGGCCTTGCTGTAAACTCTTGGTGTCTGATTTTTTGTGGATTTTGTTATCTAATGCGGTGAAGGAGTCAATCAGTTTCCTTATTTTGGATTTCTTGGGGGCGCCGTCATCCGTAGCGGAGACGTCGTTGGAGATTAAAGCTTTCTTCTTGTCCTTCTTGGACATCTTTATGACGGCGGAGTTCCTCCCTCTCAGACTTATGTGCAGCGGGGGGACTCTCAGCTCTTCCCCGGGCGTCCCCGCCGCGGAGTTGCTGGCCGAGGCTGCGGAGGCGGGCTTGCCACCCACCACCCCTTTCTTGGCGGCCTGCGAGTTCACAAAACTAACGTCCGCCTTGTACACAGGAGCCACTACGGGTTCTGACTTTTCAAGCTTCAGCCTCAGTTTGATCTTTTCTTTTTCTATGCTAGCCGACTTCTCCGGGGGCTCGGGAATGCTGGGGGCAGCGGGGCGGGGAGGCAGCGCAGACTCCTTGGGCAGGGGGGTCTTCACCACCTTCCCGTCCTTAAGCAGCGGCCTGTCCTTGTCCTTGACGGGCAGTTTGTCCTTGAGTGAATTTGGCCTCAGTTGTTGTTCCTTAGCTAGGGATTTCTCCTTCATCACCTTGGCCCCGGGCAGGCGACCCTCTTTACTAGGAACTTTATCCTTCTTGACGAATTTGGGTTTGGATAAGGCTTTGGCCCCTTCCCCGCTGTTGGAGCGCGAGGACTCGGGGTCACTGGCGTCCGAATCCGCTTTCTTGGAGAACTCTGTGGAGCCCGAGGTCTCGTCGTCGGAGAAGAAGGGATCGGGCTTCTCCAGGTGTGGCGCATCGAAGTACGGGTCCGAGGGGCGCTCGTCCTCCGCCTCGCTGGAGGAGGACTCGGTGGGCAGCGGCTCCATGTCGCCAGTCAGGGAGTTGATCAGGTACTCTCGCTGCCCGCCCCGGCTGTTGAGCACCAGCGGCGGGGAAGGGGGCGGCTCGGCAGGGAGTTGCGAAGGCTGCGGGGGCTGGGAGGGCTGGGGGAGTTGAGAGGGCTGCTGGACTCGGACAGACTGAGGCAGCAGGGAGGGTTGAGGCAGCTGAGAGGGTTGAGGCAACTGAGAGGGTTGAGGCAACTGAGAGGGTTGAGGCAACTGGGAGGGTTGAGGCAAATGAGAGGGTTGAGGCAAATGAGAGGGTTGAGGCAACTGAGAGGGTTGAGGCAGTTGAGAGGGTTGAGGCAGCTGGGAAAGTTGGGGCAGTTGGGGAGGATGGGGTAACTGGGAGGGCTGAGGGGACTGGATGGGATGGGGCATCTGGGTGGGCTGCGGAGGCAGGGAAGGTGGCGGGGGAACCTGCTGCTCGCACAACAGGTCAAGCTTGGTATCCTGCAACTCAGCAATATCCAAACTAAGGTCAGCAGCACTGAGACTGGGCAGTAGCTGGTCCAGATCACAGGGATCGGGCGGACTGGCAGGCAGGAAAGGAGATGAGGAATGCGCTTGCGCCGCGCGCTGCCTGGCGTTGTACTGCTGCTGGTAGCGCTGGAACTCCTGGAAGCTGGACTGCGTCTCGCGGTCCATGCTGCTGTTGGTGGGCAGGAGTGTGCGCAACGTGTCTGGGATGGGTGGCGGGCGGCGGTAGGGCGGCGCGGCGGGCGGCTCCACAGGCGGCTGCTCCGTCTGTAGCAAGTTGACCAGCAGCGGGGAGGAGATGGCCACTGCGGGCGGGCGCTTGGCGGGGTAGGGCGGGGGCGGGGCCACGAAGGTGCCAGGGTGGCTGGGCCCGGGCAGCCCCAACGTGTTCTCCTTGCGGTGGATGACGCGCGCCTGTGTCATGCTCTCGAAGGCGAACTCGCGGCGGTCCTGCGTGGCGGGGGCGGGGGCAGGCACAAGCGGCAGCTTGCCGTCCATGGGGCAGACGGTGTTGGGGGCGGGGGCAGGTGCGGGGGAGGGCGGCGCCGGCTCCGCGCTGGGGGGCACATGGGGCGGGGGCTGCAGGCGCAGAGAGACGGCGCGGTCCCCGTCCAGCTGCACAGACAGCACCCCCAGGGCGCGGAGCTGGGGCGCCCCGGCCGCGGCCAGCGCGCGCAGGCGCAGTGCCGCCGCCAGTGGCACCGACAGCGTCACCCGCACCGAATTCCACGGCTCCACCTGTCGCAATCAAACAAACATATGTTAACGTACATACTCAGAGGAATGGCAAACATCATTAAAAGGACTTGGTGACTAGCAAGGATAAAAGAAGATTCAGGAGAGATTAGCACAATGCGTATATGACCGGAGTGTTTACAAAAACTCTGAAGACAATCTCCGTATCAATAATAAGCCATTTTTGTAGGTTGTTTTTCAAAGACCAGATTTATGAGGTAGAAATCCAAATGATGCTTTGTATTAAATTTCTTTTATAGATAAATCACACACTAGTTCATCACAATGTCACAACTCCACAAGAAAAGTGACGCAATTCAAAAGAATAGGTTTTGAGAAAATAATTATTTTATAATCTTATCAATTGATATTAAATTGTAAAGCAAATATAACAAAGTACAACAATATTTTAATAAAATTTTAATATTTTTCTGTTTAATCTACTTATTTATATTATAATATACCAGGTTTTTTATTAATTAAAAAGTTGTTTTTTTTTAAACCATTGTATGTGTCAAATATGAGTTTTTTTACTGCAATCTGTATCAGTTTCAATTAAAGACTTACAAAAAAATGTCACAATGTATAATTGAAGAGTTTTTTTAACTTATGTCCAACTTACAAAGATCCGAAAACACTATCACAACACAGAATGTTATGCTACGTTTCCACGCTTGCCAAGTCTCGGCAAGCGTCCACAAGTGCAAACGTGTAAACAGGTCGTTTGGATTGGTTTGCGTAGGCTTGCAAGAGCTTGCGAGAGTTTGCCGCCGATCCAGTCGGGGTCGGATCCAGCGGCAAGCTTCGGCAAACGCTCAGTGGAACTTTCGAACTGGCGGCGAATGCACGCCGTTTTTGCTCCATGAGGTCTATGATAATATTTATAACATTACGAGACATATGTATGACGTATGAGGCGTGCCAGACTTATTAAAATGTATAAATACATAATTTTAATGCACTTATCTTATGTAATTTATTGCGACTGGATTTACCTAAAAAGTCAAAATAAATAAATAGTATTTTATTGATGATTTACTATTTATTATAGTAAAAAAATATATATGATTTTTGTTAGAATAACTTATTTTATAATACAAAATAATTTTATATAAGACAAGTGATCCTCGAGTTCGGGTCCCAATTGCGATCATTATTTTTGAAGCGAAAACTTCTTTAGCACCGTTGTGATTTAAAACTCGATGAAACGAAAAAGTGGTACTAAAAAGAGACAAAAATCTATAGGATTTAGCCTGTGAGATAATTCTCCTCTTTGTGCGAAGTGACCTGGGACGATTTTTATGAATCTGTATCATCCATCATCTTCGTGGTCGTCGAGCTTTCCTTGTTTTTGTTACACTTTGCTTGATTTCAAATAAAAGTTTGATAAACCAAACGCAATAGCCGACACAAGTTTGGCGTCCGCCATGCTCGGGTGTAGGTAGCGCACTGACCCATTCACAAGCATGTAAACGACTTCCAAATGCCAAGCGAGATTTGTGGACGCTTGGAGCTTGTGGAGGCTTGCCAAGCCTTGGCAAGCGTGGAAACGTACCATTACACTTTTCTTATGTCACTTAATGTTCAAACCCCATAGTACAAAAGAGTCACTTTGGCCATCTAGAGTGAGTGGAGCAAGCAGAGAGAGATATGATTCTTTTAAAGATAAATGAATAATTTGGAATCTACCTACATAATATTACTCAAAAATCACAATTTTTGAGTTGCGACACTTTTCTTGTAGGGGTGCAAATTACTATTTACTTGAATGATAATAACAAACAGGGGGTCCCAAATATGCTTAACTATTATGTGGGTATTAGTGGTAACAGCTTAAGAATATACTTAAAAGTATTCATGATTTGCTCTTTCATAGATGGCACTAATTTAATTATTTTAGGAAAAATCCTTAATATTAAGATGAATTATATATTTGCACCTGTACATACGCAATATGAATAAATACTTTTGTCCATAAACATATTCAATTCTATCAAGAAGGCATACAAATTCAATACGATACCGGTGATTCAATCCAATATTGTATTTGTACGCCTTTTTTTAACGAATTGAGTTTTTTTAACTATTTATCCATAATTCATATTGCAAATGTAAGGATTAAAACAATTAATTCATCTTAACATTTTAAAACATAACTTACAAGGATTTTTTTTTAATAAATTAATAATAAAACTAGTGCCAGCTATGAAACAGCAGATTATGAATTCCTTAAAGTATCACTTTAAGAAATTTTATCCATTTACATAATAGTTAATTTAAAAAATTACACTTTTCTTGCAGGTTATTTTTACTGAAATAATTTTGAATCTACAGACATAATATTTAAGTAATAAAAAATCACAATATTGTAATTGCGACACTTTTCTTGCGGGTTATGTACTTAGTTGATTTTGAATCTACAGACATTATATTTAAATTTTTAAAAAATCACAATATTTTAATTGTGACACTTTTCTTGCGGGGTGCAATGTTATTTACTTGAATGATAATAACTAATGACAAACAGGGGATCCGTTATTATGTGTATGTTAGTGATTAACATGACAGGAGAAGACAAGAGAAGAGAACAGTGTGTCCAACCATGTAGTGTGGATCCACGACGTGGATGGCTGTGGGCGGGCGGGGGCTCTCACCTGGTCCAGCGGGGGCGGCGGGGGCGCCGGCAGGTCGCCCGAGACTGTCACCAGCAGTCCGACGCCAAGCCTTTCCCCGCAAGACATCTCCTGGAATTGCAAAAAAAAATACACTTAATAAACAATTCAAAAAATCAACTCTAGGACTAAGAGGCAGCCTTGGATCTACGACTTGTTCAAACCGGGGCAGAAATTTGATAGTGGCGCCCCACTCCGACGATCACTCAGCTCTCGTGAGGTGAGTGATTGTCGCTTCGCTTGACGTTCAACCACTCGGGTTTTATTCGGCTCAACTCGTGTAGCTCCTTTTCCTAGATGCGACGGGGATCCCCCTGGCAGAGACATCACGTACACTATATGTTTTAAAATCAAATGAATAATGGATAGAACAACGTGCGCTGGAGGCCAGGGGCTTTGTGAATCAAGTTTTTTTTTCAATCAAACATATAAATTACGATTTTGGCGCTCCCTAAAACTGACCACCCTAGGTCCGGGGCTGATTTTAGTCCCTTGAGTCTATCTTCATACTGCGGGTGTTTTAAAGCTCGTGATAAAACTCAATACTAATAATGATGATGATAACGGTTAATTTACAGTTACAATTGTTAACGAGTCAGAGGCCAGGCCATTTCGCGGAAATTCGCGGAACTTTGCAAAAAAACACTAAAAAACCACCACTTTGAATTTTGAGTTGAATGTTTTGTTGATAAATTTTGAGCTATTGTATATTTTATTAACTGAAACACGTTCACATCACAATAAACTATCTACGAAAACCACATTACTTGCATTTATTACGTAAATTAATAGGTTTTATGATCGTTTTATTCGCGATACACGCATTAATTGCGACCGTTAAATTCGCGGCAAATTCTGACAGCCGATTGTCATAGAAAAAATCGTTTTAAAAATATTCCAGGGTGACAAGGTGAATGAAACTTGTAGCGTCTCCGAGAGTAATGACAGCGCAAGCGATTCTGACACTGTTCTTCATACAAATTGTGTACATAGAAGGGCCAAAATCGTAGACCAAAAGTTTTTTGTCGGAAATATTATTCAAATATTTGAATTATTTTCTCGCGCATGCGCAGATGCCGCGGCCACCGGGTGACAAGCGGCCGCCCAGAGGTTAATGCAGTTTTGTGACACCTCAAGTGTACTTTACACTAAATAATCTAACCTTATATTGTAGGCTAGTTACTTCAATGAGGTAATTCCAAAATCAGCTTTTTCGAGTTGCACCCAAAACCATACTGCTATTTCCTAGCACATTGTACACAAAGGTATGGTTTTGTGTGTAACTGGAAAAATATGATTTCAAAATTACTTAGTCGTGGTAATTAAAGCTGGGTTAATCACTCATTTTACACAACCCGGTTGGGTCGAGAGTATCAGCACTTTGATTGGATACTTTTACACGTAGAAAAAAAGCCGCAGAGTAGAAACGAAAGGTTGAAACGTGCATCGATCAAGTCAAAAGTACCCGTCCTACCCGAGACCCTGAATATCCGTCACTCAATTTTTGATCGGGTACTTCCTTTCGACATAGGTAGGTAATAGGTAAATGATAGCCTATTTTATATTTCAAGTATCTACAAAAAAATATGGGATAAACGGTGAAATCTGGGAGGATTCATTGGCTTTAAACCACAGTAAGCAGTTCATATGTTTCCCTATTAGTATTTGGAGTATGATATTAATTAAATCGAATGTCTGCATCAAAAACCATGCAACTGAAAATCTCCATCGCTTGAGTGGTTACGACACCCTTATTTAAACCAATAAAACTGTATTGTGGGCACGAGACCATGTGGCCAAAGTAAGCTTCATTTTCCTTACTTTTGCTGGAGTTGATCAAACATATTTTAGTGTTACCATGTCTTCGTGGAGCATCTTAAACATATGATTCCATCCACTTGCTAGCCATATATTCTCCTGACACTCCTCCACACACGGACCGGAGATTGTGATCTCTAAGGTGAAAACTCATATCGCACACCCCATAGAAAAGGGTCGTAAGTCAAAACTTTCTGCTTTATAAAATTTTATTTTTATCTCTGAACTGAAAACCATATTTAAGTTAGATTACTCTATCTCGGCAAGATGTCGCTAGGTCTCTTTTCAACGGGACTGCTCGTTAGTCATTCATTAATTTGTTTTCGCTCTCCTGTAAAATTAACTTTTTTTACTTACGACACTTTTCTACGGGATGCGCGTCGCACATCCCATCACTCTATCTCTGCGAGATGTCGCTAATGTCTCTTTTCGACGGGACCACTTGTTTCATCAATCATCATTTGTTTTCGCTCTACTGTAAAATTTACTTTTTTGACTTACGACACTTTTCAATAGGATGTGCGATATTTCTAATACAAAAAGCAATGAGGAAAAAGATGTCTAAAGATATGTAGTATTTATTACATGTATTACAATATCATGAGTAGATTTTATGTACACTCGTCAGACCAGTGGTAAGCAGCAACGTGCTTTCCATATAGGCACATAAGCACAGGCAGTACCGTACTCGCATAACATAAATAATATTAAAATTTATAAAATTATTGCAATAAATCAGTAATATACACAAAGTTCCAGTTACGAATCGCAGTGCCGCGCATGTCTATTCGGCCGCCCTACTATATATTACTTGTCAAAAGCAGGAACTAAGTATGCAAAATGGCATATTGAATTGTTGAATGTATTCTACCAAAAATGTTGCAAGACTCGCTTGGGTTATTGTCGAAAAAGGCAGTGCCTTTTAGTATAAATCACAAATTTAGCAATCAGTGCCATCTGTTACCTTTTTTTTTTATTTTTTATTTATTTATTTATTTTAAATAATAAACATACATTTTATTTTATTAACCCCTCCGCAATGTAAGCTGATATATGCGTTAAAAATACGACAGCAGTCAAGTACAATAAGCGTGTTTACACGTCAGCGCGTGTGTCTCCATAGAAACCGTTATAACTCCGTTATTGTTTTAGTTACATCCGTAAAATAAAAAGTGAAAGGTCGATAGTGAATCATGCTGCACATCTCTATTCAAGTTGTCCATAGAAATACATAAAAAGAACATTCTGTCAGACGCGCACTCTGACACATAATTTATCCCGCCAAATTTCCTAAGGGCGCCCGACATTGTTAATTTCTATTAAATATTTTTATATGAAATGATAAAAAAGTGAGGTGACAAAAGTGTTTATTACACATTTATACAATAGAATAAGTATTGTTGTTTACATAATCTGTGATTTTAGTACCGTTTTCACATAAAAACATCACGTGAGTCATTTTAAAATTTTTTTAATGTTTGCATTCTAAATTTTAATATTTACAAATGTTAATATTTATTTGTAATATAATAATTCGAAAGCTTATTTTGTAACCTGTCTAAAACAGTTTTTACTATTCGGCTACGTTCAGAAATGTTTCATTTATAGAGCTTTAATTGTGAAGCGGTTATAACTAAAAGTTTTCGTAAAATGTCATTTCGTTTAAGACACCTAAAGCTAATATTCTCGAAAATTCGGAGGGGTTAAGTAATAATAATAGCGTTTTTGAATTGATGAATATTTAGTTGAAAAATATCTATATCAGAGGACAGGTAATTTAGTAAAAGAATCATTTTTCCGAGCGGCATTATTAATGGTAAGTTAGTTCGGCATCTTGGAACAACAAAAGTTCTGTGTCTGCGCGCTCTTGTGAAGTTGTCGGGGACATAAAACTCAAATTTTTGTATTATATCGGGAATACAAATGTAATCGTTTAAAAGTTTATATGCTGTTGTCAGCAAAGCAGTTTTCCTTCTTTCAGCGAGGATATTAATACCCAGCATGCCGGACAAAAAGGCTGATGGATATAACCAGGGATAATATCCGAAGTCTCTAAGATATAAATATCTCAGAAACTTCTTTTGCACTTTCTCAATCATTTGAGAGTATGTTAAATCCACTGGTCCCCATATTACTGAACCACTTTCCAAAATGCTACGTACTAAACTATAGTATAGCAAACGAATCGCGGCTGAGCTGCAAAAGTGTCTGGAGTTGCTTAGCACAAATCCTAGCATTCTTAAAGCTTTGCTGCATATCGTTTCTATGTGGACGTGAAATGTTAGGTGCGCATCAAATGTGATTCCCAAATCTCTCAAAATAACAATGTGCTGAAGAGATAAATAAGACATTTTGTAGTTATAGTAAATCGTTTTGTTTGCCTTGGTGTAGCACATAATAGAGCATTTTATTAAATCCTATTAATTAATACAATTTTACTAATGATTTTTAAAACAGGTTATTTTGGCTTTCATGCAATTTATGCGGTAAAAAAAACATGGAACGTTTATCCAGTATGTCTTCTTTTTTTACATTAGCTCCCTCCGCACATCTGAGGAAAAAATCCCTCAAGACCTATGTCATCTTTGGGGATGACGTCTGGAGGGTATTTTTAAAGGAAGGATAGGAAGTTCTAGGATAGAAAAATGGGTGGGTTAGGAGAATCTGAGGTTAATAATACTTGGCTAATTTATGTAGCGCCGTTTTCGTGAAAAATCACCTCAAGGGCGCTGAATGTATCCAGGAATGATGGACGTAAGAATATCCCTCCATTGCGGTGCAAGGCGATGGATTGAGAAGTCGGGCTGGAGAGTTCTAGATTAGGTCTCCCTCAACCAGTCTCTCCTGATCCGGCCCGTCACGCAGTGGGTGGGCTAACACATTGGCCGCTAAGACCTAGACAAACCTCACCCCATGAACATGGGCACCCCTGCTAGGTCACCAAGTGTTGTCGATTCTCCAATAAAGGGTTCCCGAGGCAGAAGTACCCATACCCGCCTCCCAAATTGTTATTGCGTCTTGTAAACGAATAAATGATGCAGTTGTACGAATATTTGGTTGGTAATCCTAAGTCTGCAGCTTTGCCATACTGCCTACCCTGATCAAGAACTCTGTGCACTTCACTGATGCTAAGCTGGATATTTTTGAAGGGAAGAAACTTTGGAGTTACATGATTAAATGGTTTTTTTACCAACGAGGTACAACTACAGACTCTACCAACTGTTTGAAAACCCTCGTTGAGGAGATTTGTATAACTAGGAAGGTTACACTGTGCAGGACAAGCATCGAGAAAGGAGATTGCTGACCTTTCGAAGAGGTTTCTTTATAACAAGCTTGCAGGATGAACGAAAAATAGGTATTTGGACAGAATGAGATCCGATAATGTATTCTTCGGAAACTGGAGGAAGACAGCAGAAGGACGAGGAGTGAACGAGATGGAGTGGAAAAGTTTCACAAGGGCCACTAGGGACTCTCCTCTTATAGTGACAATAATAATGACCTTGATATATTTTATTTTCTGTGATTGTCAAAGTGATATGCTAAAAGATATTTTAAGAATCAGGGAGAAAGAACTAAGCGCCCCGTAAAGTGGGTAAATGACTTTTACACTTGAACACCAGGCGCCCATAAAATGGGCACCTACTTTGCAAAATTAATAAGAATAAATATACACTTTCCCGCGGCCAGCTCTGTTGATCAGTAATAAGTTGAGATAATGCTTTCACCATTATTCACAAGATGTCACCCATCTGTTTACAAGGAACACGTTTGATTTTTTAATTGTTTTAGAAGAATCTTGCATTGTTATTTGCTCCCGTATCGAATAAGTATTAGTTTTATGTGTTTTAATTTACATCTGTGTGTTCGTTGTTGAATTCTCTATTTAATTAAAGTCATCATAGCAGAAGTGTGATGATGGACACTGTAGTGCTGTCTGAAACGTTGGCTAAAGAAGGAGGTAGCGCAACACGGCAAAATATCCCAAAAATAAATCACTATAAAACTTCTGGCCGTGAAAATCATATCATTATGAATGAGACAAGGAGTAGTGTATTCCAAAACAGATTGTGTGGTAGTCCATCCTCTCTGCCTACCCCTGATGTGAAGCGTGATGGTAAATTGAAGGAGTCAGAAAGAATTTTTATTGGCCAACATCAATTTTGAAGAGGTTTAAAGGCGTCTTTTGTATAATATACAAGGAAACTAGCAAAGTGGAAGGCAAAAGAAGTAGAGGAAGGTCACCAATGCAGCAATGCGCTGGAGTCTGGTATGTCTCTCTGCGCAGCGCAGGACCGTGACGAGTGGAGGAGCCTTGCCCACCATGGAAATTGGAGTAGGGATCATAATCCTCAGCAATGGGGAACCGACTTGGGAAGACAAGGAAACTACGTAATCAAAAGTTCACTTTCATGATCATCTTATCGTTTAGATTATTCACTCCCAGAGAAAATGTTCATTATAAGGTACCTATTTACCTAAGGTGAATTTAAACTAGAAATTAAAACCTGGAAATCAATATAAAAATGTATTTATGTTAGGATTTTCATTCTTTTTGTGATTTTTAGTGATGGATTGAATCGAAGATCAAAATCTCTTGACTAAATATCCGAAGGTCAAGGGTTCAAATTCCAGCATACACAAGTAAATTTTATTTATTAATTTGTGTCATTTCACAGTGTAATTAATTTAGTATACTAGCTGGTTCCCGGCATGCGTTGCAATGTCATATTCAAAGAAATACATTGTTTCTCCTTGAATCACCTTTCCCGTGCGTCCCCGTTCCCCTCCCGCGTCCCCTTCCTAGCTAGCAACATAAATTATAGCGTATATGTTAATCTGATGTATGAGCTACATTATTGTAAAGTTTCATTAAAATCCATTCAGTAGTTTTTGCGTGAAAGAGTAACAAACACACATACATCCATACAAACTTTCGCGTTTATAATATCAGTAAGATTTTTGGCACGTTTCAGAGTGTAAGATACTCTCAAAATTGCCCTGATGAAAGAGCACCATTCAAAACGTAGCTTCAAATTACTTCAGCACTGTTTGGTGACCAGATCTGAATACGCCATGTAACAGCCTTCCTCTTCCCTATCTCCTACTCCTCTCCACTACCTTCAGCCTCACAACATACCCAATTGGGCATGCCATGGTCTAACTTCTAACTGGCTCTCATAAAAATAAAAATAAAATAGAAAAATATTTTAACCGGTCAGCAACGTAAGCAGATATATATGCGTTAAAATGACGAGAGCAGTCAAGTACAATAAGCGTGTTTATACGTCAATGCGTGTGTCTTCATAGAAATCGTTGTAACTCCGTTATTGTTTTAGCGACATCCCTAAAACAAAAAGTAAAAGGTCGATAGTGGATCAAGCTGTACATCCCGTCAAGTTGTCCATAGAAATACATAAAAAGAATATTCTGTCAGTAGCGCGGTTGACACATATTTTTACCTGTCAAATTGCCTACGGGCCGCTCGACATTGTTAATTTTTATTAAATATTTTTATATGAAATGATAAAAAAGTGAGGTGACAAAAGTGTTTATTATAACATTTATACAATAGAATAAGTAATGTTGTTTACATAATCTGTGATTTTAGTACCGTTTTCGCATAAAAACATCACATGAGTCATTTTTACCTTTTTTTAAGAGGGCATTACCAGAGAAAGCCTGAAATACGTCATTTTCAAAAAAGTTTTTAGACGTATTGACTCTTTTCCACAACAAAATTATAAATGGATTTCGAAAGATTGTTCTTTTATCTAGCATTCGTATGTAATAAATTTTTAGAATTTTTTTAAATTTTTAGTATAATAAGGTTATTCCATAGGTCGTTGGCAGATTTGTTAAATTTTCAAAAAAGTTTTTGTATTATACCACACCCATTTCAAATAATGTAATCATGCAGTAAAATAAATCAATACATTATCTAGCAAAGTTATGTATTAGAATTTTAATTTTAGTTTCAATAAAATCATTAAAAAATATGTACGTACATGTGTTTCTTGACGAAAATTGGTCCATTTGTGTATTTATTTGCGCACTTACAAACTAATATATTTCAGATTTTTTTAACATTCTTATTAAATTTAGACATTATTGAAAAATGATAAATAAAGGGTCTGCCATCTAACGTTTTTTTTTTCAACTAGTGCTTATTTCGTGAATGGTAACACTTAGCTCATGTCTGATTTGACAGATAATTAGTGTTATCCTTCCGCTGAATGAATATGGTTGTGTATACGCCTGAACAACGCTGGGAAATATTGCGACATTACTTTGAAAATCATAATAATGTTGCAGAATGTGTGCAAAAATTGGAATTTTTTAAAAATTGAAAAAAAAAAATAATCGTTTGGCCACCTCGGAGCTGCGATTTGGAACCGTTGGACTATTATTTGTGGGGTGCCCTCAAAGATAAGTGTTACGCCGACAAGCCAGAGACAATTGACGCTTTAAAGGACAATATTCGTGAAGCCATTGGTGAAATACAGCTGCACACAATCGATAATGTGCTTAAAAATTGGACCGATCGTGTAGGCTACTGCATGGCCAGCCGAGGCAGCCATTTGAATGAAATTATTTTCCATTATTAACCGGAAGGATTGTTCTTTCAAATAAAAAAAGAAATTTGAGAAAACATTCAGTAGTTTTTTTTTATAGCATTTTCAAAAAAAAATAAGTTATTTGGCAGACCCTTCACTTATAATCAAAAAATAACTACAAAAAGTACACTATTTTAATAGTTTTATCATCACGCCTTTCAGCATTTTTGGATGAAGGTATAAATTAAAGCTAATTTGGATTGAAATAAACTCGATATTGAGTTATAATTTAAAAAAGCTGGTACGGAGAATAATTAATCTTTCTCATTGTAACCGTCCTGCACGATCGGAAGAACAACTTTCGACAAAATGTGGATTTTCGTCCGCTGGCTGGTTAAACGCTCTTAATGTTTGCATTCTAAATTTTAATATTTACAAATGTTAATATTTATTTGTAATATAACCATTTGAAAGCTTATTTTGTAACCTGTCTAAAACAGTTTTTACTATTCGGCTACGCTCAGAAATGTTTAATTTATAGAGCTTTAATTGTGAAGCGGTAATAACACAAAGTTTTCGTAAAACTGACATTTCGTTTGAGACATTAAAAGTAAATATTCACGATTTTCGGAGGGGTTAAAAGAATTTTGTCGCCCGTGTGGAGAGTTGTTGATGTCAAGCAAAATAAAATACAATTGTCACACAGATTAGCTACAAGGAGCATTGTATATTTCTTTTTGAAAATTATTAAAAGGGTTTAAATTTTTGGTAATTTTTTGGGATTAGTGCCCATGGCTATTACGAATAATTTTTAGAAAAAAAAATTAGATTCGCCTTAATTACTATAAAAGGAATCTTTTTGCATCAAGGCTGGCGGAAAATAATGCATTTTAATTTTCAATTTCGTTAAATAAAATTTCACTTCGCGAACCGATACGACAGCCCGCCCGCCATTTTGTCACTGTAAACCATTCAAATCCTGGGATGTTTTTTTAAATAAAGATAACGTACACAATCCCGCTACACAAACCCTGCTTTGCCAGACAAACCATTTAAAACGTAGGCTGTTTTTTAAAGTAAAGATAACATACACAAGCCCGCTAGACAAATTTCATAATTACGCGCCTTATCATATATCCCACGAAGTCGGCTACAATCGTATCTGCTCTTGTTTGTATCAGGTTGGGATACCGACATAAATGACAGTGACAAAATGGCGGGCGGGCTGTCGTAGTATCGGTTCGCGAAGTGAAATTTTATTTAACGACATGGAAAATTAAAATGCATTATTTTCCGCCGGCCGTGATGCAAAAAGTTTCCTTTTATTGGGATTAAGGCGAATCTAAAGTTTTATGTTTGGATGATCTGTATAGCGCTTTTGTAAAAAAAAAAATACAAGTGTGCACTTCACATGCGGAAGAAATGAAACCTTCAGAAAACTAAAGAAGACAAGAGTGGGGAGGTTACGAAGCACCGCACAAAGAAGAGACCGATTATTCCATCTCATTCTCTCACAGGCTAAATCCTATAGATGTCACTTTTTCATTTGAATGAGTTTCAAATCACAGCGGTGTAAGTTTTCACTTCAAAAAATCACCTGACTGAAATATATTTTTTTTCCAAGGGTCTATCTATGTTATTATCTGTAAACTAGCTGAAGTTCCCGGCGATGCCCGGGCTTTATACACAGAGTTTTCAAAATCAAATGTAGACAATGACAATTCTTTGCATACAAATCAAATCCACACCGCCCACTTGCCAGCCCGCTCACATACAGACATTCTCCTTCATATTATTACTAGCTGCTACCCCGTATTCAAAGAAATCTGCATGTCCTTTCACGTGCGTCCCCGTTCCCTTCCCCGCCTTCCCCCTCCCTCGTCTCTTCCCTCTCCGCGAGCCCCATCTTCCGCGAGCCCCATCTTCCCCCTGCCTTTCCTCCCTGCCGCTAAAATATATGAAATACATTTTCATTTATACAAATTTTATAACACCAGAGCTTACCATTATATGCAGCCTATGTTACTCGCTGATAATGTAGTTTTCGATTGGTGAAAGAATTTTTAAAATCGGTGGTGGTTTAGGCCTGAAAGCGTAACAAACAACACACGCACTTTCGCATTTATAATATTAGTATGGATATATTTCAACCAATTTACACAAAAACTTGACAAATTATATACCTAAACTTCCTCATGAATCACTCTATCTATTGGTGAAAACTGCATGAAAATCCGTTCAGTAATTTGAGTTTATCGCGAAAAGACAGACAGACAAACGCGGCGGAGGACTTTAATTTTCATAGTATGTAGAAATAATAGATAATCCATTATAATAGTAGGTATAATTTAGTTACTAAGCAGAATCAATCGGTTTCCTAAACATATTAAAAATTCAATAAAAGTATGTAATTGCAATTTTTATAATAAGTAAATGCCATGCTGCGTATCTCCTTGACATATAGAAGATATAGAAATACTAAGGAATGGATTCGAAATAAGACAAAGTTAGCCGACATTAACACCTAACAATTTTTACACTCAAGTGGGACTACGCTGGATAAGTAGCGCGGCTATCGGATGACCTAGAAAAGCATAGGTCACCCGCAGAAAAGATGACTGACGACCTGAAGAAAACTACCAGCTTTGGGTGGGTGAGAGCAACCAGGAATGGGCAAAACTAAACATTTCAGGGAGGCTGGTCACAAGGTTTACAAAGAAAAATTGAACAGTGATTAATTTATAGAGTAGCCTCGGTAGGTAGTTTAGAACTATCTAGAATGATTTGTAATATTTGCTAACGGTTTTGCCTCATCGTTGAAATGCATTTATGAGTGCAACAATAGTTGGCTTCAACGAGGAATGACTTTCTCTCTCGGACTGAAGTTTTCCCAAGAATATTACATTCAATAAATCGAAAACAGTGGTTTATATACTTTTGATCTTTGATGTCACGTTGAGAATAATGACTAGATATGTAGTTTTTTCAAGTGAAAACTTATTTAGCACCGTTGTGATTTAAAACTAAACACTAAAAACTTGTCATTAAAAAGAGACAAACACATACAATGAGCATCTGTAGGATTTAGCCTGCAAGAGAATGAGACAGTATAATCGGTCTCCTTGTGCGGTGCTTCGTAGTCTCCCCACTCTTGTCTACTTTAGTTTTCTGAAGGTTTCACTTGTAACTCATGTGAATTGCACACTCTGATAATTTTTTTTACATTATGAATGTGGATAACGACGATAACTGTGTTTGTAAGGTGGTTGAACAGGCTAGTAGCACTATTTATGACTTGGTTGTTTTACATTGTATGTATACCTATTTATTTATCAATTGATTTATAGGTACGCACAAGATTTATATATTTGCAATGTTAGAATAAAAAATAAATCATTATAAAAATAGTTATACTAAGTCAATGGACATCTTCAATTTTGTCACTAAATAAAACGTTGTTACTGAGGCAGTTCTGTTGTGTACAATAAAAATAAAATTTAATATCCATATGCCCCTAAAAAGAGCGTTAATAAATAAATAAATCATATTCAGAGAAAATCTCTCTCCCAAATGAATTCACATGCAGATTTCTGCAATTAGCGCAATAATAGAAGATGTTATCACAACAACTTAGAAAGAATATAATTTTTTGGACTTCCCCAAACTCGTAAAGTTTAATTTAAAAATACATTGCTTTTTTCTAATTATTACGAATTTTGACAAAAGTAGTCTTTTTCAAACAATTTAAACTAGAATGATGCAGAGCATTTCCTCTCATTCAAATATTTACTATCTTTCTGTCACAGAACCAAGAATAATCTACACACAGGAGGCCCCAAGGAAGATAATTCCTCTAAGGGCTTGTATCATCTTTAGGGATGCTATGTGGAGGGGTTTTTTTAAGAAAGGAAGGAGAGGTAGTTCTGGGAAGGAAAAGTGTATCCAGGAGTGAAGGAAATATGAATCTATTTCTCCACTGCAGTGCAAGGCGATGTTCCGAGAAAGTCTGGCCAGAGGTCATAAGGTCTCCCTCAACCGTATCAAACCCGAACCGGCCTGCCATGCAGGTGGTAAGCAGACGCATCCGCCGGCAAGATCCGGGCAAACCTCACCCCCAGGCACCCCTTTTAAGTCACCAAACGTAGCAAAACACTTGGGGTGATGTATGGCAGAGGTGTTAGTTACACAATAAATGGTTCACGGGGCGGCGGTTCCCATGTCCGCCTCCCAAATTGAAATGAAACAGAACGATCACCACCATTGGCCTTTGAATACAGTAATTGTTACCACGCAATCAACAATTTAGGTTAGTTTTATAAAAATTACTAGCATCACCATTTTTTTCTGACCAGCTATTTTAGATCCTGACATTAAGCATTTATTATAATAATGGTAATATAAAAAAGCAATAATTTTACAGTAATTCAACTTCATCTAGTGCCACCTATTCTATCTGAAAGTGCAAAGCTTTGACACATGACATATCGCAAATAACTAAACTGTCAACATTTAATAGGTTAGGTGTCAAATCGCTATGTGACAGATTGAAATCTCTTGCTAAAACTTTGACAAAATTCGTTTCAAGGACAGTTGCAATGTTTCGATTCTGAATAAATATAAAGTATTTAAAAAATCACTTTAAAAACGATAGAGAGAAAAGGGTTCTGATAATAATTGCATGAGGACTACAGCTTTTATTTTTTTCGAGACACATCACATACAAACAGATCATACATGACATATCAAAATTACAAAAAGTGAGGTTAGGTTAGGTTTAAACGCCACATATTTCGCTTTTGACATCAAAAATAGATTCTTCGACATCCGTAGGCCATCTTCATTAGCAAAATACTGGTTCAAGCCACTTCAAAGTGAAGAAGTAAGGTTGGCAAGATAACCTCCTTGTTTGTGTGTATGTATGTATTGTCATTTTATTCAACTAAATTATATCATTACGAGGCAACAATTAATCATTCGAGTATTAAAAATTAAAGCTATGCCTTTTCTTAGTTATATTTAATTTAACATGGCAGAGTAATTTTGTGTGGATGTAATTAATCGTGATTTTATTACTTGTGCAAAATCGGTTGACGGGCAAAAACTCTCGAAAGTAAATCGGTTTATTGCCGTACGTAATAATTTTAACGCAATCTATCAACATTCGTCGTTTGAAGAGTCCATTTCTGACCAAAAGTCGAAAAAATGCCTCAAGGTTATATCGAGGGGGAAATTTCATCAATGAAAATCAACTCATTTCGTGGAAGTTTATAGCTGATTGGATTTTGAACTGGCCGGAAGGAACGTTTTGGGGAGGGAAATATCTCTCCAAACGAGACAACGGCGGTTTCCAAGTGAACTCTGGAGTTGACTCGACTTCCCTGATAATATCTGCCCAAAAGCGAAAACACAAATTCGGCCCAATCAAGTTTTGGTCGCGAGCAATGCTGAAGGAAATGTATTATAAATGCTATCGAGAGATTCCCACTTCTCTCGAGGGGGAACGGGCCAACTTGTGACGTTATTTTTGGGAATGTCAAAATCCGATGCAACATATTTGGGAAAGTCAGAAAAGATAGCCAGTGCAATTTGAACGTATTTTCCGCTACGTACCTCCTCCGTTGCGTCGCACGTTCGTTATTCCACATTGGCAGTACGTTTATTTTTTGACGAGTTTCAATTTGAACGAGTAAAATTGACATCGCTTTCCGATTCTTCTACGGTAATATTTCTACTAGAAAGGATCAGATTTTATATCCAGTCCAACAAAACATGACACTTCGTCAGAGGGGCCACGAGATACGACAACATTGTGCCGAAACTGCCTGTTGTCGATTTATCGAGGAAAAAGTCAGATTTGACCGTCGAAATTCCTTCGAAAAAGCGGAATTAACATTTCAGTGACGCAAAGCTTATATCGAGAAGCACCGCAGCCATTTTGAAATGTACGGGGGAGTAGGCAACGGCATGCAACATTTGACAAATACGGCGCACTCAAACTTCATTTAGGAAACAAAAACACATTTCTCTCGCAGAACACGAACTTTTAACATGTAAATCTAAATCTAGTATCCTCAACCGGAGACAAACGACGCGATCGAGCTCACCAAAACAACTTAAGCGACATCCGACAAATTCAGCTTACCCCATTTGCATGACACACTTTTATCACTAAAACGACACTTCACACACTCAGAAACCAACAATTGTTATTTTAATAAGTATTTTAAGAGTCTCCACTATCATATTACAGTGATTTTGTTGTGAAAAACTCGACGAGCGGTACCGCGTATAATTTACAAATAGTCGATTTGGTACGAACAATAACAACGGGCGCCATTTGCAATTTCAGACTTGACATGCGCACTCGCGTGTTGGAAATATCTACAGTAAATAACAACTTTGTACGGCGTCATCAGATGTTTGTTCATTTCATAATTTCGTAAAAACGATTTTATTTAAATAAATTACCTAGACAAGCTAAAATAAATTTATTATTATCTTATTTTCAAGAATATTCAATAAATCATTTCAGCAAAACTCTAAAAAAAGGAATTTGACATATTGTACGCACATATAATGTTGGTTGTTACGTTTCACAAGCCAAGTGTTTGATTGGGCGAAATATAATTCTATCATAGAAAATGGTTTCTGATTGGTTAATGAGCGAACAAGAGGCGCTAATCACTTCCTGTTCAAAGTTATCAAATTGTTTCGTATGCCGCCAAAAACTTTATTCCCGTAAAATTTAAGTACAAACCATTCCCCATATCATTAAAACAAATGATTAATAACAATAATTGTACTCGGCTATTTTTGTAGCGCCATTTATGTGAAATATCACTTCAAAAACAACTAGAAAATAGCAAACCAACTTAGCTGAAAAACAAATCAAATGAGACTTCGAAGTAATGGAAATGTGGCTTTTCAAGTTTTCAAGCGGCCCGTATTGTAATTTGTAATACAATAATTATTACTCTTTTTTTAGTCTAAACTTGAACTTTGATCTACGATATACCGTAGGATGTTCATTCAAACTTAGCAAAGTTAAATGATAAAGTCGTATCGTCCTTTCATAAGTCGATCATAAAAAGAAAATATTTGATAACCACCCACAATGTGAATAAGTACTGTATTAGCGGAATTTTCCTCTTTGCATTAATATTTTTGTCAACTTTCTATATTATAATCTCACAACATCTATCAAATTAGGCTAATAAATTATTTATTTGCTGCCAATATCGGAAGATAAACATGAATTGACCGGTTCAATCAATCGCTAGATAAATCCATCATCATTGCGCAAGCAAAATTTTCCACTTATATTTTAGTTCCTCCTACTGCCATCATGACAGTAACTAACTAACTAACTAACCATCACGCCGTTTCCCGCAGGGGTAGGCAGAGAGGACGGACCGCCAAACAACTCGGTCTTGGCATGACAGTAGGAGTACTTAAAATATTGTCAGGTTATTAGGAGCCCGGGAAAGTCAACATCTTTAAAAAAAAAATCGTAATATTATTTGTGTAAAAAAAGCATGATTAAATTTTTTGAGATAAACGGATAATTCCTACCCCTACTTTTTACTTTCTACGTAGGCAATACTGCAAGCTGCAGGGCAGGCATGATACCGAGCGGCTAGAAACCAACACCGATTATGAAAAATCTGTGAGTGTAACCCTTATTTACAATGAAATTAAAGATTATTTTCAAGTGATTGATAATTTTAATATTTTAGTGTTACCTTTTACATTTTATAAAAAATATATATTATTTTTATTACATGGTTTAGTATATTTATGGTATACGCAACGCCTTTAGGTGCTTCGTAATACAAATATTTTGATAATTTAGCGAATTTTTATGAAAAATCACCTCAGAGACGCTGCAATTAGGGATGGACATTCAAAAAATACATCGATGTTTTTTTCCGATGTAATGCATCGAACGGTTGCATCGATGGATGTTTCCAATACATCGATGTATTTGGGAGGTTGTCGAACTATTCGAATAATCACATTTATGCAACTAATACGTACTCGGCTGTTGTGTGACACTAGTCCGCGAAACGGCTCCAAAACAATGAAAATGGCCTTAACCCCTCAATACCAGAGTGCTTCCTGAGGAAGGGATGGACATTTAAAATATACATCGATGTTTTTTCCGATGTAAGGAATCGATCGGTTGCATCGATGTTTCCAACACATTGATTGTTTATCGCAATAGACATGTTTAGGCCTTAAAGAAAACTAGGTAAGTTAAGTACAAGGAAAAATATTTATTAAAATTCACAATCACACAGCAAACACAGCTTTATTTTGTTTACAAATTCCAATATTTTTTTCAATGCTATGTAGAAACAAAAGTTTACTTAATCTTTTTCCCTTCAATCGTTTTCTTTGCTCAGTCAAAAACTAGCCCTGCCTTTAAAAGAGTCTTTCTGATGGGACAGACGTGCCAACAATTGTTAAATACTTAAAAGCTATTTTGTACAGCTTTGGGAATTGTAATTTATAATCCCTTCATTAATTTTATTTAATATTTAAGGTTTTATTTTTTAAGTTTGACTTTACCGGCTTCGCAGCAAAGGGAACATAACCCATTCAGCCAAACTGATAAATGGTAGGCGTTTTATATTGATTGAACTTGAACTGATTATTACGTTCCGATTCACGAAACGTCGTGAAAGTCACTGCAGTCGTAAGTCACTGTTGGTCATACTCATAGACACTCATCTCATAGTTTGATAGTTTGCGTATTCGATGCATCGAATAAAAAACATCGACATATATTCGATGTTGAAGTATTAACAATACATCGGTTGATCGAGTGTTTACAATACATCGATGTATATCGTCCATCCCTAGCTGCAATGACAGCTCCCCAACATTAGGTAGTTAAAGGGTAACGAAATGTACATTTTTCACGCACTTTATGTAGTTTTATTTATTTTACAACCCCACAATTCTTACGTAAGCTGAGCATAAAAGTTGTTTTGGTTTAGGTATTTTTTCAAATTTTGCAAGGTAGGTATCGCATTTGCACTAACCCTGCTAACTGTCTGGAATAAATTATAATTTTTATAGCTCTTTTGCCTGAAGATGTCAAACACATGCCCTCACGTTTTACGACTTGTTTTGTGTCAAGAGTGTAGAAGTTAACACAGCTAACTACGCAGCTGTGGCTTAAGAGTGTAAAAAAAAAAATTACAGAGGAAAAAAAAAGTTGCTGTTGGCCACCTGATATGGGCTGAGAGGCGATTTGCCAATTTTTGCTGTATTTCAAAGGTCCTTCCTACATGTTTTTTTTTAATGGCAAAGGCGCCTTGTAGGATATCCAATCAATATAGCCACAATCTCTAAGGTCTTCTTCTTTCGTATGGTGGGGTGGTCAGAAGGGGACATCTAGGTCTGCGAGCCAGTCTACGTCCTCAGGCGTCGCCCCCTTGGACTCCCATCAATCCCTGTGGGGAATGAATGGAGCCAGCATTCCTTGACTACGTGTTTGGTGGTCTGCAGTGTCTGCACCACACTCTTTAAGACCCTACCTATGCATCACGTGGGCGAAGTGAGTGAGAACTTGAACTGCCACTCAGAGGGGTTATGTATGAGATTGGCAATCCGCACATTGGCCGATTAAAACTTAAATTTCTATCTATCTCCCCGGAGTAGGAGCCTCTCTCCTTCCATCCAGAAAGGTTTTCAGGATTTCATTGGCATGCAGGGCGAGGCGACATCATCATGCGAAGGTATTGCCCTTTTTTGCAGCGCCTTCACCTGACGCAGCAGAAGTAGACAGAGAGGATAGAATACTATCCATAATATTTATCATACCTTTATCTAATTCACATTCTATCCGATTATAGGGTCCCTCAGGGCATGTCATCTTTAGGGATTTTTTTTGAAGAGTCTATTTGAGGAAAGGGAGGTCTTAAAGAGTTAAAGAGACCCGTGTTGCAGAAAGGAGGATACACAGGTACCAGCAATCATTTCACAGGCATGGTTAGCCGTTTAACTTTATTTTTATATGAATGCTGCTGCACAGGAGTCCCGATTGCCTGGAGCGTGTGAGACTATAGCATCCCCAATTAAACATAATGCGAGGTTAAAAGGAGTGGGGAAGACCAGGAGATTAATAAGAGCAAGATTGTGAAGCTTTCATGAGGGCGATTCTGAGATTATTTATCACTATGCAACAGTCGGGCTAGAGCGGATAGAGAACTGCTTACATTAATAAAAATCGGGAAAATTTCATATCTGGGTCTTATATTTCGGGGGAGAAGTATCACTTGCTCCATTTAATTTTTTGCATTTTGTTTTTCCTGTTAAGCACTTGCATACTGCTTACTAACAACCTATGCAAGGAAACTGGAGGTCTAGATTCGTTCAAAATAAATAAATGTAGCTTCGTTTAACAAAAAAAATTAGAATCTTGCGAGAGCCTTGAAGGAGTAACCATCAGTTACTTATACCATGGCGGGTAAGAGGTGGATAACCTCCACTGCTCCATTTAATATTGAAAGGCAAGATAGAGGGTCACCAACGGCCTGATAGGAGACTTGGTTGCGAAATATAAGAGTGGACCGGCATTAGAAGCGTGGAGGAGCTATTCCGGGCAGCGCAAGACAGAGAGACATTTTCAAGAGTGATCGCCAATGTCGGGGGGACCTGATAGGGCACACAAAGAAGAAGAACAGTCCTGAAGGTAATAAACAGTAAAAAAAGAACTTCTATAATAATAAATTATATTTAATTTTCATTGTATTAAGTGTACAGAAAAGCAAAGAATGTTCGACACAAGATGACAGGTCCATAAAAGTAGTTGGTTATGTACATTATATAGGTCAAACTATATATTATTACCGGTGCTTCTTCCTATTAAAATGCTACAAAATAAAGGTCCTAGAAGTTAGTCAGCGGGGCAGGACTGGAAAAGACCCTTCTTCCGCATCCTCTCGCAGGACGCCTCCGCATCGTAGGTCCTGAAATAATAAAAAAAATTATATATTTCGAATAAAAAATAAAAAAATTTCTTAAATGATAATAAATAAATTGGTTTATTTGGCTATTAATGTATCATTGAAGAAGAAGATAATACTAAAAAATTAAACGAAATATGAAGAAGAACAAGACACAGAAAAATAAAAAGGTAACGGTCGCAACTGGGACTACAACCCAGGATTTCTCGTCTTACCAGGACGATCGCCTTACCAATTCGGCTACGGAAACCTCTTATTTTAAGACAGTTTTGTCAATCTTATACCCTTTTTCGAAATTTCAACTTTTAGGGGTAGATTTGTGGTAAAAAGATAAAATTAGACCGGCGTGCGCGGCCAGCTTTATTATTTTCCGCTGTTATGATACGGGCCAATCACAATCGAGTCGGGCGCCCGGCAGGCTCTCAGCAAGTAAGATAGTACCTCACACTAAGGATTTTTAGTAGGTAGATCTTTTTGTATGAAAAAAAAAAGTTGGAATTTCGAAAAAAGTTGTTAAACTTTTTTACTACTACCATCATGTAGAATCACCTCCCAAAGTTACTGCACTTTACCCCCGGACACTCTGTATTTCAAATTTAACAACTTTATTTTCCAAATTTTTTTCCCCATATTATTGGCAGCCCCTTTTAAAATGGAAACAATTGTTCAAAGAACTGGTTTATAACCTAGATAGTGTCTCGGATATTTTTAGTATTATCTTATTCTTTGATAAGATATATTACATTGATGGGAATCATTTTCAAAAGTTATTTTCAAATTTTAAAAAGAGTCATTGAAAAGTCGACGAAAAACTGCTCACGTAATTAATGTATGCCTCCTTACTCGTGGATCGTTTATTTTTTTGGAAAAATAATTCAATTCAAAGCTACGCAAGTATCTGATACTTATGTTATGTATTCACGTCGCTACTGGCATCACGAGACCCGCGTAATCACCGATCATTGTTACCAGCATTGATCACACACATTGGGCGCTTTTAGTATTCCTACGGTGACAGAAAAAAGGCAAAATACATACGTTCTGCAACTACAAAATACATACGTTCTGCAACTACAATTATGCTGCAGCTCTTTCTTACACACTAAATAATAGTGTGACAAAGGTTGAGACAAATGGTGAACGTATGTTGGCTTCCTCCAAAGGAAAAAAGTAATCATTTTCTTACATCTCCCGCACTCCTATTAAGGAAATGAGATGCCGCGAGCTGTCGTCGTGGGAATTACAAAAGTTACAAAAAATTACAAAAGCAGCCATTGGGACAACTTGTCTGGCAAAAGTATCGCTATACGACGCTATTCTCAACGTGAAAATCGTGAAACGTGACGACATGAGAATCGATTGTTCACTTGGCGGCCATTGTTCTCGATGTGAAAGTTTTAAGGTTAATTGAGAAAATCTGTCCAATTATCCATTTTTATAACGAAATAGCTGTTAAAATGCATTAGGTAATTTTTCGGGATTAATGTCCATGGCTATTACGAAATAATTTTTAGAAAAAACTTTAGATTCGCCTTGATCACTATTATAAAAGGAAACTTTTTGCATCATGACCGGCGGAAAATAATGCATTTTAATTTTCAATGCCGTTAAATAAAATTTGACTTCGCGAACCGATACTACGACAGCCTGCCCGCCATCTTGTCACTGTTATGTTGGTATCCCTGACCTGATATAAACAAGAGCTAGATATGATTGTAGCCGACTTTGTGGGATATATGATAAGGCACGTAATTATGAAAAACAGAATTAATAATATAATGTAAACGAACCTCTAATCAGGCACTGGAATGGATACAAACCATTCAAATCCTGGGATGTTTTTTAAAATAAAGATAATATACACAAGCCCGCTACACAAACTCTGCTTTGCCAGACAAACCATTCAAAAACGTAGGCTGTTTTTTAAATTAAAGATAACATACACAATCCCGCTAGACAAACCCTGCTTTGCCAGACAAACCATTTAAAAATGCAGGCTGTTTTTTAAAGTAAAGATAACATACACAATTCCGCTAGACAAATTTCATAATTACGTGCCTTATCATATATTATATCCCACGAAGTCGGCTACAATCGTATCTAGCTCTTGTTTGTATCAGGTCAGAGATACCAACATAACAGTGACAAAATGGCGGGCGGGCTGTCGTAGTATCGGTTCGCGAAGTGAAATTTTATTTAATGACATTGAAAATTAAAATGCTTTATTTTCTGCCGGCCGTGATGCAAAAAGTTTCCTTTTATAGTGATTAAGGCGAATCTAAATTTTTTTTCTAAAAATTATTCGTAATAACCATCGACACTAATCCCGAAAATTTACCATGCATTATTTTAGTGTCCAGCTTTTCTGTACATTATCCATGCTAAAAATAATAAATTAGGTTAGATTTATTTTTTTTTCTTTACTTTTGTTTGTTCTGTTTTGTAATGGAACCATATTATCGACATTCCTGAAGACGCCACAATATAATCCCTACACTTTGAATCTACTCTACACCTAAAACATAAAACAACAAACTTGTAGAAGTTGGCGTAGGCCGCCTTGCGGGGCTCCACATAGGTGTACTTGAAGGCAATGGCTCCGATGGCGGACAGACCGATGGCGATGGCCAAGTTCCTCTTGATCTGGTTGTGAAGCAAGTGGCGCATCACTGCCGGGCGAGGAATTACTTTGTCAGCCATCTGAAAATTATTAATGCCTGTTCAGAAATGCCCCACTTTCTTATGTATTTATTGCAACACCTAAATATATGGACAGCGATAGGTTGTAAGTTGTAACTGACAGCCTAGCAGGAAAAAGAAGAGTTTCTAGTTGGTCGACAAGGAAGCGATCATTCCTGGAAAGATTTAGGACTCTGAGGGGAATCATTTCTCACAGAGTCAGTCATCTCTGAAGAGGGAGAAAACACCCTCCAGTCGAGCTGTTGGAACATAAGGAGTCATAGAAATGACCCATGATTTTTCAGGTATTTTAGACTTCTAGCATTCACTATCGAGTCATAAATTTTCTGAAACTCCTTTCATTGTTCTTCCACTCTATATGTTGAATAACACATCACGCACTATTTCTGAAACTTCCCAAAAGAGGCCTTGGAACATGCCTCCAAATATGTCGGCTTTTATATTATATCCAAAGCGTGTTTATTCACGTTGTGCTTAAATACGACAAAAGGGGTTTCACGAACTTTTAACACTTATGTAAAGATTACAAGATATCAGTGAATCGATAAAGATAACCCCACTAGAGCTACGTTAAAACTTACAGAAAACCGATACTGCAAGTAAGCTTGATATAGGATTATAATAAAATTATTCGTTCAGGATATCCTGAATAACAGAAATATTATATTACAGGGTCAATAAAAATTGTGAAAGATTTTGGAATGACTTTTTTCTCACGAGCTTGCGCGCACTGGGTGACAGCTTACGTTATGTAATATTGAGACATTTAATTAACAAAACGGACTCTGGAGATTATAAAAGCGTTTATATTGAATATAAAAGAGCCGCAATTAAAAATAATTAGAAATGTCTGTACTCACTTTTGACTTATTCAATGATTTTTATCGGAAAATTCACCCGAAACTGTCGGACGGCGAAAATATTTTTCGGTGTGTTAGCAAATGTTGCCAGTACAAAAAAAAATATTTAGTATTTTCTTGATAAAGTTATTTGGGGTAAATAAATAAAAAATTACCGAAATAATATTAAATTTTGCAATAAATAACGTATAATTACAAAAATCAGGGGACAGTTACAGAAAGCAACTCTAGAGGCTGGGCCTTCAATGAACGAAAACTGCTGTAGTAGACCAGGACAGAGACTTATTGACTTGTCGAAGCAATGAGTACCCTACCCGAAAACAAATGGAGATGATGTTGAATATTACACTTTGAAGAAATAATGCTTCTACAAGAATACAATTTTTTTTACTTTGAAAAGGTGAAGAATAAATTATTATCAAAGCAAAAATTACTACGCCAGTTTTCAAACCGATTGGCAGAGTAAAGGCCGCGTCATAGCTAATCAGAATTAATATGCCATTAAGGGTCAGAACATCAGTAGCATTTTGCATTTGATTAGCTCGATTGAACATGAACCAAGATTTTTGGGCTAGAGTGATATTTACGTCCGTCAAGTTGTTTTCTGATAGGAGCCCTGGCAAGATAAGCTTAGTGATACCACTACTAAAAAATACTGGCCGTAGGTAAAACAGAAATTATGCATAAAATGAAAAAGTCTTTATTGTTTGTAATTCGTTTTAATGCAAAGAAGATAAATAATAATAATAAAGCCTTTTTATTCTGGACTTCTGTTAGGTATGTATTAGACATGATCTTATTTGTTATAGTATATCCCGAAGCTCAGTTTGCCTCTTGGCATAGGCCTCCTCTAACATTTTCCATTGGGACCTGTCACGCGCTATTCTTCTCCATTGATGTCCAGCAGTGAGTTTTAGGTCATCTTCCCATCTCATGTGTTGACGTCCTCTACTTCTCTTGCCATCTCTGGGATACCAGTCAGTGACATTTTTGCACCATTTCTCTTGTGGATCGCGTATCATGTGTCCTGTCCATCTCCACTTTTGTTGGTCTATTCGGGTAACTACATCGGCAACTTTAGTTTTCTCCCTTATTGTGCTACCTCTCACTCTGTCATGTTTCCTTGTTCCTGTCAAACTTCTCTCCATGGCTCTCTGGCAGCGTTCCAACTTTTCTCTGTGGCGTTTGGTGAGTGCCCAAGTTTCACATCCATAGGTGATGACTGGAAGTATACACGTGTTGAAGACTTTCCTTTTTATTTGCATACTTAGCTCCGTAGATTTCAAGACTTCTTTCAAAGACCAGTATTTCTTCCATCCATTTGCTACTCTTCTCTCGATTTCTTTAGTGGTTTGATCTTTGTGAGATATTATCTGTCCTAAATAGATGTAATCTGACACATATTCGAGTGGTTGGTTGTCAATTTTTATAGTTACTGGTTCAGAGTTTGTAAGCAATTTTGTTTTGTCTTTGTTCATGCATAGGCCGACTTTCACACTTTCCTCGTTTAGTGATTCTATCATTCTAATTAGGTGCATTGGGTTTTCCTCGAATAGGACTATATCGTCCGCAAATCTTAGGTGGTTAAGTTTTACACCTTGTACGTTGATACCATATTTTTCCCAATCTAGTTTGCGGAAGATACTTTCCAGAGCAGCCGAGAACAATTTTGGTGATAGAGGGTCTCCCTGTCTTACTCCTCTCTCGATCTTGAACTTTTTTCTTAAAGTTTCTAGTTGGATCCTCGCTTCGCAATTCAAGTATATGTTTTTTATAATATTGATGTAGTTTAAAGGTATCCCCTGCTGTTCAAGGCTATCCCGTATAGCTATGTGTAAATGCTGTCGAAAGCTTTGGAGTAATCGATGAATGCCATGTATAGTTTCTTATTATACTCATTATATTTTTCTACTATTTGTTTCACCGTGTGTATGTGGTCCAGGGTAGAGTATTTTTGTCCAAAGCCGGCTTGCTCCCGTGGTTGATTTTCGTCTAACTTTTTACTTATTCTTTCCAGGATAACTTTGGAAAATACTTTGTATATATTTGACATCAAACTTATAGGTCTGTAGTTCCCTATATCTTCCTTTTGTCCTTTCTTGAATATAAGAATAATGTTTGATGTTTTCCACTGTGTAGGTATTAGACCAGTTATAAGTATATCATTGAATATTGAAGTTAGTATTGGTAGTAGTTCTTCCATGGTGCCTTTAAGAAGTTCGTTTGTCACTTTGTCTGGACCTGGGGCTTTTTCCATCTTCTGACTGTATATGGCTTTTTCTACTTCTCTGGAAAGTATTTTTGGTTCAGTTATAACGTTTTCCTGCTCTTTATTGACGTCTTTCTTCGGATCATGTTTTTGTTTGTCGTCTGGGCTTGAGTAGAGGTCCTGGTAAAATTTTGTGGCTATTTCGTTTATGTTTTTTCTATTTCAAGAAGTATTCCCCCTTTTGTTTAATTTTGGTATCCATTCTTTATTTGATTCTCTCAATTCTTTAAGCGCTTTTTTCACTCCCCCTGTTTTCACTATATGCTTTTCTAATGTTTGCAGCCTCTTGGTCTTCCTATCTTTCCTGATGTTCTCTCTTATTTCTTTACTTAATTTTGTTATAGTTTTAATGTTATCTTTTTTAGGATGTTTTGAAAATAGGTGTTTTCTTTCTTCTATAAGTTGCAGCGTTGTGTCACTTAGTTCGTACTTGTTTCTTCTGCTAGTCTCAACTTTTTCTTTAGTTAGTAGATTTTCTAGCTTTCCATATTTCGCACGAGCATCAGTGTTACTCAAAGTTAATTCTTCAGCTGATTCAATTAGGGATTGTGTTTTTTTCCTTAAGGTTTCATCGCTGTGGTGTTTTGTAGTGTGTGAAGCGAAATGTTTTCTAGATTTATTTGGTGGTTCTATTCTTATATTGCTTCTTACCATACGATGATTTGTATTGAAATTGGATTTAGTTTTTTTTTTTTTTTTTTTTTTTTTTTTATTATAGCGACTATATAGAAAAATTTTACATACAAAATGAAATGTGAAATTAAGTACAAAATATTGTATTTCTTAGTCCTCCTCACTAGGGGGTCCTGTGCCGAGGAGGACTAAAGTTATTCAAATATAGTTCATTTGTCTTCTATGTCGTTTTTAGCGTCTTCGCTAGGGTTTTCTCATTGACCTCTTTAAGCCATATTTTTATTCTTGATTTGTATTCAATTGGATTTTTTATTAGTTTTATGTCTTGGGGGAGGATGTTATGGAGTTTTGTTGCAAAGTATGTATAGTTTCTTTGTCCAAATGTGGTTTTATAACTTGGAATATTTTTTATATCATTTTTATTCGATCTAGTGTTATGCATACACGGTCTAGTAGAGTTAGGACCGATGTATCCGTGAAGGCTTTTGGATAGTTTGTTGTTATGTAGTCAATTTCGTTTTTGGTTTTGCCATCGGGGGAGATCCATGTCCACTTATTCTTTTGGTTTTTCATGTATAAACTGTTCAAGAGCGTTAGATTGTGTTGTAATAATAATTCAACCAAAAATTCACCATGTGGACTTCTTCTACCTTGGCCAAACTTTCCCAAGACATATTCTTCCTTGCATTGCTTCATCCCGACTTGAGCATTGAAGTCGCCCATTAGAATAATGTGGTTGTTTTGATACCTTGTTAATATCTTTGTTAATTCTTTATAGAAAAGTTTGATTTCTGTTTTTGTTGCTTGTTCTGTTGGAGAATAAATTTGTATAACTGACCATACTTTTTGGTATCCCGGTATGTCAATGTTAAGAATGGCTATTCGATCAGAGATTCCAATTAGGTCTTGTATGTATTGTTTCATTGACCGTTTGATTATGAATCCTACTCCTCTTTGGCTGGCTGTTTCGCCTTTGTGGAATAGTATGTAGTCAATGCGTTCCTCAATCTTTTCTCCTAGTCTTCTCATCTCACTAATGCCCAGGATATCCCATTTTATTTCTTCGAGAGCTTTTTCTAGCTCGTGTAGGCTTTCTTCGGTTCTAAGGGTTCTCGTATTTAGAGTTGCAATATTGAGTATTGTGTTTCTTCTTGTTGTTAGAGGGTGGTGGTCTATAACTCCCGCGGGGACCAGCCGAATTGGGAGACTTTTTGTTAATTGGTTTTGATCGTTAATTTTTGTTGGTATTAGTATTGTTTGTTTCCGATTTTCCGAGTCAATTATTAGTTTTTTGCAGCATTTAGTTGGGAGTCAGAATTTGCCCGGTTGACATAGTTCAGTATGTTAGGTCTGGTGATCTCTTTCGTGCTAGTTTTGGGTAGAGGTTGTGGAGGATTGCTTAATATTTTGTTTGTATTTACTTTCTTTTGTGCTGTTGACTTGGGAGAATCCGAAGTTCCTCTTTTTCTCTTTTCGCTAATGTTTTCCTGCGGTTTTAACAATATCAGTTTATCATAATAATACTATTTTTTAATAAAATGCAGGTTTACCTATGGGTGCCCCAACATATTTGCTTATCGCCAATGTCTTGGTGAATAATTTATAAAATAATACTTTTTCTTCTAAATTACCTATCTTAAGTATAGCGCTGTGGAGAAGATAAATTGACAACGTTTTTTGTATTTGAACAGGTACCGAAAGACAATCTTTTCTTAAAGTAATAAATTCCTTTCACAAACAAATTAAATTCGCTTTAGAAATAGGTAACAACCACGGACATATGAATATATCTGGACCTGCCCTAAGTGATAAAAACGTAATATTTCCCCCTCCCCATGAAACCGGCTATAAGCTCCGCCTTGGCACCAGCTCGCTCCATGGGGAGGGGATAGATCCACACTTGAATCTAAAATATGTAACGTCATCATTCTTGTAGTGACCAGCGCGAAACTAACGTCAATACGTTTTACGAAATAACACGCCAAAAACGGCAGCTTGCGCTATACATTATAGGAACATATTATATAGACATAGCGAATGTGGGCGGTTTTCCAGTGTCCTCGTCGCTGGTTACAGGGGTAAGTAAATTATGAAACATTTGTAAAAGTGTCTTAACTAAACACGGCAACAAAATATTGCTATGTAAATTGGGGTGAATGTTTTTGGGGCAAGCATTTGGCCTTAGCAAATATGTTATAAACGTGGCAAGCAATTCGCGCTCCCATGTACAAAGGTCTATTCATTCAAAGCAGATTTTGCTTTTAAGAACTAAATGGTGATATTATAATGCGCGATGCCTATAAACTGTCAGATTGATTTTTCAACGAATCACAGTATCTTTCCTCTCTTCGCCCCCCATAGTTTGGTTTTACCCCTCACCTGTATCTTCTGGTCTATTCATTCTGATGTCTATGGTAACAACCTAAGAGTATGGATATTATAGAGACGGCATGTAAAGTGCGCCCACCCTCCCAAAGTATGCCTTTTCAAAAATTTTACCTAACGGTTTTTAGATGGCTGACATTGGCTTTTACACCTCGGTCGCGCATAGAGCTCCCAGAAAAACGTTCATAAAACATAGAAAAATGGTCCACTGCGCCGTAAACTTGTGTAAAAGTAGTTCTATGAAGACCTTTAAGAAGAAAGACGGTCTTACCTTCCACAGGAAAGTGTTTAAACATAGCTTAAATATACATTTTATAATTTTCAGCGTGTTCATTTCAACCGCAATCGCCATGGGCCCGATGTTATCACGTGAACTCCAACTGCCGATGGGCCGAATCAGTCAACTTAAATTATAATAATTAAAAAATACCAAAAAACTTTTATGTTTTTATTAATCATAAAGCACAAATATAAAGTTGTGATTTACACATGTCATAGGTATGTGTTTTTTATCATTTTGCTTATTCATTTTTAAACATTTTTACTTTGTCTTTTTTGCACTGTTATTTTTAGTTTTTTTTCCTACTAATTTAACACTCCTTTCACATATGTTTACAACGTTAATTCAAAGTTTATAATCACTGTATTGTCATGTAAAAGTCACATTGACATGCCCTTGTGGTCGAGGGGTAAAGCTCTTGACTAGCAATCCGGAGGTCGCGAGTTCAAATCCCGGTGCGCGCAGATAAATTTTATTCGATTGATCTGTGTTTTCAAAATTTAATAATTAAAAATAATATAAGTTAGGTACATTTCCGGCCGTATTGCCGCTTCCTTTAAATCGGGACACGAACCCAAGAACTTCGGCTTTACGGGCCCGCAACTCTGCCAACTGAGTTAATGTGTCCCTATCCGATTCGGTCATTTTTAACTGTATCATACTTTGACTAAAAACTATTTTACTAACCATTTTATTTTTAATATACGACATCTATTGACTTTTCTGCAAGTGTAGGATATATATTTATTTTTAACTTTGTCAGTAAAACCTTCCAGTTATGCCCATATTTTTTTCAGATTTTTTTTGTTTTCAGATTTTCTATTGAGTTTCGCTAATATTGTCTTCATTTAATTTATCTTTTAAATAAGTAAACCCTGAGGAAGTGAGCATTGCTCACGAAATATGCCGGTTTTTTATAAACAATAAAAGTGGTTAAAACTAAGTAAACTATTAATTTTGATAAATAAATTCGTTCAGTGAATAATGCACAACGGGTAATTATATTTTGTGCCTAAAATATGAAAAAAAACTGACAAAAGTTTTTTTTTTATTAAAAAATAAATTAAATAATGTTAAGCCCATTACCAATTCGGCCCTTTTCTGTAGAACGCTCACCCTCCCCCCGCGCGCTGGGCGGTAACCCCGTTTCTATCCCCTCTTCACGCCGGCCAAAAATGGAGATAGCTACACAGGTTTTGACGGTTTAGTACGTTCTGAGATGCCTATACCGCTTCCATGCAATCCTAGTTCCATGGTAACAACTCAATCTTGAATTTTCTAGATCTAACTTTAACTACCAAGGGAGCCTGTTATACCTCAATGCAAAGGACTATCCCATCAAAACCGTGGTTTCAACAATAAGGAACTCCAGTGAAAAATATAATGGCTTTAAAAAAATATGTTCATACAGACAAGGGCGGATTCAGCTTTGGCGCCAGGGGGGGACACACAGTCGTGGTCAAGTCACGAGAAGTTTTAAATTAATTTTGATAATAATAGATACAAAAATCATATAAAAACAATATGTTAAACAATTTTAATTAGTGGTCCACTGAGGTCCTGGACCCAGCCCAGGGGGGGGGGGGGTCATGACCCCCATGACACCCCCTGGATCCGCCCTTGCATACAGACCAATGAACGCTGATTCTGAATATATAATTATTATTTCATAATATTAAACGTAGAGTTCTTAAAAAATTATTTAAAAGTGCATTTTTAAACGTCTCGTCAAAACACACTGTAAAGTTGGTATTATTGAATGGTTAGTGCTGACGTCACGCGTCACCAGTCATTGTATTGAAATCTTTGATTATGTAGGTATGACACAAGCCATCATTTCATGTTATTTGTTATTTCATACTGTTTATAGTGATTTAGTTGTTGTGTTTATTGAAACAATATTTAAGCCTAAATAATTCTGTATCAAAAATAGAGGTATCTCTATTATTTAAAATATTGAAAAACTTTAAACTGTACGAAAAAAATTGTATAATATGCTATAGCATAATGCTACCTAGAGACGGGCAAAGCGGCTCAGTTGAACGAGCCGCTTCACTAGGTCTCGTTGAATGAAAAGATCCAGTTCAGTGAATCGGCTCAATTGAATGACTGAATTAAGCTACGGACACACTTGCTCATTAGAAGCCAAAGAGCATGCTACCTAGTAGCAATTGCTACCCGCTCACTCGTTCGCAAGGATCTGCGAACCGCGAGCAAGTGTGTTCCTAGCTTTGAACCGGATCCGTATGAAGATCCGGGTCACTGAGCCGACTCGTTCGCGAACGACTCTCTTCTACTGCAAACTTCCAAATCAAAATGGCCACCATCGATCAGCTGATCGGCGCAGTATCTTATTTGTGCAGTGTGTAGGTGATGATTCGTTTGACATAATATTGATTTTAAAAGCTAAAAAAATAATAATTTCAAACAATTTCTAAACCACACCACACTCCCGTAATAATATTGAAAATATAATAAATAAATAATTCTACCGTTTTAACTTTATCAAATAGTATCATCTTTCTTCCATATAATTATCATACAAAATGACAATACCTGTTGAAAATAAAAATAACTTTTCAGGAGTGATGACGTCACACGATTCATTACACATGCGGTGGTTTTCGGGGATCTTGAAAAATTAAAACTTTGACAATTATTTTAACTATTAAAACTAACTTTAAAAAAAATAATATGCAGTTATTTAAGTTAGAAGGTCATTATTCATTAAAAAAAATTGGACTGGAGTTATCTATTCCCCCATTATTACAAAAAATAAATTTTCTCACTTATTTCATTGAGAATAGGGTATTGTTTCGTTCCTTCTCACCTCTTTAAAATTCATGTACTTGACTCCCCAGATTGTACATTCTGTGGTCTAGAAGCGGGAACCTTAGATCACATATTTTTTGCTTGTTCCTCCCTAAACAAATATCCTCTCTTCTATCAAGCCTCATATCTTCTAAATCTGAACTACAATCTTTCATATAATTTTGAAATTTGTCCATTTGAATAAACCCCTCTCTCCCCTACCCATTACATAATAATTGTGTCTCCCTCTTCTCTATTTATCTCTTTCTGTCACCAATAATCATATGCCTTACTCATAATCGCAAAATAAGATAATACCATGGTAATACGAACTGGTTGAGTGAAATTTGTACCACAATTTCACCTAACCCGTTCGTATTACCATGGTTTTATCTTATTGTGCGATTATGAATAAGGCGGAAGGTGTCTTCTTTTCTAGTTCCATCTCTTTCACTCGTTGTTTTATTTTCTTAAATATATGCGTCTGTAGTAAACATAATAAGCCCTGGCAAAGCTTGAGCTAAGAGAAACCCAGTCGGCTGTCGATATTAATTTAAAATAAGAAGTGGTGTATTTTTTCATACATGTATTTAATATATTATTATAGCCCTTTCCAGTACAATGCATCTTTTAGCGGGGATTGAGGGGAGAGTAATTTCGTCAGAACTGGATAGATTGTATTATTTAATAGCTTGTGAAGAATTCGAAACTGCTTACGAATTACAGCTTCAGATTCACTTGGAAATGGACTGTAAATACAGTGGAGCGTCGATTATCCGAACGTCGATCAACCGAACGACCGCTTATCCGAACTACTAGACCCGCCCGACCCGGCGGCAAAGGCCATACAGTAACACGTCAGTTTAGTCACTGTATGGCCCTTGCCGCCGCTGGTCGATAAGCTAAATTTTGCCGCATGAAAGTACTACTTGCTTAGATATTGCCTTGCGTTGGTTTGAAACACAAGCTGAAAGCGACCAGTATCAAATATCTATCCTTAAAAAAAGTATGTGACCTAGCCGCTCGTAAGCAGGCAGGCTTACTTCGGCAGACGAATATTGAAGATTTTTTTAAGCGTTAATTTTGCACTGTTTTTTGTTTAATTCCTATTTGTCATTAAAGATATAAATGTAAATATGGTTTTCAATCAGCTGTACGTAAATATGTATGGCTCGATTATCCGAAAATACCGGTTATCCGAACACCCATGTCCCCCAATTAGTTTGGATAATCGACGCTCTACTGTAATAGATAGTGTAACGAAACGGTTTTTCCTGGAATTGGGTGATAATATGTGTAGGGAAAAACAATGGATATAAGGAAGAAGGATAACCAATCACCTCTGCAAAGGCGCACACAAAACAATAAAAAAAATTATTATATGCAATAATTATCAGCCTGAAACACTCATCCACATTGAAAAATCTTCAGGGAAAAGATACATGACGCCAACGGGACTTGAACCCGTGTCCTTCTGATTGCCGGTCAGCTGCTCTCCCAATTGAGCTATGGCGGCTTATCTTGTACCTGCCAAATGATTCAATATATACTAGTGTTTCATTCAACAATTACTGCTTATTATATATATATATATTTTTTTTTTTTTTTCCGGCGGGTATAAGATAAGCCGCCATAACTCAATTGGGAGAGCAGCTGACCGGCAATCAGAAGGACACGGGTTCAAGTCCCGTCGGCATGTCATGTATCTTTTCTCGGAAGATTTCTCAATGTGGATGAGTGTTTCAGGCTGATAATTATTGCTTATAATAATTGTTACCCTTTGTGCTATGCATAAAAATCTTGTCTTAAACGTTAGTTTAACAATAAAAATAATTTTAAAAAAATATATTATTTCGTTCCACCGTGGTATCTCGAGGTAATTATCACAACAACCCAAATAAGAATAAAAAGATCTTGATAAGGGCAAAAATCTTCTTCTTCTTTCAGTTCATAAACAAGATTACGAACACGAACAACACCAACAAATTGCTTCAAATGTAATCCAAAATCTTCTGTTTTTTTTTCAGAAACAATGCACTCGAATTCACGCTTGTCTTTGTTCCAAATTCAAAATGCTTTTCCAGCAAGGTGATGTGGTTAGTGAGGGTAGGTATTGGATAAATGACATCCCGGTAGGAACTATGCATTTAATTTGTGGAACGTACATGTTACAAACCTAACGACAAAACTGAGGAAACTCGTCTATTTCTTTAAAAATGTTAGAGATATTTTAAATAGAAAACAACTGAAACAAGTTTACTGTGCTCTTATACAATCATCACTTGAATATGGTATTATCAGCTGGGGAAGTGCCACAAATACTTGCCTAGAGCCTTTAGTAAAGATTCAAAAACTAATTTTGAAGGTTATTCTTAAAGTCCCGTTGAGAACGAGCACTGATTTTATTTTTAAGACACTAAATGTTCCGAACCTGCAAAAATTGTATTCAAAAAATATCCTGCTTCATCAATTAAAAAATACACACATGTTTGAAGAACGAATGAACACAAGAGCCTTAAGAGAGTCAAATGTAAAATCTTTCAACATCCCAGTTTGTCAAACTTCTTATGGGCAAAGAAGTTTTAAATATAATGCAACAAAGCTGTTCAATTCTCTACCTCCTGAAATTAGAAACACGCAAACCAAAAGTACATTTAAAAGTAAAATCATTGATCACCTCAAATAAACATATCCATCACAAGTATTTAATAACAGACTTACCTTTATACCTACTGTGTGTATATATGTAACCATGTACCTACTGCAATCTTCTTTTTATATATATATATATGTAACATACTTGAATTGTATATTTAAAGAAAAAAATTTATATTAACCTGCCATTTTCATAATATTACTACAAAATCTTAGATAACCACTCTGTAAATTGCCATCTCAACACAGGCGTTTCACACCTAGTGAGATGAGCAATACGTCATTTTATAACCAAATGTAATATGAAAATAATTAAATAAATAAATAAAAAATAAATCATTTCAAAACCAAACAGCTTTAAAAAATAGTATCGGGACATTTCTTTTTACATTCAGATGATTACCGAATAGTTTTTCTAGGATTACCTAAATTATGGAGTGTTTGAAGTAAAAATCTTAGATATCACCCAAAACTCTCGTTCTTACCTCCGGTGAGGAGGGTTTAAAAATGATAACATTCTAAATGTGTACCTTGTAAATATACACCTGGAGTTCGAGGGATTTTCGAGTTAAATCTAGGTTAAAATGGTAACGGCAGTGATAACCCAACATTAGTGTTACCGCATCGTAACCTCACTTAGAAACAGCCGAAAAACATAAATTTATCTGCAGGAAAATAATAAATAAGGGAATTTTTTTATTTCAATAAAAAGAGGTGGATCATTATGGAACAATTTTATTAATTATGTCAATAGTTCCTATTTACATTTATCAGCGATTACATTAATAAACGAAAATGTTTATATTCTGCAAAGGTGACAATTTTGTTTACAATCAGGTTCACTCGTGTCCAAATGGAAAACCAACAACAAAGAACCAATTCCACCGAGACACGAGTGAACCCAACGGCAAAATATAAACTAAATTAATATAAGTTTTTTTACTATTATCAACTACGCATCGCTCTGGGCGTTGGATCGCATTAACGCGGGATGTTTTTGAAAAATAATTAAAGTGTAGCACAGGTGCACCTTGGAAATTAAGTGCCAACATAATTAAAATTGAATTAAAACAACAGCATCAAAGAAACGATTATAATTTAAAATCTGCTATTGGTAAGATTATAAATAATGAAGCAATGTTTAAGTACAGAAATAAAAAAGGTAGTATGTTTCAGGATCTCTGGGAAATGTTGCAGAGACCGAATGGTGAAAGTTGTTTGATGCGTGTGTTAATTAATTCTCAGAATATGAGGACACTACCGAATTGTTGTTTGGTTGATGCATTCAAACGGCGGGTTTCTCGACTAATTTGAACCAGTGGCCGCATTCACATCTGCGGGGTGTGCCCTGAAAACATAAAGAATACAATTTAGAAGACATAATATTTTATTTATAACAAATGAAATTACCCAATGGCTTTCGGGGTATTGTAAACCTCGAAAAACAACTACCACATGATCTACGATGACCGGTAAAAGACTTAATGAAATTCAAAACAAAATAAGACTGTCCGAACCGTAGATTATAGAAACAAGGGAGATGGGCAATGAAGCATCATTAGTCATCTTTGCAGAGTGGTAGTATCCCTTTCATTCTACCAACATACATAAGCATAACTTTCATTGCATAGCTGCTCTGATACTCCGTGCAATTTAGTTGTAGTATGGCGACAGTCCATTTGGATGTGCAAATTAGTAACTTCGCACTAGCGCTATTTGAACAATTCCCATTCACTGGTTCATGGCCGCCATTCCCGATCAAAAGTGTGATTGAAATACTAAATACTGCGCTACTGAGCTAAATACTGCGCTTGTGTTAAGACACCGACTCTTAAAAGTAGTTACGCTAACGCCAGAGATGACTTTTGTCTCGTAATCCTCCTTAAGAGATGTTAGTCGTGGGAAAATTTAATCAAAATAATATGACAAATAGATAGCCATTTATGAACGCCTATTAGGCTTACATGCAAGTAGTTACAATAACTTGTAAATGGCAATTCATGTTTTTAAGTAGGTAATTAATTCACACCAACTGACTTCAAAACACAAGACAGGCACAGACAAGCCATTGAAAGCCATAGAAAAATCACCTAAATTTGACAACCGATAATGCACGACGGACGCCTGCGACATAATGAATTTGACCTATTTCTTGTTATTGTCTGTAATGCTGACTTACACAAAAGATACAGAATCACCCTTGTGGAACATTCGGATTAGTTTGTCTACGTCCTCAAAAGATAATGGCAGCAGCGAACCTGTTAAATGCCGATCCTCAGTCAATTTTACCTTCTGAACAAATTGAGATCGGCTGACACGCTTAACAACATTACCGTTATTGCTGACAGCTCATCAAGACTTGATCAAATGCTAAAACGAACCAAGAACCAATATCAAACTGGGAATGTTCTAAAGTAGAAAAATATAAAATGGAGCTGAACATCGAAAAAAAAAAAAAACATGTAGAAATTTTCTGTCTACTGAAGTATTGGTTAAAAATTTTGTTAGTTTTCCTTAGATAAATAAATACGGTATCTCAATGCTCATCTTCCAAGATAATGTTTATTTCATTCTAATAACCCATGGCTAAGCAATAGATGAATATCAATTAATTACAAAGAGATTATATTATTTCAAATATGTACGTTGATCGCCTGCAAAAATTAATTTGATGTATCCACCGAAGATAAATCAATGGAAATGGGCCGTGGGCGAGTGCGCTTGCCGGAGTCCAAAGGTTTTGTTGGCAAATTGGCAACGTTGGTTTTTTCGTTTTTTTTTTTACATTAGCTCCACACAGAAGGTCCTGATGAAAATAATTTACCTCAGGGCATATGTCATCTTAGGGGATGCTGTGAGGAGGTTTTTTTCTAAGGAAAGGATGTAAATTAAGTTCTGGGAAGGAAATAGGTATGAGAGGTGTGTAGAAATCTGGGGGTCAGTGTGTCCAGGAGTGACGGACGTATGAATCTGTCCCTTCAACTGCGGTGCAAGGCGACGGGTCGAGGGATTCTGGCTGGAGAGGACAAAAGACCCCCTCAACCAGTCTCCCTCGATCCAACCCAACGCAGCAGGTAGGCAGACGCATCGGCCGTTGGACAGACCTCACCTCATGAACCCGGACACCCCTGCAAATTCACCAAATGTAGCAAACAACCTGCGGCATAGGTGCTAATAAATGCCATACCTGCCTCCCAAAATTAATTGGATAAATCACACTGCTAGGCACTTTCTGTTCAGTGGATTAATTGGCAAACTTCCTAGATGCTTAAAATTTATTGTAAGCAGTTTTTTGAATGAACAACTCACTTTGTGTAACCACATCCAGACTATGCTCGTTGCTTCTTCTTCACCTGCGAACAAGGAAAAAATATACATTCATAAATAAATTCTTGATAGATCAATTAAATAACTCTATCAAGAAAACTGAGAGAGGAACAAAGTGGACAGCTGACTAAACATTTAATCAAAGGCTTAAAAGAGCCGACATTTGGCAGTTAACGGGGACCGTTCAAATTTCAAAATGGCGAACCTGGTGAAATAACATAATATTTCTTTATTAATTTACTCTTCTGTACACCCATGGGTCTTTACGTTGCATATTTAATATTAACATTTTTTTACACAAGGGTAATAAAGGTGGATTATAATAAGTATGCTTTAAACATCTAAATTGTTACGTTAAAAATGTCAATATCATTTGTACGTTTGCTTAACTATGTAAGCGAGAAATTGGCGAGTTTGCAACATAATTTTCTTGGGAATGGTGATATTCAAATATATCCTAAAAATTAATAAATTGAATAAATTTTTGTTGAATTCTTTCGAAATTTTTAATATGAATTTATGAAGTGACCAAATGACGTAATTATATTCTAATTGGCTATGAACTAATGAAACAAATAAAATTTTCATGACAGAAAGTGAATAAAGTTTTTAATGGTTCTCAGTAAAAGTCCTAATGTTTTCCTATCATTGATTGTAATGTGTTTATGGTAGTTTAAAAATTCTAGTTTTTCATCAAACATAACACCGAGGTCCCTAATTTTAGTTAATATCTCTAATTCTATATGGTCTATGGCATAATTGAAATAGATTTATTAGTTACACACCTTATACAATACATTTAAATTTGATTAAAGATCTTGGCAATCAATATGGTAGACAGATGCTTCTTTAAAGCATTTAACCCCTCAGGTCCCTGGCATGAAACGGTTATATTTCTTAAAGTCACTATCAGAAGGTATTTGTGTGTATTTCCGCTTTGCAATAAACTCCAATTAAATTAAATATTTCTTAAGATATCTGTAAACTAAAAACTGTTTTTCAAAAGTGATGAGATACACTCTCAACTTTTATTATGTACTAGCTGGTCCCGGCATGCGTTGCTATGCCATTTAATAAAGAAATTGTTTCTCCCTGAGTGTCCTTTCCCATTCGTCCCGTTCCCCTTCTTCTCCTGCATCCTCTTCCCCTCTCGCGTTCCCACTCTGCTACCTCCACCTTCCCTCTCCCCACTCCACTCCCCCCCTCTTCCCCCGTCCCGCGAATCCCCCTCCCTGGTTCCCCTTCCACCTTCCCCGCCTTCCCTCTTCCCTTTCCCGCTCCCTCGTCCCGTCAACCCTCCTCCCGCGTTCCATATATTCAATCCCAGTACATTCAGTTTTTAAACAGCCCGCGTGCCACCTTTTACAATTTAAATTTTAATTTTTCATGTATATTAAATTTGGTACCTAACATAGGTACCTATTTAAAATATCTAAAATTCTTGATTCGATTCAAACTATTAGGGGAGTACGTACTTTAAATAAATTTATCAGCTTAAAGATTTTCAAAAATAGAATCCTGATTTAACATTTAACAAAATGTCATTCTCTAACACGCGAACTGTCAAACGTGCGATAGTCGTTAGGTTTTCTGAAATTATCCAATTTTCTGCGCAATTTTCTTAATTTTTCTCTCCGTAAGAACCATCCTAGTACTTCAAGGAATATTCTAAAAAAGAATTAGCGAAATCGGTTCAGCTGCTCTCGAGATTTGCGCTTAGCAACACATTCAGCGATTCATTTTTATATATAAGATTATAAATAAAAATATAACTTTTGAAACATTAAAATTTTGAAACATACAACTACAACTTTATTTCATATAATATTTGACGTGGGATGCGTATTTTAAAATAAGTGACCATTTCGAAAAAATTTCACTTTTTGGAAAAACTTGCTTATTTTTGAAGAACTGTATCTTGGGAACCAATAGCTTTATATAGCTCGATTTGATCTCAAATTGTAGCAAATTTTATCTACTTAATTTTTCATTAAAAAAAATAACATTTTTTTCTTAACCCGGCGTCAATGGCGTGAAAATAATTACGCGGTCAATGACGCCGGGTAACCGTGACCCGAATTTTATCGATGGGTTGTACCAAAACTGAAAGGGTTATCTTGATTTTGAAAATTATTTATTTTTTATGGGTTCTTTGCTCATAAAAAAAATATAAATAATACCATTACATTTTATAAATCATATTACCTTAGTAAGAAACACATGCAAAATCAACGATGAAAAAATAGCTATAGAATTTCATTTCAACTATAGGAAATATGTACCCGTTTTAACTTGACGCACGTGTATCTCCTTCCGCAAGCGGCATCGTACTGAGCACGCCGGCGGTGCGGGTAGAAGGGGGTTGTATCTCCAGCTACTGAAGCGCTCGAGTCGAATGGTTGACAGGAAAAAATAATATGGCCGTTTTAAATCGCCTCGGGTCATTATATGATCCAACGTCATCGACGTCGGGTTAAATTGCAGTTGGAACATTTAGTTTCATAAAGATGTACATTTTAATTCTTCTGAGGTTAACTTCTAGATGTTAATATAAAGCGTGGTGTCTTCTCTTCCTAACACCATTTAGATCATATTTCTCACTATGTCAGTAAGGGAGTTTTTATGAGACCATACGAGCTGTTCCCATAAGTAAACAAATTAGCCTGGATGGTTGAATTAATATTCAAATATAGTTAAAAATTAACACCAAATATAGATTTAACGATTGGTAACTGCAACGAAACATGATTTGATGTTGTGAAATCTTGAAAATATGTTATTTAACGACTATGTGCGAATAAATGGAATAAACACTGCAACAGAATACATATGCAGTCATATACAGAAAAAACCTGTCTCGAGTCTGATGATTACCCGACTTTTTCTATTTTTGGAATTATACACTGAAGAAATAAAACGATAAAAGTGTGTTGTGGGTGTATTAGTGTGACCGAAGTAAGCTCAATTTTTCCTTACTTCTGCGGAAATTTATGAAACATTTTCAAATATTGTTTTTATTTTTTTTTTTAATGTGAATACCTCATAAGAGTCTCAGCTTCTCCCTTCTGCAGCCAGTGAGATTATGGCTTCCCCTATTGGGGTATGTTGTGAGGCTGTAGGTAGTGAGGGGGAGGAGAGGGGGCAGAAGAAGGTGGGGAAGAACCTGACTATTTAGATCTGGTCTCCAAATAGGGCTAAAGCCATTTCAAGCAACATTTCAATTCTGAATGGTGGTCTTGCACCAGGGCGATACTGAGAATATCTTCCACTCTGGAACGTGCCGCAAAAAAACTATAAATTATTTTAAATGAATCAATTGTGAAATAACACAAATTATTCAATTAAAATTTATTTGCACACGCCGGGATTCGATCCCGCGACCTTCGGATTGCGAGTCAAGAGTCTCGGAGCAATCAATAAATTTCATTGGCCTAGGAGTCAAAAGGTTTTAAGAAAATGCAGATTGCGCTCAATTCATTCCCATTCCTTGGCTATTTCAGTTATTGCTAAGTTCATAGCAGGCAAGACCCTCCTCTTACAACCTATCAACTAAACATAGTAATTTCTAGTTGTCTGTGCTGTGCGTTAGTCCTGCGTGAAATCTGGTTCAATGAATTCAAACTTGCTTTAGTAGGTACCCTTGCTTTATAATACAATAATATTTTTAACACATTTTCAAAATCTTAACTGATTTTTCAAGATTTCAGACTATCATGTGATTTTTCACAAGTCTATTTGAGTATCTCTAGAATCATTTCAGGCATTATTTAGGACGATTCAAAAATGACGATTGATTATCATGGCTTTTAACCCGTCAGGTCTATTTGATCGGTTTTCAGAACAAATCATATAGGTATCTTTAAAATCATCACCTCCGTTACTACAATGGTTAGAAATATTTTTTTTTTCTGAATCCAAAGTTTAAAACTAAACTAACTAACTAACCATCATGCCGTTTCACCGCAGGGGTAGGCAGAGAGGACGGACCGCCAAATAACTCGATCTTGGCACACACTCCTTGCCTCGTTCACATTCATACATCATCTCATACATGCTCTTCTATTATTCTGACTCTTCACATGGCCCGACTCAAGTGTCTGATTCACTTGGTCGTGCCATGTCTTCCTCAGGCAGACATGGCAAAATCCAAAGTTTCCAACCACAAATTGAAAAAAAAAATTAACAAACTTCCGTGAATTTAAAAAATATACATTTTTACATGAAACGACAAAAAAGTGTGGTGACGATAACGTTTATAATACATATGACTTGTTATTTTTTTTTTCGTTATGATAATTAAAAAAATTACATGGTTATTTCTAATATAATATACTTTGCGTATTTCATCACCTTTCAAAAACAGTTTTTAGTTTTCGCATGGATTCATAAATATCACATTTATTTGGATTTTTATTATTCTCCTGTCAACATACGCCCAATTTTTCTAGGGTTAATAATAAGGGTCGACCGAGACAGGTTTTTCATTCTCGGCCGAGACCAAGACTGAGAATAAATTAAAATTTCGGCCGAGACCAAGAACAGATGAATTGAGAAAAAAAATGAAAATGCGCTATTTTTGCATAATATAGTATATTTAACTTCTAAGAAAAACAACAACGAATATACAAAACAGCGAATGGATGTGTTCTGATGAATGTGGCCTAGAATGTGAATCTAGAAAATCTTGGTACATTTACCAGCTTTCCAATAAACGTATAAAATAATACGTAATGATCTTGATGTTCACTTAACTAGTTGATGTAGTTATTCTGGCTAGTAATTATAATTAATCACAACAACACACAAGAACATATTTTATTCTACTACGAACAAAATTCAAAAAAACTTCCTTTAACTACAATTGTTGGTTTACAAAAGTAGTGAAATGAACGAACGGCGCGGCAGCAGCGGTAAGTAAAACCCGCCTCGCTGCCAGCCGACCAATCACAATCGACAGCTCTCTCACGCACTGACACCAAGTGATGAATGTGGACGAGCGCGGTAGATTTGAATCCCATTATCCTATACCATACCTACTTACATTGGTACTTACAGAATCTCAGCGATTTTTCACCGAGAACCGAGACAGAGTTCTCGTTAGAATTTGTAGCCGAGAATACCGAGACCGAAATCTCGGTCGACCCTTAGTTAATAATAATAAGGGGGCATACATTAATTACGTGAGCTCAAAAGGGGGGGGGGGGGGTCCAGCAAAATCTCACATTACTTGAAAAGAATATACGAAGTGGCCCAAATTTATCTCACCAAGGGGGGGGAGGGGTCTAAATTGGAAGAAAAACTGCTCACATAATTAATGTATGCCCCCCTAATAATATTTGGATGATTGTATGCGCCGTTTTGGTAAAAAAATCACCTCAAAGGCGCTATACAAAGGAAGGACACAGAAACCAGGTATGGTGGATCGGTGAATATATGTTGGTTGTAAATACTTACAGACGCAGCCGACAATGCGAGAGTCGAACGCCGAGGGGATCATGTTGGGCTGGTCCTTGGTGCCCACTCCGCGCTTCAGCCCCTTCATGTTAAAGGGGTCATCGTCTCCGCGCGCGATGGCCAGCAGCTCTCGCTTCTCCAGCCCGGTGGCGTGTTCCATGGGATCAGCCATCACTGGCGAACAGGACAAATGGACATTGTCAGCATTGGAAGTGGAACACAACATTGTTATTGAACTGCAAGTTTTTTAGGAGGTTCAGAAAACTATTCACTATGGATGGAAACTGACTGAGGGAAATAGTACACATTGTGATGAACTTCAATCCCATTTATTAAGAATACTTGGTTAAACTCTAATAAAGGTCGAGGTTCTTCAAGATTACAAGTTGCTTTATTTAAGTTGTCGTAAGGTTTATAATGAATAACAATAAAATAATAATTGGCTAATTTATATAGCGCCGTTTTCGTGGAAAATCACCTCAAGGGCGCTAAAGGCACCAAAGGGCAAATATTTTACTGGACCAGACATTTAAACTACAGGAATCCTCTAAATTATTCTGTATCTAGGGAACCCAACATTGTCGAAGCCCTGCTTTCTAACGTGTATCATCGGCTATTTTTGTAATCGTTCATGCAGTGGACTCTGTGCAGAAATGGGCGGTCCGTTTGATAAGATTCTCCTATCAACAAACGGGTTGCAATTTTTAGAATACAGGCGTTGGGTAGAAATGTTATCCTTGTTCTACAGATATTTCAATGGAAGATGCTGCGAGGAACTAGTGTCATTGATTCCTTCGGCACCGGTGCAGTCGGGAAGCACACCCTAAATTTGTCACTTAAGAAGAGGTAGTTTCTACGACTCGTTCTTGCGTTCAACAGGTCGCCTGTGGAATGGTTTGCTGGCCTCTGTGTTTGCTCCCTCCTCTCTTCAAGACCAGGGTTCACTCCTTCCTTTCCACAAAAAGACCTTCCACACAGCCTACCCAAAGATGACACAAGCCCTGAGAGAAATTATTTTACTCAGTGCCTTCTGTGATGTTTTGATTTAAAACAAATTCCATATTCTCCCACGGGTTCCTAGTTTCCACCCGCCTGAAGGGTGCTAAGATGAACATGGGAGATAGTCAGAGAAGAAAATTCAAGAACTCCAATAAATTATGACCATTTCAGCGCTGTACTTATTTTATTATTGACACAGATGCTAATGTTTATGCAAAATCAAGGATGGGTGTAAATCTTTCTAAATTATTGTTGGTGATGCCTCTCTGTGTGTGCCTCTCTTAAGAACACTCGAGGGCCAATAAACATGTGAGAAAAAAATGCATACAGCAATCCTTTAATTATTTAAATCCGGAAAAAAAACTTTGTATTTTATTAGAAGTGTGGTCATTTATAGTGGACCTTACACGTAATAAATAAAGGTGTTTCTAATTTTAGACACCAAAAGATTAGTCTTCAGTAGTGTTTCCATGATGGATGCTAAAATAGCTGAATATTTCTGCAAAACGGACTTACTATGTCCCTCAGAAGGGGGTGAGTTATTTTTCCCTTTTTTTATGTATTATTTCAAGTTTTGCAAAGGTCGTGGGTCGTGACATTGAAAGCCTTAAAATCAACAAAATATTTCGTATCCATGCCACAAATTTTAATAACAGATTTTTGGAAGAATAACTACCTAAATCCATTATCACGATTGAATCACGACAGGTACTGAAAAAATTGACGTGTGGACCTATAGATAAGATAATATTTCAAAGTTAACAAGCAGACATCTTTAAAAATAAGCCTAAATGTAACTTAACTGCTTTTAGGTACATGTTAATTTATAAATACATTGCTTTCAAGCGAAAAGATTCGTGATATTTTTAAAAAATGTGAATTTTATTGTTTCTTTTACATAATAACACAAAACATTTTTTCACCGGGCAAATAAATCTCACTAAGGTGAAGGGGTAACGAAAGCATTAAGGTATCAAAAAAACTATGAATCATGTGGTTTGTGGTGTAGAAACATAAAGTTACCGCGACGAGACATGTCATGATCAATATTTCACGCAGTTCTCGGGCGAACTGACATTACGTAACATAATTTTGACAGGCAGGGTAAATAGGCTGGGGTCTTCTAAAAACGTTAAAGATTGGTTTACTCACTTTTGTCAGCGAATCCCCGGCGCGCATTCGAAAGAATTGCATTTTTGTTAACAGTGTAGCGAGCGAGCCTTCCGCACAAGGCAGCCATTTTGAAAAGTATTAAATCGACAGTCGCTCAGTTACCGCAGTGGCCGAATGGACACAGGGATACCAACATTCAATTTTATTTCCGATAAGGAAACGTGATTTCACATGGCAATATTTCAAATGTTCCCAGTTAGGAAAATAATTTTCTAGTTTTCCTTATCTAAAAGAATTCATAATCTTCTCTTTCATAGATGGCGCGAGTTTAATTATTTTACGGAAAAATGCTTTTTTGTTGTGCTTTAAGCATTAATTCTTTGCGCCCGTATAAACGCAACATGAAAATGAATAAACAGTTGTTTCCATAAAAAATCAAATCCACATTCTCAGTCTCCATCACACCAAGTCTCAACATTCCTTAAATAAACAATGTATTCGTAAAAATAAAAAATCTTATTTTTTTTACTATCTATTGACAATTCTAATACCTATTTTCATTTTTCGGACCATCTCTTGGACTGGCTAGTAGTCAATCTCAGAGAAATGCGCGTGCGTGCGTGTGTGTGTACGTGAGCGCCACCAAAAGTTGATAGAATGCAACGAGTGTATCTGTCGAGTTTCACTTGATCGGATGCCGGGAAGCGGGTTAATTAATTAACTTCCAACATTAAATCTTGTAATTCATTTTTGCATTCATTTAAGAAAAAAAAACTAATTCAAATAGATGTAAAAGTGAAATCTGTTAAAAAAAAAAAAAATTGATTATGGCCTAGATCGCCCGAGTGAGAGAAAAAAATTAAAAAAGATGTCTTATCTGGGAGATTTCCAATGTTTCTGAAATGTTTTTTTAATGATGTGCAGCTAGAGCGAAAGAGAGTTGTTGAAGAATAAATGTATCATCCACAATAAGGAACTCCAGTGAAAAATATTATGGCTTTAAAAAAATATGTTCATATAGACCAAGAAACGCTGATTCTGAATATATAAGTTTTATTTCATAATATTAAATGCAGAGTTTTTAATAAATTATTAAAAAGTGCATTTTTAAACCTCTTCGGAAAACACAGCGTTAAGTTGGCATTACTGAAATGGTTAACCGTGACGTCACAGTTAACCTGTCACCTGTGTATTGTATTGTATTGACATTTGAAATGACTTGAAGTGCACACGTACCTATGCAATTCAACATTTCGTGTTTTTGGTTTATTTCCATACTGTTTATAGAGATTTAGATAAATAATAGTTATTGTGTTTATTGAAACATAATTTAGGCCCTCAACAATTTATGAAAAGGGCTATATTTGCTGACAATCTGCAATAAATTTTGTCTATTTGAGGTTAAAGTCATGTCATGTTTTGACATTTAGTTATGTATTTTCAAATTGCTTTTAGTGTAGGGCTTTTCATACAAGTTGTTACACACTCGTCATGATCAGTGTATTATAAATACCAGTGTTTCTGTATGTATTATACATAAAACAATGCATCTACAAAGTAACGCCTGACACAAAACACGACGTCACATGTATTTGCAATGAAAGAGATGATTTATTGTTTTTATATTGCACTTTGATTAAATACAATAACAGTACCGGTGAAATGTGGACATTTTACCAATGTTTTTCTATATTAAAAGCAGTTAATCTTGAATAAAAAACACACCTCACACCTAAAAGTCATTATCCGCCATGATTATTGATTCTGGGTTCTTCACAGTGTTGCCAACAGTTAGAAGTGAAATTTCCCTAGAATTTCACATTTACGCAATTACCTACGTAGCCACCTGATTGTGTAACACTAATCCTGTTATATGTTAATTAATATGATAATTAATTGGAAAGATATCGGAACTTGGTAAATATACAAATAATACCGTGATTTTCCAAATAAAACACTTTTTGCTACGTGAAGTAATAATTTAAAAGTACGAATACACTCACCACTGAATTAGAAACTGAATTCCAAATTAAAAAAAAAACACTTTGCAAAATAAAAATCATAAGCAACCCGCCGCTCATTTGTACCAAGCGTGGTATTTTGAAGACCCCCACCCCCCCCCCGAACGTGTCACGTAGTATGGGTACGTTCCCTAATATCATTTTGAGTTGTCAGTATTAAAAATAACATGGCATGTAAGTACATGAAAAATAATTAAGATTCATAGGAATTCCAAAAAATATATATACGTATATATATAAATAATACCAGTAATACTGTCATATGTAATAAAATTTTTGCCAGAGTTCGAAATTTCCCTAGATTTTGTCCTGATTTCCCTTATCCCTAAAAAATATTTTTCTCCCCTAGATCTAGGGAAATTTCCCTCGACATAACATCACTGATTCAAAATGACAACTTAAAAAGTAAAAAAATTAGACCACCATAGATACGGTGCGTTTCTGGGAGTCTTTAAAAATTAAAACTTTGACAATTATTTTAACTATTAAAACTAACTATAAAAATAAAAATAAAAATGCAGTTATTTAAGTTTGAAGGTCTTTATTCATTAAAAAAAATAAAAAAAATTGGACTGGAGTTCTCTATTGTATAAAATAGGGTGTCTGGGGGCAGTGGCGGACCAAGCCCGTCAGAGGCCCGGGGCGGCAAAGCTGAATGAGCCCCCCCCCTAGTTTAAAACGTTGATGTAATTTTACAAGATTTTTATTCAGTTCACACGGGCCTCTGGTCCTGGGGGACCTCTAAGCGTCTCCGTAATCCCTTGATCAAATCATAAACAAGGCTTTAAGGCACCAGGGCACTGTAAAAAAAAATTATCATATTTTTTCTTAATTTTCTAAAAGATGCATTTGTTAATAATGCTATCACCTAAAGTTTCAAGGAAATTCTTAGAAAATTTAAAGAAAGTTTTAAACAGTTTGTATGATGAATTATCCTTCAGCAAAATTTTCACCGCATTTCTTTCGAAACTAAGTTTTTCAACCTGGTTGACAACATATTAGAAAAACTATACATCCAATTTGCATGCACCAAGTCTTAAACTGTTAGAAAATCCAGTCACTATGGCAACACATGGGAATTTTTTTTAAAGGGCCCCTTTCTATATTTTTTAAGAACGCTGAAAATTTTCCATAAAAAATCGAATATGAAATTCGCCGGTCCGCCATTTTACCTTTTTTTTAGATATCAAAATTCTTCTACGTGGTGCCGTAGACACTGGATTTTCGAACAGTTGACTTAGGAGATGCAAAAGTAAAAGCAAATGCAGTAAAATACATACAGACGGATGTATGTTGTCAACCAGGTTGAAAAACGAGTTAAATAAGTTTCGGGAAAAATGCATTCAAAGGTTCATTCAAAGGGATAATTCAACATCCCGCCGCATTAACAAGCCGGTCTTCAACAAACCTAACACTCAACATCCCGCTAAAGCACACGACCCACGGACAAAGATCCTTTAACTACTATTCTATCAAACTATATAACAGCATGCAACCTTCTTTGAAACAATCTGCTGATTATTCACCAACAAATAAACTAAAAAAACAAATCACAGTCTGGATAAAAGCTAAAGGAACACTATTTTTCCAAAACCTATTTACTCCAAACCAAACATAAAAATTAACTTCTTAATAACCAATGTACAATAACCATTAAATAAAGTAAACATAAAACTTTCTACTACAACACATTAATACTTGTCACACATAATCATAAATAAACACGTAAACACCTCAGCACAGGTTCTCCTAGTGAGGTGTTCACGAAACATACAATACCTATCCACAGTTTCACCTTCGCAAACCTACCATACACCCAACATAATAAAATTGTAAAATATATTATGTAAAAATGTTTTCAAAATTTATCTATTATGTAAAAATGTTAATTAATAGGTAAATACTGTAATACATAGAAATAAATAAATAAATAAACATACACACTGTTTCAAACGGTTTCACGTAAAATGCTGTAAAAAACATTTGGTCAGAGCTTTGTTAACTTCAGAAAATGAAATGAAAAAAAAAATTACAACATTTTTTACAGTATGTTTAGGATTTGATCAAAGAAACATGGGGGCGTTTGGAAGCCCCGGGGGACCAGAGGCCGTATTTCATTTTCTAAAAGATGCATTTGTTAATAATGCTTTCTCCAAATTTCTAAAATTGACGGAGATACAGCATCTTATATGAAACCGTTTTAAACAGTTTGTATGTTAAATTACCTTTCAGCAAAACTTTTCTCAAAACTACGGTTCTCAAACTGGTTAACTAAGTATTAGAAAAACTATACATCTTATTTGCATGCACTATGCATCAAGTCTTAAACTGTTCGATAATCCAGTCACTACAGCCATTACAGTATTATCCATATGACAGGCAACTGCCTAGGGGCACCGCATTGGGTAGGGGTCTCGAGGGTAAAGGGCCCTGAGACGTGCATTGCCTGGAGGCCCCGACATGTTTAAGCCGGCCCTGGCAGGCTACTTTTGTCAATAAGGCAGTGTAGGCCACTGTCTAGGGGGCCTGCATCAGGTAGGGGCCCCTAGAGTAAAGGAGCCCTGAGACGTGCATTGCCTAGGGGCCCCGATATGTTTAAGCCGACCCTGGCAGGGTCGTATTGTCCATAAGGCAGCGTCGGCCACCGCCTTCGAAAATCCAGTCACTATAGCCAGGGCCGTAATATCCATAAGAAGTGTAGGCAACTCCCTAGTAGCCCCGCATCGGATAGTGGCCCCTAGGGTAAAGGGGCCCCGAGATGTGCATTGCCTAGGGGCCCCGACATGTTTAAGCCAGCCCTCGTAGGGCCGTATTGTGCACAAGGCAGTGTAGGCCACTGCATAGGGGCCACGCATCAGCTAGGGGCCCCTATGTTAAAGGGGCCCCGAGACATGCATTGAGTACGGGCCCCGACATGTTTAATCCGGCCCTGACTATGATACCAGACGAGGAAAATTTACCATAAACAGTAGAAAATAAAATTCATTAAAAAATAAAAGGCATTCAAAATTTGCTGAAGGATAATTCAACATACAAACTCTTCCAAACGGTTTCACATAAAATGCTGTATCTCCGTCAATTTTTCGAATTTCCTTAAAAAAATTAGTGAACCGTTCTTAACAAGTGCATCCGTCAAAAAATGAAATAAAAATTAAAACTTTTTTTTATAGTGGTGTCAAAGCCTTGTTTAGGGTAACATGGAGGCGTTTGGAGGGAACAACGCTGGGGGCCCGGGGTGGACCGCCCCCCCCGCCCCCCCCCCCCCTTAGTCCGCCACTGTCTGGGGGTAAAGTGCACTAACTTCGGGAGGTGGTTCTGCACGATGGTAGAAGTAAAAAAGATAAGTAGCTTCGTTCGAAAATCCCTTATTATTTTCAGTACAAGATTATTTTTGTATTTAACAAAAATATTTTTTTATACAAATTATTCAACTTTTTTACCGAATGTATTTTTTACTTGTACTTTGTACTAACATTTATCATATCACTTTGACCTTCACCGACTCTTCTCCACCATTCAAAGAAAAATAATTTAGATAGAGAATTTCAAAATAAGTTATACCCAATGATAATATATTTTTGTGCATATTTTTCCAACTCTTTCTTGTACTAATTGAGTGGAATCAAGCTCAGGAAATTTACCAAATTTAGAACATAGACTCTAAAACCTGGTTCATGTTGTGACTTCACAACTTCTTATCTTCATGTTTATAAGAACTTAGTTTTAACTTTTAACCACTTTCAATGTTTAAAAACCAACATGTTGAATAAATCTTGATGAAGAAAGCGCTGCACACAAAACATGTTGGGTTTTTTTAACAATACAAGTGGTTAAAACTTATTTTATAAATTTTGAATTAAAATGGTGTCACAAAGTAAGCCAAGATGAAAATTGAGACATTTTGTTTCTACGGAATTAACCAAATACTACACTCCAAGCACGGAAAAAATATAATCGTCGTGTAAAATAAATCATAAATAAGTAGGTAGTTTGTCGTTTGTACAGCTTTGAGAAGATTGTTTTAATATATTTTTTAAATACATACGTTAGTTCCAATTTTGAAAATATCAGACTCATCAGAAAATGGAATTTAAACAGCCCGCCAGTATGTTAACTTTGTATACCTTCCCAAGATGTCGCCATTGTTGGCGAAAAAACGTAAGGTGCAAAACTTCACTATTTTCATTTTCTATGGTAAATTGTAATGGTATTTTTTTACACGAAAGTGTAGTGTCGTCGAATTCTTGGGTCCGTTTATTTTGTGAAATATCGGGTGAAGGTTTGTGATAAATGGTGGATTCCGCGATAAGGAATCGGTTTTATTGATTTTATCACCAATTGAGAGTGAGTGATCGTGTGTTTGGTGATAAAAAAGCATAATAAGTGTGTTCTTGAAAATCTGAAATAGCCATTGTTATTGTCCTTCTTGTATGGTTTTCCAAATCTGGTGAGTAATCAATGTAATCATTGATAATATATCATTATTTTCCTTGTCTTAAATCTATATTAAATAACTGGTAACCTACTGATTTGTTCGCAGTTACTTTATAATCTACATTATGACAACTTAGAACTTACTTATAATATGGGATTTAAATGCCAACTCTTGTTGGCATTATTATGAATAAATTCAGGTTATTTCATTTCGACCATTACATCTTTACCTAGATTATTTCAAACTCAACCCTAAAATTGCACAATCAAAATACGTATTTTGTGCTAGGTACTTCAAAATATGACAACATCGATATCGGACCTTTCACTAAAAAATGCCTGCAGTTGTTTGTAGACATAAACAATCCATAAAAAATTAATGAAATTATCAAAATAAGGACAAGGGAAGAAGGTATGATGAGAAATTATAATGTATTTTTCGCAAAAAAATATTGTTGGCTCATTCACGACATGCATGATGAGTTTATTAGTCATATAAAATAATGTATTGGATTGTCTCGCCGCCTGTTAACAGTTCGCCCGTACACGAGACACGAACGCTAGTCGGGTACATTCAGTACACGCGCACCGGGCGGGTGCGTTCGGTACACGTGCACCAAGCTCGTTGGGAACAGACTCGGGTACGTTGAGTGCACGCGCACCAAACGACCTCGGCGTTCACACTCCCGTTCAGGGTTGCTCCACATTTTAAGGGATCAAAAGAAATAATGCATTGTTTGTTTTATGGAAGTTTCTCATTTACCTATCTTCACTTTTTAATTCATTGGACAGAGCAATTTAAAAAATCTTAAATGCGCAATTGTATTTTTAGTAAATATCCAGGATTATTTACTGAACTAACTAACTAACTAACCATCACGCCGTTTCCCCGCAGGGGTAGGCAGAGAGGACGGACCGCCAAACAACTCGGTCTTGGCACACACTCTTTGCCTCACTCACATTCATACATCGTCTCATCCATTCTCTTCTATTATTATTTACTGGATATCGGTAATAACAATGAGAAACAACTATTTCATTCATTTGAAATGATAATGATGCATTTTAATAGTTATTATGTTCAAAACACGGATAATTTAACTTTTTTCCTTCACGCCATGTTTTGACATTATAGGTAATATTGAAATAGGTTTTGATAAAATTTTAGTAATAAAGTTTATAGTAAGTAATTTAGTTGAATCGAAGTGTTATTTAAAAAAAATCTTATTTTGCTTTTCCAGCTACTCTGATTACGTAGATTTTTTTAGGCGTGTTTTATTCTTTTCTTTTTTAATTAAAAAAAACTAAACTTAAAATCTTCTCATCAATAAACAAACAATGGCCGCCAAGTGAACAATCAATTTTAATTTTAACGTAGTAACTACCGATTCAGATGCATTATTTTCCATTACCGGTGAATGGAATAGTTGTTCTGTTTTAAATTTTTCACAACTGATTAAAAAAATCTTTTTTCATCGTCTTGATCGATAATTACCATTAAAAATCGGTCCAGTTTTGGAAGAGAAAATAGGGAAATATAAATCCTCCATTTTTACGATTTTATTTAGGTAGGTCTCTTCCGCTCAGTTTTCGAAGGAGTAACAGCGACAGTGACACCACAACAACAGTTTTGTAAAATACCTATTGTTACCGTTCTGCCATGAAGTTCGTCTACATAATAAAAATATCTGAAAAAAAACTTAAGGCGGTCCAATAGTCCAGGAAAAAATCGTAATCGGAATTAACGCCCTTTTATGGGAGGAGTTAAAAAATACTTGAGAAAAGGCTTTTGGAAAGGTTGGAAAAGGTATTTGAGAATTTTTTTTACAGGTTGATTTCGAAAAGGCCTGTAAAAACATGAACTCATTTTTTACGCATTGTTTATTGTAATAAAACAGAATTTTAAAATTGATTTCACGGAACAAAGCGACGTGGAGCCTAGCGTCCGTTTACCGCTCCGTTCGGGGGCCAACTGATAAAAAACGGGCGTGTCTAGTTATGTCCCTTCGGTGGACGAGTTCACTTTGAAAATCCAAATTCGTCTACTGCCGGCCGTATTGTAAAATAACAAAGCGAAAATGCATATTTTATTTTGTGAACTTCGGGCGTAAAATCATTTTTTTGCGATTATTATAAAAGAAACTGAATTAGCTACATTAAACAATAAAACCATATCCGAAAAGGGGTTTATAAATAGGAGAGTTTGGACTTAAAAGTGTTTTTTACAGACTTTATATTTTATTTTTTTATAGGCTTATTAAGACTTATAAAAAAACTGACCGATATTTTTAAGGACCAAGGTATGTTCTACACGCAGTATTTAATTGAAGCATCTATAATACTTCTAAGCGATCAAATTTTCAAAACAAAAACGTATGATTTTGTGTGATTTTACATTATTTACTATGGCTTCATCTAATGAATTTTTTTGTAGTGCATAGTTTGGGCAACCCTGCGTCGGAATGCACCCACTGGATTTTATATCGAACCCGAGAAGTGATGTCATCTTCCCTTCTCCCTCTACCCCCCTCCAGCAACTATCACGGTCTTCACACAATACAATCTAAAGCCCCGTTCACACTGATAATACGAAGCTAACCTCAGGATACCTACTTACTTATACCTATGTATTTTGAAACAGGGTTCTACGTTCGTAATTCCTACTCCATAAGTTAGGTACAATTATTATTTGACACCGAACAGCTGATTCCTGGAAGTGTAATCTAATCTCGATTTGAAAGAAAACCGATGTGTCCAGTTTGCGTAGACCCTCAGAGTAACAATATAGTTACTCTGAGCGTATACCTTTCTACTCCTAAGCCCCAGATATTTCACTGAAATATTGAAGAAGATATTTTGATATTTTTCGAACAATTTTATCAGAAGTATATTTATGTATTTGGTAAATATTTCCCTATTGAGTCCACGCTCAATACACACTTTTAAAAATAAAAATAAAAATTGTGCTAGGTAGATAATGGTTAGTAATAAGTAATTCAGTAACCGAAATTGAAAAATATTGCGTTTTAATGGTTATTTTTTTATTTAAAAAACGCGAAATATATTTTTTCAAGGTTACGACAATGAAATACCTACGCACTTTTAAAAGGAAAAATCACTTTCTGTCAAAATTGAAATTAAAACACTTTTTAACTTGTTTCCACTTATTTATTTCACCAGTACCGGTTTCATCCTATTATGGACATCTTCAGGCTGGTAATAGGATGAAACCGGTACCGGTGAAATAAATAAGTGGAAACAAGTTAAAAAGTGTTTTAATTTCAATTTTAATACAATATAATTCCACCACGTATAACAAAACAATAAATACACTTTCTGTCAGTTAGACAATAATAAGTAGGAATTGAAATCTTCGGTAATGATAAATAATGCGTATTAATCATTATTTTGTTTGGTTTAATAAACACGAAAAATCACGCAAGACGTTTGCCGTCGTAATTAATAACATGGCGGTCCTTGAGAAATGACATTTCCCGTTTTTAAAGATAACAAAATACCCATTAAAATGCAATATTTTTTCAATTCCTCTTAATGAATTACTTATTATTAACTGTTATCTACCTAGTACAATTAAAAAAATAAGCGTCTATTGAGCGTGGATTCAATAGGGAAATATTTACCCCTCAAGCTGATAATACCTTTAATTTTTTTGACTTTTTGAAATATTGGCATACAGAGCTCCGGGCCAAAAAGGCCCCTTTCTCTTTCATCGTGAATTTATATTAATGGCTGTTGAAGAAAAATGATTTTTTTAGTTGTTTGTTAAAAATTTTTTTGCAAATGTACATGGCTGCAATATGGGGAGGTTAGACTTTACAAAGGATTTGTTTTGGTTTTTATGTGTGGTACGTACGTTTTTGTCGTATCGGGCGAGGCAGTTTATGGACGCGTTTTCATGGGCGGGAATTCCCCCATAAAAAGTTTCCGCGAGATTTAAGATGTGAGATTTTTCAATAAGGGGATTTCAGAGTCTTTGTGAAGTTGGGCTACCCTCATCCATCTGGGGGCGCCTAGGGCTATACGTATGGCTTTCTTCTGGAAAGTTTGAAGTTTTTTCAAGAGACTCTGAAGCGTGGGCCCAGATGGGGCTTGCATAAGTTAGTTTTGGCCTTATAGTTGATTTGTAGATTAGGAGTTTATTTTTAGTTGAGAGTTATTTTTTTTTTGCTTAACATGGGGTAGAGGGCTGCAAGGATTTTATTTGCCGTGTTACACCGAGGTATTTAATACTTTTTGTCCACGGGACGTTTTCTCCGAACAAGTGAATATTAGCTGGCCTTTTGGGACGTCTACGTGAGAAAACGCAGGCGGCGCTTTTTAGGGGATTTATACCTAAATTAATCAAATCGAGGTTTTGTATCCCCCATTTTTCTCCTTGAAAACTGGATCGATTTTTAAGATTTGTGTACTAACCGTATAATAAGAAAATACTCTACGTCTGTACATTTTGCTTTTTTAAAAATACCTTTATTTATTTATTGTAAGAACTTTTTGTACATTGTATAGATTTTTGTGTTATTTCTTCCGCCATTCTAGGGATGTCCTTGGAAATCATTCATAGGTATTATGGTTGATAAATTAAATTATAAGTTATTAAATTAAATTGCAAATATTATATGTATATATCATGGTTTCTAAATGTAGTAGTAAGTGTATACTATAATAATAATAATAATAGTTATTAAAATTATACAATTCAATTTAAGTAACAAATTTAATACCTATATCATAGGGGAGGCGTCTACTAATATCTACAGGAATTCCAAAAATTGAAAAAAATCTAACTAATATCTATGAGAAGTGTTGACGAATATCTACAGCACTGGCAGAGGTTGGATTTGCAATTATGTAGGTATAGCATATTGGAATAACGCAGTATTGCGTATGCAGTTTAAAAAACTTAATTTATGTAAGTATGTATGTAAAAATCCCTAATATCGGACTATTGGACACATTTAGCTGATTAGTTCAACCTACGCTCTGTAGATATTAGTCAACACTGGGACCGTCATAGATATTCGTCCGACCTTAGCTCTGTAGATATTAGTCAACACTCTGAAGTTCGTAGATATTAGTTCAACATATGAGCTGTAGATATTCGTCCGACACACAGGCTGTAGATATTAGTATCTAGAGTCTATCATAGGTAGGTAGTTTCTAAATGTAAATATCCATTGTGATAATTGTTTTTTAAAGGTGTGGCGTTGGATTTCGGTTTTTAAGTTCTCGGGGAAAAGGTTAAATATTTTAGGAGCTAGGTAGGTACCTGTACCTATATGCAATGTCTTCGAGCTGACGTGGTGTGTACTGTATGTAGGGTTGCCATCTCTTAAATTTGGCAACCAGGACAAGACGCGTGAAAACCCCGGATTTTAGGGCCCAGAACCCGGACATGTCAACAGGTTTTTTTTAAACATAGTCAGTGTAATAAAGAAACAGTTGAAAATGTCATAAATCACCTTTTTAATTATTTTCTAATTAAATTTAGTCATCTTTTATCATCATTATTAATGTACCTAACAAAACAGAATCTTATTACAGTTTGTTACAAAGTTTGTTTGTTTTGATAATCAGTTAGAACTTTTTTATTCTTAAAATAAAACACAAATTATTAATATACTCTGTTACGAAAACAAAACCTTATTAAAATATTAAGCCAAACAAAATTCAATTAAATTTTTAAACATAAATCTTAAAAGTACTGAGACCATTTTAGTATTCAGTCTTGCAATTTTTGAGGTATCTCTTTAACTCACTAATAATTATATCTTTAAATTTTTATCAGCAGCCATTTTAACGACAAAATATCTCTTAACATAATATGAACTAAATTCAGTCTTCTTAAATCTTAGGCAACAAAACTGAACCTTTTTAAAGTTAAGACTTACTGTAATATGAGTTACATTATTAATTTTTTAAGCATAAAATAATCAAAAACTATACTCATTTATATCACCTTAAAGTTTTAATCAACAGCCATGTTGTAAATTTCTTTTACGTAATAAAAACAATCATGAATTTAACTACAAAAATGAAAAGAAATTATTGCACTCCTAAGTACCTTATTTGATTATCTAGCTATTAAATCTTTTTCGTCAGCCTCTCGCCTTTTTTACTTTTCAGTTTTTTTTTTTGTATTTATCACTCTTTCTGATAGCTTTTAGAATATCTTCCCTTTTTTAAAAGAATTTGTAAAAATCAATGCAGCTGTATTCTCGGAAATTGAATTTAATTTTAATTAAAATAAATGAAACAATGAATTTAATTTTAATTAAATAAATGAAAATGTTACTTTGTTTGAACCACTTTTATATTGGTTTAAACCCGACCGGTTTCAGAACGACCGTTCCTTCCTCAGGGCAAACGTATACATTTGACTTTAAATTTTAAGACTTTAATTTTTTTTTAAACCCGGACATCAAATGAAACCCCTCCCGGACGCTCCCCGGACGCCCTCTAAACTAGGACAAATCCGGGGAAACCCGGACGGATGGCAACCCTAACTGTATGTAGTGTAGGTACATTGCAGTGTCGGTTGGTTATTGTTCTGGTGGTGTAATTATTGTGATGGAAGAGGTAACATTGTCTACTTTATATACTGAACGTCTATTGATAGCGTTCAAGCCAAGGAATTATAGCGAATTTTGGAGGCTAATAATTCCTTGAAGAAATAACTTCAAACCGTACCGCTAGCTAGTGGTCGATATATAGGTATACATATTACATTAAAAAATGTGTTCCCTAGTGTCAAATTCAGAGAAGAAATCGGGGAATACATCTGCATGGACCAAACGCCGCCTGATTTTCTCTTAATGACTCTATCTTAGATGAATTAAAAAATATATTTATACATAAAAATAGGAAACAAATAGTTGAACTTAATAAATGCTACAGTGATCCGGAAGAAATCAAGTATGGCGTCCCTCAAGGTAGTGTACTTGGTCCCCTTCTATTTCTCATTTACATAAATGAACTTACCGATATTAAAATGGCATCTATCGACTACAAGGTAATCAGTTACGCAGATGACACGGTAATTCTATTCAAAGCACCGAGTTGGGAAAAGGCCTTCAAAAGTGCGGAAACTGGTATGTTAGAAATAAAAAATTGGCTGGACGAAAATCTTCTTACCTTAAACATCTCCAAAACAAAATACTTAACATTCAGCAAAACCACTACCGGGCAACCAAAAATCACTCCGCCTTTATACCTACACCCTGATATTACCTCAAATCCCTCAAACCACAACTGCGAAAAAATAGAACATACTGATAATATCAAGTATCTAGGCTTAACAGTGGATTGTAAATTAAACTGGGAACTTCATATTAACTTACTAACTAAAAAAATCCGTAAACTAACATTTATTTTCAAAACTATTAGAAACATTATGCCACTAAAACAATTAAAAAATGTTTACTACGCTCTTTGTCAAAGCCTCCTAACTTATGGAATTTCTGCTTGGGGGGGAGCTGCCGACAAGTACATTAAACCGCTTAACACAATTCATAAAACATTAATTAGGATCATGTTCAAAAAACCTTATCTTCACCCGACGGAAAACATACTTATTACTAATAACATACTAGATATCAGGAAGCTGTTCATTAAAAAGATCATACAAATAAACTGCGTAAATTCCTCTCCATGCCACATAACTCACCCGAAAAACACAAGAGCTAAATCGTGTAACCTACTTCTAGTGCCTAAAACTAAATCAACTTTTGCCCAAAAACACGAATCTTACCTCGCACCTCACATTTTCAACACCTTCCTAAAAGAAACCACCTACTGTACCACAAAAAACAACCTAAACTGGTTATACAAACATTTCAATACATGGTTACTACACAAAAAAGGGCAAGCATCACCAAGTTATTAGTAATCTCATCTTAGTCTTTAATCCTCACTCTTTATTTACTTATATGTGTTGGTTACTTATAGAAATTTTATCTTAATTATTAATACTGCTTTTGTATTACGAATGCTTTTATTATTAATACTGCTTTTGTTTTGCGATAGTTTATATTATTATTACCACATATGTATATTATTTTGTTGAAATCTTATAGTTCTAGATTTAGACGCTAGCATTACTATGTGTACTTGATGAATTTTTGGTTTTATGGAAATTTGTCAATTCCTTGATAACTGTATTTCAACTCCCAATAATTCTTATTTGATTATATGTATTTAGGTTTTAATTTGTATCTATGAGTTTGATTATGTACACGTATGCGAATACCTGTGTGTAAGTATGTGCGCATATGCGTGTATGTGTGTATGAACATAATTGTGTATATGCATGTATATATATGTAAATGTATATGTGTCTAAGTTTATGTATATATATATATATGTACCCGCCTCGGAACAGACTTAGTCTAGTGAGGCGGGCTACTAACTTGTGTGTATATGATTATTATTACAATAAACGACCGGGTTGCCGGCAAAAATTAAAAAAAAAAATTAAAAAATAAGTTCAAGCCCATTTATGACTTAGACGTACACAAATAAATACATTAATAATACTGGTACTTAGAAAAACCCCAGACATAATGCCGACCATACCAGCGTGAGTATTATATTTAATTCTAAATAATATGTACTTATGGCGACTTATTTATGACTTATATACTTATGAGAGTACTTGTGACGCTTATGACTTTGACCTTTTCCCGACCTCAGTAGACAATTATAATTTACATGTGTTTAGAACGAGCTACCTGCCCCATATAATATTATGTTACGCTGATGTACATACTCAATACTCATATCTCAGATGTTACAAACAAAATGGAATGCTCTACAACTCTACATAATTACATTTATTCGAATCGACGCCAACAAAAATGACGCCGCAGAAAACCGGTAAATTTCCCTGGTATATTATATAATAAAATTTCTGGTCTTTCAGAAAGGTGATTCTGATAACATTTACCTCAACGGTGGGGTGGAGTGGGGGTATGTGATAGGATGGAACGGGATGGGATGGGCTTTTTTCTGTTTTTTTTTTTACCCCCCCCCCCCTTATAAGTGAGATTTTATTGGACCCTCCCACTTTGAGCTTACGTAATTAAGCCGCCGCTACCCGAATTTCTACTGATTTCTTACACATCTCTCTTAAACACGTCAAGTTTTAAAGCTCTTTAAAAATATATGTTATTCTTGAAAATAATATCTAGACATTCCCCGCGCCCAAATACAAATTATATAAAATTCCCTCGATAGAAAAAAAATCGCAAAGTATGCTCCAAAAATTATTATAAACACATTTGTTTCAGTTATTTTAAAAGTTATGTGTAGGAAAAAATTCACAGTGTTTCTTTAAATGCTGTTTAAGACAACCCCGCGAGATTTTTGCTCTATTTGTAACCAGTCGTGTTTTATTAAACATTTTCACAATTTTCGCATCTATTTTGTCGCTTTAAATACTAGCGCGCTCCTCTAACATTCGTATTTTCATATCTCTCCATCCTTTTATTTTTGAGCCCGGTTGCGGCGCCTTAATGTATGCCCCCTTAGTATTACGTTTATAAAAAGATTAGTGACAAAAGCGGATTTCATATTTATTTTAAAAGACTGGAGAATTTAGGACTCTTTAGGGTTGGTAAATTTTTATGAAATGACCTTAACAAAAGCTTACAAATAAGAATTTTTTACGTTTTTACACAGTTAAGTTGTTAGATACGATTTAAGATTTTCACGGCCAAAAGCATTTTCGTTATTTGTTTTTGGGGTGTTATGCCGTATTGCGCTACCTCCTTCTTTAACCAACGTTTCGGACATCGTTGCAGTGTCCATCATCAGGGCAGATCCGGCATCTACCAGATCTGCTGGATCTGTCCTTATGTTGTAATATCTTCTGTCCTGGGTACCGCCTTCATCCAGGCCGTTTGTCTGAAGAATTTCGGAACATTGAGTCACCCAGGAGTTGTTCGGTCTTCCTCTGGATGACTGGATGACTGTCGGTGAAGCTCCATAGATTTCTCTTTCTCTCCGTGTGGAGAGTTGCTTCCGTTTGCCTGCTCCAGGTGTCCAATAGCAGTAATAATAACAACATGTCTGGATGTAACACGTTTTCGAATTTGGATTGCCCTCGACGCAATATATAATTTACGACCCCGGTGACATTTGGCTTATTGCCTAGTTACCTGCCACAAACCACAATTACATACACTACCACCGAACACACAATGTCTAGAAGTATTCCGATTTTCAAAATACCGAAGTCGCCGATTTACATAACGTCGGGTAAATGCAAAAGTTTAAACAATTAAAAAACTTGTTATATTTAACTCAAAATCGGCAAAAATACATAGTCGCAACAATAAGTTCTTTCAACCTCTTGGTTCCCAAACAAACCAATGAAATTGATTGTTTTCTTTTAATGTGAATACGCCACAATATTCCCAACCGCTCCCGTCTGGCAGTGGTGACGGAGGCGTCTACTACTATCTGCAGGAATTCCAAAAACTGAAAAAATCGAACTAATATCTATGAGAACCAAAGTGTTGACGAATATCTACAGCACTGGCAGAGGTTGGATTTGCAATTATGTGTAGCATATTGGAATAACGTAATATTGCGTATGCAGTTTAAAAAACTTAATTTATGTAAGTACAAGCTTTTTCCCGCAACTTCGCTCGCATGGTATTAGGGGATTTCCACTCAGCCTCCTCCACCTTCCCTCTCCCCACCCCACTCCCCCCATCAATCCCCCTCCCCCATCACCCCCCCCTCCCCCTTCAACCACCCCTTCCACCCCTCCCCCTTCCCTCCCTTCCCCCTTCCACCAACACCCTCCCAACACACCCTCCCCCTCTCCACTCCCCCCACTCACCTCTCGCATTCCACACATTCATTCCCGATACATTCAGTTTTCTAACTGCTCGCATGCCACCTATTATAATTTCTTATACAAATTTCATAATGCCAGAACTCAACGGTAGTTTTATACAAAAAAAAAGAATTATCCAATTTGGTTCAGTCGTCGGGTTTATACATTTCGCATATTCATTTTTAGAGATAGTTATTAAGTTCGAATTATTATTCTTCTTTTTATATTCTACCAAAATACATACATACATTTCGGTGATATTTATATTCTATCAAAAAATCCAGTACGGCAGTTTTATACTTAAAAAATGCGAAACCTGTCTATCCAATTAAAACAATAATTGTTCTGTGATGTCAACATTTGAGAATGACATTTTGCAAAACGAAGATTCTTAAATAAAAATTCTATTTTAGAAAATATTTAAATTAGCGAAGTACCTACTTCCCTAATAATTTGAATCGATTAAAGAAGTATAGATATCTTACTAATCGTGCCACCTATTGCAATTTTTTCATACAATTTTTTTTTTTTTTTTTTTTTTTTTTTTCTTTTTTTTTTTTTTTTTTCTTTTTTTTTTTTTTTTACACTCCACACAGGAGGCCCTGAGGAAAATAATTTCCCTCAGGGCCTATGTCATCTGGGATGCTGTGTGGAGGGTCTTTTTGAGGAGAGGAAGGAATGAACATTGGTCTTGAAGAGACTTATGTTGTAGGAAGGAGGAAACACAGAGGCCGGCAAATCATTCCACAGCCGAGCTGTTGAATACAAGAACGAGTCGAAGAAACGACCCGTTCTCATGTGACAAATGTCAACCGTGTACAAATGTTGGGCACGCGTTTGGCGTGTTTCCCGACTATGCACCGGTGCCGAAGGGATCAATGATGCTAGTTCCTCGGAGCATCTTCCATTGTAATACCGGTAGAACAAGGATAGCATTCCCACCCGACGCCTGTGCTCTAAAGATTGCAATTCGTCTGTTAAGATGGGAGAATCTATCAAACGGACCGCCCGTTTCTGCACAGAGTCGAGGGTATTTTTCAGGTATTTTGGAGCTCCAGACCAGAGATGGCTGCCAAATTCAACCGCGGGGCGTACTTGTGATTTGTACAAGGTAAGCAGTTGTGTACTATTAAAGTATCTGCGGGCCCTGTACAGTACGCCCAGTTTTTGGGAGGCTAACTTTACTCTGGCTTCGATGGAGCCCCCATACCTGAGCTGGTCACTTAGGGTTACACCAAGCATATCAATGGAGGGCCTGTTCGGAAGATTGCTTCCGTTGAAAGAGACTAGATTTTCATTTCGATCCCTTTTAGACGTAATCAGACAAGATTGGGTCTTTGAAACATTAAATTCAACGAGATTATTTTTACCCCAAGAGAAAACACTCTCGAGGTAACCGTCCATTCTTTGCTTCAAAGCCTTACGAGCTGTTGGAGTTTGTGAGCCCTTTGGGGGCTTGTCAAACAAAAAGCTATCATGAACTGTACTGTCATCGGCGTAACAGTGAATTGGTGCACATGACAAAAGGTCGTTGGTGTGCAACAAAAACAGAGTTGGAGACAGAACCGATCCCTGCGGGACGCCAGCATTTATCGAGTGAGAGGAAGAGGTGAAACCATCGACTACCGTCTGAATCGACCTCTCCCTCAAGAAGTCGGCAATCCACGTACACAAGGATGCGGGAAGTCCGTAAGAATGCAGTTTGTTGACAAGTCCTCGGTGCCAAACCCGGTCAAAGGCCTTGGATATGTCCAGTGCAACCGTTTGGGTCTCACCGAAACGTTCCGTTGCTATAGCCTATATGTTTATATTATTGTAAAGTTTCATTAAAATCCATTCAGTAAAGTAGGAATTAGTATTTTATACGTATTTGAATTTTAACATCAAAGTAATGTCCATAGTAACCTAATTTTAAAAAAAAACATCGTTTCCAAGGCGACAATTGGCGTTTGCAATAAATCGATTTTGTTAACGACAGAAAACGTATGAAAAATAATTTCATAACGCCAGAGATTATTCATAACGCCACAGCTTACCAATATATATGTATAGCCTATAGATCTCGCAAATAATGTAGCTTTCTATTAGTGAAAGAATTTTTTAAATCTAATCAGTAGTTTTTGTGTGAAAGAGTAACAAACATACATCCATACAAACTTTCACCTTTATAATATTAGTAGGATGTACGTAAAAATCCCTAATATCGGACTATTGGACACATTTAGCTGATTAGTCCAACCTACGCTCTGTAGATATTAGTTCAAGTTCAACCTACGCTCTGTAGATATTAGTCAACACTCTGAAGTTCGTAGATATTAGTTCAACATATGAGCTGTAGATATTCGTCGCGACATACAGGCTGTAGATATTAGTATCTGGAGTCGTGGTGACACTACGGCATCCCCGATTAGGGTGTGTTGTGAGGCTGAATGTAGTGGGGAGGGGAAGGAGATGGGGAAGAGGAAGGTGGGAAAGTACCTGGCTATTCAGATCTGGTCACCAAACACGGCTTAAGCCATTTCAAGCACCGTTTCAATTCTGAATGGTGATCTTACACCAGGGCGATGCTGAGAGTATTTTCTACTCTGGAACGTGCCGCAAATATATTTTATATTATTTTTAATTAATTAATTGTGCAGTAACACGACCTTCGGATAGCCAATCAAGAGTCTTACCCCTAGATCACGCCGGCTGCTAGGAATTCCTGTGTTGAGAGCAGGCGCAGTTTATAACAGAAATACAAATAACAACACAATCTTCTTCTTTGTGTGCCCTATCAGGTCCCCCGACGTTGGCGATCACTCTTGAAAATGTCTCTGTCTTGCGCTGCCCGGAATAGCTCCTCCACACTTCTAATGCTGGTCCACTCTCGTACGTTTCGCAGCCAAGACATTTGTCTCCTACCAGGCCGTCGGCGACCCTCTATCTTGCCTTTCAATGTTAAATGGAGCAAGTGATACTTCTCCCCTGGAAGTATATGACCCAGATTGAAATTTATTTCTTTTAAAATAAAAAGACAATCCGCATTGTACCGTTGGAAATACATGACTATAAATTGGTTTTGATAAAATCTTTGATGTTAAATCTGTCTTGGCTGATGATCCAAGACTTTGTGTCTGATTTATATTTCAAACTAGCTGGTCCTGGCATGCGTTGCTATGCCATTTAATAAAGAAATTGTTTCTACCTGAGTGTCCTTTCCCATTCGCCCCGTTCCCCTTCTTTTCCTGCGTCCTCTTCCCCTCTTGCGTTCCCACTCCGTCATTTCCACCTTCCCTCTCCCCACTCCACTCCCCCCCCCCTTCCCCCGTCCCGCGAACCCCCTCCCGAGTTCCCCTCCCCCTCACACGTCCCCTTCCACCTTCCCCGCCTTCCCTCTTCCTTTCCCGCTCCCTCGTCCCGCCAACCCTCCTCCCGCGTTCCATATATTCAATCCCAGTATATTCAGTTTTTAAACACCCCGCCTGCCACCTTTTACAATTTTTATTCAAATTTCCATTTTTCAAGTATATTAAATTTGGTACATAACATAGGTACCTATTTAAAATATCTAAAATTCTTGATTCGATTCAAACTATTAGGGGAGTACCTACTTTAAATAAATTTATCAACTTAGAGATTTTCAAAAATAGAATCCTGATTTTCAAAATGTCATTCTCAAACACGCGAACTGTCAAACGTGCGATAGTCGTTAGGTTTTCTGAAATTATCTAATTTTCTGCCCAATTTTCTTAATTTTTCTCTCCGTAAGAACCATCCTCGAACTTCAAGGAATATTCTAAAAAAAGAATTAGCGAAATCGGTTCAGCTGCTCTCGAGATTTGCGCTTAGCAACACATTCAGCGATTCATTTTTATATATAAGATAAGTTGTGTTCTGTCTGATGGCCAGTGGAAGTGCATTGTATAGCTTTGTTGGAAAGTATCTAAAATTGCTTTGGCCAAAGGTTGTTTTAGCGACAGGAATAAGTAAGAGATTATGCCATTTGATTCTAGTATCACGAGCAGTTTGGACATTGGCAAAAGCAGTTGTGTTTGAAGAGTTAAAGTTGCCTGATGTCCAAAACACAGACTTTCCTAAAGATTTTATCCGAATTGCTTGTGATCTTACAATGGTCTCCGCTCAATTAGATTTTCGGCTTCATGGTTCATTTTAATCTTGGAGTATCAATCTAGCGTCGTAGGTTCATCATAGATTTACTGGTATAAAGAAAGAAAACCGTATTCAATATTGTAAAACACACATTTTTGAAGTGAAAACTTCTTTATCACCTGTATGATTTGAAATTCGATGAAACGGAACTGAGCGTCACTAAAAAGAGACAATACATCTATAGGATTTAGCCTGCGAGAGAATGAGCTAGCAATAAAATATTTATTTATTTCACCTGTACTCGGTTCCAATATAATACGATATATCCACGGTCCCATGCAAGCCTCCTTTGGTCTAGTGCAGTGATTCTCAAAGTGGTCCAAGTGGACCCCCAGGGGTCCACGGGAGGCTCGACGGCGGTCCACGTTGGCGTAATAAGAATGGGGGTTCACAAGTTTTTTTTTTTTTTTTTTACATTAACTCCACACAGGAGGCCCTGAGGAAAATAATTTCCCTCAGGGCCTATGTCATCTGGGATGCTGTGTGGAGGGTCTTTTTGAGGAGAGGAAGGAATGAACATTGGTCTTGAAGAGACTTATGTTGTAGGAAGGAGGAAACACAGAGGCCGGCAAATCATTCCACAGCCGAGCTGTTGAATACAAGAACGAGTCGAAGAAACGACCCGTTCTCATGTGACAAATGTCAACCGTGTACAAATGTTAGGCACGCGTTTGGCGTGTTTCCCGACTATGCACCGGTGCCGAAGGGACCAATGATGCTCCTCGGAGCATCTTCCATTGTAATACCGGTAGAACAAGGATAGCATTCCCACCCGACGCCTGTGCTCTAAAGATTGCAATTCGTCTGTTAAGATGGGAGAATCTATCAAACGGACCGCCCGTTTCTGCACAGAGTCGAGGGTATTTTTCAGGTATTTTGGAGCTCCAGACCAGAGATGGCTGCCAAATTCAACCGTGGGGCGTACTTGTGATTTGTACAAGGTAAGCAGTTGTGTACTATTAAAGTATCTGCGGGCCCTGTACAGTACGCCCAGCTTTTGGGAGGCTAACTTAACTCTGGCTTCGATGGAGCCCCCATACCTGAGCTGGTCACTTAGGGTTACACCATGCATATCAATGGAGGGCCTGTTCGGAAGATTGCTTCCGTTGAAAGAGACTAGATTTTCATTTCGATCCCTTTTAGACGTAATCAGACAAGTTGTAAGTGGGGGTCCACGAAAATTTATCTGGTTTCGATAGTAAAGAACAAAAATGTTGGCTTGGCTTTACCTATCAATGTAGGCAGATGCACTACTCAAAAAAATGAAAGCAGCAAAAAAAAATTTTCGGTGATTTTTGACAGGCATTTTGGATTTTTGAAACATGGTCGTATTGAGACTTTAAAAAAAGCGTTTTGAAGCTTTGATTCAAATTTTCAGATTTTTGTCTAAATTTTTTTAGGAGCTACGGTTCTCACGCATTCCTAGCAGATAGCTCAAAAAAGTAATTTTTCAATTTTTTTTTTTGCCAATGGGCTTGATTTTTTTTCGGTTAGGCCGGTATATGGATCAGATAGCCTGTTTATTTATTTAGCTTTGGTTTCCTTTTTTTAAAACCTTTATTTTTCTTTTTTATTTTACCACTCCGAATTTAGGGTTGGAACACAGCCGCTTTGCCAATTTCCACCGTTATATCTATTCTTCACATTTTTTGACGAGTTTTGGGAATATACCTAGTAGAAATGTACCAGCAGGGGTCCACCGAAACCAGTAACATTTTGAAAGTGGTCTACGAGAAAAAAGTTTGGGAACCTCTGGTCTGGTAGTATGAAGCGCCTGACGAACCTTGACAGCCAGACATTCAGCCAAATCAAAAAAAAATGTAAAATCAATATCCAATATTCAAACCATCCCAAAATTAACAGGCAAAGAAAACACAAAAGAAAGCGACTCCGAAGAAGAAAACACAAAAACTGATAAGATGACCAAATGTATAGGAAAAGTGAACTGGAATTCGACGACAAAATTATGGAAAAAATCATCCCTCACATTAGATAAGTTTTAAGATTTTCACGGCCAAAAGCATTTTCGTTATTTGTTTTTGGGGTGTTATGCCGTGTTGCGCTACCTCCTTCTTTAGCCAACGTTTCGGACATCGTTGCAGTGTCCATCATCAGGGCAGATCCGGTAGATGTGTACACGGTATAACACCCCAAAAACAAATAACGAAAATCCCTCACATTGATAAAAAAAAGTCCTTCGTAGTCTCCTCACTCTTGTCTACTTTAATTTTCTGAAGGTTTCACTTCTACCGCGCGTGAATTGCACACCCTGATTTTTTTTTAAATATGCATACTTGAACACGTGTACAGGTAGGTAAGTCTTACTATACCCAATCTATTCGCCAAAAAAATCTTGTCGAAGTTCTTTTTTTTTTCTTTGTGCATAATTGCATAACCGATTTTTTTGGCAAACAAATTATACAAAGAACCTTTCGAAATTATGGGTTTTAATTCATGTAAATTCTTTGTTAATTAATGATAATTAATACTCTTCTTGACAATAGTAATAATTGCGGAAAATAACAATCTCAATGGCGCTACTGTCGCTTTCGTTTCAATTAAAATAATTATAATTGTTTTTTACATGACAACATCTGTATTATTCATAAATTCATAAATGCGCGCGCATTTCAATATTTTGAACGCATTGTAACCCTGTGATACCAGGTTTCAAAACTAATTTTACTATATATTTTGCATGGAAAGGTACGTTTAACATTAATATTTACGCATTATGGAAGAGAAATAGGCTTTTTGGCCAGTATGTCAAAAGTCTAAATGTTTTATGTGAAATTATTTCGATATTTTCGTACATAGACGTACGCCCGAGTATACTTGGCTTCCAAGAAATTTGGCGTCTTGTGTTAGCTGCTAACCCTGTACAAATTTCAAGTACGCCCAATAATTGAATTTGGGAGCCACCTCTGGGCTGGAGCTCAAAAAAATAACTTTATAAACCTACTTGATTCTGTTCAAATTACGGCGGTTACTCTGATTGACAATCAGTTGTTAACAGACCGATTCACAGACTGTAAGCATGCTGCGTCTGTTATAGGTATTTCAATGGAGCCTGCTCTAAGGAGCTAGCAGCGTTGAGCCCCATTGCGTGAAACTTGACGGACACCCGTGGAACACCCGTTCACAGTTGGCGTTGGTTGGCTTCGTGAGAACCGGTCGTTTCTTCGATTCGTTTTTGTATAAATCGGCTCTGGAACGGTTTGTGGAACAATTTACCGACACCTGTATTCACGGTTTCATATAATATATGGTGTTTTTCTCTTCAAGACCCGCATTAATAAATCGCTTTCTATAGCAATTACCTTAAGCCTCGGTTCTCCCAATTTCTACCGATTTCTTACAAATCTCCCTTAAACATTTGAAGTTTTTAAGCTCTTAAAAAAATATATGTTATTTTTGAAGATAATATCTAGACATTTATCGCGCCGAAACGCAAATTATATAAAATTCCCTCGATAGAAAAAAATCACAAAGTATGCTCCAAAAATTATTATTAACACGTTTGTTTTAGTTATTTTACAAGTTATATGTATGAAAAAATTCACAGCGTTTCTTTAAATAAAACTAAAGACAATTATCGCTAGATTTTTGCTCTTTTATCAATAAACCGTGATTAATGAAATATTTTAACAACAGGCGCTTACGTTTTTTAATTCTAAAGATAATATTTACAGGCCATCTCTATCTAACGTGCGTGTAACCTATGTGCTAGTAGTGTTCAATATCGGTACTTTTACTACCCGTCGGTATCCGTTACTTTCACAGAAAGTAATCGTTACTATGTAATCGTTACTAGTTACTTTGATTACTTTCGGGTAGTAACTAGTAACTACTATAATTATCAAATCGTTACTGAATGCTTTGATTACTTTCGGGTAGTACCGACTACTAGTATCAATTCGTTACTGAATGCTTTGATTACATCTGACTACTTTCGGTTCCGGATACCGCTGGAAACTTTTATAGTAGATACAAATCGTTACTGGTTACATTTTGACGTTTGTGTATTTCGTTAGCATGAATAGCGCGTACTTTGTTTATGAATTATTAGGATTATAGGTTAGGTATTTATAGATACTTTGAATGTTTTGAAGAGTTTTGTGTGTTTAGATTTTTTAAAAGTTTATTTTTGATTTTATACAAACAATCAGAATACCGGAGAAGATATTTTATATGGAATACAGCTATATAATATATTATATTTATGTGTAGATACATACCAAAATATTGCTGCATCTTTCATCAGTCGTTATTGGATAATATTAAACTTATTTGCACAATCGCAATCATCGGGCATATATTATTGTTATTTTATCGAAAACAAATACCACAATACCACCAAATAATTTCAACAACAACTTTATTACAATAATATAAACAATTTGAAATGGAATCAATTCCCCGTAGTTACAACAAGATCCCGGTTCTTTTTTGTTTACGTAGGCACTTTTGATCGTAAATTACATTTGATTGAATTATCATTTTCCTTTGAAATTCGAAACGTAATTTTACATGCGAGTTTTGATTTTTGTTTTTCAAGCTTTGGGATAAGTTAATAAAATACTATTATAGGCTGATGGTAATTTTTTATACATTTTATTTATTATTTATTTACATCTCACATAATATTATATTATACCTATGATAATAGATGTTATAGGGGGTCTTTTTACTTTGCGGAAATTTCTACAAACCAAATTCATCTTTATAATCACAAAATGAATCAATCAAGCGCATATTGTATTATTATTATTTTTTGTTAACTCCACAGAAATTTAAATCTTATAATGTGTGAAGGAAAAAAAGCAGTGTTAAAATTATTACTGTGAAAACTTTTGATAGTCGTAATAATATCTAATATTCATATTTTTTATACCGCTCGAAAATTGTAGTAGATACCTACCGTCAAAAACTTGAATACTTAGTATAAATTGGTAGCAATATATTACATCAGATAGCAAGGTACACAAACTTAAATATCAACTGAAAGCATTTTTTTTACCGATGTAAACACCGTAGTATTTTTTTGTCTCTGGCAATACCGTTCCTAACCCGTTTACGCTTCGAATAGCTGGCTCTGGCGTGGTAGCGCCTCCAGCGGCACAAATAGAAACTACCAAGTAGTCGGTACAAAGTGTGGTTTATTTATGAACAGCTGGCTCTAACGTAGAGCGCCTCTAGCGGCACAAATAACAACCAAGTAATCGGTACTGAAGTATCCGCATCGAAAGTAATCATTTTGAAGTATCAATGAAAGTAATCATATCGAAAGTAACGGATACTCTTCGTTTTTAGTAGTCGGTACTTTGATTACTTGGTGAGTACCGATTACTTCAGTACCGAATGATTACTTTTCATGCATCTCTACTATGTGCCTTTCAAATATTCGTCATTCGCTGTCCAGACAGCTCGCCACACAGACGTGTAGTCCTACGTTTCATGATTTGTTTAATATACACGTACGTAAATAATAATATTATTTTGCGAAAATGGTAAGACAACAACAAAAAAGTCGTATTTCTAAGCGTAAATATTATCTCCAAAATCGAGAACGTATGATGGAATGTATAAGGTAAGAAGAAAAAAATAAAATTTTGTTTTTATTAATATAATACATACTCGTATTATTTACTATTATGTAATATTTATTATAAAAATAAATTTTCAATTTATTTGTGTATTATATAACAGAGGTGACAGTTACAGCCGTTGTGTCCAACCTATGCTCAGCCGAGATCTCCGCTCAGCCCTGCTCAAATGCCCAAATACGCTGTGTCGAAACACAATGATCGTCCCACCACACTCAAATGTAAGGAAGGTAGCCGGGTGGATTAAAGTTGCTAAGGAAGACCTACTTATAAAAACTGACAACAGAGCGAACAAAAATCCGCGAAAACAATCGAGCTGTCAATGTCAATTAATTATCGTAATTATCTGTCATCAGTTCACTCTTTTGTCGGCTTTTTTATTTTGTTTTTCAATTTGAAATATGAATCCTATATTGAATATAGTGAATATGGTTGAATGGGCAGATATGCTTGACGATAATATTGGATTATATAGGCGGCGGCAAGATGCCGATATAAATTTTATGGAAGTATTAAATGACGGCGATTTTTATAACCGCTTTAGGATGACAAAAGCGTGTTTTTTATATGTTTTAAGCCAAGTAGAAGATAATTTAACTTACGCAAGCGAAAGGTAAAGTTTTGACTTATTCGAGTGTCATTTTTGTAATAACATGTGGAATATAATTAGCACTTGTCAGGTCTGAAAACCATTTATCTAATGTTTATTACCTACGCTTTATTTCTGTTTTAGAAACTGTCCAATATTGCCATGCAATCAATTGCTTGTTGCTTTACGATTTTACGCTACAGGAAGTTTTCATATTACAAATGGGGACTTTTTAAAAATTTGTTTGGCGTAAAATTTTTCGAACGCTTCGCCTTGTCCATTTTGAATACAAAATTTCAACTGATTCTAATGTCAAACTTCAAACGCACGTAAACAAAAAAGTAAGTCAATTAACACCTTATTTTTAACATATTAAATACGTTTGTTTTAAAAATGTAAAATGTCGGTTTATGTATTACACTATTTAAAATAAAATATGTGTATAAATAATAAATAAAATTAATTTACGTTTCGGTATTAATTTAACATGTAAAGTTCCTAACTTGACGTCATTTTTTGGTATACGAAAGCAAATGGGGCTACACACCGAGCGCTACGATCAAGTTGTTGGACACAGCTAAAATGGAGCATTTTTCTAACATACCTTAGCTTAGCGGCGCAAGGCGCTAGGCTCAGCTTCACTCGGATTAATCATCCGAAAATGTTGGACACAACGGCTGTTTATTGTTTTATTTTTTACAGAATGCGTACTTTGGGAAATAAATCTATTTCCAATGCTTCAGAAACTGAAATTCCCGGGCAAGTTTTTTAAAATTAAATTACGTTTTTTTTAAATGACCATTGAATGCAAAAGCTTTTATTTTGCTCATTTATTAAAATTATAGGACATAATAATAAATAATACATTTTTACGGATCAAACTGCTAACAAAAATCTGCTTTCAAAAATTACCTTGTTTTTTTACAGTAACTCCACACAGGCCCCGAGGATTTTTTTCCCTCAGAGCATATGTCAACTTTGGATATGCTGTGTGGAGGGTGTTTTAATGGAAAGGAAGGAGATGGAGTTCTGGAAAGGATAAGGTTATAGGGGTGGGTAGGAATTTGAGGGTCAGTGGGTATGGGTGGGACGGACTTTTGAATCCATCCCTCCCAATGCGGTGCAAGGCGATGTTCCAAAAGAGTTCTGCCTGAGAGGTCACAAGATCTCCCTCAACCAGTCTCTCCCGATCTGGCCTACCACGCAGCTGGTGGGCAGACACTTCCGCCACCAAGATCCAAACCCGGGCACCCCTGCTAAGTCACCAAACGTAGCGAACAACTTTGGGTTATCCAATAAATAGTTTCCGGGGCGGCGGTACCCTTACCCGCGTCCCAAATTGTTACGGACAAGGAAATATGTAATTATCATCATACATATTATTTTATTACTACCTATTATTAGATGTTCGTTGGATAATAAAACCAAAATGCGTTACGTAAATGTAAGTAAATAAAAGTTTCGCTTGTTTACTAAAACCGACTACATTGTTATAAGTAATTACTTTGACCTTTTTATAAATGTTTAATAATTTAGATTCCATCGGTTAACTAATCCTAGCAAAGCTGTAGTAGTTTGCTGATAGCTTTTAGGGCTGCCACTTCATAAATTTCTACATAAACTTCGGGAGGTACATGATGGTGAATGTAAAAAAGACAAATAACTTTTTTCTAAATTCAATTTTTTCCCTATACAAAATTATTTTTCCACAGAAGAATATTATTTTTTTCATACAAACAACAAAACTTTTTTACCCGTAACTACCTTAGAACGTTTTGAAAAAAGTTTCGTATCTTTTTTTACGTGTACTGTCGTGCAGAATTACCTCCCGAAGTTTGTGCACTTTACCCCCGGATATAAATAAAGAGCGAAAAGGTGCATGTAGGCAAAAACAGGTTGTGCCAAACTCAGTCAGTGGTTTGATGCACATCCTCCCTTCCCACAAACCAGTGAAATAATGTCAATTTTTGTGGAGTGGAGTCGTCGGAGACGCCACAATAACTTGCTAAGATGCTGTTCAAGTTGGTGAAGATTCATTAAACTAATTGTTTTAGGAACTAAATGATGAAATAATAAATTAAATCCAAGTCCCACAATCTGTTACAAACAAAAGTGGTGTGTCAGTAATAAGATTAAAAAAATGACGACATTTACTAAAAAACTTAAAATTCCTGTAAATATTTACTGGTTGAAGATTAGTTTGGAAATGTATATATATTATCTAAAAGGGAATTAAATTCTTTACAACTTCTTTCAAACAAATTTCTTTCTTTGATAAATATTTTAGACGATATGAAGGAATGTTTGATGAAAAATGTGAGGTAAAATGATTTTATTCGAAAATATCTACATTTGTGGAGCGTGTAAGTCAAAAACGGCTGGGATTTCGAAAATTACGTATAGAATAAAAGTTGTAGATAATTTTATGAGCTTTCACTTATTCTAAAAAAAATCCTTTGAAATGCACCGTTTCCGAGATATAAGCGTAAAATTTGAACCTTCTCCCCCCCCCCCTCCCTCCCCTAGCTCACCACCTAGACGTCAGAACTTTTAGTATGTTCACATCCTAAGCACCCTGACCAAGTTTCTGAAGGAATCGCTTAGGTGCACTCTACACCACCTTTTGGAAGATTAATTTTTTTTTTACATGAGCTCCACACAGGAGGCCCTGAGGAACATAATTTCCCTTAGGGCCTATGTCATCTTTATGCTCACCTATGATGCTGTGTGGAGGGTTTTTTTAAGGAAAGGAAGTAGAGGAGAGTTCTGGGAAGGAAAAGGGTTTAAGGGGTGGGTAGGAATCTCGGGTTCAGTATGTCCTGGTCATCCGCCTCCAAGACCTGGACAAACCTCACCCCATGAACCCGGGCACCCCTGCTAAATCACCAAACGTAGCGAACCACTTGAGGTGACCTATGGCAGAGGTATTGGTTATCCAATAAAGGTTCCCGGGGCGGCGGTACCCATTCCCACCTCCCAAATTAAAAATTGACTGGACTATAAACAAATATGATTAAAATGTGCACTTTACTTAGTTGAAAATTAAAAAATGGGTCCGGTCAAGATGTCGCGGGTTCAATTCCTCTTTCAATGCACAAGCAACATCTTCCGCTTATTATGATGCTGGTAGGAGATTTTCAAATTGTCAGGTTATTTGTAAACCGGGAATACGAATTATGACTCTTTTTCTTTTAAAAAAAGTAGTACCCAATAAATAGATAAGCCTCACCCCATGAACCCGGACACCTCTGTTATCCAATAAATGGTTGCCGGGCGGCAATGGTCGCCTTAAAAATTGATACCTCATCCCATAACCCGAGAACCCCTGCTAAGTCACCAAACATAGCAAACCACTTGGGTGACCTACGGCAGGGGTGTTGGTTATCCAAAAAATGTTTTCCGGGGCGGCGCGGCGGTACCCATCCCGTTCCGTCTCCCAAATTGATAAGAGAAATTAAAGAGAAACAATGATAATTGTTGTTCCGTTATAATAAATAATATAGCTTTGTTTTGTGAACGGTCACCTCAAGTGTACATTACACTTTATAGGTAATCTAACGTAATACATTGAGAAAATAACAGATATTTTCATAAATATTATGTGTATTTTAAAATTGTGGCAGCCCTACAAATATTATCAATTTCTCTGGGAACGCATATTTTTTGAAATGATACTTCTTGTCGACAATTATTAGCCAAGTTCCAAACCAGACCTTTTTGTAATAATAATGCGCGCGCATTCCTATTGACCCGCACGCTGCAGATACACCTCCTGTCGAATGCGTTAAAAGTAAATTTCACGACTCGTCCGAAATGGTTTTTTTTTTGTGGGGAGAACGGGGCCTTAACCCGCGTCCAACCAGGTGACCGTATAACCCCTCGTTACACTTTAGACAGGGGCGCTCTTGTGAGATGTAACGTAAGAAATAAGTGAAAAATATGTAAATTAGTATTATTTTGGATAAGGAGCTGTTGTCACAGAATTATTTTTATTCAAAATCAGCAAAATTTTAGTAGGGAAGGTCAAGTCTCCACAAAATCTTTAAAAATGTCTACCTGTTAAAAGACCACCATTCAGAACAGAAACAATGCTTTAAATGACTTTACCGTGTTGGAGACCAGATTTGAACAGCCAAATACTTCCCTATCCTTCATCTTCTATCCATCACCATACCCACTCCCGACAGCAACATTTTTGGCTTAAAATGGAAGTACATTGGAGGAATAACATTTTTGTCAGGTTTTTTATAGCTTTGGAAATGTTTCTTTCTTTTCGAAATTAAACATTTTTTTAATGTACATATCTATAATCTAGAGAAGACTAATCATTGACATTTGTAAAATATATATAATAATCTTTGTATTCTTAGATAAATGTATATATTTTTAATCCCGTCCGTCGGGAAAAATTCTCACCCTGGCAACTCCGACGCTAGTTATTACATGGACTAGGCACGCTCGTGTGACGTCTATTCTATTGGGCACTATGTAAAAAGGCGTCACTTACATTACGCAACATTCTCTCATTCCTTCATTTGTTATATCGACCTCTCAAAATAACAAAGTTCCATCTGCCGAGGAAATGTCATGCGATAATGATCTCTAAAATACCTTTCTCTTTAGCCTATTATCGCAAGAAATTACGCGATCAGATGAAATGTGTTGCGATAATGAACCTTACAACTATTACCGTCTTCTGCTCGGAGCCCGCTCTCCCGTTGCCAACTTCACTTCGGTAATCTGTCATACAATGGTAACCATGTACTTAGCTCATTGAACGTTGTCATTTTGACTGTTTTGTTTGATAAATCAGTGAAAAACATCGGCAGTCATTGGCAATCTATGTTTTTGTGATAAAAAAGCGTTATCGCTGTGATTTTTCGCCGTTTTTACACAAAATGTCGGAAGTTTCTAATTGTTCAGTTCGCGCCTTGAATTGCGCGGTGAATTACACATGTTATTATTGTTTGTCTTGTCCCAATGAGGGGCGCTGTGGACCATTTTTTTCATTTGACCTTTTTTAATCTGCGCTGCCTCCTCATAATAATAATATAATGATCCATTCTTATAATAATAAAATAATGCCATTAAAAAATGTGACAGCTGCTGTTCTGTGAGCTAAATTTAATAGTGTTGTGTTGTAGAATTGACGTACAAATTAATAATATAATATTTAATTGATATTATTTATATCGAAGTTAATTTTGAAGTGTTTTGTATATTTATTGTTTGACGTGCTGTGTCCTGTGTGATAGACTTTTAAAATATATTTTGGATTACATTTTTCACAATGGATTGGTAAATATATTTATTTTTATTTTATCCCATTACACGTTGCGTTAAGTACCTACCTAGGTAGATACCGATAATTTATTTTAGATTCTCAAGGCCATTCTATTATACGCATTCTGTCGATTATGTGTTGTTAATTATTGTCATTCTCGCTGTCTTTATAAAGAAAATTGTTCGAGCCACTCAGGCCTCGAGCCCATTCTGTCAGAAGAACAAAATATTTCGGTTTTACAATAAAATCCAAATAATTTGTGTATTTCTGAACGCATCCGAAAACTAAAAACTGTTTTATAAAGGTGACAAATTACGCTCATTATTCGAAATAAACAGTGACCCGGGGACCGGACAACTCAGAATTTTTTTTTTTTTTTTTACATGAGCTCCACACAGGAGGCCCTGAGGAAAATAATTTCCCTCAGGGCCTATGTCATCTTTGAGGACGCTGTGTGGAGGGTTTTTTTAAGGAAAGGAAGGAGAGGAGAGTTCTGGGAAGGAAAAGGGTTTAAGGGGTGGGTAGGATGGGGGTTCAGTGTGTCCTGGTCATCCGCCTCCAAGACCTAGACAAACCTCACCCCATGAACCCGGGCACCCCTGCTAAATCACCAAACGTAGCGAACCACTTGGGGTGACCTATGGCAGGGGTGTTAGTTATCCAATAAAGGTTCCCGGGGCGGCGGTACCCATTCCCGCCTCCAAAATTGAAATCAACTTAACATTTGAAAAGTCATAAGTAAAAAAAAAATGGTTGAATAGGTACCTAGGTTACGTTAGGTTGTTATGGGCTAAAAATTAATGAATATAAAAAAACTTTTTAATCTTAAGAGGAACGAGCGGCTGTTAAAAAGTATAACAAATATTTAATATGGCTTCTTAAAAAAACCCTCCACCCAGCATCCTCAAGATGACGTACCTAAGCCTTGAGGGAATTTATTTTCCTCGGTGCCTTCTGTGAGGAGTTTGTGTAAATAAAGGTATCGCAGCAGAATGTTTAGTCGAACACAGATGCTTTGTTTGCATACAGCATGTTTTATTCAGAAAAAAAAAAATTAAAAACAATGTTTTTAATATAAAAAAGCAAAAACGTTGCTGTCAAAAGTGTATAATTCATACAACCCAAAAAACATAATCATGCTAATTATGTCAGCTACAACTCAAAACAGCTCATTTTGATTTTCTCACGAAAACGGCGCTGTAGTAATTACCATTATTATTATTATTTGGAGTTTTGGCAACGTACCTTCCTAGTTACGGGCACGCGAAGGCGAAGTGCAAATTTAAATACATATTTGCAAAGAGATGCGAGAAACTCGAACAAACGTGTCGGGGAAGATAAAGTCCTTATCTAAATATTATATTATATTGACTTGATAATACTTACTACCTATGTAAAATAATTATTTCGCTGTACACAATTAGTTTGGTGACCAGTTCATGCCAAACAGACATAGATTACGAATTTGTCATTTGATATTATGAAGTTTTTTGATGTATTCAATAATATTAATATTATTTAATTTATAAAAAAAACTGTATATAAGCAAGTTCTGCTGTTTAATTATTACGCGATTATAATTATTTAATTATTAATTATTATTCTGCTGTTTAATTATTTTATTACGCGTGACAACTGTATCACCTTCTGAATGCATTACCAAACTGTGTTGAGGTCACTTACAGAAGATTTGGGAGGCGGGAATGGATACCGCCGCCCCGGGAACCTTTGTTGGATAACCAACATCTCTGCCATAGGTCACCCCAAGTGGTGATTTAGCAGGAGTGCCCGGGTTCATGGGGTGAGGTTTGTCTAGGTCCTGGAGGCGGATGACCAGGACACACTGAACCCCAGATTCCTACCCACCCCTCAAACCCTTTTCCTTCCCAGAACTCTCCTCTCTTTCCTTTCATTAAAAACAACCCTCCACACAACATCCCCAAAGATGACAGGCCCTGAGGGATTTTTTTTTATTCAGGGCCTCCTGTATGGAGCTTATGTAAAAAAAAATCTCTCGCAGTCTAAATCCTATAGATGTATGCGTTTGTCTCTTTCTAGTGTCGCTATTTTTCGTTTCATCGAATTTCAAATTACGACGGTGCTAAAGAAGTTTTCACTTCAATAATAACCCAAGATAACAATTCATAAATCTGGTGAAACGCATAAATTAGACCAATCTCACTTGTTTCAAACCTATCAAAAATTTTAGAAAAATGCATCAAAAATAGAATGGTGGAACACTTAGAAAAATATAATATTCTATCGCAAAACCAGTACGGTTTAGGCACTGAAGATGCAATATATGATCTAACAAAAATATATACACATCTATCGATAAAAATAAGAAATGTCTAGCTATATTCTTAGATTTAAGAAAGGCTTTCGATACTGTAAATCATAACATACTCATAAAAAAATATCACAACTAGGTTTCATAAATCACACACTAAAAATACTCATCAACTATCTTAAAGACAGAACACAAAAAAAATTGGGAATGTGTATAGTTCAGAAGCACAGATAAAAAATGGAGTTCCGCAAGGAACTGTACTTGGCCCGATTCTATTTTTGATGTATTTAAACGATTTATGTAATTTTGTAATCCCTGGAAAAATAATTTCTTATGCCGATGGCACGGCAATAATAGTAAACGGAAATTCTTGAATTGAAACATTTTCTAAGGCAAAATAATGTATTGCACTTGTTTCAACATGGTTAAACACACTCAACAAACTCATCTTAAACTATAGCAAAATATTTTATTTAACTTTTTATAAAAACATCAAAAACAAAGATAACCTAAAAATTAGAATCCACAACACAAGTTGCAATCAAGAAACATGTTCACTTTGCTATGAACTCACCAAAGTAGAAAATATTAAATATTTAGGTGTGTCTATTGATACACATCTGAACTGGAAATCACAAATTGATAAAACCATCTCGAAATTAAGATATCTTACATATACTTTTTACAGACTTAAGGAAGTAGGTACTCAATCTTGACAAATTGATCTATTTTTCCCTGCTACAATCTTCAATAATCTACGGCATTGTAGGATGGGGTGGTGCGCTTGATGCATTTGTTAAGCCTTTACAAAATGCTCAAAAGCGCATCATTAAAATTATGTATAATAGAAATAAAACATTCCCGAATGAGTTATTATTCAAAGAGACAAAAATATTCAACATCCGTAAATTATTTATAATGCAAACAATGAAATATGTATTTAAAAACAAAAATTGATTCGTAAAAAACGAAAATAGAATTAACAAAAGGTTTAATAATGTGTTTCAAGTTCCCCAAATCAAAACCAAATTAATGCAAACACATGGCAGTTTTAGTGGTTTAATCTTCTACCAAATTTAATCTTCTACCAAAACACATTCAAATGACATATAAAATATCACTTTACATAAAAGAATTAAAATTATGGCTAAATGATGCAGATGTTGAAACACTTTTTTTATAAACTCTATGTAAACCTTCATGCTTCACTTTTACAATTCTACTGTAACTTCAAGACTAACTTTATTTATCTTCTTGAAACCGTAACAAACAATCAACTAACTTGTTTGTGTCACTTCGTTACTACAATATTTTGAAAGATACATTACCTATATTTTTAAACTTTCACTTTGAAATTTACATTTTTTTCTTGTACCGCCAACTTAAGGCAGTGCCTTAGTGGGTTCCCATTATCTACTTTTGTCTTGTATATATTTTTTACTTTTTTACATTATTTTTATCTTGTGTTATGTGATATATATTTAGAAAATATGTAAAAATTACTTTTGAAATGTATGTGTAGTGGGAAAAAATAAAGGAAATTTTTTTGTGGACGCTGTTGTTCAACAAATCAAACGCAACGTTATATGATGAATTGGTGATCCGTAAGGCCGCAGTCAATGCCAATCACGTTTTTTTTATTACCGATTTTTATGAAATCATTGTATTTAAGTATGTATATTTTTGATCATTTAAAAAAAATTATCATATGTTGGAGAGGACCAAACCTACAAACTACACCCATTCAAAGTAAAAATTTCTGAAGGGCCCGCAACCCGAATTTCTACCGATTTAAAAAAATATGTTATTCTGGAAGATAATATCTACATTGCCCGCGCCGAGCAAATTAAATAAAATTCCCTCGATTTAAAAAAATATGTTATTCTGGAAGATAATATCTACATTGCCCGCGCCGAGCAAATTAAATAAAATTCCCTCGATTTAAAAAAATATGTTATTCTGGAAGATAATATCTACATTGTCCGCGCCGAGCAAATTAAATAAAATTCCCTCGATTTAAAAAAATATGTTATTCTGGAAGATAATATCTACATTGCCCGCGCCGAGCAAATTAAATAAAATTCCCTCGATTTAAAAAAATATGTTATTCTGGAAGATAATATCTACATTGCCCGCGCCGAGCAAATTAAATAAAATTCCCTCGATTTAAAAAAATATGTTATTCTGGAAGATAATATCTACATTGTCCGCGCCGAGCAAATTAAATAAAATTCCCTCGATTTAAAAAATATGTTATTCTGGAAGATAATATCTACATTGCCCGCGCCGAGCAAATTAAATAAAATTCCCTCGATTTAAAAAAAATATGTTATTCTGGAAGATAATATCTACATTGCCCGCGCCGAGCAAATTAAATAAAATTCCCTCGATTTAAAAAATATGTTATTCTGGAAGATAATATCTACATTGCCCGCGCCGAGCAAATTAAATAAAATTCCCTCGATTTAAAAAAATATGTTATTCTGGAAGATAATATCTACATTGCCCGCGCCGAGCAAATTAAATAAAATTCCCTCGATTTAAAAAAATATGTTATTCTGGAAGATAATATCTACATTGCCCGCGCCGAGCAAATTAAATAAAATTCCCTCGATTTAAAAAAATATGTTATTCTGGAAGATAATATCTACATTGCCCGCGCCGAGCAAATTAAATAAAATTCCCTCGATTTAAAAAAATATGTTATTCTGGAAGATAATATCTACATTGCCCGCGCCGAGCAAATTAAATAAAATTCCCTCGATTTAAAAAAATATGTTATTCTGGAAGATAATATCTACATTGCCCGCGCCGAGCAAATTAAATAAAATTCCCTCGATTTAAAAAAATATGTTATTCTGGAAGATAATATCTACATTGCCCGCGCCGAGCAAATTAAATAAAATTCCCTCGATTTAAAAAAATATGTTATTCTGGAAGATAATATCTACATTGCCCGCGCCGAGCAAATTAAATAAAATTCCCTCGATTTAAAAAAATATGTTATTCTGGAAGATAATATCTACATTGCCCGCGACGAGCAAATTAAATAAAATTCCCTCGATTTAAAAAAATATGTTATTCTGGAAGATAATATCTACATTGCCCGCGCCGAGCAAATTAAATAAAATTCCCTCGATTTAAAAAAATATGTTATTCTGGAGGATAATATCTACATTGCCCGCGCCGAGCAAATTAAATAAAATTCCCTCGATTTAAAAAAATATGTTATTCTGGAAGATAATATCTACATTGCCCGCGCCGAGCAAATTAAATAAAATTCCCTCGATTTAAAAAAATATGTTATTCTGGAAGATAATATCTACATTGCCCGCGCCGAGCAAATTAAATAAAATTCCCTCGATTTAAAAAAATATGTTATTCTGGAAGATAATATCTACATTGCCCGCGCCGAGCAAATTAAATAAAATTCCCTCGATTTAAAAAAATATGTTATTCTGGAAGATAATATCTACATTGCCCGCGCCGAGCAAATTAAATAAAATTCCCTCGATTTAAAAAAATATGTTATTCTGGAAGATAATATCTACATTGCCCGCGCCGAGCAAATTAAATAAAATTCCCTCGATTTAAAAAAATATGTTATTCTGGAAGATAATATCTACATTGCCCGCGCCGAGCAAATTAAATAAAATTCCCTCGATTTAAAAAAATATGTTATTCTGGAAGATAATATCTACATTGCCCGCGCCGAGCAAATTAAATAAAATTCCCTCGATTTAAAAAAATATGTTATTCTGGAAGATAATATCTACATTGCCCGCGCCGAGCAAATTAAATAAAATTCCCTCGATTTAAAAAAATATGTTATTCTGGAAGATAATATCTACATTGCCCGCGCCGAGCAAATTAAATAAAATTCCCTCGATTTAAAAAAATATGTTATTCTGGAAGATAATATCTACATTGCCCGCGCCGAGCAAATTAAATAAAATTCCCTCGATTTAAAAAAATATGTTATTCTGGAAGATAATATCTACATTGCCCGCGCCGAGCAAATTAAATAAAATTCCCTCGATTTAAAAAAATATGTTATTCTGGAAGATAATATCTACATTGCCCGCGCCGAGCAAATTAAATAAAATTCCCTCGATTTAAAAAAATATGTTATTCTGGAAGATAATATCTACATTGCCCGCGCCGAGCAAATTAAATAAAATTCCCTCGATTTAAAAAAATATGTTATTCTGGAAGATAATATCTACATTGCCCGCGCCGAGCAAATTAAATAAAATTCCCTCGATTTAAAAAAATATGTTATTCTGGAAGATAATATCTACATTGCCCGCGCCGAGCAAATTAAATAAAATTCCCTCGATTTAAAAAAATATGTTATTCTGGAAGATAATATCTACATTGCCCGCGACGAGCAAATTAAATAAAATTCCCTCGATTTAAAAAAATATGTTATTCTGGAAGATAATATCTACATTGCCCGCGCCGAGCAAATTAAATAAAATTCCCTCGATTTAAAAAAATATGTTATTCTGGAAGATAATATCTACATTGCCCGCGCCGAGCAAATTAAATAAAATTCCCTCGATTTAAAAAAATATGTTATTCTGGAAGATAATATCTACATTGCCCGCGCCGAGCAAATTAAATAAAATTCCCTCGATTTAAAAAAATATGTTATTCTGGAAGATAATATCTACATTGCCCGCGCCGAGCAAATTAAATAAAATTCCCTCGATTTAAAAAAATATGTTATTCTGGAAGATAATATCTACATTGCCCGCGACGAGCAAATTAAATAAAATTCCCTCGATTTAAAAAAATATGTTATTCTGGAAGATAATATCTACATTGCCCGCGCCGAGCAAATTAAATAAAATTCCCTCGATTTAAAAAAATATGTTATTCTGGAAGATAATATCTACATTGCCCGCGCCGAGCAAATTAAATAAAATTCCCTCGATTTAAAAAAATATGTTATTCTGGAAGATAATATCTACATTGCCCGCGCCGAGCAAATTAAATAAAATTCCCTCGATTTAAAAAAATATGTTATTCTGGAAGATAATATCTACATTGCCCGCGCCGAGCAAATTAAATAAAATTCCCTCGATTTAAAAAAATATGTTATTCTGGAAGATAATATCTACATTGCCCGCGACGAGCAAATTAAATAAAATTCCCTCGATTTAAAAAAATATGTTATTCTGGAAGATAATATCTACATTGCCCGCGCCGAGCAAATTAAATAAAATTCCCTCGATTTAAAAAAATATGTTATTCTGGAAGATAATATCTACATTGCCCGCGCCGAGCAAATTAAATAAAATTCCCTCGATTTAAAAAAATATGTTATTCTGGAAGATAATATCTACATTGCCCGCGACGAGCAAATTAAATAAAATTCCCTCGATTTAAAAAAATATGTTATTCTGGAAGATAATATCTACATTGCCCGCGCCGAGCAAATTAAATAAAATTCCCTCGATTTAAAAAAATATGTTATTCTGGAAGATAATATCTACATTGCCCGCGCCGAGCAAATTAAATAAAATTCCCTCGATTTAAAAAAATATGTTATTCTGGAAGATAATATCTACATTGCCCGCGCCGAGCAAATTAAATAAAATTCCCTCGATTTAAAAAAATATGTTATTCTGGAAGATAATATCTACATTGCCCGCGCCGAGCAAATTAAATAAAATTCCCTCGATTTAAAAAAATATGTTATTCTGGAAGATAATATCTACATTGCCCGCGCCGAGCAAATTAAATAAAATTCCCTCGATTTAAAAAAATATGTTATTCTGGAAGATAATATCTACATTGCCCGCGCCGAGCAAATTAAATAAAATTCCCTCGATTTAAAAAAATATGTTATTCTGGAAGATAATATCTACATTGCCCGCGACGAGCAAATTAAATAAAATTCCCTCGATTTAAAAAAATATGTTATTCTGGAAGATAATATCTACATTGCCCGCGACGAGCAAATTAAATAAAATTCCCTCGATTTAAAAAAATATGTTATTCTGGAAGATAATATCTACATTGCCCGCGCCGAGCAAATTAAATAAAATTCCCTCGATTTAAAAAAATATGTTATTCTGGAAGATAATATCTACATTGCCCGCGCCGAGCAAATTAAATAAAATTCCCTCGATTTAAAAAAATATGTTATTCTGGAAGATAATATCTACATTGCCCGCGCCGAGCAAATTAAATAAAATTCCCTCGATTTAAAAAAATATGTTATTCTGGAAGATAATATCTACATTGCCCGCGCCGAGCAAATTAAATAAAATTCCCTCGATTTAAAAAAATATGTTATTCTGGAAGATAATATCTACATTGCCCGCGCCGAGCAAATTAAATAAAATTCCCTCGATTTAAAAAAATATGTTATTCTGGAAGATAATATCTACATTGCCCGCGCCGAGCAAATTAAATAAAATTCCCTCGATTTAAAAAAATATGTTATTCTGGAAGATAATATCTACATTGCCCGCGCCGAGCAAATTAAATAAAATTCCCTCGATTTAAAAAAATATGTTATTCTGGAAGATAATATCTACATTGCCCGCGCCGAGCAAATTAAATAAAATTCCCTCGATTTAAAAAAATATGTTATTCTGGAAGATAATATCTACATTGCCCGCGACGAGCAAATTAAATAAAATTCCCTCGATTTAAAAAAATATGTTATTCTGGAAGATAATATCTACATTGCCCGCGCCGAGCAAATTAAATAAAATTCCCTCGATTTAAAAAAATATGTTATTCTGGAAGATAATATCTACATTGCCCGCGCCGAGCAAATTAAATAAAATTCCCTCGATTTAAAAAAATATGTTATTCTGGAAGATAATATCTACATTGCCCGCGCCGAGCAAATTAAATAAAATTCCCTCGATTTAAAAAAATATGTTATTCTGGAAGATAATATCTACATTGCCCGCGCCGAGCAAATTAAATAAAATTCCCTCGATTTAAAAAAATATGTTATTCTGGAAGATAATATCTACATTGCCCGCGCCGAGCAAATTAAATAAAATTCCCTCGATTTAAAAAAATATGTTATTCTGGAAGATAATATCTACATTGCCCGCGCCGAGCAAATTAAATAAAATTCCCTCGATTTAAAAAAATATGTTATTCTGGAAGATAATATCTACATTGCCCGCGACGAGCAAATTAAATAAAATTCCCTCGATTTAAAAAAATATGTTATTCTGGAAGATAATATCTACATTGCCCGCGCCGAGCAAATTAAATAAAATTCCCTCGATTTAAAAAAATATGTTATTCTGGAAGATAATATCTACATTGCCCGCGCCGAGCAAATTAAATAAAATTCCCTCGATTTAAAAAAATATGTTATTCTGGAAGATAATATCTACATTGCCCGCGCCGAGCAAATTAAATAAAATTCCCTCGATTTAAAAAAATATGTTATTCTGGAAGATAATATCTACATTGCCCGCGCCGAGCAAATTAAATAAAATTCCCTCGATTGAAAAAAATCGCAAAGTATGCTCCAAAAATTATTATAAACACGTTTGTTTCAGGTATTCTACAAGTTATATGTATGAAAAAAAATCACAGTGTTTCTTTTTAATGCTGTTTAAGACAATGCCCGCGAAATTTTTGCTCTATTTTAAACGAGTCGTGTTTTATTAAACATTTTCGCATCGATTTTGTCGCTGTAAATGTTAGCGCTCTCCTCTAACATTCGTATCTCTCTATCAAAATCAAAATCAAAAAATATTTATTGTAAAATAAAAATTACAAAAGGTGTAGAGCTTGTAGACCCCATTTCTTCCAGCTAACCACATTTATTTAATTACAATGTTTATATAATATTATTTGTTTTATTATAATTACAATGTTTATACAGATAAAATAACAATATTCCAATGAAAAAAAAAAATACAAATATATATACCAATAAAAATAGGCGTTTCATTTACGTGAGGTATTCACTCAACGTGTAGTGACATTTATTATCAAGGAAAGTGTTTAGTGACGATTTGAATTTGTGTGTATCTTGTATTTGTTTAATGTTATGTGGAAGGTTGTTATATACTTTAATGGCCATGTAGTATGGTCCTTTTTGGAATATTGTTTTGTTTGCTTTTGGTATTAATAGGTTTTCTGTGAGCCTTGTAGCGTATTTATGTGTTGAGTTTTTTAGTGGGAACTTGTCTGTAGATGATCGCACTAACATGCATAATATGTATGTGACTGTTAGAATTTTCAGATTTTTAAACATAGGTCTACATGAATCTATCTTCTTCTTTTCGATCCCGGTTGCGGAGCCTTAAGGGCCTTTAACTAGCCAGCGGCCGAGAATCCAAATTTCGTCGAAAGATGTTCTTACGATTGTACGGGGCGGTTCCAATGAGAAAGATTAATTATTCTCCGTACCAGCTCTTTAAAATGATAACTCAATATCGATTTTATTTCATTCAAAATTTGTTTTAATTTATACCTACATCCAAAAATGCTGAAAGGCATGATAATAAAACTATTACAACATTTGGGCAAAAAAGCTTCTTATATTATGGCATTAAACTCTACAATAAAATACCACTCTCACTCAAAAACCTCAACATTATAACATTTAAATTTCAAATAAAAAGATGGACACTAAATATAGGGAGATCAGAAATGGAAAATATACTGATATCGTGATATCAAATACAGACTAAAACCGAATCTAGTGAACTGAATTATAAAAAAACACTATCTTATTTACATTATAATTATTTAAAAAAATGCTACATGATATATGTTATGACTAATTCATATTAATTTCTTATAATAAAATTATAATATGTAAACGAAATCATCAGCACGGGAGATCGATCCCAGTGAGGATATCATTAACTCTACTGTTTCTAAGAAATGAAGACAATAAATCATTATTATTATTGTTAAAATATCTACTTTTTGTAATTATTTTTTGATCATAAATATTTGTAATTTTTCAATAATATCTAAGCAAAATAAGAATGTAAAAAAACTTAAATATATTAGTTTGTAAGACCGTAAATAAATAGAGGAACTTTAACTAAAATTATAGTTCTGAAACATACCTTTCCCAGATAATTTATTGATTTATTTTACTCATGATTTATATGATTTGAAATGTGTGTTGTATAATATTAAATTTTGTTTGAAAATTTAATAAATCTGCCAACGACCTACAGTATAATCTTATTATAATAAAAATATTTTTTTTCTCAATTTTTAAAACATAACAATCTTTCGAAATCAATTTATTATTGTTTGTGGAAAAGAATCCAATACTAAAAGTTGATTTAAAAATGACATATTTCCGGCTTTCTCTGGTTATTCCCTCTTAAGTAGGCAATCATTACCTATTTTATCGCTTTCTATTCTGTTTGCTAATTTACCAAAGCAGTCAAATCTGGCGAGTACCTCAGTTCCTGTGCGTTGTTTAAAAAAAATGTCTGTTAAAAATAAGTTCACCTCATAGAAAACTGTCGTTAATTTAATTTTAGTTCTGAGAAATTATCGAAATATTGTCTGTTGTCAAGGGCCTAACTTTAATACTTTTGCCAAGTTTCTATTATTTTTTAGCTTATTATTTTTAAATTCCAGTAAGCCAGTGTACGCGTACATCGACGCACTGTTTATGTTAATGACTTTGAACAATGGCAATCGTTAGCCGAAATTGACTTTAGACTGCTTTATATGCAAATTAACACAAATGCGAGTGAAAAATTATTTTAAAATGTGACTTCTATCGCGTACACTCGCATTTGGATGAGTGCCTTTTATGTTTGTTGGGAAATAGGAAACTATAACGACAGATGGGTGTAACGCATAAACGCAATAAACTTAGGCATTTCATCGAGCCAGAGAAAGTGTAGAGCTGGTTGATTTCTCCTTCATTCAATTCAACACAAAGACCGACAGTTGCTATCGCCAGCAGAAGTATCGTTTGGATAGAATTTCTTGCTTCTAAATTAAATTGTAAAAAAAGCAATCAGGATATCGATATTTTCAACGTTTCCGGATTCAGGACGTCGATATTTCAACAGATCAGGGATCGGGAAATTGACATTTTTAACGTGTCAGGTATCAGGTTAACGACATGATCGTTTTCGACATGATCAGGATAACGACATTTTCAACGTGTCAGGAATCAGGTTAACGACATTTTCAACGTGTCAGGGATCAGGATAACGACATTTTCAACGTGTCAGGGATCAAGATTTCGATATTTTCAACGTATCAGGATATCGACATTTTTAACTATCAGGGATCAGGATATCGATATTTCAACAGATCAGAGATCAGGATATTAACATTTTCAACGTGTCGGGGATCAGGATTTCGATATTTTTAACTATCGGGGATCAGGATATCGATATTTTTAACTATCGGGGATAAGGATATCGATATTTCAACAGATCAGGGATCAGGATATTAACATTTTCAACGTGTCAGGGATCAGGTTAACGACATGATCGTTTTCGACATGATCAGGATAACGACATTTTCAACGTGTCAGGGATCAGGTTAACGACATTTTCAACGTGTCGGGGATCAGGATTTCAATATTTTTAACTATCGGGGATCAGGATATCGATATTTCAACAGATCAGAGTCAGGATATTAACATTTTCAACGGATCAGGATTTCGATATTTTCAACCAGGATATCGACATTTTTAACGTGTCGGGGTTTAGGTTAACGAAATTTTCAATGTAACAGGGATAAGGATATCGACATTTTCATTGTAACAGGAATCAGGATATCCACATTTTCAACGAGTTCATATGTATAGGAATACGGAATTGCAATAATGGGCGTATATTAATTACGTGAGCAGTTCTTCCAATCTAGATCCCCCCTTGTTGAGATAAATTTGGACCATTTTGTATATTATTTTCAAGTAACGTAAGATTTTGCTGCCCCCCCCCCCTTTGAGCTCACGTAATTAATGTATGCCTCCTAAGTGGCGCGCGAGATGTTTGAAAACTTAGTGTATTTCTTATAGTTAAACAGCAGGGAGGGAAGGAAGGATGGGGTGGGCAATGCGGGGAAGGTGGAAGGGAACGCGTGAGGGGAACGGGGACGAATGGGAAAGGACACGCAGGGAGAAACAATTTCTTTATGGCATAATTTGGGAGGCGGGTATGGGTACCGCCGCCCTTGGAACCATTTATTGGACAACTAACACCCCTGCCACAAGTCACCCCAAGTGGTTCGCTACGTTTGTTGACTTAGCAGGGGTGCCCGGGTTCATGGGATGAGGTTTGTCTGGGTCTTGGTGCCGGATACGTTTGCCCAACCACTGCGTGGCGGGCTGGTTCGGAGGAGACTGATTGAGGGAGGCCTTTTGACCTCTCCAGTCGGATTTTGACGACCCTTCGCCTTGCACTGCAGTGTGAGGAATAGATTCATAAGTCTGTCATTCCTGGTCACACTGACCCCCAGATTCCTACCCACCCCTCATACCTTTTTCCTTCCCTATCTTCTTCTCCTTCCTTTCCCTTAAAAAACCCTCCACACAGCATCCTCAAAGATGACATAGGCCCCTAGGGAAATTGTTTTCCTCGGTGCCTCCTGTGTGGAGCTAATGTAAAAAAATATATATATATATATATGCATGGCCACGCAAACCGTGTACTGTATATTTTTTACCATGTATTCCTTTGTAGTTAATAATTAAATAAATAAATAGCTCCCTTCAGATCCCGCGAGATGTGCGACGGATGACCTAGACATGTGCGAGCATTATCAAGCAACAGTTAAACATTACGCAAAGGTCCGATTTATTATTACGGTCACAATAATTGATTTCGTTCGTCCTTTTCATTACAATTCTTTTGTTGTTGGTTAGGAACTGCTTCCAAAGCTAGGAAAGCAGTGTTTGTATAGTTTGTTGACGTTGACTGCTTTATCAACGTTTGCTACCCACCCAGAATCCAGATAGTTGTTGTTGTTGACTAGCAACAGAGGAGTAGAGCAGCAGTTTGAGCAGCTAGCGGCCATTGTGGTTTTGGTCTGGTGGTGTTGAAACAGTACACCCAGCGGATATAGTAACAAATAATACAAACGATTGGCATTGATTGTGGCCTTGAGGATCACCATCACCAATTCATCACAGCACGCTGCGTTTGTATTGTAGACCAACAGGGCCCACTAGATTTCATTGTTATCTTGGGTTATTATTCAAGTGAAAACCTTTTTAGCACCGTTGTGATTTGACACTCGATAAAACGAAAAATAGCGACACTAAAAAGGGACAAACACATACATCCATACGCTTTGTGCGATGATTCGTAGCCTCCCCACTCTTGTCTACTTTAGTTTTCTGAAGGTTTCACTTCTACCGCCTGTGAATTGCACACTCTGATATTTTTTTACAAAAAGTTAATAATTAACTTACAGCAGCAATACCCACAATCACGTTAAGAGGAAGCCATGCGAAATAATGTAAACTCATACAAAATCATGTATTTTTGTTTTGAAAATTTGATCGCTTAGAAATATTATACTGCGTGTAGAACATATCTTGGCCCTTAAAAATATCGGTCATTTTTTTGTCTTTTAATAAGCCTAGAAAGAAATAAAGTATTAGGTCTATAAAAAAACTTTCAAGTTCAAACTCTCCTACTTATAAATCCCTTTTCGGATATGGTTTTATTGTTTAATGTGGCAAATTCAGTTTCTTTTATAATAAACGCAAAAAATTTGAACTTCACAAAATAAAATAAAATATGCACTTACGCGTCGTTATTTTATAATACAGCCGGCAGTCGACGAATTTGGATTTTCAAAGTGAACCCTTTGTTATGATAAAATATTTGTTAATATAACTCGCAGTTTATTTTATCATAGATTTAGGCAAGCAGGTACCTAATTTCAAGAGGTGATTGAATAAGATTTAAAAAAAATAATAATAAACATCAATGTAAACCTATTTTTGAATATTGGAAGCTAAATTATTCAATTATTTTTTGAATAAGGTATTCAGTACGTGAAAATTTGCTTGGAGTTTCACTCATCAGCGTAGAGCCCGTGGTGGTCGACTTTATACTGAAGTCGAACGTGATTTTTAATTTTACGAGTTATTTCGTGTATTAATTTAAAAGAAAAATGATTGCTTGATTAACCGAATTGGTTCATTATCAAAAGGCCGCGACCAGTATCATTCGTAGCGCCGATAAAGTGTTTATTACACATTATTATGGAGACCGATATAACCGCAATAATAATAATAATATTTGGATGATTTATATAGCGCCGTTTTTGTGAAAAATCACCTCAAGGGCGCTGTGAGTAAGGGCGTGCAATCTGTTTACAAAGGATTTAATTAGCCTTTATTTGCCGAGTAACAAGGCAATACAATAAAATATGGAAGATTCTTTTCTTACAAGGAGACTAGCCTGACTAAAAGATGATGGAAAGATAGACTTGCCTGGTTTTGCAATTATTCCATGGTTGGAGCGAATTATTAAACCAAAACTGTTTTCAGCCGTCTTCTGTTTAAGGAAATTTGACAGATTCTACATCATGAGAAAACCAGAGGCCCGAGATTTATTTTAGATAGATAGATAATTGAATTTTGGTCGATCCAGGGGGGTGAGTTTATAAACTTTAATTATGTTTTAATGTTCCAATAATGTTAAAAATATGTACAAATAAATCTATTATTATTATTCCTTATCAATATTGTCTATCATTTTAAATTCTTCTATTTTAACCTTAAAGTTTGAATTCCCAAGGCCCTGTGAGAGGATTATTGCTTTCCCACCTGCTAGCCTGGTTAACCAACCAGTGGCACCCCGTTAAAAATTAAGCTAGCAGATTTTATTTCCCTTTAACAACATACCTTTATTACATTTTATTACACCTGTGATACGTTATTTATGTGTTAACTTCCTTATGTATTAAGATCACGTTTTATCCGGTTTCACCTTTGCCGTAAACCTAAAGGACTACAGACTTGCCACACCCATTTTGTATCAGTTCCGACTTTTTCTCAGACTCCGCGTCGCTTGGTTCCGTGAAATCAATTTTAAATTTCGTTGTTATTATAATAAACAATGCGTAAAAAAGGAGTTTAATGTTTTTTACAGTCCTTTATGAAATCAACTTGTAAAAAAAATCTCAAATGCCTTTTCCTACCTTTCCAAAAGCTTTTTCTCAAGTATTTTTAAACTCCTCCCAAAAAGAGGCCTGAATTCCGATTTCGATTTTTTTCTGGACTATTGGATCGTCTTCATCGGTTAATTAATGCGAACGTTGGTGTTTCTTGCAACTAAATTAGTTGTATTCGAGTTGATGTGACTACTAAGTTGTAATCTCAAATCGGTTTCCACTTGTAATCTGTTTCTGTGTTGGTTTGAAGTATATGCAACAGCAGAGAATGCCTTTTCACAGAGGTATGTGGTTGAGAAAGTCAGTAAATGTTACAGTATTTCTTCTGATATTTCCTTATAATCTTTCTTTACATTCACCCAAAAACTTAATAAAGAGGCTTCTTTGAAAATACGTTTCAAAGCTGAATCACAAGTTTTTCTAATAATTGGTTTTTCTGTGCCGTTGTCAAGTCAGTAATATCAGTAAGTCAGTAATATCAGTAAGTCAGTAATATCAGTAAGTCAGTAATATCAGTAAGTCAGTAATATCAGTAAGTCAGTAATATCAGTAAGTCAGTAATATCAGTAAGTCAGTAATATCAGTAACATCTGTGTTGAAAGGGTCTAATAACCAATTTTAATTTTTGTCGGGTACTGGAAAATAATCCGAAACGAAGACGCGTAACGACACTAACGAGACTTTTGGTAGCATTTATTTATTATTGTTAAATGGTCCAACGATAAGACTGCGGACCCCATAGGACCACAGGTTGAGAAACACTGCCCTAAGAGATATTGATGTTTTCTATTAGACATTTGAAACGTTTAAAATCAAATTAACCTCTACGTAAAATAAAACGTAAAACGAATACCATAAAAAAACCGTACACACTTACTGTTTTTTACAGTTTGTAAAAAACAAACAAGAGAGTACAATAGAGAGTGCAATATAGTTGTAAATGATGAATACTTGGAGCAGGTGGATGAGTTTGTGTATCTGGGAAGTATGTTTACGAGAGATGGGAAGGAGGGTAAGAGAGATATTGAATGGAGGGTAAATGCAGGTAACTCCGTTAATAGAGGACTGAATACCATTGGCCTTAATAAAAAACTGTCAAAGAAAGCGAAGCTAGCAGTCCACAATGGAGTCCTGGTTCCTACCCAGATGTATGGCAGTGAGGCATGGAACTGGCAGAGGAAGGATGAAAGTAAACTGAATGCTGTTGAAATGAGATCCTTGAGGCGGATGTGTGATAAAACCATGTATGATCGTTTGAGAAATGTGGATATTCGCAAAGAATGTAAGGCTGATGTAAGCATAATGAGTGAGATTAAGAAAGGGACCCTCAGATGGTTTGGTCATGTAGGGGGAATGAAAGAAGAAAATAGTGTGAGAAGAATATATGTCGCAAATGTGAATGGAAGAAGAAGTCGGGGACGCCCGAAGAAGACATGGCACGATCAAGTGAATCAGATACTTGAGTCGGGCCATGTCAAAAGTCAAAAGGGGGGGGGGGGCGTAATTGGATAGGATGGGCCGGGATGGGTTACATAGAGATCCTGTGCACTTTTTCTGTGAACTGTGCGATCCGCCCACTAGCTACACCATGTAAGGGGGAGGGCATAATGATCTCATGTGGGGGAGGGGGATCCCACCAAATCTCATCAAAGGGGGGGAGTCAAAATTGGCAATGTATGCCCCTTGACGCATGTGACTAGCGTAAAAAGCATCTCAAATTTAAAAAGAAAAATAGAAGAGTATGTATGAGACATGCGTGAGGCAAAGAGTGTGTGCCAAGACCGAGTTGTTTGGCGGTCCGTCCTCTCTGCCTACCCTCGCGGAAAACAGCGTGATGGTTAGTTAGTTAGTTGTACAAACTCTGGTTAAAATGCCCAAATGCGCGCAAAGATAGTGAACGATGTTGGCGATACGCGTTACGTTGTTCACGCCGTTTCATACTAATAATGGTTCATGGCCAGGGTTGCCAGGTGCTCGGTAATCTACCGAACCGTTCGGTATTTTAGCACCGTGTTCGGTATGACAAAATACCGAAGTATGGGCCACACGGTTACAGGATTGAAGTCACAGCGCCTTTAGGATCGTCCGACCACTGCCTGGTGACGACATCAATCCCTGTAAACTTCAGACCACCTAACGAGAGGCTGAAGAGAAAAGTGTGGCACTATAGGTCAGCAGATTGGTTCGGTCTGCGGGCACATTTTAATGCTTTTCCGTGGTCAGCTGTCTGTTTTCGGACTTCGGATCCCTCAAGATGTGCCCAGAAAATTGGTGAAGTCATCACATCCGCGATGGATGGCTTCATCCAATCTACTGTTAAGGAAACTGGTGTAGGCTCATAGCCGTGGTTCAGTCAACAATGCGCTGAAGCAGTGCGACGAAAAAACGCGGCTTACCGAGCCTACAACACATCTAGAACTTCCGAAGACAGAACAGCTTACAACAAAATGGCAAAGGAAACCAAGAGAATCATAAATAGGTCAAAATTCGAGCACGACCAGCAGATCAGCAGAAAGCTGACTGCATGCCCGCATGGCAGCAGGCAATTCTGGTCGCTTGCGGGCTCAATAGGCCGCAATTTCTGCAAATCCAGTCTGCCACCTCTTACCAGACCTGACGGCTCACTAGCAAACACCGCCACCGAAAAGGCTAACTTACTAGGTAAAATATTTGCGGATAACTCAACCCTCGATGACCAAGGTGCTGTCCCAACGTCGGTTCCTCACTGCGGTTTTCGTATGAAAAATCTGAGGATCCGACATCGGGAAGTACTCCATGTTTTACGAGGGCTTGATGTTAATAAAGCTAGTGGGCCTGACGGAATACCTGCCCTGGTACTGCAGAGGTGCGCTGCAGCTCCAATTTTGACGAAGCTTTTTAAAATGTCCCTGAAGACTGGCTCTGTGCCCTCTGGTTGGAAAAAAGCGGTTATCCATCCTATTCCAAAGAAGGGTGACCGCTCCAACCCGGCCAACTACCGCCCCATAGCGATCACATCAGTTCTGTCTAAGGTGATGGAACGTGTGATCAACGACAAACTGCTCACATACCTCGAAAATAACAAAATTATTAACGACCGTCAATACGGATTCCGGCGGAACCGCTCGTGCGGTGATCTTCTCGCGTATGTGACGCATGTTTGGGGGCGATGCCTGGAACGTTTCGGTGAGACCCAAACGGTTGCACTGGACATCTCCAAGGCCTTTGACCGGGTTTGGCACCGAGGACTTGTCAACAAACTGCATTCTTACGGACTTCCCGCATCCTTGTGTACGTGGATTGCCGATTTCTTGAGGGAGAGGTCGATTCAGACGGTAGTCGATGGTTTCACCTCTTCCTCACACTCGATAAATGTTGGCGTCCCGCAGGGATCGGTTTTGTCTCCGACTTTGTTTTTGTTGCACATCAACGACCTTTTGTCATGTGCACCAATTCACTGTTATGCGGATGACAGTACAGTTCATGATAGCTTTTTGTTTGACAAGCCCCCAAAGGGCTCACAAACTCCAACAGCCCGTAGGGTTTTCTCTTGGGGTAAAAATAATCTCGTTGAATTTAATGTTTCAAAGACCCAATCTTGTCTGATTACGTCTAAAAGGGATCGAAATGAAAATCTAGTCTCTTTCAACGGAAGCAATCTTCCGAACAGGCCCTCCATTGATATGCTTGGTGTAACCCTAAGTGACCAGCTCAGGTATGGGGGCTCCATCGAAGCCAGAGTAAAGTTAGCCTCCCAAAAGCTGGGTGTACTGTACAGGGCCCGCAGATACTTTAATAGTACACAACTGCTAACCTTGTACAAATCACAAGTACGCCCCACGGTTGAATTTGGCAGCCATCTCTGGTCTGGAGCTCCAAAATACCTGAAAAATACCCTCGACTCTGTGCAGAAACGGGCGGTCCGTTTGATAGATTCTCCCATCTTAACAGACGGATTGCAATCTTTAGAGCACAGGCTACGGGTGGGAATGCTATCCTTGTTCTACCGGTATTACAATGGAAGATGCTCCGAGGAACTAGCATCATTGATCCCTTCGGCACCGGTGCATAGTCGGGAAACACGCCAAACGCGTGCCCAACATTTCTTCACGGTTGACATTTGTCACATGAGAACGGGTCGTTTCTTCGACTCGTTCTTGTGTTCAACAGCTCGGCTGTGGAATGATTTGCCGGCCTCTGTGTTTCCTCCTTCCTACAACATGGGTCTCTTCAAGACCAATGTTCATTCCTTCCTCTCCTCAAAAAGACCCTCCACACAGCATCCCAGATGACATAGGCCCTGAGGGAAATTATTTTCCTCGGGGCCTCCTGTGTGGAGTTAATGTAAAAAAAAAAAAAAATGGGCGGTTCGGTATTTTTTTCTGATTAATTTTTCTCCCTAATAAACGATTCAACTGTCAGATTTGACGCAATCGGCAATCGATATTGCGTAGCATCCCTGATTAGTTTGTGCGGTGCAGCCGCTTCGTGCACACGCTAACAACTGTTATCGAGCCATTTCGCGGATTAGTGATATTTTTTGAAGTTGTGCATTAGTATTGGTTAACAATATAGTTTGATTACGGAAAGAATTCGTTCATTTAGTTTATTTGTTAATTGGCGAACAATATCGGCGACACCCGGAAGCGCAGTCCCACCTAGTAAAAACTGCAGATAGCACATCTATTATATTTCAATATCTTTTTTTTTGCTCACTGTTCGGTATATATTTGGAAAAAACCTGGCAACTCTGTTCATGGCCCATCTCCTTTGTTTCTCTGTATTTTTGTATCGAGGTAGTTTGCTTGCCGGTCTCCGGGAGACCCGGGTTACTGGTTACTGGCCTGTAGCCACTGTTAGGTCAGTGTCCCCTTCGCTATCCGGGTTGGTTTATATGCTCGTCTGTAGTAATTGTGCATGGCGTGCCAACGAATTCATTTGAGCCACTTAAATGACCGCCATTATTTTATTTGAACCCTCGCGTGACTGCGATGCAAGCATTTAGGTTAAATGTTACAGCTGTTAGTTAGCTGGTACACACGATTTAATGTTCTTTTTATAGCTTTTGTTACCACTTGTTAATATATATGTAATGTGTAATTATTATGGTTGCCAATGTTGATAGTTTTTTAAATATTGTACGAAAAATAACCTGTAAAAGCACAGCCAGGCGTGAAAATCAAAACAAATATATAAAATATGGCATGACGTTTCCGCGACAGATGGAACCTTGTTATGTTATGGACTTGTTATTCCAAAGAGTCGAAATGCTGTCACAATAATACAAAAAAACTGCAACACAGGCAGTACTTAATAAAAAAACATTATAAATTTTAATTTCAAAAAATTATAATTATCTACCAATAAATGGAGTTTTGGAATGGAATAAATAGAAAATGCTGTGCAAATTTCCTGGCATTTTAACTCACGGCTAGAGATTTTTTGCTGCTTCATACAGATTTCTGCTTATTAGAAAAAAACATTTCAACAAGTTTTATTAGCTCCGTATAGGAGGCCTGAGAAAAATAATTTCCCTCAGGACCTAAGCCATCTATAAGGATGCTGTGTGGAGGGCCTTTTTAAGGAAAGGAAGGAGAGGAAATTCTGGGAAAGAAAAAGATATAATGGGTGGTGGGTAGGAATCTTGGTTTCGGTGTGCCCAGGTCATCCGCCGCCCAAGATCTTAACTTCACCCCATGAACCGGGCAACCCTGCCAAGTCACCAAACGTAGCGAAACACACGGCGCGACCTGTGGCAGAGATGTTGAACATCCAATAAATGGTTCCCGGAGCGGCGGTACCCACTCCCACCTCCCAAATTGAATTATTATCAGTGTATTAGTGAATTATAACCAGTATAAAGTTAGTGTTCTCGAGCATTGAACCCGCAACCGCCAGATCAAAGTCCAGGGTCTCTATCACTACTCTACGGGCATCATGCCCATATATTATTATTTAATACCGATTGTTTATTTTTGCCACTGTAATCTGACAAAATATTTTCGTTATTTGTTTTTGGGGTGTTATGCCGTGTTGCGGTACCTCCTTCTTTAGCCAACGTTTCGGACAGCGTTGAAGTGTCCATCATCATGGCAGATTCGGCAGATGGACACATTGGCTAAGGAAGGAGGTAGCGCAACACGGCTTAACACCCCAAAAACAAATAACGAAAATACTTTTGGCTGTGAAGATCTAAAAACGTATCTGACAAAATATTGATTGATTATTTTTATTTGATTATATCAAATCCAAAGAAAATTCAAAGCCATTGTGATAGGCAACTTTACTAACTTTTTAAATGTTTATGCAACCCACTTTAGTGTTGAATTGTAGTCTCACTTTAGTTGGTGCTTAAACTCAGTTCAAATAGTTAACTTTAAACCTAACTATTTTCAAAGCAACTGCCCCTAATTCTTGTAGGCTAGTTTGTTCGGTTTTATCATATTGGTCTCTTAGAAATTGTTGTGTCTCCCTTACTATCATGGTTAGACATATCGACCCATAATCGGCAGAACAGCGTAAACGACATTTTTGTCAAATTACGATTTTTAGCGAAAACTGTTCAATGCTGCCTAATACATCAATGACAAAAATATTGCAGCTCTATCTTATATGCATGACACTTTTTTTAGTAGTTGTAGCTTTTAGCGTAAGCGACTGTGGTCGGTTACGCTGTCTTACGCTGTCGGTCAAGAATGTCTCAGTTTAGTCGGTTGGCGTCCATCTGATGACTACTGCAGACGTGTCGGCGGCTGGTAGCATCGGAAACTAAACGAAAATTCTTAAGTTCTTAATTTATTATTTTGTATTTTAATATTAGAATAAAAAGTATTAATGCAAATTATATCATTTTTTACAACCGTCTGGAGCCAGTGAGAATATCACATCCCCAATTTTGGTTTGTTGTTAGGCTGAAGGTAGTAGGAAGGGGAAGGGGATGTGGAAAATGTAACTGGCTGTTCAGATCCAGTCACCAAACACGACTAAAGCCAATTCAAGTAATAAGTCTAATTATACACTATACACTAGCGCAAAATTACAAAAAATATATAATATTACTTTTTTATCCGAATACGGCACAAGAGGCCAAACTTTTCCTAACCGTCTGGAGCCAGTAAGACTATGGCATCCCCAATTTTAGTATGTTGTGAGGCTGAAGGTAGTGAGGAGGAGATGTGGAAAATGTACCGGGCTATTCAGATCTAGTCACCGTATTTAGCCGTATTTGGTGACTAGATCTGAATAGCCAGGTACATTTTCCATATCTCTCCCCTCCCCACTACCATCAACCTCATAACATACTAAAATTGGGGATGCCATAGTCTCACTGGCTCCAGACGGTTGGGACTATTGTGTTGTATTTGGATAAAAAAAGTTACATTATATGATTTTTTATATTTTTACGCCGGTGTGTAGTGTACATATATAATTATTAGACTTATTACTTGAAATGGATTTGGCCGTATTTGGTGTCTAGATTCGAATATTCTGGTACATTTTCCACATCTCCTTCCCCTATCCACTACTTTCAGCCTCACAACTTACTAAAATTAGGGATTCGGCTCCAGTTGGGAGCAGCTGGGACTCTTGCGTTGTATTCGGATAAAAAAGTTATTTTATATGATTTTTGTATTTGTACGCTGGTGTGTGGTGTGTAGGTATTAGATTTATTACTTGAAATTGCTTTAGCCGTATTTGGTAACTAGATCTGTATAGCCAGGTGCATTTTCCACATCTTTTTCCCCTCCCCACTACCTTCAGCCTCATAACATACCAAAATTGGGGAGGCCATGGTCTCACTGGCTCCAGACGGTTGGGAGAAGGTGTGCCTCTGGTGTTGTATTCAGATAAAAATGTTATATAGCGGTTTTTTGCTAAGCCGACTGCACATATAAGTATGTCGTATTTTGTTATTACCGCATGCTCCTTCGGAGAGTCGAAATGATTGTTAGTAAAATATCATTACAACGGATTTTTAATCAAGATGCCTGCAGATACAAGTATATCGACATTGGTTTTACGGCCGTATATCCTCTTTGCATACTTACTTGCAAATCATTGTATTTAGTCAACTTAAGGATCAACTGTCATGGAACCATTTTATTTAGTTATTTGTTTACTTATCATGATTGCGTGATAGATATTTCAAAAATAAATATGTACTCCGAACAGCGTATGCGACATTTCGTGGGGAAAAAATCTGTCAGGGTCATAGGCAACACAGCGTTACCGCCACTATCTCAACAACTGAAGGCATTTAGATAATTGTATCATCAGCTTTATATAGGCAGCAACCAAAGATTAATAATCTTCATTTACCAAAATCCTTTTTGGAAACAATCCCCAATTGGGGATGCCATAGTCTCACTGGCTCCAGACGGGAGCAGTTGAGATTCTTGTGCGGTATTCACTGTAAAAAAAAAAAAAATTAAAGTTAATTAAAAAAAACCTTCTCCTGAACAATTTACTGTTGCCGCTTACGCTGTTCTGCCGATTATGGATCGATATGATCTAAACGGTATTAGAAAGAGAAAACAACACGCTTTATATTCAAATATAAAAATACCGCAAATTTATTAATATGTACACCTTTATAAATAAAAAGTTTTCGACCGCAATTTGAAAAAATAATTTAGAAACTTTGTGATTTTTTTATTAATTAATTTTACCTGAAACGCCAAAAAAGCGAGTTGGCGATAATATTTAGAATACATTTAATAAAAAATATGCTTGTTTTTATTTTTTTCATTATCACTAATTTTAGGTAGAAAAAACACAAGTTGTGCCATTTTTAAAAAACTTTTCCTTTGTTTTCATAAAAAAAATTATATGTTTATTTCGAATTATAAAATTTTAAAGCGCATTTCATCACCTTTCAAAACTATTTTCAGTTTTCGGATGCGTTCATTGCAATTCAATTTATTTGGATTTATTGCAAAGCAGAATTATTTTGACCTTTACCATTCCGAAAAATGGGTCTGAGGTGTGAGGGGTTAAATCAACCAACAATAATCATAACATAATGGCCATATATTTAAATTCAACAAGTTGACAACTGCCTTAGTGTGTCTCTTTCCACTTGGCCACTGCGGCCCCCGCGTGTCGTGCCCTACATCTAGGGTTGCCATCTTCTAAAATAAAAAAGCCTAACTCTGCGTTGTGTTAGGCCGGACATTTTGCCCTAAAAGCCGGATGTACGTCCGTAATTGTATACGTCAGGGGTTCCCAAAGTGTGCGCCGCGGCGCCCTGGTGCGCCGTAGAAAGTAAAGAGGGGCGCCGTGAGTCGATTCTCCATCACTAACCACAAATATTCGCGGGTACCTATAAAGCAACAATTCCTAATTTGAGCGCTCGCATTTTTAAAGAACGTAGATACATACTCGTCGTCGTCGCTCTGTGCATAGATATGGGAGTTGAACGTACGGCCCTGCTGTATTACTGCAATTCACGATGGCTTTCAAGTGGAAATGTCTCATTTCGTGTGTTCGAATTACACGAAGAAATTCGCACTTTTTTACAGTAAGAACGTCATGAAAATGCCAAATATTTTACTAAACCAGATTTTTTTCTAAAACTAGCATACTTGTGCGATATATTTGAGAAACTAAATAATTTGAATCTTCCTTTGCAAGGCAACAACACGCACATTCTGAAAAATTGCGGCGTTTAGGAAGAAACTGCTGTGGATAAAAAAATGAATGAAGGCAGCGGTCAAAATTGCTTCCCGCAATTGTGTAAATATGCGGCATCTAATGAACTGGTTGACCTTCACAAGACCTGATGGCCCTTTTCACGGAACACCTATCGAAGCTCACCGAATGGTTTTCGAAGTACTTTGCAGGTAATGATGTCGAAAAATTTGCGTGGATCCAAGATCCTTTCCGTGCACAAGCTCCGCCAGGATTCACAACACAAGAGTCGCATTGAACACTCTTGCGACAACAGCCTCAAAACTATATTCACCAGTTCCGATTTGGTGGAGTTTTGGTTATCGATCCAAAATGAATATCCAAATTTAACTTCGAAAGCTTTAAAAATTTTCATTTGAAAAACTGTGCGGAAATCATCAAGCTCACCCGTCACATTGATTTGACCGAGTAACTATCGTATTTTATTTCTTTCTTAAGTCTTTTGTTGTTCTCTGTTCCAATTCTGAATTCTTATAAATATAATAAAACTCAATTTGATATTGTGGATTTTTAAATTTTTGTACCTATTTCTTTCTAATATAATATATATATATATAGTCACTATATCTATTCCAAATAGCTTACTAAAGTAGGGCGCCGTGACAAAATACTAAACTTGTAAGTGCGCCGCTGGCTGAAAAAGATTGTGAACCCCTGGTATAGGTAACTTTTATACATAATAATAAAAAACCTGTTACAAGTTACAGTTGTTTATTAATCACACATTAACCAGTTTAATAACAACAATCATTAATCAGTCTTATTCCCCGTCATCATTTGGCATTTATATAGAATTGGTCAATAACAAAATTAAAAATATTGAGTTAAAAATATTAAGTAAAAAATATCTGTAGACATAACATAATAAACTTATGAAACAAACAAACAAAACATAACTCTTTTTTTCTGGTTAAATAGTTGACTAAAAATTTTCATTAAAATATAAAATGAAACATATCTACCTTTGTGTAAGAAAACGAAAGAAATAAATTAAAATGAAATCTCGACTTCTCAAAATTATTAAAAAATTTCAAAAATCTACAATTTTGTATATTTGGCTTTTCACTTACTTTATCCAAAACGTCGTTTTCTTTGGAAATCATTTGATAAAATTCCCGACATGTCATTTTCAAATTACACAATGTGTACATCATCTTAGAATTTTTTTCTGTTTGCAATTTATTGTGTTCCTTGGTCCACTGGGCGTTTATTAAAGAGAAAACTCTTTGAACATTGGCGTTAAATATTTTATTTTAAAAAAGCCAAACATGTCCGGCTAAAGCCGGACAGATGGCAACCCTACCTACGTCCCATTCGTGCGGGGCCAATTATCATAACGGATAACAGTAAGGCGTGGGCCATTCAATTGCTCTCCTTAATACCAATCTGCACGTGTCGTCACAATAAACTCACATCTCGCCAATGACGTTATATAAATAGACTTGCCATAGTCTCACTCAAGATATAATGTGGCAATTAATCAACACTCTTTTGTTTTCAGCGATTTTCAATAATTTCTTAATTCAAAAGTTATTCATGTATGATAAAGATAGACGCTTAAAGAACATGTGCATATGGACGAAACAAAAGATGGAACGCGGGCGGCATTTTCGTATTCAAAATTCAAAAGTTCCGTTGAATAACTGTCTCAAGGCCGACTAAAGTAGGAGGCCTGGGCACTAGTCGAATTTTGAGGTGTCAAATAGCTATAATGAACAACGATAGTTTGCAAATGGCGTTGATTGTTATTGTATTTGTTGTTTCTGCTGATTTGTATGTTGTTTTACCGCAGGCAAGTAACTAAAGAATCATTAGATTATTATTATAAAAAGTAAATTTAACTTAGCGACGGCATCGACTTTGTCATTTGGCTGTTGCGCATCCAGACCTGTACTTTAGTAGGCCATGAGTTCTCTAATGACGCATAAAATCTTTGGGCGGAAAGCAATTGTATTATTTTTATAATCGATAATAATAAGTAATTTGCATGTATTTACAAATGAAATGTTATTCCTTCGCTTTTACTACTGTTTACCGTGTAATGGAAACATTTTCTCATCACACAGGAAGGAATTTTGGCGCTTTTTAATGCAATTTACTTACTGGTAGGACACGACCTTACTCGACGCGTGGCAGTTTAGTACTAAAGTACTAGAAATCGAGTACAGTGCAATTGTCTTGCTGTTGGCTGTTGGCTTCCCACTTTGAGATTTCTACCACGCGTCTACAGTATATAACGTCATTGCATCTCGCTCGCCGCTTGGTACCTTGATACGGGAGACTAGTTGAGAGTCGTTACACGTGTAATGTTTCTGCAATCGTGATAAGTAGACTTCTATTTATACGGGCAATATCAAAATATGCATGCCACTAAAAATACGCACTGTCAGTGCCAAAATATGCAAGAATCAAAAGATTGGCCCGAATCGTTTATTAACCTAATTATGCTGCAGTAAATTCGCCAATCGATCGTGCTCTTCATACTCTAGTACTGATATTGTGACAAATCTAATTATATTACTTGCTACTTACTAATTAGGGGCGAGGGATGCTATTGGTGAGATGTCACAGATGACCGATACTAGGTCATGTGGTACCTCGAGACAGTTTAGTTGCCCTCCGGGTCTATCCGCGCATCTTCAAAAGGAAAAATCTCTGTCAGGTGTGACATCTTTCAGCTAACCCGAAGTGAATAATACTCGTTAACGAGAGGTTGATGAAACAATTAGTTTCCTTTGGGTTAAGTACCCATAAAGTTACTAATATAGTTTTGTAGGTACTATTGTTGAACTGTGTCGTACTTGCAAATTGATTGTACCTACTCCAAATAAAGACTCATGGTGTTTACCATTAACTAATTGTGGATTTTATTAAATTACCACCGTTACAATATTATTTTTCGGACTCATTGGCCACATTTAAAAAGAGCATCTTGGCAATGATTTAAACTGACAATCTTTTCGTACGCTTCGTATTTAGAGAAACGCTGCGAATTCAAACATAAAAAACCCTTACAAACACTGCAAAATAAGGTCTTTCGACTAATATTGAATACTCCTTCGTGGATGAGATGAGATGAGATGATTTCTGTACCTTACGGCAGTGTTTCTTAACCGGTGGTCCGCGGATCCCTGGGGGTCTGCGAATATATGTGTGGGGGTTCGCAGTCTCACCTATGGAGCATTTAACAATAATAAATAAATGTCATCAAAATTATCGTAATCGCTACGCTTACTTAGCACGGCGAACGTGCGACAGCGGGGCTTAAAAAAGTAATTACAAAGAATTCTCTTTATCAGTTTTTGGGTGAATGTAAAGAGAGATTATAAGGAAATATTAGAAGAAGCACTGAAACATTTACTGTTTTTCACATCCACATACATCTCTGAAAAGACATTCTCAGCTCTTGTATATACTAAAAACGGTGACCGGACAACTCAGAATGAAACCAACCCAGGAGTACCTCATAAAGGTCATTAAGGGTGATTATAAAAAAATTGTTTAAATAGGTTAAGTTAGGTTAGGGTTACCGGCTATTTTAAAATGATTTTTTCATAGCTTTTAATGACCTTTCTGAGGTGTTTCTGAGTTGGCATGGAACCACTAAAAACAAACACAGAAACAGATTACAAGTGGAATTCGATTTGAGATTACAACTTAGTAGTAACATCAACAAAAATATACATTATTTAACCTATTATAATTAATGTGAGAATGTTTTTGTTAGCAAAAAAATTGTTCATTATTAGCGTATTTTTTTATAAAAAACTTTTTTTCTGAATTTGTTGTACTGAAATAAATGGTCTGAAATTTATTGCCGTTTTTTTTTTTTTTTTTTTACTTGAATTCTTAGCGGTCCGTGGCTGAAAAAGGTTAGGAAACGCTGCCCTAAACTACACATAGCTATAGAATTAGCTAAGGACTTACATGGTTTATCCTTTAGTTTTAGTGTACAGATTTGCTTACCGCATATCATCAAATCACAGACGTAACTATGATCTGGTGACCCGACAGTTGGCCTCCTAAACTAAAAATTAACTGGATATAGTGAGATCTAATTTAAAATTCTCACGGCCAAAATTGTAAGAGTTGATTTTTGGTCTAATAAGCCGTCTCTGCACTTCCTCGTCTTTTGGCCAACGTTTCAGACAGCCTCGTAGTATTGGTCATCAGGGCAGATATGTAGATTGTGGTGTGGTAATTAGCCTAGAATTAGTGTTGCCTATGTTATGTTCATTCCTTCTCTTGTTTGGCTCATTTTACTCTCATTGTCATGTTGATTGCTTCTTTCGCGATCAACTTTTTACGAATTCGTAAAAAAATTGTATCATTTGGACGTTGTGAGTTGTCGGCGTATGTCTTAATAATTGCTCTTTTTACTGTGAGGTTTAATATGGTTACTAGCTTATTTATATTTCTCGTTATTAGCAGACGGGGGCACAGTCCTGTGAACAATTACTAATTAACTATTTTTAACCCGTTGAGGCCGATGAGTGTTGCAACTGCGTGATGGTTAAGGTGCGATTCCGTGCCACGCGGCAGTCGGCAGACGGCGACAGCAGACGGCGACTGCAGTGCCGCCGACGGCAGACGGCACTACTTAACTCTATGCACTTGTATTGGACCGTTTCCGACACACCACTACAAGTGCCGCGCGGCACTTGCCGTCGATGACTGACGCGTGGCGGCAGACGGCACTCGGGTGCAAACATAGTACTGCCGTACTGCCGTCGACTTCAGACACAATGGACGTGTTGACAGACGGAGAAAGCGAGAGTCTTATTTTATTTTTTATTTTTTTTTATTTATTTTTTATTTGGAAAACCAACAGTTACATTATTTACTTAGGTGTATTTACATATTTATATGTTATTGAACCAATAATAGGTTTTCACTGGTGTGTATTAATTAGAGAGATTAAAAAGTTATAAAAGTTATAATAGTTATAATAGCTTATTGGGATGGGATGGTGGGCGGGAGGGGAAGGGGACGAATCTAATCTGGGAGTGAATAAGTTATTTGTATAGGAGTATAATAGTTTGTATATGTTTAGAAGTTATTTATTGTTTATTTTTTTTAGAATTTGGGGTGCTGTGTTGAATAAGTCGAATTCATTGTATGAATTGTTAAAAAAGTGTGAAACGCGGTTAATGAATGTGTTTTGTTTAGAGTTAGTATTGCATCGAGGTGTGTTAAGTGTATGATTTAGTCTAGTTTGTCTGGTGGGCACTCTTAATTGAATTCTTTCAAGTAATTCCGGGCAATCTATCGCAGATTAATTAATTTGGTGTCTAAAAATCCGTGCTTATTTGATTGCAAGAATGTTCATTATAAAGATCAAAGGATAAGAGAAAACGTTTGGAAAGAAATCGCTCAAGATCTCAATTTTATTTAAACGACAATTACTTCTGAAAATGTCTTCACTCTCATTTAGATGTCTTTTTATCAAAGTTTCATAAGCGCCTTCTTCCAATCTATTTAAGTACATTGGCAGTATAGGCTTTCTACTTGAATAATAGTACAATAATAAATCATCGTCGTCTTCTTCTTCTTGCAATAACACTTGCAGCATTTTATTATTCATAAATTTAAATGAAAGACACAACCGTCGGCAGTACGCAGCGGACGCAACTGCAGTGCCGTCAATGCCGTCGACTTTGGAACCTGCGCGTTAGTGCCGCCTGCCGTCGGCGGCACTGCAGTCGCCGTCTGCTGTTGCCGCCTGCCGACTGTCGCGTGGCACGGAATCGCACCTTTACCCAACCATCATTTCGATTAAATTCCATGTACTAAATTAAGAGCTAGTTCATTGACTGACCGTAGCGAAGTCCTGTTTCAACTCGACCGTATGGCACTTGTCTGTCTGGTAAGTTGTTTTGGCGTTATCTTCCCGGTAGATGGTAGCCGTGTTGGATACTGCCCTTTTATTTCGCCAGAGTTCTTCTGTGAGCTGGCAAATCAAAATAATCAATATTATGATACCTACTTATCAGTGGTGGTCCGTGAGTTTTCAGTGAGCTAGCTTAATTCATCATTAATAGAGTCAGGCCATAGCTTCAATAAAGAAAAAAGAAAATTTAAACATTGCAATATAAATTCATACTTTAATCTTTGCGCTTTAGAAACGCTCGAAATAAACAAAAGAATTAAATCTAAAATTAATTTAGTGAATAAAATAATAGCGCCTTGCAAATCTCCTTTACTAACCATGTTTCCGTATAATATTGACTCCTCCCACCGCTTTCCCCCTCCCCCCAAAATCATCCCTCCCACTACTCCCACCTAATTAATCTTTGGTACTTGCATATTATTTTTTAAGTTAGTTTTAATTCTGCTCGTGAATGATACGGTTGTATCGAAACCGGTCGCGGAAAAATTTAATTTAAGTAACAAATTTACATTTAATAAAACTCTTCAAAAAACAAAATGTCTAGAAATTGTTATATAGTTAATGCCCAAGAAATACAAAACATTGAGAAATTAGAACATAAATACAGCACTAGAGTCACGCGCGACGACGGGTTAATAGTTCCGAAATTTAACAATAAGTACGGACAGAGAACGTTTGAATACATCATACCGAAGATATTTAATTTATTACCTGACACTATAAAGCAATGTAATTCTATGAATAAGGTTAAATATATGGTGAAAAATTGGCTATCGGAAAAAATATTTATATTGATATGTATGAAAAAATGTAGAATCTGTAGATATAAGATGTAAATTTTAAATTTAAAAAATGTATATGTAACTAAAATATAAGCACCTGTTGACAAGCCAATTCAATTGGCTCAGCAGGACTTGTTTGTTGATTATTATGTATTATTTATTCTTTCAATAATAAAAAAATCTTAGCACTGTAGCTCACTGAAAACTCACCGACCGCCACTGCTGCTTATCTGAATTTTTTTTTCGCAAATTCTCATAATAAGACCTTTCGGCTCCTCGGCTCAGGCCAATGAAATATACTATGACCCTAAATCAAATGATTTAAGACTATATCAGATGATTTTAAGCTAAGCTTGGTTGGAAGTTGGAACGACGAGCTTAACGCGGCTTGGAATCTAATCCATATATAATAATAATAATAATAATAATTGGATAATTTATAAAGCGCCGTTTTTGTGAAAAATCACCTCAAGGGCACATATGTATAGATCGCAAGCCTAGATATCACCAGTATCACGAATTATGATTTTAACCCCTAGGGCCTCGTCCGTATTTTGTCAGAGGGTCAAAATATTTCCACTGTGCAATAAAATTAATAATAACAAAGAAGTACATAAGAGAAATGTATTATAAACGTTATTGACAACTCAGTGTTTGTCAATTTTAATTTGTAAGTTTCGTTAATTTGTTTTCAAATTGCGATCCGAAACTTTGGTTTCATAAAGGTGTAGGTACATTTGTGTCAACACATAAATATCAAACTCGCCTAAGTCCCGTTCAAACATTTTTCAGATTTTTTTATTTTTTTATTATTGTATAAAAGTTACATACAATGGGAATTTATGCCCGCTAAGCTACTGCAAGTAGCTTGTCAGCAGGAGATTAGTTCCACAGATTAGTTAAAACAATACATGAAATAATCCTAAACGCATCAGCGTGGCAATAACATACACATATAACAGCATATTAACCATAAATATATTTATATATACACTAAACATTGTGATAATGTGATATGCATGTTGATAATTATTATTCAGAGACCGTATTTTATGGTGAAAAAGTGTAGATTATTATTTTTTTTTAAATATCATTAGACAGTTGAGTATATAACACTAGTCATTAATAATACAATTGCAAATTAGAACATGGTGAGAGTGAGCAAAATATAATCTTAATACATAAGGTTACTCCCTAATAGCCACGATTTTAACATTGGTGAGAATTTCGTTATAGAGCAATTTTCTTTAAATTCGTATGGCAATTTGTTAAATATTGATGGTAATATAATATTCAAGTGTTCTTTGACCATATTTGTTTTTTAAACACAGGTACTTTCATTCCTTTATTTTGTAAGAGACGAGTATTGTGTGCTTGATCCACCATTGTTTTATATGGACTGCCGGATAATGACGATTTTTTCTAGTTTCAACTTTTAGCTGGTAAAAACCTGTGAATATTACTTAATGTTATGAATATATATTATTCCGGGTATACAGAAAAATAAATTTCTTGAAGTAAATATATGTATATAAATAAATATGTATGGTTGAATTTGGCAGCCACCTCTGGTCTGCAGCTCCAAAATACCTGAAAAATACCCTCGACTCTGTGCAGAAACGGGCAGTCCGTTTAATAGATTCTCCCATCTTAACAGACGGATTGCAATCTTTAGAGCACAGGCGTCGGGTGGGAATGCTATCCTTGTTCTACCGGTATTACAATGGAAGATGCTCCGAGGAACTAGCATCATTGATCCCTTCGGCACCGGTGCATAGTCGGGAAACACGCCAAACGCGTGCCCAACATTTGTACACGGTTGACATTTGTCACGTGAGAACGGGTCGTTTCTTCGACTCGTTCTTCGAGTCGAAGAAACGACCCGTTCTTATGTTCAACAGCTCGGCTGTGGAATGATTTGCCGGCCTCTGTGTTTCCTCCTTCCTACAACATGGGTATCTTCAAGACCAATGTTCATTCCTTCCTCTCCTCAAAAAGACCCTCCACAAAGCATCCCAGATGACATAGGCCCTGAGGAAAATTATTTTCCTCAAGGCCTCCTGTGTGGAGCTAATGTAAAAAAAGTATTTTCGATGATTTTTTAATGGACTTAGGCGCAATTGAAATAATACCTATAGACTTAGTCGATTTTAAAATAGAATTAGTGGACTTAGGTGTGTTTGAATTAAACAAATAGGACTTGGGTGAGTTTGAACTAGGGATGTTACGGAGCTCCGTAACCGTAACCGAAACTATCAGATATCCGAAATAAAAAAAATATCCGTAACCGTAACCGAAACCGATATAAAAGTTTCGGATTAAGGCGGAGTCTAAATGACAGGTTTTTGTTTATTTTGCCCGGCCGAGCCGTCACTTGTCGAGCCGTCATAAGCCGCGCGTGTCTCTTGCAATTTGCATTGTTAATGATTTATTTTGTGATTGTAGGTGTATAAACTTTAAAACTTATTATTTACGAGTACCTACTTACTAATATAATTACTTTTTGTTAAGGTAATTATACCTTTGCTCAATTTTGCTGTTCGAACTACAATTAAGGTTAAAGTTTATTAATAAACATTTTGAAATGGTTTCATTACTGACAAAATTAATTGAGAACTGTTATTGTGTAGATCATGAGATTACAGAAAAAGTGTACCAAGGTTTTATTACAATATTATGTTTGTTTATTATTATTTTTTTATTTATTTTAAGTATACACCTTCATAGGTACCTACATAGCACATAAAGTGGCTATAATAATAGTTATTTATTTGACTGATTGTAAAAATAAATCATAATATAGACTAGAAATAAAGGTCAAATCTTGCTATACGTATTTTACTTTTATAATTTTAAAATTCTAATATCCGTAACCGAAATTATCCGAAACTAGCATCCGTAACCGTATCCGAAACTGGTATAATATTATTATTCCTATATCCGTATCCAGATCCGAAATATCATATCCATAACATCCCTACTTTGAACAAACACAAATGGTGGCCGTAACAGAGTGCGACGTGTGGTTGGCTGTAATGGACTTTGGCTCATATGATATTTGAAGCGGGTGTGGGACTTTGGTTGGATTGGAAAAAAAATACAACTTTCACCCTTAATTTCTTTGGGAAGCCGTGGACTTCGGTTAGATCGATTTAAAGCAACAGATTATTTTTTTTTGCTGAATCGAATACGTAAAAAAAAAAAAAAATAGTTGGCAGTAAACTTTGCCGAGTTTGTAATGTATCGACACATTTTACTTCTTTTGTGGTTAGAAACACTTTTATATAACAAGTATGACTGTTAGCGCCTCGGTGCATCGCGGCGTCTAAAAAGGAACTATTCTCCATCTTATCAAGGTTTGAGCGGCAGATTTAACCTCTTAAATTTGAGCGAGGAATGTTGTACTTAGCGAGGACACGAACCGGCCGATATACTCAATTTGGGAATGGGTACCGCCGCCCCGGGAACCTTTATTGGATAACCAACATCTCTCATCTCATCAAATGGTTCGCTACGTTTGGTGATTTAGCAGAGGTGCACGGGTTCATGGAGTGAGGTTTGTCTAGGTCTTGGAGGTGGATGACCAGGACACATTGAACTCCAGATTCCTACCCACCCCTTAAACCCTTTTCCTTCCCATAACTCTCCTCTCCTTCCTTTCCTTAAAAAAACCCTCCACACAGCATCCCCAAAGATGACAGGCCCTGAGGGAAATTATTTTCCTCAGGGTCTCCTGTGTGGAGCTCATGTAAAAAAAAAATACCTGGTTGCAAAAAAAAATATATATTTGTATATATATTTCACCGAAAGTAAGGAAAAATTGAGCTTAATTCGGGCACACCCTTCTATCGGTTAATCTGTTCGGTGATCCCAACAATGCGATTATAACCAGATGTTGAAAGTGGCTACCTGAAGGTCACTGCTGCAGCTCGCATGCACTTTGCGGGAGACCCGCGCGAGGTCAGCCTTGATGCTAATCGCACGCTAGTTCAAACAAGCCACCACCTGTTGCGGTCAATGGATATATAAACTATAATAAACACAGGTGTCGCGTTATGTCGCAAATGGAATTGGAGGCAATTAATAAATACTGAACGGTATTTTATGGTTGCGGTCGGTCAAACAACTATTCCTAATGGATTATTTACACGAAACTGTGGATTCCAAATCGGGACTGGAAGTGTGATTCTGTATCTTTTGCGACAGCGTAACACGTGTTAAATGGATTAAAATTTTGACAGTTTGCGGTATTCCGTATCGCGCTAACGAGCTAAATACTGCGTCGCGTTGGCTAAGTATTTTGGCTTAAAAAAAGAATAAAAGTTTTGTATGAAAAAGGCCGCCCAGCCGTTTCTCTGAAGGGTTTGCTCGAAGTATTTTTTGGCCATGGCCTGTTTGGCTATATCTTGTAGTGTCACACGGAAGCTATAATCTTCCTCTCTCACCCTAGCATGTGTTAGAGCGATGGGATAGCGCGGAAAATCATTTCTTTACGGGATTTGTTACCTTTACAGCTGACAGCCATATGGCCACTGCTGCTCCCTAATTCATCTGAGGGTTTCAACATCAACGTTTTCGAAAATCGCTCTGCTAAGAGATCACGGCACATCATTCAGGCCACGCCCATTCGTACGAGGGTGGGTTTTTAAGTTCGCGGAATGGGGGGTAAGGAGTGGAAAAAAAAAATCAAAATTATTTTTCCTTTTCAATATATTCACCTGCTACCCTAATACATTTTTCGGATCTTTCAGTTAACTTATGTACATTCTCAAAAAAAAAAATTGTCTTTGTTTAAAAAATACGCCGAAATTGCATTCTTCACTTCATCATTTGAAAACTTTTTCCCACCAACTTCTTTTTTTAAGTTTGGAAATTGGTAATAATCACTGGGAGCCAGGTCAGGACTGTAGAGTGGGTATGGCAAAATTTTGAAGCTCACCTCCTGCAGGGCAGCCATCGCAACACGGCTCTTGTGAACTGTAGCGTTGTCGTGCAGAAAGAGGTCAATTTTCCCATTATTTTCTCCTTGACGGCTTCCTTTAATTGCTCTAGGATTGAAGCGTAGTAATCTCCGATTATGGAGACACATTTATCTTTGTAATCGATGAACAAGATTCCTTCTAGGTCCCAAAAGACTGTCGTCATGATTTTCCCAGCCGATTGTGACACCTTAAACTTGTTGGGTGGTGGTGTGCCTTTCTGTGCCACTGCATTGAGTCTTGTTAAACTCAGGTTCATAATGATGAACCGGTGTTTCATCGCCAGTAATAATTTGAGCCAACACTCCATCTTTGTCTTTCCTACAGACGTCCAAAAATTCATGAGAACACTTCACGCGCTGTTGTTTTTGAGGCGGCGTTGAGCATTCCCGGCACCCATCTTGCGCTGACTTTAGTCATGCCAAAATGGTCGTAAAAATTTTTGAAAATGGTTGTATCTGATACTCCAACCATTTCTGCGAGCTGTTTCTTATTTAGTCGGGCGTCTTTTAATATAATTTTTTCGACTTTTTGAATAATTTCCGGATTGGTCACCTCGATCGGCCTGCCTGGCCGTGGGTCGTCTTCAAGTGACTCCCTGCCTTGTTTAAAGAGGGTATGCCAGTTGTAAATCACTTTTTTACTTGGACAAGAGTCCCCGTAAACGGATGACATCTCTTTCAGTATGGTCAGATCTGATTTTCCTTGCTTGGCAAGGAACTTTATAACACCGCGGAACTCAATTTTCTCCATATTTCACAATTTCTTCCCCATTGACTTGTTTGGTCGACGATAACTCAAGACTAATGACTAATGACCTAATTACTTATTTATTTATTATTTACTTATTTATTTATTTATTTTCGGGAAATCGACAGTTTACATTTTTCCAGTGTGTACATGTTTGTATAGTCAAAATAAAACCAATTATGGATTTCCTCCTTTGTGACTTTACCTCCGATTAACCAGCATAATAAAAAAATAGAAATAATAAAATTTATAATAATGGAGTACGAGACCAAAAATTTTATATAACAAAAGATTAAGTACTTATATGAAACAAAAATTTACATAAAACATAAAAATATCAATACTTTGATAACCGTAAGATACGATAAAACCCGGTGTTTATACTAATAATGAATTGTTCAATTAGTACCTAATTCAGCGACACCATCTCTAATCACTTTACCTACCCATTCCGCGAACTTAAAAACCTCCCCTCATATTATATATTATCTTGTTTGACTTGTCTGTATGAGTTTGAATGGCGAGCGATATGATATAGCCGCTCCCTAAAAGTAACGTCTTTGAGAGTATAGCCTCGTATAACACACCATTAGATACATAAATTCAAATTACATAAATTGAAAATGACCCTTCACCTGTTTCATTATTCTTTTTATAAATTTTACTGCTTTTCTTTTATATTGAATCGTATTTTTCAGGTTGTAATGAGTTCTGTGATTATGAATTATTTCTCATGAAATTACCGCCATTGAACTGAAAGACAACGGCGTCAAAATAGAGAACTATCATATAGTTTCGACAAGGAAAAACTATGTACGTAAATAAGATGCCGTCTAAACTGCCCATAAGGGGGCATACATTAATTACGTGAGCTCAAAAGGGGGGGAGGGGGTGTCCAGCAAAATCTCACGTTACTTAAAAAGAATATACGAAGTGGCCCAAATTTATCTCACCAAGGGGGGGGGGGGTCTAGATTGAAGAAAAACGGCTCCCATAATTAATGTATGCCCCCTAAGTAATTTTACACCGCACAAGATAGGAGTCGGCTAACTTGAACTGCATCGATATAATTTCTATTATCAAAATATTTCGATAGTGCCATCACTCTTAAAAAGATAATAACAATGGTAAAGTACCCAGTCGCTGTAGATATAATATAAGATAAGATACGAAGAGAATCCCACATTTCTGTTGGCGATACTGATTGTTTCGGACATTATTCACTATAATGGTGAGAATAAATTCATTAATAATTAGTCATTGCATTACTTTCCACGAATCGCTTTTTAAAATTCATCGGTTTGGTCGATTATTAACCTGTCGAGTCTTTTTGTTCGGTTTTCGGAACATCTCAAATAGGTCTAAAGAAATCGTTGTCTCCCTTACTATCATTTTTTACATTAGTTCCACACCGGAGGCGCTGGGAAAAGTAATTCTCCTCAGGGCCTATGTCATCTTTGAGGATGCTGTGTGGAGGGTATTTTTAGGAAAGGAAGGAGGAAGTTCTGAGAAGGAAAAGGGTATTAATTAATAGTGGGTAGGAATATGGGGTCAGTGTGTCCAGGAGTGACAGTCGTATGAATCCATCCCTCCCACTGCGGTGCAAGACGATGTTCCGAGAGAGTACGACTAGAGAAGTCAAAAGGACTACCTCAACCATTCTCTCCCGATCCGGCCTGCCACGCAGCTGGTGGGCGGACGCATCCGCCGCCAAGACCATGGTTAGAAATATGATCAAAACGGTGTTGGAAAGAAAAAAAACATCACGCTTTATATTCAAATTTAAAAGTGAACCACAAAAGAAGTAAAATGTAGACCTTTATGAAACCGAAGTTTCAGATGGCAAAATAACGAACAGAAAAAATAATTATACAATTTGGTGCAGTCGTTCGGAAGTTATACATAGATTTCGGCGATTCATTTGTAGATAGATATTAACTGCGAAGCCACTAAAGCACTCTTTTTAGGGCGAATTGCCTAATTCAAAAAAAAAACTTCGTTTCCGAGGCACCATAAATGTGTTGATATTAACTACGAGGCCAACATCATTTCCGAGGCAACTGTTTGTTTTGCTTTTCTTCTGACGTTTGCAATAACTCGACTTTGTTAGGGACAGAAAACGTATGATAAATAATTTCATAAAGCCAGAGATTATTCATAACGCCAGAGCTTACCAATATATATAGCCTATAGTACTCGCAAATAATGTAGCTTTCTATTAGCAAATGAATTTTTAAAATCCATTCAGTAGTTTTTGTGTGACAGAGTAACAAACATGCATCCAAACTTTCGCCTTTATAATATTAATAGGAAAGGATAGGATATTTTCAAATTACAATTAATTTTTAATAGTATTTATTGTTGCATACATATTATAGTTTACTTTCAAATCGTTATAGATACGGGGGATTAACCGGTCATTGCTAAAATGAATGTAAGAAAGTATTTTATCAGTATCAGCTTCGGTGCAATCTATAATCTCCGGAGAAAAAAAATACAAGGCCGTTCTCATATTATATATTATTTACATATAGATACTAGACAGGTCAAAGGCCAATATTTATATACTCGTATTTCCATGTTTTATTGAGTATCTACTCGTACAGAGTTGAAAAACAATCTAGAAATGGATTTAAATAATATGTTTTTTTTAATAATTTCTATGAAAATTACTCGAGATTCGTAGAAAATATATTTAACAAGGTTAGCTAACTCAAGCACTTTTCGGAAAAAAACACATCGGGCTCGATGAAATAAATTTCGAATTACACCTAACCCAACACTTCAGGCAGCTTTGTAGTTACGTTTGCTCAAGAAGGGAAATCATCAAAAAGCATAATATCACAAAAATGATTGTTTAAAATTATAAAAATGAAGTTTTATCTAACTACTAGCATTGACATATTCAAATAAATAATTTTTTTCTCCCTCCATGTTCTTTCCCGTGCGTCCCCTTCCCCTCCCGCGTTACCCTTCCACCTTCCCCGCGTTCCCTCTCCCCTCTCCCGCTTCCCTTCCCGCCAACCCCCTTCCCGCGTTCATTCACTTTTCAAACAGCTCGCGTGCCACCTATTACAATTTTTTTATTCAGTTTTGTATATTATAAGAACAATCAATGTAATTTGGTACCTAACATAAGTATAATTCTTAATTCGATTCAAAGTATGAGGCTAGTACTTCAAATAAATTCATTAATTTAAAGAGTTTCGAAAATTGTATTTGTTTTTGCAAAATGTCAATTTCAAATTGTGTAATTTTTGACAGTTTCGCGAGAGTTTTTGTAATGGTTAAAAAGTTTTTAGATGTTTTGTCACGTGGTTGTAATAATCCAGAAACCTTCGCGAAGGTGGAGAGAGGGTATTTTGAAAGTTTCAAACATTTCCTATGCTTAATATAGCAACACACAAACATCTCATATACCCATAAATACATATCCCCGAGCAAGCATATTTTGATTTTTCCTTCATAAAAGAATTTGAAGTTGTTACACTCAATTTCATAAGAGCGTCTTCGTCACTTTTCTAGCAAAATAATACACTAGACAAGTCATAGAGGGTCGTTACCAATGAGAATTGACCTGCTGCAATTATCTCACGCTCGAAAAATGCAAGAAATCATTATTTTAAGTCAACTAGAGGTTGTTGAGAATAACAGGACAATGCACCCAAGTTGATAAAAGCTTGACACATCATTTTTATAGCAAAAGAATACCAGACAAGTCGTCCAAGGGTCGTTACCACTGGGAATTAACATATTGCAACAATCTCACGATCTGAAAATGCATACCAATGCAATAATATGATTCAAGTAAAGTGTCGCGGTGTGAGGTTATTCATCTATCTATCCACGGAATTTTTAGCGTATTGGCGTTTTGAAAATTAACTGACAAAGCTTTTCGGAATTATTCACCACGTCTACGTTTAGTTTACGTTCAGTCTCCTCTGTCGATTTGCGTAGTGCTCATTCTTACCAGAAAGCAGTTGTTTATTGTTCAATTAGCACGTATTTTTATATAAACTTGGGGGTCGTCTGTGTTGTGCTTACGAATCCAGATGTTTTCAATATAATATCCTCATTTGACTATTGTCGGCTTCCCACATGGAATTCTTTTAGGGCCTTCACTATTTAATTCTTTCGAGTGGTATCTATTTGATCCCTACTACAGTATTTGTACTTTGTGACCTTAATTATTTTCTTTCTTCTGAACCTTCGACTTAAGGTTAGTTATTGATAAATATTTCTTGAGAATTTGACTTTATGAATGTTGTTTTGAATTTGACTTTATGTTCTTTTCTGGATAACTTTAGGGGTTTGAGCTAATTAATTCACACTGTTATCATAGACTCTTATTTGAAGTCTGATCTCTGGTCAAATAGCATTTAAATGGCTACATCATTAGAGTTCTGAACAGTGAATTTAATGATAGTGAAATATTTTTATTAATTTGTCACCCCGGGTGTGATATCTGATGATTGCATTGATGACAGGATTTTGTCAATATCGTTCATCGTAATATTGACCTTTTGCTTTTCGGAATGGTTGTATTTTACAAATTTTCAGGCCTGCTTTTTCCAATTTTCGAACGACCAACCTACTCTTTTGTCTTTTTTGGCTCACCGCTCCCTTATCAAATATATTTAGCACCGGTGCTCTCCCTCCGGAATGGGACTTTCAAATCTAGATCTCACTGGGAAACTTATGAATTTCCAATGATTAATATAACTTTAGATGTGTTGGGTAAATCTAATATAAGTTTGAGGTTCGTGTGATTACTAGTTGATTTATTTAGTTATCGTAAATATTGTGAATATTAAACTGGGCTTGACTCCTCACTTGACTATATAGGCTTTAAGTAGTTCTGCCGCTGTCAGCTGGCGGACTGAAGATTCTCACCCAACTCTCAGATGCCTTTGGCAATTACCGTAACCGTTCGTACTACGACGGACACGAACGACGATCGATAATACTCTTCTGATATCTGAAGCTGATATTGAAGGATACTGAAACTACACGATTAACTGTCTATACACTACAGAAACCCCGATCAATTATACGGGCTCACGGGATGGCTTCATTTTTTCATTTTAACGTCCCTTGGTTCAGTGTCTAATGTGTCTGTTTGTCTGTTGTGTGTTGCAGGTCCGCTAGCGCGCTGCGCCAGCATGTTGCGCGCAGCTCTGTCGCTGTTCTCCGGCGGCGGCTATGAGGAGATGGCCGGCTGCCTGGCCGGCTGCAGCGGGCGGGGCGAGTGTCTCAACGGCACATGCTACTGCGAGATCCGCTACGCCGGGGACTCGTGCGGGGGGCCCAACCTGCCCTACCACAGAGGTATGTTCTGACTGTTCTAGCCATTCACATCTGTAGCTGTACTGCACATTGGTCTACCTATAGCTACCGGCTTCGCACGGCGGGAGCGGCGAACGGAAGCTCCATTGCGAACGGCTGCCACGCCGGGACTAAGCGTCAGCGTGGAGGTCATTTGGCGTGAGGAACCAGGCTACACGTTAGAACCAGGAACCAGGCTACAGTGTTGCCGGATCGCGTGTAAAATCGTTCCCCGCGATCGCAGCACCTTGGAGACCTTATTTTACATAAGCCCTCGTACTTCTAGAATCCCAAATCTCACTATTTCTATTATATACTGTATATCTGGAAGACGCCCAGTATATTATTCTGTAATAGGTACCAGCTCCCTTTTCAGGGACCTCGTTTTGGATATCAAAGCTTCTTGAAAGTATACACTTGTATCTCTTCTGCTTTTAGATTCCTAAATCCGACTTCATATTTTTACTGAATCTGTAAGACGCCCAGAAAATTGTCCAATAATAATAGGTACCAGCTTTCTAGTCAAGAACCTCGTTTTGGATATCGAGGCGTTTTGAAATTATACACTTGTATCTCTTTTGCTTCCAGAATCCCAAATCCCACCATTCATATACTGTATCTGTAAGACTCCCAGTCCCAGTACATTGTTCTCTCATAGATGCGGTACGCTTTTCAGATACCTTTTCCAGGAATCTTAAATCCCACAATGCATAGTTGTCGGTACTGATTCATCTATAATAGGAATACATGCATCTTTTCTGCTATTCAATTTCTAATAATAGCTCTGCTGTACCACTGTTCTGTGTCGCTAAACACAACTATTGCGACGAATTATCATGTGTTTATTATGTTTTCAACTGTTAGTGCACAGTTGATAACGAATATATCGATTAAGCCGTTGTCGGCCATTAAAAATAAAGATAAGAACTATACTTGGGCATCTATTATTAGATTTTATCGAGATGCATCGAGTGGCGCCGACTATACTATAAGTAGATAGGTATTTTTCTTCAACTTTGATTTGAAGCGTTCTTTGATTACCAATTCCTTTTGATGTCTACGACCTCTGAGTAAAATATCGCCATATATTTTACTCTATCCTGATATAATTGAGATTTGGTCGATATTGATTTCTAGAGGAGATGCTGTGTGGAAGGTCTTTTTAGGAAAGGAAGGAGAGTAAGTTCTGGAAAGGAAAAAGTTGTGAGGGGTGGCTAGGAATCTGGGGGACAGTGTGTCCAGGAGTGACGGACGTATGAATCCCGCCTCCCACCGCAATGCAAGGCGATGTTCCGAGAGAGCCCTACTGGAGTGTTCAAAAGGTTTCCATTCACAGTCTCTCCCGATCCGGCCTGCCACGTAGTTGGTTGGATCCGGACAAACCTCACCCCGTGAACCTGGGCCCCCTAGCTAAGTCACCAAAGGTAGCGAACCACGTAAGGTTACCTTTGTGTGGTAGAGGTGTTGGTTATCCAATTAATGCTTCCCGGGGAGGCTGTACTTAAATCAGCCCCCCAAATTGGTCGGGATGGAAAAGCGAAGCAGAGGTCACCCGCACGTGAGATGACTTCCTCTCCTTCCATTCCTTAAAAATACCCTCCATACAGCGTCCCCAAAGATGAAATAGGAAAATTATTTTCCTCAGGGCCTTCTGTGTAGGGTCATGGTTAAAAAAGTGGGTAAAAGCTGCCAAAAATCGGCAAATTAATCTGAAAAAAAAAAATTGAAATATGCCAATGTGCAAGGGTCTACGCCTGAAGGATTATGAAATATAAAATTTCGCTAGTCAATAAACTAGTCTATGTCGCAATGCGCTGTCTCCAGTGAAACTTCCTGTTGATAAAGTACTTTTTGATAATCACCTCAGATTACATGTAAAGTATGTAATGTCTAATGTAGTTGGGAGTAACTTTATCTACCTTGTCGTCATGGAGCATTTTAATAGAATGCTGATCGTATCTTGCTTGTTATAATATTGATGGGTGACAGTGACCATTGTTCTATAATTAACGGGATCTTTATTTATTTAAACGCCCATTGGGATTTTTTATTATTTTAATTTATTCAGAATTACTTAGTTTTTAGGAATTCAGTGTAACAACTCTAGAAATAAATTGTCCCATTCAGGAACTTATTTAAACTTACTTTATATAATATCAGCCTTACTAAAAAACCCAGTGAAAATTTTATTCAATTGACAAACGGCCGCGGATGTGAAAACATTACTAATTAAAAATTTGTTCTTTGAAAGAAATACACATGGTTTCCACGGCCTGAGAGGGTAGTTTATCTCTGTTTTAACCATTGATGTCCGAACGATATTTGTAATTTTTCCATAGTATTTTGAATGTTCTATATATTTCTTATTTTTGAAGGTGTCGTAAAAACAAATACCATTTATGAAAACTAGATAAAATTACCTTTTAGATTTGAGTATTTGAAATACACTTTAGCTTTCGAAAACTGCCATATTTTATGATTCAAACTCGGAAAAACATGGAAAAAAATTTCCTCCGACAACATTTTTGACCAAAATGTAGAGAAATTGAAATAAAATCAAAATTTAAAAAACACAGTCCTTTTATGTAGTAAATTTGGAAGGAAACTATCACCTCACTTTTTTATCGTGTATACAATAAAAAAATAATAAAAAATTTCAAAGTTTTTTTTATTGCCAAAAAAATAACTTAGAAATAATACCGAAATTTAAAACAGATTTCTTGCATCTCTAAAGACGTTAATTTTTTTGATACGTTTACGAACACATGTATTAGATTTTAATATTATACAAAATTATCACTTTTAAGAAATTCTTTTAAAATAAAGATCTTAAAATGAAAATTTTATCTAAGTAACCTATAAAAAAACAATATTCTGACAGTTCAACTTTGAAAGTACGGCGTTTGTACAATAACTTGATTAAACTGATGTAAAACACACAAATAATATGGTAAATATATCAATTATGTGAACAGAAGAGTAAATTCGTCACTACAATAGAAATTATTTAGTAAAATCACAACATTTAGGCACTAACAAAATTTTCCATATCCCGCCATAAACACACCGAACTGTTTTGTCATCGCGGGCCGATATGCACCGGCGCACCAATAATGCCCCTAGCGGAGAAGAATTAAAACAACATTGTTTCCTAGGAAATTAAAACCATTTACAATGTTGTCAGATCTTAATGCATTTTAACAGCGTGATCACGCAAGAAACGTTATTGGTAATAAAACTTGATTTAGTGTATACGGGGATTAATTATGTTATTGCAATAACACAGTTAATTGGTCGCGCTGTGTTTTTTTTTTTAGTAAGGCTGTGTATGTTTAGTTTAATGTGTTTAGATATTTCTAGTTAAATAAGTTAAAATGTAATTTTTCTTTTTTATGGAATAAAAACTATAACGATATTATTGCGGTAAAGTATAAATGTAGTACAAATAAGTACGTGATGAATGGTAAATGTCTACTGCATCTTTTGCGATTTTTATTACCATTATTTGCGTTTTATGATTTTTTTAAACTTGTGTTTATAACTGACAATACTATTTTTTTTATTTATTATTATTTATTAAATTGAATATAATTACATCTAATACAGATAAGTTTTAAGATTTTCACGGCCAAAAGCATTTTCGTTATTTGTTTTTGGGGTGTTATGCCGTGTTGCGCTACCTCGTTCTTTAGCCAAAGTTTCGGACATCGTTGCAGTGTCCATCATCAGGGCAAATCCGGCAGATCCGGATCTACCGGATCGACATCTACCGGATCTGCCCGATTTGCCCTGATGATGGACACTGCAACGATGTCCGAAACGTTGGCTAAAGAAGGAGGTAGCGCAACACGGCATAACACCCCAAAAACAAATAACGAAAACATCTAATACAATATAAGATATGAGTAGTCCCACCAAGCTGTGACAGATCAGCTTGTCTGTAGGTTGACCATTCAATATTATTACATAACCATTAGTTTAAGTTACAATATTAATAAGTACCTAATATAAGATTTAGGATAGATAAATGTGTTGTTCATTTATTAACCACTTTTTTGTCAGTTTAGGGCAGGGTTCCTCATTACTTTTTAAATTAATGTTTTCGTTAAATATGTTATAAATCAAAGGTATCATATATTCGAGCATTCTGCTACCATACTTTTTTGATATTCGTGCTATTTTTAAGCCTTTGTTGTCGGTAAATCTTGTTATGACTATGCACCAATAACTTTTTATACGCGCTTTCTCCCGAATTATCCATAATTATAATGTACCAAAGAAGCCTTTAATTGGAAGTGGGCTCTCAGAAACGTACAGTAATTTAGTAAGTTGTTTCTTTGTTTGTAAATGCTAGGTTTAACATTTTTTTTTTAATTATAGCAGTTTGTAAATTTTGAATGTATTTAATATTAATTATGCCCCAGTGTCCCCAAGTTCGAATTCCATATCTAAGTATGGATTCGACCATAGAATAATATATAAGTTTGAGAGTGCATCGAGGCAACACAAATTAACGTTAGTAGTTAAAATAATGCTAGTAGTTACACAATTCGGAAGAAACTACGTTAGCGAAATATCCATAGAAATATAATTAAAGACATTTGGTTACGCCCATACATATACCCACACATACACATACCTACACAGCACGCATACATACTATCACTGCTTGAGATTGGTATTAATTATTCTTGCAAGTCCTTTGTCCTACCTATTCCTTACCCGTCAATCTTACCCACAATATTATTCAGTCTGCAATATACTCCCGCCGCATATAGCCATTTTGTGCTTCCGCTCTCGGATAATCCGCTATAAATAACTTCGCTGTGTACTCTCAAAATAACGAACATTCACGACTATTGTGATTGTGCCTCTTGGATGGGAAAGAAATCATACAAGTGCATTGCCAGCCTCCAAGTTTTATCCCTTTCCGGTGAGTCCTCTCCTTTCTATGCAACATATGTTTTTATCATTTTTAAGCAGTGATAGTAACACCAAATCAAGGTCCTTCGCCAGTCATTCTTTGACACAAACACATAAATCCACTCTCACAACATAAAATACCATTCAACATTTGTATATTTAGTTTTTGTACAAGACGTATGAGAAGGAAGATATTTATGAACGGCTTTTGGGACCATGGTTGATAGTAATAATATGTAATGATCTTTGGTAGATTTAGCGCCGTTTTTGTGAAAAATCACACAAGGGTGCGGTACCAATTTATAACACGTTTCTACAATCTTACTTTTAACTACAGACTAGACAAACCATTATAACAACTTATGCCTGAAAAAATTCCATCCACCGGTTCATCGATTGTTCACAAAACTATATGTACAATGCATTTGACCAATGAACGCAGTATCGCTGCATAAAAATGTATATAATATATGTTTTAATTTATACTCTGTACAGGCCGAAAATATATAGGACAATACTTACCTGGGAGATCTCTTGAGATTAACACTGTTTATTGTTTATTTAGAGAAATTTAGATGCATTCTGCGAGCAGAGGACGTAATTGGGAACACATGTTAAGGAACGTACCCATACTACGTGACCAACTTTTTGCAATTTTTAACCGCCCCCCCCCGGTGACCAAAAACCTAAGCAACCCGCCGCTCATTTGTATGGAGCGTGACATTTTGAAGACCCCACCCCCCCCCTATACGTCTCACGTAGTATGGGTACGTTCCCTTATTGGAAATGCTATTATTTAATAATAACATATTGTAAATTTGCTTATCTTTACATAGTATAAAATGAAGTCGCTCCAGCCGTATGTGCGCTTAGATCTAAAAGATTAGATTTAAAAAACTACGCAACAGATTTTCATGCGGTTTTCATCAATAGATGGTTCATAGAATGATTCATGAGGAAGGTTTTTAGGTATATAATTTGTCAAGGTTTTGTGTAAATTGATTGAAATACATAATGTATCTGACCAAAAGGCAGCCGGCAGCAGGCAACTAATACAACGGGCGGTGTGGATTTGATTTAACAGATGGTGTTGGTTATAAAGGTTTTGTTAGTCACAGCAACGTGTGGCCGGGTCAGCTAGTTTTATAATAATATTTTATAATTTAGGATAGGCGGTACAATAGTAGTATATGTATAATCAATAGTAGTGATGGCGTACATTAGACCTCTGTCTGGGACATACTGGATAATCTGTCATGCATTCCCAATGCAACTGAGATATTACTATTAGGTACTTGATATTTTAATATTATTTTGCTCACGTATGCAAAATTATTACACAAAATAAACATTTCTTCTTATACCTCGACGTCCTCGACCCACTTTTAGAGATGCTCTTATCAGAATTATTTTATTATTAATATATTATTAATATATTATATTTTTCTTTGTGTAAGACCATAATTGCTTGTATTAAATAATATCTACGTAAAATGCCTTCTCATATACTTGCACAAATCTCAGATTACGTATTTTTATTTTAGTTTATTAGGGAAACAAACAGTCATACATATTTTATTATAGTAATTAGATATTAGGTGGTTGCACGAACCTGCGAAGTTTCCTAAAAAAATCATAGAGGATTAAAGAAAACATATACATATAGAAAAACACGAGGATGATTAAAGAAAACATAAAGTGGTTGGAAAACAAGAAAAAAATATGAAAAATAAATAATAAACACAAATTAAAGTATATAGGATAAATAAGTAAAATTAAACTGTTAAATGTGCCTATAAATATAAAAATAATACTTATTCACATCGTATATTCAAGTATAAACGTGATCAAAAAAGAAAAGCAACATAAGGAAAATGAGAAAATAAAAGCAAGATTTTTGTAGCGGGCCTAACTGCGTTCTTTGTAAATGTAATTCTGGTCACTTCCCTAATAATTTTTCAACAAAAAAATACAATTATATTAGGTATAAAGAAAATTGACGTTTTGACCTAATGCCTAAAGGCCGGTCCACACGCTACGTTTTGCACAACCTTTTGTCTGCGCAGTTCAACACGTTGCAGTTAAAACGTTGCGTGTGGTTCGGAAAACTGCGCAGTTTTGAGCCAGGCGGGAAGACGGTACAGTTGCAGCGATAACTGAGCAAATAAGCTTTGAAATTCATGACCTGTGCGGACAAGTCGGTGCATGTGGACGCTTGCTCCGTTTTCCGATTCGTTTTGATCCTCAGTTTTCCCTAATCACTCGACGATGGCTGACCTTCGGCAATGTTCTCGGGTGTTTCTAACCGATTTTATTGCACTTTACGACTATTACACTTTACGTGTCCATGTCCATTCTCAAGTAGTTCGGCCAATCATTAGGTTCATCACGTAATTCACGCAATAATCTAATATGGGAAAAGTCCCGCCTTTTTAAAAGCCACTTGCGCGACCACTTCGAAGGCCCGGTTCTTCTGAGATGTTCTAATCTTTTTTTTAACAAGAGAGCATTCAAAAATTGACCACAGGAGAACCTTCTCCATGACGATATCACACAAGACTGAGCGAAAAATACAAACATGACTTCACCGTCTGGACTTAAAAGGTTGTGCAAAAAGTAGCGTGTGGACCAGCCTTAAGTTCGTTGGTTTCGTTTGCTGAAAATGGACGGCATAATTATACACGTCTAAGCACGGTCTTATATACGCCAATGATAAAAACAAAGACAACGCATATAAAATATTGTTTACATATTTTATCTTTATTACTAGGTAAAGTTAACTGCAGTGAAGAGGGTCGACTGATTACTTCTGAATTTGGAGCAATGTTCTTTTGTTGTTCAAATAAATAATATAATAAATATCTTATCTTATGGGAGCAGAGTCGAGTTATACCAAGGAGGCGTTTGGTTTGCAATAACATTTAAAATTTAAATGTGTTAGTACCTACCGTAATATGACTTTATCATCAAACGAGGATAAGTGCGTAATTCTCACAAGCACTCGGAAATTACTCGCTTCTTTTTAACCCCTCAGGCTAATTTATTCGATTTTCGAAACAACGAATATAATTTGACTCATTCTCTCAGGATTTTCTCGCTTTCGTGGCTAGCTACTTACACGATCGTCGCCAGTATGTCAGTTACACTCATTTCTCCCGAATACAAAACTAACTCCGGGATTCCCCGGGGATCGAATCTAGGGCCCCTCCTCTTTCATTTATGCATTAATGATATAGGCAAGACCATTAACCGCTCAAAATATCTCCTCTTCGCTGACGATATCGAACTTTTCAGTGATATTAAAAGTCATTTCGATTCCATTCTTCTGCAGAATGATCTTGATTCTCTTGTCAAATGGTCGGATTTGAATAACTTACCCTTCAGCATCCAGAAAGGCAGTGTCGTTACATTTACAAGATCCAAAAATACATTTCTACTCCCATACCACATTAATAAAATTATATTAACACGCAAAAACAAGATTCGAGACGTTAGGTGATTTTTGAAGCTAATCTCTCTTTCAAATCCCACATTTCTGACATTGTCTCCCGCGCCAACAAAATGCTTGGATTTGTTCTTCGTAATGCGAGATCATTTACTAATGGAATTGCAAAACGGAGAACATATGAAGCGCTTGTCCGCAGTATCCTGGAATATAGCTCCATTATTTGTGCCCCTTCTGAATAAAAACCATATCAAATCGACGTGTTTAAAAATTTTCAAATTTCTGATATAATTTCTTCCTCCGGATTCACTTTAAAGTTTTGAAAATTTTCATTTTAAGGGGTTATTTCTAGTGTGTATAAAAGTTACTATGAATGCCTTAAACTTTTAAACCATATTTTTTGTAATCTTCCATAGCAAATGTAGTATAATTTATAATTTGAGAGTAAGAAGGATTAGGGAAAGTGAAAAAAAAAATTGATATTTATTAAAATATCAATATCGACGTCGATATATCGAGGAAAAAATATCGATGTATGGATATATCGGTCAACTTTTCAAAAGATTTTGCGTTTTTAAAATAATAGTGTATTCAGCTCAATATTATCAATAGTAATTTTTATACACAATGTGCATTATTTTAATGTACAAAAATCTCAATAAAAATGAAGGTATTTTTTCAGTACCTATTCATTTTTATTAGGTAATAATTACAAAAATATCAAAAACTAAAAAGCTATCTTCTAACTTATATGTAAACGCATACAATGTTTGTATGCGTCTCAGTAACATTCTATTGGCGTTTTAATCTGTCAATAAGGACTTCGTGTTTGGAACAACGTATGGTCAATAATCATAGACAATAGAGAACTCCAGTCCTTTTTTTTAATGAATAATGAATGACCTTCTAACTTAAATAACTGAATTTTTATTTTTAGAGTTAGTTTTAATAGTTAAAATAATTGTCAAAGTTTTAATTTTTCAAGACCCCCGAAAACCACCGTATGTGTGGCGAATCGTGTGACGTCATCACTCCTGAAAAATTACTGTAGAAACAGGCAATCATCAACTACCGCCATTTTGAATTCCGTTGTTCGAAGTATTCTCCCTAGAAGAAGCATTACAATTTTTTTTGTTCAGTAGTTTTTGAATATTTTCAATAATAGAGATAAACTCATAAGAGATACCTTTATTTTTGAAACATTATTTAGGCCCAAATAAATTTTTACGACCCGATTTAAAATGGACTTTTTAATCATTTTTTTTTAAACTCTGCTTTTAATATTGTTAAATAAAACTTATATATTCAGAATCAGCGTTTATTGGTCTATATCAGGGATGGCAAACCTTTACGTATCAACGTGCCGTTTTTCTAAAGAAATGTTCAATAAGGTCATAGACGTGCCATCAAATAATTTAGACTTTGTGATTATTAGGAAAATAATAATAACAAATTCTTAGTATCAATTAAAAACTCTTTATTTACTATTACTAAATATGTTCATTTAGCATTATACGTGTAATTTAAATGAAAGTAAAATTAGTGTGAATTCTGTTGTTGCGGGTTAGGTGACAAATAACATATGTTAGGGTTGTAAGATGTTACTTTAGCAGAATTCATGCTGAACTGGACTCATCTGTCAAACTCTCTCTAACCGACTCTTTAATGTTATTCATCTCTGAAAATAATGACTGAACATAAAACGCACACCGTTTTGTCACCTTTACTAATCGTGGCATATTTCTCTGTCCACCAAGTTTGAAATTCTCTGATACTCTTGCACTTTTTTTTGCTGGACTAGCCATATTAAATAGTATTTAAATCATACATAAAACTCAAATAAACTTTAAAATACAATTATATCAACGAAATTCACCCACTATACACTTCACACTTTTTTTCGTAGTGCATAATAAATTTTGTGATTACTGGCACGCGTGCCATTGGATCGCCATCCCTGGTCTATATGAACATATTTTTTTAAATATTTTTCACTGGAGTTCCTTGTTGGGAACCAACACATAGGAGTGGCTTAGAAAAAAATGGCGAAAAATATCATACATTTCTATGTATGTACCTACACATTTGAGATAGTATTAGTGATCACAAATGAGTGGGGATACGCCGCCTTAACGATTCTGCATCGACCATCGATATCTTCAATATCACCTACAGAGAGTTCAGTAAATAATACCTTTTGACATTCGTCACAACATAGTAAAACTGCCCCCCATACACTTTCTTTTTCTTAAATTTTGTAATCTTCTCCATAATAATTTAGTGTATAACTGTTTTATGGAGAACCTGTAAAAATAAATAAATAAGTCTCATAGAAATCGTTGTGTCTTCCTTACTATCAGGTTAGAAATACGATCTAAACGGTGCGGTATTTGAATAATATAATATATACAATAGTCTGTCAAATAAGAATAGAAAATATTAAAAATGGAACTACAGCATTTGTAGGCTGGCAACACCAATTTACCTGTCAAATATTCTTTTAAAGTGCAATGATACTGTGTACACATTTAAAAATACATTTTATTGTTCTTAAAAACTAAAAATAAATCGAAGAAGCGCTGTTTGTAAGGTACCTCTTTAATGGCATACATTTGATTAAAATTGTGTTTTACAAAGTGATTTGCTTTCATTTAATTTAACATAGATTTGAATATAACAGTAGGTAGAAAGGAAAAATCATTAATGGTGAGTTTAGTTACTGAGATCTGAGTGAGTTAATATTCAAATCTAAAAATCATAATCTAAAGCCCGGGCAACGCTAGGTACTAGGTATAAATGTGAGCGATTTCTAAAGTGTGCTCTATATTTTATTACAATATTGATATTCTTCATTATGTTAATAAAAAATTGCAAACGTATAATAATAATATACCTAAATGCAATTCTAATTTTGAGATCAGTGGGGATCTATCTATATTGCAATGAAAAAATATTTTTTTCGCTTTTATGCCTATTTAATTTTTAATAAAAATGTAGGTTACACAGCTTTAGATTATCTTCGTGATTATATTTTTAGTAATGCCATTTGGACAACAGTGGCGCCCTCCTATGTTTTCTACTCTTATTTGACAAACTGTATTTTACCAAACTTTTGCTGTCACTGTCGCTGTTACACTGAGATAACTGAAAGGGATAACTGCACCTTAGGCTGATAATGCCTAAATAAAATCGGCAAAATTGATGATTTGTGTTCCCTATTTTTCTCCTCCAAATTGGACCGTTTTTCCAGACGAACCTCCTCCTGTGAACCCAGGCACCCCTGCACACTGCTAAGGGGTCGTCCATTAATCACGTGGGGGGGGGGGGGGGGGGGGTTAAAAAGTTGCTAAAAAAACATCACGTGATTAATGGACCACCCCTAAGTATAAACATAGGGAACCACTTGGGGTATCCAATGGCAGAGGTCTTGGTTATCCAATAAATGGTTTCCGGAGCGGCGGTACCTATTCCCGCCTTCCAAATATGACTTTGTTTAGCTTTTTAAATTATATATCGTCTAGTTTGTATACTGTACATTGACATATGATATCTTTGGTCGAAGATGCTGAACGTCTGTGATGGCGTTCAAACCAGGCAGTTTTTAACGATTTTTGTAGGATCCTCACTCCTATAAAAAGTAACTTATAGGAGTGGTAAAAGGAAAACATACCAACACGCTAGTGGTTGATAACTATATTATATTCAAAACCAGCGAGTTCCCAACGTGCGTTGCAATGTCACTTAATAAAAAAATTCTCCCTGCTCGTACTTAAATATTCGTCCTGTTCCCCTACTCTACTCTCCCATTTCCCCCGTCCTGCGAACCCCCCTCACGCGTTCCATACATTCAGTTTTCAAACAGCTCGCGTGCCTCCTATTGCGAATTGTTTACACGATTTTCATAATGCCGGAGCTCACCACTATAGAAACCTTCGCGGGTATGCTCACAACAACTCGTCGAAGATTCATTTACTCAATCGGATGAATAGTTTAGGAAATAATTTCATAACGCCAGAGCTCACCACTGTATATATAAACCATCGCGGGCGTGCGCACAATAACACACTAAAGTTTCATGGCAATCGGATGAATGGTTTAGCAATGCATAATTTCATGACGACAGATCTCAATTTTATATAATATAAATAAACAATCCCAAACATGCGTACATTAAGTGCCTCCGTTCACGGAGATACTTACAAGCTACTCGATTCTCGTGCGCGTATCATACGTGCCGATCGTAAGTACCCCCCGTACGATTTAGCTGGTGCCCGTTCACGGCGCTACGCGGTGACCGTCCCCGTCGGCTTCCAATCAGTATCACGATACCGACAGTGCTGATCGCACGCGACCTTCGACCAAGTATTATATCGATGCATCGCATCATTTTTCTCTGATACTTATTCGTTTGACATTTGACAGAAATGGCGTCGGAACATGAAAGTAATGTTAGATTTGTTCTGGAAGTGGAAAAATGCATGTTTACATGACTATACTTTACCAGAATACGTAAGAAACGATTTAGTGGAGAAGGCATGGATTGATGTTGGAAAAAAAGTCATATGACATCGCATGACAGCGTGTTCACTCTTCGGCTGCACGTGAAAAATGACCTAGTTCAGTACATTTCGGATAGCGCCGTGTACGGAGACTAGCATTAAAAAGTAGACGTGGGCAAAATTGAATGACCGAATTAAATGAATAAATTCAATATTGTGACACACTCAATCCAATTCTCAATTTCAAAAGGAATTGATTCTTCATTCCTTATCTTTGGCCTTGCTTCCTACGATTTTTAATGACACCATACATTTTTAATTTCCATTTATTTTACTGTTAAATTATTTCAATGAATAATGTGTTCTGTAAACGATTTAAATATTATATTGTTTCATAGGTATTTAAATATTATTAAACAGGCCGCGCGCCGCGAAGTGGTCGACGGACGGTATTGTGAACGACTCGCCTATTACGATTGTATTCCGCTACCGCCGCGCCGCCATTCTAAAAACACCGAACATCATCAAAGTCCATGTCCCAAAATGGCCAAAACGCGGCCGCGATTCATCCGGGTTGCCCGAGCATCTCTTTCACGAAAGGAATTAATCATTTATCCTAATCAATAGTCGTGAGATTGTCCTAAGGTCCCCGCCGTCCCAGGTCCGTGTTCAATGTCCGCGTCCCAGGTATCTAGTCTGTCGAAATCGAAATTGTCCGATTCCGACAGACAGAGGAATTAAAACAAAAGTCTTTTTCACTTGTGACGTCGAGGTCTTTTGTAAATCTCAGACCTAGAAATGACGTCAAGCGTCATCGTCACGTCAATGTCACGATATGTCCCAAACGCATCCCAGTCCTAGGTCCGCTGCTCGCGAGTAAATCAAGTCACTGCTAGGTAAGACACAAAACATTAGTCAAAAGTTACTAATTCATTCCTCAATGCCAGCCCTTAATCCGTCCGCGCGGTTCATTTATTCCCCCGCGCGCCAAGCCGTCAATTTCATTACATAGTTAGTCGAAAACTTTCGACTTTGAATCTGAACATCGGCTAGAAAAGTGAGAAGCTAAAATGATGCTTATCTGTTTTTTGGTACGTACGAAAGATATTGTACCTACCTACTTTTAGACGTAGATCTTGGGTCGATATAGTATGTAAATTTGCAGATATTATAAGGCCAATTAGCTGTGGTTAGCTGTCATAAAATACTCATCTTAATGTTAAAATGTATGTTTATACTAGATCACGTGAAATGGAACAAAATTATATTTTTAATAAATAAAATAAAATCAATAAAATTTTAAGGGTGAAACGAAAACTTGTATAATTTTAAGATATAATTGCTAGCAATATACATTTTACATACGAACAATTACGACACTAAAAAAAGACAAACAATATAGGTTTTAGCCTGCGAGATAATGAGATAGAATGATCGGTCTCCTCTTTGTGTGGTGTTTTGTAGCCTATTGGTCTCCTCTTTGTGCGGTGCTTCGTAGCCTCCCCACTCATTGTGATTTTGAAAACCGATGAAACGAAAAAGCGACACTAAAAAGAGTCGAACACATTAATCTATAGGTTTTAGCCTGCGAGATAATGATATAGAATAATCAGTCTCCTCTTTGTGCAGTGTTGTTGTATAATTTTAAGATATAATTGCTAGCAATAAATACATTTTACATACGAAAAATTACGACACTAAAAAAAGACAAACAATATAGGTTTTAGCCTGCGAGATAATGAGATAGAATGATCGGTCTCATCTTTGTGTGGTGTTTCGTAGCCTATTGGTCTCCTCTTTGTGCGGTGCTTCGTAGCCTCCCCACCCATTGTGATTTGAAAACCGATGAAACGAAAAAGCGACACTAATTCACTTAATACCCATTATTAACACCCATTCATTTAATTTTCAAAATTTTTTTTTCTTTTTTTTTTTTGGGATTTAATTGAATTAAAGGAATGAATTAAAGGAATCAATTCAAAAGGCCATGGGAATCAGACTGAATCGATTCACTCCTGGGAATCATTCTGCCCACGTCTATTAAAAAGTGGTATATCAGCAGGGTACTTGTGGTTTCGTCACAATTACGTAGATTGTAAGTATCTCCATGAACGGAGGGCCTAAATCCCCAAAGTTTCATCGCAATCGGATGAATGGTTTAGCAACGCATAAGGAACAAACAAACATAAATACATATAAGCAAGTAAATGTTCATTAATTTTTATATGTATATTGTATATGTAGATGTTGGCACTAGTGTTAAAATGAAATTGGGGAATACGTTTGAATGAATTCCATGCCAACTCAGAATGAAACCAACTCAGAACCACCTCAGAAAGGTCATTAAAAGCTATAAAAAAATATTTTTAAAATAGTTTAAATTTAATAACCCTAACCATTTTTTTAAAATATTTTTTTATCATCACTCGACCTTTCTGAGGTTGTTATGACTGTTATGAGTTGGTTTCATTCTGAGTTGGCCGGTCACCGTTTGAATGCACAATACGCCACCCGGTTTCCTTTTAATTCGTAGATTTACAAATTAGTGTTTCTATTTTGTTCTAATTCATATTGATTTTTAAATAATTTAACGAACAATCGCCTACTATTGTACATTACATTTTGTTTCACAAATTGCGCTGGTATCATTTCGCAAAGCATGTTCAAAATATTTTAGCATTCGCTGTTTCAGCCATATGATCAAATATTGGCCAATCTTAAGTCTCTATGCGGCGCGGCGCGGCCCACTCGCCTGTATCACAAGTTTAACCTCAAACCTCCGTTAGCTTACAGAAATGCCTCAGTCTGAAACCGACGGTTAAAGTTGACTATCAGTCGGTTAACGGAATACCAGTTTTGATGATGTTTAACTTCTCGGTGGAATGACCTACTTAAAAATGATGGACGCTTCATTCAATTCAAGATATGTAGAAATTTTTGGTTTTATAAACTACATTTATTTTGTTTTCTTCGGATGATCTAAGCCGCGGTATTCCGAAATTCTACCCTTTTATAACATATTTCGCTTCAACACTTATAAGTTTTAAATTTCTAAAAAAATATATGTATGTTATTTTTTTAAGTTATTAATATGTTTACATTAATTCGCCACGCCGAAACGGTAATTATATGAAATTCCCTCGATTATTATAAACAGGAGATAAATTAAATTTGGGAGGCGGGAATGGGTACCGCCGCCCCGGGAACCTTTATTGGATAACCAACACCTCTGCCATAGGTCACCCCAAGTGGTTCGATACGTTTGGTGATTTAGCAGGGGTGCCCGGGTTCATGGGATGAGGTTTGTCTAGGTCTTGGAGGCGGATGACTGGGACATACTGAACCCCAGATTCCTACCCACCCCTTAAACCCTTTTCCTTCCCAGAACTCTCCTCTCCTTTCCTTTTCCTTAAAAAAAACCCTCCACACAGCATCCTCAAAGATGACATAGGCCCTGAGGGAAATTATTTTCCTCAGGGCCTCCTGTGTGGAGCTCATGTAAAAAAAAAAAAAAAAAACACGCCATTTTCTATTATTTTACGAGTTATATGTATGAAAAAATTCGTTCCGTTTCTTTTAATGATATTTAAGACATTTGTCAAGTGATTTTTGCCGTATTTTAAAACGAGTCGTGTTTTATTAAAGATTTTCACAATTTTCGCTTAAATATTATCGTTTTCAAGAGAGTATAATAACCTGAGAAAACTGGAAACATGTCCCTTTTAAATCAAATTTTAGACGTACCGACTCTTTTCCACAAAAAATGATAAATTGATTTCGAAAGATTGTTCTTTTATCCAGTAGACGCATGTTTTAAATTTTGAGAAAAAAATGTTTATTTTCAGTAAAATAAGATTATACCAAGGTCGTTGGCAGTTTTGTTAAATTTTCAAACGAAAAATCTTATTTTACAAGATATATTTCGTATCATGTAATCATACATTATTGTAAATCAATACGTCATCTAGTAAACGCATATTTCAAAATTTTAATTTTAGTTCAAACAAAATCATTAAAAAAATATTTATGGCGAAAATTTCTCTATTTTGTCTATCTATTTACGGTCTTTTTTTATATTCAAAAAGAAAGACAAAAATTGTTGGGTTACGAATAACCCAACAATGTTTGAAAATCTCCTACTACCACCACAGAAAGCCGAAAATGTTGCTTGTGTTGTGATTGTGATGGAGGACTTAGCCAGCTGAGGAATCGAACACGTGACGCTCGGGTGGGACCCAAGCGCTATGCCCACTCAACCACTGACCGGTCATTACAAATTCTTACAAACTCGGTATTACAAATTAATATATTTCAAAAAATTTTTGCACATTTATTTTGCCTAGACCTTATGAAAAATTATAAGTACCTTTGATTAAAACATAATTACAAAAGTACATAATTTTAATAGTTTTATCATCACGCCTTTCAGCGTTTTGGATGTAGGTATAAATTAAAGCAAATTTGGAATGAAATAAAATCGATATTGAGTTATAATTTTAAAAGCTGGTACGGAGAATAATTAATCTTACTCATCGGAACCGCCCTGTACGATCGTAAGAGCATCTTTCGACGAAATGTGGATTTTCGGTCGCTGGCGGGTTAAAGGTCCTTAATATAAGTGTGCTCTCTCTAACATTCGTATTTACATATCTCCCCTTCTGCTTGTGGAGCGCATTAGCGGGTCTTAAATATCAATACTAAGGGCAATACTTAGAAGTTGCTATAAAAATAAACTATTTCGCAGAAAGTTAGGTACCTACCACGTGAATTTGGCTTTGAACCAAAAACAAAAAGATAGTGTAAGATAGAAAAAAACAAATAAATTACATGGAAAAGTTACGTAAAATTGATGTTTCACCAAGAATAGCGAATTCAATCAAAATTATTGTAAATATTTTTTGAGTAATGTTAGTTTAAATATTTAATTTGTCTGTTTAGATTGTCGTCAAAGCCTTTAATAATGCATTTCATCATTGAAAGCGAATACAAATTGTTTTCCAGAATAAAAAAAAAGTACCAATGTTGTGCAATGATGACAATTTATTGCAGATACGAACGAATACGACCGCAAACCAAATAAACTAGAGGTTAATAAACCTAGTAGATAAAAAGGGTACTGATAATTATTATATTGGTACAACATTATTATTTACAGCTTGGCATAATATTCTAGAAATACGAATATATTCAATAGGTAATTTTTTTTCCATTACTGTGGCAACGTATGTTACTCATTTTGTCGTTGTAATTTGTTCTTCACGTTCAAATTTCCTCGCTTTCGAGTTTAACAGTACACACGTCAATTATCTTCAATTTGGGAGGCGGGTATGGGTACCGCCGCCCCGGGAACCATTTACTGGACAATCAACACCCCTGCCGCAGGTCACCCCAAGTGGTTCGCTACGTTTGGTGACTTAGCAGGGGTGCCCGGGTTCATGGAATGAGGTTTGTCCAGGTCTTAGTGGCGGATATGTTTGCCCAACCACTGCGTGGCGGGCTGGATCGAAGGAGACTGATCGAGGGAGGCTTTTTGACCTCTCCAGCCGGATTCTCCCGACCCTTCGCCTTGCACCGCAGTGTGAAAATAGATTCATACGTCCGTCACTCCAGGCCACACTGACCCCCAGATTCCTACCCACCCCTCAAACCTTTGTCTTTCCCATATCTTCTTCTCCTTCCTTTCCCTTAAAAGAACCTCCACACTGCATCCTCAAAGATGAAATAGGCCCCTAGGGAAATTGTTTTCCTCGGTGCCTCCTGTGTGGAGCTAATGTTAAAAAGTAAATTATATATATATATATATATATATATATGTTTATTTACAATAACCACGCAAGAGGCCCTGAGAATAATAATTTCTAAGGATGCTATGTGGAGGATCTTTTTAGGGAAAGGAAGGAGAGGAAGTTCTGAGAAGGAATTCATTTTTGTACGAATTTATTATTTCACATTAGTACCAAGGTTTGGAACTAAGTGGAGGATCTTTTTAGGGAAAGGAAGGAGAGGAAGTTCTGAGAAGGAATTCATTTTTGTACGAATTTATTATTTCACATTAGTACCAAGGTTAGGAACTAAGTGGTCAGTGTGTCCAAGCGTGACGAACCTATGAATCCATCCATCCCGCTGCGGTGCTAAACGGATCTCTTTCGGCCAGCTGGAGAGGTCAAAAGGTCTTCCTCAACTAATTTCTCCCGATCCGGCCTGCCACGCAGTTGGTGGGCAGTAGCCCCCGGACAATTCTCAGTCCGTGAACCCCCGGGCACCGTAACGCCACATGTAAACATGATTCAAAATTCGTAAATTAGAGTGACTTATGTTTATATAACACTAGCTGACCCGGCCACGCGTTGCTGTGGCTAACGAAACACAATGCCATTTACTGGATGGTTAACCATTCTTTTAATTCACCCCGCCATCTGTTAATTTGCATTCAATTCAAGTCCACACCGCCCGCTTGCCAGCACGCTCGTCCACTACATACAGACGTTCTCCTTCAATGATATATTTCAACCAATTTACACAAAACCTTGACAAATTATAAACCTAAACCTTCCTAATGAATCACTCTATCTATTGGAGAAAACCACATGATAATCCGTTCAGTAGTTTTTCAGTTTATCGCGAACAGACACACAGACGCGGCGGAGTACTTTAATTTATAATACGTAGAGATCTAATAAATTATCATTTTGATACGCAAATTACAGAAAAAAAAACATTTCCCTGCAATTATGTACATTGCAAAACTTAAATTATAAAAAAGTTTAAACATAAAATAAATTTTAAAATATGCAATTGGACCTTTTCGCTTTCTTAAACTTTCATTAATTTTCCTAAGAGCCGTCATGATGTTAACAATTAAAACCTTTCAATCAATAGCGCTATCAATTTGTCTACCACTAATTGACAGACTGCACGCTAGAATGAAAATAAATAGAGCGTTACAAAATAACAAGAAAGCTATTAACTGCTGATTGCATAGTGAGGACATTGCAGATAAAAAATACGGCATTGAAGAAAACCGAACCTAAACAATTCACGGAGACTTGAAAAAGTATGGCTTAATATTTACTTGACGTTACGCTTTAATTTATTATGCAGTTCTTTAATTTCCAACTCTTATGCGGCCAATAAATTATTGGAATGAGTCATGCTGTTTGAACGTGTGGATCTATACAATATTGTGGTTCTCTATTTAGCGTTTGGCAACGCAATTAAATAACTTGTGCGTAGGTATAGGTAGAATTCCACTTCCTCATCGCATCTAAACAATGTGAACAAGTGACGAACTCGTATTTATAGAGTTGGTGATTCCGGAATTTACCTTTCGCTTGTGACATCAAAATGTCGCTCGTCGAATTCCGCATTTTATTTTTGAAGTTCTTTTTATCAATGAGTTTTCTAGAAGCTTGATTGAATATTGTTTTGTGGTGGTTTTCTTCATTATAGTACCAAAATGATACCTAATTCTTTGATTAAGATTTTATTAATGGCAATGGACCTAAGTCCGATCCTTGTGAGACTCCCGAACTGTTAATATTTGGCTTTGAATTCATTTGCGTTATCTTCTAGTGTTATTTTTTTTATTTCTATTCTTTAACGTACACTTTACAGATTGTTACATTGGTTTACATAGATAATAAGTTTAGTAATAAGAAAAAAATGTTAATGATCCGTAACTGTATGTAAATAGGTAAGTACCTAGTAGTATTTTGTGAACACCTCACTAGGCGAACCTGTGCTGAGGTGTTCCCATGTTTAGGAATAAGTGCTATTCTGTCGACATAAGTAGAAACACCGTATCCTTCTCGATGTATTGTCAAGAATTCCTATTTCATTGATTTCATGTTGATTAATTTCCACGCTCTGGCAATTTGGTCCTTGCAGATTAGCACAAAATAAAAAAAACGATGCTTCTTGTAATCTTTTGACTGCGAAATATTGCATTTTGACGTTTTCGTTACCCAAATTTCGGAACCAATAATTTTGGTTTCGGGGTCATTTTTATCATCCTCTCGCTCTGTCTAGACTTTGTTGGTCGATGGTTACAGGTACAAATGTCGTCTTTCTTGATATCCGTTTCCTTATCAATTCCATCACAGTTATCATTATCATCATCAGCTTACTTATCAATAGATGGAATCCTGCATTATCTTGGTTCCTCTTGGTTTCCGATGGAATTCACTGGCTGCTGGTTGTTTGACCTATTCTCACGTTTGGTTTGTTTGTTTTCAGGAATAGGCGGCGTGTTTCTGGGAGTGGCTCTAGTATGCGCCGCCCAGCTGATGGCATGCGTGGTGGCCGAGTACCGGCGGCTGAAGGCCCCCACCCTGCTGCGGGCCTGTCGACTCACCACGCAGAAGCTGCTCTACTTCGTGTCGTTCCTGGCGGCGCTGATACGAGGGGCCTACTTCTCCGCACCGGTGAGCATTCACCGTTATTACTATTACCTACCCTACCTACATACTTATATCATACTTGTATCGCCCTGGTGAAAGATCACTTTTCAGAATTGAAGCTTTGCTATGTTTGGTGACCAGATCTGAGTAGCCATGTACTTCCCCATCTAATTCCTTTCAACATACCCCAATTGGGGATGGCATAGTCCCCCGGGCAGTAGGGAGCAGCGTGCGCTATTCACATTAAAAAGTAACACTAGCCCAAATTTAATATTTTTTGGGGCAAATCACAGAAGACATAAACCTAGATAAATGTAATCTACACCGATTTTAAAGAAAATCTATGTATAACCATTTTAACTGTTATCTTTGATTCCATCACAGTTGATTCCCCGACTTTTGCCCCCCGGAGTCAAACAACATGATTTGACGATTATTAACTTTATTTCAATACCTACTAGCTGGTTCCCGGCATGCGTTGCTATGACATTTAATAAATAAATTGTTTCTCCCTGCGTGTCCTTTCCCATTCGTCCCATTCCCCTTCCGCCTCCCCTTCCTCTCCCGCACCCCCTACCCCTCACGCGTTCCCACTCCGCCTTCCCTCTCCCCACTTCCCTCTCCTGCTTCCCACGTCCCGCAAACCCCCCTCTCGAGTTCCCCTCCCCCCTCCCGAGTTCCCGTCCCCCTTCCCCCTCCCCCTCCCGCATTCCATACATTCAATTCCAGTACATTCAGTTTTCAAGCAGCTCGCGAACCACCTATTGCAATATTTTATTCAAATTTTATTATGCCAGAGCTCCCTGCTTCTTTTATACAAACCTTGTCCTGGCAATAACGAACATACAACAAAAATAATTATCCAATTTGGTGCAGTCGTTCGGAAGTTATGCGCGTACATACATTTCGGCGATTCATTTTTATTTATATAGATAGATAGATTTAGTAGTTAAATAATATTGATATTATATAAAATACTTAAATACTTAGACAATTTTAAGTTCTTAAATAATATGAGTATGATGTATTTGTGTGTTGTGTGTTGCAGTACAAAGAAAGTTGGGCGAGCAGTCTACTATCGGCGTACTACCCTCTCCTCATGTCTGGATCTTCACTCATCGTCTGCTTTTGGGCAGAGGTAAGTCCCCTTTACAGCTTTACTATATTAAAACTTAACACAGGTATACGTAATATCATTATCTATGAGGGTTGTCCAGGAATTGAAGACCTTTCCTTAACCTTTTGATGAACTTTCCCCTAAAAAACGAAAGGTGATCCGGCTTGGTAGCTGCTTCAGAGCGATCTTTGCGTCGGTTTGAGATGGACGCTCCGCTGTCGAATCCCGCCGCTTGCGAAATGCGATTAATAATTATTCGCTTTCTCAACCAAGAGGGAGTCCGCCCTGAAGTTCGTAAGCTCGCAACTTTGATCCCAGATGTCTATAAGTCTACCATAAAAACGATTTTGAGGGGAAAATGGTGTATGCAAAGTGCGTGCTAGTTGGGTTTCCAAAATGCTGAAGAGCAAAATCGTGTGGAAAGCGCTCGGTCTTCGAACCGTTTTTTCCAACAAAGGCGAGGCTTTTTTTGGGTTGAAACGTGAGTTCACCACCAAACCCCGAAATCAAAAAGGCGATCAATGATATTATGATTTGCATCCTTTTCTTCGCCTGAACAATATTTTGCCAGAAAACCTTTGGAGACGGACTAGGATGCGGAGGAAGAGGTGAACACATTTTTGACGGTGGAGTCTTTGTGTATCTGGGTAGTATGTTTACGAGAGATGGGAAGGCTGATAGAGATATTGAAAGAAGGGTGAATGCCGGTAACTCCATTAATGGAGGACTGAATGCCGTTGGCGCTAATAAAAAAACTGTCAAAAGAAGCGAAGCTAGTAGTCCACAATGGAGTCCTGGTACTTACCCTGATGTATGGCAGTGAGGCATGGAACTGGCAGAGGAAGGATGAAAGTAAACTGAATGCTGTTGAAATGAGATCCCTGAGACGTATGTGTGGTAAAACAATGTATGATCATAAGAATGTAAGACTGATGTAAGCATAATGAGTAAGATTAAGAAATGGACCCTCAGATGAACGAAGAAAGTAGTGTAAGAAGAATATATGACTCGAATGTGAATGGTAAAAGAAGTCGGGGACGCCCGAGGAAGACGTGGCACGATCAAGTGAATCAGATACTTGAGTCAGGCCATGTCAAAAGTCAGAATAATAGAAGAGTATGTATGAGACGATGTATGAATGTGAATGAGGCAAAGAGTGTGTGCCAAGACCGAGTTGTTTGGCGGTCCGTCCTCTCTGCCCACCCCTGCAAAAACGGCGTGATGGTTAGTTAGTTAGAGTCCTACGATGGGAATCATGGTCCTAGTGCCACGGCTCACCAAGTGCTTCGATCGTAACGAGGACTATGTCGAAAAAATGGTGGGGATATGTACCTAAAATGTCATTTGATTTTTTTGTAAATATATTTTTTTCCTGATTTTTTAAATTAGAAAGGTCTTTAATTTTTGGAAAACCTCGTACAATAATGCAAACATTCTGTGGGTTGCGATCTCGACCGAGACTGGGAACTAACTATTGGCTTTTGAAGGTTTTATTCACAATAGCGAAGATATCGCTAGAAATTAGTAGAAAAACATATACTCGTACATGATTTAAAAATGTGTTGGAATTTTTTTAAACAGAATATAATCAAACCTTTTTTTATTGTTTGTATAATTCCTTTCTTATCGACTGATAAATCTCCGCTAGATGTCGCTTTACGTACTCAGCACACCTGCGGAAGATTTAGCCAGGTAACTTTATTGATTTACCTTTGATTCAAACAGGCGCGACCCGATTGCTAATTTTTACGTTATATCACCGCACTGCGAAATAATGTTTTGCCGTTTGTTCGACAGATGGCGAGATTTACAAGATTTAAATAAATTATTAAATATATTTAATTATTATAATTTCAGAGATTTATTTGCTGTAGTTTTATGTTGTTTTAACTGATGTAATTAATTAGAGATCTTAAAACGTTTTTGGTCTTATTATTTTAGAATCTTATTTATGACCTGCAATATGTAAAAATGGTGACCGGACAACTCAGAATGAAACCAACTCTGAACGTCCCTCGAAAAGTCATTAAAATATTTGGCTAAATAGGTTAGGTTAGGGTTATGGGCTATTTTAAAATTATTTTTTCATAGCTTTTAATGACTTTTCAAAGAGGTGTTGTGTTGAGTTGACTTCATTCTCGGTTGGCACGGAATCGTAAATATTTTTTCTGACCTAATTGAAGTAAGAAGCTTGTTTTATGGAATACCGTTTAACAGTCCCAACTGCTCCCGTGTGGAGCCAGTGAGAATATGGCATCGCCAATTGGGATATGTTTTGAGGCTGGAGGTATTGGTATTTCTCATTTTGGGAGGAGGGTATGGGTACCGCCGCCCCGGGAATCATTTATTGGATAACCAACACCTCTGCCATAGGTCACCCCAAGTTGTTCGCTACGTTTGGTGATTTAGCAGGGGTTTCCGGGTTTATGAGGTGAGGTTTGGCCGAGTCTTGGGTCAGGTGTGGCAGGTCGGATCTGGAGAGACGGTTAAGGGAGACCTTCTGACCTCTCAAGCAGAACTCTTTTGGAACATCGTCTTGCACCGCAGTGGGAGAGATGGATTCATACATCCGTCATTCCTGGACCCACTGACCCACAGATTCCTACCCATCCCTCATGTATACCTTATCCTTCCCAAAACCTTCTCTCCCTCCTGAGGAAAAATATTTTCCTCAGGGCCTCCTGTGTGGAGCAATTCTAAAAATAAAAATGATATGTTGTGAGGCTGAAAGTAGTGGACTGGGGAGGGGAAGAAGATGGGGAAGAGGGAAGTGGGGAAGTACCTGTCTGTTTATATCTGGTCACCAACCACAACTAAAGCCATTTCAAGTAACGCTTCAATTCTGAATGGTAGTCTCACACCAGGGCAAAACTGAGAGTATCTGGAGTGTGCCACAAATAACCTATAAATTATTTTTAATTAATTAATTGTGAAATAACAACACAAATTAGTAAAATAAAATTTATTTTGTTCACGCCAGGATTCGATCTCGCGACCTTTGGATTGCTGGTCAAGATCCTTACCCCTCAACCACGTCGGCCGTCCGATAAGGACTTTCATAGAATTTGAATGTTAACTTTGAAATATGATGAATTTTTCAAATTCCGTGAAACAACCCAGATAAATAAAGTTTCGGACCTGTAAAAATGCTTTAAAAGAAAACTTTTAATATTTTTTTGTACCTGGGTCACAAAAAATGAGTTTTTTTCCCTGATCATGGCGTGCGGCATCAAGTGGCAATATTAACATTTTCGCCACCAGCCCGTTTACACTTCCGTTTTAAAAACGGAGGCGGACCCTAGCCGCTGTAGTAGCTCTATGGAGCTGTTCACTTTTGTCGGTTCCGACTTGAAAACGAATCCGTTATGTTTTGCCGGAGAGATCGCCTACGCAGAGCGTCCGTTTTGAAGTTGGAACGGAACGCGCTGGCCCATACATTTCAATGGAGCTGTTCACACTACACGGTCATCGGATCCGTTTTCTTTTCTTCTGGATAAATGCACTCTCTCATTTTTGTATTTTGATACGTTAAGCTCTCTGAAATTCGTTCCAGTAGACATTCTAAAATAATTAAAGAACTTTAGCTCATAACTTCTCAACTCACCAATTAACTCTTGAAAAGTTCCTACAGAAAATCTTTCAGCTGTACCTGTACTTTTGGGGTGTACCCAATTTTTTTTTTCACTTTTTTCCTTTTTTTTAAATATGTACCACATGACAACAAGAGCTTCATCGTCGTCCATTGCGCACGACCGTCTACTGAAGATTGAGCAAGTAAAATGTTTTGGTCGTTGTTTTCGTAGAGTAGGATCCGTTTTCAAAATGGATCCGTTTTGAAAACGGAAGTGTGAACAAGGGCCTAGGGCTTCCGTTTTAAAAACGGGACCCGCCTCTGTTTTTAAAACGGAAGTGTAAACGGGCTCTAAGACCGCGTAATTTATTTTAAGTTTCAAGGACTTTTTCAAATAGCCACCACCTTATTTTGGGGAACATTGTTCAGCTCAGTTAGGACATGTCTTTACGCGAAGTTATTTCCAGAGAAAATTATTATCATTACAATCGTGTCGATTAAATCTTCAGTGACCACAAATCATTAGAAAAACAATAATAACAATCGATATCGTCAATGGCCAATCAATCCACTAGAACGTGCCTTCGCATACAACTCGGCGGTTTCACCATTAGGAGACTCAATAAAAATGTATTTAATTGAAAACGCAAGTGCAGGCGTACCGAGAAAAGCAATTAAATCTACCTGATCGGTAACCGAACAATCGGGGGACTTCGGTACAATCGGTGGTTATTGATTTTAATGGCAAACCAAAGTACCTCTGGTTGGGTTTAGATCAATTTTATTAGATACTAATTATTGTGTTTATAATTTTATTGATTTGTGCAAACAGAGACATGTATTTACTGGCATTCTGAATGCCTGCTGGATTATGGCTTTGAAATTTTATTTTAAACTAGCGTGTTCCCGGCTTGTGTTGCAATGACACTAATAAAGAAATTGTTTCTCCCTGCGTGTCCTTTCTCATTCGTCCTGTTCCCCTTCCGCTACCCCTTCTCCTCCCATGTCCCATTCTCTTTACGCGTTCCTCCTCCACCTTCCCCGCTTTCCCTCTCCCCTCTCCCCCCCCCCTCCCGCGTTCCCCTCCCCACTCCCGCGTTCCATACATTCAGTCCCGGTACATTTGAGAATTGTGGTCTTGAGGGGTGAAACTCGGTCGGGTGGCACCCGGGGCGCCGGCCTCCCCTCTCTACGCCACTGCTTGTAGTCCCTGTAGAAAAAATAAACGTACCAGTGGTCCCGGGTCAGAAAAAGATTGGGAACCACAGCTCTAGACCCATCGATTCGATTCATCCAAAACGCTTATAAATGCCTATATTAAAATTATCTCGGTACATCCGAACTCGTTTTCCACCCAAAACTATAATATTGCCGTAATTTATTATCTTGGACTCAGGTGATAAAAATATTCTAACATTTTGACACGAAGCTAATTGTAATCATTTATTATAAACAGATAAGATGGTTTATCTGTTATAAGTACTCTTCGTTACATTTGCGAATATTTCGTTTTTATTATGATTTTTTTTGTAATATAAATTATTTATGACTAGCAAAAATCACGAGTTAGTTTGAATTCTTGACACATCAGTTCCAATTTTGAAAATGATGATTAAAATAATTTTATGTTGTAAAATTGGTTCCATGACATTTTTATTTTTTTATTTTATTTAAGGAGAAAACACAGATACAGAGAATAATTAACAAAACAATATTATGAACAATAAGTTGAGAATTCGCACCCCAACTATTTCTCACTGATTGACTTGATAAATAAAGATTTTCAAATACATTTTATATACATGTTTAAAAATAAGTCACAATTAATAATGAATCGAAAATTATTTAAAAAGAAGCACATAAAAAGTATAGTGAATGATATATGAGTTTTCTTTTTTTATAGGAAAAGGGCCTTCAATTTTCTACCAAAAGTGCTATAAGTATCAAAAAATATATCGAAATCCTTAAGGTTGTGGTTTTTATTAAACAATTCGCGCATTCTTCTGATTGGATCCCTGACACCAGCATTTGTACGTGTCCGGTTAATGTGGAATAAGTCGTTAAGCCTAGTTGTTCTGGGTGGTATTTTAAAATTAATTAGTTTGAGTAAGTCAGGACAGTCGATAACGTTGTTGCAGATTTTATACAGGGTCATTAGGTCAAGGTATGTTCGCCGGTTAGATAGAGTGGAGACGTTATATTTCGAGAGCATAATTGTGTATCCCCGTTTAGGTGCGCTCATTTTGTAATTGAGGCAACGCAGAAATTTCTTTTGGACTCTTTCAATATTTTCTTTATAGATACCGTAAAGTGGAGTCCATATGGACGTGCAGTATTCAAGTTGAGAAAGGACCAGCGTATAGTAAAGCAGAAGGTAGGTTTCAGGTTTTCGAAATACACGGCTGTTTCTGATAACTAAGCCTAGCATGCAGTTAGCTTTATTCACAATGTTTTTTTTAGTTATATCTTATCTGTCTATAATAAATGATTACAATTAGCTTCGTGCCAAAATGTTAGAATATTATTATCGTATCAAGTCCAAGATAATAAATTACGGCAATATTATATTTTTGGGTGCAAAACGAGTTCGGATGCACCGAGATAATTTTAATGCAGGCATTTACAGGCGGTTTGGGTGAATCGAATCGATGGGTCTAGAGAGCATAGTCATTCGTATGCTAATTGCATTGCACTTGTGCTGGATGTATTTCAGAACCGTTTAATTTTTCTCAGTCACATCGGTTTAGGGAAAATACGGTGTACAAAATTATACAAAATATAACTAAGTGACCCGGTGTGCAGAAAGGATGTACCGCCGAATAACAAAAATTTTAAACATATTTTTATTCAAATACATCAAAGAAAAATCTACATCTCTATATATTGTATATTAGCTTTTGCCCCCGGCTTCGCTCGCATAGTATTAGGGGGGGTTCTCACTCCGCCTCCTCCACTTTGCCTATCCCCACTCCACTCCCTCCCCCCGCCTCCCCTCTCCCCCCCGCCAACCCTCGCAACTTCCTACATACCCGTTACACTCATTTCTCAAACAGCTCGCGTGCCACATTTTAAAGCCTAAAAATCAAACACATAGTTTCGCATTTTTATAATCTTATTAATAATAATAATAATATTTGGATGATTTATATAGCGCCGTTTTTGTGAAAAATCACCTCAAGGGCGCTGAACATATATAAAACAAAGTCGTGTTAGTTACACTATTTATAACTCGAGAACGGCTGGGCTGATTTTGATGATCTTTGATTTGTTGGATTTGTCTCCGCTCCGGATAGGATAATAACTATTAAAACATCACAAAAGTTAACGAAATAAATAGTTATAAAGAAAATTATTTTCCCCATTCATTTTGTACGTTATTTTCTCATATTTTGAAAGAACTGCAGCAATATTGTGAGAGGTATAATATTGAACTGTGCGTGAATTCCAAAAATTGAAAAACGTCAAATGCCAATGCGTTGATTGTTGTGGATTTGTTTTTAATCATATAATGCTGCCCTTCTTTCTTACACACTCAATGTCAAAAGTCGAAAATGAGACAAATGGTGAACGTATGTCTGCACACCTCCAAAGGAAAAATACAATAATTATGACAAATCTCTGAAATGAAACGCATTTTTTTACATAAGCTCCACACAGGAGGCCCTGAGGAAAATAATTTCTCTCAGGACCTATGTCATCTTAGGGGATGCTGTGTGGAGGATCTTTTTAAGGAATGGAGAGGATAGAAAGTTCTGGGAAGGAAAAAGGTATGAGGGGTGGGTAGGAATCTGGGGGTCAGTGTGTCCGGGAGTGACGGACGTATGAATCCATCCCTCCAACTGTGGTGCAAGGAAATGGGTCGAGAGAGTCCGGCTGGAAAGGTCAAAAGGCCGCCCTCAACCAGTCTCTCTCGATCCGGCCCGCCACGCAGCAGGTGGGCAGGCGCATCAACTGCCAAGACCCGGACATAAGTCACCTCATGAATCTGGGCACCCCTGCTAAATCACCAAACTTAGCGAACCACTTGGGGTGATGTATGGCAGAGGTGTTGGTTATTCAATAAATGGTTCCCGGGGCGGCAGCACCTGTATTCGCCTCCCGAATTCCCGTAAGTAATTGTAAAAGTAAGAAAATCACAAAAATATAAATCCGTACACAACGCCATCTCTGATACTGACAAAAACAAAGCACGGACAGTTGCGCAGTGATAATTGCTTCATTGCGTTATTTTTAACTTAATAAAAAAACTGATTTTAATTCAACAGCTATTGATTCTGAGGCGGTACGAAGTTCGTCGGGTCAGCTAGTATTTGTATAATTTGAACTATCAAAGGGATCTCCATTGTAACTTAAATAACAAAGTGACAGCGCACGTCAAATAAAAACTTATAGTTACCAACAACGCTTTGCCTTTTGTCTGGACAATAAACGTATAATAAATAATTTCATAACGCCAGAGCTTATTACTATTATTATAGCCTATATTACTCCCAATTTTTAAAGTCCACTCAGTATTTTTTGTGTGAAAGAGTGACAAACATAAACTATACGTCCATATAAACTTTCGCCTTTATAATATTATTAATTAATTAAAACTACTTCCCTCTAGATATTATTAATTAATTAATACTCTCCCCCCACTACCTCCATTTCCACCCACGCCTGTTTTTCTATACTTGATCATTTAGTTTTTAGTACATATATCCTGATGAAGAGAACATCGTTCTCGAAACATGTTGATTTTTTAAATAAAGATTATCCTGGTAAAAACAAAGTTTTTTTAATAATTAATAATAATAATAGGATACCAGCGTATAAGTTCAAAAAAATCGATACTATTGATACTAATCCATATAAAATCGTTTGATATTCATACCAACTTATTGTGAGGGTATTTTTGAAGTCGATTTTTCGTTTAAAATTGGTAAATAAAGCACAACAAAATATAATTTAAGAGTAAAAACCATTTCGGGGGACCAATAATTATCGGCGGAACAACTGTCGGCTCACTACAATATTATATTAGAGGTTTTTTTTTACATTTTCTCCACGCAGGAGGCCCTGAGGAAAAACAATCCCTCAGGGCCTTTGTCATCTTTTTGGATGCTACGTAGAGTGTCTTTTCAGGGAAACGAAGTAGAAGTTCTGGGAAGGAAAAGTTAAGAGGGGTGGGTAGTAGGGATGTCGAAGTGAAAAAAATATCGATATCGACGTCGATATATCGAGGAAAAAATATCGATATATCGGTCAAATTTTCAAGAGATTTTGCGTTTTTAAAATAATAGTGTATTCAGCTCAATATTATCAATAGTAATTTTTGTACACAATTTGCTTTTTTTAATCTACAAAAATCTCAATAAAAATGAAGGTATTTTTATCACTATTCATTTTTATTACGTAATAATTACAAAAATATCAAAAACTAAAAAGCTGTTTTCTAACTTATACAGGATGTTAAGGGACGTACTTGACTTACTTTAACCAGTGATTCCTGACATTATTTGGAGTAAAAAATGTAAATGAAATTTTGGTCTCCGGTGACTTTTTTTGACTCCTTTTTTTTTTTCAAAAATTTTTTCTTCAAAATCAAACAAAAAAAAAATTCTTTCTCATGTCGTCACTGGTCACTTAGCCGGGTGTCCGACGAACCTCTTACCCCGCCTCCAACTGTTCAACAACTACCATTTTTTTATGTTTTTGTAGAAAAAAAAAAACATCAAAATTGTCACCGAAGACCAAAATTTCATTTACATTTTTTACTCCAAATAATGTCAGGAATCACTGGTTAAAGTAAGTCAAGTACGTCCCTTAACACCCTGTATAAACCTCGCCCTATGAAACCCGGGCATTTTATCGTTTATCTGAATTCTTACATTGAGTTCTAATTTTGAAAATAACATTTAAATTCAAAGCATTTCGAGTTCATTGAACCAGAGTTACACTCACTCACAGCGGACACATACACAATTGAAATTTTTATGTTAGATTTCAATATGTAAAAGCGATTAGCGAATCTTCTTCTTCTTGGTGTGCCCTGTCAGATCCCCCGACGTTGGCGATCACTCTGTAAAATGTCTCTCTGTCTTGCGCTGCCCGGAATAGCTCCTCCACACTTCTAATGCCGGCCCACTCGTACATTTCGCAGCTAAGACATTTGTCTTCTACCAGGCCCTCGGCGACCCTCTATCTTGTCTTTCAATACTAATTGGAGCAAGTGATACTTTTCCCCTCGAAGTATGTGACCCAGATATGAAATTTTCCTGGCTTTCACCAATGCAAGCAGCTCTCTATCTGCTCTAGCCCGCCTGAGAATTTCTGTGTTGGTGATCATGTCGGTCCATGGGACCTTGAGCATTCGAATAGTTCAATTTATTTATTTTTACCTTTTTTTCCACACAGAAGGCACTGAGACAAATAATTTCCCTTAGGACCTGTGTCATATTTTAAGACGCTTTGGAGAGCCTTTTTGAGGAGAGGAAGGAGTGAACATGGGTCTTGAAGAGACCCACGTTGTTGGACGGAGGAAACACAGAGGCCGGAAAATCGTTCCACAACCGAGCTGTTGAACTAAAGAATGAGTCGTGGAAACAACTCGTTTTAATGTGACAAATAACGTGAACCGTGTACATATGTTGGACGTGTTTCCCGACTATGCACCGGTGCCGAAGGGATCAATGACGCTAGAAAAAAATGTCATTGGACAGCAAAATGACATCTTTAACTACAAATATTCTCAGGAATCGCTGGTTAAAATCCTTTGGGTACGTGCTGTTACACCCTGTATACGTATTTATGTAAGAAAAAGGGTTTAATGGCTTATAAAGAGAAATAAATAAAGGGAGTAGTGATCTCGGGTTCGGTAGTTGAACCCTCTGGGAGTGCTTACGACCGTCATCATTTGGACACAAGGGAATTCAACCAAGTTTTTTTTTAAAATGAATATTCAATTTTTTATAAGAAAAACTCTTTTTATAACTTTTGAAGGTTATTCTTATACCAATAGAATATACCAATGAAGAAGAAAATAACAATAATATTCTAAACAAAAATATGAAAGAGAACAAGACACACAAAAATAGAAAAAGATAATGGTCTCAACTGGCACTCGAACCTAGATCTCTCGTCTAACCGGGACGTGCTCTTAACCAATTTCGCCACTGCCAACTTCTGTCAAACCGTCATATTAGTAAATCTCATATTTCAAAATTTAGGATTAACAATATTATCTTCAACTAATTCTTTTTTCCATATTACGGGCAACTACCCTTTTTAGAGGAAATAATCATTCTAAGAATTGGTTTGCAACGTTTGTAACCTGAATATAATAATTAGTTAAGATGAAGCCATAGTAAATAATGCAAAATCAGACAAAATCATATGTTTTTGTTTTGAAAATTTGATCGCTTAGAGTATTATAGATGCTTCAATTAAATACTGCGTGTAGAACATACCTTGGCCCTTAAAAATATCGGTCAGTTTTTTTATAAGTCTTTTAATAAGCCTGTAAAAAAATAAAATATAAAGTCTGTAAAAAACACTTTTAAGTCCAAACTCTACTATTTATAAACCCCTTTTCGGATACGGTTTTATTGTTTAATGTAGCAAATTCAGTTTCTTTTATAATAATCGCAAAAAAAAAAGATTTTTACGCCCAAAGTTCACAAAATAAAACAAAATATGCATTTTCGCGTTGTTATTTTACAATACAGCCGGCAGTAGACGAATTTGGATTTTCAAAGTGAACTCTATGCCATCCACCGAAGGGCTACGTGACTAGTCAGTCTAGTCACGCCCGTTTTTTCATCAGTTCGCCCCCGAACGGAGCGGGAAACGGACGCTAGTTTCCACGTCGCATTGTTCCGTGAAATCAATTTTAAAATTCTGTTTTATTTCAATAAACAATGCGTAAAAAATGAGTTAATGAAATCAACCTGTAAAAAAAAATTCTCAAATAACTTTTTCCAACCTTTCCAAAAGCTTTTTCTCAAGTATCTTTAAACTCCTCCCATAAAAGGGCGTGAATTCCGATGTCGATTTTTTCCTGGACTATTGGATCGCCTTAATTCTAAAATTTGAAATATGAGATTTACTAATATGACGGTTTGACAGAATATGGCAATAGCGAAATTGGTTAACGAGAGGTTCTGGGGTCGAGTCCCAGTTTCGACCATTATCTTTTTCTGTGTCTTGTTCTTTTTCATATTTTCGTTTAGAATATTATTATTATCTTCTTCTTCAATGATATCCACTTTTTGGCTTAAAATATGGATTTTATTTCGTTATCAATAGTTTTAGTTAGAAAAATCCTACGGCGAGCGATTTTTAAAACTTTGTTTGCATTCAAAATATATATATTTCAAAATTTATATGTTTATTTCTTACTAAAATTGAAAGCGTGTTTCATCACCCTTTAGCCCCGCCGCACATGCTCTCACTCGCATTGGCTGTCACGAGCCGCGTGCGAGTGGCAGTATTTAAAACCTATGGCGCAGTTCCAAAGCCCGCATTTGCTCTCACGTGTCGACGCAGGCACGTACATGAGCGTGTACGCGCGTGTCGGCTAGGTGGCCGCGACATTGTTTTCGAGTGGCAGTGGCGCGAGTGTTTGCAAAATGGAAGAACTCATTGAAGTTGTTCGAAGCGAAAAATGTTTTTACGACGTAAAACACCCAGATTATGTGAATACTTTTTTTAATTTTTCTTCAGTACTAATTCGTTTATGACCACCATATCCTTGATCCTCTAAATCTGAAGTAATCATCGCATGTACTTCTTTAAAATCGTTCCTAGTCATTATAAATATTTTTTATATTTTTGTTTTCCTTTTGGACATGTAAGAGCCTTCCATATTTTTTTCCGGATGATTTCCTTATTAACAATAATCTATTTAAAAACTGACTGATGTACGACTCGTGAAAGCAAATGCGGACACACACGTGTCCACCAATGTCAATGCGACATTGGCGCAGTGTCGTGAACGAGTGCGAGTGTGAGCATGTGCGGCGGGGCTTAAAAACAATTTTTAGTTTTCAGATGCGTTCAGAAATATTCCATTTATTTAGATTTTATTGCAACCGGAAATATTTTGACCTTCCAACAAAATAGACCTGAGGCCCGAGAGATCTTTGTAAGAAAATGACATGTTTTGGAGACTCGCGTACGGAGGGAAATTATAATACATGTAATTATATTTGAAATTAATTAGCTTAAATCGTTAATTTATTTTCTGGCTTTAACAAGATTCAGGTTTGTATTATGTTCTTTAATATTATTTGTTATAAAATTTCCTATTTTTGTGGAAATAACACATCTCAAGGCTGATGACGTCATACTGAAATATTTGATTTACAGGTAGGTGCTAACCTAAGCTTTTATTTATGTTAATTTTATAGGGATTCAAATAAACCATACCGGACGATATGTTTTCCTTATTATTAGGCCGGTTAGTGGCTGCATTGACAATTGCGTCTATGTAAAAACTATCCTCATACATCTCTTTAAAAACAACTGTGTTTCAACAACTGTGTTTCTGTGTTTCCTCCTTCCTACAACATGGGTCTCTCCAAGACCAATGTTCATTCCTTCCTCTCCTCAAAAAGACCCTCCACACAGCATCCCAGATGACATAGGCCCTGAGGGAAATTATTTTCCTCAGGGCCTCCTGTGTGGAGTTAATGTAAAAAAAAAAAAAAAATGTGCTTTACGAAAAAAAAACTTAAGATTTACACGTAACTCCAACAAAGATATTTTGCAAGTTCCATTACTCTCTTGCACCTTTTTTCAACGTAGCTTTAGATACTTTGCCACAAAAATATTCAACATTCTCCCAGAAAAAATCAAACACAGAGAGAGTTTAAAAAATATGTTAAAATATGGATATATTCTAATGATCGAGCCTATACTGGTGCCCTCACCCAAACGCCCAGTCATTGACAGTTGTTATTGTAGTAATAACCTTGCAGTTTTTGTATTGTGTATATGCAAACAATAATGTAAACTAAAATAAAGTTTTTGCTGTATACCTACTTTACACATTTATAAAAAACCATAGATAAAATTGCGAGAAACAATTTACAAAAAATTCTGCCTCCATACAGGTTCACCTAGTGCGGCAGGCTATGCACAACTAAAAATATTGTATAATTATACTACTTCTGTGTAACCGTTGGTATTTTATTGAGTACTTCCATATGTTATTAGAGATGGATTCTGGAATGCCTCTTAGCTTGATATTAGATAATTGGTTTAAATACTCAAGTCTAGTCTATCTATTCTGTCGTCTTGTTTTGATATTGTATTTGTTAAAATATTATTATGATTTTTTAACTCAATTAGGTCCGCGTTATTTTTAGAATGTGTTCTTAGATTACTTTCTATTTGTTATTTTTTTGTACTGATTGATGTAATCTATTTGTAAACTACATTGAACATGTAATTTTTTTTAGTTATAGTGTTGCCAATTTCATTGAATAAAGATATTATTCTCACTCAAGCGTCGTGGTTTCTGTCTCTCACTTAGCTAAGTCCTCCATCATTGCACAAGCAATAACTTCCGCTTATAATGATGGCAGTAGAAGAATTAAAATATTGTGAGGTTAATTGTAACCCGGAAATCTTTGTGTATCTTTAAAAGAAACCAAACCAACTTATGCAAATCGTGGGGTGTAAACTTTTAAAATTATTTTTATTCATTCAATTACCTTGATTGAGCTAGTGAGACTATTTACGTTCATTCTCTGTAGAATTTAATTCCCAGTTTTTCTGTCTCCAAATTTTCGATTGAGTTTCGCTAATATTGTCTTCATTTAATTAAATTTAATTTTCTACATTATACGAAACGAAAAGGGGTTAGTAAGTAGGAGGTTTTGAAGTTTGAATCGGTTTTTATATGCTTGATGCTTTCTCTTTTCTGGGCTTATAAAAACACTGACAATTATTTCAGAGGCAAATAATGTGTTGTTTTTGCAATATTTTAAAGCATCAAAAACACACAATTTTACATTACTTAATAATGCATCTCCTTAAATACGCTTAATCCAGGTACATTTAATTTCATTAGAATTCATTTTGGGAGGCGGACAGGGGTACCGTCGCCCCGGAAACCATTTATTGTATAACCAACACCTCTCTGCCGTAAGTCACCCCAAGTGGTTCGCTACGTTTGACGGGTTCATGGGGTGAGGTTTGTCAAAGTCTTGGCGAGCGATGTGTCTGCCCGCCTGCTGCGTGGCGGGCCGGATCGACAGAGACCGATTGAGAGGGTGTTTTGACCTCTCCAGCCAGAATCCCTAGACCCATCGCCTTGCACCGCAGTTGAAGGGATGGATTCATACGTCCGTCACTCCTGGACACACTGACCCCCAGATTCCTACCCACCCCTCGTACCCTTTTTCTTCTCACGACTTCCTCTCCTTAAAAGACCCTCCACACAGCATCCCCAAAGATGATATAGGCCCTGAGGGGAATTATCTTCTTCAGGGCATCCTATGTGGAGTCAATGTAATAAAAAAGAAAATAGAAAAATAGTCCTTTACCTAAACCTAACGTAACCTTTTTAATCAATTTTTTTCATCACTTAATGATTTTTTGAAGGAGGTGTTGAGTTCATTCCGAGTTGTCCGGTCACCTACGATTCGATTTTCGGTAACAAACTAAATAATATCCCTATCTTTTGAGTGTGTTTGAATAATTTAATAAGAATGAGGAATAATAAAATATTAACACCAATATCGATTTCCTTGGCGTTCTGCCACTTATCATTTCAATAATAGCGTTCTCTATTATTATTATTTCAACACAGGTGCGGGTGCGATTGTACCCGTAGCACGGCACGATTGTTGTTGTTTTAAGATAAAGGTGTTGGGTACAGGTGTACCCGTCCAGTACACGCAGAGCTAGAAATGCCAATCTTGCTAAAACACCCGATTACAGATTGTCGGTGCAGCTTTTATCGATGTTATTGATATAAAATAAAATATTTTTAATCTTAATGGCGTCATGCACGAGGCAGGCGGAGGCCTTGGGGAAAATATTTTCAATTTTAGCTAAATGTTGTGGTCACTGTCGCTGTTAATATCGCCGTTGTAATACCTAATAAATCGTCAAAAATATCAAATAAAATCGTCAAAATCAACGATCTGTTTCCTAATTTTCCTCCTTCAAAACCGAATTGTTTTTTAAGATTTTTTTTATTAGAAGAAAATATTATTTGACTAGCTGACCCGGCGAACTTCGTACCCCCTCAGAAACAATAACTGATGTGTTAATTTATTATCTGAATTAAATTAAGTTTTTTTATTCAGTTAAAAATTACACAATGAAGCAATTATCGATCCGCAACTGTTGTATTAGAGATGATCTTGTGTATGAATTCATATTTTTGTGATTTTCTTACTTTTCCACTTACTTAGGGGCCATCCATAAATTACGTCACACGAATTTCATGCATTTTTTTACTCTCTCCCCCCCCCACCCCTCCCCCGTCCCTGTCACACATCGTCACATTTATGAGATCCCTCCCCCCTAGTGTGACATCAATTTTTTTTACATGTGACGTCACAGAGCTGATGACTACCCCATACCCCTAGTCAAACTTCCTACTCCCCCCCCCCCTTTAATGTGTGACGTAATTTATGGATGGCCCCTTACGGGAATTGTATTACTTTTTCTTTATACGTTTGAGGGAAATTTATTATAATTATTGTATTTTTCCTTTGGAAGGGTGAAGACACACGTTAACCGTTTGTCTCATTTTCGACTGTTGACATTTAGTGTGTAAGAAAGAGACGCAGCATTATATGTTAAAGAACAAAAGCGAAACAATCAGCGCATTGACATTTGACGTTTTTGAATTTTTGGAATTCACGCAAACTTCAACCAACAAAACATTGCTACAGCTCTTTCAAAAGATGAAAATTCGTTCCATACAAAATGTATGAGGAAATGAATTGTCTTCATAACTTTCTTTTTCGTAAATTTTAGCGATGTTTTAATAGTTATTCTGTTATCCGGGGCGGAGACAAATCCAACAAATCAAAGATCATCAAAATCGGTCCAGCCGTTCTCGAGTTATAAATAGTGTAACTAACCCGACTTTGTTTTATATATTAAGATTGTTCGTTTTGCTTTTCTTTAAAAACACATTGTCAGTTTGTACACTGACTGAACGTGTTTTGATAGCATTCAAACCAAACAATTTTAACGATTTTGAAGGGCCCTAACTGATATTATAAGTTACAAGTAACTTATCAAAAAAGCTTTTGTGCAGATCACAGACGGTAGAAGTGAAACCTTCAGAATTCTAAACTTAGGGAGAAAGAGACGAATACAGAGTATCAAGAAAGGATAGTTGTAGGGTTTATTTATTGTAATATTGTTTACATGTTTAAAAAATATTTTACGTTTTATTCTATGAAGCACCCCACAAAGAAGAGGCCGATAGACTACGAAGCACTGCACAAAGAGGATATCGGTTAGTCTGATTAGAGACTGATTATATACTCATTCTTTCGCAGGCCAAATCTTATAGATGTATGTGTTTGACTCTTTTTAGTGTCGCTCGTTTCCGTTTCATCAAGTTTCAAATAACAACGATACTAAAGAAGTTTTCACTTCAAAAAGCAAAATGTGCTGACACACTTTTGGTCGATATCGAGGTAATTAGGGAATATGTGCGTTTAAACAAAACGATGCCCGGTTTCCTCTTAAGGCATAATATGTCATTTATTTTCTCTGAGACGCAAATCGACTCTATATATATCTTTTTTCTATTTATATATTTTTAAAAATTGTGTATTTAGTGTCGGGCGGGCAGCGTGGATTAGTTTTCTTTATATAGATTTTCGATATAGATGAAATTTTTCACATTTCACCTTAAAAACAAGAAGAACGTCATTTTACTGTGCACATCAGTGATAAGGTGATCTGGTGATGTGATAAGCAACCTGCGGCCCGCGAGCCCATTTCGTTTGGCCCCTCCAGCCTTTTCGTACTGCCCACACGACTAATGAAGAATATTGTACGGTTTCAGTTCTATTTTTCAAAAAGGGTTGGCGAAAGCTTCATTCTTGCTTTTAAAGTTTTGAATCAGACACTCCAAATAATAAGATTTTATTTACATATTCTTAAAAAAAAAGATTTGTGGTTCGTCCTTAAGTTTAGAAAAAAAAATCTTCCCAGCCTGTGGTTTTTTTTTGTTGAGTTCTAAGGGTTTCCGTTTTATAAAATAGCAAAAATTTTCTTGACTAAATTTTGTTTAACTTTCTGAACGATAAAAATCAACAGTTGCCCAAAATTGCAAGTAAATACTTTTTATACGTTCTTCGGTATTTCAGAACGATGAAAATCGTATTGTTTTAGCGATGCAAATTTTTCGCCTTGAAATCTATTTTGAAATAATAAATTGAAATAAAATAAATCTGAGAAATCGGGCGTATTTTTTAGAATGTCAAAATATTTCCGCTTTGCAATGCTCAAATAAATGAAATATTTCTGAACATATTCGAAAACTGAAAACTGTTTTTGAAAGGTGATGAAATACGTTTACAAATGTTAATATTAGAAATAAAAATATAAGTTTAGAAATATTAAAATTTTTAATACAAATATAAAACAGTTTAAAAAATGGCTCACGTTACGTTTTTTTATATCTAAAATTACTGGTAACAGAAAAAAAAGAAAAATACCCACATATTTTATTAGGCAAATGTGTTATAAAATGTTATTTTACTTCACATTTTCATCGTTTATTAAAAAAAAAAATTAGTAAATATTCTCGAAATTTTATATATTTTTCTTAAATTGCTATCGGAAACTTTGGATTCATAGAGGTGCACATTTAAATTTTTCTATGGTTATAATTTAGATTTGAATATAAAGCGTGGAGTTTTCTCTTTCTAACACCGTTTATATAATATTTCAAGCCTTGACAGTAAGGGAGATACAACGGACAAACATGGTCTCCGGTGATTAAGAGGGTTGATTTAATCTTTTTATTGGATTTTATTAAATTACAAAATTAGGGCTTTAGCACGGGCAAAGCGTTCAGTAAGTTATCAAATAATGTTTTGAAAATATATAACTAATGTTATTTGATCAATAAAAAAATGTGATTAGCTCACAAGTGTCCCTACTTCCTAAATGTCCGTATAATAATGTCATCCCCCATAGGGGTAATGCTATGAAACTAAATGGAGTGATTAGGGTAAGATGACGTGAGCGAGGAAGGTTGGAAATGCCTTTACCTGGCTATTCAGATCTGTTCAACAAACAGCTAATATCATTTGAATCAACGTTTCAATTCCGAATTGTTTTCTTTCACCGGGCGATACTGAGAGTACCTACCAATTATGTCGTTTGGTTCAAGGTGACTTTATAACTATTAGCATGATTTTGTCAATTGTATGTGAACATACAGATGTGTGAATTAAATGAAAAATCTATTTTGATACGCATTTTTTGACAGTGCTGAGAGTCGAAATAATACTTTACAGACATTATGTAATCGGAACCCACACCGAACAGATCGCTACAAGTGTAATCTATCCCAATTTGTAAAAAGTTATGCGTATGGGTGGGAATCTTGGGGTCAGTGGGGGTGGGCCAGGAGTGACCGAACACAATCCTTCTGCTTCCGCTGGAGAGATCAGAATACCTCCCTCAACCAGCCTCTCTCGATCCGGCCCGCCACGCAGCAGGTGGTCACACGTCCGCCGTCAAGACCTGGAAAAACCTCACCCATGAACCCGGGAACTCGTGCTTGGTCACCAAACGTAGCGAACCACTTGGGGTGACCTACGGCCAAAGATATTCAAATACAGAAGAGATATGCTATGGTGTCCGCGCAACTGTCGCCGGACTACGCGCTAATTAGCGTAGTTTTCATACAAAAAGAATTTGTTCATTTCGTTGATTTTTTTAAAATGTGCATTAATATTGGTTAACAATATATTTTGAATAAGGAAAGAATTCGTTCATTTAGTTTAACGTTCGTTTGGTTTATTCGTTAATTATTTGTTCTTTTAGTTTATTTGTTAATTGGTAAACAATATCGGCGACACCCGGAAGCGCAGACCCACATAGTAAAAACAGCAGATAGCACATCTACTTATATTTCAATATCTTTGCCTACGGCTGAGGTGTTCATTATCCAATAAATGGTTCCCGGGGCGGTGATGATACGAGTATCTACATAAAATCATAAAAACCGAGGTTTTGTATTTCCCATTTTTTCCTCCGAAACTAGTCCGATTTTAAAGATTTTTTTACTAACTCCATTAGAAGAAAATACTCTGTTCTGTACGCTTTGCTTTTTTATAAAATACGTTGTCCAGTTTATATACTGAACGTTTATTAATGGCGTTCAAACTGGTTCAAACCAGGCCGTTTTGACGATTTTTGGAGGGTTCCGACTCGTATATGTAGTAACTTAATAGAAAAAAGCAAAACGTGCCGTCACGCTACTGGTCGTACCTATATTATATGTAAAAAAAACATTTGCAGTAGTTTCAAAATCCAGAGAAGAAATTGGGGAATACGTTTGTATGGACAAAACGACGCCCGGTTTCCTCACGTATATTAATTAACACCCGTATAATTTGCCGATGCAAACACAAAGCAGGGGACGCTCAGAGACAGTACTGTCAAACTGTCAACGGATGAGGACATATTTGTTGTTGATATTTTTTTTCTTCGGTCGAGCAAGCTACGGCCGGAACAGCTTCTCTCTCCACTTAATCCTCGGTCAGGGAGGGCAAACTATGGTTCGCGGACAGAAAAGCGTAACTGTCTAATGTCTAAGCTCTTACTCGTGGTTCGTAATAGATACATGCAAGAAAGAGAGATGGGCCATGAAACCGTACATACAAAAATGTCGGCCAACTCAGATCGAAAAAAAAAGTGTTCTTGTGTTGTAGATTCACCCCCTTCTCGCTTGTACTTGCTTCCGAAAACCGTGTATATTTTTTGAAATTACTATAACCAGATAAAACAGGACAGTAAGAAAACAGAACATGGTAAAATATTAAGTCAAATCGGCAGGTACCACAAATTAGTTGGGTTTTTGTTATTGTTTTTTTTAGATTTATTCGATGTTCTGTTTTGTTATGGCGACAGAAATTACATTGCGAGCTGGAAATACTTTCGTCGACCTTTGAATTCCTAGCAGAACAGAGGGGCTGTTAAAATTACACGTGACATGATGCCAGAAAACGGCGTCCGTGGTCGAGGGGTAACGCTTGTGACCAAAAATCTGAAGTTCGCGGGTTAGACATCCGGCGTGCGCAAGTAAATTTTTTATGATAAGTTAGTGCATTAAAAATAATGTACATTATATTTGCGGCATGTTGCGGAGTGAAAAATACTCTCAGCATCGCCCTGGTATAAGACTACCATTCAATAATTGAAACGTTGCTTGAAATGACTTTAAACGTGTTTAGTGACCACATCTGAATAGCCAGGTACTTCACCACCCAGCTCCTCCCTTATCTCTTTCACCTCCCCATCAAATTCAGCTTGATAACGTACCGCAATTGGGGATGCCATAGTCTCACTGGCTCCAGGCGATCGGGAGCAGTTGAGACTCTTGTGCTGTATTCAAATTTAACAAAAATCGAGTGCAATTCACACGCGGTAGAAGTGAAACCTTCCCCACACAACCTCAACCAACAGGAGCCTTGAAAAGTGAGCTCATGATCAAAGCGGCCAAATGACACTTCATAGGTACTGTACGTTTCATTCTATCTCATTTTCTCGCAGGCTAAATCGTATAGATGTATGCGTTTGTCTCTTTTAGTGTCGTTTCCATTTCATTGAGTTTCAAATCACAACGGTGCTAAATAAGTTTCACTCCAAAAAAGAATGTGCAATTCACACGCGGTAGAAATGAAACTTTCAGAAACCTAAAGTAGACAAGAGTGGGGAGGCTACAAAGAGGAGATCGATAGGCTAAGATGCACCGCATAAAGAGGAGACCGATTACACTATCTCATTCTCTCGCGGGCTAAATCTCATAGTATGTGTTTGTCTCTTTTTAATGTCGCTATTTTTCGTTTTATCGAGTTTCAAATCACAACGGCGCTAAAGAAGTTTTCACTTCAAAAAGAAGATCACCGCTGAAAATGATTTCATTATTTCGCAAATTTTGTACGTTATAGATAACGTATTTTTTACGAATGCTGTATTAATTTATATTTCTTTTGTTTCAAAAAATTTTCTATTCTTTTTATTTTTCTTTTACTTACTGTTTTTCGTGTTTAATCACTTCGAATACCTACACTTTTTCTTGTTAATTAATTGATTCCAGAACCTATAATGTAATTTTAATGATGTAATTTTTTTATTTTTTACATGAGCTCCACACAGGAGGCCCTGAGGAACATAATTTCCCTCAGGGCCTATGTCATCTTTATGTTCACCTATGATGCTGTGTGGAGGGTTTTTTTAAGGAAAGGAAGGAGAGGAGAGTTCTGGCAAGGAAAAGGGTTTAAGGGGTGGGTAGGAATCTTGGGTTCAGTATGTCCTGGTCATCCGCCTCCAAGACCTAGACAAACCTCACCCCATGAACCCGGGCACCCCTGATAAATCACCAAACGTAGCGAACCACTTGGGGTGACCTATGGCAGAGGTGTGAACTCCACTGTATAATTATGTAAATGCAAATTGTGAAGCTTAACTTTACTTGATACTTTATGAATGATAATGTACCTACCAACGCACAGTCAATTTTATCACACATTTCAATTTGGGAGGCGGGAATGGGTACCGCCGCCCCGGGAACCTTTATTGGATAACCAACACCTCTGTCATAGGTCACCCCAAGTGGTTTCGCTACGTTTGGTGATTTAGCAGGGGTGCCCGGTTTCATGGGGTGAGGTTTGTCTAGGTCTTGCAGGAGGATGGCCAGGACATACTGAACCCTAGATTTCTACCCACCCCTTAAACCCTTTTCCTTCCCAGAACTCTCCTCTCCTTCCCTTCCTTAAAAAAAACCCTCCACACAGCATCCCCAAAGACGACATAGGCCCCGAGGGAAATTATTTTCCTCAGGGCCTCCTGTGTGGAGCTCATGTAAAAAAATAAAAACCTAATATGAATATGTCAATTTGACTGTGCTAGAACGGGAGACCTTCCTAGATGGACAGTCAAAGTTTCCTTATACTGAATGAAAAAATAAATTCAAAAATAAAAATAAATTCGCATACTACCAATTCCATAGCTTCATAACCACTGCTGATATTTCGCATGGAATTACTGATAATATCACCAACGCGGACTACGCTCTACCGCTCTACCGCTCTACGCTCGTTCAGTTTCGGTTCAAGATCTGCTGCGAACGGATCATCATTTTGAATCCGGTTTATCATCACAAGTTCGCACCTGAAGCTTTTATTAATGAATCTATTAAGCCTACTTAAAAAAAAATATTACACATATTTGAAGTTTTATTATTTATTTTTTGCGTTTTAGTAAAAATAGTTTTTTAATTAAATTTTTATTGATTTAGTGTTGGTTGAATACGTGATTTGAGTGGTTTTTCAATTTCGAAATTAAAAGTAAGTTGTTTTTTATAACTTTTATTCAATGGAGAGATGAAACGATGTGAGGCGTGTCTGTTTAGTGTACCCGAAGTTGGCTAAGTTTTTTCTTAATTAATTTTGGTGAAATTGATAAAATATTTTCAAATTCTTTCTTGATTAGATAGATGAGGGTCAAAATATCTTATAAGAATTGTACAGATAAGTTTTCTTTCAAATTGGTTTTAATACAGTTCTAGAAATTATCTTTTCGGTGTTTTTATTCATATTTTTAGGCCTTTTCCTTTTTTTTAAATTATGACACCATATATTATAAATCTTCCTCACAGGAAAAACTAAACCCTTTCTCACACTTTTCCACAAATGATCATCTAGTCAATTCACGCTATGCAATTGCACTACATAAGTATAATAAATACAAAATAATACAAGAACAACATGTCAACCTCCCGACTCCAGATATTTTCATATCAGAGGGTTCGGCTCGGTGGAACTCCTAATTGGACCTATAAATCCTACTGATCCCTCAATATAAATGTTTAAAAAATATTTTTTAATCCTACATTTATTTAAAATGACCGATTTTTGCATTTTTATATATAAATTTTTTGAATTTTCCTTTCTAAGTTGAATTTTTAATATATTTTTTTTATTATTATTATACGCCTATAGGGGCTTTTACAAACGTGTGATATATATAATAATTTTGTGGAACAGCAATTAAGAAGTAAAATATAATATTTAAAGTATACATAACTCAAGCAGAAGAATAGCATGATGCTAATATTGATTATGTTATTATAGTATAACTGTTATTTGACAGTTAAATTATGTAATTTTGGTGATCTAGTTCGCTGAATAAATGAAGTTAGCTTTAATTATGTGAATTTGTCGCTCTTTTGTATTCATTTCGGAATTAATTTACGGTTTAGTTATTTGCTGCGTGATTGTGAACAATTTGCCTGTGAGTCTATGAGTCTGTGAGTCTGTGAGTCATCTGTTATTATCACAATAACGTTGCTGGAGATGGCTTCACGGACATTGGTAGATAGCTACGAGTGCTCTATTTTGTTATGTGAGCAACGCACAAGAGTCCCTTGTGTCCGAGGGCAGTGGGGGGATTATTTATTTATTTTCGGGAAATCGACAATTTACATTTTTCCAGTTTGTACATGTTTGTATTTCCAAAATAAAACCAATTATGGATTTCTCCCGTGTGACTTTACCTCTTATTTAAACAACATAATAAAAAAAATTAAATAATAAAATTTATAATAAAGAGGAGTATGAGATCAAAAATTTTATAAAACAAAAGATTAAGTACATAAAACTAAAATTTACATAAAACATAAAAATATTAATACATTGGCAACCATAAAAAGCCAGGTTGTACATATAAATCAAATCATAACAGAATTAAAGTATAAACGATAGAAACATAGACATATAACATATTCATGAAACATCAGAGAAATACTCTTTTATGTACCCCTTATACTTGCTAAGTTCGGAATTGAAAATGTCCACCTTGGATAATACGCTATTGTAACTATTGCATAGTCTGTTCAGACAAGAATTCTGCTTACAGTTTGTCTTGCATTGATCCACCCTGAACAGGACAGAAGAGCGTGTTGTACGCGCAGGTACATTGAATTGAATTTTATTTAGCAACTCTGGGCATTGAATATTATTGTTAACCGGCGTAGTGCAGCGGTAAGGCGCTTGACTAGCATTCCGAAGGTCGCGGGATCGAATCCCGACGTGGCAAATAAATTTTATTTGATTAATTTGTGTATTTCACAATTTATTCATTTAAAATAATATATAGTATATTTGCGGCACGTTCCAGAGTGGAAGATACTTTCAATATCGCCCTGGTGTAAGACCACCATTCAGAATTGAAACGTTGCTTGAAATGGCTTCTGCCGTGTTTGGTGACCAGATCTGAATAGCCAGGTACTTCCCCACCTTCCTCCTCCCTATCTCCTTCCCCTCCCCACTGCCTTCAGCCTCACAACATACCCCAATTGGGGATGCTATAGTCCCACTGGCTCCAGACGGGAGCAGTTGGGACTCTTGTGTGGTATTCATGTAAAAAAAAAAAGTATAGGAATATTGCATCCATATGATGCCTTCGTACAATCAATTTTAAAGTATGAAGCTGCCTCTGCATAATTATTAAATCTTACATATGACTTGTAACAAAGATATTTGAGGAATTCGTTTTGAATTGCTTCAATTTTGTTTGTATGGATTTTATAAAATGGGGACCAAACAACTGATGGCATTATGGCATCGCTGATTGGGATATGTTGAGACGCTGAAGGGAGACTGTCGAGAAAAAAATGTTAAAAGTATCTGGCTATTCAGATCTAGTCACTAAACACCCCTGAAGCTATTTCAATTCGAGTGGTGGCATTTCACCAGGGCGATACTGAGGATATCAACCACTCTAGAACATGCCGCAAATGTAGTATATATATATACAGGGTGTTAAGGGACGTACTTGACTTACTTTAATTAGTGATTCCTGACATTATTTGGAATAAAAAATGTACCTACGTAAATGAAAATTTGTTTTTTTCGATATGTTTGTCACTCAGCCGAGTAACCACCCAACCCTAACTGTTTAAACACTTACTGATTTTTTTAAATGTTATAAGTTGAAAAAAAAATCAAAAAGTCACCGCAGACCAAAATTTCATTTCCATTTTTTACTCCAATGTCAGAAATCGCTAGATAAATTCAGTCAAGTACCTACGGACCTTAAAACCATATATAAATTCGGCCCTTAAAATCGTGTACTTATACAATTTTTATGTAATAATTTTTTCCAAATTATTCATTTCTTTATCATTTTTTTCGTGAGCGCCAGGGTAGAATCTATGGATCCATATCCAATGTCATATATATAATCCAGACAAAATAAACTATACTAATTTGATGACGCCAGAGCTCACTGTTCAATAGCGTTGCCGCTTCTTACAGTCAAATTACTGCTATAATAAAATGTGTAGTTACGATGAAAAAGAAAACTTATTTTTAAACATAATTGTTTTTGATAGAAATTCCGAGTATTCACCGAGGATCGATGTATAATAGATATATTATTTACACGGTGTCAAGTTAAGTGAACACTGTACACAAAAGCTATCTCCCATCTCCCCTAGTGAGCAGGCAGTATATTGAGAAAGGTCATACGGTGGCATTGGCGCCCTAACAACACGATGGTCACTTGCGTTCAAGGGTGATCGATATTGTAAAATTGAAACTTCAAATTAATTAATGTATGGTGTAAATCGTTTTTATCACTGGAATTAATACTTGATAAATTACAAGATTATTTTTTTACATTAACTCCACACAGGAGTCCGGAAGAAAATACTCTCCTTCTGGGTCTATGTCATCTTTGGGGCTGCTGTGTGGAGGGTCTTATTAAAGAAAGGAAGAATAGAAAGTTCTGGGAAGGAAAAAGATATGAAGGGTGAATAGGAATCTGGGACTCAGTGTGTCCAAGTCATTCGCCGATAAGACCTAGATAAACCTCACCCCTCGATTCATTGTTTTTGTGTTTTGTAGAAATCTATTTAATTTTTTTTGACAATTTTATTTTAATGAAATTTAACTATGTTATTAGTCATTATATTCGAACTGTTTGAAAATGGCCTTAAAAATGTGAAAAATGGTGTAAAGAATGTAAATGAAGTCTCCGTTGGCATTTGTTTTTTTTTAAACACGATAAATTAGTAGGTATTGGGCGAGGGGTTGGTTAGTTACTCGGCTGAGTAACGATATATGAATGAATTCAAAAAAATTGATATTGAAGAAAAGAAAAATTGAAAAAAGATATCTAAAAAAATTGTGTGCAGTTCAAACGTGGTAAAAGTGAAATCTTCAGAAAACTACAGTAGACAATTAAGGGTACGAAGCACCGCACAAAGAGGCGACTTTGGGCTATGAAGCACCGCACAAAGAAGAGACCGATTATTCTATCTCATTCTCTTGCAGGCTAAATCCTATAGATGTATGTGTTTGTCGCTATTTTTCGTTTCATCGAGTTTCAGATCACAACGGTGCTAAAGAAGTTTTTCACTTCAAAAGTCTAGTCTAGTTCAAAAAGGGACTGAAGACCAAAATTTCACATTTTTACTCCAAATAATGTCAGGAATCACTGGTAAAAGTACGTCCTACATCCTGTATAGTTGAGAGTGCTTTGGAGATTGTAGTCTTTGCTTTTATAGACTTATTAGTAGTTTATTAGTAGTACTGGTAAATACTACAAAATGCTAACGATAACGTTTGTAAAGAAGCTTTTCAGCTATTTACGATCAAACTGCAATGTTTTGCCCTTCATTTAATGCAGGAAAAACAAGGCGAAACGTGGATACAATAATCTCTATGCAATTTGACCTTCGACATTCGTTTAAAGATGCAAAACAAAACGTTTGTTTCCTATGCATGTTATCGTTATTTGTTTATTTATTGGTTTAATGGAATATATAAACATATCAATCAATATATAAACTTCTTGAATAATTATTCATTCACATCGTGGTATCATTTTAATTAAATTAAATTACATTAAATGTCTCTCTTTTTATTGTATCCAGAGACACTAGTATTTTGGTACGTACTCCATACTGTATTCTCCATTACTTATATATGATATATTAAATATTTTCTCTACAACACATTGACTGTTTTTGACGTATAGTAATTGTAAAAAAAAGTGTGGGCAGTTCGCACGCGGTAGAAGTGAAACTTTCAGAAAACTAAAGTAAACAAGATTGGGGAGGCTACGAAGCACCGCACAAAGAGGGGACCGATTATACTATCTCATTCTCTCGCAGGTTAGGGGGTACCTATACATTAATTACGTGAGCAGTTTTTCTTACAATCTAGACCCCCCCCTTGATGAGATAAATTTGGGCCACTTCATATATTCTTTTCAAGTAACGTGAGATTTTGCTGGACCCCCCCCCCCCCTTTTGAGGTCACGTAATTAATGTATGCCCCCTTAAATCTTAGAGATATGTGTGTTTGTTTCTTTTTAGTGTCGCTATTTTTAGTTTCATCGAGTTTCAAATCACAATGGTGCTAAAGAAGTTTTTACTTCAATAATATGTTCTTCTGCCTGAAGGATATAGTTTTGATCTGCGTAGCTCCTGAACCCTAATGACTTAGTACATTTACTAAGGGTCGACCGAGATCTCGGTCTCGGTCTCGGCATTCTCTGTTACAAAATACGCCTGTCTCAACACAGGTATACCCTAGTGAGACAGGCATCGAATAATGTAATGTACACATACCTTATATAGATAAATAAATTTAAAAAAAAATTCTACCGAGAACTTTGTCTCGGTTCTCGGCGAAAAATCGCTCAGATCCTGGGCCATAACCGAGAGGTTACGGATAATGGGATTCAAATTTGCCGCGCGCGTCCACATTCGGCACTTGGTGTCAGTGCGTGTGAGAGCTATTGAAAATAAATTATTATAACATTTTTTTTAAATATACTATTTTATGCAAAAATAGTGCGTTTTCATTTTTTTCTCAATTTATCTATTCTCGGTCTCGGCCGAGAACGAAAAACCTGTCCCGGTCGACCCTTAACATTTACCTTCGGCCACCCTCGGCACAACTCGGCAACGACACCACGTGACCATAAATTCCTACAGTAAGAACTAAATCAAATGATACATTGCAATGATGAACTTGGTTTAAACCACTATTTTAATAAATTGACCCTTGATTCTGATAAGTATCTGAATTTGGGAGGCGGGCATGAGTGCCGCTGCATTATTTATTGTATAGCCAACATCTCTGCCATAGGTCAGCCCAAGTGTTATTGATTTAGCGGGGGTACCCGGGTTCATGGTGTGAAGTTTACCTAAGTCTTGGCAGAGGATGACCTGGACACTAGATTCCTATCAATCCCCCACACCCTTTTTATTTCCAGAACTTCCTCTCCTTTCTTTTCCTAAAAGACCCTCCACACAGCAGAGCTAATGCAAAAAAAAAAAATTAAGCTGATTCATAAAATAAAACCCTGCACGTTATATCTACTAATTATAATTTTAAATGCTACTAAGCCGTTGAACCGCTGTATTTATAGGTTAGGTTATGTAAGGGAATGTTACTTTCTTTGGTTTCATGTAGAATAGTCATCGAAGTACAACATGATAAAATTATTTTTGCTGTTTTCGGCATTTTTGATACTAAAAACTAAATTTAAGTGTAATTTTTTTAATGTTATTTCGAAAAACCTTTCATAATAGAATTGCGATATTTTGCATCAAATTATTTAATAACAAAAACCGATTCATATAAATTTAAAAAAATATATTTTAACTTAATAATTAAAAACTTAAATTGTAATATTTATCACCGAAGACGATATTAGTGACTCTCAATTGAAAATTTGATACAGAAAAAATCAGAAAAAGATCACATGAAGGATTCGTAGATGCTACCCTTTTCTGTTTCAAATTAATTGTTTTAAATACTCGTTTTTATGGTCTCCTGATTTTAATTATGTGGCTTACCAAACCATATATTAGTCCGATGTATTATTATTATTATTGATATTATATTATCAATAACAGTCTTTTATTAACATTGATTATTGTATTTAATCACAATATTGTACTCATTATCGGGCATTGCAAATACTCGATGTCACGGCGCGGCTAAGCTATCTGTACCGAACAATACATTACACAATCACGTATTATTTGCATGGATAACAAACAGCTGATGGACCTTATTTAAAAAACAATCAATATTTGTTATTTCACGCTTAATTAATATTAAATTATATTAAGTGTATTTATTTACATATGGAGTGGATACTTGTGTAGCCTCCATTCATCTGTGCCCCCGCTTTAGTCTCATTTAAAAAAACTTCAAACATTCCAGAATAAAGCCATACGCATAACCCTGGGTGCCCCCAAATGTATAAGGGTATCCCAACTCCACAAAGATTCTGAAATCCCCTTGTTAAAAACATATCTTAAGTCTCGCGGAAATATTTTATGCGTATGATGTAATGCAAAATAAAATGATATCCGAATTTAATACAAAATCCTCACAATGATTTTATTACTGTAATTTTACAATGGATAATTAATTAATTATTAATTTTTAATTGTTAAACTAACGTTTAACAATTAAGATTTTTCATTGTGGATGAGTGTTTCAGGCTGATAATTTTGACAACCTCCGTAGTCCAGTGGGTAAGACTCTTGACTCACAATCCGGAGGTCGCGGGTTCGAACCCGGCATGCGCAAATAAATTTTATTTGATTAATTTGTGTTATTTCACAATTAATTCATTTAAAATAATATATAGTATATTTGCGGCATGTTCCAGAGTGGAAGATACTATCAGTATCGCCCTGGTCTAAGACCACCATTCAGAATTGAAACGTTGCTTGAAAATGGCTTTAGCCGTGTTTGGTGACCAGATCTGAATAGCCAGGTACTTCCCAACCTTCCTCTTCCCCACCTCCTTCCCCTCCCCACTACCTTCAGCCTCACAACATACCCCAATTGGGGATGCCATAGTCTCAATGGCTCCAGACGGGAGCAGTTGAGATTCTTGTGCGGTATTCACTGTAAAAAAAAAAAAAATTATTGCTTATAATAATTGGATAATTAATTAGTCAAATTTGTTTCTATCTTCTTCTCACTCTCTTACCTATCGGTGACTACGGTGCGGAGCTTATCTCTCTTTCACATGACATAATTACTCTATTATGTTATAAATATTTTTACATTTTCACTTTTTTTAAGTAACGGTCCTTTACGCGAAAAACGACCGCATTGCCCTTTAGGTTTAAACAACCATAAGGCTCATTTTCGCTTCAACTGCTTTTGAGGAGTTTTTATATGATAAACTCGGCCCCGAATTCAGCCCGAAAATTTAAGCTTTTTGCAAATGGTTTTACCCATATAACAAAATTGAGCAGTAAGCATGTTTAGGAGTCATCCAATTAAAAACAAGATTAGGTCCGAAACGCTGATCCTGCCTATATTTTTTTTTTTAAATATCTAAGACGTGATATTCTAGAATCTTATTCATCGGTCTTTATAATTAATTGCATTCCATGTAAAATATTTCACAATGTCGTGATGAAAATTTTACATATTGCAAAAAATCAAGAAAAACGTTTACAGAAACTTCTTGAAAATTTTAAATATTTGTGGCCATTTGAACGTCCTTCTTCTCTGGTTTCAATCCTGGGATATTGGTTTGCAGCAATTTCCTTTATTCTTCTCTTCCATTCTTCCCTATCTTGTGCGACTCTTTGAAAGTCTGCATATGATGAGCAGCGCACGTCCACCAGCAGGTCCTCCAGGTACTCTCGGCGTGGGCGTCCCCTAGAGTTTGTCCCCTCGGTCATATCCTCCATTATGGCATGCAAGAGGCCTTCTTGTCGTATTACATGGCCGATCCATCTCTCGGACAAGGTCCTGAGCAGGTGCCTTCCTCCTTCGATTCTTTGTAGAACCTCCTCATTTATAATGTGGTCTCTCCAGGAAATTCCTGATAGTCTTCTATAGGACCACATCTCAAAATCCTCTTGTCTCCGTTTATCTCTTTCGGATAGGCACCATTTTGCCTCATATGATGATATGATGACTGACCTTTGAATTTCTTTCGGATAGGCACCATGTTTCCTCATAAATATGATGATATGATGACTGACATTTGAATTTAAATCACATTAATTACTCGGTAGGTACTGGCTTAAGAACTAGTAATTTGTTTAGTAACGCTCGGTTCGCCTGTTGATCGGAGAGTTGCGTTGGGAAGAGCGTATTTGAGCATTTGAGGAGTGTTGAGCTTAAATTTCGGCTCAACAGTTGATCAGTAGGATTGGGAACAACACCGCGACGTCTCCACTGCAAAGGCCGACTACAGTACATGCTGGGTAGTTTGAAGTCAAGTCATCAAGGCAGTGCCATAGAGCAATGACAGTTTGCAAATGGCCACCGTTGTTGCTGATACTCGTTTTTTTTTGCTGATTTGTGTATTGTTTTACCGCAAGCATTAAAAATAATAATTTCGGTGGTGTCTCTTCGTGCCTCTGTGTAACTCGGGTTCAGTGATCTCCAGAAATGGAATTTGCTTTGATTTTCAAAATTGATTGTTGGAACTATTCAGATAAACAGAAAAGTAAGTTTTTCCGTATTATTATTATTAAGTATTATTATATACTCGGGCAAAGTCGGGAAGTCTTCTAGTAATACGTATTGTGTATATGAAAAAACTAGTATAGGAATGTGTTACTGGACGTGGTAATAAAATAATTTATAAATTTGTTAATCCATAGGGTAAACATAACATTTATTTAAACTTTGTGTTGATGTTTGTTTAATTTGAATGCGTCAAACATCTGCGTACGTCTATTCTATTGACACTTAAATAAATAATATTAATTTTGCTTTTTGTATTTTTTATATTATTGCTTTTGAATTATTTAAGTTTGGCCAAAACACGAAGATTTATTTACCAAATAAGTTGAATGATAATAATTTTATAGAATATCTCGATTTGTTTCCTTCCGTTTAATTGTTTAAATTCCCTTGGTGATGAGTTGATTTATTTTTTATAATTCATGCCTTATCCATTTCTTTTAAAAAAACCATTTACAAAAACGTCTTGGGTGAGCCCAGATTTCCAGAGATTCACAGCATTAAAAGTAACTACAAAACAGTTGTATTTTTCTGTCGATCAAAATTTGTGCAAAAGCTGAAACTGACCTAGAATTGGCGTTTAACAAGGACCCTTCAAAAGACAAAAACAGATGAAGACGAGGTTACATTCAAATTTGGGTTTCTGTGAAACAACCTACCTATGTTTTAAGCTTCGGATTAAATCTGCAAGGTTTTCTTTGAATATTTTGAAAAATTTAATTCTGTAATATTATTGGTTTTTCCAGTTAAATTCGATATTTCGATCATCTTATTAAATTATTCAACATATCTTCAATGACGGCTGAACCTCTGGTAGCCGGTTTTCCTGAGGTTAAGGTTTTATTTCCACTTAATTATTTAACAAAATTATTATTCCAACGTGCGTCTGTCAACTTCCCAACCGTCATATTGTATTTTCCATATTTTTGTGATTTGAATCTCTTTTCATAATCGTAATTATTGGATAATATTTGAAACGCTGATTCTCGAGATATTATTTTTAATGGTAATGTGTCTGACCATACATTTTTTGTAATGTCAACGAATAGTACTTATTTGTATATTCCCTTGAAAATAGCGGTAAAATATTTCGCGTCTTTAATTCTACAATAATAAAATTTTAAGTTAAATTTTGTCCAGAAGTGTGAAATTTTTACGGTACGCTCCAATTTAATGTTAATTTCTGGGTCTGGATATTTTTTATCTCGATATTATTTAATGCTTTCAACTGTTACACTGGACATTTCCAAGGCTTTCGACCGGGTTTGACACCGAGGACTTATCAACAAACTTTGATTGCTGACTTTTTGAGTGAGAGGTCGATTCGGACGGTTGCTGATGGTTTCGCCTCTTCCTCGCATTCAATAAATGCTGGTGTCATACAGGGATCGGTTCTGTCTCCGACGTTGTTTTTATTGCACATAAATGACATTTTGTCTTAGGCACCAATTCATTATTACGCGAATTACAGACAGTATAGTCCATGATAGCTTTTTGTTTGACAAGCTCCCATAGGATACACAGTTTTTACAGCAGGTACGTCCCAATTTAATGATAATTTCTGGGTCAACAAGATATTTTCTTATCTCGATATTATTTAATCCTTTCAAATTTTCAAGGTTTGGCACGGAGGACTTGTCAACAAACAGCCTTCTTACGAACTTCCCGCATCCTTGTGTACGTTGATTGCCGACTTTTTGATGGAGAGGTCGATTCAGACGGTAGTTGATGGCGTCCCACAGGGATCGGTTCTATCTCCGACTTTGTTTTTGTTACATATAGATGACCTTTTGTTTTTTGCACCAATTCATTATTACGCGGATGACACTGCAGTCCATGATAAATTTTTGTTTGACAAGCTCGCAAAGATTACACAAACTCCAACAACAGTTCGGAGAGATTTAATTATCGGGTCACCATTTAAAAGTACTTAAATTACGACAACGTAATTATTAAATATTACTAAAATTCGAACCACGCAACACTTATTAAGGCTGCAGTGATTGTGTAAGCCTTAAGAGGTGACCAGATTAGAATAATTAAAAAATATCGAAATATAGTTTAACGGTGTTAAATCTAAGTGCATCATCCGATTAAAAATATTACCCAACTTGTTACCTTCTTATTGAGCCGTTTCCTAATTACTGATGATCTTGACCCCTACACCTATTGACCTGATCGTAAAACAGTACAAAACTATAACAGTAGCATTATAGGTTAATAATAAATAACCCAACCTCTCATTAAAACCTTCTAACTAAACTTATTTTTCTCTCTGAATTAGCTGACGTGTCTCAGACCTGCCAGAGAGTTTTTTTTCCGAAGATTGCGCGGACAGAACCGGAAGGCAACTTAAGTTTTTCGAGGCCTTTTTTTATCGGTCAGACCATCTGTAAACCCACGGCGCCGGCGGGATGCACGTTCATTAACCAATAGCATACCTCGTCCCTAACCTGTAAGAGAAAGCATTCGAGATTGAACACTTATACGTTTTGCTACATTATGTGTTTGACGGTTATACAAAAATGGCAGCCAATATGGAACCAATATATTATCAAGCACACACCCGCTTTTCATCAAACCTGGGTTGCGTGGTCCCAAAAACTAACACCTCATTCACTCAACGACAATTCTGGTTCATCGCTCCTAAAATATATAATGCTCTGAGTACTGACATAAAGTCAAGTAATTCTAATTCTCGTTTTATAACACGTGTACAACATTGGATTTTTGAAAGGGGACGAACGTACTTTAAAGAATTCATGAGTTCTTAACACTACATTTTAATTATTAATTTTTGCATTTCAAAATTTTCATTTCCATTTTTATTTCCATTTTTCTTTAAAATGTTGATATTTTTTTTCTCTTAGTTTTTCACTAAATTTTATTTATGTTTTAATTGTTTATATACTTATATGTTTTAATTTATATAGAACACTTGAGTTCTTAACATTTAATCTTTATTATTAATTTTTGTATTTCAAAATTTGAATTTTCATTTTTATTTCTACTTTTCTTTAAAATTTGATCTTACTTACTTATCTCTTTACTTTTAAGTATTTCTTAATTTTTTTTGGAATGTTTAATCATCTGTTTTAATAAAATAGTATTTAAATCTATTTAAAACATTAAATGTACGACTACCATAACACGGGCATTAGCCTAGTGTGGTAGCCAAGAAAACAAATATCTGTAACTAATAAAAAAATTTATGAAATAAAAAATAAAAAAAATTATTACTTATCATATAAACTGGAAAATAACTATGGAAACGGCCCCCATTTATTTATAATCATTTGGACAGAATGTTCGGTTTGGACCGGTAATCTAGTAGGGGTAGGTACTAGAGCGATTTATTATTTCCTTTTGCAGGTTAAAAACAAATTTCAAATTTCAAAAAATTATGTTACGTTATACGTGCGAACGTTACAACATCTGCCATTATACATCATGCGAATGTCAAAATATCGAACGCCTTTTATTATTATGTATGACTACTATTATTTATTGACTCCAAATCGAGTCAAAACCAAAAATGTGGTTTTTGCAATATCTTCCTTATTGCTAATAAAAGCCCACGATCTAAATAACCTACGTGACATTGAGAACGTTTCTCTGGAGTTGAGTTGACTCAACAATAATACCAGTATAAGGCCTATAATATTTTTGCGTATATCTGCTAAAAAAATATATCAAATACCTATTAATATTAATTTATTCGCCTGCCTATTGAGCCTCCCACTAGATAACCCATAAACCCGATATAGAGATGAATCGATGGAAACACTGAATATATTTATAATACTCACTAGTAAGTCTTACTTCCTTCTACGCAATTGGTCAGCTGAGCAGTTAATCTGAGTTCGATTCCCGTCCGTGGCTATTTTTTTTAAGTAAAACTTCTTTACGCACGCTTGACTTGGGGAGTAAGCTGGCGAATGCGTGACGAGAGCGTTACGAAAAGTGAGGCGAATGCTTCGTTTATTAGTGTAGCGGCAAGAGAGCGAGGTGCGAGCACACGTTTTCTTTCTCTCACAGCCAGTTACGTTAAACAGTGCAGGCCTATTGTATCACACTGTAGGAGCAAGAGAGAGCAGTGCGAGGCTATTTTATTTCTCTCTTCCTATCATATAGATTATAGATGGAGCAGAAGTTTTGCTTCAGTGGTGTGGTCTAAAGCACACTAGTTTTTTTAAATTTAATATTTTTGATTTATTTTTCAATTTTATTTCTCGTGATTTTTCTCTAGCATTTCAATTGTCCAGTTGATTAGTCAAACATCTCTGAAAAATTGAAATTTGAGTTGAATATGGGGTTATATGTAAACGTGGGTTCCGTGACAACTTAGTATCAACTCAACTCAACACTTCCTTGAAAAGCTATGAAAAAAATAGCCCTAATATAATAACCTAACCTAACCTATTTAACCACTTTTTTTTCATCACTTAATGACTTTTGAGCTGGGTTGAGTTGAATTGGGTTGAGTTGAATTTGGTTGAGTTAAGTTGAGTTGATTCTGAGTTGTCCGGTTACCGTAAAAGTGTACTCTCTGTCTGGTACAATACTCAGATTACAAATCGATCATCCAGTTAATTAGTGAGACATCTCCAAAAAATAGAAATTTGAGTTGAATATGCAGTTATGTATATGTATAGGTGTTCCCTCTATCTGGTACAATACTCAGATTATTCAGAAACACCACCAAATCAATTAAAATGCACAAAAACTTGTAGTTAAATAAACAAAAGAATTGATGCTTTGTAGGTTCAAACGTATTAAATATGCTACAAATGTTATTTTATAGCATATTTAATACGTAAAATACAGACACGTGTAGATAATATTTGATTTACGACGAGCATTCGAATACAGCTTTCCTCATTATCTCAAAACTTATGTGGAGTTGTCTGACTAATCAACTGTACGATCGATATGTATGTATATATTTTTAAATGACCGATTTGCATTCTGTTAGTTTCTCTCTCTGGTTTCAATCCTGGGATTGGTTTGCAGCAATTTCATCTATTCGTTTTTTCCACTCTTCCCTGTCTTGTGCGGCTCTTTTGAATTCTGCATATGATAAGCAGCGCACGTCCACCAGCAGGTCCTCCAGGTACTCTCGGCGTGGGCGTCCCCTAGCGTTTGTCCCCTCGGTCATACCCTCCATTATGGCATGCAAGAGGCCTTCTTGTCTTATTGCATGGCCGATCCATCTTGCGCGCCTTTCGGACAAGGTCCTGAGCAGGTGCCTTCCTCCTTCGATTTTTTGGAGAACCTCCTCATTTGTGATGTGGTCTCTCCAGGAAATTCCTAGTAGTCTTCTATAGGACCACATCTCAAAAGCCTCTAGTCTCCGTTTATCTCTTTCGGATAAGCACCATGTTTCGCAGCCGTACATCAAGATACTCCATACATAGGTCTTGATGAGGAGTATTCTCAGTTTCAGGTCTATATTATTCGATTCTATTATTTTCGACCTTTTATTGAATGCAAGCCTAGCCTGGTGTATACGGCTGTCGACCTCGCTCTTAGACCGACCGTCCCATGTTATTTTGCTCCCGAGGTACACAAACTCCTTGGTGTTCTTTAGTGGAACTCCTGACATCTCTACTCTCATCTGATGTTGCGTTCGGCCTACAGTCAGCAGCTTTGTTTTGTCTTTATTTATCCTCATGTTGTAATTATTTTGAAGAATGCTTTGCATGGTTGTTAAGGCCTCTTGCAGTTCTTCTTCGCTTTCAGCAACCAAAGCAATATCGTCAGCAAACCTTATCATATCCACCTTTTGCCCGTGTATCTTTACACCTTTTCTGTGACTCATTCTCTCCCTCAAGTCATCAATCGCACTTTGTATATATGCGTTAAAAAGAACAGGTGACAGAGAGCATCCCTGTCTCACCCCTTGTCTTATACTGGCTTCTTTTGTATCATTGTCACATCTAATTATAGCGGCCTCATTCTTGTATAGCGCCTGGATTATTCGTCTATCTCTATATTTGATGTCAATTCTCTTCAGAATCTCGAAGAGTCTTTTCCATTCTACCATACGTTAAGACTGTGTAAATTTTAAACGCACTAATATAAGGCCCGGTATAATCAGCCAGTCCGTATCCTTGCTACGGACGACATTCCTCGCTCCAATTTAAGCGTGCTAAATCTACCGCTCAAGCTTTGCTAAGCCGCGGAATAGTTCCCAATTTTGACACCGAGGCGCTAGCAGTCGTATTAACTCAGATCTGACATTTAATAAATAATATTTGAATACTTCTTACTGAAATTGCCTAATTTTACAAGTTTAGACTACTACATTAATCGATGACCGGCCAACCAGAATGAAACCAACTCAAAACCACCTCAGAAAGGTAATTAAGAGTGATGATAAAAAAGGGTTAAGTTAGGTTAGGGTTACCAACTATTTTTAATTTATTTTTTCATTGTTTTTAATGACCTTTCTGAGTTGGTTTCAATCAATCATTCAATAAATCAATCAATCAACAAATCAATCAAAAATAGTCTGATAAATAATAACTAAAATCGCATATAGCACGATGCTGATTGAAGTGGGGAAGTTTATGAAAATTCAACTCATAAATTAAGCCCACCTAAAAATAAACCAAACCACACACATATACAAACAGTAGAGAGCATAGACAGTAGATTTGTTTTTCAAAGAAAAAAAGAATCATTCCTCTACTATTAAATTCATAGACAATTCATACATATTTGTACAGCGCCCTTGAGGTGATTTTCCACGAAAACGGCGCTATATAAATTAGCCAATTATTATTATTATTATTAATACACATAATATTGGTGACATCTAGGCTTTCGACCTGTACACGGATTATGTTCCAAGCCGTGCTAAGTTCGACATTACTACCAAGCCGAGCTTATAATAACTGATTACCGGGCCTAAGTGCCAATTTGGCGTACATATAAATAATAATATTAAAAGTAAAGATGCTTTGTCGAGACGAAACGAAAAGATGCCGAGACGAAAACTTTGGAATAAACGTGAGAAACTATAGAAATAAAATTAACAACTAAGACGGAACAAAGAATTTGACAGACAAACAAACATATCGTAAAATTAAATAATTTTTAATGCTTCCTAAATCCTTGGAGAAAGAGTGCGAGTTTTATACTAGGAAATATTAATATGCCCGCTCTTAAGTCATCAATCAATCAATCTATCTACATCTGGGTGTATCGAAATAATTTTATTTTGAGAATCTAAAAATTATTGTTTTCAACCTCACGTCTGTCCCGGGAAAAATAAACCCTTGTTTTGTAATGCCATTTTAACCCTTATGTACGTACATAAACTGTACGAAAGACAAGCTCAAAATCACTTGCGCCAATATCAATTTGGGAACTACTTCTACTTCTCTGAATGCTTTCAGATGAATGTTCTGTGATATTTGTGGGTCACTTTTCGCAGCTGTTAACCCTTTCTCATCCAAATTAATTCCTACAGATATAAAAAATAAATAACATATGATTACGTGTACTTGAAATATTTGATTTTTTTTTTTTAACTGATAGTTTAGGAAATATTCAACGTCATTTTAAAACGAAAGTGGTTCTGAGAGGTAAATGATGTATAAATATAAAAATGGACCATTTTCTAAGAAGAATATTAAAAACAAATACATCAATAATTAAATACAATATCCTGTCTACTTATCACTTGGAGGTATTATTGATATGTTGTTCTTCTCATCAAAACACATAATAAATATATATGTTATCAGATTAAATAGTCATACAAAATAGTCAAATAGGGATGCCAAAAATAAATTTTATATCATTGTTTTTGTTGTATTTTCACCATAATATGAAAGAAGGTACATATTACTGTAAATGTTATATATTTAAAAAAAACATAGATACCTTGCCCGTTTTAATACTGCAATTCCCTCGGATCATAGCTTTTCAAAGGGCGTGATCAACGATCCTCGTTTACGATACGAAGTGTGTACGCAATGCAGCCAACGCAATGAAAAAAATCAAGGAAGAATTTACTTAATTATTTGTAAAAAACCGCAAATAAATTGGTTCAGTAGTTATTTTCAAATTTCACGTCATTTTAAAATGACTCTGGTTGAGAAAGGGTTAATGGCGAAATAATAATATTTAACATTTTCAAAAGGTCATTATCGCTTTAAAAACTCATTTAAATTGTTTTTTTTTCACGTTGTTAATATGTTTACATTTAAAATGTCATCCCACGTTCAACAGATCAAGGGACAAACTATACTATGTATTTTATGGCATATTTTTTTTGCAATGACAAACAACTGGTAACAACAAACCAGCAACTACAATAACTGTGAGAGTTGGTCAATTAATTAGGCTATAATTTTATTGGTAGTGACGAACACGCTCGTATCATTGTCCAAGTTATAGTTAACCTTCAATGGGCCCTATACACTGCCTATAATTCTGACCGACACTTTGGGGGCCACCGAAACAAGAATACAATCATACAAAGTGGGTTGAAAGTTTACAATACGACGTATGTAGGTGGTTCCTAGTTCCTACCAGACGTGTAACAAGGTTTCGATCTTGAACTTTAGGTGTCGTCTTGGCCAAGGCCCTGTTTTTCGCATGGTTTTAAAATGTAACATAAAAAAAAAAAATGGTAATCTGTTGGGGCAAGGTCCGGGGAGTACGGTGGATGTTTTAGACATTCCAATTGAAGCTCCTCTAATTTGGTAGCCGTCTGTTGTGCAGTGTGTGGTCTAGCGGTCAACGCGCGTTTGTTGATTTGCTTCACTCAATTCGTGAGGTACCCACCTTTCAAGCTTTTTCACCTTCCCAATTTGCTTCAAGTGGATTAAAACAGTTTTATCACTAACACCGCAGCCTGAAGCTAACTCGGACGTGGTTTGCGATGGATCCGCTTCCACAATAGCCTTCAATTCTTCATTATCAACTTTGGTCTCCGGCCGTCCACGGGGCTTGTTCTGCAGGTCGAAATTTCCAGAACGAAAACGTTGGAACCAAAAACGAACCGTGTTTTCTTTTGCGGCACCGTCGCCATACACATCATTAATCCTTCGAGCCGTTTCTTCAGCACTGGTGCCACGGTGGAACTCGTACTCGTAAATAACGCGATATTTCAAGTTTTCCATTTTGTAAACTAAGTGACGCAAAGAAAAAAAACAATTAAGGAAAAAACAAATGAATTATAATTTTCGAAACACAAATACATGAGTAAATAGCTGCATAAATTTTAATTTGGAATTCCTAACCAAAGAGAAGATATTTGAGATCAAAGTTGCCAGTACGGCAAAACGCCAATTTCATATGTAAGGACCTTATATTAAAAAAAAAACTATACATCCGATTTGCATGCATCAAGTCTTGTCAACTGTTCGAAAATTCAATCTCTATGACACCATGCAGGGAATTTTTTTTTAATAAATTTTTTATATATATTTTTTGTATTTTTTTTTATTTGGCATCGAAAAATACCTATAATCCCAAATTTTTACCTTCCCCCCTCCACCTTTCATTTTTTAATCGCGATTTTAGTATTTTTGTATGAACAAATTTAACCGTCTTTCGTATTTCAAACAGAACGCAATTATTTATGTTGTTGAATGACAGGTGGCGCTACGTCCGCCTCATCGAACTGTCATCCAAACATGCGCAAGACATTCACGAGAAGCGTCGCGTCATTTTGATATTTCATTCGGCCACATGTTCTCACGTGGGAAAACCGTCGAGCTTATTTGTGTTGGCTAAAAACGGACTGACAAAAAATATCGTACACTCATTTGCTCTTCGAAATTAGTATTTATTTTCTTTATTTCATTTTCCTACTTAAGTTGGTGTTTTTTGTTTTTGTTTTTATCGGCGGTCGTCGTCTACAGCGCTCCATTCCTCTTCTGTCATAGATCCCATCCCCAGACACTTAAAATACATTCGTTATTTTTATTTAACAACCAAAATATTCACTAGAAATAATTTATATGGCAGAACAACGTTTGTCGGGTCAGCTAGTAAGCCATAAAGTTTGTCTGACACCTATGTCCTGTTCACACCGTGTCTTATTCATCGTACATCCGTCTTGATTCTAGATAATAACATCAATAAAATATATCATTAACTGCCTCCAACGCTTCGTAATTTTTTGTCATATTAACCTCCAACGCATTTTATAATAATAATACTTACAATATATGCTAATGCTTCCGTCTCTCAAACGGTGTTAATTTTTTAAGTGCGAATTCAACCAAGGCGAGTAACAAAAGCTACATAATTAAATAAAAAATTAAATTTCCTCAGGCGGACGGACACTGATGATATAAACCTATTTGCTAGTCCCAGGGAGGGATCATCTGCACGTCATCGACGATTCTTTAAAAAGCCGTTCATAAAAATCTTCTTTCTCACATAATATCTTGTATGAAAACGAAAAAGACATAAGATACTAGAACGACGAATTTAAGATGAAGCCATGCGAACTAATGCAACATCATACAAAATTCATGTGTTTTTCGTTTAAAAATTTGATTGCTTAGAAAGATTATAGATGCTAGAGCACATCTTGGCCGAAATAATCGAGTATTTTTAAATAAGTCTTTTGTAAGTCTGGAAAAAAAATATGTATCAGGCATCTAAAAAATACTTTAATATGCAAAATCTGGTACTAATAAATTTATTTTCAGATTAAGTTTTTTTATGTAGTGTGGTAAATTAAGTTTAGAAAATAATAGAAAAACATTTTAATATTTGTGCCAGAATTTAAAAATTAAAACAAAACAATGCTATTTCGCGCTGTTTTTTTCGGCATGAAACAAAGCGGGCGGCGTTCAACGAATTTGGATTTGATCATTAAACCTTACGCCGTCCGCTTAAAGACGACATGTGCATTTTGCATTAGTTAATTCCCCGCCACGGTGGCGTATGGATGTCCCTAGACTCTAAAGCCTCGATGACACAGAGCGAGTTTACAAGCTACTATCTACTAAGTTTAAAAGCGGATAAATCGGCGAGTGAGTATGACATGATGACACACAAACCTGTCCACTCGCTCAGTAGCGTAGGAAACTGAGCTTGCAGTTGCGCTGCTAGCGCCAGTAGCGAGAATAACGAAGCCTGCTTGAACTAATTCTGTCAGATGTTTGACAGTCAAAATCAGCTGATTATTGGCAGCCATTTTGAAAACATAATTAAACCAATCACGAGTAAGCGTGTGGCGAGTAAAGATGACGACCTTTCAACTTTTTTCGTAGATAGTCAACAATCTGCTACTTAGCAAGTAACACGATGACACAGAGCGAGTTTACTAGCAGATAGTGAATTTCCCAGATAGTAGCTTGTAAACTCGCTCAGTGTCATCGACGCTTAAGTCGCTTTAAGACTCGATTGCAATCGATTTTTAATTTTCTTGTTATTATAATAAACAATGCGTGAAAAAGGAGCTAATGTTTTTTACAGCCCTTTACGAAATCAACCTTTAAAAAAACTCGCAAATGCCTTATCCAATCTTTCCAAAAAAGTCTTCTTGAGTATTTTTAAATCCCTCACAAAAAGAGGCGGGGATTCCGATATCGAATTATTCAAGGACTAGTGGATCACCTTGATCATATTTCCTATATACATTTCGCGAACGCATGTTACATTTGAGTTGTAAAATTATTATGGTTTTGCAAGCTATAAAAACGAGCAAAAAATTAATGGCTTTATTATTATTTCATAAAACGCACACTGTGATAATAAAATTCGCACAGGATGAGGTAGAAATTTAACGTTAATTACGCATACTGTGGTAATAAAATTCGCACAGGATGAGGTAGACATTTAACGTTAATTACATACTAAGTCGTTAATAATGTGAATAAATTATAATTTATATGATGTTATCGTTAAAGTATAAAGGTTTCTGACTTACGAATATTTTAGATTTGTAACATGTCGAATCCAAATGTCACGTAATGAAACGGTGAGATGACCACCCAATTTTGATTATTCGAATTTTGCAACACTTGAAAAAGAAATCGATTTGAATATTGGAATAGAAACTCAATTTTAAATATTGGAATTTTTAGAACACTTGAAAAAGAAATCGATTTGAATATTGGAATAGAAACTCAATTTTAAATATTGGAATTTTTAGAACACTTGAAAAAGAAATCGATTTGAATATTGGAATAGAAACTCAATTTTAAATATTGGAATTTTTAGAACACTTGAAAAAGAAATCGATTTGAATATTGGAATAAAAACCCAATTTTAAATATTGGAATTTTAAGAACACTTGTGGATGTAGGTACTTATTGATACTACGTTATTAATATAAATATTTTATGTATTTCTTGGGAAATAAATATGTAACAATTTAATTTTCAATATACATTTGTTAGGGAACATGAACTTTGTTTACGAAATAATAACTACTCCGAGTTTACTAACCATCTAATAGAGATAGGCCATAGCTTCAAAAAAGAAAAAAACTAAGTTTAAACATTGCAATGTAAATTCATTTTTTAATTTGTGCGCATTAGAAACTTTAGAAATTAACAAAAAAAATAAATTTCTAAATCAATTTAGTTAATAAAATAATAGCACCATATAAATCACCTCTACTTATTCCATGTAATGTTGACTCCTCCCACCATTCTCCACCACCTCCACCAAAATCCCTCCTCGCACTACCCCTGCCTAATTAATTTTTGTACTTGTATAGAATTTTAAGTTTGCTCGTGAATGACACGTACGTGTCGAAACCGGTCGCAAAAATTTTAAAATTAAAGTAACAAATGTACAATGAAAATTAAAACTCTTCAAAACAAAAATAAATATTTTATAGAAGAATAGTCACTTGTCACCCATCAATATAAAGTCTGGTCCATAGCTTCGTCATTTGCCTTGGCAGTCCCATAACAACATTCAATGTTTGTCATCAACAGCATAAATATTGTCAACTTTTGTTGTGTTTCGAGCTTCCCATGTTCGACGGAAAACATTTCCTAAACATTCCATCCCGGGTGAAGCGGGAAGGTAGGCGGGGGGGGGGGGGGGGGGGGGGAATGTTCATTTTTTGACAGATGCCGCGCAATGCGGTCGTGTATGGAGAATTAACGGAACGGCCGTTTGTGGTTATGTGCAAAGAGCGGGCATAATCACGAGTTTAAAATATTATTATACTTAAATATAATAATAAAAATATTTGATAATAAAATTGTAATATAATATAAAATATTTATAATTATTCTGTTTTTGACGTAAATATTTACGCACTGCATGCGTCGACACGTCCTTATCGTAGACCACAAGCCAAATTGTGTGTGATCGCGCGAACTTTGCACCAATCTTTCAACCGTGTTTAGTGTTTTAACAAACGGAGGAGACGGAAAACAAAAAAACTTTGATGTGATGTTTGATGGACTTTCACGGCAAATCGCGACAAATGTTTGGGCTCTGGACCTGCCTTAATACGAAACAAGTTAGGACTTAAATATGTTCATTTCGAATGTTCTATGCATTAAAATCGAATGCATTAAAAGTGTTGAAAAAAATATACAAAAAAATGTTTTAAGAGGTTATTAAATAATCCATAAGCCGCCGCATTTTTAAGCACAGATTATGGAAATCACACTTCATTTCAACAACTATTTACGTACACAAAATAGTTATTAGGTTCTTAGTTTAGGTAAAAAATTAGTTGTTAAATAATATTTGAATTTGCTTTGTTAGTTATACTTAAATAAATATCTAATGCAATTTCTGAAGATAAGGAAATTGTGAATATTACATAATTTTGTAATATTTTTTATTAATTGTTAAACAAAAATTGAATTTGTCTTGCTAATTATATATACATAATATCTAATACGATTTTTGCAGATAAGGAAATTGTGAATATTACAAAATTTTGTAATATTTGTTTATTAATGCATAATTTTGATTTTAATTCTCAATGTCAATTTCATAATACAGCTAACTCTCAGTTTTTGGGTTTAGCGTGTTACCGGGACGTTTCAAAAACCAAATTTTTGATTATAATACAGACATTGCGTTAAAAAAATCATTTTCTCAAGGTATCCTACTTTTCTTGATTGTGCACTGAATCAATTCGCTCTCTTAGTTATAAAGTTATTTTAGAAGTGAAATCTTCTTTAGCATCGGTGTGATTTGAAACTCGATGAAACGAAAAATAGCGACACTAAAAAGAGATTAAACACATACATCTATGGGATTAAGCCTACGGGGGAATGAGATAGTATAATCGATCTCCTCTTCGTGTGGTGCTCGTAGCCTCCCCACTCTTGTCTACTTTAGTTTTCTGAAGGTTTCACTTCTACCGCGTGTGAATTGCACACTGATTTTTTTTTAGTTAATGATTCCTTATCGGTAATCGACGGCCCTCGTGGTAAAGGGGTAAGGCTCTCGACCAGCGATCCGGAGGTAGCGGGCTCAAACCCCGGTGTACGCAAGTAAATTTTATTTGATTGATTTGTGTTATTTCACAATTTAATTATTTAAAAATAATATGACTAACATTTGCCGTCTTACATCATTCTGGTGTAAGACCACCATTCAAAATGGCAACTGCTTGAAATGTCTTTAGCCGATAGATCTTTCTAGATCTGAATAGCCAGTTACTTCCCCTCCCTTCCCCTCCCTTCCTCTCCCCCACCACCATCCCCTCTCCGCTACATTCAGCCTCACAACATACCCAAGTTGGGGATGCCATAGTTTCAATAGCTCCAGGAGTTTGGGAGCAGTTTAGACTCCTGTACGGTATTCACGTAAAAAATGCGTGTCAACTATTACCGTTCGACAATGTTTTTTAAACTTTGTATTTTTTTCAATACTAGCTGAAGTTCCCGGCGGTGCCCGGGCTTTACACAGAGTTTTCCAAATCAAACGTAGGCAGTGATCTTCCTTCGCATACAAATAAAATCCACACCGCCCCTTTGGCAGCCCGCTCGTCCACCACGTATACTGACATTCTCCTTTATATGTATATTATATATTTCAACCAATTTACACAAAACCTAAACCTAAATTTTCCTCACTTTATCTATTGGTGAAAACCGCATGAAAATCCGTTCAGTAGTTTTTGAGTGTATCGCGAACAGATAGACAGACGCGGCGGAGGACTTTAATAATATGTGGAGATTATTTTGTTTAAATATTTTTTTTCCACGATCGATCACGATAAATCGAGAGTCCGGTGTATTTTGTTTATATTTGAATTACATTATAATTTAATGGTTTTATGCACATATATTCCAATTATTATTTTGTCATTTCCAAGCACGTATTATATTTTATGTTTTAAAGTAAATTGTCAAATTTACATAAACGAAATTCAAAATGCCGATTATTAAGAGGAAAATTTTCTTAATTTTTTTGAATAAATTTAGTTGTTATTATTTTAAGTTTAGTAGGTATTGTTTAATTTTTTTTGTTATTTTTTTTTAATAAGTATTATTAGATTGCTTTAGATATTTTTTCCTTTATTTATTACTAACTGAAGTCCCGGCGATGCTCGGGCTTTACACAGGGTTTTCGAAATCAAATGTAGACAGTGAACTTCCTTTGCATACAAATCAAATTCACACCGCCCGCTTTCCAGCATGCAGACATTCTCCTTTATACATTATATATTTCAACCAATTTACAAACACAAAAACTTGACAAATTATATACCTAAATCTTCCTCGTGAATCACTCTATGTATCGGTGAAAACCGTATGAAAATCCGCTCAGTAGTTTTTGAGTTTATCGGAGAACAAACAGCCAGACGCTGCGTATGACTTTAATCCTACTAATATTATAAGCCGAAAATTTTGTATGGATGTATGTATGTTGGTTACTCTTTCGTGCAAAAAATACTTAATGAACTTTAAAAATTCTTTCACTAATAGAAAGCTGTATTATTTGCGAGTAATATAGACTGTGTATATTTTTATTTTATTTATTTCAAGAATTTTGTTTATACATTACAAATGATTACAATATGCAAGGTTATAAAAGAAATCATATTTTATTTTACTACTCCATAAGTTGGCTGCAGGAGCTCGTGTTTATGGGAGGAGTATTTACATGAAAAAAAATAATAATGTTCTAATGAGAGGTGTAAACCATTATCAAAGAACTTATGAAATAAATACCAACATTATTTTAGATTTTTTTTTACATGAGCTCCACACAGGAGGCCCAGAGGAAAATAATTTCCCTCAGGGCCTATGTCATCTTTGGGGATGCTGTGTGTAGGGTTTTTTTAAATGAAAGGAAGGAGAGGAGAGTTCTGGGAAGGAAAAGGGTTTAAGGGGTGGGTAGGAATATGGGGTTCAGTGTGTCCAGGTCATCCGCCTCCAAGACCTAGACAAACCTCACCCCCATGGACCCGGGCACCCCTGCTAAATCACCAAACGTAGCGAACCACTTAGGGTGACCTGTGGCAGAGGTGTTGGTTATCCAATAAAGGTTCCCGGGGCGGCGGTACCCATTCCCGCCTCCCAAATTATAAATAGGTACACAATTTAGAAAAAATAGTTATAGAAGGACAATAACAGTACATATTTTTTAAAATATTAAATATTACAGTTTAAGTAAGTGTAATTTTCATTAAGGGTACAATACATCATTATCCAATTTCAGGGACTTAATTTGCTTTTTGAATTATTCATATTTCAGTATTTCTGTTATACTAATTTTGTTTTTAGACAATTTGTACCATCTTACACCTAAATACAAATAGTGGTGCTGAGCCGTGGTCGTTCTAAACATAGGGATGGCTATTAAGCCATTAGTTTAAAATCTATTGCTTATGCTATCTGAGGGGTGAATTTTTTGAATAAAATATTCTTTATGAATTTGATATAAGGCGTTTCTCTTATACAATTCTGTGATAGAGGGTACATTAAATTCCCGAAATATCTCTATAGTAGGGAAGTCGTATGGTTTCCTAAGGATGATTTTTATAATTATTCTTTGAATTATAATTATGGGCCGTAAGGAAGCCTTGAAGGCCTCCCCACCCAATAATGCCGTACTGTAATAAGGACAATTTTCATAGTTTTCTTGTTTAAAATATTTCGTATGTTATAGAAAACATAGATTAGTTTTCCTATTCTTTCCACAATGAGATATGATCTTTCCATTTAACATTGGTAAGCTCTGGCGTTATGAAATTATTTATTATATGTTTATTGTCCAGACGAAAAGCAAAGCGTTGCTTAGTAACTATAAGTATTTATTTAACGTGCGCTGTCATTTTGCTATTAGTTTAGGTTACTATGGAGATCCCTTTGATAGTTAAAATTATACCAATATCATAAATGCGAAACTGCGTGTGTTTGATTGTTACGTTTTAATAGGTGGCACGCGAGCTGTTTGAAAAATGAATGTAACGGGTATGGTGGAGTGGGAATGGGGAAGGTGGAGGGAGGCGTAGTGGGAACCCCCCTAATACTATGCGAGCGAAGCCGGGGGCAAAAGCTGGTTTATAATATACATAAAGATATGTTGAGATTTTGATAATAATTGACTTGCACCATTATTATTTTCTCACTAGGAAAAATAACTATACCTGGTACTATAAAATATTTCGCTAAGAGTTAATATTTTACTACCTGTAATAATAATATTATCCTCATTGGTTTTATTATTCAAGTTTAGCAGAAGTTAAACCTTCAACTTTACCCACAATACATCAAACTATGCCCATCGTAAAACTAATTACTTACTAATAACTAAAAACATATCATTTTTTCCCTCTACTATTAAACTATTATAAATTTATTACGTTTTCTGAGTATTGCCCTGGAATGTCCACCTTTGGCGTTAGCTGTGTTTAGTTACCAGAAAAAAATTACAAGTGTGCAGTTCACACGGGGTAGAAAAATAAAGTATTTATTTTATCACTTCAGAAAATTAAAGTATTTATTTTATCATTGAAGAAGATAACGATAATAATCTAACCGAAAATATGAAAGAGAACAAGACACAGAAAGCAGAAAAAAAGACAATGGTCGCAACTGGTACTCGAACCCAGACCTCTTGTCTAACCGGGACGTGCGCGCACCAATTTCGCTACTGCTCCCTTCTGTCAAGCCGTCATAATAGTCAATTTTATATGGGTTCGAGTACCAGTTGCGACCATTGTCTTTTTTTCTGTTTTCTGTGTCTTGTTTAGATTATTATTGTTACCTTCTTCTTCAATGATATATTACATTGATGGGAATAACCTTCAAAAATTATAAAAGAGAGTTTTTCTTATAAAAAAATTAATATATATTTTTTAATTTTTTATTATTATTGTACAACAGAATACTTCCAATTACAATACAATTTAGTTACCCTATCAGCATTTAGGCAAGTGACTCTTCAATAATATTTTGAAGGCATATAAGCATTTACAGCGCTCTTGAGGCGATTTTTCGCAAAAACAGCGCTATATAAGTTGTCCAAATTTATTATTATTATAAAGAACAGCCACTTACATCCAAAAGTAGACAAGATTGGGGAAGCTGCGAAGCACCGCACAAAGACGAGACCGATTATTCTATTTCATTCTCTCGCAGGCTAAATCCTAGAGATGTATGTATATTTGTCTCTTTTTAGTGTTGCTTTTTTGTTTCATAGAGTTTCAAATCACAACGATGCTAAATAAGTTTTCACTTCAAAAAGCCTTTGACTCTGAGCAGAAACGAGCGGTCCGTTTGATAGATTCCTCTATCTTAACAAACGGATTGCAATCTTTACAGCACAGACGTCAGGTAGAAATGCTATCCTTGTTCTACCGGTATTTCGATTAAAGATGCTCCAAGGAACTAGCGTCATTGATTATTTATTCACCGTTGGCGGGAAACTAGCCCACTAGTTGAAAAGCTAGCCCAACATTTGGGTCGTTTCTACGACTTGTTCTTGAGTTCAACAGCTCGGCTGTGGAACGATTAGCCGGCCTCTGTGTATCCTCCCTCGTCAACAAGGGTCTCTTCAAGACCCATGTTCACTCCTTCCTCTCCTCAAAAAGACCCTCCCCGCAGCAACTTCAGATAATGACGTTGACCGTAAGGGAAATTATTTTCCTCAGGGCATCCCGTGTGGAGTTAAATGTAAAAAGAAGATCTGATTAGCTGGAAGCTAGACACTTCCCAACCTTCCTCTTTCACGTCTCCTTCCCTTCCCCACTTCATTAAGCCCCACAACTTTCTTCAATAAATTGTGTTTGCCATAGGGCGCTTTTATAAGTCTTCCGGTTTCTCCCCTCATTTCTTTAATACGAGTGAAAGAGATGCAAGAAAATTATTATTTTTATCCTTTGGAGGAAGCAGACATACGTTCATCGTCTGTCTCACTATTATTTAGTGTGTAAGAAAGAGATGCAGAATTACTGTAATACTTTTTTTGTGTCGTTGCCGTGCCGTAACCGTGAGAATTATAAAAAAGCCCTCAGTCCCACAGGCTCCGGGCAGTTGGCAGTCTTTTTTTTACATTAACTCCACACAGGAGGCCCTGAGGAAAATAATTTCCCTCGGGGCCTATGTCATCTGGGATGCTGTGTGGAGGGTCTTTTTGAGGAGAGGAAGGAATGAACATTGGTATTGAAGAGACCCTTGTTGTAGGAAGGAGGAAACACAGAGGCCGGCAAATCATTCCACAGCCGAGCTGTTGAACACAAGAACGAGTCGAAGAAACGACCTGTTCTCATGTGACAAATGTCAACTGTGTACAAATGTTAAGCACGCGTTTGGCGTGTTTCCGGACTAAGCACCGGTGCCGAAGGGATCAATGATGCTAGTTCCTCGGAGCATCTTCCATTGTAATACCGGTAGAACCTCTAAAGATTGCAATCCGTCTGTTAAGCCTTGTGCACATGTTCACATAAAAAAAACATGTTGATTACCAAGCAACGATTTGGGTGGTGGGAATGGGTACCGCCGCCCCGGGAACCTTTATTGGATAACCAACACCTCTGCCATAGGTCACCCCAAGTGGTTCGCTGCGTTTGGTGATTTAGCAGGGGTGCCCGGGTTCATGGGGTGAGGTTTGTCTAGGTCTTGGAGGCGGATGACCAGGACATACTGAACCCCAGATTCCTACCTACCCTTTAAACCCCTTTCCTTCCCAGAACTCTCTTCTTCTTTCCTTAAAAAAAAAAAACCCTCCACACAGCATCCCCAAAGATGACATAGGCCCTGAGGGAAATTATTTTCCTCAGGGCCTCTGTTCAGCTCATGTAAAAAAAAAAAAACGAACTTAGGTCGATTGGAAGAAATTACCACCTGGCAATAATGGTGGGTTTCATAGTGAATTTTTTAATAAATTATATAAAATGTATCTTCTCTAACAGTAAGACAAATATTTTTTTATCGAAAATTAATGTCTACAGATATCTACCATTTTCGGAAATCCATATTTTTTAAATGAGGCATGTCATTAACATATTGTAACATTAAATATCTTGGTGTGCAGGAAAATGTCAAATAATAGTCTGTAATCTGTATATCACGGTTTATTGATGATTTCAACACAATTTGACATAACTAGCGGTTCAGTTCTCTTTTTCTTTCCCTCCATAAACGGAACTCTCCTTCCCATCGCAACCGGAACCCCCTCCTCTTCTTCTATTTCTGCTAGGCTGCTAATTCCGTCCCATTGCTGGTCACATATATATAAATGGGTGTTATAATATTTTTATATTGTCGCTATATAAAGCTGAAACACCACCAATATTATGACAAATTATACAGAAGAATTTGAAATATTTTTCTGTTGCTAAAAATGATTAAAATCAAATTAAAAACATGCCAATTTTTGCGGATATCTTTACGAGTTCAAAACTGGATTTTTTAAGGTCGTGAAACTTTGCTTATGTGGTGGCGTTGTATTAATTATTATAATGAACAACTGTTTTTAAAAATGTAATACTACGCACTGGAAAATTCACTTGCCAAGTGCTAAATAAAAAGGATATGAAAAAGGTCTACTATGCGTTATGTCATTCTCGAATTGAATATGGAATCATGGGATGGGGATCTGCTGCAAATACGTACCTACACAGCATGAATACGATTCAAAAAGGAATAATAAACACCATATTGAAAGTACCAATTAGAACGCCTTTAGTTGAAATTTTCAATAGCTTTGACGTACCAAATGTACAACAAATATATATTATTGAAGCTCTTCAAAAACAATTAATCCTCTACTAGACCGTGTATGCATAACACTAGATCGAATAAAAATGATATAAAAAATATTCCAAGTTATAAAACCACATTTGGACAAAGAAACTATATATACTTTGCAACAAAACTCCATAACATCCTTCCCCAAGACATAAAACTAATAAAAAATCCAATTGAATACAAATCAACAATAAAAATATGGCTTAAAGAGGTCAATGAGAAAACCCTAGCGAAGACGCTAAAAACGACATAGAAGACAAAAGAACTATATTTAAATAACTTTAGTCCGCCTCGGCACAGGACCCCCTAGTGAGGAGGACTAAGAAATACAATATTTTGTACTTAATTTCACATTGCATTTTGTATGTAAAATTTTTTTATATAGTCGCTTTAATAAAAAAATAAAAAAATAATAAAAATTGTCTGCCGATCGACACACTTAACTTTGCAGTCGGCGGAAACATCAGTGTAGATTTAGTGGATATTTTTTTGGTTCATGTAGCGATGGGCATTATAATTGGGATGTGCATCTCGAGATAATCGATTCTAATTTATTCGGCAGAATAATGAATCCGTAATTGAAGGATTTAGTCAATGAAGAGATAAACGTAGAAGTGTCGCGGGTGTGTCCGTGCGCCCGAAATTATAGTAGTATATAATAGTTAATTAAATGAAGACAATATTAGCGAAACTCAATCGAAAATGTGGAGACGGAAAAATCAGAAAAAGATATTGGCACCTCTGGGACTCGAACCCAGGACCTTCTACTTACATGGCAAGTGCTCTACCAACTGAGCTAAGGTGTCTGTATCAAATTCAGTCACTTTTAACTGTATCATACTTCGACTAAGAACTACCAACATTATCTTCATTTTCTTAACCCACATATATTGGCTGTTATCTTTCTATATTTATTATATTTATGCCCGAACTAAATGCTATGTAGATATCGTCTGGATAATTTTTTTCCATTTTATTTTTAATATGCGACATCTATTGACTTTTTTGCAAGTCTAGGATGAATTTTTATTTTTTAACTTTTAGCTTTATGAGTAAAACCTCAAATTATAATATTTAATTAAATGAAGACAATAGCATTTAGCATTTAGTAATCTTGCAATCATATATAAAGATAGCAGCCAATAATATGTGCGTTAAGAAAATTAAGATAATTTTGGTAGTTCTTAGTCGAAGTATGATACAATTAAAAGTGACTCAGTTTGATATAGACACCTTAGCTCAGTTGGTGGAGCACTTGCCATATAAGCAAAGGATCTTGGATTCGAGTCCCAGAGGTGTCAATATCTTTTTCTGTCTCCACATTTTCGATTTAGTTTCGATAATATTGTCTTCATTTAATCAAATATAATAGTTTTTGAAATCAAGAAATAAGTGTTATTTTTAATTTTTTAAACTTTATAAGTAAAATCTCAAATTATAATATTTAATTAAATTAACACAATATTAGCGAAACTCAATCGAAATCTGGAGACAGAAAAATCAGAAAAGATATTTGCTCCGCTGGGACCAATATCTTTTCTGATTTTTCTGTCTCCAGATTTCGATTGAGTTTCGCTAATATTGTGTTAATTTAATTAAATAAGTGTTAATTTGATATTTCACATTTAATTTCATTCGAAATTACGAAAACACCGACTTTTAAATCATCAAAAGAAATTAAAATAAGGGGCCATTCATAAATTACGTCACACATTAAGGGGGGGGGGGGGGTTAAAATTGCAAAGTGTGACGTCAACGGTTGTTTCACAATGGTGACGATGTTCGACAGGGACGGGGGGAGGGGGTCAAAAATCATGAAATTCGTGTGACGTAATTTATGGATAAGCCAACAAAACGATTTTCAAATTTTGGCAGATCCTTTGTTCCAATTTTAGCAGATCCTTTTTCTAATTTAACCAGAACTCATCAAGGCAAGTTTCGCGCGGTTTTCGAAATATCGAGAGAGGATAGGTTACGTTAGTATTAATTTTATTAATTTTTGGGGATCGCTGGCAACGGTTAATATGCACTTTTTTTTTAAAAAACCTTTTGAATCACCTAATTTACATTAAAAGGCATTAACTATTTGCATTGGGGGAAGTGGAAAATATTTCATTCTAAATTTCATTACGTAAAATTAAAATTAGCTTTCGTCTTGTGAGATTGTACGCCAGAATCACAAACCATGTTACACAAACCTAGCGTAGCCGCTAAACTACTTGAAAACTGGGATGTTTTTCTTGCCTTGACGCGAGTAGGCGTTATAAAGGGGCACTTTCTTTTGTATCACAAACCATGTTACACAAAAATATTTTCCACTTCCCCCAATGCAAATAGTTGTCTTTTAATGTAATTAAGGTGAATCAAAAGATTTTTTCAAAAAAAAGTGCGTATTAACCGTTGCCAGCGATCCCCAAAATTTACCTTAATATTTTACTTTTCTTCAATGCTCTGTTTTGTTTTGTCAAGGAACTTGCGATTTGCTGTTCAGTGGATTTAGTGGATTTAGTGGAAGCATTAACCAAGGATATAAAGGTTGTTATGTTCTACCTCCGCACGTTTTTGATTTTACCAATTTAAATAACAAATGACGTAAACGACCAACAAGCAGTTTTACGTGATTAAATTTGGAAATGAAGTTTAGCCATTTTTGACGTTGCATTTGCTGCATAGTAATAGTTGTTTTTGTCTGTGTCCGGTTGGTGCACGAATTATCTGTAAGAATTCTAAAATACGACGGAAAAATAAGAAAAAAAGCTTTGGGGATTTTACTTTGTGGTTTTTCTGAGGAAATGTTGTTATTCTAATTAGATTCAATTTGGGAGGCGGGAATGGGTACCGCCGCCCCGGGAACCTTTATTGGATAACCAACACCTCTGCCATAGGTCACCCCAAGTGGTTCGCTACGGCCGGTGATTTAGCAGGGGTGCCCGGGTTCATGCGGTGAGGTTTGTCTAGGTCTTGGAGGCGGATGACCAAGACACACTGAACCCCAGATTCCTACCCACCCCTTAAACCCTTTTCCTTCCCAGAACTCTCCTCTCCTTCCTTTTCCTAAAAAAAAACCCTCCACACAGCATCCCCAAAGATGACATAGGCCCTGAGGAAAAAAAAAAGATTCATTTTACCTGAAATGATCGACTTAAAATCGTGTCATTTTTTTTACGAGCTTTTGGTATATAATTTCTATATCTAGGGATGGTTAGGTTAGGTTAAGTCTGTTTGTTTTTCTTTTACAATAAATCCACACATGAGGCCTCGAGGAAAATGATTTAACTTTTTTAACGATTTTTTTTTTTTTAAATTTTTCTTCGTAATCAAACAAAAAATTTTTTTCGTCACCCTAAGTGGTTCACTAGGTCTGGTGATTTAGCAGGGGTGTCCGGGTTCATGGGCTTAGGTTGGTCTCGTTTTTGGCGGCGAATGCGTTTGGCCTCCGACTGCGTGGCGGGCCGGATCGGGAGAGACTGGTTGAGGGAGACCTAACCTAGACCTCTCTAGTCAGACTTTCTCGACCCATCGGCTTGCACCACAGTGGGAGGGATGGATTTATCCGTCCGTCACTCTGGAGACATTGACCCACAGATTCTTACCAACTCCTCATACCTTTTTCATCCCTAGAACCTCTTTACTCTAAAAAGACCTAATGGTTGTGTCGTTGTATGGCAATGTTGTGTTGTTCTGGTCGACTGTGTTATTTAACCAATACGTATTTTAGTATATTTATCAGCAAAATGGCGTTTAAACGATCTGTGAGCATCTATTAAAGTTATTATTTGTTTGTTGCAGGTTTTCCATCTTCGAGACGTGCGGTGGGAACGACCACAGTTCCTGTCCAAGTCCTTCCTCGGCTTCCTGACCTTCAACATCATCAGCTACACGCTTCTGGCTGCTGAGGTCGTCACCACAACCCTCGCCGACACCTCCACGGAGACCAAGGTAGGCCACCTCCCCTCCACCGCTTTCACTTTCACTATTAGGGAAGAGGCCAATCTCTGGACTTCTGTCTCCATAAGTGACAGACATATGAATCCATCCCTCCCACTGCAGTGCGAGGTGATGTTCCAAGGGAGTGTCCTGCTGGTGAGGTCAAAAGGCCTCCCTCACTTGACTTAGTAGGGGTGCCTGGGTTCATGGGGGTCAGGTTTGTCGGGATCTTGGCGGCGGATGCGTCTGCTTATCAATTGCGGGGCAAGCCGGATCGAGAGAGACTGGCTGAGGGAGATCTTTTGACCTTTTTAGCAAGACTCTCAGCAGGATTAGGACCGCAGTGGAAGTGATGAATTCATTCGTCCATCACTTCTGGACACACAGATTCCTTCTCATACCTCATACCTTTTTCTTCATAGAACTTCCTCTCCTTGCTTTCCCCAAAAAGACCCTCCACACAGCATCCCCAAAGATGACATAGGCCCTGAGGGGAATTATTTTCCCCAGGGCCTCCTGTGTGGAGCCAATGTAAAAAAAAAAACAGTCTCCCGGTCCGGCCTGCCACGCACCTGGTAAACAGATAGATGCATGCATCCACCGCCAAGACACAGACAAAATGAACACGGGCACCAAGTGAACCCCCCATGAACCCGGGAACTAAGTCACCAATCATAGCGAGTTGCTTGAGGTGACCTATGGCAGAGGTATTGTTTATTCAATAAATGGTTCCCAGCTCCCAAATTGATCAAGTATTAAAATGAATATTAAATAATTAAATATTGCTTGCTTCGGATTGATTGGATGTTTTGATGATAGCATGTCAGCGTCTGGAACAATTAGATTGTTGTATTGGTTGAATGTCCGCCTGATAACGTCATTTTACAAATACTAAACATCTATTCATTAGAGAATCAATATTATGATAGTAAGTCTTTGGTACAGAAGTGTATTGTACTTCTAGGAAACTGCGGCGCCATTCTAGAAGTCCACGGTCGATTAGAGCTGGATTGAATTCATGTTGATAAAACATGAATGGAGACCATATTATTATTACCTTTGGACTCTTCAACATTGTTCGGATGAAGAAAAACTATTAACTGAATAAAAGTATTTCTAAAGGTCAACCTACACTTTGATTAGTAGCAAGATTCCAGACATACCATCTTGATCAAAAAGTTTATGGATCACCGTGTGGAGCTGTTAGTTACCGGATTGGAATTCTTTTTGAAGTAAAACTTATTTACGCACGCTCGACTTGGAGGTAAGCTGGTGAATGCGTTACAAAAAGTGGTGATTGTTACAAAAAGTGGTGATATGTTATGAAAAGTGTGATGTTACGAAAAGTGTGATGTGAACGGCGATCGATGCGAACGGTGATCGATAGCGAGGCGAACGGTCGGGCCTTTACGCACGTTTGACTTGGAGAGTGATAAGGATAAGGATGGTCACCCCAAGGTCGTTGGTTACCCCGAGGTCGAAGGTCACCTCAAGGTCGTAGGTCACCCCAAGGTCGTAGGTCACCCCAAGGTCGTAGGTCACCCCAATGTCGTAGGTCACCCCACGATCGTAGGTTACCCCATGGTCATATGTCACCCCAATGTCATATGTCACCCCAATGTCAATGTCATATGTTCTTTTATAAGTTAGTGAAGTTTTACTTAGCACACTCGTTTTTTTGTTGTTATGTTACCACATCTGTCATTGACACTTACCTCCAAATTTCAGTGTCATAGCTTGACATTTGTAAAAGTTACGCTGTACTGAGTAAATTTATCTTTTGTGCGTGTTTTCGATTTTTTACAAGTTTGATAACACACCGTCGCACAATGCGATACTTACCCGTGAGTTTTTGACCGAAAATAGCACAAATGCTATCCAGCAGCCTTCGAATTCACCTGATCTGGCTCCCTGCGACTTTTTCATGTTCAACCGACTTAAAAAACCGCTTTGCGGAACGCGTTACAACACCCGAGAGGATGTCATGAAAAAATCGAAAAAGGCACTGATGGACATACTGAAAATTGAGTAGGGGCGGTGTTTCGAGGATTGGATCTAGCGCTGGCGTAAGTGTGTTACAGTCGATGGGGAGTACTTTGAAGGGGACCATATTGATTTTGATTAATAAACTTGTATTTTCGATTTTATGAATGAAGTCGTACAACTTTTTGATCAACGTAATAATATATGGCGATAATAGATTTTACTAAATTTCTGAAATCTCTTATTGATTTAACTTGATTCAAACTTTATTTTCTCTTTTTTTTTTGTTTTTTATCGTACTTACGATGGGATTGTTTCACAAAATTTTAACAATTCACCGAGCTTTGAAGCTAAAATTCAAGTTCTTTTATTATTTCACCTTGGGCTGGTTGTTTCGCAATACTTGTATAGTAACAACACTTCATTATTATAATAAACACAATAAAATAACTTTGTTTCAATTCCACTTTATTATTTCTTAATTATTAGGTTAGCTTATTTCTTAGGTTTCGGTTCATCCTGAACTTTCCTCAGGAGTGAATAAAAATATATTCATATATAAAAATATATTCACCCCTTAGGAAGGTTCAGGATGAACCGAAACCGATTGGATTAATCTCCCTTGTTTGCCGCTCGGACAACGGTGTGTCATGAGATTTTACACGCGATTTTGACCCTTATGTATAAAGAAAGTGTATGAAGAACAAGGTCAGAATCGCTTGCTCTATTATCGCCCTTTACCATAGTGAAACCTGCAATGCGCCTAGTCACTCCAAATAATTTATATTAATATTTTACCGGAGCGCGGGAATGTGCGCAGTTCTTGCGCATGCGCGGGAAAAATATGTTTATCTACGATTTTGACCCTTCAATGTACAAAATTTGTAAAGGACAGTGTCAGAATCGCTGGACACGAAGTGTCATTTCTGCCGCTGGGTGCTGCGTCATAATTGGTGGTGCTTTTTGCTGGCCTACCCTGGCAAACAAGAGGTTAAGAAATAATAAAGTGGAATTGAAACAAAGTTATTTTATTGTGTTTATTGTAATTATATTTTGTATTCCCACAAAGTGTTAGCTACATGTGAAGACTTCATTATTACTTTAACGGAACTAAATATAATTGTGTGTTTTATTGCAGAGTTTCTACACCCACGTGTTCAACGGCTGTTACGCCGTATTGCTCTTCATTGTGGTCATCTTCTTCCTGATCTACGGAGTTGAAGTATTCTTCAAGGTATGTCATTTCATTTTGTTTGGAAATATTAACTCTTCTTCCTTTATACTCAAAAACTTTTCTTTCAGCTACATCAAGTGGCAGAGATGAGATGTGATACAGTGAAATAAATAGCTAACAACATGTACGCACTCGCATACTGCCTGCTAACAATGCATGTCCGGACCTTGGAGGTCTAGAGTCATTTTAATAAAAATTAGCTTCTTTGTATACAAAAATTAGAGTCCTGATGTGTACGGTGAAGGAGGAAACCATGTGTTTCCTTACAACGCCGTGGGAAAGTGGTGGGCAACTTCCAATGTTTGGAAATATTGGACCAAATTGGGCCTATAATTCTGTACCCGAGAAGTATGCGGATGCAAGTCCAAAAAGGTAAATGTTCAGGAGAGCCAAAAAACTATTTTTTTCTGTAACTATGGTCTCATAACTTCTTCGAATATCCACGCTGATAGATAACAAAAAAGTAATTATTCAATCAATTAGTTTTGTTTTAAAAACGAGCAAATAAAACGATATATTTTATGTTTAAAGCCTTTAAAATTATTGTTTAAAAAAAAAACGCTGACTTGGGTCAAACAAAAACACGGACTTGAATCCTTCTGCTTCAAAATGAAGTGGAATATTTTGTTATCACATGCGAAAAAGGATCAATGTTTGAAAATTGTTTACTTCCATAGAAAGTGTAGTAATTTTGGAAGCAGGAGGAAGTCAAATCCATTTGCATCCGGATTTGAGTCAAAATACTCAAAATGCAACTAAATCATAAAGATGCAGGTCCATGTACATCTTTCTACTTCTAAGATAGTTGTTGCTTCAAATGTAGTTGCATCCGTATACATTTTTGAAAATCCTATTTTTCTTCATGATAGGACCTGTATCTTTACCTGACTTGCATCCGTATGCTCCTCGGGTACAGAATGGATCACGAAAAACGCCCACAAAGCACTTCTTGTTTAATTCTTTATTGTATGTTATAAACAAATACATTTTTGTTGTTGGTATAAACCCTTGCTAGGCTGTGCCTGTTCCGAGGTGGTAGTAGTAATATACAATATGGTCTGTTTATTAATTAACTGAAACCCTTTAGGTCCGCGGAGGCTTCCTGAGTGAGACGACCGTCACGACCATCGTGACGAGGCGTCCCGACGTGAGCGGCGGAGCGACGGGGGGTGGCGCGGCGCCACTGCTGCAGCGGGGAGAGGGGGGGTCGGGAGAGGCGGACGGGGCGCGCCCTGGTTGCTCCACGGAACCGGAGCTAAGGCCGGGAGAAGGTGCAGAAGCGCACAACACACTCGTCACCAAACAGGTAAGCTGAACTTGAATCTTCCTGAGTGAAACGACTGTCACGACCATCGTGATGAGGCGTCCCGACGTGAGCGGCGGAGCGACGGGGGGTGGCACGGCGCCACTGCTGCAGCGGGGAGAGGGGGGGTCGGGAGAGGCGGACGGGGCGCGCCCTGGTTGCTCCACGGAACCGGAGCTAAGGCCGGGAGAGGGTGCAGAAGCGCACAACACACTCGTCACCAAACAGGTAAGCTGAACTTGAATCTTCCTGAGTGAAACAACCATCACAATTGTAACGCAGTAAAGTTACTATGATTCACAATCATGTTTACATCATCACACATGTTATTATGTAATTTCTAATTTAGCTTAACCCCTCAGACTTCAACCATATTCTGTCAATAGGTCAGAATATTTCCACTTTGCATTAAAATTCAAATAAATGGAATGTTTTTGAACTATCCGAAAACTAAAAACTGTTTTTGAAAGGTGATTAAATATGCTTTAAAATTTTATTATTAGAAATAATCATGTAATTATTTAGATGCAAATTTTAAAAAAGTTTTAAAAAATGTCACACCTTTAGTTTTTTCTAACTAAAGTTAGTCGTAATGAAAAAAAAATAAACACTATATTTTATTAGACAATTGTATTATAAACGTTACAGTCACCTCACTTTTTTGTCGTTTCATGTAAAAAATAATTTTTAAACAAAGTTTCGTAATTTGTTTTGCGATTCGAAACTTTGGTTTCATAAAGGTCTACATTTTACTTGTTTTGTGGTTATTTTTAATATTTGAATATAAAGCGTGACATTTTCTCTTTCTAACGCCGTTTAAATCATATTTCTTACTATGAAAGTAAGGGAGACACAACGATTTCTATGAGACATACATGAGTTAGCGATGTGTAAGTTCAGCTGGAGCGGGCTCTTAAACTCAGGTTCTTCGCGTGAAGCGGCTCCTACTCCTGCTCTCTTTTCAAACCGACTATTCCCAAGGAACCCGGTACAGTACTTGTAGCCGGAACTCGGCAGGCCGAGCCACAGTCGGGTGGCGGCGCGGCGCGGCGCTGTGGCAGTTTGCACTCGTCAAACCCGTGCGTCACGGTCTGAGCCACATGTGCGAGTTGGGAGTTCTTTTGCATGCGGGCTCCGGCTTCGAGGTCCGGCTAGGGTGAAACCCGAGCTTCTCGATTCGAGCCATTCAAGAGTAGGTCGCGCGTTCGAGTTCTTTTGCGAGCTCCGGCTCCGAGGTCCGGCTAGGGTGGAACCCGAGCGTCTCGGTTCGAGCTATTTGCGAGTCGGAAGTAGGTTGCGCGTTTGAATTCTTTTGCACGCTCGGGCCATTCGCGAGTCGGGAGTGGCTCCCGGGACCTGCTCCAAGAACTCAAGTACTTTTAAAAGGAAGCACGTCTCGGAGGCCTCCGGAAAAATGCAGAACTTACATACTCATCTCTAATATGAGTTGTTCTGAAAACTGAACAAATAGACTTTGGGTTAAATCATCACACATGTTATTATTATGTAACTTCTAATTCAGCTTAATTGGTACTATGATAATAACAAAGATAAAATCATAAAACATAATTATCATCAAATTTTATTTACAAAATATTAAACATTCATATCTTTTGCTTTGGAAACGTGCAAAGTAAACTTGCCTGGCTCGAAAATTCACCGAATGTCTCTGAAATAATATAATATAATAATGCAACTATTAACTTGATCGACACGGCTGTTGCACATGTGATCCAATAAATTTCACTAAAACACATACGTTATGTCAAAATGTGGCAGATTGTGTTGAAAAGGTTACTAGGAACATTCGATGGGCTCTGTTAACCCCTCCGCAACGTAAGCAGATATAAGCGTTAAAAATAGGACAGCATTCAAGTACAATAAGCGTGTTTATACGTCAGCGCGTGTGTTTCCATAGAAATCGTTATAACTCCGTTATTGTTTTAGTTACATCCCTAAAACAAAAAGTCAAAGGTCGATAGTAGATCAAGCTGCACATTTCTATCAAGTTGTCTATGGAAATACATAACAGGAATCAGCTGTCAATCGTGTAGTTGACAAAAATATTTACCCGCGCAAATTTGCTACCGGCAGCTCCACCGCGCTCCACATTTTAAATTTTTATTAAATATTTTTATATGAAATGATAAAAAAGTGAGGTGACAAAAGTGTTTATTACACATATATACAATAGAATAAGTATTGTTGTTTGCATAATCTGTGATTTTAGTACCGTTTTCACATAAAAACATCACGTGAGTCATTTTTACCTATTTTTAATGTTTGCGTTCTAAATTTTAATATTTACAAATCCTAATATTTATTTGTAATATAATAATTTGAAAGCCTATTTTGTAACCTTTCTAAAACAGTTTTTACTATTCGGCTACATTCAGAAATGTTTAATTTATAGAGCTTTAATTGTGAAGCGGTAATAACAAAAAGTTTTTGTAAAATGTCATTTTGTTAAAGACACCAAAAGCGAATATTCTCGAAAATTCGGAGGGGTTAATCGGTAATAGTTTTTTCCTTTCTTTTATCCTTATGAACGGATTGCAATTTTTAGAGCACAGGCGTCGAATGGGAATGCTGTCCTTGTTTTTTTTTTTATATGTATACCTCACAAGAGTCCCAGCTGCTCCTGTCTGGAGCTAGTGAGATTATGGCACCCCCAATTGGCGTATGTTGAGGCTAAAGGCAGTGGGGAGGGGAAGGAGATGGGGGAAAGGAAGGTGGGGAAGTACCTGGATATTCAGATTTGGTCACCAAACACGGCTAACACCATTTCAAGCAACGTTTCAATTCTGAATGGTGGTCTTATACCAAGGCGATACTAAGAGTATCTTCTACTCTGGAACGTGCCGCAAATATTTTATATATATTTTTTTAAATTAATTAATTGTGAAACAACACAAATTAATCAAATAAAATTTAATTGCCCACTGCGGGATTTGATCCCGCCACCTTTAGATTGTGAGTCAAGAGCCTTAACCCTGGATCACGGAGGTCTTGTTCTAACGGTATTTCAATGAAAGGTGCTATTCGGGACCGGTACATATTCGGGAAACACGTCAAATAACATTTGTTACATTTTGGTCGTTTTTACGACTCGTTCCTGAGTTTTCGTACGATTTGTCAGCCTCTGCTTTCTTTCTCCCTCCTGCAAACATGGGACTCTTCAAGATATGTTCATGTTCACTCCTTCCTCTCCTTAAAAATATCCTCTAGACAGCATCCCCAAAGATGACATAGGCCTTGAAGAAAATTATTTTACGCAGGGCTATCTAATGTAAAAAATAAACTTCTGTTGAAATTGATTAAACATTTAAAATATTAAAATTTTTTCTTGAGCGGATAAACAATTTCATTGGCCTGTTTGGAGTCTAGGAATTGAAAGATTTTGTGTTAAACATCAATTTATCTGTTTAGTAGGTTAAATAATTTATTCATGATCATTATTGATGAAGTTGATCCTGGCGACATCAGTTACCTTTTAAATGGATATAATATGTACATACATAGATCATACTTCTGGAGATTGTTTGTTCAGTGAATATGTTGCAATTTGCAGTATTTCTCATCTGTTATTTCTTAACTTACACCGTTTGGAGAGAGTACAAAGAAAATTTCTTCGATACGTTCAATTCAAATTGAGACAGCCTGTAATTGAAATCCGCTACAATGCATTAATGTCTGATCTAAACCTACCACTACTTTCTACCCGGCGTACTATTAATGACATTCTTATACTTTTTAAATTACTGAACAATCTCATAGACCGCCCTCAAATGTTAAGTGTTATAAATATTTGTGTCCCTGTTAAATCAACTCGACTCCACCACCTTTTCCACAGTGACAATCATAGCACTAACTATTCCTATCATTCACCGCTAGTGCGTTTTCACCGAACTGCCAATACGTATACAGACCTTTTCGATATTTTCAATACCTCACCATCTTGCATCAAAGCAAAAATAATTAGTTATTTATGTAACTGATATGTTTGTAAAATGATAAATATTTGTTGTAGTAATATGCATCGTATGTATGTACTGCATGTTATTCTATATATATAATGTTTGTAAATGTTCGATACACTTGTATTATGTATGTAATAGCCCTATGTACAGGTGTTTAAATAATAAATAAATAAATCTGTCTTTTGGTCTTTTCCAGGGTGTGAGAGTTTACGGGACTTCCACCAGCGTGAACACCTCCCAGCTGCATCAGTCGCGAGTAGGTCTGGTCAGCCAGGCGTTTATGCTCATCACCATAGTGGGCTTTCTCTTCTCTGAGACGCTAAGCGAATTCTGGAAGACCAAGTAAGTACCATCATATCACTAGATCACTAACTAACCAACCCTCATGTCGTATCTCCGCAAACACGGCTAAAGCCATTTCAAGCAACGTTTCAATTCTGAATGGTGGGCTTACCCCAGGGCGGTACTGAGATTATATTCCACTCTGGAACGTGCCGCAAATAATCTATACATTATTTTAAATTAATGAATGATGAAATAACACAAATTATTCAAATAAAATTTATTGTTGGTCGAGATCTTAACCCCTTGACCACGGAGGCCATCTTCATTGCCATGCATCAGGATTAGTATCTGCACTCCAAACTCCATAATCATTATATACAACTCTTTTGACCAAAAAACTTTAATATTATAGTCACCGATATGATTCATATTCTCAGCTCTTTCTGATGTAATAAAATGCGATTATGGCATTCTGGGCAATTAAACTGTACAACTAGAAATATAAGGAAAAATTTTCAATGATTGCATCAAATATTGCCGGTCATTGCTATTTATATCAATTTTTATCATAGTACCTACATTCAAAGTGATTTTTTTTTTGATCCTAACAGACCGCTAAAAAATCTTTTTTATTTTTTATTATTTATCTTATCAGGCAAAATTTTGAAACTTTAATTTTTTTAATAGTATTTCAATGATTGGTGCCCTTTAGAACTAGTGTCGTTACTCTATGTACATCTGAAAGCCTAATGGTTGTGTTTTAAATTATAAAATTCAGACCATTAAAGAAATAATTTTTTCTTGATTTTAGAGGTAATTTTGATATTTTTATTTAAATATTATTCAAATATTTGAATTATTTTCTCGCGCATGCTCATATGACGCGCGCGCCAGCGCGTTACGGCGTTAAAACGTTACGGCGCGTTACATGGGGGGGAGGGGGGTCAAAAATCTTCAAAAATTGCATTATTTATTTTCCATGTTCTCCGTAAAACGGTTATTCACCAATACATTATGGAGAAGATTACAAATTAGACAAAAAGTATAGCAAAACACATAAAAAGGTCAGTTTCACTACTTTGTGACATACGTCAAAAGATAATTGTTAAACTGCCTGTAGGTTACGTTAAAAATGTCGATGGTCAATGCAGACTCGTTGAGCAGTTCTGTCGCTCTGTTGACTGGTGCGTTCTGATAGGCAGAAGTCCTCGCTCTTGGAGCATAAAAAAGGGTATGGGACCTTCCACGAGTATACTTGTCTGGGACATATAAGTTAATCTCTTTCAAAATAGGTGGATTATGTATAGCTCCAGAGATTATCTTAAAAAAATGTTTTCCTAAAAATATTTTTCGGCGGGCTTCTAATGTATTAAGATCGAGCATTCCTGCTAAGAATAAGGATGGATACAGGAAAGGGTAGTACATATATTCCCTCATATATAGGTAACGCATGAATCTCTTTTGTACTTTTTCTATTTCGAGAATATGGTTTTGCTCAGAAGGGGCCCAAATAATGGAGCTATATTCCAAGATACTGCGAACAAGTGCTTCATACGTTCTTCGGATTGCGATTCCGTTGGTAAATGATCTTGAATTACGAAGAACAAATCCAAGCATTTTGTTGGCACGGGAGACAGTCAGATATATGGGATTTGAAAGAGAGATTTGCTTCAAAAATTACGCCAAGGTCTCGAATCTCATTTTTACGTGTTAATTCATGTTTATTAATGTGGTAGGGGAACAGGAATGTATCTTTGGATCTTGTAAATGTAACGACACGGCATTTTTGAATGCTGAAGGGTAAGTTGTTCAGTTCCGACCATTTGACAAGAGAATCAAGATCGTTCTGCAGAAGAATGGAATCGATGTAACGTTTGATTGCTTTGAAAAGTTTTATATCGTCTGCAAAAAGGAGATATTTTGAGTGGTTTATGGTGTTGCCAATGTCATTGATGAATAAGAGAAAGAGAAGGGGTCCTAGATTCGATTCCTGGGGAATCCCGGAGTTAGTTTTGTATTTGTGAGAGAGATGGTGTCCGTAACTGACATACTGACGACGATTGCGTAAGTAGCTAGCCACAAAAGTGAGGAAATTCTGAGAGAATCCGATGTCACTTAATTTTTTTAATAAAATATCATGGTCGTTACGTAATACTTGAACTACGTGCTCTAAAGATTGCAATCCGTCTGTTAAGATGGGAGAATCTATCAAACGGACCGCCCGTTTCTGCACAGAGTCGAGGGTATTTTTCAGGTATTTTGGAGCGTCAGACCAGAGGTGGCTGCCAAATTCAACCGTGGGGCGCACTTGTTATTTGTACAGGGTTAGCAGTTGTGTACTATTAAAGTATCTGCGGGCCCTATACAGTACGCCCAGTTTCTGGGAGGCTAACTTTACTCTGGCTTCGATGGAGCCCCCATACCTGAGCTGGTCACTTAGGGTTACACCAAGCAACAACAACTAAAATAATAATATAATATATAATAATAATATAAAAACACAACTAAATCTCTATAAACAGTTTGAAATAACGAATAACATGAAATATTGTTAATACTGATGGCTTGTATCATACCTACATAATCAAAGTTTCAATACAATGACTGGCGGCGCGTGACGTCAGCACCATTCAGTAATACCAATTTTACAGTGTGTTGTGACGAGAGGTTTAAAAATCCACTTTTTAAGAATTTTTTAAGAACTCTACGTTTAATATTATTAAATAAAACTTATATATTCAGAATCAGCGTTTATTGGTCTGTATGAACATATTTTTTTAAAGCCATAATATTTTTCACTGGAGTTCCTTATTGATTCTGCTATCTTTTTTTGCCAATAAAACGGTGCCTATCAATCATACAATATTTTAGCACTCACAAAGTTGACTGGGCCATTTATTTGTCTTGGAGAGTTGTATGTATATTTCTGATCAACTGTTAAACCTTTCTAACGTCTCTGTCTCAATACTCGATGTGGGTAAAATCTGCGACTGTATCAACAGTGGCTGTTGTATCCGTAACTATTTATAAATTACGGCTTCAAATGCAACAGGAAAATGGACTGTAAATTAAACGAAACGAAATGAAAATGACAAGGTGTTTGCTGGATAATTGGGTGATTATATATGTATGGGATGATAATCGATTACAAGATAATCAACCAATCACTTACCTCTGAGAAGCCGCACACAACACAAACTCAAATGTATGTTATATTAATGAGTTTTGATAACTCATGGGAGTGCAACTTCGTTGTATGTTTTATTTAATAAATTAGTCCACCGCGGTACCTTGAGATATTAACCACTCAATTTTTTTGTCAACGAACTACCAGATTTATAAAAACTTTGTGTTATTTCCGCTACGCAATTAAAGCTCTATAAATGAAACATTTCTGAACGTAGCCGAATACTAAAAACTGTTTTTGAAAGGTTTTGAAATAAGCTTTCAAATTTTCATATTATAAATAAATATTAACATTTGTAAATATTAAAATTTAGAATGCAAACATAAAATTGTAAAAATGACTCACGTGATGTTTTTATGTGAAAACGGTACTAAAATCGCAGATTATGTAAAAAAAACACTTATTATTATTGTATAAATGTATAATAAACAATTTTGTCACCTCATTTTTCACCATTTCATACAATAATATTTAATAAAAAATTAACAATGTCCAAAGGCAAGTAGGCGATTTGGCAGGTGAAAACTGTTTCTACAAAATAAGTATTTTTTATGTACTTCTGTGGACAACTTTGAATAGAGATGTGAAGCTTGATTCAATATGGATCTTTTACTTTTTGTTTTAGGGTTGTCACTAGGACAATAACGGGGTTATAACGATTTCTGTGGGAACACATGCATTAGCGTGAACGCACTGCAAATGCACTTCAATCCAGTCTAGTAATGTTCTATTTTCAAACACTTTCATATGTTTAGTGAGGGTAGGAACTGCATATTATTATTTCAAAACTAAACAGTGGCTATCTTCGATTGTCGATGAAACAATGCACCCCTAATTGAGTAATCTGTCTGTTTGTTCAGGGTACCTGTGAATTCCCGCAACTGGCACGACGTGGTGTTCCGCATTGTGGAGATTGGCGTTGCGCTATGGTTCCCCTGTGTCCTGTGGAACTGCATGGCCCCGGAGCAGCTGTGGATCCTCAACCCTCGCCGGCTTCTTGCCGCGCAGAAACACGAACCGGCCACTGCTCACCACATCCCCGATAAGGTAAGCAATTCCATTGAATTAATTTTATTTAAAAAAAAAACTCCTTACAACAACAGACCTTAATTCAAAAGGTGATTTATTGATATGATGAGGTGTATATCGATCGTTCAGTTGATTAGTATGCAGTTATATGTAAAAGTGTACCCTCTGTCTGGTACAATACTCAGATTATTCATAAACACCACCAAATCATTTACAATGCACTAAAACTTGCAGTGAAATAAACAAAATGTTGATGGTTTTACAATATTTCATGTCATACTAATGTACCGGATCATTATGCTTCCCAGTGTTATTTTGTAGCACATTTAATATGTAAAACACAGACACATATTAATATTTGATTTATGGCGAGCATTAGAATATTGCTTTCCTCATTATCTCAAAACTTGTAGTATTTGTAGATGTCTGACTAATCAATTGAACGATCAATATTAAATCATTCATTTTATGTAAGATCTAGATAAATTTATAATTTCGATATTGCATACGCATTGTAGTGTTCTGTACTTTAAAATACTCAACACTTTGCTTGTGGAGAATAACTCAATGATCAGTAGATTCTACTAACACCTAACTGGAAGGAAGTAAGATTAGATCTGACGCTCACTGTGGAGCCAACCGCTGGGTTCGGCGGAAGCGATCACAGCGCCTCTGTCAGTCACTTACTTACTCAAATACTTCCCTGCTGACATCTTGCATGGTACTTTGAAAGCTTTTACTTACATCACAGATACACAATACATGAGTAAACAAATAAGGTGAAGAGATGCAGCTCATCTTGTACGAGGAGTCGCGAATGCATTGTTTTTTATAACATTTTCCACCTGGTGTATTCTAATTTGTTTGGTGTTTTTGTCTGTAGCCAGGAGTGACAACACTCTCTTTATTAAAAGACATTATTAATCTGGTGCTAATGATATATTTGTTGTTAGGATGAGGAGGGCTCCTTGGGCAGCTCGGCGCAGGACTGCTGGATCTGCTACGATGCCGACCGCCCCGAGCCTCTCATCCAGCCCTGCCGCTGCACCGGTGACGTCAGCAGCGTGCACCACGATTGCCTGCGCCGGTGGCTCATCGAGGTCAGTCACTCATCACTCGTTCTCACTCACCACTCATTCTCAGTCACCAGTAATTCTCACTCATCACACATTCTCACTCGCCACTAATTCTCACTCACCACTCATTATCACTCACCACTCATTCACACTCACCACTCATTCTCACTCACCACTCATTCTCACTCACCACTCATTCTCAGTCAGGAGTCATTCTCACTCACTACCCATTCTCAGCCAGGAGTCATTCTCAGTCAGGAGTCATTCTCAGTCAGGAGTCATCCTCTTTCACCAGTCATTCTCAAGTCAGGAGTCATTCTCACTCACCACTCATTCTCAGTCACCACTCATTCTCACTCACCACTTATTCCCACTCAATGCTCATTCTCACTCACCACTCATTCTCACTCACCAATCATTCTCAGTCATCACTCATTCTCAGTCACCACTCATTCTCACTTACCAATCATTTTCAGTCAGGAGTCATTGTCCTTTGGGAGTCAGTTCTGGTCATGAGTCTGAAGTCATTCACAATTGGAAGTCATTTTCATTATGAAGTCATTCTCAATAAGAAATCATTCATAAGGTAATCTTGATGGGAAGTCATTCTTAATCAGAAATCTTTCTCAGAAGTCATTCTCACTCTGAAAGTAATCTCGATCGGAAGTCATTCTTAATCACCAGTCATTCTCAGTCAAGAGTCATTGACATTTAATATTCACTCCCGGTCATGAGCCTAATGCTTAATCACAAGTCATTCTCATTTGGAATTCATTTTCATTATGAAGTCATTCAAAAGGTAATCTTGATTGGAAGTCATGCTTAATTAATCGGAAGTCATTATGAATCAGAAATCTTTCTAATCTGAAGTCATCCTCAGTTATATGAAATTCTAAATGTGAAATTATCTTAAATAAAAAGTTGTTCTTACTAAGAATTTATTCTCAATCAGCGATCATTCTCGGTCAGTAGTCAATTTGAACCACAAATCAGAAGTGTTTCACAATTTGAAGACATTCTCAATTACTTTGAAAATCATTCACTCAACCACTAGATATTATGAACTCAATCTCAAATGAATTTGTAACTTAAATTTTTTAAATTGCAACACACTTGAACATGTTTTTTATCTTTCAGAGTTCTTCGAGTGCCGAAGACCTTCGATGTAAGGTGTGCAATTCGCCATACGAAGTGGAACAGACGACGAAGTAAGTCCATTTCTATCCTCATTATACTTTATTTCAGACCTGGAAATCATATTTCTGTGACCACGACGTAAATGTTCTATTTTATACTTCTAGATTAGTCTGTTATTATAATTTTGAGTTTCTTTGTGTGTTCAGAGTGCGATGGGAGCGAGCATTCACCCCTCAGCAGTGGCTGCACACGGGAGTGCTGGTCACCTGTATGGCCGTGTCGGTGGCGGCCGCCTGGGTCGCCATCCAGCTCTTCCAGTCGCCCATCATCCGCGTGCTCTGCGCCGGCAGCGCGCTGCTCATCATCTACGTCTGCGTCAAGTGAGTCCAAAATAACCTAACCCCGCCTAATCTAACCTTACCTAATCAATTTGTTTCAGCTAGAGGTTTTTTTATAATATACGGCAAAATGACTTCTTTATCTTTATAATGGCAATAATTATATTTTGCATAGAAACTACTCACAGGAATAGAAGTGGAAAGGATTTTCCGCAATTTAAAGGTGTGATTCCTCTCGACGTTTTCTTCACTATGAGTTTTTATTCAAATTAAGATTGTTTCAAATTAAGATCGTTTCGAATTAAGATAGTTTCGAATTAAGATCGTTTCGGATTAAGATCGTTTCGAATTAAGATCGTTTCGGATTAAGATCGTTTCGAATTAAGATCGTTTCGAATTAAGATCGTTTCGAAATAAGATCGTTTTGAATTAAGATCATTTCGAATTAAGATCATTTCGAAATAAGATCATTTCGAATTAAGATCGTTTCGAAATTAGATCGTTTCGAATTAAGATTGTTTTGAAATAAGATGGTTTCGAATTAAGATCGTTTCGAAATAAGATCGTTTCGAATTAAGATCATTTTGAATTAAGATCGTTTCGAAATAAGATCGTTTCGAATTAAGATCGTTTCGAATTAAGATTGTTTCGAATTAAGATTGTTTCGAATTGAGATTGTTTCGAATTAACCTCTGATTTGCCGGAGACGCGCCGGCGCGCGCGTCGTGTGCGTGAGAAAATAATTCGAAAATTTGAATAAAATTTTCAACCAAAACTTTTTGTCTGCAATTTTGGCCCTTCTATGTACAGAATTTGTATGAAGAACACGGTCAGAATCACTTGCGCTAACATCATAGATGATATAGCCACTAGTTTCATTCACCTTGCAACCCCAGAATATTTTTAAAACGATTTCGTCTATGACATTTACTTGTCAGATTTTGCCGCGAATTTAACCGTCGCAATTTATGGGTGTTCCGCGACTAAAACATCGTAAAACCTATTAATTTACGTAATTAATGCAAGTAATATTGTTTTGGTACATAGTTTATTGTTTCAGGAACGTGTTTCAGTCAAAGAAATATACGATAGTTCAAAATTAATCAACAAAACATTCAATTCAAAATTCAAAGTGGTGCTCTTTTAGTGAATTTTCGTGAAATGGCGTGGCCTTTGACCGGTTAAGATCGTTTCGAATTAAGATCGTTTCTAAAGGAATCTTACGACACTTGTTGTTTGCGATTTACAGTCCATGAGGAGAGCTTATGGCGGTTAATTGCGAATAATAATGTTATGGGTGAATAAGGGGGAGAGGGGAAGGGAACAAATCATTGCCATATAATAAAATATTTTTATTTCCAAATAAACACAAAAATAATTCGCCGAGCGCAGCCAATCATAATTGGCGCTAACACAATGTAATATACCATTGAAGAAGAAGATAATACTAATAGTATTATCAAGTAAAGTATTTGGTAACCCGCGGACAATAATAATGTTATATTTTCCCTTTGCAGATTCTTGGGGATGAACACTGTCACCGCTTACCAGCGGGCAAAGGTGTCAGCCATCAACATAGTGGGCGGGCACAGTCCCTCCCAGAACCTGCCCCAGAGCTCCAGCCCCACGCCTCTCAACACCATTAGCAAGTCGGTCACTGTCGACATAGCGGGCAAGAATGCCGCCTCTTAAGTGCCAACAAAGCCACTGACCAGGGTGCCAACAAGGTTACCAACCAAGGTCCCAAGGAAAAGGCAAAAGAAGAGACGAGGCGAAAGCAACAACGAAGGTATCACAACCAGTGACGGTGATGAGAAAAGTTCCCATCAATGATTGATTGCTAATGGCAAATGTGATTGCAACAAAGTTTAGTTTGTGACTTTATGTGTTTGCCTCAAACAGGTCGGTGTCAAATCATGCTCGCCATCAATTTGTTGGTGAAAAGTCATGTTTGCCACAATAGTATCGGTTACAAAACATGCTTGCTACTAGTTTGTTGGTGGCAAGTCATGCTTGCTACTGGTTTATTGGTGACAAGTAATGTTTGTCACAAATCTGTTAGTGACAAGTCATGTTTGTCACAAGTCATGTTTGTCACAATAGTTTCGGTAACAAATCATGCTTGCTACTAGTTTGTTGGTGACAAGTCGTGTTTGCACAATAGTATCGGTGACAAGTCATACTTGCTACTAGTTTATTGGTGATAAGTCATGTTTGCCACAAAAGTGTTGTGTCCACAATAGTATCGGTGACAAGTCATGTTTGCAATAATAATATCAGTGACAAATCGTGCTTGCTACTAACTAGTATGTTGGTGACAAGTCATGTTTGCCACAAAAGTGATAAATCGTGTCAGCCTCATGTATGCTTTCAATAGTTGTATTGATATACAGAGGATAATCGTATCGGCTGCAAATTTGTTAGTTAAAAGTCGTGTTTGCCATTCTTGGTGACAATTCGTGTCATTCACAAATTGGTTGGTGATGAAGCACGTTGGCCACATATTGTGTGTTTGCAATGGTGTCGAAGTTTTGACGTTAATTGTATTGGTTACAAAATTTGTTGGTTGTATTATTAGATGTGTGGTTTTCTTAGGGATGAATGATTTATGGATAATTCCGAGTTTTGTTTGATAAGTCTGTACTTTCGTTGGTTGGCTTTAATTTCTGATGGATTAAAACTAGAAAATTATAAAAAAAATATATTTTTTTTTGAGTTCATAGTAATAAAATACTCTTATTTCAAAATTCAAACTAAAACATTTTGGGAACTAATTATTGGGGGGTGAACCTAATATGATCCGTTATTTGTAATGAAAATATTTAAAAAAAATACAATCAATTGCCAAATTTTTAAGTATTTAAAATTCCAATGGAGTTTGTAATAAAATATTATAAAAATTACATTTATTCTTAATTCATGCAAAATGCTCATAATATTCATCACACTGTTAAAAAAAGCAACATTATATTATATATTTATTAATAACACACTGAATATAAAATAATTTATTTTTTAACATGGTTTAAAAAATTTGTGTCTTATCCCACCAATTATGCTTATTTATAAATTTAGTAATGTTAGCATTTTACAAAGAGAAAAAAAGATGTTAACCTTACCAACGCCACCGTATCAATTATGTGCACCTGTAACATCAGTTGTTACACCAGCTATGGTTGCCGATAAAACAGTGCCCCTATTTCATACAATATTTTAGCACTCCTAATACTACCTCTGGCATTGCTTGCATCTTTAGAACGTGCATGCCTCGATACGAGCGTATTCTTTCGGAAGATCACAATATTTCCGATTTGCAATATAATCCAAATAAATAGAATATTTATCAACGTATCCGAATACTAAAAACTGTTTTTGAAAGGTGATGAAATTATCAAATTTTTAATAAATATAAAAGTTTTAAAAATGAGTCGCCTTGCATTTTTTCTAACTAACGAAGAACACTAAAAATGCGCATATATTTTATTAGGCAAATGTATTACATATAAACGTTATAGTCACCTCACTTTTTTGTCGATTTATGTAAAAATAATTAATAAAAAATTCACAAAGTTTCATAATTTTTTTTCAAATTGCATTCATTTAGGTTTTGTGTATGTGTACATTTTAATTCTTCTGGGGTTAACTTTTAGATTTGAATATAAAGCATGGTGTTTTCTCTTTCTAATACCCTTAAAATCATATTTCTCACTATCTCAATAAGGGAGACAAAACAATGTCTTTGTGACCCATATGAGCTGTTCCCGAAAGCAAACAAATTAGCCTGAAGGTTTTTTTTTTACCGTTCATTCCTGAGGATTTTCATATTACATATACGCATATACGTAACGGAATAATAATCGGACTTCAAATCAATAAATTTGTATTTTTTGTCGTGTTTCACCTTGTCGAATGAATATTACTTCTCCAAGGTTATCACCTGTGTCACACAGCCGTAACGAGGTATGTTTTTTCAATTAAGGTTATTTATGTCATATAAATTGTTTACAACAATTTTCCTGATAATATATTACATCACAATGATTCAAAGACTTTCTCTGAGGTAATAAATAATAATAATATTAGACATTAAAATAACAATGTAATGGGGGTGCATTTCAAAATCAGGGTTCGTTATAAATTGCGTTGAAAAGGTTAAACAAAAATTATAATTTTGATATTAATTACAAACTTTTATCTTCTTTCACTTCTTTATTATATGTATTGCAATAATTTATGTATGTGTTTAACTATTTTTTATTTATTTCTTTTATTACTGAAGTATTTCCTTTATAAATACAAAACATGTTAGACGACAGTAGGTTTGAAATCCATGTTGTAAGTTGTAAAATACTGTAAAATTGTTAGGAGAATTTTATAAAATAATATAGTTTTGCTAGATATAAACCCAACTTAATTTTGGTGGCTGCAAAATGAAGCACTCTTTATTAATATATAAAAATTAAAATTAATTTATTATGTCTTTATAAATTTTCTAAAAAATATACATATTTATTAACATAAAATTGTGTATTTTTTTGCTTACATAAAACATCTGATGGACAATGTCACCCTAGAGGTAGGCAGAGAGAAATGAAAACCACAAGTATCCTACCTAATCACATTTAAAAAAAAATCAGATTTGACAAATTTCTGATATTCATTCTAATATCTAAAAGATATGTTTTTTATGAAAAAAATCAACCTAAATTTTGATGCACATATTTAAAACGTTTTTTTAATAAAAATCTCTTAAGAATACATATTTTGTATTAATTATAGGCGTGCTTATTGCCTTGTGGCATTTTCTACTAACCAAGCTGAGATACAGTCTTTTCCTAAACATTGAAATAAAAATTAGCTACTTTGAAAAATCATTATGGTAAATGCAGCCAACATTATTAAATTGATGTATATTATATAATAAAAAGAGAAGAATTAAATAATTACCTCTCCTTTCTATTGAATGCCAAAAATATTAATCTATTTTGAGTTATAATTAGATTGAAAATACAGTTTGTTGTTTACACATAAAAATGTAGAATGGTGTACAAATATTATACTGGTTTTTTCTTCACTAGTTGTAAGAATTGTAAATATTTTAATATAAGACTTAAATCATTTGTCTCAACCAAAAATGTTGGATGTCCAAATTAGTAACTTTTATAGAATATCAAAACATTCTTACAAATAATAAAAAATGTAGACACAACATTAAAGATGTGGAAAGAAAATTTAAACAGCTCTTTTGTGCATAGATACCAATTTGCACATCTAACATTGTACATTGGGAACTCACATTTTTCACATACGTATTTTATTGTGTATTTATATTAAAGTTATTTTTCTATTATAAAAGGAGGAATAATCGTTTGGAAGGTTTCAAAAAAATATTAGACGTAAGTGTGTTTATTTCTTACAATTATTTTTACTTTAAATAATAAGAAATGTAATTTTAATTGTAGTCTTTTTGAAACCTTGTCAAGTTTGTTGTGTTTAAAAAATAAGAATACGAACATTGAAAGCAATAGTAAAAACTTTGATGAATAATAAAAAAAAAATTTCGAAATGTTTTCTTGAATTAAATATATTATATAAAAAGGTTTATCTATTCATTGTAAATATTTCGAATTAACAACTTATTATTTAAAATATTTTGTTTCTGCTGCATAATAAAATCATCCATTGTAACTTTTCATTACCAGCTTAATCCTAGATTAGCGTGAAAACTTTAACCAATCTTATAATATCACTTAATCCAGGATACAAATGGTTTCCAGGTTTGACCTAATCCCATTGTCAGAAATTATTGTCTTAATACAGCAGGAGAAGCATCATATAATTTAAAAAAAGTTGCTGTAACCACTCGAGCGATGGTGCTCGATTTTGGATTCGGTCCCACTCAATACAAAATCATACCTCCAAATATTATATACCACGGTTTAAAGCCAATGAATCTACTTAGATTTCACCGTCTATTCCGTATTTTTAGATTTTTATCAAAAATTTAAAAAAAAATTGTTTAATTTATAATTCATAAAAATCGCCTACCCAAATTTGGGTAGTTATCGCTCAAGTGGATTAAAGAGGGCATTTGAGTTTCTCTCGTATTAACAAAAGCATAATAACAATATAATAAATTAAATGTAATTTTTATTATTGTTACTAATTTGTAAATATTATCAATGGAAATTGAAAATAAATATTCTATTATCGGACTGTACTACAAAAAGTAGAAATCAAACTTTAGAACTTGGCAAATAATTTCATTATTGCTTACAATAATGTTTAGATCTAAGATTGAAGTGTTGCTGCAAAGATCTGTGAATAGATTTAAGATTGAAAATAATTACAATTACTGCATGATTAGACGTACCTTTGAATTATGTAGTAGATGTTAGTGACGCTATCACATGGAGAAATGGTTAAAAAGTCACATTCATAAATATTTTTAGACATATTGTGTGTTGCCACTTGTGAGATGTTTTCTTTTTAATTTTATTATGGCTTCTACAAAAATAACCCCAAGTTGACCAAATAACAAATTCTTTTGAACTATGAATATTTTTTATATTTTTAACCTTCTCTTCCCATAATGTTGCATTTATGCAACATCTACGGATAGCACCCAATGTATCATATGTGCAACAGCGGCGTGGAGAAGGTTAAAATCTGAAATGTTTTGTGAGTGAGATTATTATTTTTGTGAATGTCTGAAGTTATTATTATATGTCACAAAAAATCCATAATAAGTACCGCCGTATCTTTTGTACATTTTAAATAGTCTGTGATACATTTGAAGCTCGGTAGAAATGGAGGCTTAAAGACCCAAGTGGCGACTTCTCCTGAATTATAATTGTTAATTTGGTGCTACCTTTAAAATACTATTTGGTAAATTCGAGCGAGGTAAAGAAAAAAATGATCATGATTGCTGCTCCTCTTTTATTTCTAGTCAAATATATAACTGCCAGATTACAAATATTTTCACCACATTACACAGACACAAAATGTGTACAAACAAAAATAAAATTGAAATTTTTTGCACGCTCTATCGACATGCTTAGATCAATCACATTGTGCATCTTATGCCCCACTTAAAATAACCTATAGATCCTGTAGGTTAGGTCAATGACATTACAATATATACACACGCTTGGTAGAAATCTCAAAGTGGCAAACCAAAAACAAGTCAATTGGATTGTCTTCGATTTTGTATTTTTACTAAACTGCCACGCGTCGCAAAAGGTCGTGTCCTATCTCCAAGTAAATTGCATTAAAAAAGTGCCAAAATGCCCTCACGTGTGACGAGAAAATCTTTTCATTATTCGGCAAACGCTAGTAAAAGCCAAGGAATAACATTTGATATGTAAATGCACAGAAATACTTATTATTATTGATACAATATAAATAATACAATTGTTTTCCGCTGGAAGATTTTATGAGTCATTAGAGAATGCAAGGCTTACTAAAGAACAGGGTCTGGGTGCGCAATAGTCAAATTACAAAGTCAGTGCTGTCTCTAATTAAACTTTACTGTTTAAAATAGTCTAATCAACTCTGTTGGTTTGCTTGCGATAAAACAACATACAAATCAGTAGTAACGAAAAGTACAACTACAATTCGCAAACTGTCGTTGATCTATTATAGCTTGATCAATTAACACCTCATATTACGAATGGTGCCCAGGCTTCCTCTCTAGTCGGCCTTAAGGTAGTATCCGACGGAACTTTTGAATACGAAAACGCTGTCTGATCTTACTGTTTATTTTTTTCACACTCACATTCTCTGAACGTCTGTCTTTGTGTTTAACTTAGTGTTTCTTACTTTCCACATTTTATCTTGAATTTGTGAGACAATAACAAGTCTAGATGTATTATAACGTCAATGGGTTAGATTAGATTAAGAGGGGCATGCTCATGCGTTTTTCAATTAGATTACAATTTTATTCAGCATATCCGGGGATAAAATACTACTGCATCTTACCCCCAGACACCTTGTCTAATAGTTTGTATCATTTTGTTTTCAATAAAAAACCTTGTTGGATTTTACCAAGTTCGAATTTCCATTTTATGTTCATTTTGATTTGGTTCACAATGACATTATTTACAGCAGGCTCCTTAGGGAACATACCCATACTATGTGACCAACTTTTTGCAATTTTTAACCCCCCCCCCCCCCCCCCCCCCCCGGTGACCAAAAACCTAAGCAACTCGCCGCTCATTTGTATGGAGCGTGACATTTTGAAGACCCCCCCCCCCAAATGTGTCACGTAGTATGGGTACGTTCCCTTATATAATATGTAATATATGTTGTAATTAGGTATGCATTTTGTTTTCTGCAAATTTATTTTAGGATTCCAACTTACCACTTAAAAAGACGAGTATGTTTTCATGATTTGAATATAATATATTATTATACATTTATTTATATCATACTGTTTTATTGTTTTATTTGTGTGTTTTTATTAATCTTTGGTTCGTAATAATAATATCATCTATTGTCATCAATAAATAATCGACAACAAAGAATTTACTTTTATTTTTCTTACACAATCCTTTCACATAGACTTATCCGCTCGTGCAATGACTACCCAAATTTTTAGGTACATTTTGTCAAATAAGAGTAGAAAATATATGAGGGCGCCACTGTTGATCAAATGGCAATACTAAACACATGACTCATGGTGTTAAAGTAAAGCTGTGTAACCTACATTTTTATAAAAAATTAAAAAGGCATAACAGTGGAAAAAATATTTTTTCATTGCAGTATAGATACCATATTATTATTATACCTTTGAAATTTTGTGTTAACATAATGAAGAATAACTATAATGTAATAAAATATAAAGCACAGTTTAGCAATTGCTCATATTTATTTAATACTAGATAAACTACCTAGCCGTTGCCTGGGCTTTAGATCATGTCTCTAATTTTAGATCTGAATATATTTAACTCATTCAGATCTAAAAGTAGTATAACTAAACTCACCATTAGTGATTCTTCCTTTCTATCTATTTGTAGTTTTTATGTTAAATTAAATTAAAGCAAATCGCTTTATAAATCACCTTTCAAATTTATGTCATGAAGAAAAAATGTTTTTTTTAAATGTGGTTTACTGTGTTCTATACATTCAGTGTCATTGCACTTCAAAAAAAATATTTGACAGTTACATTGGTGTTGCCAGTCTACAAATTTAGTAGTTCCAGTTTTTATGTTTTCTACTCTTTTTTGACAGACTACAGGTGATTTAAAAAAATTTAAATGAATTTAATTTTTTTTATACAACCTAAAAATATGGGATGAACGAAGAAATCTAGGTGGATTCATTGGATTTAAACCGCAGTGAGCAGTTTATGTTTATATGTTTCCGTATTAATATTAGGAGGTATGATATTTTTTAATTGAATGGCTGAATCGAAATCCGAACGCCCAGAAGTCCCCATCGCGTGGTTATGTCAATTTTTATACAGGTCTAAGGCAGTAATGCAAAGCCCACATGCGTCTTGAATATGAAAATAATTTCCCTCAGGGCCTATGTCATCATTAAGGATGCTGTGAGAGGGATATTTTTGAGGAAAAGAAAAGTGAATCTGGGATTTACGAGACTTATTTGTAAGAGGCAGGAAACAGATGTTGACTCACAGTTGAGTTATTAAAATGCTGAGAAATTTGAATAATAGGTGTTTTACAGTTGCTGTCACTGTCCGTTTTTCCCCACCGAATGCTGAGAAAAATGGACAACCGCACCCATAGACATATGAATATTACTAGACCAGAACATAAAGGTGAAGGGGAGAAACCAACTACAGCGGGGCGCAGAGCGGGAAGATGAATTTGGTGATATGTGATTCGTCAATAACTCAATCTGAGAGTATATAGGCAGCTCGCATTATAATATCACCATTTAGTTCTTAAAAGTAAACTCTGCTTTTGAATGAATAGACCTTTTTACATGGGAGCGCGTATTGCTCGCTGCGTAATGAACAAATTTGCGAATTCCAAATACGGCAAAGTAAATAATTTAAGTAAGTATTTTAATAGTCCAATATTTTATTGACGTATTTAGTTAAGACACTTTTACAAGTGCTTCATAATTTACTTACCCAACTAAACAGCGACGAGCACACGCCATGTATCTTGACAGCGCCGGATCTGCCATACGTTCAAAAACGTGCAAAAACCTGGCGCCAACTCCGAAGGGGCGCCGTGAGAAAATAAATATTGTATTAAAATTTTGTTATAATATTACCTGAATCGTTTAAAAATTACCCATAGTACGAAATAATTATTACGCTCTAGCAACACTTTCCAAAGAAACAGGCTTACGAATTTATAGTCAGTTACAGAATTTTTTTACAAATTCCATATATTTAGTTTAAACGTAAGATCTATTTTTCCATATATATGTTTTACCGTCTTTTACGACGAATGGGTGCGATCCAAATTCAATAACCAATCACAGCGCCGTATTTCTGTTCTAGTCAATCAAACAAACCGACGCTGACAATTTTAGTTAGCATATGCTCGCTATTGTTTTATTTTGTATGATTTAAGTCTCTAGGAGAAGGTAGTTAAAGACCATTTTCTTATGAAATCTTCAGTAAATCCCATTAACAAAAACATCGCACGGTTTGCAGGATTTGCAGGTTGCAACGTGTTGACAGTTTCATCATTGATTTTACATATTATTATTTGAAGTTCGTTAAATGTATAATTAATTTCTATTAGATTTGTTATTTTACGGTGTCAGTGTAAGCGTCTTTCGTAAGCCGTTGATATCATACGTCAGTGTTTAGTGTTTGTATGGTGTTTGTTCGCTCAACACAGGGAAATGCAAGGTACAAATTTGAGGTTATATTCTTATTAGATTTTTAAATTTATAACTAAATTTCTATTGGTTGTTAGAGGTTATAAAAGTACTGTGGATTACAATGAATAAAATCACCATAATTTTATGTTTACCCAATAGATTAGGGCTCCTGGCGATTCTCTCTTTAAAAAAAAACGAGTGTGAGAGCTACCGCCAGGTCACTTGGAAAAGTTACATCCTTTATATGTCTTGATTTTATTTGATAAATTAGTGAAAAAAAAAAAATTTAAATAAAAAAAAAAAAAAAATGGGGTGAACGAATTTTTAATCAAAATAAAAATGTAGGGGGGGGGGGCGCTATCGGTACCTACTGCACAGGGCGCCAGATTTCGTAGATCCGGCCCTGTATCTCGAGTGATAGTGTGTGTTACAAAAACGACCATATTATGTGATCTGAATGAGCTTAAAATAATGCTTGCCTATGGAATGTAATACGACAATTGGGTTTATTCTCTTATTCACTTTTATTTTTACACGTTTTCAAAACACAAGCCACTATCTTTGCCGTGTTATTTCATAAAATGCACCGATGAGTGCTCGACGCTGGCTCGCAGAAGAATGTTGACGTCACATTTTTTAGATTCACGCGAAGCCATATTCGATCCCAGCCGGTTCCAATGGAACCGGTATGAGGAGGGGGAAATAGTACGCTTTTATCACTTAGGGCAGGCCTACTAATATTCATATGTCTATGACCGCACCTCACGTTGATTATACGTAAATAAAATCATTAAAATCAATGTTTGTTAACGCCCCTGTTTTGCCGTGCCAGCTGTTGTATTTCAACTAGTTTAAAACACGAAATGCTGTATAACATATAAGTCAGTAGAAAATGCAATTGCAAGCCATAGACAATCACTCAAATTTGACAGTAGATTAGGTATGGAATCGATTCCGTATTCACAAGATACAGAATCGCATGACTGGTGCCTACCTCTTTCAGAAACAGTCGGCTCAACTCTGGACACTGCCAAGGCGCCAGGCTTATGCAGAAAGTAGGCGCGTCCAGTACCACCACCCACCAGACACTGGACGTTCGTAGGCCAGCTTTATTATTGAGGGATTAGCCGTTAGCGGTAGAGACGGAAGTTGAAGTCTTCATTAGTGGCTAAGTAGCAAAGGTCAGTACAGTGGAGTGGACAGAAAGAAAACAGAGGTTGACAGTGATGCGTGATGAAGGTCGTGCTGCTGAGGCATTGCCAGCGTGTTGCTCTACGCCAGGGGTTTCCAAACTACGGCCCGCGGGCCATCTCCGGCTCCCCAGTGTCATCAATCCAGCCCATGACATCTAATGACCAGTGTCATCAATCAGGCCGGCGACAGCTAATGACTCTTATGCGGTTCAACGGTTGCGCAGGATCGTGGAGGAAAGTTGAAACTGTTTCTGTGCTTAAAAATAGATACATTAAAATAAAAATAAAAACTTTATTTCATTTTATATATAACTCTATTTCCATTTCTATTCGTGGTGACCCGACAGTTTCCACCGAAAGGATATTTACTATAAAATTATAATTTTTTGGGCGTTATTTACCAATTAACGTAAAATCGACTTTAAAATTACCCTTAATAATAAGTTTGTATGAATATCGAACGAATTTATAAACAGTATCATTTTTTTGTACTTGTATGCTGGTATAGACAATAAAATAAAGACAAGTAGATTTTTCCTTGACACATTTGGATGAAAATTTGTTTTATACTTTGTTATTCGGCGGTACATCCCCTCTGCACATCCTTTCGGGTCACTTAGTTATATATTGTGTAATTAAGTATACCGTATTTTTCCTAAACCGACTGCACATTGTATATAAGTATGCCGGGAGGACAATTGTTGGCAGATCAACTGTCATGGAACCTCTACTCGTAATAAGATATCCTAATATGGGCCGGATTGGCATTAAGTTTTGTTTTTGTTATTGATACTGAACAATGCAATAGTTATACAATCTTATCAGAAAAATTCTCCAAATATCTAATCTGGTGCAATCTTATCTATGAAGTGTTTGGTGAGCCAAGTTATCAAATCCAGCATTTCCCAGACGGTCATTTTTAAAATTCTCATAAAGCTAGATGTTTCCAATATGGTAAGATTTGTTACTGCTAAATTACAAAGTCAGCGATATCGCAAAGTAAACTTCATTCCTTAACCTTTTAACCGCTAAAAAAATATACCTAAGCAGTCGTCCCCACGCGGCACTTTCTTTTTCGAATGTCATTTTTACATAGACCCTTTTAGAAAACAAAATCATTGTCTGGATTAATCCTAAAAACATTAATAAATCTTGATAACATCATCCTCCAATATCGAAGTATCAATAAACATTGATTTGAGATCAACTGAAATGAAGATAACGTTATAATTGCGTTAATATAAACACGCCGTGAATATCAACAAACAAAGCAATCTCTAACATGGCCGCTTCTAGCAACGTATGACGTAACATATAGCTACCTACTTGCTCGTGTAGTGAAATACGAGACGCGTCAAGAAGGGCCACTGCGCTGATGCTCTATTTTTATTAATTGTTTTTGTGTTTAATTCGTAGAACTCCATTTAATTTTTTGTTTTTTTTTTTTTTTAAATTTAATTAAAATTTAATTTGATATGATGTTATAATGTTTGCAAAACCATTTTCAAACTGTAAACTGAAACAGCTGTAACAAAAATACACACTAAAATACTTGCAGAGCTTGATAATAACGTTATCAAGCTCTGCAAGTATTTTAGTGTGTATTTTTGTTACATTATTATTTTATAAATCTAAATTGGTTTACACCGGAATGCCGTATTTTTACGAATTTACTTCGATTATATGGATTTAAAGAGCCGGCTGCGGCGGAAATCGGCCGCAAATTTCTATTTTCGAGGAAATTTACCATATTTTTACAAATTTACTCGAAATATCTGAATTCACAGGGCCGGCCTCTATGGAAACGGCCACAAATGTTTGATTTAAACAGAAATGGTGGGTATTTTTACGAATACTATGAACATCTTAATTAGAATGGACGCCTGCAACGAAAATCTGCCGCGAAATTTCGATTTTCGCGGAAATATGGTATTTTTGTGAATTTATTTCAAATAGGTATCTAAATTTGGTGGGGCGGCCGAGATGGGATTCGGTTTCGGAAATTTCGATTTACGTGGAAATATATTGTATTTTTACAAATTTACTACGAATATCTAAATTTTAAGAACCGGTCACGGCGGCAATCAACCGCAAATATTTGGTTTACGCAGAAAATATTCGGTATTTTTGCGAATTTATTACGAATAGGTTTCTGAATTTAGAGGGCCGGCTAGGTTGAGATGGGAAAGTCAAAGGTTCAGCAGAAGAAGTTGTTGGCTGAACTGACGGGATTGAGACATAACTTTCATAATGCCCAACAAAAACAATATCTGTATCGTCATCAGTCATCACTTATTTCAAAAACACTTTCCGAATCTAACATTGCTTCAATATCAATTTCAGATAAGCCATGTGTCGACAATTTGAGTGTTGTTAAAACAAAAGTTTTAAAATTCATACGTAAACACACAAAACAGGATGTTTTTAAAATTGAATTAGTCAATTTTTAAATAATACAACAATTAAATAATTATGTACACAAAAATAAAGGAGATTTCAAAGTGGATATCGACGCACAAGTATTATTACTAATACGCTACGGGGTCCGCTCGAAAGAGACAATCAGATTCGCGCGCATTTTCAAAACTGTGACTGGCGGCTGGGGCCGCGCTCTCGGTTTTATTCATTTACCAAGATAAACAATGAAGTAGTTGATAAACATTCTCAGAGAGGTCGCACCACAAATGAATATTCTTATTTTTAATATAAATTAATAAATTATAAACTTGAAAATGACTGAAGTCAGCCGCCGCGCGGTGTGAGCCACTTGATGAAATGACTTTAGTCAGCCGCCGCGGTGAAAAGATTAAAATAGTCTAATCACTTTGTTTATTTATTATCCTTGTAATACAACACAAATCAGCAGGAACAACGGGTATCAACAACAATCAGCACCATTTGTAAACTGTCGTTGGTACTGACTCGATCACGTGACTCTTGTACTGTAGTCAGCCTTGAGTAATGTCGCACAACTTTTAGATTACTTAACATTATGCATAGAGAAAATATTATTTTTGAAAACTTCTATAGCCCCGCTGTGATTTGGATTTCGAATGAAACGGAAATGACGATTACTGCATCAACTGCCCTCATTGGCCGCTTCGATTATGATGTCACTTTTAAAGGCTATTGGTTGAGATATGAAACAGAAATTACGCTAGGTCTTCGCTCATTGGTCGCTTCAATTATGACCTCACTTTTCAAGTATTGGTTGAGATTGTTTTGGTAATTTTTCGCTTCTACCGCGTGTAAACTGCACTCGAACTTTTTATCACAATACTTTTATGTAAAAACTTCACAGAATGAAATCAGTTTTATTTTACCTACGTGATAAAATTTTTTTGAGTACAAAAGGGAAGTATAAAAATAAGCAGATACGAAACAAATAAGTTTGGGAAACGCTGGTCTAATCTAATAGAGATTCAGATAGTTCATCGAAAAAATTTTCACTCTGTTTACTATTTATTCAGATTTGATATAAAGTAAAGCGCAGTGCCTTTTTCTCGAGTTTACCAATAATATTGTTTGTTGGTGTAACATTGTATGCAGTGATTATTGGTTTGAAGTACAAGGCAGTAGCAACAGTAGTAGGCAGTGACAGTGCAGTGTAGTAAAGTGTGACTGACAATGGAAGAAGATAAGGCGAGACAAGTGTCAGCTCTCCTGGCCTGCCAGTCCCAAGCAGACCTGAGACAGCTCCGGGGGATGGTCTCTCCCTCCTTCCCCTTCATCACCTTGGCCTGCAAACACAACAGGGCTGACTTATTACACTTCTTATTGGAGGATGACACGTCCTTCCCCTCTGATGGGGCAGTTGTTGTTTCCCGCTGGTATTCAGTGGAGCAGAAAGATGAAGGACACGATGCCGTGTACTACGCCATCCGCTCCAGCAATGTAGAGCTCCTCCGCGCACTCCTCGAGACAGTAACCTCTGAACTCTCTGAGCGACTCTTCGCAGAGTCTTACGAGGAATTACTCTTAAACAATGTCTTCGTGTCAAAGGAAATGCGCCTATTCGTCGAGTACACGTTGCTTGATCTACGTTTCTTCTTCAAAGACGACGGAGCACTTCCTGCCACTTCCCTAGCTAATATCCAAGAACGCATCCTACTACTTGTGGAAAATATTGCTCAAATTAATACTTATGAAGAAGTGGATAGTCACTTTTTATATACGGCCAGGTTTATAGTTCAGAATATCCACATACTAAAACAGCAACTAAAGTCGACATACAATATTTTGCCCTGGGAAGAAATTGAGTTCTGCTTGGTGTGCTTTGTGTCTGCCCACATTAAGCGACAAGAATTGAATATCTTCTATCTGTCCGTACTGAAGAAAGAGAAGTTATTAAAGGAACTCGACAAGTTTGCCTCTGCCCTGCAAGAATTGGAAGAACACATAAAGTCTACAGATGTCCGTACCCTTCGGAAACCGGTAAAATTAAGCCGCGAAGATGTTGCTCATGCCATTATCACCAGATATCCAGACTTGTATGCTGACTATAAGGAGGTGAGAGACGTATCCTCACTCCACATAATGGAGACATATCTAGAAGCGGCCTTGCTGGCAGACCCTGCTACTAGACCCGGGCAGTTAACTATCAAAAGAGCCCTCCAGGTGACGGGAGAGCATCTGAAGAACACACGGGACAGCCCCAAGCTCTCTCCGGCCGTGAGGGAACTTCTTCTTCTCTCTGCACCCAAAGAAACCAGAAAAATCTTGAAAGACACACGCAACTCTCTTTCCAAACCACACCTGGAGTTAGAAGACTCCTTACTATATTTGAACATTCAAAATGACATAAAAAAGATTGCGTCTCTTATCGCTGAGATGACGTACTTCAACAAATTAGATAAAATAAAGTGTATGCTGACCACGCTCATCAATAGTGATGGTTTAGACGAATTTGAAGAAAATACAAATCTGTTAAAAAATGTACACATTATTGAGAGTGTCCGAGAAACACATACAGTGACTAAAGATCACCGAATTGAAGATCTCATTAGAAACATAGAAGATCAAACTCCATATGAAAAAGAACTATTTGCTGAAATGAAAGATGTCCTCAACAAAACAAAATTACAACATCGTTTAACATACAAAGAATACTTCAGTTTGAAAGGATTGACTAATCGTGTTTGCGACTTTCACGTCCATAGTCCAAAAACTATTGGCAAAATGATAAGTAATGTGAAAATAATGGCTAAGAGAATCTTGGATAGTTTTCCGTCACAAAAAAACTCTTCAGAATTAGAAAGCTTTTATATGTTAGGAAGCCTATTATCAAAATTTAACAAAAGTGTATCTAAGAGAATTAACCCAGAATATACTCTTAAAATTAAATTAGAGATTTCTATAAGTAACGTTTCTGGATCATTCGACCAGGGAAATATTAAATCTATTGATGAATATAGCAGACAAATATTATTAGACTTTAATAAAAATGGTTGCGTAGAAGAAAAATGCACAGTTAAGAGTGTTAAAAACATCAGCAAAATCATGATTGGTGAACAACTTACTATGAAATTGAATGAACTGAGGAACACCATAGGAATTGATAGAATGTGTGGTCAGTTAAACGAGCATCTTGCTTTACTCTATAAAGATAAGACCACAAATAGATTTACGGTAGAAGCTCTAGTTATGGATACCATGAACCTATTATTAGATGGCTCCAAGAGTGTTCTCAACAATGTGCTATACCTGGATGGGGATGTGCCTCTGTTGAGCGGCAAGTGCTTGCGCAACCACTTGGCTCACGGGAACGCCTTGGTGGACATTCTGCCAATTGATGCCTGGTCTGCTGTGCTCCTAAATGCCGCTAAACTTGCTGAAAGTAAAGACCATTTACTGAACTCTAAGATTGGGGCAATTTCAAAACATGATATCAAACAACTGAGATGGAGATATGAGCGGGGCTTATCTATTCTTAACGAACAGAAGGAAATGTGGAAGTCTCTGCTTGACGGGAACTTTGAGAAATTCGCATCAGAAATCGCTAAAGGCGCTGACATATGTTCAAGAAAGATAGATTTCTCTTCTACGCTACATTATGCTGCGCGGGGATCCAATATTGAGACTGTAAAATTTTTGACTAAACTGAAACTTATTAGGACCGAAGCGAAAGACGTGAATGGTCAAACTGCATTGCACATAGCCGCAAAATTTGGAAGGGATGTGACCGTGAAATTTTTGGTTGCTGAAATGGAAAGTGCAGTTAATCAAGTTGATAGTGCTGGTAAGACACCGTTACACCTGGCTTCTCAAAATGGTCACAACAAAACCGCTGAGACATTGCTTTCACTGGGAGCCAAAAAAACTATAAAAGATAATTCGGGGTTTTATCCTTTGCATTATGCCGTGACGAACAATGACTTAGATTTGTTTGATATCCTCTTGGGGAAAGAGGAAAATGTGGATGAAATTTTATGGACTGCACGAAATAATTCCCTTCATTTAGCCGCAGACTTAGGTCTTGTAGAAATGGTACAGCACTTGCTACTTAATGAAGCTGATGTTAATGCTAAGAATGACTTTGGCGTCTTTCCATTGCATCTGGCAGCAATTAGTGGTCATCTGGAGGTTTTAAACATTCTGCTAGAGAAGGGAGCTCATGTGAACTTCAGAGACTGCAAAGGTTACTCTTCATTATATTACGCAGTGCATAACGGTCATAAAGAGATTGTCACGATCCTCTTGAAAAAAGGTGCCTTTGTTAATAACGGAGACGTTACATACAATAGCACCCCATTTCACGTAGCTGTTTCTAAAGGGAATGCAATTATTGTAAATCTACTGCTGCAACACAACGCCAATGTTAATGCTGTAAAAAATGATGACCTTACCCCGTTTCTGCTTGCTGCCGAGGGAGGACATGCCGATATAATTGACCTCCTGTTGCAGAATGGCGCTCTGACGGATAGTAGAGATGTTAACGGTATGACCGCATTACACATCGCTGCTCAGCTGGGCCATACTTCTGTTTTAGAGACTTTAATCCGAAGGGGGATCGATATCCATACTCGAGATTCACACCAAGAAACGGCATTGCACACGGCCGCACGAGCAGGTCACCTACAAGTTGTAGAATTATTGATTACTGCAGGAGCTAATGTACATTTCATTAACAAAGAAGGCTCTTCTGCTTTGCATCTCAGTGCTGTAAATGGTCATGAAGTGATTTCGGAGGCTTTGATGAGAAACGGAGCTAAAGTAAACTGTAAAAATAGCGATAATTTTACACCATTGCTCCTGGCTGCTACTAAAACTGGTAATGAGAAAACTATTCAAATATTGCTTAAATGTGGAGCCGATGTTAATGAGAGATGCGGTACTTACAGAACAGCGTTGCATATTGCGTCATTAGTTGGAGACGGTCCAATGGTAGAAGCATTGCTCTGGGGAAAGTCTAATGTTGATGCCGAAGACAATTGTGGCCTCACCGCATTACACCTGGCGTCGAGTGTGAATCAAAACGCAGCTGCTGAAATCTTGTTAAAGCATGGAGCGGATGTGAATCACTTGGATGCTACAGGATCTTCTGCATTGTGCTGTTCAGCAAGGAACAACAATAAAGATATGTTGGATATGCTGATTGCCAAAGGAGCGGATGTTAATGTTGAAGGAGGTAAACTTTTGTTAACTGCAATTACAGCAGGGCATAGACATATATTTGAAGCTTTGTTGAAGAATGAAGATCTTGACATCAATATTAAAGATGAAAATGGTTTAAACCTCCTATACACGGCTGCTAAAAATGGTGATGGGCTAATAGCCAAGGCGTTGATAAAGAGAGGTATTAAAGTAGCAGATTGCTTGCATAATCCATCTCCTTTATCGATTGCGGCCTCGTTTGGACATACAGAGATGGTTGATGTTTTGCTAGAAAATGAAGCCGATGTCAATCATGCGGATCCTGAATTCTCACCACTCTATTATGCTGTCCTTATGAACAAGCCAGATATTTTGGATAAATTACTCCATTGCGGAGCAAACTCTTGTATCAGATTTTCGATGAATAGAATGCCGTTAGAGCTGACAGATACCAACACCCATTTGCCAAACACCTTATTAATGCTACAACAAAGAGGCGTTAAAATGAACGAGAGAAGTGATGACAACTGGACATTACTGCATATCGCGGCTCAAGCGGGTAATCTTGAAGTAACAAAACTCTTGATAGACCGAGGATTTGACGTAAATGCTAGGGATAGACTTGGCCTTAAACCAATCCACATAGCTACTAAACATGGCCACCATAGCATATTGAGCTTCTTCCTGGACTTTGGGATGAGTATCGATGATCCGGGACCCGATGGATGTACCCTGATGCATTTTGCCGCGGCAGGAGGGCAGCCAACTGTGGCTCAATACTTAATAGACAAACATGTCGACATTAATTCCACTGATTTAAATGGTTTCCAACCTATTCACTATTCCGCTCAACTGGGACAAACAGATATGGTGAAGTTGTTATTACGCAGTGGTGCGGTGTATGATAGCAGGGACAAGTTTGGTAGAACCCCTTCAGATTTAACTAAAAGTCGAGATATTAAAGAAGTATTAGAGTCAATTGAAAAACTGTTTAATACAGTCAAAAGAAATGATGTTTCGATGGTTGACACTTTGATTAAAGATCACGCAAAATACCTAAATATAAACTGTTTTGATAATGCAACGCTTTTACAAGTTGCCTCCCAGAACGGCTTTTCGGAGGTTTGTGATATTTTGCTTCAGAGCAAAGCCAATCCTAATGCTGTTGGAAAGGGTGGCTATGGTCCTCTGCATTATGCGTCTGAGTATTGTCATACAGAAATAGTTAAATCTTTGTTGAAGAATGGCGCAACATACAACCTTAAATCTGATAATATGAACGCTCCATCAGATTTGGCCACTCAAAAAGATATCAAATCTTTACTGCAATTTGTTGAACTATGTTTTAGGGGAGTACGAACCCGCGATGTTAAGGTAATAGAAAATATTAACAAAATAACGGACGTAGAAATCATAAAAGCGGTAATGAAGGCTCGCGACACCGATGGCAACTCACTTGTGGTTGTTGCTATGAAAAATGATTTCCCCGATGTAGTCCAGTTAAAGCAGGTTTCACAGGCTGATACATCTCTCACCTTATTCAACGTACAATCAATGCTTGTACATGGAAGATTCACAGAAGCCCTGGATATTTTAAATCAGTTGCTATGTGATAGAATCGAAATATTAGGAGAGGATAATCCAGGAACGCTGGATATCCAATACGAAATTGTGATAGCATTTATCGATCAAAGCACACCTCAAACGATTTCTGAGGCTCTTCCCAAGTTGGAAGATATATATAAAAAGAGAGTGGCAGTATTTGGTCCTCACCACCCAGACTCTCTAAAGACCAGGAGTAGCTTTGCTTCATTATTACACCAGCTAGGAAGGACCAAAGAGTCGTGGGATATATTCCAGGAAGTTTTGCCGAGGCAACAGGAAGTGCTGGGCGAAGGACATGAGCAACTAATGCTAACTAAATCCAACGCAGGGGTTGTGCTTCTAACCCTAAAGAAGTACGAAGAGGCCTTGCGCTTGAGTACAGAAGTTTACAAAATAAGAAAAATCACTTTCGGTAGTCATCACCCTAGCACTATTTCTGAACAATACAATATTGCCGCAGCGTTGTGGGGTCAGGGGAAGTATCATGAATCGTTTGCTTTAATTCAAACTGTTTACGAATTACAAAAAATATGTTAAGGACAAGATCATGCCAAAACTCTTCATACCAAGTGCCAATTGGCAGTTGTTCTTGTAAGTCAACAGAAACTTGATGAAGCTTTGCAAATCCTTCAAGAAACATTAGCCATTCAGAAGATTGTGTTGGGACTCAATCACGTGGACACTGTTCATACTCATGACCTAATGACGCGTCTATATCTCCGTCAAAATAATAAAACTGATGCTTTGAAGGTTCACAAGGCAGGGTTGGATGCCAGGAATACCGTCTATGGCCCAAACCACCCAAAATTCACAGAACTGGATGGAGTTTTGAAAGGTATTGATAAACACATCAAAACAATGTGGAAGGAAGATATCGGCTACGTTCCTCCTTGTGATTTTGATTTGCTATACTTAGCCGATAAGGGGGATAAGGGTGAGGTTTGTAATTTAATCGAGAATGGATCAGACGTGAATACTGCGGATGGCGAGGGAAGAACGGCGCTACACTTTGCCGCCACGGTGGAGGTTACGGAGGTGCTGCTAGACAATGGAGCCGACCCTACTGCTGTGTCACAGAAGGGGAACACTCCCCTGCACCTCGCCGCGTTCCGATCTTGCGGACAAACGGTGCTTCTCTTGTTGCAGAACGTAAAAAAGACCAAACCGAACGCTTACCGTAAGTTTATCAACGCTAAAACTGTAGTGGGAGGTTCCACAGCTTTGCACGTTGCGGCTAAGAAGGGAGCAGCCGATATCGTGAGTTGTCTGTTGGAGCACGGTGCGTGCTACAACAGTCGAGACAGAGGCTACAATCGCACTCCTCTGCAATGTTCCAGCAGTCCCTCTGTCACCCGACTGCTGCGTTTAGCCGAGGAAGTGTTTGCGATGGCGTTTCGGGGCGGCACTGTGCACCCTCAGGGAGACAAGAGGCATTTGGTGGCGGTGTTGAATTCGAGAGATACAGAACACAGGACTCCCGCGCAGCTGGCCGAAGTTCGTGGCCACACCGCCACTGCCAGACTTTTTGATGGGCTTTTAGAAACAGCAGATTAATCTACGACAGGGCTGGGCAATACCTACTTCCAATATTTGAATACTTTTCCATATGTTCTGGATATTTTTTCTTTACTACGGTTCATTGCAAATTCTGTCAATTTTAGCGCAATCAAATATAAAAAGATCCCCCTTCCAACCAAGAGGCAACCTAAGATGAAATGAGTACATTAGTTAGCTTGTAGTTATCCCGCTGCAGATTGTTTTTTTTTAAAATTTATTTTTTATTATAATATAAAGAATATGGGTTACATTTATTAAATATTATATTTAAGGTCATCATTGGTCATGTATACCTTATCCGAAAAGAGGAGCTCTTGTGCCTGATAAGGAAGCCACGATTCTTAGGTTGTAAGTTATAATGTGTTTTGTATAAAATATTTATTTTTTAATATACTCGTAAGTTTCTTTTGTAAAATTGTTTAATTTTATTTATTTGTTCTGATTGATTGATAATACATACATCACAATTCACAAGGGAGATTATTGTAGTTTTTTATGGCTTAGTAAATATAATGATTTTGCATTTCTGTCGTTTTAAAATTAGGTGTAATAAATTGGTTTCCATTTCTCGTTAGTTTGTAAAATTCTTGATATTATTTGTTATTTTTTTCTTTACACATTATTATAATGGAAGCTTGTTAAAAGTGGGATACGTTTTTAGATTTTCACGCCCAAAAGCATTTTCGTTATTTGTTTTTGGGGTGTTATGCCGTGTTGCGCAACCTCCTTCTTTAGCCAACGTTTCGGACAGCGTGTATCGGTGACTCAATCCAATATTGTATTTTTCAGCCTTGAAAGATTTGGGTTTGTTTATGGACAAAACTATTTATTTATATTCATATTAAATATGTACGGGCGCAAACAATTAATTTACCTCGATATTTTATAGCAAAACGTGCAAAAAGTATTAAAAACCTAAAATCATTTAATTGGCGCCATCTGTGAATGCGTAGATTATAACGTACGTGACATTTAACCTTAAGCACATGTTCCCTACCGTAATAAAGTATATAATTCACATTAGTATTTCTTCCCTACCTGTTTTAATAATATATTGGTTGTTAAGTCAAAAAGATCATATTAAAAATCATTAACAATGTCGCTTTAGCTCTTTTTCCTTTCCAAAAAAAAATTAAGATTTGTCGCATTAGTTAATTATGCTTGCCACGTTTTACAGTTTATCATTTTAAATATATTGAATGTCATTTTGCTAATGTTGCTTAGATCTACCATTTTACGATTGATTTAATCGGAAACACCCACCTATAAATTTAATTCCGGATTCCACGGGCGCTTTAGTCGTCCAAAAACAGTGCGGGTGAACGCACATCATAATATTCAGATTTAATTAAATTGTGCACAAATGACACCATTCCATCTCGTTATCACAATGAATATAAACAACTCGAAATTAATAACTTTAAAGATATGCTTTTGGAATCAGACATTGAAGACCCAGGACATTATAATTAACATTCGATCAAAGTGTCCTTATTTATTTTTATTTGTAACTAGCAGCCCCGGCCACACGTTACACAACGCCATTACCCAACCTTTATAAAATCCACACCACCAGCTTGCCAACTGCCCGCTGCCCGCTGCCTGAATTGAATATTTGAATTTCTCGGCTTTTCTCTACTATAATAAGCATGTATTATACATATAAACCTTCATTTTGAATCACTCTATACAAGGTATAACAGGACGTACCCGAGGGAGCATATTTCAAGTAAAAAATGTAAATGAAATTTTGGTCTCCGGTGACTTTTTTGATGACATTTTTTCTTTTTTTTTTAATTTTTTTTTTCTTCAAATTCAAACAAAAAAAATTCTACTGCTTGTTGTCATTGGTCACTCAGCCGAGTAACCGACCAACCCCTCATCCCGCCTCCAACTGTCCAACACCTACCGTTTTTTAATGTTTTTATAGAAAAAATAAATAAAAAAAACATCAAAAATATCACCGGAAACCAAAATTTCATTTACATTTTTTACTCCAAATAATGTCAGGAATCGATGGTTAAAATCCCACGGGTACGTCCTGTTATACCCTGTATATTGGTGAAAACCGCATGAAAATCCGTTACGTAGTTTAAAAGATCTATGCGCACATACATTGTGAGCGACTTCATTTTATACTATGTAATGATTAATAGCTGCACCTTTCTAGCTTATTTTAATTTATGTTTAAATTGTGGGCCTGCAGAGTGTAGACCGTTCATTAATTTTTTTTTTAAATTCTTCTGGCTTTCACCTTCAAGGGTTAATTATTATTTAACATATCGTTATTTGTTCATCTTAGCGTATAACATGACATTATTCTTAATTTCAAATTAACATTATTGAAAAGTTAAAATTGTAGAAACTAACTTTGGTTCCAATGTTTTGGCGATGGAAATAAAATACCCCAATGACCATAGTATAATTATGTATTCTTCATGTCCGTAAGTCTTTATGTCGGTCAAGATATCACTTACGGTGGATCATTAGCCATTATTGCTTGGAATATCTATTACTTTTCTAATGATAAGCTTTTATTCCTCACTACATTATTGGTACATTTGTCCATAAGGTATTTTTCCTCTCCTATTAATGTGTAGTACAAAGAGTTTAGTTATTCATTCTCGCATGAAAATAACATAAACCTGCACATTAGTCATTTTTCCTGTCTAAATTTTTAGGCACTTTTGACTAAAGTGCCATTATCTTCGGAATTATCAATATTATTAAAAAAATATGTATAACAATTGATTAGGGGTCGTCCATTAATCACGTGAGGCTCGAAACGGGGTAGGGGGGGGGGGTTCAGAAAAAAATCATGAAATATCACAAGGAGGGGGGTGGGGATATAATGAGATATTACGTATTTATTTTAGCATGATGGCAAGACGTTTGCGACATTTGTTCTACGTTGATCTCTTGGAATTACCCTAACGCATGAAGGCTTTGACAAATTGCCTCATGATCTGTACTGCCCTAGCCTGAAGATGGACCGTCAGCAGCTTGTAGGAAGGACATGCCAGTAGTATGTTAAGGCACATTTAAATTCATGTCACAAACAACGTAATGGTCCATGCAATAACAGTCCAGAGATACACAATGTTCGCCCCTTACGCATTCTCACGCGACGATCGATCGCTAAATCGAGAGATTCTCTGCGTAGTGCGCGAAAATAATGACGCCGAGTGGCTTGATGAAACCGAAGTTGATCTTCAACAAAGCACAGTGCCAACAGCTGACTTTCAAGATACTTATCCACTTGTTAATGTTGAAGAAAGTCTCGCTAATCCGTGGTCTGAGGACAATGTCCATTAAATATATTAATGTACAAATATATGTTTTTTTTTTTTCGCCTTCCTTTATTATTTTTCTGCCAGTCAAAAACAACCTGCAACCTTAATGTCTGTCTATTAGCGTAGGAAGTATGGCGAACCCATCGCTCAGGGAGTGGAAACACAAACCTGCAATAGCCATCCGAAGCCAAGGAGTGAGCTACCGTGCTCAGGCTGAATGTCCTGGGGAACAGCGTCACGAACGGTGTCTCCGAGAAACAAGGTCGCATCTCGGAGTATTTAGACTTCACTCCAGCACTCAGGGCTCTGCTGGAGTGGACCTTCTATTTCCCTGGGAACCCGTGGGACAAAAAAATTGGACCATTCGAAAACTAGGGGCCTTTTGGGAACCTAGGAGTGCTGAGGCCACCTCTGTGGATTTCCTTCCTGGGGCCACAGGAGGAACCTAGAGGAGAAACCGTGAACAGGTGAGCTTAGGCCTCCTCCATGAACTCTTCCCTTGTGGGGCCTTCGAGGAACCAAGGGGTAGGGCACCCTTCCAGCGCGGGGCCTTTGTGGAACCAAAGAGGAGTGAAGTGGAGAGATGATGTCCTCTTCCCATGTGGGGCCTTCGAGGAACCATGTAGGAGTGAAGTGGAGAAATGAGACCTGGGAAGACACATTGTCGAACCAGAAGATATAGCTTCATTTCCAATGACAATCTTGGTGAACTTTATAAGAGGGACTGGGTTACTGTCAAAGGAATGAGGTAAAATGGGAGATAGTACGATGGGTCTATGGCCTAAGTGCTCACGGGAACTATATATATGTAAACTGTCTCTGATTATTAAAAAAAAAAAAAATAATGTTTGTCTTGACATTTTTATCACGATGCTTTTTTCGAAAATTTTATCAGATTAATACTTGGTACTAAAAAAATATACGTGATTTGTGTATGGGTGGGGAGTAGTCTAAAACCTCACCACTTATCACCAGGGGGGGGGGGAGGGGGTTAAAAAGTTGCTAAAAAACATCACATGACATAGGTTTGATAAACACATTTATAATTTTCAAGCGGCAACAAAATCAGATAATTATTTTCAAAGTCATGATTTTTCTAAACTTTCAAACAGCTCTCCTGAACATTTAGCATAATGGCGCTTTAGCCATTTATCCTTTCCAGCGTCGACATGTTCCTTATGCGTAGCTAAACCATTCATCTGTTTGCAATGAAACTTTTGAGGATTTGATGTGCGCATGCCCGCGATGGTTTCTATATATGAGTCATATAATTTCAATACCTGCTATATCCGGCGGATCCAGGGGGGGGGGGGGTCATGGGGGGGTCATGACCCCCCCCTGGGCTGGGTTCAGGACCTAGGTGGACCACTATTTAAAATTGTTAAACATAATGTTTTTATATATTTTTTGTATCTATTATTACTAAAATTACCTACCTACTTTTTACTTGTATCTATTATTATCAAAATTAAATTATAACTTCTTGTGACTTGAGCACGACTATATGACCCCCCCCCTGGCGCTATGTGACCCCCCCTGGCGCCAAAGCTGGATCTGCCCTTGTCTGAGTATGACATCTTGTTCACATTTTTGCGAGGAACAAGATTAATCTAAAATTGAGTTTCAAAACCTCCTTTATCACGACCAAAAACCATGTTAAAACTGTGAGTGAGAAACAAAACCAGCTATATCATTCAAAAAGTTACTATCAAAACCAGCTATATGGGAATTCAACCAATCACGAGCAGTTATTTTGCCAAGATGGCGGGTGTAGAAACACGCCCCTTGGGTCAGTTGAGTTTCAAACAAGGGCAGATCCAGGGGGGGGGGTCATGGGGGTCATGACCCCCCCTGCGCTAGGTCCAGGACTCAGGTGGACCACTAATTAAAATTGTATGCGTGTAATGAACAAGTTGTTATCAGTATTTCAGTTGCTTTTTATGCTCGCTTGAGAGATTTACGTAATACCGTTACTAAAACATTATTGATAAATAAAAATGTTCCAAATAAGATTTATTATGCTCTGGCATCCCTAATAAAATGTCGATGTACAGCGATATGACGAAAAGTATTTTACAGACTGGCAGCATTGTATAAACAAATTCTTTTAGTAGCAACACAGTACGCGTTTGTCAAATCTTGCAACGTGAGTAGCAATATTGTGTGAATTTATTCATTTTAACGTGTCTTTTACTACTCGTAGCCTTTAATAGTTCAAATATTATACTTCTCTTCATTATTTAATACTCTAACGGGCAAAATCCGCGCAATTACACCCGTTTTTAACAAGCGGTCGGCTGGTGACAGGTTTCCATTTTCGGTGTTATTTTGCTTTTATGTTGTATTTTCAGTGAATCCTGATCACGAATTACTTAAATATAACTTAGTTCGTCTAATATTCAATAGCATTAAGTGTATCAAATTTGTATAAAAGACCTAACAATTACAAATATTATGTGAGGTTAAACATGTCAACGCTTCGAATAATTAGTGACGAAATCTGTATTTTTTTCATTGGAAAGTTTTACACTATCGGATACAATAAAAATTATCGGTAAATATCGGTTCGGATTGGCCACGCTTATTACGAATAATTTTTAGAAAAAAACTTTAGAATCGCCTTAATTACTATAAAAGGGCGGCGGAAAATAATGCATTTTAATTTTCAATTGCATAAAACCAAAATTCACTTCGCGAACCGACACAGCGAAAATCTGCGGCCGTACCTGTCACTGTTATGTTGGTATCCTTGATAAATTAACAAGAGCTAATACGACTGTAGCCGACTTCGTGGGATACCTACATGAAATACCGCGAATCACAAACCATGTTACACAAACCTAGCGTAGCTGCTGAACTACTTGAAAACTGGGATGTTTTTCTTGCCTTGACGCGAGTAGGCGTTATAAAGGGGCACTTTCTTTTGTATCACAAACCATGTTACACAAACAAGCCCGCTAGACAAATTTCATAATTACGCGCCTTATCCCAAGAAGTCGGCTACAGTCGTATTAGCTCTTGTTAATTTATCAAGGATACCAACATAACAGTGACAGGTATGGCCGCGGATTTTCGCTGTGTCGGTTCGCGAAGTGAATGTTGGTTTTATGCAATTGAAAATTAAAATGCATTATTTTCCGCCGCCCCAAAGCCAAAAAGTTTCCTTTTATAGTAATTAAGGCGAATCTAAAGTTTTTTTCTAAAAATTATTGGTAATAAGCGTGGCCAGTCCAAACCGATATTTACCAAATGATTAATTAACGGGGGATTCAGTCATCTAGCGGTTTTTTCTTTCGCTAACTTTTTAGGGCAGATATTTTGTGGGTTATGGTGAAAGTCTGTTTATTTCTTCTTCGTTTAATCTAATAATAAAAGAATCGATGTTGGTCAAAGCTTGAGGTTATTCAGCCAGTCGATGGCATCGGGCACTTGATTCAACACGTATGTGCCTCTTGGAAACTTGTGAATGGGACATACTTTTATAGTGTTGTCTGTTTGCTTGTATACGACTATATTGATAATTCACAGTCCTGTAAGCCTCAATTATACTGGGCGAGTTTACAAGCTACTATCTGGGAAATTCACTATCTGTTCGTAAACTCGGCTCAGTGTAATTGTATTACTTGCTAACTAGCAGATTGTTGACTATCTATGAAAGAAGTTGAAAGGTTGTCAACTTTACTGCTACCTGCTTACTCGTGATTAGTTTATTTGTGTTTTCGTCAACGATCCGTACGTTATAATCTACGCATTCACAGATAGCGCTGCCAATCAAATTATTTTAGGTTTTTAATTATTTTTGCATGTTACGGTTTAAAATATTAAGGTAAATTAATTGTTTGCGCCCGTACATATGTAATATGAAAATAAATAAATAGTTTTGTCCATAAACAAACCCAAATCTTTCAAGAAAGGCTGAAAAATACAATATTGGATTGAGTCACCGGTACAAAATTGAATTTTTCAGCCTTTCTTGAAAGATTTGGGTTTGCTTATGGACAAAACTATTTATTTATATTCAATTTAAATATGTAACAATTAATTTACCTTAATATTTTAAGAGCAACGTGCAAAAAGAATTAAAAACCTAAAATAATTTGATTGACGCCATCTGTGAATGCGTAGATAATAACGTATGTGACGTTTAACCTTAATATTCATTATGTGTATGGATAAGCTACGAGGAGGATGGTGAAATACCCCCTATATTGTAATAAAAAATTGATACATTTTTGTTTGTATTTCTTTAGATGCCGCTCAGTTGTAGGTTTTACAAGGAGAAATATCCGGAGGTGGAGGATGTAGTGATGATCAATGTGCGCTCCATCGCGGAGATGGGAGCGTACGTCCACCTCCTGGAGTACAACAACATCGAGGGTATGATCTTGCTGTCCGAGCTGTCCAGGAGAAGAATCCGCTCCATCAATAAGCTGATCAGAGTTGGAAAGACAGAACCTGTAGTGGTCATTAGGGTCGACAAAGAAAAAGGTATGAATTATGTATTATTATTTATTTAACAACACCTTTCCTTTCAACATCAAACAATACTGCGTAACCCCTCAAAAGTCAAAATTTGAATGCATCAAATCAGGATATTTTATACACTTACCACAAAGAACTGCTATAATGGCTGGTTTACATAGTGTGAGCTGCTGCTTAGCCAGTGGACAGCTACTCGGCTTGTCTACTCGTACGCCAGTAGCTCAGCTCGCCTTAGCTGTCCACACGACACGTAATAGCTGCTGTCCAGTCTTGCGAGTTGTTGCGATGTCGTGTTAACGTGCTTTAATTACAAAAACTGTGATAAGGTCCATGACATGGTTGTAGGTAGATCGTAAATTTTTAATTTTCTTAATTACCTCGCTGGTGTTATCTAAATGCATTTCTTTAGCAATGTGTTCCAAATATGCTTTTCTCGTATCTTGGCAGGCTGACTCGCACGCTAGCTCGCACTGTGTAAACCAGCCATTAGATACATTCACTGTCTACTCTCAAATTAAAGTTTTTTTTCTGATTCTATTTTCCTAATAATGTATCAGTTTTTGGCTAAATTATGTTTTAGTAAATTGTAGACATGAACAGAATAATCTCGATTCTTGCTTTATTTAGTTCAATAAATTGTATCGTAAGATATATACAACGGCAAGTAAGTTTGACTGAAATAACTAACTCCTAACTCCATACTGCCATCACAAAATAGTTTTGACGTGCCATGGCAAGTTGTTACCCCTCAAAAGTTTTTTGTTTCTCGCGTACAAATAGATTTTTAGCATTTGGGCGGTATTGTTTATTTGTCGACGAATTGTCACGAAATTGATAATCTGTTCATGTCTACAATTTACTAAAACATAATTTAGCCAAAAACTGATACATTATTAGGAAAATAGAATCAGAAAAAAAACTTTAATTTGGTGGCAATCAATAATTGAAAATTTTCGAAGGTGATTTATTAGTTTTACAGATATGCGTTCCACATCTTCTCATAGATAATAATAGACACAGGGAGATGATCCTGCAGCCGATAGAAACAAGCATAAAATTGCTAAATTCTCCATCATTGCACAACCAACGCTTTCCAATTGTAATGATGGTAGTAAGATGAATTAAAATATTGTCAGGTTGGATAAGTTTTAAGATTTTCACGGCCAAAAGCATTTTCGTTATTTGTTTTTGGGGTGTTATGCCGTGTTGCGCTACCTCCTTCTTTAGCCAACGTTTCGGACATCGTTGCAGTGTTCATCATCAGGGCAGATCCGGTAGATGTGTAATTTTTAGTCGTGAAGTGTGTGCTTATTTACTTCGAAGCGATACCGTGTCGCCAGCACCACTAACTTTCACCAGTACAAAATAATCGTGACAAGCAGTGGCGTCATCGCCGCGGAACGGAATAAAAAGTTCATTAAAACGTGGTATTTATGCTAGCCAGGGGCAAGTCCGTTTGCGAAATCACATCTACCGGATCTGCCCTGATGATGGACACTGCAACGATGTCCGAAAAGGTGGCTAAAGAAGGAGATAGCGCAACACGGCATAACACCCCAAAAACAAATAACGAAAATATTGTCAGGTTATTTGTAATCCGGAAAAGTTTATCTTTCTGTAGATAAAAAATTTATCAACTAATAAATTTCTACTCCTATCCAATCGAATTGTCCTCTCTGCCTACTCCTTCGAGGAAACGGCATGATGGTTAGTTAGTTATTTTATTATAATATGTAATACCAACACTTACTAAAATGACAATTGTGCACGTTTCCATTTCAGGTTATATAGATCTGTCAAAGCGGCGAGTGTCGGCCGAAGATGTGGAGAAGTGCAATGAGCGCTACGCAAAGGCAAAGGCCGTCAACTCCATCCTGCGCCACGTGGCGGAGCTGCTCAACTACTCCTGCGACGAGCAGCTCGAGGAGCTGTACCAAAAGACGGCCTGGCACTTTGAGGACAAGTACAAGGCAAACAAGGCGTACGCGTACGACTTCTTCAAGCAAGCCGTGCTGGACCCCTCCATCCTGGCCGAGTGCGGGCTGGACGAGGAGACCAAGGAGGTGCTGCTCAACAACATCAAGCGCAAGCTCACCTCGCAGGCGGTCAAGATTCGCGCCGATATTGAGTGCGCGTGTTACGAGTACGAGGGGATTGATGCCGTCAAGGCAGCGCTCACCGCTGGTCTGGCGCTCTCCTCTGAGGAGATCCCCATCAAGATCAATCTCATTGCGCCGCCTCTCTATGGTACATACAACTACTGACATAAACACATAATCGCATGTTGATCTCCCAGTTGATTAGTCAGACATCTCCAAATACTAAGTTTTGAGATAATCAGGAAAGCAATATTGAAACACTCACCATGAATCAAATATTATTTACATTTGTGTCTGTGCTTGTATTATATCAGCAAAAAGTATTTTACCATGTTGTAGTTCGAAGACTATTTTATTATTCGACATGAAACCACTGAAAAGTAACATTCCCAAAATATGTGGCTTGAAAGGTTTTACCAAAAGACAGTCGATATGTATTATAATTTAATTTGCCTATGCCTGTATTTAAGGAACCACTGTAAATTTTTTTTTTTTGTAATTTGTTAAAATTAAATTTTCTGAAAGATGCATTTGGAATGCTCTCACCATATGTTTTAAAGAAATTCGTAAAGTTGACGGAGATACAGCATTTTATGTGAAACCGTTTGAAACAGTTTGTATGTTCAGCAAAACTTTTAACCTGTTATTTGCCGGAGACACGCGGATGCGCGCAGTGCGTGTGCATACCGCGTGGAAAAAATTTCGAAAAAAGTATTTTTGAATGCGATTTTGACTCTTCTGTGTACAGAATTTGTATGAAGGACAAGGTCAGAATCGCTTGCGCCAACATCATCGATGATATAACCACAAGTTTCATTCACCTGGCAACACCAGAATATTTTTAAATGATTTATCTGTGGAATTGAAATGTCAAATTTGCTGCGGTTCAAACTGTCCGATGCGTGATACTTAGACAAAAATATTGTGACTCATATCAATTTAGCAAATTAACGCAAGTAATGTTGTTTTGATAAATAGTTTATTGTTCTAGGAATGTGTTTTGGTAAATAAAATATACGATAGCTCAAAATGAATCCACAAAACATTCAATTCAAAATTCAAAGTGATGCTTTGCATAATTTCCTTGCTTCAGGGCAGCCCGTAGCCCGTAACAGGTCAATGCGTTTTTCTCAAAACTACATTTTTCAACCTGGTTGATAACACATTAAAAAAACTATACATCCGATTTGCATGCACTGAGTCTTTAACTGTTTGAAAATTCAGTCTCTACGGCACCACGTAGAGATTTTTTTATAAAGGGGCCCCTTCTATTTTTTTTTTATAGTTAATGAAAACAATTCGCTGGTCCGCCATTTTTTTTTAGATATCAAATTTTTTGTTGATGCTGTAAACCTATATGTCTAGTTTTTAAATTTGTTTTTATTTTATTTTTCAAATAAACCATATGGCTTAATTGCTGTCAACCGCCAAGCAGCAATTTCTTCGGAGTGTCCTGTTGGAAGCGAGATACACTGCAAACTATCTTTAGATTCGAGTACAAAAATTTGTATACAGTCTTCTATATGACTATGAGTATTAATAAAAAATTTCATTCATTGTTTGCTTGAAAATGATTACGAACAATACATCATACCGCGCATGAACCGTGGTGTGGTGCCTTAAGAAAATTTACATATCAACCATTAAAAATTTCCGGCTATTTTAGATTTGTTTTGTTTTTATTCCAGTAATGACAACTTCCACCCCAGAGAAAGCTGATGGATTAAAAGCGTTACAGGACGCCATAGACAAAGTTAGAGAAGTTATCTTATCCAAGAAAGGTGTCTTCAATGTTCAAATGGCGGTAAGCAATCCATTCTTTTTTCGTCATCACCACTGTGTTCATGTCAGGGTGGGATCTGTTCTCCCCTGCCACAAATGCTCTCCACAGGCTGCCATTCGCTTTCAATCCTCGGTCCTTCCCGTCCTACTCCAATCCTCTTCCACCTCTCCCTCGGTTGAACTCTGGGCACTGCTCGCTTCCACTGGGACACCCATAAACTAATAGTGTCACATCACAGTCTTTGGGACCTATCATTCAAATACTATTAATTATGGGCTAGGAACCGTGTCTCACAACAATAGGTAACTACAAACTGTCTTATTTTACAAATGAAAAAAGTTCTTTGTTTAAAACCTCTTTACTTTATTTACAAACGTCGACCGGTTTCGATTGATCTGCACCTTCATCAGGACATATACAGGGTGTAACAGGACGTGCCCGAGGGATTTTAACCAGCGATTCCTGAGCATATTTGGAGTAAAAAATGCAAATGAAATTTTCGACTCCTGTGACTTTTTTTATGACATTTTTTTTAAAAAATTTTTTTTTCTTCAAATTCAAACAAATTTTTTTTCTTCCGCTTGTTGTCATTGGTCACTCAGCCGAGTAACCGACCAACCCCTCACCCCGCCTCCAACTGTCCAACACCTACCGTTTTTTAATGCTTTTGTAGAAAAAATAAATAAAAAAAATATCACCGGAGACCAAAATTTCATTTAAATTTTTTACTTCAAATAATGTCAGGAATCGATGGTTAAAATCCCTCGGGTACGTCCTGTTACACCCTGTATACATATAAACTTTAATTCTATGTTTTCATCTATATCCTGATGAAGGTTGAGATCAACCAAAACCGGTCGACGTTTACATATAAATAAAATAAAGTGGCTTTAAACAAAGAACTTTTTTCATTTGTATAAAGTCAAGCCACAAAGTGTTTGCTTTCTTCGATAATTTTAGTTACTTCTTTTTGCTTTATTATATCTGTTAGGATTTCTGGTGACATTCAGTAAAATACGCACTTGGGGTTTAGACATGTATTCTAAGTATATTTTAAAATAACACATTTACATTTATTTTACTCTATTATGTTTACTTTTTGTTTCTACCTAGCTAGAGATCGGTCGGGTCCCACTTTTAGGTTTTTAAGGAACTGCTTTGTAATTCCGTAATTCCGCTTGCGAATTAATAATAAGGATTTAAGGAATCCTATTGTATTTATAAACAACGGGTTTAAAAAACTAACACCCCGACTCTTCATTACCGACTGAGAGAGAACTTGATCATATAGTAGGTAATTAACATAAATGACAGTAGGTTTTAGCCAAGCTCTCAACCTAACATCTTTGAGTTTTTACTCTCTAGAGGGCAAAGGTAATTAGTTTTCAAGCATATTGGTTTTTAAACAATATTATTTATTTAACTGATTAAAAATTAAATTTGCCGAACGTAAAAAATATATATATTATGTGAGCATGGCACAAGCATAGTAAGCATTCCTAATTTGCGGTTAATATATTTGTTGTGAGGTCAGAGGAAAAAAGGAAGAGGAAGGTTGGTTGAAAGTGCCCGGTCATTCAGATCTGGTCACTAAACACTAATCCTGTGTTGATCGATCATTTCACTATCGAAGTGAATCAAAAAGATTTAATCTTTGATTGAACTATTGATGCGCCGTAAACTGTATTGATTTTTACCGTAGATCGGTGGTTCCTAACCTTTTTCGGCCTGTGCCCATTTTTCCAGTATTTTTTTCTTCATTCTTCCTCCCAAAATTTTACCACTGATCATCGATTTGATGGATATCAAATATTTGAAATGAAAGTTCAAGTTTTTGAAAAGAAAGTTCAAATGTTTGAAATGAAAGTTCAAGTGTTTCAAAAGAAAGTTCAAATGTTTGAAATGAAAGTTCAAGTTTTTGAAAAGAAAGTTCAAATGTTTGAAAAGAAAGTTCAAGTGTTTGAAAAGAAAGTTCAAATGTTTGAAATGAAAGTTTAAATCTTTGAAACAAAAGTTCAAATGCTCAAATTTAATGTTTGAAACGAAAGTTCAAGTGAAAGTTTGAAACTAATAATCATTGATTAACTCTTGGGGGTACTATGCTAAATTTGTTAATACTCAAAATCTGATGCAAAAAACCCAATTCATTGTTTGTTTGCGTTCTATGTTTGCAGCCGAAGGTTGTCACTGCCCTTGATGAAGCAGAGTTGGCGCGCCAAATGGAGCGTGCCGAGGCAGAGAACGCCGAGGTGGCTGGAGACTCGGACCAGGAAGAAGATGAGGGCATGGGCGGAGTGGTGGGCGAGGGAGAGGGGGAGGGTGAAGGTGACAACGATGCGGCGCAGACCAACGGGGACGCGGCCAGTGACGAGGATTAACGCCCAGAGGATTATTTATATGCTAACAAGACAATGTCACACTTGTCTGTGCGTGTTTGTTTATTTGCTAGGTGGCCACATTTCGACACTTATGATCAACTTCATTTGTACTCTTGGTTCCTTCAATGTCACAAACCTGTAAAATGGCAACATTTTTTCTCAACGTTGTCAGTGGCAAATGTTGTTATTTTCTCAACAATGCCCCTTCCATATCACTAGGAAGGACACTCTATCGCTCAATGTCGCCACTTACTACAAACCAATGCAATTTTTGACTGCACTGTTTGAATGCAATGTTTTCACTTTACTCTGAGGACTGTGTGGCCCAAATATACAGCTATAAAATGGTAACGCATACAAATAATTCTTTGTAATATTTTGTGTTTACCATTTTTAGCTACTTTTGAACAATAAAGATTGTTTATTAAGAATATCACAACTGCTGGCAGATGTGAATTATAATTCTTCAAATTTAAATTAAGTTTTGAGTTAAGCATTCATCTTTACAATGCTGACCTTTTCAATACAATCTATGTGTTTTAGTTAAAATTCATGAATCATATATGCGACATTCGCATACGTGGATAGCCGCCAATGGATCACGTTATGTGACGGCTGCGTGGATAAGGTTGAAATTAATTTAAAACCGTCTAATATATTGATCACAAAAACTGTCTAATGATAGCCCCCTTTGCTTATAAACAAAAATGCTGCTGTTTTAAATATATATTAAAAATGATTAAGTTAATTGTACAATGGTTCTTTTTATATTGAACTCGATTTATAATAAAATTATACCAAAAGCCATTATGTGTTTATTTACTTTTTAAAAACTATACAAAGAGTTGTGAAAGATGTTCAATATTTTTCACAGAAAGATTGTAAGAAAATCGTTTGAAGTCAAATAAGTTAGATTATTCATACACGGATATTGGTGTAGTGTATAAATAAATAGCCCCCAAAAAGGTGGGCTTTGTATCCTAAGAAGTTTAACAAATAATTAAGTATGCAGCGTTCTCACTTCAAAAATTATGGTCAAGAATTGCCTAAACATGTTATGAAACGTACACAAATTTGAAGGAAATGCCTTACTAAGGTAGTAAAGGCAATATTTATCTTCGTCTATCCATGTAATATGGGCAGGCCAAATTATTCATCAATTAATGATGTTGTTGAATCTAATATTAATTATTGGCAAGTACATTAGAATACATATTTAGAATTCATAACCTCAAAATTTTACTTCAAACCTTTCATAACCCCAAGCAATGCCGGGCACATGTCAGCAATTAAAATATTACTAGCAGATAAAAACTGTGAGTCTTTTGTAGTTAGGCCTTGTAGGCGGCTTTTTAATGGTTTCGCCCAATTTAGTAAAGTTCCCTGATAGTAGAGTTTTACCCATTTATATGTACAACAGCAATTATTAGAATGTATGCAAAAATTAACTTATCTCATAATTCATCTTTTTATCCAAGTAAAAGCCATTTGTGAATGCCTACATATTATATGTATATCTTATAACTTTATTTATTTCAAATTCACTGGACGAACGATAACTAATTTCTAATAAGTAACAAACTCCCATTAACAAAGAAATTTACTGCCAATCAGAACTCAAGAAATTAAAGAACACTGTATTTTGAATATAGTCGAAATCGTGTATTTTGACACAAAATTGGAGTTTCTCCCCCTGCCCTCCTCTGTAGCAATTTTGAACCAATTTGAGAGCCCCTGCATTATAATATGTGAGCCTGAGGTGTGTAAATAACCCCAGACCCTCTGGGCTTAATACCCAAAGATATGATTATGAAAATCTATTCGCGCGGACAATGTATCACGAGGAATGACAATCAGACAACTCCAGGGAAAATAACAGATCCACCAACCTTGTTTTGTAGTTCTATGCAGCTTGGAGGCCTCCGTAATCTTATCCGCTTAAAATTCCGATCAGTACAATCCTTTTGTGACTTTGAAATTGCACGAGTAGTCAGTTGTCAACGATGCACAACTAGTTAGTTGTGTATCGTTGACAAGGAAACTTTCTAAAAAAATAAGCAGAAGGTGTCAGTTATTTACTTGTTTGAATTCTATTTTCAAACCAACAGGTGTCTCTGTTAAATCCAAAGAGTACCTACTTAACTACCATCCTTGTGATATAAATAGATTTATTTAAATATTAGAACAAACAAAATAAACATATCGTAATGCGTAACCAGCCCCTACCTACTCTGTAGGTAGGGGCTGGTTACGCATTACGAAATCAATTTTAAACCAAATCAGTTTGAGAGCCCTACCTTTTCTGTAGAAATTTTTAAACAAATCGGTTTGAGAGCCCCTACCTACTCTGTAGCAATTTTTAACCAAATCGGTTTGAGAGCCCCTACCTCCTCTGTAGCAATTTTTAACCAAATCGGTTTGAGAGCCCCTACCTCCTCTGTAGCAATTTTTAACCAAATCCTAAAATTTAAAGATGACCATTTATATCATTATGGATATTTTTTTTTTTGTTCACAGGTACGGCTCAAATTTTCAACAAAAAATATCTGTTGCTTGGAAAATAATATCGGGCGATCCAGGGGCAGCAAAGTCACTGGGAAGAAAAACCATGACAGGAATATTGTTGTACATGAAGTTGGGTTCATAGGCCAGATTTTTTTTTAAATTTTTTATATTTGCTTTTGGAAAATGTCGTTTTATTAAACATTTATCTATTTGGTTTTGTTATTTGAAGTTTGGAAACTTTTCATGTGGGAAAATTTTTGATCCTAAACTTATTAAAACTTAAATTTTATTTTTCGGACCAAATTTCTTCTGGGAAAATCGGGTAATTGGTCAGGATTTTTTTTAAAGACATTTTATCTTTTTGATATTATGTGAAGTATGAAAATATCCATTTTCTAAAAGAAAATTCTTCCGGGAAAATCGGAAAATCTGAAAATTTGGATAAAAAATTGGTTGGAAAATGATTATATTGATTTTTAAAATGATTAGATTGATTTTATTATAAAAACATTTAGGTATTTATCTTTTTGTTGAAGTTTGGAAACTTTTCATGTTGGGAAATTTTTGATCCTGGAAATTTTTATTTTTCCGTGAAAAATTCTACTGGGAAAATCAGAAAATACTTCTGGATTTTTTTTAAACATTTATCTTTTTGTGTTGTGTGAAGTCTTGAAATTTACCATGTTGGGAATTATGAAAAATTGCAGTAAATTTAAATATTCCAGAGTTTTTTTTCCATTTTGCAGATGGCGTCGTATGTCAATCATATTTGACATTTGTGAACCAGACAGCTGCAGAATAGAAACAGACAAGCAATGGAGCGCTATACTCCGCAAGAGCGTGGAATAATTGTGTCGATTTAAGCTTTAACGCTTTTAACGATTTTGTTTCGAAAGTCATCATGAGAGACGAGGCGCATTTCTACTTAAGCGGTTATGTCAATAAGCAAAATATTAATTTCTGGGGCACTAAAAAACCCTCGTGTGATGCACGAAAAGCCATAACATCCACTCAAAGCCTCTGTGTGGTGCGGCGTTCATGCGGAAGGAGTGATTGGGCCGTATTTTTTGAGGACGCCATTGGCAATACGGTCACTGTTACTGTTACTGGCGAACGCTACAGGGCCATGATAACGACTTCTTACTTCCGGAATTGGATGAGCGGGGCTTGGTGAACATGTGGTTTCAACAAGACGGTGCAACCGCGCACACAGCACGAGCCACAATGGATATTGTGAAGGAAGCGTTTCCTGGTCGCATAATCTCTCGTTTTGGCGATTTGGTATGGCCAGCAAGATCGTCCGATTTAACCATCCCAGACTTCTTTCTTTGGGGCTATTTGAAGTCGCAGGTTTATGCCAACAAGCTTCAGACAATCGTAGCCCTTAAGGAGAATATTCGACAGGAATGCGAACAGTTATCACCGAAATTTTGCGGAAAGTCATGAAAAATGCGATAAAACGGGCACAATTGTGTATCATCACTGGCGGCAGCCACTTGACGGATATCATCTTTTCCACTTAACAGCAAAAATTGTAAAAGTCCAAATAAAGATTTCTGTCACTCAAAATTTTTTTTTTATTTAATAAAAAAGTTATTCAAAACAAAATTGGATGATTAATTTTGCGCCACCCTGTATTTGTTTAGGAAACATTGTGTGATATTTTATTATTAATTAATAATAAATATATCTGCATTTTCATAATATTATTATGGCATTAATAATGCGACAATATTATTTGTTGCAAAAGAAACAGTAAAAAATTGGTGTACAACGACATTTCCCGAGCGCCAAACACCGCCGCGGTCGCGCAATGTTTTGTATGGCGGAATACTATGGCTGACAATACAGAGCTCTAAGCGATTTCCCAAAGCTTCATGACCGAATTTTCTCTGCGATGCGACACTAGCGCCACTAGCGGAGGGAAAGATAACACGAACTTTCCATGGCAAACGATTACAGATTTATACCTACTACCTACTACTGAAGAGAAAAGCCGATAGAATTGTGTTGTGGGCGTGTAAGAGTACCTGATGTAAGCTAATTTTCTTCCTACTGGGAGATCGATCATAAATTTTCAAATATATATTTTTTCTAGAACAAATCATCAATTCAGTGGAATTGATTATTACATCAATTAGTGAGTCGAAAAAGAATACCGATAATGTTTTACGATATCAGATTACACCGTAATTTTCCTCTTATATTGAACGACAAGTGTGCAAAATTTCATCAAGAAGTATTAAAATTGCGCTAGGATAGACGGTGGTTTTTCGAAATTTCGCGTAGACGGTCACTTAAATATTAATAAAATAAATTTAAAAAAAACGAGTGTGCTTTAGACCACACGAATGAAGTAAAACTACAAGACAAACCTCGCCCGATGAACGCAGGTATCCCTTCTAAGTTACCAAACGTAGCGAACGAGGTGACCTATGACCTAGGGGTGACATATGACATTGGGGTGAAATATGACCATGGGGTGACCTACGACCTTGGGGTGATCTACGACCTTGGGGTGACCTACGACCTTGGGATGACCTACGATCTTGGGGTGACCATCCTTATACTTATCCTTATCCCCAAGTCAAGCGTGCGTAAAGGCCCGACCGCATCGATTACTATTCGCATGACATTTTTCGTAACAATCACCACTTTTCGTAACGCATTCACCAGCTTACCTCCAAGTCGAGCGTACGTAAAGAAGTTTTACTTCAATAAATAATGAAACAAAGTAAGTTTAATTTTAAAAAACTTAAATAACAAGTATTTTATGTAAGTAGTAAGTACCCAACATTTTTTTCTAAAATAAATAAACAATAGTTTACACACTGAAGAAAAATCAATGGAAATGGAATCTAAATAGATTTCAATGAAATCTGATATTGCCAAAACTGATATAGCATGGCTCATGTGTTGTTTGCAGTGATGACAATTGAAATCGTAGATATGAAAATAGAGATGAAAATAGCTATCGCGTAAAACGAAAAATGTTGACTTTGGTCTCTAATTGGAATCGGACTGAAAATAGTTTCGTGTATTGTAGGCATAATAGACTTTTCGACTGTAAAGTTGACAATACACGACATCTTTTTTCAGCTCGATTCCCGAATAGAGACCAAACACAATTTTTTTCGCTTTACGCGATCGCTATTTTCATCTCTATTTTCATATCTACGATTTCAGTTGGCATCACAGCAAACAGCATGGTTCATGTGTTGTTTGCTGTGATGCCATTTGAAATCGTAGATATGAAAATAGAGATGAAAATAGTGATCGCGTAAAGCGAAAATTTTTTTCTTTGGTCTCTCTCTATACGGGAATCGGGCTGAAAAAAGATGTCGTGTATAACGGCTATAATGCTGCTTATACATATACAAACCACAAATTACGGGGATAAAGTAACAGCTAGCGGCGTTTCGTGCTGTTTGCAGTTGCTTCATTTCTTTCCCTTAAGCCGCCGCTACCCGAATTTCTACCGATTTCTTACATATCTCCCTTAAACATTTGAAGTTTTTAACCTCTTAAAAATATATGTTATTTTTGAAGATAATATCTAGACGCGTTCCACGCCGAAATGCGAATTATATAAAATTCCCTCGATAGTAAAAAATCGCAAAAGTATGGTCCGAAAATTATTATAAACACGTTTGTTTCAGTTATTTTTTTAAATGATACTTAAGATACCTTCCATGAGATTTTTGCTCTATTTTAAATGAGTCGTGTTTTATTAAACATTTTCACAATTTTCGCATCGATTTTTCGCTTTAAATATTAGCGCGCTCCTCTAAAATTCGTAATTACATATCTCTCCATCTTCTTGTTTTTGAGCGCGGATGCGGCGCCTTAATTCGTGGTTCGGCTCGCGTGTGTATACGGAGCCATAAACAATTGTTTGCACATGACATATTTACGACATGTAAAAGCATTAGATAATTTTCACAGGAGAAAGATAAAATTAAATATTATTTTTTAATTGAGAAATTAATGTTTAAGACAAGATTTTCATGCATAGCACAAAGGGTAACAATTATTATAAGTAATAATAAAATTAAACTTACTTGAGGCGCTTAGACATTCCTATAACATAATTCTGTCGGTTTATATTTTCAGTGAAGCTATTTCGTTCGTAGAAAATTGTTTTAACATTGCATTTTGAATCTAACAAGAATCTAGCAAGCCGTAATGTAGTTCTAACCCACTCCGCCAGGCGCTAGGCGGGGACGAGGACAATGAACAGTTTTCCGGGCGAGCTTCCCTCGTGTTTATCCATGGAACTGCTAGCGGTAGGTACCCCGAGCATAATATTATAATTTTCCTCTGCGAGATTCGAGTTCAGTGATGTCATGTCTGGGAAAATTTCCCAAGATCTGAGGAGTTTTTTTTTATAAAATCTGTTATTTTTTTTAATTTAGGGAATTTTTAAGTATTGTAAAAGTTATGCTTTTAGTTAATACACTAATTTTGGCAGTGCTTTCCGAAATTAAAATGTCCGTATGTTTCTTTGTTTATTAAAAAACGATTGCGGTTTATAAAGATAACTTTCCGCCTATGGCGCCATCAAAAAATATTGGAGAAGACATTTATTTGCAACAATTATTTAGGTAATTATTATTTTTAATTTATAAACTAACGTTTAGACAAGATTTTTATGCATAGCACAAAGGGTAACAATTATTATAAGCAATAATTATCAGCCTGAAACACTCATCAACATTGATCTTCCGAGAAAAGATACTTGCCGCCAACGGGACTTGAACCCGTGTCCTTCTGTTCAAGTCCCGTTGGCGGCAAGTATCTTTTCTCGGAAGATTTTTCAATGTTGATGATTGTTTCAGGCTGATAATTATTGCTTATAATAATTGTTTAGGTATTATTTATATTGATGTTATCCATAAAACGTTAATACACCAATGTAATTACGGAGACGATTACAAATTTGAGGTAAAACTGCCCCGCATTATGCGTCAAAAGATAGTTGCTGAAATATCTGTATGTGACATTGCAAATGTCGATAGTAAATGCAGAATTATTAAACAGTTGAGTCGCTCTGTTAGGCGGAAGTCCTTGTTTTCGGAGCATAAAATGCTGAATTTACATTACGAAATTAGTTGCGCACAAGTTATTTCATGGCGTTAGTTGCGCTGATAGTTTCACCTGTAAATATTTAGTTTCATCATTATTGGAACGCAATATTTGCTGGCGCGAAATTAAGGCACCACTAGTGGTATGCAACTAACTGTAGTGCTAAAACATGGTGCAACTAGTGAACTAGTGTCGTAAAACCATTTTAGCTGAGCGGACGTCTGTTACTAATAACTGCGCGAGAGTTGTGTTCTACAACATTGTGAATTGCAAACGAAAAAACGAGTGTGCTTTAGACCACACGACTGAAGTAAAACTTCACTAACTTATATCTCCCTCTCAAGTACCGTTCGCCTCGCCCACTTCATAACGCTCACACTTTTCATAACGCTCTCGTCACACATTCACCAGCTTACTCCCCAGAGCAAGCGTGCGTAAATAAGTTTTACTTCAAAAAAAGCTTTCATGTAAATTCATGTTGATGGTACCATGGTTGCTGTGATGTTGAACGTTGCATGATACCAAATTTGCGCATTTTACACCAACTTTTTGGTGTTGAGCAATTATTTGGTTCATGCATGCAACTCGCGTAATGTAAATTCGGCTTAAAAAATGAATGGGATGCACGAGTATACCTGTTAGGTATACCTACTTGTTACAATGTCCAAAGTGAGTTGTGTGGGGGTTTCAATGTTAGTTGTTCTCGGAGTTATATGTAGGGAAATTTTGGAGCTAGTCCTTGCGAAAATGCTGAATTTCATCGCATTTGATTGTGGGGAATTAGCGGTTTTCGGGCATCCCATCCCTGGCGCAGTCGGTTCGCTCGGCGGGCGCGATGGGAAGAGAGAGCTCGGATTCGCCGCCGCTAGTCGCCGCTAGTAGCCAAGCCAGTCGTCGCTCGCGGTCGCATCGATTATTTGCGTTCAGCCGTCGCCGTCAGCCGCCGGTCCGAGCGCGCCCAGCAGGCAGGCATAGGATGTAGCGTGTAAAATTAGATCAGAGGACACTTGTGTGGAAAACACACACTCGAAAATAGTTTAAATTCTTCCCGAGCGCGCGATAATGGCCAGCGCATAAATCAAAACCCCGCCGCCGCAGAGGCGGGCGACAGTAAAGCGAAGTGATCTCGCCCGCGCAAAGCACAAAACGCTTTTCTTCGTGTTTTCATCATTCAATTATTACCTTTACTTCAATTTAACCTTTAAATATAAGGGCTATATTTAGTGAGGATCGCCGATCGCGTCTCTGTTCCGAAGAGCGAGTGTCTCTGTGATTTAAATCTGAATAACAGTGTTACATTAATACAACACCTAAAAATAATCTGTGAGAATAATAATATTATAAATGGTGATTTGATAATTCAGCTGTGTTGACAGTTTTGTCGTTTCTTCAGCGACCGGTGTATTGTGTTTTTATTACAGTGTGTAACAATTGTACGTAGGTACAGAGCGAGGAATCTATTACAAATTACAACGAGATTGCAGTCGGTCCCTACGCGCAGTTGGCAAGTCTCGACTGTTGTGAGCCGTGGTTGTTGAACGCTCGGAGTGTATTGTGCTATTGTATCAGGGGAAGTAGTGCGGGATTGAGGGCTGTCTACAGATGATGTGAGGAGCTGAAACAGCAAGCATGGGCAACTCGTGCAGCTCCGGGCAGGCCCACAAAGATAAGGACAACGCGTCGCAGAGGTCTGAAGAGTGAGTAACTACCCACAGTACCTACCCTCTACTTTGATAACTACATCGCATACCTCCCTTAGGTACCTACATACTTATTCAATAGATATGAACCAACTAACATTTAGTTACCAACTAATTCAATTCATTTTAAAAATAGTACAAAATTTACATTTTAAAGCCCCACGGTTGAATTTGGCAGCCACCAAAAAGTGGTTTTGAGCTCCAAAATACCTGAAAAATACCCTCGACTTTGTGCAGAAATGGGCGATTCGTTTGAAAGATTCTCTCATCTTAACAGACGGATTGCAATCTTTAGAGCACAGGCGTCGGGTGGGAATGCTATCCTTGTTCTACCGGTATTTCAATGGAAGATGCTCCGAGGAACTAGCATCATTGATCCCTTCGGCACCGGTGCATAGTCGGGAAACACGCCAAACGCATGCCCAACATATGTACACGGTTGACATTTTGTCACATGAGAACGGGTCGCTTCTTCGAATCGTTCTTTTATTCAACAGCTCAGCTGTGGAACGATTTGCCGGCCTCTGTGTTTCCTCCTTCCTACAATATGGGTCTCTTCAAGATCAATGTTCATTCCTTCTTCTCCTCAAAAAGACCCTCCACACAGCATCTCAGATGACATAGGCCCTGAGGGAAATTATTTTCCTCAGGACCTCCTGTGTGGAGTTAATGTAAAAAAAGCATTTATAAAAGAATAGCAGATTTAAACTAACAGCAACAAAGCTTGCCGTCTAAATTGTACTTCATTGATGTTAAACATATCGATATTCAAAGTGATTCTACTTAACAACAAGATAGCTCTCCCGACTGGTATGACCATTGTCAAGTTAGTTCTGCAAGCCGGGAGATAAAACAGTCTATGCTGTCGGTGACGGAGATAACCATCGGAAACATATAAACTAATGCTCTCCATGATGGTCGTGTTTTCAAGCCATTCACGAATCAGTCTGAAGAAATGTGTTACAATGAGCACATACATCCCTTCTGACCCGTAGAAGGTTCATACCAAGCATGCCCACGAGAATGTCGGTAGGGTAGAGCTACGGGTAGAAGCCATATTCCCTCATACTAACCATCAATCCATCAGTTTTCTAAGAGTGGTAGGCAGAGAGGATGGACCGCCATACGCCATACTAACAGTCTCTACACATACTCTACTCATTGCTTCATCCAGTGGCGTAACTACACCATCTGAGACCCGTGGAAAATTCATTGGATGGGGCCCCTCCAGTAAAAATCGTCACATTTTAATTGAATTTTAATAAATCACTTAAGAAGTTACCGAGCAGTATTTCTAATATTGGGTGCATCTTTGTTAAACATCAAATAAAGTTTGTTTTCAAAAGCATAGGTATTGGGTATTGCATATTTATAATGAAATAATAATTGAATCTTTACAAGATATTTATTAATAAAATTCTTTTCTCCGAGCTTTCTTTTCCGCAAAAGTATCGATTTTAAAGATCGGGCCATATTTTTTTAATAATCTGGGACCAGAGGTGCCAATATCTTTTTCTGGTTTTTCTGTTTTCAGATTTAATTGTTTTCGATTTAGTTTCGCTAATACTGTCTTCATTTAATTAAAAAAAATGATTCTTTATTAATAATAAATCAGCAAGTTCTCTAATACACGAAGCCTTTTCTATTTCGTCTCTGAAGGTGGACCGAAAACTACGAATTTCCCTTGCAAATGATTCAGATATGTCTTTTTATATTTATCAACAAATTCTAGAGCTTTTTTTAAAGATATCAGTGTCATTTAAATTTTGCAAAGTGGCAGATTGCAAACACTGAAATTGGAAACAATTTCATCCATTGGAAGGAAACACGATTTCAGTTGATTAATAATGATGTCCAATACTCAATAAAATATGTTCACTTTAAACAAACTTTCCGCATCTTGGAGACGCTTATCTTCGCAAAGTTCGTTAAAATGGCGTTTCACCTTCTCTGACGAGTAAAATTCAGGGCTGATGGAACATTTTTCTGCTACACTGTTTCCTTTAATAAATTTATTAAATTTTCAAATTCATGTCGATACCTTTCCATTCTTCCAGACAAATGGATGTGTTCTAAAACTGATCGAAATCCTTTTCTTATAAATTTGTTTAAATCTTAATAATTTATTTGAATTTACATATGGTCTTTAGTTGTGTCTAACTTTAATTGATTATATGTACTTATATAAAATTTATAATTTTTACTAAATTTTGTTAAAAATGTTAGGTTACTTTGAGCTCGAGGCCTCTCGGGCCGGGGCCCCGACCTCCGCGGGGTCCGTGGCATTTTGCCAGTCCTGTCACCCTGTAGTTACGCCACTGGTTTCATCCCCACTCATACATCAACTCACAATACATGCTCTTCTGTTATTCTGACTCGTGTGATGATCCAAGATCCAACTCAAGCGTTTGATTAACGTGCTCGTGCCGTGTCTTCCTCAGACGTCCCCAGTTTCTTCTACTTTCATTTCTCCCTTTCGATCGTCCAGTTGTTGATCAGACATCTCCAAATACTAAGAAGGAAAGCAATATTCGAATGCTCACCGTAAATCAAATATTACTTACGCGTGTCCTTGCTTTACATATTAAATCTATCTATCTTCTTCTTCTATCTTCTGTATAAATAAAAATTAATCCCGAAATGTATGTACGCGCATAATTTCCGAACGACTGCAACAAATAGGATAATAATTTTTTTTGTGTTCGTTATTGTCAGGACAAGGTTTGTATAAAACTACTGGTGAGCTGCGGCATTATGAAATTTGTATAAAAAATGTAATAGGTGGCACGGAGGCTGTTTGAAAACTGAATGTACCAGGAATGAATGGAGGAGGAGGACCTAGGAGGGGGGAGGGGAATTCTGGAGGGGGGTTCGCAGGATGGAGGAAGGGGGGGCGTGGAGTGGAGAAAGGGAAGGTGGAGGAGGCGGAGTGGGAACGCGAGAGAGGAAGGGGACGCGGGAGAGGAAGGGGAAGCGGAAGGGGAACGGGAAGAATGGGAAAGGACACGCAGGGAGAAATAATTTCCTTATTAAATAGCATAGCAACGCATGGCGGGTACCAGCTAGTAGTGCTATATTCTTATTCTCGAAAGAAAAACACTATACTATATCCGTACATAATTAAAAACAATCTTTTAAATAGGGTAAATGAAATTAGAGATCTTGGAGTTCTATTAGACAGTAAGCTTCTTTTTCAATCTCACGTCGAGCACATCACGTCTAAGGCTTTGAAAATGCTAGGATTTATACTTAGAGTAAGTTCTGTTTTCAAAAATCCACAAACATTTAAGATTCTCTACATATCATAAGTCAGAAGCCACCTAGAGTATGCTTCAACAGTATGGAACCCCCATTGTTCTACATATAAATCAAATATAGAAAGAGTCCAGAAAAAGTTTTTGAAATATGTTTCGTTTCGCATGCGAAATGATGTAAATTATGTCTCTATGAACCTCAAAACCCTTGATCAACGCAGAGATATCAGAGACCTAGTAATGCTTTATAATATAATCCACAATTTTATTGATAGCCCTTACCTATTACAAAATATCAATTTCAGATGTCCAATAAGAGTCACTCGATCTCCAGACATATTTTATATTCCTAAGAGCAATGCTAATTATCTTCAAAATGTGTTTATAAGAAGAAGCTGTAGCACTTTCAATAGATTATGCACAGACATTGACATGTTTAACACGAACCTTGCTAACTTCATAAAATTCGTAAAAAGTAATATTCAACGGAAAACTTAATGTTTCATTAATTCCTTATCTTTCTTTTTCATTTTCATTTTTCTTCATTTTCATTACATTTTATTTTTTGATTTCAGTAGTTTGAAAATACATTTTTTGTAGATTTAAGTGAGTAGATGCACTTTTTCAGAACTGTTTATATTACATACATATATTGTTTTGTTTGTTTTTTATTTATTTTTTATTATGGTCTCAAATTTTTATGTCGTTATTTTATTGGTCAATGATATGACTATCTCTAACACTGTTATATATGAACTTGTAATGACTGTTTATAACGCTAACAAATAAAAAATAAAATAAAAATAAAATAACACCAGGCGGCATAACGGACGGTGCATTAGTATGACATTTTGAAATATACTACTAGTGACCCAGAAAACATCATCATTTTGTTTTATTCACTTCTTTTTCAGTTTTTGTGCATTATAATTGATTTGGTGGTGTTTATTAGCAATTTAAGTATTGTACCAGATAGAGGGTACTCATACTCAACTCTAATTTCGATTTTTCGGAGATGTCTGCCTAATCAACTGGACGATCGATTTATCCACCCTACATCTTGTTAAAAATATCTAAGAGCCTCTTTTCTACATTCATTCCTCATGAGAGGCCCTGAAGAAAAATAATTTCCCTCTTTAGTACCTACCTATATTAATTTCCTTATTAATTTGATGTTTTGTGGGGGGTCTTTTTGAGGAGAAGAAGAAGTGAATACGGGTCTTGAAGAGACTATGTTGTAGGAGGGAGAAAACACAGAGGCCGGCAAATCGTTCCACAGCCGAGCTATTGAAATTAAGAACAGTCACGTTTAATTTGGGAGGTGGGAATGGGTACCGCCGCCCCGGGAACCTTTATTGGATAACCAACACCTCTGCCATAGGTCACCCCAAGTGGTTCGCTACGTTTGGTGATTTAGCAGGGGTGCCCGGGTTCATGGGGTGAGGTTTGTCTAGGTCTTGGAGGCGGATGACCTGGACACACTGAACCCCAGATTCCTACCCACCCCTTAAACCCTTTTCCTTCTTAGAACTCTCCTCTCCTTTCCTTAAAAAAAACCCTCCACAAAGCATCCCCAAAGATGACATAGGCCCTAACGGAAATTATTTTCCTCAGGGCGTCCTGTGTGGAGCTCATGTAAAAAAAAAAAAAATCACTCAGTATGTCATCTTTGGAGATGTTTTGTAGGGGGTCTTTTTGAGGAGAAGAAGAAGTGAACACGAGTCTTGAAGAGACTATGTTGTAGGAGGGAGGAAACACAGAGGCCGGCAAATCGTTCCACAGCCGAGCTGTTGAACTCAAGAACAGTCACAATGAATATTGGATAACAGTTTCCGACATTTAATAGATAAAAACAGAGATTTTAAAATAATAATTTTGTTCAGGAAAAATCCGGAAATAATATTACTGAAATAATAGTAACAATTAGATTGAAGAATAACATAATATCATTAAATCAAAACGAAACATGAAACAGAACCGAACACAGAAAATAAAAACTTAATAGGTCAAAATTAATAGGTCTCAACGAAAGCCGTAAAGACCTAAGCACCGAGGATGCGATATATGAATTGACTAAAAAGATATACTCATCTATCGATAAAAAAAAGAAATGTCTTGCCATATTCCAAGATTTAAGAAAATCTTTCGACACCGTAAATCATAATTTACTCATTACAAAAATAAATCAACTAGGCTTCAAAAAGACACACTAAAACTACTCTCTAACTATCTTACAGACAGAACACAAAAAACAAAAATTGGGAATAATTATAGTTCAGAGTCAAAGATAAAAAATGGAGTTCCACAGGTAACTGTGCTTGGCCCGATTTTATTCTTAATTTACATTAATGATTTATGTAATTTTGTAATCCCTGGTAAAATTGTTTCGTACGCAGACGACACGGCAATAATAGTAGATGGTAATCATTGGAAAGAAACTTTTTCGAAAGCAACTGATTGTATTTCACTGGTTTCAACATGGCTAAAATACAACAAACTCGTTTTAAACTATAGCAAAACATTTTACTTGCCTTTTTATAAAACCATTAAAAATAAACCTAAAGACAACCTTAAAATTAGAATCCATAATACTAGTTGCAATCAAGAAATGTGCTTATATTATCATATTTTATAGACTTAAGGAAGTACTAAACATTAAAAAATTGAAAATGATCTACTTTTCCCTGGTGCAATCATCAATCACTTATGGCATTATAGGTGGGGTGGTGCACTTGATACATTTATGAAGCCTCTACAAATAATTCAAAAACACATAATTAAAGTCATATACATATAACAAAAATAAAACATTCTAGACCAACTTACTAAACAAAGAAACTAAAATATTTAATATACGTAAATCATTTATATTACAAACTTTGAAATATGTATTTAAAAACAAAAATAATTTCGAAATAAATAATAACGGAACGAGCAAAAGAATAAATAATATATTTTACACCCCACAAACCAATACTAAATTATTGCAGACACATAGCAGTTACATTGGTCCTCGTACATTTAACCTTCTACCACTACAAACTCAAATGATAAATAAAATGATAAACTATGTAAAAGAGGTAAAATTATGGTTGAATAATGTAGATATTGAAACGCTTTTTCCTTTTACAACTCACTTTCTGTAACTTTCTAAACTGTAGTACAATATGTTTTCTTTTTATTTTTTTATAATAACTAAAAAAAAAAATCAGTATGTTTTTCTCCATATTTTTATAATAGCTGAAAAAAAACCTTTTTCACTTATTCTACTTATGTAATACTAACTTTTTATACTATCTTTATATTTTACATGTTTTTTAAGTCTATTTTATACTTTGGGTACTTGGAAATATAGTATTTTGTTTTAATATTACCCACACTCAGGCAGTGCCTTAGTTGGTTTTCATTTCTTGTTCATACTATTTGTTATTATACATTATGTTATTATATACTATTTGCTATTATACATTTTATGTACAAAGAAATGGGAATAAATAAAGTTAAAAAAAAGGTTATGGTCGCAACTGGGGATCTCAATAGCTCAGTGACCAGAGTTTTATCCCGGTTAGAGAGAGGCACTGGGTTCGATTAAATTTTTTTTCTTCAAAACCAAACAAAAAGAAATTGTTCCACTTGTTGTCCCTAACTGTCCTGATTTGTCATGTAGGTAGATAGTCGAAAAAAAAATCATCAGAGACCAAAATTTCTTTTACTCCAAATAATGTCAGGAATCACTGCTAACTTAAAAGAGTAAGACAAATACGCTCTATAATACCCTGTATATATGTATTAGAAGTTCTGTTAACAGTAGTTCTGTTAAGTTCTGTCAACATTAAAAGAAAGCATGATTCTAATCTAAATTAATAATTCAAAATCAAAATTTCCCCTGAAATCATAAGACTTGTAAGTAGGTACTACTTACCCTTCTTAATTATAAATATTTTACGTAAAATTTTGTTTTTATTTCAAACTAGAAGACCCGGCCACACTTTGCTGTGGTTAACGAAACACAACGCCATTACCCCCAACCTTTATAAAATCCACACCTTGCCAGCTGCCCGCTGCCTGAATTGAATATTTGAATTTCTCGGCTTTTCTCTACTAAAATAAGCATGTATTATACATATAAACCTTCCTCTTGAATCACTCTATCTATTAGTGAAAACCGCATGAATATCCGTTGCGTAGTTTAAAAGATCTATGCGCACATACATTTTGAGCGACTTCATTTTATACTATGATGATAAGGAATTATACAAATTGTCCAAAGAAACACCACTATCTCAAGGACAATTCTTTTTTCAACATTTATTCAGGCAGGTAGTTACCGTAATATTGAAAAGCTTAGTTAAAGTTAGTCATCTTGACCCCGTGCTAGGGCACGGTAGATCGATAAGAATTGATAACTTTCGATAACTTCTCATAGTTCCCTAGGATAACTGCAGATCTCTAACGTACAAACAACAGTTGACATCGAATATATTAAGAGCACTTAGTCCTGTGTTATTTATCCGTTGGCGATCTGCAGTCATGCTAGGAAACGACCAGAAATTACCGGTTATCGATACAATCCTTACCGATAGCCGGTAATAAGAAAGCCTTACTTTGATCGGTCCTGGTCAAAGTAAGGCTTTCTTGAATAATAAAGTGGATGCAGCAGATTTAAAAAATTAGAAACGGAACGTACAAACAAATTTACAGACAGATGAAATGCAAAACGGTCGAGTTAAAACAGGACATCGCAATGCTCAGTCAATTAGTATGACGTAATTAATGGCCCTCCACTCTAGCAAAGAGAAAAAAGAAAAATTCATATCATATGGAAAATTCATAATTCAAAATTCATATCATATGGAAAATTCATAATTCAAAATTCATATCATATGGAAAATTCATAATTCAAAATTCATATCATATGGAAAATTCATAATTCAAAATTCATATCATATGGAAAATTCATAAATCAAAATTCATGTCATATGGAAAATTCAACATTCAAATCAATTGGAAAATTCATATCATACGGGAAATTCATATCTTATGGAAAATTCATAATTCAAAATTCATATCATATGGAAAATTCATAATTCAAAAATCATACCATATGGAAAATTCATAATTCAAAATTCGTATCATATGGAAAATTCATAATTCCAAATTCAAATCATATGGAAAATTCATATCATACGGGAAATTCATAATTAAAAATTCATAAATTCAAAATTCATATCTTATGGTAAATTCATAATTCAAAATTCATATCATAAGAAAAATTAAGAAATCAAAACTCATATCATATGGAAAATTCATAATTCAAAATTTATGTCGTATGGAAAATTCATAATTCAAAATTCGTATCGCATGGAAAATTCGTAATTCAAAATTCAAATCATGTGGAAAATACATATCATACGGGAAATTCATAATTCAAAATTCATTATCTTATGGTAAATTCATAATTCAAAATTCATATCATAAGGAAAAGTCAGAAATCAAAATTCATATCATAGGGAAAATTCATAATTCAAAATTCATGTCATATCATATGGAAAACATTGCATTAAAAACACTATAAAATGTCATAGAATAACATAAATTATTGTAAATGTCTGTCAGCTGTCATCCCAAACGACGAAGGCAAATTTTCATTTTTCGTAAATGAAATTTTAAATGCAGCATTTTTCATAAATGGAAATAGTGGTCTTTTATAGTAATTAACATGCTTTGATTATATAAATGTCTAGATATAGCGCTCGAGTGACGAAGCGCCAAAAAAAATATCTGCCAAATGTTGGACGATAAGCTCGGCCTGTCCGCTCACGTTGTACGGTAAACACGTGTTGTGTGACATTTGAAAATGACGATTTGCGCTATATCAGTGTGCAGGAATTACATAGGACGATTGAAAACAACTAAAAATGTTACCTATCATCGGTTAATAACCTTTAAATAACCATTCAATTAAAGAAACAATTCAGTTTTAATAGTGTAATTTGGTCTTAGGACAACGCCGTTTGACCCCATGTTTTGACGCCATGTTTACAGGGTTGCCTGTTCTTCAAATTAAATTTTCCCGATAATTATTTCGAAGTAAAAACCGATCAGATTTACGGTCTTCTGCATCAAGTTAATTTGATAAGTTTGGCCGTGGAAAAATATTTGGCCTTAAGACATCACTATAAGACAAAATTGGATAATATTAACCGGGATGTAAAATCTATACGAAAACTGTTTAAAAAACAAATTAAAAGGGAATGTCATTAAGAATAAATAATAACTATCGATAGCTTTAGTTTTAAAAAGTTGCATTGTCTTTTTTAGAGTGACAAGATAGTTTTACCATTTTTAGGGATTTACCTGGATATGGGCCACCTTCTTTATTTGATGATGATATACATTTTAATTTAGACACAACGATACCTGCCGGCCAGTTGGCAGCGTCTATGAATGTATCTTTCTTATTTTCTGTATTTCTTATTTATTTTTTAAAAATAATCGGTAATTTTTGGGGATTAGTATCCATGGCTATTACGAATAATTTTTAGAAAAAAACTTTAGATTTGCCTTAATCACTATAAAATGAAACTTAGTGCCTCACGGCAGGCGGAAAATAATGCATTTTAATTTTCAATGTCGTTAAATAAAATTTCACTTCCGACCGACACTTCGACAGCCCGCCCGCTGCCGCCCACCATTTGTCACATACACAAGCCCGCTACACAAACCCTGCGTAGCCAAACAAACCATTCAAAAACGTAGGCTGTTTTTTAAAGTAAAGATAACATACACAAGCCCGCTACACAAACCCTGCGTAGCCAAACAAACCATTCAAAAACGTATTTTGACAGTGACAAAATGGCGGGCGGGCTGTCATAGTTTCGGTTCGCGAATTGAAATTTTAGTTAACGACATTGAAAATGAAAATGCATTATTTTCCGCCAGCCGTGATGCAATAAGTTTCCTTTTATAGTGATTAAGGCGAATCTAAAGTTTTTTTCTAAAAATTATTCGTAATAGCCATGGACACCAATCCCCAAAATTTACCAAATAATCAAACAAAAATAAATCTCTTTTAACAATGATTTTCTTTTCATTTATATCATTATATTTAGAACACTATCTTACTTAAATGAATTCAAAATTAAACGAATTATAGGTCCCGCTAAACCGAAACATATTTTTTAACCACTTTTATGGGAAATACTCGGGAGCTGGTATCACTCATCACGCCTACAGTGACGTTGAGCGCTTTACGTTAACAATATAAGTTACCTATACTTGTGTGCGTGTCACGCACACAAGCGTTTCAAATCTGGCCCGTTCTTTTTTCGGAGTTACAGCGCAACACTCTATCTAGACATTTATATAATCAAAGTTAACATGCATTAAAATGATTTTTTTCTAAAATATAATCGTGGTGTGTCCATTCATCCCGAAAGTTTATCAATGCTTTCTTAGAATAAATCATCAATTTATTTTATTTAAGGCCGATCAAACAACCAAACATTAAAATTGACAAACCGTTGTTGGGACCGTTCAAATATCAGAATTTGAAAATGGCGTTGATCGTTAAATTATGTCTATGTCAAATAACTCTAAAAATTGATAAAAAAATTTGAATTCATGCAGTTAGAATTAAATGGCTGAAATTTCATTTGAAAAACAGAAAAATTGTAATTAGGTACTTAAATAACTACCTACTTATATAATTATATAAGTAACTTTTTTTTAAAATCTCATAAAGCAATTATACAAATTTTCCAAAGATACGTCACTATCTCAATGATGTCTTTTTAAAAAATTTCTTCGGGCAGTTAGGTACAATTTATAATATTGAAAACATGCGCATAAAAAGCCCAAATAAACTAGATGATTTCACTTGAAAAAAATATCTCTACTGAACCATTAAACAGTCACAATCTTGAAACGGAAACGGAACATACAAACAAATGAACAGACAGACGAAATGCAAAACGCTCAGTCAATTAGTATCATTATTATATGGATTGTTAGAATCTATTGGTTAGTTCACCATTGTCTAATACCAGCATCCCATATTAACATATTAATAGCCTTTAGTCACCAGTGCCGGATCTGCTACGGGCGCTTATAGAACGTGTAACAGGGCGGCAATACCTCAGTTGGAAACTATTCAGACATTTAAAAAAAACTTTTTATTTATTTATTACACGCCCTGATGGGCTTTTACATTATGGTTTATAAGTTGAGTATCAAACAATGAAGAAAATATAATACAATGAGAAAAGAAAATACACAAAACAGTGTAACAACAAAACAAATAATAAAATAAAAATACGTATTATGTAAAAATGATAAGAAATCTCATATTCAATATAAACAAAAACTGCAGAAATTACGTAAACCTATTTGTGTCTAGAAGAATAAAAGTGATAGAATATACAACATTTATACTGATTAGTTTTAAGATGAAATATATCACCTAGATTAGAATATTTATTTCTGAGACTGTGAATTCTCGGAAACAGAGAATTTTGATAAGCTAGTGTCCTGGTGTTATTGAAGTAGAAGGGTAATAAATGTCGACATGGATATTGATAAATTTAAGTAATTTAGGACAGTCAATTTTTTGATGCAGTATTTTATGCAATAGTATTAAATCTGTGCTTATACTTCTCTAAGTTTCAATAGAGACATTTTACCCAGGAGGTAATTGTAATCAATGTTTAGTATAGGAAAATGCAATTTATAGTTTATAAACCTTAGAAACTTCCGTTGAATCTTTTCAATGTTGTCTGAATGAATGTTGTTAAAGGGAGACCATAACGTAGAGTTATATTCAAGTTGGCATCTGACAAGGGTTTTATATAACATAATAAATGTGCCTAAATCATTGAAATCTTTTGCAGCTCTCAAAACAAAGCCCAGAGTCTTAAGGGCTTTGTTGATAATATTATTAATATGACATGCAAAGGTGAGTTTACTGTCGAACATAATGCCTAGATCCACAATTTCAATAGCACAATTTAAATTTTCATAAATTAATGAATACTGAAAAAATATACGATTATTTATTTGGGAAAAATGAATGAACTGACATTTTAATGTAAAACCATTTCTTTTGCTCGTTTCTTCAGTTAAAATAATTTTCAAAGCCATCAGTGTTGTATTTCCGTCGATACTTGTGGGTCGAAGTTATAACATCAAGTTTTTAAAGCTACTATTTATTTTCCGGGTTCTAACTTCACTTTGAACCCTTTGTAATTACATTTTGTCAGTTGATCGTTGTTAGGAGGCGTAATATTATTTTTTATTTTTTAAATTTTTATTTATTTATTAAATGAAAAAATATGTTTTAATCATAGACATCAGAATTCAATAGACCAGAACATACAGATGAGGGGTAAAACCAAACTATGGGGGGCGAAGAGAGGAAAAATGACTGTGATTCGTTAAAAAATCAATCTGACAGTATATAGGCATCTCGCATTATAATATCACCATTTAGTCCTTAAAAGCAAAATCTGCTTTTGAATGAATAGACCTTTTTACATGGGAGCGCGAATTGCTTGCCACGTTAATAATATATTTGCTAAGGCCAAATGCTCGCCCCGAAAAGATTCGCCCCAATTCACATAGCAATATTTTGTTGCCGTGTTGAGTTAAGACACTTTTACAAATGTTTCATAATTTACTTACCCCTGTAACCAGCGACGAGCACACTGGAGAACCGCCCACATTCGCTGTGTCCATATAATATGTGGGTAAAATGTATAGCACAAGCTACCATTTTTGGCGTGTTATTTCGTAAAATGTATGGATGTTACTTCCGCGCTGTTCAGGACAAGAATGATGACGTCACATATTTTAGATTCAAGCGAGGCTCTCTCCCCTCCCCATGGAGCGAGCTGGCTCCACGGAGGAGCTCCAGCTGGCTCCATGGGGAGGGGGAAATAATACGTTTTTATCACTTAGGGCAGGCCCAGATATATTCATATATACATGGTTTTAATGAATTTCTGCGCCAATGAAGAGTACTAGCTCTTGAGCTTGGCGTAGGAGTTATTTTACAATTATTTCATTTTTATAACATACATTTTACTTAGAGTATACAATAAATATAAACTATGTTGGGATGTTAATTTTTGATATGACTTGAAATGAAATTATAACATTTTGATTGATGATGTTATGGTTGTTGATTTTTTCAAAAGATTAATTTGACCTTTTTCTTGAATGATACGAAATCTGTTATTTTTTTTTATTTCTTCGGGAAGACTATTAATGCCTTTGTAAATATAATTATTATGCATTTTTTGTGTTGAAAATAGAGGAATTTGGATGTTAAATTTATGCCTTAATGATGAGTTAAGTTTAAATTTTTTAATTACATTTTCTTTGAATATTTGTAGTATTGAATCTTTTTTATAGAGGTCTTCAATTTTTGGTACTTCGAAAATTTTGAACAATGATGCTGAAGGGAATGTTGGTTTTAAAAAAAAAAAAACTTTAATAAATTAGTTTTTGTACCACTTTTACAGGACTTACAATTTTTTCATATGCACCTCCCCATCCAATGATTCCATACTGAATTAGTGATTGGACTAGTGCGTAATAGACTTTTTTTAGATTGTTTAGTTTGAGAATATTTCTTAATCTAATGAATACACAGATACATTTCATAGATTAAGAAATATTCACATGTGTCTGTTCCATTTCATATGTTGGTCTACAATTACACCGAGGTACTTATATGCCAAAAATATATTATTGAAGCTCTTCAAAAATAATGAATGAGACCGTGTATGCATAACACTAGATCGAATAAAAATGATATAAAAAAAATATTCCAAGTTATAAAACCACATTTGGACAAAGAAATTATACATACTTTTCAACAAAACTCCATAACATCCTACCCCAAGACATAAAACTAATAAAAAATCCGATTGAATACAAATGAAGAATAAAAATATGGCTTAAAGAGGTCAATGAGAAAACCCTAGCGAAGACGCTAAAAACGACAGAAGACAAATGAACTTCATTTTAAATAACTTTAGTCCACCTCGGCACAGGACCCCCTAGTGAGGAGGACTAAGAAATACAATTATCTGTTAAACAATTTTTTTCTTTTATTTCTATATTGTTATTTTTGATTTTGTGACATGTAATCAGTTCTTATGGTATAAGTATACCGTTGAAATTAAGTAAATAAATAAATATTTTATACTTAATTACACCATTACATTTTGTATGTAATTTTTTTTATATAGTCGCTAAAAAAAAACAACTTTATTTCAGTTGCATGGTTTAATATGGTACATGAATTATTACGGACATCTTTGTTACATTTTTTGTTGTGTATAATTATATTAATGTTGGGATAAGTTTTGAATTTATTTATTGAGAAAGGAATATACACTGTTTTTTTTGCATTGATTGTGAGAAGGTTTGTATCGAACCAGGTTTTTAGGATTTGTATGTCATTACTTGCATTTTCATTTACAATTTTCCAGTCACCACCCTTAATTATGATAATCGTGTCGTCCGCGTAAGATACAACGGTTCCACTGAGGTTTTGTTTAAAAATATCGTTTACGTACATGATAAAAAGTAATGGACCCAAAACAGTACCTTGCGGTATCTCAAAATCACTTGTGAGTGGTAGACTTGATGCGTGATTGATTTTTACAATTTGTGTTCTTTTGTGAAGATAACTTTTTAGCCAATTTAGTGCTCTGTCATTAGTCAAGTGTCACTTTAGTTGGATAATAATAATAATAATAATGTTTAGTCTTCATTTCTTAATAACAAATAGAGATAATGATATCCTCACTGGGATCTCCCGTGCTGAGGATTTCATTTACATTTTATAATTTAATTATAAGAATAATATGAATTCGACATAACATCTATCATGTAGTATTTTTTTTTAATAATTATAAAGTAAATAAGATAGATTTTTTTATAATTCAGTTCATTAGATTCGGTTTTAGTGTGTATTTGATTTCAGTATATTTTCTATTAGATAGGGTTCTAACTTCGCTTTGCGTTGTAAAATATTTTGGTTTAACATATTTTAAACGAAAATTAGTTAGAAAAAAAGATAAGATAAGCCATTTTCAAAACTTTTTTATGTTTGCATTCAAAGTTTTAGTACATATTTAAAGAATTATAATATGATTATTTCTAATAGTATAATTTGAAAACGTATTTCATCACATCATCTTTCAAAAATCGCCTTTAGTGTTCGAATTCAATCATAAATATTTCATGTATTTAGATTTCATTGCAAAGCGAAAATACTCTGAACTTCTCATAGAATACGCTTTAGGCCTGATGGATTAAATTTATCTTACGACCAATAGCGAAGACGGGGTGAGTATTAGAATTAAAACTATTTAAAAAACCGTACCTACATGTCATGTTTCCAAAGATAAGCGTCCTCGACAAAATATCCCCGACACAATATACTCCGACAAAATATCCCTCGACATAATATGCCAAAATATCTACTAAAACCTAACCTAACCCTAACCTAACCTAACCTTATTTAACATTTTACTATTTTTGAACAATAATTTATTGTCTTTACAGGTTGTCTGTATTATTTTTGTCCCATTTTTATTTTTTTTGTTAGGTTAGGTTAGGTTTTAATAGATATTTTGTCGGGAATATTTTGTAGGGGCGTATTTTGTGGCGGTATGAGAAGTCGCAGAACCGTGCTAGGGACCCTGGGCGCTATACATCGTAGGTCCGCCCCTGTTACTGCATCTGTCATTCAATTTTAATCGTATTTACATTCAAATCGTCAAGCTATGAACACTTCCAACTATATTTTAACATTGCGATGACCACACAGAGTTCCTGATGCCCGCAGAGCCAGTGGGTCTATGTCAACCCAAATAGTCAGAAATATAGGGATAAGCGAAAATAAGGAGGTTAACAATTAGAGCATTCAAGTATTTGGGAATGTTGGGAGGAATGTTTCATTTGAGTAGGTACTGAGAGAATTATAAGATAAATCAGTGTGGTTAGTGTTGTGTAGGACACGATTTCTGTATGAGTTTGTATGAACTCAAATACTGAAATGAGATGTTGAGGTGACGCATCTCAATTGAGATGAGGTGTGAGGCGTGAATTATGAGGTGTGAGGCGTGAATTACGATGTGTAAAGTGTGAATTATGAGATGTGAGGCGTGAATTATGAGGTGTGAGGCATGTATTATGAAGAGTGAGACGGGAATTATGAGGTGTAAGACGTGAATTATGAGCGGTGAGGCGTGAATTATGAGGTGTGAGCCGTGAATTATGAGGTGTGAGACGTCGATTATGAGCGGTGAGGGGTGAATTATGAGGTGTGAGTAGGGTTCCTCGATCAAAAAATCAAAATCCCGGAGAAAATTCCTGACATTTGACAAAAATTCCGGACTTTCGGAACTTACGAAATTAACAAAGATATGCTCTTATATATTTGCGATGCAGGCCCAAAATGCCAATGTTGAAAGGGTCTTTTCCTTAATGGGAACAAAATGGTCAAAAGAAAGGAACAGGCTTTCTGTAGAGTTTGTCAAGTCGATTCTCTTAACACAGTATAATTTAAAAAATATGACTTGCGAAATGTTCTACAAAACTGTTATTAAAGATTCGGAAGCGTTGAACAATATTTCTGGGAGCATTAAATATCAGAAGTGATGTTTTTACTTTGATTTGTAATAAAAATTTTTTTGGGATTGGTGTCCATGGCTATTACGAATAATTTTTAGAAAAAAACTTTAGATTCGCCTTAATCACTATAAAAGGAAACTTATTGCATCACGGCTGGCGGAAAATAATGCATTTTAAATTTCAATGTCGTTAAATAAAATTTCACTTCGCGAACCGATCTACGACAGCCCGCCCGCTGCCGCCCGCCATTCTGTCACTGTTATGTTGTTGGTATCCCTGACCTCACACAAACGAGAACTAGATACGATTGTAGCCGACTTCGTGGGATACATGATGGGCGCGCAATTAGGCTACATGCGGGCCGCATCGGGAGAGACTGGTTGAGGAAGACCTTTGACCTCTCCGCAGTGGGAGGGATGGGTCCATACGTTCGTCACTTCTGGACACACTTACCCCCAGATTCCCACCCACCCCTTATACCTTTTTTCTTCCCAGAATTTCCTTTCCTTCCTCTCCCTTAAAAGACTCCACACAGCATCCCCTAAATTGACATAGGTTCTGAGGGATTTTTTTTTCTCAGAACCTGTAAGGTGGTTATGTAAAAAAGTATTTTGGTTTTCATAAAAACCTTTTGTGGTAGGTTCCTACTAACAAACATTTGTATTAATACAAAACCTTTTGTGGGTAGTATGTGTACTAATACAAAACCCTTTGTAGTACTACTAAATATTCGTATTAATACAAAATATTTTGAACCTACTACCTTCTTTTAGTACTACCAAATATTCGAATTAAAACAAAAAAAAAATGTAGTACATAATAGGAAATATTCGTATTAATACAAAACCTTTTGAATATTTGTATAGTATATAAATATTATAATATTCAATATTCGTATTAATACAAAACCTTTTAAAGTACTACCAAATATTCGTATTAATACAAAACCTTTTGTAGTACTACCAAATATTCGTATAAATACAAAACCTTTTGTAATACTACTAAATATTTGCAACACAAAATTTTTGTAGTTGGTAATTGCAAAGTAAAAGAGTTGATATAAAATAATATATTATGCAAGACAGTGAGACATCTTTAATTTTTAATTTTACGAATTTGCTCTAATAATCTAATACCAAATATTCGTATTAATACACAATATTTTGTGGTACTATCAAATATTCGAATTAAAACAAAAAAATATAGTACATAATACCAAATATTCGTATTAATACAAAACCTTTTGAATATTTGTATAGTACATAAATATTATAATATTCAATATTCGTATTAATACAAAACCTTTTAAAGTACTACCAAATATTCGTATTAATACAAAATCTTTTGTAGTACTACCAAATATTCGTATAAATACAAAACCTTTTGTAATACTACTAAATATTTGCAACCCAAAACTTTTTGTAGTTGGTAATTGCAAAGTAAAAGATTTGATATAAAATAATATATTATGCAAGACAATGAGACATCTTTAATTTTTAATTTTACGAATTTGCTCTAAATCCGAGCTTTGCTATTACCAGTAACTGTTCAATCAATGTAGATATTCAAATGAATAACATTAATTAATAGTATTTGATGCATTTGTTAGTAACCTTTCCCCCGACAAGAGAGATAAACTTGCATTCTGGATTCAAATAATAAACGGATCGATTGACGCAATAAATGATTCAAATAAATAATAGTGTTGTCGAGATTGTCGAGAATACCAAGCAAAAGAAACGAATAGTTCATTTATAAGATCAAAATAAGACCAGTGGTTATACGAGTACTTACGGTTTTGAAATAAAAACAAAAACATCAAAGACATCAAACAATTTTTTTTTTGATGTCTTTGACTAGTGATGCTATGGAATCTCCGATTGGGGTATGTTGTGAGGCTGAAGATAGCGGGGAGAGGAAGGAGATGGGAAAAGGAATGTGGGGAAGTAGCTGGCTGTTCAGATCTCGTTACCAAATACGGCTGAAGCCATTTATTTAACAAATATTTTCTTGTAAATATTATATGTATTCTAAAACTGTGGCAGCCCTGCAATGACGTGCCGCAAGTGAAAATCTATTATTGGATATTATGTGTATTATTAATGTTATTATTATAATTGTAAAATATCTCTTGATTTTCCCCAATAAACAAAATAAAATCAAATTTCAAGTAACGTTTCAATTCTGAATTGTCATCTCATTTTGTCACTTCCTCCACTGAGAGAATCTTCCAATTTGGAGCATGCCGCAAATATACTGTATGTATATTATTTTTAATTAATTCATTGTGAAATAACACAAATTAACAAAATAAAATTTATTTGCGCACGCTGGGATGAGCAACAATGAGATTGCAAGTCGAGAGCATTATCCCTCGACCACGGAGGCGGTCAAAATTTCATAATTTTGATAGAAAAATACTTTAGTATAATGCAAACAAATCTAAAATACCAAAAGGTTTTACTCATAGCTCGGCAATGTAAATTTTCTTTTTCATACGAAAATTTATTTTTATTTACATTCTTCATACAGCATGTCACCTTTAAGTATGCTGTGTAAAGAATCTTTTTAAGTGAAGGAAGGAGATAGAGACCACCATAACACGGGTATGAAAAATCCACAAATGATGTTACCATAACATGCAATGAATAAAGAAAATTAAAAAGAGAAGTTTTAGAAGGAAAATTAGTGAGATGTGGGCAGGAATCCGTGGGTCAGGAATCAGTGTGTCCAGAGTAACGTATTTATTTTTTTATTGAAAATTTTTGATACAATACATATAATAGATACATGAAATAATGAAAAGTATACAAAAAAGCATACAATAAATGTATGAACAAAAAAATCCCACAAAGGCAATGCCTGTGCGTGGGTATAATATTGATTTTTTACTTTTATTTTTATTTCTATGGTTATAGTGAATATTTTAAGTATGAATCCAACTCTTCCACTGCGGTGCAAGGCGTTGGGTTGACGTAGTCTGACCTCTCCCGATGCAAAGATGACTGCAAAGTAAGCTGGGGGGGCAACTGTTAGAGGACCACCTGTCATGGAACCGTCAATAGTTTGAGGAGCGTATACCAAGACAGATTTGTGAGGCGGTTCACTCTATCTGCCTACCCTTGCGGAGAAACAGCGTGATGGTTAGTCAGTTATCTGTTCAGAGGGTACTCCACGCTCTGTCAGCAACAGGCAGGTATAGGGTGGGTGGGATAAATGGTGGAATATTATCTATATCTATAACAAGGCATTATTCAGCTATCAGCTAAACTTAATTGTTATCCCTTGAAGTCAGTGGATTATAACTGGTGGCCTGATGCCGATAGTGTAGGGGCTGTCTCTGATTAATGGAACCGGTTCTTTATCCAGTCACTTTTGGAACCGGTTCGTGATAAGTTTTTTTTATCTGAATACCTCACAAGAGTCCCAGCTGCTCCCGTCTGGAGCCAGTGAGGGTATGGCATCCCCAATTGGGATATTTTTTTTTTTACATTAACTCCACATAGGAGGCCCTGAGGAAAATAATTTCCCTCAGGGCCTATGTCATCTGGGATGCTGTGTGGAGGGTCTTTTTGAGGAGAGGAAGGAATGAACATTGGACTTGAAGAGACCCATGTTGTAGGAAGGAGGAAACACAGAGGCCGGCAAATCATTCCACAGCCGAGCTGTTGAACACAAGAACGAGTCGGAGAAACGACCCGTTCTCATGTGACAAATGTCAACCGTGTACAAGTATTGGGCACGCGTTTGGCGTGTTTCCCGACTATGCAACGGTGCCGAAAGGATCAATGAATATATTGTGAAGTTGAAGGTAGAAGTGGGAAGGGAAGGATATGGGAAAGAGGAAGGTGGTGAAGTACCTGGCTATTCAGATCTGGTCACCAAACAGGCCATTTCAAAAAGCCATTTCAAGCAACGTTTCAATTCTGAATGGTGGTCTAACACCAGGGTGATACTGATAGTATCTTCGATTCTGAAATGTGCCGCAAATATTTTCAAATGAATTAATTGCGAACTAACACAAATTAATCAAATAAAATGGATTTATGACTGATCGATAAGGATAAGAAATAATTACAATTTTATTTTTCTTTGGCATTAGCCCCACTCAGGAGGCTTTCTTTACATATTTGGGGATGCTGTGTGGAGGGTATTTTTTTAGGGAAAAGTGAGGATGTTTCAGGAAGGAAAAATGTATGAGGGGTGGGTAAGATTCGAGGGGTCAATGTGTTCAGATGTGACGAACGCACGAACACCTCCTACTGTGGTCCAAGGCGATGTGTCGAGAGAGTCCGGCTGGAGAGGTCAAATGGTCTCCCTTAACCAGTCTCTCCAGATCCCGCCACGCAAACCTCGCCCCAAGAATTCACCCTTGCTAAGTCACCAAACGTAGCGAGTCACTTGGGCAGGGGTGTTGTTTATCCAATAAATGGTTCCCTGGGCGGCGGTACTTATGCCCGCCTCACAAGTTGAAAAATAAACAAAACTCGAATAGGTACATATATAATCCCAGACACCGATCTAGGATACAATTAAATTTGTGTATTACTTCATTGAAAAAGATAGCAGCCGAAAAATAAGGGAAATCGTTAATATTGTTAATTCTGAGTTTCTGTTAATTCAGAATTTCTTTCAGAAAAATAAAAATATCCAAAAGGTCTTTTACAAAATTCCACATATTTTCCGATTTTCTCAGAGGACGTTTTAAAATTATTCAAGTAATCAGTGGCGATTTTAAAAACGACACAAAGTCAAATCAAATTTGAGTTCATTCAACCAGATTTCACCCAGAACTAACTTACACACTTCACAAACTATCGAATTTAGTATGTTCGTATCCAAATACAGGCACATTTCAAAAGTTTCGTAAACGATAGAAATATTAAAATTGGAACCGGTTCCTCAGATAGATAACATCGCGCGATCCAGTGACAGCAAAGTCACCGGGACAGGAACATCATCCACCTCTAGCAGGAATAAGGCTGATGCGCTGTTGATAACAGTAATCTGCCACCAGTAATCAATAATAAGTAATCCATAATCAGTAATCAGCGTGCATAACCAACAGACTAATCTCCCGCAGTGATTTTCTGCTCGCCTATCAGTTTAATCAAATCCTAGTATGATGAATAGCTCCGATCATGATGATAATAATTAAAATACTAATAATTATATCACTGGGATTAATTTGGTAGGCGGGAATGGGTACCACCTCCCGGGAACGATTTATTGGATAACCAATACCTCTGCTATGAGACACCCCAAGTGGTTCACTACGTTTTGTGATCTAACAGGTGCCCGGGTTCATAGGGTGAGGTTTGTCCGGGTCTTGGCGGCTGATGCGTCTTGAGATTGGTTGAAGGAGACTTTTGATCTCTTCAGCCGGAACTCTTGTCCCATTGATTTGTATAGTATACGCCAAACTTTAATGCAGGCATTGACATTGATACAGAAATCATCGCAATAGGCGCGTTTAAAGTAAAAAAAATTGGCATGCCTCCCCGCCCACGCCTTTCTGTGTCGCACGTATGTTTTTACGCATCTTTCTCTTTTGTTTGTGTTCATTGCAAAGTCAGTTTTCAGTCAAAGTCGAAAAAACAATCTACTAATCGCTCCACAACATCAAGCACACACCCGCTTTTCATCAAACCTGGGTTGCGTGGTCCCAAAAACTAATACCTCATTCGCTCAACGACAATTCTGGTTCATCGCTCCTGAAATACATAATGCTCTGAGTACTGACATACAGTCAAGTAATTCTAATTCTCTTTTTATAATACGTGTACAACATTGAATTTTCGAAAGGGGACGAGCGTACTTCAAAGAATACATGAGTTTTTAACACCACATTTTAATTATTAATTTTTGTATTTCAAAATTTTTATTTCCATTTTATATTTGTTTTTCTTTAAAATGTTATTATTTTTTTTCTCTTAGTTCTTCACTTAATTTTATTTATGTTTTAATTTAAATTTATATACCTATACTAGCAGACCCGGCCACACGTTGCTGTGGCTAACGAAACACATCGCCATTACCCAATCTTTATAAAATCCACACCACCCGCTTGCCAGCTGCCCGCTGCCCGCTGCCTGAATTGAATATTTGAATTTATCGGCTTTTCTCTACTATAATAAGCATGTATTATACATATAAACTAATTAACTCGCCACTAATTTTACAATGCTTGCAATGCAACATTGGATTTTTGAAAAGGAAAAATCAAATACCTACTTACTCTAGGTCCTCTAGGACATCTATTTTCCAATTTCTTCCGTAGAACAAATTTCAAAAGTGACTATAGTACGGCCCGCCAGCCGTTTTAAATCGTACAAAAATATGTTTTCTTTAAATTTCTCAGCTTTTCTCTAATATAATTTACATGTATTATACATATAAACATTCCTCTTCAATCACTCTATCTATTGGTGACAACCGTATGAAAATCCGCTGCGTAGTTTAAAAGATTAACGCGCACATACCTTCTGAGCGACTTCATTTTATACTATGTAATGATGACGATGATGTTTTAATTTATATATTTGTATGGAACACTTGAGTTCTTAACACTATTAGTTTATGTATTTCAAGATTTGAATTTTCATTTTTATTTCTACCTTTCTTTAAAATATGATTATTTATACACTTATTATTCTTTATTATTTTATGTATTTCTTAATTTTTATTTAGTATGTTTAATCATCTGTTTTAATAAAATAATATTTATTAAATGGTATTTAAAATATTAAATGTACGATACCAAAACACGGGCATTAGCCTAGTGTGGTAGCCAAAAAATAATATCTGTAACTAATAAAAATTTTATGAAATAAAATAAATAAAGAAAGTAAGTGCACGAGAATGGATCGTTCAATGTTCAGGATGGCATTTAAGTTTGGCGTGTACTATATATACCGCAGTGGGAGGGATAATAATAATAATAATAAATTTGGACAACTTACATAGTGCTGTTTTTGCGAAAAATCGCCTCAAGAGCGCTGTACAAATTAGCATGGATTTTACATTAGAATTTAGTTAACTTAGGAGGCTCGATAACAACTCGTCTTGCAGCTATCAAGCTCATGGATTATTGGAATTTTAGCCCACCGATAAATTAAATAATATCTTTTTATACACGTATTTCAATTTACTTAACTATGTAGGGGGCTAGATAACCACTCGTCTTGCAGCTATCAAGCGCATGGATTGTTGGAATTCTAGCCCCCCAATAAATCAAATAAAATATATTTTTATATGTACGTATTTTAATTTACTTAACTGTGTAGGAGGCTAGATAACAACTCGTCTTGTAATCTACTTAACATCCTAAGTCTAGCTTAATCTAACTTAATCTAACTTAATCTACTTAATCTAACCTAACCTAACTTAATCTTGGATTCATACATCCGTTAATCCTGGACACACTGACCCCAGATTCCTAGCTACCCGTCACAACTTTTTCCTTCCCAGATCTTCGTCTCCTTCCTTTCCTTAAAAATACCCTTCAAACAGCATCCATATGATATGATATAGGCTCTGAGGGAATTTATATTCTTCCAGCGTGGAATGAGCCAAGTACCAACTTTTTGCCATTTTTAACCCCCCCCCCCGGTGACTCATCTACGTGATCAAATTTTTGCAATTTTCAACCCCCCCCCCGGTGACTAAAAACCTAAGCCCCCCGTTGCTCATTTGTACCAAGCGTGGTATTTTGAAGACCCCCCCTGAACGGGTCACGTAGTATGGGTACGTTCTCTAATGTAAAAAAGAGATTATTTGATATTTTGATCAAACTTTTGGTCATCATCTCTGGTCTGGAGCTCCAAAATACCTGAAAAATACCTTCGACTCTGTGCAGAAACGGGCGGTCCGTTTGATAGATTCTCCAATCTTAACAGACGGATTGCAATCTTAAGAGCACAGTCGTCAGGTGGGAATGCTATCCTTGTTCTACCGGTATTACAATGGAAGATGCTCCGAGGAACTAGCATCATTGATCCCTTCGGCACCGGTGCATAGTCGGGCAACACGCCAAACGCGTGCCCAACATTTGTACACGGTTGACATTTGTCACATGAGAACAGGTCGTTTCTTCGACTCGTTCTTATGTTCAACAGCTCGGCTGTGGAATGATTTGCCGGCCTCTGTGTTTCCTCCTTCCTACAACATAGGTCTCTTCAAGACCAATGTTCATTCCTTCCTCTCCTCAAAAAGACCCTCCACACAGCATCCTTGAAGCCTTGAAGGAAATTATTTTCCTCAAGGCCTCCTGTGTGGAGTTAATGAAAAAAAAACTTTTGAAGTGAAAAATTCTTTAGCACCGTTGTGATTTGAAACTCGATGAAACGAAAAAGCGACACTAAAAAGAGACAAAAACATAGGAATTAGCCTGCGAGAGAATGAGACAGAATATTCCGTATCCTCTTTAAGCGGTGCTTCGTAGACTCCCCACTCTTGTCTACTTTAGTTTTCTGAAGTTTTCACAGAAATCTGGTAATGGTTTTCAGGTAATGCACGTTTTCATCCCGCGACAAAATATCTCCGAAAAGATAACTGCTAAACTAAAATCTAACCTATCCTAACTTTTGTCCTATTTTTGAACAATAATTTATTGTCTTTACAGGATGTCTGTATTATTTTTGTCTATTTATTGTTAGGTTAGGTTAGGTTTTATTAGATATTTTGTTGGGGGATATTTTGTCGCGGGTTGAATAGTCGCGGAAAACCGTCTTAAGGCTCTGCAACCGTTCCCGAAAAGAAGAAGATGGAGAGACACGAAATTACGAATGTTAGAGGAGAGCGCTAACATTTACAGCGACAAAATCGATGCGAAAATTGCGAAAATGTTTAATAAAACACGACTAGTTTAAAATAGAGCAAAAATCTCGCGGGCATTATCTTAAACAGAATTTAAAGAAACACTGAATGTTTTCATACATATAACTTGTAAAATAACTGAAACAAACGTGTTAATAATAATTTTTGGAGCATACTTTGCGATTTTTTTCTATCGAGGGAATTTTATATAATTTGCGTTTCGGCGCGGGCAAAGTCTAGATATTATCTTCAAGAATAACATATATTTTTTTAACAGCTTTAAAACTTACCGTGTTTAAGGGAAATATGTAATAAATCGGTACAAATCCGGGTTGCGGGCCCTTAAACAAGCAGTCAATTGAACTGGCCTGTCTGAGGCGTTGGTGTCAAAAGATTACCTATACAAATTGGCGACATCAGTTATCTTTCAAATCAGTACACATCACACCTCTAGGGATTGTCTGTTCAGTGTTAAGTGAGTAGTAGCACGTAGAGAGGAAATAATAACGTCATAATTTATAAGCAGTTACAAGTTGTTCTAGAATCTAGCATCAGGTAGTCGCTACTGGCTATCCATTCCTAGTCACAAGTGCCCATAAACCCGGCGTTAAATCCTTGATAAACATCTCAACCTCGAATAAATTATATTGGGGCGTGCGGCAGGCCTTCCCAAACTGTCTCACTACCCTTTTAACTTTTACATTAGGCCACTTGCACGAATTTCATAACGACTTGGTAAAAATCGTGTGGATAGATTTTTTTTACCAAGATTACGAAAATGTTAGCAAAATTTTTTAGAAATGTACAGTTTTTTTTAAAATAAATAAATCCATTATTTGGGCTCGTGACGTCACTACATGAAAATGTCCCTTCTCCGAAAATGTTCCTATTAATTTTGTAAAATTCCACACTGATTTTTTTTTATATGGCAACACTTTGATTTCAGGCGAATTTTTGAATTTGACTTTTAACGTTCAATAGATTTATTGTTTGTTCTCTGAGAACTTTGGTTTGACTTTTTGACAGACGTTGTGAAGAGAACCCCGTACATTCTATGCTGTCTGTGCTTGTTTTAGAGGTACAATGATGATGGTGCTGATTGCAACAAAATATTCTTTAATAATAATAGGAATAAGATAAGAATATTTTATAATATTCTTATTATTATTATAATTTACAAGTAAAAGTATATTACATTGGATTTACGAGTAGTAATATAGACGTTGAATATTATAATGACTTATGATCAATAAGATGGATCAAGGAAAAGTATATTTATGAGATGTAACATTTTTGGAATGCCTCGTTATTCTCCTGTGCCATTCGTGTGGAAAACGTTATTTTTTTAAAATGGTTTTCGGCGATGTAATTATCGTTTTTTCGCACCCATAAAATTATGTCCCGTCTTACTGGTTTATAAAAAAATGGTCTGATTTTTCGGATTGAAATTTTCAAAAAATCGCCAGGGTTTCAAAAATAGGATTAAAAATAAAATAAAATACGGAATGTCTTAGAATAATTGCCTAAACCGGAAAAAAATTCAAAAATGTGATGCAAGTAGCCTATTCCAGAAAACTAAAAAAAAAATGGTTATTGAATTGTTGTGTGTTTTTTTCGTTACTGAGAGAATAATATGAAATTTGTTTTGAAGATTCACATTTATTACTTAATTTTATACTTAAATTATTCAACAAATGTAGGTACGAGAGATGGGAAGGCTGATAGAAATATCGAAAGAAGGGTAAATGCAGGCAACTCTATTAATGGAGGACTGAATGCCATTGGCGCCAACAACAAACTGTCCAAAGAAGCGAAGATAGCCGTCCATAATGGAGTGCTGGTACCTAACCTGAAGTATGGCAGTGAGGCATGGAACTGGCAGAGGAAGGATGAAAGTAGACTGAATGCTGTAGAAATGCGATCCCTGAGACCTATGTGTGGTAAAACCATGTACGATCGTGTGAGAAATGTTGAGATCCGCGAAGAATGCAAGGCTGATGTAAGCGTAATGAGTAAGATTAAGAAAGGAACGCTCAGATGGTTTGGGCATGAATGAACGAGGAAAGGAGTGTAAGGAGAATATATGACGCAAATGTGAATGGTAGAAGAAGTCGGGGACGCCCGAGGAAGAGATGGCAGGACCAAGTGAATCAGATACTTGAGTCGGGCCATGTGGAATAATAGAAGAGCATGTATGAGACGATGTATGAATGAGAACGAGGCAAGGAGTGCGTGCCAAGACCGAGTTGTTTGGCGGTCCGTCCTCTCTGCCTACCCCTGCGGAGAAACGGCGTGATGGTTAGTTAGTTAGTTATGTTGGTACTTACATGTGAAATAAAACACTTCAAAACAAAATGTCTAGAAATTGTTACATAGTAAATGCCCAAGAAATACAGAAGAAAAAATTACAAGCGTGCAGTTCTCACTAGAAGTGAAACTTTCAGAAAACTAAAGTAGACAAGAGTGGGGAGGCTACGAAGCACCGCACAAAGAGGAGACCGAGACCATTAATTTATCTCATTCTATCACAGGATGTATGCGTTTGTCTCTTTTTGAAGTGAAACATCTTTACGCACGCTTGACTTGGGGAGTAAGCTGGTGAATGCGCGACGAGAGCGTTACGAAAAGTGTGATCGGGCGAGGCGAACGGAAGTTGAGAGGGAGATATAAGTTAGTGAAGTTTTACTTCAGTCGTGTGGTCTAAAGGACACTCGTTTTTGAAGTAATACTTCTTATTTACGCATGCTCGACTTGGGGAGTAAGCTGGTAAATGCGTGACGAGAGCGTTACGAAAAGCGAGGCGAACGGTATTTGAGAGGGAGATATAAGTTAGTGAAGATAGAAAGAGAGAGTGTTACGTTTCGCATATTATTACTGTAGGGGCAAGAGAGAGAGGTGCGAGCACACATTTTCTTTCTCTCTTTCTCTCATAGCCAGTTACGTTTCGTATACCTATCTAAGACACAGTGCAGGCCTATTATATGTATCACACTGTAGGAGCAAGAGAGAGAGTGCGCGTGCACATTTTCTTTCTCTCTTCCTATCGTACAGATGGAGCTAAAGAAGTTTTATTTTAGTCGTGTGGTCTAAAGCACACTCGTTTTTTTAGTGTCGCTATTTCGTTTCATCGAGTTTCAAATCATTACGGTGCTAAGGAAGTTTTCACTTATATAAAATAAATAAGTGATTGAAAAAGCCTTGAATAATAAATAAATGATGAATTAAATGAATGAATATTTGGAAAGCTCTCTCACAAGTTTACGGCCGGGGGGAGGGTATTCTCTTATGTCGGTCACAGGGGAAGGGCAGGGGAAAGGTGAGGGTTGGGTTGGGAGGGCAGGGGTTGTATGACGTCAGGACCAGCAGCCAATGGGAGGGCGGGAGGGAAAAGGGGCGGAAAGGTGCATTGGAAGATGAAATAATATCGATAATGCCATGTTTTACTATTTCCCAATAAATAAACTTGTAAAAGACAATTTGATTGATTTAGAGGGGTTTAGTCATTTGAACAATTATTCATCGAATCTCTACATATTATGAATTAAAGTCCTCTGCCGCGTCCGTCTGTCTGTTCGCGATAAACTCAAAAATTACTGAACGGGTTTTCATGCGGTTTTCACCAATAGATAGAGTGATTCATGTGGAAGGTTTAGGTATATAATTTGTCAAGGTTTTGTGTAAATTGGTTGAAATGTATAATTTACTAGCTGACCCGGACACGCGTTTCTGTGGCTAATAAAACACAACGTCATCTACTGGATGGTTATCCAACCTTTATAACCACTACCGTCTTTGAGTTTATCGCAAAGAGGCAGACAGATGCCGCGGAGGACTTTAATTTATAATACGTAGAGATGGTGTGAAAGATTATAATAATGTGCATGAAATGCTTGGGGTAACTAACGTATGTTAATAAGGATTAATACTGTATCCGTCTAAATAACTTTTCAATTACCGCAATGTACGTGACCAATTTTTTAGAAGATAGAATGGGTATAGTAAGCTATCCGTAAAAGATAGATATATGCCTTCGCGGATTTTTTTGTAGATCTATAAAAGAGGAATATCCCATCATGCATTTTTTTGTTAAATCCCTAAAGGATTAGGCAGCGTTTTCAATGAAAGCTACCAGGCGGCTTAACTTTTTCCGACAATTCTAACAAGTATCGTTATGTTTCAACCAATTTACACAAATCCTTGACAAATTATATACCTAAACCTTCCTCACGAAACACTCTATCTATTGGTGAAAACCGCATGAAAATCCGTTTAGTAGTTTTCGAGTTTATCGCGAACAGACAAACAGACGACGCGGGGGACTTTAATTTATAATATGTAGAGAAGAGATAGAGATAGAGAGGTAGAGACGATAAAGGAGAATGTCCGTATGTGGAGGACGAGCGGGATTTAATTTGTGTGCAAATCTACAGTTTTACGCCGAGGTTGATGAAATTTTGCACATGTGTCCTTCAAAATAAGAGGAAGGTCACTGTCTATATTTGATTTCGAAAACTCTGTGTAATAAAGCCCGGACATCGCCGGGAGCTAGTTTAAAATAAATTCTCAAGTTACATTCAAGTTATTATTTAAGTTAAGGGAGGCGGCAACACCTCTGTCACCCCAAGTGGTACACTACGTTTGGTGACTTAGCAGGGGTGCCCGGGATCGTGGGTGAGTCTGTCTGGATCTGATGGCGGATGACCTGGACACACTGAACCCTAGATTCCTAACCACCCCTCTTGCCCTTTTCCTTCCTAGAACTTCCTCTCCTTCCTTTCCTTAAAAAGACCTCTCACATAGCATCCTCAAAGATGAGATAGGTCCTGAGGGAGGCCCTGTGGAGCTAATGTAAAAAGTGACACAACTGGATAGCAGAACATGAATATAACCTTTGCAATACTAACTTAATTAACTCCCTGAAATTTGATGAATTATTCAAAATAAAGTCCAGGTGTTTCACAGAATTTTTAAAAATTTCATCAAATTCATAAGTTAATTTTCAAATTGTATGAAAGTTGAGAGTCGAAAATTGTAGTTGAATTTGAATAAAAACCTGAAAACTTGAAAATTAACTTTAACATTAGATGAATTGTTAAAATTCTGTGGAACGTCAGGACCTAATAGTGGACGTGTCTTTTTGCCCGAAGTAAGGTCAATATTTACACATTTCTGCTGAAATTCATAAAGTATTTTCAAATATCGAAATTATTGAACCAAAAAGAACTTTTTATATATTATTAATTTTTTAAACTTTATGAGTAAAATCAATAATATGTGCGTTAAGTAAATGAAGATAATGTTGGTAGTTCTTAGTCGAAGTATGATAAAGTTAAAAGTGACCGAATTAATATGAGTTCCGTAGCTCAATCGGTAGAGCTGTAAGCAAAGGGTCCTGGGTTCGAGTCCCAGCGGAGCCAATATCTTTTCTGATTTTTCTGTCTCCAGATTTCGATTGAGTTTCGCTAATATTGTGTTCATTTATTTAAATTTTTAATTTTTTAAATGTGTGTGTTGTGATGCTGAAGCTAATTGGTAGAAGAAAGATATGGTAGGAAAGTGGCTATTCTGATCGGGTCACCAAACAGTCTAAAGCCATTTCAAGCAAGGTTTCAATTCTGAATTCTATATAATACTGCCGGGAGTCAACGGGACTATGGCATCCCCAATTAATTGGGGCATGTTGTATGGCTTAAAGTAGTGGGGATGGAATGAGAAAGAAAGAGGGAGGTTACAGAATATTTGGCTATTCAGTTCTGGTCACTAAACACGGCTAAAGCCATTTCAAGCAATGTATCAATTCTGAATGGTGGTTTTTCACCAGTGCGATTCTGAGAGTTTACCACTCTGGAACGTGTCGCAAGTATATTATTACTAGCTGGTTCCCGGCATGCGTTGCTATGCTATTTAATAAAGAATTTTTTTCTCCCTGTGTGTCCTTTCTCATTTGTCCCGTTCCCCTTCCGCCTCCCCTTCCTCTCCCGCGTCCCTTTCCCCTCTCGCGTTCCCACTCGGCCTCCTCCACCTTCCCTCTCCCCACTCCACACCCCCCTTTCCCCGTCCCGCGAACCCCCCTCCCGAGTTACCTCCCCCCTCCCGCGAATCCCTACCCGAGTTCCCCTCCCCCCTCCCGCATCCCATACATTCAGTCCCGGTGGATTCAGTTTTCAAACAGCTCGCGTTTCACCTATTGCAATTTTTTTATACACATTTCTTAATGTCAGAGCTCACCAGTAATTCTATACAAACCTTGTCCTGATAATAACGAATACAACAAAAAAAGAATTATCCAATTTGGTGCAGTCGTTTGGAAGTTATGAGCGTACATACATTTCGTAGATTCATTTTTATTTATATAGATTACAACTAGGCCCTGCAGGCGGCTTTTTGATGGGTTTGGCCCCCGATAATAGAGTTTTTCCCCATTGTACGTAAAACAGGAATTATAAGAATGTTAAATTACAAATTAAAAATATTGTGTATTCATTTTGGATACATTTTGTTGTTCATAGATACAACTCACATTTTAGAATTTTGTTAAAGCCAAAAGGAACCGATTCCAAAAATGGCCTTCCTTGGAAAAATATAATCGATCCAGTATTTGGTTTTGGAAAACGTTAATTTGTTTATAGACTTTTTTATCTTTTTCATTTTGTTATTTGATGTGTGGAAACTTCACATGTTGGGAAATTTTTGATCTGGAAATAATATTTTTCTGAAAAAATTTCTTCTGGGAAAATCGACATAATTGATCGGGAAATTCTTTTTAAATTCATTTATCTTTTTGATATTAAGTGAAGTTTAAGAATTTTCCATGTTGGTAAGTTTATATTGTTTGAACATTTTTCCAATAAATTTTGAAAATCAGAAATTTCTAATCGAAAAAAAAGCCGGAATATGGGTCGGATTTTTTTTGTGTTTATCATTTCGACATTTATCTTTTTGATTCTATTGTAACATCATGGAAAATAAAAATAAAATCTGAAAAAAAAAAATTCTGGGAAAATCTGAAAATTGGCCGGAAATTTATTTTAAATTTCCACATTTGGAAATTTATATTTTTCTGAAAAAAATTCTTTCGATAAAATTGAAAAAAATCTGAAATATTTTGCTAGGAAAATGAGTCGGAAAACTTTTATACACATATTTATTTTTTTTTATTTTGTTATAAGAAAAATTTCAAGTTTTAAATATTTTAAAAAATTGCGTGGAAAATTGGTCTGGAAATTTTATTAAAGATTTATAAACTGAAAAATTCAAAGTTTGTTTATTATATTTTTGAAAATTTCTCTTCTGGAATGCTGTTTGAAACATCAACAATTCTTTTTTAAAATAAAAGAGGGCGCCACTTCCGTTTGCAGCAGTCGAAAATGTACAGTTTTTTTTAATAATAATATTATAAAATTAAATGTGAATTGAAAAAAATATTGATTCGAACTCGCAACCTCCGGATTCGCAGTCGAGAAACTTAAATTGTGAGGTTTTATATAAGTCAGTTTTCTTTCTAAACCGAAAAAGATAGCTCTTGCTTCCTGGGATTAAGTGTTCTAAAAATTGGAAAAAACCAATTTCCGACTTGTGATCGAAATTACGAATTACTAGGAAAATGTTACCGTATATGTATTATGTATGTATGATACACGTATGTCTTGTAGAATGCCAAGTTATAAGCGAGTAGCCGAGTGGAAAAATGCGTTGCCATCCTAACGTTTAAAACCTCTGATAGCTAAGTTCTCCATCAATGCATAAGCAACATCTTACAACTATGATAAAGGTGGTAGGAGGAATTGAATTGTAGTAAGGTTATTTATTAGTTACCCGAAAATGTTTATCTTTCTTATAAAACCAAAGTTATTTGGTTTAAAAGGTTTGTAATCTTGCGGTGAAGGTGCTTGAAATTCGTCAGCGAAGAGAAGTACATTGTGATTATGTCTTGTACGTTTCATCATTGAAGATAAGTACATTGTTATCTCGTTTTGTACGTTTCGTCACTGAAGAGAAGTACATTGTGATCTTGTCTTGGACGTTTCGTCACTGAAGTGAAGTACATTGTTATCTCGTCTTGTTCGTTTCGTCACTGAAGAGAAGTACATTGTGATCTTGTCTTGGACGTTTCGTCACTGAAGTGAAGTACATTGTTATCTCGTCTTGTTCGTTTCGTCACTGAAGAGAAGTACATTGTGATCTTGTCTTGGACGTTTCGTCACTGAAGTGAAGTACATTGTGATCTTGTCTTGGACGTTTCGTCACTGAAGAGAAGTATATTGTGATCTTGTCTTGGACGTTTCGTCACTGAAGTGAAGTACATTGTTATCTCGTCTTGTTCGTTTCGTCACTGAAGAGAAGTACATTGTGATCTTGTCTTGGACGTTTCGTCACTGAAGTGAAGTACATTGTGATCTTGTCTTGGACGTTTCGTCACTGAAGTGAAGTACATTGTTATCTCGTCTTGTTCGTTTCGTCACTGAAGAGAAGTACATTGTGATCTTGTCTTGGACGTTTCGTCACTGAAGTGAAGTACATTGTGATCTTGTCTTGGACGTTTCGTCACTGAAGAGAAGTATATTGTGATCTTGTCTTGGACGTTTCGTCACTGAAGTGAAGTACATTGTTATCTCGTCTTGTTCGTTTCGTCACTGAAGAGAAGTACATTGTGATCTTGTCTTGGACGTTTCGTCACTGAAGTGAAGTACATTGTGATCTTGTCTTGGACGTTTCGTCACTGAAGTGAAGTACATTGTGATCTTGTCTTGGACGTTTCGTCACTGAAGAGAAGTATATTGTGATCTTGTCTTGGACGTTTCGTCACTGAAGTGAAGTACATTGTTATCTCGTCTTGTTCGTTTCGTCACTGAAGAGAAGTACATTGTGATCTTGTCTTGGACGTTTCGTCACTGAAGTGAAGTACATTGTGATCTTGTCTTGGACGTTTCGTCACTGAAGTGAAGTACATTGTGATCTTGTCTTGGACGTTTCGTCACAGAAGAGAAGTATCTTGTAATCTTTTCTTGCAAGTTTTTCACTGAAGAGAAGTACCTACATTGTGATCTTGTCTTGTACGTTTCGCCACTGAAGAGAAGTACATTGTGAGCATGTCCATGTGCCCGAAGTAAGGTCAGTTTTTTCTTAATTCTTATGAAAAGAGATCGAAGATGTCAATTATTTTCAACGATTTTTTTTTGATTAATTTGTGTTATTTTACAGTTTATTAATTAAAAATAATATTCAATAATTTGCGGCACTTTCCTGAATGGTGGATACTTTCGGTATCGCCCTGGTGAAAGATCATCATTCAGAATTGAAACGTTGTTTGAAATGGCTTTAGCTGTGTTTGATGACCAGATCCTTTTATTTTTTTACATTAACTCTACCCAGGAGGCCCGAGGAAAATATTTTCTCTCAGGGCTTACGTCATCTTTGAGGATGCTGTGTGGAGAGTCTTTTTTAAGGAAAAGAAGGAGCGGAAGTAATGGGAAGGAAAAAGGTAGGAGCGAGTCCAGTTCATCCGCAGCCAAGACGTAGATAGACCTCACTCCGTGAACCCGGGCACCCCTGCAAAGTCACCAACGTAGCGAACCACTCGGGGTGACTTTTGGCATAGGTGTTGGTTATCCAATGAATGGTTCCGTAGCGGCGGTATCCATTCACGCCTTCCAAAATGAGATCTGAATCATCAGAAACTTCCCCACCTTCCTCCTCTGCATCTCCTTCCCCTCAGCACTTTCAGCACATTCAGCCTCACAACATATCCCAATTGGAGATGCCATAGTTTCACCGTCTACAGACGGTTGAGAGCATTTGGAACTCTTGTGCAGTACCTACTCTCAAATATATATATATATTTTTAAAATCATCTCAGGATGGGATTTGTCCTCCACAAAATGCTGCTGTCTTTCGCCATTCGCCTCCTGGCAGTCCTCGCTCCTTCCCTTTGGATACAATCCTTTTCCACAAAGTCTATACATCTCTTCACTTCACCTTTCCAAATCTGAACACTGCTCGCTCCCACTGGGGCACCCACAGTCATAATTTTTGGTATCCTGTCATCTGATCTTACCTTGGGCTCTATACGTTATTCCAGTACATGGTTCATCTTTAGCTTTGGTCCGTACGATCAATTTTATAGTGGAAATTAATTCTACATAAACAGTGGAAATACTTTCTCAGTAATTTGTAATTTTCCACAGAAGCCGGAAATTATATTTTTCCACAGGACACATAATCTCTAGAAGTGTGATCTGTACCGATTCGGAAGAAGGCTGCGCATTGCGAAGACATGCAAAATCATGTGTTCAGTTTGAAAATTTGATTAATTTGATTTAAATATTATGGATGCTTTAATTCCCTAGGCATTTGTTCGCTTTTGGAACAGCTCGTGTTGGTCGCAAAGAAATCGTTGTCATCCTTGCTTTGATGGTGAGATATGCGATTTAAACGGTGTCAGAAAGAGAAAACATCACGCTTTATATTCTAATCTAAAAGATGAGCCATTTGAATTATTTTTATGTTTTCATTAAAAAAAATTACCTATATGTTTATTTCTTTAATTAACATTAAAAAAACACGTGCAGTTCACACGCGGTAGAAGTGAAACCTCCAGAAAACCACTCGAGGAGAAGATTACGAAGCATCGCAAAAAGAGGAGACCGATTATTTACGAAGCACCGCGCAAAGAGGAGACGAGATTATTCTATCTCATTTTATCGCAGACTAAACCCTAAAGATGCATGGGTTTATCTGCTTTTAGTGTCGCTTTTTCGTTTCATCGAGTTTCAAATCACACCGGTGGTAAAGAAATTTTCACTTCTACAAAATCACATAATTTCACAAATTATTTTTATTTTTGAACAATAATTTATTGTCTTAACAGGATGTATGTATTATTTTTGTCCCATTTTTTGTTAGGTTAGGTTAGATTCGGTTAGATTAAGTTAGGTTAGGTTAGGTTATGTTTTGTCGGAGGATATTTTGTTAGAGATGAAAACGTGCATTACCAATTACCTCCAGGTATCATGGTGGTACTATATGTATAACAATATTGTGATTGTGTCGTGTACTCCTCCGCAGAGATACATTGGTAAGTGATTGGTTGTTCCTTTTCCTTTCAATACCTTGTATTTTCCTACACGTTTTATCACCCAATTCCAGCAAACACCATTTCGTCTCGTTTCGTTTTTAGTATTAGCAGTCCTTTACAAGTGCATTTGAAACTGTAATTCGTAAACAGTTTTGGATGCAAAAAAAATAATAATATTAATCTATGCCGAGCTTCGGACGAACCTAAAATTTAATATTACCTACTTGTACAAGAGTTGGATAGTGTGGAGGGTCGAATATTATTTTATTAAATTAAATTTCACATGAGTTCTGCCGCTCCCTCTTTCCTAAAATGCGATATTCCCAGGCCGATGGGAGGGTAGGAAATTCAATTATTTTAATTGAATGAAAACACGATAGATGTCACTTTATTGTTATAATTTACTAAAGTGCCAATTAACGTTTTATTTTACTGTGGGCCTTTTAAAATTAATATTCTAACCATCACGTCGTTTCCACGCAGGGATAGGCGGAGAAGACGGACCGCTAAACAACGCGATCTTGGCACACATTCCTTGCCTTATTCATACTCAAGTATTTGATTCACTTGTCGTATCATGTCTTCCTCGGGCATCTCCAACTTCTTCTACCATTTACAATTTGAAGGCGGGTATAGGTACCGCCTCCCCCGGAACCATTTATTGGATAACCAACACCTATGGCATAGGTCACTCCAAGTGGTTCGCTACGTTTAGTGACTTAGCAGGGGTGCCCGGGTACATGCGGGTGAGGATTGTCCAGGTCTTGGCGGCCGATGTGTCTGCTCACCTGCTGCGTGGAGGACAGGATCGAGAGAGACTGGTCGAGGGAGGTCTTTTATCCTCTCCAGGCCAGAATCTCTCGATTCGTCGCCTTGCACTACAGTTGAAGGGATGGATTCATACGTCCGTCACTCCTGGACTCATTGACCCCCGGTTTCTTACCCATCCCTCGTACTTTTTTCCCTCCCAGAACTTTCTGTCCTTCATTTCCAACAACAACCCTTTACACAGCATCTCCTGAGATGACATAGGCCCTGAGAGAAATTATTTTCCGCCTATGTGGAGCTAATGTAAAAAAAAAACATTCACATTTGCGTCATATATTCTCCTTACCAGTGGCGGTCCGTGAGTTTTAGCTAGAGTGCTAAGATTGAAAAATACGACGTTACTGATGTCTTGTTGTAGCTGGAAATAATTTTTTTTTTTTTTCAAAACTTCAACTTTTTGTATGAAGATCTTTCAGTATGTGGATGCGGCGCATCCCTTGACTGAAAGAATCCTGAAGATCTCTTCATACAAAAAGTTGAAATTTTGAAAAAAAATAATACATATTCATTTTCAGCTACAACAACGTAAATAACGTCATATTTTTCAATCTTAGCGCTCTAGCTCACTGAAAACTCACGGACCGCCACTGCGCCATACACTCCTTTCTTCTTTCATTCGCTCTACATGCCAAAATCATCTGAACGTCCCATTATTAGTCTTACTCATTTCGCTTACATCAAGCCTTGCATTCTTTGCGGGTCTCCACAATTCTCATACGATCATACCTTGTTTTCATCTCATTTCTAAAGCATTCAGCTACTTTCATCCTTTCTCTGCCAGTTCCACGCCTCACTGCCATAAATCAAAGTAATTACTAACCCTCCATTGTGGACTGCTTCTTTAGACAGTTTTTTGTTATAGCCAACCACTATCATTAATGGAGTTACTCTTTTAGCATTTATCCTTCTTTCAAGATCTTTCTCTATCAGCTTCCCCAGCTCTGATAAACATTTTTCCCAAATACAGAAACTAGTCGGAGGCGTCTACTAATATCTACAGGAATTCCAAAATATGAAAAAAAATCGAACTACTTAATATCTATGAGAACCAACGACGAATATCTACAGCTCAAACTGTTGACTAAAATCTATGAGAACTAAAGTGTTAACGAATATCTACAGCTCAAACTGCTGACTAATATTTATGAGAACCAAAGTGTTGACGAATATCTACAGCACTGGCAGAGGTTGGATTTGCAATTATGTATAGCATATTGGAATAACGTAATATTGCGTATGCAGTTTAAAAAACTTAATTTATGTTAGTATGTATGTAAAAATCCCTAATATCGGACTATTGGACACATTTAGCTGGTTAGTCCAACCTACGCTCTGTAGATATTAGTTCAACCTACGCTCTGTAGACATTAGTCAACACTGGGACCGTCATAGATATTCGTCCGACCTTAGCTCTGTAGATATTAGTCAACACTCTGAAGTTCGTAGATATTAGTTCAACATATGAGCTGTAGATATTCGTCCGACATACAGGCTGTAGATATTAGTATCTGGAGTCAACTAGTCCACCTGTTCCAAGTAAGTATTTATAAAACTAATAAATTAATCACAAAATTACTATTTTCTAGGTACCCGTTAGTCCAGTCACATTCAATATTCAACACAACTTAAAAAAATAAGAAGTGTTCTTTTACACTCAAATTAATATTTAATCACAGTAGAACTATCAATGAAAGCATGTAAGATATAAAGACACTGAATATAAAAAAAAAGGTTACGGTCGGGACTCGAACCCAGATCCCCTAGTCTTAACAAGATTGCGTCTCAACTAATTGAGTTATACAATTATTATAACAATTACTGCATATTTTGAATGAAATACTAGTATATATTGAATTATTTGGCGGGTATTTGATAAGCCCCCATAGCTCAGTGGTCAAGAGCAGCTGACCGGCAATCAGAAGGACACGGGTTCAAGTCCCGTTGGCGGCAAGTATCTTTTCTCGGAAGATTTTTCAATGTTGATGAGTGTTTCAGGCTGATAATTATTGCTTATAATAATTGTTACCCTTTGTGCTATGCATAAAAATCTTGTCTAAATGTTAGTTTATAATTTAAAAATAATAATTAATTGAGTTATAAACTGCTTTTATAATCCCCATGGTTACGGCACGGCGATGGCATAAAATGCAATAAAAGTACGCCCCTTATTTATTTATTTACGCCCTAGTGGGCTTTTACAAAGATAGATAATAACAGTTAGGCAGGTATGTAGTACAAAATATACAATGATTAAAATAATAATGAAAAATAAAATTAATTAAAATTAAAATCATACATTTCATTAAAGTAATTATAAAGACTTCGTTTTATAACTAATATGGAATCTGCAAACATGTCTACAATATTCCCAAATTTATTGCCAAAATAATGTAATCTATTTATAAGTGTATGAGCTTCATAGTTTGTTTTAAAATTGTCACAGAAGAAGGTAGCACTTTGCCTCGTATTTCTGGTCGGTACGTAAAATTTTATTTTGGCGAGAATTTCAGGATTGTCAATGCAATTATTAATGATTTTATTTAATAGTACAAGATCATAGATGATTCGCCTATCGGACAGCGTAATTAAGTTGAGTTGTTTCATCAAAAGGACATAGTTAATATTTTTAATTGGAATATAATTAATATTTTAATATTAATATTTTTAATTTAATCACAATAATGCTTCAGATTTTTCTTATACACTAAATAATAGTGAGATACAGGATGGGACAAACAATGGACGCGTGTCTGTTTTCTCCAAAAGAATAAAAATGAACATTTTCTTGAATCTCCCCCACCGTATTAAGAGGAACGGTTTCGCGGCCCGTTTCGGCCCATTTCATGCATACCCATCCAAACTACTTAATATACTTTTTTTAAAATAAGTTATATTAAATATATCTAAGTAGTACGGATATGTGCTTATATATATTTTTTTTGGGTAGGAATTTTAATTTATATAAAACAAATTTGTATTCAGGCGTAAATACGTCATTTGAAATTGAGGTGATTTTTCACGAAAACGGCGCTTTATAAATCAGAAAAATTTATTTTACGACTTTATGTCTGTGTTAGATCTTCCCCACAGGAAAAGCTAAACCCTTCCACACACATTTCTACAAATGTTCATCTAGTCAATCCACGCTATGCAAGTGCACTATATAAGAATTATAAATATAAAATAATAATAAATGAACCTACTATAATATCAACCTACTAGAGACCAAACGGGAAAATAATTCACCCACTCCAGATATTTTCATATCAGAGGGTTCGGCTCTTCGGTTTTCTTTCTCTTTCGGTTCGGTTCGGCTCAGAGACGGAGGATGTGCAGCGGATGTCATCCATAGAATAGGTGTGGGATGGATTAAATTTAGATCCGTAACAGGAATATTGTGTGACCCCAAAATGCCTATAAAACTGAAAGGAAAGATATACCAGACTATTGTAAGACCCGCAATAATGTATGGCTCCGAATGCTGGACTATGTACAACTCCTACACTAGGCAACTTGAAACAGCAGAAATGCGAATGCTTAGATGGTCGGCAGGAGTATCCCTAAAAGATAAGATCAAAAGTTCACGCATTCGTGGTAGCCTGGGTGTCACAGACATAAATAGTAAGCTGGAAGAACGACAGTTGAGATGGTATGGACACATAAGACGGAGACCATCAGACCACACAGTGAGGCAGGCAATGTCTATGGAGCTTCACCGACAGTCATCCAGAGGAAGACCGAAGAACTCCTGGATGACTCAATGTTCCAAAATTCTTCAGAGAAACGGCCTGGATGAAGGCAATACCCAGAATAGAAGATATTACAACCTGAGAACGAGAAGAACCGACCCCAACAGCCTACCTAGGCAATGAGTTGGGACAGCGCAAGGAAGAAGAGGGTTCGGCTCTGTGGAATTCCTAATTGAACCTATAATGAGAGAGCTAGGTATAATGCCAGTAGCCGAAATAACAAATGGTAATATTTTTATAGTCTGAGAATGCCAAATTCTTTTAATCTCATTTCCTAAATCTGTACATTTTATTATTTTTTCAGAAACAGATTTTTGAATAATACAGGAATTTGGAATAGCTACATCAATGATATAAGTTATTTTTTTTTAAATTATGTCATGTAAAACTATATCGGGTCTATTATGACTAATTGTCTATCATTATTATTATTTATTAGTGTCCGACCGAAACAGGACTTTCTACCGAAACCGAATCCTCGGCATCTGTCTCAGTTTCGGCCGAAACCAAAACTTTTTTAGACATGTTAAAAACTGAAATTTGGCTTATTTACACTTATAAAGACAGTTAACACATGTTAAATGAAATAAAAACAATAATTGAAGTATGTGAAAAAAATTATTTTTGTATATTACTGCTATAAAACGAGCAAAAAGTTACTTCTTGGAACAAAAATTTGTCAATTATAATCAATACTTACATTATAAAGGAAGGACCTCATTACTTGAGTACTTTAATTTTAATTGCGTTTACAATCACAACATTCTTATTACTTATTACACGTATTAAATGAAATAAAAAAACAATAATTGAAGTATGTGAAAAAACAATTATTTATTTTATGATATCACTGCTATAAAACAAATAAAAATTATAAAAATCCAAAAACATTAACTAGTTCTTGGAACAAAAATTTGTCAAAAATCAACAACTACAATAACTTAAAAAACTTATCACGCCGGACCGGCCGGCAAACTCAGCTGATGATGGTGGGGAACACACGAGCTACGAACTTTTTTCAATCAAACGACGCGCGATAATTCACAAACGAAGAGTTAAAGAAACTAGATTTTTTTGCCGAAACTTGCTGAAATTTGCCGAAACTTGCCGAAACCGAACCTTCGGTCGGTCACTATTATTTTTATAAATTTACACCCATCAAAACGCGTTCTTTAAATTATTTTTATTTTTTATGCCAAAATTTTTCATAATAAATGTAGTAAAATATTTTTTGAAGTAAAACTTCTTTACGCACGCTTGACTTGGGGAGTAAGCTGGTGAAAGCGTGACGAGAGCGTTACGAAAAGTGTGATCGGTCGAAGCGAACGGTCGGGCGAGGCGAACGGAAGTTGAGAGGGAGATATAAGTTAGTGAAGTTTTAATTCAGTCGTGTGGTCTAAAGCACACTCGTTTTTTTTCTTTTACTCACGAATAATAGCTCAAGTTGGCTCTAAAATCCAATTTAAAACACAAATGACACCGTTTCAGGTTACCACGTTATTTAGGAGTTATTAAAGAAAAAAATCAGAGTGCAATTCACACGCGGTAGAAGTGAAACCTTCAGAAAACTAAAGTAGACAAGAGTGGGGAGGCTACGAGGCACCGCACAAAGAGGAGACCGATAGGATACGAAGCACCACACAAAGAAGACACCGATTATTATACTCTCTCATTTTCTCGCAGGCTAAATCCTATAGATGTATGTGTTTGTCTCTTTTTAGTGTGGCTATTTTTCATTTCTTCGAGTTTAAAATCACGACGGTGCTAAAGAAGTTTTCACTTCAATAAAGTAGCACATATCCGTTCTAGATATTTGATACATAATATATGTATATATAATTTTTCAGTTTGGTTGGGTAGGTGTTTGGCCTCATCCAAAATTAAGATTTGTATGAAACAGGCCGCGCTTCTGTTCCCTTAAAGAAATGAGAAGCCGTGAGCCGTTTCCGTTACTGTTTCCGTGGAAATTATAAAAGCAGCCATTGCGAAAGAGACGCCTGTGCCAGTTGTGACTACAGGTTTTGGATTAGTCGTCTGAAATGGTATAGGTTTTGTAAATGATTTTGCACAAACAATAGCTATTCCATTACAAAACAGTTGTCACCATGACTGAAATGGTATGGACTGTGTTAATACATGTTCAGGAAGGAGCTGTTCATATTATGAATGGATTGGTTTGCTTGCATTTAGGTTTGTGTGTTGTGTTTGTTTGTTATTATTGCATCAGAAATAGCATTCCAGCAGCTGTGAAATATATCGTTTCGTAATAAGCAAATAATATAGTGTTGTTTTCGTCGTAATATCAGTATATCCCTGGCGAAAGACCACCATTCTTCGAAACTTTGACTGAGTTGGCATTAGCTGTGTTTACTGACCAAGTGTGAATAGTTAGGCACTTCTTTCTCTTCCCCATCTCCCTCCCGTCCCCATTCTGTTCTGACTAACAACGTAACAACATTGGGGATGCTGTAGTCCAGGGGTGCTCAAACTTGAACTGCTGGCGATCTACCTCAATATTATTAGACTCCGATCGATGGACTCTAACAGGCTGTAATGCCAGGGAGGGGGGGGGGGGGTAGATTTTTTTTAATGAATTTTATGAATGCTGATTTTTATATCACATGTGAAGAGTATTCTTCCAATAAATTAATAAATTAAAACTACACTCACAACATAAAAATGGTTTTTCTTTGATTCTGGCAGTACGTACATAGTCTGCTACTAGAATTTTATAACTGCACTTCGAATAAAAGAGAATGGTTTTCTTTCGAAATGACTCAATAGATGAAATCCACAACTAGAATTTTACATTCTAAACACAAAACTGGTTTAAATGAATAATAAATAAATAAATAATAAATAAATAAATAATACCTACATAACACAACATGTATGGCGTACGAAGTAATGCACCAATTTCACCAAAGTTGCACTAAATTTGGTACTATTTTATTATTATTCATAGTTTATATTTCTATCTACATTTATAGTTATTGTTTTTTATTGTTTTTATATTTTAGCAGGAGTAGTTCAAGAGAGTGTATATTCATACTGTCGTACTAATAATATAATACTATTCTTAAAACATGTTTTAAATCAGTGAAAATATTTTTGTAGTTACAAAAATCATTGTAAGTAGTTACATCGCTAAAAAAATAAAATCATATAGATTATTACGTTCGTTATTATATCTATTATTGTAAATTTTAATATAGTTTCTCCTATAAGTGTACTATGTATTAAAAGTTCAAACTCCTAAACACATAGCTTAACATAATTTCATTTCTTTATGTTGTAAATCTTTTGTAATTCCTCCATCTTGTTCTTGTAATTCATCCATCTTGTAAATCTGAATGTATTATACATATGTTACCAGGTTAATTCGGTAAATCCGATTATAATATATGCTACCAGATTACCTTTACTACTTTGTCACAAAAAAATGTATGTGTACTTATATTTATATATTTTATATACATTTTCTTTATTACACACCTTAGCTTCAGAAAAAAAAAAAATTCTGTTTTTTTTTTTTTTTTTGGTTTTGTTTTTTGTTATGTAATTTATGTACATTTCAGGTATAATATGAACTAAACATGTCAATTTGCCTATCCTGGAACGGGAAACTTTCCTAGTTGGACAGGCAAAGCTTCCTAATTGTAATTTGTACTTTTGTATCTATAATAAATAAATAAATAAATAAATAAATAAATGAAATCTGTATGCGGCGAATTAAAACTACACTCAGAACATAAAAATATTTTTTCTTATTCTGGCAGCACACGCATAGTCCGCAAAAAATTTTATAACTGCACTTGGAGTAAGATAATTTTTTCCATCGAAATATGTCAGCAGATGAATCCACAACTCGAATTTTACACTGTGAACACATAACTGGTTTAAACTAAATCTGTACGCGGCCAATTAAAACTACACTCAGAACATGAAAATGGTTTTTTTATTCTGGCAGCACCTGCAACAAAAATTTTATAACTGCACTTCGAATAAGATGATGTTTTCCTTCGAAATGTGTCTGTGAATAGATCTCTTTACATCGGCAAATTTTTCTCGAGATCGACTCAAAAAGCACTCGAGATCGACCGGTCGATCGCGATCGACCGTTTGAGCACCCCTGCTGTAGTGCCACTGGCTTTGGCAGTTGGGACTGCCGTATTAACATCTATATAACATATCCGATAGTTAAGTTTTAGATTTTCACGGCCAATATAATACACAGCGTATAGAGGGACATGCTTGACTTCATTAACCAGTGTTCCTGACAGTATTTGGAGTAAAAAATCTGAACAAAATTTTGGTTTCCAGTGACATTTTTTAAGGTAATTTTTTTTACCTCAATACCTACTGAGACCTATTAGACATTTAGGTTGTGGTGAGGGGTTGGGCGGTTACGCGACTGAGTGACCAGTGATAACACCTGGAAGAATATTTTTTTTGTTAGGTTTTGAAGAAACAAAATAACAAAAATAATCATCGAAGACCAAAATTTCAAACAAATTTACTACTTCAAATAATGTCGGGAATCACCTGTATTAATGTTTAAAAAATGCATTTTATCGATTTACGAACCACCATGACAATATTATTGAATTTCTCTTACACTTGTAAATCGAAGAATGTTGTAGTAATTTAGTTATTTTGATTTTTACACCTAGCTGGGCTTTTAAATGTCTATTTATTTTAACACAAAGAATATCTAAATAAGCAGGACAACATAAAAACAAAATATTAGGTCCTTACATATAAAATAGGCGTTTTGTATGGGAGGAACATAAAGTCATTTTTTTTAAAATATAATATATTTATTTAATCAAAGTATGTACCGTTGTTATCTATGCACTTTTGTCATCTCATAGGTAGTTCATCGATCATTTTACTAAAAAAACCATTCGGACGGGAATCAATAAAATCTTTGAAGGCGGTTTGGACTGCCCCATCGGAGTTGAATTTTTTCCCTTGCGAGAAGTTATTCAAATTTCGAAAAAAATGGTAATCTGTTGGGGCAAGGTCCGGAGAGTACGGTGGATGTCTTTTAGACATTCCAATTGAAGCTCCTTTAATTTGGTAGCCGTCTGTTGTGCAGTGTGTGGTCTAGCGGTCAGGGGTAGGCAGAGAGGACGGACCGCCAAACAACTCGGTCTTGGCACACACTCTTTGCCTCACTCACATTCATACATCGTCTCATACATTCTCTTCTATTATTCCGACTTTTGACATGACCCGACTCAAGTATCTGATTAACTTGATCGTGCCATGTCTTCCTCGGGCGTCCCCGACTTCTTCTACCATTCACATTCGCGTCGTATATTCTTCTTATACTACTTCCTTCATTCATTCGCTCTACATGCCCAAACCATCTGAGGGTCCCTTTCTTAATCTTACTCATTATGCTTACATCAGCCTTACATTCTTTGCGGATATCCACATTTCTCACACGATCATACATTGTTTTACCACACGTACGTCTCAGGGATCAGATTTATTTTTTGTGTCCTATAGCGCATTTGTAAGATTTTTGGCATTGCATATAGACTGCATAAATGGTACAATTATAGCGTCTTAGGCTATATGCCTGTAATTGTTATAAATAAATGTTGTACAAATTATATAAATAAATAAATAAATTATCAACTTTGGTCTCCGGCCGTCCACGGGGCTTGTTCTGCAGGTCGAAATTTACAGAACGAAAACGTTGGAACTAAAAACGCACTGTGTTTTCTTTTGTACTTTTGTACTCGTAAATAACGCGATATTTGAAGTTTTCCATTTTGTAAACTAAGTGACGCAAAGAAAAAAAATAATTAAGGAAAAAACAAATGAATTATAATTTTCGATACACAAATACATGAGTAAATAGCTGTATAAATTTGAATTTGGAATTCCTAACCAAAGAGAAGATATTTGAGATCAAAGTTGCCAGTACGGCAAAACGCCAATTTCATATGTAAGGACCTAATATAAAGCAAGACGGAAAAATATGTAAAAGATTATGATTGCTACAAGAAACAAATGAAATAAAAGGAAACAGAGCTTTAAATTTGTTGTTCTGGTTGCCCGTATAAATAAAATGACAACGACTGAATGAGAATTGAACCCGCAATGCCTGGGTGGGAACTCGACGCTTTGGGCTACTCGATCAACTAATCAATATTAATGGCTTAGACTATATAGAAGTAAACATATGAACAACTAGCTTTTCCCAACTGGGATTCCCACTCCACCTCCTCCACCCTCCCTCTCCCCATCCCCATTCCCCTCATCCCCTTCCCTCCTCCCCCACCCCTTTCCAGCCCACCTCTCCCCTTAACCCCTACACTTCCCCCTTCCCCCCGCCCTCCCCCGACCCCTTCCTTCCCATCCCCTCCTCGCCAAACCCCTTACCCTTCCCTCTCCTCCTTCCCCTCACCCTCCTACACCCCTCCCTCTCCCCCTTCCCCTTTCTTCCCTCCCCCTCTCCATCCCCCAACCCCCTCCACCCCACCCTCCTCCATCTCCCCCTCCACCCTCCTCCATCTCCCCCTCCACCCTCCTCCATCACCCTCCCCATACCCTCACCCCTCCCCCACTCCCTCCCACCTCTCGCATTATACACATTCATTCTCGACACATTCAGTTTTCAAACTGCTTGCGTGCCACTTGTTACAATTTTTTATACAAATTTAATAACGCCAGAGCTCAACAGTAGTTATATACAAAATAACGGACAAAAAAAAATTAAATATATATTATGGGCAGTCGTCGTTTGCAAGTTATGCGCATAAATACATTTCGGCGGTTCATTTTTAGAGATAGATATTAACTGCGACGCCAAGAAAGTACTCTTTTAGGATGAATTGCCTAATTTAAAAAAAACATCGTTTCCAAGGCAACAATTTGTTGCTTTTCTTCTGGCGTTTGCAATAACTGGATTTAATTAGGGACAGAAAACGTATGATAAATAATTTCATAACGCCAGAGATTATTCATAACGCCAGAGCTTACCAATATATATAGCCTATAGTACTCGCAAATAATGTAGCTTTCTATTATTGAAAGAATTTTTAAAGTCCATTCAGTAGTTTTTGTGTGAAAGCGTAACAAACATACATCCATAAAAACTTTCACCTTTATATATTAGTAGGAAGTAGGAAGTAGGATAGGATAGGATAGGATATTAGTAGGATGAATAATATTAGGTTTCATAAAAATTCGTTGAGCGCCTGTGAGTCAGCAATATGCATAACACCCTTTCAGGAAAATTTACGATATTTTTTCATATAGATTTATAAAACCGTTATCCTTCGGTAAAGTTGCTATATTCGTGTGTTTTTTGGTAATAATACATGTTGCATCCAAAACTGCTTAAGAATTACAGCCTCCAGGTGTACTTGTAATGGACTGTAAATACTAAAAACGAAACTAGTCGAAATAGTGTTTGCTGGAGTTGGATGATAACACGTGTAGGAAAAAAAGGTATACAAGAAAAAGAGATAACCTATCACTTACCACTGAAATTCTGCGGAGGAGCACAACCATAATATAGATTATATTATATAGTTATAGACACAACCATAATAGAGTTATGCAGTTCATCTGCGATACCTCGAGGTAATTATCGCCACAACAAAACGTTTATTATGTACTCCGAGAAGGTCATATTCCTCCTTTTTACATTCCTACTTTTCAATTTGGGAGGCGGGAATGGGTACCGCCGCCCCGGGAACCTTTATTGGATAACCAACACCTCTGCCAGAGGTCAGCCCAAGTGGTTCGCTACGTTTGGTGATTTAGCAGGGGTGCCCGGGTTCATGGGGTGAGGTTTGTCTAGGTCTTGGAGGTGGATGACCTGAACACACTGAACCCCAGATTCCTACCCACCCCTTAAGCCCCTTTCCTTCCCAGAACTCTCCTCTCCTTCCTTTCCTTAAAAAAAAACCTCTACACAGCATCCCCAAAGATGACATAGGCCCTGAGGGAAATTATTTTCCTCAGAGCCTCCTGTGTGAAGCTCTTGTAAAAAAAAAAAAAAAAAATACTTGGACACCAAACGCAGCGAACCTCTTGGGTATCCTGTGGCAGGGGTGTTGGTTATCCAATAAATGGTTCCCGGAGTGGCGGTACCCATAACCGCCTCCAAAATTTCTATTTTTCCAAATTTCAAAAACTTTCCTAGCAAAGTGATGGTTAGGGAGAGATAGGAACTGAATAAATGACATCCCTGTAGGAACTAAACGTCTAATCCAAAAAGTAACCTTCCTCTCGTTTTAAATGGCAAGAGTGCAAAATTTCATCAATCTCCCAATAAAACTGTAGATTTCTATAATAGACAAACATGCAAGTACTCGTCATTGACTTACTTTAATCAGCGATTCCTGAGATTTTATTTGTGATTTTCAGGTAAATTTTTCACGTAAATTTTCACTAAACATATTATCGTGATTTATTTTTGGGCTATTACGCCGTGTTGCGCTTACTCCTTACTTAGCCATATAGCTTATAGAGGCCAACGTTTCGGATAGCATATTATGTCCATCATCAGGGCAGATGTGTAATGCGATGTCAAGTGGATTTATTTTATAAGAAAACAAAGTTGAAAAAAAATATATAAAAAAAATGTGTGCAATTCACACGCGGTAGAAGTGAAACCTTTAGGAAACTAAAGTAGACGAGAGTGGGAAGCTACGAAGCACCTCACAAAGAGGAGACCGATTGTCTATCTCATTCTCTCGCAGGCTAAATACTATAGATGTATGTGTTTGTATCTATTTCGTTTTATCGAGTGACAAATTACATCGGTGCTAAAGAAGTTTTCACTTCCAAAAATTTGTGTGCAGTTCACACGCGGTAGAAGTGAAACCTTCAGAAAACTAAGACCTACGAAGCACCGCACAAAGAGGAGACTGATATGCTACGAAGCACCGCACAAAGAAGAGACCGATTAGTCTATCGCTTTCTCTCGCAGGTTAAATCTTATACAGAGGTATATATTTGTTTCTTTTTAGTATCGCATTGTTGTTTCATCGAGTTTCAAATCACAATGGTGCCAAAGAAGTTTTCACTTGAAAAAGTCATCGGAGACCAGATTTTATTTACATTTTTTACACTAAATAATTTTAGGCATCACTGCTGAAGGCAAGTCAAATACATCCCTTAATAAACACACTGTGTACAAACATTTTATAGTATGAATAGAGAAAAAATAGATAACCGACCCCCTGTAAACAATATTAATTGTGTTTGATTAGTCTTATAAAAGAAACCATGCTGTTTTTAATTTGATTCAGTGACGCTTCAATTGATGTGTTGTGTTGTTATTCCCTTCTTGTATCTACCCTTATTTAATAATACTTATATCTAGATTAAACGCACCAGTTTTTTATGTAACAATATCACTAATTTTATTTAATCATGAACAATCAATCAATCATCGAATCCATCTTTCTTTCCTCCTACCCCCTCCGGTCTCACAACATACCCCAATTATTAAGGGAAGCCGTCGTCTATTCTTATCTTCACTTAATTAATTTTTTCAACTTTTCTTAACTTTTCGTTACTGTTCAAGTTTTCGTATGGAGTTGATTTTCGTAACCTTTCGTAACTGTTTGTAAGTTTTCGTATTTTTTCGGAGCTTTTCCTAACCTTTTCAACTCTTCTTAACTTTTCATAACTGTTCGTAACTTTTATTAATGTTTCTTAATTGAGACTACCTTTCAGACACTCAATTGCTTGAAATGGCTTTAGACATGTTTAGTGACCAGACCTGAATAGCCAGGTACTATCTAAAACCGTTCTTATTATCTCTTTCCATTCCTACCACCTTCAACATACTCATTTTTGTTGTTTTTTTTTCGACTTAAGAATTAAAAAATCAATAGGTATTACCCCTTCCCGAGATCACGGAAAGGGGTTACGATTTCTCGACTTAGTGACCAGTTTAAGATTTTTTGTTGTCGCTTGATTTAAAAAAAAAAAAACAAAAAAAGGAAAAAGTCCAAAATTACCTTTACATTTTTACTTCGTATAATGTCATGAATCACTGATAGTAAAGTCACCCTGTATAACAATAATAATTTTTCATAATATAAACACCATACATAACACCTTTAAAATTTATCTACAATTATTAAAGGACCTTATAATTTTGTTCACTTGTTAACAAAAAAAGTTATAAGTACTTACTACAAAATCGTCTCCAAGCGTGATGTAGATTTTCCAATTTCTCGCATGTTCCACAAGTTTCCAGATACTCAGGGACACTTTAATACAAGTTTGCAGACACTTTGGGAGATTTTAAACAAGTGTGCAGACACCTTGGACCGCTTTAAACAAGTTTGCAGACACTTTGGGATACTTTATATAAGTTTGCAAACACTTTGGGCCACTTTACATAAGTTTGCACACACTTTATACAAGTTTGCAGACAGTACGGGAAACTTTACATAAGTTTACAGACATTTTCAACTTGGAAGGCGGGTATAGCCAACACCTCTGCCACAGGTTCGCTATGTTTGGAGAATTAGCACTTTCATGAGGTGAGGTGTGAATAGCTCTTGGCGGTAAATGCATTTGCCACCTACTGCGTGGCGGGCCGGATCAGGAGACACTGGTTGAGGGAGACCTTTTGAACTCTCCAACCGGTCTTTCTTCGCCTTGCACCGTTGAGGAATGCATTCATATGTCCATCACTGGACACATTAACCCCCAGATTCCTACCAACCCTCCATACATTTTTCCTTCCGAGAACTTCCCGGAAAAGATCCCCCACACAGATCTCCAAAGATGACATATAAAAATAAAAACAAAGATGAGAAAAAAACGAGTGTGCTTTAGACCACACGACTGAAGTAAAACTACAAGACAAACCTCGCTCAATGAACCCAGGTATCCCTGCTAAGTTACCAAACGTAGCGAACGGGGTGACCTATGACCTATGGGTGACTTATGACATTGGGGTGAAACATGACCATGGGGTGACCTACGACCTTGGGGTGACCTACGAACTTGGGGTGACGTACGACCTTGGGGTTTCCTACGAACTTGGGGCGACCTACGATCTTGGGGTGACCTACGACCTTGGGGTGACCATCCTTATCCTTATACTAATCACTCCCCAAATCAAGCGTGCGTAAAGGCCCGACCGTTCGCATAGCAATCGATCACCGTTCGCATGGATTACCGTTCGCATCGATTACCGTTTGCATGACATTTTTCGTAACAATCACCACCTTTTCGTAACGCATTAACCAACTTACCCCCCAGGTCGAGCGTGCGTAAAGAAGTTTTAATTCAAAAGTCCTTTAAGGCCTCCTGTGTGGAACTAATTGTAAAAAAACACACCGTGTGGTGCGTGTAGGTACATATTCTAACCTAATTTTTTTGTTTCAGATCTCCCTCATACCAGCTGACATGCAAGAAGTCATCCATCGAGGCCTCGGCATGGAACGCGCCCACAGGGGGCACCGGGGGGACTGGAGGGACCCAGAGTGGGCCGGGGGGGACCGGTCCGGGTGGGACCGACACATCCGGGGGGCCTCCGGGGGCGCAGAAGAAGCCGCAGCTCTCCAAGGTGCTCAAAGGGGTGGCTTGCTCTAGCCTATCCGGTGAGTTCTTATTTGTTTATTTCTGGGATATCGATCGTCCAGTTGGATTAATCAGACATTTCTAAAAACTAAGTTTGAGATAACGAGGAAAGCAAAATCAACATAAATCAAATATTATATAAACTTGTCTGTGTTTTACGTTTTAAATATGCTATAAAATAACACCGGATTGCACGACGGTCCAGTACATTAGTATGACATTTTGAAATATCCACCATATGGGTACAGGTAACCAGGAAACATCAACATTTTGTTTAATACACAAGTTTTTGTGCATGATATGCATTTTTGATGATGTGCATTTTTGATGATGTGCATTTTTCATGATGTGCATTTTTGATGATGTGCATTTTTGATGATGTGCATTTTTGATGATGTGCATTTTTGATGATGTGCATTTTTGATGATGTGCATTTTTGATGATGTGCATTTTTGATGATGTGCATTTGTGATGATGTGCATTTTTGATCATGTGCATTTTTGATCATGTGCATTTTTGATCATGTGCATTTTTGATGATGTGCATTTGTGATGATGTGCATTTTTGATCATGTGCATTTTTGATCATGTGCATTTTTGATGATGTGCATTTTTGATGATGTGCATTTTTGATGATGTGCATTTTTGATGATGTGCATTTTTGATGATGTGCATTTTTGATGATGTGCATTTTTGATGATGTGCATTTTTGATGATGTGCATTTTTGATGATGTGCATTTTTTAATGTTGTGCATTTTTGATGATGTGCATTTTTGATGATGTGCATTTTTGATGATGTGCATTTTTTAATGTTGTGCATTTTTGATGATGTGCATTTTTGATGATGTGCATTTTTTAATGTTGTGCATTTTTGATGATGTGCATTTTTGATGATGTGCATTTTTGATGATGTGCATTTTTGATGATGTGCATTTTTGTGTACCAGAATGATTTGGTGGGTTTTGTGTGTAATCTGAGTATTGTACCAGATATAATTTTACATAAAACTGCGAACTCAATTCAAATTTGGATTTTTCGGAGATGTATGTACACGTTTGACTTTGTCACATGAGAACGGGTCGCTTCTTCGACTCGTTCCTGTGTTCAGCAGCTCAGCAGTGGAACAATTTGCCGGCCTCTGTGTTTCCTCCTTCCTACAACATGGGTCTCTTCAAGACCAATGTTCATTCGTTCCTCTCCTCAAAAAGACCCTCCACACAGCATCTCGCAGTGGCGGTCTATGAGTTTTTAGTGAGATTAGAGTGCTAAGATTGAAAAATACAACGTTATTGATGTTGTAGCTGAAAATGAATTTTATTATTCTTTTAAATTTCATTATTTTGTATGATTTTTTCAGTTTGGGAATGCGCCGCATCGCAATATTTTATTTATTTATTTTATTTGTAAGAAACAAATAGCTTATATACATATAATAGAAATATAAATATTCATGTGAACTGCAGTGAAGCCAAAAGAGTTTCTTATGCTAATATTGTTTGGAGATGGAGTTTTAATTTATCTTTAGCTAAATTTTAGACTTAGAAAGGGGAGAGGAAGGGGAGAGGTGGGGGAGGGGAGGGAGAATATAGGATAAGGATATGAGATGCTCTCGATACCTTGACACACCTTGGCTATTCCATTGGTAATGGGTAAGTATGAAAAGGCTAAATCGCTAATTGCCAAACTATCAATGTGGGCTTGGTAGAAAGGAGTCCAGATCGGTGTGCAGTGTTCTAAGTGTGGGCGCATATATGCGGTGTAAAGGGAATATAGAGTATTATGTTTCGAAAAGGTTTCGATATACGAATTACAAATCCCAGCATTTTGTTGGCTTTAATATGCAGTTTTTTATAATGCAGTTTAGGTAACAAAGTTTGTCAGTTGATTTGTCATTAATGAAACAGTAATTGAGAGATTCTAATGGTGTTTGTTTGTTTGTCCCCAGATTCCATGTCTCTGAACTCCCCCATCGGAGCGCCTGTTTCCGTCACAGACTTGGATAGATTGGGGGCGCTGGGCCTGCCAGCTGCCACGCAGGTAAATCTAAACGATTCCATCACAGTCGATCTCCCGACAGTTGCCCTCCCGGCAATCTTATATACAATATGCAGTCGGTATAGGGAAAATACAGTATACCTTTTTACACAACTGATAATTAACACTGTTTAATAACGGATTGTCAATCTGACGGACCGCTCTCCTTTGCACAGACCCAAGAATGTCACCATTGTCGATTAGTCTGTATCTTATATATATAAATCTCGTATCACGGTGTTTGTGGTTGCACTCCTCCGAAACGGCTTGACCGATTTTTATGATTTTTTTCTTCTATGTTTGGTAGGTATGAGAATAGGTTTTAAAGTATATTTCATACCGCTAGGTGATTAGAGTGTCCCTATCCAGAAAAAAAAACAATTTTTTGACCATTTTTTTGTATTTTTTTTTATTTGGCACCAAAAATACCTATAACCCCAAGTTTTAACCTTCCAACCCCCACCCTCTCATTTTTATTCGCGATTTTAGTATTTTTGTATGAACAAATTTAACCGTCTTTCGTATTTCAATCAGAACGAAATTATTTATGTTGTTGAATGACAGATGGCGCTACATCTGCCTCATCGAACTTTCTTCCACACATGCGCAAGACATTCGCGAGAAGCGTCTCTTCGTTTTGATATTTCATTCGGCATCATGTTCTCGCGTGGGCAAACCATCGAGCTTATTTGTGTTAGCTAAAGACGAACTGACAAAAATATCGTACTCTCAATTGCTCTTCGAAAATATATTGATTTTCTTAATTTCATTTTCCTACTTTAGTTGGTGTTTTTTTTATTATTTTTATCGGCGGTCATCATCTACGGCGTTCCATTCCTCTTTTTGTCATAGATCCCATACCTACACACTTACGATATATTCGATATTTTTAATTAACAACCAAAATATTCACTAGAAGTAATTTATATAAATATAAATAATAAATAAATAAATTTAAAACAAGAAAGCCAAACATTCCCAATAACCCAACAATATTTGAAAATCTCCTACTACCACCACAGAAAGCCGAAAATGTTGCTTGTGTTGTGATGGAGGACTTAGCCAGCCGAGGAATCGAACACGCGACGCCCGGGTGAGACCCAAGCGCTATGCCCAAATTGCCCACTCAACCACTGACCGGTCGGCAGAACAACGTTTGTCGGGTCAGCTAGTAATACATATGATAATGTTTGACACCGGCGCACGCCAGTAAATAAATATGTGGATTTTTTTTCGAACTTCCCGTTAAACAAAGCACACGTTCAGAGTGAGTGATGACTGCTTGATTCAAGATATTTGTGATGAAAATAAATCCTTTCCCTAGAATTCTTTCGTCGAAGTTCTTCTGGAGACTTCTTATATTCATAATTTTTACTGAGAAATCTTGTCATCTAAGTTCTTCCAGAGAATTCTTACGTTCATAAATCTTACGTTCATAAATCTTTTATCGAGAATTCTTACGATCTTTTAGTGAATATCCGTTTGTTGTTCTATAAAAGAATAAACATCTAGAACTAAAAAACCTATTCAGTTTGATTATAAACTAAATAATGTTTGTCTCTCTACTGTCACATCTATCAAGGACCTTGGGGTCACTCTGGATTGTAAACTTTCTTTCCGGGATCACATTAATAACATCGTAAACAAATCACTTAAACTACTCGGCTTCATTCATAGAATTACCTCTGACTTTAAACATATAAATACACTTAAAACTCTTTACTGTTCGCTTGTCCGCCCTCACCTTGAATATGCTAGTGTCATTTGGTCTCCTTTTTATGCTGTCCACATTTGTTATATCGAATCTGTACAACATCGCTTCCTACGAGGAATTGCTTGGAGGTTAGGACTTGAAAGAGGAGAATACTCGTATGATGAAATTGAACAAACTTTAAACATTTCCTCTTTAGAAAAACGTAGAAAGGACTCTGATCTAATATGCATTTTCAAAATTATCAACAGTATTACTGACACACCTGCTTTGTTACAACTCATCCAGTTCAACATTCCTTCCCGTAGACTCCGAAATATTGAATTGCTGTTCCTCAATCAACATTCTACTAATTATGGATATCATTCGCCTTTATCCAGAATGTCGAGACTTGTCAACACAAATCAAAGCATTGAATTTTTTGGTGTAAGCCTAAGTGACTTTCGGCAGTCGTTACGCAATGTGGTTTTTTAAAGTCTTTTTAAATCCATCTTCAAGCTACTTGTAGTTATCTTTTCTATGTACTTTTATATTATATGTATTTTGTCAATGCTCTTCATCTATATGTAATCTCCTTTCATTGTGATCTCTCTTTTTTCTTTTCTGTTCGTGTTATTGTTATATTGTTAATTGGGACTATTTGTCCGTAAATAAATAAATACATAAATAATAACTTGATGCAAGTACAAGAGCTAATGATGTGAATATTTCAGGCTCTACCAGATGCAGTCCTGCTGCTGATGCTGGGTAGAGCAGGTCAAGCCAAGCCTCAGCCGAAGATAAAGAAGATCGTGGTTTACGTGTCTGCTGCCGACTCGCAAGGTAATTTCATTCATTGTTTTATAATTTTGTTTATATGAATCCATCCCTCCCACTGAGTTGAGTTGAGTTGAGAGAGTCTGGCTGAAGAGGTGAAAAGGTCTCCCTCAACCAGTCTCCCCAAGTCTGAATTTCTTGAATTGTTCACACTACTCGAAGTATTCGACATTTTTCGGGCTTTGCGCAGAATTTTTCGATATCGAATGTAGACAGTAATTTTCCTCTTATCTTGAAGTAAAGTGTTATCTGAAGTCAATTTCACCAAGAAGTATATAAATTGCAACCTCACTAAAATTTTTTTTAAAAGATTTGAATTCGGAGATAGGGGAGGCCACAAAATGTGAGCAAGACGGACGATCTCTCTGTGGATAAACAAAGGAGAAGGCATGTGCACAACCAATAAATATCGTAAATGAATAATAGGTAAGACAGTAAGTAGGTGGGCAAACGCATCCGCCGCCAAGACCTAGATAAAACCCTGCTAAATAACCAAACATAGCTTAGGGTGATCTATGGAAGACGTGTTGGTTATCCAATAAATGTTTCCCGGATACTCGCCTCCCAAATCAAAAGACATGATTTTACAGAGGTATTTTTTTTTAATGTGAATACCTCTCAAGAGTCCCAGCTGCTCGTCTGGAGCTAGTGAGACTATGGCATCCTCAATTGGCTGAAGGCAATGGGGCCGGAAAGGAGAAGGGGAAGAGTGGAACGTGCTGCAAAATGTACTACATATTAATTTAAATGAATTAATTGTGAAATAACAAGAATTAAGAAAATAAAATTTATCATTGAAGAAGAGACACTAATAATCTAAACGAAAATATGAAAAAGACACCTCTCAGGAGATAATATTGTTAATTCTGAAATTTGAAAAAAAAGAGATTGTCAATTATGACGGTTTGATGGAAGGTGGCAATGGCTGAATTGGTAAAAGCGCACGTCTCAGTTAGACGAGAGGTTTTGGGTTCGTGTCCCAGTTGTGACCACTTTATTTTTCTCTTTTTCTGTGTCTTGTTCTCTTTCATATTTTCGTTTAGATTATTAGTGTTATATTCTTCTTCAATGTTATATTACATTGATGGGAATAACCTTAAGAAAATAAAGATAATGTTGGTAGTTCTTAGTCGAAGTATGTTACAGTTAAAAGTGACCAAATTTGTTATCGACACCTTGGCTCAATTGGTTGAGCACTTGCCATGTAAACAAAGGGTCCTGGGTTCAAGCCCTGGAGGTGCCAATATCTTTTTTTGATTTTTCTGTCTCCACATTTTCGACTGAGTTTCGCTAATATTGTCTTCATTTAATAAGATTTATTTGCCCACACCGGAATTTAACCCGCGACCTTCGGATTGTGAGTCGAGAGCCTTACCCCTTCACCAAGTAGACCGTTTGAGGTATGCCTCAGGGATCTCATTTCTACAACATTCAACAACAGTGTTACAGTGAAAACACCCCATTTAGTCAATTGGTTATAGCACCTATATTCTGATGTCATAAAAACATGTTGATCGGATCAAGCTAGATCCATTCAGAGAGCAAACAGCGTCCATAGCGGGTGGAGTACCTATCTATATTATTATTCTTTATGGGTTAGTTTGGATATGACCAAAAATGGAGGTGAATTAATTCTAAGTTGAATAATTCGATGTTTTTGTTTCCGTCTCCAGATGACGTTATGTGTTTGTTCGCCGCTCTACGTCACGCGTTACGTCATCCAAACAATCACATTAAAACGTCTCATGACGAAAGAATCACATAGAAGAGATGCGTTGTTGAAAAGATACCTGAAAAATACCCTCGACTCTGTGCAGAAACGGGCGGTCCGCTTAATAGATTCTTCCCATCGATTTGCAATTTTATTTCTTCCCATTTCCCATCGATTGCAATCTTTAGAGCACAGGCGTCGGGTGGGAATGCTATCCTTGTATTACAATGTATCACCGGTATTACAATGGAAGATGCTCCGAGGAATACGCGTCATTGATCCCTTTGGCACCGGTGCATAGTGGGAAACACGCCAAACGCGTGCCCAACATTTGTACACGGTTGAAATTTTTCACATGAGAACGGGTCGTTTCTTCGACTCGTTCTTGTGTTCAACAGCTCGGCTGTGGAATGATTTGCCGGCCTCTGTGTTTCCTCCTTCCTACAACATGGGTCTCTTCAAGACCAATGTTCATTCCGTCCTCTCCTCAAAAAGGCCCTCCACACAGCATCCCAGATGACATAGGCCCCGAGGGAAATTATTTTCCTCAGGGCCTCCTGTGTGGAGATAATGTAAAAAAATGACAATGCATAACAATACAATAATACGACACAATAAAATCCAAATCGAAACCTGGCACACTCGAGCGACAGCGCGATATAAAACTTTTTCCTACGATTGCTCGTGTTTTTTTACATTAAAAAAATCATACCTCCGAATTTTAATACGGAGACATACAAACAGATTATAGTTCTAAATAGCCAATGAATTTACCTATCTTTTGTCGATTATCACTTATTCGTAGGATTTATTAAAAAAATATTATAAAATCGTAAACTTTAAAACCGTAAAAATCGTAAAAAAATGTGGTCTAATTTTGCACTGCTGTCAATCACAGAAAAATAACTAATATAATAACTATTAAAGGATCTTATTTCATTCATAATTTGCTTTAATTTATACATACATTCAAAAATGCTGAAAGGCGTGATGATAAAACTATTAAAATTATGTACTTTTTGTAATTATTTTTTTATCATAAATATTTATAATATTTCAATGATGTTAGACATAATAGTTAAAATAAGAATTATTATTTTTTTAATTTATAAACTAACGTTTAGACAAGATTTTTATGCATAGCACAAAGGGTAACAATTATTACAAGCAATAATTGTCAGCCTGAAACACTCATTTACATTGAAAAATCTTCCGAGAAAAGATACTTGCCGCCAACGGGACTTGAACCCGTGTCCTTCCGATTGCCGGTCGAATGCTCTGACCACTGAGCTATGGCGGCTTATCAAATACCCGCCAAATAATTCAATATATACTAGTGTTTCATTCAACAATTACTGCTTGTTATATTTTTTCCACCTGAAAACAACCAACTTTATTTTTGCGAGGAAGACATTGTTAGTGTTAAATCCCTCGCTAGGTGGCGTCGAGACAAATTATGTCTGCATTTATTGGGGAAATACTTGAACTTGTTAAATATTAATTATTATTTTTTTAATTTATAAACTAACGTTTAGACAAGATTTTTATGCATAGCACAAAGGGTAACAATTATTACAAGCAATAATTGTCAGCCTGAAACACTCATTTACATTGAAAAATCTTCCGAGAAAAGATACTTGCCGCCAACGGGACTTGAACCCGTGTCCTTCCGATTGCCGGTCGAATGCTCTGACCACTGAGCTATGGCGGCTTATCAAATACCCGCCAAATAATTCAATATATACTAGTGTTTCATTCAACAATTACTGCTTGTTATATTTTTTCCACCTGAAAACAACCAACTTTATTTTTGCGAGGAAGACATTGTTAGTGTTAAATCCCTCGCTAGGTGGCGTCGAGACAAATTATGTCTGCATTTATTGGGGAAATACTTGAACTTGTTAAATATTAATTATTATTTTTTTAATTTATAAACTAACGTTTAGACAAGATTTTTATGCATAGCACAAAGGGTAACAATTATTACAAGCAATAATTGTCAGCCTGAAACACTCATTTACATTGAAAAATCTTCCGAGAAAAGATACTTGCCGCCAACGGGACTTGAACCCGTGTCCTTCCGATTGCCGGTCGAATGCTCTGACCACTGAGCTATGGCGGCTTATCAAATACCCGCCAAATAATTCAATATATACTAGTGTTTCATTCAACAATTACTGCTTGTTATATTTTTTCCACCTGAAAACAACCAACTTTATTTTTGCGAGGAAGACATTGTTAGTGTTAAATCCCTCGCTAGGTGGCGTCGAGACAAATTATGTCTGCATTTATTGGGGAAATACTTGAACTTGTTAAATATTAATTATTATTTTTTTAATTTATAAACTAACGTTTAGACAAGATTTTTATGCATAGCACAAAGGGTAACAATTATTACAAGCAATAATTGTCAGCCTGAAACACTCATTTACATTGAAAAATCTTCCGAGAAAAGATACTTGCCGCCAACGGGACTTGAACCCGTGTCCTTCCGATTGCCGGTCGAATGCTCTGACCATTGAGCTATGGCGGCTTATCAAATACCCGCCAAATAATTCAATATATACTAGTGTTTCATTCAACAATTACTGCTTGTTATATTTTTTCCACCTGAAAACAACCAACTTTATTTTTGCGAGGAAGACATTGTTAGTGTTAAATCCCTCGCTAGGTGGCGTCGAGACAAATTATGTCTGCATTTATTGGGGAAATACTTGAACTTGTTAAATATTAATTATTATTTTTTTAATTTATAAACTAACGTTTAGACAAGATTTTTATGCATAGCACAAAGGGTAACAATTATTACAAGCAATAATTGTCAGCCTGAAACACTCATTTACATTGAAAAATCTTCCGAGAAAAGATACTTGCCGCCAACGGGACTTGAACCCGTGTCCTTCCGATTGCCGGTCGAATGCTCTGACCACTGAGCTATGGCGGCTTATCAAATACCCGCCAAATAATTCAATATATACTAGTGTTTCATTCAACAATTACTGCTTGTTATATTTTTTCCACCTGAAAACAACCAACTTTATTTTTGCGAGGAAGACATTGTTAGTGTTAAATCCCTCGCTAGGTGGCGTCGAGACAAATTATGTCTGCATTTATTGGGGAAATACTTGAACTTGTTAAATATTAATTATTATTTTTTTAATTTATAAACTAACGTTTAGACAAGATTTTTATGCATAGCACAAAGGGTAACAATTATTACAAGCAATAATTGTCAGCCTGAAACACTCATTTACATTGAAAAATCTTCCGAGAAAAGATACTTGCCGCCAACGGGACTTGAACCCGTGTCCTTCCGATTGCCGGTCGAATGCTCTGACCACTGAGCTATGGCGGCTTATCAAATACCCGCCAAATAATTCAATATATACTAGTGTTTCATTCAACAATTACTGCTTGTTATATTTTTTCCACCTGAAAACAACCAACTTTATTTTTGCGAGGAAGACATTGTTAGTGTTAAATCCCTCGCTAGGTGGCGTCGAGACAAATTATGTCTGCATTTATTGGGGAAATACTTGAACTTGTTAAATATTAATTATTATTTTTTTAATTTATAAACTAACGTTTAGACAAGATTTTTATGCATAGCACAAAGGGTAACAATTATTACAAGCAATAATTGTCAGCCTGAAACACTCATTTACATTGAAAAATCTTCCGAGAAAAGATACTTGCCGCCAACGGGACTTGAACCCGTGTCCTTCCGATTGCCGGTCGAATGCTCTGACCACTGAGCTATGGCGGCTTATCAAATACCCGCCAAATAATTCAATATATACTAGTGTTTCATTCAACAATTACTGCTTGTTATATTTTTTCCACCTGAAAACAACCAACTTTATTTTTGCGAGGAAGACATTGTTAGTGTTAAATCCCTCGCTAGGTGGCGTCGAGACAAATTATGTCTGCATTTATTGGGGAAATACTTGAACTTGTTAAATATTAATTATTATTTTTTTAATTTATAAACTAACGTTTAGACAAGATTTTTATGCATAGCACAAAGGGTAACAATTATTACAAGCAATAATTGTCAGCCTGAAACACTCATTTACATTGAAAAATCTTCCGAGAAAAGATACTTGCCGCCAACGGGACTTGAACCCGTGTCCTTCCGATTGCCGGTCGAATGCTCTGCTCTGGTTGTTTTCAGGTGGAAAAACAAGCAGTAATTGTTGAATGAAACACTAGTATATATTGAATTATTTGGCGGGTATTTGATAAGCCGCCATAGCTCAGTGGTCAGAGCATTCGACCGGCAATCGGAAGGACACGGGTTCAAGTCCCGTTGGCGGCAAGTATCTTTTCTCGGAAGATTTTTCAATGTAAATGAGTGTTTCAGGCTGACAATTATTGCTTGTAATAATTGTTACCCTTTGTGCTATGCATAAAAATCTTGTCTAAACGTTAGTTTATAAATTAAAAAAATAATAATTAATATTTAACAAGTTCAAGTATTTCCCCAATAAATGCAGACATAATTTGTCTCGACGCCACCTAGCGAGGGATTTAACACTAACAATGTCTTCCTCGCAAAAATAAAGTTGGTTGTTTTCAGGTGGAAAAAATATAACAAGCAGTAATTGTTGAATGAAACACTAGTATATATTGAATTATTTGGCGGGTATTTGATAAGCCGCCATAGCTCAGTGGTCAGAGCATTCGACCGGCAATCGGAAGGACACGGGTTCAAGTCCCGTTGGCGGCAAGTATCTTTTCTCGGAAGATTTTTCAATGTAAATGAGTGTTTCAGGCTGACAATTATTGCTTGTAATAATTGTTACCCTTTGTGCTATGCATAAAAATCTTGTCTAAACGTTAGTTTATAAATTAAAAAAATAATAATTAATATTTAACAAGTTCAAGTATTTCCCCAATAAATGCAGACATAATTTGTCTCGACGCCACCTAGCGAGGGATTTAACACTAACAATGTCTTCCTCGCAAAAATAAAGTTGGTTGTTTTCAGGTGGAAAAAATATAACAAGCAGTAATTGTTGAATGAAACACTAGTATATATTGAATTATTTGGCGGGTATTTGATAAGCCGCCATAGCTCAGTGGTCAGAGCATTCGACCGGCAATCGGAAGGACACGGGTTCAAGTCCCGTTGGCGGCAAGTATCTTTTCTCGGAAGATTTTTCAATGTAAATGAGTGTTTCAGGCTGACAATTATTGCTTGTAATAATTGTTACCCTTTGTGCTATGCATAAAAATCTTGTCTAAACGTTAGTTTATAAATTAAAAAAATAATAATTAATATTTAACAAGTTCAAGTATTTCCCCAATAAATGCAGACATAATTTGTCTCGACGCCACCTAGCGAGGGATTTAACACTAACAATGTCTTCCTCGCAAAAATAAAGTTGGTTGTTTTCAGGTGGAAAAAATATAACAAGCAGTAATTGTTGAATGAAACACTAGTATATATTGAATTATTTGGCGGGTATTTGATAAGCCGCCATAGCTCAGTGGTCAGAGCATTCGACCGGCAATCGGAAGGACACGGGTTCAAGTCCCGTTGGCGGCAAGTATCTTTTCTCGGAAGATTTTTCAATGTAAATGAGTGTTTCAGGCTGACAATTATTGCTTGTAATAATTGTTAAAATAAGAATGTAAAAAAACTTAAATATTGAGTTTAAGACCTGTAAGACCTTAAATAAAAGACAAACTGAAGTATTTTCATCACAAAACATGTGTGCGGATCTTTTTTTAAATGATTTTATTTAAACTAAAATTAAAATTCTGAAACACAGCTTTTCCAGATAATTTATTGATTTATTTTACTGCATGATCGAATGATTTGAAATGTGTGTTGTATAATACAAAATTTTCTTTGAAAATTTAACAAATCTGCCAACGACCTACGGTAAAATCTTTTTGTACTAAAAATAAACATATTTTCTCAAAATTTAAAAAATAGCTTTACTAGATAAAAAAACAGTCTTTCAAAATCAATTTATAATTTTTTTTGTAGAAACGAGTCAATACTTCTAAAATTTGATTTAAAAATGACATATTTCCGATTTTGTCTAATTATCCCTCTGAACTTCCCGTTGTAAACATGTGACTTTCTTATTTTTCCGTATTTTTTTACATTAACTTCACAGAGGAGGCCATGAGGAAAATAATTTCCTTCAGGGCCTACGTCATATTTGAAGATGCTTTGTGGGGGTTTGTTTGAGGAAAGGTAGGAGTGTCTTGAAGAGACCCATTTTGTAGGAGGGAGGAAATACAGAGGCCGGTAAATCGTTCCACAGCCGAGCTGTTGAACTCAAGATACCGCCGCTTCGAAGAAAAATATACTTGAAAAGTGGGCGTTGAGCCAGATAAGGTTGGAACCTCTGCGTTAAATGAATCTGTCAAACATTTTATTTTCCCAAAAGTTGAAGGCATTGTTAGTTTTATTTTGAACAAATATGATATTGGAAAATGTTTGATAAATTTTGACATGACGACAGTACGAATCGAACTTACTTCGTGTTTGGTAACTAGATCTGAATAGCCGGGTACTTCTTAGCCTCACACTTCCATCCCAAAGCCATTCAGCCTCACAACACACCCCATTTGGGGATCCAATTATCTCATTTGCTAAGGGCAGTTGACCGGTCAGTGGCCGAGTGGGCATCGCGTTTGGGTCCCACCGGGGCGTCGCGTGTTCGATTCATCGGCTGGCTAAGTCCTCCATAACGACACAAACAACAATTTCCGCTTACTGTGGTGGTAGTAGGATATTTAAAAAAAAAGTTGGGTTATTCGTAACCCGGGAATGTTTGTCTTTCTTTTTTTTTAATAAAAAAAAAGTTGAGACTTTTTTTACGTTAGCCTTCGCTTAGGAGGCCCTGGAAAAAATCCCTTAGGGCATATGTCACTTTTGGGAAAGCTGTGTGGAGTGTCTTTTTAGGGAAAAGAAGGAGAGGAAGTTCTGGCAACGTGTCCAGGAGTGTCGGACGTAAGAATCCATCCCTCCCACCGAGGTGCAAGGCAATGGGTCGAGCGAATCCGGTTGGAGAGGTCTAGGTTAGGTTTCTTCAACCAAACGCATTCGCCGCCAAGACCTAGAACCGGGATGGCGAACCTTTACGTATCAACGTGCCATTTTTCCAAAGAAATGTTTAATGAGGTCATAGTCATGCCATCAAATAATTTTGACTTTATGAATATTGGGAAAATAATAATAATAAATACTTACTACCAATTAAAAACTCTTTATTTAGTACAAAAAATAGGAACATTTAGCATTATATGCGTAATTTAAATGAAAGTAAAATTAGTGTGACTTCTGTTGTTGCAGGTTAGATGACAAATAACATATGTTAGGGTTGTAAGATGTTACTTTTAGCAGAATGCATGCTGAACTGGACTCATCTGTCAAACTCTCTCTAACCGACTCTTTAATGTTATTCATCTCTGAAAATAATGATTCGCAGGCAAAGGTTGATGAAAATATTGTTAAAATAGCATGAGCCAGCTTCTACAAACAATTAAATGTGTCTGGTAACGCATTCAATGTTTTAATTTTGTTATTAGCAATTTCACTTATATTATTACCTGTCAATCTTTCTGTTTCAATTAATTCTAACTCTCTCCTTGTTTCAACAAATTTTTGAATCCATATTGAACTAAGCTGGAAATCAATCACCTGCATTTCAAATTCATCAATTTCCAACCAATCGAATGGGGACAAATTCATTTTGTCAAATGACGTCCCATCACTACACATATTTTTTCGTAGTGCATAATAAATTTTGTGATCACTGACTAGTGACGTGCATAAAATATTGTGTCATTGGTTCGCCATCCCTGACCTAGAACCTAGACAAACCTCACCCCATGAATACGGGCCCCCTTGCTAAGTAACCAAAAGTACGAACTATTTAGGGAGACCTATGGTAGGGGTGTTGGTTATCCAATAAATGGTTGTAGGGGCATCTTACACATACGCACCTCCCAAATAGAAAATTATCGTTGGAGATATTAATATTAATATTTGAAAAATCCACAGTGATGTGTAGTCTCTCTGCAACGGTATAATCCAAGGAAGCATCGGAAACTGTGGTATTATTGGTGTGTTGGTACACACAGCTATTGAAATGCAAATTCGGGGCCAAAACGAATTGGGAGCGTGTTTCTCAAGGCCAAAGTACACCAACTTATGAGTATAGCACCCGGTAGTAAACGAAAAAACACGCTTTATTATTTTGGTAATGTCATCTTCGGGAGATGTCGAAATTTCCCCGCTCTGCTGCTGTATTAGAAATGTCAAAATCTATATAAATAAAAATGAATCGCCGAAATGTATGTACGCGCATAACTTCCGAATGACTGCACCAAATTCGAGTAAAATTGAAGTAAAAATGCTTTACGCACGCTTGACTTGGGGAGTAAGCTGGTGAATGCGTGACGAGAGCGTTACGAAAAGCGAGGTTGTTGAGAAGGAGATATAAGTTAGTGAAGATAGAAAGTTGGAGAGTTACGTTTCGTATATTACTGTAGGGGCAAGAGAGAAAGGTGCGAGCACATATTTTCTTTCTCTCTTTCTCTCATAGCCAGTTACGTTGCGTATATCTAAGACACAGTGCAGGCCTATTGTCTGTATCACACTGAAGGAGCAAGAGAGAGAGAGGAGTGCGCGCGCACATTTTCTTTCTCTCTTCCTATCATATAGATGGAGCTAAAGAAGTTTTACTTCAGTCGTGTGGTCAAAAGCACACTCGTTTTTTTGTGTTCGTATAAATCTTCAGACTTTATGTCCGGGTTAAATCTTCCCCACGGGAAAAACTAAACCCTTTCACACACTTTTTCACAAATGATCATCTAGTCAATCCACGCTATGCAATTGCACTATATGTATAAGCATAACAAATAAAAAAAACAATACAAGAACAACATATGGGAAAATAATTCACCGACACCAGATATTTTCATATCAGAGGGTTCGGCTCGGTAGAACTCCTAATTGGACCTTTAAATCCTACTGATCCCTCAATATGAATATTTAAAAAATCTTTTGTACAATCTACATGTAGGTATTTAAAATGACTGATTTTTTCATTTTTATATATAAATTCTTTGACAAATCTAATAATATGCCTAAATTTTGAATGAGAGAGCTAGGTATAATGCCAGTAGCCGAAATAACAAATGGTAATATTTTTATATTCTGAGAATGCCAAATTCTTTTAATCTCATTTCGAAAATCTGCAGATATATTTTCTTATTTTTATTATTTATTACATTAGATACATTTATACAGCAAAAATAACATAATAATAATAATATTTCAAAATCACTGTAAATATTAAAAATGTGTACAAGTGTTATTATGTCTTGTATGTGTCTATATTAGTTCCTAGCTAGACAGATTGCCCGTTCGAACCAAATGCTGGTGAAAAATGCCAAAAATGTATTCTACAAAAAAAAAAAATAATTAAAAAAATGTTGTCAGGACAAGGTTTGTATAAAACTTCTGTTGAGCTCTGGCATTATGAAATTTCTATAAAAAAATTGAAATAGGTGGCTAAAAAATTGAAATAACTGAATGTACCGGGAATTGAATGTATGAAAGCGGGGGGGGAAGGGGAATCTGGGAGGGAGGAGGGGAACTCGGGAGGGGGGTTCGCGGGACGGGGGAATGGGGGAGTGGAGTGGGGAGAGGGAAGGTGGAGGAGAACGCGAGAGGGGAAGGGGACGCGGGAGAGGAAGGGGAGGCGGAAGGGGAACGGGATGAATGGGAAAAGACACGCACGGAGAAACAATTTTCTTTATTAAATAGCATAGCAATGCATGCCGGGTACCAGCTAGTATTTTTATATAATTAGCGTCATCTGTTTTCTTTCCAATCGATATAGCTAACACTTATTGTTATTATTTGTCAAGTAGGAGAATATCTCTCGGAACATCTCCTTGCACCGCAGCGTGAGGGATAGATTCATACGTCCGTCACTCCTTGGACATACTGACCCCCAGATTCCTACCCACCCCACACCTTTTACCTTCCCAGAACTTCCTCTAATTTCTTTCCTAAAAATACCCTCCACACGCTGTCCCCCATGATCACATAGGCACCGAAGGAAAATTACTTTCCCCAGGGCCCCCTGCTTGGAGCTTATGTTGAAAAATATAAACAAATATTTATCTTTTTTTTAAAATTAGGCAATTCACCCTATAAAACACAAAATTAAATCGTTAGTTATTAGAGATCTCAAAATTTCGCGTTATTTTTTGGCGAATTTCACAATATTTTTGCGATAATTTGCGACATTTTTGAGAAATTCGCAATATTTTTGGGATAATTCGCGACATTTTCGGGAAATTCGCAATATTTTTAGGATAATTTGCGACATATTCGAGGAAATTAACGTATTTTTTAAAAATAGCGGTGATATTTTTCGGTAAAAATCATGGTATTTTATTTATTCATATAGGTAATGTGTTCCCGCCCATACGGGCTTTTGCAAACTTTGTAGGAAATTTACAAATATTGTTAGGTTATTTGTAAAACCGGGAATATTAAAAAAAGGCATCAGGCACCCGTACTTGGCGACCAGATCTGAATAGCCTGATACACGTTCATCTTCGTGAATTAAAATTTCATAAATTCCACCATGTGTGTCACATGTAAATAAAGCAATTGTCGTTTGAACAATATATAATACGATCGCGTGTTTTTAGAAAAGTTTTGCTCTTTCTTTGACCTGATCGCTTGAAACTCCTTTTAGTTGAGCTATTAATGGATTCCACGCAAATGTAAATACAAAATAACATGAACCTGCTGGCGGTTCTACAAAACACACGCGGTCAACATGTGATCGACACGTGGTCGACACGTGGTAGTTACACGAAATTACCCGCCTACCTGTTGGAAAAACAAATTCGCCGGTCCTGATCGATTTTACTTGTTGATCTAAAGAATTTCTTTGTATCTACCAGTCGGACTTTATTACTAACCATCTGACTCAATTCTTTTCAGTCAATGAAATTGACCTTTATGTTTGTGTCTAAGAAAAGTTAAGCCTCAACTGTTGACCTATTAGGCTTCGAGTGTTGAGCTGTTAAGCCTAAAGTCTTAACCTATTGAGCCTCAAGTGATGTTCTTTAAGCCTCGAGTTGACCTGTTAATCTTCAACAGTTGACCTGTTAAGTCCCGAGTGTTGACATGTTAAGCCTCAAGTGTTAACCTATTAAGCCTCAAGTGATATTCCTTAAGCCTCGAATTGACCTGTTAAGCCTCAACGGTTGACCTATTAAGTCTTCTTCTTCTTTCGTGTGGTGGGGGGTCAGAGGGGGACATCTAGGTCTGCGAGCCAGTCTAAGGCTTCAGGCGTTGCCCTGTGGACTTCATCAATCCCGCCGGGGAATGAATGGAGCGGGCATTCGTTGAGCATATGTTCGGTGGTCTGCACCGCACCGCATTCACACATTGCCGACTCTTTAAGGCCCCATCTATGCATCATGTGAGCATAACGGCTATAGGAGCACCTTATCCCATTTATGGCGGTCCAGAGTTTGCGAGGCAAAGAGAACCCAGGTTGTCTCTCAGTGGGGTCTTGAACGAGATGGGCGTTATTAATTGTTGACTTGTTAAGCCTCAAGTGTGGTCATATTAAGCTTCAAGTGTTGACCTGTCAAGCCTCAAAATTTGACCTACTAAGCCTCAAGTGTTGAGGCTTAATGGTTACTATTTGAGGTCCTATTAAAGTTCGAGTGTTGACTTTAAGGTCCTATTAAGCCTCGAGTGTTAACCTATAAAGCCTCAACTGTCGACTTATTAAGTACCTAAGCCTCGAGTGTTGTTGACCTGTTAAGCCTCAAGTTGTCCTTTAAGCCTCGAGTGCTGACCTGTTAAGCCTCAACTTTTGACCTATTAATCCTCATTTGTTGACCCGTTAAGTCTCCTTCAAGCCTCGATGCTGACCTGTTAAGCTACAGCTTTTGAACTATTAAATCTTGAGTGTTGACCAATGAAGCTTAATGTTTACATATTAAGCCTCAGCTGTTGACCTATTAAGCCTCAACTTTTTTTTTTTTTACATGAGCTCCACACAGGGAGGCCTTGAGGAAAATAATTTCCCTCAGGGCCTGTGTCATCTTTGGGGATGCTGTGTGAAGATTTTTTTTAAGGAAAGGAAGGAGAGGAGAGTTCTGGGAAGAAAAGGGTTTAAGGGGTGGGTAGGAATCTGGGGTTCAGTATGTCCTGGTCATCCGCCTCCAAGACCTAGACAAATCTCACCCCATGAACCCGGGTACCCCTGCTAAATCATCAAACGTAGCGAACCACTTGGGGTGACCTATGGCAGAGGTGTTGGTTATCCAATAAAGGTTCCCGGGGCGGCGGTACCCATTCCCGCCTCCCAAATTGGTGACTCCCAAACTGTTGACCTATCAAGCCTCTTTTGTTGATATGTTGTTTTTTTTTGTTACAGACTGCTGCGTGGAGAAAGGCCTTCTGCACACGGACGTGGGGCGCGAGTTGCGCATGGTCTGCCGTGCCAAGGGCTGGCAGCTGCACATCGTTGACCTTCACTGGAGGTCTCCTCTGGAGGCACAAAGGGACCATGAGTTCCCCAGACTATGTCTCTCAGAACTGGCCAGTACGTATATACCTATGTACCTATGTAGTTTCGTAGTTGATTACTTATTTGGAATGTGCTACAAGCCAGGCGGAACTGTTTACTTTAATATATGAGCTAGATGGAAATATTTCATTTACTACCTGAGCTGGATGGAAATGTTTCATTTACTACCTGAGCTGGATGGGAATGTTTAATTTACTACCTGAGCTGGATGGAAATGTTTCATTTATTACCTGAGCTGGATGTTTCATTTACTACCTGAGCTGGATGGAAATGTTTCATTTATTACCTGAGCTGGATGGAATGTTTCATTTACTATCTGAGCTGGATGGAAATGTTTCATTTACTACCTGAGCTGGATGGAAATGTTTCATTTACTACGTGAGCTGGATGGAAATGTTCATTTACTACCTGAGCTGGATGGAAATGTTTCATTTATTACCTGAGCTGGATGGAATGTTTCATTTACTATCTGAGCTGGATGGAAATGTTTCATTTACTACCAGAGCTGGATGGAAATGTTTCATTTACTACCTGAGCTGGATGGAAATGTTTCATTTACTACCTGAGCTGGATGGAAATGTTTCATTTACTACGTGAGCTGGATGGAAATGTTCATTTACTACCTGAGCTGGATGGAAATGTTTCATTTACTACGTGAGCTGGATGGAAATGTTCATTTACTACCTGAGCTGGATGGAAATGTTCATTTACTACCTGAGCTGGATGGAAATGTTTCATTTACTACCTGAGCTGGATGGAAATGTTTCATTTACTACGTGAGCTGGATGGAAATGTTCATTTACTACCTGAGCTGGATGGAAATGTTTCATTTACTACGTGAGCTGGATGGAAATGTTCATTTACTACCTGAGCTGGATGGAAATGTTCATTTACTACCTGAGCTGGATGGAAATGTTCATTTACTACCTGAGCTGGATGGAAATGTTTCATTTATTACCTGAGCTGGATGGAAATGTTTCATTTACTTCCTGAGCTGGATGGAAATGTTTCATTAACTACCAGAGCTGGATGGAAATGTTTCATTTACGGCAATGGCAATGTTTAATACTGTATCTGAGCTAGATCGAAATGTTTAATCCAGAATCTTAGGTAGATGGAAATGTTTAACCTAGTATCTGAGCTAGACGGACATGTTTAATCCAGTATTAGAGCTAGAGGAAAAGTTAAATCTAGTATCTGAGGTACATGGAAATGTGTAACCTAGTATCTGAGCTAGACGGACATGTTTAATCCAGTATTAGAGCTAGAGGAAAAGTTAAATCTAGTATCTGAGGTACATGGAAATATTTAATCTAAAATATTTAATATACACGAAATTTTTCGCTTAGTATCTGAGCTGGGTATATTTTTTTTCATTTGCATAGTATCTGAGCTAGATTGAATTATTTCATTTTAACCCAATATCTAAGGTAGATAGATGGAAATGTTTCATCTAGGATCTGAGTTAGATGGAATGTTTCATCTAGTATCTGAGCTGGTTGGAAATGTTTCATTTACAAAGTATCTGAGCTAGATGGAAATGTTGAATTCAGTATCTGAGTTAGTTAGATGGAAATGTTTAATCCAGTATCTGAGCTAGATGGAAATGTTGAATTCAGTATCTGAGTTAGATGGAAATGTTTAATCCAGTATCTGAGCTAGATGGAAATCTTTAGTACAGTTTCAGAGGAAAATAGAAATGTTTCATTTAATAACTGAGCTAGATGATAATGTTTCTTTAAGTACCTGAACTGAATGGAAATGTTTAATTTACTATTTGATCTAAATGAAAATGTTCAATACTGTATCTGAGCTATATCGAAATGTTTAATCCAGTATCTGAGGTAGATAGAAATGTTTAACCTAGTATCCTAGTATCTGTTTAACCTAGTATCTGACATGTTTAATCCAGTATTTGAGCTAGAGTAAAAGTTTAATCTAGTATCTGAGGTAGATGGAAATGTTTAATTTAGGATTTGAGCTAGATGGAAATGTTTAATCTGGTATCTGAACTGTTTTAAAATGTTTCATTTACTAACCGAGCTAGATGGAAATGTTTCATTTAGTATCTGAGCTACATAGATGGAAATGTACAATCCAGTATCTGAGCTAGATGGAAATGTTTCATTTAGTATCTGAGCTACATAGATGGAAATGTACAATCCAGTATCTGAGCTAGATGGAAATGTTTCATTTAGTATCTGAGCTACATAGATGGAAATGTACAATCCAGTATCTGAGCTAGATGGAAATGTTTCATTTAGTACCTGAGCTAAATGGAAATGTATAATCTGGTATCTGAGCTAGATTGAAATGTTTCATTTAGTAACTGAGGTAGTGTAAGTGAAAATGTTTTTATTTAGAATATGGGTTTTGGAAAATGTTACAGTTAGAATATGACATGATAGGAAATGTACAGTTAAAATCTATAGTTAGAATCTGACCTAATAGGAAATGTACAGGTAGAATCTGACTTAATGGGAAAAGTTAGAGATAGAATCTGACCTAATAAGAAATGTTGCAGTTATAATCCGACTTAATGTAAATAAATAAAAAAATCTGAGCTATTGTTTCATCAAAATCCCATTTCTGGAGAAATATCTCGTTTACGAGATAATTTATTATTGTACATGAGTCTGCTTTCATCTACTGTCCTTTATTAAATGTGTACGTTCGTTTGTCCAGGACATTCAGAGTCAGCGTACATCATTCCCGTTCTGTTCCTCAACTCGTCGCTGGGCACCCCCCTGCTGCCGCTCACCATCGAGAGCTCCGACTACAGAGCTGCCGTGGATAGCACCGAGTCCGAGGAAGACAGACAGCTGCTGAGCAGATGGTACCCTAACACCTTCACATACCATACATACTATTATTACGAGAATCTATCAAACGGATCACAGAAACGGGGGTCCGTTTGATAGATTCTCCAACATTAACAAACGGATTGCAATCTTTAGAGCAAAGGCGGTGGGAATGCTATCCTTGTTCTACCGCTATTTCAATGGAAGACGCTCCAAGGAACTGGCACCATTGATCCCTTCGGCACCGGTGCATAGTCGGGAAATACATCAAACGAGCGCCCAACATACGTACAAGGTTCACAATTGTCTCAACTCATTCTTGAGTTCAACAGCTTGGCTGTGGAACGATTTGCCAGTCTCTGTGTTTCCTCCTTCCTAGGTCTCTTCAAGACCAATGTTCATTCCTTCCTCTCCCCAAAAAGACTCCCCACAAAGCATCTCAGATGACAGACCCTGAGGGAAATTATTTTCCTTTGCATGGAGCTAATGTAAAAAAAAATTGATCTTAACTACTTTATTAACTACTAATAACACACAAATCTATCAATTCTTGACGGCCTCCGTGTTCGAGGGGTAAAGCTCTCGACTGGCAATCTTACTACTACAATTTTACTAGTGCTCTCGGCGTGCACTAGAGCACGCCGAGCACTAGTAAAATTTATTTGATTGATTTGTGTTATTTTCATAATTTTTTTTTATATTAGCACCATACAGGAGGCCATGAGGAAATTAAATTCCCTCAGGACCTATTTCATCTTTTGAGATGCTGTGTGAAGGGTCTATTTTAGGAAAGGAAGGGAAGGAAAAATGGTGGGTAGGAGTCTGGAGGTTAGTGTGACCAAGATTGGCGGACTAATGAATCCATCCCTCCTACTGCGGTGCAAGGCGATGTTCCGAAAGAGCCCTGCTAGAGAGGTCAAGGTTGTTCTAGCCTGCCATGCAGTTTGTGGGCAGACACATCAGCCGCTAAGACACGATCAAACATCACCCCAAGAACTTGGGCACCCCTGCTATGTTACCAAAAATAGCGAACCACTTGGGGTGACCTATGGCATAGGTCTTGGTTATCCAATAAAGGGTTATCCAATATTAATTAAAAATAATATATAGTATATTTGAAGCATGTTCCAAAATGGAAGATATTATTAGTATATCTGGTGTAAGACCACCATTCAGAAATGAAATGTTGCTTGAAATGGCTTTAACTCTGTTTGATGACCAGTTCTGAAAGTCAGGAACTTCCCCACCTTACTCTTCCCACCTACTTCCCCTCCCCACAGGCTTCAGCTTCACAACATACCTCAATTGGGGATGCCATAGTCTCACTGACTCCAGACAGCAGCAAATAATCCAGAAAAGCCAGGCATTCTAGCATCAAGGGAACAGCATTTGTGGAAGAGGCGAAATTCAACCACGGAATTTACCTAGTCTTTGTAATGTTTCAGGTATGAAGTAGATGGAGCAGCATCACCTCCGTGCTACCGGCTGGTGGCGCGGGGGGCCGAGGATCGGGGGGACGAAGAGCGCCGTCTGCTCAACGCCTTCCAGAAGGTGCTGTCCGTGGAGTTGAGGGATGCCTACCTCACCACCGTCGTGGAACAGGTAAAGCCACCACACCAGACACTTGCTTATCCTTCAAATGGAATCATGTATCATTGTTTATAGTCATGTATCTTTTCAGCACATTGGAATGTGGGAATGCTATCCTTGTTCTACCAAGATTTCCAAGGAACTAGCGTTATTGATCCCTTCGGCACCGGTACATAGTCGGGAAACACGCCGTCAGTCGCCCAACGTATGTATACGGTTGACACATGAGAATGGGATGCTCGTTCTTGAGTTCCGCAGCTCAGTTGTGGAACAATTTGCCGGCCTCTGTGTTTCTTCCTTCCTACAACATGGGTCTCTTCAAGTCCGACCTTCCTCTCCTTAAAAAAACCCTCCACACAGCATCTCAGATGACGTAGGCCCTGAGAGAAATTATTTTCCTCAGGGATTCCTGTGTGGAGTTAATGAAAAAAAGAAAATAGAAAGATGATTTAAAAAATGATTTAAAAAAATTATTTCTTAACCCTTGTCGAGTTTTTGTCTTTCCCAACTAATGAGCACTTGTGGTGTCCAGGAGGTGCACAACACGGTGTTGATGAGTCAAGAGTTGGCCCGGCGCTGCTTGTGGATCAACCGAGTCCAACAAGCCGCACGTCCGGAGCATGAGACTCCCGGGGAGAAAGAATTGCAGAGACGGCTTGCCAATCTGCAGAAGGACCTCAAGGTAATATACATATATTTATAATAATATTAGCTGGGGTACCCGGCCCTTGCTCAGGGAGTTGATATGAGTTTGAACTGACGTTCGAACCCATTACGGATCTTGCTTTATATACCCCTACCAATAGGTAGGGATGTCGAAAGTGAAAAAAAATATCGATATATCAATGTATCGATATTTATTAAAATATCAATATCGACGTCGATATATCAAGGAAAAAATAACGATATATCGGTCAAATTTTAAAAAGATTTTGCGTTTTTAAAATAATAGTGTATTCAGCTCAATATTATCAATAGTAATTTTTTTACACAATGTGCATTATTTTAATGTACAAAAATCTCAATAAAAATGAAGGTATTTTTATCAGTATTCATTTTTATTAGGTAATAATTACAAAAATATCAAAAACTTAAACCTGTCTTCTAACTTATATGTAAACTGAGACGCATACAAAGTTTGTCTGGTTCTCAGTAACATTCTATTGCGTATTAATCTGTCAAAAAGGACTTCGTGTTTGGAACAAGGTATAGTCAATAATCATAGACAATTGGGAAACAACACATAGGAGTGGCTTAGAAAAAAATGGTGAAAAATAGTATACATTTCTATGGATGTACCTACACATATGAGATAGTATTAGTGATCACAAATACTAATGGATAGACAATAGATTTGTAAGCTATTAATTTCAACCGCCAGATGTCATGACCCAATACAGTTACTTTTTTCCGTTCGTTCCTATACGGTTTTGTATTCTAGTGCCTTTAGTTACATAAATAAATAAAAATATCGTTTTTGATACAGTTTTCGATATTGGATATTTTGTATCGATATATCGGATCAAAATGTATCGGCTAAAAATATCGATGTATTAAATTAAAAATATCGATATATCGATACTATTTCAACAAGCCTACCAATAGGTAGCCCCACCCTCATCCATGAAAAAGGTTCCTGTTTTTACCTGAAGGGTGTGCTTTTGAAGATATAAGGGCTGGAAGTTTCGCCCTCTAGAAATTTCTAGAATAGTCCAGATCATACCAGACTATTCCCGAACATTCCAGAATGTTCCGGAATGTTCTGGAATATTAAGGAATTCTCTCTAATATTCTTGAATGTTCTGGACTATTCTAGAAATTTCTAGAGGGCGAAATTTCCAGCCCTTATATCTTCAAAAGCACACCCTTCAGGTAAAAACAGAAACCTTCTTCATGGATGAGGGATAGAGGACTAGACACCACCATTGATTGTACCGAGCCTCGTTTAAAACTTGATAACGCACTTCAACAAATGCTGAACCTGTCAAATCACATGGAAAACAACATAAACATATGGTAGAAGTGTTATATTGCCAATTCACCATGAGCTAAAAAATGAATAATTTTAACTCCTCAGACCTCAGACATATTTTGTTGGTAGGTCAAAATATTTCTGCTTTCCAATAAAATCCAAATAAATGGAATATTTATGAATGTATCCTAAAACTAAAAACTGTTTCAGAAAAGGCGATGAAAGATGCTTTTAAATTTTATTATTAGAAACAAACATAAAGTTTTTGAAATATTGAAATTTTGAATGCAAACATAAAAAAGTTTAAAAAATGGCTCACCTTACATTTTTTTCTATCATAACGAAAAAAGAAAAACAACATACATATTTTATTAAACAAATGTATAATAAATGTTTATGACACCACACTTTTTGTTGTTGATAAAAAAATAATTGATATCAGAAACGTAGGTTTCATAGAGGTGTACATTAAAAGTATTTTGTGGTTATGTTTTAGATTTAAATATAAAGCATAGTGTTTTCTCTTTCTAATGCCGTATAGATCTTATTTCTCACTATGATATCGTAGGGGAATCACAACGATTTCTATGAGACTTTTTTTTTTAAAAGAAAGACAAATATTCTCGAGTTACGAATAACCCAACAATGTTTGAAAATCTCCTACTACCACCACACTAAGTGGAAAATGTTGCTTTTGTCATGATGGAGGACTTAGATAGCTGAGGAATCGAACAAGTGACGTCTGGGTGGAACTCAAACGCGATGCCCACTCACAGTGGCGTAGCTAGGCGTGGGCGAAGCGGCCCCTCGCCCACGGCCTCGCACATAAAGGGGCCTCGCTCATGCGAGGCCCCTTTATGATCTCATCATCTTTATGTGCAAAATTTTATTATCAATATCGATCATCGGAAATTTTCGGTATCGATCTTTGCGTTCCCATCCCTAGACTCAGATTTTGAGAGATCCTCTACTTTCGTTCGATACGACCCGACCCGGCAGGCGTCATAGTAGTGTGCATTGCGTCGACTGATTACATTGATCGTGTGGCTGCCATAGTTGGAATCTTATATTACTAGACGCAGCCAACACATCATCTATGGCAAAGGTGTTTTTTGGGTTTATCCAAAAAATATATGTCTTATTTTCAAAATCCAGCAAGAGATGGGAATTACTGAAGGATACATTGAAGATATCATTGAAATCATTGTCTGATACAAGGTGGGAAAGTAGAATCGCTTCCGTTAAAGCTATTTTATTTCAATTTGATGAAGTAATAGATTGCGTAAATAATCTGAAAACTCAATCTGGAGACGCAGATACTCTCTGCGATTGCGAAGCAATTATTACTGAAATGCTTACTCTAGAATTTATTATTTCGATACACGTGTGGTATGAAATATTAATCCGTGTGAATAATATAAGTAAAATCTGGCAAAAAGTCAATATAAATTTAAAGATCGCTATTGATAATTTATGCAATTTTCGTGACTGGATCCAAGAATTTCGGGAAACAGGCTTTAATGAATGTATTACAAAAGCTTACGAGTTCATAGAAAAGAGCAGTTATGAGATTCCAACCACTTTTAAGGAGAAAAGGGCTCGCAGAAAAAAGAGAATGTTCAGTTATGAAGCTGCAGATGAGCCTATTGATTATGCTGAAAGTAGATTTAGAATAGATTTTTTTACTACAATGGTTGATGCCATTATACAAGATACCGATACGAGATTTACAACACTCACTCAATACTACAATTATTTTGGATTCTTGTATGAAATAAATAATTTAAAATCCTTGACAAATAGCGAACTTTTGAAACACTGCAATGACCTAGGTATATTACTACAACATGGAGAAAGCAAAGATATAGAATCCTATGAACTATGCGAAGAACTGCAACTCTTAGTTCCTAACATACCAGAGTCTATTAAAGATACCAAAAATCTGATTGAATATATGTATAATTAAAAATGAATTGCAAGACATTTACCCTAATGTTTATGTTGCGATTAGAATTATGCTAACTATGCCAGTAAGTACAGCATCCGCAGAAAGAAGTTTTTCGAAATTAAAAATAATAAAAAAATATTTGAGAAATAGCATGAAACAGGAACGGTTATCTGCTTTAGGAATACTATCAATCGAAGCAGAGTTAGCTTCAAAAATCGACTACAAATCCTTACTTACAGACTTTTGCAAAGCAAAGAGTCGAAAGGAATTATTTTTGTAAAAGATTAGTATTAATTAATTAAAAAAAAAAAAAAAAAGAAAAAAAAAGCTATATACGTATGTTTATGTCTGTATAGATATGTGCACCTACGTATATATTGTGTGCTTTGCACCCATATCGAAAAAAAAATTATGTTCATTCTTTTAACCTAATGCTAAATTACTTGTTTTACCCTTTCTATTTTCTACTTTTTATTTTAATTTTATTATAATGTTTTCAATTTTTAGCAACACTTATCTAGATCCATTTATTATGTTCACACTAGACTACATATATCATATCATACAAAGTAACAATACTCCATTGGTCACCATGAAACAGGCAGCCGCCTAGTATGGTGATCGAATATATCTACTTTATGTAAATTGTTGGTTATGTATCATGTGTTTTATAAATAAATAAATAAATAAAATAAACTCTTTTTAAATATTTTCTGCTAAATTATATTTTATTTTTGTATTCATAAAAAATGGTAGGACCACTGTGTTGATGTATAAAACAGGTACTGAAAGAAAAGGGCCTCGCGGATGCGCCTCTGCCCACGCTCTGATTAGTCCACGCTACGCCACTGCCCACTCAGCCACTGACCAGTCGCCATGATGGTGATTCTGTACCTTTTTCGACAATCTAACGCATGGTAAATCAGCTGTTTACAACACATGTTGACAGTCTTCTTAACTACTCCGACCCGTAATACACGACAATATAACAATAGCAGTTAAGTACAATAAGCGTGTTTTCACGCTAACGAGTGTGTGTTCCCACAGAAATCGTTATAACTCTGTTATTGTTCTAGTGACAACCCTAAAACAAAAAGTAGAAGATCCACATTGAATCAAGCTTCACATCTCTATTCAAAGTTGTTCATAGAAATACATAAAAAAGACTTATTTTATAGAAACAGTTTTCACCCGCCAAATAGCATACATTGTTAATTTTTTAAATATTTATTAAATATTCTTGTATGAAATGTTAAAAAAAGAGGTGAAAAATTGTTTATTATACATTTATACAATAGAATAATAGAATAAGTGTTTTTTTTTTAAAACCGTGATTTTAGTACTGTTTTCATATAAAAACATCACGTGAGTTATTTTTCCATTTTTTTTATGTTTGCATTCGAAATTTTAATATTTATAAATGTTAATATTTATTTGTAATATAACAATTTGAAACCTTATTTCATAAACTTTCAAAAACAGTTTTTAGTATTCGACTACATTCAGAAATGTTTCATTTATAGAGCTTTAATTGCGAAGCGGAAATAACACAAAGTTTTTATAAATCTGACAGTTCGTAAACTTGTAAAATACCTGAGTGGTTAAATGCTGTATTCCGAGTATACCTACGTGAGCTGTTCCGAAAGGCGAAAAAATTAGCCTAAATGGTTAATATTTTTAATTCATTTGACAAATACAGGATTTTTCAGAAGTGGAATAAAGTTAACTTTGGATATGTAGAGTATCCTGTAAATTCCGTATTACTAAATTTATCTTTGTATTAAAATCTGTTGTGATTTTGATTGCAGTGTCAGCTGATAGAGAAGCACATAGCACGTGGCGTGGTTGCGTGCGCGGAAGGGGTGCAGCCCTCTCTGCCGGAGCATGCGCACTACCTGGCGGGGGTGAGAGCGCACCTTGCCACAAGACTTCGCGCAGCCACTGATGCCATCATGGAGGAGCATGCGCAGAGGTCGCCACTAGCGCACGCTCAGGGCGTTAGTGCCACGTAAGTTAATTTTAACACTTCTTTTTTTAATTAAAATATTATAAAAGCGTTTATAGATTGTTAGATCTCTTGTCAGAATGAGCTCTTTTCGCTATATCCTTCCCTTCCCCATTCAAATGAGAATGCCATAATCCCACTAGATCGTGACACTGCGGAATTAATTAACAATACCCATTAATTTTCAAAGAAAATGATTTATTTTGCACGATTGACTCAATGTGGCATTTCAACACCCCTTCAAAGACATTTAAAGTGATGAAAAAAAAATTGGCCATAATCTAATCCAGGGGTCGGAATTTGCGTCTCTTTGCGTAGGCATCTGCGGCTCTTCAGACATCAATTGCAATTTCACCTCTACTCAACCAGCCTTATGAGATGGAGCCGCCAAATGAACTTTGACTCGATCAGCATCAGTGTTATATGATAATATGTGTAGTGCGAGTCTGTTTATAGAAACATTAAAATGGGCAGAAGTGTGATATTACAGTAAGAATGTAGATAACACAAAGCAAATCGTAATTATGGTTCAACCCACGGACATATGAATATACATGGACCTGCCCTAAGTGATAAAAACGTATTATTTCCCCCTCCACATGGCGCCGGCTGAAGCTCCACCTTGGAACCGGCTCGCTCCATGGGGAGGGGATAGAGCCTCGCTTGAATCTAAAATGTGTGACGTCATCATTCTTGCCGTGAACAGCTAGAAGGTAACATCCATACATTTAACGAAATACAACGCCAAAACGGTAGCGTATTCTATACAATATATCTACATATCAATGTGCACATAGCGAATGTGGGCGGTTCTCCAGTGTGCTCGTCGCTGGTTACAGGGGTAAGTAAATTATGAAACATTTGTAATAGTGTTTTAACTAAACAAGGCAACAAAATATTGCTATGTGTATTGGGGCGAGTCTTTTTGCGGCGAGCATTTGGCCTTAGCAAATATGTTATTATCGTGGCAAGCAATTCGCGCTCCCATGTAAAAAGGTCTATTCATTCAAAGCAGATTTTGCTTTTAAGAACTAAATGGTGATATTGTAATGCGAGATGCCTATTTACTGTCAGATTGATTGTATAACGAATCACAGTCATCTTTCCCCTCTTCGCCCTCCATGGTTTGGTTTGACCCCTCACCTGTAACTGCTTGTCTAGTCATTTGGATGTCTATGGTTCAACCACATTTACCACAGTATGATTTTTATAGGTAATATAAATATTTTTAATTGACCTCCATCTTTCTTTTCCCATTTGACCTGTTAATTTCTGTCACAATGTTGCATTATCACCATAGCCGCATTCCTCATTCCTCAAATTCCACATCGAGAAGAAGGGGAGTTTGAATTTAAGGGGGGGGAGTGTTACTTACCTACCACAGAATGCCCCCGACCCGAATATAATACCGAACGTACTACGCATCCGGCTCTACACTTTATCTAACCACATAAACAAAGAAACCAATAACACTAACAGCTACAATGAACACCGGACATGGAACCATGTGTACACAATTCCAGCAACGAGAGCATCTACAAAAGGGATTCTTAACATCCTACAATGACGGCCGGCGTAGTCCAGTGGTAAGGTTCTTGACTGGCACTCCGAAGGTCGCGGGATCGAATCCCGGCGTGGCAAATAAATTTTATTTGATTAATTCGGGTGACCACTTGACAGTCACAAGGTACTAAAAAAGATCGGGGAAGGCCACGCGAAAGGGGATTTGAGAATGCTTCTCTCAATATAGGTTTTAAATGAGGTTAGGTACAGGTTTTTAGTTTTATTGGTAGGTAAAACTATTTTATTATTTTACAATTATTCATTTAAAAAATAATATAGTATATTTGCTGCACGTTCCAGAGTGGAAGATACTCTCAGTATCGCCCTGGTGTGAGACCACCATTCAGAATTGAAACGTTGCTTGAAATGGCTTTAGCCGTGTTTGGTGACCAGATCTGAATAGCCAGGTACTTCCTCACCTTCCTCTTCCCTATCTCCTTCCCCTCCTACCCCAATTGGGGATGCCATAGTCCCACTGGCTCCAGACGGGAGCAGTTGGGACTCTTGTGGGGTATTCATGTAAAAAAAAAAGAAAAAAAAGGGGTTATCTTCAAAATATAGTTAAAGAGACGACTGTTAAAACTTCTATGAATCATACAATGAGTGACATCTATTGTCTATTTATCATACTCCATTAGTTTAACTATCCATCGGTGATCCCAGTTTCCAACTTTGCCATCAGAGGCCTCTGTGACATCGACAAGTCGTTACTGAAAAGTTTATGATAGGTTTTTTTTGCTATAAAAAGGCTGTGTTTGTTACCATCTTCCTTCTTTCTACTGTAAAAGACCTTGTTAAAAGAACAAGGGTTTGCTAGTAAATACAGGGGTTGGGGACCGGGCGGTACTTTAAAATAAAATATGTTACAAGTGTTGTTTTGATTCAGTTGTCAATTGTTTAAAAAGTTATTGTAAAAATAAATGACTCAACATAAAACTGAACTCTAAAGAAGGGTCAATTATAAAATACCTGAACAGCTATTTGTCTCTAAATGTTTTCTAACTTTTAGACTTTTGTGTAATAATAATGTGTTTTGATTTGCAGCATGTTTGAGGAGCTAAACGACCACACGGTGTTCTGCCAAAAGTCAGCCCAGTCCAGTGTCAACAGAGAGGGCATTCTAAATAAAGTCAAAACGTATGTGTATCTATGAATTCCAAATTGCAATTTCTTGTTCAATTTAATGTATCAGTTCAACCAATAAAGTACAAGTAGTTAATATGCACGGCTTTGTCAAAATACTGGCAACATCCAACAACGCGGGCAATATAAACCTAACCTAACCTAACTAAACTGATTATTTCTGACAAATCTGTACCTCTAATTTGATTTGCGTCATGTAAGGCAAAAATGTCACAATACATCTAGTCTTGCTATTGTCTCACAAACTCAAGATAAAAATGTGCCAAGTAAGAAACACTCTTATGTTTTCAGTGAATTCTTAATTCAAACATTGTTCATGTGTGATAAAGATAGACAGACATTAGAAAAAATGTACATACGGACGATATAAAAGATAGGACCGGTCGGCGTTTCCGTATTCAAAAATTGCATTGAATACTAACTCAAGGCCGACTAGAGTGACAAGCCTGGGCACCTGACGGATTTTGAGGTGTCAAATGATCAAACTATAATAGAGCAATGACAGTTTGCAAATGGCAGCGACTGTTGTTGATACTCGTTGTCATTGCTGATTTGTATGTTATTTTACAAAAAGCATTTAACTAAAGTTATTAGACTATTTTAAACAATAATGTTTACTTAGTGGCAGCACTGATTTCATAATTTGGCTATTGTACATAATCTTAATCTAATATAATCTTCAAGAGAAATTTCCGGCAGAATGTCGATTTCCCGAAAATGAATAAATAATTAAAAAATTGCCAATTTGTTTTTTTTTTTAAATTTTTTCATTCATTGCTTTGATGCAGTGGCATAGCTAGCATGGGTGGAACCCGGGGCGGATGTCACCTCCTGGGGCGTGGGGGGGGGGGGATGACTAGAGAATTTCAGATTTCTCCACAAATATAGGCTATATTCGCCTATAAAAAGACCTAGACTCAAAAATCGGGGCACTCCACGGGGAACATATGAAAGAAAATAACAGACCGTGTTCATGTATACAATACGTTGGTGACAATATCCTTCGTAAATTTTTTTCCACGATCGAGTGTCACCCCTCTGTCGGGTGGCATCCGGGGTGGACCGCCACCCCCCCTCGCTACGCCACTGCTTTGATGGTAACATAATTTGAGGATTTTTTGATTGAGGAAAGTAACCAGTTGTGATTGTTTTAACTTGATTCCAGCTATGTCCTGGGTGACAGCACGCAGCCCCTGGTGATAGTGGGGGCCAGCGGGTGTGGCAAGTCCACCCTGATAGCGCGCGCCGCACAGAGCTGCCACCAGTGGAGCCCTGATGCCTTCCTGGCCTTCAGGTAACCACCTTGTCTATAGTTCTTCTCACTAGAGGAAGAAAAGGTGATTGTTTATATGATTTCAGATTTTCACGACCAAAAGTATTTTCGTTAGTTGTTTTTGGGGTGTTACACCGTGTTGTGCTACCTCCTTCTGTAGATGCATCTACCCTGATGATGGACACTGTAACGCTGTCCGAAACGTCGGCTAAAGAAGGAGGTAGCGCAACACGGCATAACACCCCTAAAACAACTAACGAAAAGTGATTGTCCATGATCAAATACATGTATAACCATCGAAAAAGTGTAGAAATTAAATAAATTAACCAATTTTTTTTCACTACTATGGTAACATCGAACATTTTAGAACAAATTATAGTAGTTTAAAATGTGAGGTTATGATTGATCCTGAATATTACAGTTTGATAGTCTTCAGGAAAAATAGTACAACTCAATTTTTTTAATGATTTTATAGTTTTGGGAAGGAAAAAGGTATGAGGGGTGGGAATTTTAGAACAAATTATAGTAATTTTTGTATGTGTAATTTTTCTTGTGAGGAGGTCAATGCGTCCAGAAGTGACAGACCACCGTGGTGCAAGGCGATGGATTGAGAGAGTCCTGCTAGAGATTTTAAAAGGTTTCCCTCAACCAGTCGCTCCCAGCCCGCCATGCAGTAGGTGGGCAAATATATCCACCGCCAAGATCTAGACAAACCTCACCCCATGAACCCGACACCCCTGCTAAGTCACCAAACGTAGCAAACCACTTGGTATGACCTATGGCAGAGGTGTTAATTATCCAATAAATGGTTCCTAGTTCATTGAAAAGATTGCAGCGCACTACATTTTCTTCTGTCTTTCTTCATGGACTAGACTTTTTTCTTTTATTTCTTTCTGAAGAACAGTGCACAATATGGATTGTTTTGCCTTAGTTAGACAGTTCACTCTCTGATACATTTTATATATTTGCCAAAACATCTTACGTGTTGTAATATTCTTTTGTAATTTTGGCATTTCAGGTTTGTAGGGATCACCAACCGTTCCAACACCCTGGTGGGAATCCTTGGCTCCATCGTCAACCAGTGCTCCATGATCCTCTACGGCTCGCAGTACACTGGCAAATATGTGAGTCAAACAAACCATCTTCACATTATATTATAAACATCAGAGCACACTCTCGTTCAAATTGTCGTCCGGTGGTGTCGTGAACCCCTACATCATAAATGGAAAATTTGCAACAAGCCACTATTATTATACACAAGTGCTAAAAATGTACCTTCATATCATCAAAACGACTTATTTCTGGTTTAAGAAACCAAAGTTTCTGACCGCAATTTGAAAAAATAATTAAACTTTGGGAATTTTTAATTATTTATTTTTACATGAAATGACCAAAAGTTAGGTGACTATAACGTCGATATTAAATTTGTCTAATAAAACATGTACGTGTTTTTATTTTTTTTCATTACCAGTAATTTATATTAGTTAGAAAAAATGTAAGTTGATCCATTTATAAAACTTTTTAATGTTTGCGTTAAAAAAATTCATATTTAATAAATTACATGGTTGTTTCTAATAATGCAATTTGAAAGCTTATTTCACCGCCCTTCAAAAACAGTTTTTAGTTTTTGGATTCGTTTTCAAATATTCCTATTATTTGGATTTTATTGCAAAGCGGAAATATTCTGACCTACAGACTAGAATATGGTCTAGGACTGAGGGGTTAACGAGTACCTTTGAAAGGTAATGCGCGTATTTATCCTGCGGCAAAATATCTCCAACAAAACATCCTACGGACAAAACATCCCCCAACAAAATATCTACTAAAACCTAACCTAACCTAACTTTACAAGATGTCTGTTTTACTTTTGTCGCATTATTTTGTTAGTTTGGTTTAGGTTAGGTTAGGCTAGTTTAGTTTAGTTTAGTTTAGTTTAGGTTAGGTTATTTTAGGTTAGTTTAGTTTAGTTTAGGTTAGGTTAGGTTAGGTTTTAGTAGATATTTTGTTGGGGATGTTTTTGAAATGACAATAAAACGCATTATTTTGTTAGTTTAGGTTAGGTTAGTTTAGATTAGGTTAGGTTAGGTTAGGTTTTAGTAATATTTTGTTAGTTTAGGTTAGGTTAGTTTAGGTTAGATTAGATTAGGTTAGGTTAGGTTAGGTTTTAGTAATATTTTGTTGGGGGATATTTTGTCCATTGGATATTTTGAAATGACAATAAAACAAAATTGCGCTGATTGACCACTTGCTGATAAGCGGCCATTCATAAATTACGTCATACCTTAAGTGGGGAGGGGGTCAAAATTGCAAAATATGTGACGTTAACGGGGGTCTCACAATGGTGACAATGTGTGACAGGGACAGGGGGTTCAAAAATCGTGAAAATCGTGTAATTTATGGATGGCCCCTAATGTTACATTGAATTTCTATTAAACAACCTAACTTTAAAAAAAAACAGTGTTTGATATCATGATGTAATATTTCCAGGATATGGCGACATTCTGCGAGGTGTTCCAACGCCTCATCGCCGAGATCGCCCAGCAGCGCCCCACCGTGTTCATGGTAGACGGGCTAGACCAGGCCGACGATTTCAGCCCGCCGACCCTCAACTGGATCCCTCCCCGCCTGCCCGACAACGTCAAGATAGTCCTCACTACCTCTGAGGGCCCCCGGGAGACGGGGCCCAATGTGGCGGCGGCTCTCAGGGCCCGGCTGGAGGGGGGCTGCTTCATGAGGATGCCAGATCTCGATACGGCTGAAGCCAGGAGTATGGTCATGGCCGGGGTGGTGCAGTTCAATCATTCGGTCAACGCGGCCATACAGGAATGCGTGCTGCGGTCGGTGCAAGAGTGCAAGCTGCCGTTGCATGCTAAGGTAAATAACTTTCTTCAAACCCCAATATATTTATTTATTTATATTAATTTACGCCTACACGGACATTTAAAAACTTGTGATGTACATAATAATTTTATGAAACAGTAACAAATCATGAAGTTTTTTAAATTTTTTTATATTACCTCTACATAGGAGCCGGGATGCTGTGTGGAGGGTCTTTTTAGGAAAGGAAGGATAGGACATTCTGGATAGGAATCTGGGGATCAGTGTGTACAGGAGTGACGGGCGTATTTTTATGTTTTTTTTTTTAATAGAAAGACAAACATTCCCGGGTTACGAATAATCCAACATTATTTGAAAATCTCCTACTACCACCACAGAAAGCCGAAAATGTTGCTTGAGTCATGATGGAGGATTTAGTCAGCCGAAGAATCAAATAAGGAATGCCTGGGTGGGACCCAAACGCGGTGCCCACTCAACCACTGACCAGTATGAATCCATCCCTCCCATTGCAGTGCAAGGCGATTTTCTGTGAGAGTATGGCTGGAGAAATCAAAGGGACTCCCACAAACACTCCTGCCATGCTACTGGTTGGCAGACGCAAGCTCCACACAAACCTCACCCCATGAACCCGGGCACCCCGGCTAAGTCATCAAACATAGCGAATCACTTGGGGTGACCTATGCCAGAGGTCTTGGTTATCCAACAAATGGTTCCTAGGACGGCGGTACCCATACACGCCTCTCAAATTGAAAATATGCTAATTAAATTATATAGAACCCATGCAAAATTATATAGAATAGTAGGTATTATACTAACATTGATAGATTTTAATGCACAGGCGTCAGGTAGGTACTTGTCCTTTTTCTACCGGTATTACAGTAGAGGATACTCTGAGAAACTGGCATCGTTGATCTTTTCAGTACCAGTGCATAGCCGAAAAACATGCTAAATGCACGCCCAACATATGTACACGGTGACATTTGTCTCACGAGAACAGGTCGCTTCTAAGACTCACTTTTTGAGTTCAACAGATCGGTTGTGGAATGATTTGCCGGCCTCTGTGTTTCCTCCCTCCTACTTTGTTCATTCCTTCCTATTCATGTTCACCCCTTCCTCTCTATAAAAATATCTTCCACACATCATTTACAAAAATAACAAAATGTAAAGTAAAAAAAAAAAAAGGTCTTCTCCTTGCCCCAATACTCTTCCACAAAATCCATCTACCTCTTCTTCAGTTCAACTCTGGGTTGCTTTGTCTTATATTATATTCTTGACTATTGAGTCTGATTGCCTTCATTCTGTCTGAATGCTTGCAGATCCTGGCGTGGCGCACATCAGTGTGGCAGGCCTGGGGCACAAGGTCCTCATGCAGCGGGCCTCTACTGGCCGGGGGCGCCCTTGCTGCGCTGGAGGAGCTGTGCGGAGAGGGGCGCCTGCGCTCCTGTCTCGGAGCCCTGACCGCCGCCCGCCATGGCCTTGCCGACCACGAGATGGTCGATATCTTGGCCATGGACAGACAGTTCCATAGCGACGACACATACCGTAAATATTATATTTTCAAATTTAAAATTTTTTTATCTAAGACAATTTGTTACAAAGCAGTAACTTTTTTTGGAAGCAAGTTTGAACTGTTTGGGCAGAACTTTGGCTCTCTCTTTACTCTAATGATGAGAGAACCCTTGATATCCACACCCATCATTCACAAATTCTTTCAAAGTTCATATTATAGCATTATGTCCTAACCTATATGTCCCTAGCGCGTATACTCGTGGGAGATCCCACACACTTTTTTATGCTCCGAAAGCGAGAACTTCTTTCTTTCAGAATGCCCCATTAAATAGAGCAATTCAACTGCTTAACGATTCTGCATTGAGCATTGACATCTTCAATGTTACCTATAGAGAGTTCAGTAACTATCTTTTGACATACGTCTCAACATAATGAAACTGCCCCCTTGGCCTTATTTTTTTCTCTTATATTTTGTAATTTTCTCCATAAAAATTTGGTGTATAACTGTTTTATGGAGAACCTGAAAAAAAAAAAAAATAATAATATACCAAATAAAAATACCAGTAACCTGTTTACGTGCACTATTATTTAAATATTATTCTATGGGCGCGCCGCCCACAGAATAATATTTAAATATTCACGAATCATTATAATATTTAAATCTTTTACGGTACACATAATTCATTGAAATAATTTAACAGCAAAATAAATGGAAAATAAAAACTTATGGTGCCGTTAAAAATCGTAGGATGCAAGGCCAAAGATTAGGAATGAAGAATCAATTCCTTTTGAAATTGAGAATCAGATCAAGTGTGTCACAAGATTGAATTTATTCATTTAATTCAGTCATTCAGTTTTGCCCACGTCTAGTCGGTACCACCTTTTTAACCTAACTTTAACATGTCGTGTTGTTTGTCTAGTCCCCTGGGCCCCGGCGGCCATCTTCTGGGCGCGCGCTTCTGCCCGCGTGGCCCCCTTCCTGCGCTGGGGTGGAGACGGGCGAGCACGCTGGAGGGACGCAGCCCTGCGCGAGGCCGCCAAGGAGTGTTTCTTCCCGCAGGTGGAGCGGTACATACGACACATGCTCTTGCAGTACTTTCAGGTACGCTTCTTCTACTGCACCTCACCGCATTCACACATCACCGACTCTTTAGGGCCCCACCTATGCATCTTGTGGGCACAACGGCTATGGGAGCACCTTATTCGATTAACAGAGAATCTAAGTTTATGGGGTAGTGAAAACCCAGGCTCTTTACTGAAGAGATAAATTTTATGGTGTCTGAAAAATCGTAGTGCAATCAAAGTGTATCCACATCACATAGAAACTGGTTGAGGGAGACCTTCTTACCTCTCCAGCAGGTCTCTCACGCCCTATCGCCTTGCACCGCAAGTGGGAGGGATGGATTCATACGATTCATTTAGGTACAATAATTTCTGTCATTTTGTTAAGTTGGCATTCCTGATACTACAATGATGAAGGGCTAGAAGAGACGTTGTTACGAAGAGACGTTGTAGGTACTAGTTTGGGCGTAGTTCTGGAAATAAAATAAAATTATATAAAGGCTCTAGGCAAGTTTTTTTTTTACATTACAACTTTCTCTCTTTCCTTTCCTAAAAAGACCCTCCACACAGTATCCCCAAGGATGACATAGGCCGTGAGAGGAATTATGTTCCTGAGAGCGTCCTCTGTGGAGCTATTGTAAAAAAAACATTAAATTTTATTTTTAAATGGCTGTCATCCTGTACAACGAAAGCGTTTTAATTTTATGCTATTGAAATTATGAATGCAATATTTTTCATCCCCCCCGAAAGCAAATAGATATCTTTTATACTAATTAAGTTGTTATTTAAGTTAAAAGGTCATTCATTATTTATTAAAAAAAATAAAAATGGACTGGAGTTCCTTATTATTAAATTGGCGCTATTAGTTTCACTTTCAAATTGGTATACATAATCGCACTTCTATTGACTATTTGTTCAGTGGATGTAAATATGATTAATTTCTCTATTCTATTGTTCTATTTTAGGTTATGTTATTCTAACCCTCACTTTCTAAGCTTTTAAAATACTTAATGTGGTAAGGAAGGAAGGAGTGTGATTGTATTGTTGTATTTCTGGTGCAGGGGAACTGGCATGAGGGGAACGACCCTACCTTGGGAAGGCTGCTCTCCCAAGAGAACCGCTTCTCTCCGGAATGGTAATGGAATAACTCTCTCTCACACACTGTACCTGTTTCGGTATGGTCTATGACAAAACAAAATAGTGAAAAAAAAACAGAACATTGAAGAAAAAAAACTTATCTAACCTAACCTAACACTTAGGACCACTTGTTTTGCAGAAATTCACTTGTGACATTCATCAAACTGACATTTAGAGCCATTTTGTTTTTTTGACAGTTGAAAGGTTCCCGTTAATTGCCGATTCTAAGTCCGTTTCAGATTTTGAACAAATTTTGATCAGCAGAAGAGGACAACCATCATGTTGTTAAGCTTGTCAGCTTATTACAATTTAATAGAAAGCTGAAACGCATTTAGAATTGGGAACCTTTCAAATGTCAAAAAAAACAAAATGGGGCTGAACGGTTGGTTATTTGATAACAATGCCACATGCGAAACAACAAACTTTACCTTTCTTATTTATAAGTGTTCTTAAGTTATGTTTTGCCACGGTTTTGTTTTATCTGATTACCAATTCGTACACTTATCTGATATGTATCTCTCTGCATGTCTGTCTCTAACACCTCTGACATATTGCTTTGTTCTTTTGTGCTTGTTTTGTTTTCGCATTATTGAAATAACCATTTCAAGCAGTTTTTTGTGATAGGAATACAGTGAAATCTCTATCTACCGTTTTTGAAGGGTCCTGGTGGAGCCCAGGTATAAAACCTGCCTCAATTGGGATAGACTTGATACCTTATGAAATATTAAAAATGATCAATTATGTGTGGTGTTCTCACCTCAAAAAATTATGGTCAAGAATTGCCTAAACGTAAAATGAAACCTGAAGGAAATACCTTCCTGAAATATAGGCAATACATCCTCATCTACCCATGTAATATGGGCAGGCCAAATTATTCATCCATCAGGTGGCGCATTTCGTCAGTTAATTATGTTATATCTTGAATTCTTCCTGAAATCCAAAACTCCCAGGAAAAACAATTTTTCAATACTAAGAAAAATAATAATTGACACTGATATCAGGCAGAGAATATATAAAGGCATGAAACACAATCTTTGAGGTACTTATTTAAAATTCATACGTACAGTTTGGCAATTAAGTGTAGAAAATAAATGATAGCGCTGCGATCGTTTTCTAGTTTTAAATGGCAACACCAAGATGGCTCATAAGACAAAGAATGTATGTTTTAAAAAAACACTTCTGGCAAAATGCATATTTCATAGCGTATTTCTATTTTCAAAAATTTCGCACAAAAAACTGTAATTCAATAGAAGTAAAATAAAACAAAACAAGATTTAAGTGGGCGTTTATTTCGATATAAAAACGTAGGTACTTAAAAATTTAAGTCTATTAATTCAACACGCGACATGTAATTATTGTCTTCGTCCTCGTGTGATTCTTCTTTTTCCGTATCTTTATCTTCATCTACACGCAGTTCATCGATATAATCATATATAGTACTGCCTCGTGCATAATATTCTGCCTCAATTTTCATCACGTGTTTGCAACAATTTTTCCAATCATCAGCACTTATGCTATAACATATTTTATTATTATGCCCATTTTCCGTTTTCCCCGTGTTTCAAATTTTCCATCTGCCTTTTCCCCTTCCTTGACGATTTGTCTTACCATTGATTCAGATTTACCTGTGAAAAATCATAAAAATCATAATTATAGAAGGTAGTTTTAAAAACACACACTAGGTAACATTCACTTGGAAAGAAAGAAAGAGAAAACGAGAAAAAAGTAACTTTTCTACGAGTTTATATTATTATTTTTTTTTAATGAGTTATTCCCTTTTTCCTGTGGCCGTATATTAACTGTCAAATGGAAGTGTCAGATACGGATTTTTTTAACATAACCTCAAATTAGATTGTAATGGTTATTATCGCTCGAAAATTGGCATAAATCTTGTAATACTAATGAAATTTATTAAACAAACTATACTACGTACCAGTCATTTCTGCAGTTCGTTTGTAAACATCTTCTAAATCAGACAGAAGCTTCTTCGCGTGACACTCGGCTAGGCAGCGTTGAAAAACGCAGAATATAACCCCTCTTGCATCACTATGTAATGGTTTATTCATTTTAATTAAATTCTGGCAAACAATGAATAAAAATATTATCAAATCAGCGATCTTCTACTCAGATTTAAGACAATAAATCAACCGTAACATGCGATAACATGACAGCCATAGGAAACGTCATATAATTCGGTGCTGCCATAGTAATGAAAACGTTTAGTTCCAATTTATTTAATTTCTACACTTTTTTGCCAAACTATATTTATAAACTAACCATAACAAAAAATAAATTATGTATTATGGTGCCCAGCTCCTTTTGAAATATACCATGAATGCGGGAAAACAATGGATATAGGAAAAATCTATTTTCATACTTAAATGTTTAATATATACTAAAAAAACAGGCACATATTTCACATATAAATGAATGTGTAGATAATAATTTTTTGATGCTCGACATGAGTTCCAGTAGAATTTTTTCCACGTCTTCGACAATTTTCAATCCTTTTTAATTTAAATAGAAAGTAAAAAGATAACAATACGCGCACATCGCAGTGTTTGAATGTCTAAGGACAACCAATGTCAGAAGCCGCTGCCAGCAGCGATCGATTGAGTAAAATAGGACATAACTGGGTGCGTTAAACTATTAATGCGGTAAAACCTAAGACATTAAAATTAATAGACGTGCCCATCAAGGAAAGGGGAACAAATCGCGGGGTGCAGTAGGCGGGGGTAACGATTGATTCAGATTTCACTGTACATATCACTTTCCTGCTTGGAGGAATAATATATTACCTGTTACATTAAATTGAATCAAATTTTAAACTGTAAAACCGCTAGTAGCTACATTTGTATCTATTTTATTATTTTGCTTGATTCATTTTCTTCCATATCTACTTACTTTTCAAGAATTATAACAATTTGATTTTATTTGTTACTGACTTTATGACTGCATAATTATTTTCACTTCTTTTTGTATTGTAATTTATCTAGAAATTTTAGTAATTTATTTTATTATGGTTGTGCATGCTTTTACTAATATTTTTAAAATAAATAATGGTAAGGGGAAAATTATTAAGAAAAATAATGTTTTGGTAGTCGTTGTAGGTTCAATCCTCTGCTAGCTAAATCCTCCATCAATGCACAAGCAACTTATCCCACAAATTCAGATGTTGTCAGGTTATTTGTACCTGGGAATTTTTGCCTGTCTTTAACCTATTTGAGACTAGCGTCATGTATACATGCCACCGATAGCGTGCCTAAAAGATGAGCGTCTATACACAATGCTATTACATTATTATAATTGTTTAGATATCGAAATGTTTGATTGCTGGATTTGATTTGTTATCTTTGAAATGTTTAGATTACATCTATGTCTTTAAATATTTTTAAGTGACACTATATTCAATTAACCCGGCGATACTCGCTACAGGGTAAAAAATACCAGTAGAAAAAATTGGTTGTATTTTTTTTCTACGCATTCTGGCAACCCAAGATTCTAAGTACCTTCAAACCGATAGTTCACACAGCCTTAACCCGCGGGGCGGTCAGTTCGCGCACGGCGCTTGTTAATGACGGACGTGTAAAGTGAGTATGGGTAAAAAATACCCGGTAGCGACGATCCTTGTTCCATTATTTTTCGATATCTTTATGATTATGTTTTTCGTTTTAGAGCTGTAATAAAATGAGTATTTCTCTAAGTGATAGTACAATAGAAGAGCTGCTTTAAGAAGAAGACAGCGGAGAAGAAAATGTGTCAGAAATAGAAGATTTTGAGGAGATTAGTGAACACGAAAGTGAAACTGAACAGGAAGCTGATAGTTCAGGCGCGCCCTCAAATTCAGAAAATGCTTTTTGACCGTCTACCTTCAGATTCAGAAGTTGGTTTGCGAATTGTGCTTCAAAAAGATATGCCGCGAGCATACAACCCCAATATGTGAGGATTGCTACGATAGAGTGAAGTAGTTTCATTTTTAGCAAAATATTTGAAACAGTTAGTTTAGTGTTGATTATCTCAATGTTCACTCAGTATAAAGTAATCATTATTTTTTAGTATTTTAGGAGTGTACCTAGTTTATTTTCGATACCGATCTCAATTTTGCCAAATTTGTAAGAAAAAAAAAATATTATTGTTGATTTTCGTAAGATTACTAAGAAAAAAATTATTTTTTGATTATTTTTTAGGATAAACTCTCAATACAAATAATAAACAATTAAACATTAAAACTTGCACTTGTAGTTTTATTTATGAACAATAGTACCAATAACATAAATACATTGTCAAACATTGAAACTCAAACGTTTTTTAGAAAATAACGGCAATTAAACTCTGTGGTATTTATTACCCGGTAGCGAGTGTTCATGTTCGTAAATACCTAGCGAGTACCGCCGGGTTAAAATGAGATTCATAAATCACGAAAAATCTGCCTGTCCATCGGTATTGCAAATTCTTTAACGACATTGTTGTAAAAAGGTTAAAAAGACGACAAAACAATATTATATTTAATTTTATTAAAGGAAGCAAGCACTTTTATTTGAGTTTTAAAGTTTTATCTTTCTGCATAATAATTAGTACACTTGAGAAACGTACAAAAAATATTTTACCTCTAACATTAAAATCTTGATATTATTTTATTTCGGGTTAGTTTTTTTTGCCTGAATAGCAACGAATTGATGTTCTTGGTAGGATTTTAGCTTAAAAGGCAACAATTGATTTGAATTTTATTTGTTTCCTTTTGTTATTAAACTAATCTATTGTTTTTGCATTGCAGCTTTAACGCGAGAAAGTTGGAAGAAGTCCCGTACCAAAGATATCACCTCTGCAAAGACGACCTTCACAAATTCTCGTACGAAGTCTGCTACGTGGACCCGAGCTGGATATTCGACAAGATATCAGCTCTGGGCTGCGGACAGATGCTCGAGGACATAGACCTCCTCGGAATGGACGATAAAGACATAGAAAACACGCCGGAACACATCAGATTCCTAAAAGAATTCTTACAGACCAATTCGTTCGCGTTGAATTATGACGCAAAGCAGTTTTACACGTTGCTTTTCTTGTTCCTTCGGGAGAAAGAGAGGGGTGCAGGAATTGAGGGAGAGACCTGCAAGATATGGTACGAAACAGTAAAGTCACCTCCGTTGGCTTGTCTCGTTCCCCTGAACTTGGATATGAGTCAGGTGGGAAAGGGTCCGGAGCTAGTTACGTCTGAGGTATTTGACTCCAAGAAGTACGATCTGGTGGTGAGATTGGAGAAGTGTGAAGGATTCGTAGCCAGCTTGTCAACAGAACGGGAAGAGATCTGTGTTTGGGATGTCTCCAAGTAAGTAATGTGCATTTTATTTATTTATTATTTTACGACAGATGGATTATCCTTTTACAACATTTTTATTTTAATGCCATGCTGTGCTAAAACATCTGCACTACTGTGTGGTGCTTTGAAAAAGTCATGGTGACGATTATGGCTGAAGTTTTCAGGCACGTACAAGTCATAGCATTCCAAGAGGAATGGTCTGTCAATAGTTATGAATAACTAGCTGGCTCCCGGCATCCGTTGCAAGGCCATATTCAAAGACATACATTGTTTCTCCTTGAATCACCTTTCGCGTGCGTCCCCGTTCCCCTCCCACGTCTCCTTCTTAGCTAGCTTTTTAAATTATAGCCTAAATGTTTTTCCGATGTATGAGCTATATTATTGTAAAGTTTCATTCAAATCCATTGAGTAGATTTGCGTGAAAGAGTAACAAACACACATACGTCCATACAAACTTTCGCAATTATATTATTACTAGGTGGTTCCCGGCATGCGATGCTATGCCATTTAATAAAGAAATTGTTTCTCCCTGCGTGTCCTTTCCCAATCGTCCTGTTTCCCTTCCGCCTCCGATTCCTCCACCTTTCCTCTCCCCACTCCACTCCTCCTCATCCCCCGTCCCGCGAACCCCCCTCTCGAATTCCCCTCCCCCTCCCAGGTTCCACTCCTCCTTCCGGATTTCCTTGCCCACCCCCCTTCCCCCCCCTCCCCCTACAACCTCCTCCCTTCTGCCACCCACCCACTTCCCTCCCCCATCCCCACTCCCCCCTCCTGAATATCTGGCTTTTCTTCCCCTCATTCTTCGTCCCCAGGCATCCTCGTTCTTTGCTCGTTCAATGGCCTCCATCCATTACATTCCCAGGCTTTGGAGTTGCTTCTCAAACTTTGCCTGGTGCAACCCATTGGGCATTTTCCCTCCGGAATTGCACTCAGTATTTTCAGTGGAATTTCAATCCAATACCAATCAAGTCACTTCTATATAATCAAGTCACTTCAACTGCGACTTTTCTGCACAGAGTAGCAGGAGTTCGATGTTAAGTCCTTCTCGGAATATTGAAATTGGCCAAATTTCTTAAAATAATGTTGATAGTTCGAGCGACGTTGCACAGATGGCACTCGTGGTATATAAGTTTATAGAGTTCTCCAAAAGATGTCATTAGTATATGGGTTTGCCCCTCCATGTTGAATACCAAGGTACGGAGAGCAGACAGGATTCTAAAAAAAATATCACAGCAGTGTGCAATTCACACGCGGTATAAGTGAAACCATCAGAAAACTAAAGTAGACAAGAGTGGGAAGGCTTCGAAACACCGCATAAAGAGGAGACCGATAGGCAATGAAGCACCGCACTAGCACCTATGAGGAGACCGATTATACTATCTCATTCTCTCCCAGGCTAAATCCTACAGATGTACGTGTTTGTCTCTTTTTAGTATCGCTATTTTTCGTTTTATTGAGTTTCAAATCACAACGATGCTAAATAAGTTTTCACTACAATAGAGAGTTTCCAAGAGCATAAGCCTCCTGGCTGTACTGTACACTCGTCACCATTAAAAGAGTTTTTAAGTCTAATAAAAAGACTCAGCTTGTGTATTATGTATATTTTATTTTTATTTCATATTTACAATACTTATTTATATTTTCTTGTAAAGAAGGTGTTTAGTTTCTATGAAAGTTCACAACAATAATGATCAACCTAGTTAAAATAGAACAATTTCGTTTGTACTCATCTTTTCCCTATTTCTCTAATTCCTCGCTGTTTATTTGTTTGTTGCAGATGCAAGAAGGTGCGCACGCTGGCAGGTGTGCCGCACCCAATTAATCTGGTGCCCATCGATCAGTTTCGCTGTGTAGTGCTTTGCCGGCGGGAACTCAGGGTCTATGATCTCAATCAGGTACTATACTATTATATACATATGTACAAACTATAATTAATACCATATTATTCAATCTGGGAGGTGGTTATATGGATTTGGAACCATTGATTGAATAACCAACACCTCTGCCATAGATCACCCCGAGTGGTTCACCGGGCACCCTGCTAAGGTGACATAGCAGGGGTGACTGGGCTCATGGGGTGAGGTTTGTCCGGGTCCTGGCTGTGTATGCATTTGTCCGCTAGCTGCGTGGCAGGACGGATCGAGAGAGACTGGTTAAGGGGAATCTTTTGATCTCTTCAGCAGGGCTCTCTCGGAACACCGCCTTGCACCACAGTGGGAGGGATGGTTCCGTCACTCCTGGAGACACTGACCCCCAGATTCCCTTCCTCAAAAGACCCTCCTTACAGCATCTCCAAATACAACATAGTCCCTGAGGGGAATGAATATCCTCAATGCCTCCAGTGTGGAGTTAATGCAAAAAAAGGCAAATAATAATAATTTTTTCTCCATTCATAATTTCATCTGCCATAACTAGTCTTTATGTTCCAGGGAACCTTCATAACCCCTCTGAAGGGTGTGATGAACCAGAAGATGCCATTCTATGGCCTGCATGACCCCTCGCACCTGGTGTGCTTGTCGCGGAATCGCATGTATGTCAACCTCATGAACACAGATACGGGTAAGTTATACAATTTTTAAACCTATATTCAATATTAACCTTTTGGCAGCAACATGTATTTCATTTTCATAGAAGATGTTTGAATGTTATCCTTTAATTATCAGAAACGCGGTAAAAAGGTTAATCTTAACTATAACTTGGGAGTTGCTTGTGGGTACCACCGCCCCAGGAACCATTTATTGGATAACCAACACCTCTGCCATAGGTCACCCCAAGTGGTTCACTACATGTGGTGATTTAGCAAGGATGTCCTGATTTATTAGGTGAGGTTTGTCTGTATCTTGGCGGCGAATGTGTCTGCCCACCAACTGAAATTGCGTGGCAGGCCGGGTCGAGAGAGAATGAGTTGAGTTGACAACTTTTGACCTCTCCAGCAGGACTCTCTTGGCCCATGCCTTGCACCACAGTGGTTGGGATGGATTCATACGTCTGTCACTCCTGGACACACTGACCCCCAGGTTCCCCCCCACCTTTGTACCCTAATAGGACCCTTCACACAACATCCCCAAAGACAACGCAGGCTCCAAGGGAAATTATTTTCCCTCAGAACCTATCTTATCTTTGTGTGGAGCTAATGTAATTTTTTAAAAATATTTTACAGTATTTTTGAAAAAGGCATTGCTCTCATATTATTATAATTTTAGCATTGTTATTAAATATAATGATTATAATAAACTAACAATATGAATATGTTTCTCCAGGTGACTGTGTGACAACTTTCAAAGCTGGTGAAGACAGATTCCTTAATTCCCTTTTGGTGTCAGGTGATGGAAGGTAAGCAAAAACATTAAAAGTTACTTCATTTGATTTTCCCATTGATCTTGCTGCATAATGTGACAAAAAAATTATCACTCACACTGCTATAAGTTAAAATTTTGTATACTTCATTAGTCCGTAGTCAAATCGAACATAATTCACCTGTTTGGTCACCGCATTATTTATTTATTTATTTATGCCCATTTAGGCTTTTACATACATATATACACTTAACAATATTTACGAAATTATACTAGTAAATAGTGCAGGAAATGACTGTTTACAACACTTGCACATAAACAAATATACAGCAAAAATACTATTGAATTTGATCCACATAGTATGCAGGCATAAAATATAAAAACAAAAAAAATACAAAAATAGCTTCTCTCCTTCAGCCGACAAAACACCACCAATATGCTAGTCAATTCAAACAGTTTCATCAACACATTCCCCTACTTGATGAAAAAAACTTCAATAAGGTATGCTTATATATTGAAATTGATGTATTAAATATATCAACAACATCGGAGTATTTGTTTCCAAGCTGTTGAATCCGTCGCATAGGAGTATAATATTGGCATGTTGACTTAGAATTGCTACAATAATATGGTAGGTACTGTCTTGTGACTGACCTGCCTGGAGTATGAAAGGAGATTACATATAATAAATCAGGGGTGTCAAACATTGAATTAATGATTTTATACAAACAGGTTAAATCGAAAATGATTCTACGATCAGATAATTTTATTAAATTTAATGAACGAAGTAGGTTATCGTAATTAAGGCATTCACTAGGAATGCCCATTTTAAAATTTACATATCTTAAAAATTTATTTTGGATTCTTTCAATTGCGTGTGAATGAACCTCATAATTTGGGGACCAGATTTATTTATAAGATTTATTCAGATACTGTAGAAAAAATACATCACAAATTTTTATGACATAAATTATAAACTTAATACTACTCCCTTCCAAAATATAAACAGTAATTGTCGGTGACCAGACAATTCAGAATGAACTCAACTCAACATCTCCTTCGAAAAGTTAAATGTGATGATAAATATATATAAAAAATAGGTTAAATAGAGGTTATGGGCTATTTTTAATATTTTTTTTCACAGCTTTTAATGATTTTCAAAGAGGTGTTGAGTGAGTTGATTCTGAGTTGGCATGGAACCTTTTTTTATATTGACTATTCAAATAACTCGACAGAGGACACCCTGAGGAAAATAATTTCCCACAGGGCTTTAATCTTTGGAAGCTCTTTTTAAGATGGTTAGGAAAGCAGGGGATCAGTATCACCCTGAGGAAAATAATTTCCCACAGGGCTTATTTAATCTTTGGAAGCTATTTTTAAGAAAAGGAAGGAGAGGAAGTTCTGTGAAGGAAAAGGGTGCGAGGGGTGATTGGGAAAGCACGGGATCAGTATGTCCAGGAGTGATGAATGTATAAATCCATATTTCCCACTGCGGTGCGGTGCAAGGCGATGGAAAGGTCTCCCTTAATCATCCTCTCTCGATTCAGCCTGCCACGAAGTTGGCAGGCAGACATATTTGCCACCAAGACCTTGATTATTATTAAGTCACGAAACTTAGTGAACCTATGGCATTGGTTATCCAAGTAATGGTTCCTGGGCGGCATTTCCCAAAATAACCTTATGTTCAATGATCATTTCAGAATTTTGGTTTGTGGAGACGAGACCCAGAAGCCGTTCCCGCTGCTGGTGTGGAATTTGAGCTCACGCAAGCTGCTCTACGACCTGAGGATACCACACCATGACTTCATCACTTCCCTGGCTGCCATCACACACGAAGGTGAGGACGTCAGTCATACCGGATTTATCTTTGATAAGACTTTCTTTATGTGAACATCACAGACAAGAGTCCCAACAGCACGAAGCCATTGGAACTATGGAATCTCCAATCGGAGTATGTTGTGGGCTTGAAGGGGTCTGGGAACAGAAGAAGTTGCGAATCGCTACACTACGCTAACAGTTACTAAGCGAGTTTGAGTCGATATTCATTTTCAGTCCTTTTCAACTCGCTGAAGGATTGCATCTATTAATAACATTTTTTTTACATTAGCTCCACACAGGAGGGCCTGAGGAAAAAAGCCAATGTTATCTTTGGGAATACTGTGTGTAGGGTCTTTTTAGAGAAGGAAGGGGAGAAAGTTCTGGGAAGGAAAAAGGTATGAGGGGTGGGTAGTAATCTGAGGGTCAATGTGTCCAGGACGTATGAATCCATCCCTCCCACTGCGGTGCAAGGTGATGGGTTGAGAGAGTTGGGCTGGAGAGGTCTAGTTAGGTCTCCTTCAACCAGTCATCATTATCACCATGTCAATTTGGGAGGCGGGTATAGGTACCGCTGTCCAGGGAACCAGGGACGGCCGGCGTAGTCCTGTGGTAAGGTTCTTGACTGGCACTCCGAAGGTCGCGGGATCGAATCCCGGCGTGGCAAATAAATTTTATTTGATTAATTTGTGTTATTTCACAATTATTCATTTAAAAAAATTATATAGTATATTTGCTGCACGTTCCAGAGTGGAAGATACTCTCAGTATCGCCCTGGTGTGGGACCACCATTCAGAATTGAAACGTTGCTTGAAATGGCTTTAGCCGTGTTTGGTGACCAGATCTGAATAGCTAGGTACTTCCTCACCTTCCTCACCTGTCCTCTTCCCTATCTCCTTCCCCTCCCCACTACCATCAGCCTCACAACAAACCCCAATTGGGGATGCCATAGTCCCACTGGCTCCAGACGGGAGCAGTTGGGACTCTTGTGCGGTATACATGTAAAAAAAAAAAAAAAAATTATTGGATAACGAATGCACTGCATAACCAGTGACTTAATTGGGGTGTTTGGGTTCATGGGGTGAGGTTTGTCTAGGTCTTGGTGGTACATTGGCTGCCCACCTACTGCATGGCAAGCCGAACTGGGAGGTATTGGTTGAGGGAGACCTTTTGATTTCTCCAGCCGGATTCTCTCGACCCATCGCCTTGTACCGTAGTGAAAGGGATGGACTCATACGTCCATCACACCTGAATACATTAACCCCCAGATTCCTACCAATCTTTCATACTCTTTTCCATCCCAGAACTTCCTCTCCCTAAAAAAGACCCTCCACACAGCATCCCCAAAGATGACATACATCCCAGCGATTTGTCCTTCTACATAGATGCTCTCCACCGACTGCGGCTCCTAACCATTCAGCGCCAGTCCTCGGTCCTGCCTGTCTTACTCTAACCCTCTTCTACATACTTTATCCACTTCTTCCTGAATCTGCCTCTGAATCGCTTCCACTTGGTGCAGTGAAGACAAATTGAATAATGACTTTTGATATACCGCCATACAGAGCTCAGGGCCAAAAAGGCTCCTTTCTCTTTCATCATGAGTTTAACAAGTTGTTGAAAAAAAATGGTTAACTTGCATAATGATGTGATTAAAATTTGTATTGTATTTTCGCCAGGTTCGTACGTGTGCGTGGTGGCCTTGGAGTTGGACGAGCCTTCGCCTAACTTCATAGTGGTGTACGACCTGCAGTCGGGTACGCTCTTCAAGAAGTGGAAACCCGGCAGGGACACTGCCTCGCTGGCCATCAGCTCCGCGGACGGCTGCGTGGTGTCGGGACTGGATGATGCTCGCATTCTGGTGTGGGATCTGGTCACAGGTAAAACTTACTTCTTTAGTCATTGCGCCATTACACTCCGTTCTTGCACATGACACCGAATTTCTGGGCACCAGTGATAGTTGATTACTTCAATGCACAGGCTACGTCGATGCGACTACATATATCTCTCTTCCTCCACCCACTCGCTATCCAAGTACCTCTCCTCATCTGACAGTGTGTGATTAAGTTTAATATTTCATCGACATTGACATTGAATTTCTGGATGTTTGTGATACTCGATCACTCCAATGCATAGGCGATGTTACAAGTGCATACATCTCCCTTCCTCCACCCAACCTGCTATCCAAGTACCTATCCTTATCTGACAGTGTGTGGCCAAGTTACTTATGTATGCAATTACATTTCCATCAACATTGACATCAAATTTCTGGATGCCTGTAATACTAGATCACTCTAATGCAATATAGGCCATGTTGACGCAACTATATACATCTCCCTTCCTTCATCCAACCTGCTATCCAAGTACCTATCCTTATCTAACAGTCCGTACTTATGTATGACATTTGTAATAATAAATCATGGAACAATCTGTTTATTAAAGGAGCCCATGCAATGATCAACTCCTATGGTGATCTCTTAGTGAATTTGATGTTGAAGGAGCCAGTGATACCATGTCATCCCCACTTGTGGGTATTTTAGTGGGGAGGGAATTGAGATGGGGGAGAGGAAGGTGGGGAATTACCTGACTTATCAAATCTGGTCACCAAATATGACTAAAGTCATTGATTTGAAGCAACGTTTCAATTATGAATGGTGATCTGACACCAGTGCGATACTGATAGTATCTTCCACTCTGGAATGTCCTGCAAATTTACTATATATTATTTTACACTAATAAATTGTGAGAAAACACACATTAATCGCTAGCTCAAGTGTTCATGTTTCCACACTGTTTAGAAGTTCTGCGAAAATCAGTGCTGGGAGTATCTTCTTGATATTGGTCTTTATTATGCCTCTGTTACTCCATTTCTTTTGCATTTTGCTCATGGTTTCTTTCGACATGCAAATCCTTCATTTCACTTCTGTTTCACAGTCTAAATACGGCTAAATTCATTTCAAGCCAAGTTTTGACTCTGAATGGATTTCATCGAGACCATTGTAGCGTTTGCTGCTAGCGGCGTGTCTGTATTCGCAATTTCGTATGGTGATGTTGGCTGCCTTGTACACTGAAAGGCGAACGCGTGCTTCGGGCGTTCCTTTGAGAGATTTCAGCTCGCGCCGGTTGGCGAGAAACCGCGGTTTGGGGCAGTTGTAGATTGTGGAACGGGCTGTCATTGGTGCTGGACTCAACGATCATCGGAATGTGAGATTAAATATGTCTTTATAATCAGATCGAGATATTTAGCTATTTTTAGAGATTACTGATGTATAAATATGTATTGTTAATTCCGTACAGGCGCCCTTCAGTGTAATCTTTTAATTTTATCACATGTTATCTTTCTTATTGGCACATGTTGAGAGTTAGCTATCATTTACAGCTGGAACGATTAGTTCGTATTCAGCCACCCCTGATCTTTTTAGAGTCTCATGTTTAGTATAAAATGTTACCTAAGGACAGGGTTTATGTATTTTTAATAAATTATTCATTGTTATCTTACATGAAATTTTCATTCCATACCTACCCACTTGTTTTGCATGTTTTAATCTAAAGTATAGCATACAAATCACATGAATGGAAATGTGTTTCTTTGGTGACTACTTATATTTAGTGAGGCCGATGTGGAGGAAGATGCTTAACTTTGGTGGGTATTAAATACAGGTAAATATATAATGTTACATTTGGCCCCACGTTGGGCGCCAATGTTACTCTAGCTCCACACTATTCGCGAAGTTGAACGAGGTTAGCCGAATACGAGAGTGCGGAGAGGCACTTCGTCTTACTTCGTCCAACCTTGGCTCGCCTCGGGCGACCTCCATTTTTGGTCGGTTTTTGCGCCCGAGTCAAACCCTAGCTCCACACTATTCGCGAAGTTGAATGAGGTTAGCCGAATACGATAGTGCGGAGAGGCACTTCGTATTACTTTGTCCAACCTTGGCTCGCCTCTAACATTATATATTTATCTATATTTAATACCCACCAAAGTTAAGCATCTTCCTCCACATCGGCCTCACTAAATATAAGTAGTCACCAAAGAAACACATTTCCATTCATGTGATTTGTATGCTATACTTTAGATTAAAACATGCAAAACAAGTGGGTAGGTATGGAATGAAAATTTCATGTAAGATAACAATTAATAATTTATTTTAAATACGTAAACCCTGTCCTTAGGTAAATATACTAAACATGAGACTCTAAAAAGATCAGGGGTGGCTGAATACGAACTAATCGAACTAATCGTTCCAGCTGTAAATGATAGCTAACTCTCAACATGTGCCAATAAGAAAGATAACATGTGATAAAATTAAAAGATTACACTGAAGGGCGCCTGTACGGAATTAACAATACATATTTATACATCAGTAATCTCTAAAAATAGCTAAATATCTCGATCTGATTATAAAGACATATTTAATCTCACATTCCGATGATCGTTGAGTCCAGCACCAATGACAGCCCGTTCCACAATCTACAACTGCCCCAAACTGCGGTTTATCGCCAACTGGCGCGAGCTGAAATCTCCCGAAGGAACGCCCGAAGCACGCGTGTCGCCTTTCAGTGTACAAGGCAGCCAACATCACCATACGAAATTGCGAATACAGACACGCCGCTAGCAGCAAACGCTACACGATAGTGAGAGTAGTGGGGCTTTCTACCACTCTTTACAAGGCTTTTATAAATAAAATGTTTAATTTTACATTTTTGCTTTAAAATTATTAAATTGATATGTATTGTTTCCAGGAAACTGTCGGTTTACGTTATGGGGCCACACCGCGGCTGTTACCTCCCTGAGACTAGCCCCGGGCGGCGGGCACCTGCTTTCCAGTGACGCCAACTGCAGAGACCGTTCTATACGCCTCTGGGATCTGCATGCAGGTAATTGTCCTAACCTATTTAACCCGCCAGAGTTCAAATGAGCGTAGATCTCTTACCAGCTGTCAAATTGTAATAATCAATATTATGGCACGTACCTGCCCGAAGAAAGTTTTTAAAAAGAATTGTCTCAGAGATTGTGATGTTTCTTTGGAGAAGTTGTATAATTCCTTATTTGAAATAAAAAAATGTTAAGTTAAGTTAGGTTTAATGGGGTTAGTTTTGTCCGGGTCTTGGCGGCGGATGCGTCTCCCCACCAGCTGCATGGTAGGCTAGATTGGGAGAGAATGGTTGAGAGAGTCCCTTTGACTTCTCCAGCCGTACTCTCTCGGAACATCACCTTGCATTGCAGTGGGAGGGACGGATTCATACATTCGACACTCCTGAACACACTGACCCCCAGTTTCCTACCCACCCCTCATACCCTTTTACTTCCCAGAATTCCGCTCCTTCCTTTCCTAAAAAGACCCTTCACACAGCATCCCCAAAGATGGGAATTATTTTTCTCAGGACCTTCTGTGTGAAGCTAATGTAAAAAGAAGAGGAAGTTTTTAGTCATAGTCTCCTTCAACGGAAGCAATCTTCCGAACAGGCCCTCCATTGATATGCTTGGTGTAACTCTAAGTGACCAGCTCAGTATGGGGTATCGAAGCCAGAGTTAAGTTAGCTTAGATACTGCAGATAGTACACAACTGCTAACCCTGTACAAATCACAAGTGCGCCCTACGGTTGAATTTGGCAGCCACCTCTGGTCGGGAGCCCCAAAATACCTGAAAAAACCCTCGACTCTGCGTCTGCAATCTTTAGAGCACAGGCGTCGGGTGGAAATGCTATCCATGCTCTACCGGTATTTCAATGGAAGATGCTCCGAGGAACTAGCGTCATTGATCCCTTCGGCACCAGTGCATATCGGGAAACATGCCAAACGCGTGCCCAACATGTGTTGACATTGTTCACATGAGAACGGGTTGCTTCTTCGACTCGTTCTTGTGTTCAACAGCTCGGCTGTGGAACAATTTGCCGGCCTTTGTGTTTCCTCCTTCCTACAACATGGGTCTCTTCAAGACCAATGTTCATTCCTTCCTCTCCTCAAAAAGACCCTCCACACAGCGTCTCAGATGACATTGGCCCTGAGGGAAATTATTTTCTTCAGGGTCTCCTGTGTGGAGTCAATGTAGTCCAATGGAGTCTACCATAATACGGGCATTTGCCTAGCTTGGTAGTCGAAAAACCATGTAAAGCAAACCTGTAACAAACAAAATGAATAATGAAAATAAAAAATAAAAAAATGTAAAAAAAAAAACAAGAGAAAGTTAAAAACATACCTTTTTGGACGCGAGCTCCACTCTTGACTACTTGTAAATAGTATCAGATAATACTTAATGGTTTATTTCAGGTACCCTGACATCCGTATACACGCCTCCAGAACGGGTAAGCTCCTGCGAAATAATGGAGGGGGGCCGCTATATCGTGCTGGCTCTGGAGTCCCACGAGGATCTTGTAACCCTTAAACTGGTCTCCGAGGGCAGCAACATCGAAGAAAGCCTTGCCCGGAATGAGGACATGAAAGACAGCCAGGACAACCTCTACGGGGATCCGGAGAACGAAGGGAAGACCTTCGAGCTCGGGGATAAGGATATGGGTAACGGGTGCTGATGTGGCAACTAGGTTATTGCATTTATTATTAAGTTACAGTTATGAATGTTGTAAGCAATTCCCAATTGTCTATTGTCATTCTTTGTCAATAATAATAGTCTATGGAATCAATCGAAATCTATGGAATTCTTTAAAGTAGTGATGCACAATGCCCAACACAACACATATTGAAACTCTAGCTAAACCTATCCTGACTCATGAGAAATAAAATATCAAAAATATTGCAGATCCCGGATTAGGAATCGAGTTGATGATCGGAATTTTTCAATAATACTTTTGGGTTTATTATTGTTAATGTGTTTAACTGGACTCAAACGTCCATTTTAAACGGTGCTCTGTGTTGATCTACAGCGCGGACAGCCAAAGTGAAGGTGCTCACTTGTAGATCGGGTATCTTCATAATCATTTGGGTCGACATTTGTCACTATCGGATAGCACTACTAATGACACCTGTTGAGATATCTAGAAAGCACATATTATTACATACTCCAACGACATCTACCGAGAGACATTGAAACTACGTATATATTTACGTACACCACAGGCTTAGAGGACTGTTTTTATTTACTTATTTAACATGTAAATTGTTTTTTAATCCTATCTAAATTTAGATCATTATTGCCACGTTAGGTGTAACCGAAACTACTTTGCAAGACTCCAGATACTAATATATATAGCCTGTATGTCGGACGAATATCTACAGCTCATATGTTGAACTAATATCTACGAACTTCAGAGTGTTGACTAATATCTACAGAGCTAAGGTAGGACGAATATCTATGACGGTTCCAGTGTTGACTAATATCTACAGAGCGTAGGTTGAACTAATATCTACAGAGTGTAGGTTGGACTAACCAGCTAAATGTGTCCAATAGTCCGATATTAGGGATTTTTACATACATACTAACATAAATTAAGTTTTTTAAACTGCATACGCAATATAACGTTATTCCAATATGCTATACATAATTGCAAATCCAACCTCTGCCAGTGCTGTAGATATTCGTCAACACTTTGGTTCTCATAGATATTAGTTCGATTTTTTCAGTTTTTGGAATTCCTGTAGATATTAGTAGACGCCTCCCTTTGCAACCCATAAACAATTCATAAATAGATTGTGCATCACTGTTTTAAATTATCTATGGAATTTGTTATCATAGACAAGAAGTTGGATTTTGGAGGTAAATTATTATTGTTTATTTCTGAGCTAGCAAAGACGCAAAATGCCGAGAGACAGCGCCAATGCGTATTTTTATCAATGCTGTAATTTATCTAGCAGTTAAAAGATGAACCTGTAATAATATTAAAAATGCCTCTCTCCAACCAACTGGGCATATATATTTTATATATGTAGTTAATAAACCGTATATCTACACGAATTAAAGGTACGTGAGTTTGGCAGTCATTGTGTGTGCATAAGAAAATAAGGATTTGATAAAAAAAGACTATTAACAGACGCTCAGTTTTCTTCAAATTTAGTTTTCTTTATGTGTAACGATAAAAGTGTGTAAATTTTTATGTTTGTGTTGATAATCAAATGATAAGGTGTGACGCACATGTATACGTGAGGTACAAGTGCGCACGTATATCCTGGCCTCAATGGAAAGCTATTCCTAGTGTCATTATTTATGTAGATTAATAAATATAAGAGGATTAAACAAGCAAGAAAATAAGATATTCAGAAAACAGCCCTCTCTCACTAATCTATAATACAAAAACCTGACAAGTTAGTGTCCAATTAGTGAAAGCGGTGGATTATAGTGCATATATACGAATATGCTGAAAATTAAAACAGGTATTTCGTAAACATAAAACAAAACCATGCTGTCCATCTTTCGTAAAATTTCCATTTATTAATTTTAAGTTAACCACTAGAGCGTTTGTGTTAATAATTGAAATACGCATCCAACATTCGATTTGGAACTTTACCGTCTTCATTAAAAAAGCATAGAATTTTAATATGGAGACATATAAACTGCTTATGGTGTTCGAGAGTCATTGAATGCACCCATATTTAAATGTTTATCCCATATCTTTAGGATTCATAAAAAAATTCTGTGTTTTGCATATTATTTACTTTAAAATTGGCGTACATAGTATCTATTTGAAGAATATTTAATATTATGACTTCTACATATTGTCTGTAGCCTTGTTGATGATCTCAAATATTAATTTAAATTTGAACATTCAGTTCTTAATACGTAAACACTGATCAGTGATTTGTAAGAAAAAATATTTCAATAATTTTATTTCACGAAATGTCAATAAACGAACAAATCAGAAGAGATGCAAGACATCTCTTGTTGAAAAGTGAAAATACTAAGTTATCTTTGTGATTAATCATAGTAAACAATGCGCAGGGAACTTTTGAAATAATTCCATTAAATGATTTTAAATATCTCTTCGAATTTGCCACATTTTGGCCAGCAAGCGCTCGAGGGTGTTTTCAAATTGGCCAAAATGTGGCCAAAAATCCTGCAGTGGTTAAAGTATTACGTTTATGCTTGGAAGAAGACTCCATTTCGCAAACATATTCACACAAACACGTTACAGAAACACAAGCAAGAGTTACTAGAATATACAGAGAATTAACCGAAATGTCTTAAAACAATATTAATAATTAATCCTGATTACTGATAAAATTGTCAGCTCTAGCACTCTAGACAACAGTATAGTAACCAGGTGTTTAAAAGGAAGATAACCCAACCCGTCAGTGAGCGAAGCTTGGCTCTTAGGCATGTGGCGGACTACCGAATTTGACTTACAAATACCGGCGAATTACTGAGCTTGATTTTGTGTTTTCGGATCTTTGATTAATGAGAGAGTACTGTACTATCAAACTAAAAGTAAACTTTGTTCACAGTTGTTGAAATCAATCTTTCACTAGCGATGTCTAAGAGTAAAATATGACATTTGTAGTGTCAGGATCTGGGCTGTATGTATAGAGGTTTATAACAACTAGGATTGTTAAACTCATACTGGCGTGACTTCAAACCGTCTTTAGTTGGTTAAGATACACCAATTGGTGTAAGTTACACTATGACGCAATGGACCCTTTTATAAAACAAGGCAATAAAACATGTTCCTTATCACAATATTGCTGCAGATCTTTTTTAAAAGACGATATACACAATGTACGTAGGTCTGTTCCCTCCAAAGGAAAAAAAAGTCATAATTTTCTTCCATCTCTCTCACACACCGCACTGTGACATCTCCGTAGACCCCTACCAATACGACTAGCCGTGACGATAATTTTGAATGTATGGAATATGATTACAAGGACAATATTAAAGTGTGAATGAATTCCAAAAATTAAAAAACATCAAATGTCAATGCGCTGACGATTTTGCTTTTGTTCTTAAACATATAATGCTGGCGCTCTTTCTTACACACTAAATGACAACAGTCGAAAATGAGACAAACGGTGAACGTACGACTTCCTCCTCCCAAAGGAAACATACAATCATTTTCTAGTCTAGATATTGTTCAAGATATTGTCAAGTGAGTTGGGTAGCGCACATTTCTGTAAATAACTATTTGATGTTAATAAACGCCCGGGTTACTTATTTTCATACATCTCCCTCACGTGTATAAAGAAAGTGAAACGCAATTCCCGTCGCAAAAAAGTAGTACTTTGGAGGAAACAGCCACACATATTTTAAGTGTCTCACCTTTATTTAATGTGTAAGAAAGAGCTGTAGCATTATGGCGATAAGTAATATATTTTTAACGCCTTTTTTTGCAGTCACGGTACCGTTACGCATCCATTGGAGACGGCAAAGTCGCACGTTTTGGAAGTGATTTGCGCCAAATTCTGGCTCAACCATCACTAAGTTAGATTGAGAGCAACAACCGTGTTTGAGCAAGAATGTTTTCACAACTTCTAGACTCAAAACTATTTAAAGGAATCTGAAACTTTTCTTTATAAAGGTTAGCTTAGAATTAATCCCTTTTAATACGAGTATATACTGTGGTTAAAATATACATACACAATTAGTTTAATTACCACTAGAAGTACGAACCCAAATATGTAGTGCAATGTTTTTTCCAGTTTAGAAATCGATAAGCAATATAATATTGAAATTTTGATGCAAGTATCAATTTCTTAATGTGGAATTAATTCAAGAAAGTTTTTCGTGTAAATAATTTTGTCTCATTTTGATTTTTAAAAACTATTTATTTCTTTGAGTTACATATTGAATTAATCCTGAAAGAATGGAGTGATAAGGTAAAAAAAAATGTAGGTACAATTATTTTCGAATATCTCATGTCGTTGTTTGAATAATGTTGTCATATATAATAATAATGCATCATATTTTTGAATAAATTCATCTATGTGTCATTAAGTGAATTATCTATGCTTAAGTAATCATATTATATTATCTATGCATTTAGATTATTGTAGGTTGTCCGAGCATAGACTATAGATTCTCAAATAAAAGATATAATATACCGGTTTAAGTGACCGAGTGGCAAAGAGCTATGGCCAGGCGTCACGGTTTCAATCCTCTGCTAGCTGAGTCCTCCATCAATGCACAAACAATATTTTCCCAATACAATGATCTGAGTAGGAAGAATTCATATATTGTCACGTTATTTGTAATCTGGTAATGTTTGTCCTGCTCTTAGGTCAAATGGTGAGCATTAAATAAATGGATATCAATTAATTGCAGCTAACTATCAATTCTGACAAGCTGTTTTGAGAAGGGCACCAAGTGCCACTTTTTGTTTACCGGTATATCTCTATCTCTAAAGATTATAAATTAAAGTCCTCCGCTGCGTCTGCTTTTGTGTAAATTGGTTGAAATATATAATATATAAAGGAGAATGTCTGTATGTGGTGGACGAGCGGTATGGATTTAATTTGTATGCAAATCTACAGTTTTATGCCGAGGTTGATGAAATTTTGCACGTATTTGATTTTGACCCCCTCCTGATACTACTGATACGTACTGATACTACATACTAATCTTGTTCCGTATGAATGAATGAACACATACATAAGAGTCCCATAATTTCAATACCCGCTATATCCGATTTTTTGACAAAATGATCTGAGTACGACATCTTGTTCACATTTTTGCGAGGAACAAGACTAATCTAAAATTGAGTTTCAAAACCTCATTTATCATGACCAAAAACCTATTAAAACTGCGAGTGAGAAACAAAACCCGCTATATCATTCAAGAAGTTACTTTCAAAACCCGTTTTATCGGAATTCAACCAATCACAAGCAGTTATTTTGCCAAGATGGCGGGTGTAGAAACACGCCCCTCAGGAGTTGAGGGGCGTGTCTTTGAGTTTCAAAAACCTCTATATTCCAGATAAAATCATGAAGTGAGTATCAAAATCCTCAATATCCATTTTATTTATCCAAATTACTTAAATATTTCTAGACATACATTGAAAAATGAACACTTTTCGAATGTATATTACTCCAATTCATTATATAAAAAAATAAAATGCAATTTTTTATTTACGCTACAGATGTGACAGTTTTTTTGCAGTTTTCTCCGAATCAGTGAAAGTTGATATAGTGGATATAGAAATTGAACGACTCAGGTGATATTTTTAACCTTTTTGAATGGGCCTTTATTTTACACAAGCGGACCCGGCCACACGTTGCTCTGGCTAACGAAACACAACACCAGGCCATTACCCAACCTTTATAATCAACGCCATCTGTTAAATCAAATCCACACCGCCTGCATGCCAGCCCTCTGCCCGCTTGCTGGCCCACTCCCTTTATTTATATATTTTAACCAATTTACACAAAACCTTGACAAATTATATACCTTAATACATATTGTATACCTTAAAGACCTTCCTCATGAATCACTCTATCTATCGGTGAAAACTGCATGAAAATCCATTGCATAGTTTAAAAGATCTAAGCACACAGACAGCGGGAGCGACTTCATTTTATACTATGTAAAGATGAATCAAAATGACATGAGTATTATGCCTCATTTTAAATTTTTGTGCGTGAAAGTGTAGTAATTTTAAAGAAATTGCGCCTAAATGAAGTGCGTCAGAGTATCTCTTGAATGAGCTTATTTTGTATATTGACAGAATGCTCACTTGCAGCAACTTCTGCAGCGCCGCCTAAATGTTAAAACTGTTTAAAAACACCCCGTCAGACCTCCAAAAGGCTCATAAAGGGGCGCTGTCGCCCTGGTAAAGAATAACGGTTGTAAATGTAATGGAAAGAAAGGCTACAACGAAGCTCTCAGTAACAGGACAGTTATTATTTGAGTTAATAATCTCTGCAAGGAAAGTCAACCTTTTTAGCCAGCGTTTATTGGAATGTCTGATACATCTCCAAGGGTAATAAACCAGCTAATGCCTGGCATTTACTTGATTTTCTGATGATAAGGATTTACGTTTACCTCTCCAGAGGTAGAGAGCTAGCTAAAACCTGACATTGTTTATATTTATATCTCCAATGATATTAGTTTATATCTCTTAGGGCAGGGATGGCGAACCTTTACGTATCAACGTGCCATTTTTCTAAAGAAATGTTTAACCTCTTGTTTGCCGGAGTAGGCCAGCAAAAAGCTCCACCAATTACGACGCGGCATCCGGCGGCAGAAATGACACTCGTGTCCAGCGATTCTGACACTGTCCTTTACAAATTCGTAGGGTCAAAGGGTCAAACTCGTAGATAAACATATTTTTCCCGCGCATGCGCAAGAACTGCGCACATTCCCGCGCTCCGGTAAATTATTAATATAAATTATTTGGAGTGACTAGGCGCATTGCAGGTTTCGCTATGGTAAACGGCGATAATAGAGCAAGCGATTCTGACCTTGTTCTTCATACACTTTCTTTATACATAAGGGTCAAAATCGCGTGTAAAATCTCATGACACACCGGTGTACGAGCGGCAAACGAGGGGTTAATGAGGTCATTGACGTGCCATCAAATAATTTTGACTTTGTGATTATTGGGAAAATAATAATAATAAATGCTTACCATCAATTAAAAACTCTTTATTTTCAACAAAAAATAGGAACATTTTGCATTATTCGCATAATTTAAATAAAAGTAAAATTAGTGTGACTTCTGTTGTTGCAGGTTAGATGACAAATAACATATGTTAGGGTTGTAAGATGTTACTTTTAGCAGAATGCATGCTGAACTGGACTCATCTGTCAGACGGTTTCTAACCGAGTCTTTAATGTTATTCATCTCTGAAAATAATGACTCCGCAGGCATAGGTTGATTAAATTGATTAAACAATTAAATTGTCTGGTAACGCATTCCATATTTCCAAAATTTTGTTATTAGCATTTTCACTTATATTACCTGTCAATCTTTCTGTTTCAATTAATTCTAACTCTCTCCTTGTTTCAACAAATTTTTGAATCCATATTGAACTAAATTGGAAATCAATCAGCTGCATTTCAAATTCATCCACCTCGCGCACCGCACCGTACCCCGCGTATCGCAGCCCGCGCACTGTAGCATAGGGATCACTCGGGTTCGCTCGTTCACCTACTATAACACTTCAAACTTTTTTCGTAGTGCATAATAAATTTTGTGATCACTGATCAGTGACGTGCCCAATATATTGTGTCGCGTGCCATTAATGGCACGCGTGCCGTTGGTTCGCCATCCCTGTCTTAGGGTAATCGACCAGCTAATGCCTGGCATTTCTTGCACTTTCTAGTTACTGGGATTGTCACCTTTTAAGATTAGTCTACGCTCGGACAAAACTGGTTTACTGTTTATATATATTGTAAGCTATCACTCTTGAATACATAAAAGGACTGACCAATCTATTTTACTTCTAAAGGAATGTCTTGCCTCTGTAAACATTGTCTTTATATTATTATCATTGTGTTTTTGAAACTCTTTTTACAAAGATCTAATTTGTTTTTTCTAACCTATTGTGTAAGAGTAGCACTATTAATTTAAGAATTATGTAAACAAACTATGCCAAGGTTATTTTTATCAAAGTTTAAGCTTTTAGTGTTATTAAGGTGGAACCAGAAAATTATTTAAAAAGGCAAATATTTCAACATTTTAAACTGAGCCATTTTAATGGACAAACAATGTTAGAATTGGAAAAATGCCCTCCACAATTAGTGACAAAATTCTTATATTACGAATTATGTGATTCGTTTGAAGATCTAAGCTATACGCTATAAAAAATCGAATGTACAACTCCGTTACGTTAATATAAATACATTTTTAATGTTTTATTTTGTAATAGATAAATACACTGAAACCTTTAACTATTGTTTTTTAAGGGTCAATGAAAGAAGGAATCTAAAAATAAACTCTTCGTATAGCATCCCCAAAGATGAGGGGTATTATTTTCCTCAGGGCCTCCTATATGGAGCTAATGTAAACAAAAAGATGTTCATTGTAAGGAATTTAGCGAACAATATTCATTTGAGATTAAAACATGAAAATTAATATAAAAATGTATTTTTGTTATGATAATGAGCTGAATTTTCATTTTATTTAAATTTCTAGTTTAGATCTTTGGTTGAATCTTGGAATTCACAATTACGAACAAGAATTTTGTTCACATGAATATATTTAATTTAATGCATGCTGAAGAAGTACAATTATGCTACCTATTTAATATTTATTAATTCTTTGCCATTGAAGTGTTTAATTTAGGTTAATTGACCGAATATGACTATTGTAGTCAAAAACAATCAGTCAGTTTGATTTGTATACTGCTCAGAAGTTTGTTAAGTTTATATTTTAAGGTTGTGTGGAGGTTCACATATGCATTTCAGCAAATTTTATGAATTAATAGGTCAGGTAGGCCTCATACGTCATATATATGTCTGGTAATGTTATATTAAAAAACAAGCTTATGGGTTCGAGTCGTTAACTGTTAAAACAATTTTTATTAGAAACCACTGAAAAAATAAGATATTGCTGCAGTTGCGATTTGAAGTCAAGATCTTCTGTTATCCTGGTTGCTGCTCTAACCACTGAGTTATATTGGGAATCTTTAAATCCACTGTTTCTCAATATATATTGATCGTCTAATTGATTAGTCAGACGTCTCCAAATACTAAGTTTTGAGATAACGAGTAAAGCAATATTTATTGTATTGTTGTATTGCTCACCATAAAACAAATATTATTTACACACGTCTGTGTTTTACGTATTAAATATGTAATAAAATAACATCGGGAGGCCTAATGGTCCGGTACATTAGTATGACATTTTGAAATATTCTACTAGTGACCCAGAAAATATCAATATTTTGTTAAATTAACTTTCAAGTTTTTGTGCATTATAATTGATTTGTCGGCGTTTTTGAGCAACCTGAGTATTGTACCAGATGGATGGTACACTTTTCCATATATATACATAACTGCATACTCATCTCAAATTTAGATTTTTCAGAGATGTCTGCCTAATCAACTGGACGATCGATGTGGTGTTTTAACATTATATTTTAATAGTGCATTTATTAACTGCATTGCCGCTAAGTTCGGGGTGTTGCAAATTGCATCAACCAACGATCAGTGCCGTTATGTTTTTTTGACACTTCAGTAACGGTTAAATGTTGTTAACAGTTAAATTCTCGGCCCGTTGAAGCCATTCATAAAATTGCAATCAGCTGATAAGCTTAACAACATCATAGTTGTGCTTGGTTGGTAACATTTTGATCAAAAATTAAAACGTGCCGTGAACCAGCGTTCCACAGGATAAGTGTAAAAAATTCAAAGATTGTCTATGTAAGCCTCGAAAAATACCCCAAGTGGTGATGCCATAGTTTGACATTAAAAATTTAAACAGTTGATTTGTGTGGGATGAACATTAATAAATTAATAAATAAAATTAGTTGAAATGTGGATTGGAACTTGCGTCGCTCCGGTAAAACTGTTCTAATAATAATTAGCACATTGTTTAATCGGAGTGACATTATTTATTATTAATTGTTTTGTGTTTAGCGCCATCTTCGTTTAAGTAAATGCTGCGAGCGGCATCAACAAATTATTCGTTGAAGTCATTTATCGAGTTGCTGGTCAATACTGATAATTACTGTTATATAAATTAAACGTATTTCAATACAAATAGGATTATGTGTGAATGGTGGTCGTATGTTAGCATAGGTTTACTTGTCAATCACACGTAAACATGGATATTTATTGGATCATTATCAATCTATATATATATATATAAATAATACAAATCTACAGTTTTATTCAGAAATCTATGATATTTGACCTTTATAACAAGAGGAAAATGACTGTCTACAACACCACTGTCTTTTGAAAAGCCACCCCCATCTACTTTTCCTAATCTTTAGCACAATTTTGATACTTCTTGATGAAATTTTGCACACTTGTCCTTCAAAATAACATTCTGATTTTGAAAAACTCTACATACAGCCCGGGCAATGCCGGAGAGACTTTAGCTAGTTTATTTATAATACCCGAGTCAAATTGTTTAACGCTATTTTAAATTAATACAATTATGATGTACCCTGCCATCTTCAGGGCAATATTAAAACTTAATTTAATCAGTTGAGAAAATTTGACACATTTACGGGTCAAACAGCTGATTATTGTTAGAGTAAATTTGACCCTTTTAGGGGCCAGCTCGTCAGGTCTCATAAAAATCGTTGTCTCCCTTACTATCATGACGAGAAATGTGATCTAAGCAGTGTTAGAAAGAGAAAACACTGCGCTACAATTTGAGTTCCATAGATATCTTCCAAAAAAATAAATTATTCGGATTTATGAAGTCAAACTTCCACCAGAACAATGTAAGGCGAAAATTTTTAATGTTTGCACTCAAAATTTTAATATTTCAAAAATAACTTGCTTACTTCTTAATAATACAATTTGAAAGCGTATTTAATCGCCTTTCAAAAACAGTTTTTGGATATGTTCAGAAATATTCAAATTATTTTGATTTTTTTGGAATGCGGAAATACTCAAGAATTTGTCGGCCATCAGTGGCGGTCCTTCCCTTGGGACAATTGGTCAAAAACCTCCCAAAATTATAAGATGACAGTAAAACAATATTATTATGAAATATTAAGCAAATCAAAACAACTGGTATTATTCTAATGTATTTGAAATGTACCGCGAGAGAAAGCCGGCATCGGCAAGCAGTGACATCTAACATCTTAAATGGAAGCTTCCTTTCCCACGCACTGCGATTGGCTGGGTCAAATTATGAAATGCCCTGGTATCATATCTTCTCTCTCTTTACGCACTACACAATAAATAGGATGGCACTAAGTCCCTTTTTAAAAAGTTTTCGGTTTCTGAAGACGGTTTGGGTCAGAGCCGTGAGGGAGAGAGAGCATGCTGAATATCATTCGTCTGAAAGAGATGGTTTGATAAACGTAGGTTGATTTCGCATATTTTCTTGTCGCATGAAATAATTTACTATATTAAACGTAATTTGACGTATGTGGGTGAATTTGACTCTAAAACTCGTGAGGTTCCTACAAATGAATATTGTTATATTTAATATGACATTGTATCGTAGGTAATATCATTTTTTTAAATGACCTTCCACTTCTGGACCCCTAGAGCCGCCTCTGCCGGCCATAGACATCTTTTTTATGAGCGGTATCAGTAATTTAATCTCAAATCTACAGGGGTTAACATACAATATTGACAGATATACATAATATTTAGGTGTTGTAGTAGAAGGAAAAGCAAGGGGAAAGGTTAGTGGCCGCATTGACAAGTGCATCGGGTTTCCACCCAGGAGTCTTCGGTTCATCTAAATTAATTCCTCTGCTATAATAGTTCTCCATCATTTCACAAGCATCGTTTTCCTCTTATAATGATGATATTAGGAGTTTTCAAATATTGTCAGGTCATTCATAACCCGGGATGTTTTGTATTTCTTTTTCTTCTTTTTAAGTCCAATACATATTTTTTAGGTGTTGGATTGGGAGATGAAGTTACTAAACTTATACAGAATAATATTAATTTAACCCGTCTGCTTGGTTCAATATATTCCCACCTCACAATCCGGAAGTCTCAGTATCGCATGAAAATTCTGAAACCGTCACTTTGGGTCCAAATTGTAAAATATCTATGCAAGATAGCTCTCATATTTCAAAGACAATAATAAGCATTATTTCATTCTCTTTCTGGTTAAAAGAAAAAATACATATGTTTACATGAGAGGAAGAGAGATATGTAACTTTTAAAATGTAAGGTCGCTCGGGACGTTTTTGGTCTTATGAAAGTATAATGCGACTACGTGTTTTGGGATGTATTTATTCCTAAACAAGCAGACGGGTTAAAGAGGTTTACAGGAAAATCGTGTGGTTTACTAGGGAGAGGTTATGATTTATTTTTTCCCCCAAACCGGAACACCGAAAAAAAGGTAGATACATAATGATAATAATAAATCTGGACGACTTGTATAGCACTGTTTTTGAAAAAAATCGCCTCAAGAGCACTGTACAAAAGAGGCTAGATTTCAATTTATCTTGCAGCTACCAATCGCAAGGACGATTGGAATAAGTTTACATGTAAACGTCAGATCAACAAGTTCCTTTTCTCGTCAGATATCTTTTATCTATGGTCAGATACATTATGAATTGTATGCATAAGCGCAATGAAAATACCTACGTCTTCATTTACTAGTACTAAATTCTACTGCCAGGTATCATATTTATGCGCATTTTTTAAAATTCAATTGCGAGTTCCTTTTTTTTCGAAAATGGGACATTTTGGCGCCCCGAATCTGTGATCAGGGACACCGTGACACACTGCCTGAAAACGGGACTGTCCCGGTGAAAACGGGACGTCTGGTCACATTATCCATGGTTGACAAATGAGTCGGGTTCATGGGTTTAATTCCTCTGCTAGTCAAGTCCTCCATCATTGCAGAAGCAATATATTCCGCTTAAAAAGATAGTAAAAGGAGTTTATTAATAGTTTCAGGTTATTTGTAACGTTGTCTTTCTTTAAAAATTAAAAAAATTCCATTTAGGTATCCATGTTTATGTCAAAATAGAATTGTAAGTTGAATGTTGCCAGTAGGTAAATTACCCCTGTGATTGTGAATGTTGAATCATGTCCAAGCGGCACAAAAATCATTTCAATGTATATATTATATTAAAAACGTATTTTTAACATATGTAATTATAACCTAACTTATACCAAATTTTCCATCAGCGCCGCCATGATCCATAGACAAAAAAGTATTTAATTTTAAAATTTCTACCATGGCAATCAACTGAAGCATCAACGTTGCCACGATCTGCCGGCAAGAAAAAGTATTTAATTTTAATTTTCTACCCTGGCAATACATTTGAAAATATTGTCAGGTTTAGGCGGGAAATTAATATTTTTATCAATTATTGCTGTAAAAAATGTACGCTGAAATCATTTACGTTGTGTATTTACCTGTCAGTAATAAAAGGAGTTCTTTTATATAATAAATTTATTACCAGCATATTTTGGCAGCCATTTTTTTCCGAAATACTTAAGAATTTTTGTAAAACTCTTCTGTGTACTTTTATTCTGTAATTTTTAAACACAAAATTTTGTGCAAAACCAAAAAAACGAGATTCTAATTAAAAAACATTGGGTTTTAAAAGCGCTGTAGCTCGTGATGGAAACAACATTGGGGGCTGAAAATTGTTGAGTCGAACTAAGAAAACTTCATGCTGTGCAAATTTCAAGATGTCAGAACTCAACGTTCAAGAGTTTTTGTTGGTCCAGGAAAAAATTTGACGGTCAATTTGTGTGAAAACTAATGGATGCCGTTTTTGAAAATTATGAATCTAATAATTTATTGATTGTTTTAATATTACAGAATAAAAATTGTTTATAATTTTTTGAATTTTCATATTATTCTGCCATTTGTAAAGTCCGAATGGTGGAAAATACCAGCGAAGGTTTTTTTCGTTTTAATAAATTGAAATGTGTCAATAATAAGTTGTGAGTTTTATTTTAATAAATTGTACTTTTCTTTTCCATCTGCTTCCCCTCCTTCTGTCTCACAACATACCCCGATTGGGGTTGCCTTAGTACTGGTTTTGGGCAGTTGGAACTCTTGTGTGCAGAACAGAATAAAATTTATTTTTATATTGCTACAAGAGATCTGCTGGTACAGGCTGAATTTGGCTGACTGCCTAGTTCCCTTGAGCTGGCGTCATGCTTTTATAGCTATAATACTAACTGTGTTATCTATGCATAAAAAAAGACAATGAATTTATTACATTCGATTCTAATTATCAAAATTCTTGCTCTCTGTACAAATTCTTGCTCTGAGTAGAAAATATTTTAACTCGGGTTCGATCTAATAATTTTTTCAACTTCTCCATCACCAGTTTTGCATTTTACTCATAAAGTAAGGCCTAAATGTACCTACTAGATTAAAAATAAAACCCCCAAATTCATAATACCTCGGTCACATTATGAGCGACAAATATAAGAAACCAATGTGATTTGAATAAACAGGGTTACAACCAGTGGCGGCTCGTGACTTTTGGGTGTACTAGGGTGCTGATATTACAAAAAATGGCATTATTAATGTTGTTGTAGCCGAAAACAATTTTTTTTTTTTTTTTGAAAAATTAGTTTTTTGTATGAAAAATTTCAGGAAGTTTCAGTTTGGCCGTGCGCCGCACGGATTTCCTGAAAAATCTTCGTACAAAAACCGATTTTTGAAAAAAAAAAAAAAAATTTTTTTTCGCCTACGACAACATCCGTGATGCCATTTTTTTAGTAATAACACCCTAGCACACCCAAGAGTCACGAGCCGCCACTGGTTACAACACTAAAAGAAATAGAATGAACAAATATTGTAAGATGGAATGAACGAGTACTGCAAGATGGAGAGAAATGTAATGAACAAGAACATAAGAAAAAAAATTAAATGAAAAAGTATTTTCAGATGGAAAGAAATGGAATGAACTAGTAATATTGTATGATGGAAATAAATGGAATGAACTAGTAGTACTGTCAGATGGAAAGAAATGGAATGAACTATGTATGTAGTAGTATTGTCAGTTGGAAAGAACCAGTAATATCTTAAGATAGAAAGAAATGGAATGAACTAGTAGTAATGTCAGATGGAAAGAAATGGAATGAACTAGTAGTATTATCAAATGGAAAGAACTAGTAGTATTGTCAGATGGAAAGAAATGGAATGAACTAGTAGTATTGTCATATGGAAAGAAATGGAATGAACTAGTAGTATTGTCATATGGAAAGAAATGGAATGAACTAGTAACGTAAGATGGAAAGAAATGGAATGAACTAGTAGTAGTATTGAAAGTTTGAAAAAAATGGAATGAACAAGTATTGCAAATACTGGAAACAAATGAAATGAATAAGTACATATTGTCAGATGGAAAGAAATGGAATGAACCAGTAGTATTGTCAAATGGAATGAACTAGTAACGTAAGATGGAAAGAAATGGAATGAACTAGTAACGTAAGATGGAAAGATATGGAATGAACTAGTAGTAGTATTGAAAGTTTGAAAGAAATGGAATGAACTAGTAACGTAAGATGGAAAGAAATGGAATGAACTAGTAGTAGTATTGAAAGTTTGAAAAAAATGGAATGAACAAGTATTGCAAATACTGGAAACAAATGAAATAAACAAGTACATATTGTCAGATGGAAAGAAATGGAATGAACCAGTAGTATTGTCAAATGGAAAGAAATGGAATGAACTAGTAACGTAAGATGATAAGAAATGGAATGAACTAGTAACGTAAGATGGAAAGATATGGAATGAACTAGTAGTAGTATTGAAAGTTTGAAAGAAATGGAATGAACTAGTAGTATTGTAAGATGGAAAGAAATGGAATGAACAAGTATTGCAAGTACTGGAAACAAATGAAAAAAATAAGTACATATTGTCAGATGGAAAGAAATGAAATGAACCAGTAGTATTGTCAAATGGAAAGAAATGGAATTAACTAGTAACGTAAGATGGAAAAAAATGGAATGAACTACTAACGTAAGATGGAAAGACATGGAATGAACTAGTAGTAGTATTGAAAGTTTGAAAGAAATGGAATGAACTAGTAGTATTGTAAGATGGAAAGAAATGGAATGAGCTAGTACATATTGCAAGATGGAAAGTGGTAAAAGTCAAAATGAAAGACAGATTTGTAAATTTTATCATAATTTTTATTTCCATACCGGCCTCGGACGAAAACAAATAATAATTACACATCATTATTTAAATATTACATTCATTACACAATGGAAAAATCTACAATAGAAATCATAAATTGACTAAAGTAACGATCCCATTAAACTATACATTACTGTTGTACCAGTGGCGATCTTCACAAAATCGACGATTAACTAAACAAAAATTATTCAGGCAATGCAATTTTTGCATTAAATTATTATAAAAAAATAAATAAATACAGTTGGTGCCGCTTAGATGTAAATTACTTCATTAAAGATTGCAAATATTTCTGAAAAATCGTGCGAAATTCATGCGCACTGCGAGGAACAACACAAAACGGTAATAAAAAATACTGTATTTCGATTAAAATTTATAACTGTTTCAAAATTCAAAATTACCGATTGAGTTGGAAAGTAGCGTCACGAAGATTGCAAGATTTTTCATTGCGTTGTTACGGTTGAAGCAGATTGATGTTTGGATTGAAGTGGGAGCGCACTGGTAACGACGTCGAGGGGGGGGGAGTGGGGGCTTACTTCCATCGGTTGTTCTCGTAGTCCCACTTGGAGGACAGACCTAGGATGGGGTTGACCTCGAGGTCCAGCATCCTCTTGAGTTGAGCCTTCTGGTGCTCTTCATCGAAGGTAATGGTCAAAGGTGGGTACACTGAAATAATTAAAAAAAAAAACATTTATTCCAAAGTTGTAGAAAAGAATATATGATGTAAATGTGAATGGTAGAAGAAGTCGGGGACGCCCGAGGAAGACATGGCACGATCAAGTGAATCAGATACTTGAGATGGGCCATGTCAAAAGTCAGAATAATAGAAGAGTATGTACGAATGTGAGTGAGGCAAAGAGTGTGTGCCAAGACCGAGTTGTTTGGCGGTCCGTCCTCTCTGCCTACTCCTTCGGGGAAACGGCGTGATGGTTAGTTAGTTTTGTAGAAAAGAATTTCAATTTGGGAGGTGGAAATGGAAAACGTCACTTTATTGGATTACCAACACCTCTGCCATAGGTCACTCCAAGTGGTTTGTTACGTTTGGTGACTTAGTAGAGATGCCTGAGTTAATGGGGTGAGGTTTGAGATGCGTCTGCCCACCAATTGCATGGCAGGCCAAATCGGGAGAGACTGGTTGAGGGAGACCTTTTGACCTCTTTAACAGGACTCTCTCGGAACATCGCCTTGCACTGCAGTGGGAGGGATAGATTCATAAGTCCGTCACTTCTGGACACACTGGCCCCCAGATTCCTCTCCACCCATCAAACCTTTTTATTTTCTAGAACTTCCTCTCCTAAAAAGACCCTCCACACAGCATCCCCAAAGATGAAATAGGCCCTGAAAGGAATTATTTTCCCAGGGTGTGTGAAAGCAATGTAAGAAAAAAAAACAGAGTGTGCAATTCTGACGCGGTAGAAGTGAAACCTTCAGAAAACTAAAGTAGAGAAGAGTGGGGAGGCTACGAAGCACGGCGCAAAGAGGAGACCGATAGGTTATGAAGCACCGCACAAAGAGAAGACCTAATATACTATCTCATTCTCTCACTACTAGCTAAATCCTATAGATGTATGTGTTTGTCTCTTTTAAGTGTCGCTATTTTTAGTTTCATCGAGTTTCAAATCACAACGGTGCTAAAGAAGTTTTCAGTTCAAAAAGTTCACCATTTAGAATGAAATGTTGCTTGAAATGGTTTTAACCATGTTTGGTGACCAGAATATCTAAGTAACTCCCAACCTTCTCCTCCAGCCTCATAATATACCCTCCTATTGGGAATGCTGTAGACCTGCTGACTGCAGACAGTTTTAATATCTTGTGCGGTATTCACATAAAAATAACCAAGAGTCCCAATTGCCCAAAAATAGTGGGACTATGTACGTACGGTAAAGTAAATTAAAGTTTATACATAGGATTAAAGATGGCTGTTTCCATGCAATATATGTACATAATATATGCAACCTGTTCTTGACAACTTGTTGCAATCCAAAATTAGCATATTTTCAGCAAACAACGTTGCCAAAAGTAACAGTTGGTGCTAATTTTTTATGTACATTGCATTATACAGGGTGTAACAGCATGTACCCGAAAGATTTTAACACAAGATTTTTGTGCATATTTGAGTAGAAATGAAGATGTCATTTTTCTGTCTTTGATTAAATTTTTTTCATTGAAGAAGAAGATAACAATAATAATTTAAACGAAAATACGAAAGAGAACAAGACACAGAAAAAAGACAATGGTCATAACTGGGACTCGAACCCAGACCTCTCGTCTAACCTTTCAATTAAAAACATTTTTCAATCACACGTCGCAACTGACTAGTCGGGTGCCTAGCAGATCACGTGATAAGCACTCCATCTCGTTCCAACAGCATGGTAACATATGAAACAGCGCTACCTTGTGATCCTGTTGCAAAATGTGTAAAAGTGTGATCAGTGGCGAGATTGAAAAATATATTATTTTATGTGAATACCTCACAAGAGTCTCAGTTGCTCCCTTCTGGAGCCAGTGACCCTAATCAGTGGCAGCCCGTGAATTTTGGGTGTGCTCATATTAAAAAAATGGCATTATTGATGTTGCGAAATTTTTTTTTTTTTTTTTTTAAATAAGTTTTTTGTATGAAAAATGCCATTTTGAATATTAGTATTAGCACCCCAGCACACCCAAAAGTCACGAGCCGCCACTGTCCCCAATTGAGGTATGTTGTGAGGAAGGCGGGGAAGTACCTGGCTATTCAGATCACGAAACATGGCTAGAGCCATATCAAGTTTCAATTCTGAATAGTGGTCTTACACCAGGGGGATACTAAGAGTAACTTTCACCCTGGAATGTGCCGCAAATATACTATATATTACTTTAAATTAATTGTGAAATAACACAAATTAATCAAATAAAATTTATTTGATCCCGCGACCTTCGGATTGTGAGTCAAGAGCCTTACCCCTCGACCACGGATACCGTCTTATTTGTTTTTGACAGAAAAGAATATGATCAGACAGCAAAATGATAACTACTTTTTTACTCAAAATATGTTCAGGAATTGCTGATTAAAATTCTTAAGGTATGTGCTGTCACACCTGTACATTATATTATTTTCTTAACCTTTCCTGGTCTGTAATGCGTAAATACTACACATTGCTTCTAATAACTTTTATATCTCTATAAATATAATGAATTCTGGGCTCAGATTTTAGGTATTCCTCCGTTATACATTTACACACTGAATTAAAAAATAATATTTTAAATAATTAGCAAATTTAATTCAAAATCAGAGATATTTTGTTAAATATCGGGAATAAACCACAAATACAATCAACCGTGTGCCAGTGTGGACCGTGATACGCGAAGAGTGTGCGGGGGGAGATGACACGCTATGTGACGTCTCGCTCTACTTTGCTATACGGGAACACGAGAAACAGAGACCGCCGTGTTGTGTTTCGACCGTCGATACCTACGATCGCGTAGTAGCTAAACATACATAGCTGTACGTATGTATTGGGTAGCAGCCCAGCGGCCAGCGCCTCAGTCGTTCGCGGGCAATCCTTTGAGATGGTCTCCTCGCCCGTTTTTTGAGCAACGGACGATGGTTTTTTCATGTTTTCAGCAATTAAATTACAATTATTATCACTTGAAACACAAATTACGAAAAACAAAAGCGATTAGCTATGAATGTTTATATATTTCCGATATAAAATCGATGATTTTAACACGTGAATTGATTACACAGCACCGGAGCGCGCGTATTTTTTTAGCACAGTAAGGGAAAGGTTAAGATATCTACTTTTAACATTTGTACTTGAGTTCAACAGCTCGACTGTGGAACGATTTGCCGGCCTCCGTGCTTCCTCCTTCCTACAACACGGGTCTCTTCAAGACCAATGTTCACTCCTTCCTCTTCTCGAAAGACTCGCCACACAGCACCTCAGCCTCCTGTGTGGAGTTAATGTAAATAAAATCAATGAGAATGAATGGGTTGGTTTGAACTCACCGAACAGCTTCAGTCCCATGAACAACCAGATGGAGAGGGACAGGATGCCGATGGCGTATCCAAAGACTCCCTTCCACTCTCCAGTGGGGGCCTCGAACTCGGCGAAGGTCTGGCAGAAAGAGGAGCGGTACAGGACTTTCTTCTCCTCCAGGGACAGCGCGTTCCAAGCTCCCTTTTCCTTCTCACGGAGAGCCTGAGAAGTAAACAAACATTACCTATTGGATTAGATCAGTTGGAACAGTGAACAGTTCATGTCTTGGTAAATATCCAGACACGCTGGACATCCTTAACCTCTTACTTGCCGGAGACGCGAGGATGCGCACAGAACAAATTTCGAAAAAAATATTTTTGAATGCGATTTTGACCCTTCTGTGTACAGAATTTGTATGAAGAACAAGGTCAGAATCGCTCGCGCCAACATCATTGATGATATAGCCACAAGTTTCATTCACCTGGCGACACCAGAATATTTTTAAACGATTTATCTGTGAAATCGAAATGTCAAATTTGCCGCAATTCAAACTGTCAAAGTCCGATGCGTGATACTTGACAAAAACATCGTAAAACCTATCAATTTACCAAATTAATGCAAATAATGTTGTTTTGATACATAGTTTATTGTTCTAGGAATGCGTTTCGTTAAATAAAATACATGATAAAAAAAAAAAAAAAATCGAAAATCCGCGGCCGTAGTTGTCACTGTTATGGACTGTAGCCGACTTCATGGGATACCAACATGAAATACCGCGAATCACAAACCATGTTACACAAACCTAGCGTAGCCGCTGAACTAATTGAAAACTGGGATGTTTTTCTTGCCTTGACGCGAGTAGGCGTTATAAAGGGGCACATTCTTTTGTATCACAAACCATGTTACACAAACAAATTTCATAATTACGCGCCTTATCCCACGAAGTCGGCTACAGTCGTATGAGCTCTTGCTAATTTATCAAGGATACCAACATAACAGTGACATTTACGGCCGCGGAATTTCGCTGGGTCGGCTCGCGAAGTGAATTTTGGTTTTATGCAATTGAAAATTAAAATGCATTATTTTCCGCCGCCCCAAAGCCAAAAAGTTTCCTTTAATAGTAATTAAGGCGAATCTAAAGTTTTTTTCTAAAAATTATTCATAATAAGCGTGGCCAGTCCGAACCGATATTTACCAAAAAAATCACCATGCTTTATATTCAAATCTAAAAGCTAACAACAAAAAAGAAGTAAAATGTAAACCTTTATGAAATTAAAGTTTCAGATTGCAATTTGAAAAAAATTTATGAAATTTTGAGAATTTTTTATAAATTAGTTTTTCATGAAACGACAAGAAATGTGAGGTGACCATAACGTTTATAAAACGTCTACGAAAATATGTATGTATTTTTTTTTTCATTAACTATTAGAAAAAAGTAAGGTAAGCCTGCCATATGCTTGCAAGCAAAATTTTCATATTTCAAAAATTACACGTTTATTTGGATTTATAAAATTTGAAAACATATTTAAATCACCCTTCAAAAAAATTTCTAGTTTTCGGATGCGTTTAGAAATATTCCGTTTATTTGGATTTTATTACAGAGTGGAAGTTTTATGACCTTCCCTTTGACATAACAGGCCAGAGGAGCGATTCTGTATCTTTTGTAGACATGGGAAAAATCCCATACGGAATCGGCTGTCAAATTTGTGTGATTTTCTATGACTTTCAATTGCTTTTTCTATGGGTGATGAACCAATGACAGCCACTGCCAATTTTAACTAGTTAAAAACGTGAATCTTTCCTATGAGGTTAAAAAAAAAAATATTTTTTTTTTATATGAATACCGCACAAGAGTCCCAACTGCTCCCATCTGAAACCAGTGAGACTATGACATCCCCAATCGGGGTATGTTGTGAGGCTGAAGGTAGTGGGGACGGGAAGGAGATAGGGAAGAGGAAGGTGGGGAAGTACCTGGCTATTCAGATCTGGTCACCAAACACGGCTAATGCCATTCAAGCAACGTTTCAATTCTGAATGGTGATTTTACACCAGGGCGATACTGAGAGTTTCTTCCACTCTGGAACGTGCCGCAAATAATATACTATATATTATTTTAAATGAATAAATTGTGAAATAACACAAATTAATCAAATAAAATTTATTTGCCACGCCGGGATTCAATCTCGCAACCTTCGGTGTGCGAGTCAAGAGCCTTACCGCTGGACTAAGCCGGCCGTCAATAATAATAAGATTTAACGCTATTTGTTCATGCCATGTTTTGAAATATTATGAAAAAAGGCTAGATTTTTCTTCATTTTTAATACTAAAACAGAGGGGTTGGTTGGGTTACCTTAATGTCGGGGGTGTCCTCTCGGAAGCGAATGGCGGGCATGGGGAAGTCGGAGCGATCCACATAGTTGCAGCCCCCATTGACTCCGTAGCCCACCACCTCGCGGGCACCGATGCGCGATGTCCCGTGCGTGCCGGCCGCGCCCAGCGGCGTGCGCAACGCCAACAGCAATCTGTTGCCGAGGAGTTTGGACATTGTGACTGAAAAAGAATACAGGCAAAAGTGAGACACCTGCCAATAAGGACTCTAAGATCGATTAGATTATATAGCCACTTCTGGCCACAAGTTCTAGTCTAAGCTGAGTAAGACTCTATACAAATCTCAAGCATGCCCAACAATCGAATTTGGGAGCAACCTCTGGGCTGGAGCCCCAAAACACTTGATAAACCTACTTGATTCTGTGCAAAGGAAGGCAGTCCATCTGATTGACGTTGTTAACAGAGCAATTGCCATCTATAATGCTCAGACGCAATGTTGGCATGCTGAGTCTGTTTTACAAGTATTTTTATGGAGCCCTAAAGAGCTAGCAGCATTGATCCCGATGCACGTGCATGAAACTCGACAGAGACGAGCGGAACACCTGTTTATAGTTGAAGTTGGCTTCATGAAACCTCAGGTCACTATCTGACAGTCAAGTAGGCGTGCTATAGCCAGACTCTTGCTATTCGGAGAAAGGATGTGTTTTATTAGTAGTTCAATAGTGTTCGTTAGTGGCTTGCCACGCCGCATTTGCCTCCCACACCTCGCTTCATTCTTAACAATGCTAGGGAACATTACTACTTTTGATTTTGGTCCAACTATAATAGGGATTTCAATTAACATAGACTAATTCCAATAATTACTTATGACACTATTTAAACTTTGATTTTCCACAATCTAACCACCACCATTAACATACTTAAAATCATACCATTTCATCATAGAGGTAGGCAGAGAGGGTCAAACACCACACAATTCTGTTTTGGCACACTCCTTGCTAATCTCCATACATCGACCATAGAAACATCCAAAGTTTATACCCCCGGTATCAAAAACAACTGAGCAAAATTGTCAAGCAGCATCTTGCAAAGACAATTTATTTTTGCATTGCAAAAATAATCCGAAAATGAACAGCACTGCAATATTACCTGGGTCCCTTGTTTATTTTACTATTTCCTGTTTCTTCAAACGACCTTCAGCGTTCAAATCAAAGAAAAATATAGGACTAAAAACGGTAAATATCGGTTCGGACTGGCCACGCTTATTACGAATAATTTTTAGAAAAAGACTTTAGATTCGCCTTAATTACTATTAAAGGAAACTTTTTGGCTTTGGGGCGGCGGAAAATAATTGCATTTTAATTTTCAATTGCATAAAACCAAAATTCACTTCGCGAACCGACCCAGCGAAATTCCGCGGCCGTAAATGTCACTGTTATGTTGGTATCCTTGATAAATTAGCAAGAGCTTATACGACTGTAGCCGACTTCATGGGATAAGGTGCGTAATTATGAAATTTGTCTAGCGGGCTTGTTTGTGTAACATGGTTTGTGATACAAAAGAATGTGCCCCTTTATAACGCCTACTCGCGTCAAGGCAAGAAAAACATCCCAGTTTTCAATTAGTTCAGCGGCTACGCTAGGTTTGTGATTCGCGGTATTTCATGTAGGTATCCCATGAAGTCGGCTACAGTACATAACAGTGACAGCTACGGCCGCGGATTTTCGCTGCGTCGGTTCGCGAAGTGAATTTTGGTTTTATGCAATTGAAAATTAAAATGCATTATTTTCCGCCGCCCCTAAGCCAAAAAGTTTCCTTTTATAGTAATTAAAGCGAATCTAAAGTTTTTTTCTAAAAATTATTCGTAATAAGCGTGGCCAGTCCGAACCGATAATTACCCTAAAAACGAATAATCCTTATTATTTGAGATATGGAGCAGCTGATGGATAATAATTTTTAGTATGAAATCAATAACCCAAAACGAACGAGGTGTCAAAAACTGTACTTCATAAAATAAGGATTATTTTATGTCGTTAAGCTTAGAATTCTTCTAGTTATGTGTATTACAGATAGATAAATGGGCAAAGATAGTGAAAACCATATCAATACATCACATTGATAAGACAGAACGTCGCGGCAGATTATGTAATATCGTAAAAAGATTTGACGTTTAAAATATTACGCACTGTCTGAAAAATAATGAATTTACCCGAATATGCAAGCCTGATTAATAGAAAATCATTTGAATTATCGATTCGTGCAGATATTTAACATGTAATTCCCGAGTCGAAGGACATAACCTAACGAAAAGTTACCTAACATGATTTTCTACGTCAAATTTGTTAGGATGTATTTATTGTTAGATACTAAAGGAATAACGTGATTCTCAAATAATTAGGGAAAAACAAAGAAATATTTATGGAATTACTTACATGGGAGTAAATATAACTAAATAAAAAGGTCTAGACAACTCACCTTCAAATTCAGAAAAACTAGTAAAGATGGCTGACAATTTTTTTGGACTAATCTGTCTATGAAATATAAATTCTATGGTCTATGGATACGAACAGGGCTGCCATATGAGAATATTAGACTAGGAGTAGGTACAAAAGTTTTTTTAGTGGAAAATTAGAACAGTGGTTCTCAACCTGGGTTCGATCGAACCCCAGGGGTTCGGTGAGTCAGTCTCGCGGGTTCGGCGAAGGTCAAGATCAACATCAGAAGTCACACTGATTTGCAGTAAATATTCAATATTATGTTTTTTGTTTGTGTTAAGATCATGTTTTAATGGTTTTGTTCTTTGTTCTTAATGGTTTTGTTCATTTTGTGCACCTACTAATAAATATATACCTATGTTTTGAATAAAAAAAAATAAAAAAATAGAATTAAGAAGGGTTCGGTGAATGCGCGGTTCCATTCCAACTCAGAATCAAGTCAACTCAACACCTCTTTAAAAAGTCATTAAAAGCTAGGAAAAAATCATTTTAACCTAGCCGGTAACCCTAACCTAACGTAACCTACTTAACCATTTTTTAATATCCTAATCATCACTCTTAATGACCTTTCGGAAGTGGTTCTGAGTTGGTTTCATTCTGAGTTGGCCGGCCACCGAAAGCGCATATGAAACTGGTGGGGGTCAGTACCTCCAACAAGGAAAAACCACTGGATTAGATGAGATTTTCTATTGTTATTTCTACCTAGAGTGTTTCCAGATGAAAGTTTTTTGTTGTTGTTTTTACCATGTTGGCTTGGTTTTTTGGGTCATTTATATAATATTTACACCATCACAATCTCTCGAAGCCAGAGTAAAGTTAACCTCTCAAAAACTGGGTGTACTGTACAGGGCCCGCAGATTCTTTAATAGCACAAAACTGCTAACCCTGAACAAATCACAAGTATGCCCCACGGTTGAATTTGGCAGCCACCTCTGGTCTGGAGCTCCAAAATGCCTGGAAAATACCCTCGACTCAGTGCAGCAATGGGCGGCTCGTTTGATAAATTCTCCCATCATAACAGACTGATTGCAATCCTTAAAGCACAGGCGTCGGGTGGGAATACTATCCTTGTTCTACCAGTATTACAATGGAAGATGCTCCAAGGAACTAGCGTCATTGATCACTTCGGCACCGGTGCATAGTCGGGAAACACGCCAAACGCGTGCCCAAAATTTGTACACGGTTGACATTTGTCACATGAGAACGGGTCGCTTCTTCGACTCGTTCTTGTGTTCATCAGCTTGGCTGTGGAATGATTTCGTCGCTCTAGTTCGTTTTTGTTCAACAGACCGGAGAAGAGGAGACGGTTTTCTTTTATTATTTCAATGAAACATTATGATAGGTGTAAGATAAAGCTATTTCCGTAAAGGTAAAGGTCTCGTTAGTTTAAATAATTCTTAGTGAAGTGATTAACGATCATTTTTTCGACCTTATTATTAACTTTTAAGTGGAGTTTGAACAAAAATTAAAATGGTCTGTTGGACAAATAAGAACTCAGGCGACGATTTGCCGGCCTCTGTGTTCCCTCCTTCCTACAAAATGGGTATCTTCAAGACCAATGTTCATTCCTTCCTCTCATCAAAAATACCCTCCATATAGCATCTCAGATGACATAGGCCCTGAGGGAAATTATTTTCCTCAGGGCCTCCTGTGTGGAGTTAATGTAAAAAAAAATCACATCGAACAAGATATGTTTTTTTTACCAATAACCGAAAATATGAACATTTGATTGAGGAATCTAGTTTTTGACATTCAGTATAGTTTCACGATGTCTCTCTACCTAATTATTATTTTTGTTAATACATAATATTAATAATCAAATTATAATTATCATGCGCCTTTAACATATCATGTACCTTTAATAAGCACCTACACTAACTAATGTAAAATAATTGTAGTTGTGGGAGACTTTCTTCTCCCTTTTCTGATAGATTTAAAAAATAAATCCTAATTTTAAATTTAATATTATACTTAATTCAATTAAATATCGAGTTCTACAACTTAAACTTGATAACATTCAAAACATCGAATGATTTATTATTTGTGTGGTGTTTTTTTTTGTTGTCGTTCATAACTGTTATGTTTTCGTATTATCCAAAAGAAAATAATAAAATTATTGTTTTTTCATAAAGCAGGACAATTAAATAAGGAGCGTTATTTTCTTACTTAATTTTCCAATAAAAATCTTACGAAAAACAAGATTTTTTTGCATGTTCTTTTATCTTTCAAATCAAAGTTTTTTTTTCCTTACATGTTTTATATATTTATTTTTGGAACATGGCAACACCGCCTTCTACCTGTCAAACAAAAGTATTTTAAAATGTCAAAAACAAACCAACGAAAGCTAAAAATAGTAAATTGATTATTTTTTTGGCTGAGATTTTGAATTGAAAATTTTCCTTAAAAATATATGGCATGCATTTATTCGTAGTTTTCTAGCCGAGAACAAAAATGTCAATGTATAATGAATTTATTGATGTTGAACCTGGGTATGAAAAGACTTCGTAAGTTTGTATTTATATTTTCCATTGTTTAATGGTAATGTAGGCATATTGTGCAGATTTCCCCCGCACTCGCACACATTACTTTATTATTGTTTGCGTTTAAAAATATATCTTTTGTTAAGTTTAGATTTTAGATCTCATTTTACCGACAGCCCTCGTATTTATAATAAAATATATTAATGAATATTTTACAACTTAGTAATTACAGGCCTCTATCAAATGATCTCGTGAGGGAATTCATAGACATTTACCGAGAAAACCCGTGCTTATGGAAATTATCACATCCTGACCACAAGAACTTCCACTATAAGCACTTGGCACTCCTCAAGCTGCTGGACTGCATCAAAAAGGAAGAACCCGAAGCAGACCTGACAAGGGTCAAATTGAAAATAAACAACATAAGGACCTCCTTCAAAAGAGAAATGCGAAAAATAGAGAAAAGCAAAATGGTGGAAGGGGGAAAAGTGTATTCACCGAAGCTCTGGTACTTTGGGATGCTGTGGTTTATTCTGGACGCAGAGGTGGAGAATGATCAAATTCGTATGCAAGGACGTGAGACACAAAGTCGAGGAGATGATTTCAATACTAGTGCGAGCAGCGATACCAACAGAGACGATTCTTCCAGACTAAAGGAACGTAAGATTACCACAAGCGAAGTAAGTACATTATTTAGCCATACATCTTCTTAAGGCGCCGCTACCCGCGTTTCTACCGATTTCTTACATATCTCCCACATTTGAAGTTTTAAGCTCTTAAAAAAATATATGTTGTTTTTGAAGATAATGTCTAGATGCTGCCCATGCCGAAATGCAAATTATATGAAATTCCCTCGATAGAAAAAAATCGCAAAATATGCTCCCAAAATTATTATAAACATGTTTGTTTCAGTTATTTTACAAGTTATAGTTGTGAAAAAATTCATAATGTTTCTTTAAGTGATATTTAAGATACGTTCTACGAGATTTTTGCTCTATTTTAAACGAGTAGTGTTTTATTAAACATTTTCACAATTTTCGCATCGATTTTGACTCTTTAAATGTTAGCGCTCTCCTCTAACCTCTAACATTCGTAATTTCATATCTCTCCATCTTCTTTTTGAGCCCGGTTGCGGGCTCTTAACTCCTCACGCTAATTTGTTCAGTTTTCGGAACAACTCATGTAGGTCTCATAGAAATCATTGTGTCGCCTTTATTATCGAGGTAAGAAATATGATTTAAACCATAGGTTCTCAACGTGGGCGATAACGCCTCCCTGTGGGCGTTTGAGACTTTCAGGTGGGCGGTAGAAGACCTAGACAAAATTAGGGGGCGTTCAGATGGCACAGTGAGGGCGTGGGCAGGTAAAAAAAGTTATCTAAAAAAGACAAAAAACACTTAATACCAATAATCTAAAGTGTATTATCATTATTAAGAATTGACACTATTTCATGAATACAAGAATGAAGGAGGTAGCCATCAGGTACTTAAAATACAAATGAATTGCTTTTTTAACTTGCATACCAAAAGGTATAACGAATAGATAGATTTGCAACAATTGGTAATTAAAAAAATTGGGGGGCGCTAGACAAAAAAATATTCTCAAAGTGGGCGGCTTGCAAAATAAAATTGAGAACCTATGATCTAAACGATGTTAGTAAGAGAAAACACAAATCTAGAAGTTAATTGCAAAGTAATTAAAATAAAACCTTTATGAATTCAAAGTTTCCGACCGCAATTTGAAAAAAAATTATGAAACATTGAGATTTTTTTATTAATTATTTTTATATGAAACGACAAAAAAGTGAGTTGACGATAACGTTTATAATACATTTGTCCAATAAAATATGTATGTGTTTTTTTTTTTTCATTATCAGTAATTTTAGTCGGAATAAACGTAAGATGAGCCATTTTTAAAACATTTTTATGTTTGCATTAAAAATTTTTATATGTAAAAAATTATATGTTTATTTCGAATTATAAAATTTGAAAGCGTATTTCATCACCTTTCTAAAACAGTTTTTAGTTTTCAGATGCGTTCAGAAATACGGTATTTATTTGGATTTTATTGCGACGCCGAAATACTTTGACCTTACATAATATAGCCAAAGGGTGACGGTAGCTAAGCAGACCGTTTCCATTTCATTTCCATTTCCACGACTTTTGTTAGTAAAATTTCTTTATGTGTTTTTTTTTTAAATTACAGAGCAGTAAATCCGATCGCAGCAATACTCCTTCTCCGCCGAGGAGGCGTTCTCCCTCACCCAACCCGCTCGACATCAACACACGGAAATGCAGAAAGAATTGTGAGAAATCTGACAATGGGCTCTTATCCAATCATCAATCGATCCAACAATCTCTCCGTGGCAAATCGATACGAAACAAATCGTACAACACAAGCACCGTTGAAAATTCTGATGACGATGAATTTGATATCATTGGGAAAGTCGTGGCCACAAAGTTAAGAAAACTGCCCGAAAGAGAGAGAATTATAGCAGAGCGGTTGATTCACGATGTTTTATGCCAGGCGCAGTTGGATCGCATTACGCTTGATACTAATGTTTACACAAGATGTAAATGAAAATATTTTGATATTGAACGCTTACAATTCAGCTCTTCAGCTCTTTCTTACACATTAAATAATGAGTGAGACAAAAGATGAGACACCCGAAATACGTGTGAATGTTTACTCCAAAGTACTACTTTTTTTCCTTTGTGTTTCATTTTGTTTATACATGTGAGGGAGATGTATGATAATGATTGTATGATTCTTTTAGGGGGGTACAGACAGGGTGATGACGGCCGCAATGGTCTAAGGCAGGGGTCGGCAACCTGCGGCTCGCGAGCCACATGCGGCTCTTTGGATGTGAAGCTGCGGCTCTTTAGTTCCATTATTTATTTTAAGTTTATGTTGTGAATGTTATTATATTGGGAGAGACCAAAAACGGCACATAGAAAATTAAGGTCGTTTTCTGTTTCTACAGACCCTCTTGCGGAGTGCATATTAAAATCTCCGAGAACAATTACATTCTTTCCACCAATAACATCTACATTTCGTTGTGTTGTATAAAAAAATAATTTATATGTTTCAAAGTGAGATGCAGGTGGAAAATAAACTATACATATAAAAATTTGAATTTGAAAATTTGAAAAATTATTTATTTTATAAAAAAAAATATTTAAAAATCATTCTGAATCGATGAACGAGGATTATGCACCATTTCTATCTCTCAGCTACTTGTACTCGCTTTTCACCGCACCCCTCCTCCGTGACACGCGTCGTCACTGTCGTCAGTCCGTCGGAAGCTCTCGAATGACGCAGTCGTCGGATGTTTCTATGTAGGTTTTAATTCGCTTTCGATGCAAGACAGTTTGGCGTCTGCACCAGTGTTTTGGCTGTGACGTATAGTTTGTTGTTTCAAGTAGAAGAGCTAGAATCGAATTATCTTGTCAAAGGTATGTAGGTACGTACATATTTTTATTTTTATTTATTTTCATTCACAAAAAGATAAATAAATTACAAAAAAAGTTTATACAATAATTAATTACATAATATATGTATGCAATGTACCCCCATAAATAAGCAGGGCTTGTGTGTATGGGGGGTGTTATATATAATAATAATAAATAATAAAAAAAAACGAAGTAAAGGTAGGTAACATAATAAGGTAAGGTGTTGAAACGTTTTGCTTTGTGCTTGAATGAAATAAATACAATCCTCAATGAAAAAGACATTAATCACCCTGAATTAGAGAATGACAAATGCTTGCAAAATTTTTACTTTATGGTGGAATCTAAAACTGCAAGGAAAGGGAAACCCAGCCTATTTTTTGGTAGAAGAATTGGTTTGTTTCGAAGAAAAATTAATTATTTTCGCAGAAATAGAGCGGTAAATTACTTCATTTTCAATTTTTAAAGCAATATCGCGATAAAACCAGTGCAACTGTTGACACGAATTACTTCAGCACAGTTATAAAAAAAATTAAAGATGAATTTGCTGACACATTTCAGCAATTCAAAACCAACAAAAGCACTCTAGCATTCATAGTAAATCCTCTCAACACAAATAGTAACGAAATCCACATTGAGCTATTTGGAGTTGATTGGACAAATGCAATTGATCGATTTAAAAATCATGTATGCCATTGTTTCTTAACTGTATTGAAGGAATCACCCCCTTTACCATAGCAAAATTATCCATCCCCCTACCCCCCCCCCCCTCCCCCTCCTTCACCCCCCCCACCCCATAAAAAATTATTTATGCAAGTACTATTTATGGTTGGCAAGAAAAAAATTCGTGGCTCTTTAAAAGCTTTGAAATTTTGTAAATTGTAATTTTTGGCTCTTCCGACTCAAAAGGTTGCCGACCCCTGGTCTAGGGGCAAGGCTCTTGACTCATAATTCGAAGATTACGGGATCGAATACCGGCGTGGGCAAATAAATTTTATTTGATTAATTTATGTTATTTCACAATTAATTAATTTAACAATAATATATGGTATATTTGCGGCACGTTCCTGGGTGGAAGATGCTTTCAGTATCGCCCTGTAAGACCACAATTTAGAATTGAAACGTTGCTTGAAGAAGCTTTAGCCATGTTTGGTTACCAGATCTGAATTGTCAGGTATTTACCCACCTTCCTCTTCCCCATCTCCTTCTCCTCCCCATTACCCTTGAGCTTCACAACATACTCCAATTGAGGATGCCATAGTCCCACTGGCTCCAGACGAGAGTAGCTGGGACACTTGTGAGGGATTCATATAAAAAAAAAACACGTTCACCATCTCATTTTCGACTATTATTTAGTGTACAAGAAAGAGCTGCGGTATTAAAAGTTTAAGAACAAATGCAAAACCATCGGCGCATTGACATTTGATATTTTTGAATTTTTGGAATTCACTCACACTTCAATATTATGCTTGTAACTATATTCCATACATTAAAAATTATTGTCACGGCTAGTAGTATTGTAGGGGTCTACGAAGACGTCACGGTGCGGTGTGTGAGAGAGATGCAAGAAAATTATGATTTTTTCCGTTGGAGGAAACAGACCTACGTACATTGTGTATCTCATCTTTTGAAAGAGCTGCAGCATGCTTGTATCAGGGAACATACGTTTATTACCTTTTTTATGCCGTCACTGTACCGTTATCGTGAATCATCACGGTAATAATGAAAGTGCTCATTGGAATATGTAGTGTTTAGACAAACAATTCTCCAACTCGTCTTGGGAGAAGATTACTTCTTCGGAAAGAATAAAGTTCTTTTAAGTTAATCTGAGATTTATTTAATAATTATTATAAGCAATAATTATCAGCCTGAAACACTCATCTACATTAAAAAAATCTTCCGAGAAAAGATACATGCCGCCAACGGGACAAACCCGTGTCCTTCTGATTGCCGGTCAGGTGCTCTACCACTGAGCTATGTTGGATTATTTAATACCCGCCAAATAATTCTATATATACTAGTGTTTCATTCAAAAATTACTGCTTATTACATTTTTCCACCTGAAAACAACCAACTTTATTTTTGTGAGAGAGGCATTGTTAGTGCTAAATCTCTCGCTAGGTGGCGTCGAGACAAATATGTCTACATTTTTTGGTTAAATATTTTAACTTGTCAAATATTATTATTTTTAATTGATAAACTGACGTTTAAGACAAGATTTTTATGCACAGCACAAAGGGTAACAATTATTATAAGCAATAATTATCAGCCTGAAACACTCATCTACATTGAAAAAATCTTCCGAGAAAAGATACACGCCGCCAACGGGACTTGAACCCGTGTCCTTCTGATTGCCAGTCAAGTGCTCTACCACTGAGCTATGTCGGCTTATCTAATACCCGCCAAATAATTCAATATATACTAGTGTTTCATTCAACAATTACTGCTTATTACAGTACTTACTACTTTATTAATTAAAAATAATAATTTATTTAATACTTCGCGTGTGCAAGTGGTGACCACGATAGTCGACCTTTCTGGGAACTGGCTAAATGGAATCTAAATCAAATGAGCTCCTGTAGACTGCGCCCGGGCCCTTCGCCCCCCTGGTGCCCAAACTCCGAACTAAACTATCTGCCATCTAGCGGACTTTAAGGCGTCTTTAGTTCTTCTTCTGGCTGCCTGCAAAGTTATCCGTGTCAAGCTGAAAAAGTAATAATCATTTAAAAATTACATTGAATGAAAAATCCTTTTTTTTTTGTATAACTTTTATTAATTTGAAACTTGTAGATAGATAATATGTTATCTAATTTTTGTCACATTTTTACAACTGCTTTGTGTGAATAATTACAAACTGGAGTAGGTAATAATGATTGAGTATTAATATATATATTTTATTTGTGAATCATGCATAATGGAGTTATGATACCAATAAAATTGTGATCATTAAATGTTTGTGAAAATTTTTGAGAATGATTTGGAAGTATGCATCTTTTATTTACAAAAAAAATCCTTTTTTTTTTTTTTTACAATTGCTGTACCTGTTAGGGTTTCTAATGTTTTAATAGATTTTAAACAGGATTAATGAATGCAAAATATAAAAGGTCATTATTAGAGAAGTTCGAATAAACATTTCTGAAACTATTTTCGCAACTACACTGCCGTAAGTCAAAATATTACATCAAAATATTACATCATGTTAAGGAATGTTTTATATTTCTTGGGCATTGAACGTGTAACGAATTCTAAACATTTTGTTTTGAAAAGTTTTATTTTATATGTACATTTGTTACTTAACCCTTATTAACCTCTTGTTTGCCAGGGTTACATGTTTCCATGTAATTTCGACTCCTCCCAACGTTCTTCTCTTCCGCCAAAATCACCCCTCTCACTACTCCTCCAAAATTAAATCTAATCATTTTTATACTTGCATAGAATTTTTAAGTTAGTTATAAGTTTGCTAGTGAACGACACAGATGTGTCGAAACCGGTAACAGAAAAATTTAAAAAAATATAAGTAACAAACGTACATAGAAAAAAAATATTTTTAAACAAAATGATATAAAAGACTTTGAAATTTTGATGAATGGAGATTTTTATATTTGTAATACAATTTAAATTACTTATTATTAACTTCGTACTGTGATAATTCAAAAAATTCTAGCAATAAATAATTTATCAGTGGCGGCTTGAGCACTTCTTTGGTGGCGGGGATCGACATTTTTTACGTACTGTACCGTATAATATAAAATTTCTCAAAAAAAATAATTTATGGTCTAATCTTGCTAATCGGATAACTTAACACAAAATAAAATGTCTATTTATGTATAGGTAAGTATACATACCAATTTGGAAGATAGTACAATAAAAATAAAGCTTTATCTTGCAAGATTAATATCAAACTTAATTGGAATGCGCGTGATTCCTGCCCGTAACTCCGCAAGCAGATGGTTCTAGGGGATTCATAGAATTATCCCCATGGTATTTGAATTCACATACGAGTGTGCATGCGCAGTTGCATACGATTGCGAAACAACGCGAGGAATCTATGGTGATAGCTCGGATCGTCCCCTAAGTGCGCATTAGATTCTGCGCACTGAGAAATAGACTCGCTGTTCTCTTGCGCCGTATATTGTTCACTGTACGCGCGTCAAGTCTTTTAAAATCATCTGGAATATTTTTTGTACTTTATTTCTGCACTGTCTGTCTTCATTGTCCCCCTGTGAAGAACCGCCACTGTAATTTATTGTTTATACTTTTAAGTTTTGTTTATTTTAGCAACCATGTTAATTTTTGTAATATTTGCCTTATCCGCAGGCAAACACTAAATGTTGTGTTGGGACTCTTCAAGAATAAATAGGTCCTTGTCACAATCTGGTTTATTATTGTATTTGTGTGTTTACAATATATTATACTACTGGGTCGCATGATTGATCTTAACTGGCTACTAATTGTATCTGAGTTGGCTGGGCATCTGTCGGAACTTGTTAGAAGCTCTAAGCCTAACGGAATCTATTGATAACAACAAAAACTAATTTCACTACAGTTTGAGATGTGGCACTTTTGCTGGGTGCTCTTTGAATGTCATTGTACCAAAACGTAGTAAGTAGGTACTTAATTAAAAACATCTGATTTTTGGCTTACGGCAGTGTCTTTGCAGGAGTGCAATTTATTTATGATAACATTCTCAAATTAAGTTCTTCAAATATCAGTTCTTTAATATACATATAAAGACTTTTACTGTCAAAAGCAGCGTTTATATTGCCTTCCTCAATATATTAGAATTTTATCAATCCTGTTTAGTTGCAAAATACGACTTCAATGATAAAATCACGAGACTGTTATATTTATGTTTTGTTTAAATAGATAATGTGAGATTTTTTTCATAAAATATTATAAGCATTAAATTTTTATTTTTTTTAAAGTTTGAAATATATGTCTTAGTTTGAAGAATGCCTTGATTATTCCCCACATGGAGATCTCTGAACACAGAACATTCCCCACGTGGAGATCTTTGAATGTAGAACATTCCCCACACAGATTATTCTGGATACAATTAATTGCACACATTGAAAAATCCGAACACAGATTATTCACAGTATAATTTTTAATTTTTTTTAGTATATGTTTAGTGCATATATGGCATAGTGTACAGCAGTCTCTGTAATCCGAACTCACTATAATCTGAACTTCCAGTAATTCGAACTACCGGGTGAAGAGGGCAGGTGGGTGAATGGAAAATACAATACGTTAACTATTGAAAAAAAAGTGTATTTTTCAGCAAAATTTATGTAAATTGCCTATTTTTATCAGAATGGACTTCGAAGATCATCGATATCGATGGTATTAATTGATAAAGGATGAAACTCATTCTAAAACATCTCGACCTCCGTGGTCGAACGGCAAGGTCTCGACTAGCAGTCCTGAGGACGCGGTTTCAACTCCTGGTGTGATCAAATAAATTTTATTTGATTAATTTGTGTTATTTCACAATTTCATTCATTTAAAATAATATTTAGCACATTTGCGGCACGTTCCATAGTGGAAGATACTCTCAGTGTCGCTCTGGTGTTAGTAACCATTCAAAATTGAAACGTTGCTTGAAATGGCTTTAGCCGTGTTTGGTGACCAGATCTGAATAGACAGGTACTTCTCCACATACCTCACCACCATCTCCTTCCTCTTCCGAATACCTTCAGCCTCATAACGTACTCCAATTGGGGATGCATGGTCTCTCTGGCTTCATACGGGAGTCTTGTGTGGTTTTCACATAAAGTCTGGTGAGGCGTAATACAAGAGGGTATTTAAAAGTTCCAATGTGACAACCATTCATTTTTAGCAGTTAGTTTGTCATCATTTCACTGACTCCCGCAAATCAAGGAATATTTCAAACATAATTTTTTGTGCTGTATAATCTGGGTTAAAAATTTTTAATGTGGGCAATAATCTGTGACCCGACGAATAAATGTGGGGATAAATCAGTATTGTGAAAAATGTGCGATTGTTACAGATGACCAAATTAATAATGACAGCTGCAAATAAAGTTTATTTTAATTTGGTGCATATATTACAGAGTTTGTACAGTGCTATTCAACTTTATTAATTTACTTGTTACAGTAGAGTTATATGAACTTATCCCACATTCTTTTAGAGTGGTTTAACGGCCCTCCACGCTAGTGACCAAATTCTTGTAAAGGTATTACGAAATTTATAATTCAATCCAAGATCTTTCATTACACATTATTGGACACTATAAGGCTGTTAGAAACGGCTTCAATATGCCGACAAAATATCCCCAACAAAATATTCCCGGCAAAATATCCCCGACAAAATATCTCCGACAAAATATCCCTGAAAAAATATTCCTGACAAAATATTCCCTACAAAATATCTCCCAACAAAATATCTACTAAAACCTAACCTAACCTAACAAAAATATGGGACAAAAATAATGCAGACATCCTGTAAAGACAATAAATTATTGTTATCTGGATTATTTTTGTACCATTTTACTATTTTTGAAAAATAATTATTAATTTATGGATAAGCCGCCGCATTTTTATGCACAGATTACGTAAATTATATTTCATTTCAACAATTATTACAAGAAACAACTATTTACGAACACAAAATAGGTTATTAGGTTCTTAGTTTAGGTAAATTAAGTAATTCATGCGTTTTTAGTTTGAAATGAAACTTCGCAAATGTCAAATCCATACAAAAAAACATGGCCGTAATGGAGATGGTGATTTTTAAACTTTAAATGAAAATCGAATTTTAATGCATATTTTTCCATCTATCCTGACTGAAACCGATGGTTCTTGTGGTAATTAAGTTTAAAAGTAGTTTACTTTTCAATTTTCATGCCTATTTAAAGTGTAGCGGCATGCGGCGGCTTGTCCATAATTTAACCAATAATTTATTGTCTTTACAAGATGTCTGTATTATTTTTGTTAGGTTAGGTTAGGTGAGGTTAAGTTAGGTTAGGTTAAGCTTTAGTAGATATTTTGTTGGGGGATGTTTTGTCTGTAGGATAAATTGCCGGGAATATTTTGTGGGGTATATTTTCTCGGGAATATTTTGTGGGGTATATTTTTTCGGGAATATTTTGTGGGGTATATTTTGTCGGGAATATTTTGTGGGGTATATTTTTTCGGGAATATTTTGTGGGGTATATTTTGTCGGGAATATTTTGTGGGGTATATTTTGTGGGGAATATTTTGTGGGGTATATTTTGTCGGGAATATTTTGTGGGGTATATTTTGTCGGGAATATTTTGTGGGGTATATTTTTTCGGGAATATTTTGTGGGGTATATTTTGTCGGGAATATTTTGTGGGGTATATTTTGTCGGGAATATTTTGTGGGGTATATTTTGTCGGGAATATTTTGTGGGGTATATTTTTTCGGGAATATTTTGTGGGGTATATTTTGTCTCGAGTTGAAAAGTCACGAAACTATTTATGTTAGGGCAGCAGAAATATACCCAATTTAAATTTTTTGTTGATTGAATCATAGATTTCCCAAAACTTTTACAATAAATTGGCCACTAGAATGGAAGGCAGTTGAAATTAAAAATTTAATTCAGGTTTAAAAAAAACATATTTCATACAATTACTTTAATCACAGAGACATTTGGAGAGTCAGTTATATATATATATTTAATTTTAAAACTTTACCTTAAATCTATGGTTTTCATTAAAACTTTTGAAAATTTCAATTGTGTTTCATCTAGTCTAATTATTATATACATTTTAAACTATCATATAATAATTTTATTTAATCTTTTTAAAATTTTATAACATGACTCAAATCTATTATGGAAGGCGATCTAAATATTTTTAAAATTACTGTTTCAAATTTATCGAATTTTAAATAGGTACTACTCTAAAAACAGTACCTACTTTCTTTACAAAATTGTTTATTCCCTAAATTCTAAATGAAAGAACATATCTTGGCCCTATAAACCAAAAAAATGTTATATTATGTATAAATAAAAAATAAATATATACATTATTTTTTCACTCATAGTCATTTAATTCCTGTCATTTTCACCAATCAAATTTCACCTTGGGCTCTCCTCACGACACTGCATGCAGGGACGCTGCCGCAGAGTCCCTGCATGCGTCTCTGCGTGTGATTTTTGCTATGTTTTGCACTGATAACTAAGCGAATATATTCAACTCTGTTAAGGGTAAACTTAAAATAATTTACAATCTGTTCGTTCATAGATGGTGGTAATTTAATTATTTTAGGAAAAAACACTTACAAGTTATGCTGTAAGATATTAGATGAATTAATTGTTTGCACCCGTAAATACGCAATGTGAATATGAATAGGAGACCATGATAAAAAAGTTCCGTCAGGGCCTATGTAATCTTTGGGGATGAAGGGTATTTTTAGGGAAAGGAAGGAGAGGAAGTTCTGGAAAGGAAAAAGGTATGAGGAGTAGAGGTATGAGGGGAGAGACTGGTTGAGAGGGGCATTTTGACCTCTCCAGCCAGGCTCTCTCGGAGGGATGGATTCGAATGTTCGTCACTCCTGGACACACATACCTTTTTTTCACAGAACTTATTCTCTTTCTTTAAAAAGACCCTCCATACAGCATCCCATAAGATGACATAAGCCTCAGGGCCTATGTCATCTTAGGGGATGATGTGTGGAGGTAAAGTAAAAAGAATAGTACCTCTGTTTATGCTTCTTATAGAAATAAAATTACACAAAGACCCTCAGACAGAAGAATTCATAAAGTGTTTGTTCACAAACTTAACATATGGTGCGAACCCTGAGAACTAATCATTAAATATAGTTTTTTTTTTGTATACTTCGGCAAAACGGCAAAACAAAAACTGGTGACACATTCATTTCTGCGAGATGTGTGCAAACAATTTTTAATAGATATGCAGCCACACACGTGCACACCTTAGAAGGAGCATTGCTTACAGCATTAAAATTATGGTTGATGTACTTATTTTCCAAAGCAAAAAGCGGTCTACATTTGAACAGTTAATTTAGTTTTATAATAATTAAATTATTTAACTAAAGTAATAAGTACGTAAGTGGTAAAAGTATGTAGATCGAAAAATAAATTCATTTAAAATACCAAAAAATAGAATTTCGCTCCGTTTCAAGTTTCTACTTTTGAAAATAGAATCACCTTATATTTTAAATTCGTAATTATATATATTTTTAAATATTTCATATTTGAAAGGGTTAGGTTAAGTGGTGATCGTATGAAATTGTGAAAGATAACTAAAAGATAACTTTACAGTTTTGAGTTTAGTGTCACTAGGAAGTTAGTACTTTTTTTAATCTCATTGATTGAGCATTTATTTAAAATAAATTGGTTAGTTTATTTATTTATTACGAATATACTTATTTAATAAATATATAAATGTAAGATGAAAGCAATCCTCCTATGTAAAAGGCCAGTTTACTAGCAGCACCTCTGGTGGTAGAAAAAATAAGCATGTTATTTGAAAATCGTTTCCATTAAAAATTTTAAGAACAATAACTTTTACATTATATAATATGCATCACTATCATTGTAATAGTTTAGCAAATATTTTCAGAAAGATTTATAAATTATTATAATTTGTGTGCTGAATTTCAACAGACTTTAATTTATAGAAGCAATGTTTCACAGTTTTGGATTCTTGTTAAACAAAAGGTAAAACGAAATTGTCTGTTATTGGAGATAAGTACTTGAGTAAATACGTTTATAATATTCCGCCTCGTAAATAAACACGTTTGAACAAGATCAGCAGCCATCTTGATTATTAAGGGCCTTTTACATAGGAGGTACTGATGAAAGACGATTATTGAATTGAGAAAATTATTACTTATTTTCAAAATATTTAATAAAAAGCATTTTATACTTTTAGTAAGTATGTATTTAAAAATTATTTTTTATCATGAAATTTTATATTACCTAATTTTGTGAAATAATTTATATAATACACAAGTACCGATCCAATTTTTACATACCATTTTTTAGAATTTTGCTTTGATGAAAATATAGTTTACAAAAAATGTATGCATTAATTAAAAATGAATTTTTACAGTTTTATTATCTACTGAAGGATCAAAATTAAAATTAGTAATAAATATTTGGTTTTTAAAGTAATAAAAAATTTTAAGTTCAATTTTCCAACCTCTTTAATGTGAGTTTAATTGACGATAGATGCCATTTTGTTTTTTGATGTTTGAAAGTTTGAACTGTTTCTGCGTTTGACAAAATTGCGATCAGTTCATAAGCATAACGACCATGTTGTTATTTTGACAGTTGATAATGACTTGATCGAAAGCTAAAACAGGCTGAAAATCGGCCGTTGATGGAAATCGTTCAAATTCCAATCTTTTCAAAATGGCGCCATTGTTGATTTAATTGTCAATAAAACGTGACACGAGTTTAAATTATATATGTGTAGTAATGAAGTATTAATGGTTCGACTTTATTAATCTTTTAATACAGGCGCCATCTTAATTTAATAGCAAATCAAAATGTGAATATTAACGGAGTTTTGCGTTATTTAAATTTATTAATATTTTTTAAAAATGTACAATTTGTCTTTCTTATCTTTTAGCTACGTTCATATTGACTTTATGTAATTCTTTTATAATATTTTAACTACCTTAAAAATGTTTATAAAATACTACATAATGATGGAAAAAAAATTGCATGCAATTCCATAACCAGTGTCGAGGAATTCCAGTAAAAAAATTGCACATAAATAACACTGAAGAGACAAACTGATAGAAATGTGCTGTAAGCATGTCCGTGTGCCCAAAGTAAGCTACTTTTTTAATTCATCAAACGATTTTAACTAGTAGTTCTGTGAACAGCAGACCTCGTATCCAAAAAGGTATATTTCTCGTATTAAATCAAAATAAAAATTTCCTCTGAAATCATAGGATTTGTAAATAGGTACTTAAATACCTACCTTATTAATTTAAAACATACATTTTATATATTTAAAAAAATTTCAAATAAGGAGTAAATTATACTATCTCAATGATAATTTTTTTTCAAACTTTCTTCAGGTAAGATGATGTACACAATGATTTCATATTTGAAAAAATAATATTTACCGAACCATTAAAATGGTCACCATCTTGAAAACGGAAACGGAATGTGCAAACAAATTTATAGACAAATGCACAAAATGCTAAACGGTCGTGTTAAACCAGGACTTCGCTACATAGCATTTTGTTTTGATTACAAATGGGAGGCGGGAATGGGTACCACCCTTGCCACAGCTAACCCCAAATGGTTCGCTACGTTTAGTATCATAGTAGGAGTGCCCAATTCATAGGGTGAGGTTTGTCTAGGTCTCGGTGGTACGTGTGTTTGCTCACCTAGTGCATGGTGGGCCAGATCGGGAGAGACCGGTTGAGGGAGATCACCGCAGTGAGAGGGATGGCTTCATACATCCGTCACTTCTGGACACATTTACCACCAAATTCCTACCCACCAAATTCCTTCCAAGAACTTCCTCTCCTTCCTTTCCATAAAAAGACCCACCACACAGCATCACCAAAGATTACAAAGGTCCCGAGAGAATTTGTTTTCCTGTGTGGAGCTAATGTTCTACGTTCATTCAAAAAGGTTTACATTGTTTTCTTTTTAAAATATATTTTTGAAATGAATCTAAACCTAAGTAACTTATATAAGTATCGACTACGCCTTTAAAGAATTGGATGTAAACTGGAATTCCTCGTTAACTTAATTTGAAATTATTTAAAAACTACAATATGTATATATTATTTTTAAATATTTAATTTTTTTATGCGAATATTAAAAGTTTAAAGAACTTTATTAAATTTTAATGTTTCTACCAAGTAATGACTATAAGACAACAACTATAAAGTTGATAGAGAAAGATTATTGCTGGTTTTAGCAAGACACATGAAGGTTTTCTCATCTCTCGGTTGGTCTACGTCTACGTTATCAAATCCTTTTTTTATTATTTCTACATTATAGAATAACGAACGCAAAACAATAAAACAACCCTTCACACTAGCAAACATTTCTTTATAAAATTGTTATGAATTACAATGAGACAATCAAAGATCTAAGGTAAAAATTGCAAAAGATAGAAATTGCAGCTATGCTACCAATATAAACACATTTTCTGTCAATGTGCATGTTTTAGGTCCTATTCTGTTTTCGCTAAATATTTTATCTTTACATAGTATAAAGCAAAGTCGCTCCCGCTGTATGTATGCTTAGATCTTTTAAACTACACAACGGATTTTCATGCGGTTTTCACCAATAGATAGAGATATTCACGAGGAAGGTTTAGGTATATAATTTGTCAATGTTTTGTGTAAATTTTTTGATATATAAAATGTATAAAGGGAACGGGATAGCAAGCGGGCAGCGGGCTGGCAAGCGGGCGGTGTGGATTTGATATGTATGCAAATTAACAGATGGCGTTGGTTATAAAGGTTGGGTAATGGCATTGTGCTTCGTTAGCCACAGCAAAATGTGGCCAGGTCTGCTAGTAATGAATATTTTACCATTTCCCGACAACTTCTTAATTTAGGAGGTCCCACCCCTTTATTGGATGACCTACACCTCTGCCACAGGTCACCCCAAGTGCTTCGCTATTTTTGGTGATTTAGCAGGGCTGTCTGGATTCATGGGGTGAAGCTTGTGCGGCGGAAGTATCTCTTCAGCAGGACTCTTTCGGAACATCCCCTTGCACCGCAGTGGAAGGGATGGATTTATACGTCCGTTACTCCTGGACACATTGACGCCCAGATTCCTACCCACGCCTGATACCCTTTTCCTTCTCAGAACTTCCTCTCTCCTTTCTTTTTTAGAAAGACTTTAGAAAGGAATTAATTTCCTTAGGGCTCCTGTGTGAAGTTAACGCAAAAAGGGTACCTATTTTGGTAATGTACATCAGAAATTTACAAAAAGGTTCACATACTTCGAGGGGAGAAATATCACTTGTTCCAATTAATATTAAAAGGCAAGATAGAGGTCGCCGAGGGCCTGGTAGGAGACAAATGGCTGCGAAATGTACGAGAGTCGACCGGCATTAGAATTGTGGAGGAGCTATTCTGGGCAGCGCAAGATAGAGATATTATATATTTTCATTTCATATAAACATTTACCAGAGTGATGGCCAAAGTCGGGGAACCTGATAGGGCACAAGAAGAAGAAGAAGAAATCAGAAATTAAATGACGGAAATCGACAATTTTCTAAAAAAGTTATTAGGTTACTATAACAGAGCTGCATTTTCGATTTTTAGCAATTTATGATTTAGACTTTCGATTGAATCATTAGTATCAGAAAGTGTTTCGTCGTTCGTGTGAAGGGCCCTTAATCTACTATTACTACAAACTTATAATAAATAAAAGTGGTTGACTTTATGTAGCGCCGTTTAGTGATTAAAACACCCAAATGGCGCTTTACATAGGTACTTTTTTGTAGGTAGCCTTTTGGGAAAAAAATTGTGTTTATAATTTGAAATCAAATTTTTAATGCCGGTTTATAACCTCAAACTAAATAGCAGGTTATTTCAAGAATGTGGATCAGCACGTTGAATGCTCTATCCCCAAATTTCGTAACATTCAAACGAGAATGTTAAAGATTTTTTTTAACTGTTTTTATGAACCTTATCCAGAAAACACAAATTTGTTTGTTCGGCAAATATCTCTCGAATGCTGAGTTCTGGTATCATGAAACTTACACAGAATTTTCTGACTGTTTTTTCAAGGGCAATGCAATTATATCAAGCTTGGAACTCCAATTATATCACGAGCTGTGGTGCTTTGAAATATTATTTTGCTGTAACCACAATATGGTAAGTTCCATATTATGCCGTCAGTTGTGACAGCAGCGCTACTGCACTCTAGTGGTGAAATGGCGAACCAAGCATTAATGAAGTTCTCACTTTCAGAAAAAACATACATTAAAATATTATAATTCATTAGTTTAGTGAATGCATTTTTTCTCTGCATGTAATCTAAAAACGTGAAAAGGTGTTGAAACTACAAACACGGAAATTTGAAATCAGTGATAACTTTTGGACCCTTAGAAATAGTAATTTACATTTTAATTCTACATATATACAATCTAATATCTAATCTCCTTCAGTCGTACGCATCTGTTTCACTCATGCATAAAAAGGTCTGCAAATCACTTTTGCTATTTATATATCGCACTTTTGCACTTTTCGGATCATGCTACAAAACGATCACAAGTCAAACACTAGTCAATCACTAGTTGATCACTAGTCAAATACTAGTCAAACACTAGTCAAATACTAGTCAATCACTAGTCAATCACTAATCAATTACTAATCAACCACTTTGACTAGTCAATTACCAGTTAATCACTAGTCAATCACTAGAAAATCACTAGTGCATCACTAGTCGATAATTAATTGATCACTAATCAACCACTAGTCAATCACTAATCAATCACTAGTCGATCACAAATTGATCACTTTGTCTGGTCAATCACCAGTCAATCTTTAGTCAATTACTAGACAATCAATAGTCAATTACTAGTCAGTTACTAGACAATCGCTAGTCAATCACTAGTTGAACATTAGTAAATCACTAATCAATGACTAGTAAATCACTAATCGACCACTAATCAATGACTAGTAAATCACTAATCGACCACTGATCGATCACTAGTCAATCACTAACCAATCATTAGTCGATCACTAATCGATCACTTTGACTAGTTAATCACTAGTCAATCACTAGTGAATCATTACTCAATTACTAGCCAATCACCAGTCAATCACTGATCAATCACTAATCAATCACATTGACTAATCAATCACTAGTTAATCACTAATCAAACACTATAATCACTAGTGAATCACTACTCGATCACTAGCCAATTGCTAGTCAATCACCAGTCAATCACTAGGCCATCACTAATCGATCGCTTTGACGGATAATCACCAGTCATCACTAAATAATCACTAGTGAATCACTAGTCGATCATTAGTCAATAACCAGTCAACCACTAGTCAATCACTAGACGATCACTAATCGATCACTTTGACAATCACTAGTCAAACACTCTCAATCAATAGTCAATCACTTGTCAATCCCTCGTCCGATCATTTTTCAATCACTAGATCATCACTTGTCAATCTCTCGTCCGATCATTGGTCAATCACTAGATCATCACTTGTCCGATCATTGGTCAATCACTAGATCATCATTTGTCAATCACTTGTCAATCACCAGTCAATCACTATTGCTTCAAATTTCTAATAATTCAACGCAACCTGACTACCCATTTAGTATTTTACATTAGGTTGATAACTTGTGCTTTGTTTAGAGTCATTTAGTACTACATCTTAGTACTAATTTAGTAAAAATTTATCTCATTTTAGAATAGTAGAGGGCAGATAATTATGACGCTAGAATTTCTAATGGATTATGCAAATATACAAGAACGATTCTACAGTCTACAATATTAATTAATTCAAAGAAAAGAGTAGAATTAATTTAGAACAATATACCTACATCACAAATGAACATACTTACTTAAAAAATAAAGCAATAATGTAAGTACAGTAAAAGGTTTTTTAAAAATTAAAAATATTTACATAATATTTGTATTTACAAAAACAAATAATCGATAATCGATTCCATTGGACAATCATTGTCCAATGGAAAAAAATCTGAAATATAATTTTTAGGAAAATTTTGCAAAGAATTAAAAAAAAAACATTTTTAGAAGATTCTTATTTTATTTTAACAAAAAAAAAAAAACATTTTTCTTAAATCTAGGGGTAATGGAAGATTAGATTTTTTATATATCGTAATTTGATTTTCACAACTTTATTTTTCAATTTACCTCGTATTATTAGTAATAATAATTAATTATTTTAGTGTGTTAGTAGAAGTTATGCTACTTTATTTCATAATACAAGTAAAAGTTTAAATGAATGCTGTTGTTAATATTAACGTGGTTTCAAATTGAAGGTAAATGGAGCAGTTCTGTCATAGACATTCAAATGTAACAATGTCATCAAGTGGCAATTTAGCGCCATTTTGTTTTTCTCCATTAAATGTTAATTCTAGGCGCTAATAATTAATGCTAATTCTAGGCATTTAATAAAATTGTAATAAGCTGATGAGCTTAACAACATGATCGTTGTTCCCTTCTGATGATCAAAATTTTTTCAAAAGCCAAAATGCACCTAGAATCAGTATTTAACGGGGAACTTTCAACTGTCAAAAAAAAATGGCGCTGAATGCTATGACATTTATCGATAGTGTATGTAACGTCATTGGCTGAATGGTCATTGAATGGCAATGTTATATTAGAATTTTTGTGAAACAAACCTAGTTCAAAGTGATTTTTAAATTTTAAAATCAATACATAGATGTAGCATTTGGGCAGTCGCCTAGATTAGACGCTTTTATAATTGCCGTGATGATTCATGATTATGGTACCGTGACGGCAAAAAAGCAATAAACATATGTTCCTTATCCCTTTCTTACTTATGAAATAATGGCAAGACAAAAGAAGAGATACACAAAATACGTGTGTCTGTTTCTTCCATAGTACCTTTGGAGAAAACAGCCGAGCGATTCTCTATGTTTTGTGAGATCTAGATATATCTCAGGCGAGATCTCCTGTCAGATTTTGTGTGATTTTCTTAAGCTGTTATTTGCTTTTTCAATTGGCCGATGTCAGAATTTCAGCTGTGAGCTGTCACGTATTTTAGTTTAGGTCATTTTAAACATGAATTCAAGCAAGTATGCAAAATTATTTATTTATTTAACAGCCTTAGAAATTCACACAAATCTGACAGGAGATTTAGCCCGAGATCTATCCAGATCTCACAAAACATAGAGTATCGCTCGGCAGATATATCTTATTACGGCTCGGCCAAGGAGACAGGAATTGCATTTCATTTTCTTTATACGTGTGAGGGAGATGTAGGATAATGATTGAATTATCCTAAGGGAGGGTGCAGACGTACGTTCACCGTTTGACTCATTTTCTACTGTTGTTATTTAGTATGTAAGAAAAAGCTGCAGTATTATATGTTTATGAACAAAGCAAAACCATCAGCACATTGACATTTGACGTTGTTGAATTTTTGAAATTCACTCACACTTCAATATTATCCTTGTAACTATATTCCATACTTTCAAAATTATCGTCACGGCTAGTAGTATCGTAGGGGTTTACGGAGATGTCACACTGCCGTGTATGAGAGAGATGCAAGAAAATGATGACATTTTTTCATTTGGAGGAAACAAACCTACGTACATTGTGTATCTCATCTTTTGAAAAAGCTGCAGCATTCTTGTGATAAGGAACATATATTTATTGCCTTGTTTATGCCGTCATGGTACCATAACCGTGAATCGTCACGGTAATTTTAAAAGCACTCATTGTAGAAGTGACATAATAAATTTGTTCTTTAACCAAGCATCGTTAACAAATTTCAACCAAAAACTTCAGAAATCAGAACCAAATAAAATTGCTGTAGCAAAGTCAATTTCATCATTTCCACCGCATCAATTTGATTTACATTGATTAAACTTTATTTTTCATGATCATAAAAATACTTTCTTTGTAGTTACAAATGTTGGGGCGCATACACTATTTGCTTCCTTCAGCTTAAATTAAATACCGCAACGCCGACACACAACATCGATTTTTGGAACAATATTTTGGCACTTAGGTTTTCATTGTTTCTCCCTTCCTCTTATTTTATAATGTTTTGTTGATTTCCTTAATCACTACATCGTCACTGAGTCCCACTGGTTTTAAAACTAGATCTGTATTGGTTGGCACTAAATCTATTCAAATAAATCATCACACAAACATGACAGAAGAAAATTCATAAAATATGTATCACTAATTTTGAGTGTGTTGTTTTAAAAATTATCCTTCTATACCAAAAGACTTTGTTGAAAAATCACCCAAGATAAATTAAAGCTTGTATAATAATTACATGTAGCAAGTTGATCTGTCTTTTCAAGAAATATTAGCTGCAAAAAATGCAACTTGTTTTGCGAAGCACGACAATTGTGTGACTTTTGGGGTTTTGAGCCGTGGTAGCTAGAAAGATGATCTTTCTTGGGATTATTGAGATAACATTTTGGATAGACTTTTAGTGTCCATCATCAGCGCAAATTGTTCATCAACCTTGATTAATGTAGAAGGAAGAAGCCTGCCACAGCTCAACAGTTCAAAAATCTAACAATTTTCTTTCAATTTAACAAGCCACAATTTTTGCAGACCGTTTTCTTTACCGAGAGGTCAATGATCATATTTTGTCGAAAAATACCATTGTAGGAGATACTTGTAATTTAATTTTAAATACTGGCAATATTTATTTGCAGCTTTTTTCCAAAACATTAACATTAAAGACTGTGTGACTTTTGGGGTTTTGTGCCGTGGTACGCTAGAAAGATGATCCTCAATTGTTTTGGATAGACTTTTATTGTTCATCATCAGCGCAGAATGTCTGAAAACACTTCCACCTTGATTAAAGAAGGAGAAATAAGCCCACCACAGCTCAACAGTTCAAAAATCAAACATTTTTATTTCAATTTTTTTTATCCAACCAAGCTGTTTTTTTTGCAGACGGTTTTATGAACCCGAGAGGTCAATGGTCATATTTTGTCCAAAAACACCGCTGTAGGACCTACTCGTAATTTAATTTTAAATACTTGCAATATTTATTCAGTAACCACACTGAGACTCATGCGCATTCAACCGCGTATCTGAATGACATAGTGTATTGAAATAAATAGATTTATTATTCAAACAGATTAACTTTTATTTAACACTCATAAAACGATATTATCAGAAAGAAACACGGAGTTCAATATATAGGAAGTACATTAAATGCTATTACAAATTTCACTTGAGATGGAATGGTGGTTCATTTTAAGACAACCACGTTGTTCAGATACGCGGTTGAACGTGCATGCGTCTCAGTGTTGTTACATACTTGATAAATATTGCCAGTATTTAAAATTAAATTACGAATAGCTCTTAACTGTAAATGAGTTAATATGTTTCGTTGTCTGTCTGGATGTAAATAGCATTAATGGAAAAGGACACTCATGGAAATCCTTTTGTACGAAGGAGTCCTATATTATCACAATTCATTTAGAGTTAACCAAATTTTGAGAATTGTTTTGAGACCTCCAGTAAATTAGTTAAAATGGATATAGAACCATTGACCTGACAGGTATTTTTTGCTGGTATTAAATATTTCAACTATCGATTTGCCTAATAAATAATACTATAACCATGATTGTTGGATAAAAGTATTATTTTGGTTGGGTTGTAAATGGTTCTCGAACATGTCTTAAGCGGACCTTGCGTAGATTTCGGATAAATCTTAAGTGGAATTGTGTGGATTTTGAGTAGGTTTACTCTGATCCCCCACCGTTCCTGAGCCCGGCTTTAGACTCCGGAGGTACTTGTTTTCGAAAGCAATCTTCCAGGAAGGCTGCCATGGAACGGTAGAGATGTTTTTTCACTCCGGAGAGGCTGTGACCTTCGTCTGGATAAACCTGAAAACCAAATATATTAAAATAATGAGTCAAATATTCATTTTTACATCAACTATTAATTCAGCACAGAATGGTCTTTGGATTCCCCTATAAGAATGTTGTGTTAATGGCAGGTATTTTAAAGGAAAATATGGAGTGAACTTGACACTTGAAAGAACCAATGCTTAAAATGGAGGGAATCAAAAGCCAGAATGTTCTACAGCCCAAAGTTCTTAACCACAAGAACAAGTTCAAAGGTAAAAACGGATGATAAAGTAAGAACGAATGTTCTCAAGCGGTAAATTTATCAACTTTATTTTGGAGCAACTTCTGGCTCTGACTGTGCACCGGCGCTGAAGGAGTCAAAGTAAAGCGAAGGGCTCTGGATCCGAAAAGAACTGGAGAATAAAATTATGAGGATTGTTGTATTGATTGGGACCCTACCTGTTGTCTGAATATGGCCCCCTTGTTTGCTAGCGCCCTGGCCAGCAGTAGACTCTGCTGGAGGTGGACGTTATCGTCCGCCGCGCCGTGCACCAGGTAGAACAGCTTGTCTTTTAGGTTGTCCGCCTGCTTCGTCACATCGGCCTCTGCGTACCCGCGGTAGTTACCTGTCGCGTTGGGCAAACCCATGTAGCGCTCAGTATATGCTGAATCTGAAATCAATGTATAAATGATTATCGTCTACTTTTTCTCTTTCCACTTTGCCTGAGACAATAACGGCCGTTGTTTCCAATCCTAATAAAGATAAACTTTTGAGCGGAAATTTCGGCTCAACACCCCTTAAATGCTCTTCTCAGTGCAATTCTCCGACCAACAGAAGAACCGAGCGTTACTAAACAAATCACTTAGCTGACTGGAGACTCAGATTGATTGATTGAAAACTTGGGAACAACGGCCGTAAGTTTCTCAAGACTAGTGTTTCAGTGAACAATTAGTTAGATTGGGATTAATTCTGCATATGTTGTTGCCACGAATTCTAAAATCGTGCTATTCTTTATACGAAGCCAGACTTGTCCGAGATGTGTCCACGAATCTTTAACAAATTCTAGAAAGATAATCGAGAAGAATAATGAGTCAGTAGTATAATAAACTGATGATTCGTACCATATAGTCTCCAATTAGTGACAGGCGCAACTGATATCCCACAGTGGAAGACGGCCAGGGGGCTGGCTAGGGCGAGTGCAGCCACAAACCCTCCGTAGGACCAGCCCCAAACGGCCACTCGCCGCTTGTCCACAAAGTGGAGCGAGTCCCGGAGATATCTGGACAAAATAAGTTTGGCGATGTTAGTTTCATCAAGTAGGAAATACAGCAAAACACACATGCAAATCGTAGAATAAAGAAGAACACAAGAAATGCGATTTGGGAGTGTTTCGTGATACAAAAATCAACCCAATCAGACGTAAATATCAAATATATCTAAATTGGCTATAACCAAAAGTTACCAAGTCAGTGGTGATGTTGGTTTCCATTCAGATCTATGAAGGCATTTCTAGTGTGCGCTATCTGTTCAGTGATGCATACAGTATTTAACCAAATGTTTTCAGCGTGATACAAGTTAATTACTCTGGTAGAACTTTATTCCTAGCCAAAGATGGTCGATGAGCATATTAAACACCTGACAATAACAAAACAACCAAAATAACCAAAAACAACCAAAACACAAATTTATAAGAACTGTAATGAAGAAAAATAGATGAGATACACAAATGAAAGTCAAAGAAATATTGAACAAGTATCATCACCGCCGTCTTTATGTCATTCAAAGAAATAACTGATTTCAACACAACATTTTTCACCAAAAAGTGTACAAAATAATCAAGGTCACACATCACCAAAAAATGAATACCTACAAGTTAAAAAAAAAAATTGGGTTCTTTAAAGGACGAATACATACGAGTATGTATTAATAATGCCAAAACAGTAAATAACAAGATCATCTTGAAGAGCCCTAACGAAAAATACTTTATAAGGATTTCTAGTGGTTTCAGAACCTAGACTTCTGACTAACTCAACCCAATGTTGGTTGGAAAACTCACTCAGTAACCTCCAGCTGGTCGGCTACCTCCACAGTTCCCAGTCTTTGATAGACTTCGTGCAGCAACCTATAGCCCTGGCCCGCAGTGCCCCGCCCGTCCACCTGCGCCACAACGCAGCCCCTGGAAGCTGCTAGCCACGCTGGCCAGTCTACTCTCCAGCGCTGCGTCACCAGCTGGCTACCTGGTCCGCCGTATCTGCAATGAAAATGTAATTTAAAAAAATTATTTTGGAGTACCACAGGGCTTCCACCTGGGACCTGTTTTATTATTAACAAAAAGAATGCCCAGTGGAATGCTTAGAGAAATATTAAAATAGTTAACATTAATTGTTGCCTTTTGAAGTTATTTTTAAGGACACGAGAAAGCTCATAAAAAAGAAGCTAAAAGTGTAAGTCAGTGTACGGACTAAGTGAAGGTGTTTTTGGCATTGTTTGATGACTGACGAGGGGTTTGTCTGAATCGTTACATCTAGCATTTAAGCTCCTATAGGTTAATTAAATACAAAAATGGTCCACGTGATTGTTTCAAGTACTAACTCACATAATTTAATTCCCATCAGCATTATTATTAGTCTAACTTCAACCAATCTTAATTTCATTTCTTTACTTTCTCCGCTTTAAGATGGATATATATTTTTATTACAGGTATAAGACATGGTGTACCTGCAAGCAACATAGTAACTCCATTTACAACCATTACATCTTCACCTTTTAAAGCTACATTATTTTCTGATCTCCACAAAATTTCTGATTTGGTTATTCAAATAATGTCTTAATTGGGGTTCAATCAGCTTTTGGATTATGTCTTTTTCTTTAAGTTTGAGTCACCGATTGATGGGTTTGGCGTGTTTAAGAATGTCTTTACTTACACGTGCAGCACTAGAGGATACCGAGTGATCTCATCTTCTCTCAATCCTGGTGGCAGGAGTAATCTGACCTGTGCTCTGTGGCCCCCTGAAACTTGCACTGGGAATGTGCGAGTCACAGGGAGTGCGATGCCTGCCACTCTTTCCTGGAAATAAAACGATATCATCAATTATATGATTCCCTTTAAATATTCGCCATAGGTTCGCTATGTTTAGGGATCTAAGAGGGCTGTCAAGGTTCATGGGGTGAGGTTTATCTAGGATATGACGGCGGATGCTTTTAGCCACTTACTGCTTGGCGGGTCGGATTGGGAGAGACTGGTTGAGGCAGACCTAACCTAGACCTCTTCAGCCGGACTCTCTCGATCCATCGTCTTGCACCGTAGCGGGAGGGATGAATTCATTAGTTCGTCACTGTTGAACACATTGACACCCAGATTCCTACCCACCCCTCATTTCTTTTCCTTCCCAGAACTTCCTCTCCTTCCTTTCCATAAAGAGACCCTTCACACAGCATCCCCAAGAATGAAATAGACCCCGAGGGAATGTTTTTGAAATAAAACTTCTTTACGCACATTTGATATGGGGAGTAAGCTGGTGAATGCGTGATGAGAGCGTTGCAAAAAGCGAGGCGAACGGCAGAAGGAGATATAAGTTAGTGAAGATAGAAAGAGAGAGAGTTACGTTTTGTATATTACTGTAGAGGCAAGAGAGAGAGGTGCGAGCACACATTTTCTTTCTCTCTTTCTCTCATAGCCAGTTACGTTTCGTATATGTAAGATACAGTGCTGGCCTATTTTCTGTATCACATTGTAGGAGCAAGAGAGAGCGGTGCGCGCACACATTTTCTTTCTCTCTTCCTATCATATAGACGGAGCTAAAGAAGTTTTACTTCAGTTGTGTGGTCTAAAGCACACTCGTTTTTTTCCTCCATTTTTCTGTGTAAAAAACTAATTTAAAAAACTACTAATGTAAAAAAATAAAATAAATTACACTAAAATCTTAAATTTGGAAATCGATAGAAAAATGTATTAATATTATGATAGGAGAGAGCTGTATTGTGATTTTTTTGGTATTTACGGATTAGGGCTTCACTTGAATTTCAGATCTCGCATAATTTTCATACGAATTTTGTCACTTGTGTGGTGGGTCCGTTAATGATAACGTGTTTAGGTAGTAAATATTTGATCTTCATACTTGCAGCTCGGTGTTATTCTGCAAGTGCATGACCAGCTTAGGAACCGGGTGCCTGGAGGCCCGGAGCTCCGCCCTCGGGACCCCGGGCCCCAGGCACTCAAGCACGAAGTAGGCCCCTGTCGGGCTGAACCAGGCGTTGTGGTACAAGCAGGGCTGCGGGCCCCACGAATCTAGAAAAATAAATACAATTACTTACATAGCAGTAAGTGATGAATTTCCGTTTTTCATGGGAGTTAATCTGTTACTAAGTACACCGTTAAAATACACTAATTCCTAATATTCCTGTATAATGCATGCAATTATTCTGGTTCAATAAACTTAATTTTCAAAATTGGAACTGATAAGTATAAATCACATCAGACAAGCTGTAAAGTAGGTACCGAGATTACATATTTTATTATAATAATTAATAAAAATAATTCTACATTTAAAATGTACAGGTATTTTTTTTTGTTTATATTTTTGAAAAATGTTTTTAAAGTTTACTAACGGTGTAAATGTCTGATTGTGTCTAATTATTTTTTATTCCTAGTCAAATATTTTTTTAATACTTACATCTTTAAAATCCTACAAAAGTGATAGAGAATTTCTGAAACAACCCGCGAGGTAATTTTGTGAAAACAAAAGTAAAAAAAGGTCTTTTCAATAGCAAAACCATCATATTGTGGTAAATGTAGAGGCAATTACTATCTGCTATAAGTTATCTTCTTTTTACCGTATTACCACAATTCTGCCCATTTAAATGATTAAATAAATATGAAAACATCTTCGTGTCCATGCGTAATTATTTGAAATTCAAAACTATAAATGCTAATAGCAGTAAAACCATTAACGTGTTCTGAGTATAATGATAACGTTTGCTGGTGGACTTGTGGACTCAATTTTTTAAAGTTAAAACCAATCTCGTGTTCAGAATGCAATACAAAAATATCTTTGCGGATTCACCTGCTGACTAATTACGAAAGAAATCATTCTCGTATTCCAAGTACAGTAATAAAATTCTGGTTGCAGACTATGTGCTACAAAAATCGGAGGAAACCTGTTTTCGTATTATGAGTGTAATTTAATTAAAGCTGGAAATCGCATACAGAGATTCACTTTTACCAGTTAAAACCACTTTTGTGTTCAGAATGCCACGATAAAAAAAATCGCATTTCGAAGAGAACAATTCTCATGGTCCGAGTACAATAAAAATTTAAGTTGTGGATTGTAATTCTGTAAAAAATCGAAGGATAATCATTTGTCTGTTCTAAGGAATACTTGAATCCTGGGGAGTCGCATACAGATTCGCTATTAAGGTAAAACCAGTTTTGTGTTCAAAATGTAATAATTAAATTCCAGTTGTGGATTCATCTGCTGACGTATTTCAAAGGAAACCATTCTCATGTTCGGAGTAAAATTATAAAATTCTAGTCCCAGACAAGATACTGAAAAAATCGGAGGGAAACCATTTACTTGCTCCGCGTGTAACAATAATTTAAGTTTGTGGACTCTTATGCAGAATCACTCTTGTATCGAATGAAACCATCTTCATGTTGCGAGTGACTCGTTCAATGGATGTTCCAAGTGCAGAATAAACTGCAGTATGAGCTGAGTTGGCAACACTGATGCTGATGGAGTCAAAGTTTGGCGGCCCCATCTCATAAGGCCGGTTGAAAAGAGATGAAATTGGAGATATCTGAAGAGCCGTAAAAGCCTATTCATTGAAAAGCACGCGTCTGCCAACCACTGGCTTAGTGTTTCGAGCTGGTACTCTTATATTGGCAGGAGTTTTCAACGGTCGTGATTCGAATTTATTTTCCGTGGTTCAAAATTACCTGGTTGTTTTTCTTTTTTCTTCTTAGGAGCAGCAGCCACCGGAGGTTCCGTTGCTTCTTCTTCTTCTTCCGCATCCCATTCGTCCCCCGAATCCCACCGTGTACGCGGGATTTGCGCTGCGGGTGGTGCGGGCACGGGCGTGCTCGCGGCGGTGGCGAGTCCGTGCGCGCCCCCTCCAAGGCACGTAAGGCACTGCGGAGCACGCGGGGGAGCACCAGCACGCGCGGGCACAGCGGGCACGCGGTACAGGTGCAGCTCACTGGGACGGCCCTCTGGGATGCCGAGGTAGTAGCTGGAAATAATCAATCACAACGATAAGGCCTAAACCAACTTACAAGCCTAATCTGGGCCTACGCCGCAGACTCCCACTTGAAAAAAACTGCAAAAATTTCAAAATAGAGACATCAGAAGGAGCTCCCAAATGGATAAGGATTTCCCAACTCCACCGGGACTCTGACGTCCCTCACCTTAAAGATCACGTCTTACATAAGTTTCGTGGAAACATTTTATGCGGGTATTCCCACCCTTGAAAACGCGTCCATCAACTGCCTTGCCCTGTACGATGAAAACATAAAACAACGCACAAATAACCCAAACAAATCCTTCGTAAAATCTAAATCTCCCCATAATGCAGCCATGTTCGTTTGCATTTTTTTTTTAACACAACTTAACTTCTATTTTTCCAACAACCATTTTTTTAAACTCGTGATGAAAGATAATGGGGTCTTTTTGGCCCGGACCTCTGTATGCCAGTATTTCAAAAGACAAAAACGAAACGATCATTTATAAGAGGAAGCGCGTGTGGCGTTTTGTCCGAGCAAACGTAATCCCCTATTTCATCAAAGGATTTTGACACTATTGCAAATGTTTTTTAATATAATATAAACGTTACTACTGGCACGCCCCTACGTTTTGATTTTTTTGATAAGTTACTTCTTATGTAAGTTACGACCCTCCCAAAGCCTTTAAAATTGCCTAGTTTATACGCCATCAACCATAGACATCCAAATGGATAGACAAGCAGTTACAGATGAGGGGTAAAACCAAACTATGGAGGGCGAAGAGGGGAAAGATGACTGTGATTCGTTATACAATCAATCTGACAGTAAATAGGCATCTCGCATTACAATATCACCATTTAGTTCTTAAAAGCAAAATCTGCTTTGAATGAATAGACCTTTTTACATGGGAGCGCGAATTGCTTGCCACGATAATAACATATTTGATAAGGCCAAATGCTCGCCCCAAAAAGACTCGCCCCAATACACATAGCAATATTTTGTTGCCGTGTTTAGTTAAAACACTTTTACAAATGTTTCATAATTTACTTACCCCTGTAACCAGCGACGAGCACACTGAAGAACCGCCCACATTCGCTATGTGCGCATTGATATGTAGATATATTGTATAGCATACGCTACCGTTTTGGCGTTATATTTCGTTAAATGTATGGATGTTAGCTTCCAGCTGTTCCCGGCAAGAATGATGACGTCACACATTTTAGATTCAAGCGAGGCTCTATCCCCTCCCCATGAAGCGAGCCGGTTCCAAGGAGGAGCTCCAGCCGGCGCCATGTGAAGGGGAAAATAATACGTTTTTATCACTTAGGGCAGGTCCATAAATATTCATATGTCCGTGCCATCAACAGACTTTCAGTACACAAACTTGACAATGTATTTTAACAAAAGCAAAACGTGGAGACATCATAGACATCCAAATGGATAGAAAAGCAGTTACAGATGAGGGGTAAAACCAAACTATGGAGGGAAGAGGGGAAAGATGACTGTGATTCGTTATACAATCAATCTGACAGTAAATAGGCATCTCGCATTACAATATCACCATTTAGTTCTTAAAAGCAAAATCTGCTTTGAATGAATAGACCTTTTTACATGGGAGCGCGAATTGCTTGCCACGATAATAACATATTTGCTAAGGCCAAATGCTCGCCCCAAAAAGACTCGCCCCAATACACATAGCAATATTTTGTTGCCGTGTTTAGTTAAAACACTTTTACAAATGTTTCATAATTTACTTACCCCTGTAACCAGCGACGAGCACACTGAAGAACCACCCACATTCGCTATGTGCGCATTGATATGTAGATATATTGTATAGCATACGCTACCGTTTTGGCGTTATATTTCGTTAAATGTATGGATGTTAGCTTCCAGCTGTTCCCGGCAAGAATGATGACGTCACACATTTTAGATTCAAGCGAGGCTCTATCCCCTCCCCATGGAGCGAGCCGGTTCCAAGGAGGAGCTCCAGCCGGCGCCATGTGGAGGGGGAAATAATACGTTTTTATCACTTAGGGCAGGTCTATATATATTCATATGTCCGTGCCATCAACAGACTTTCAGTACACAAACTTGACAATGTATTTTAACAAAAGCAAAACGTGGAGACATAGAATATCTTCTTCTAATACAGTTGGTGGAACAAATCTTAAAATCGATTTAGTTTTGAAGGAGAAAGCAGGGCAATACAAAACCTCTATTTTCACGATTTTATTTAGGTATAATCAGCATGAGGGCAAATTCAGGGTATATTTTGAGTCTGGAATGAGTGGAAGGGAAAGGAGAAAGGATAGAGGAAGATTGTGAAGTGTAAACTCACATCATGTCAGTGTCATGATCCCAGGCCAGCAGGCGGGACACCTCGAAGCGGCCATGCGTGAGGGGTAAGAGACGACGTGCCTGGGCGGGCCCGCCCGCGTGCAGCAGGTGCCTGTAATGCCCAGCGGGCCCGTCGCGCACTGCGCCCGTGCTCACGTAGGCGGTTCCATCGGGGGAGAAGAGGGGCGGTGCGGGCGGTTCCGCCCATCCGCGCCCATCACCGGTAGCACGCTGGCTCTGAAAAAACGTAAATTTCAATTTATTTATTTATTCTTCTTCTTTCGTATGGTGGGGGGTCAGAGAGGGACATCTAGGTCTGCGAGCCAGTCTAGGACCTCAGGCATTGCCTTGTGGACCTTTTCAATCCCACCGGTGAATGAATGGAGCGGGCATTCGTTGACCACATGTTCGGTGGTGTCTGCACCGCAACGCATTCACACCTCGCCGACTCTTCAAGATCCCGTCTATGCAACATGTGAGCACAAAGGCTAAGGCAGACCGCACACATCACACAAAAATCGATACTAAAATCGGATTGGTTATAATACCGGGGCCACGCCCGTTGTCAGACCGGATTGGACAGCCGGAGCGGAGTAATAAAAATGGGCCATGCCTTTCCGCGCCGGCCGTCGAATCGTTTTTTGTCGGATCAGACAATCGGATGAAAAAATCTGATATTTGCGGCCGGCCTATGGGAGCACCTTATCCTATTGACGGCGGACCAGAGTTTGCGAGGCAAAGATAACCCAGGCTGTCTCTCAGTGGGGTCTTGAACGAGATGGGCATTTTTAACGTTGATTGCCACTTATTTATTTATTTATATATACTTACGAGTCTCTTTAGTTATTTTAGGTACATAAGTTATTCAGGAGTATAATAATAAGCGTATAGTAAATAACATTCTAATCAAACACCCGAAAATGGGAACAGAACGTATAGTTCGATTACGTCCAACCAAGTCCTCCCGAAATATCCACCGAACACAAGAAACAATGCCCCTATACTTCCTGCGAGACCAGCCGTACTTATCTTCCCCAAAGATGACAAGTCACTTCCTTCCAGCAGTACTCTTGAAACTCTCAAAACCTCAACTAACCCATCATCTTTGGGAATTAAAATCACGGGGGTACGAGAAATAAGGAACGGAGGTGTAGTCGTGCATCCAAGTACCGATGCAGAGGCCATAAAACTTGCCAATGCACCGACCCTATCCGATGCTGGTCTGAAAGCAGCAGTTTCTTCACATAAACTTCCTCGGATAGCTATCCATGGTCTACCTCAAGTTGTGCCCCTCGAGAACATCATCTTGGCAATCCACCAGCAAACACACGAAGAAACCGGTCTACAAATTAATGAATTGAAAGATAAATTGCAGTTCTCTCACAAAGTAGGACCTCGTACCGGATCGTGCACTCATGTCTTCAGAGTTCCTCCTTCTGTTCGTCACTCCCTCATTCGCTTCTCTAAACTGGCTATGGACTGGCAAATACACACCGTAAGGGATTGGATCGACAGTCTAAAATGTGGACACTGTCAACTTTACGGCCATACGGCGTCGAAATGTAACGCAGACATGCCTACATGTTCTCACTGTGGAAAACCTAGACACAATCGAGATGCTTGCCCGACTCCTGAAAAGCCACCAGCATGTGCTACCTGCAAGTTCTTCAGAAAACCGTCCACACACAACACTGGCTCCCCTGACTGTCCTGCCCGCCAAGCCGCTGAGAGACGCGAATTATCTCGAGTCAATTTTTTAGGCTGAATCAGAATCGACACCTTATTAATACTAACTTTTCCACCTATTATCAAAATATTCGTGGTCTCAATACTAAGCTAAACTCCTTTAGATGCTCCATAAATTTATGCCCTTATGATTTTTTATGTTTTACTGAAACATGGCTATCAGACAATATTGCTTCAACAGAACTTGGACTCCATGACTACATTATTTTTCGCTGTGACCGCTCTTCCTCTTCTAACAAGTGTAGAGGAGGTGGGGTAATGATATGTATTAAAAAAAAATACTCTTGCCACATTCTTGAATCGTCTAATAATGTATCTGAACAATTATTTATTTGTGTTCTACTTGGTTCCAAGAAACTTGTCATTGGTTGTGTATACATTCCCCCCTCCTCTTCAATAGAAATCTATAAGTCACATACTGAAGCAGTTGAGCGTGTTTCCATAAAGGCCGATTCCTTACTTATTTGTGGTGATTATAATCTTCCTAAAATAGTGTGGCTTAATGATAGTCATGGTGTGAAAACTCCTAATAATGTTTCCCTTCATGCTTCCATAATAGTAAATTCCTTTGCCTTCCTGAATATGTACCAATTAAACTCGATCAATAACTGTGGAGGTTACTGTCTTGATCTAATATTTACCAATATGCCTAGCGTTTGTGTATGTGAAGCTACTGACTCAATATTACCAATAGATAAATATCATCCACCACTCGAAATTAACTTCACTAATCCTTTCAAAAGTGACACTCTGAAATCAGCAGTTACATTCCACTACAAATTTAACAAAGGTGATTATACTGGCATGAATAGGTACCTTGCCCAATATGACTGGGCAGGTATGTTATCAAACAACAATATTAACGATGCGGTATTTAAATTCAACGAATGTATAACTCATGCTATAGATTTGTTCGTTCCAAGGGGAACTTTTTCCCAGCCTAAATTTCCTATTTGGTTCAGTATGAAACTAAAGCATTTGATTATGGAAAAAAAGAAAACACACAAGTTATTCAAATTAACGAACAACTTAGCGCTTTATCAAAAATTTTCTCAGTTAAGAGAATTATCCAAAATTGAATCTAACTTGTGTTATAAATCTTATATTGAACTCACTGAGACAAAATTAAATCTTAACCCTAAACAATTTTGGAAATTTATTAAACAAAAACGTATTGATAACGATCTCCCTTCAAGTTTATTTTTTAATGATACTCACGCCACCAACGATTTCGATATTGCCAACCTTTTTGCTGAACATTTCTCCTCTGTCTATACTGATAACATATGCACCATCCCTCCACTTAAATATGCTAATACTATTGACCTTAATAATTGCGAAATCACACTTGTAGATGTTTTCAATTACTTAAAAAATCTTCCCAGCAAAACAAGCACTGGTCCTGATGGTATACCTGAAATATTATTGAAAGAATGTAAATCTGTTGTATCTAAGCCAATTTGTTTATTATATAACTTATCATTATCATCTGCCACTTTTCCGGATTCCTGGAAGGTTTCCTATATACGACCTATTTTTAAATCGGGTAATAGGTCGAACGTAGAAAACTATAGACCTATATCGATGTTATCTCACATTCCTAAAATCTTTGAATCTATAATCACAAAAAAATAACACCTATTTTCAAAAATGTGCTGATTGAGGAACAGCATGGCTTTAGATCTGCTAAATCTACCACTACAAACTTACTCTCCTTTACCAACACCGTAGTCAATGGCCTAGAAGATAAATCACAAGTAGATGTTCTATATACCGACTTTTCTAAAGCTTTTGACAAAGTAAAACACGCTATCCTCATGGCCAAGCTATATGCTATAGGTATACGAAACCCATTGCTATCTTTCTTTAATTCTTATTTAAGCAATAGAAAACAAAGAGTTAAAATAAATAACATTGAGTCTATTATTATTGAAGTAACATCCGGCGTACCGCAAGGAGCACATTTAGCCCCGCTTCTCTTCAACTTGTTTATAAATGACATTATTCGTATTTTCTCTCACACACGCTTTTGGCTTTTTGCTGATGACAATAAGATCCTAAAAATAATCAAAAACTACCATGACTGCCTTCTTTTCCAATCAGATATTGACTCTTTCAATGACTGGTGTAAAATTAATTGCTTGGAACTAAATGTCGATAAGTGCAAAATTATGTCCTTCTACAGATCTAAAAATCCGATTGTTTTCGAATACAAATTAAATAATAATTGCCTAACAACTGTTCAATCTATTAAAGATCTTGGTGTCTCTCTTGATAGCAAGCTTTCTTTCCGGGAACATATAAATACGATTGTTAATAAATCTCTCAAACTACTTGGTTTTATCACTAGAACCACTTCTGACTTCAAAAACATAAATACCCTAAGAACTCTTTACTGCTCCTTGGTTCGCCCCCATCTTGAATATGCTTGTATTATATGGTCTCCTTTTTATGCTGTCCATATTCGTCATATTGAATCCGTTCAACATCGGTTCCTAAAGGGAATTGCTTGGAGGCTAGGATTAGAGCGAGGCAATTACTCGTATGCTGAAATTGAACAAACTCTAAACCTTTCTCCTTTAGAAGACCGTCGGATAAAATCTGATCTCATTTGTTTCTTCAAAATTATTAACTGTTTAATCGACTCGCCTACATTACTACAACTCATCACATTTAATATACCTTCTCGTAGACTCAGAAATAAAGACCTGCTTTTCCTCAATCAGCACTCGACTAACTATGGTTATAACTCACCACTGTCCAGAATGTGTAGACTGGTCAACTCACGTCAAGACCTTGATTTTTTTGGTATTAGCTTAAATGATTTCTGTCGCTCTTTAAACAAATGAAGATATGTAATATTCACCCTAATTTTTGCAAGGTCTTGACGTGACTTGACACTTATTTTTCTTCTATTTTCACTGTTTGTCTTTGCTTTCATGTACCATCCGAATCCTTACATTGTTCATTTCTATACTTCGTGATACTTTGTTTTAAATTGGACGTAAGTCCGTAAATAAATAAATAAATAAATAAATAAACATTCAGGAGTATAATAATAAGCGTATAGTAAATAACATAATAATTATATTGCCACCTTACTCATAATCGCAGAATAAGATAATACCACGGTAATACGAACGGGTTTGGTCAAATTTATATGACAATTTCACCTAACCCATTCTTATTACCGTGGCATTATCTTATTCTCGATTATGAGTAAGGCGGAAATAGTTTGTTCTAAAGAAAGTTTTAAAAAACATAGCTAAGTAAAAGAGCGATAAATAGTACACATGGAAAAATAAAAATACATGAGTTGAATTATCATAAAAAAGTTATACAAATGAGTTCGATACATTTATAATACGATATTACAATAGTACAAAATCGAGAAAGTTCAAAAAGTAATTACTTAAAGTTTGTTATTATTGTATCGATCTTGAAGAGAACATCGAATAAAATTTAATCAATAATATATTATAATAACAAGGGTTCCAAGATATAAGTAGGTATATAAGTCATTAATGTGAGTTAGATATTATAATTATAAAAATAAATATAAAGACAGGTTATAATAGTCCTGCTAATCAAACAAAAATTTAGTACGTGCTTGTTTTATCTTGATTGGAATGGCAATTCAAGAGAATATGTGTGCGCGGATGGTGAAGCTAAAGCTCAGCGTGAGCATCTCTTGATTTTAGTATTTTAGTAAGAAAGAGATAGCAATTCAATTAATGAAATAGCTACATAATCAATAGCCCTTCCCCTGCAACAGTGTTGCCATCTCTACGTCTTTTTACGTAGATCTACGTATTTTAGGTCTTTCCTGCACATCTACTAACTTCAGTCCAGAATCTTCGTATTTTCTATAAAATTTTAATTTGGAAGGCGGGAATGGGTACCGCCGCCCCGGGAACCTTTATTGGATAACCAACACCTCTGCCATAGGTCACCCCAAGTGGTTCGCTACATTTGGTGATTTAGCAGGGGTGCCCGGGTTCATGGGGTGAGGTTTGTCCAGATCTTGGAGGCGGATGACCAGGACACACTGAACCCCAGATTCCTACCCACCCCTTAAACCCTTTTCCTTCCCAGAACTCTCCTCTCCTTCCTTTCCTTAAAAAACCCTCCACACAGCATCCTCAAAGATGACATAGGCCCTGAGAGAAATTATTTTCCTCAGGGCCACCTGTGTGGAGCTCATGTAAAAAAAAAAAATACATAAATATTGTTGCTGTTTTTTGTTTTTTTTTATAAAAATTAAATTTAATAATAACAAGTTATCAAGTTCTGCAAGTATTTTAGTATTTATTTTCGATACAGTTGTTTCGACTTACAAGGTCATTTTCCAACTGTGGTTGAGCCACATTCAGACGACTTATTTATATTATTGGCAATATCAATTTTTGAAGGTGTCTAAATTGATTTATTACGGTTAAACTAATTTGCAGAGACACTAATTGAGAGGGTGATTATGTCAGGTTCGAAATCTGTTTCCTTCGCACTAAATATTAGGGTTTCCTAAATTGTTTCATAATGACGTTACTGCTATGACTCATTTAATTGCGTCATATTTTTTTGGTTTTGTAAACATACCAAGTAGTGGGGAATAAATAATTTTCGTTATTTTATTAATTGCATACTAAAATACTTGCCGAACTAGATAATAACCATAGACATCCAAATGGATAGACAAGAAATTACAGATGAGGGGTAAAACCAAACTATGGAGGGCGAAGAGGGGAAAGATGACTGTGATTCGTTATACAATCAATCTGACAGTAAATAGGCATCTCGCATTACAATATCACTATTTAGTTCTTAAAAGCAAAATCTGCTTTGAATGAATAGACCTTTTTACATGGGAGCGCGAATTTCTTGCCACGATAATAACATATTTGCTAAGGCCAAATGCTCGCCCCAATACACATAGCAATATTTTGTTGCCGTGTTTAGTTAAAACACGGCAACAAATGTTTCATAATTTACTTACCCCTGTAACCAGCGACGAGCACACTGAAGAACCGCCCACATTCGCTATGTGCACATTGATATGTAGATATATTGTATAGCATACGCTACCGTTTTGGCGTTATATTTCGTTAAATGTATGGATGTTAGCTTCCAGCTGTTCCCGGCAAGAATGATGACGTCACACATTTTAGATTCAAGCGAGGCTCTATCCCCTCCCCATGGAGCGAGCCGGTTCCAAGGAGGAGCTCCAGCCGGCGCCATGTGGAGGGGGAAATAATACGTTTTTATCACTTAGGGCAGGTCCATATATATTCATATATGGACCTGCCTGTGATAATAACCTATTATTATTAAATTTAATTTTAATTAAATTAAAAAAAATTAAACGGAGATTTCCGAATTAAATACAAAAACAATAAATATGATTGTTGTTGATTATTTTTATAATTTGCAACCTTTAATATGAATATGTAGAAGGTGTTTTGCGGATCAGAGCTTCATTAATTTGATTTAAAATTAAAAGTTCCTATGTATATTTTGGGCTTCTGAATCGGGGGCGATTTTGATCATCGCCACCCCAATAATTAAACAAATTAATAAACAGACTAAATGCAAAACAGGCATTTGCTAGGCTCAATAATAGTTCAGGGTCCATCTCCCTTGCTTTTATTATGTATGGTGATAAGTCATTCAAATTCTCATTGGTAGGTCTATGCTTAGAATGCTTAGATCAATTAAAATAGAAGATAGGTGAGGAAGAAGAAATAGAAGAACTCAGACAACGCGCTTGGTTGCACGGAACTAGGTCCAATAGACATAATTGAGATTTGCTGCGTTCTTTTTGTGAAAAAATGTGCCCTGCGCTTTTGAGAGGTGCAAAGATCATTATCGAGCGTAGAACAAATCCGATGTAGTTTTTATTGTATTCGTAAATACAAAAAATCACTTATAATTTAAATAAATATTCGAGGCTTTTGGCTACCCGAAATCAGTAAATTTCGGTATAAAATAAAGCAAGATACGGAACCATAGACATCCAAATGAATAGACAAGCAGTTACAGGTGAGGGGTCAAACCAAACCATGGAGGGCGAAGAGGGGAAAGATGACTGTGATTCGTTATACAATCAATCTGACAGTAAATAGGCATCTCGCATTACAATATCACAATTTAGTTCTTAAAAGCAAAATCTGATTTGAATGAATAGACCTTTTTACATGGGAGCGCGAATTGCTTGCTACGATAATAACATATTTGCTAAGGCCAAATGCTCGCCCCAAAAAGACTCGCCCCAATACACATAGCAATATTTGGTTGCCGTGTTTAGTTAAAACACTATTACAAATGTTTCATAATTTACTTACCCCTGTAACCAGCGACGAGCACACTGGAGAACCGCCCACATTCGCTATGTGCACATTGATATGTAGATATATTGTATAGAATACGCTACCGTTTTGGCGTTGTATTTCGTTAAATGTATGGATGTTACCTTCTAGCTGTTCACGGCAAGAATGATGACGTCACACATTTTAGATTCAAGCGAGGCTCTATCCCCTCCCCATGGAGCGAGCCGGTTCCAAGGCGGAGCTCCAGCCGGCGCCATGTGGAGGGGGAAATAATACGTTTTTATCACTTAGGGCAGGTCCATGTATATTCATATGTCCGTGTACGGAACGCAGAAATATATACCTAAGTGTAGGAAGGACAACCATACGTCGTATGCTATTACGCTGCTCGCCGTCGAATTGCAGGGCAGTGTTGCCAACTCGGATTTTGAAAAAGACGTAAGTCGGACTTGAAAATTACGTTGATCTACGTACTTTTTCCTGTCTGAGTGAAATTAAGAACTTAGGTTAGGTGAAGGTGATTTTTTTTTACATGAGGTCCACACAGGAGGCCCCGAGTGGGTAGGAATCTGGGGTTCAGTGTCTCCTGGTCATCCGCCTCCAAGATCTAGACAAACCTCACCCCACGAACCCGGGCACCCCTGCTAAATCACCACGTAGCGAACCTCTTGGGGTGACCTATGGCAGAGGTGTTGGTTATCGAATTAAGGTTCTTGGGGCGGCGGTACCCATTCCCTCCTCCCAAATTGTAAAATAAATTGAATAAATTAATAATAATAAATTGAATAAATACTGTGGCGAATATTTTCCTCCCAACGGGTGGGGCGAAATGGGATATTGTGTGGCGAATATATTTCTCCAACGGGTGGGGCGAAATGGGATATGGGATGGGACGTTGAGTATCGGAAAATGTGTTTCTTGTTGTTATTTTGTTAAAATTTTGACAATTTTATAGAAAATACGTAGATTCTGGACTGAAGTTAGTAGATGTGCAGGAAAAACCTAAAAGACGTAGAGATGGCAACACTGTTGCAGGGGAAGGGCTATTGATAATGTAGCTATTTCATTAATTGAATTGCTATCTCTTTCTTACTAAAATACTAAAATCAAGAGATGCTCACGCTGTTCTTTTGCTTCACCATCCGCGCACACATATTCTCTTGAATTGCCATTCCTTTCTTATTTTTTTCGTTTAAGCTAAAGATAAAACAAGCACGTACTAAATTTTTGTTTGATTAGTAGGACTATTATAACCTGTCTTTATATTTATGAATCTATGAACGTAACTGCTGAATACTCCAAGTTATTTATGACAGGCAAATATTGTGGGTACCCAACCACAATATTATTCTCTCACTAATCTTCTGAATATGTTATCATCTCCCAACATAACTGCGGCTTCAAATCTAGACTCACCGCGTAGGTGGTGCAGAATCGAGATACAGCTAATACTAGATTCAGAATCCAAAGTTAATCTCCCGTTTAGTCTACTATCTCCCACACTGGGGAGATTGTACGGGTACAATAATCTTCCCATTAAACTGTACCTAAGACCCTGAGATTACGTTAAACTGGAATATTAAACAATATCCGACTTGCCTGACGTTATCAGGAGAGAAAACCAAGAGCTCTCTTGGGAAAATATAAAGCAAAATTGAGACAACCACGCGATATTGATGGAAACTCAATGTGGGCCCCAAAGGGCGTTATAGTTATAGTCACTAGTTCCGTGGTCAGTAGATCTCGCGTCCAAAAAAGTTGATTCTAATTTACTCTTTTTAAATAAATCAACCCCTAGTTTTCTTTCAACACTTATAATAAATAATACATAAACAATTAATATTTTATACTTTTGAATGTAGCTATAACTTTGTGGTTATCCATTATAAATAAATGAAACAATGTTACTTTGTTTGAACCACTTTTATATTTGAGTAAAGCCGACCGGTTTCAGAACGACCGTTCCATCTTCAGGGCAAAAGTAAAAAAAAACAATGTAAAAAACATTGTTCAATGCATTTTGCACTAACCTATATACATGTGAAACACTACCGTACCAGCTCCGGATCCAATGATGCTTGCAGAATTATATTTGGATACAGAAGATACAGCAGCGCATCTTCAATGTTTACGGAGCTAGGACTACACGGATTCGCCGGTCTGATGAGACACCGGGTCACTGGAGCCAGGATGCGACTAATGGCTTCCGATAACACAGTGGTGATCGCAGCCTTCCAGCACCAAGCGCCACTCCTGAGCGAGCGCTGGGCCCTAGCTCACTCCAGACCACGTCCTACATTATAATTGATTATTTATTTTATTTCTATTATCGGTTATGTCTTTTATATTTGTTTGTTCCATTTACTTTTTTTTTTACTTTATCTGTTGTGTAAATATGTACAACTTTATGGGCCGTGTGGGAATGCACTATCATCCCCACATCCTGGAATAAACATTATTATTATTATAAAAGTATACTGATTTGACAAATTAGTGGATGGGAACAATGTAGTAGAACCCACTCTTCATTAATACCTAGCAACGGTTCCACCCAAAGATATTCAAATACAAAAGAGATATGCTGTGGTGTCCGCGCTACTGTCGGCGGACTACGACCTAATTAGGGTAGTTTGCATACAAAAAGAATTTAATCATTTCGTTGATATTTTGGAGGTGTGCATTAGTATTAGTTAACAATATAGTTTGAATACGGAAAGAATTCGTTCTTTAATTTTAGTTTAACGTTCGTTTGGTTTATTCGTTAATTATTCGTTCACTTAGTTTATTTGTTAATTAGTAAACAATATCGGCGACACCCGGAAGCGCAGCCCCACCTAGTAAAAACTGCAGATAGCACATCTACTTATATTTCAATATCTTTGGTTCCACCCCTACCAGTGGCGTAGGGGTGAATCTTTGGTTCCACCCCTAGCATGGGTGGCACCCGGGGCGGAAAACGTGGTGTCATTCCCCCCCCCCTCCTTAAATATAAAAACATTACTAGCTAGTCAAATGTGTAAACCAAACAACAAAAATTTTTGGGAATCCCGACCGACCGAGCCATAGCGCTACAAATAACATAGTTCCGAGTGGAGTCTTCAATTCTAATATGCCGCAAAATTCTGAAGAAAATCATTTGCTGGCATGAAAAAATCATTTAAACAACCCATATTTAAGTTAAAACCAGTTTTGTGTTCTGAGTGTAACGATAAAATTTCAATTGTGAAATAGTAAAGGTGTAGTACACGAAAATGGTTTCCCTCCGATCTTTGCAGCATATAGTCTGCAACTTTCAAATCTTGCACGTGGAACTCGAAAATGGTTTCCTTTGAAATTTCATTTGATACTCTGTTCATCTGCGGACCCATTTCGAAGGAAACCATTCCCGAGTTCTTATTGCAAGATATTCCCCGAGTTGCAAGATATGAAAGATTCAGACTATGTTCTGCAAATATCGGAGGAAAACCATTTTCATGTTAAGGGTGTAATTTTAATTAAAACGAGTTACCGAATACAGATTCAATCTTAAAACCAGTGTGGAGATGTGCTTAAAATTTGAGTTGCACACTGTACGCTCCAAAATTCGAAAGAAAACCATTTACTTGTTCCGTGTGTAACTTTTATTCAAGCTTTTGGATTCTCACACAGACTGAAACTTAAATCTGAAAAAATGTGAGATTAGTGTAGGCCGGTCAACGAATGAATACACCATCAAGACGACATACTCACGTAACGTCGCCAGTCAAAAAACTTTTTATTTTTCAAAATTAGGACTAAGGCAAACATCTGAGTTAAGGATTACCAGTTTATCGATTATACTTATACATATAATTAAATTATTAAAAATATACAGTATCTTTATTTTTAGTAACTCAAACAAGATTTTGGATAATACCCAACCTAATATTGGATAAAATAATTTAGGTATTATGATTTACAGCGCTAGTAATGCGAAGGTGACCTCTAATCCAAAGAATCGACAAAAGATCGAAATCTGAGGGTGCTACATTTGGTGGGCGAATTACCTTAGCTTACGAAACTGCCCCATTGTATAATCGTTTGGTGTAAATACTGTCGGCAGTTGACTTGATAATCAGTGTAAATAGCGCTGCGTCAACAAATTCAAAACGCATATTTCAAATTCATAAAAAACGTTTTCTGAAAACCTTATTCATGTACACAAAACAATATAATACAGAAAAAAACATACAGATGATTGATCATTTTTCTTCAGTCAGTTATCGATCGATTCTGGTATAATTGTCTTAAAGTTTGTAGCAGTGTCTACGCTTTCGTCACATCACTACTTTAACTGGCAATCACTATTTACACAACCACGTGACCTCGCCGGTTGACGCGGGTCTGGAGAGAACGTTCATCGGAGGTAGTTTTCAGTGACTTTCTGGAAGCGAGCAGGAGCGGACTTATCAACACCTGATGAGCGGCTTGGGTAGCCGGTCACGGAGCTCACACTTGGAACAATGGGATTTCACGGCGATCTTTCGTAATGTAGTTTAACCTTAATCTAATAATTATTTCCATGGTTTATCTATCGATCTTAGCTACAGTAGTTTTCCTAATCTACTTAAATATTAGGATGGCGCCCGCAAATTCATTTAACTGCTTTTTATACATTTTATAGAAATATGTGACATTAACTTATATTACTCATACCTTCTCTCTTCGAGATAAGGCACGACCTGTAGATCTAATCTCTCATAAATTAACTAATTTATACAATACTAGATAACACCACACCCACGATGTGATTGTTAATTAATAAATCTTGTTTTATAATTGTGAGTTTTATTATATCTCATGCTCTGGTTAATATTTACCTTTATTATTACACATGCATCTTGGAATCTAGAGCAGGAACACCCTTATTTAAATACGCTACAAGTTTTATGTCTATTTGAAAAGTGAACTATCAAATCCACTGACCTTGTTTTTTTAAAATGATGTTTCAGCACTAATAAAAACGCTAATAGAATAACAACTTTTTCACTAATTCAAGTCAGTCAATAGATAACCAATTAGAATGACACAAGGAATATTTAAGGCCCGAGCAACACTTCGAGCTAGGAACGAAAATAATATTTTTTTTTCGGGATCCCCGACCAAACGAGCAATAGTGCTAAATAACAGTCAGTGTTCAAGCGTAAAATATTTTTTGTGGCAATTTTGCATTTTCGTAAGTTTTTTCTCTACGTCCGAGTATCACCCCCCCTCGGGTGGCACCCGGGGCGGTCCGCCCCCCCGCCCTCCCTCGCTACGCCACCGACCCCTACCATAATAATACATTGTTCCCATCCATATTTCAAAACTGTCAAATCAGTATACGTTTGTCCTGAAGATGGAACGGTCGTTCTGAAACCGGTCGGATTTACTCAAATATATATGTGGTTCAAACAAAGTAACTTTGTTTCATTTAATTAATATTTTATTTTTCATAAAACATATTTTTAATCCCTGACGCGCGACGCAAGGAGCGGTCTGTCTGTCTATGTGTCTGTATGTGGCATCGTAGCTCCTAAACGAATGGACCGATTATGATGCGTTTTTTTGTTTGAAAGCTGACATGATCGAGATGGTTCTTAGCTACAATTCATGAAAATTTGTTCCGGCGTTTCAAGGTCATCAGCTCTTATTTGTGTTGGGGGTTGCTTAAAATTGTAATAAATTTCAATTATACAATTTGTTCAAATCATTATCTCAATGGCAATATTGTTATTTTCTCAAACTTTCTTCAGGCAGGTAATTACCATAATATTGGAAAAAATAGAGTGTGCAATTCAAATGCGGTAGAAGTGAAACCTTCAGTAAACTAAAGTAGACAATAGTGGGGAGACTACGCAGCACTTTTTTTTATCAAAGTGTAGGATGATTTTTTCCATATTTTATCATCTCATTAGTATTTGTGGTTTATTCTTCGGAGTCGCTAGATGTCACTTTATTTTGTGTTTTCTTTGCCTGTTCATTTTGGAGTGGTTTGAAGATTGGATATTGATGTTACAAATATAATTTTTTTTTCGATTTCGTAGGATTCTCTCCTTGGTCGGCTAAATGTCAGCAAAGGTTCGTCAGACGCTTTAGGAGGCATTTAGTGAGCTCAGAATAGACGGGGTGGGGGGTCCAGCAAAATCTCACGTTACTTGAAAAGAATTTACGAAGTGACCCAAATTGATCTTACCAAGGGGGGGGGGGGGGGGGTAAAGATTGGAACAAAAACTGCTCACATTATTAATGTTTGCCCCCTTATTTATTTTTATTTTTATTTATTTATTTATTTATTTTTTTTTTTTTACAGTGAATACCGCACAAGAATCTCAACTGCTCCCGTCTGGAGCCAGTGAGACTATGGCATCCCCAATTGGGGTATGTTGTGAGGCTGAAGGTAGTGGGGAGGGGAAGGAGGTGGGGAAGAGGAAGGTTGGGAAGTACCTGGCTATTCAGATCTGGTCACCAAACACGGCTAAAGCCATTTTTAAGCAACGTTTCAATTCTGAATGGTGGTCTTACACCAGGGCGATACTGATAGTATCTTCCACTCTGGAACATGCCGCAAATATACTATATATTATTTTAAATGAATTAATTGTGAAATAACACAAATTAGTCAAATAAAATTTATTTGCGCATGCCGGGTTCGAACCCGCGACCTCCGGATTGTGAGTCAAGAGTCTTACCCACTAGACTACGGAGGTCGTTATACCGCTACACTAAAGGAGACTTGCCTGGGACCGTGATATTTTATTGCTATCTCATTCTCTCGCAGGCAAAATCCTTAATCCTGTTTCCGTTTCATCGAGTTTCTAATCAAAACGGTGCTAACTAAGGTTAATTAAAAAAAAATGCGAATAATGAAGTCAAAATAAAGACACATCAAAACGGCCACAATCTTGAAACGGAAAAATAACACAGAAACAAACTTACAGACAAACGAAATTCAATATGATCAAGTTAAAACAGGACTTCGCTACGCTTAGTAAAAAATGGCAAGTTTATTTCTCGTATAGGTATGTATATGCTATATTTTGCCACAATAGTTTGAATTTTACCAAAGTTTTACAGACTTTCTTACACCTGTCACTAATATAAGGGAGAAATAAGAAATGACCATCAAAAATTCCCACCCTTCGGCTTTCCACTCCTCTTTTAATGGCCAATTATTTGCCTATGTACAACTTGTTGCTCCTAGCAACTCGTGTCAAGGTATGTCGTTATTCTTATCTTTACACTTTTCAAGAGCTCTTTCTTCTTGTTGAGTTCCTTTGTTCGTAGCATCTGCTCTATTGTGACCTAGGTCGGATATAGTATCTTCAGTAGATCTGCTCTAGCGCCATATGACTTTGGCCACATCTTACAAGAAGTTCGGATGAAATCTTTAGGAGAATCGGTGTTTTGGACATTAGGCAACGTTATGCCAAAAATATACTAATTTATCTATTCAAACATAGAACTGTTTTTGACAATATCCAAACTGTTCGTGATACGAGAACAAGGCAAAATCTCTTACTTATCCCTTTCGCCAAAACAACGTTTGGTCAAAGAAACTTCAGGTACTTTGCAACAAAACTTTATAATACACTTCCACTGACCATTAGACAGTACACTAATCACGTAAAATACAAAACAGATACCAAGTTTTGGATCACTACCAAAGACAGATCATATATCAACAATATTTTTAGAACCTCCTAATGCATGCTAACCCATTGATACGATGCTGATTGTCCTTGTACTTTTACTGTAAATGTAAATAACATTGTTGTTGTTATCCTTTATAAACTATTTTTAAACTATTATTTTTAATTGTTAAACTAACGTTTAAGACAAGATTTTTATGCATAGCACAAAGGGTAACAATTATTATAAGCAATAATTATCAGCCTGAAACATTCATCCACATTGAAAAATCTTCCGAGAAAAGATACATGACGCCAACGGGACTTGAACCCGTGCCCTTCTGATTGCCGGTCAGCTGCTCTCCCAATTGAGCTATGGCGGCTTATCTTATAACCGCCAAATGATTCAATATATACTGGTGTTTCATTCAACAATTACTGCTAATTATATTTTTTCCACCTGAAAACAACCAACTTTATTTTTGCGAGAGACACTGTTAGTGTTAAATCCCTCGCTAGGTGGCGTCGAGACAAATTATGTCTTCATTTATTATTTAAATATAATAAGCAGTAATTGTTGAATGAAACACTAGTATATATTGAATCATTTGGCGGGTATAAGATAAGCCGCCATAGCTCAATTGGGAGAGCAGCTGACCGGCAATCAGAAGGGCACGGGTTCAAGTCCCGTTGGCGTCATGTATCTTTTCTCGGAAGATTTTTCAATGTGGACGAGTGTTTCAGGCTGATAATTATTGCTTATAATAATTATTTTTAAACTATTTATGTTAAAATGTGCCTGCTCTCAACACAGGAACTCCTAGTGAGACAGGCACATGAAATTTGAAATTGTTGAAAGAATTAATTAATTGTTTCGAAGAAGCGCGAAAAGAAAGTTTTTTTTAATTTTAAAAAATCATATCTCCTGTTTTTAACCCCCGACGAAAGGAGCGGTGTTATAAGTTTGACTCTCTGTGTGCCTGTTTGTGTGTCTGTCTGTGGCATCGTAACTCCTAAATGAATGGACCGTTTATGATGCGATTTTTTTGTTTGAAAGCTGACGTGATCAAGATGGTTCTTAGCTACAATTCATAAAAATCTGTTCAGGCGTTTCAAGGTCATCAGCTCTTTTTTGTGTCGGGGGTTGCGTAAAATTTTGAAAGCTTAACTTATTGTAGACCTGGAATTATGATAATTTTATTATAAAATAATGTCGAAAAGAACTTTTAACATTAACTTAACATTTTTGTAAATTTCTTTACGAACAGTATTTAATTTATTTTTGATTTTTCAGAAAACAAAACAACTTAAATTTCACATTGTTAAAGACGCACTTATTTTCCTAGAAATATTTTCACGACGTGGATTGAAAGAGAAAAAAAGAGAAAAATGACGTATTTAACAATTTAAAAAAATTTATTGTCCTACTATTATTTGTCTGTCTTTGTTTGTCTGTTGTTATTGTTCATTTTATCCTGACGAAGAAACCATTTGTTATGAAATTATCTATTGGTATACTTGGTGTAACTCTTAGCGACCAGCTCAGGTACGGGGGCTCCATCGAAACCAGAGTTAAGTTAGCCTCTCAGAAGCTGGGCGTACTGTTACAGGGCCCGCAGATACTGCAAATAATACACAACTGCTAACCCTGTACAAACGCCCCAGTGTTGAATTTGGCAGCCATCTCTGGTCTGGAGCTCCAAAGAACTGAAAAAAACTCTAGACTCTGTGCAGAACCGGGGGCCCGTTTGATTCCAAACTTAAGATTAACAAACGGATTGCAATCTTTAGAGCACAGGTGTCAGGTGGGTATGCCGTCCTTGTTCTACAGATATTACAATGGAAGATGCTACGAGGAACTAGCGTCATTGATCCCTTCGGCACCGGTACATAATCGGAAAGCACGCCAAACACGCGTACAATATATAAACATGGTCCATTTGTCACATGTGGAACGAGACGCTTTTACGACTCGTTCTTTAGTTAACATCTTGGCTGTGGAATGATTGGCCGGCCTCTGTGTTTCCTCCCTCCTACAAAACGGGTCTTGAAAAGACCCGTGTTCACTCCTTCCTCTCCTCAGAAAGACCCTTCACATAACATCTCCTAAGATGACTCAGGCCCTTAGGTAAATTATTTTTCTTAGGGCCTCCCTTGTAGAGTTAATGATTTTTTTTTAACAATGTTCACAGTTTGTGAGTAGCAGAAAATTATCTTGGCTGCAAAATCTACGAGAGTAGACCGGTATTAGAAGTTGGAGGAGCTATTCCGGGCAGCTCAAGATAGAGATACATTTACCAGAGTGATCGCCAACGTAAACACATATATTTCTTCGAAACAAAATTGGGGAGCCGGCTAAAGGGCTCGGACTCCGGGTTTCGTCTGCGGTTGGGCCGATAGCCTTTCAAATTCTCATTGGGACTGCCTGGTGGTTTGTGGAATACCTTCTCTGTTTTCTTTTTATGCATTTTATCTTCTCCCTGTTATTATTGTATACTTGCATTATATTATCACTGTTACTTTTTGGTTATTTCTCTTATCCAGGCTTCCTCAAACGGGCGCAGCTTTGATTTTTCTTTTTATTTACCAACACTTTTATCTGTATATATTTTTCTCTATAGGTTTCATAAGAATTATTCTACGGGCTGCCACATTTATTATTCTTTTGTATTATGTTAATGTAAGTACTTGCATACTGCTTTCTATCCCGTATGCATGGACATTGGAGGGTCTAGAGTCGTTCAAATAAATGTAGCTTCGTTCAATAAAATAGTTCCTTGACGTGTGCGGTGAAGGAGAAAACCATGTGTTTCCTTATAACGCGCAGTTGGAAAAGTGGTGGGATCCCCTCCAATGATCGCCAACGTCGCGTCGGGGGGACCTGATAGGGCACACAATGAAGAAGAAGATAGTTTGTGAAAATACCACTCACTGGCCTTCCTTAAAAATTGCCGACATCTATTTTATTTTAAAGCTTATAATTCTTGGGATTATCTGTCTTCTAAGACCTTTCATACAAATTTCCATAATTTTCCGGCTGACACGACGACAAATCTACCGACTTGCTAATTGATACCAGTTACTCCGTCTTAGAGTCGTAATTCAAAGACACAGCCTTCTCTAAACCTAGAATTAGCAGCTCACCTTTGAATAGCTTGGGTTCTCAGCAGTATGCACCCCTCACCACCCCACGGGCAAGAAGACTACCTTTCAACCCTTAATGTTCCTTTCAGCTTTCAGGCTGCCATTGTTTCTGCTAAGCGGAGGGTGTTTAAATAATTAGACGTAAGCCTGTCTAAGGCTGCTAATTAATAACACGTGAAATACACTAGGTTGGTTTTTGCCGTGGAAAACGACACTATTGATAAAGTGTGTTGCATACAAGTATGGGTGAGCTAGAGTGCTAAGATTGAAAAATACGACATTACTGGTGTTGTTGTAGCGGAAAATGTTTTTTTTTTTTTTTTTAATTTCAACTTTTTGTATGAAGATCTTTCAGTATGTGGATGCGGCGCATCCCTTGACTGAAAGAATCTTCACCTAAAAAGTTGAAATTTTGAAAAAACGAGCTAAAGTGCTAAGATTGAAAAATACGACATTTCTGATGTTGTTGTAGCTGAAAATGTATTTTTTTTTTTAATTTCAACTTTTTATATGAAGATCTTTCAGTATGTGGATGCGGCGCATCCCTTGACTGAAAGAATCTTCACACAAAAAGTTGAAATTTTGAAAAAACGAGCTAGAGTGCTAAGATTGAAAAATACGACATTACTGATGTTGTTGTAGCTGAAAATCTATTTTTTTTTAAATTTCAACTTTTTATATGAAGATCTTTCAGTATGTGGATGCGGCGCATCCCATGACTGAAAGAATCTTCACACAAAAAGTTGAAATTTTGGAAAAACGAGCTAGAGTTCAATTTGGGAGGTGGGAATGGGTACCGCCGCCCCGGGAACCTTTATTGGATAACCAACACCTCTGCCATAGGTCACCCCAAGTGGTTCGCTACGTTTGGTGATTTAGCAGGGGTGCCCGGGTTCATGGGGTGAGGTTTGTCTAGGTCTTGGAGGCGGATGACCAGGACATACTGAACCCCAGTTTCCTACCCACCCCTTAAACCCTTTTCCTTCCCAGAACTCTCCCCTCCTTCCTTTTCCTTAAAAAAACCCTCCACACAGCATCCTCAAAGATGAAATAGGCCCTGAGGGAAATTATTTTCCTCAGGGCCTCCTGTGTGGAGCTCATGTAAAAAAAAAAAAAAGAGTGCTAAGATTGAAAAATACGACATTACTGATGTTGTTGTAGCTGAAAATGATTTTTTTTTTTAATTTCAACTTTTTATATGAAGATCTTTCAGTATGTGGATGCGGCGCATCCCTTGACTGAAAGAATCTAGACCACACGACTGTAGTAAAACTTCTTTAGCTCCATCTATATGCACAGACAATAGGCCTGCACTATGTCTTAGATATACGAAATGCAACTGGCTGTGAGAGAAAGAGAGAAAGAAAATGTGTGCTCGCACCCCTCTCCCTTGCCCCTACAGTAATATACGAAACGTAACTCTCTCTCTTTCTATCTTCACTAACTTATATCTCCCTCTCAGCTTTCGTAGCCTCGCCCGATCACACTTTTCATAACGCTCTCGTCACGCATTCACCAGCTTACTCCCCAAGTCAAGCGTGCGTAAAGAAGTTGCACTTCAACAAAATAAAAATAGTTTTCAGCTACAACAACGCCAATAACGTCATATTTTTCAAACTCAGCGCACTAGCTCACTGAAAACTCACGGACCGCCACTGTTGCATACTTGTCTATACATGTCCAAAGAAAGGTAAATTATTGTAATGGTTCCGCGCGTTTTCATCCCGCTACAGAATATACTAGACAAAATATCCTATGGACAAAACATCCCCCAACAAAATATCTACTAAAACTTAAACTAACCTAACCTAACCTTACCTAACCTAACAAAAAAATGTATATATTACATTTATTTATATATAAATTTTGTCCGTTTGATATTTTGTTGGGGGATGTTTTGCCCGTATGATATTTTGTTGGGGGATGTTTTGTCCGTATGATATTTTGTTGGGGGATGTTTTGTCAGTATGATATTTTGTTGGGGGATGTTTTGCACGTATGATATTTTGTTAAGGGATGTTTTGTCCGTATGATATTTTGTAGTGTGATGTTTTGTCCATATGATATTTTGTTGGGGGATGTTTTGTCCGTATGATATTTTGTTGGGGGATGTTTTGTCCGTATGATATTTTGTTGGGGGATGTTTTGTCCGTATGATATTTTGTAGGGGTATGTTTTGTCCATATGATATTTTGTTGGGGGATGTTTTGTCCGTATGATATTTTGTTGGAGATATTTTATGTGTCCCTATCCGATTCATACTTCGACTAAGAACTACCAACATTATCTTCATTTTCTTAAAGCATATTATTTTCACTGCTATCTTCGTGTATGATTGCAAGCCCGCAAGCAAACCCGAACTAAATGTTACCTAGATAGTGTCTAGGATAAATTTTAACAATTTTTATTTATAGGCATCTATTGACTGAGGACGCAGATTTTTCTGTTTTCAGATTTTCGATTGAGTTTCGCTTATATGGTCTTCATTTAATAAAAATATTACAATTTGAGATTTTACTTCAAATGGTACTAGCTTTTGCCCCCGGCTTCACTCGCATAGTATTAGGGGGGGGTCCACTCCGCCCCCTCCACCTTCTTTATCCCCCCTCACCCCCCACCATACCCGTTACATTCATTTTTAAACAGCTCGCGTGCCACCTATTAAAGCGTAACAATCAGACACATTTTTGCATTTATAATATTAGTATGGATAAGTTAAATTGTAACCTAAACAAATAACAAAATGACAGCGTACGTTAAATAATTACTTGTAGTTACCAAGCAACGCTTTGCTTTTCGTCTGGACAATAAACGTATAATAAAATTTTTAATAATGACAGAGCTTATCAATATATATAGCCCATATTACTCGCAAATAATGTAGCTTTCCATTATTGAAAGAACTTTTAAAGTCCATTCAGTATTTTTTGCGTGAAAGAGTAACAAACATACATCCATCCATCTATCCATACATCCATATAAACTTTCGCCTTTATCATATTAAATAGGATGGTGTAACTGAGTGGAAGCGAGAATTATGGAGATATCCGCGATGATTTAAGTTCCTTCCCCGATTCGAAAGTCACCCCATTTTACGGTACCCATGTTGGATAATACAATTATGTAAAAAAGTTTTTCGGACGTCCATAAATAGACGAATCAAATATTTTTTAATATTTAGAATTCTAGAGTTCTTGGCTTCTCACCAATAGAAGCACTTTGAAGTAACAATGGCCACCCTTTTACCAGCTGTCATTGGCTAGAAATGGGTTGAACTCCGATCTGAACAGAGCCTTAGAGGTCAATATTCAAGTCACCTAAGAATTAAGATGTCAGAAGTGTGTCATGTGCGTGTCCATGTGCTCTAAGTAAGCTCAATATTCCCTCATTTCGAGTGAAATTTATGGAATTCTTAATTTTTTTTAAGCTGTAGCTCAGCACAGGAGGCCCAGCAGAAAATTTCTTTTCAAAGAAAGGAGGGAGAGGAAGTTCTGGGAGGGAAAAGGTATGAAGGGTGGGTAGGAATCTGGGGGTCAGTGGGTCCAAGAGTGACGGACACATAAATCGTTCCCTCCCGTTACAAGGCGATGGGTCGAGAGAGTCCGGCTGGAGAGGTCAAAATGTCTCCCTCAACCAGTCTCTCCAGATTCGGCCCACCATGTAGTAAGTGGGTAAATGAATTCGTCACCAAGACCAAACAAGCTGCCCCCGGGAACCAACCCCCGGAACCAACACCTCTGCCGTAGGTCACATCACGTGGTCCGCTACGTTTGATGACTTAGCAGTGGTGCTCGGGTTCATGGGGTGAGTCTGTATTGGCGGCGGATGCTTTTGCCCACCTGCTGCGTGCTGTTCCGGATCAGACTCGGGTTCGGGGACTGCCGGGCGCCAGATGGTTACTTTCACCATCTCTATCTCAAATTTATTTTTATGTTTACTTTTATTTCATTGTTTTTTTTTTCCTCACGCAGATGCCTGCAGTTCTGGAGTGTGTGGTCTCCCTCCGTTTATCAGCAAACCGCATGTAATGCAACTCATGACGGTTGCTGATTTATTTTGTTATGTTCATTGTACCATGTACTACTAATACCTGTATTATTATTATGTACCATGACCATTACAGTACAGTCTGTAGGCGAGCCTGCATTCCGCCACCTAACAAAGTATGCAGGGACATTGAAGGTCTAGATTCGTTTATTTAAATGTAGAGCCGTTCATTAAAAAAAATTAGATTCTTGCGAGAGCTCCGAAGGAGCGACCATAAGTCGCCTATACCGGGGCGGAACATTGAAGCACCCACCACTGTCCCGCCCCGGTATAGGCGACTTATTGTCGCCCCTTCGGAGCTCTCGCAAGAATCTACTTTTTTTTTTATAAACGACTCTACATTTAACATTTGTATAACGAATCTAGAGCTTCAATGTCCCCGCATACGTTGTTAGAGGGCGGTATGCAGGCGCGCCTACAGGATTGTACTGTTATAGTCACTTCTACAATTCTAAAGCCCATGGAGGTAATCAGCCTCATGGACAGTCAAACGAGTTGTTAGTAGCCTCAACCAAAATAAAGTAAAGAAAAAAGAACAAAATATACAGCAACCGTCGTGAGTAATAAGTTCACGACAGCGGATGACTATGGTCAATCCAGCGGGCGGTGCCGAGCACTGTTCAAAAGAAAAAAAAGAAAAACAGATAACAGAGAGTATATACAGTGAAGAAGTGGTATTGCCACACTCTGTCAACCGGCAGTCCCCGAGACAGTGAAGAAGGATGAATGTCCGGCCTCCCGACAACCGGCGGTGTCGTCCGTAAGCCAGCTAACCGGTGGTGCCTAGACGAGAGTAAATGGAAGTCAAGGATGAAGACCCTAGGGAGAAAAGCGTCGGGTCGCCGGAGGCGGGACGGACAGCTTTCGGTCGCCGTTCGGCCTTCTCCCCAGCCTCTTCATGTCACGGGGGGTGGCGCGGAAGACAGGTGCAGCTCCACCAGTTCTGTAGGGTCAGCCAGTAAACATAGGCGGGGACACGCTCCAGAGTCCTACCCCTTAATGGGGAAGAGGACGGTACATAACAGACAACGGAGTTCAGTTCTCGCATTTAAACGTAACTGAAAGAAAATATACAAGTAACCAATCCAAAAAAACGAAAAAATAAAAGAAAAGCGTGTAGGAGTCATCGCTTGGTGTGAAAGTTCACCAATTAACTAACAGAAAAAAAATAATTCAAAAGCATGAGGGTTGCAGTAAAACATAAGGTAATGTGATCGTAAAAATAAAAAAAAATAACAAAACTTGAGCGTTTAGTTACGCTAGGCTTATAAAGACTAAAAGAAAAGGAAAATTTGTGAATGCATAAAAACCCAAAATATCAAGCAGTAAACAACCAAAAGCAGAAAAAATATGTACAGGTGTAAAATTGTAAAGCGCAAAACATAAAAAACATAGTAAAAGAAAAGAAAATAGAAAACTGTACATCCTGGCAAAATGGTAAAGAGTAAAATCAAAGAAAGTCCGTGGTAGATCAGGAACAAGTACACCTGGTGTCAAAAATCTCTAGTCAGCGACTCTAAGCTCAGGCCATCTCTCAACCCAGACCCTTGCAAATTTCTTCAGACACTCGAAGTTCGTCTTATTCGAAACCAGATCAGTATTCCATACTGGTCTGATAGGTACGTCCAAACCATCGAGCATTTCCTCTCTAGCATCCATCAAGATCTCGCAGTGCCACAGAATGTGCTCGGCTGACTGGTTCGTAGATCCGCATGCGCAGTTGGGATGGGGAGACAGGGCGAGGGTGTGAAGTCTCCCCCTGAATTCCCCATGCCCGGACAGGAGCTGGGTGATGTAGTGGTCCAGTTTGAGATATGCCCCTTCCATTCTGATTTTAACTGATGGGAAGAAGGAGAAAGTCCATCTTCCCATATTCGATCTATCCCAACGGACCTGCCACTCTTGGAGCGACAGATCCCTCATTCGTCGTAGCAGCCCAGGGAGAGTCCCCGGCCCACCCGGAGTGAGAACAACGCCTAGGTGAGTAGCCGGGGTTCCTCTGGTTAATCTCTGCTTAGTGAGCACTTCCCTGATTTCCAGATCGATTGGCAAAATGCCGGCCAAAACAGGCAAAGCGTCCGAAGCAACGGTTCTATACGCCCCGGATAGTGCCAACAGAGGAGTTCGTTGGCCCCGCTTGAGAGCCAGGAGTATAAGCGAGTTATCCAAGCGGTGCTCCCAAACAGACGCGGCATACGAGACTTGTGCCACGTATACGCATCTGTATAGAACACGCAAAGCCGGATTACGCAGTCCCCACTCAGCTGTGGAGAGTCTCCTAAGCTTAAAGAAGAGGGCCTGAGCCTTGCCGGATACATCCTTGACGTGAGCCAGAAAGGAGGACGAACGATCTAGTGTGACGCCTAAATATTTCACAGTTTCACGAAATTGAACAGTAGAGTCCCCCATTTTGATGACGGGATTTCTTCTTCTGCTGAGAGAGCCCTTCATCAGGAGGCCCTGGGTCTTGTGGGGAGCGAATTTCATCTTGTTTCTTTTTCCCCAATCGAGGAACATGTTCAAACCTTCACTGCCTTTGCTTTCAACTTCCTTTCTGCTGTCCCCAGCGACCAAATACGTCTTATCATCAGCGTAGTCGACAGAGATGCATCCTTCAGGCAAGGGTAACCTGGAGGAGTCGTCAAAGTTGATGTTCCACAGGTCAGGTCCGAGAATGGAGCCCTGCGGGCATCCAATGTCGGCTTCCCTCTCGATCAAAAAATCTCCAAAGCAGATCGTGATCGTGCGATCAGAAAGGTAGTCGTCGATTGCCTGGAACAGAAGTTTGGAGCACTGCCTGGTTTTCACCTTTGTACGCATCATTGCCCACCACGCGTGATCGAAGGCACCAGTTATGTCGAGGAAGATCGCAACTACATACCTCTTGGGATAAGCCTTCACCCAGTCAAGCACATACGACAGGGCGTGCACCGTGGATCTACCGGGGACGAAGCCGAACTGCAGGTCACTGGCCGGTGACAGGGTTTGCCGAAGTCGCTCTCGTAACAGTTTCTCCAAGATTTTGCCGAGTACAGGGAGGAGGGTAATTGGCCGATACGCCTTAATGTCGGTAAGTGGTTTTCCGTTCCCCTTTGGTATGATCCGGAGCACGCCACGCTTCCACTCGGAGGGGAAAACTCCCCTCCTCAGGCACGTGTCCATCACCTGGAAGAGCTCTTCCTTGGCGTGGACCCAGACTTGCTTCGCGATCACGCCATTGAGCCTATCGTTCCCTGGTGCCTTCTTAGGACCCAATCCCTTTATTATAACATCAATTTCCGCTTTAGTGACTCTAATGAAGTTATCCTCTTGGGCAAGGTCTCTAGGTGGCAGCCGTGAAAGATTTCTGATCTGTTTATGGTGGTCACTTTCCCCATCTACTGATTCTAAAGGAACTAACTCGCCCAAAAGTGTTTTGAGAGTGGATGCCACATCCATTGTCTCAGCGTTCCTCCCATCTGTTTTCCCAATTACTGTTGACAAATACCGGTCAGATCCTTTCCCGGACTTTTCTATCGCGCTGTGGATTTCCCACGGGTTGGCGTTACCCACATCGTTGACCCAATTATGCCAAGCAGCTCGTTTTGCTCGAAGAACGGCCCGTTTGAAGGCCGACCTGGCAGACCTCAGGCTAACCTGAAGCGCAACTGTCTCCTCCTCCGTGCAGTTGCCACTCCTGGACAGCCCAAGCGCCCTGTAAGCCCTCTTGAAGGCGCTCTTCAGCGAAGTCAGCTCAGGTGACCACCACGGCGTTCTAATACTCGTCTTCGGGTTTGATCTTCCTAAAGACGAGTTGGCAGCAGATACAACCGCCCTATTGAAAAAATTCCCCAAATTATCCGGATCAGTAGCTGCTACCTGGTGAAAATCCCTTAGCGTATCTCGTAGCGCTTCCCCAAAGTTATCCCAATTCGCCCTAGTGGTGTTGAAGTTCCAGGAGGATCTTGGAGCTTCAGTTTTATTTACACCAACCGTAAAAGTGATTAACCTATGATCCGAATTTATTGCGCACTCATGGACTGTCCACTTTGAAATCCTGCTCGCAACAGATCCAGAGCAAAGAGTTAGATCAATGTTGCTCTCACCATGTATGTTAGAAAAAGTACAAAAAGAACTCTGTTCATTAATAATGCTAAGACCTGGGGCGGGACAGTGGTGGGCACTTCAATGTTCCGGATCAGGAGAGACTGATTGAGGAAGACCTAGCCTTCTCCTGCCAAAATCTCTAGACCCATCGCCTTGCACCGCAGTGGGATGGATGGATTCATATATCTGACACTCCTGAATACATTTTTACCCCAGATTCCTAACGACCCCGCATACGTATTTCCTTTCCAGAACTTCCTCACCTTCCTTTCCCTAAAATACCCTCCACACAGCATCTCTAAAGATGACGTAGGCCCTGAGGGATTTTTTTCAGGGCCTCCTGTGTGGAGATAATGTAAAAAAGAAAACTTTTCGTATTTTCTTCTCTATTTTTTTTTGGAGAGGCAGAGCCTTCCCCGCCTCATTGCACAAACCGCCACTGCTAACAACCCAAGCCACTATTCAGTACACACATAAAACCGTTACGGCAGTTGTGAAGTTAGTGTTTAAGGGTTTACGGCCTTTTATCTATTTTGGTCTCCACATCCCAACTTCAGAGCACTCCGCCGATTGATTTTGTGGTACTAACCACCTTCGCTGCCTTTACAGCCCGTTTATAGTCGATGGCCACTTGTGTCTTGTGTCGTTTATCTTGAAGAAGTGTTATAGATTTTTTTATTTTTTATTTTTTTATTTATTTAGTAACTATATAATATTTTTTACATTTTTATATGAAACATGTTAGTTAGATGTATATATAAAATATATTCGTAGTCCTCCTCAGTAGGAGATCCTGTGCTGAGGGGGACTATGCTTTGGATAAGTTTTTCAGTGACTTCTATGGTTTAACTTTATTGATTGGATAAGGTTTTCCAGAAACTTCTATGATGTTTTAAGTATACTAGTAAGTTCATTTTCCGATAGATTCTTCAGCCAACATTTAATGTCCTTAATGTAGTTTTTTTTTATTTTTATTTGTTTGATACTAAGTGGGAGTTTGTTATATAACTTTACTGCTAAAAATGCAGAACTTCTTTGACCAAATGAAGAGTTACACTTTGGTATATTAAGTATGTCTGTTTGTTTGGCTCTGGTTTTATGAGCGTGTGAGGTGTCTGCCTCTGAATCATTTTTGTGGTGATGAACTAGAATGTTTTTGGCATAGATTTTCTGTATGCTTGGAACATCAAACTGTTTAAAAATTTCTACTGTTGACGTCCTTATGGGGGCCTTTAGAATGGTCTTTATAATGCAATTCTGAGTTATCTTAAGTTGTTTTAAGTGATTAGATGCTGCTGAGCCCCATCCTAATACTCCATGTTCCAATCGAGAGTGGCATAAAGCATAATATACTCTCTTTAGATCCCTCATCGACAAGATGTTTCTTAATTTTTTGAAGAAGTAGATGAGTTTTGTTAGCTTTTTTGAGGTAAGATCAATGTGTGAATTCCACTGTAGATTTTCATCAATTTCAATCCCAAGATATTTAATACTTTTGGTTTGGGTTATAGACGTTATAGATATATATGTATTTTACTTACGACAGATGACAGTTGTTGATGTTTGGTTTAATTACTTCTTTTGATCAAATGGAAACCATTCAGATATTTTTTAATCAACGAATTATTGATTTTATGTAGTCGATGAAAGTCTCTAGAACACAAAGTGATTGTATTTATTTTATTTTATTATTAATACGTGAGATTCAGAATTGAAACCTCTTTAGAAAATTAAATTAAATACGTGCAGTATCGAACGTTATTAATACCCTTCCGTCTGCGTGTCTGACGCCACGCCTTACGCGCCGCGCAACAAATAACATCTGTGTACATGAAATTTCAAGCAAAGCTACCGTTGTAATTCGGTTTTCAATTAAAGAATCCGCCAAAAGATGTCGCTACTTCCGTCAGCAGCTCGCGTGTGGACGTTTCCCCCCTAGGAATAAGTACTACGGATTTATAGATTTTAAGTATCTTTCAGGATGTGGAAAGATTGACGGCAATAGTATCGTTAAAAGAGTTATGAATAATAGTATCACGCGATAATATATTATATATGACGTCATTGCGTGTCTCGGTTCTCGGTTACTTTGTCTCGGTGACTAGCTGTCACTGGATCACAGTGGATCCGAGGAACTGGCTATTTTTAGAACCAGTTCCTATCGGATTTATTAAATGGTCACCAACACTGAAAATGGGCGAAACCGAACTAAAAGCCAATTGGATATTGGATCATAGTGGATCCGAGGAACTGGCTATTTTTGGAACCAGTTCCTATCGGATATATAAAATGGTCACCGACACTCAAACTGGGCGAAGCCGAATAAAAGCCGCAGGCCCCAGCATCAAAAATCTGCGGAGCGGGTTTTTAACTAAAAATAGGGTTTTAACTAAAAAGTAATATTATATTGTCTCGATGACTATACACAGAAATGTTTGGGTTTGTTACAGTCAGAAGTGGCACTCTCTGTTATTTAAAAAAAAAAACGAGTGTGCTTTAGATTGGGGTGAAATATAACCATGGGGTGACCTACGACCTTGGGGTGACCTACGACTTTGGGGTGACCTGCGATCTTGGGGTGATCTATGACCTTGGGGTGACCTACGAATTTGGGGTACCTGCGACCTTGGCGTGACCAACGACCTTGGGGTGACCTACGACCTCGGGGTGACCTACGACCTTGGGGTGACCTACGACCTTGGGGTGACCTAAGACCTTGGGGTGACTTTTCTGTTTGTAGCAATCTTACAAGAAGATCATGCTTTTATAACCTTCCTAAAAAACGTCGTAAATTTTTTATTCAATTGATAAACGACCGTGCATGTGAAAAACCTACTAATTAAAAACTGAAAATTTAAAATTGAAAAAAAGCAGTTCTTTAATTTAAAGAATTTGCAAAAAAACTATCACTTCACTTTTTATCTCGTTCATAGAATTAATGATTATAAAAAAATATGTTAATAATTCCCCAACAATAATTGAAAACGATTCAGTGCCGGCAACCCGGGCGTTTATTTTATTTTCATTTATGTAGATAGTTTTCTTTTACCCACCTCACTAAACAGAGTCTGATCCGAGGCGGGTAAATAACATATTATATTTATTAAAAAGATATGTATCAACAAAGACATGCATGTAGTATTTATTGTTGTTATATTATTTGTTGTTTTATATTAAAATTTCCATAAAAAGGTTGCATACGTAATATAAGATTACACATGGAGATAAGAAAATGTAAATACAGTAGGTATTATATAATTAATGTTGCTAGCAAGCAGTACCCTGCGTATTTTATTATATTTGAATATTATATAATTTAATGAGTAATTAATTATATGAAAAGAGAATATCTATAAAATGTACTCCTGTTAGTTCTTTAGTATATTTTCGAATGTCTGTTCTTTCCTTTTCAGTCAACCATATTACAAAACTGTTGAACCAGTTAAGTACTAGAGCAGAGCTAGGTACGATTCATGTTATTAAATAACTTATTTATGAAAGATTTATTAAACTGACGTGGATGGATCACCTCACAACACATTCATACATCGCGTTAAAGATCATACATATTCTACAATTAATCTGATTCCTGAAGCATTGTTAAATTCTTTCAAGATTCTTTGTCTACTAAGGCTTTAAAAGTTTATTTTTTAAGATTACGGCTACGTGATATTTCTGGCGTTGGCAAGTTCATTCTTCATGCACTAAAAACTGCATAATATCACCACTGGTTTTCGATGTGAAAGGGATACCAATTCCATTCCACAAAAACCCCTACAAATTTCCCGCGAATGGAGTCCCCGTTAAAATACGAGTATAAGGACGGGAATAGTTGAACAATGAACGTCTGTTTTTTAAGCAGCGACGAAAAAACTTACGAGTATTATTATTTTATTTTTTAAGTATTTTATTTATTTACTGTTTAATTTTGATATTTTAAGAAAAACGGCTGCGGGGCCCTTTTCATACAAAATTTAAAATTGGATTCAAGTCCAAAGTACCTAACTAAATTAAAAAAAAACATGTGTTCTTTTTTATTTATTTGTGTTTTAAAATATAAAATACTAGCTGACCCGGAAACGCGTTGCTGTGGCTAACGAAATACAAAGCAATCTACTGGATTGTTATTCAACCTAGTGTTGATAAAACTCACACTGCCATTTACTAGAAACTTATACAACTTCCAAATAATTACAAAGCATTGTCCTATAACAACCATTTAATTTTTTTTACATGCGCTCCACACAGGAGGCCCTGAGGAAAATTATTTCCCTCAGGGCCTATGTCATCTTTGAGGTTGCTGTGTGGAGGGTTTTTTAAGGAAAGGAAGGAGAGGAGAGTTCTGGGAAGGAAAAAGGTTTAAGTGGTGGATGGGAATCTGGGATTCAGTGTGTCCTGGTCATCCGCCTCCAAGACCTGGATAAACCTCACCACATGAACCCGGGCACCCCTGCTAAATCACCAAACGTAGCGAACCACTTGGGGTGACCTATGGCATATTGGTTATCCAATAAAGGATCCCCGGGCGGCGGTACCCATTCCCGCCTCCCAAATTAAAAGAATAATTTAATTCGCAATAATAAATATTGAGCTCAATAATCGCGATCAAAATATCGATTTAAGTTGGAGCAAATTATACACAGTAAGCCAAATTTCATCGAAATTGGTTATCTTTTCGGATTTTATCTCGAACAAACATCGTGACTTGAGATTTTTATAAATAAAAGATAAACTATTAAAGAATTCAATTTTTCATGATTTTTGATGCAACTTTGGCAATTATTTGTGAGTTAATTAATGGTAATAAAAAATAATCTTTATTTACTACATGAATAATGTCGGCCTCCAAGGTCAAGGGGTAAGGATCTCGACACGCAATCCGAAGGTTGTGGGATCGAATTATTTTTATTTATTTGGGAGACCAACAGTTCACATTAATAACAGAGTATATAATAATTGAGTACAACAATTGAACCATTTACATTTACAGGTTTCCACATGCGTATTGTATACAAGTAGTGTAGTGATTCCAGAGATATTTACTAATAAAAAATTACATTATTTCAAGAGACGAGTTATTTAGGTGGGAATAGGAAGGGGGTAGGATGGGGGGAGGGGATCGGTAAGTTGAGATATAGTAATAAAAATATGCGTGACAACAAATTAAAAGATAAAAAAAAGGAAGTTTACAGAGTGGTGGTTGTATCAGAGGGTATCTATAAGTATTGTTAAATTTTATTTGATATTTTATGGTATATTTGCGTCACGTTCAGGAGTGGAAGATACCCTGGTGTAAGAGCACCACACATTCAGAATTGAAACGTTGCTTGAAATGGCTTTAGCCGTGTTTGGTGACCAGTTCTGAATAGCAAGGTACTTCCCCACCTTCCTCTTCCCCATTTACTTAACCTTCTCACTACCTTCAGCCTCACAACGTACCTCAATTGGTGATGCCGAAATCCCACTGACTTCAGACGGGAAAAGTTGGGACTCTTTTGCGGTTTAAACTTTTTCTTTTACGGTAATACATTATTTTCACGTAAATTTACCAATACACCAACCATCCATATTATCTTTTTTTTAATATAAAAACCGTGTCTCAGTATCATTCACTAATCTCGTAAAAACCCATGTGTATTAGTACTGTATTAAAATATAACTAGCCGTTGGAAACAATAGTTATATTATTTCAACGTCCAACGCTGTTGAAAATAATTAGCGCCAACAGTTGAAATATAATACCTACATGCGAATATTATTCAACGCAGTCAACGATTCAACTGCCTAATAAATAAAAAGGGTTAAGAGTTTGTACTTCGTGAACAACATTACTCGATATTTTAAATGGTCTTTTGGTTATGTACGTACCTACTGCACGTTTTTTTTATTTTCCCATCCAATACGGCCGATACTCAGCGCCATGGAACAAACAAATTTATCAACGACAAGCAAAAAATAACCTATTGATAATTGTCAATGTTTTGTACCTATTGTTTTCAACGGTGTTAGAATGATTAAGTCAAAAGGGTCAAGAGATCACACTTCGTGAACGATATTATACCCAATTACACAAGGTCTTTTGGTAATGCACATACCTACTGCACGTTTTATTTTATTTTCCCATCCAATACGGCCGATACGTAGCGCCATTGAACAATCAAATTTATCAACGACAAGCAAAAAAATAACCTATTGATAAATGTCAATGTTTTGTACCTATTGTTTTCAACGGTGTTAGAATGATTAAGTCAAAAGGGTCAAGAGATCACACTTCGTGAACGATATTATACCCAATTACACAAGGTCTTTTGGTAATGTACATACCTACTGCACGTTTTTTTTATTTTCCCGTCCAATACGGCCGATACGTAGCGCCAAGCAACAAGCGAATTTATCAGTGACAAGCAAAATATATCTTCAACAGGATAATATTTTCAACAACCACCAACGTCTTCCAACGCTTTCAACTTTCAACGTTATTATAGGATTATTATTACGTGTGTGTCGCGTGGGGCATAGAGATAATAATAATTAATAATACATCAATGATTCGGGGAACCACCCGTTAAAAGGGATTCCGTAATACGATTTTGATATATTTTTTGTTAGTATCGTGTCGATCTCCTATTATAGTTGCGTCAACGTCGACGTTATTTTCAACAGCTATTTTCAACAGTTGAAAATTGCCAACGATAACGACGTTGGCGTTGGATAGAATTATCGTCAACGCCCAGTACTAATCTGTATACAGAACATTATCTTAAATAAATAGAGAAAATAATTAAACGAATACGAATTAAAACGAACTAGCAATAATTAATTTTATAATTATACTAGCTGACACGACGAACTTTGTACCGCCTCAGAATCAATAACTGTTGTGTTAACTTATTTGCTGAATTAAATTAAGTTTTTTTATTAAGTTAAAATTACACGTTGAAGCAATTATCGATGCGCAACTGTCCGTGTTTTGTTTTTGTCAGCATCAGAGATGACGTTGTGTACGGATCTATATTTTTTGCGATTTTCTTACTTTTCCACTTACTTACGGGAATTGCGTTTCATTTTCTTTATACGTGTGAGGGAGATTTATTATAATTATTTTATTTTTCCTTTGGAGGGGTGCAGACATACGTTCACCGTTTGTCTCATTTTCCACTATTGACATTTAGTGTGTAAGAAAGAGGGGCAGCATTATATGTTTAAGAACAAAAGCAAAACAATCAGCGCATTGACATTTGACATTTTTGAATTTTTGCAATTGACTCACTATTCAATATTATATTTATCACAATATTTCTACAGCTCTTGCAAAGGACGAGAATTCGTTCCATACAAAATGTACAAGAAATTTTTTTTTCTTCATATTTTTTTTTGTCGTGAATTTTCCCGATGTTTTAATAGCTGTTCTGCTATTCGGGGCAGAGACAAATTCAACAAATCAAAGATCATAAAAATCGGTCCAGCCGTTCTTGAGTTATAGATGGTGTAACTAACCCGACTTTGTTTTATATATTTAAGATATACATACTTCGACTCTCATAATACGGTTATGTGCCTAGTGTGGCAGTCGAAAAACTTGAAAAACTGTTGGTATACCTGAAAAAATATATGTTTATGAATAAAGACGACCTCCGTAGTCCAGTGGGTAAGACTCTTGACTCACGATCCGGAGGTCGCGGGTTCGAACCCGGCATGCGCAAATAAATTTTATTTGATTAATTTGTGTTATTTCACAATTAATTCATTTAAAATAATATATAGTACATTTGCGGCATGTTCCAGAGTGGAAGATACTATCAGTATCGCCCTGGTGTAAGACCACCATTCAGAATTGAAACGTTGCTTGAAAATGGCTTTAGCCGTGTTTGGTGACCAGATCTGAATAGCCAGGTACTTCCCAAATCTTCCTCTTCCCCAACTCCTTCCCCTCCCCACTACCTTCAGCCTCACAACATACCCCAATTGGGGATGCCATAGTCTCACTGGCTCCAGACGGGAGCAGTTGAGATTCTTGTGGGGCATTCACTGTAAAAAAAAAAAAAAGAAAAAATTAGTTAAAATTTTTACCCAAACTCAAAAAAAAAGTTAAAGTTTGCTCCAAAATCAAGTAAAATTGAATTCTATAATGGCAAATGTATCGTAACTTAAAACACAAATAAATATCGTCACATGTTAGCAATCTACAGTCGTGCTCGGGAACGATGATAAGATACCGACATTATCGATAAATAGTTTATCGACCGGCTGTGCTAGACTTCATGGACTGTGTTTTGGTTCCGTTATCCTTAAAATAGATATTTACTTTATCAGTCTATACGCAATATTTTAAATTCAAATTTGTTTTTAAATGGATATTAATATTTTTTGATAATTTTCCTGCAACATCCACAGTTCTAGCATAACCTTTTTTTGCTAAGTTCTCATTCGCCAGACCCGGAGATCAGATTGCTGAAGCCATTTATCAATCTGGGAAAATAATTTATGGCGGGAAAAGGTTTCGCGCGCTTTCTTCGGTGTTGCCAGAGAGGAAAAACGAGGAAACGGCGAGATTAATTTATAGATAGGTGGTAAGAACTGGTCGGTACCTACCGAACCTACCTGGCCGAGAATCCATTAGGGGAAAATACGGACAAATAAAATACGAAATGGGACAATTATTGTAAGTTCTTACCTACGGATTTTAAATTGGATCGGTTTTAATTTATAATATACTAGCGAGTTCCCAGCATGCGTTGCTATGCCACCCAATAAATAAATTGTTTATCTCGGCGTGTCCTTTCCCATTCGTCCCGTTCCCTTCCGCCTCCCCTTCCTCTCCCGCGACCCCTTCCCCTCTCGCGTTCCCACTCCTCACTCCCTTCTCCCGCTTCCCCCGTCCCGCTAACCCCCCTCCCGAGTTCCCCTCACCCCTTCGGTATTTCATACATTTCGCTCCGATACATTCCGTTTTCAAACAGCTCGCATGCCACCTATTGCAATTTTTTATAGAAATTTCATAATGCCAGAACTATTTTACATATAGAAACCATCGCAGGCACGCACAAATCAAATACCCAAAGTTTCATCGCAATCGGATGAATGGTTTAGCAACGGACAGCGGACATACAAACATTTTTAGATTTTTATATAAATAGAAGAAGATAGATGGTTGAGCAGTTCAAAGTGTTTGATTCTCATTCAGGCATCACGGGTTCAATTTCTGCCTGGCTAAGTCATCCATCATTTTACAAATAACATTTTCCGTTTAAATAATGATGAATTCAAATTTTCAACGATAGATTCAAATTTCAAATTCAAACGGTCAAGTTATTGGCGTAACCCGGCAATGTGTGGGTTTTATAAGAAAAAAACGCATTTAAAAACAAAATAATCATGAAATTGTATTGTATTGAACACACAATAGAAAACCAAATTCGTCAAATCGTTCATTCATTATCAATTTAGCCGTGAATTAAAATGATTTTTTTTCAGGAAACCATTTAAGGTTTGGACAGTGGCACTTCCGAAGATGTTGTTTTTCCATCGGAAAAACTAGGGGCATTTTTTCAATTACTTTTATCTGTCAGCTCAAGTTCAAGTGCGGCTGTCTAAATTTATTATTTACTAGCTGACCCGACAAACGCTGTTCTGCCATATAAATTATTTCTAGTGAATATTTTGATTTTTCGAAGAAAACTTCTTCAGAAAGGTTCTCACTTTGTGATGGCATTATTTATTTTAATGAAAAGACAAATAACTTTGATTACATCACTTTTATTTATATAATTTATATATAAAGTGATGTAAACAAAGTTATTTGTCTTTTCATTAAAATAAATATTTTGGTTGTTAAATAAAAAAATAATGAATATATTGTAAGTGTGTGGGTATGGGATCTATGATAGAAAAAAGGAATGGAGCGCTGTAGACGATGACCGCCGATAAAAAAAAACAGCAACTAATGTAGGAAAATAAAAATAAAGAAGCAATATGGATTTCGAAGAGCAATTGAGTGTACGATATTTTTTGTCAGTCCGTCTTTAGCCAACACAAATAAGCTCGATGGTTTGCCCACGCGAGAACATGATGTCGAATGAAATATCAAAATGACGCGACGCTTCTTGTGAATGTCTTGCGCATGTGTGGATGAAATACGAAAGACGGTTAAATTTGTTCAAACAAAAATACTAAAATCACGATTAAAAATGGGAGGGAGGGGGTAGGAATTAATTAATAAATACAAACAAGATATTAAGAAATGGATTATAAGTATTGGACGTCACACTACTGCTAACATCTGTAAAATAGATTACAAATAGACAGAATTACCATCTCACGTATGTCCTTACCCTTATTAAAGAACTTAAAATAGTAAAATCCTATATGTGTAATATAACTCCCTATATAGATTCGACAGGATTTACTACCTTATTCATCTCTTCCTTCATCTATATAATGCTCTCTTTATGGTATTTACCCGCAATTTAAATCATATTTCTGTTTGCATTGTATAAATCAGTACGACGTGACGACCTCCGTAGTCCAGTGGGTAAGACTCTTGACTTACAATCCGGAGGTCGCGGGTTCGAACCCGGCATGCGCAAATAAATTTTATTTGATTAATTTGTATTATTTCACAATTAATTCATTTAAAATAATATATAGTATATTTGCGGCATGTTCCAGAGTGGAAGATACTATCAGTATCGCCCTGGTGAAAGACCACCATTCAGAATTGAAACGTTGCTTGAAAATGGCTTTATCCGTGTTTGGTGACCAGATCTGAATAGCCAGGTACTTCCCAACCTTCCTCCTCCCCACCTCCTTCCCCTCCCCACTACCTTCAGCCTCAAAACATACCCCAATTGGGGATGCCATAGTCTCACTGGCTCCAGACGGGAGCAGTTGAGATTCTTGTGCGGTATTCACTGTAAAAAAAAAAAAAAGTATGTTTCTTACCTTAAATATTCTTGTTATAATTAAATATTCTTATGTATGGTACTCATTTATGTACCTCTACGCCTGTCTCAACACAGGTATACCCTAGTGAGACAGGCATCGAATAATGTAATGCAAACATACCTTATATAGATAAATAAATAAATAAATAAATAAAATTTAAAATTTAAGGTTATAGGTATTTTTTGATGCCAAATAAAAAAAAAATAGGAAAAAAAATTTGTGGCAAAAAAATTGTTTTTTTTTTTTCTGGATAGGGACACCCTAATCACCTAGCGGTATGAAATATACTTAAAAGCCTATTCGCATACCCCCCAAATATACATAAAATTTCATAAAAATCGGTCAAGCCGTTTCGGAGGAGTGCGACCACAAAAACAGTGACCTTTATTGGATAAACAACATCTCTGCCAGAGGTCACTCAAAGTGATTTAGCAGGGGTGCCCGAGTTCATGGGGTGAGGTTTGTCCAGGTCTTGGAAGCGGATGACCAAGATACACTGAACCCCAGATTCCTACCCACCCCTTAAACCCTTTTCCTTCCCAGAACTCTCCTCTCCTTCCTATCCTTAAAAATATCCTCCACACAGCATCCCCAAAGATGACATAGGCCCTGAGGGAAATTATTTTTCTCAAGGCCTCCTGTGTGGAGCTCATATATAAAAAAAAAAAACTTGAACATATAAAATATTTCATATCTGGGTGGTATACTTCGAGGGGAGAAGTATCACTTGCTGCATTTAATATTGAAAGGCAAGATAGAGGGTCGCTGAGGGCCTGGTAGGAGACAAATGTCTCGGCAGCGAAATATACGAGAGTGGATCGGCATTAGAAGTGTGGAGGAGCTATTCCGGGCAGCGCAAGACAGAGAGACATTTTCAAGAGTGATCGCCAACGTCGGGGGGACCTGATACGGCACGCAAAGAAGAAGAAGAACATTTACAAAAACAAATGGCTAACCACTGTTGTATTCTGCAATATGATCAATTTGGTGACCGGACAACTTGGAATAAAATCAATTCAACATCAAAACCCCCTTTGAAATGTCATTAAAAGCGTTGAAAAAAAATGGTTTAATATATTAGGTTAGGTTAGGGAACGTACCCATACTACGTGACCCCGTTCGCTGCTAGCGCCAGTAACAAGAATAACGACGCTTGCGTGAACTAATTCTATGATGTTTGACAGTCGAAATCAGCTGTTTGGCAGCCATCTTGAAAAACATAAATAAACCATTCACGAGCAAGCGCGTAGATTTCGTAGATTGTCAACAATCTGCTAGTTAGCAAGTAACACGATGACACTCACTGAGCGAATTTACTAACAGATAGTGAATTTCCCAGATAGTAGCTTGTAAACTCGCTCTGTGTCATCGACGCATAAGAGATGTTAAGTTGACTTGATTATGAGTTGAAATAGAACCGATCAATTTCAGGATTGAGCGCTAAGAATTTTTTAAGCGTCCGGTTTTTAAATTTGCCGCCCTCTTTAAAAAAACATACCTCCGGATTTTAATATCGAAACATATAAATTGATTATAGTGTTAAAAAGTAGTCATTGAATGCACCTAAATCTGATCGTTTATCCCATATTTTTAGAATTCGCAAAGAAAATATTTAAAAATCGTTAAATTTATAAACACATTAATTCTGCTTAAAATTATCGTACGTGGTACTTATTTGGAGAATATGAAACATATCGTTCGCCAAAACTTACCTATAATATATATTGTAATCATCCATAGGAATACGAAGGGTGATTTATATCAATTTGAAAAATAACTGATGTCGCCAAATTGATGTCAGGCCGGCCAACGAATTTGATTGTCCATTCAAGAAAGAATTTATCTATCTATTTATCGATCGTCAATTTTTTTTAACAATTTCACCAGGAGGAAGGATAATTTAGCTTACTTCGGATTTATGGACATGCTAGTAGCACCCTTCAAATCGTAATTCATCAGGAATAGAACCTGTAACGTGTAACATCCGGATAGTAAACATTTTATTACCGCTGCTTCACGGTACGTACTACGCGTTTTCATCCCCCGACACAATATCCCCGACAAAATATCTTACGGACAAAACATCCTCCAACAAAGTATCTACTAAAACCTAACCTAATTTACCTAAAGCCTCGATTACATTGAGCGAGTTTGCAAGCCACTGGTCGGTAAGTTTAAAAGCGGGTGAATCGGACAGGAGATTGTCATGATGACACACAAAACTGTAAAATACTCGCTCAGTAGTGAGAGTAGCAACTAAAATAATGACTCCCACGCAAACCAATTTTGTCAATCTCTACATATTATAATGTACATATTCACCAATAGATAGAAAAACCTTCCTCACGAAACACTTTTCGTGAGGAAGGTTTAAGTATGTAATTTGTCAAGGATTTGTGTAAATTGGTTGAAACATAACGATAATTGTTAGAAGTGTCGGAAAAATCAAGCCGCCTGGTAGCTTTCATCGAAAACGCTGCCTAATCCTTTTGGGATATAACAAAACAATACATGGTGGGATATTCCTCTTTTATAGATCTACAAAAAAGTCCGCGAAGGCATATATCTATCTTTTACGAAAAGCTTACTATACCCTTTCTATCTTCTAAAAAAATGGTCACGTACATTGCGGTAATTGAAAAGTTATTTAGACGGATACAGTATTAATCCTTATTAACTTAAATACGTTAGTTACCCCAAGCATTTCATGCAAATTATTATAATCTTTCACACCATCTCTACGTATTATAAATTAAAGTCCTCCGCGGCATCTGTCTGTCTCTTTGCGATAAACTCAAAGATGGCGGTGGTTATAAAGGTTGGATAACCATCCAGTAGATGACGTTGTGTTTTATTAGCCACAGCAACGCGTGGCCGGGTCAGCTAGTATTTTATAAAAATCTAGAGCTCGCACCTAGCGCCTTACGCTAGACAGTAGCGAGAATTACGATTCCCGCGAGAACTAATTCTGACAGTTTCAAAATCAGCTGTTCGTGGGCCGCCATCTTGAGCGAGTAGCGAGTAAAGTTGACTACCTTTCAATTGGTTGCCAGTGGTTGGCCAGTAACACGATTACACTAAGCGTGTTTACTAACAGATAGTGAATTTCCCAGATAGTAGCTTGTAAACTCGCTCAATGTAATCGAGGCTTAACCTAACTTTACAAGATGTCTGTATTATCTTTGTCCCATTTTTTGATAAGCTGGGTTAGGTTAGGTTTGGTTTCAGTAGATATTTTGTTGGGGGTATTTTGTCCGTAGGATATTTTGTCGCGGGAGGAAAATTTGCGGAACCTTGCTCCACATACTACGGCATAAATAAATAATTAATATGTAGTACCTTATCTCTGCAGACGCGTTTCTTACAGAAATCATGTATTCTCTTTCTTACTCTTAAATCTAATATTCCCCTTCAGGAAAACATGTTTAATAACCTCTTCTTTCTTTAACACAAAACGTGCCTACAAGCTCTGCCCTACTTTACCAAAGAGAATTTAATAGGTACTAGCTGACCCGGCAACGCGTTGCTGTGGCTAATAAAACACGACGTCATCTACTGGATGGTTATCCAACCTTTATAACCACCGCCGTCTTTAAGTTTATTGCGAAGAGACAAACAGATGCCGCGGAGGACTTTAATTTATAATACGTAGAGATGGTGTGAAAGATTATAATAATTTGCATGAAATGCTTGGGGTAACTAACGTATTTAAGTTAATAAGGATTAATACTGTATCCGTCTAAATAACTTTTCAATTACCGCAATGTAGGTGACCATTTTTTTAGAAGATTGAAAGGGTATAGTAAGCTATCCATAAAAGATATTTTTATGCCTTCGCGGACTTTTTTGTAGATCTATAAAAGAGGAATATCCCACCATGCATTGTTTTGTTGTATCCCAAAAGGATTAGGCAGCGTTTTCGATGAAAGCTACCAGGCAGCTCGACTTTTTCCGACACTTCTAACAATTATCGTTATGTTTCAACCAATTTACACAAATCCTTAACAAATTACAAACCTAAACCTTCCTCACGAATCACTCTATCTATTGGCGAAAACCGTATGAAAATTCGTTCAGTAGTTTTCGAGTTTATCGCGAACAGACAGAAAGACAGACGACGCGGAGGACTTTCATTTATAATATGTGGAGATAGACATAGAGATAAGAATTCCTTTTCTCGTTTTGAAGCCAATTTTAAAAGTATAACCTTGAAGATTGCTTTCCTTGTCAGTCATATCTACGTCGTACGGTGTTCTTCAAGATCTAAACGTAGGTACGCTTTTGTTTTTTAGTTGTTTTTATTTTATTAAAGTGAAACTTCATTAGCCCCGTTAGAGTGATTTGCAATTCGGTTGAAACGGAAATGACGCCCTACGGCACCTGCGAAGCAGCAAACTGCGCTCAAGACCCTATTGGTTGAGATATAAAACGGAAACGAAGATAGGTCTGCGCTCATTGGTCGCTTTGTTTTTTTACGGGTCATCGGCATATAATGCGCAAATTCGCGTCCCATAGCGCAGCGGTATAAATCTCAGCGGCATTTGTATCTCGGCAAAATAAACATTTTTGTTTTGTAAATCTTCAAACCACTTTAAAATAAACAGGCAAAAGAATGCGACATCTTGCGACTTTCTATTTGCACTCCTATCGTGTGTGAATTACACACTCTATTTTTTCTGTCGGTAAATTTAGACATTGCTTTCAACTCGTCTAGTAATAAGGTACAAACAAAGTAATTTTTTTGTGTAAAGATTAATTTAATAATCATTTAAAATAATATATAGCAGGGGTTCCCAATCTTTTTCAGCCGGCGACGTACTTACAAGTTTAGTATTTTGTCACGGCGCCCTACTTCAGTAAGCTATTTGGAATAGATATAGTGAATATATATATTATAGTCGAAAGAAATAGGTACCTATAATAATAGTAGTTAGGTAGATAGGCACAGAAATTAAAACATCCACAATATTAAATTGAGTATAATATATTTATAAGAATTCAGAATTGGAACAGAGAATAAAAAAGACTTAAAAAATAAATAAAATACGATAGTTACTCAGTCAAATCAATGTGACGGGTGAGCTTGATGATTTCCGCACAGTTTTTCAAAGCAAGGAATAAGACTTGAGACAGCTACTCTCATTTCTTGCTCCACATTGATCTTTGAGCGATATTTGTTCTTGATTACAGCTACAGCTGAAAGTCTAGCTTCACATAAATATGATGTGGCAAACGGAATGAAAATTTTTAAAGCTTAGTTAAATTTGGATATTCATTTTGAATCGATAACCAAAACTCCACTAAATCGGAACTGGTTAAACTAGTTTTGAGGCTGTTGTCGCAAGAGAGTTCAATGAGACTCTCTTGCTCTTGTGTTGTGAATCCTGGTGGAGCTTATGCACGGAAAGGATCTTGGATCCATGCAAATTTTTCGACATCATCATCTGCAAAGTAACTCGAAAACCATTCGGTTAGAAGAGCCATCAGGTCTTGTGAGACAACCAGTTCATTAGATACCGCATATTTATACAATTGCGGGAACCAATCTTGACCGCTGCCTTCATTCATTTTTTTATCCACAACTGCAGTTTCTTCCTAAACTCCGCAATTCTCTCCGACAGTTTCAGAATGTGCGTGTTGTTGCCTTGCAAAGAAAGATTCAAATTATTTAGTTTCTCAAATATATCGCACAAGTACGCTAGTTTTAGCAAAAAATCTGGTCCAGTAAAAAATTAAATGGACATTGCGAGCAAGTAGCCGTACCTATGTTCTAGATGCGAGCGCTCAAAATAGGAATTGTTGCTTTACAGAACACGCGAATATTTGTGGTTTCGGATAATGATAGAAGATCGAATACGGCGCCCCTCTTTACTTTCTACGGCGCATACTTTGGGAACCCCTGATATATAGTATATTTGCGGCACGTTCCAGAGTGGAAGATACTCTCAGTATCGCCCTGGTTTAAGACCACCATTCAGAATTGAAACGTTGCTTCAAATGGACGACCTCCGTAGTCCAGTGGGTAACACTCTTGACTCACAATCCGGAGGTCGCGGGTTCGAACCCGGCATGCGCAAATAAATTTTATTTGATTAATTTGTGTTATTTCACAATTAATTCATTTAAAATAATATATAGTATATTTGCGGCATGTTCCAGAGTGGAAGATACTATCAGTATCGCCCTGGTGTAAGACCACCATTCAGAATTGAAACGTTGCTTGAAAATGGCTTTAGCCGTGTTTAGTAACCAGATCTGAATAGCCAGGTACTTCCCAACCTTCCTCTTCCCCACCTCCTTCCTCTCCCCACTACCTTCAGCCTCACAACATACCCCAATTGGGGATGCCATAGTCTCACTGGTTCCAGACGGGAGCAGTTGAGATTCTTGTGCGGTATTCACTGTAAAAAAAAAAAAATGGCTTTAGCGATGTTTGGTGACCAGATCTTAATAGCCAGGTACTTCCCCACCTTCATCTTCCCTATCTCCTTCCTCTCCCCACTACCGCCAGCCTCACAACATACCCCAATTGGGTATGCCATAGCCTCACTGGTTCCAGACGGGAGTAGTTGGGACTCTTGTGCGGTATTCATTTAAAAAAAACACATTTTTTTTAAATATTAGCTCCACGCAGAAGGCCTGTGCCATCTTTGGGAGAGCTATGTGGAGGGACTTTTTAGAAAAGGAAAGAGAGAAAGTTCTGGGAAGGAAAAAGGTATTTATTATGGGTGGGTAGGAACCTGGGGGTCAGTGTGTCACTGGTTCCAGACGGGAGTAGTTGGGACTCTTCTGCGGTATTCATTAAAAAAACAGATTTTTTTAAATATTAGCTCCACGCAGAAGGCCTGTGCCATCTTTGGGAGAGCTATGTGGAGGGAATTTTTAGAAAAGGAAAGAGAGAAAGTTCTGGGAAGGAAAAGGGTATTTATTATGGGTGGGTAGGAACCTGGGGGTCAGTGTGTCACTGGTTCCAGACGGGAGTAGTTGGGACTCTTCTGCGGTATTCATTAAAAAAAACAGATTTTTTTAAATATTAGCTCCACGCAGAAGGCCTGTGCCATCTTTGGGAGAGCTATGTGGAGGGACTTTTTAGAAAAGGAAAGAGAGAAAGTTCTGGGAAGGAAAAGGGTATTTATTATGGGTGGGTAGGAACCTGGGGGTCAGTGTGTCACTGGTTCCAGACGGGAGTAGTTGGGACTCTTCTGCGGTATTCATTAAAAAAAACAGATTTTTTTTTAATATTAGCTCCACGCAGAAGGCCTGTGCCATCTTTGGGAGAGCTATGTGGAGGGACTTTTTAGAAAAGGAAAGAGAGAAAGTTCTGGGAAGGAAAAGGGTATTTATTATGGGTGGGTAGGAACCTGGGGGTCAGTGTGTCACTGGTTCCAGACGGGAGTAGTTGGGACTCTTCTGCGGTATTCATTAAAAAAAACAGATTTTTTTTAAATATTAGCTCCACGCAGAAGGCCTGTGCCATCTTTGGGAGAGCTATGTGGAGGGACTTTTTGGAAAAGGAAAGAGAGAAAGTTCTGGGAAGGAAAAGGGTATTTATTATGGGTGGGTAGGAACCTGGGGGTCAGTGTGTCACTGGTTCCAGACGGGAGTAGTTGGGACTCTTCTGCGGTATTCATTAAAAAAAACAGATTTTTTTTAAATATTAGCTCCACGCAGAAAGCCTGTGCCATCTTTGGGAGAGCTATGTGGAGGGACTTTTTAGAAAAGGAAAGAGAGAAAGTTCTAGGAAGGAAAAGGGTATTATGGATGGGTAGGAATCTGGGGATCAGTGTGTCTAGAAGTGACGGACCTATGAATCCATCCCTCCAACTGCAGGGCAAGGCGATGGATCGAGAGAGTCCGGCTGGAGAAGTCAAAGGGACTCCCTCAACCATTCTCTCCCGATCCGGCCTGCCACGCAGCTGGACAAACCTCACCCCATGAATCCTTGGCGGAGGTGTTGGTTATCCAATAAATGATTCCCGGGGCGGCAGTACCCATATCCGCCTCCCCAATTGACATATAAATCAATCACTCTCAAATTGAACAGTCGTTACACAGTGTGAAAAAAACAAAAAAGAGATTCTTTTAAATTAAAATTAATAAGTCAAAAATGACATAAGAAACTAAAGGAATTTTCCAGGCACCATCTTTAGCTCGATATATTCGCTGTAATTTGACATCGACTAACAGATGAAAATAAAAATGGATATTCCTAAAAGAAAATTGATTCCATGGTGAACAACACTAACTTGTACTTCACAAATAGGAAAAAAATACGAAGCCATAAATCTTTTCTGTGTTTAAATTATAATATCCAGTACGCTTGCTCTCGACACGCCGTAAATTATGTAAAAAATAGGAGCAAAGAGAAAACGTATTATTATTTAGTTCGTCTTTTGACCCGACCCATTTTGTGAAAGCAGGATTTTCTCGACAAACACAAAGAAAAGGTTCTCGAAACCGATATGTTCTTGAGTTAATCTTTCAGGCCTCGGCCGATATGGGTCTCCTGGAGAAGCAGGATATCAATGTTTTTGTCGTAGAGTGTTTTTACTAAAAAGTCCACCTTTGAGAGAGATGTTCCCTCAATATTCAGGGACAATATTTTCAATTGTTCCCCGATATTTAATGTTTCCCCTTGGCCGGGAGACCTTTCGGTCTTCGGCCCCTTACGTGGCGGCATAATTATTTGTAGTCGGAGGCCCTCTTAAAAGCGAAATACCCTTGCACGATGATGTCGTTTCTCACCCGGCATGCCGCTTAAAGTCTCGAAAACCCTTCTGGACGGAAGGAGAAAGACTCCTTCGAACACCTCCCACCCCAGAAGATAGGTGGAAGCTTGAGTGGCAATCAGCCAACGTCAAAAACGCCCATCTCGTGCAAGACCCCACTGAGAGACAGCCTGGGTTCTCATTGCCTCGCAAACTCTGGACTGCCATCAATAGGATAAGGTGCTCCCATAGCCGTTGTGCTCATATGATGCATAGATGGGGCCTTAAAGAGTCGGCGACGTGTGAATGCGGTGCGGTGCAGACCACCGAACATGTGGTCAACGAATGCCCGCTCCATTCATTCCCCGGCGGGATTGATGAGGTCCACAGGGCAACGCCTGAGGCCCTAGACTGGCTCGCAGACCTAGATGTCCCCCTCTGACCCCCCACCATACGAAAGAAGAAGAAGAAGGCCTCGGGCGTATTTTGTTCGAAAGTCAAAATATTTCCACTTTTTTTTTTTTTTTTTTTTCATTAGCTCCACACAGGAGGCCATGAGGAAAATAATTTCCCTCAAGGCCTATGTCATCTTAGGGGATGCTGTGTGGAGGGTTTTTTAAGGAATGGAAGTTCTGGGAAGGAAATAGGCATGAGGGGTGGGTAGAAATCAGGGTGTTGGTGTGTGTAGGAGTGACGGACGTATAAATCCATCACTCCAACTGCAGTGCAAGGCCTTGAGGTCACTTTGGGAGGCGGGTATGGGTACCACCGCCCGGTAACCATTTAATGGATAACCAACACCTCTGCCATAGGTCGCCTCAAGTGGTTTGCTACGTTTGGTGATTTAGCAGGGATGCCCGGGTACATGGGGTAAAGTTTGTCTAGGTCTTGGAGGCGGATGACCAGGACACACTGAACCCCAGATTCCTACCCACCCCTTAAACCAATTTCTTTCCCAGAACTTTCTCTCTTTCCTTTCCTCAAAAAAAGACTCTCCACACAGCATCCCCTAAGGTGATTTTAACCTTGAGTGAAATTATCTTCCTCAGGGCCTCCCGTGTGGAGCTAATATAAAAAAAAGATTGCCGCTAGAGAGGATAAAAGGTCCCCCTCAATCGGTCTTCCTTGATCTTGCCCATCACACGGCAGATGGGCAGACGCATCGGCCGCCACACCTGGACAAACCTTACTCCACAAACCCAGGCACCTCTGCTAAGTCACCAAACGTAGTGAACCACTTGGGGTTACCTACGGCAGAGGTGTTGGTCATCCAATAAATGGTTACTGGGGCGGCGGTTTGCGTACCCGCCGCCCAAATTGAATAAAATCCAAATAATAATATTTCTGAACGTACCCGAAAACTAAAAACTGTTTTTGAAAGCTGATAAAATACGTTTTCAAATTTTATTTTTCGAAATAATACAAGTTTAATTTTTTAAACATAAAAAAATTTAATACAAACATACGAAAATTTTAAAAACAGCTCACCTTACGTTTTTTATAATTAAAATTGCTTATAACTGATAAAATTACTCGTACATATTTAGAAACATTATCGTCAACTCACTTTTTTATGGTTTTATGTAAAAATAATAAATTTAATAAAAAATTTTAAAAGAGAAATAATTTAAAAAATTTAATTGGTGTCAGATAATTTGGTTTCATAAAGTTGGTTTCATTACCGCAAGAGCAGCATATTTAGGGATTTTTGATGCAGTTTTAAGAACATTTCTATATTGTTTATTAGAAAAAAATATTATGTTTTGAAAAAATAAACTATTCTTCTAAATGGTGCGTTAAAAAAACGTGTTAAAATGTTTAAAACAATTGCGTGAAAAAATATTTACAAAACCTCTAAAAATAGCTTAAAGTTCGATTATATCTTTTAATTCTAAATACAGGAGAATTATAAAAAATATACATTATCACCAAATCAATATTGTCTAAACGACTGAATAATAAAATTATTTTAAAAAGCATTAAAACAATGCTTAAATAAATAAAAACAGTTTTTCAATATCACGATATTGTTATTTTGTCTCACGCCATTATATAAACCAAGACACGAGTTATTTCCAGTCATTATGCGAGATGATTTCAGAGTGAAAGCACGTCAAATTTTACAAAAAATAAATACGTAAATGTGTAGGCACATAAGAAAAGGGGTCACACTAAAGGTTAGTCGTTATGTTATTGTTTTTTATTTAAGAACCAAGTTGACTTTTTTACTAGAACTTCCATTTCGCGGCCGCCTGTTTGCAACTAGCGGCATAGAATGGTTTAGAGTGCCCCTTTACCCGTATTTTCGTATTCCTAGTTTTATTTATTTACGTCCTACTGTGCTTTTACATAAATTAGGTAAAGATAAAGATATATATAGTATTGTTCACTTTGCAGACATATTATTAGTATTTTTTAGTGAACAAAAGATAATAATTGAGAATAGTAGGGAAAAAGTTTCATAATAACACGAAACGATCCTCACCATATATATCTCCCAGTACGAATCTAACAAACCTTGTAGCAATAATTTATTTTTATTTTTATTTATTTATCTATAATAAAATATATTTACAATGGTTTTATTTGTATGCCTGTCTCACTAGGGTATACCTGTGTCGAGACAGACGTACATAAATGAATATAGTAGTTACAAGGATATTTCAGGTAAAATACATATTATGAATAGAATTAGAACAGAAGGGTGATTGGAAGGGTGGTAAATCTTTTAAAGAGAGTTATTTTATAAATGAGTAATGAAATAAATTCTGCCTAGTCTATTTATAGGTTAAATTTGACAGGATTCCATTATTTTCGTTTGTTTTATATGGGTTAGGTTGTATGTGAATAGTTATTGAATAATAAATAATAAATAATATTTGGATGATTTATATAGCGCCGTTTTTGTGAAAAATCACCTCAAGGGCGCTGACTGTCTATGTGTGATTTATTTTACAGATATGTGTGATAGTGTGGCGTCCAATACTTATAATCCTTTTTTTAATATCTTGTTTGAATTTTGTAAAGGAGTCACTTTGTCTGATCGTAGTTGGTAGTGTATTGTATAGTTTGCAAGCTATGTATTTAGAGTGTCTTTGCCCGAAGGTGGTTTTGAAAAAAGGAGTTTGGAGAAGTTCGTTGTTTTTGGCTCGGGTATTGTGTATTGTTTGTGTAGCTTTGTATGGTGTTTTGTTGTTTTTGTGTAAATTAAGTAATATGGATCTTGAGTAGAGCTGTCTTATGTCCATAACGTTGAAGGAATTGAAGATAGTATCAGTGCTGGTAGTAAGCGGCATTTTAAGAATTATTTTTATGATTAGTTTTTGTGCTTTCATGATGGGATCAAGGGCATTGGAATATGCATTACCCCAGGCTAGAATTCCGTATTCGATGTGAGATTGGCACAATGAGTAATATACTGTTTTTAAAAGTTTTAGGTTAAGGAAATTGCGTGTTTGTTTGAAAAAGTATATAGATTTTCAGATTTTGTTTGTAGTATTATGTATATGTTGCTTCCAATTCAGGTGTGTAATGTTTATATCTGCCTTGCAAATTATTTTGTGCATTTCTGAGCTATTGGCTTTCCTATGGAAAAAATTTCTAAGCATTTCTACCTCAGTCTACTTCAAGTCTGCATCAAAAACACATTTCTTCAAATTTTGGACTTGCATTCGTATCATCCTCGGGTACACAAACAAACATGGTCGCCAACAAAGATGGTCGCATGGTACAGTAGTGTTCGAAACGAATGTGAACAAGGTTATTATCATTTTTTTTAATAATGTAATAATTAGATTGAAAAAATAGTATAAAGCTAATTTTTTCTCCATCGACTACTACCATTTAGACAAGTGCTTAGCCAAAAATCCCCGCCCCTACCCCTCCTTGCTTCCCCCCCTGTGCCCCCACAAACATGAAGAGTGTAAGGGTTTCGTAAATCACGTCCATCTCGATTACTAAACAACATATTGGATTGCAATTTTTTATATTCTCTTTGCTGTAACATTGTCTACAATTAATGTCCAGTTAACTTCCGTCGTAACTTTTACCGTTTGTTTGTAATTCGTATGAAAAGATAAATTTTTTTGGCACGTAATTTTACTTTTTGTCACAGAACTTTTTACGCCGACATTTTATGAAAAAATATTTCCTACAAAAGTTTTAGCTCCTACAATAGTTGATAAAAGGCAGATCGGTCTGTAATTGCTCACCTCATTTTTGTCTCCTTTTTTAAATATCGGAAATTATTGACGAACCTTTCGAAGTCTACATTTGACATCTTTGTTTGTACGCTCAACATTTGTTTTAAGTGTATTTGTGCGGATTTGGCGTAGAGCAAATGACCAGCAGCATGCAAAAAAGGTATCATTTGCTTGACTGTATTAATGTGCAAATTCCAATGGCCGATTCTCTCCGCCAGAATAAAGTCTAGAACCAAATTCACCAATTTAAACTCTTGTAGCCACAGTTTTGAATTTCTGCTAGTTTTAACCAAATCTTCACACACTTCTTCTAGTCTTGTCATTATTTCGTTTGTTTTAGTGCACTAAAGCTATGTGGAAATCGTGAACGTGAAATACTCGTGTTAGTGGGGGTTATTCATAATGGAGCTAGTTTATACTTCCATTCAATAAATAAAGTTATAGATTTTAAACTGAAATACTATGGCAACTTGAACTGATACCAGTAAGCATAATCTCACTTCTTCAGTAAAACCAAAATTTAAAACAATTGACAAAAAATACAATTAATGAGTTAAACATCATACATGAGTAGTGCGGTAATGAATCGGCTGCCGCAGAGCGATGCAGAGATGGTGAACCAAGCATTCACGGTTGATATCTGGCGTTTTCTAGCCATAAAGTACACATTAAAATTTATAATTTTACAGCTCATAAAAAGGGCTACAATCTTTGTAGGAAACATTTTTTCAGAAAATCTCGGCCTAAAAAGTTCTGTGACAAAATGTAAAATTACATACCAAAAAATATACAAATTTTTACCTTTTCATACGAATTACAAACAAACGGTAAAAGTTACGACGAAAGTTAACTGGACATTAATTGTAGACAATGTTACAATAAAGAAAATAAAAAATTGCAACCCGATATGTTGTTTAGTAATCGAGATAGACGCGATTTACGAAACCCTTACACTTTTCATGTTTTGGGGAGGGGGGCGTAGGCCGGGAATCAAGGGGGGTAGAGGCGGGGACTTCTGGCTAAACACTTGTCTAAATGATAGTAGTCGATGGTGATTCAACTGGTGTTCTACGACATAGGCTGACTGGACTATTAATTATATTCCACCTCCATGGGAGGAATGAATTCATGCGTCCGTCACTCCTGGATACACGGACTCTCAGATTCCTACCAACCCCTCATACCCTTGGTAGGTATACCTCTTTTTGTTTGATGTCCGCAATAATTAACTCTGCAACAATCATGTGAGATCAGTGGTGTATCTGGGGTTCCAGACTATCCCATCCCGCCCCATGCTATCCCATTACGGCCCCCCCCCGTTGAGGTAAATATGATCGCGACAATACGCTTAAAAACTGTTCAAGATGTGGTGAGATTTTGCTGGACTCCCCCCCCCCCCATTTTGAGGTAACGTAATTAATGCCCCCTAAGTCAAACTCCCGAACAACATGAGCATTATTTTTGTATGTAAATGCACTCGTGAGTAACTTAACAAAAATACAAATAAGCCGTAAATTTTACCTATGAATACAAAGGCCGATTAATTCTAAGTGATAAGTTATAGGACAAAATTAAGTCGTACCGTATTTAAACTAGAAAGTTGGTTTCTAATTTCATATTATTGTTGAAAGTTATTGTTTTGATTAAAAGTGAAAAAATAAGTAAATAAACTAATAAAAAAATAAGTAAATTAAGAAAATAAAACAATACTCAATCATAAATGTCGTAAGTGAGTTCAAAACTGCAAATTTGGAATGTTAAATAAATTAAAAATAATATTCCCAGTGTTCAGCGCAAATTAAACACTACTGCATTGCGAACACGATTCGACTGACCATAGCAAGTCAATGGGACACGGGAACTCCCTTATCTGGGTAAATATTTTTCCATGTTTTTACGCAGTTTAGTATGGGTCTTGATATCGTTAACACCCCTTTGTGTTTTCAAACTTGAAAAGTGAATATTTGTGAATAACAGTAATTAATTTCGCTGGTTTTTAACAAACTTTTGGGGTATTTTCATATTGAGAATATTGTGGATTATAATGGAATATACCAACGCATGTTAATGCGTTTTTTGTGATGTACCAATGACATGTTGTGTTTTTTGTGATGTACTACCTACCTAGTGTTTTTGGATTAAGGAACGTTACAACATAATGTAAGTTTAGAACACACCTATGCTAGTAATTTTTCTCACAAGGCTTGTTCGTTGTTCGAATTGATCCAGTACTAAGTAAAGTACCTAGCGAGAGAGTTTTAGAGAGCATCTTCGCTCTAAAATCATGAGATTTCCGTGTATCGGAAAAAAACTTTAACCCTCATATAGCCGAATTTTTATTTTTTTTTTAAATTTTAAATGTAAAAATGCTTAAATTGAATATCTTTATGTTTATTTGGGTTCTCTTTGTGATGCAGGTTCACCAGTTTTCCGCTTGTACTACGAGTTTTCGGACACCGTGTATAATAGATGTGAAACTATACTAATTGTAACGGACGTGTTCGCACTCTCAAAACATCTTTCATCAAAGTTCATCGCTGTTGGCATCCTTTACATTTTGAGGTCATTTCTTTTGCTGAAATTTCTGGCCTCGAAATGCTAGTGTACCATGCCACCAGCGACTAAATTTGGTGAAAAGATATTGTTTCTTTAGGTATAAAATTGCCTAATTCTTATTTTATTAAAATTATGTAAAATAATGTTTTCCCAACAATGTGCATGTTCCCGGTGCGACAAATAAACGCTACCTGTCACAGGTTGCCACCGGGGACATTTTATAATTTCATGTAAAATTTATATTTGTTACATATTCTATTGTTTAAAGCCCCCGCCCCAGGGAAGAGCAAACCAAGTAGACTCCTTTACCGCTAGGCAAGGAGACTGCCTGCCTCCCTTTTCGCTAGGCAAGAAGACCCCTTTACCGCTAGGCAAGGAGACTGCCTGCCTCCTTTTCGCTAGGCAAGAAGACCCCTTTACCGCTAGGCAAGGAGACTGCCTGCCTCCCTTTTCGCTAGGCAAGAAGACCCCTTTACCGCTAGGCAAGGAGACTGCCTGCCTCCTTTTCGCTAGGCAAGAAGACCCCTTTACCGCTAGGCAAGGAGACTGCCTGCCTCCCTTTTCGCTAGGCAAGAAGACCCCTTTAACGCTAGGCAAGGAGACTGCCTGCCTCCTTTTCGCTAGGCAAGAAGACCCCTTTACCGCTAGGCAAGGAGACTGCCTGCCTCCCTTTTCGCTAGGCAAGAAGACCCCTTTACCGCTAGGCAAGGAGACTGCCTGCCTCCTTTTCGCTAGGCAAGAAGACCCCTTTACCGCTAGGCAAGGAGACTGCCTGCCTCCCTTTCGCTAGGCAAGAAAACCCTTGCCTCCTTTTCCGCATTCCTATTTAAAATGTATAATTATTTAAAAAACTTACAATTTTAATCAACCACATTTATGGGCGACACCGCCAAAATGAGGGCGCCACATAAATGTCGCCCTATTTATACAATGAGGAGCGGGGCCAGAATCCCCTCCACATTTTGCACAAAACAATGCTCGATCGCCGTCGGGTTCAACTCATCCAATAAATACCACGAATTTTAAAAATAAATTATCTGTTCACATCTCTACTCAACAAATACTTGTCTTTATTCTTCGGAAGTTTATTACCCTTTCCTACCTCTGGAAATCTTCCACCCGCTGCCTCCTGCTGAAGTTCTGCCTGAACGAGTACCTGGTGCCTACCGCTGCAGTCAGCCCTAACTCTGGGCACTGCCAAGGCACCGCTCAGGCAGAAACAAGGCGCATCCAGGACCATTACCACTGGATGTAGGGAGGCCAGCCAACTCTAACCATCATCATCAGCGTGTACCTCTGGAAGGCGTGCACGAGACCGGTCCCTTTTTTATAGTTCTTGTGAAGACGCTGATACGTCTGTTACACTAATCTCTCTTGTATTACCGTTAATTTTTATACCAAACTTGCTTTTAATTAACATTTTAGACAGAGGATTCAATGCTAAGCAAAATCAAAGAGGACTCAATGAGTTTCCTTGAAAAATCCCTCTTTTTATTGAAATGCCCGGTACTACTATTTTCTTACCTTTTAAATTTACTAGTAAATCTGTATTCCAAAAGGACATAATATTTTTCAAAAATCTAATTATAATGTACTACAGAGTACTACAGAGTGTTGACGTATTTCTATGCCTGCATCAAAATAATAAAAAATAAACATTAAAGAAAAACAGTGAACTAAATCAAAAGTGCCTAATTATTCTAAACTGGATATCGCGCGCCAAACCAGCGTATTTACATCTCTAGAAGTGGATTATTTAGCGCATAAAACTCATCGTAACACCTCCACAACTGTCACTTGCTCACTTGCATCAAAATAATAATAAATAAATATTAAAAAAAACAGTGAACTGAATCAAAAGTGCCTAAATATTCTAAACTGGATATCGCGCGCCAAACCAGCGTATTTTCATCGCCAGAAGTGGATTTTTTAGTGCACAAAACTCATCGTAATACCTCCACAACTGTCATTTGCTCTAAAACGTACCGGCTATCATTAACAAACATAAAGTGAAACTTACACAGTGGTAGTGGTGCTCCTCATCAATAACTCAAACAAATATCAACCATAAGTGGTTTCCCTCTTATTAAAGCCTGAAGCAAAAAACCTCTACCATGTTTACAAAATGCTTTACCTGCGGAAAAAACATCGAAAACCCATCAGATTGTATTTCGTGCTGTACCTGCGAAGGCAACTTCCATCTCGCCTGTGCGGAAATCTCTGAAACATCTCGGCGCAGCGCTAGAAGCACTCAGTGGAAGTGTAAAAACTGCTTAACACAGATAAAAAATCTCAAGCCATCGAATAAATCAATTAAAAACGATGATGTGACATCTATTGTCAAACAACCAAAACAGCTACCCCAACCACAGATACTGGAAAGTGACCTGCCCAATAACACAGAAAATATCATAACCGAAAACACAGATGGCGGTAATAACCAAAACAAAAAATGCAGCATCTTAACTTCTGAAATATTTACATCGGAATTACAAACATTCAAAACAGATGTATTGAAATTTGTTGAGCAAAAATTCGATTCGTATCTAAATAAATATGAAGCAATCGTCCTACAGAACAATGAAATCATCAAATCCATACAATTCATTGCTGACCAACAACAAGATATGAAAAAACGTCTAGATATCATCGAAAAATCAAATGATAAAGTCAACTCTGAAGTAATCGAACTAAAAAATCAGTATGCTGTCTTACAAAATATAATCTCTAAACAAGATGAAAAAATTGATCGACTGGAGTACCAAAGCCTTCTCTGCAACATCGAAATTAGAGGAGTTCCCGAAACAACCGCTGAAAACAACTTGGAAATAATGAAGAAAATATCAAATATTATCAACTACAATAATACTTCCACTCCTCTGCAAACCGAAATCACAAAAATCTTCAGGCTGGGACAAAAAACATCCGATAAAACCACGAGATCCATTATAGCTACATTCATAAACACTCAAGCACGAGACGTCTGGTTAGACAAAATCAAAACATATATGAAATCCACTAACAGCAACTCGAACAAGCTAAACACAGCAGATCTAGGATACTCGCAGGAAAGAAATCGAATCTACATTTCGGAACACTTAACTCCAAAATGCAAATTTCTACTGGCCCAGACAAAAAAATTTGCTAGAGATCATCACTTCAAATATACATGGGTGAAATCAGGTCGTATTTTACTCAGGCAGACCGATGACTCGAATATAATAACAATCCGCAATGACATAGATATCGCACGAGTAAAACGCCAAATAATATGACTAAGGACACAAAGTATGCCTAACTCTAACTCTAATCACCAGCTACTCCATTATAGTATAATGAAAAATAAAAATCTCATTATCATATTTTCTCATCACCCACTCTACTTCTTTAATGCACATTATAGTAAAATTGATATTATTTGTACCACTTATAATTCTGCAGGTTTAATTATTATGATATGTTCTAAAGAGATATCAAATTTTTCCTCTACATATGAGAATCCACACCTAATAAATATGCTTGTATTATGTTTCCCCACTATGCAGCCGTACTCACTCCCAAGTATTGATATACTATATCTTATTATCCACCCAAATCATATCTTAATTAATAATATTATTCCTATCTTGCCTATCATAAAATCCATTACTATAATAAGTATGACACGTATTTGTAACTTTTTAAATCCAACGTACCCCGAATTATTTTTTCCTAGCTTTGCCAACACTGTAAACTTCTTTATTTATACCTTTTTCATTATATACAAATTCACAAAAACAGCATATAGAAGCCACAATACTTACATATTCTCAAAATATTACATATTGAAAAGATTTTTCCATTACAACAATCCTTACCTAAACTTCACTTATAATCTTGAAATAACAAAGTATAAACTACTTACTATTGCTATTAACTCTCAGTATCAGAAAATTATCACTTATATCAATATAAATGTCATTGAACTCTGGAACTGTATCATAACTATGAACATATATTGGAAAAAATTCTCATTACAACTACCGCTTTTAAAAACCTGTGGTACCACTTACTCAAATAATTTCTATCATCTTAACATCCTCATTCATAAATACAAAATTAGTATAATTATAACCACAAGTGAAACTAACCTTTTGCATCTCATTGTTTATAACCACAACAAATTACATGCATTCCACATACCTTCAACACCAACGCTGAAGGATTGTATCCTTACTTGTCTAATTCCACTTATACATGTAATCCATTCCATTCTTATAATCATATTAATAACCTGCTATGATTCCTATTATTGCTTCATATATAAAGTTATAATCATACATACAAATTTCATACTTTCAATGCACTTAATATACTTTATGATTGTAGATCTCCTATGTATTTTTACTTGTCTAATTATTGTTATTCTTTCAAACACAGAAAACACTATGCACCTGCAAAGACACATAACGAATAATAAATGTCTTGGTCTTACAATATACTTATACATTAACCTATCTTACCCAGTCGTTGATGAACTCAAACACCCACCATACACAGATGCCCATAATGGACCCAATTAACCCAATTGATAACTTTCTTAATATCACGGCACATACGACAAACAACACAAATGCATTAAAAAATTTTATCTCCAAACCAGAAGCTCTAAGAGTATTTGCCATGAATATCCGTAGCCTCAACAAAAACTTTGATAACCTACTTGTTCAACTTACTGACATAGGAAATGAATTTGACATCATTGTTCTGTCAGAGTGCTGGATTAACGTTAATTACATCCCGAAATTATTAAACAACTACTCTGTGTACAACACGTCTCAGCACAGGTCCCAATCCGATGGGGTCATAGTTTATGTCAAGTCTAACCTAAAACATGCAGTATCCTAAATTTCAGTCGACCATGCAAATTGTCTTAATATCTCAATCGATAACTTAAATATACTCGAAATATATCGCTCCCCAAAGTCCAACAATGTCACCCCTTTTCTCTACTCTCTCGAAAAAAATATCGATGAAAAAACTAAGGATCTCATCATAATCGGTGACATAAATATAGACATCCTAAATGAATCCAGCCCCCACGCTACAAATTACCTAAACCTAATGGCACTAAATGGCCTTATACCACACATCAACACACCTACACGAGTCACCCTCACTACTAAGACATGCATAGATCATATTATGGTTAGATCAAAGCGAACCGCTAAATCAGCTGTATTCGAATCCACTGTAACTGACCATTACTCAACCATTCTCGAACTACACAACTCAAAATCTACTCCCCCTAAGTCCAGTAATCCTTCCCATAAAACTGTTAATATGGTTCATTTGATAAAGTATGTTGAAGAAGAAAAATGGGAATCTACCCTGCTTTCTGAAAATGTCAACGACGCTCTTGAAAATTTCTCTGCATCACTAACTGCCCACATTAACCACGCTACTTTCCCCATTATAATGGCATCGAACAAAAAAAAGAAACTAAAACCATGGATTACAAATGGCCTTATCTTCTGTATACGTAAAAGAGACAGACTCCATAAACAATCCGTAAACAACCCAGACCCTCAACTCTTGCGCTTCTATAAAAAATATCGTAAAATTTGCAATAATCTCATAACAATAACCAAACAAAACTATTACAAAAAAAAAATTGAAGAATCGGGATATGACAGTAAAATAATCTGGAACGTAGTCAATGACATCTCAGAAAACAATAAAACCTCATTCAAAATGCAATCACTCGCCATAAATGGGAAAAATATCCAAGTCCATGATGACCCAAAAACCTTAGCTGATCATGCCAACCATTTTTTCAGTAACATCGGCACGAACTTAGCCAACAAAATTCTAAAAGCAACAAACAAAACACAAAATCTCTTAACCTCACGGGTAAGACAACAGAGCTCTTTGCACCCGGAACTAATCCTAGCCCCTACCTCCAATAAAGAAATAGTTGACACAATACTCACCATTAAAACAAACAGTGCTGCTGGTAATGACAATATTTCTCCTTATATAATAAAACACATAGTTCACTTTATTACAATGCCGTTAAAACATATCGTTAACCTAAGCTTTAAAAGCGGTTCTTTCCCACACCGACTAAAACATGCAACAGTTATCCCAATCTATAAAGGTGGCGATAAAACAAATATTGAAAACTATAGACCCATTTCTTTGCTAAGTGTCCTGTCAAAAATCATTGAAAAAATTGTTAAAAGTAGACTTGTCTCCCATCTTGAAACCCAGAAGTTTCTCTCGCCTAATCAGTTTGGCTTTCAAAATAATTTAAATACAGAATCTGCAATCTTAGACTTGACGAATAAGATCACTAACAGCCTGGACGAAGGTGATTCCTGCCTAGCCATATTCCTAGACTTAGCCAAAGCATTTGACACGGTTTCCCACCCCATACTTCTAGAAAGACTATCTCAAATAGGCATCCGAGGTAGAACTCTTAACTGGTTCTCATCATACCTAACCGACAGATCGCAAGCTGTGAAAATTAACAACATAACAAGTAACCCCTTACCAATCCACTTCGGAGTCCCACAAGGAAGTGTTCTAGGCCCTATTCTGTTCCTCATCTACATCAACAATCTCTGTAACCTTCCCATAACCGGGAAACTAATATCTTTTGCAGATGACACTGTACTGATAACTAGACACAAAACCTGGAAAGGAGCATTCGACATAGCTCAAAATGACATAAGCCAGATAAAGAAATGGTTAGATGATAATCTCCTAACCCTTAATGCTGGAAAAACAAAATTCTTAACCTTCAGTCTTTCTGCTGCAACCCAACCTACCAACAATCAGAATATAATAATTCACTCCTGTCTAAGAACTTGCACTTCCTGTAATTGCCCAAACTTGGAACACGCCACCCACATAAAATATCGGGGGGTCATCATTGATCAACACCTTCGTTGGGATCAGCACTTGGCCAGTCTAACCACACGCATCCGCAAACTCTCTTATGTCTTCCGAACCCTAAGAAATATCCTTACTACCTCAACTCTTAAAACTGTTTACTACGCTCTCTGCCAATCTCTATTAGCATACGGCATTATAACTTGGGGTGGCTGTGCACAATCTATCATCGAACCTCTACTAAAAGCCCAAAAAATGGTAATACGTGTCATTAACAAGCGACCGACAAGATACCCCTCCAAACGACTCCTCATCGAGTATAACGTCTTAAACATACGGCAACTCCATTTAAAATTTATGCTAATACATTTCCTGTTCAACTACAAAAACAAAACTCTCTTACAACCACCAGAACAATAACCAACAGACACTACAATGTACCTACACTACACACCACGTCAGCTCAAAGACAATTTTTCTTCCTAGCTCCTAAAATCTTTAACCTTATCCCTGAAAACTTAAAAACGTTGAGTCAACCCCATTCCTTTAAAAAACAAATTACGAAATGGATCCTTACACATGGGATACATTACAATTTTAACACCCATTCACTCTACACTCTATCGATTTAATCACTTTTCAGACAAAACATAATATATCTCTATTTTCTAAATTAGCGGCATGTATGTACAAGATTATTTAGTATGATCTATATCTAACAACTCCTCAAATTTCTCATTTTATAACAATTCTCTAACTTCTCCATCTTCTTCTTGTAACCCAATCTAACTATAAGTATATCATTTTCTTACTATAGAGCAGGCAAAACATAAAATATCTTTATTTACTATCTAAGCAGCATTATATGTATAAGACTGATTACTGTGAACTATATATATATATATCAATAATTCATTAATTTACTAAAAAATTCAATCTATACTAACGAATGTATATCCACTAACTGTAAACTTCACCCGCCATAACACAGGGTCATCCCTAGCATGGAGGGTGAAATATCACAAAAAACTATATGTACTGTCGATAATTCATGTATTAAATAAATAAATAAATAAAAATTGGTTTAACTTTATATATTTTGATTAGCCACGAGTGCGGGACACTATCAAAATATAACTTTTATATAAATATATAATTTTTATATATATAACTTTTTGTAAACAATAATAATAAATATTGAAAATGACCGATATTTTATTTATCTTTCCAATATATTCAGATATAATTATGATCACATATTACGAAAATAATGCGAAATTGAATACCGTATTGTTTTGACATCTGTCAATGAAGAACTAATGCCTACCGTCCAGCAGTGTAGTTGGTTGTATCGAATAATTTATCAAACAAGTTTGATCAAAATCTGATAAAGAGTCATAAAATCATGAGCTCCTCCTCCAATAGGTAATGTTTCTATCTAAATTTACCTAAAACATGCGCATTCAATTTAATAAACATAATTTGAAAGATGCCCAATATTTAACGTTTCATGTTCAAATCTTACTCAAGTGTACCATCTAGTCTAGATTCTTCGCTGTTCTGACTTCGTCGGTAGCGCGCAGCGGTTCCCCGTTCGAGCATACTTCACACTTCCCCACCCCGAAATATTATTTCGGTTTTGGTAAATTACCCCTTAACTTTTAAATTTGAATATAAAGAATGGTGGTTTCTCTTTCTAACACCGTTTAGATAATATTTCTAACCATGATAGTAAGGGAGTTGACGATTTCTATGAGACCTATATGAGTTGTTCCGAAAACCGAACAAATTAATCTGAAGGGTTAAGAGAATTAGGTTAACGGCCCTTCATACTTGATACTAAATTCCTGTAAAGATTATTACAAATTCTAATATTCAATCGTAGATCTAAGGCAGTGGTTTTCAACCGGTGGTACGCGTACCCGGGGTACGCGAAGCCAAATTGGGGGTGCGCAATAACGTGGCACGTATGTAGAATCACTGGTGAAAATGCTTAAAATCGTGTTACACTCTGTATAAAATTGCATTACTTAGTTGTATTTGTGTGACTTGATTGTTAAATTCATGTAATAATTAGAATATTCAAAATTACACAGAGGGTAGGGTACAGGGAACAACAAATTTGTAGTGAGAGACCAGAAAAAGGTTGAAGACCACTGATCTAAGGCACAAAGCTGTATAAAGAGGGAGGAGGGTATGGGTATCGCCGCCCCACCATTTATTGGACTACCTCTCTTTTATCCCTAGTGTCTTCAGGTCTTTCCGCCCTTAATCCTAACACTTTCTTCGAGGGCCTACCGGGAAGCCGGCTTAGGGGCGCGGACACCGAGCCTCGCTTGCGACTGGACTGATGGCTCCGCTTATCCTCGATGGGACTGCCGGATGACTGTAGTTCAGCTGCTTTGGTTAAGTCAAACAATCTCATCATAATATGTATTTTTTTTATTCTATTAACTTTTCTTCCTACATATTAACAAACTTTTATTTCAGCTACATCAGGTGGCGGAGATGAGACGTGATACTGTGAAATAAATAACTAACAACATACACACGCACACTGCCATGCACATGCACACGCATACTGCCTGCTAACAATGTATGCTCGGACATTGGGGGTCTAGAGTCATTTTAAATAAAAAGTAGCTTCTTTATAAATAAAAAAAATTAGAGTCCTGACGAGTACGGTGAAGGAGGAAACAATCTGTTTCCTTAGAACGCCATGGGAAAGTGGTGGGCAACCTCCAATGGACTACCAAAATACCGAAACCCTTGCTGTAGGTCACTCTAAGTTCAAAGTGTTCGTTACGTTTTTTGACTTAGCGTGGGTGCCCGCATTCGTGGGGTAAGTTTTATTAGGTCTTGTCGGCGGATGCGTTTGCCCACCTACTGCGTGGTGGGCCGGAGCGGGAGAGACAAGTTGAGGGAGAAATTATTAAAAATTTAATTTAAAAACTCTCCAGCCGGAATGTCTCGACCCATCGATTTAGGAGTAGTAGATTCATACTTCCGTCACTCCTGGACACACTGACCCCCAAATTCTGAGTCAGAGCTTCTTATCTTTATTTCCTTAAAAATACCCTCCATAAAGCTTCCGAAAATTTGACAGAGGCCCCGAGGAAAATTATTTTCCTCGGTCTAACTCTGGCTAATGCTCATTTCCATTAGGACATAACACTTGATACAAAAATTTTAGGACTTTATTTATAAAATCTAAAATACAAGTTTATTTATCAAAATCGATACGGTTCTCTTCAAAATACTCCATGTCAACTGCAACGAACTTATGCAACGCTCGATCTAATCCTCGAAACACCGCCGGTACTCAATTTTCAGTATGTCCATCAGAGCCGTTTTCGATTTTTTTGTGACATTCTTTCAGGTGCTGTTAACGGGAGCGAACCGGTTTTTTTCAGTCGGTTGAACAGGAAAAAGTCGCAGGGAGCCAGATTAGGTGAATTCGAAAACCGCTGGATAGCATTAGTGTTATTTTTGGTCAAAAACTCACGGCCAAGGATCGCTTTGTGCGACGGTGCGTTATTGTGGTGAAAAATTGATGCCATTTTCAGCTTATAAAAAATCGAAAACACGCACAAAGGTAGAGGTACTCGGTACAGCATAACTTCAAGCTATTTTAGGCAATATTGTTTAAATGTTTTATCACGGTCTGACAGCCTACAGACCTTACCCACGTCTGTTAACTGGATGCGTGTTTAAATATGTGAGGAGGTGTTTAAATAATAACTCTTGATATTGACGCGAGTCACAATGTATTTACAACGAAAACTTTATGTTACAATTATTTGAACAAGTTTAATATTATTCTTGCTTGGAGATAAAGCAGGTAGAGAGGGCGAACACTAGAACTGGAATGAATTTGCAAATGAAAATTGCGTTGTAACGCACCTAGGTGGAGAGTGGTGACCGGTGATACCACAGTGCAAAGGTGATATTTTATGGCTGCGCGCTACCTCGTTATTCGATGCTGAAATTTGGAGGGAAGTATCATGACAGATGTGGTAACATAACACAAAAATCGAGTGACTGACATCGTCACACGGCGGCCAGTCTTAAAACTTTTTGATCAAGCTTATAAACACACTCCAAGTGTCATATCATATGGCGTTCTTTCAACATGACCAGCCCATCGCTGTCTTTGGAACCCTTAGTCTTCGGGTATTTTACCCCAAATATTCAGTTAACATTCTTTGAGGCTTCACTGAGTGGTTGGCTAAGGGACACGGAAGCTAAGTGTAGTTTATGATCAGACCGAACGCCATTCACATTTTTTGTTGGTACTTGCCAATTGATTTGACATTTATTGTATTACTTATGATCTCTATTTTATGCAGGTGCTTGCGGGTTTTTACAGATGCGATGCCGCCTCATGGAGCCTCATGAATGAGTTTTTCTTTTGCCCTGTTTAATTTATCTTTGTCTTACTAACCTATTTTTTGCATTTTGTTTTTCCTGTTAAGCACTTGCATACTGCTTACTAACAACGTATGCATGGACACTGGAGGTCTAGATTCGTTAAAAATAAATAAATGTAGCTTCGTTTAACAAAAAAAATTAGAATCTTGCGAGAGCCTTGAAGGAGTAACCATCAGTTACTTATACCAAGGCGGGTAAGAGGTGGATTACCTCCACTGTCTTTGGAACCTGCAGAATCTTAGAACGATGGTCTCACGATCTATAAAGCTTATAGATATTAAATAACTATCGTAAATTAAAAATGGATATGATACGGCGAGCTTACCTCCTGACAGAACCACATGGGGCTCTTGCAGACGGTGACTAGAGACAGATTCTGCGGTCGGTTCAGCCACACCACGCACACCTCAGTTAGGGAGATCCATTGCGCGGAGGTGAAGTAATGGTCGCTGAAACAGAGGAACGTTCTTTATATCTCCATCAAGTTGATGTGGACTTGAAAAACTGGTAGTATTTTACATTTTGGTCATTTTGGACATAGGTGCAACAAATAAAATGAAAAAAAAATGATAGATACAAATAGCTAAAAAGTTTTACAAGAGGAATAACACATTTTTTTTTATTTAGGCCATTTTACACGAAACTAGTCTCCATATAAATTACATTAGTGGATAAAAATTAACATTAAAAAAATAACAATAGTTAAATTCCGAGATACACTTGAATATAGTCATTTTTATAAGTTTAAAGAGTTTTGTGTGACATGTGAATATAGTTTTTATAAATTATTGTTAAACTAACGTTTAAGACAAGATTTTTATGCGTAGCACAAAGGGTAACAATTATTATAAGCAATAATTATCAGCCTGAAACACTCATCCACATTAAAATATCTTCCGAGAAAAGATACATGACGCCAACGGGACTTGAACCCGTGCCCTTCTGATTGCCGGTCAGCTGCTCTCCCAATTGAGCTATGGCGGCTTATCTTATACCCGCCAAATGATTCAATATATACTAGTGTTTAATTCAACAATTACTGCTTATTATATTTTTCCACCTGAAAACAACCAACTTTATTTTTGCGAGAGAGACACTGTTAGTGTTAAATCCCTCGCTAGGTGGCGTCGAGACAAATTATGTCTTCATTTATTGGGGAAATACTTAAACTTGTCAAATATTAATTATTATTTTTAATGGTTAAACTAACGTTTAAGACAAGATTTTTATGTGTGTGACATGTGATTTTAGTCAGTTTTGTGGGACGTGTGAATAAAGTAATCTAAGAGAGTTTTGTGTGACATGTGAATATCGTAAACTATAGTTTTTATAAGTTTAGAGAGTTTTGTGTGACGTGTGAATATCGTAAACTATAGTTTTTATAAGTTTAGATAGTTTTATGTGACATGTGAATACAGTTATCGACAGTTTTTATGAGTTTTGTGAGACATGTGAATTTAGTCAGTTTTGTGGGACGTGTGAAAAAGTAATCAAATGGGTCGATAATTTGCGGCATCATGAATATCTCCCTTTTTAAAAGACAGGCGTGATAGGGATTATTCCTCTCATTTCCCTGATTCCTACCCACACCTGGTCCCTACCTACATCTGTGAAGGCAAAAGGTCAGTGCTTTGACAGTCTGCAAAGAAAAAGCAGTGTTCTATGCTCAGTATCTTGACTTCTTCAATAAATTACGAGTTTCGAGAAACCTTCATAATTTCAGCTATGTTGGTCGGTGCATAGTGCAATGTGGAAATTGAACAGTGGCACAATTGAGAACATAGATATAGAAAGGGTTAACAATATTAAATATCTGGGTGTAATATTAGACGATAAATTAAAATTCGACAAACACTTCGATTACATATCTAAGAAAATTGCTAAATAAGTTGGCTTCTTAAAAAGGATTAGGAATAACTTGGATCTCAAGACAACGCACCTTGTATATAATTCTATTGTAACTCCTCATTTAAATTATTGTTCTAGTGTTCTATTCTTATGTAACGAGACCCAAAATAATAAACTACAGGTTATACAAAATAGGGGAATGAGGATGATTCTGAAATGTAATATCTTTACTAGAGTTAAAACTATGTTACAAAACTTAAATATGATGACAACTAAACAACATACAATATATAATACGTTAACAATGATGTACAAGCTTAAAAATAACATGCTCCCTAAATATCTGCAAACTAATATTACGTACCATGAAAATATTCACAATTGTCCTACGAGGAGTTGCCGAGACTTCAGGCTTCCCAAAACTAAACTTACGTCTACACAGAACAGCGTGTTTTATAAAGGTCAAAAACTTTATAATAACCTACCAAATTCCATAAAGGAAGCCTCACGTCTTGGTACTTTTCGTAAAACATGTGCTACATACATTAAGAAAAATTTATGAATTGTATTTATTTGTATTAACTGTATGTCTTAAACCCTATTGTTTGTATTTCTAAATGGAGTAACTGTATTTATTTTTAAAACTGTATTCTTTCCGTTATAATTTCATGACTATATTTATTTTATTTTGTATTTTATATGTTTTTTTTAATACTAGATGTATGAAAAAATTTGCTTACATCTAAATAAAGTTACAAAAACAAACAAAAAACAATTATCCTGTCGAGTGAATCTATGCTTCCATTTTTCCCACCTTCCAGAAAGTTTCTAACATGTGTTAGATAACGGCTTTTCCATATATCAGAGGAGCAGCCTGAATTTAGTGATTGGTTAAATAATTGACATAGTGGTTTGGATAGTAGTGATATGCAATTAATTAGAAAAGCTGGATTGAACCGTTTTTTTATTTACGTCGAAAGATTTTATTTTTATCTTGGTGGCGGATGCGTCTGCTCACCAACTGCGTGGAGGACGGACCGGATCGAAAGAGACTGGTTGGGGGAGGCCTTTTGACCTTTTCAGCCGGACTTTCTCGACCCATCGCCGCAGTTGGAGGGTTGGATTCATACGTCCTTCAAGCGCCGCATCCCCGCTCAAAAAGAAGAAGATGGAGAGAAGTAATTACGAATGTTGGACAGAGCGCGCTAATATTTTAAATGATAAAATTGAAGCGAAAATTGTGAAAATCCTACTAATTCCTACTAATATTATAAAGGCGAAAGTTTGTATGGATGTATGTTTGTTTTCAAACATACATCCATCTTTCACAGAAAAACTACTAAATGGACTTTAAAAATTCTTTCATTTATAGAAAGCTACATTATTTACGAGTACTTTAGACTATATATACTGGTAAGTTCTGGCGTTATGAATAATCTCTGGCGTTATGAAATTCTTTATCATACATTTTCTGTCCCTAACAAAATCGAGTTTTTGCGAACGTCAGGAGTCAGAAGCAAACAAATTGTTTCCTTGGAAACGATGTTTTCTTTTTGAATTAGGCATTTCACCCTAAAAAGAGTACTTTGTTGGCGTTGCAGTAAATATCTGTCTCTTAAAATGAATCGCCGAAATGTATATATGCGCATAACTTACGAACGACTGCTTGGATAATTCTTTTTTTGTTCGTTATTTTGTATAAAACTATTATGAAATTTGTAGAAAAATTGTAATAGGTGTACGCGAGCAGTTTGAAAACTGAATGTACCGGGAATGAATGTGTGGAATGCGAGACTTGGGAGAGGGGAGAGGGAGAGGTTGGCGGGGAGGGCGGTGGAGGAGGAGGAGGAGGAGGAGGATGTAGTGGAGGGGTTAGGGGTGGGGGGGAAGTGGTGGTAAGGAAGGGGAAGGGGGTGGAGGAGAGTGGGGGGGAAGTGGCGGGGGGAAGTGATGGGGGGTAGGGGGTAGGGGGAGGGGTGGGTGGAGGCTGGGGAGGGGTAGAGGGGTTGGTGGGGGGGGAGTGAAGTGGGGAGAGGGAAGGTGGAGGAGGCGGAGTGGGAATTCCCCTAATACCATGCGAGCAAAGCCGCGGGAAAAAGCTAGTGTTTAATAAAACACGACTCGTTTAAAATAGACCAAAAATCTCATGGAAGCGTCTTAAGTATCATTTAAAGACAAATTGTGATTTTTTCACAACTATAACTTGTAAAATAACTGAAACAAATGTGTTTATAATAATTTTCGCAGCATTTGCGTTTCGGCGTGAAACGCGTCTAGATATTATCTTCAAAAATAACATATATATTTTTTAAAGAGGTTAAAAACTTCAAATGTTTAAGGGAGATATGTAAGAAATCGGTAGAAATTCGGTTAGCGGCGGCTTAACACCTGGACACACTGACCCCGAGATCCCTACTCACCCATCATACCTTTTTCCTTCACGGAAATTCTTATCCTTCCCTTCCTTACAAAGACCATCCACACAGTATCTCCTAAGATGATTTACGCGCTGATGGAAATTATATTCCACAGGGACTCCCGTATGGAGCTAACGTAAAAAAAAATAGTCATAATATATAGTTAGTCATACCCTAAAAATAGTTCACGATAACCCTTTAGGCCGTGAAAATCTCAAATCATACCAAAAGTACAGTTTAAAATCTGAAGAAGAGTTCTGTTAACGACAGCAATTGTAAATTGGACATTAAACCATTCAAAATTGATACGAATTTGTGGCGATTTTCACTGAAAATGGATATTAAAGGATCATTACATTATAGGGAATGGGCAATTTATAATCTCAAATTGATACTTGACAAAATTGGAACTCCAATATTGAAAAAAATTCAGTATTAATAAAAAAATCGGTAAATTTACGACTAGACGCCGCATGCCACTACACTTTTAATAGGCATATATTTTAAAAAATAAACTACCCCTAAACTTAATTACCACAAGAACCATCTGTTTCAGTCGAGAACGGCGGAAAAACGTGCATTTAAATTTATATTCGTAAAAACTTTTATTCACGTAATTTTCCGTTTTGACGCCGATGCCATGTTGAATCTTGTCCATAGAAACCACATAGTGACGTATATCAGTAGTGCCAACTATACAAAACAAATTCATAGTAAAATAATTTGCACACATTAAAGAAAGTGCCCCTTTATAACGCCTACTCGCGTCAAGGCAAGAAAAACATCCCAGTTTTCAAGTAGTTTAGCGGCTACGCTAGGTTTGTGTAACATGGTTTGTGATTCTGGCGTACAATCTCACAAGACGAAAGCTAATTTTAATTTTACGTAATCGAAATTTAGAATGAAATATTTTCCACTTCCCCCAATGCAAATAGTTGCCTTTTGATGTAATTAAGGTGAATCAAAAGGTTTTTTCAAAAAAAAGTGCATATTAACCGTTGCCAGCGATCCCCAAAAATTAATCCGATGTTTTTTGCGGTAACTAAGTTTAAAAATAGTGTACTTTCCAAAATCTGTGCCTATTAAAAGTGCGGCGGCTTATCGTAAATTTAATAAAAAATCATTTAACGCCGAATATTGCTAACGCTAGTACGACTGATCATATATACCAAGAAGTGTGATCCAATGCTGATTTAAAGCAAAAATTATGTCGGTTTACATAAAACCTTTCGTCTACTTGATTCAAGAAAGGCTAATGAAATTGTTTCTCGTTCAAGAAAGAATTTCGATATTTGAAATTGTTTGATCAATTTGATCAGAATTTTGGACAAATTGAGCTTACTTAGGGTACCTACTAGTACTGGGCGTTGACGATAATTCTATCCAACGCCAACGTCGTTATCGTTGGCAATTAAATAGCTGTTGAAAATAACGTCGACGTTGACGCAACTATAATAGGAGATCGACACGATACTAACAAAAAATATATCAAAATCGTATTAAGGAATCCCTTTTAAAGGGTGGTTCCCCGAATCATTGATGTATTATTAATTATTATTATCTCTATGCCCCACGCCCCACATACGTAATAATAATACTATAATAACGTTGAAAGTTGAAACTGTTGGAAGACGTTGGTTTCGGTGTTGAAAACATTATCCCGTTGAAGATATATTTTGCTGGTCACTGATAAATTCGCTTGTTGCTTGGCGTATCGGCCGTATTGGACGGGAAAATAAAAAAAGAAAGTGCAGTAGGTCCGTACATTACCAAAAGACCATGTCTAATTGGGTATAATATCGTTCACGAAGTGTGATCTCTTGACCCTTTTGACTTATCATTCCAACACTGTTGAAAACAACAGGTTCAAAACGTCGCTGTCTACCTACTCAGACACACTGCTATCGATGTATCTGGAATTAACCACTCGGGTTTCGGACTATTATATATTTCGTACTATTTTTCGGACTATATTTCGGACATATTTCGGACATATTTTGTCGGAAGATCAAAATATTTCGGCGTTGCAATAAAATCAAAATAAATTGATTATTTCTGAACGCATCCGAAAACTAAAAACTGTTTTGGAAAGTAGAAAAAAAGGGTTTTAAAATTTTATAATTCGAAATAAACATTTAATTTTTCAAATTAAATTTTTTTTAATGCAAACATAAAAAAGTTTAAAAATGGCACACCATACTTTTTTTCTAACTAAAATTATTGATAACGAAAAAAATAACAACACGCACATATTTTATTAGGCAAATGTATAATAAACATTATTGTTTACTCATTTTTGTCGTTTCATGTATAAATCCATACTAATATTATAAATGCGAAAGTGCGTGTGTTTGTTTGTAAAGCTTTCACGCCTAAACCACCAAACCGATTTTAATAATTCTTTCACCAATAGACAGGTACATTATCGACGAGTAACATAGGCTGTATATAATGGTAAGTTCTGGCGTTATGAAATTTGTTTGAATAAAAATGTGTGTATTTCATATATTTTAGCGGCAGGGAGGAAAGGCAGGGCGAAGGTGGGGATGGTGGAAGGGAACGGGGACGCACGGAATTGAACATGCAGGGATAATCAATTTATTTCTATGAATGGCATTGCAACGCATGCCGGGTACTACCTAGTAATTAATAAAAAAATCCCAAAATTTTTTTTTCAAGTCGCGAAATTTTGAATTTCAAAAAGGTTTACATTTGAATTATTTTGCGACTAACTTTTAGATTTATCTAACACCGTTTATATCGTATTTCTAACCATTATAGTAAGGTTTTTGTGAGAAAGTAAACGATTTGTTGTTCCGAAAACCGAACGCATTAGCGTGAGGGGTTAATGTATGTTTACATTATGCGAATCGGCGATTTTGGCATTAAGTTCTATTACTTCAATGGCTGTCAGTTTCTGATAGTTTGTAGAACTGCTAAAAAGAAATTGTTTGAAAATATAACATGTAGTCATCGGCCAAAAGGAAGTTGTGATAAAGGAACAATGTTCATGTTCAACTCGGATTCAGAAAAATGTACATTATCATATATCATTATCATTGCGGTATATCGTCCGCCGAACAGCAACAAGAATATATATTTAAAGGAACTAAAACAAATATTACAATTGACTTCAACTGATTCAAACTACTTGTATTGTGGTGACATCAACTTGAATTTGTTGGATACAAAAAATAGTGTAATTACAGAATATCAAAATCTACTCAGTGAAAATGGTTTACAAAATGTAATATTAGATGTGACCCGGGATGAAATTTTAAACGGAAAAAATGTTTATTCATGTATTGACCATATTGCAATTCGTAACCGTAATAACACTGTATTTTCATGTATTGTGACTAACAAAATATCTGACCATTATATAACAGGAGTTGCCATAGGGAAAGAGGTACTTACAAAGGATTTAAATAAAAAAAAAGTAAAATTATTGATAATAAATTAGTATATTCTAAATTAAAACTAGTAAATTGGGGAAAATTATTACAAACTGAATGTCCATCAGAACTGTACTATAATTTAAAAAATATTTTTGATAATATCTATGCGTCCTCGAAAAAAGAAAAATGATTTGAAAGTAATCTTAGGCACAGCAATCCATGGGTTACGGAAGAAATTAAGGACATGATTAAAAAAAGAGATTATCTTTACCGAAAATGCAAGAATAGCCCAAATAACCCGGTATTTCGTTTAGAATATACGCGATATAGAAACAAAACAAACAAACATATTAATATTACCAAAAACACATTCCATAAAAACTTACCTGGAAATTACTATCACACACTGTATTCATAAACATTATAATAATTAGTAGTTTATAATAATTAGTATTTTAGATTTTACACAGTTAGTACAATGTAAAACATAAAAGTATAATAGTATTAATTAAATAGGACAACTGAGAGATTTCTTACAATCAAACTGATCGATCAGTTTTGTAAGATTTTAAAGATTAATATTGTAAAATTTAAAAAAAAACTGAATAAATATACTAAAAAAAAAAAAAAAATGTTCGTCTTCTATTTTTCAAATGGCATATTTGTACATATTTCTAAGAATTATGAGTACGGAATCAATGTTAGAATGTTGCTTTACAAATCAACTGACGCGCGTGTTCTACAATTCATACAAATAAAAATACTCTATGAATATCAATTTCTATCACCGAACAAAAATAACTACTAGAAATTCCATCTATGGCTGTTGTGAAAGAAAAAAAGGTGGTGCCAATATTAACAAAACCAATGCCTTTATTTAATTAATGAAGACAATATTAGCGAAACTCAATCGAAAGTCTGGAACAACAAAATGAGAAAAAGATACGGTCATATCTAGGACTCGAACCCAGACCCTATGACTTGCCGGGTCAGTGCTCTGCAATTACAATTTGGGGTTTTAATTGAGTTAAAAATAAAAATAATACCAATAGATTTCTTGGCCATTGGAATTGATTATCGTCTGCTCAAGAAAGAATGTTTCTATATTTAAAAAAATTATACATAATTTTTTATAAGTAAGGACACGTTGAGCTTACTTTAGGTACACGGACAACAACACACGTCTGTGGGTGGTTTTGATAAAATAAAAACTTTTCAAATACAAATTCCGATATTTCATACTGTTTAAAGAATGTATTTAATTTCTGGAAGTCGTAGTAAATTTACAAAGAAAATCGACGAACGCTACGTACGAACTAATTCCGAAAAAGACATAAGGAGTCGTCCATTAATCACGTGAGGCTCGAAAGGGGGGGGGGGGGGGTTCGGAAAAAATCACGATGGGGGGGGGGGGGGGGGTATAATGAGTATTTATTTTTCGTGATAATATTTTGAAAATTTCAAAATATTTAAAATTTGAAAATTTCAAAATACTTTTAACAAGCGATAACATGACAGCCACAGGAAACGACATATAATTCGGTGCTGCCATAGTAATGAACACGTTTAGTTCCAATTTATTTAATTTCTACACTTATTTGCCAAACTATAAGTATTTGTTTTGAATATAATTTTTGAATTTTCAGCACTGGGAATTTTTCGAATATGATTGAAGTGGGTGTTAGTATTGGTAACTTAAGTATTACTTTTATTAGGGTTTTCTGAGCTTTAAACAGTGTATTAATAATAATAACGTAGTATTTATATAGCGCAGTTTTGTGATATTTCACTTCAAGTGCGCTTAATGTATTTTTTACTGGCACAGCCCCAGGCAGTAACGCCGTATTCCATTATGGATTGAGCAAGTGCGAGGTATATATTTTTTATATCACATATGTTTAAAATATTTCTATAAGTTTTTAAAAAAGTAAATCAACTTGTTTAGTTTTCCTATTACCGAATCTATAGGTTTATCCCATTTTATATAACGGTCGAAGTATATACCAAGATATTTAATATTTTCCGTTTGTGTAATTGGGGGACAGTCGCATGTTGATATATCAATGGTTGATTGACAGGAATGTATTTTAAGGTGGATGTTATTGGAGGGTTGGCCTCTCGAATTTATGCTGAAAGTTATGAATTTTGTTTAATCTATATTTAAAGTTAATAAGTTAGTGTCGAGCCATTTTTAAGTAATATTTAAGCCAAGTTCTGCTTTTGGGGTTAATATTTTCCAGTCTTTGGCCTTTAAGAGTAACACAGTGTGATCAGCAAAACTTGTAGTTGATATCACTGACGTGTTGTCCAGTAAACGGTCCAAATCTTTTATTTCTCTGTTGCTGAATCAATTCATCCCCGATGCTGTCAATTGACTGAATAAAAAATAACTTCAACATCTTTCAGTAATTTGGTCTCTGTCTCACAAAATTCACACTAATAACATTGAGCAAATACAAAAAAATCAGCGTTTTATAAATTTTAACTCCCAGTAGAAGACTTAAAATATAATTTCTTATTAAATATTAAAAAAAACATATACTAGAAATAGACGTAAAATAAACGATTTAACCTTTTTATTCAAAACTAGCACACCCGGCCACACGTAGCTGTGTCTAACGAAACGTTTATAACCACCGCTACCTGCTAAATCAAATCCACACCACACTGCCCGCTGCCCGTTGCCCGCTGCCGCTTGGTCAGATGTATTATGTATTTTAACCAATTTATAGAAAACCTTGACAAATTATACAACTAAAAACCTTCCACATGAATCACCCTATCTATTGGTGAAAACCGCATGAAACTCCGCCTCCTCCACCTCCCCCCCCCTCTGACCGCCCTTCCCTCCTCCTTCTCCCCGCCCCCACCCCCCCTACCCTATCTCTCCCTCCCTCCCGCTTTCCATATATTCAATCCCAGTACATTCAGTTTTTAAACAGCCCGCGTGCCACCTTTTACAATTTTTATTAAAATTTCCATTTTTCATGTATATTAAATTTGGTATCTAACACAGGTACCTATTTAAAACATCTAAAATTCTTGATTCGATTCAAACTATTAGGGGAGTACCTACTTTAAATAAATTTATCAACTTAAGGATTTTCAAAAATAGAATCCTGATTTAAAATGTCATTCTCAAACACGCGAACTGTCAAACGTGCGATAGTCGTTAGTTTTCTGAAATTATCAAACTTTATGCGCAATTTTCTTAATTTTTCTCTCCGTAAGAGCCATCCACGTACTTCAAGGAATATTATAAAAAAAGAATTAGCGAAATCGGTTCAGCTGCTCTCGAGATTTGCGCTTAGCAACACATTTAGCGATTCATTTTTATATTTAAGATGTTAAAATTAATCTATCAACATGTAAAATCTCTCTGGGCGTTAAATAAATAAAATACATTTCTGACCTCGAACTCTCCTCCACCATACAAAGAAGAAAAAAAAACCCAAAAAGATCAAAGATTTCCAATCTGTTCTTACCCATCACCGCCCAAAGCTGGAGGCGGCTTCAAATTCCTCGTCCTGATATTCTTAGGGTCTGCCAGGTCCGCCACTGTCAGGGTCACCATGGGGTTGGGGGTACCAGGCTTGGGGTACCTCAGGGAGCGGATCTCGGGGTATAGATAGCCCCCGCTGGTGTCGGCCTCCCCGCCCCCGTACCAGGGAAACTTCTGTTCCTCAACCAGCGAGTCGTTGAAGGTTGCGTAGAGCATCATGTGACCGTCTTTGGACATCCATAAAGCGGAGTTTGATTGGATCACTTCCTCTGGAAAAAAAGATAATACGTTTGTTAGTAATATCTTTTATTTATTGTTTGAAACATTTACAGAGTGTTAACAATTATTACAGTAATAAAATCGTTGGGATGTACATTAAATTGGGTAATTAAAAAAAAAAGTATTTTTAAATTCTAAGAGCGATAAACGGGTGCCAAATGGGTACAAAACGAGCTGTTTAAATTTTTTCAAATTTCTGATACGATCTTCTTCCTCCGGATTCACTTCAAGGTTTTAAAGATTTTCGTTTTAAGGGCCCGCAACCCGGATTTGTACCGATTTATTACATATTTCCCTTAAACACGGTAAGTTTTAAAGCTCTTAAAAAAATATAAGTTATTCTTAAAGATATTATCTAGACTTTGCCCGCGCCGAAATGCAAATTATATAAAATTCCCTTGATAGAAAAAAATCGCAAAGTATGCTCCAAAAATTATTATTAACACGTTTGTTTCAGTTATTTTACAAGTTATATGTATGAAAAAATTCACAGTGTTTCTTTAAATGCTGTTTAAGATAATGCCCGCAAGATTTTTGCTCTGTTTTAAACGAGTCGTATTTTATTAAACATTTTCGCAATTTTCGCATCGATTTTGTCACGGTAAATGTTAGCGCTCTCCTCTAACATTCGTAATTTCGTATCTCTCCATCGTCTTCTTTTCGGGCCCGGTTGCAGAGCCTTAATGGGTTTTCTAGTGAATATAAAAGTTAATATGAATCCTTTAAACCATAGGTTCTCAACGTAAGCGATAACGCCCCCTTGGGGGGGCATTTCAGATCCTTAGGGGGGCGCTAGAAGACCGAGAGAAAATTGGGGGGGGCTATTCAGACTTTCAGGGGGGGCGGTAGGAGACCCAAAGAAACCCATCCCACTCCTCCACAAAAATACTATCCCTATCCCATTGCGCCCCCTCCGTTGTGGCAAATGTAACCACCCATGTCGTGGTATCCCATTACGCCCCCTTCGTCGTGGTATCCCGTTACGCCCCCTCCCCGTTGTGGTCAATTGCTGTTTCAGATTCACGAGTTAGTAGGGGGCGCTAGAAATAAAAAATATTCTCAAAGTGGGCGGTGGGCAAAAAATGTTGAGAACCTATGCTTTAAACCATATTTTATGTAATATTCCATAGCAAATATAGTATATTTTTACGAAATCATTTACAAAAATCCCAAGATCGAGTCTCGCAAAATAATGCCAAAATTTGAGAGTAAGAAGGATTTTGCTGGTATTTGAATACACTGCCTTGAGATAATTTGAATTATATTCACATATTTTTTTAATAAATAAATCAAAATATTCCCTTTTTTTCGTGTTTTATTAAAAATTGGTCATTTTCAATTGTTTATTTAACATGTTTTTAAAGATTTAACTAGGGTGGGTTTTTCTGTATTATGTGAAATTTAAAAGTGAATCCGGAGGAAGACGATGATATCCAAATATTATAAAAAAATTACATGATTTTATATCTCCATTTAACATCTTTTTTTCACTATGAGACAAATGAAAACAAGATTTTTTTCCCCATACAGTCGTGACCCACCATAATGTACACAGATATTAAGGGGAACATATGCGCGGCCCATTTCTGCCCGTTTGATACAAATCTTCAAGATTTGGATTTGAGATCAAAATACCCAACCAAACTGAAAAATTATTTTTGTAATCAAAGATATATTTATTTATTTATTTATTTAAACGCGCGTAGGGCTTTTACATAGAATGCAGTACATTTTTTTAATTACAGTGAAAAGAATGGGTTTACAAAATACAATACACAAACAAGTAACATAATATTTGTTAAAAACAAAATATAGGTTACATAAAATATAAGCGTTAACAAAATAAAGGTAACATAAAATATAAGAAACAAAATATAGTCCATCAAATATAGGAGTTGATATAAAGTAGGTAATTTTTAAAATTGTTGTTCTCATTAGTTTACGGGATAGGTAGAAATAAATAGTTGGCACATATGGCGTTTGAAGTTTGCTAAGTTCAAATTATTGTCAAATACATCCAGATTGTTTAAGTATTTTTTACCAAGACTATGCAAACGTTGTATTGTCAATGTTTGTCTAGTTGTTCGTGTAGGTACATGTAGAATTATTAATTGCAGTAGTTCACAACTGTCGAATTTAGAGTTTAATAATTTTAATAAAAAAGTTAGGTCGTTTATTTTTCGTCGGTTTTCTAATGTTGGAATATTTAAAGTATTCATTAACGACGGATAATTTATGTGCTCTAAAGGGATGTTAAGTTTAAAATTTACAAAACGTAGAAATTTTCTTTGAATTCTTTCAATAGTATGAATATGAATTTTATAGAAGGGCGACCAGACTATGGAGTTATATTCTATTAGGCTTCTAACAAGGGATGTATACAGTAGTTTAATGATTTGTGACGATTCATAGTTTTTAATTGTTCTTAACACAAATCCTAAAGTTTTCATACCCTTATTTGCAGTTTGTTGAATGTGAACCGTGAAGTCTAGTTTCTCATCCATTATTATGCCAAGATCCCGCATTTCCGATACTCTTTCTAAATTTATTTTATTTATTGAATAGTCGAAAAACAGTGATGTTTTTTTTCTGGAAAAGGTCAAAGTTTTGCATTTTTCTACATTTAAACATAGATTGTTTTGTATATATCAATATCTAGTAAGGATGTGAGCTACTTTATTTATTTTTGCTTTAAATTAAAAGACATAGGCCATTAAAGATTTTAAAGTTTGCGTAGATATCTATATGGTTACACTCAATGGTATTATACAGACGACACGTTTTTATACAAGACATGTGAGAAGGAAAATTTTTATGATCGGCTTTTAGGAAGATCGTCGATGACGTGCGTACGATGTCTCCCTGGGACTAGTATAATAAAATTAAGTAACTTATTACTAGCTAGTGGATTGCTTACGGTGTATTATCTGTATGGTGTTTGTAATGTTATCGTCTCATTTTACTTAATATCATCATTCATCACACTCAAAGAATTTCTTTGTTCTATGACCACACCCAATTAATCACATCCTGGATCATTTTGAATCATCAGCATCACTCATTTCTAGACATCTATGAAGAGATAATCGGGTAACAATGTACTGTGGGAGTGTCCGTGTGCCTGAAGAATATATAAAATTTTTCCCGGCTTCTACAGAAATTTATTTATTTTATTTTATACCATTATTTTATTTTACACTAGCTGACCCAGTCACGCGTTGCTGTGGCTAATAAAACACAACGTCATCTAATGGATGGTTATCCAACCTTTATAAACACCGCCGTTTTTGAGTTTATCGCGAAGAGACAGACAGATGCCGCGGAGGACTTTAATTTAATATACGTAGAGATGGTGTGAAAGATTATAATAATGTGCATGAATTGCTTGGGGTAACTAATGTATTTAAGTTAATAAGGATTAATACTGTATCCGTCTAAATAACTTTTCAATTACCGCAATGTACGGTACCATTTTTTTAGAAGATAGAGTGGGTATAGTAAGCTATCCGTAAAATATAGGTATATGCCTTAGCGGACTTTTTTATAGATCTATAAAAGAGGAATATCCCACCATGCATTGTTTTGCTATACCCCAAAAGGATTAGGCAGCGTTTTCGATGAAAGTACCAGGCGGTTTGACTTTTTCCAACACTTCTAACAATTATCGTTATGTTTCAACCAATTTACACAAATCCTTGATAAACTACATACCTAACCCTTCTTCACGAAACACTCTTTCTATTGGTGAAAAGCGAATGAAAATCCGTTCAGTAGTTTTCGAGTTTATCGCGAACAGACAGACAGACAGACGACGCGGGGACTTTAATTTATAATATGTAGAGATAGAGATTTGGTTACAGTAATGACAATGACGTATCGCCCATCTAACTAGATTTGAAACGACTGTATTGGGATGGCAATTTACAGAGTGGTTGTAATCTAGGTGTTTGTTTACATACTTGAAATATTTTGAAAATGATAGTTAAAAAAATAAAATCAGTAGTTTTTTTACGTTATACAATTCAAGTATGAATGTAGAAGATTAAGCCGCCGCTACCCGAATTTCTACCGATTTCTTACATACCTCCCTTAAACATTTGAAGTTTTTGAGCTCTTGAAAAAATATATGTTATTTTTGAAGATAATATCTAGATGCGTTCCACGCTGAAACGCAAATTATATAAAATTCCCCACATAGAAAAAAAGTCGCAAAGTATGCTCCGAAATTAATATAAACACGTTTGTTTCAGTTATTTTACAAGTTATAGTTGTGAAAAAATTCACAATGTTTCTTTAAATTTTAATTTTTTTTTTTTTTTTTACATTAACTCCACACAGGAGGCCCTGAGGAAAATAATTTCCCTCAGGGCCTATGTCATCTGGGATGCTGTGTGGAGGGTCTTTTTGAGGAGAGGAAGGAATGAACATTGGTCTTGAAGAGACCCATGTTGTAGGAAGGAGGAAACACAGAGGCCAGCAAATCATTCCACAGCCGAGCTGTTGAACACAAGAACGAGTCGAAGAAACGACCCGTTCTCATGTGACAAATGTCAACCGTGTACAAATGTTGGGCACGCGTTTGGCGTGTTTCCCGACTATGCACCGGTGCCGAAGGGATCAATGATGCTAGTTCCTCGGAGCATCTTCCATTGTAATACCGGTAGAACAAGGATAGCATTCCCACCCGACGCCTGTGCTCTAAAGATTGCAATCCGTCTGTTAAGATGGGAGAATCTATCAAACGGACCGCCCGTTTCTGCACAGAGTCGAGGGTATTTTTCAGGTATTTTGGAGCTCCAGACCAGAGATGGCTGCCAACTTCAACCGTGGGGTGTACTTGTGATTTGTACAAGGTTAGCAGTTGTATGCTTAAGACGCCTTCTACCAGATTTATGCTCTATTTTGAACGAGTCGTGTTTTAATAAACATTTTCACAATTTTCGCACCGATTTTATCGCTTTAAATATTAGCGCGCTCCTCTAACATTCGTAAATACATATCTCTCCATCTTCTTCTTTTTGAGCGCGGATGCCAAAGAGATGCTTAATACAAAATAATTTTTAAGCAATTAAATTTCAATTTGATAAAAAGGCGTATTGATAAATGATAATAAAAAAGGGAAGTGAAACAAAGTCAAATATAAATACATGCAGTACACAGTATACATACATATACAAAACAGTCGGCATAAATGTAAATATGTTATGATATACTGCTGATAGATAATGTTTATTGGAGATAATCATTGACCTAGTGCACCAGGTCAATGGAGATAATCATATACATATGAATATATAAGTAGACCAGAACATAAAGGTGAGTAAAAGTAAACTCTGCTTTTGAATGAATAGACCTTTTTACATTAGAGCGCGAGTTGCTCGCTGCGTATTGAACGAATTTGCGAAGTCTAAATAGGCAAAGTAAAGTTCGTTTATTTTCAGACTCCAATATTTTGTTGCCGTGTTTAGTTTGGACACTTTTACAAATGTTTCATAATTTACTTACCCCGTAAACATCGATGAGCACACGCCATGTATCTCGAGTGATAGTATATATTTACACGTTTTCAAAACACAAACCATGTTTTTTGCGGTGTTATTTCGTAAAATGCACCGATGAACACTCGACGCTGGCTCGCGGAAGAATGATGACGTCACATTTTTTACGCGAAGCCATACTCAATCCCAGCCGGTTCCAAGGAACGGTATGGGGGGAGGGGGGAAATAATACGCTTTTATCACTTAGGGCAGGTCCACTAATATTCATATGTCTATGGTGATAATCAATGATTTTACTTTTAAATCAATTTTCGGTTCGCGTGTTTCTAATGTCAGTTTATCACAATAATGCTGCAGCTTTTTCAAAAGATGTGATACACAATGTACGTAGGTCTGTTTCCTCCAAAGGAAAAGAGTTATCATTTTCTTGCATCTCTCTCACACAGCCGTGACGATAATATTGAAAGTTTGTAATATAGTTGCAAGGATAAAGTTAAAGTGTGAGTGAATTCCAAAAATTAAAAAATGTCAAACATCAATGCGCTGATGGTTTTGCTTTTGTTCTTAAACAAATTGGGAGGCGGGTATGGGTACCGCCGCCCCGGTAACCATTTATTGGACAACCAACCTGCCACAGGTCACCCCAAGTGGTTCGCTACGTTTGGTGACTTAGCAGGGGTGCCCGGGTTCATGGGATGAGGTTTGTCTAGGTCTTGGTGGCGGATACGTTTCCCCAACCACTGCGTGGCGGGCTGGATCAGAGGAGACTGATTGAGGAAGGCCTTTTGACCCTTCGCCTTGCACCGCAGTGTGAGGAATAGATTCATACGTCCGTTACTTCTGGCCACACTGACCCCCAGATTCCTACCCACCCCTTATCTTTTTCCTTCCCATATCTTCTCCTTCCCTTCCCTTAAAAAACCCTCCACACAGCATCCTCAAAAATGACATAGGCCCCTAGGGAAATTGTTTTCCTCGGTGCCTCCTGTGTGGAGCTAATGTAAAAAAATAATCATAATATTGCAGCACTTTCAAACACACTAAATAACAACAGTCGAAAACGAAACGATGAACGTATGTCTGCACCCCCCCAAAGGAAACATACAATCTTTATCATACATCTCCCACACACTTTAAAGAAGATGAAACGCCATTCCCGTCGCCGTAGGTGAGCCGTAATAAGATATATCTGTTTCCTTCAAAGGAAAAAAGTAGTACTTTAGAGGAAACAGACAAATTGTGTGTGTCTCATCTTTTGTCTCATTTTTGTATCATTATTTAATGTGTAAGAAAGAGCTCCAGCATTATGGCAATAAGGAATATTTGTTTATTGCCTTTTTTTGCCGTCATGGTACCGTAAACGTCGGTCAAGTTCATGAGTTTACTTTGCACTGGTATCACCGACTTTTACAGTCATATTCCACCGACTGTAAAGTTAAGTGTGACGAATGGAATCGAAACAGTCAGTGTATCAGTACTATCCGTTATGATGTTATGAATTAAATATTATATCATTGCGGTGTTTCCGCGAATCCAGTTCCTGGTATGCAGTGTAGTTGTTATGATTTAGGTATCCATGGATTCTGCGATTCTCAGACTGAACAGTAACCTTGTACTGTAGACCGGTTCCATGCATTGCTGTAGATTATGCAGGAGTGGCCTTTTCAGATCTTAAATTTCTCTGATTAGTGATGGAAGATGATTCAAAAATCATAAAAACATTTATTGTATAAAATAAACATAAACAGCCTTACTAAAAAACCCAGTGAAAATTTTATTCAATTGACAAACGGCCGCGAATGTGAAAACATTACTAATTAAAAATTTGTTCTTTGAAAGAAATACACATGGTTTCCACGGCCTGAGAGGGTAGTTTATCTCTGTTTTAACCATTGATGTCCGAACGATATTTGTAATTTTTCCATAGTATTTTGAATGTTCTATATATTTCTTATTTTTGAAGGTGTCGTAAAAACAAATACCATTTATGAAAACTAGATAAAATTACCTTTTAGATTTGAGTATTTGAAATACACTTTAGCTTTCAAAAACTGCCATATTTTATGATTCAAACTCGGAAAAACATGGAAAAAAATTTCCTCCGACAACATTTTTGACCAAAATGTAGAGAAATTTAAATAAAATCAAAATTTAAAAAACACAGTCCTTTTATGTAGTAAATTTGGAAGGAAACTATCACCTCACTTTTTTATCGTGTATACAATAAAAAAATAATAAAAAATTTCAAAGTTTTTTTTATTGCCATAAAAATAACTTAGAAACAATAGCGAAATTTAAAACAGATTTCTTGCATCTCTAAAGACGTTAATTTTTTTGATACGTTTACGAACACATGTATTAGATTTTAATATTATAAAAAAATATCACTTTTAAGAAATTCTTTTAAAATAAAGATCTTAAAATGAAAATTTTTTCTAAGTAACCTATAAAAAACAATATTCTGACAGTTCAACTTTGAAAGTACGGCGTTTGTACAATAACTTGATTAAACTGATGTAAGCCACACAAATAATATGGTAAATATATCAATTATGTGAACAGAAGAGTAAATTCGTCACTACAATAGAAATTATTTAGTAAAATCACAACATTTAGGCACTAACAAAATTTTCCATATCCCGCCATAAACACACCGAACAGTTTTGTCATCGCGGGCCGATATGCACCGGAGCACCAATAATGCCCCTAGCGGAGAAGAATTAAAACAACATTGTTTCCTAGGAAATTAAAACCATTTACAATGTTGTCAGATCTTAATGCATTTTAACAGCGTGATCACGCAAGAAACGTTATTGGTAATAAAACGTGATTTAGTGTATACGGGGATTAATTATGTTATTGCAATAACACAGTTAATTGGTCGTGCTGTGTTTTTTTTTAGTAAGGCTGTTTGTATACAAAGCATAGCTTTTAGAATACACCCATAGCACGACAGGCAATTTTTAAAATTATACTTTGAATCCCCATCAGAATTCATGCAGACTGTATTTTTAAAGCCCTGAATTTAAAGTCACTGAAACAATTATATACAAAAGATATTCTAATTTACGCATTCAACAACCAGAATTTCTTTACACAGACAAACTCAGGCCGATTCATAAGATCAACATTACAACATACATTCCACTAACCTACAACTAAGACGACTTTGTACCTATATGGAATACGTCTCTATAAAAGTATTTAATATACTTCACTTGCAATAAAAACCATAAAAAAATAATTGACTTAACAGGATAAGATATGGGTTATGGACATGGGAAGGAAGAATATAGATACACAACAAAGATTAATACTTGTATTGCGGTTTCTTCCAGACACTACTTTATAATTTTTCTCTCATATTACTCGTATTTTAATATATGTACTTTCTTATAATTCAAACACATAATCATACATAATGTGACTTTAGAACGGGGTAGCCCAGTAAGGACAAATTCTTTTCTAAAAATAAACAATTATTATAAATAATTTCTTACAGCTAACCAAATTAACAAGAACTCGAGTGCATTTAGCATTAGAGTGTGTAAATACGAAGAGACAGAAGAAGAGATAAGTATTTAATTCATGTAAAGCAAGACACCGTACAGATAAACCCAAGAAGTATGAATTAAAATTTAAACTAATAGACTAGTGAAAATAAAGAAAGAATTGCGGTAATTTGACACACGCCTACAACATATCATTAGTGGTTTATCTCTTCAGTGGCGGGGGACCTCCGAGAAAGACATTAATAAAAAATGACTGAATAATCAATTACTAGTTTCGGTATGGATGAGTCTTGTTGAAAATTAATTGAACAACCTGTGCATGAAAATAAAGCTAAGGCATTCCTCAAGGTCCCTCATTAGGTCCAATTTTATATATTAGAGGAGTCAATGTGTGAGTGTGAGTTAAGCAAGGAGTTTGAAAATGGAGCCGTGCGGTGGTTTATCCACTCTGATGAACATTCCTTAGTTAATCCAAAATATTTGAAATCCTCTCACTACCTTATAGTGAGAAAATATTACTTTTTCAATGATAGAGGACTTCAAAGGAATCTGAACATCGCCATGTCACCTATGTGGGAACCCAACGCTTCAGGACACTTGGCACTAAACTTAAATTAATATTTTAATATTATTGATTTAGATTTTGATAGTCTGAGCTGTGTTATTTAAGTGAAGAGGGGTGGTTGTGCACGGTTATGCGCGTTTTCATCCGACAAAATATCCTACAGCCAAAACGTCCCCCATCAAAATATCTACTAAAACCTAATTTAACCTCATTTTACATTTTACTATTTTTGAACAAAAGTTTATTGTCTTTACAGGATTTCTGTATTATTTTTGTCCATTTTAATATTTTTGAACAATAATCTATTGCCTTCACAGGATGTCCGTATTATTTTTGTCCCATCTTTTGTTAGGTTAGGTTAGGTTAGGTTTCTGAAGATATTTTGTAGGAGGATGTTTTGTTCGTAGGACATTTTGTCGCGAGATGAAAGCGTGCATTACCAGTTGTGCACAATGCGATGTTGAGCTTGTTCACTCAATTCGTTCTGGAGTGGCAATTTAAAACCTGTTTATTATCTCTCAAGAAGCCATCTAGTATATTCTCAATCAATGGCTACATGACATATCAAGTCTACAAGCAATACTAATCATCAATCGATATTATGTCGTTCGATTCGCCAAGCCGTACACCCGAAGAAGTGTCAAGAAAAAAACCGCTAAAATCCCTGTGGAAAAACTATAGTGCAAGTGAAAAAACTGAACTGTTGTGCCAAGAGTGTTGATTTGTTGAGTAGATTTTTATTGGTTGTGTCGATTGCAGCTGCACAGGATCATTATTTGACAGGACTACTAAACATGATTGTACTAAAATTGCGTGAGTTTATTTATACATTTTCATGCTTTGATTTGTTTTGCAATGTTAGAACGTAGCACCGAATTGATTCAACAGAATTTGATGTCGCCAATTTGTTTTCATAACAAAACAGAACATTGACGAAACGTGAAGAAAAATCACAAACACACAACAAACCTATCTTAACCTATTAATAATTATTGTTTGAAGTTCTGCAAGCATTTTAGTTTTTCTATTATTGTGACAGATATTATTATTATCATCATCTATTCTGTAGTGACAGCTGTTTCGGCTTTTAAAGCCGTTTTACAGCTTTTCAACAGTTTGAAAATTACTTTGAACGCCGAAACAGCTTTCACAAAAAAACTTGCAGAACTAATTGAGCGAAGCGAAGTTCTGTTTTAACTCGACTTTTGCATTTCGTCTGTCTGTAAATTTGTTGTACTTTCCGTTTCACGATGGTGGCCGTTTTAATGTTCTGTAAAGATTTTTTTGTTCAAATGTGAAATCATCGTGTTATTTCGACTTTATTTTTATTATTAAATTTTGAAAAAGAATTGTCATTGAGAAAGTGACGTTTCTTCGGAAAAAATTATTTTAAATTAAAAAAAATTAAATCAAATAAGTTTGTAAAACACTGCTATTTTTAATCGTGTTTCGAAACCGAAGGTTTCTTCGTCATCTATTATTATTTTTCCTAATCGTCAGTAAGCAGTAGTAAAAAAACAGTCGACAGACAAGTACCTACAGACAACTAAGAACTACAGAAAAAGTATTATAGGGAGAAGTGACTAATTACTTTATTTTTTATTTTTTTTAAGTGAATTCCGCTCCCGTCTGGAGCCAGTGAGACTATGGCATCCCCCTTTGCAGTATGTTGTGATGCTGAAGGTAGCGGGGAAGGGAAGGAGATAGGGAAGAGGAAGGTGGGGAAGTACCTGGCTATTCAGAACTGGTCACCAAACACGTCTAAAGCCATTTCAAGCAACGTTTCAATTCTGAATGGTGGTCTTACACCAGGGCGATACAGAGAGTATCTGCCAATCTGGAACGTTCCGCAAATATACTATATATTATTTTGAACTAACTTTGTCCCGCGGCTCCACTCGCATGGTATTAGGGGGATTCCCCCTCCGCCTCCTCCACCTTCCTTCCCCCCACTCCCTTCCACCCACCCCTCCCCCCACCCACTACCCCTCCCTCTTCACTCCCCCCCACCCTCCTCCACCCCTCACCCACCCTTTTCCTTCCCTCCCCCTCTCCCACCCCTATCCCCAACAATCCATCCTCCTCCCCCTCCCCCTCCCTATCCCCGTCCCCCTCCACAACCACCCTCCCCGCTCACCTCTCCCCCCTCCCCTCTCCCCACTCCCCTCTCTATCCTCTCGCATTCCACACATTCTTTCCCGTCGTTCGGAAGTTAGGCGCATAGGTACATACATTTCAGCGATTCATTTTTAGAGATAGATATTAACTGCGACGCCAACAAAGCACTCTTTTTAGGGTGAATTGCCTAATTCAAAAATAAAATCGTTTCCAAGGCAACAATTTGTTTGCTTTTCTTCTGACGTTTGCAATAACTCGATTTTGTTAGGGACAGAAAACGTATGATAAATAATTTCATAAGGCCAGAGCTTACCAATACATATAGCCTATAGAACTCGCAAATAATGTAGCTTTCTATTAGTGACAGAATTTTAAAGGATTCAGTAGTTTTTGTGTGAAAGAGCAACAAATATACATCCATACAAACTTTCGCCTTTATAATATTAGTGGGATAGGATAGTAGAACGAATAAATTGTGAAATAACATAAATTAATCAAATACAATTTATTATCGATCCCGCGACCGATCCCGCGTTGAAAGCTGTAAACTGCAGTCAAGAGCCTTACCGCTGGACTACGCCGGCCGTCAATAAAAGTATCACAAAAACAATTATATAAAATGAAATACAAAAATTATTTTAGAATATGTAACAATTGCATTTATATAAAAAAAACCTTAAAAACAAACAATAATAATGTGAAGAAGTCTCAAAAAATAATTATCTATAATATAAAAATGAATCGCTAAATGTGTTGGTAAGCGCAAATCTCGAGATCAGCTGAACCGATTTCGCTAATTCTTTTTTTAGAATATTCCTTGAAGTACGAGGATGGTTCTTACGGAGAGAAAAATTAAGAAAATTGGGCAGAAAATTGGATAATTTCAGAAAACCCGCACGTTTGAAAGTTCGCGTGTTTGAGAATGACATTTTGCAAAATGTTAAATCAGGATTCTATTTTTGAAAAACTTTAAGGTGATTAATTTATTTAAAGTAGGTACTCCCCTAATAGCTTGAATCGAATCAAGAATTTTAGATATTTTAAATAGGTACCTATGTTAGGTACTAAATTTAATATACATAAAAAATGGAAATTTGAAAAAAAATTGTAAAAGGTGGCACGCGGGCCGTTTAAAAATTGAATGTACTGGGATTGAATATATGGAACGCGGTAGGAGGGTTGGTGGGACGAGGGAGCGGGAAAGGGAAGAGGGAAGGCGGGAAAGGTGGAAGGGGAACGCAGGAGGAGGAGGGGGACCTGGGAGGGGGGAGGGGAAATCGGGATGGTGGTACGCGTGACGGGGGAAGGGGGGGGGGGAAGTGGGGAGATGGAAGGTGAGGTTGACGGAGTGAGAACGCGAGAGGGGAAGAGGACACAGGAGAAGAAGGGGAGGCGGAAGGGGAACGGGACGAATGGGAAGAGGCACTCAGGGAGAAACAATTTCTTTATTAAATGGCATAGCAACGCTTGCCGGGACCAGCTAGTTACAAATAAAAGTATAAGTATGAAAATACTCTACAAATATAAATATCAGTGCCAAAATAAACTTGGTTAGATTTATAATTATTCTGTTTAATAAAAATGCCATAAAACATAATCCAATACCGAGGTCGCCGAGGTCATAAATAGTGACGAGATAAATTATGTTATTCTAGTAGTTATTTACAAACAGTGAAGTTTCCATAGTTGTGAATAATTTTACAAGTATTGTACATAGTTTTGCACGTTTTACAGTATGATGATTGAAATAAATACACAAATTCACGAGAAACTGCGAATTACAATAAATTGACTGTACATGTTCATAAAAGCAAGTTAATTAATTAAATTCGATTAAATGCATGAGTTTTTCATGAAAGAATGATTCTTTTGTTAAGTACGAACAAATCCACAGTCGGAATGAAAACAGTTCCTAACCTAACCTAAACTGACCGTCACGTTGTTTAATTTAAGAGCGTAACCAGCCAGCGGCCGAAAATCCACATTTCGTCGACTATTGTTCTTACGATCGTGCAGGGCGGTTACAATGGGAAAGATTAATTATTCTCCGTAACAGCTTTTTAAAATTATAACTCAATATCGATTTTATATCATTCCACATTTGCTTTAATTTATACCTACATCCAAAAATGCTGAAAGGCGTGAAGATAAAACTATAAAAATAATGTACTTTTTATAATTATTTTTCGATTATAAGTATTTATCATTTTTCATTAATATCTAAGTTAAATAAGAATGTTAAAAAATCTGAAATATATTAGTTTGTAAGTGCGCAAATAAATACACAAACGGACCACTTTTCGTCAAGAAACACATGTACGCATATATTTTTTAATGATTTTATTTAACCTAAAATTAAAATTCTAAAGCAATGTGATACCCAGATAATGCATTGATTTATTTTACTGCATGATTATATGATTTGAAATAGGTGTGGTATAATACAAAATCTTTTTTGAAAATTTAACAAATCTGCCAACGACCTATGGTATAACCACAAAATTTAAAACATACGAATGCTAGACAAAAAACAATCTTTCGAAATCCATTTATAATTTTTTGTGGAAAAGAGTCCATACGTCTAAAATCTGATTTAAAAATGATATATTTTTTTTGGTTTTCTCTGGTAATACCCTCTTAAGGGGTCGGCAGAGAGAATTGACCATCATACAACTTTGTCTTGGCACACATTCACTTAATTAAAAAGGTAAAGAAACAATAAATAAATGTACGGGGGTTATCGTATCCAATAACTTTTGTCAAAACTAAAAGATCACACGAGAAAATTAAATGGAATGAAAACAATAATGTTGTGATCAAAACGGTTTCTTTCATATTTATTTTATAACTAGCAGACCCGGCCACACGTTGCTGTGGCTAACGAAACACAACGCCATTACCCAACCTTTATAAAATCCACACCACCCGCTTGCCAGCTGCCCGTTGCCCGCTGCCCGCTGCCTGAATTGAATAATTGAATTTCTCGGCTTTTCTCTACTTTACCTAATTAGCATGTATTTTAGATATAAACGTTCCTCTTGAATCAACTATATTATTATTATTGTTATTTATTTACATTATAATATAGTTAGCGATCGTCACTAATAATTATCCAATGCTTGCAATGCAACACTGGATATTTGAAAAGGGAAAATCAAATACCTACTTACTCTAGGACATCTATTTTACAATTTCTTCCGTAGAACGAATTTCAAAAGTGACTATAGTACGGCCCGCCAGCCGTTTTAAATCGCACAAAAATATGTTTTCTTTGAATTTCTCGGCTTTTCTCTAATATAATTTACATGTATTATACATATAAACATTCCTCTTCAATCACTCTATCTATTGGTGAAAACCGTATGAAAATCGCACATACATTTTGAGCGACTTCATTTTATACTATGTATAATGATGATGATTATTTGATAGTCACTTTAATATTGTATTTAATATTTTATAAGAAAGATTCGCTTTTATGTAACGCTTATAAATCTTTGTTTTTTCATTAAGTTAGTTTTTACAGATACATATAATTATATATATACTCGTATACAGGGTGTTAAGGGACGTACTTGACTTACTTTAACCAGTGATTCCTGACATTATTTGGAGTAAAAAATGTAAATGAAATTTTGGTCTCCGGTGACATTTTTGATGTTTTTTTTTTCTACAAAAACATCAAAACATAAAAAAATTGTTGAACAGTTGGAGGCGGGGTAAGGGGTTCGTCGGACACCCGGCTGAGTTACCAATGACAACACGCGGAAATTTTTTTTTTTGTTTGATTTTGAAGAAAAAATTTTTGAAAAAAAAAAGTCGTCAAAAAAAGTCACCGGAGACCAAAATTTAATTTACATTTTTTACTCCAAATAATGTCGGGAATCACTGGTTAAAGTAAGTCAAGTACGTCCCTTAACACCCTGTATTTTTTAAAACCTTAAGGATATATATTTTTTAATTTTCTCTTTTGTTGAAAATGGTATGAACTATTGATATAATCTGTCTACTTATCTTTATATAAAAATGAATCGCCGAATGTCTTGCTAAGCGCATAACTTTCGAACGACTGCACCAAATTGGATATTTTTTTTTGTGTGTTCATTATTGTCAAGACAAGGTTTTTATAAAACTTCCGGTGAGCTCTGGCGTTATGAAATTTGTATAAAAAAATTGTTATTGGTGGCACGCGAGGAAGCGGCTATTGCTGTGGAAAGCGAGAGGGAGGGAGAGATGGGGGAGGGGAACCAGGGAAGGGGAGGGGAACCTGGGAGGGGGGAGGGGGACATGGGAGGGGGGAGGGGAACTCGATAGGGGAGTTCGCGGGACGGGGGAAGGGGGGGGGGGGGGGGGGAGTGGAGTGGGGAGAGGGAAGGTGGAGGTGACGTAGTGGGAACGGGAGAAAAAAAGGGGAGGCGGAAGGGGAACGGGACGAATGGGAAAGGACGCGCAGGGAGAAACAATTTCTTTATTCAATAGCCTAGCAACGCATGCCGGGACCAGCTAGTTAATGATAAAATTTTGTTTGATCTCTCAACACTTTGTTGTTAATTCATAAATTATTTTTTCTACAAATTTTCACAGTTTATCATTTTATTTTTAATTTTTAATTTATTTTGCTTTTACTTAACTGTTGAGTAATGACCAAATAATAACCGATATTTGCGTGTGTTATTTTTATTAAATTGTGAAATTATTAACCCCGATAAAGGCGAACCCTAGTGGGTTTAATAATCACATGCTAAAAAATATGTATTAAAATTGTGAAGAAGCAATAAATAAATAATTGCGAAATTATATTAATATTATTTTACATTAATCTTTAATGTATATTGGTTTACGCAATTTAAACTTAAAAATATGTTTTGAATACATTGTATCTCTTTCTATTTTTAAGTACTAAAATATGTATTTATACATCAGAAATGTATGAATGCCTATAAGAAACATTTAAAAATTGGGATAAGATTATCTGTGACTGATTCTCTCGACTAACTTTTTTCTTTCTTATAAAATTATTCACAAAATAAATAAAAACTACTTTTGTGCTTTTGTGATTCCGTTAGCCAAGCGACTTTTATGCCTTTTGCCTATATTCATGGCGATATAAGGCATAGTAAGAATATATACATTTTAGGCTTGTAACTTTTTCTTAATACAGTGTCTTATACTCTTGACATGACCTCGCTCAAGCATTTAAATTCACTTGATCTAGCCGAATTATCTTCCTCGGGCGACCCAGACTTCTTCTACCATTCGCTCTCGCATAATTTATTCTACTTACTACGTCCACTCCCACCTTTGTTGAGCCGATCTGCATCCATCGTCCATCACACATCATCTAAGAGGCTCTTTTTTATTCGTATTCATTAGACTTAGGTATCTTGCCTTGCATTCTTTCCCGATCAGGATTTGTATAATTTATTAGAAAAATTACAGCCGAAAAAAAGAAGATCAAAAACAGGAAGGATAAAAAAACCGTTATATTTATGACAAAAATGATAGTCAGAAAAAGTGAAACATGTTCTAGAAAAATGGGATTTTTTTTTTCACCGAATTTGTACAATTCATCAAATTTTAAGATTAAAATTCAAGTTCTGTGAAAGTTCTAATGAGGTTCTGTTGATATTCAATCAGAGACCGGTTATTTTACAGTACTTGAATTGGACTTTCACAGAACTTAGATATTTACTTTGAAATTTGATGAATTGTTTGAATTCTCTGACACAATTCGTTGTTAATTAATTTAAGGATTTGAAAATATAACGACGTAATCAATATAGTGGCAGATATGGGTGCCGCTGCCCCGGAAACCATTTATTTGATATCCAACGCCTCTGCCACAGGTCATCCCAAGTAGGATGCTATGGTTGGTGACTTGGAAGGGGTGCCCGGGTTCATGAGATGATGTTTGTCCAACGTCCAGATCTTACTAACAACTGTTTGGCAGAGGGAGACCCTTTGAACTCTCCAGCCGGACACTTTCGACCCAATGCCTTGATTCGCAGATTCCAGATTCCTACCCAGCCCTCATGCATATTCAGAAATCGTAAACAGTTCGCTTTCTGTAAAGGTTCTCGTTCTGTCAAATTTTTGGTTTTCTCTGGAGTTCATCAAGGGTCCATCTTAGGTCCGCTTCTGTTTCTAGTTTTAATTAACGATAATGGTTCTGATGTGAGTCATTCGCAGTATTTAATGCATGCAGATGACTTAAAACTATTCCGTGTTATAAATCAATTCATACGTCATATGTCCGTCATTCCCGGACACGCTGACAAAATTCTTACTCACCCCACATATCGTTTTCCTTCCCAGAACTTCCTATTTTTCCTTTCCTTACAAAGACCCTCCACACAGCATCTCCAAAGATGACTCATGATGCTCCATGCAGGTGGCCCTGACGAAAATAATTTCCCTTAGGGACCATATTCCTACCCAGATTCCTACCCACCCCTAATACCCCTTTCCTTCCCAGAATTTCCCCTCATTCCTTTCCTAAAAAGACACTCCACACAGCATCCCCAAAGATGACATCCCTGAGGGAAATTATTTTTGTCAGGGCCTCCTATGTGGAGCTAATGTTAAAAAAATCATCTTAGGGGATGCTGTGTGTAGGGACATTTTATATATGTGTCAGAGTCCAGGAGTGACAGACATTTGAATCCATCCCTCCAAAGGCGCTGGGTTGAGAGTCCGGCTGGAGGGGTTTGAAAGGCTTCCCTTAATCAGTACATAGGCCCTGAAGAAATTTGTTATCCTCAGTGCTTCCTCCTTGAGTAATATTGATAAAAATAGTAATAATATATAATTTTCCCCACAGGAAAAACTAAACCCTTTCACACACTTCCTCAAATGATCATCTAGTTAATTCACGCCATGCAATTGCACTATATAAGTATAATAAATACAAAACAATACAAGAACAACATGTCAACCTACCAGAGACCAAATGGGAAAATAATTCACTCCAGATATTTTCATATCAGAGGGTTCGGCTCGGTAGAACTCCTAATTGGACATATAAATCCTACTGATCCCTCAATATAAATATTTAAAAAATCTTTTGTAATCCTACATGTATTTAAAATGACTGATTTTTGCATTTTTAAATATAATTTATTTGACAAATCTAATATGCCTGAATTTTGAATGAGAGAGCTAGGTATAATGCCAGTAGCCGAAATAACAAATGGTAATATTTTTATAGTCTGAGAATGCCAAATTCTTTTAATCTCATTTCCTAAATCTGCATATTTTCTTATTTTTTCAGAAACAGATTTGTAACATTGTCTTTTTTGTTTTGTTTTCAGTGATCGTCTCTTGCTTGATGCTTTCATCATCAGTCATCATGTTGGCGGCCCTACCCGGCTTCTTCTCCCCCCCTCTCCAAGAGCCCCGGCTCTCCCTTCCCACACCACCCACCACCCCTTGCACAAAGCTTCCCGATTCTCTTCCCTTCCCAGTCTGCGTCTGTAGTCGGATCTTCATCCCGATCTGTGCCAGCGACGGACGCACTTACGACAACACGTGCCATTTCGAATGCATCAGGGACCACTTAGCAAAGACGTCTGCCAAGACCCTCTTGGTGGTATTAACAGGAGAGGAATGCCCGGAGCCTGGCGACCCAAAGAAGCAACCAGAAAAAGCCCTGACTAATTTCATCCCAACTAATTCTAATGCAAATTAATTAATACGTGAAACAATACACAAATCACAGATAATAATAAGGGAGACGTAGTATGGCGCAGACTGTCGCTGAGCTGACTACTAACGAGGTTTGATGTGTAGGCAGAAACAAAGTGCGGGGAGCCGCTATGTGTAGATGCGAGAAGATGTATTATGGGTGAAAGATATGTTGATGTCACGCGTTGTGTGTGCGGTGCGATTCTAAAAAAATCATGAAAAATGGCAATAAAGGATTTAAAATGCTTGGCTTCGTTCTCCGAAATGCCAGTGATTTTAGACACTGGAGTGTTCTGCATTATGATCATTTCAAACTTGAGAGCTAGGAAATTTCTAGGCGTTCAACTTGTAAAATTCCCGCCTTCATTAAAAAATCATACCTCAATTTTTTCAAAATATTGTGTCACATATACAGCTTATAGTATTAGAGAGCCATTGAATGCACTTATATTTGAGAGTTTATTCCATATTTTTAAGATTTATAAAAAATCGTTAAATTTATAAACTGTGAATTTGAATATTATTTAATTTAAGATTGCTGTTCATGATATTATTTGGAGAATATTAAATAATATTATGTTGTCTATGGCCAAGTTTATAACCTCATGTAAATTTAAATTCGAACATGCATTTTTTAATATGTAAATTAATATGAATGTCAATAAAAAATAATTAAGAAGAGATGCGAGACATCTCTTGTTAAAATATGAAACTACTAAATTAGTTAGTGATAACTTTAGCAAGGAATCCGAAAAACATCTCTTCAAATTGGCCACGTTCTGGCCAGCGGGCGCTCGCGGGTGTTTGCAAATTGGTCAAAATGTGGCCAAAAAGCTCTAGTGGTTAATATTAAAAATCTTATAATTTTCTTTATTTTGAAGTCAAGCTGAGTTTGTACAATAATTTTTCTATCTGTTTTCCTAACATTAAAATTCACTTCGATTCCTTGGAAAAAGAACAACTTTATGAGATTAATTTTGAAAAATTATTCTATAATTATTATTACAATATTATTTATTATCCGATGAAATAATTGTTATTATTTAAATTTTCAGATAGCAAGCAGACTTGTTTCCAACTAGACTTTAATATTTTTAAATGATTAATGGTAGGCATTATAGACAGCCCTGATTTACTCAGCCAAATAATTGTGAAGCAGTTCTAGAGAGAGGTCGTACGTGATCGTTCCAGTATCATCTGTTTTTTAAGGAAAATTTCTTTACGCATGCTCGACTTGGGGGATAAGCTGGTGAATACGTTACGAAAAGTGGTGATTGTTACGAAAAATGTCATGCAAACGGTAATCGATGCGAACGGTGATAGATTGCTAGGCGAATGGTCGGGCCTTTACGCACGCTTGACTTGGGGAGTGATAAGGATAAGGATAAGGATTAGGATGGTCACCTCAAGGTCGTAGGTCACCCCAAGTTCGTAGGTCACCCCACGGTCGTAGGTCACCCCAAAATCGTAGTTCACCCCACGGTCGTAGGTCACCCCAAAGTCGTAGGTCACCCCAAGGTCGTAGGTCATCCCAAGTTCGTAGGTCACCCCAAGGTCTTAGGTCACCCCAAGGTCGTAGTTCACTCCAAGGTCGTAGGTCACCCCAAAGTTGTAGGTCACCCCAAGGTCGTAGGTCACCCCAAGTTCATTGGTCACCAAAAGGTCGTAGGTCACCCCATGGTCATATTTCAACCCAATGTCATATGTCACCCCTAGGTCATAGGTCACCCCGTTCGCTACGTTTGGTAACTTAGCAGGGATAACTGGGTTCATGGGGCGAGGTTTGTCTTGTAGTTTTACTTCAGACGTGTGGTCTACAGCACACTCGTTTTTTTTCGTTTTCATTCAACATGTTTGAGAAGGAAGAGCATGATCGTCCATGACGTATGCATAACCACTCTCTGGGACTACCATTACAATAATATATATATCATCAGGACTGAGCCATTTAGATACTGGTTTGTAACAAAGACTGCATTCAGATGGTGATACTTGCCCAGAAATAAAAGGTGACTCTTCAACCGCAGGAATGTAGTTAACTATAATAGAATATACAATATACATATTACATACAACAATACAACCTTTACATAGTCTTGGTAACAAATACTTATACAATATGGATGTTTTGATAACAATTTTTAACTTGGTAAACTTTAAACGCCGTTATGTGCCAACTATTTCAACTTGTTTCATTAACTATTGTGAACACCAATTTTATGCACTTTTATTAATATTATTGTTGATATGGAGGATATTAGAAAATTATCTAATACTAGCTGGGTTACCCGGCTTCGCTCGGGACAACATTCGAGATAATTCTGGAATACTTTGCATCTTGTATTTTATGTAACCTTTATTTTATTTTCTATATTTTATGATATCTGTATTTTGTCAACTCTTTATTTTGTTTGTAATAAAAAAATGTACTGCGTTATATGTAAAAGCCCTTTGGCCGTTTAAGTAAATAAATAAATATAAACGTGTCTTTTACATAATAAGTTACACGTTTACTAATGTGACAAATTATTCTGCTATTTCACTGGTTATTTATACCAGGGGTCTCCAAACTACGGCCCGCAGGCCAAATCCGGCCAGCCAGTGTCATCAATCCGGCCCGCGACAGCTATTGGTTTATTGTTGTTATTATTAATTTGAATAAAAAACACAGAATGATAGTAACTCGGTTTTATTTACTTGCGAGGTAAAGCTTAATGACAATAAGGAACTTCCAGTCCGATTTTTAATTTCTTTTTAATGAATAATGACCTTCTAACTTAAATAACTGCATTTTTATTTTTATTTTTAGGGTTAGTTTTAATAGTTAAAATAATTGTCAAAGTTTCAATTTTTCAAGATCCCCCGAAAACCACCGTTGTGTAGTGAATCGTGTGACGTCATCACTCCCGAAAAATTACTATGAGATCGGGCAATCAGCTATTCAACTGGGGCCATTTTAAAATTCAGTATTCTCCCTAGATTAGCATTACTATTTTTTTGTGCAATAGTTTTTGAATATTTTCAATAATAGATAAGACATACCTTCATTTTGAAACTGAATTATTTAGGCCTAAATAATGTTTCAATAAACACAACAACTAAATCTCTGTAAGCAGTATGTAAATAAACGAATAAGATGAAACGTTGTTAATACGATGGCTCGTGTCATCATTCCCATACAATGACTTTACGGTGTTCAGTGACGTCACCACTAAACATTTCGATAATACTTGACGGCGTGTTTCTACGACCGGATTAAAAATGGATAATTGAATAATTTTTTAAAAACTCTGCATTTAATATTATTAAATAAAACTTATATATTCAGAATCAACGTTTATTGGTCTATATCTATATGATTTTTTTAAGGCCATAATATTTTTCTCTGGAGTTCCCTATTTATAATACGCACAAAATTTAACTTCAGCAGACAGTGACCTTCCTCATGTTTTGAAGGTCACATGTGCAAAATTTCATCAACCTCGGCATAAAACTGTAGATTTGCACACAAATCAAATCCACACCGCCTGCTTGCCAGCCCGCTCGTCCACCACATACAGCCATTCTCCTTTATAAATATTTCAACCAATTTACACAAAATTTTTGACAAATTATATACATCTAAACTTTCATCTTGAATCAATATATCTATTAGTGAAAACCGCATGAAAATCCGTACAGTAGTTTTTGAGTTTATCGCGAATAGACAGACAGACCGACGTTGCGGAGGATTTTAATTTATAAATATCTGACCTAGCCACGCGTTGCTGCGGCTAACTCAACGCAACACAACGCCATCTACCAAACCAAACCAAACCTTTATAACCAATTTGGGAGGCGGGAATGGGTACTGCCGCCCCGGGAACCTTTATTGGATAACCAACACCTCTGCTATACATAGGTCACCCCAAGTGGTTCGCTACATTTAATGATTTAGCAGGGGTGCCCGGGTCCATGGGGTGAGGTTTGTCTAGGTCTTGGAGGCGGATGACCTGGACACACTGAACCCCAGTTTCCTACCCACCCCTTAAACCCTTTTCCTTCCCAGAACTCTCCTCTTCTTCATTTCCTTAAAAAACCCTCTATACATCATCCCCAAAGATGACCCAGGCCCTGAGGGAAATTATTTTCCGCAGGGCCTCCTGTGTGGAGATCATGTAAAAAAAAATACAAAGGCTTTCTAAACCACACAAAAATAATAAATTCATCGTAACTTTTTTATTTGGGCACTAATGAAAAAAAAGCTTGCAAGTTGAATAAAATCACCCCCCAAGTTTCGCGGTATGAGCGTCGACCACGCGTTATAATATATACCTGAGAGGATTGGATTAGACCTAGAGGAGTGTCTGTCAATTTATGTTGTTCAAATTACGGTCAAAAGATTTGTTTTACAATACAGAACTAAACCAGTTTCCCTCAGGGCCTGTCTCATCTTTGGGGATGCTGCGTGGACAGTCTTTTGAGGGAAAGGAAGGAAAGGAAGTTCTGAGAAGGAAAAGGTATAAGAGGTGGGTAGGAATCTGGTGGTCAATGTATCCAGGGGTGAAGGAAGTGTGAATCACTGTTCATGTTCCGAGAGAGTCCTGCTGGAGAGATCAAAACGTCTCCCTCAATCAGACTCTCCTGATACATCCGCAGATGTATCCGCCGCCAAGACCCGGGAAAACCTTACCTCGTTGACCCGGGTACCCCTGCTAAGTTTCCAAACATTGACCTTGGCTGACCATTGACTTTGGGTCCATGGGCGGCGGTACCAATATCCGCTTCCCAAATCGAGAACATTATTATCAGAAACAAACTTAATTGATTGAGTTTAGCAAAGTCCTGTTTTAGCCCAGATTCCTACCCATCCTAAATACCTATTTCCTTCCCAGAACTTCCTCTTCTTCCTACCCCTACAAAACCTCCTCACAGCATCCCCTAAGATGACATAAACCCTGAGAGAAATTATTTTCTTCAGGACCTCCTGTGTGGAGAAAATTTAAAAAAAAAAGAATGTCGCTTACCATTGTAAACTGTAATTTCACTACTTTTCAATAACTAAAAAAACATATTGTGATTATAAATAACTAGCAGACCCGGCCACACGTTGCTGCGGCTAACGAAACACAACGCCATTACCCAACCTTTATAAAATCCACACCACCCGCTTGCCAGTTGCCCGCTGCCTGAATTGAATATTTGAATTTCTCGGCTTTTCTCTAATATAATAAGCATGTATTATACATAATAACCTTCCTCTTGAACCACTCTATCTATTGGTGAAAACCGCATGAAAATCCGTTGCGTAGTTTAAAAGATCTATGCGCACATACATTTTGAGCGACTTCATTTTATACTGTATAATGATGATAATAATAAATTGATAAAGAAAGTGTTTTTCTTTGTTTTGAATTGCAAAAATGTTATCGTGTTATAGATACCGGTAAGAATAATAAAGTAGGTATTTAATCTATGAAGTGTTCGGTGTATCTAAAAAGGTATTACAATCTTATCTGCCGAGTGTCCATTTACAGCCCTGATCATATTATAGGCCATCGCAGCAGCATTTAAAGTAATTTATTATTAACTAGCTGACCCGGCCACGCGTTGCTGTGTCCAATAAAACAAAACTTTATCTACTGGATAGTTATCCAACCTTTATAACCGCCGTCTTTGAGTTTATCGCAAAGAGACAGACAGATGCCGCGGAGGACTTTAATTTATAATACGTAGAGATGGTGTGATAGATTATAAGAATGTGCATGAAATGCTTGGGGTAACTAACGTATTTAAGTTAATAAGTATTAATACTGTATCCGTCTAAGTAACTTTTCAACTATCGCAATGTACGTGACCATTTTATTAGAAGATAGATTGGGTATAGTAAGCTATCCGTAAAATATAGATATATGCCTTCGTGGACTTTTTTGTAGATGTATAAAAGAAGAATATCCCACCATGCATTGTTTTGTTATATCCCAAAAGGATTAGGCAGCGTTTTTGATGAAAGCTACCAGGCGGCTTGACTTTTTCCGAAACTTTTAACAATTATCGTTATGTTTCAACCAATTTACACAAATTACACACCTAAACCTTCCTCACGAAACACTCTATCTATTGGTGAAAACCCGCATGAAAATCCGTTCAGTAGTTTTCGAGTTTATCGCGAACAGACAGACAGACAAACAGACAGACGACGCGGAGGACACTTTATTATTATTATTATTAAATAATAATCTAACAAAACATGTACAGAAGAATAAAATTTTATTTATTAGTGACTCTCAATCGAGAATTTGAAACGGAAAAATCGGAAAAAGATACGGTCACATCTAGGAATCGAACCCAAGAACTTAGTCTTGCCGGGCGGTGCTCTATAACTGAGGTAATGACAATTATCGCTTTTATTATTGCCGTGACGATCCACGTTTACGGTACCATGACGGTAAAAGGGCAATAAACATACGTTCCTTATCGCTAAAATGCTGCAGGTCTTTCATACACATTGAATAATGTTGAGACAAAAGATGAGACATACAAAATACGTGTGACTGTTTTCTCCAAAGTACTACTTTTTGCGATGGGAATTTAGTTTAATTTTCTTTTTACGTTTGAGGTAGATGTGAGTATGATAATTATTTTTATTTATTTATATAAAATAAGAAATACGTAAAAAACATAAGCTGCACATCTCACTAGGGAATTCCTGTATCGAGGTATCGAGATATGCAGTTTTAAAATGTAATTAAAAAATACATATAAACTTAATAAAAATATAATTATAAACCTACAAAAGAAGCACTGAGTAGAATTATTCAGACATGGATTATTATTTTTTGTTAATGAAATATTTTAATATTTTTGATAACAAAAAATAAAGATTGGTAAATAACAACAGCTAAATAATATCAGGTAAATAAAAGTAAACAATTATATTTATTAATAATAAAAATATATAGTTTATGTATATATTAAGTAAATAATATAAATAAATTTAGTAGATAATATATAAAATAATTATGAGTAAATATCTACTTAATTTATTTATATTTATATATTAAGTAAATAAATATGAATAAATTAAGTAGATAATATATAAAATAAGTATGAGTAAACAATAATAAACAATTAATTAATAATAAGTGATAATAGTACTATAAAAATATTACCATTTGTTATTTCGGCTACTGGAATTATACCTAGGTCTCTGATTCAAAATTTAGGCGTATTAGATTTGTCAAAGAATTTATATATAAAAATGCAAAAATCGGTAAATTTAAATACATGTAGGATTACAAAAGATTTTTTAAATATTTATATTGAGGGATCAGTAGGATTTATAGGTTTAATTAGAAATTCCACAGAGCCGAACACTCTGATATGAAAATATCTGGAGTCGGTGAATTATTTTACCATCTGGTCTCTGGTACGTTGACATGTTGTTCTTGTATTGTTTTGTAATTATAATACTTATATAGTGCAATTGCATAACGTGGATTGACCAGATGATCATTTGGGAAGTGTGTGAAAAAAATGCAAAGTAATTATGAGTAAATACTAATAAGCAATCATATAGTACAGTAAGTAAATTATGATACGAAAGATGTAGATAGTAATAAGTAAATACTTATAGCAATAAGCAAATTAAAACGTACATAATAATAAATAAGTTAAGTACATACACAGTTATTAAATATATACACAGGTACATACACAGTTATTAAATACATACACAGTTATAATGATTGTATGTTTTCTTTGGGGGGGTGCAGACTTACGTTCACCGTTTGTGTCATTTTAGACTATTGTTATTAGAGTGTAAGAAAGATCTGCAGCATTATATGTTTAAGAACAAAAGCAAAACCATCAGCGCATTGACGTTTGACTTTTTTGAGTTTTTGGAATTCACTCACACAATTATCCTTGTAACTATATTCCTCACTTTCAAAATTGTCACGGCTAGTAGTATTGTAGGAGTCTACGCAGACGTCACGGTGCGGTGTGTGAGAGAGATGCAAGAAAATTATGACTTTTTTCCTTTGGAGGAAACAGACCTACGTACATAGTGTATCTCGTCTTTTGATAGAGCTGTGTGAGCTTTATTGTGTTAAGGAACGTGTGTTCTTGCCTTTTTTATGTCGTCACGGTACCATAAGCGTGAATCGTTGTGGTAGAAATATAAGCGCTCAAAGGGGTCTTTTTATTTTTCTGCGCCTTGCACGATTTCATATTTTTTATTATTATCTTTTTCTTCAGTTACAATTATTTGTTTGAGTGGCCTTATAATTTGATCAGGCACTGTAAGATACTAAATTATCTAATCTAACTCATCTTTAATAACAGATTCAGTTGAGTTGAATAATAATTTTGTCTTAATATTGTCTCTTTGGATTTGGTGCGGATTTATCCAACATAATTTCACATTTTACAAATACTGCAACTGTTAAAATGGTTTCCTACGCCATCCAATAAAAATATCTTGTGTATGTTTACAGTGCGACAGCGAGTAGTAGTTGATGGTTGGTAGTGCAAGCAGCAACAGCGGGCTTACGGCAGTGACAGTGTAGTGCAGTGTTATTGAAGTGTGACTGACAATGGAAGTAAATAGGGATCGAGTCATAGGTCTCATGACTTGCCGGACCCTCGAAGACCTGAGACAGCTAGATGACGAGGTAACTCCCTCATCATCCTTCCTCACCTTGGCTCGTAAACACAACAGAGCTGACTTATCGAAGTTCTTGTTTGAGGATGACACGTCCTCCCCCTCTGATGGAGCAGATATTGTTGATGATCCCCGCTGGCGTTCAGTGGAGCAGGGGGATAAAATACGCGACGCAGTGCATGGCGCCATCCGCACCAGCAATGTGGATCTCCTACGCACACTCATTAGGACAGTAAGCCCTCAAATCTCGGAGCGACTCCTCTCCGAGTCTTACGAGGAGTTACTTTTGAATAATGTCCTCTTATCAGAGGAAATGAATCTGTGTGTTCAATACAAGTTACTCAATCTACGATTCTTCTCCAAAGGCGACGGAGAGCCTCCCGTCATTCAAGAACGCATACAAATGCTTGTTGAAAATGTTGCACAAATTAATACTTATACAGAAGTAGATAGTCACTTTATTTACACAGCCAAATTTATATCTCAGAATATCTACATATTGAAACAACAATTGAAATCAACGTACAATAAATTGCCTTGGGAAGAAATGGAGTTTTGCTTGGTGAGTTTCGTGTCCGCCCACATACGGCGACAAGAATTAAATATATTCTATTTATCCGTACTGAAGAAAGATAGATTACTAAAGGAATTAAATAAGTTTGCCTCTGCTCTTCAAGATTTAAAGGACGTTCAGAAGCTTAAGAACCCGGTGAGAAAAAAAGATGTTACCGCTATCATCAACAGCAGTTATCCAGACTTGTATGCTGACTATAAGGAGGTGAGAGACATTTCTTCGCTCCATATCATGAAGACATACCTTGAAGCGGCCTTGCGGGCAGACTCTGCTACCAGACTCGGCCAGTTGACTATCAAGAGAGCCCTCCAGGTGACGGGAGAGCATCTGAAGAACACATTGGACAGCCCCAAGCTCTCCCCAGCCATGAGTGATCTTCTCCTCCTCTCTGTACCCAAAGAAACCAAAAAAGTCCTGCAAGACTTACGCGACACTCTTTCCCATCCACATCTAGAGTTAGAAGACTCCATTTTGTATTCAAATATTCAAAATGACCTTAAAAAGATTGCATCTGTCATTATTCATATGACGTATTTCAACAAAGTTGGCAAAATAAAACTTATGTTGGACACGTTCATCAAGAGTGAGAGTGTGGATGAAATAATCGAAATCGCAAGTGTCGTCCGAAATATTAGCTTTGTGAATGTTAAAGAAACAGATACGGTTACAAAATACCACCGAATAATTGAAGATATTCTTAGAAATGTAGAAGATCAATCTCCATATGAGAAGAAAATTTTTGCTGATATAAAAGATGTCCTCGATAAAACAAAAATACAACATCATATAACAGACATTGACTATTCTTTCTTAAAGTCAATCGCTTATTTACCTTCGAAACTTGTAGGGCAGAGTAAAAAAAATGTCCGCAACATGATAATTTCGGCTAAAAATTTGGCTAAAATATTCTTTCAAAGTTTTGCGCCTACTGAAAAAAAACATTTTGATCTTGAAAGATGTCATTTGCTAATTAGTCTATTATCAAAATTTTATAAGAGCGTTTCCGTGAGAATTAGACCGGATATTGCTATTGAAATAAAATTGGTGCTAGCTAGAATTAGTTTTACTGAATCAATCGATTGGGGTAATGTAAATTTTATTGATGAATATAGCAGACAATTATTATTGGATAAAATCAGTAAAAACAACAAAGTAAAAGAAAAGCGCAAAAGGAAAATTTCTCAAAATACCAGCGAGACAATTGATAAGCAGCTCACTCGGCAATTAACCGAATTGGAGAATATAATAGGAACAAACAGAATATATAAGCCTGTCCCATTACCTTACAAAGATAAGACTACAGATAGATTTACAGTGGAAGCCCTCGTGCTAGATATCTTGTCCCTATTGGATAACTCCAAGTATTTGGTAAATAATGTGCTGTATCTAGATGGGAAACTGCCTCTGTTAAGCGGCAAGTGCTTGCGCAATCACTTGGCTCATAATAATCCCTTAGTAGATATTCTTCCAACTGATGCTTGGTCTACTGTGCTGCTAAATGCTGTAAAACTTACTGAAAGCAAAAGCCTTTTAATGAACCGCAAAATAGGAAATATTTTAAATAACGATATCAAACAATTGAAACAGAGATATCAGCGAGGCTTATCTATTCTTGATAAACAGAAGGAAATGTGGAAGTTTCTGCTGGACGGGAACTTTGAAAATTTCACATCAGGAATTGCGAGAGGAGCTGATATATTGTCCAGAAAGGAAGATTTGTCTTCCACGCTGCACTATGCTGCGCGGGGACCCAATGTTAAAATAATCAAATTCTTGACTAAACAGAAAATGATCAGCACCAAAGTGAGAGATGTTGATGGCCAAACTGCATTACACGTAGCCGCAACCTATGGAAGGGATGTGACTGTGAAAATCTTGGCGAGTAAAATGGGAAATGCAATTAATTGTGTTGATTTTAATGGAGATACACCATTACACCTGGCTTCCCAAAATGGTCACAAAAAAACTGTAGTGACATTACTTTCACTGGGAGCCAAAACAACAGTCAAAGATTTTAGAGGAAACACTCCTTTGTATTCTGCCATTATGTACAATAAGCTAGATGTGGTCAAAATCCTCTTGAAGAAAGAGGCTGTTGAAGATGAAACTATTTTTCCAGGGGGTTTTACTTCCCTTCATCTAGCCGTAGAATTTGGTCACCTAGAAATAGTGAAGCATTTGCTGCTGAATGGAGCTGATGTCAATGCTAGGACCGACCAAGGTGCTTATCCATTGCATTTGGCAGCATTAAATGGTCATCTGGAAGTAGTCCACACTCTGCTAGAGAAGGGAGCTCATGTGAACCTCAAAGAGTTTTTGGGCCGAACCTCATTACATTTCGCAGTGGAAAACAATCACGAAGAGATCGTCAAGATTCTCTTGGAAAAGGGTGCTTTTGTTAATAACGGAGACGTGACATACAATAACACCCCTTTCCACACTGCTCTTTTTAATGGTAATGCAATCATTGTAGGTTTACTGTTGCACCACAATGCCGATGTTAATGCTAGAAGAGATGAAGACCTCACCCCACTTCTTATTGCGGCAGGATGGGGACACACGGATATAGTTGATCTCCTGCTGCAGAAGGGCGCTCTGGTAGATAGCAGAGATGTCAACGGTTTAAACGCATTGCACAGTGCTGCCAAGCTTGGCCGTAGTTCCACTGTACGGACCTTAATTCAATGGGGGGTTGACATCCATACTCAAACTATACAACAAGATACACCATTGCACCTGGCTGCACGAGCAGGTCACGGACAAGTGGTAAATATTTTGCTATCTGCAGGCGCTAATTTACATTCCGTGAACAATGATGGTTCAACAGCTCTGCATCTCAGCGGTGGAAACGGGCATCATGCTATTTCGAAGGCTTTGATTAAAAAAGGGGCTAAATTAAACAGTAGAGACAGTAGTCGTATGACACCATTACATGTAACCGCTACTCAACCAGACAATGAGAAAACCATTAAAATTTTACTGAAGTATGGAGCCGATGTTAAAGAAAAAGCGGAAAATGACGCGACAGCGTTACATTTTGCATCATTTGCTGGAGACGGTCTAATGTTAGAAGCTTTACTCCAGGGAAAGTCTGATGTTAATGCCGAGTATAAAGGCGGTGTAACCGCATTGCATCTGGCTATTCAAATGAATCACAAGGCGGCTGTCGAGATCTTGTTGAAGTACGGAGCGGATATTAACCACTTGGATAATACAGGTTCCTCCGCATTATGCCAGGCAGCTAGAAGAAATAATAAAGACCTGTTAGATATATTGATTTCCAAAGGAGCGGATGTTAATATAGGTGGAGGTCAACCTCTATTTTCTGCAATTACTGCAGGTCATAGACTTGTAGTCGAAACATTGTTGAAAGATAAAAAAATTGACATCAATATTAAAAATCAAGACGGATTAAACATTTTATATACGGCGGCCACAGGTGGTGATGGGCAAATAGCCAGGGAGCTGATAAATAGAGGCATTAAAGTAGAAGATTGTACACCATCGCCTTTATTGATTGCGATCTGCTTTGGACATACAGAGGTGGTAGATGTTTTGCTAGAATATGGAGCGAATGTAAATCCCACTGATCCTATATTATCGCCGTTATTCCAAGCAGTCAAAATGAACAAGCCAGATATTTTGGAAAAATTATTAAATTGGGGAGCAAATTCTAATGTCAGAGATTTAAGAAATAAAACGCCGTTAGAGGTGGCAGTTGGTCATGCCCAAATAAAAAATACCTCAATACTGTTACGGCAAGTCGGTGACAGGATTAATGAGAGAAGCATCGACAATCAAACGCTATTGCATTTTGCGGCTAAAGCGGGTAATCTTGAAATAATAAAACTGTTAGTAGACCGAGGAGCTGACGTAAATGCTTCAGACGTTGATGGTTTTAAACCGATCCACGTAGCCGCCATAACAGGTCATCACAACATCTTGGCCTTCTTCCTGGAGCTTGGAATGTGCATTGATGATATGGGACCCGCTGGATTGACCCTATTGCACAGCGCCGCGTGCGGAGGGCAGCTTACTACGGTTCAATACCTGATAGACAAACAGGTTGACATTAACTCCACTGATTTTAATGGCTTCTTGCCTATTCACTATTCTGCCATGTTTGGACAGACGGAAACGGTCACGTTGTTGTTACACAGTGGTGCAATGTATGATGCCACGAATAAATTTGGTGAAACCCCTTCAGATTTAACTAAAAGTCGAGATATTAAAGAAGTGTTGGAGGCAATTAGAAAACTATTTAAGGCTGTCAAAAGAAACGATGTTTTGATGGTTGGCGTATTGATTAAAGACTTGGCCAAATATGTAAATGCAAAGAATTCTGACAATACAACACTCTTACATATCGCCTCCTGGAGGGGCTTTCAAGAAATATGTGACATTTTATTGAAGAGCAAAGCCAATCCCAATGCTGTCGGAAAGGGCGGCAATGGTCCTCTTCATTACGCGTCCAAATACTCTCATCTAGGAATAGTTGAAAATTTGTTGAAAAACGGCGCTGCATACAACCTCAACGTTGATAATATGAAAAGTCCATTAGATTTTGCTGAACAAAAAGATGTAAAATATTTATTAACAACGATAGCACGCTGTTTCAGGAAAGTACGATTTGGTGATGTTAAAGTTATTGAAGACATAGCCAAATTAAGGAATGTGGAGATCAGAAAAGCGGTGATGAAAGCTCGTGACACAGATGGCAACACGCTTGTGGTTGTTGCTATGAAAAATGCTTTCCCCAACACAGACGAGTTGAAGCAGGTTGCACTGGGAAATAATACTTTCAGTTTATTCAAGGTGGAAATAATGTTTATGTGCGAAAGATTCACAGAAGCCCTGGATATTTTAAAACGATTACTTATTGAGAGAATTGAAATACTGGGAGAGGATAATCCAGGAACGCTAGACATTGAATACAAAATAGCGCAAGCACTAAGTGGACAGTGTAAATATCTAGAATCTATGTCCATGTTGGAAGACATCTATAAGAAAAGAGTGGAAAAATTTGGTCCTCACCACCCAGAATCCCTGAAGACCAGAAGTAGCGTGGGGTTATTATTACACCGGCTAGGAAAGAACAAAGAGGCGTGGGATATTTTCCAGGAAGTTGTGCCGAGGCAACAGGAAACCCTGGGTGAGGGGCATGAAGATCTAATGAAATCTAAAACCAACTTAGGGGTTGTGCTCGTTGCCCAAGGGAAGTATGAAGAGGCATTGGACTTGAACATTCAAATGTACGAAATACATAAAAAAATATTAGGTACCCTTCACCCTAATACTCTGCGTCTAAAAAATAATATTGCCTTAGGTTTGCATGTTCGAGGCATGCACTGTGAAGCCCTAGCTCTGTTTCAAACCATTTATGAATCTAGAAAAAATATTTTAGGACAGAATCACTCTGAGACTCTCAGAACCAGGTACAACATGGCATCTGTTCTTATGAAACAAAAAAAAATTGAAGAAGCACTTCAAGCGTGCCATGAAACATTAGCTATTCAGAAGAATGTACTGGGACTTAATCACGTAGACACTGTTCGTACTCAGAGTCTTATGACGCGTCTATATTTTTGTCAGAGTAATTTGCACGATGCTCTAAAAGTTCACAAGGCAGAGTTTCACGCAAGGAGTGTCAATTTAGGCCCCAAGCACCCAAATTTCTCACAGCTAGACGGAGTTCTAGAAGATTTGGATAAATACATGAAAACAATAGGCGACGAGGATGTCGGCTATGGTCCTCCTTGTGATTTTGAATTGCTAAAAGCAGCCAGTCAAGGGGATAGGGACGAGATTTGTAGTTTAATAGAAAATGGATCGGACGTGAACACTGTTGATGATGAAAGAAGAACGGCACTGCATTTTGCCACCACGGTGGAAGTAATGAAGCTACTATTAGATAGTGGAGCGGACGCTACTGCCATATCACAGAAGGGGAATACCACACTGCACCTCTCCACGTCCCGAGGTTGCGGACAAATGGTCCGTCTCTTGTTACAAAACGTGAAGACAACAAAGCCTAAAGCTTTCCGTAAGTTTATCAACGCTAAAACTATAGTGGAGGGTTCCACAGCTCTGCACGTTGCGGCTAATAAAGGAATAACCGACATCGTGGGTTGTTTATTGACGCACGGTGCGTGTTACAACATTCGAGACAGAAGTTACAATCGCACACCTTTGCAATGTTCTTGCAGTCCCTCTGTCACCCGATTGCTGCGTTTAGCTGAGGAAGTGTTTGAGATGGCGATGCGGGGCGGCACTGTGCTTCCTCAGGGAGACAAAAGGTATTTGGCGGTAGTAATAAACTCGAGAGATACAGAAAACAGGACCCCCCTGCAAGTGGCTTTGGTGCATGGCCACAACACTACTGCTAGATTTCTTGCTGGGCTTTTAAAATCACACGATTATCGATCAAGTAATGGTAGACACTCAATTGATGCACTCGACTAGACTACCGCAGGACTGGGCAAATAATTTTCCATAATTATTTTTCAATAATATTCTTTTAATGTACAGTGCATAGTGTCTTGCTGCAGCGCATTGAATTTAAGCATCAATCGGATTAAAAGTCTTAGAGATCTACCAACCAAGAGACAAACCGCATAATGAAATATAAATCATATGGAATTGTTTAATTTCCGTCAATACATCTGGTTGTCACTATCGTCCTTAAGACGAACCGAATAAGAATATTTAGTTTATGTCGGGATATCAGGTTGTCACTATCATCCTTGAGACAAACCGTTTCAGAATATTTAGTTTGTGTCAGGGTATCAGGTTGTCATTTTCATCCTTGAAACAGACCGCATGAAAACATTCTGTTTGTGTCAGGATATCAGGTTGAAACTATCATCCTTGAAGCAAACCACATGAGAACATATAGTTTGTGTCAGGGTATCAGGTTATCACTATCATCCTTGAAACAAACCACATGAGAACATATACATATAGTTTTTTTTTTTTTTTTACAGTGAATACCGCACAAGAATCTCAACTGCTCCCGTCTGGAGCCAGTGAGACTATGGCATCCCCAATTGGGGTATGTTGTGAGGCTGAAGGTAGTGGGGAGTGGAAGGAGGTGGGGAAGAGGAAGGTTGGGAAGTACCTGGCTATTCAGATCTGGTCACTAAACACGGCTGAAGCCATTTTCAAGCAACGTTTCAATTCTGAATGGTGGTTTTACACCAGGGCGATACTGATAGTATCTTCCACTCTGGAACATGCCGCAAATATACTATAAATTATTTTAAATTAATTAATTGTGAAATAACACAAATTAATCAAATAAAATTTATTTGCGCATGCCGGGTTCGAACCCGCGACCTCCGGATTGTGAGTCAAGAGTCTTACCCACTGGACTATGGAGGTCGTAGTTTGTGTCAGAGTATCAGGATGTCACTATCATCCTTGAAGCAAACCACATGAGAACATATAGTTTGTGTCAGGGTATCAGGGAGTCACTATTGTCCTTGAAACAAACCGCATGAAAACATACAGTTTTATTTATTTTGTTATAAAGAATACATTAACAGTATAAAGAAGCTTTGACTGCCCAAAGAGTAAGGTCTCCCGTTCTAGAATAGTCAGATTGACAGGTTTCAGTTGTGTCAGGGTATCAGGATGTCACTATCATCCTTGAAATCACCCGCATGAGAACATAATATAGTTTGGACAAACCGCACAAGAATATTTTGTTTGCGTTTTAGACGATATCAGAGTGTGTATAAGACGATGAATGATTTTGAATGCAGAAAATAAAGTATACTAAAATTAAAATGATAATAATGATAATGAAAATCGCTCCAGCAGTAGAGTAAATAATGCATTTGAGGTTCCCCTATCCAAAACTAGGCTTGCGCAGAGACATGCTTTTTCCATTGCACCAAAAATCTATAATGCACTGTATCAGACTATAGAAATTAAATCTAAAAACATATCCTCATACAGCATATACAAAAAATTAATAAAGACTTGGGTAACTACAAATGACACAAATACATACCTGCTATAACATCATACCTGTTATAACTTTACAAATCCTAATTTTTATTTAACCTTTTTTGTTTTTCATGTATATATATATATTTTTTTTCTTCTTTTCTTAACTTTAGTTTTGTAAATACGGAATTATTTGTACTATAAATATGTTAAACCATAATTATGTTTTAATTTACTAATTTAAAGTTTAATTTGCCATGTTGTAACTTAACTGCATTAAAAAAACTTAAATATACCCACGAACTGGCGATGCCTATGTGGGATTTTTTTTTTGTTATCTTACATATATGTATACTATTGTAATATCTTTTTTTTGTTAAATTGTAATATTGTTTATCTTTAAGCTACATATTTAATTTTATAGTTCCTTTTTTTTTACTTCTAATCAAAAGAAATGTTTTTTGTAATATTTTGATGTATGTAACAAAAAAAAATTTATTAATAAAAAAAAAAAATATATATATATATTTTTTTTTAAAATTAAAAAAATAAGTGGAATAAAGTTTTATATTCGTTTTATTATAATATATTATAATGGAATTCCACCATGAATTATCACTGTAGGGGCGTGTAAATAGCCCCTGACACTAAGGGATGACTACCCTATGTAAAATTAACGAAAATTGAATTCTTCCCTATGTGACACAAAAAAACAGTTGACCCAGCAATCTCAAAAACCAAAGTGAAAACAAACAAACACTCACTCAGGGAATGCAGCTCAGCCACGATGTCCACACAAAAAGACACTTCTTTTCAATAAAAATGTCAAGGCGATATTGCATAATCTTGACAGATGTTTCGCACAGCAAGGAAGTTTCAACCATGAAAAATTTGCATATTAATAATGCGTGCCGAAAACCCAATCTTAGGTACAACAATAATTCACTCACTGGATGAATTATTCTTATGACTGACCAGGAGAGACATCTCTTGGCCTTTTACTGACACTCCCGTCAGACGTAATTGCTTGATTCACAAAGGTAAGGAAACGCATGAATACACTGCATCTCAAGTCACATAGGTTCAATTCAATACAATACAAAACCCATAGATGGCGCCCTTATGGTCTTATAGCATAAATTATCAATTTAAAGAAATTAATGCCCAAATATATTTAGGGCGCGTATCCATATTCCCCGCCTTGGAAGTTCGTAGAGCTTACAAAAGAAAGAATATAAAAATACAAATGAAACAAGAAATGAAATAGAAATAAAGTGACTATTCACCGGTAATATTCAGGAATGACACGCATTGGAAATTCGCAGAATCTCACAAAATAAAGAAAAATAACTAAAAATACAATGTAATAAAGTTCAATTGACCAAGATAACGGATATTAAGTAATGCCATGTCTGGGTCAGAGATCATTGAACAATGACTAAAATCAAAAAAAAAAAAAATAAATAAATAAATAAATAAAAATAAACAAAAATAGATAAAATATAAAATTATTGCGTTGGAATGGGATATAATTTGACAACCGGACGTTTAAAAGAACCAAATCTTGTCTTTACCGTCGCAACGCGAACAATTTTATCCATTCCGGGATGGATTTCAGTTATCACGCCTAAAGGCCAATTTAACGGAGTGGAATCTTCTTGTCCCACTAGTACGACAGTTCCGATATCAATCGGATGATCAGAAGTAGTCCACTTCTGCCTGACTTGCAAGGTGTGCAGATACTCTGAACGCCACTTCTTCCAGAAGGACTGAACCATGCTGTCTAATAATTGCTTACGCTGAGTCAAATTGATTTTACCGTCTGCCAGGACAGAAGCAGGCAAGTACTGCAATGGTGTCGACATTGAAAAATGCGCAGGCGTAAGGACTTCTGGATAAGGGTCAGAAGACATAACTGTAAGTGGACGCGAATTCATTATGCACTCAATTTGAACTAGCACAGTCTGTAACTCCTCATAGGTGAGAAGCTGAGTTCCAATCACACGGTACAAGTGTGTCTTCATGCTCTTTATGTTCGACTCCCACATACCCCCAAAATGAGGCGCGCGTGGTGGAATCATTTTCCACTCTATACGACGCTTAGCGAGTTCGCGCTTTAATGATGGCTCATATTCAGATTCAACCAAAAACTTGTAGAGGTCATCTAATTATGCCTTCGCACCCACAAAATTAGTACCATTATCTGAATACAAGCATGTTACCGGGCCACGCCGAGAAATAAAACGGCTGAAAGCAGCCAGGAAAGCATTTGAAGTTAAGTCAGAGACCAACTCAATATGAATAGCCTTGGTCACAAGGCATACGAATAGACAAATATATGCCTTTTGAGAATGTTGTCCTCTCCGACGAGTCAGCGTAATACGGAGTGGACCTGCGTAATCTACACCGGTATGTACGAAGGCCTTTGCTTCTGCAACACGATATGACGGTAAATCTGCCATCTTCGGTGTAGGATGCGATGGATTTAAGCGGAAGCAACAATTGCATTTCCGCACCATCGCCCTAATAACAGTCCTAGCATCTAATATCCAATAGCGTTGACGTAAGATAGACATAAGAAGTCCTGGGCCTGTATGACAGTTCACGACATGAAAGTGAGCGATGATCAGATCGACAACACAGTCATGTTTGGGAAGCAAAACCGGATGTTTAACCTCAAAAGGTAAATCCGATTTAGAAAGCCGCCCCCCAATACGTAACAGATTATCTCCATCAAGAAATAGAGATAAACTCTGAAGTTTTTTGGAATGAAATTTGCCTTCCTGGAGTGCAGCAATATCTCCTGCAAAATGAATACTCTGCACAGCACGAATCACAGCCCTTTCAGCAGTCATAAGATTATTGACCGTTCCAGAGGAAAGTGATATCTTTTTTATGAATCGGAGGACATAAACAACAATCCTTAGTAGTTTATCCCAAGTGGATATACGCTGAGCCAGTTCACTCAGGACCGATTTTTCACCCTGAAATGTTGCAATGAGCACATTAGCCTTGTGTTCAGGCATTTCACCAGTATTGGTAGGGTGAAACGGTTTTAATGGCCATTCCAAAGGTGGGCTGCGAATCCATGATGGGCCGTTCCACCATAAATCATGTGAAACGAGTTGGGAAGGAAGCATGCCACGAGAAAAGCAGTCGCTCGGGTTTTCACTACCAGCAACATGGTAAAAGTTCTCTGGAGACAAATTTTCTTGGCACTGAGCTACGCGATTACTAACAAACACCGACCAGCGATGCGGTGAAGAATGTATCCAAGAGAGCGCAACGGTAGAATCGGAAAACGCATATGTTCCTGCAATAGGAAGACGCTCAGAATAATTATCTTGAACCGTCCGTATTAATTTGGACATCAATACTGCGGCACAGAGCTCCAAACGAGCGAGGGTCGTCACTTTGGTGGGAGAAACCTTTGATTTTGCGCACAACAATCTCACTGTAATTTTTCCAAACAGATCAGTGGTGTGCAAATAAATCACACAGCCATAACCATTCATGCTTGCATCGCAGAAAGCAACAACGAGCACCGTACTGTCTTTCAGGACACCAACATGGCGAGGGATTTTTATCATTGAAATTAGCGGAAATTCCTGTGTAAGCGCCGAAAACCGACGAATAACGCTATCAGGGGGTGTATCATCCCAACCAATGTTGCACAGCCATAGCTCTTTGATAAGTAATTTAGCGTACAGAATGACAGGGGCGACCAAGCCGAGGACATCAAATAAACGGGCGACTATGGAGAGTATGCTCCGCTTTGTGCACTTCTCCTGAACATAAGATGTCGTAAAGAAGAAGCTGTCATCAGCTGGTTCCCACGAAAGGCCCAACACCTTAGAGGTATTGTTAGAACCAACAGTGAAGTCCACTGGGCTGCGGTGAGAATCCGGGAGGTTCTCAAGTACAACTTGAGAATTACTAGTCCATTTTACTAAATCAAAGGCACCGGACTTAAACAACGAGATTAATTCTCGAGAAAGACGTATGGCGCTGGGCTCATCTGCAATAGAATAGACCAGGTCGTCCATATACAGCTTGGACTCTGCCACTTTGGCAGCATCCGGGTAATGTGGTCTCATATCTTGGGCCAACTGGCGAACCGTCCGCATTGCTAAGTATGGACTTGCCGTCAAGCCGAAAGGAACTCGATTGAACTGAAAAGTTCGTATGAGACCATTATTTGAGAATCGAAATAAGATCCTCAGGTATCTGCGATGCTTGCTAGGAACTTCAATCTGTAAGTACATTTGCTTTATATCCGCAGTCATAGCGATGGGAAAAAGACGAAAGTCAAGCAAAAGCAGAAACAAATCGGCTTGCAAATTGGGACCAGTATGAATAATGTCATTCAGTGACAGCCCTGTGTGTGTTTTAGCACTAGCATCGAGCACAATACGAGGCATTGGTTTGTCTGGACGAGTGACAGCATGATGTGGGATGTAATATCCATCTTCTGTTATATCAGACTCTGAGACTTCTGATAGGTAATTATTTTCAATATATTCACTGATAACCTTGTTATAATTCTCCTGCAAAGCAGGGGAATGTTTAAATTTTCGCTCCAATGCCAAAAATCGGCGTTGGGCAGCAGTACGAGAATTACCCAATTGTCTTGGATCTTTACAGAAAGGTAAAGCAACAGAATATCTACCATCATCAGTGCGAGAAATTGATGAAGTAAAGAGATTCTCACATTCTGTCTCCTCCGGACTTAGAAATTTTATATTAGGTATCTCTTCTAACAGCCAAAATTTTTGCACTAAATCATTAAGTGCGAGTGCCGAGAATGATGTGTTTGTGTTGAGCACATTATTGGGGTAATCACCCATCAACACGAAACCGAAAGCGGTCGATAACGCGGGGGGTGCACTAGTACCCGATTCAACCCTGTTCCCTAAATAAATATATGGGAACAGTTGTGCACCGATGACGACATCCACGCATCCAAGAATATTCCATGTTAAGTCTGCGAGAGGTATGCCCTCTAAGTACCTCATATCACCCTTGGCTATATAGTGATTAGGTAATTGATCGGTGATACTGTCAACGACAAGCGCATGTATATTATATTTATTCTCTGGGTATACGCGAGACTCAATATCCAAATACACGTAACCGAAAATTGGTCGAGACGTTGATCCAATTCCTTTGACAAACGAATTACTCAAAGGAATTATTGGTAAATTCAGCGTCTTACAACAATCGACCGTAATCAAATTATTTTGAGAGCCATTATCAATTAGGCACCGAACAATAACTTTATTTCCGTTTTTAAGCTTCGCGTATACTTGTGCGGTCGAAAGTAAAATAGAAGAGTTCGGTGTTACTTTGGCACAAAGCGAACACGAAGGATTGACATTCGCGGTCCCCTCCACTTGCTTATCACCAATGCCAGTTCCATTGATGCTGGATGACACTGGAGGGGGGACTGACGGTTCTTCACTGGTAGGTACTTGCGACGTATGTACATGAGTATTGGTTTTCATATTATTCACACTGCCGAAATGTAAGAATGTATGATGACGTTTATTGCACAAATCACAAACTAACCCCGATTTGCATGACTTGATTGTATGTGAACCACTAAGGCAATTTACACAGGCATTTTTCGATTTTATAAATTCAAATCGAGCCTGTGGGGAACTCATACATTTAAACTTTGAGCAAACGTTGATTAAATGATCAGTTTTGTTACACAGAATACATCCTTTCGGCGGAGCTGGGAAGCGCGGAATATTCGCATTACTCGCGACGAACGATTTAGTATTATTTGATCGGGAGGACGAAATGGGATGCGTTTTATTTACGACACCATGCGAGTTACTCGTTCGTTCTAAAATCTTTACTTGATCTTGTACAAACGAAACTAACTCATTATAAGAAGGAATTTCTTTATTACGAACTGTCAGCTCAAAGTTCTGAGCCCTCTGTGAATCAATTTTTCTTACCGCGCAGTGAAACAAAATAAAATCAGTTAAATCTTCAATACCTAACTGCTTTAATGCCGACACTGACGAAGAATATCTTTCAATGAAAGAATTGAGACTGGCAGATGTATTCGTGCAGTTTTTCGCATCGAGAATATTATTTAAATAATGTGTTCCTAGTGTACGTTTATCTTGATATTTTTTAACTAAACTCTCCCAAATGATCTGATATGTATCACCCGAAGGCACAATGCCTGCGGTTATGTTCAAAGCCCCATGTGTGAGTTTTCCGACTAAGTACTGCACACGCTGCGAGTCAGTTAGCTGTCTATTATTATGGATATTGGCTTTAAATGACTCAAAAAATTTCGACCAACTTTCATTCTTACCATCGAAGGTTGGAAGATCTATTGCAGGAAGATTAATCATACACGGCTCCCGCGACTTATTTTGTGACGTCAGTGACTCTCTTACAGAAGTTTTCATATTCGATCTAGTTCGTTTGACCTTCAAAAAAAGATCATCAAAAGCATTTAAAGCTTGAAAATCTGGTTTAAATTCTGGATTTAAAGTTAACTGACGATCATTGATGCTATCTATAATATTTTCAAATTGACTTCGCATTTGATCAATCATCTCTGACTGAGCCATAAACACTTCGTTATTTCTTGACTCAAAATTAGATATATTATTTGTTGCATTATACAGATCGTTCATACGAACAAAAAGATTTTCCTTTTTTGCGGTTAAAAGAATAAGCGATCTGTCTTGAGCCTCATCAAAACCCTCCTCCGTAATTCTTGGCATTTTTTATATATGCGAAAAGATTACCACAAAATTTTACAATAATGTTACAATGTTAATAATTAATTAATAATAATGTTGCGAATAATTATCCAAAATTACGACAATTCTGCGAACATCCAAATATGTCATCCAAAAGCAAAAAAACAAGACCAGCTATAGTTCTCAAAAAAATGAGAGGTACTTCAAATTTACCAAAAAAAAATACGTAAATTCAAACATCCATGTAATTAAGCTATAATCTCGAATTGAATGTATGAATGAATTAATAATCCAGGCTACGAAGGACCAATAAATATGTAGGGGCGTGTAAATAGCCCCTGACACTAAGGGATGACTACCCTATGTAAAATTAACGAAAATTGAATTCTTCCCTATGTGACACAAAAAAACAGTTGACCCAGCAATCTCAAAAACCAAAGTGAAAACAAACAAACACTCACTCAGGGAATGCAGCTCAGCCACGATGTCCACACAAAAAGACACTTCTTTTCAATAAAAATGTCAAGGCGATATTGCATAATCTTGACAGATGTTTCGCACAGCAAGGAAGTTTCAACCATGAAAAATTTGCATATTAATAATGCGTGCCGAAAACCCAATCTTAGGTACAACAATAATTCACTCACTGGATGAATTATTCTTATGACTGACCAGGAGAGACATCTCTTGGCCTTTTACTGACACTCCCGTCAGACGTAATTGCTTGATTCACAAAGGTAAGGAAACGCATGAATACACTGCATCTCAAGTCACATAGGTTCAATTCAATACAATACAAAACCCATAGATGGCGCCCTTATGGTCTTATAGCATAAATTATCAATTTAAAGAAATTAATGCCCAAATATATTTATGGCGCGTATCCAATCACTCTCAAAAATAGAAATATTAAAATTAAAATGATTTACTAGTATAGACATAAATGAAATTGTAAAAATAAGCAAGGGGTGATTGTTACAGAGAGGGGGTATCGATAAGGTATTATTGTGAAAACGAATTAATTTTGGAGGTGGCTATACTTAAAAAGGATTTGGTCATTAATAATGTTAAATTCGCTGTTACCGCTTTTCTTTTTTTCTAAAATTACAGATAAATCTAAAAAATAATGTTAATCCCTGGTGTTTGTAAAATGTCTAAAATGTAAATCAAAAAAAGTCAAAACGCTTATTTATATCTAAACTAGATGACCCGGCAACTTCGTACTGCCTCAGAATCAATAACTGTTGTGTTAACTTATTAGCTAATATATTAGCTAATCATACCAAAATAGGTGTTTATAAATGTAAATAAGTTTGTTAGTCGTAAATCAATAATTTTAAGACAGTTGCAAGTCATAATGCGAATACAGCAGTAAAATACAGCTATATTCGTATTATGACTTCGTATTATGGCAGTAACCATTACAATATGTTGTTATAAATGTAAATAAGTATGTTAGTCGTAAATAACTATTTGTTAGACTGTTGCAAGTCGTGACACGACTAGAGCATTAACAATACTGCTATGTTCGTATTATGACTTACAAGTGCAAACTTGATTATAAAAATAAGTATAGTTCTAAGTCACTAGTGATATACATAAGTCTTATTTGTAAGTCATTAGTTATCAATCTTAGTTGTAAGTTAGTTGGTGAATTCGGAATAATAATAATAATTTAAACATCATTAGATGCTCCTTAATTAATTTCAAAATTAAAAATCGTTGTAATGTTTTCAATGTAAAAATACATGTACATACACGCAATTGTTACAAATTAATAATTGGATCATCTTAGTTAAGAAATATTTTATCTTTAGTTTTGGATTTATATTATTATTATTATAAAACCCAAAATACAATAAATTGTTTGTACATCATTTGCAAGAATTTGTTAACAAAAATTGTTGAGTGATATAAATAGACTTTTGTATTTTCTACCTGTGTTCACTTATTTATTTATTTTCCTGTGTTCTGTAAGTCAATATAAGTCAGGTATTTCCTTTTTCATTTTTCTTTATCCCTTTCTCTCTCCCACTCTCCATTTCGTCTGCCTAAATATATGTGAGAATCATTTTTTTTTAAATATTTATCGCCCTGATGGGCTTTTAGATGAATATGAGACACACGATTAAGATACAGAGATTCAATGTTTAAATAAAAAAAATTAAAACTCAAAGAAATGGACATCCAAGGGCGGATCCAGGATTTTTTTCTAGGGGGGCACAAGGGGCGGACGGGCAAAAAAATCAACAATTACTGTTAGAAATAAACTTGAAGTATTATACTTCAAGTTTATTTCTACAAGTTCAAGTATGTATCTATAGGAAGGTTTATGAAAGTGTCAAAACAATCGAAAAATTAAATGTTTAATAAAGACAGTTTTAGCTTCTAACTATGTACTGTGATGGAATCTCCACAGTACACAAAAATACCGTCTGGGGCGGATTTAGGGGGGGGGGGGGGGGGGGGCACGGGGGCACGAGCCCCCCCCTAAATCCGCTACTGTGGACATCATGTACCTATATTCAGTATAAAGGTAAATTTAAGTGAAAATAATATATAAATAAATAGAAATAAAAAAAGAGAGTTTTGAAATTGCAGATGGCATAAAAGTAATACAAAATTTACAGATGAATGATTCATGACAAAGTGCTACAGAAAAAGAAAAGTGAGCCCAATTTTTTTTATTTAACTTAGTTGGCATTAACTCCTTACAATACATACGCAATAAAACGCATTACCTAATGTCCTAAAGTACCAGAATCAAACAAAAAAATATTGGCAAAGGCTCTAAAAGGATATTTTTTCAGCAACTTTATTAACCAGTGACGAATTTAGCTGTCTTCCTTTGTAACTCTTGTATATTCTTCAATTACCTGTATCAAGTGTGTCTAGTCCATTTTAAAATCTATGTTTTGTTCATTAAACACAAAAGTGTTGAACAAATTTTTGTATTGCTCAATATACCTAATGGAAAAATTATTATCGGCTTTGTCTATATCCCACCGGCATCGGATTTGCAAACATATAAAAATCACAATGAGGACATAGAAGTACTCAAATTCAAATATCCTAAAGCAAAATTAATTATTTCCGGTGATTATAACCTTCCCAACTGGACCAGCCAAGATGACAACGGACCTGCTACAAACCAAGCCGAATTAAAGTGTGCTAAATGCAGTGAGATTCGTGAAATGTCTTTATTCTTGGGACTAACTCAATCAAATAAGATTTTCAACTTTAACAATCGAATGTTGGATTTAGTGTTTTCAAGTGATCCGAAAATAGTAGTTGAGCTATCCGATGAATTATTATTACCGTTAGATCAACACCACCCACCATTGGACATTATCATAACAAATATGCCTTTAACATCTTCAAAAAAAAAACAAGTGCCCCATCGTATAACTTTTCCAAAGCTGAAAACCATCATATTACTAAGTACCTTACCCAAACAGATTGGTCCTTTTTAGATGAGGAAAACAATATAAATGATCAATTAGAACACTTATACTCGATTTTAAATACTTCTATAGAACAATATGTTCCCAGGGTTAGCTTCACATCATCTAATTATCCGAAATGGTTTACAAGGGAACTAACTAATTTAATTAATAAAAAAAAATGTATTCACAGAAAATATAAACATACCACAAATCCTAATGATTATATAACATTTTCTAAACTACGAAAGCAATGTAAAGAATTATCAATAAAATGCTATAGTAACTATGTTAACGTAATAGAAAATGAGGTACATCATCACAATGTGAAAAAATTCTGGAATTTTACTAAATCTCAACGAAAAGACAATTGTGGATATCCTAATAGCATGTACTTTAAAGAAAAATGTGCCGACAGTATCGAGGGTATAGTTAATCTCTTTGCTGACTCATTTAAAAGCGTTTACGACAAATACACTCCCGTCAATGCAGTCTCCAGTGCTTCAGTGAAAGAGTCATTAAACCTAAGCCAATGTTTCATAAAATTAGAATCCATAGAAAGGGGCATAAACGCATTAGATAGTAATAAATCTGCTGGACCGGATGGTATTCCTCCCATATTTTTAATAACTTGCAGTGATAGTATGACATATCCCTTACACAAACTTTTTAACAAATCCTTAGCATCTGGCTGTTTTCCGGCTCTGTGGAAAAAGAGTTATTTAACGCCTATTAATAAAAAAGTTGACAAAAGCGATATATCAAACTATAGACCTATTTGTATTATGTCTGCTTTACCCAAACTTTTCGAGTCATTAGTATTAGATACCACTGTAAAACCTATCAACAATGTTATTGTTCCTAACTTACATGGCTTTATCAGAGGTCGATCTACCTTAAGTAATTTAACTATCTATTATAATTACATATCCGAATCCCTTAGTCTGAAACAACAAGTGGATTCTATTTACACCGATTTCAGTAAAGCATTTGATAAGGTTCGACATCACATTCTTTTATCCAAACTCCGATTGTTAGGCATCAAAGGTAGTTTATTGACATGGATTTTCAGTTACCTCAGTAATAGAGTGCTTAGTGTCAGGATTAATTTTATAGAATCCTATGTATTCGAGGCCACAAATGGTGTCCCGCAAGGGTCCCACCTCGGCCCAATATTCTTCTTAATATTCATTAATGACATTGTAAACATATTTAAAGATGTACAAGTCCTACTTTTTGCAGATGATCTAAAATTGTTTAAAAGAATACGAAATATATATGATTGTCTAATTTTACAAGCTAATTTAGATGCATTTTTTAAATGGTGCGAACAAAATATGTTATTTTTTAACATTGAGAAATGTCAAGTAATACGATTTTCCAGAACTCATTCTCATATCTTACATGAATATAATTTAAACAATGTTAAATTAACACTAGTATTACAAATTCGCGACTTGGGAGTTATATTCGATTCAAACTTAACATTCACAGCACATATAGATGATATAACTAATAAGGCTTTAAAGATTCTTGGCTTCCTTTGTAGAACACTAACTGATTTTAAGTCCTTGGATTGCATAAAAAAACTCTACATTTCATTAGTGAGAAGTCAAGTGGAATATAATTCACATATTTGGTCCCCTTTCTATAAAGTACACTCTAACAAAATAGAACGTGTTCAACCCAAATTTCTTAGGTACTTAAATTTCAAACTCAAAATTCCAATAGAAAACATTAATTATTTAAGTTTGATGAATCGACTTAATTTAATTACGCTGTCTGACAGAAGAATCATTTCAGACCTAATTTTATTATACAGAGTTATGAACTACCTAATTGACAGCCCTGCCATCGTTGCTACTATTAAACTTCATGTACTGACAAGGAATACTAGACAAAATACAACATTCTTTTGCAACACATACCCAACCAACTATCTATCACACTCACTTACCAACAGGATGCATGATTTAGGCAACATATTTGGTGGTATTGTAGATATATTCGCTGATCCCTTTATATTCTAAAATGCAATTTAAACAAACACTTTGTGGAATACTACAAATTATTGTAACGTGGGTATAATATATTTAACGATTTGATGTGTTATTGTAATGTTTTATATTATATTTTGTTCTATGTTATTGTCAAATATTACATTGTTTAAAATATTTCAGTTTTACGCAAGAATATACAGGTGGTTTTTTCTTCAAAAACTACTTGTATATTCTTAAAAATTTTTCACTTTTATAAAATTTTTCACTTTTATAACTTTTGTTTTAAATTCTATGTATGTGTAATCCTCGATAGCTTAAAAAAAATTATTTTATAATCTATGTAAAAGCCCCCACGGGCGTATAACAACAATAAATAAATAAATTGATTTCCGTGTTCAGATGTATAATGTTGTCCTACCCGAAATGAGTTTTATTAAACTCATTGGGAGTAATGTATTATAAATTTTATGTAATAATTTTGTAATATATTATCTCTAATAAATAAAAAAAAAAAATAATAATTTAAGATGCATTATATAATTGGACAAAGTTATTATGAAAGATAAGGTGAGAACATGACGGCTTGACGTACTCTACAAGACGTAAGCGACACAGTATGATATCTGTACTACTTACTATCCACACATTTATGTTCTACTAGCTTTTACCCGTGGCTTCGCTCGCATGGTATTAGGGGGAAATGACTATATAAAATTACTTTATATAGTCATTTACCCCTAATACCTAATATTAGTTATTTTCCCACGGGAATGAAATGTTTTTTTCTGGGATAAAAAGTAGTTTATGTCATTTCCCAGTCCTCCAATTATCTCTGTTTAAAAAAATCATGTCGAACTGTCGCTCTGTTTATATTTTTGCCACTTAATAAAGAAATTGCTCCCCTTCCGCCTCCCCTTCCTCTCCCGCGCCATCTTCTCCTCTCGAGTTCCCATTCCGCCTTCCCTCTCTCCAATCCCCTCTCCTCATCTCTTTGTTTCCCCCGTCGCGCGAACCCCCCTTTAGATTTCCCCTCCCCCCTCCCGAGTTCCCCTCCCCCTCTCGATTTCCCCTCCCACCTCCCGGGTTCCCCTCCCCCCTCCCGCATTACATTCATTCAGGCCCACTACCTTCAGTTTTCAAACAGCTCGCGTGCCACCTATTGCGATTTTGTGATGTAAGTAGATGCTTCAGAATCACACTGACACACGCATCGCAACGTGTTGCCAGGATGATTCTGAGGCATCTGTCTATTTCCATAGAAAATTATGGATTGGGTTGCCTTTAAACACGCAAATTTATTCCCGTATGTTGCTCACGTAAGCGACTTATAACCAAATTACCAATGAAAATGACACAAAAAGTCATTTAACGTAATTCATAGCAAGTTATAAAAGTTGTTGTTATTTACTTTTTTATAAACTAGCTGACCCGGAGAACTTCGTACCGCCTCAGAATCAATAACTGTTGAATTATCTTATTAGCTGAATTAATTTCAGTTTTTTTATTTAGTTAAAAGTTTCATGATGAAACAAGTATCGATACGCAACTGTACGTATTTTGTTTTTATCAGTATCAGAGATGGCGTTGAGTACGGATTTATATTTTTTGTGATTTTCTTACTTTTATGGGAATTGCATTTCATTTTCTTTATACGTGTGATGGAGATTTATTAAAATTTGTCCCATTTTCCCATTTTCGATTTGCATTGGGAGTGAGGGAATGGAGATTTATTAAGTTTGTCCCATTTTCGACAGTTGACATTTTAGTGTGTCAGAAAGAGGGGCAGCATTATTAAGAACTAAAGCAAAACAATCAGCACATTGATATTTGACGTTTTTGAATTTTTGGAATTCACTCACTACTCAATATTATACTTTATCACAATATTCCTGCATCTCTTTCAAAAGATGAGAATTTGTTTCATGCAAAATGTATGAGGAAAAGAATTTTCTTCTTTATTATTTTTTTAGTGAATTTTTCCGATGTTTTAATAGCTATTCTGTTTTTCGGGGCGGAGACAAATCCAACAAATCCATGATCATAAAAATCGGCACAGCCGTTTTCTAGTTATAAATGGTGTAACTAACCGGACATTGTTTTATAAGAAACAAACAGCACATTAGTTACAGTGGTGAAAACAATTAACAAATATCTCTACATCTCTGCATATTATAAATTAAAGTCCCCCGCGTCGTCTGTCTGTCTGTCTGTCTGTTCGCGATAAACTCGAAAACCACTGAACAGATTTTCATGCGGTTTTCACCAATAGATAGAGTGTTTCGTGAGGAAGGTTTAGGTATGTAATTTGTCAAGGATTTGTGTAAATTGATTGAAACATAACTATAATTGTTAGAAGTGTCGAAAAAAGTCAAGCCGCCTGGTAGCTTTCATCGAAAACGCTGCCTAATCCTTTTGGGATATAACAAAACAATACATGGTGGGATATTCCTCTTTTATAGATCTACAAAAAAGTCCTCGAAGGCATATATCTATCATTTACGGATAGCTTACTATACCCATTCTATCTTCTAAAAAATGGTCACGTATATTGCGGCAATTAAAAAGTTATTTAGACGGATACAGTATTAATCCTTATTAACTTATTAAATACGTTAGTTACCCCAAGCATTTCATGAACATTATTATAATCTTTCACACCATCTCTACGTATTATAAATTAAAGTCCTCCGTCGCATCCGTCTGTCTCTTCGCGATAAACTCAAAGACGGCGGTGGTTATAAAGGTTGGATAACCATCCAGTAGATGACTTTGTGTTTTATTAGCCACAGCAACGCGTGGCCGGGTCAGCTAGTTAAGTATATTTCATGGTGGGTACGTATGTTGTGTTTCTTTGTAGTGTCTTTGGTATGTATATTAAATACCTAATTATTATTATTGGTATGTATTTTAAGTAATTACCGGGTGTATGTGCGTAGTGGGAAGGTGTATGTATGTGAGTTGTGAAAAATTGATTCTTTTCTGTTATTTGGCTTATTCAGACAGTTAACACGGTGTTAAATTAAGTATATTGAAAAACAATAATTGAAGTATAATTGAATAACTTGCATATGTATGTGCGTATGTACATACATACACACATATGAAAGTTTTTGCAGGTATAATCGCGTCCGCGCGAACTTCCATACATCTCACAGCTTATCAAATCACTTTGATACGTTAAGACGTTTACCGTAGGAAATAGTACGAAAATGCTCTTATGCGATGTGTCAAAAATTAAAAGACAGATTTTTTTCCATCCAAAACAAATATTTATTAACCAACCATTTAGGAACCATTTATTGGATAACCAACATTTCTCTAATAGGTCGTCCCAAGTGGTTCGCTACGTTTGGTTACTTAGCAGGGGTGCCCGGGTTCATGGGGGAGGTTTGTCAAGATCTTGGCGGCCGATGTGGCTGCTCACGTAGCGGGCCGGATCGAGAGAGACTGGTTGAGGAGGTCCTTTGACCTCTCCAGCCAGAATCCCTCGACCCATTGCCTTGCACCACACTTGCAGTTGAAGGGATGGATTCATACGCCCGTCACTCCTGGACACACTGACCCCCAGATTCCAACCCACCCTTCAAACCTATTTCCTTCCCCTCTTCTTCCTTTCTTTAAAAAAAACCCTCCACACGTCATCCCCTGAGATGACATAGGCCCTGAGGGGAATTATTTTCCTCGGCCCTCTTGTGTGGAGCTAGTGTAAAAAAAAATCTGTGGTAGTTTCCATTGATTTTTTTTCTCTTATAAAATTAATAATAATCTTAATATATAATACAAAGTCGGGTTACTTACACTATTTATAACTCGAGATCGGCTGGACCGATTTTGATGATCTTTGATTTGTTGGATTTGTCTCCGCCCCGGATAGGATAATAACTATTAAAACATTACAAAAATTAACGAAATAAATAGTTATAAAGAAAATTATTTTTCCCATACATTTTGTATGGATCGAATTCTCCTATTTTGAAAGAACTGCAGCAATATTGTGAGGGGCTTTGATTATCTAAAGTGAGGGGTATAATATTGAACTGTGCATGAATTCCAAACATTCGAAAACGTCAAATGTCAATGCGTTGATTGTTGTGCATTTGTTTTTAATCATATGATGCTGCCCTTCTTTCTTACTCACTCAATGTCAATAGTCGAAAATGAGACAAATGGTGAACGTATGTCTGCACACCTCCAAAGGAAAAATATAATAATAATTATAATAAATCTCTGAAATGAAACGCTTTTTTTTACATAAGCTCCACACAGGAGGCCCTGAGGAAAATAATTTCTCTCAGAACCTATTTCATCTTAGGGGATGCTGTGTGGAGGATCTTTTCAAGGTGGGGAGGATAGAAAGTTCTGGGAAGGAAAAAGGTATGAGGGGTGGGTAGGAATCTGGGGGTCAGTGTGTCCGGGAGTGACGGACGTATGAATCCATCCCTCCAACTGTGGTGCAAGGCAATGGGTCGAGAGAGTCCGGCTGGAAAGGTCAAAAGGCCTCCCTCAACCAGTCTCTCTCGATCCGGCCCGCCACGCAGCAGGTGGACAGGTGCATCAACTGTCAAGACCCGGACATAAATGTTCAAAAAGTGAAGGTTATTGCCACCTAGCGGTATATTTTGTAACTTGACTGTTTGAATCACAGATTACAGGCTGCGTCCATAGGGCTGCACTATAGTGCAGCCCTATGGCCGCACTATAGTGCAGCCCTATGGCCGCACTATAGTGCAGCCCTATGGCCGCACTATAGTGCAGCCCTATGGCCGCAGTAGTTATAAAGTAAAATAATAATAATTATTATTTTCCTTTATTCCTTTTACTTAAAGGAAAATAATAACAGCCTATCCCTTGCCACCGTACAAGTCAGACACCTAGCGGTATATTTTGTAACTTGACTGTTTGAATCACAGATTACAGGCTGCGGCCATAGGGCGGCACTGGTTTAAGGCTAGACTTTATCATATTTATAGATTAACAATGGTAGTTGGTTTTGTTTATGTTAGTATGTGAAAGTGCAGTTATAAATAGGACAATTTCAGTTAAAAACATGCTCTTAATAACGTGGATCTCCTGTAAACAGCTAGCATTATCTAGCGAGTGGTCAATGTGGCCAATTTAAGTGTTTTTGTTCGGGTCGGGAACAAAGTTATTGTAAAATGTGCCGTGAAATAAACTAGAAGATTTCCTACTTGAAACCATGTTTTTCTTGAAGTCTTTCTGCTCAATTACCCATTTATAACATGGTCCTTCTAGCCGCATAGCCCTTACGAGCGGATGAAGGCATCAAAGGAATTACCAGAATGAACCAGCGAGCTATATAATTAAAAAAAACCAGAAAGATGAAAAACGAAGAATCAAAAGATAAGTATCCCTGCCATCCTTTCACAATTATTCATTGAATTCCTGTTCAAACAAGCGCTATTTTTTGTGTGTCGATGTACTTATTTTAAAAACAAAAAATTAACTACCCTCAGTGTAAAATGCAAGTCATGCAAATTTATTTTAGGTTAATTGTTTAGAAGATGATTATTGTAATATTCTGTCATTGTTCATAGCTTGAATTGGTTTTTACTGTTGTTTTACGCGATTATTGCACGGAAATTGTTTTTGAAGGAACATTTTTAGCATTTTGTATTGTCAAATTATTGTCAAATACGTAATAAAAATGGATAATTTAAAATCGTTGATTAACAAACGAGGAGTGTTGAAAGGTAAACTTACGAGATTTGCGGATTCATTAAATGCATTATCAGTAAACGAAATTAAAATTCGCTATGCTAGAATTGAGAAAATAATTGATGATTTCGAAGAAATCCAGGAACAAATCGAAAGCCTTCCGGATTCCAACGAAATCGATAATAATTTGCTAAGGGAGAATTTTGAAAACCAATATTATTCAATTTTAGCGACTGCAAGGGGAGCAATTCAGTCTGTGGAGACTCCCAAATTGGAAATAAAATTACCTAACCTCCAATTACGAGAATTCAACGGCGATCCAAAAAATTGGATTAATTTTCTAGAAACATTTAAGACACTGGTTCATAACAATACTGCCTTAAGCAATGTACAGAAGTTTTATTATCTGCAATCCTGTTTAAAGGGGAATGCAGCAAAGATAATCGCCAATTTAGAGGTATCAGACCTGAATTATATATCGGCTTTTGAGTTGTTGCAACAGAGGTTTGCAAATTTGCGAACTACCGTACATAGACACATCCAAGCTCTGTTTCAACTTAAAGAGATGAAAAATGAGGATCCAGTAGCCATGCGTTACCTGATTGATGAAACGAATGTAAATCTCAAAGCGTTGCAGAATTTAAGCGTGAAAACCGAACAATGGGATGCTTTAATTATATACGTAATTTCTAATAAATTGGATGCAAGTTCTAGAAAGCATTGGGAACAAACCCCATTGCAGGATGAGCTACCTACATTACAGGAATTTCTTAAATGTTTAACCTCGCGTGCACAAGTTTTGAAATTAATGTTAAATTCAGATTCGAAAAAAATTCCTACCCACCCGAAAGCAAATGGTAGCAACAATAATCCTAAAAAGGAATCGGTATTTTTAGCTGCTACCCACAATAATTGTATTTGTTGTAATGACAAGGGACATAAAATATATTATTGTAAAAATTTTTTAAAATTAAATTCAGGAGAGAGAGCCAAAGCAATAAGGAGGTACCGTGCCTGCTTCAAATGTTTGAGATTAGGACATACGGCCCCATATTGTAAAATTAATTTGAAATGCAAGCATTGTGATAGCGAAAGCCACAATACGTTATTGCACAGGGAGATGCATCCGAGCGATGACTCCATGAATAAAAGGGAGATGCATCCGAGCGATGACTCCATGAATAAAGGTGAAGATCACCCCGGAGGTGACTGCCAAATGGATGCTGAACGAGTTTCAGTGTCAAACCATTCAGCCTTAGCGTATGCAGAAAAAACAATTTTATTGTCGACTGCTATCATTGGGGTGGTAGATCACAATAATAAAGTGCATGAGGCAAGGGTCCTGATTGACTCTGGAGCTCAAGCCAATTTTATGTGCGAAAAGTTCGCAATGAAATTAAATTTAAGATGTGAAAACATAAACAAGCCTGTGTTAGGCATACACAACAATGTTACTCATATAAAGAAACGTGTTGCTATTAAAATGAAATCTCTGAGGACAAATTATAACCAAAATATCAATTGTCTAATATTACAGGAAATAACCACAAACCTACCTCAAGCAACAGTGGCCAGAAAAAATATTAAGCTGCCACCGGGATTACAAATGGCGGAACCAAATTTCAACATAGCGGCACCTATTGATATACTGTTAGGCGCTGAGAGCTTTTGGGATATACTACAAGATGATCGGCTGAGATTGGATACCGGACGTACTCTTCAGAGGACTGAATTAGGATGGATCATATCGGGCCCGATCAACGTTCATCATAAAAAAAGGCCAGTATCGCAAATTTGTAGTTTATCAATAAACACATTATCCAATCAAGTAGAAAAATTCTGGAAAATGGAGGAAGTGAATCCTGCGAGATTTCAAAATCATGAGGAGAAGGCGTGTGAAGCAGATTTCGTCGCCACGCACTCTAGGGAGAGCGATGGTAGATACGTTGTAAGTCTGCCGCGCCGCCCTTGTGTGAGTCAACTTGGTGACTCACTAAACACAGCGGAGAAAAGATTTAAGAACTTTGAGAAGAAATTTTTAATAAATCCTGAATTGAAATTGCAATATATGCAATTTATGCGGGAATATGAACAACTAGGTCATATGGAGTTATGTGATAAATGGAGAGAGGATGAGCAATCCTATTTTTTGCCGCATCACGCGGTTATTAAAGAAGCTAGCACCACGACGAAGGTGCGTGTAGTGTTTGATGGTTCGACAAAGACGTCGACCGGAATATCCCTGAACGATGCTCTGATGGTGGGAGCTGTCATTCAAAAGGACTTATACAGCCATTTATTACATTTCAGAAAACATCGATACGTCATGACTGCGGACATCGAAAAAATGTACCGTCAAATCAACGTATGCGAAGCGGATCGCAGCCTTCAGAAGATTGTATGGCGCGAATCACAAGAAGAGGAACTACGACATTACAAATTGAAGACCGTTACCTATGGGCTGGGACCTTCCTCTTTCCTAGCAACGAGATGTCTTCGACAAATTGGTATGGATAATCAAGTTAATTTCCCAGTAGCAAGTCAAGTCATAGAAAATGATTTTTATATGGACGATTTATTGACTGGAGGGGATGACTTGGAAGTTTGTTTCAAATTGAAGAAACAAAATAGTGATATCTTGCTGTCCGCAGGGATGACCCTGAGGAAGTGGAGATCAAATGTTTTGGAATTGTCATCTGGGCGGGGCCAAGGTGAAATTGCCAAACAGGGCAATTCTGAAAAAATGATCACTGACAATTCCAAGAATGAAAAAATACTTGGATTAATTTGGAATAATATGTCATGTTTGGATCCCCCGAAAATAAAAAGTAAAAATGTACTATTGGTAGCTGATGCTCAAGAATGGGATATTTTCGAAAAATTCTCATCGCTAACCAAATTAAAAAGAGTAAGCGCTCAAGCGTTAAGATTTATACATAATTGTCGTAACCCTAAGGATAAAAAGTATGGCAATTTAACTGTCTCCGAGCTGGAAGCAGCTTTAAAATGCCTACTGAAATCATCTCAAGAACACTCATTTAAAAGAGAATTGAAGGACCTAAAGAAGCATGGGTTAGTAAACAAAAACAGTAGATTGAAAGCTCTCAATCCCTGTTTAATGTAAGGTTTAATTTTCGCAAGTGGACGATTAAAATTAGCTACTTATTTATCGCATCATCAAAGGCACCCGATAATATTATCACCGTCACATAAAATAACTGAACTTATTATACGTAATTATCATTATGAACATTTACATGCAGGTCCCCAAGCGCTGTTATCGGAAATACGCTTGAAATATTGGCCGATATTTGGGAGAAACACTGTTAAGCGTATCCTACATAAGTGTGTTGTATGTTTTAGATACCGACCTCACGTTTGCCGGCAGATCATGGGAGACCTTCCAGTTGAGAGAATCACTCCCAGTCTACCGTTCTCTGTCACAGGGGTCGACTTTGCCGGACCGATAGACACGAAGGCTGGAGCGCTGAGGAAATCTCCGCTCATTAAGTCGTATCTTTGCATATTTGTTTGTTTTTCTACCAAAGCGGTTCATTTGGAACTCGTAACAGATTTGTCAAGCGATGCTTTTTTAAATTGTTTAAAGAGGTTCATTGCCCGTAGGGGTCAGCCGGAAAAAATATTTTCTGACAATGCAACCACTTTCAGAGGAGCTTCCAATAAGCTCAAAGAACTGTATGCCAGTCTGAGACTGAACAATGACAAAATTCATAGGTTTTTAGCTGATAAGGGAATTTCTTGGAGTTTTATACCGCCTAGGGCACCGAATCATGGCGGGCTGTGGGAAGCCGCCGTCAAGTCCACCAAGTTTCATTTATAACGAATTACTAAAAATAACCCATTGCAGTTTGAATTATTATATACTTTGCTTTGTCAGATAGAGGCTTGTTTGAACTCCCGTCCCTTAACTTCCCTGTCTGATGACGTAGACGACCTTCTCCCTTTAACCCCCAACCATTTCCTCATGGGCAGGGATGCTTCGGTTATTCCCGAGGTGGATGTCCGCGAGCTCCCGGAGAACAGACTAAGCAAATATCAAAAATTAAACGCTCTAATTCAAAATTTCTGGTTCAGATGGAAACGAGATTACCTTGCCGAGCTGCAAAAACGGACCAAATGGCAGGCCAGCAACCAAAAGGCAATAAAGAAGGACGATCTGGTAATCTTGATGGAAGACAATCTGCCTCCTGCATTGTGGAAGATGGCGCGCATATTAACTACTCATCCAGGCCCGGATGGAGTGAGGGTGGTTACCCTCAAAACAGCACAAGGCACTTTTGTGAGACCCATCACAAAAATATGTTTGATGCCAATAGAAGCAAACTTGGATCCCAATTTCCCGACCCGGCAAACCATGGACCTTCCCAAGGTCACAGCCTAACTGTAATTAGGGCTGAACCGATGCAACCAAACCACAACTATAATTATGGAGCATTGGTACTGGTGTTGTTGACACCACTGTATCCTGTCTGAAGCCACTGGGGCTTCCAGTTAACAAAAGCGAGTTGATCATCCTCGCTGCAGAATTAATGGTACTATCTGATTACCAGGGCACGACCGCCCCATAATTTATGATGATCTACCCAATGATGACACACAGAAGTACATGGTGATGTACTATTAAAATATGATGACCACCCTGGACAAGATGGCCGAGTAGTCTACCCAGTCAAGTGTTCTCTCTGTTTTTGGCAGTGCCATGCCAGTGATAAACTGATAGTCAGTTCACAGCGAACTAACAATTTATTGCTATTTGTGAATTGGTGTTAGTTAAAAAATAATAATTGAAGTGAAAAATCTCCATAGAGACAATGAGACATTATTGAATTGTCAATTTTACAAAATTGTTATTAATGTTGTGATTTGTTATATTTTATGAAATTTTTTATGATGTTTTAGAAATTTATAAATTTTTAGGTTATTGTTAATTGTTGGTTAGGTTCCCGGACCCTTTAAATTTAGATAGGTACACATCTGGTAAAATTTTAGCATATTGTTTTAAATTTAGGAATTTGTAGTTTGATTTTTAATTTCAAAAAAACTTGTTGTTTTTTCTCATTCCCCGCCCGGCAGTATGTTCAAAAAGTGAAGGTTATTGCCACCTATCGGTATATTTTGTAACTTTACTGTTTGAATCACAGATTACAGGCTGCGGCCATAGGGCTGCACTGGTTTAAGGCTAGACGATAAAGCAGATTTCTGGAATCTTTATCATATTTATAGATTAACAATGGTAGTTGGTTTTGTTTATGTTAGTATGTGAAAGTGTAGTTATTAATAGGACAATTTAAGTTAAAAACATGCTCTTAATAACGTGGATCTCCTGTAAACAGCTAGCATTATCTAGCGAGTGGTCAATGTGGCCAATTTAAGTGTTTTTGTTCGGGTCGGGAACAAAGTTATTGTAAAATGTGCCGTGAAATAAACTAGAAGATTTCCTACTTGAAACCATGTTTTTCTTGAAGTCTTTCTGCTCAATTACCCATTTATAACAGTCACCTCATGAACCCTGGCACCCCTGCTAAATCACCAAACGTAGCAAACCTAACTAACTAACTAACTAACCATCACGCCGTTTCCCCGCAGGGGTAGGCAGAGAGGACGGACCGCCAAACAACTCGGTTTTGGCACACACTCTTTGTCTCACTCACATTCATACATCGTCTCATACATACTCTTCTATTATTCTGACTTTTGACATGGCCCGTCTCAAATATCTGATTCACTTGATCGTGCCATGTCTTCCTCGGGCGTCCCCGAATTCTTCTACCATTCACATTTGCATCATATATTCTTTTTACACCACTTTCTTCGCTCATTCGCTCTACGTGCCCAAACCATCTGAGGGTCCCTTTTTTAATTTAGCGAACCACTCGGGGTGATCTATGGCAGAGGTGTTGGTTATTCAATAAATGGTTCCCGGGGCGGCGTCACCCGTATCCGCCTCCCGAATTCCCGTAAGTAATTGTAAAAGTAAGAAAATCACAAAAATATAAATCCGTACACAACGCCATCTCTGATACTGACAAAAACAAAACACGGACAGTTGCGCATTGATAATTGCTTCATTGCGTAATTTTTAACTTAATAAAAAAACTGAATTTATTTTCTTAGGCGGTACGAAGTTCGTCGGATCAGCTAGTAACAAAATAAATTTAAAAAAAACAGCTTTGCAGTTGAAATCATGACCTCTAGAGTTTTCCAAGCAATTTTTATTCTATTAAGTACCTTTATTAGTGGCGATACTAGTAATATTAGTGGCAAATAGCTCAAGAGAGAGATAAATGGAATTTTTTAGAGGAGGTCTTCACCTTCGCCTGAGAGAGGGGTTCTTGCAATTGAATAATTTATGATACCTTTATAATATTTTTCAACAAGATTGTAATTAACATTAATTTTACATTTTGCTTTTTCCTACATTTTATAACTTGGTAACTTACCTATTTGCAAGAAATAAAAGGCTTTTTAAAAAAAAATATTTTGTTAGTGGCGATACAAGGCGCACTAAGAACAAATACATTTCAGCCATGTGGCTTCCTCATAAGAACAAAGGATTGGCGAAAAATGTGCTATAAAATTTAACGTTTTAATATATTGCATGCAATGTAACATTATCACATGATACAGGGTGCGGCAGGGAAACTTGCTGATTTGAATTGGACGCCGACGAGCGAGGCGTGGTCAGAAACGGGTGGGGAGGGTCTCATTGAAAAGAGGGGGTCCTGAAGTTTTGTTACACCACAAGCCAGTTGTCATCACGCGTTGGACAAAGGAACAGCGTGCGTTTGCCGTCGAGGCCTACTTTTCACAACACTTCCACGAGCGTCTTATCTCCTTGACGGGTGACGTACCGTGGACGGCGCGCTTCCCCGATTTGGCACCCTGCGATTTTTTCATGGGGATATCTCAAATCTATCGTTTATAACGACAAACCCCGGACCCTGCAACACCTGAAGAACAACATCTGTCAAGCTATCACCCACTTTCCTGTCGATATGCTTGAAAGAGTGGAGCGAAACTTCAAATCTAGGGTAGATCAGTGTATCACTAATGAGGGCCGCCATTTGCCCGATGTCATTTTCAAAACTACTTAAAACAAAAATTCAGAATGTGTACTATACGATTCAAAAAGAATTAAATCGAAATATAAAGTACTTTTTCTTTTATTGACTTTTCAAATAAGCAAGTTTCCCTGCCGCACCCTGTATTAACGTAATATGTTTGGAAAATGATAACGTATTTCACAAGAAAGCAGCAGGGTGCTCTGAAAAAATGTTCGCTCTAATTCTGTTCCCATTTCTCTCCTCTAATGCGAAGACAGTAAAAGTTGAACCATATGATATACAGGATGATAAAGGACGCACTTGACTTACTTTAACCAGTGATTCGTACATTATTTGGAGTGAAAAATGTAAATTAAATTTTGACCTCTGGTGATACATATTTTTTTAAATTTGAGTAAATATGCGTAATAATTTTTTTTTGTGGTTAGTTTTATTTTTACATTAGCTCCACCAAAAGGCACGGAGGAAAATAATCTTCAGGATTTATGTCATCTTTGGGGATTCTGTGCGGAGGGTATTTTTTTAGAGAAACGAAGGAGATGTAGTTTTGTGAAAGAAAATGGTATGAGAGTGGGTAAGAATTTGAGGGTCAGTGTGTCAAGCTGTGACGGATGAATCCATTTCTCCCACGGCGATGGGACGAGAGTGTCCGGCTGGAGAGCTTAAAATGTCTACCTCGACCAGTCTATGCCGATCTAGCCCGCCACACGTATGTTGGGTAAGGTGAGTAAACGTATTCGCAGCCAAGACCTGTATAAACCTCGTCCCTACTTACTGCGTGGCGGGCTGGATCGGGAGAGACTGGTTGAGGGAAATCTTTTGGCCTCTCTAACCGGACTCTCTCGACCTATCGCCCTGTGGGTGGAAGTCCGTCACTCTTCGAACACTGACCCCTAGGTTCCTACCCACCCCTCACACCTTATCCATCCCAGAATTTTTTTTTCCTTTCCTTCAAAAGACCCTCCACACAGCATCCTACTTAGCATTTTCCTTCCCAGAACTTCCTATCCTTTTCACAGAATCCCCAAAGTTGGGAAATTGTTTTCCTCGGGGCCTCCTGTATTTATTTTACATTCGCTCCATGCAGGAGGCCCCGAGGAAAATAATTCCCTTCAGGGCCTATGTCATCTTTGGGGAAGCTGGGAAAAAGGGTATGAGGGGTGGGTAGGAATCTAGGGGTCAATGTGTCCCGAAGTGACAGACGTACGAAACCATCCCCCCCACTGCAATGCAAGCGATTTTCCAATAGATTACAGCTGGAGTAGTCAAATGGTCTCCCTCAACCATTCTCTACCGATCCGGCGTACCATGCAACTGATGGGCAGACGCATCCGCCGCTAAGACCCGGACAAACCTCACTCCGTGAACCCGGACACCCCTGCTAAGTCACCAAACATAGCCAACCACTTGGGGTGACCTATGGCAGAGGTGTCCAATTAATGGTTTCCGGGGCGGCGGTACTATCCATACACGCCTCAAAATTGAACAGTGTGGAGTTTATAATTTAATAAAAAATATCAGAATGTGACTAACTTTTGAAATTTAATAATTGAATTTTTCTTATGACGGCAGCATACAAGATATTGAAATCTTCCTTCCATTCTCTTCACCATTTCCCTGACTACAATTTATTATAATTACCTTTCTTCTTACGTTTCTTATTCCTTGTCTCTTACTTTGTTTCTCCTCTCTTCATTCCTTGGTGTTAATATTAAAATAACCGGCAAAACTTTCTTTTCTCTTAGGCCGTTAGTCGTTAGCCATTTGGTTTGTTAAATAAAATGCTCCTAATGTCGACTCTAACTTACGGTGTAATCTATAATATAAAAATGAATCGCTAAATGTGTTGGTAAGCGCAAATCTCGAGAGCAGCTGAACCGATTTCGCTAATTCTTTTTTTAGAATATTCCTTGAAGTACGAGGATGGTTCTTACGGAGAGAAAAATTAAAAAAATTGCGCTAAAAATTGGATAATTTCAGAAAACATGAGCACGTTTGACAGTTCGCGTATTTGAGAATGACATTTTGTAAAACATTGATTGTTAAATCAGGATTCTATTTTTGAAAAAAATTAATAAATTTATTTAAAGTACCTAGGTACTCCCATAATAGTTTGAATTGAATCAAGAATTTTAGATATTTTAAATAGGTACCTATGTTAGGTAATTACCAAATTTAATATACATGAAAAATGGAAATTTGAATAAACATTGTAAAAGGTGGCACACGGGCTGTTTAATAACTGAATGTACTGGGATTGAATATATGGAAAGCGGGAGGATGGTTGACGGGGCGAGGGAGTGGGAAAAGGAAGAGGGAAGGCGGGGAAGGTGGAAGGAGAACGCGGGAGGGGAAGGGGACGTGTGAGGGGGGAGGGGGGTTCGTGGGACGGGGGAAGGGGGGGGAGAGGAGTGGGGAGAGGGAAGGTGGAGAAGACGGATTGGGAACGCGAGAGGGTAAGAGGACGCAGGAGAAGAAGGGGAGGCGGAAGGGGAACGGGAAGAACGGGAAAGGACACACAGGGAGAAACAATTTCTTTATTAAATGGCATAGCAACGCATGCCGGGACCAGCTAGTATAAAAATAAAAATTGGGCGGAAATTTTTCAGGTAATTCCTTGTATTATTTACGATCAGGACTATTAAATTCCTCGCTTCGTAATACAATGAACTTGTTGGGGAATTTATTAAACGCAAAGGCAATAATAATTAAAGTCATAAAATTAATTAATGGCCGTACTTGGCAACTTGAGCAAGGCGTTTTGGTAGAGGGCATAGCACCCTTAAGAAAAAAAGGGAGAAGAAGGAGCGTGGTAGAGGTAGAAGTTATATCTATTTACGCTTTGCTCTTTTTCTTCTTTTTTTATGTGAACACATTAAAAAAAAACTAACCATCACACCGTTTACTTACAGGGGTGGGTAGAGAGGGTCGACTGCTGATCAACTCGACCTTTGCACACACATGGGCGTAGCTAGGGGGGGGGGGGGGGGGTTCAACCCCCCCCCCAAAAAGTTAAGATATCAACATCAATAATATTAAAATAAGGGGATGAGAGCGGCATAACTTATTTTATTACAAATTATTACACTAATAAATGTATTTTGGAATCGCCCACTCAACCACTCGCCGCTGGCCGTCGTCGATTATTCGATCGCATTCGGTAACCTTTGTATATTTTCGTGCCGTATCAGTACAGTGATGGTATGTCTAAGGAAATTTTACTAGTTCTAGGGGAGAAAAATATTTTTTAGGGAAAAGGGAAATCAGCACTAAATCTACGGAAATTTCGAACTGGTAATTTTTTATTTTTTTTTTAATGTAGCTATTACTTTGTGGTTATCCATTATAATAAAATGAAACAATGCAACTTTGTATAAACCACTTATAAAATGTGCAAATCCGACCGGTTTCGGAACAAACGTTCCTTCGTCAGGGAAAGCTTATACTAATTTGACAGTTTAGAACAATGTTTTATTATGGTAGGGGTGGAGCCGTTGTTAGTTAATAATGTAGATTGGGTGGGTAGGTATTAGTGTAGAGTGGGTGGGTAGGGGAACAAATCCATGATTGGGCTATATGACAATATTTTTTGTTCGTTGATAATAGATTCATTATTTTTAAGGGATTTTTTAATTTCCAAAGCTTCTAAGTTATCTAAACGTTTTCCTTTATGATTAATATGAAGAATATTTATCCCTGTGTTTTTTTCAAAACTATGGTTATTTTCAATGATATGGTTAGCGAACTCAGAAAAATTATTATTATTAAGACACCTTAAATGTTCTTTGATTCTGATTTCAAAATTACGAGTTGTTTTTCCAATGTAAAATGAGGGACAATCATTGCATTTGAGTTTATATATTCCGGAATTAGTCAATCTACATTATTAACTATCAACGGCTCCACCCCTACCATAATAAAACATTGTTCTAAACTGTCAAATTAGTATAAGCTTTCCCTGACGAAGGAACGTTTGTTCCGAAACCGGTCGGATTTGCACATTTTATAAGTGGTTTATACAAAGTTGCATTGTTTCATTTTATGGTAATTTTTTATTACATAAGAAAATATTAGTAGTATTATATACCCATATGTTTTTTGGAATTCCCATGAATCTTAAATATTGTTGATGTACTTACGAGCAATTTTGCCAAGCAATGTTATTTTTAACACTGACAACTCAAAATGATATTATGTATCTAAAAAGATAAATGGGGACCTCTGAAAGAAAACATTAATTTAACTTAACTTCCGTTTTTTCGGTGATTGCGGTTGATTTTTATTTGGAATTCCGTTTCTAATCAGTGGTAACTGTATACGTACTTTGAAATTATTATTTCACCTAGCAAAAAGTGTTTACTTTATTAGTGTAACAGTCAGGTGTACTTGCATAAATGTGATTATTTGAATAATTTGACTGCTTAAAATGTTATAACATGTACAACTAACGTTTATTATATATTTTTTTTCGAAAAGATTTAATACTATATACATTTGTTACTTTAATTTTATTAAAAAAAATAAGTAACCAATGTACATAGAAAATAAAAGTTTTCAACACAAATTGTTAAAGTTAATGCTCAAGAAATACAAAGTCGTCGTCCCCCCCCCCCCCCCGAAACGAGTTTTGATTTGCCAAGTTGGGTGGTATATATAATGTAAAGGTTATTGCATTGCATGCACTTTCAGTAGGTTTATTTTCTTGAACCCCCCCCCCCCCGACACTGAAACCTGGCTACGCCCGTGTGCACACATATCCTCGTTTTATTCGCATGCATGCATCGTTTCACACATGCCCTTCTGTTATTCTGAATCTGGGCATGGCTCAGCCCAAGTATATATTAATTTATTTTTTTGTGAATACCGCACAAGAGTCCCAACTGCTCCCAACCATCTGGAGCCAGTGAGGCTCTGACATCTCTTGGGATATGTTGTAAGGCTGAAGGTAAAGGAGAGGGGAAGGATATTGGGAAGAGGAAGCTGGGGAAGTACCTGGCTATTCAAATAGTGTTACTAAACATGGCAAAAGCCATTTCTAGCAACGTTTCAATTTTGAACGATGGGCTCACACCAGGGTGATACTGAGAGTATCTTCCACTCTGGAACGTGTCGCAAAAATACTTTATATTATTTTTAAATAAATTAATTGTGAAATAACATAAATTAATCAAATTGAATTAATTTGCCCACGCCGCGATTCGATCCGGTGACATTCGGATTGGGAGTCAAGAGTCTTACCCCTCGACCACGGCGGCCGTCAGTTCTCATAGTTATTTACACTTGGCTCTTCTTCTTCTTTTTTATGTGAACACAGTGAGGGAAAGCCAGTGAGACTATGGCACCCCCCAATTGTGGCATGTTGTGAAGCTGAAGGTAAAGGGGAGGGAAAGGATATTAGGAAGAGGAAGGTGGGGAGGTACTTGGCTATTCAAACACGGTCACCAAACACGGCTAAAGCCGTTTCAAGCAACGTTTCAATTCTGAATGGTGGTCTCTCATGAGAGTATCTTCCACTCAGGAACGTGCTTGTATACTAAATATTCTTTTTAATTAATAAATTGTGAAATAACAGAATATTAATTTTTACAATATTAATTAAACTCCGAAATTTGAACTTCAGACCTCCGGATTGTCTTACCCTTCGACTACAAAGGTCTTACAATATTCAGCTTTCAGTAGAATTTATTACAATTCAGCTTACAGTAATATTCACCTTACAATAGTATTCAGCTTACAGTTATGTAGTATTTACCTCAACGTAGTATTAAGCTTATAGTAGAATTCAGCCTACTTTAGTAATCATCTCAAATTAGTATTCAGTTTACAGTAGTATTCAGCTAACAATAGCATTCAGCTTTCGGTAGAATTACGACTGCGGTAGAATTCACATTTCAATTTTTTAATTTTTAAAAAGACAGACGAAAATCTCCTACTACCACCATAGTAAGTAGAATATCTTGCTTGAACCGTGATGGGGGGACTTAGTCAGCCGAGGAATCGAACACGGAACGCCTGGGTGGGACCCAAACGCGATGCCAACTCAACCACTGACCGGTCAAAACAGTAGTATTTAGTTTATAGTAAATTTCAGCTAACAGTAATATTCAACTTACAATTTACAATAGTATTCAGCTTACATTAGTATTCAGTACAGGAGAGCAAGGTAAATAAGTAGAGATGCCACGAATGTTCGGCTACTATTCGGTATTCGGCCTATTTGGCTACTTTTTTACTATTCGGTATTATTAATAGGCGTTTTTTTCATTAAATGGTGCCATTTTGTAAAGCTTTTCGCGAACAAACAGCGAAATCTTTGATATACACACTACAAGTAACACAATTTGATGTAACTATCAACAAATGATGCGTGTTGTGACACGATCCACCCGCAAATGAAACAAATATACCCACCGCGTATCTACCGCATGCACTTCAATGATGCAGATCGGAACCTATCTCCCGCCGAATATTAGGCCACCGAATATTCGGTATTCGGTCGAGAGCCTGGCCGAATATTCGGTATTCGGCAAAATCACTATTCGTGGCATCTCTATAAATAACGAATACAAAATTATGATGCAAAGTCATTTATTTATTTATTTGTAATACAGAGATATTTAAACACAGTGTCTGGAATCTTATAGCATGAACAGGAAACTTGTGTATCTACATAAAAATAAGGAAAATGTTTGGTTTCATAAAAAGATATACAAAAGAATTCACTTCGTACGAAGCCATCTATAGCTTGCGTCGATAATTTTGTTAATATTATAAAAATTGAATTGGTTAAAAAAAAATCGTAAAATACAATTCTTACCAATCCCACATCGATTTAATAATTATTGTATTTTTCAAAATTGATTCATTGAGTAGACAATTTTAGGAAGCAATGTTGCATTATAAAAAAGTAAACAACATTACTGCCATTCATGAATTGTTGAATATAATGGATTTGAAGGTATCTAGAAGCCAATGCACAAAAAAGCAAATCAAATTGCATTGAATCCAAAAAATGCCAAAGAAACGAAAAAAATCTGTACCAACATTTTTTTATCGATATTGTTTCTGAGCACCTATATTTAAGTATACATTGAGTAAATGTTTATTTATTAGATGCTTTGTATCACTGTCATTGTAAATACAATAAAGAAAATATGATATACTAAAAAATGTCACAACAAAAGCTTTAAATAAAATGCATAGGTAAAAAATGTGAACAGAGACTAAGAATCCTCCCAAAAATAGACATTCAATGAAACATAAACAGCAGAAACTGTGTACGTCTAATTGTGTCTAGATTTAAAAAAAAAAAATTATTTAGACAAAAAGTAAATGTTTACAATAATAATATGTTACATATCATTCATCAGTTTTTGTGGTTACCCAATTAGTAGAGAAATATTCTCGGGTCTAATTGGGGAGCTAGTCTATGTACTTATGTTATATATTTAGAACTGCTTATAGATAATATGTATAGTTACAAAAATGAAAATAAAATACTTTTAAAAATACTGTAAGATATTACAAAATATTTTACAATAAGAAAAATACATATAATTATAGAAATAGAATACGAAAAAAATATTGTCAACAGAATATATCTGAAAATCATCGATAAAAATAAGATAATTTGTTGCTTATCTGTAAAAAAACAATGCGAGAATTATTTTAAATTTAAGATAGCTTTTCTCACTTTTTATTGCATCGGATAATTCGTTATATAGCTTTAGGCCTACATATTCATAATGATGTTGTGCAGCTGTCATTTTGCAACCAGGTAAATATATGTTCCCAGATGTTCTAGGTCTTATACTTCGTGTTGAGGACACTTCAGATTCTTTAAAAAATGTAAAAATAGCATTTTTTTAAAATAGTTTTGAAACCGGCAGGACTTTAAATTTTTTTTAAAGTTCGCTGTTTGGGAAAATTTTTGGTTTCTTAATAATAACTTTGATGATCATTTTGTGTGTTGTTACTATCGGATACAGAATATTCTTATAGATGCTTCCCCGTGCAATTACGCCGTACTGCAATACTGACTGCACAAGAGCAAAGTAAACAATTTTAGTATTTGAATTATTTTGGATATTTCTTAATCGTTGTTATGAAAATAATTTAATAAGGAAGATAATGTTTTAAATTACCCCAGGGTTATTAATATTTGTTTATATTAATAACTCAAATTATTTTACTGGCTACTAATAGTTTCACTTTTTCTCCGATTAGTTAAACTTTCGAACGATAGGGGGATCATGATCGATTTCCTTTAATTCTTGGATTCGCATCTTTAGGGCAGGATGTGAATCCGACAGTCAACAACGAGTGGATTTTAAATTATAATGTAAATTGTTTAATCGGCGGGTTGTTTCCAGTTTATTTAATATGTGAACGATAGTTTCCTTTTAATCTCAGCCGGTTCAAGGTTATCGCGACTGGAGAATTCTTATTTACGGGTATTCAAGTGCAGAATCCCGTTGTGCAATAATGGCGGCCTGAACGCCAAGTTCAATCATAATCTTCGATTATATTTACCACCCGTCATTCAACGAGATGGATCATCAATAATACAAAGGCACACAACCTGTCCGCCTTTTCCACGCTATAAATTTCTAACCTGATGGGACCTGAATCATATAATGGAGGATGCCAAGGGCATGGCGTTCCCATACTCCACAACTACCCAAGATGGATGGAGAAGCTCACAAACCTGGCGCTGATGCAACGTGAGGGAGATACGGTCCCCTCACTGTGCAATACTAGGCATCTGGAAATCGTCGCAACAAACGAAATAGGTTTTAGCTAGTAGCTTTATATGGTCCACAGGTATGCATAAACTTTCAATATAAATCTTTGTTATACATCCACTCTTTTATTTCATATTTCCAAACTTCACAACATTGAATAAAATAACACTGCCCACGCTCTGATGGGAGTATTTCATGCCTACCGATACAGTAAGCATATCTCGTACCTACGAGATTTGGCGTCCAAGATCCCATGGGATTAAAGCTGATAACTGTGTATCTTTATGTATAACCCCTGATACTATAACATTTAATACACCCACTCAATAAGAGGTGTAAATGTCATAACTGACCACAAAGTAGGTACAAATTACAACACATCACTTCCAGTGGCATTTCCCTTTTAACATCATTACCCTGATATATTAAATACCCTTACGAGATAACCCTTATTAAAACCCGACTTCAGCCACTACCATAACATCGTATAAAAATGTAAGTAAGTTTTCTAATTCTTTTGACACAGTTTTCGAAATGTTTCTTAAATTTCATGTTACTTTCTATAGTGATCCCTAGATATTTGACATCTGGGGTTTTCTTAAGGATTTTACAATTATCGTTACATTCTCCTCCTTTACACGAACGACTGTGCACTATCACTTTAATATTGGAGTCAGTGACAGGATCATTAAGGTAAAAAGGTATATATGATGTTTTTTCTATATTAAGACTAAGTAAGTTATCGTAAGATAAATAAAAGTATTGTAATAAACAATATTTTTACTGGTTATTTTTAAGATGAAATAATCTCCCAGATCAGAATCTCGGAAATAAATATTGATTAAAAAATGCATTAATTTCCCAACTAAACCAAACTATTTAAAATGTTCTGATATTGATATTGATTTATTTATACTGGGTTTCTACAGAAGTTCTCACTCATATGAGAATATGACTAACAACATATTATTAGGTTAAGAGGTGATAAACCCGACAAAACCGGAAATATGTCATTTTTAAATCAAATTTTAGACGTATTGACTCTTTTCCATAAAAAAATTATAAATTGATTTCGAAAGACTGTTCTTTTATCTAGTAAACGTTTGTTTTAAATTTAGATAAGGTTTTACTGTAGGTCATTAGCAGCTTTGTTAAATTTTCAAACAAAATTTTGTATTATACAACACACATTTCGAATCATATAATCATGCAGTAAAATAAATCAATAAATAAAATCATTAAAAACAAGATCCGCCCACGTGTTTTGTGATGAAAATACTTCAGTTTGTCTATTTACGGTCTTGCAAATTAATGAATCGAGTCCCAGTTGAATATTATTCAACTGGGACTCGAAGCCCATATTTTTGTAAAGATTATTTGTGTTGTCTTCTTCTTCATGATATATTACATTGATGGGAATAACCTTCAAAAGTTATAAAAACAGAGTAATTATTTTAAAAAATTACATGAATTATAACCTAAACTTACACTTTACGAAAAACACCGAATCCATTAAATTCCAAAACTTCAACTTACTTCAACCACGACATTTAATTTTTGATCACATTATATTTTATTTACATTTTTGATATGATCTGGACTCTCCTGAGCTTATCAATTTTATAAAAATCAACAAAGAGTAAAAATCGACCAAATTAAACTGATTTTTTCAAAATATTATCTGACATTCTTCAGAACCTTCAGAAATATGATACTGAAGACGAATACGATCACAAATCAACACATCATTATTATAGAATATATCGGGAGTTTCTCTTATCCTTTTCTTTTCTTTAATATTCCTCTCTTCCTATCTCCTTTACCTACTTATTAGTTAATATCTAATCCACTTTAACATAAGAAACTTTTTGTCTTACCCTTATTTAACCTCATTTGTACATACACGGTGTCCGGAAATTCATAGTACGATTATTTCGATTATGAGTCAATTATTTAGTATTACTTTCTCGAATCTGACTTTTCGTTTACGAGTAAATTTGAAGTTGAAAATTGTTAAGTAAAATTTGAAAAAAAATGTCACTAAGAAATTAATATCAGCTGTTTATATGTCTTTTTAAATGGGTCAAAGCGTATACTTGACTCCAGAATTATTTTAAACGTTTTTCAGTTAAAATAATGTTAAAAGTTTAAAAATAAAAAAATCTAAATGCTTAGATCGAAAAAAAGTTTATCAATTAGTTATTAATTTATTTTAAGTACTTAGTTATTTTATTTCAGGGAAAATCAATAGTTTTCAAAATGGTTGTGCAATTAACTTATCCGAGAAACCAATTAGAGATTTCCTCATTATGCTAATACATTACTTGTCTGATTATACTCATGTAATTGTTTGTATTTATAACTGTTTTTGTGTTAAGAGCCATTAACCAGCGGCCGAGAATTTCAATTTCTTGCTTGTTGATGATCTTGCGATCGTACCTTTGCAATTGTACAGGACGATTCCGATGAGAAAGATTAATTATTCTCCATACCAGCATTTTACATAATAACTCAACATCGATAATGGCCTAAAAATTAGCAGGAAAAAGACTGAATATTTGTATTTACCATTTGAAGACACAAATGCTGTAACTCCTTCGATGCAACTGGATGGAGTAACATTAGCCAACTGTGATTCATTTAAGTATCTGGGCTCACTAATCCACAGAGACGGAGGATGTGCAGCGGATGTCATCCATAGAATAGGTGTGGGATGGATTAAATTTAGATCCGTAACAGGAATATTGTGAGACTCCAAAATGCCTATAAAACTGAAAGGAAAGATATACCAGACTATTGTAAGACCCGCAATAATGTATGGCTCCGAATGCTGGACTATGTACAACTCCTACACTAGGCAACTTGAAACAGCAGAAATGCGAATGCTTAGATGGTCGGCAGGAGTATCACTAAAAGATAAGATCAAAAGTTCACGCATTCGTGGTAGCCTGGGTGTCACAGACATAAATAGTATGCTGGAAGAACGACAGTTGAGATGGTATGGACACATAAGACGGAGACCATCAGACCATACAGTGAGGCAGGCAATGTCTATGGAGCTTCACCGACAGTCATCCAGAGGAAGACCGAAGAACTCCTGGATGACTCAACGTTCCAAAATTCTTGAGAGAAACGGCCTGGATGAAGGCGATACCCAGAACAGAAGAAACTACAGCCTGAGAACGAGAAGAGCCGACCCCAACAGCCTACCTAGGCAATGAGTTGGGACAGCGCAAGGAAGAAGAAGAACTCAATATCTATTTTATTTCATCCACAATTTGCTTTGATAAAAACCTACGTTCAAAATGTTGAAACTCGTGATGATAAAACTATTAAAATGATGTACTTTTTGTGTTTATTTTATGATCATAAGTATTTATAATTTTTCAATAATGTGTCATTTCACAGTACTCCTTACGAGTCCATTACAAAATATTGATTAAATAATATGAAATAAAAAATATACAGTATTTAAAAAACAATGACAAGGCAACAAAAGATTAACAAAACCAGTGCTGTTTTAGCACACACAGGACAATAATAATAGACAAAAACGATGTTAATGTAGCACAGGACAAAACAAGCACTTTTAAACTAAAAATATAATATACTAACTTCTTACAATAAATTCGACATTAAATTCGGATATTAAATGTGTAGCAATCAGACGTGCTACGTAAACGTGTAAAGAAAACACTAGATTTAACTGTAAAATTCACAATAAATATCGGAATACCGGAGCGTGACAGAAGTAAAAATAACGGGACCATTTGTTTTGGCTTACTGTTCTAAAAGAATAATGTACAGGGAATTTGAATTCTCCGGTACTTTCCGTAAGGTGCGACGATATGCCGAATATTTCAGCGCAGGTAGGTAAGTACTTCTCGCAGCGCAGGTAGGTAAGTTGGCTCGCCACAAATGTTATTTAGACTGTTATTTATTGGTGTATGCGCAAGATGAGATCTTGTTGATCTTAATGAAACGCGCGTGGACGAGGTGGTTATTTATTTGCACAATATTGATACGTATGTATTGTAAAGCTAAGTGCTAATAGAGCTGTCGGAGCTAAAGAAGAGCGAGCAGTAACATTTATCACTTTTTATACCCTGTATCTGCCGTCTCGCTCTTGCATATTTGAAAAGCGGGAGTACCACCAAAAACCATTCTCACATTCAACATAAAAGTACAGTTAGGAGGAAACCGAAACCAAACAATTACCGGAAACACGGCTAATTACGTATATTGTAGTGATGTAAATAATACATCACTCAGGTGGCCACGAGGAAAATAATTTCCCTCAATGCTTATGTCATCTTAGGGGATGCTGTGTGGAGGGTCTTTTTAACGAAGGAAAGGATAGAAAGTTCTGGAAATGAAAAGGTATGAGGAGGGGGGGGTAAGAATCTGGGGGTCAGTGAGTCCAGGAGTGACGGACGTATGAATCCATCCCTCCAACTGCAGTGCTAGGCGTGGGTCGAGAGAGTCCGGCTGGAAAGGTTAAAAGGCCTCCCTCAACCAGTCTCTCTATCGATCTAACCCGTCACGCAGCACGTGGCATCCGCCGCCAAGATCTGGGCAAACCTCGCCCCATGAAACCGAGCACCCCTGCTAAGTCACCAAACGTAGTGAACCTTTGTTGGGGTGACCTATGGCAGGGTCTTGGTTATCCAATAAATAGTTCGGCGGTACCCATACCCGCCTCCCAAATTAAAAACAGAAAATTTTAGCCACAAATTAACATTTATAAAAAGTTGTTTCTTATATGCGTTCATGAACATTTCATGTAAATACACATTTCTAATGAAAAAACACATTTTTTAGTATTTTAGTAGGGAACGGGTACCGCCGCTCCGGTAACCATTTATTGGATAACCAACACCTCTGCTGTAGGTCACCCAAAGATATTCAAATACAAAAGAGATATGCTATGCTGTCCGCGCAAATGTCGGCGGACTGACTAATCAGGGTAGTTTGCATACGAAAAGAATTTGTTCATTTCGTTGATTTTTTGAAGGTGTGCATTAGTATTGGTTAACAATATAGTTAACGGAGTATGGAAAGAATTCGCTCATTCAGTTTAACGTTCGTTTGGTTTATTCGTTAATTATTCGTTCATTTAGTTTATTTGTTAATTGGTAAACAGTTTCGGCGACACCTGGAAGCGCAGTCCCACCTAGTAAAAACTGCAGATAACACAATTACATTTCAATATCTTTGGGTCACCCCAAGTGGTTCGCTATGTTTGGTGAATTAGCAGGGGTGCCCGGGTTCTTGGGGTGAGGTTTGTCTAGGTTTTGGTGGCGGATGACCTTCACCCCTCATACTTTTTTGAAACTTACTGCATACTTGAACTTCTTCACCCCTCATACTTTTTTCCTTCCCAGAACTTCCTCTCCATTTTTTCCTTAAAATACCCTCTACACCGCATCCCCAAGGATGACATAGGCCCTGAGGGTAATTATTTTCTTCAAGGCCTCCATCTTCTTCTCGTGCCCTGTCCGTTCAACGGACGTTGGCTATCATGTTGGCTATGCTAACTTTGTTTACTGCGGCCCCGAACAGCTCTACAGTAGACTGGTCAAATCACTGTCTCAGGTTTTTCAGCCATGAGGTTCTCCTTCTTCCAGGGCGCCGTCTTCCGGCAATCTTTCCCTGCATTATGAGATGCAGGATCTCATACTTCTCTGGATGTCTCATCACATGTCCAAGATATTGAAGTTTTCGGATTTTCATAGTTTTAATAACTTCTTTTTCTTTAATAATCCGAACCATAACATCTTCATTCGTAACCCTGTCCATCCACCTTATTTTAAGTATTCTTCTGTAGATCCACATCTCGAATGCCTCAAGTCGCCTAATCAAGGTTGAGGTGTAAAAAAAGTTTTTTTTTATGAAATAATTAACAATTTTGTTTTAATTTTCCACAATGGAGACGGTATGACCAGGGCCGGATCTACGGAATCTGGCGCCCTGTGCAGTAGGTACCGATGGTGCCCCCCCCCCCTACATTTTTATTTTGATTAAAAATTCGTTCACCCCAATATTTTTATTTTTTTAATTTAATTATTTTTTTTTTACACTAATTTATCAAATAAAATCAAGACATATAAAGGGTGTAACTTTTCCAAGTGACCTGGCGGTAGCTCTCACAGTCGTTTATTTTAAAAGAAAAAATCGCCAGGAGCCCTAATCTATTGGGTAAACATAAAATTATGGTGATTATATTCATTGTAATCCACAGTACTTTTATAACCTCTAACAACCAATAGAAATTTAGTTATAAATTTAAAAATCTAATAAGAATATAACCTCAAATTTGTACCTTGCATTTCCCCTGTGTTGAGCGAACAAACACCATACAAACACTAAACACTGACGTATGGTATCAACGGCTTACGAAAGACGCTTACTCTGACACCGTAAAATAACAAATCTAATAGAAATTAATTATACATTTAACGAACTTCAAATAATAATATGTCAAATCAATGATGAAACTGTCAACACGTTGCAACCTGCAAACCGTGCGTTGTTTTTGTTAATGGGATTTACTGAAGATTTCATAAGAAAATGATCTTTAACTACCTTCTCCTAGAGACGTAATAATTATTTCGTACTATGGGTAATTTTTAAACGATTCAGGGAATATTATAACAAAAATTTAATACAATATTTATTTTCTCACGGCGCCCCTTCGGAGTTTTGCACGTTTTTGAACGTATGGCAGATCCGGCACTGGGTATGACTAGCTTCAATTTATTTAATGCATATTTTTTTCATTTAAAATATTTAAACAAATCGTAGAAAAGATTAATCTAAAGTAGTGATTTAGCATTAAGGGCTATTGACTAGAAGCCGAGAATTCAAATTTCGTCGAAAGATAGACTCGCGATCGCACTCTTGCGACTGTACAGGGCAGTTTCGATGAGAAATATTAATTATTCTCCGAACCAGCATTTTTAAATAATAACTCAATATCGATTTTATTTCATTAAAAATTTGCTTTGATGACCTATCCATACTTATTAAAATTACTTGCTTTAGTAATTATTTTTGATTATTAGTATTTATCATTTTTCAATAATGTCGCGCAAATAAATAGACAAACGGACCAATTTTCGCCAAGAAACACGTGTACGTACCAATTTTTTTAATGATTTTATCTAAATAAAAATTAAAATTCTGAAACCAAATTCCAGTTAATGTATTGATTTATTTTGCTGTATGATTATGTGATTTGAAATGGGTGTGGTAAAATACAATTTTTTTTTTGAATATTTAACAAATCTGCCAACGACCAATGGTATAACCTTATTATAATAAAAATGAACATTTTTTCTCAAAATCTAAAACATGCGTTTCCTAGATAAAAGAACAATCTTTCGAAATCAATTTATATTTTTTTGTGGAAAAGAGTCAATACGTCTAAAATCTGATTTAAAAATGACATATTTCTGATATTCTCTTCATTTTTGAGGGGATGTACTAGAATGTTTTGGGCATAGATTTTCTGTATGCTTGGAACATCAAACTGTTTAAAAATTTCTGTTGTTGACGTCCTTTAGTATGGTCTTTATGATGCAATTCTGAGTTACCTTCAGTTGTTTTATGTGATTAGATGCTGCTGAGCCCCATCCTATTACTCCATATTCCAGTCGAGAGTGGCATAAAGCATAATATACTCTCTTTAAATCCTTCATTGACAAAGATGTTTCGTAATTTTTTGAAGAAGTAGATGAGTTTTGTTAGCTTTTTTGATGTAAGATCAATGTGTAAATTCCACTGTAGTTTTTCATCAATTTCAATCCCAAGATATTTAATAATTTTTGTTTGGGTTAAAGACGGGCAGGAACATTGTGGAAAAGTATTTTGACATTCATGTTATTTGAGGGTATGCTCATTCATTAGTTGCCCTCTTTTGTTTTTACACCTTATTCGTTATTAGCATTGACTCCTTTCGCCCCTTGGCGCCTTGATAAATCGGCGCCTGGAGCAGTCTGCCCCAATAGTTCCTGCTCTGAGCCGACCCTGTAGAATAGTTTTCAAATCCCTGTAGCACACAAATCTTTATTCTTCTGTGTTTTTTTAATTGATTGTTTGAATATTATTAAAGATCAGTGACTGTAACTCTGCCGATAAGATTGTATCAATTTAGATACGCCGCTCATTTCATAGATAAGATTATACATATATATTTAATTAATATCGTAGGTACCTACTTCTGTGAACAGTGGACCTATGTAAATAACTAACTAACAATCACACCGTTTCCCCGCAGGAGTAGGCTGAGAGGACGGACGGCCAAAAACTTGGTCTTGGCACACACTCCTTGCCTCGTTCACATTCATAAATCTTGTCACACATGCTCTTCTATTATTCTGACTCTTCACACGGCCCATTTCAAGTATCTGATTCACTTGGTCGTACAATGTCTTCCTCGGGCGTCCCCGACTTCTTCTACCATTCACATTTGCGTAATATATTCTCCTGACACTACTTTCCTCGTTCATTCCCAATGCCCAAACCATCTGAGCGTCCACTGCTTAATCTTACTCATTATGCTTACATTAGTCTTGCATTCTTTGCGGATCTCCACATACCACACATACGGCTAAGAGATCTCAGTTAAACAGCATTAAGTTTACTTTCATCCTTCCTCTACCAGTTCCATGTGATACTGCCATACATCAGGGTAGGCACCAGCACTCCATTATGGACTGCTAGCTTCGCTTCTTTTGACAGTTTTTTTTATTACCGCCCATGGCATTCAGTCCTCGATTAATGAAGTTACCTGCATTTACCCATATTTCGATATCTCTACCAGTCTTCCCATCTCTCGTAAACATACTACAAAGATACGCAAACTCATCCACCTGCTCCTAGTTATGTGTATGCTCTATACTGGTATTCTCACGAAACCTCTCGGGAACCAATCAAACTTCTCTTACTTCATAAACTTGGCTCTTGACCCTTGGCTTTGTTTTGAGAGCTCCAAATGATTTCAATGATTTAGACACACGTGTAGCGGTCACTTAACCCGCTCTGCGAAATCTACCGCTGCGCCACTGACCTCCACGGAACTCGCTGGAAGCACATACTACGGCCGATACATCTACCTACATTCAGCGTAGTACCAACGGCCGCCTAGAAATAATAATTCCGCCACTTACGCGAAAGGCCTAGAACGTCTGTCGACCGCCTGGATCAAGGTCACTTCTACACCGCCATGGTGTAGGGCGACGCGCCGGCTCCCTGAAGACCTGTGATCTTCACCGCCGTAGTCTCCTGACCTTCACCTTCACATCATCACGTAGCAGCAACACTCACGGCACCACCGTCACTCCGCTCCGCTTCGACCTCCGCTACGTAGCGCAACAATAAAGACTGACTCATACATCGACTGACGCCTTTCATTTCTCTCTCGCTCCGTCTCTATCGATACGGACCGCTCCCTCACACGCTTAAGGATTTCTTCGACACTAATTTACTATCATTTATTGTCATATACGATAATACTAAAATTCATAGCCAACATTATTGCAAATCAAACTGTTCAATATTAAAACAACAAATAAAATTAAATATCTCGGAGTAATTACACAAGTCTACAAAAAAATAAAAGTTGAGAGCTGTTTTGGTTTTATGTTATGTATTATGTTTTTGGGTGTGCTGAATCCGAAAATGACTTTAATTTTGTCACAGAACGTCACGTTTTTTGACAATGTAGGTATCTATGTTAAACAAGTTATCATCTTAAAATAAAAGATAAAAGACTAAAAATTTTTTTATTATTTATAATTGCCTTACAAAACTAATTTTCTCAGGAATGTCCTCATTACAAAAGACTTAATCAAGATTTACATGGCCCTCTGCCAATCACTGTTAGAATACGGTATTATCGGATGGGGCAGTGCAAATAAAAACATACTAAATCCACTAATTAAAACTCAAAAAGCCATAATGAAAATTACACTGAAAGTTCCTGTAAGAACTAGCACTGACGAAATCTTCAACAATCTTAACATAATGTCAATTAAACAACTATATTCTAAAACTATACTCATTTACATTCATTCATAAGTACAAAACCCAAGAAATAACAACTGACACGTACATTAGAAACACTAGATCTCATGGTCAAAAACATATCCAACAAGTAACTGCTAACACAACATTTGGGCAAAAAAGCTTCTTATATTATGGCATTAAACTCTACAATAAAATACCACTCTCACTCAAAAACCTCAACATTATAACATTTAAATTTCAAATAAAAAGCTGGATACTAAATATAGGGAGATCAGAAATAGAAAATATACTGAAATCAAATACAGACGAAAACCGAATCTAATGAACTGAATTATAAAAAAAACACTATTTTATTTACTTTATAATTATTAAAAAAAAATACTACATGATATATGTTATGTCGAATTCATATTATTCTTATAATTAAATTATAAAATGTAAATGAAATCCTCAGCACGGGAGATCCCAGTGAGGATATCATTATCTCTATTTGTTATTAAGAAATGAAGACAATAAATCATTATTATTATTATTATTATTGAGATGCTCCATCTTCCCTGGTATCTTTTTTCTATCTCCTTAATATCTTGGTGAAATCGTTGATTTTGCTCTTCACTCACATATCCTAAATTTTCTGGAAAGTAGTCGAGGTGGGAATGAAGAAAGTGTTCTTTTAAACTCATTAGGCAACCTAAAGTTTGAAATGTTTTTAACGTTTTGTTTGTAGTTAGGGTCTTTGTTATTGCCTAAAAATTTAGGTTAAACCTCCCCGATCTCTAGTTCCCCTCCCCCCCTCCATCGAACCCCCTACCCGAGTTCTCCTCCCCCCTCCCGCATTCCATACATTCAGTCCCAGTACATCCAGTCTTCACAGCTCGCGTACCACCTATTGCAATTTTTTTTATACAAATTTCATAATGCCAGAGCTCACCAGTAGTTTTATACAAACCTTGTCTTGACAATAACGAACACAAAAAAAAAGAATTATCCAATTTGGTGCAGTCATTCAAAAGTTATGCGCGTACGTACGTTTCTGCGATTCATTTTTATTTAATTAATTAATTTTTCGTAATTTCATGATGCCAGAGCTCACTATTGTATACAAAAACCATCGCGGGTATGCACACATCAAATCCCCAAAGATTCATCTCAATCGGATGAACGGTTTAGCAATGAAATGTTTATTGCCAGAGCTCACTATTGTATATAATATCTATATATACACCGTTTTGCAAAATAACCTGACGTTCTGGAATTTTTTAAGTATTTTTCTAGTTTTCAGAACACCTAAATACATAGACATCAGTTGAAAACATCCAGACAGCATTTTTGTTGTCGACCTGTGTTATTGATAAAAATCTAAAATGGAAGGAACAAATATGTCAAGTAGTAAAAAAAAATCAGAAAATTAATATATATATTTTTAAGAATTAGAAATTTTCTGTCGATAAAAAATCTATATTTAATCTAATATGCCTTAGTTCAATCCTTAGTCAACACATCGCTTGCGGAGAATTGGTTTGTATTAAGTACATTTTTAGTATTTAAAAAAAAAAAAAATAATATGAATTACTCACAAGAGTCCTAGCCACTCCCGTCTGGAGCCAGTGAGACTATGGCATCCCCAATTGGGGTATGTTGTGAGGCTGAAGGTAGTCGGGAAGGGAAAGAGATGGGGAAGAGGAAGGTGGGGAAGTAACCGGCTATCAGACCTGGTAACCCCATTTCAAGCAACGCTTCAATTCTGAATGGTGGTCTTACACCAGGGCGATACTGAGAGTATCTTTGACTCTGGAAGGTGCCGCAAATATACTATATATTATTTTTAATGAATTAATTGAGAAATAACACAAATTATTAAAATAAAATTTATTTGTCCACGCTGGTGGGGAATCGATCCCGCGACCTTCAGATTGCGAGTCAAGAGCCTTACCTCTGGACCACGCCGACCGTCATTAAATCTGTGAATGCGGTAATAATAATAACATTTTTATCTACAACGTCCACACACAATTTTGACGGGAACTTACATTTTGAACCGAACTTTTTATTTTACCTCCATAGTAATTAGAAAAAAATAATGTTTGGGGTATAATATGTCCAATAGCCAATAGAAATGTATTATTTTGTTGACATGGTTCCTATACAATTAAACTCGACGCTTCCCAAGTCAAAAACTATCTCTTTATCCGGTGTTCCCGCACTAATAGCCAAAGACAATTAATATTAATTATTCTATTATTGAGTATGCTATCAAAGCACGGGGAGGTGGTACTGCATCTACACTAGACTCAATCATAAAGGCACAGAAAACTACTATAAAAATGATCCTTAGACTACCTCTAATTACATAATCTTAATATTAGTAATGAGTTTGACGTTCGGCAGATGTACGCAAAAACAATTCTCACTCATCTATACACAAATATACATAAATACTATGAAAAAAGATTAAATACTGGCTGTACTCAAAACAATAACAAAGAAGTACTATAAATTCTCATAACGCGTACTACTTTTGGTCAACGAAACTTCAGATACATTGAAAAAAGGCTTTACAACGTTTTTCCAGATAGAATAAAAAATGTGATTCAAAAAATTTCAAAGATAACATAAAAATTTGGATCAAAAATAATGATACGGCCTTTAGCCCTGGCGCAAATTGAGCCCAGTCCACGCATGTCCACGCACAGCACCGCGTGACCGAAACCCAGCCTACGTACACGTTTTTTTAATAGTAGCGCATATTTAACACAGCCCACACCCACACCATACCCAACCTACTTCTCGCAGTGTGCAAGATGACAGCAAGGCAACAACTTCTTGTCGATTTACAATCTGAGTCTGAGGATGACGAAAGATTCATATTGCACCTACTCAGCAAAAAAAGAAAAAAAAAACTAAAACGAATGAGTATTTACGAAAAAGAGAGGGTCATGGGGAGTTTAAGTTATCCAGTGAAGTTCCAGATGGTGTGTTTAAAGAATCGTTTAGGTTAAACAGAAGTCAGTTTAGTGAGGTTCATGAAATAATTAAAATAGTGCGTTTTGAGGAGGATTTCGTCATTTTATCGTAAAAATAATGGTGCCATTCGATTCTTTGGCCTTGTATTAGCCTGACTGCATATATAAACTCAATTTAGCCCATTTTGGAAATAGTCAATTTGCATTATCACCCCACAATAGGGACAAAACTAGGGACACGCGACGAAGCTTGGGACTAGACTGGCCGTGGAATGTGTTTGTTTAATATGCGCCGCTCCAACAGAAACCATGTTCTACAAAATAACCACGCGTGTGCTGTGCGAGAACTGTGCGTGGACTGTGCTCAATTTGCGCCGGGCCTTACCGGCGCACTCACCCAGATTCGAAATTAAACCAATGTACTTATTGCTATTATCTAAAGCTATTGTTAGTGGAACCAATATATTGTGTGATTATATTTTAATATGTTTTTTTTTTACAGTGATACCTCACAAGAGTCCCAACTGCTCCCGTCTGGAGCCAGTGGGACTATGGCATCCCCAATTGGGGTATGTTGTGAGCCTGAAGGTAGTGAGGAGGGAAAGGAGATAGGGAAGTGGAAGGTGGGGAAGTACCTGGCTATTCAGATCTGGTCACCAAACACGGCTAATGCCATTTCAAGTAACGTTTCAATTCTGAATGGTGGTCTTACACCAAGGCGATACTGAGAGTATCTTCCACTCTGGAACGCGTCGCAAATATATTATATATTATTTTAAATGAATAAATTGTGAAATAACACAAATTAATCAAATAAAAATTATTTGCAACGCCGGGATTCGATCCCGCGACCTTCGGAGTGCGAGTCAAGAGCCTTACCGCTGGACTACGCCAGCCGTAATTTTTTTTTTAGTTTACATTAGGCATTATATTAAATAATTGTATGTTATTTTAAAGTTTAAAACTACTATTATGTAATGATAGTATTTTTCTTACTTTTGTACTCTATTATATGTTTTTTTATAAAAGGCAGTATAGCCGTTTATGTATTTAAAATAAAAAATAAAATAAAAAATAAACTGTAAACTGGAAGTAAAATGTAACTGTACGGTCGGCAGAGTGGACTAAATAGCCCATTACAACACATTGTTAGATAATGTCCCAAGTGACTGGATTTAGATCCCGACCACGACAGGTTTATTTTAGCCACTGTCCCACCTGGCCTCACTTGGCCCCAGGGTCGCAGACTGTAGGTGAAGGACAATCTGTTTTGGATTTCACGCTCCAATAGCTCGATGCTGAACACAGGCGGAAACAAACCTAGAGGAAAGGTCTGCGAGACAATTTATGTATACATATAATCACAAATTAACCCCTGGAATACCAAGCTAAAGGTGACCGGACAACTGAATGGGTTCCGCGCGTTTTCATCCCGCGACAATATATCCCCGACAAAATATCCCCCAACGAAATATCTACTTAAACTTTACCTAACCTAATCTAACCTTACCTAACCTAACCTTACCTTACTTAACCTAACCTAACCTAACAAAAAATGGGACAAAAATAATACAGACATCCTGTGAAGTCAATAAATTATTGTTAACTGTATTATTTTTGTCCCATTTTACTATTTTTGAACAATAATTTATTTTCTTTACAGTATATCTGTATTATTTTAGTCCCATTTTACTTTATTTGAACAATAATTTATTGTCCTTAAAGGATGTCTTTATTATTTTTGTCCCAATTTACTATTTTTAAACAATAATTTATTGTCCTTACAGGATGTCTTTATTATTTTTGTCCCAATTTACTATTTTTGAACAATAATTTATTGTCCTTACAGGATGTCTGTATTATTTTTGTCCCAATTTACTATTTTTGAACAATAATTTATTGTCGTTACAGGATGTCAGTGTTATTTTTGTCCCATTTTACTATTTTTGAACAATAAATTATTTTCCTTACAGGATGTCTGTATTATTTTTGTCCCATTTTACTATTTTTTAACAATAAATTATTGTCCTTACAGGATGTCTTTATTATTTTTGTCCCAATTTACTATTTTTGAACAATAAATTATTGTCCTTACACTATGTCTTTATTATTTATGTCCCAATTTACTATTTTTGAACAATAATTTATTGTCCTTACAGGATGTCTGTATTATTTTTGTCCCATTTTACTATTTTTGAACAATAATTTATTGTCCTTACAGGATGTCCATATTATTGTCCCGTTATATTTTGTCGCGGGAAGAAAACTCGCTTTATCAACTTAACGAAATAATCTCCTCTGAAAAGACATTAAAAGTAGAATTTTTAAAAATAAAAAATTTGGTAAGCTTACGTTAGATTAGGTTATGAGATTTTTTTTATAGCTTTTAATGACTTTTCGAAGAAGTGTTGACTTGACTTGATTCTGATTTTAGATTCAAGCTAAAATTCCGCCATGCGCCGGTTAACACTATTTGCATACTTGTTTTTTTTGTAAATTTTTCCCTCGTACTAATTTATTTTCTTAAAGGAAAACAATCACTTTGTTTGTAACCACGATTTATTGATTTAATTTTTATTTACCGACCGGTTTCGCTTAATACAAGCATCATCAGGGTATAAATTAAACTAATGAAAAAATACATTGTGTGAGCTTATATATACATACAGACAGAGACAAAACATGATATAAAGTAAGAGTGAGAGATTGTAATTAACATCCTACATAGTGATAGAGAGAAAGAGACGGGTATATCTAATGAATAATTACATTATATCTACCGGGACAAAACGTCATTTAAACAGGTGATTAAGAAATAAAGTGGCTACGGGTTTTTTTAGTTTATGGGAAATATTCCTAATATCGGACTGTTGGACACATTTAACTGATTATTAAGGATTTGGGTTTTTGTTTTAACGGCTTTCTTTATTTCGAGTGCTTCTAAATTATTAAGCCTGTTACCATGACTATTTCTGTGTAAAATCTTAACACCGGTGTTTTGATTGAAGGTATGATCTTTATCAATAAGGTGATTAGCGAATTCCGAAAATCCATTATTATTTAAGCATCTAAGATGCTCTTTGATTCTAATATTGACATTACGCGTCGTTTTACCTACATAAAATGATGAACAATCATTACAATCTAATTTATATATTCCGGAATGACTTAGTTTTTCGTCCTTATCTTTCGAATTAATTAAAAACTTTCCTAAATTATTGTTTGTGTAAAATGCCGTTCTTATTTCGGGAGGTAGATTTTTTACACTGCAGGAAGAGAACTGATTAATGAATAAAATACGACGCCATTGGTAACAAAGATTATTATTATTATTTATATTATTATGATTAGTAAATAAGAAATTCTTAGTGGCTATTTGTTTTTGTTTTTTATTTAAAATTGTATCAATGAGTTCGGCATTATAACCATTATTAACCGCGATTTTTTTAATTATTGCTAGTTCGTTGGAGAAATTAGTATTAGATAACGGTATTGTGACCAAACGATGAACCATTGAATGAAACGCGGAGTGTTTATGTGAAACAGGATGATTGGATGTGTTATGGATAACGACGTCGGTGTAGGTAGGCTTGCGAAAGATGTTAAAATTTATTTTATTATTTACGATAGATAAGGTGAGATCTAAAAAATTTAAAGTTGAATTAGTTCCTATCTCTAATGTGAATTTAATGTTTTGATGGTATGAATTTATAAGGATGAGGAAGGCATTTAATTGACGTTGAGTCCCTGTCCAAATACAGAACACGTCATCGACGTATCTACGCCATAGTAAGACGTAAAACTAAGTCATTCCGGAATATATAAATTAGATTGTAATGATTGTTCATCATTTTATGTAGGTAAAACGACGCGTAATGTCAATATTAGAATCAAAGAGCATCTTAGATGCTTAAATAATAATGGATTTTCGGAATTCGCTAATCACCTTATTGATAAAGATCATACCTTCAATCAAAACACCGGTGTTAAGATTTTACACAGAAATAGTCATGGTAACAGGCTTAATAATTTAGAAGCACTCGAAATAAAGAAAGCCGTTAAAACAAAAACCCAAATCCTTAATAATCAGTTAAATGTGTCCAACAGTCCGATATTAGGAATATTTCCCATAAACTAAAAAAACCCGTAGCCACTTTATTTCTTAATCACCTGTTTAAATGACGTTTTGTCCCGGTAGATATAATGTAATTATTCATTAGATATACCCGTCTCTTTCTCTCTATCACTATGTAGGATGTTAATTACAATCTCTCACTCTTACTTTATATCATGTTTTGTCTCTGTCTGTATGTATATATAAGCTCACACAATGTATTTTTTCATTAGTTTAATTTATACCCTGATGATGCTTGTATTAAGCGAAACCGGTCGGTAAATAAAAATTAAATCAATAAATCGTGGTTACAAACAAAGTGATTGTTTTCCTTTAATTAATATGTCAAACCACAAAGTGACTGCTTTCTACCAAAAAATAAAAAAAATAATTTATTTTCTCTTATATATAAAAAATCTCGTGTCACCGTTTTAGTAGTCGCACTCCTCCGAAACGACTTGACCGATTTTTATGAAATTTTTTATGTATATTTGGTAGGTATGAGAATAGGTTTTAAAGTATATTTCAAACCAGTAGGTGATTAGGGTGTCCCTATAAAAAAAAAAACTACTTTTTTGACATTTTTTTATTTTATTTTTATTTGGCATCAAAAAATACCTATAACTTTAACTCTCCTACCCCCCTTCCCATTTTTTATCGTGATTTTAGTATTTTTGTACGAACAAATTTAATCGCCTTTCGTATTTCAAACAGAACGATATTGTTTATGTTGTTGAATGACAGGTGGCGCTACGGCCGCCTCATCGAACTTTCATCCACACATGCGCAAGACATTCACGAGAAGCGTCGCGTCATTTCGATATTTTATTCGGCATCATGTTCTCGCGTGGGCAAACCATCGAGCTTATTTTGTTACGGATTTACTTACTTGATGTATATATTTGCTCGAGCGTAATGCTGAAAGGAACATGATATTGCAATCTCGTAATATTAGAAATGAAAATCGATATGACATGTAACAAAGGTATGGTTTATTGTAAATGTGAATTTTACAAAAATTCACGAGTCTACCTAAAATTTACGACTCTACTTTGACTTCAGGGCATGGTTTCCGAGCTCGAAGAGTTCTTTAATTTCAATATAATCTAAAATTACTATCGGCAAAGTTAACACATGTCAAGATTTCTCAGAAGTAATATTGTTATTGACTTACTGGTTAAAAAAATGGGCGCCATACTCCTGCTAAACAGTGTAATATTTATCCAAACTGTTTTATCTAAAACCACGGTGATGGTCGTCGGCTTCGCATCTCGAGAAGTCACCAGCCTGCTCCTCAACGAGGAATTCGATCCGCTCTCGGTCAATCAAATCTCGGAACTGACATTTTAAATCTTGTCTCTGGTTGCGCTCAAAGCCCATTGTGTCACGTCTTCAGAGACTTCCCGTGACCAATGTTTTACTGCGTTACAATTTGTGTTGGCTAAAGACTGACTGACAAAAAATATCGTAAACTCAATTGCTCTTCGAAATTCATATTGATTTTCTTTATTTCATTTTCCTACTTTAGTTAGTTTTTTTTTTGTTTTAATCGGCGGTCATCGTCTACAGCGCTCCATTTCTCTTTCTGTCATAGATCCCATACCCACACACTTACAATACATCGGTTATTTTTTTTTACATGAGCTCCACACAGGAGGCCCTGAGGAAAATAATTTCCCTCAGGGCCTATGTCATCTTTGGGGATGCTGTGTGGAGGGTTTTTTTTAAGGAAAGAAAGGAGAGGAGAGTTTTGGGAAGGAAAAGGGTTTAAAGGGTGGGCAGGAAACTGGGGTTCAGTGTGTCCTGGTCATCCGCCTCCAAGACCTAGACAAACCTCACCCCATGAACCCGGGCACGCCTGCTAAATCACCAAACGTAGCGAACCACTTGGGGTGACCTATGGCAGAGGTGTTGGTTATCCAATAAAGGTTCCCGGGGCGGCGGTACCCATTCCCGCCTCCCAAATTATTTAAAAACCATTGAAATAACTTCAGAAAAACGTTTTACGGGTCAGCTAGTATATGTACACAATTTAAACAAATGTATTTTATGTATTGTTTTTGTGTTTAATTCGTAGAATTCCATTATTATTTTTTTTAAATAATGTAAATAATTTTTTTTAACATTGGCTCCACGCAGGAGGCCCTGAGGAAAAACATTTCCCTCAGGGCCTATGTTATCTTTGGGGATGCTGTGTGGAGTTTTTATTAGGGAAAGGAAATAGAGGAAGTTCTGGGAAGGAAAAAAAGTATGAGGGTTGGATAGGAATCTGGGGTCAATTTGTCTAGGAATGATGGACGTACGAATTCATCCCTCCTACTGCGATGTTAGGTGATGGGTCGAGAGAGTACGGCTGGAGAGGTCTAGATTAGTCTCTCTCAACAAAACTCTCCCGATCCAACCCGCTATGCAGTAGATGGGCAAACGCATTGGTTGCCAGCACCCAGTAAACCTCACCCCATGAAGCCAGGCATCCTTGCTAAGTCAATAAACGTAGCGATTGGGGTGACGCATAGCAGGGGTGTTGGTTATCCAATAAATGGTTCCGGGGCGGCGGTAGTTACACCCGCCTCCCAAATTTAATAATATTATTATTAAGTTCTGCGACGAGTATTTTAGTGTTTTTAAAATTATTGTGACAGCTGTTTCGGCGTCCAAAGCCATTTTAAAACTGTGATTAGGTCACATTGAGCCAATGGCAGCATTAGTTTCCATTCAAATCTATTCGGAAGACATTTATAATATTCTTCTTTATTCTACGATCACGATAATTGTTTTGGCCGTCGGAATCTTAACCAACAATAATTCTTATGTGATGTTCTTACCTTCATAAAGCCAATCTGGCACGCCATTGTACACCACGCCCGGCACCGCCGTGGCAGTAACGCGGTAGCCCGTGGAGGAGCGTGGCGCAGGCCTGAAGTAGATGTCGTAGTCCAGCACTGTGACCAGGCCATGACCACGTGGCGTCCAGCGCGCCAGCGACAAGTAGGGAGGCCGCTCATCGTCCGGCAGCGCAGTCAGCGGGAACGTCTCGCTGCAAGGACGGATAAAGGTTAACATCACGGCAGTGAGGGTCAGTCAGGTGAAGGTTAACAACACGGGTATGGGTCAGGCAGGTAAAGGTTAATAACATGACAGTTGTAATCGGGGAGTTAAAGGTTAACAACACGGCAGTGAGTGTCGGTCAGGTGAAGGTTAACAAGATGGTAGTGAGAGTCGGGCAGGTGAAGTCCAACTACATGGCCGCGAGGGTCGGTCGGGTGAAGGTTAACAACACGGAAGTGAGGGTCGGTCAGATTAAGGTTAACAACATGGTTGTGAGAGTGGGTCAGGTGAAGTTCAACAACACGGTCATAAGGATCAGGCAGCTGAAGGTTAATAACATGACAGTTAAAATCGGGTTAAAGGTTAACAACACGGCAGTGAGGGCCTGTCAGGTAAAGGTTAACATCATGGCCGTGAGGGTCAGGCAGGTGAAGGTTAACAACACGGTAGTGAGGGTCGGTCAGGTGATGTTCAACAACATGGTAGTGAAGGTCGGGCAGGTGAAGTTCAACAACACGGCCGTGAAGGTCACACAGGTGAATGTGAATAACACGACAGTTATAGTCAGGCAGGTGAAGGTTAACAACACGGCAGTGAGGGTCGGTCAGGTGATGTTCAACAACATGGTAGTGAGAGTCGGGCAGGTGAAGTTCAACAACACGGCCGTGAGGGTCATACAGGTGAATGTGAATAACACGACAGTTGTAATCAGGCAGGTGAAGGTTAACAACATGGCAGTGAGGGTCGGTCAGGTGATGTTCAACAACATGGTAGTGAGGGTCGGGCAGGTGAAGTTCAACAACACGGCCGTGAGGGTCATACAGGTGAATGTGAATAACACGACAGTTGTAGTCAGGCAGGTGAAGGTTAACAACACGGCAGCGAGGGTCGGTCAGGCGATGTTCAACAACATGGTAGTGAGGGTCGGGCAGGTGAAGTTCAACAACACGGCCGTGAGGGTCATACAGGTGAATGTGAATAACAGGACAGTTGTGGTCAGGCAGGTGAAGGTTAACAACACGGTAGAGAGGGTTGGGCAGGTAGAGGTTAAAAACACGGCAGTGAGGTTCGGTTAGGTGAAGATTACCAACACGGCAGTGAAGATTGGACGGTTAAAGATTAACAACGTGCCAATAAGCGTCGGCAATTTCAAGTTGAACATCATAATTTGGGAGGCGGGTATGGGTACCGCGGCCCCGGGAACATTTATTGGATAACCAACACCTCTGCTAAAAACGACGTGATACGCTACGCGTGGTTAGGTTTGTCCGGGTCTTGACGGTGGATGCATCTGTCCACTCAATGCGTGGTTGGCCGGATCGGAAGAACTGGTTGAAGGCAGTGGCGGCTAGTGACTTTTGGGTGTGCTAGGGTGCTATTACTAAAAAAATGGCATTATGGATGTTGTAAGCGAAAAAAAAATTTTTGTTTTCAAAAATCGGTTTTTGCATGAAGATTTTTCAGGAAATACGTGCGGCGCACGGCCAAACTGAAACCTCCTGAAATTTTTCATTCAAAAATATATAAAAAAAATTCGGCTATAACAACATCAAAAATGCCATTTTTTGTAATATCAGCACTCTATCCGCTGCCTCAACTTGAGGGATACCTTTTGACCTCTCCAGCAAGACTTTTTCGAAACATCGCCTTGCATCGCAGTGGGAGGTATGGATTCTGACACTGACCCTGACTGACACTGACAAAAGGACATGACCGCCTCTCTCCCACGCCCAAAATAACACAAACAGACACGTATGTACATATATAGCCGCCGGTTGCTAGTGCTGATGATTGCTGATGTTGATTAAAAAAAAGAAATTTTAGTAAGGATTTTAGATAACAATTTTTCCCTGCCGATGAAACACAAGACCTCTAATAAGTCAATAACCAGTCCTCTAACAATAGCCAGGTAATATTTTACATACCCACATGAGGTAAAAATTGCCGCTCTAATTATACTTCTTATAAAGAACAGTAATTTTAAATTCAGTAATTTCCTGGACAAATGTATGTAAAAAAGTTGCCGAAGGAATCGACCGGATTAAAAATTGGCTGGACAATAACCTGCTAACACTAAATATTGACAAAACAAAGTACATGACATTTAGTATAGATTAGGGTTGCCATCTACAAACTTTGAAATCCAGGATTTGAAGGTAGAAACATCAGGACATTTCGGTTTTAAGCCAGGACTATATATGTAATACCTTAGAGCAGTACCTAATTGTTTTAGTTATATTGCACTGAAAACAGTGTCAATGAAACAACTAATAGAAATCACAATTTTTATTAAAGTGTTCAACTAACATTTAGCTGCCAAATTAGCAAATCAAATGGAGGAATGATGTTTTTAATTATAATATAATAAAGTCTAAGTAAGTAATGCAACAGGACGAATTCTTGGGTCTTATTTTATTTTATTATTATTTAGTGTTTTATTATTTATTTTGATTGCATTTTTCAACTCCACAGTTGTCCTTCAAGATTTGTGGTTGAGTTAACAATTATACAATGTTTCACAGTTCATATTCATGTAACATGTTGTAGATAATTTTGATTATTGCAGCAGTACGTTGTTGCGGTTACTGGAAGTAACCGATTTCTCTCTTTTGACCACAACCTTTAAAAAAACCTCGACCTTCACACACGTGGCGCGAGCCCAGTGACAAAACGATTGGAACGAGTAGTGGCGCGCGAATTTTAAAACATAGGTCCTTAACAGGACTCTTTAAAAACTCAGGACGATGCTTAAAAACTATCCAGGACACCCCAAAAAGCAGGACATGTCCTGGGAAATTAGGACGGTTGGCAACCCTAGTATAGATCCCAGACTTCAACCGCGACTTAATGAAAACTTAACCATACATGACTACACATCTAAAGAAAACTGCCGGTGCAACCCGCTAACGTGGACTGAGATAATAAAATACTTAGGAATTTACGTTGACAACTATTTTAGGTGGACAGAACAAATAAATATAACAGCGGGTAAAATCAGAAAACTTATATATTTTTTAAGAACCTACGAAACATAATGCCAGTGAAGGCTTTAAAAGCTATATACTACGCTTTACTACGTATGGACAAAGACATTATCAAAATAAAGCAGAGTGGAAGATACTCTCAGTATCGCCCTGGTGTAAGACCACCATTCAGAATTGAAGCGTTGCTTGAAATGGCATTAGCCGTGTTTGGTGACCAGATCTGAATAGCCAGGTACTTCCCCACCTTCCTCTTCCCTATCTCTATATTTTTAAATTACCTGCGTGGCAACTTTCCCTTATTCCTGTCCTCCCCTTACCCGTCCCAACCCAAATACCTGTTTCGCACCCTATTTTATTTACAGTTACAATCGCATTTATTTTATTGCTGGGTTTTTATATTTAGGTTTATCACTTGTTGAATCTACACCTGTATTATATATATATATTTTTTTTTTAATTGCTGCTTTGTCGTGTTTTTTTTTTCTTTTCTTAAATATTCTCATTTACATTCAGTTACTTTTATGTTTCTAAATACCTATCTGTGAACATTAATAATTGGTCTTTTTTTGTTATCCTCTTATGTATATTATGTTATTAAGACTGTTTATGTTCCTTAAATAAATAAATAAATAAATCTCCTTCCGCTCCCCACTACCTTCAGCCTCACAACATACCCCAATTGGGGATGCCATAGTCCCACTGGCTTCAGACGGGAGCAGTTGGGGACTCTTGTGCGGTATTCATGTAAAAAAAAAAAATCTGGCTCAAATTTTAAAAATTTTATTGAAAAAGATGTTAAAGATATGACAAAAAATGGAAATCTAAAATACAAAATTCATAGATAGATAACAAAGGCATAGCATACCGCGGGCAGATAACTTGAACAATACAAGAACACACTCAACGCCTGTATTTTTTCTCTTTTCCTCTCAATTATTTTTATGTCTCTAATTTGCTTCTTTCATATTTTTCTATTTTTCTTATCTCTTTTCTTTTTCATTTCATCATATTTTTCTGTTTTCTTTCTTTTATTCTACTTATCTATTTAAATTTTTAAAAAAATGTCTTATTTTTCTTCCAAGATTAAGATATCAAAATTAGTGTAAATTCCTACCACCTCGGAAGAGGCTCACCGAGTGAGATGGTATATAAAAAAATATATGTATATTATATTTTGTATATATTATAATATCTTGGTTAATAAATAATAAAAAAAGATACCCTCTTGAAGTCATATAAGAATCTAGTGAATCAAAAAAAAGGATGCCACAGATTCCTACCCCTCTCCACATATCTTTTCCTGTCCTCTAAAAATATTATCATAAGGGTAATTATTATCTTGTGGAGAGCATTAAAAAAATAGATAATAATATAAAAAAAGGAAGATAGTGTGTAAGTTTTTCCCAACAAACTAACAGCCAATCTCTCGAAATAGATATTCCCAGTAAGTGGACCTTTTACAAGGAATGACGTCTTTGGAGTTTACATTAAATTTAATTAGGTGACCTTCTTCAGCGAACCCTTTTTTATCCACCTCTCCTTTGTTTGGGATTCAATATTCCCAGATCAACAGGTCACCTTTCTTTTTCAGTCCACACGTCGCTCGACGAAAACTAGACGGCCATAACTCAAAAATAGGATGTTTTGAGTGGGTCTAGGTAAATTGACCGAAACGCTAGTTTTTCGATTTGATGTATGTATGTATACAGTAAGAACAAGAGTATTTTATTAAAGGATGGACAAAATCAACTTACCTTTTTTTTAACATTAACTCCACACAGGAGGCCCTGAGGAAAATAATTTCCCTCAGGGCCTATGTCATCTGGGATGCTGTGTGGAGGGTCTTTTTGAGGAGAGGAAGGAATGAACATTGGTCTTGAAGAGACCCATGTTGTAGGAAGGAGGAAACACAGAGGCCGGCAAATCATTCCACAGCCGAGCTGTTGAACACAAGAACGAGTCAAAGAAACGACCCGTTCTCATGTGACAAATGTCAACTGTGTACAAATGTTGGGCACGCGTTTGGCGTGTTTCCCGACTATGCACCGGTGCCGAAGGGATCAATGATGCTAGTTCCTCGGAGCATCTTCCATTGTAATACCGGTAGAACAATGATAGCATTCCCACCCGACGCCTGTAATCTAAAGATTGCAATCCGTCTGTTAAGATGGGAGAATCTATCAAACGGACCGCCCGTTTCTGCACAGAGTATTTTTCAGGTATTTTGGAGCTTCAGACCAGAGGTGGCTGCCAAATTCAACCGTGGGGCGCACTTGCGATTTGTACAGGGTTAGCAGTTGTGTACTATTAAAGTATCTGCGGCCCTGTTCAGTACGCCCAGTTTTTGGGAGGCTAACTTTACTCTGGCTTCGATGGAGCCCCCATACCTGAGCTGGTCACTTAGGGTTACACCAAGCATATCAATGGAGGGCCTGTTCGGAAGATTGCTTCCGTTGAAAGAGACTAGATTTTCATTGCGATCCCTTTTAGACGTAATCAGACAAGATTGGGTCTTTGAAACATTAAATTCAACGAGATTATTTTTACCCCAAGAGAAAACACTCTCGAGGTAACCGTCCATTCTTTGCTTCAAAGCCTTACGAGCTGTTGGAGTTTGTGAGCCCTTTGGGGGCTTGTCAAACAAAAAGCTATCATGAACTGTACTGTCATCCGCGTAACAATGAATTGGTGCACAAGACAAAAGGTCGTTGATGTGCAACAAAAACAGAGTCGGAGACAGAACCGATCCCTGCGGGACGCCAGCATTTATCGAGTGAGAGGAAGAGGTGAAACCATCGACTACCGTCTGAATCAACCTCAACCTCTACCTAACCTAACCTAACAGTATCTCGTTAGTCATAAGCAAGTGCAATATATATTTTAAAAGTTGATCAACAAATTCGAAAAATATGTCTTTCGGCCAATTGCTGTTCGAAAAATTAATGTTTCGATAAACTAAAAATCGAACAGCTGATTTTGAAAAATTGAATTCGATAAACATGTCTGTTCCCGTTTTAAGTGCTGCGTGGTGCGCCCCGTCCTTTTACCGATTTGGACAATAATAATTTAAGTCATCATATAATTGACTTTTTTTAATGTGAATACCTCACAAAAGTCCCAGCTGCTCCCGTCTAGATCCAGTGAGAATATGGCATCCAGTACCGAATTATCCCTAAGGCAGAGTAGGCAACTGCCCAGGGGCCCCGCATCGGCTAGGGGCCCCGCATCGGCCAGGGGCCCCGCGTCCAGGGAAAAAATGACTTGCTTCAATTAGTGAGCAACGAAGTTTCGGAAAAAGTCAGCTTTAAAGATGTTTTTATTTATTTTTTATTAGGTAATTTTTATATCTGAAGTTATTGAAGGTGCCGTCTATGGTTTATATTGGCATCTGTTTCATTTTATTTCTAATTATACATACATATGTTTTTAAAATATAAATGTTGTACAAGCTTCAGTATGCACACCTACCTTCTGCTTGGGAAAATAAAAGTGATGGCCGGTCGCTTGAAACGTTTGCTCCGATTTACTTGAAATTTTGACCCAGTACTCAATGTACCTACTGACATGTTTTACATCAAAAGTTTTAAAACCTTAACCCCCCCCCTCCCCCTCCCCATTAAAGCCTTTTAAGGATTTGATCAAGGGAACAAGAAGGCGTACGGGAGCCCCTTCACCCCCCCCCTCCTGTTATTCCACCATTGGTAAAGGGGCCCCGAGACGTGCATTGCCTAGGGGCCCCGACATGGTTAATCCGGCCACGATGGCATCCCCAAATGGGGCATATTGTGAGGCTGAAGGTACTGGTGACGGAAGGAGATGGATGGAGAGTTACAGGCTATTCAGATCTGGTCACCAAACACGGATAACGCCATTTCAAGCAACGTTTCAATTCTGAATGGTGGTCTTTCACCAGGGTTGAAATATACTAATATATAACAAATTTATAAAGTGATGGGTATACCTCAACCAGATACGGCCCGTCATGCAAACAAATGTTTTTTAAGCCGTAATATTTTTAAACGTCACTATTGAGATATTTTTTTGACTTAAGATGTATAGTTTCGGATGTGAGACATATATCGTGATAACATATTTTCTTCTTTTACAAAAGAGTAAGGAATTTTATATATTTACTTTAGATCTCTAGAGGTACAAGCACTCTGTCTATCCAATATTTGAATATAGGCAATTAATTGTTAACTTCTTTGTCTAGTTTGAACTATCTTTGACCGTGGATATTTTATGTGCGCCAAAACTATGTATGCAGTGTTTGCAAGTAGTTATTTTGGAAACAAAAAAAAACTTTTATAGCCCGGAAAAATGTTGTAACCTACAATATTCTTGTTCCAATAAAAATCAGTAATGTTTCATAACACTTAATACATTAAACAAAGTCGGGTTAGTTACACCATTTATAACTCGAGAACGGCTTGACCGATTTTTACGATCTTTTATTTGTTGGATTTGTCTCCGCCCCGAATAGCAGAATAGCTATTAAAGCATCGGAAATATTCACAAAAAAAATTATTAAAAAAATTATTTTCCTCATACATTTTGTATGGAACGAATTCTCATATTTTGAAAAAGCTGCAGGAATATAGTGGTAAGTTTAATATCGAATAGTGAGTGAATTCCAAAAATAATTAAACTTTTTTGTTTTTGTTTTTAAGAAAGACATTCCCGGGTTACGAAAAACCCAACAATGTTTGAAAATCTTCTACTACCACCTCAGTAAGCCGAAAATGTTGCTTGTGTTGGGATGGAGGATTTAGCCAGCCGAGGAATCGAACACGCGACGCTCGGGTGGGACCCAAGCGCTGTGCCCACTCAACCACTGACCGGTCATATTTTACGACCATTTTCTAAAGCACTTAATTTCTTATTATTTTTTTTAAATTTATAAACTAACGTTTAGACAAGATTTTTATGCATAGCACAAAGGGTAAAAATTATTAGCAGTAATTGTTGAATGAAACACTAGTATATATTGAATTATTTGGCGGGTATTTGATAAGCCGCCATAGCTCAGTGGTCAAGAGCAGCTGACCGGCAATCAGAAGGACACAAGTTCAAGTCCCGTTGGCGGCAAGTATCTTTTCTCGGAAGATTTTTCAATGTAGATGAGTATTTCAGGCTAATAGTTATTGTTACCCTTTGTGCTATGCATAAAAATCTTGTCTTAACGTTAGTTTATAAATTAAAAAAAAATATATATACATATTTGACAAGTTTAAGTATTTCCCCAATAAATGTAGACATAATTTGTCTCGACGCCACCTAGCTAGGGATTTAACACTAACAGTGTCTCTCTCGCAAAAATAAAGTTGGTTGTTTTCAGGTGGAAAAAATATAATAAGCAGTAATTGTTGAATGATACACTAGTATATATTGAATTATTTGGCGGGTATTTGATAAGCCACCATAGCTCAGTGGTCAAGAGCAGGTGACCGGCAATCAGAAAGACACGGGTTCAAGTCCCGTTGGCGGCAAGTATCTTTTCTCGGAAGATTTTTCAATGTAGATGAGTATTTCAGGCTAATAATTATTGCTTATAATAATTGTTACACTTAATTTCTTACATTATAAATATAACAGTAACCCAAAAGTGGTTTGTAAGTAGAAGATTTTGAAAATTAAAGCAGTTTTTATAGGCCTGATACTTTATTATTTTCTGGGCTTAAAAAAATACTCGATTATATCAAATGCCAAAATTATAGCACCTGACAAATTTGTAAGCGATCAAATTTTGAAATAAAAAACATATGATTTTGTATTATTTCGTAGTGCTTTAGTTTAGCCGAAACAATCTCTCATTACATTCAACTAGCAAAGGTAAAAAATAAAAACATTTTGCCAAAATCCCCGTATCGCATGGCGGATTACAAACGCAGGTATTTGGTGCAAAAAAGGCTGTTTGCTGTTTGGTATTCAGGAACGAATTTTCCCCGGCACGGCGGCCGAATAATAACAATTCCAAATTTCCCTCCTGTTGGAAAATTCATGATATAAAAAGCATCGGGCATTATGCCGGGCGATACACATAAGAATATCAAATGAATTCTAGAGGAAAACACGTTCGGTAAACATTATATCTTATTCACGACTTTGAAATTCGCGGTTCCGCGCGTCTTCATGCCGCGACAAAACATCCTTCGACAAAATATCACCGGAAAAATATCCTACGGACAAAACATCCCCCAACAAAAATCTTCTAAAACCTAACATAACCTAACCTAACCCAACCTAATTTAACTTAACCTAACAAAAAATGGGACAAGAATGACACAGACATTCTGTAAAGAAAATAAATTATTTTTCAAAAATAGTAAAATGGGACAAAAATAATACAGACATCCTAAAAAGACAATAAATATTATAATTTAAAATTTTACTCATAAAGTTAAAAATTAAAAATAAATGTTCATAACTAGTAAAATGGGACAAAAATAATACAGACATCCCGAAAAGGCAATTAATATTAAAATTTGAGATTTTACTCATAAAGTTGAAAATTAAAACTAAATGTTCATAAAATGGTAAAATGGGACAAAAATAATACAGACATCCTGTAAAGACAATGAATTATTCTTCAAAAATAGTAAAATGGGACCAAAATAATACAGACATCCTGTAAAGAAAATAAATTATTCATCAAAAAATGGTAAAATGGGACAAAAATAATACAGACATCCTGTAATGACAATGAATTATTCTTCAAATAGTAAAATGGGACAAACATAATACAGACATCCTGTAAAGACAATAAATTATTCTTTAAATAGTAAAATGGGACAAAATTGTACAGACATTCTGTAAAGACAATAAATTATTGTTTAAATATAGTAAAATGGGAAAAATACAGAATATTAATAATCCCCCCATACACACAAGCCCTGCTTATTTATGGGGGGTAAATCAAATACATATAGATATTACTTATGTAATTAATTATTGTATAAAATTTATTCTAATTTATGTACCTTTTTGTAAATAAAAAAAATGAAAAAATAGACTTCCTGTAAATATTTATTTATTTATACTGGGTTTTACAGATGTTTACACTTACGTGAGAACTATCCAGTTATAAAACTCAGTTATATGTAGAGACAATAAATTATTCTCAAAATAGTAAAATGGGACAAAAATAATACAGACATCCTGTAAAGACAAATAATTGTTCAAAAATAGTTATAAGAAAAGCGTAGTGGAGATTGTCGGGGGATAAAAACGCTCGTTACCGAAATTTGCAAGGTTCGCGCCTAGCACGGATGTAGATTTAAAAAATGTTATTCTAAGTCTGAAGGGTGTGGAGAGGGGATAGAGACGGGGAAGAAGAAGGTTAGAAAGTGTCTGCATATCCAGATCCAGTTATCAAATACGTCTAATGTCAACGGTTAGTAGCTGAGTTGCTATCGGGTTTGGATTCCACCCAGATGTCATGTTCGATTCCTCGATAGGTTAAATCCTCCATCATAACAAAAGCAATATTTTCCTTGTTATTATTATTTTATTTTATCCTGAGGAAGCTTGGTCTAAGTGAAACCGGTAGATATATAAATAATAAATTCGTGGTTAAATACAAAGTGTTGTTTTATTTTTTATAATGCAATATTTTCCGCTTATTGCGGTGGTGGTACGAGATTTTCAATATTGTCGGGTTATTCGTAACCCGGGAATGTTTGTCTATATCTATCTATATATATGCATATGTATTTAAAAATCAAAATGTGTTTGGGGTTCAGTAAGATGTCTATGTATTGCTATAGGAAATGTTTGAAACTTTCAAAATACCTTCTTTAAGCCCTCGTGAAGGTTCCTGGATTATTACAATAACATGATATTATAGGAACTGAAAAATTTTTCAACTATCCAAAAAATTCTTGCAAAACTGTCAAAAATTTGAGAATGACATTTTGCAAAACAATGATTGTAAAGTCAAGATTCAATTTTCAAAAGTCTTTATTAATAAATTAATTTGAAGCACTTAGGTACATAATAATTTAAAAAAAAAAATTACAGATCTTTTAAATGGGCACCTACGTTAGGTACCAAATTTGATTGATTGTTCTTATAATTATAAAAAAAATGTAATAGGTGGCACGCGTGCTGTTGGACGTTGGCGGGACGGGGGAACGGGAGAGGGTAGAGGTAAGGCGGGGAAGGTGGAAGGGTAAAGCAGGAAGGGGGACGCACGGGAAAGGACATGCAGGGAGAAACAATTTATTTATTTGAATGTGGCATTGCAACTCATGACGGGAACCAGCTAGTTTTTATGTAAAAGAAAAAAATCAAGAAACGTTTTTATTTCAGAGTGATATGATGGCGTAGGATGAACCTAACCCAACCTGTAACGAAACGAATGTACGCTTTTATATATCAATTTGGGAGGCGGGCATGGGCACCGCCGTCCCGGGAACTATTTATTATTTATTGGATTATTAACACCTCTGCCATAGATAATTCCAAGTGGTTCCGATTTAGCAGGCGTGCTGGATTCATGGGGGTAAGGATTGTTTGGAGTTCGCAAGTGCGCCTACTCACTAACTGTGTGGCAGGCCGGATCGGGAGAGACTGCTTGAATCCTACCCATACCCATCGCCTTGCACCGCAGTTAGAGGCATGAATTCATATATATCGGTTATCCAAGAAGTAAAGACCGTTCCTTATTTTCGGCGAAATCGACATTTTTCTCAAAATAAAGCGGCAGTAGCCTCTATCTCAGATTAAAAAATGAACGGTGATCCGGCTTGGTAGCTGCTTCAGTGCAATCTTTGCGTCCGCTTACGATGGACACTCCGCTATTGAATCCCGCCGCCTGTGAGGTGCACTCAATTGTTCGCTTTCTAGACTAGGAGTCCGCCCTGTTGAAATTCGTAAGATCCCAATTTTGAACCTTTGTCAGTGCCACATAAACGATTTTGAGGAAAAAATGGCGTTTGCAAATTGCGTGCTCGTTGGGTTCCCAAAATGCTGTGGAAATCGCTCGGGTCTCTTCGAACCGTTTTTCCAACCAAGGCGAGGCTTTTTTGGGTTGAAACATGTGTTCACCACCTAATACCAGAATCAAAAAGACAATCAATGACATGTTTTGCATCTTTTCCTTCACCTGAAGCAATATTTGGCGGGAAAACCCTTGGAGACTGACTAGGAGGCGGAGGAAGAGGTGATAGCATATGGAGTTCTGCGATTCATTATTAACTGGGCTTCATTCTTCGCGTCACAAAACCATTCAATAAACATTTTACACTTGAACTACTATGTATGGCATATGTAAGATCTCACCTCGAATTTGCGTCTGTCATTTGGAATCCTCAATACCAAACTTATATTAACCGAATTGAAAACATTCCAAATTTTGTTTGAAACACCTGTCGTATCTTCGTTATTTGTTTTTGGGGTGTTATGCCGTGTTGCGCTACCTCCTTCTTTAGCCAACGTTTCGGACATCGTTGCAGTGTCCATCATCAGGGCAGATCCGGCAGATCCGGTAGATGCCGGATCTGCCGGATCTGCCCTGATGATGGACACTGCAACGATGTCCGAAACGTTGGCTAAAGAAGGAGGTAGCGCAACACGGCATAACACCCCAAAAACAAATAACGAAAATGCTTTTGGCCGTGAAAATCTTAAAACTTATCTTACCTGTCGTATCGTTTTCAAAATCATCAGTGTAACCCTATTGCTCTTTACAAAAGGAGGAAAATTTTTGATGTACTGTTTCTGTTCAAAATTGTGAACTGCCTCATTAACTCGCCAGCATTGTTAGAAAGAATTGCATTTCGTTGCCCTGAACGCAATACCAGATCGAACACCTTATTTCACATACAACATTTTTAATCGAAATATGCACAAAACTCCTTGTTCGGGCGTATCTGCCAAACTTATAATGACCTTAGAGATATTGACATTTTCCATTGTACCCTTAAATCATTTAAAATCAAACTAACCGTACAATAAACTTAAATGAAAACTATTATTTCTTGTTTATTATTTTCTTTTTAATAACTTTTTACTTAAGAGCGTTTAACCAGCCAGCGGACAAAAATCCACATTTCGTCGAAAGTTGTTCTTCCGATCGTGCAGAACGGTTACAATGAGAAAGATTAATTATTCTCCGTACCAGCTTTTTTAAATTATAACTCAACATCGAATTTATTTCAATCCAAATTAGCTTTAATTTATACCTTCATCCAAAAATGCTGAAAGGCGTGATGATAAAACTATTAAAATAGTGTACTTTTTGTAGTTATTTTTTGATTATAAGTATTTATCATTTTTCAATAATGTCTAAATTTAATAAGAATGTTAAAAAAATCTGAAATATATTAGTTTGTAAGTGCGCAAATAAATACACAAATGGACCAATTTTCGTCAAAAAACACATGTACGTACATATTTTTTAATGATTTTATTGAAACTAAAATTAAAATTCTAATACATAACTTTGCTAGATAATGTATTGATTTATTTTACTGCATGATTACATTATTTGAAATGGGTGTGGTATAATACAAAAACTTTTTTGAAAATTTAACAAATCTGCCAACGACCTATGGAATAACCTTATTATACTAAAAATTAAAAAAAAATCTAAAAATTTATTACATATGAATGCTAGATAAAAGAACAATCTTTCGAAATCCATTTATAATTTTTTGTGGAAAAGAGTCAATACGTCTAAAAACTTTTTTGAAAATGACGTATTTCAGGCTTTCTCTGGTAATGCCCTCTTAACACTACGTACTATTATTTTAAACAACTACTGGTAACTATTATTTCTGTATTGATTATTATCACCTTTTTGATATTTTTTTTTACAAATTGCTCACACTATATACCTACTATAATTGTTTAATTACCACTTGATTCATTATCACATAATTATAAACCATTAACAACTAAATATTATAAATGGAACTTAACTGGTTTAAATTATGTTCACTATTTTATTTATGTTCACTATTTTATGCTTCCTAAACAAACATAAATAAAAAAAATACAAAAAAATAAGGGAATCAAGAACCTAGTGCCACGACTCACCAAGTGCATCGATCGTAACAGGAACTATGTAGAAAAATAGTGGGGATATGTACCTAAAATGCCATATGATTTTTTTGTACATATAATTTTTTTGATTTTAAAATATTAATGCTCTTTAATTCTTAGACAACCGTTGTACATAGTCATTCGTCACTCCTGAACACATTGACCCAAGATTCCTTTCCACCTCTCAATCCCCTTTCCTTCCCAGAAGTTCTTCTTCTTTCTTTTTCTAAAAATACCCCCACACAGCATCCACAAAGATCACAGAGACCCTCAGTGCCTCCATTGGAGATAATGTGAATTATATCCCCCGTCCATGGAGATAATGTAAAACAACAAAAGATTAAAAAGTAAATATTATGTGGAATAATTTCTCAGGTAAAACTAAACATCTGCCGTATCGCGATGTATTCCGCGAGATTATTGTCGGAAAACGTGACTTAAAATAAGTTTTGTAAGTAGGTCCTTGTGTACGTGGCTTAGACGGTTAAGTTATTTCAAGCAGAACATCAAATATTCGGGTTACCTCGTATCCGAGAGGTCTGCTAAAGTTGCCTACCTTTTAACCTTCCCGTGACGATCTCGAAAACTCCGTCCGCCCGCGCTCCCAAGATGACACGCAGCCTTACCGTTTGCGCATTCGACTTATTGAAGTGAAAATTCTTAGCCCCGTTAGAGTGATTTGAAATTGGATGCAACGGAAATGACGCACTACGGCACCTGCGAAGCATCACACAGCGCTTAAGGCTCCTATTGGTTGAGATGTAAAACGAAAACGATGATAGGTCTACGCTCATTGGCCGCTTCGTTTTCTAAGGCGGCCTCTAGACGACCAATTATATTGCTCAATATTACGAATTGTGCAATATTATTCACCGTTTACGGTTAATATTGAAGATTGCTCGTGCATTGCATCGTGAAGGGTCTGTATTGCACAATATTTCTTCAATTTTTCATTTTATCAACTTGAAAACATTGAGTAGTTCGTTTATTGTGCAATATAATTGATCGTTTGGATTCTAAGCGCCTTTCAATCTTATTGAACGATAAAACATATTGTACAATGTTATTGTAGCGTCTAGGGGCCACCTTTCGGGTCGTCGGAATATAATGCGTAAAATTGCGCCTCGCCGAGCGCGTCCCGTAGAGCAGCGGTATAAAATCCAGCGGACGGAGGTTAGAATCCTACGAAATCCAAAAAAATAAACATTTTTGTTTTTGTAAATCAATATTCAATATTCAAACCACTTTAAAATAAACAGGCAAAAAAAAGTGACATCTAGCGACTTTCTAGTTTCATTTCTATCGCGTGTGAATTGCACATTCTAATTTTTTTATTCACTTCTCTGTTGCAATGTTTTGAAGTATGTTCAAATTTTTATGACTTATATTTTGTATTAATTATTTGTTTTTAAACATGAAAAAATATAACAAAAATTGTCTCAACGGGACGCGAACCGTGTAAAAACCAGTAGGCAAAATGTATGCAATTATAACGTTAAAGAGTCATTTTAACTAAATAATTTAGCTAACTTTAGTGTGCATAGCATAATAATAGTGTAAATAAAAGGAATCGTCGCATATTGGGACCAGGGCAGCAATATCGACCATCTTTAATTTGAACAGCTCGTAATAATTAAAGTTATTTTTATATTTTTTTATTAGAATACCACACAAGAGTCCCAACTGCTACCAATCGTCTGGATCCAGGGAGAATATTGCATCTCCAATTGGGTTATGTTTGAAGTTGAAGGTAGTTAGGAGGGAAAAAAGAGGAAGGTGGGGAAATTCTTTGCTATTCAGATCTCTTTACCAAACATGGCTAAAGCTAAGTTTTAAGATTTTCACGGCCAAAAGCATTTTCGTTATTTGTTTTTGGGGTGTTATGCCGTGTTGCGCTACCTCCTTCTTTAGCCAACGTTTCGGACATCGTTGCAGTGTCCATCATCAGGGCAGATCCGGCAGATCCGGTAGATGTGATCACATCACATCATGATCACATCTACCGGATCTGCCGGATCTGCCCTGATGATGGACACTGCAACGATGTCCGAAACGTTGGCTAAAGAAGGAGGTAGCGCAACACGGCATAACACCCCAAAAACAAATAACGAAAATGGCTAAAGCTATTTCGAACAACGTTGCAATTCTGAATGGTGGTCTTACACCAGGTGATACTGTTGGTATCTTTCACTCTAGAACGTGCGGCAAATATACCTAGGTACTACATACTATTTTAAATTAATTACTATAAATTCAGGTTCAAATTTGAACCAACCATCAAAAAATACTAATATGCACACTAATGACCAAAAATACTCAACTAAACGTTATGAACATGAAAATAAATGCTTACAAAATTTATGTATGATTATGGGAAATGTGGAGATTCACAAAAAATGTAATGCTGATTAGTAAGATTAAGAACGGAACGCCTAGATAGTTTGAGCATGTATAGCGAATGATCGAAGAATTTTTTTTTTTTTTTTTTTTTACATGAGCTCCACACAGGAGGCGCTGAGGAAAATAATTTTCCTCAGGGCCTATGTCATCTTTGGGGATGCTGTGTGGAGGGTTTTTTTTAGGAAAAGGAAGGAGAGGAGAGTTCTGGGAGGGAAAAGGGTTTAAGGGGTGGGTAGAAATCTGGGGTTCAGTGTGTCTTGGTCATCCGCCTCCAAGACCTAGACAAACCTCACCCCATGAACCCGGGCACCCCTGCTAAATCACCAAACGTAGCGAACCACTTGGGGTGAGTTTAGGGAAAATATACGACGCGAATGTGGATGGTAGAAGTCGAGGATGCCCGAGGAAGACATGGCATGGTCAAATGAACCAAATACTTGATAATCGACCTTACTAGGGGGTCCGGTGCTTTTTTTTATATGAATACCGCACAAAAGTCACCAACTGCTCCCATCTGGAGTCAGTGATACTATGGCATTCCTGATTGGGGTATGTTGTGAGGTGAAGGAGATGGGGAAGAGGAAGGTGGAGAAGGACCTGGCTATTCAAATAGATTTTCAAATATTGTCAGGTTTTAACCACGGAATGTTTGTCTTTTTAAAAATATATATTATTAGGGGTACGGAAAGGTTAAGCTCAATAAATTCATACGAGAAACTTTAAGTTTTGTAAGTTTCTAGTGATATTATCATGAAAACAGAAGAGATTTATTTAACTTGTAAGGGCCAACTTACCTACTTAACAAACAAAGAGATAAATCTAATTCGTTATTATTTTATGTGCATACTTGAAATGTTTCCATAGGTAAAATTGTGATGGTTACAATTTAGGTAACAAGATAGACTGTTCCAAGATGTGCTGATCGTCGAACCTCTTCACATAAATGTCACAAATGAAGTAACTTATTTGTTCTAAGAGTGGCGAGCGAATTATATTTTTTTGTTTATTTATCAAAATAGATTTCGGATTATTAGAATTTTTGTTAATTTCCAACTGCTCTAAAAGATTGAGTTTGCGTCCTTTATTTTGTATGTATAAAGTGAGTGATTTTTATCTAGGAGATGTTTGCCAAATTGTGACTTTATTTTATTATTATTTTTAAATTATCGCATGCTTTCTTTGAATCTAGTATTAAAATATCGAAAGGTAAAGTACCCAAACTAAAAAGTAGCGGCATTTATAAACTCCAGTGTGACGAATGCAACGCTGTTAATGTTGGACAAACCGGCCGGTTTTTTTCACATAATTTCAAGGAATATTCTGCTTTTTACACTGGCGATACTAATAACTATTACTTTTAAACAGCACGTGGTCCTATTTAGCATCCTTGTTACTTTAATTGATGGATAAAATTTAAATTTTGCTGGGTTTAGCTTTCTGTTTTACACCATCTCTTTTTTCAGCCCGATTCCCGTATAGGGACCAAATATTTTTTTTCGCTTTACGCGATCGATATTTTCATATCTAGAATTTTAGTTGGCATCACTGCAGACGACATGGTTCATGTGTTGTTTTCAGTGATGCCAATCGCAATCGTAGATATGAAAATCGATGTGAAAATAGCGTTTATGTAAAGCTAAGATTTTTATCATTGGTCTCTATACGGGAACCGGGCTGAAAAAAGAGATGGTGTAAAACCTAAATTAGTTATTCCAAATATAAAGAATATAGACACATTTGTTCCAAGCCCGCTGTTAAGAAAATTGGATGACACCTCTGTGTTGTAACGTTGAACCTGTTGACAATCTATTTTAACAGGTTTTGTCTAAAGCTGAGCAGCTTTAAAAACTTACACCGTGTTATAGAATCTTGCTCTTTGGGTAGAAAAGTATTCCCTAACTTTACCTTTTTGATTACGACTGCGATTTTTGGGTTCATCTTTTTGAGTGGTACTGGGTAAGGCTTACTTTGGATTGTTTTAGTTTATTTTGGAATACGATAGAAATATTCAATGGACGCTTTTATAATTACCGTGATGATTCACGGTAACGGTACCGAGACGGCATAAAAAAGGCAACAAACGTACGTTCCTCAACACAATAATGCGTTCTTTCAAAAGAATGTACGTAGGTCTTTTTTATGTGAATACCTCACAAGAGTCTCAGCAGCTCCCATTTGAAGCCAGTGATGATAACATGGCATCCCCAATTAGGGTATGTTGTGAGGCTGAAGGTAGTAGGGAGGGGAAGGAGATGGGAAGAGGAAGGTGAAGAAGTACCTTGCTATTCAGATCTGGTCACCAAATACGGCTAAAGCCATTTCAAATAACGTTTAAATTCTGAATGGTGGTCTTCCACAAGGACGATACTGAAAATATCTTCCACTCTGGAACGTGTCGCAAACGTGCTATATATTTTATTAATGAATTAATTGTGAAATAAAACAAATTAAACAAATACAATTTATTTGCCCACACCGGTATTTGATCCCGCGATCTTCAGATTGCGAGTCATACCATTTCTTCCAAAGGAAAAAACCATAATTGCATCTCTCTCACACACCGCACCGTGACATCTCCGTAGACCCCTACCAATACCATGAGGACTTACCGTGACGATTATTTTGAAACATGGAATGTAGTTACAAGGTTAATATTGAAGTGTGAGTGAATTCCAAAAATTAAAACACGTAAAATTTCAATGCGCTGATAGTGTTGCTTTTATTCTTAAACATATAATGCTGCGACTCTTTCTTACACACTAAATAACAACTGCCGAAAATGAGACAAAAGGTGAACGTATGTCTGCACCCCCCAAACGAAACATACAATCATTATAATACATCTCCCTCAAAAGTATAAAGACAATGAAACGCAATTTCCGTTGCAAAAAAGTAGTACTAGTAGTAAGAAAGAGTTGCAGCATTATAGCGAGAAGGAACGTATGTTTATTGCCCTTTTTTGGCGTCACGGTACCGTAACCGTGAATCATAACGGTAATTATATAAGTGCACATTAGTTTACTGGCAAGTTTTAAAACCATATGCTTTTAGTCAATCGATACTAACTGTAGGTGCTACGAAACTGTATTAGGAAACGGAACAAGGACACCTTATAAAATAGGCACGTATCGCTCGCTGGTTGAAATAAAATTGCAATAAAATAAATGAAAAACTATAATTCAGAATGAACCGGTGTTTAGAAAATGAAGCAGAGATTGGATAGTTACCTCGAGAGTGTTTCCTCGTGGGGTAAGAATAATCTCGTCGAATTTAATGTTTCAAAGACCCAATCATGTCTGATTACGTCTAAAAGAGATCGAAGTGAACGGAAGCAATCTTCCGAACAGACCCTCCACTGATATGCTTGGGGTAACTCTAAGTAACCAGCTCAGGTACGGGGGCTCCATCGAAGTCAGAGTTAAGTTGGCCTCTCAGAAGCTGGGCGTATCTGTACAACTGCTAACCTTGTACAAATCACAAGTACGCCCCACGGTTGAATTTGGCAGACATCTCTGGTCTGGAGCTCCAAAATACCTGAAAAATACCCTCAACTCTGTGCAGAAACGGGCGGTCCGTTTGATAGATTCTCCCATCTTAACAGACGGATTGCAATCTTTAGAGCACAGGCTTCAGGTGGACCCTCCACACAGCATCTCAGATGACATATTGGCCCTGAGGGAAATTATTATATACAAAAAAACGCGTAGCCCTGTGCTCCCGCGTGTTCCCAAATGGATAAGGGTATCCCAGCTCCACAAAGATTCTGAAATCCCCGTAATAACGAAACGCATCTAAAATCTCGCGGAAACATTTTACTTAGGATTGCCCATAATTAGGCGTCTATAAACTGCATCGCCTGATACGACGAAAACATACGTACCACACGTAAAAAACTAAAACAAATCCTCCGTAAAGATTAACCTCCCCATATTGCAGCCCTGTCCCCTTTCAAATATTTTTTTAACAAACAACATAATAAACCATTTTTTCAACAACCATATCTATAATATAAAAATGAATCGCTAAATGTGTTGGTAAGCGCAAATCTCGAGATCAGCTGAACCGATTTCGCTAATTCTTTTTTTAGAATATTCCTTGAAGTGCAAGGATGGTTCTTACGGAGAGAAAAATTAAGAAAATTGCGCAGAAAATTAGATAATAACAGAAAACATCGCACGTTTGACAGTTGGCGTGTTAGAGAATGACATTTTGGAAAACAATGAATGATTGTGCAATCAGGATTCTATTTTTGAAAAGTTGAAACATTTATTTAAAGTAGGTACTCCCCTAATATTTTGAATCGAATCAAGAATTTTAGATATTTTAAATAGGTACCTATGTTAGGTACCAAATTTAATATACATGAAAAATGGAAATTTGAATAAAAATTGTAAAAGGTGGCACGCGGGCTGTTTAAGAACTGAATGTACTGGGATTGAATATATGGAACGCGGGAGGAGGGCTGGCGGGACGAGGGAGCGGTAAAGGGAAGAGGGAAGGCGGGGAAGGTGGAAGGGGAACGCGGGAAGGGGGACCTGGGAGGGGGAGGGGAACTCGGGAGGGGGGTTTGCGGGACGGTGAAGGGGGGAGGGGAGTAGAGTAGGGAGAGGGAAGGTGGAGGTGACGGAGTGGGAACGCGAGAGGGGAAGAGGACGCAGGAGAAGAAGGGGAGGTGGAAGGGGAACGGGACGATGGGAAAGGACACTCAGGGAGAAACAATTTCTTTATTAAGTGGCATAGCGACGCATGCCGGGACCAGCTAGTTATAATATAAACTCGTCATGAAAGAGAAAAGGGCTTTTTTGGCCCTGAGCTCTATATGCCATCATATCAAAAGTAAAAAAATATACTGCAGATCGCTAACGTGCAAATAGTTCATATCGAATGAATTAAAATCGTTGGCGATCTGCAGTCGTGTTCGAGAATGATGACAAGTTACCGACATTATCGATAAAACGTTTATCGACCGACCATGCTAGATACCCAGGTTAGTACTCTAATGGACCTTATCCACAGGGGTTACAGCGCAATTTAAAACTTTTTCTCGGATTGCCCGAGATTTTTTTGGTATTCATTTTAAATATTTTCCGCCCACATTTAAAAAAATCATTCCTCCGAATTTTAATATGGAGACATACAAACTGATTATAGTTCTATATAGCCAATGAATTCACCTATCTTTTGTCGATTATCACATATTCGTAGGATTTATAAAAACAATATTATAAAATCTTAAACTTCTACTTGATTACTTACAAATAAGGGAAAATTTGCCAAAACTGGCAGCTAAGCAATCCGAGGTATTTTAAATAGTGCCATATTGTGACAAAAAGCGCTCCAGTAATTATTGGGGCAGTACGCAAAATTTATAAGGGAAGACTTCGGTGGCTGGGTCATGTGGAGAGAATGACCGAGCATCAAGCACCAAAGTCCCTGCTGAACTCAAGACCAATAGGGCGAAGGAGCCTGGGAAGACCAAGACTAAGATGGAGCGAAAACGTTCTCAATGACATATCTATCTTGGAGCTTCTAAACTGAAGAGAGCTGGCACAAAACCGAGATGAATGGAGGAAGATTCTTGAGGAGGCCAAGACACACCAGGAGTTGTAGAGCCAATAGTGATGATGATGATGACTTACGTGGTGAGGATGTCGTAGACGCTGTACTGCGCCAGGTAAGAATGCCGGAACAGTTTCTGTACGTTCAGAGCGAGCAGGATGAACCTCCTGTCCGGGGACAGCTCGAAGCGCGCTGGGTTGAGACGGCGCTGAAACAAACAACGAATGTTAATTAATTAATATTATATATCTCACTGTACTAAATTTTGTTGCCTATATTTTTATTTAATTTATATACTTTTTATTCCCATCGTAACTTTATCAAAACTATTTGTTTTCTCATGTAAAAGATGGAGGTACTGCCTTATTATTTATATAAAAGCCATCTGGGCGTAAAATAAAAGAAATAAATAAACAACTAAATAAATTAATGTTCTCCAAAACGAGCTTAAAAAATCATTTGTCATATAGTTGGATTATAATTGTGTAATTTCTACTATTTAAGAAATTCTAAAAATTATAGTACTTTATTAAAATTAAATAGTTATAAATACATTGGGAATTCATATGTCAAATATTGCTTTATAAATGTGTAAATTCTGACTATGCAATTGTAAATGTTCTCTTAAATGGCCTGGAAAGAATCTCCTACTTGTGATCTCACTAAAGAAAACAAATCCAAAACTCCAAATTGACCTTGAAAAAAAATCACATCTTTGCGATTCTTTTAAAGACTTAAAGAAACCATCCATTAATTATATACAATTCTTAATTTTCTCAAAAGTTGTCTTGACAGAAGCAAATTCCCGTGATATCTTGAACGAAACCATTCCTTTGTTAAGAATATTATGAACTAAATATACAATTTGGCTGTCCTGAAACGGGTATTCTGCCCAGTTGGACAGACAAAGTATCATATTGTAATGTATTGTAATATTTATGCATATGTAAATAAATAAATAAAATAAATAAATCTATATAGATAGATAAAAACGAAATCATTTTAAAGAGAACCTTGCTTGCCGTACTGGTGCACTGGATAAAAAAAATTATGTAATTTTTCTTTGGTACATACAGGAACATTTCTATTTTGCCTGGCCTGGATTACTCGGCGTGTGTTTCAATGCCGCTCAAAGAAATACTTCGTTTGTAACCACGATTTAAAAAAATAAAATAATACCGACCGGTTTCGCTTAATACAAGCACTTTCAGGGTAAAAAATGAAATTGAAAAAAAAAAACACTGTATAAGTTATATATACATTCAGAAAGAGACAATTTTTTTTTCCCTCAGGGCCTATGTCATCTTTGGGGATTCTGTGTGGGGGTTTTTTTAAGGAAAGGAAGGGGAGGAGAGTTCTGGGAAGGAAAAAGGTTTAAGGGGTGGGTAGGAATCTGTGGTTCAGTATGTCCTGGTCATCCGCCTACAAGACCTAGACAAACCTCACCCCATGAACCCGGGCACCACTTGGCGAACCTCTTGGGGTGACCTACGGCAGAGGTGTTGGTTATCCAATACCGGGGCGGCGGTACCCATTCCCGCCTCCCAAATTGAATATTGAGTAAGTGTGAAATTAAAATCTTACATAGTGTAGAAAGAAAGAGACAGATGTGCACATAATGCGTCTCTTTCTCTCTATTACTATATAAGACTTTATTTTTTTGAGCCGGGCCATATCGAGAATCAGAATAAAATAAGAGTATTTATGAGACACTGTGAATGAGGCAAGAAATGTGTGCCAAGACCGAGTTATTTGGCGGTCCGTTCTCTCTGCCTACCCCTGCGGAAACGGCGTGATGGTTAGTTAGTTAGCTATGTTTATTTCGCTAGTATTTTTATCACTTGTAATTGTTTTATGTTTCGACCCGTAAAAATTTCAGCAACGATTTAAAAAAAAGTCATTTGGGAGAACCTTTTGTGGATAAGTTCGCTGGGTGATATTTTGGCCCTAAAATAATGGCTCTGCGTAGGCACTTACATTAAAAGTATTATCGAGACGGCTTAAAACGTTTTTCAAGCGACAACCTCTCGACAAGTGCTCGACAAGCACTCGACAAGTACTCTGAGAAACAAAATCTCTACGGGAAACAGAAAAAAACACTGAACACGACAATTCCATTAACGGTCCTCTACTTTATGGAATGAATTTTAGTAAAAGTTTTACTTCAATTCGATTGAAGAGACAATAATAATAATATACCTACGAATGATTTGTAAAGCGCCGTTTTTGTTAAACTATTCAATGAAACTTGCATAAAAGTATCGATTCAAGTTTAAGAAGATTTTTTATTTTTCATTTGCTTCATACAGGAGGCATTCAGGAAAAAAATTCCCCTCAGGGCATATGTCACCTTTGGGGATGCTGTGTGGAGGGTCTTATTAGGTAAGGAAGGAGAGGAAGTTCTAGGAAGGAAAAGGGTATTAGGGGTGGGTAGGAATCTGAGGGTCAGTTTGTCCAGGAGTGACGGATGTATGAATTCATCCCTCCAACTGCGGTGCAAGTCGATGTTCCGATTGAGTACGGCAGAGAAGTCAAAGGGACTTCCTCAATCAGTCTTTCTCGATCCGGCCTGCCATGCAGCTGGTGGGCGAACGCATCCGCCACCAAGACCCGGACAGACCTCACCCCATGAACCCGGGCACCCCTGCTAAGTCACCGAATGTAGCGAACCACTTGGGGTGACCTATGTCAGAGGTGTTGGTTATCCAATAAATGGTTTCCGGGGCGGCGGTACCCATAACCGCCTCCCAAACTGAAAAAATATTGCAATAAATAGTTTAAAAAAACTCAAAATAGATTACAAGGTTTTAAAAGAAATATTAAAATATATGTATGAACTCTTACAGTAGTTTCACGTAATTTTTCAATTTAAAATAGAATTCATGATTAATTTTGATAATTTTTAGATTTAAGATATATTGAAATGTAAGTTATTTATCTGTATTTCTTTGAAAGTAGTATTGATTTTTTTTTTCTAATTGTAGTATATTGAATATTGAAAAGATTTTTTCAGTAGAAAATGCAGATGGTTTTTTCAGGATAATCGACCACCATAACACGGGCATCAGCCTAGCATGGTGGTCGAAAAATTTACAAATAATGTAACCATAATATGCAACGAATAAAGAAAAATTAAAAAAAAAAAACACCTTAATTATCGATCTTTCAACTATTTTAGAATAACATCATATGTTCCTCCCCAGCCTATAAAACCGTATTGTAATATAGATTGAACAATTGCATAGTACGCTCTTTTTAAATTTTCTAGTCTAAGAATATTTCAATGTCTTATAATTAATTATATTTCATAATTCTTTTGACAAGTTCACAAGTATGAGGGAGCGGGCCGTATCGGCAGAGACGGGGCGAGAAATAAAAGGCGTCAGTCGATGTAGTGAGTCAGTCTTTATTGTGGCCAGCGAGTTGCTCAACACCTTGGCGGTGGAGATGACCTATCTTCCAGGCCATTGCTCGACGCTTTGAGTCGCGGAGATGAACGGTGAGTGGCTCGGTGAGCTGAGCCACAAGCAGGTAGTCCTGGCGAGGCGGAGCGTGTTTCCATGGCAGCGAAGCACGGTGCGCTTCGCGGTGCCATGAAATGGTGAGCTGATCCCTGGACTCAAGGTGACGCAAGCCTTGTAAGTCGCGGGATGTAGCTGTTCTGCGTAGCTGAAGACACGGTGGGCCTTAAAGCTGAGACGTGGTAATGAACCTCGAGGAAGCTGCCCCGGAGAGAGCGGAGATGCAATGCAGCAGCACTTGTGCGGAGATCTGTTACATGTTGATTTGTTGACCGATTAATGTTCTGGGACTAACTGCGCGAGCGCCGAGTTTAGTCGCTTTATATATACCGGTGGAGTAATGTTCCATTCGCCGGCAATGTGTACACTGGAAGGTACTGGAACATACCCGGTGCTGAATATTCAGGCGGCTTATAAACTCTAGACCTTTCTAGGCGGTGGCGATATTATTATTTATCGGCGCGGCAGGCGGCCGAAGTTCACCGTGCCGGCGTAGGTAGATAGGTATGTACTCACGTAAGTAACTTGCCGGTATCGCGCGAATATCATATGTTTCTCCTGTCTTATTTTGATGGCGAAGTTGATAATGATGTGTCGTCACAAGTATATGTTTTCCATTTAAAATGTTGATCTATGTATATATGTACCAAGATATTTAATTTTGGAAGTTGGATTAAGTGTAGAGCATGCTTGATTATAATTATTTGTAAAAGGTGATGATTTTTAAACAAATCTACAATTTATTCTGAGATGAAATTTTGCATATTTTTTTTTTAAAGCCCGGGACTCATCTAGTATAATATATCATCATCATCATCATCATCATCACTATTGGCTCTACAACCCCTGGTGGGTATTGGCCTCCTCAAGAGTCTTCCACCACTCATCTCGGTTTTGTGCCAGCTCTCTCCAGTTTAGAAGCTCCAAGATAGATGTGATATATTTGAGGACGTTGTATAAATATATATGTAACTATAAATAATATTGCGCAATCTCATTTGCAAATTACGTAAATTCGATTTGACGACACTGGTAGACTAATCCAAAGTTTAAATGAGAAACATATAAATTAGACAAGTAATTTGGCAGAAGTCGCTCTAAAACCCCTCCGCAACGTAAGCAGATATAAGCGTTAAAAATAGGACAGCAGTCAAGTACAATAAGCGTGTTTATACGTCAGCGCGTGTGTTTCCATAGAAATCGTTATAACTCCGATATTGTTTTAGTTACATCCCTAAAACAAAAAGTCAAAGGTCGATAGTAGAAGATATAAGCGTTAAAAATAGGACAGCAGTCAAGTACAATAAGCGTGTTTATACGTCAGCGCGTGTGTTTCCATAGAAATCGTTATAACTCCGATATTGTTTTAGTTACATCCCTAAAACAAAAAGTCAAAGGTCGATAGTAGAAGATATAAGCGTTAAAAATAGGACAGCAGTCAAGTACAATAAGCGTGTTTATACGTCAGCGCGTGTGTTTCCATAGAAATCGTTATAACTCCGATATTGTTTTAGTTACATCCCTAAAACAAAAAGTCAAAGGTCGATAGTAGATCAAGCTGCACATTTCTATCAAGTTGTCTATGGAAATACATAACAGGAATCAGCTGTCAATCGTGTAGTTGACAAAAATATTTACCCGCGCAAATTTGCTACCGGCAGCTCCACCACGCTCCACATTTTAAATTTTTATTAAATATTTTTATATGAAATGATAAAAAAGTGAGATGACAAAAGTGTTAATTACACATATATACAATAGAATAAGTATTGTTGTTTGCATAATCTGTGAATTTAGTACCGTTTTCACATAAAAACTTCACGTGAGTCATTTTTACCTATTTTTAATGTTTGCGTTCTAAATTTTAATATTTACAAATGCTAATATTTATTTGTAATATAATAATTTGAAAGCCTATTTTGTAACCTTTCTAAATCAGTTTTTACTATTCGGCTACGTTCAGAAATGTTTCATTTACAGAGCTTTAATTGTGAAGCGGTTATAACTAAAAGTTTTCGTAAAATGTCATTTCGTTTAAGATACCAAAAGCTAATATTCTCGAAAATTCTTAAAAGCTGATCCGCCTATCTAAATAACACCTGGAGCTTGTTTCGCATTTTAATTAATCATTAAAATTACTTGATTTTAATACACCGTTCATAATAATTATAAAATTAGATAAATTATTACAAAAGTTTTTTTTTTATCACTGAAAGAATCAGGAAAGTAGGTATTATCTAGCTAATTTTATGTATTGATCAAAGCAGACGTGTGAAAAATTACTAGCGATATTAAAAAAATTTATCTTCAGACCTTATGTCCGGGTTAAATCTTCCCCACAGGAAAGAGGAAAGACTAAACCCTTTCACACACTTTTCCACAAATTATTATCTAGTCAATTCACGCTATGCAATTGCACTATATAATTATAACAAAAACAAAATAATACAAGAACAACATGTCAAACTAAACTCCAGATATTTTCATATCATAGGGTTCGGCTCGGTGGAACTCCTAATTGGACCTATAAATCCTTCTGATCCCTCAATATAAATATTTAAAAAATCTTTCGTAATCCTACATGTATTTAAAATGATTGATTTTTGGATTTTTATATGTAAATTCTTTGATAAATCTAATAAGCCTTAATTTTGAATGAGAGAGCTAGGCGTAATGCCAGTAGCCGAAATAACACATGATAATATTTTTTATTAGTTGTATTAAAATTATTAGGTACAAAAATGATCAGGGATATTGAAATTATTAGGTATATTAAAATGATCAGGGATATTAAAATTATTATGGATAGGAATTAAAATTATTAGCAATATAAAAATTTGAGGATATTAAAATTGCTAGGGATATTAAAATTAATAGGGATATTAAAATTAATAGGGATATTAAAACAATTCGGGATATTTAGATTATTAGGGACCTAACCTAACCTTACTTAACCTAACCTTATTCTACATACTACTATTTTTTAATATAATTTATTGTCTTTACAGGATGTCCGAATTCAGTGGCGGCTCGTGACTTTTGGTGTGCTAGGGTGCTAATATTAAAAAAATGGCACCATGGATGTTGTCGTATGCGAAAAATATATATATATATATTTTTTATTTTTTATTAGTAATAGAAGGTACATAAATTACAAATAAATTTTATACAGTAATTAATTACATAGTAGATATATTTGATGTACCCCCATAATTAAGCAAGGCTTGTGTGTATGGGGGGGTGTTATTGTATTGCTTTTTTTATATCATTCAGTTTATTTATATCACATTTAACTTACCATTTAAACGAAGTTTTCAGTATAATTTTTAAGGTGAGTTTTAAAATTTTTTTATATTGGTATTCATGTTTCTAATTTTTTCTGGTAATGAATTAAAAAATTTTGCTCCGAGATATTTATGACTCAATTGTCCAATTTTTTTTTTACATTTTGGAGTGGGAAGTATTGATGTTTGTCTAAGACTTCTGTTATTTTTAAATGGTGCAACTTGATTTTTAATATTATCTTTATATATTTTTTTTTCAAAAATCGGTGTTTTGTATGAAGATTTTTCAGGAAATCGGAGCGGCACACCGCCAAACTGAAACTTCCTGAAATTTTTAATACAAAAAGCTGATTTAAAAAAAAAAATTTTTTTTTCGGCTGCACAACATCAATAAAGCCATTTTTTTTAAATATCAGCACTCTAGCACACCCAAAAGTCACGAGCCGCCACTGTCCGAATTATGTTTGTCCTATTTTTTGTTAGGTAAGGCTAGGTTAAGTTAGGTAGGTTAGGTTAGATTTTAGTAGATATTTTGTTGGGGGATGTTTTGTCCGTAGGATATTTTGTTGGGGATATTTTGTATTTATGAAAATGTTAAGTTACCAAATGTAGCGAATCACTTGGAGTGACCTACAGCAGAGGTATTGGTTATCCAATAAATGGTTCCCGGGGCGGCGGTACCTATACTCACCTCCCAAAAAAATTAAAAATTAATCACTTCCAAGAATTTTCCGTTTAGTGCCTGAACCCTCATTTAACAACGATTCCTCCTAAAAACAATTTCTCAAGTTTAACCTACAAAATAAATTATCAGATTTATTTAAAATACCGACCCACATTGTATTGTAACAAATAAAACATACATGACCAACAAAATGTGACCCTTGAAAACCTTTGTGACCGCACAACGCTAAACAAAATACCGGAAACAAAGTTTGTTAATTTTTTCTATTGTCGGCTACAGTAAAGCGTTTGGGGTGAAAACCGCTTCACGGGTTTCAGACAAATAAGAATAATTACATTGTCTTTGGACTACCCTCTTCTGTATATGATACCGCCTTTTCACCCCCAACTTCCACCCCCTGGGCGGTGAAGTTACAAGTGAATTCGTAAAACAGGTTTAAATTTGTATTTATTGAAAACTTCTTTAGCACCGATACGTTGCACCGACACGATTCTTTAGCACCATTGTGATTTGCAACTCGATGAAACCAAAAATAGCGATACTAAAAATAGACAAACACATACATCTATGAGGGAGCGGGCCGGATCGGTAGAGACGGGAGACAGAAATGAAAGGCGTCAGTCGGTGTAATGAGTCAGTTTTTATTGTTGAGCTACGTAGCGAGGGTCGAGGCGGAGCGAAGTGACGGTGGTGCCGTTAGTGATGCTGCTGCGTGATGAAGGTCGGGAGACTACGGCGGTGAAGATCACTGGTCTTCAGGGAGCCGGCGTGTTGCTCTACACCATGGCGGTGTAGAAGTGACCTTGGTCCAGGCGGTCGATCGTCGTCGTGCTGACGAGATATGGCAGCTGTGTGTCCTTTGAGTCGGCTCACACACGTGACGCAGGAAGGAATCTTGAGAGGCGATGAGGGTGATCTCTGGTAGCGGAACGCGATGGGTTTCGATTTTCCAGAGAACGGGTTGCATCCCAAGCAGAAAGCACGGCGGGCTTTATGTGCTGCGGACGGAGACATCTCATGTCGAGGCGCGAATGGGCCAGACAGCGGATGGTGGTTGGAGAAGGGATCCTCGAAGGTGCTGGAAATGTTCCTGGAGTCACATTGGGCAAACGTTATTTACTTGCTACTGACTGCGCGGGGCCGGTGCCCGGCGCAGGCACGTACTTAGTCGCGGCACTGCACAGGTTGTAAATCACTGCTCGGTGTGTGAGTTGCTTGACTGATGAATGGGGACTAGACTTGAGACTGAGCTGTATGCGGCCCGCGCTGACTTTTATACTTCTGCCGGCCGGGCAAGTAGTTTCGAGAACGGCGTGTGAAATTCGATCGCCGCGCCAAGGTGAGAAAGTTCGCGAACACTCCAGTCGCTAGTGCTGATATATTATTGTGGAGACGGGAACTTTCCAGTAGGTTGCCGCACTAATTGTTATCAGGTGATAGATGTACTATCGGCCGTAGGTAGATGTATCGGCCGGCGCGCGGTACCTGGCTGTAGGTATTTCGTAGTGTGTTTCCAGCGCGTTCGGTGGAGTCCAGTGGCGGTGCAATGAATTCGGCAAAAGTGGCCGCCACATCTATATGATTTAACCTGTGAGAGAATGAGATAGAATAATCAGTCTCCGCATTGTGCAGTGCCTCGTAGCCCCCTGCTACTGTCTACTTTAGTTTACTGAAGGTTTCACGTCTACCGCGTGTGAACTGCATACTCTGAATTTTTAAACTGAAAATTCTTTAGCACCGTTGTGATGTGAAACTCGATGAAACGGAAACGACACTAAAAAAAGACAAACACATACATATCTATACGATTTAGCTTGCGAGAGAATGAGATAAAATGAAACTCTACCTACGTACAGTACCTACGAAGCGTCATTGGTCGCTTTGATTATGAGCTCACTTTTCAAGGCTCCTGTTGATTGAGATTATATGGGCGAAAGTTACACTTCTACCGCGTGTGAACTGCACTGTTTTTTTGTGAATACTACACAAGAGTCTCAATTGGATTATGGCACTCCCAATGTTGTGAGTCTGAGGTGGTATTTCACGATAATTTCGGTAGTTTATTCGAAGGATAAAGTATATTTTCGGTTTAATATTTATTTATTTACTAGCAGACCCAGCCACACGTTGCTGTGCTGTGGCTAACGAAACACAACGCCACGCCATTATCCAACCTATATAACCAACACCATCTGTTGAATCAAATCCACACCGCCCGCTAGCCAGCACGCTGCCCGCTGCCCGTTTCACTATATTTATATATTTCATCCAATTTACACAAAACCTTGATAAATTATGGACCTAAAAACCTTCCTCATGAATCACTCTATCTATTGGTGAAAACCGCATGAAAATCCGTTGCGTGTTTTAAAAGGTTTAAGGGGGCATTACGTGAGCAGTTTTTTTTTCAAATCTAGACCCTCCCTCTTGGTGAGATAAATTTGCGCCACTTCTATATTAATATTATATTATATTCTTATATTATACTATATTATATTCTTTTCAAGTACCGTGAGATTTTGCTGGATCCCCCCCCCCCCCTTTGAGCTCACGTAATTAATGTATGCCCCCTAAGCGCTCGGATAGCGGGAGTGACATCATTGTATACTATGTAAAGAAAAAGTACGAGTTTACTTTTCGATACTCGAACCTATGAATGGTTGCTTTATTTATATTAAACTAGCTGGTACCCAGCATGCGTTGCTATGCCATTTAATAAAGAAATTGTTTCTTCCTGCGTGTCCTTTCCCATTCGTCCCGTTCTCGTTCCGCCTCCCCTTCCTCTCCCGTGTCCCCTTCCCCCCTCGCGTTCCCACTCCACCTCCTCCACCTTCCCTCTTCCCACTCCACTCCCCCCTTACCTTGTCCAGCGAACCACCCTCCCGAGTTCCCCTCTCCCCTCCCTGGTTCCCTTCCCCCCTTTCCCGCAAACCCCTTATCCGAGTTCCCTTCCCCCCTTCCCCTCCCGCATTCCATGCACTCAGTCCCGGTACATTCAGTGTTCAAACAGCTCGCGTGCAACTTATTGCAAATTTCATAAAGCCAGAGCTCACCAGTAGTTTTATACAAACCTTGCCCTGACAATAACGAACACAAATAAAAAAGAATTATCCAATTTCACGCAGTTGTTCGGAAGTTATGCGCGTACATACATTTCGGGGATTCATTTTTATTTATATAGATAGATAAGTTAACCTAATTTTCTATCACTTGTATTTTATTTGTTTATTTAATTAATATATGTTTTCTTATGGAAAAACTGTCAAGCGGATGATGAAATACCCGCTTAAGGTAGCAAGGAAGGGAAGGAGATAGGAAAGGGGAAGGTTGGGAAGTATCTAGCTATTCAGAATCAATCACAAATCCGTATCAAGCAACATGTGGCAGGCGGGCGGCGTGCATTTCATTTGTATATAAACTAGCAGACCCGGACACACGGGCCATTTATTTAGCCACTGCAGGCTAAATAAACACAACGCCACGCCGTTACCCAACCTTTATAACCAACTCCATCTATTAAATCAAATTTACACCGCCCGCTTGCCAGTTATATAATTCAACCAATTTACACAAAACCTTGACAAATCATATACCTAAAAACCTTCCTCGTGAATCACTCTATCTATTGGTGAAAACCGAATGAAAGTCCGTTGCATAGTTTAAAAGATCTAAGCGCACAGACAGCGAGAGCGACTTCATTTTAAACAATGTAAAGATTAACAGTAGTTGTATTCGAAGAGTTCATTCTCATTCATCCTTAAAGCAGAGTTTTGACACTTCTTGGTGAAATTTTGCACGCTTGACGTTCAAGATAAGAGGAAAATTTCTTAAGGGCAAGCCACGAGCCAAAAAACTGTATAATATTATTAGTTATTATTACTGATAATAATTACTTATAATAATTGTTACCCTTTGTGCTATGCATAAAAATCTTGTCTTAAACGTTAGTTTAAAAATTAAAAATAATAATTAATATTTGGCAAGTTTAAGTATTTCCCCAATAAATGAAGATATAATTTGTCTCGACGCCACCTAGCGAGGGATTTAACACTAACAGTGTCTATCTCGCAAAAACTAAAGTTGGTTGTTTTCAGATGGAAAAAATATAATAAGCAATAATTGTTGAATGAAACACTAGTATATATTGAATCATTTGGCGGGTATAAGGTAAGCCGCCATAGCTCAATTGGGAGAGCAGCTGACCGGCAATCAGAAGGGCACGGGTTCAAGTCCCGTTGGCGTCATGTATCTTTTCTCGGAAGATTTTTTCAATGTGGATGAGTGTTTCAGGCTGATAATTATTACTTATAATAATTAATATTATTAGTGTTTATAACACCACGAATATAAGTAATAAGGAGGAGGTAGCGCAACACGGCATAACACCCCCAAAACAAATAACGAAAATGCATTTGGCTGTGAAAATCTTCAAACGTAACCAAATTATATTATGTTACCTGTATTCTGTCAACCAGTGTCAACTCATTATTTTCACTGTAATAATAAAAAATTCTGCATTCTACGTAAATATGGGCGTTTAAATAAACAAAAAAAATCATAATATAATTTTTTAAAGTTGTTTCTTACATGCGTTCATACATTTCTAATGAATTTTTTTTTAGTAGTTTGTGCTTGAATTTTTTATAAAGTTATTACATTTTTTTTTATTCTACTCAAGCGAAACGATAGAAAAAGGTTCAATTGATCCAAATAACATTTTTTGGTAATCATACTGTAAAACTAATCGTAGTAAAGATTAATCTAAAATAGTGATTTGGCATTAAGCTCGCCTTAAACGTCTACTTCTGATTTCGTAAAACTCTGTGTATAGCCCGGGGAAAGCCGGGGACTTCGGCTAGTATATTTTACTTTAAATATAATCTTCCATAGATCCATTAGCTCGGGGCAATTAGGCCCAAAATGTAACAAAAAATATCACCATTATTCACGTCACCTCGCTCATTGCAATCTTGATCGAGAAATATGTTTTGCTTCGTGAAGAAAAAATATGGCTATCAGCCCTAATGTAGTAACCTAAAAAGTCTTTGCCCTCTGACGATTATATTCCCTTGGTATGTTATTATATACATATAATATGTTCAGGGAGTTAAGGGACGTACTTGACTTACTTTTTTAACCAGTGATTCCTGAGATTATTAGTAAAAAATGTAAATGAAATTTTGACCTCCGGAGAGTTTCTTTGATTTAATTTAATTTTCAAAACTAAACAAAAAAAAGTTCTTCCATTTATCATCACTGGTCTCTCATCCGAGTAACCGAGTAACTCCTCACCCGGCCCAAACTGTCCAATATACGCTGATTTTTTAAATGATTTAAGTTGAAAAAAAAAGAAAACATCAAAATGGACACCGGAGACCAATATTTCATTTAAATTTTTTAGTTCAAATAATTTATTTATTTATTGTAAGAAACAAACAGCAATTTATATACAGGATGAGTTATACAAGAGGTTAAACATGAGGTAAGCCAAAACAGTTTGTTATGCTAATCGTCGCCCGAGTTCTTAATTGTCCAAACTACCATTTGCGTATTTTTCAGGAGGAGGTTTTCTTTGATTATTTCAATTAAACATTATGATAGGTGTGTAAAACGAAGCTATTTACGTAAAGGTAAAGGTCTCATAAGTTGAAATAATTCTTAATAAGGTGACTTATTATCGTTTTTCATACTTTATTTTTAATTTTAAAATGGAGATTGAGCAAGAATGCAAAATCAAAATTATTCTTAAGGAGATTGACCACACTAAAATGGAGATAGAGCAAATTCTGCATAAATATTTTTCGTGCTTAATTGTGCAAACTACCATCTCAAGTTATATACAGGATGAGTTTATTTTCAATATATCTCTTTGTGATATCGACAATTGTGGTGGGATATATATATATGAAAACTTATTAATTATGTAGCTTGTCTGTCTGTCATTATTTTCTCTTCGATTTAACCGGTTGTGATGAAACTTTGGGTAGTTATTGTGCGCTTGCACGCTAAAACTTCTATGTATAATGGTGAGCTCTGACTTTATGAAATTTGCACACATATTCCCTTATTATTTTCTGTACCATTCATCCGATTCCGATGATACTTTCGTGAGATGTTTTACGCATGCCCGCGAAGGTTAAAATATATAATGGTGAGTTCTGGTGTTATCAAATTTGCAATTAAGTGAGTTCTGGTGTTATTAAATTTTCCTTCATTATTTCCTAAACTATTCATCCGATTGCGATGAAACTTTGGTGAGGTATTGTGCGCACGCCTGTGAAAATTTCTATATATAATGATGAGCTCTGGCGTTATGTAATTTTCATAAAAATTACCTTATTATTTTCTGCGCTTCCGGTGAATTTTTGGTGAGTTTTTTTACGAACGGCAGCGAAGGTCTCTGTTAAGATTTCAGGTACTGAAATATAAATTTTTTGGGATTGTCACCCTAATGGTTGTGGCAACATTTTTTTGTGTTGGCGATTGCCAGGGCGATTTCGTATTGCCACGGATTTTTTAATTTCTTCTTCTCTTGTTACCATCCGTCTTGGGCGGGTCGTTTTTGGCAAAACGTCTGCTGCCAGGTTTTCACTTCATGTTGGTTATAAAAACCGCGGAGAGAGATAGCATTATTGGGCTCACCGTACATGAGCTACCCTACAGGTCTTTTTATTGTTTGAATAAAGACTAATATTCAAGAGCTGGAGTTATTATGGAAGAGTTACTCCAGCCACACTTCCTTTCGGAATCAGGTGTTACCAAGCCGGATTGCTCTGTCAGGAGAGCGGAAGTTGAGATCCCGAACAAATGTAATGGTCAGATCTGGGGTTATGAAATTTGCTCAAAATTATCTTATTATTTCCTACACAATTTAACCGATTGTGGTGAAACTTTGGTCAGTTGTTGTGCTGAAACCGCGAAGGTTTCTATGTATAATGGTGAGCTCTGACTTAATGATATTTATTTAAAAAAAATACATTAGGCGGCTCGCGAGTTGTTTGAAAAATGTGTGTATTTTACAAAGTTAAGCGGTAGGGGGGAAGGGGGGCTGGGGAATCTGGGAGGGAGGAAGGAAGGAACGAAGCCGAGGGAGTCGCGGGAGTGAAACAAGGGAGGGGCGACGGGGAAAGTGGAAGCGGGAGGGGGGAGGGGTTGGAAGGTGAAAGGGGAACGCGGAAGGGACCGTGGAAGGGGGACGGGGCGGGAACGGGAACGCATGGGAATGGACGTGCAGCGATAATTATTTAAAAAAATACCATAGCTATAATTGAAACACATTAAAATTTGTTAAAAATTTATTGAAATGCGTTTTCGTGAGAAAAATACAAACAATCTGAGAATAAGGCAGAGGGGACGCCTGAGGGGAACAGGGCGGGAACGGGAACGCTTTGAAAAGGTCATGCAAAGATAATTTAAAAAAAAAAAAAAAACTATAATTGAAACACATTAGAATATTTTTTTGATTTTTTTTTTGTGAGGAAAATAAAAACCATATGAGAATAATGAATTAAAACATTTTTATACCGATTTCAATAATCTTAATCTTGAATACACATGAAAATGGCGTTACCGCGTAAATGAATTAATTTAAACATAATTAATATGTTGAATGCCTATTTTTTGCATGTTTTTTGTCTCCCCCGACATAAATACTCACTTTGCGTGATAATAAAGATAAATCTAACTGTTTGAATAAGAAATATTGCGTATTACCAGACGGCCGGCGTAGTGCAGCGGTAAGGCGCCTGACTAGCATTCCGAAGGTCGCGGGATCGAATCCCGGCGTGGCAAATAAATTTTATTTGATTAATTTGTGTAATTCACAATTTATTCATTTAAAATAATATATAGTATATTTGCGGCACGTTCCAGAGTGGAAGATACTCTCAGTATCGCCCTGGTGTAAGACCACCATTCAGAATTGAAACGTTGCTTGAAATGGCTTCTGCCGTGTTTGGTGACCAAATCTGAATAGCCAGGTACTTCCCCACCTTCCTATTCCCTATCTCCTTCCCCTCCTCACTACCTACAGCTTCACAACATACCCCAATTGGGGATGCCATAGTCCCACTGGCTCCAGACGGGAGCAGTTGGGACTCTTGTGCGGTATTCATGTAAAAAAAGCGGCGTAATTCATAAATAATAAAATATTTTTCACAGAGTCAATAGTTATTGAGTTATAATTAAAATCCTGGAAAAACTCTTTTTTTTTCATGTTCTTTAGCTAAAACTCAAATCCCAACCATATTTTTGTTGGCGAAACTCGGATCACCCCAAAACACATAAATGAGGAAAAAATCAGAACTGCACCAGAATTTATATCAACAAACTGCCTAATGACGGGACTTATTCTTAAATGTCAAACAAAGGCTTCATACAAATTCGGATAAACTGACAATTTCGAATCGAACTTCTAACTTTAATATGAAATGATAATCAACAAAACTGATTTCGACAATAAAAACTCTCGGAAAGGAGAACTGTGTTAAAACCGAAAAATGAACACGCTGTATTACAAAGTTCCTTGCCATTTATAAAACAAAACTGAAACGTCATTGATAAAGATACTTAAAACTAATACTAACCGCTCTATTTCAGCACTGCTGCGTATGTATGATCTTTTGTCAATAGTTTTAGACATTTTGTTGTAATTTCGTTATTCAAAAACTCACTTGTAATACAATTAAATGCCTTTTGCTTCCTCGTAACACACCACAATAACAAAAACAATGTGAAGTAAACAAACAACATGGCGGCGCGGTATCGTGGATCGGCGTGCTGTGATTGGTCGATTGGTGGTGTTTGACTAATCTAGCCCGCAAATTTTATTTCGCGGCAACTGAGATTGAACTAAGAAGGAGTTTAACTAATTAAGAACTCACTTTTAGAATATTGTTGTGGACATTGACATTTTAAAAAGCTTGTAATTTATTGTATATGGCTCGTAACGATGCGAAATTTTATCCTTAACATGATTGCATTTAAAACTCATTTTCGATAAAATGGTAGTTTGCACAATTAAGAACTCGGGCGACGTAATGTTGGTTATTATGATATAATATACTATTGTAATTGGTAATAACCATAAAATGAAAATGAAAATAACAACAAAAAAAAAATATATATTTTTTTTTTTTAATAATCTTTATTCAATGAAATAACAACAATATAACAAAAAAAAAAAAAAAATACATACTCAATGTAGTTTACAAATAGATTACATCAATCAGTACAGAAAAATTAACAAACAGAAAGTAATGTAAGAAAGGTTACACAGGAGTAGTATAGTTATACAGTATTTTTAGTTGTGCATTGCCTGCCTCACTAGGTGAACCTGTATTGAGGCAGAAATTTTGTTAATTGTTTCTCGCAATTTTATCTATGGTTTTTTTATAAATGTGTAAAGTAGGTTTCCATACAGCAAAAACTTTATTTTAGTTAACATTATTGTTTGCATATACCTACACAATTCATAAACTGCAAGGTTATTACTACAATAACAACTGTCAATGACTGGGCGTTTGGGTGAGGGCACCAGTATAGGCTCGATCATTAGAATGTATCCATATTTTAACATATTTTTTAAACTCTCTCTGTGTTTGACTCAGTTTGATGTTTTCTGGGAGAATGTTGAATATTTTTGTGGCAAAGTATCTAAAGCTACGTTGACCAAAGGTGGAAGAGAGTGCTGGAACTTGCAATATGTCTTTGTTGGAGTTACGTGTAAACCTTAAGTTTATTTTTTTTTCGTAAAGCACATGTTTGTTTTTAAAGAGATGCATGAGGATAGTTTTTACATAGATCTGTCGAACATCAAATACTCTCATTATTTTGAATATAAGGTCACTGTCTGCAGTTAGAGGAAGTTTGAGAATAATTTTCATAATTGTTTTCTGTGCCTTTTCGACAGGATCTAGAGCTGATGAAGTGCCCCCTCCCCATGCAATGATACCATACTCAATGATAGATTGGGTGATTGCAAAATAAATCGTTTTTAAGAGTTGTAAGTTAAGAAAGTTCCTTATGGATCTGAAGAAGTGTATTGTTTTTCTAATTTTATTTGCAATGATCTGGGTATGTAGGTTCCATTTGAGGTATTGGTCAATGGTGAGGCCGAGGTACTTTATCTGTGAAGTGCGCTCTATACTGGGGCACTCACTACATTCATTGGAATTCGTACAGCTATGAATTTTTATGGAGTAATCATCATTAGGTTGGCCTGTAGTATTGATGCTTGAAGTAACATATTTAGTTTTCTTCGTGTTAAGGGTAAGTGTGTTTATATCTAGCCATTTTTTAATGAAGTTAATATTTTCTTCAGCTTTTTTAAATACAGCTGACCAATTATTGTCTTCGAATAATAAGACGGTATCGTCTGCAAAGCTAACAATGTGTCCTTGACTTTCAAGGTTGCAAAAGTTGTTAATATACAGTAAGAACAGAGTCGGTCCCAAAACGCTTCCTTGTGGAATTCCATAGTCAGTTGAGCGCTGATTACTGAGAGTATTCTGTATTTTAACCTGTTGTTGGCGTCCATTTAAGTAGCTTTTAAAGAAATTTAGCTCTTTGTCCGAAATGCCGATGTTCTCTAGTTTTTTAATTAGTTTAATGTGTGATATTGTATCAAAAGCTTTAGAAAGGTCTAAAAAGATTGAGATACATTTATTTCCTTTATCAAGGCTTTTTACAATGAAGTCAGTCACACTGGCAATGGCATCTGATGTACTTTTGTTTTTTTGAAAACCATATTGATTAATTGAAAGTATTTTATGGCTCTCGACAAATTTTAAAAGTTGTGCATTAATGAGGTTTTCAAAAACTTTAGACAAGCTATTTAGTAGAGTAATTGGTCTATAGTTGTTGATATCTGTCTTGTTTCCAGATTTGTAGATGGGAATTACGATACTTTGTTTTAGGTTAGAGGGGAAGTAGCCCTGTGTAATGCTTAGGTTTATAAGGTATTCCAGTGGCAATGTAATCTCCGAAGACAGCATTTTAAGGATTTTGGTCGTAATTTCATCTGGTCCAGCGGAAGAAGTGTTTTTTAGAGATTTAATTGTACTGAGAATTTCTTCTTTTGTTACAGTTCGGAAGAGAAATTTTATATTTTTTTTATTTGCTTGATCCTCTGAATTGGTAGATTGGGTGATTCCACTCTGGGGGATTTGAGAAGCAAGATTTGGACCAATGTTAATAAAAAAATTGTTTACATGATCAGCAACGAGTTTAGGATTTTTTGAGGTTTCGACAATATGTCCATCAATAGAAAGTTTATTTATGCTTTGTTTCTCTTTTGTAGTTTGTGAGTTTGTGGCTTCTCTTAGTATTTCCCATATTTTTTTGGGATTGTTGTTACTTTCTGTAATTTTTGCTGAGTAGTAAATTTCTTTTGCTTTTCTGATGACGTTACAACACATGTTTCTATATCTTTTATAGTGGTTGGATGTTATTTGGTCATATGGATTATCTTTGGTTTTTTGTGTAGCATGTTTCTCTTGTGTATGCAATTTATAATGGAGTGGTTAATCCAAGGTTTCAGGGGTTTCAGTTTATTTGTTATTTTTTTGGTCAACGTCGTGGAATGGTAGTGTAGTTCGTTTTTCAAATAGTTAACAAAGTATATCCATGCGTCCTCTGATTGTTTAATTTGGAAGAGTTTGTACCAGGATTTGTTCTTAAAGTTTTTTATTAGGTTTTGAAAATTGATTTTATTGTATGCTAAAGGCATGTTACATTTATTTATTTTGGTAGCTGTTTGTATTGCAAAAATTGTTGAATAATGATCCGTGATTGTTGATTTGTAGACGATACTTTTGGATGGTTTTTTGGACTTTACCATAATGTGGTCAATGCATGATATAGATCCATTAGTCGTTCTTGTTGGTGAGTTGATATTTATATATAAGTATATTAGAAGGAAGAAGGAATAGGAAAGGGCAAGAGGCAGAGGAAGGTGGGATGGGGACAGGAGATACTCATGCTGTACCTTTTCTATAGTTGTGCATTAATTTAATTAACATTTGTGGTCGTACGTTTGACTTCGTTTCGGTATTTCACAAGAGTATTATTAAGAATATCGATATTGTTAAATTGCGTGTTATATTGCGCGCATATACGGGGGATTGGAGAATTTTTTCTAAGGTTGGTTCTGCACGCTGGCAAATGAAAAAAATGGTTTAGTCTGGTTGGCGTTGTAGGTATGTGAATTCTTAAATAATTTACGAGTTCAGGAGAGTCCAGGCCGTTATTCAGAATTTTGTATAAAAATATTTGATCAGATATTAATCTTCGTGTTTGAAGTGGAGTAAAGTTGTGAAATTTTAAGGATTCGGTATTATTTGCAAAGAGTAATTTGAATTTATAATTTATGTGTTTAAAAAAATTATTTTGTACACTTTCGATTCTGTCAATATGGCATTGGTAGAACGGGGCCCAAATTAGTGTGCAGTATTCTAAGTGGGGGCGGATATACGTGGTGTAAATGGAATACAGAGTTTTAATATTGCGAAAAGGTTTAGATATGCGAATTATAAATCCCAACATTTTATTGGCTTTGTTGATTACTTCGTTAATATGTTTGAAATTTAGTTTTACATCCAGTACTACCCCAAGGTCACGGATTGATTCTATTTCATGGATTTGTGTATCACGAAAGTTATAATTAAAAGAAATTTTATTTTTGTTACGCGTAAAAGATAATTTGTTGCACTTAGAAATGTTTAGGACTAATTTGTTTAATTTACAGTATGCAAAAAGTCGATTTAGGTCTTCTTGAAGTTTTACGCAGTCATTGATAGACTTGATTACTAAGTATATTTTTTTGTCATCTGCATATGCTAGGTAGTTAGCATGTAAAAAACATTTAAAAATATCAAATATATACACATTAAACAATAATGGTCCCAAGTGAGAACCTTGCGGTACGCCAGAAGGCACAGTAAAAAAGCTAGACTTAGTTCCCTCAACTGATACGCACTGTTGTCTTCTATGCAGATATGAAGTTAGCCACCTAAGTAAGTCGCATGTCGCAATGTCAGGAATCACTGGTTAAAGTAATTTAAGTACATCTTTTTTACACCCTGCATATACATATATGTACAGGGTCATCGAAAAATATCGACAACATTTAAAATAACTGTTATAAAAAAACAATTAGAGGTAATTAAATGGTTTTGATCTTAATTTGATCTGAATAAAATGTGCGGAATTTTTTTTTTGTATCTTAGTATGTTTTGATGGGTGCACCGTTCGTCGCTCTGCAGATGTCTAGTCTATGGGGGATCCTCTACCAATCCAGCCGTTGGGAAAGCGAGCATGCCAACATTAAAAAAATATATACCTCCGAAACCCTTTATGTTAAACGTGTAACTGAATGCTAGCTGGCAAATGTAAGTTTTGTTTTGGAGGTAGCGTGATCTTATTATGCGCACACTAGATGCGCAGTAGCCAAGATCGGCCGCGGGCGCTCCTGCGACTGCCGTGGAGGAACCCCCATTTCCTGGCCTCCAAGAAGTCCTGACCTGGATTTCTTTTTCTAGGGGTTCATTAAAAAAATTGTGTACGCCGAAAAGATTCGGGATTTGGATCACTTGCGGGAGCGAATTTATGCCACTATCTTGACAGTTACTCCCGAAATGATTGCACGTACGTGGCAAGAAATCGCCCACAGACTAGACGTCTGTAGAGCGACGAACGGTGCACACATCGAAACATACAAGGTACGAAAAAAATTATCTTTTTCCGCACATTTTAAGATCAAAACCATTAAACTACCTCTAGGGCAATTCCGCTATAGACGATTCTCTACATTAATTTTTAAATCGCAGTATTTGTTACTTTTTTTGATATCAGTGCAAAGAAGAAAGTCAATATAATAATAAAAAAAGAATTTTGGATTTTACTTCATATTGAAATTTTTGGCGCGCTTAGAAACATTATCTTTCGAAGAATCGATATATAAAACCGCAAAATCACACCGTGCAACACTGGCGCGAAACAGCTGTTACCGATAGTTTGAGGTTATATTTTACTGCTAAACGTGTAGTGACAATATTAATTTATATTTATGTGTCGAAAGATGTAAGTAATTTTTGTTATTTTTTAAGCATCATTGACTACAAGAAGTCACTGTTTGCTTGTTGCACCCGAGATGCAAAAAGATATAAAACTTTGCGTTGTTCACAGAAATAAAGTACTAACGTTTTGAAACTTTGTAAAAGAAAGAAGAAATCAAAGGCAAACTTAAAGCAATCATTTTTAAGAGTATAATGTTAGCTGAATTGAAATAAACGTTGACTCAAATTGGTTGCACCCGCGATGTGATGTCAGATCGCGGGTGCAACTCTTTGACAACTACCCTCATTGTATCATTTATCGTATATTTTATTGTCTTGAATAATAATATGTATGCTGTGTATGATTGGTAATTTATATTTAATAAGGATGTTTATATTATATTCCCCTTTTTTACAGAAACATGGGTTAAAATGATAAAAGAACAAAGGAAAGAGACCGCTTCATGGAAATATAAAGAAAATAGGTGAAAATTACAAGAAAATCCTTGTTCATATTAGTAAGAAAAGAAGAAGTTAAAGGGTCATGTTGGATTATAAAAGCCTGAGAAATATACCAGGCATTCTCATCTCAAATGCACATTGGTTTTGAAATCTCCAAAAACCACCAATGAAACAGAAAGTGATTGGGACGATAAAGATTTGGAACATCTTAAAAATTACAAAATACGAAAGGAAATTCTGTGTCCTGATGTATCTGTGCCTTCAGTATCAGATCAGATTAAATCCTTCTTGTCACCTAAAACAAAATTGCGCATTTCTGATGTTTACAGAGATTCAGGCGACAAAGCCTTATGTTACGAAGTTACAACGTCTCTTCAACTCTCAAAATTACCGCAGACCCTACACAGCATCCCTAAAGATGACATAGACCCGGATGGGAATTATTTTTTTCAGGGCCTCCTCTAATGTAAAAAGAACTACATATTAATTATTTAAGATAATTAATATAATTTAGAATTACAAAACATATTATAATAATAATAATAATAATAATAATAAGCCTTTTTATTCTGGACTTCTGTTAGGTATGTATTAGACATGATCTTATTTGTTATAGTATATCCCGAAGCTCAGTTTGCCTCTTGGCATAGGCCTCCTCTAACATTTTCCATTGGGACCTGTCACGCGCTACTCTTCTCCATTGATGTCCAGCAGTGAGTTTTAGGTCATCTTCCCATCTCATGTGTTGACGTCCTCTACTTCTCTTGCCATCTCTGGGATACCAGTCAGTGACATTTTTGCACCATTTCTCTTGTGGATCGCGTATCATGTGTCCTGTCCATCTCCACTTTTGTTGGTCTATTCGGGTAACTACATCGGCAACTTTAGTTTTCTCCCTTATTGTGCTACCTCTCACTCTGTCCTGTTTCCTTGTTCCTGTCAAACTTCTCTCCATGGCTCTCTGGCAGCGTTCCAACTTTTCTCTGTGGCGTTTGGTGAGTGCCCAAGTTTCACATCCATAGGTGATGACTGGAAGTATACACGTGTTGAAGACTTTCCTTTTTATTTGCATACTTAGCTCCTTAGATTTCAAGACTTCTTTCAAAGACCAGTATTTCTTCCATCCATTTGCTACTCTTCTCTCGATTTCTTTAGTGGTTTGATCTTTGTGAGATATTATCTGTCCTAAATAGATGTAATCTGACACATATTCGAGTGGTTGGTTGTCAATTTTTATAGTTACAGGTTCAGAGTTTGTAAGCAATTTTGTTTTGTCTTTGTTCATGCATAGGCCGACTTTCACACTTTCCTCGTTTAGTGATTCTATCATTCTAATTAGGTGCATTGGGTTTTCCTCGAATAGGACTATATCGTCTGCAAATCTTAGGTGGTTAAGTTTTACACCTTGTACGTTGATACCATATTTTTCCCAATCAAGTTTGCGGAAGATACTTTCCAGAGCAGCCGAGAACAATTTTGGTGATAGAGGGTCTCCCTGTCTTACTCCTCTCTCGATCTTGAACTTTTTTCCCAAGGTTTCTAGTTGGATCCTCGCTTCGCAATTCAAGTATATGTTTTTTATAATATTAATGTAGTTTAAAGGTATTCCCTGCTGTTCAAGGCTATCCCATATAGCTATGTGTCTTATGCTGTCGAAAGCTTTGGAGTAATCGATGAATGCCATGTATAGTTTCTTATTATACTCATTATATTTTTCTACTATTTGTTTCACCGTGTGTATGTGGTCCAGGGTAGAGTATTTTTGTCTAAAGCCGGCTTGCTCCCGTGGTTGATTTTCGTCTAACTTTTTACTTATTCTTTCCAGGATAACTTTGGAAAATACTTTGTATATATTTGACATCAAACTTATAGGTCTGTAGTTCCCTATATCTTCCTTTTGTCCTTTCTTGAATATAAGAATAATGTTTGATGTTTTCCACTGTGTAGGTATTAGACCAGTTATAAGTATATCATTGAATATTGAAGTTAGTATTGGTAGTAGTTCTTCCATGGTGCCTTTAAGAAGTTCGTTTGTCACTTTGTCTGGACTTGGGGCTTTTTCCATCTTCTGACTGTATATGGCTTTTTCTACTTCTCTGGAAAGTATTTTTGGTTCAGTTACAACGTTTTCCTGCTCTTTATTGACGTCTTTCTTCGGATCATGTTTTTGTTTGTCGTCTGGGCTTGAGTAGAGGTCCTGGTAAAATTTTGTGGCTATTTCGTTTATGTTTTTTCTATTTGAAGAAGCATTCCCCCTTTTGTTTAATTTTGGTATCCATTCTTTATTTGATTCTCTCAATTCTTTAAGCGCTTTTTTCACTCCCCCTGTTTTCACTATATGCTTTTCTAATGTTTGCAGCCTCTTGGTCTTCCTATCTTTCCTGATGTTCTCTCTGATTTCTTTACTTAATTTTGTTATAGTTTTAATGTTATCTTTTTTAGGATGTTTTGAAAATAGGTGTTTTCTTTCTTCTATAAGTTGCAGCGTTGTGTCACTTAGTTCGTACTTGTTTCTTCTGCTAGTCTCAGCTTTTTCTTTAGTTAGTAGATTTTCTAGCTTTCCATATTTCGCACGAGCATCAGTGTTACTCAAAGTTAATTCTTCAGCTGATTCAATTAGGGATTGTGTTATTTTCCTTAAGGTTTCATCGCTGTGGTGTTTTGTAGTGTGTGAAGCGAAATGTTTTCTAGATTTATTTGGTGGTTCTATTCTTAAATTGCTTCTTACCATACGATGATTTGTATTGAAATTGAATTTAGTTAGGACCGATGTATCCGTGAAGGCTTTTGGATAGTTTGTTGTTATGTAGTCAATTTCGTTTTTGGTTTTGCCATCGGGGGAGATCCATGTCCACTTATTCTTTTGGTTTTTCATGTATAAACTGTTCAAGAGCGTTAGATTGTGTTGTAATAATAATTCAACCAAAAATTCACCATGTGGACTTCTTCTACCTTGGCCAAACTTTCCCAAGACATATTCTTCCTTGCATTGCTTCATCCCGACTTGAGCATTGAAGTCGCCCATTAGAATAATGTGGTTGTTTTGATACCTTGTTAATATCTTTGTTAATTCTTTATAGAAAAGTTTGATTTCTGTTTTTGTTGCTTGTTCTGTTGGAGAATAAATTTGTATAACTGACCATACTTTTTGGTATCCCGGTATGTCAATGTTAAGAATGGCTATTCGATCAGAGATTCCAATTAGGTCTTGTATGTATTGTTTCATTGACCGTTTGATTATGAATCCTACTCCTCTTTGACCGGCTGTTTCGCCTTTGTGGAATAGTATGTAGTCAATGCGTTCCTCAATCTTTTCTCCTAGTCTTCTCATCTCACTAATGCCCAGGATATCCCATTTTATTTCTTCGAGAGCTTTTTCTAGCTCGTGTAGGCTTTCTTCGGTTCTAAGGGTTCTCGTATTTAAAGTTGCAATATTGAGTATTTTGTTTCTTCTTGTTGTTAGAGGGTGGTGGTCTATAACTCCCGCGGGGACCAGCCGAATTGGGAGACTTTTTGTTAATTGGTTTTGATTGTTAATTTTTGTTGGTATTAATATTGTTTGTTTCCGATTTTCCGAGTCAATTATTAGTTTTTTGCAGCATTTAGTTGGGAGTCAGAATTTGCCCGGTTGACATAGTTCAGTATGTTAGGTCTGGTGAACTCTTTCGTGCTAGTTTTGGGTAGAGGTTGTGGAGGATTGCTTAATATTTTGTTTGTATTTACTTTCTTTTGTGCTGTTGACTTGGGAGAATCCGAAGTTCCTCTTTTCCTCTTTTCGCTAATGTTTTCCTGCGGTTTTAACACTATCAGTTTATCATATTTTATGTAAGCGATATTTCCCTTCTTTTTTTCATCTTCTAGTTGAGGTTGTAGCTGTTTTCGTTTTTCCAGGATTTCCTTCGAGTAATCTTCTTTCACATTAATACCTGACGGGAGGTTTGTCTTGTTCTTGAGTATAAGGTGTTTTTTCCATTGGGTCGTGATAGATGCTATAACCGGACGATTCTGGTTTTCGCTTTGTTTCCCTATCCTATACACGTTGCTAATTTCTTTAGTGTCCAAGTGTACTCCCGTGTCTACTATGAGGTCCGTGATGTAGTCTACTAGGTCTCCTTCAGATTTCCCCTTCTCTTCTATTCCAAAGAACACCAGATTATTTTTACGTTTTTCTCTATCTACCGCTTTAAGTTTTTGTTCTAGTTCTGATACTTTATTTTTAAGGATATTATTTTCCTCAATAATTGTTTTCATCTTCTCATCTAGCGCTTCCATCACATTTCTAGTTACCGAACGAGTTATTATTTCGGCTTGTTTCTCTAGTTTCTCGTCAAGTTTAAATAAAAATAACTCCATGTTTTTGTCCATTTTGTTTGTGTTCTATAAAATTGTTCAGATGAGGTGATTTGATTAATGTATATTTACGCCTGTTGGTGGGCAAAATTTCGGCACTTCTGTAAGAACTTTCCGTACTTACGCCTGTTTGCAGTTTTAATTAATTTTCAGAATACGCATTTACTGCCCTCTATTGACTGGTAGGGTATCTCGTTAAATGAATTTTGGTTTAGTTGGTGTACATATTTACCGCCATCTATGAACAGATATTTTATAAATTTTATAATAAAATAAAAAGATTTTGGTTTGTTCGAGGATCGAACCCTTTACCGAAGAAACTGGAGCCAAACACTTTGCACCCACGCCAATTCTCTGTAAACATATTAACATTAATTAAATAATAATGAAAATCGTAGATTACGTAGCAGAAGTGCATTTTGAAGATTTTTTTGAAGTTGGAAATGCCAGAGAAAAACATCGATGGAAATAATTTGTTCATGGAATTTCGGCGAATATTGACGTTTTCTAAAAGAAATAATTAACATAAGTGACAAAGAAGTGTGCTGATTAGTCAAAAGTGTTGTTTGATCTTTTATTTAGTTCCTCTTCAAGTTTTTATTGATGTTTAAATCCACTTGAATTAGACGGGTTGCACCCGCGATAATTTGGTGTTACACCCGCAATTGCTTCAAAAGCGAATAATTCATTGTTTATTTGTTTATAGCTATATTTTTTAAAATTTTGTAGTTGATTAGTTTAACACCTAACAAAATATAAAGGCATATCATAATAAATATTTCACAATTAACAGACTTTTGTGTTTTTGCCTTATGATCTGGAAAGGTGTGTCCAAATTTGTTCCACCCGCGATAGCACTTTGAACCTCCCTCCTGACTATTTAAATACTTCAATAAAATTCTTATAAACGAATACAAAGTGAACATGTTAAAATGTAGCTCTTCCAAGAATAATTTAATTTAAAATGTTTTTTATTTTATCATTAGGAAGCTTTACATGTGTCTAAATGTTGCACCCGCGATTGTGGAATCGCCCTCTAATAGTATTTTTTATAACAATTATTTTAAATGTTGTCCATATTTTTCGATGACCCTGTATATATATATGAGGCCTGAGGAAAAAAAATCCCTCAGGGCCTGTATCATCCTTGGGGATGCTGCATGTGAAGGGTCTTTTCAGGGAAAGAAAGGTGATGAAATTCTAGGAAGGAGAGGGTTGGTTAGAAATTCTGGGGTCAATGTGTCCAAGAGAGACGGACTTATGAATGCATCCTCCCAGTGCGGTGCAAGGCGATGGATTGAGAGAGTCCGATTGGAGATGTCAAAAGTCTCCCTCAACCAGTCTCTCTCGACCTGGCCCTCCGAACAGTAGGTAGGCGAACGCATCCGCCGCAAAGACCTAGGCAAACCTCAATTCATGGGGGATGCTGTGAGGCTGAAGATAGCGGGGAGGGGAAGGAGACAGGAAAAGAAGAAAAAAGAACGAATCATTCATTTTCGAACATCACTACACCGTCCTTTATCCGAATTTTCCCTTAGTCACAACCGTTATTACGAATGTATGGGCACAATTTCCTAAGTTATTATTTGTTGGTGAAACGAATTGTTTAATACCACATCTGTCAGTCAAAACCCACCTCGTAACCCAAAGGAGATGGGATACAACCTACACCTAAATGCAGGGAAACAAGGCATACATAATGCTGAGTAATTTGGGATAACTTGAATATTATAACATCAAGCCCCGAAGAGAAAACTGAAAGAAAAGCGTAGTGGGTTTGTTTTGTGTGCCAAAAGTATGCTCAAAATTTTATAACTTAGGCTCTGAGGAAAATAATTCCCCTCAGGGCTTATGTCATCTTTGGGGATGCTGTATGGAGGGTCTTTTTTTAGGAAAGGAAGGAGCGGAAATTCTGGGAAGAAAAAGGATATTAAGGGTGGGTAGGAATCTGGGGTTCAGTGAATCCATCCCTCATACTGGATGCAAGACGATGTTCAGAGAGAGTATGTCTAACCACTCTCTCCTAATCCGGTCTGCCATGCAGCTGGTGGGCAGACGCATCCGCCACAAAAACCCGGACAAACCTCACCCCATAAACCCGGGCACCCCTGCTAAGTCACCAAACGTAACGGACCACTTGGGGTGACCCGTGGCAAGGGTGTTGGTTATCCAATAAATGATTGCCGGGGCAGCGGTATCCATACCCGCCTTAAAAAATATATTTTTGAAGTGAAAACTTCTTTAGCACCGATGTGATTTGAAACTCGATGAAACGGAAGCGAGCGACACTAAAAATATACGAACACATACATCTATAGGATTTAGCCTACGAGAGAATATGATAGCAACAAAATATTTATTTATTTCATGGGTACTCAGTTTTCAATATAATACGATTAATCCACGGTTCCACGCAAGTCTCCTTTAGTCTAGTGCGGCCAGACATTCAGCGGACCGAGGATCAAATCCTTCCGAATTCCAGAAAAAAAAAAAAATATTTTTCTCTCCTTCATTATCGAATTTTCAAACCACTCCAAAATGACAAAGGCAAAGAAAACACAAAAAGCGACATCTAGCGACTCCGAACCCAAATATCAATAAGGTGACCAAATGTATAGGAAAAGGTGCACTTTAATTCAACGACAAAAATATGGAAAAATCATCCCTTAGATTGTTAAAAAAAAGTGCTTCATGGTCTCCACAATCTTGTTTCCTTTAGTTTTCTGAAGGTTTCACTTCTAACGCGTGTGAATTGCACACTCTTTTTTTGTTTCTTGAATAGTTTCTAAAGTAATCTATGGAATAAATTCGGTGTTTGGGTAAAATTCCTAAAAAATAAAACTAGTTATTTTTATACTAATTTGGGGTCGGGGAATCCGAATCTGAAAGAATTAGGCGGCGGCAAGCAATATTAACTGAATTAAACGACTTTAAAAAATTTTATACACATACAGGAAAATAGCCATTTTGGAAGCATTTTGATTCCTAGAAAATCAAACTAGTTATTTATATACTAACTATGGGCTGGGGAATCCGAATCTGAAAGAATTAGGCCGCGGCAAGCAATATTAACTGAATTACACGACTTAAAAATTTTCTATACACACACACTTGAAAATAATCATTTCGGAAGTATTTTGACACATGTAGTACAAAGATCATAGAAAAACAAGAAATATACAAAAACATGTGCCGGTAGTGTTACCAGCTCTCAAAAACATACCTTATAAATCGACCAAGTCTTCTTCGTCCGTCGTATTAACACATTAACCTGATGAATTACGACTATCTCAACGGCGTATTCTTAAATCAAAAGTATGAAAATTCGTAGTCTTAAAAGTGCGTTACCTAACCTAACCTAACGTTAGGTTTGTGTAACATGGTTTGTGCCCCTTTATACCGCCTGCTCGCGTCCCTAACCTAACCTAACCTAACGCTAGGTTTGTGTAACATGGTTTGTGCCCCTTTATACCGCCTGCTCGCGTCACGGCAAAAAAACATCCCTGTTTTCAAGTAGTTTAGCGGCTACGCTAGGTTTGAGTAACATGGTTTGTGCCCCTTTATACCGCCTGCTCGCGTCCCTAACCTATCCTAACCTAACGCTAGGTTTGTGTAACATGGTTTGTGCCCCTTTATACCGCCTGCTCGCGTCACGGCAAAAAAACATCCCTGTTTTCAAGTAGTTTAGCGGCTACGCTAGGTTTGTGTAACATGGTTTGTGCCCCTTTATACCGCCTGCTCGCGTCACGGCAAAAAAACATCCCTGTTTTCAAGTAGTTTAGCAGCTACGCCGGGTTTATGTAACATGGTTTGTGATACAAAAGAACGTGCCCCTTTATAACGCCTACTCGCGTCAAGGCATAAAAACTCCACAATACTAGTTTGTGTACCTTCCTAAAATATTTGAGAATCAATTATAAAAAATAAGTACTTAAAATATAAACATGTTATTTTACGTTATAAATATTACTGCTTAATGGCAACACTTAATTTTGTGTGGTAAAAACATCTATGTTATCGTGTTTTTCTATGATCTTTGTACTACATGTGTCAAAATACTTCCGGAATGATTATTTTCATGTGTGTGTGTATAGAAAATTTTTAAGTCGTGTAATTAAGTTAATATTGCTTGCCGCCGCCTAATTCTTTCAGATTCGGATTCCCCGGCCCATAGTTAGTATAAAAATAACTAGTTTGATTTTCTAGGAATCAAAATGCTTCCAAAATGGCTATTTTCCTGTATGTGTATAAAATTTTTTAAAGTCGTTTAATTCAGTTAATATTGCTTGCCGCCGCCTAATTCTTTCAGATTCGGATTCCCCGACCCCAAATTAGTATAAAAATAACTAGTTTTATTTTTTAGGAATTTTACCCAAACACCGAACTTTAGCCTAATCTATAATATAAAAATGAATCGCTAAATGTGTTGGTAAGCGCAAATCTCGAGATCGGCTGAACCGATTTCGCTAATTCTTTTTTTAAAATATTCCTTGAAGTGCGAGGAAAAATTAAGAAAATTGCGCATAAAATTAGATAATAACAGAAAACATCGCACGTTTGACAGTTCGCGTGTTAGAGAATGACATTTTGCAAAACGATGAATGATTGTGCAATCAGGATTCTATTTTTGAAAAGTTGAAAAATTTATTTAAAGTAGGTACTCCCCTAATATTTTGAATCGAATCAAGAATTTTAGATATTTTAAATAGGTACCTATGTTAGGTACCAAATTTAATATACATGAAAAATGGAAATTTGAATAAAAATTTTAAAAGGTGGCACGCGGGCTGTTTAAGAACTGAATGTACTGGGATTGAATATATGGAATGCGGGAGGAGGGTTGGCGGGACGAGGGAGCGGTAAAGGGAAGAGGGAAGGCGGGGAAGGTGGAAGGGGAACGCGGGAAGGGGGACCTGGGAGGGGGAGGGGAACTCGGGAGGGGGGTTCGCGTGACGGTTAAGGGGGGGGGGAGTAGAGTAGGGAGAAGGAAGGTGGAGGTGACGGTGAGGAGAGGGGAAGAGGACGCAGGAGAAGAAGGGGAGGCGGAAGGGGAACGGGACGATGGGAAAGGACACTCAGGGAGAAACAATTTCTTTATTAAGTGGCATAGCGACGCATGCCGGGACCAGCTAGTAATAAGATAAAAACATTGACAATACTTGATCGAAGGATAAAAAGCACTACAAAGTAATGCAAAATCGTGTGTTTTTGGTTTGAAAATTACCGCCACGCAGCAGGTTGGCAAATGCATTCGCCGCCAATACCTAGGCAAACCACAGCTAAAGAAAGATTGTTTCCAATGAAAAAGATAGGTCCATGATATGGAAGAATTAATCGAATATAATATTATTGTTCATTTTAAGATATGAGATTGACAATTATGACGGTTTGACAGAAGGTGGCTAACTTTCCCCGCAGGGGTAGGCAGAGGGGACGGACCGCCAAACAACTCGGTCTTGGCACACACCCTTTGCCTCACTCACATTCATACATCGTCTCATACATACATACTTTTCTATTATTCTGACTTTTGACATGGCCCGTCTTAAGCATCTGATTCACTTGATCGTGTCTTCCTCGGGTGTCCCCGACTTTTTCTACCATTCACATATGCGTCATATATTATATATTCTTTTTACACTACTTTCTTCGTTCATTCACTCTACATGCCCAAACCATCTGAGGGTCCCTTTCTTAATCTTGTTCATTATGCTTACGTCAGCTTGGTCTTAATGTTTTCACATCTGCGGCCGTTTGTCAATTGAATAAAATTTTCACTGGGTTTTTTAGTAAGGCTGTTAGACTTTAGTCGTGTTTTCGAAACCCTGGCGATTTTTTGAAAATTTCAATCCGATAACTCAGACCATTTTTTATAAATCGGAAAGACGGGACAAAATTTTATGGGTTTACGATAATTACATAGCCGAAAATCATTTTGAAAAAGAACGTTTTCCATACGAATGGCACAGGAGAATAACGAGGCATTCCAAAAATATTACATTCCATAAATATTTTTTTCCTTGATCCATCTCATTGATCATAAATCATTATAATGTTCAACGTCTATATTACTAAATCCAAAGTAATATACTTGTACTTGTAAGTTATAATAATAATAAGAATATTATAAAATTTGATTTTGTAAAAATCAACACCATTACCATTATACCTCTAAAACACATTACAGACAACATAAATGTACGGGGTTCTCTTCACAACATTTATCAAAAAGTCAAACCAAATGATAAGTTCGCAGAAAACAAACAATAAATAGGAACATTTTCGGAGTCGGCACATTTTCATGTAGTGACGTCACGAGCCCAAATAATGGATTTATATATAAAAAAAAAAAAACTGTACATTTCTAAAAATTTTTACCAACATTTTCGTTTATCCACACGATTTTTTCCAAGTCGTTATGAGTTTTTACCAACATTTTCGTTATCCACACGATCGCAAGTGGCCTATCTGATAAAAAAGGTTTCTATCATACGGGTATTTGATACTCACTTTAATATTGAATCAGAAAGATTAATTTTTAACATGTAATCGCTTATAAACCTTGGTTTTTTTTAATGTTATTTTTTACTTATATTTTTATAAACCATAAGGACATATTTTTAAATTTTATCTATTGTTGAATATGGTATGAATTAAAGACAAAATGAATAATAACATTTTGTTTGATCTCTCGATACTTTGTTGTAAATTCATAAATTATTTTTTCTATAAATTTCCTACGTTCATCATTGTCATTTTTAAATTTTATTATTTTGCTTGTACTCTTACTGAACTGTTTGGTGAGCAACTGGGCCTAACAATCAACGTCAATAAAACTAAATGGATGACATTTGGACGATTAGATCACTCTGAATCAGTGATACAGTTAAATGGTTGTTATGTCGAAAAGATGGAAAGATTTAGATACCTCGGCAGTATTCAGTATTCTCACGGAGACTCTTGACACAGATGTAGAGGTTAGGTGCAGAATTGAAGCAGCAAGAACTGCGTTAATTAAAATGAAATCCCTCTTCTGCAATGACAATATCAGCTTAAAACTAAGGCAAAGAATGCTAAAATGTTATGTGTGGTCGGTCTTGCTGTATGCATGTGAAACATGGACCTTGAAAGTAAATACCATGAACAGGTTAGAGGCTTTTGAAATGTGGCTTCACCGGAGAATGCTCAAGGTCCCATGGACCGACATGATCACCAACACAGAAATTCTCAGGCGGGCTAAAGCAGATAGAGAACTGCTTACATGAATAAAAATCAGGAAAATTTCATATCTGGGTCATATATTTCGAGGGGAGAAGTATCACTTGCTCCATTTAATATTGAAAGGCAAGAAGGCAAGGGTCGCCTAGGGCCTGGTAGGAGAAAAATGTCTTGGCTGCGAAATATACGAGTAGACCGGCATTAGAAGTGTGGAGGAGCTATTCCGGGCAGCGCAAGACAGAGAGACATTTTCAATAGTGATCGCCAACGTCGGGGGGACCTGATAGGGCACACAAAGAAGAACTGTTTATAATCCGTTATTTATTACTTTTAATAAATTGTGAAATTATTAACCCCGATATAGGTAAACCCTAGTGGGGTTAATAATTACGTGCTAAAAAATGTATCGTAATTGTGAAGAAGCAATAAATAATAAATGAATTGAAGTACAATATTTTATACATATACACGATATAATAATCTGGTATCAGGGTTGCAGAATATGACAGAGCTACATAGTTATTGTTATTACTTATTACCTCCGGTTGTTCGCAAGTATGCCCCTAAATAATGGATGTATCGCGTGCAATGTGCATTCCAGCCCGCCCCCGACATGCATATTGGATATTGCATCCGTCATGATTGTAATAATATATGAATTCAAAGGAAATTGCAATTTAATCAGCATATGTTCAAAGTGATTGATCCATTGGGAAATAGTTACCCGACAGGAGTGGGAAGTGATAACGGCGGAGAAGATTGAATACGCGATTTAATCAGGATAATTTGAGGGCTGTTTTATACAGGTTGCTAAAGGACGTTATTGACTTGAGTGATTCCTGACATTATTTGGAGTAAAAAGTGTGAACAAAATTTTGGTCTCCCGTGACATTTTTGATGTTTTTTTTTCTTTTTTACTAAAAACATAAAACATGGTAAGTGTTAGACAGTTGGAGGCGGGGTTAGGGGTTGTTCGGTTACTCGTCCGAGTGACCAGTGACAACAAGCGGAAGAATTTTTTTTGTTTGATTTCAAAGAAAAAAAATTGAAAAAAAATCTGCAAAAAAGTTACCGAAGACCGAAATTTCATTTACATTTTTTAACTCCAAATAATGTCAGAAATTACTGGTTAAAGTAAGTCAAGTATGTTCAGCTGGACTAGTACATTTCCATTAGAAAAATAGTGTCATTAGTAGACTGTGGCATTCCCAATAGGGTAGAAGAAGCCATTTAGATCTGGTCATTATAAACGGTGTACGGCTGGTTCGCGTCACCTCACGGATCATTGAAGTACCCACCCTGTCCAGCCCCGGTATAGGCGACTTATGGTCGCCCCTTCGGAGCTCTCGCAAGAATCTAATTTTTTGGAATAAACGACTCTACATAAAACGAATCTAGACCTTCAATGTCCCTATATAATTGGTTAGGTGGCGGAAATGTAGGATCGCCTACAGTCAATGCTGTAATGGTCAAAAACTAATTCTACTAGTGTTAGTAAACATAGAAAATGTAATAAAGAGAAAAACAAAAGAGTTATGGTACAATAAACAGAGGGGGACCACACACCCAAGACTCAGGCATCTGCCTGTAAAGAAAATAATAAGTTAGTAAATAAAGCATATAACATTTTAAAGGGTAAAAAAAAAATTGATAACCGTCATGACCGTCGTGTGCCCGGCAGTCCCCCAGAGAATGTATAAGGTTATTAGTCCAACGTTACAGCACCCAGTGGAGTCGTCCTTTAGCCAGCTAGCCGGTGGTGAAAGGACGACTCCACCTCACGGGTCAGAAAGGAGCGTGGTGTCCCATCTGCGCGTTTGACTCTAACGAATTGTAGGCCCTAAACCGACAGCAAATCATATTTCTTAATTCAGCTGGTTATCTTCAAAGACGTTACATACTTTAGACGCGGGGTAGAAATCTCAAAGTGGGAAGCCAAACGCAAGACAATTGTACTGTTCTCGATTTCTAGTACTTTAGTACTAAACTGTCACTCGTCAAATAAGGTCATGTCTTACCAGTAGGAAAATTGCATTTAAAAAGCGCCAAAATGCCCTCCTGTATGAAGAGAAAATGTTTCCATTACACGGCAAACATTAGTAAAAGTGAAGAAATAACATTTAATTTATATGTACACACTAATTACTTATTATTATCGATTATTATAAGCAATACAATTAATTTTCATGTTCCCCGTCCGACAATTTTGTACGTCATATACAAAAAACACATATTCTTTAATTGTCTTATGGTACGGTCACACTGAGGTCAACTTCAAACATTCGGACGATTGCGTAGAAGGGTAGTTCATGCGCTGTAAGTTTGGCTTCAGTATGAATGTAGCATAACTTTTTAATATATGAATAACTTTTGAAATAAGAAATTACTGAAAACAAAAGAGTGTTGCTTACTTGCCACATTATTTTAAGAGCATGTGAGACTATGGCGAGTATATTTATATAACGTCATTGGTTATCTTGCGATGTTTATATTGAGGCTCGCACTCGTTACGCACTGGAATAGTTAGGAGTAGGCCGCGAGTAGGCACTTGTATGGTTTGCATGATGAAATGGATCCTAGTGGTGGTTGATTCACACAACGCTTTTGTTGACTACAATTTACACTTTTCACTGATAACATTAGATTGTTGAGATAGAGTAATGAAGGTGATAATAATCGTCGATGTACGAGTATTAGCAAGCGCTAAGATTGGTAAGGTTTACCAAAGAGTGGAGCAGCTACTTCAAGACTAACGCAACATGGCACTATCTGGCGGGAAGCAGAATAAACTCGTCAAGGACCAATTCGCATCACGAAACACGTGTCAAAAGCCATTTTAGCAATGTTTCGTTTTTGAATCCCCGCCTGGAAAGTGTCGCAAATGTACTGTATACCATATACGTAGAATAATTTTCTCGGTTAACCCGCGTAACGTAGTCCTTAAAAGGACTTTTTAACTCCTGGCATTTTGGACAGATCTCATTGTCCATCCTCAGAGGCCTTATGTCCTGAGTTTTGTCTCAAACTGATCGCTTTCGCGTGTCTGTTAAGTCAAGACTTAAGTAACAACACGTGCGATGCAGCAACGCGTGCCGGGAACGGTAGTATATTTAGTTTAAATTTTTACGGGTCAGGTTGGGAGTTAGGTTAGGTTGGGGGTTAGGTTAGGTTGGGGGTTAGGTTAGGTTGGGGGTTAGGTTAGAGTCTTGACTTCTAGACATGAGTCCTCTGAAGATGGTCAGTGAGATCTGTCCGAAACGTCGGGAGATATGAAGTCCTTTTAAAGACTACATTACGCGGGAACACCGAGAAAATTATTCTACATCTTACACCCGTGAAAACCATAACCACTTCTTCAAGAAATTTTGCACAGCTAATGTTAAAAATAAGAGAAAAATAATCATTTTAAGCATACATGTTATCGAAAAATTCTTCGTTAAGTCTGGGCAACACCGGGGACTTCAGCTAGTTTATAAGAAATTAGGCAATGTGTTGCGGACTATGACAGTGTTAAAAACTTTCGGTTTTGAGAGAAAAGTTTCTGAATAAAACCCCAAAGATCCCAAGGGCTGAAAAAGAGAAACAAAAACATTTTGGGTGAAAGCAAAAGAGGTTCTTTAGTGGATAATGACAACGAAAAAAGTACGTGTTAGTTTTTCTTATGGTGTGGAATTGTTGGTAAAGTTGTTGTGAATCTTACAATAGCAAAGGTCTAAAAATATGGAGGGATTGGCCTAATTAATCCGAAGTGTTATGAATATATGAAAACGGAATTTTACGGCGGTTAACTCTAGATTGGAAAGTTCCACAGAAACTCCGAAAGTAACAATTTGACATTACAATATCGGATCGATAGGCATGGCACAACTTCCGACAATTTTATATCAAACCAATATTGATGGGAAATAAATAAGAAATCGATATATCTGGCAACACTTGGAGGTGTTTTCTATGAATTGAAACGTCGAACGTTAAACAAAAAATGAATAAATATTAACAATGTTAAATTTAGATACTAACCTAAATATGCATTGGCACTCCGCGTTTACTTTTTGACGCTAAAAACAGACTTAATTAGTTAATAGATCTTTATTCACAATTTGTTATGCGAACAACTTTCTTTTCTCCAAACCCGGACCAATGTAGCGTCATTGGTCAAAACGTATTCAATTCAGAGCGTATATGACTTCTTTCAATTCTAAGAGCTTCATTAGTTCAATCCGTTAATCAATAGGCCAATAATTTTGCATAACGAATCATGTTATACAAAAATATGTAAATATTGACAATTAACCGAAACTTTTCTGACGCCACGAAGGCCGCGCTAAAATTTATCAATCGTCGCCGTCGGTCGGAATATCTCTAATCAATTGTTGACCGTGCTCGCAAATATTGATAACCGACTATTGATTTTTTTGTGTAAATAACTCACAAGAGTCTCAGCTGCTCCCGTCTGGAGCCTGTGAGACTATGTCATCCCCAATTGTGGTATGTTGGGAGGCTGAAGGTAGAGGAAAGGGGAAGGAGATAGGAAGAGGAACGTGAGGAAGTTCCTGGCTATTTAGATCTGGTCACCAAACACGGCTAAAGCCATTTCAAGCAACGTCTCAATTCCGAATGGTGGTCTTACACCAGGGTGATGCTGAGAGTATCTTCCTCTCTGAAACGTGCCGCAAATATACAATATATTATTTTAAATGAATTAATCGTGAAATGAAACCAATTAACCAAATACAATCTGTTTGCCCACGCCGGGATTCGATCCCGTGAGCATCGGATTGCGATTCAAGAGCCTTACCCCTACACCACGATGGTAATATCGTATTGATATAGGGTTTTATCGATCTTCCGATTTTACGATCGTGGGTCTGTTTGAGCTTTCTATAAACCAAAAGGACTAAAACGCAGTTCAGACAATAATGTTCTGAGATAGACTTTGCCATTTTGACATTTCAATATTTATTAATATTCGCAGGAGCTGCAACTGATGTTAGAAAATAGTTGGCAGATAGGAAGAGAACTTAAATATTATAAATTCCCCTCTTTCTGTTCGAAGATACGATAATGGTTCTTCCGCATGGGTGCACATTGGAAACCTGAGACCAAATTTGTTCCTTCCAGTTGGCATTTTGCCATCATCAGATCATAGAGAGCGAAAAATTATAGCAATACTATTCAAATATTATCTAAGTAAAAACATTATAGGCTAACATTATGGCTTCGTTTAGTTAGTGAGAAAGTCCAAAAAAACTTCCCCAGAAATTAAACGAATCTCCAGCAGTTTTCACACCCAACTTACCTTTTCTTCGGAAGAACTTGGTCTGCAAAGCAAATATTAATCTAGCGAGAACTCGAGTGTTCGTAGAAGAACAAGAAGAAGTGAGTTATACAGGGTGTAACGGGACGCGTATTTACAATCCTTACCGCGTTTCAGTCAGGACTGTAGGAATTGTAATAATAATAATATTTGGGTGATTTATATAGCGCCGTTTTTGCGAAAAATGACCTCAAGGGCGATGTACAAACTTATAATACATTTCTAAAATCTAAAAAAACTACAAGCTAGGCAAACAATTATAAACAACTTATGGCTAAAAATTGCATACATCGGTTCATTGATCACCGATACGAAAATATGTGTACAATATTTTGACCAATGAACGCGATGCTGCCTAAAATTTAATGAAAACAGGACCATACTTACCTGGGAGGTCGCTTGAAATTAACACTGTAAATTGTCCATTTAAAGAAATTTAGATAGAGTTCGCACGCAGAGGACATTATTGTGAACACATGTTATTTAATCCTGAAAAATATTTTAATATTAATATGTAATGTATTCTTTGACGAGTGTATTTTGGAAAGTAAAAGCAACATGTAAAGGTGGGTGGTGCAGTAGTACCTATAAGGATTTGATCTTTCTAAATGTGATTCGTCAAGAGACACATTGATGTGTAAGGAATCGAGTAATTTTAAATCAGTAAGAAAAGTGTGATTAAGACATACCATAGACAATACAAGTATGATACTCTCAAATAGGTATATTAAAATTAAGGGTATGAGAGCCCAAAAAGGAAGATTTTTAGTTTGGACCTAAACTCTGTTGGGCTTGTTATGCATCTTAATTCCGGAGGGAGTCTATTCCAAGTCTTAGGCCCAGATACTCCGAAAGCACGATCTCCAAACATAGTATTTGACTTTCGTTTAAGTTCTATTAGTCTGCCTTTAGCAGATGAAGTTGCTGATCTAAGGGTTAATTGTCTCGGACCGGTATTTTCCGGGACGCATAATTCGGAGATGTAAGGTGGGGCCATTTCGTAGATTGATTTAAAAACCATCCAGCACAATTTGTACTGGATTCTCTCAGGGTACTTGAGCCAGTGAAGGTTACGAAGGTGTTTTGAAATATGCGAATATTTGTAATGCATAAATCACTTACAAACACTACCGCGTTTCAGTCGCGCTACTGACTGAATCGTGGTAGGGATTGTAATGCATAAATCACCTTGCAAACACTATCTCGTTTCAGTCGCCTTACGCGCTTCGTTGATCTATCTGTTTCTGTGACGACCGTAATTATGGAGGGGTTAGCAGAGAGGATTTAGAGGATACAATTTTTTTTTAACATTGAAAATTTATTTCTTAAGTAAAACTAAAGTAACTGAGGGTGACGACCGTAATTATAGAAGGGTAAGCATAGGGGATGGACCGCGTTTTTTTTTACTTAAAAAATAAATTTTAAATGTAAATTTTTTTTGAAGTATAAAAAAACGCGGTCCATCTTCTCTGCTAACCCTTCTACGGTCGTCACTCTCACAAAAACAGATAAGAGCAACGAAGCGCGTAAGGCCAGCGCCGGATCTGCCATACGTTCAAAAACGTGCAAAAACCTGGCGCCAACTCCGAAGGGGCGCCGTGAGAAAATAAATATTGTATTAAAATTTAGTTATAATATTCCCTAAATCGTTTAAAAATTACCCATAGTACGAAATAATTATTACGCTCTAGCAACACTTTCCAAAGAAACAGAATGCGCACGCATCAGGTTGGTATCACGGCTTACGAATTTATAGTCAGTTACAGATTTTTTTTTACAAAATTCCATATATTTAGTTTGAACGTAAGATCTATTTTTCCATATATCTTTTACCGTCTTTTACGACGAATGGGTGCTATCCAAATTCAATAACCAATCACAGCGCGGTATTTTGTTCTAGTGAATCAAACAAACCGACTTGCGCCTTTCAAAATGCTGACAATTTTAGTTAGTGTGTCGTCCGTACGCTCGCTATTGTTTTATTTTGTACAATTTAAGTCTCTAGGAGAAGGTAGTTAAAGACTATTTTCTTATGAAACCTCCAGTGAATTCCATTAACAAAAGCATCGCACGGTTTGCAGGATTTGCAGGTTGCAACGTGTTGACAGTTTCATCATTGATTTGAAGTTCGTTAAATGTATAATTAGATTTGTTATTTTACGGTGTCAGTGTAAGCGTCTTTCGTAAGCCGCAAAATAAAAATTTAGGGGGGGGGGCGCCATCGGTACCCACTGCACAGGGCGCCAGATTTCGTAGATCCGGCCCCGCGTAAGGCGACTGAAACGCGGTAGTGTTTGTAAGGTGATTTATGCATTACAATCCCTACCGCGTTTCAGTCCGTAGCGCGACTGAATCGCGGTAGGGATTGTAAATACGCGTAATGGGACGCTTCAGAAGCGATTTGTTAAAAAATGTGAGGACCCTTTAATAAAGAACTGTTTTTTACAAATAACTTCATTTTTTATTTCAATCACAGGAAACATGTTTTTATGTTTAAATAATGGTGTGAATAATAATTTTACACCGGGCCCAAACTGGCGTGGTTTACTATTTAAAACTTTGCATAGAAAAAGACCATTCAAAACCAGAAACGAGCCTATTTATAAGGTAAAAATGAATCTCAGCTAAAATGATTCCCTACAATACCGACTTGAACCCTTAGCAAAGACTCACACCATCTTGTTGGTCAATGATAACTCAATCGGATTTTCAAGCAAACCACAGAAGATGTTGGTAGCCTTTCAATTTTGAACACGATTGTTGAGCTTTCCTAAAAACAAAATGAAAAAAAAATCTGCTGCTTATGAGAGAATGGCTAAAAAGCGTTTGTACCGAATTGATCTTGGCATTTGACTCTATAATTTTTTTTATTATTTACATTAACCCCACACAGGAGGCCCTGAGGAAAATAATTTCCTATGTCATCTTTGAAGATGCTGTGTGGAGGGTCTTTTTGAGGAAAGGAAGGAGTGAACATGGATCTTGAAGAGACCCATTTTGTAGAAGGGAGGAAATACAGAGGCCGGCAAATCGTTCCACAGCCGAGCCGAGTCATAGAAACGACCCGTTGTCATGTGACTAATATCAATCGTGTACAAATGTTGGGCGCGTGTTTGGCGTATTTCCCGACTACGCACCGGTGCCGAGGGGTTAATTGATGACGCTAGTTCCTAGGAGCATCTTTCATTGTAATACCGGTAGAACAAGGACAGCATTCCCACCTGACGCCTATGCTCTAAAGATTGCAGTCCGTCTGTTAAGATTTGAGAATCTATCAAACGGACCGCCCGTTTCTGCACAGAGTCAAGGGTTTTTTTAAGGTATTTTGGAGCTCCTGACCAGAGGTAGCTGCCAAATTCAATCGTGGCAGTTGCGCAGTATTAAAGTATCTGCGGGGCCTGTACAGTACGCCCATTTTCTGAGAGGCTAACTTAACTCTGGTTTCGATACAGCCCCCATACCTGAACTGGTCACTTAGAGTACTGGTCACTTATTGTAATTGAATTTTTTAAAGAGTTAACTTCGGCTGTGTCGGCGGAACAAGTGCAGAACTTGAGATTGACCTCAGCGTTGCTTAATAACGGAACTACTTTTCTGTAGTGTATTAGAGAATGGAGTAGTACTCGAGTTTGATCCCAATGTTGGTCATAGTAACGTAACATTATTTAGAACCAGTGCGGTGCGTGTTTGTAATAGAACTGTGTTGTGTCGTATCGTTTGTCACAAATGTTATAGAACTAAAACGGAACGTTTTACGGAAATGTTTTGGGTTTCAATTAAATGAGGTCTTGATTAATAACAGAGATTCCGAAAAAAATGTAATTTTTTTTATTAATATTTATTTATCTTAAAAATGGAACATCGAACGGTATTAATAGCCTTGAAACTGCGTTAGTGAAAATAAGAATCCGGCTTCCAAGCATGTTTGCCGTCGCGCCTTACCCGTCGCACCATAGAAACATCCGTGTACGTGGATTTTCAGACAAGTTCAAGAATTCGTCACAAGATGACGCCACTTTCGTCGGCAAGACGCAAAGGGACGTGCCCTTCCTAGGTATAAGTTCTACGAATTTGTGAACCTGGAGTATCTCCCGGATTTCGAAAGATTGACAGTAATACGGCCGTATAATGCATGTGACGTCATCGCCCCACAGGGCCAAAACCGATTTCTCTCCGTGTACAACTGAATAACAAATAACATGCTTAGATTTAATTGCAAATATACCAAAGAATCGCTGGTTAAAATCTGTCGGGTATGACCTACTCTATAACACCCTGTACAGAGTGAGACAGGGGAGAGGGGGAGGGGTGGGGGAAGGCTGTGCGAGAAGCAAGTTGGGTATTAATTCTTTTGGGCGGAAGTTTCTACAGCCGAACCTTGGCCGTGGGAACAAACTTCCAAGGCACCCACTAATGACCTATTGAACAACTTTTGCCAAAGGGAATATGTTTTGGGCATTCATTTCACATTTGAAGAAAGGCAAATTAGTCCTTATACTTGTATTATAATAATATATTATTACTGCTATTATGTACCTACATATTAGAAGCACATTCCAATGTGACCACAATCTGAGCGCTGAAAAAGAACATTGATGAGTGATCTAAAATGATATGAAAGAAAACGAATGTCACCGACTTCAAACCCCTAGACAGGCCATTGAAAACGATTTGGCAGAAGTAAAATTGGGCTATATTTTTATATATACTTTTAAAATTATTTTTTTATTTTTAATAATATGTTTTACATGGTACATGATAAGTTAATATCTTAGGTTTTTTTACTACTCTCCCATTGAAAGTGTTTGCTTGTGTATGGAAGGGGAGTGTACATTAATGTTATTAGTTACTACTTAAATAATTAATTGTACTGTGTTTATTTAAAAAAAGAAAGAATGTTATGGAAAACTAAGGATATTTGTAAGATTAATTAAGTGACAGTAGTTTTTTTCTTAAAAATATTTTTTGAAATGTGTCTTGACAGGGAGCAGTATTTGGGTTTTATCATTGATGCCTCTGATTTCTTCTGGTAGACGATTGAAAAAAGTTCTTCCCTGGTAATTGTAATGTTGTTGCGTATTTAGTTTTGGGCATAGAAAAACATGTTTAAGTCGAATTCTGTTTTCATTTAAAAATTGATATTTAACTCTTTCTTTTATAATTTGAATTAATGATTTTTTTAAATATTTAAATCTTTAAATGTAGGTAGGTACTTGGAATTCTTCACACAGGCGTTCTGTTGGACGGGGATTTTTTAAATATAATTTTAATAATATTGTTTATTCCATATAAAGTGATAAGGGACGTGGGTACTGCCTGACATAATTTGGAATAAAAAAGAAATTTCGGTCTGCGGTGATTTTTTTTAATGTAATATACTTTAATCTTTTTTTTACATAGGGCCTAAGTTATGACCGAAACAAAGTTTGAAAAAGCGCCCTTCTTAGAGAGGAAGTTCTTGGAAGGAAAAAGGGAAGAGGGGTCCAGGTCGTCCACCGCCAGATTTTTTATTTTTTTATTTAGTAACTATATAATATTTTTTACATTTTTATATGACACATGTTAGTTAGATGTATATATAAAATATATTCGTAGTCTTCCTCACTAGGAGATCCTGTGCTGAGGGGGACTATGCTTTGGATAAGTTTTTCAGCGACTTCTATGGTTTAACTTCATTGATTGGATAAGGTTTTCCAGAAACTTCTATGATGTTTTAAGTATACTAGTAAGTTCATTTTCCGATAGATTCTTCAGCCAACATTTAATGTCCTTAATGTAGCTATTTTTTTTTTAAATTTGTTTGATACTAAGTGGGAGTTTGTTATATAACTTTACTGCTAAAAATGCAGAACTTCTTTGACCAAATGAAGAGTTACACTTTGGTATATTAAGTATGTCTGTTTGTTTGGCTCTGGTTTTATGAGCGTGTGAGGTGTCTGCCTCTGAATCATTTTTGTGGTGATGAACTAGAATGTTTTTGGCATAGATTTTCTGTATGCTTGGAACATCAAACTGTTTAAAAATTTATGTTGTTGACATCCTTATGGGGACCTTTAGAATGGTCTTTACAATGCAATTCTGAGTTATCTTAAGTTGTTTTAAGTGATTAGATACTGCTGAGCCCCATCTTATTACTCCATATTCCAATCGAGAGTGGCATAAAGCATAATATACTCTCTTTAGATCCCTCATCGACAAGATGTTTCTTAATTTTTTGAAGAAGTCGATGAGTTTTGTTAGCTTTTTTGAGGTAAGATCAATGTGTGAATTCCACTGTAGATTTTCATCAATTTCAATCCCAAGATATTTAATTCTTTTGGTAGATCCAAACAAACCTCACCCCATGAATCCGGGCACCCCTGCTAAGGCACTAAACGTAGCGATCCACTTGAGGTGACCTATGGCAGAGGTTGTGGATCTTAAAAACTAAACTTTTTTTTTTTGCACATGTCGTCACTGGTCTTTCAGCTGAGTAACTGCCTAACCCGTCACTATCTGCTGATTTTTTTTGATGTTAAGTTAAAAAAAAAACAAAATCACCGGAGTTGTAATGTGGTAATTCTTTCTCCGGTAGATAATCAAATTTATTGGCATGTCTAGGGCCTAGGAGTCGAAGGTTCTTATTTAAATTATAGACATCAGTTTTCCTTTAAATTCTCACCCTTGGATGACACTCCATTATTCGTTCTCTTATGTTTTTGAGCTAGTCATTTTAAAAATGTTTTTAAGCAAAAATAATAAAATTTTGTAATTAAAACTCAATCACCTCTCTTTGAACTCTAAGCAAGTCGACTATCGTTTAATTGCCGGAACTTGAAAAAATACAAAGCTTTTAAAAATAATCCCTGCTGTAATAATTACGATAAGTCGTATGATGTCTTTCCGATTCAAATTCGCGAACAGAACACCGTTTTTCACGAAAAAAAAGAAAACTGAAAGATTTGTAGGTGTATTTTTAAAATTTTTGACTAATAATTATTAAATTTGCTCATGTAAATTAAATAAATTCGCCTTTCCTCTCTCCATAATTTGATGTGATTGGCCTATAAAACTGTAGTGTATTGAAAGAGCTTCATCAGATGCCGACAGATGCCAGCAGGGAAAAAGCTTCTATTCATAAAAATGTCAGCTAAAGTTGCGGATAGATGCCGATGGAGCGGTCAATCGCCAGCCTACCCAGCAGATTCAATTAGCAGCCAGTATAGACAGGTCGTGGGACCACTAATATAAATATTGTAAATACGTTAACTCATAATTATAATAAACCAGCTTTCATCAAGGTCCTATTGTTATAAAGAAGTACCCCCTAAGAACAAATGATGGTTAATAACAAAAAAATCACAAAAACATTAAAAAAAAACTTTAAAAACGTGCCTAATAAATGTTAGTTAGATATTCAGATCAATATTTTTTAAAAGTCCGATGGAGCCGGGTTCGAAAGCTAGTGGCTTAAAAAATACAATAATCTATCTTCTATATATATATATAAATAAAAAAGAATCGCCAAAATGTATGTACGCGCATAACTTCCGACTGACTGCGCCAAATTGGAAGAAAAAAAATTGTGTTCGTTATTGTCTGAACAAGATTTGTATAAAACTACTGGTGTGCTCTGGCATTATGACATTTATATAAAAAAAATTCCAATAGGTGTTTGAAAACTGATGTATGGAGTGCGGGAGGGGGGATGGAGGAGGGAGGAGGGGGGAGGGGGGCGAAGAGGCGGTGGAGGGGGGATGGGGGGGGGGGGGGGGAAGGGGGAAGGGTAACTCGGGAGGGGGGTTCATGGGACGGGGGAAGAGAGTGGAGTGGGAGAGGGTAGGTGGAGGAGGCTGAGCGGGAACGCGAGAGGGGAAGGTGACACGGGAGAGGAAGGAGAGGCGGAAGGGGAACAGTACGAATGGGAAAGGACACGCAGGGAGAAAAAAATTCTTTATTAAATGGCTTAGCAACGCATGCCGGAAATCAGCTAGTATTTTGTAAATTGATTTTGTAATATATTGCCTACGCTTTGAAAATTTTCTAGTCATTCCTATTTTTCAGTTAATTTCCCTTTGTTGGCCGAAAAAAATACGCCTTGTTTTTTACGAGATGATTTACGATCTTGGCGCGCCGCACATTAAGGCGGGATTTTATAAATTTAAAGAGAATTCCCTCAAATTCATAAATTTAAAGAAAATTCCCCCATATTCATAAATTTAAAGAAATCTCCCTCAAATTTATAAAGTTCAAACGGGGCTTTAAATTATTCCGCGAATCAGGAATGATTGCAGCAGTTATTTTGAATTTTAGGGGAGGAATTTATAGCACTTGAGAGAAAGCAAAACACAACAGGGAGGTCTAAAAGAATATTCAGAAGTATTTTTAATGCCGGTACTGTAGAGCAGTGTTCGGCAACCGTTGTGTCACTAGTTGAAAGAAGAAAAATAAAAATAATGTATTTCTTATTTTTTTCAGAAACCCAATACGCTATCCAGGGGTCGGCAACCTTTTGGCAGGAAAGGGCCACAAGTTGACAAAATAAACTAAAGGCGGGCCGCACTTGTGATATTAACCCTAGAATTCCAATATACCTACGTATAATTGGTCATATCCCATAGAAAAAATAAAAATGCTATTAAAAATTGTTGAAACACACGGAATTTAATTCGTACACGAAATACTTACATTATGATAAGTTTTAAGATTTTCACGGCCAAAAGCATTTTCGTTATTTGTTTTTGGGGTGTTATGCCGTGTTGCGCTACCTCCTTCTTTAGCCAACGTTTCGGACATCGTTGCAGTGTCCATCATCAGGGCAGATCCGGCAGATCCGGTAGATGTGACACTGCAACGATGTCCGAAACGTTGGCTAAAGAAGGAGGAAAATACTTACATTATGTTTATATACTTGGGCTTTATAGCTAGAAAAATATCCACCGTAAATCATTCAGAAATTTAATGAAAATTACAAAGTACTTAACTAAAAAGGTAACTGATTTTATGCAAATTTCAGTATGATGTCTGAGGTTGCATTTGGGAGGCTATTTCTTGTATGTTAGCTGTCATATTTGTAGTTTCAATTCGTAGAATGGCTCTCAAATGCTCATCCGTGAGACGGGAAGCATATTTATTTTTTCTACAATTGACAATTGAAAAAGTTTGTTCGCATAAATAAGTGCTACCAAAAATTGTAATGAACTGCTGAGCAATCCTTTTCAATTACTCAAAATCAGATGGCAAGCTGCCATAAAATTTAACAAGATCATTGATTTCATAGAAAGAGCTTTTGAGAACATCATTAGATTGGAGATCAATCACGTTCATTTGTAAATGACTCAATATTAAACGAAAAAGGGTTTGCAAAAATTTTCAGTTTCCTTGAAACTTTCTCAAAATCACCAAATCTGTCGCTGAATTGAGTTTGCAGTTGTGTTAAAATATCCTTCATTTTATCATTTTTCCAATAAAAATTAATTCCAGCTTCCTCGATAGCCTTTTTACAATTCGGAAAATGATCTAACTTTTTTTCATCAATATGTTTTATAAAGAGTTTGTTTTTCATTTAGAATGCTTTTACAGAGTGTGCAAATCAGAGATTAGTTTGTTTTTACCTTAATAATAATAATAATAATAATATATTTTTGAATGTAGCTATTACTTTGTGGTTATCTATTATAATAAAATGAAACAATGCAACTTTGTATAAACCACTTATAAAATGTGCAAATCCGACCGGTTTCGGAACAAACGTTTCTTCGTCAGGGAAAGCTTATACTAATTTGACAGTTTAGAACAATGTTTTATTAGGGTAGGGGTGGAGCCGTTGTTAATTAATAATGTAGATTGGGTGGGTAGGTATTAGTGTAGAGTGGGTGGGTAGGGGAACAAATCCATGATTGGGCTATATGACAATATTTTTTGTTTGTTGATAATAGATTCATTATTTTTAAGGGATTTTTTAATTTCCAAAGCTTCTAAGTTATCTAAACGTTTTCCTTTATGATTAATATGAAGAATATTTATCCCTGTGTTTTTTTTCAAAACTATGGTTATTTTCAATGATATGGTTAGCGAACTCAGAAAAATTATTATTATTAAGACACCTTAAATGTTCTTTGATTCTGATTTCAAAATTACGAGTTGTTTTTCCAATATAAAATGAGGGACAATCATTGCATTTGAGTTTATATATTCCGGAATTAGTCAATTTATGGTCTTTATCTTTAGTATTTCTCAAAAAATTACCGATATTATTTCTTGTATAAAACGCTGGTTTAATATTAGAAGGGAAATTTTTGCAACATTGAACTGAAAAATTATTAATATACAAAATTTTACGCCATTCTTTATCAATAATATTATTACAATTGTATAGATATTTATTTTTTGAAATTTTGCTAAGTTTTTTATTTAGGATGTTATCAATTAATTTTGGTTCATATCCGTTATTTATAGCAATTTGTTTTATTATAGAAAGTTCAGAAAGGAAATTATTATTAGACATTGGGACATTTACTAAGCGGTGTATCATGGAATGGAAGGTGGAGTGTTTTTGTGAGACAGGGTGGTTGGAGGTCTTGTGAATTACTATGTCAGTGTATGTTGGCTTGCGATATATACTAAAATCTAGTTCAGACAAATTTAGTTCATATCATAATTTCATATTACATTGATTAATTATATAAACATATTATTTATTGAATGAAACAAGTGTTACGATTGAATTCCTCGTAGAAGCTTTAGTTAATAACTACAATTTTGAACTCATAAAAAAGAATAAGCGAAGAGAAAAAACAATGTCTTAAAGTACAAATTTAGTATCGAATGCTTGTTTAACAATAGATAAATGTTTGGTCATTTAAATCGCTTGCAAAAATTGAGAATCGAGACATTCTTCAAGCGTGATGACAAAATCCATATTATAATTAACGTGGATGTTTAAACGTGATTACAAAAAATAATTATAATTATAATTAACGTGAGTGACGTATCCCTCAACTTTACGAGCGGGTAAAGAAACTCGAAAAGAATATGACTCGAAAAGGAAGCAGCAAATGAATAAAAACAATTTGTATATAAATATTTCATAAGTTAGTTAGTGTATAAATAGTGACATGACAGAGTGGTTGATAACAAATTGTATTTATTTCCCTTTCCTTGCTTCATTTTTTCATCCTACTAAGATATTTTCCCTTAGAGCACTTAATATAAAATAAAACCGGTAAAGTAAATAAAATCCAGATGGTAATGTTAAAAAGAAAGATCACCGCAGGACCTTGAAGCCGTACATTCAGCGTATTTAATTCTTGAGTTACATCTGTCAAAAATCCAATGTCTATTAACCATTGAGTATCTGTTAGTTCTGGAATATATTTGCCTTTTTCATTCATAAAAGTGTTGATTTATTTTCTGAGATCAAAAAATCTTTTCAGTACTGCACCTCTACTTAACCATCTCACTTCAGAATAATAAACAACATCTCCATGATCTGCTTCCGTATCTGACAGAAACTGCTGGACTCTTCAACCTCGAAAGCCGTTTATTAATTATAATTATAAGCTTAGAAAATAACACAATAATTGTATATGGGACAATAAAATGGTTTTTTCTAGTGCGAGTCAGAATGCGTTTGTCTAAATTTGACTTTTGTGTTCAAGAAAAGTTGCAATAAGAACATTGGATTGATTTCTCCGCTGTGTGATCGATAGCGCCTTTTCAAATATGACTATTTTGAACACGATTAGCGCAATCCAAATGCGAGAATGGTGCTACGTGGATTATCGCCAAGCGGCAAAACAATGTATACATTCCATAAACCTAAAATCAACAGAGTATGTCATAATACTGACCAGGTATACCTCACAGACTTTATCCTTAAAGGAAGCGCCAATTCTGGACGGGATATGTTCCCGCCGAGAATATCTGTGAATTCCTTTAATGCTCAGAGAGTGGATTTTAAACCATAATATGTGTCAGACTATAAAGGGGGGTGTGCAGGGATCATAATTAAATACGGAGATTGAGAGTTAAAACATATAATTATAAATATCAGAACATATGTCGAGGCCTACTCGACAGGTAGTTACATAATATTACAATGGACTTACCCCTATGGAACCGACCTTTTTTTACTATAAGAACTATAGATAGCTAATTGAGAAACGACCGTCTAGTAGCTGCAGGCAGCATTTCCTCCTGCAGGATCCGAGAAGCTATCGCCGAAGCCAGGAAATTGAATCAGTTCCGCCGTCTAGTGGATGTCATCAAGCGACCTTTTGCCGCGTACAAATTAACCAGGAACCTCGCCAGGAGGTGCTTCCAATGATGTGGGTATGGCATGTGGTGGTGCCTACCGTCGGGCCAGACGTGTGTCAAGGTCGGCGGAAATTACTTCCGTGACACAAAGGACTGTGAATTATCTCACGGGCAATCAGGGCACAGATAATCAATGAATTAGGAACTCTGTCCTAAATAGGATCGGTCGATTTAACACGGATTATACTCTCAGGCTTTATGGTTCATCGCATGGTCACCGAACAAGTTTCCTTTTTTGATAGAATGACAACTATCCCACCAATGGGTTTCCAAATTATACCGATCACTCATAGACGTACTCGTCGTAAACTTAAAACGCCCGGCATTTTCCGATTAAAAAGGGAATTTTTATCCCGTACAAATTCAACTCCACAAAAACTCCGTGACTGTCGCCTGTGTAGGTAACGGGCCCAACCTCTCTGTAACTTACCCACGCAAAAAGTGACGTATTCCTCCGGAACTGATCCAGGCCCCCTAGCATGATCAATCGATATAGGTTTTATCGAAAATGTCGGTAACTTGCGATCGCTCCCGAGCACGAATGCAAGCCGCTAACGAATTAACAACAGTTTACGTCAAATATATTAGGAACCCCTAGTCATTGCGAACTATCGTTTGTTCGTTAGCGGTCTGCAGTTATGTTCGGGAGTGATGCCAAGTTACCGACATTTTCGATATAACCTATATCGATCGACCATGCTAGGACCCCAGGTGTCGCATACGGCGTAGACAAAACCAGAGCTGGCACTCTAATAAATAATAAGCTAGTTCCTACCTAATGATTATTTCGACGGGTAGAGGCGTCAGGATGCAGTACAAATGATAATAATAATTATATTTATTAATTTTTATTATGCACCTTTTTTTTAAAACCTTTTTATTCACCTTAATTACATTAAAAGGCAACTATTTGCATTGGGGGAAGTGGAAAATATTTCATTCTAAATTTCGATTACGTAAAATTAAAAATTAGCTTTCGTCTTGTGAGATTGTACCTGCGCCATTAGCTATTAGCTCATTCGCTGTCACTTTGGTAGGTATGTTGGTATTCCTGATACACTTGAATGTATAACGAACGGTTAGAAGATTTTGAAGGTACGGGGCACTTTCTTTTGAATCACAAACCATGTTACACAAACCTTGCGTAGCCGCTAAACTACTTGAAAACTGGGATGTTTTTCTTGCTTTGACGCGAGTAGGCGTTACAAAGGGGCACTTTCTTTTGTATCACAAACCATGTTACACAAACCTAGAATTCCAATGAAGTCTGCTACGCTTTGCTCTAGCATCTTTTCGTACAGTAACAAGAATACCAACATAACAAAATGATATTTGAAAATAATGTTTGAAAATGGACGGTCTCGTTTCACAGAATGAAAGCTAATTTTTATTTTAGGTAATCGAAATTTAGAATGAAATATTTTCCACTTCCCCCAATGCAAATAGTTGTCTTTTAATGTAATTAAGGTGAATCAAAAGATTTTTTTCAAAAAAAGTGCGTATTAACCATTGCCAGCGATCTCAAAAATTTACCTTATATTTAAAAGAATAAGGATTTGCACTGCATCATAACAATGGTTCTGTTGCGCTGTAAATAAAAAAGTTTCATTTTAAAATGGTTTTTCTACGCCTTTTTCACTGAGAGGTCCCGGTGTTGAAACAGCGTGGTAGAGTTTTTTAAAAATTGTAACGAACTGAGAAAATAGAGTGATTATTATTGACTTATATACCTAAATACGTATATGTATCAAATAGTAATAGTTAGAACGGTCAGTGGCTGAGTTGGCATCGCATTTGGATCTCATCCAGACTTCTTGAAGTCCATCCTTGGGCTGGCTAAGTCCTTCATCACGACACACACATTTTCTGTTTACTGTGGTTGCAGCAGAAGATTTTCAAATATTGCCAGTTCAATATGCAGTCGGTTTAGAGTAAGTAGTTAAAGTAAGGATTAAAAATGCTAGGTTTCATTCTTCGAAATGGCAGAGACTTTCAAAATATTTCAACATTAAAAATCCTATATTCCTCTCTAGTTCGAAGTCAAGTCGAATATAATTCTTCTATTTGGTCCCCTCACTTCAAAATCCACTCCGATTCCATAGAAAAAATTCAGCATAAATTCTTAAGATTCATTAACTATAAACTTGGTCAAAATAACATGGGACGGTCGGTCTAAGAGCGAGGTCAACAGCCGTATACACCAGGCTAGGCTTGCATTCAATAAAAGGTCGAAAATAATAGAATCGGGCAGCGATCTTCTCGCGTATGTGACGCATGTTTGGGGGCGATGCCTGGAACGTTTCGGTGAGACCCAAACGGTTGCACTGGACATATCCAAGGCCTTTGACCGGGTTTGGCACCGAGGACTTTTCAACAAACTGCATTCTTACGGACTTCCCGCATCCTTGTGTACGTGGATTGCCGACTTCTTGAGGGAGAGGTCGATTCAGACGGTAGTCGATGGTTTCACCTCTTGCTCTCACTCGATAAATGCTGGCGTCCCGCAGGGATCGGTTCTGTCTCCAACTCTGTTTTTGTTGCACATCAACGACCTTTTGTCATGTGCACCAATTCACTGTAACGCGGATGACAGTACAGTTCATGATAGCTTTTTGTTTGACAAGCCCCCAAAGGGCTCACAAACTCCAACAGCTCGTAAGGCTTTGAAGCAAAGAATGGACGGTTACCTCGAGAGTGTTTTCTCTTGGGGTAAAAATAATCTCGTTGAATTTAATGTTTCAAAGACCCAATCTTGTCTGATTACGTCTAAAAGGGATCGCAATGAAAATCTAGTCTCTTTCAACGGAAGCAATCTTCCGAACAGGCCCTCCATTGATATGCTTGGTGTAACTCTAAGTGACCAGCTCAGGTATGGGGGCTCCATCGAAGCCTCCCAAAAACTGGGCGTACTGTACAGGGCCCGCAGATAGTTAAATAGTACACAACTGCTAACCCTGTACAAATCGCAAGTGCGCCCCACGGTTGAATTTGGCAGCCACCTCTGGTCTGGAGCTCCAAAATACCTGAAAAATACCCTCGACTCTGTGCAGAAACGGGCGGTCCGTTTGATAGATTATCCCATCTTAACAGACGGATTGCAATCTTTAGAGCACAGGCGTCGGGTGGGAATGCTATCCTTGTTCTACCGGTATTACAATGGAAGATGCTCCGAGGAACTAGCATCATTGATCCCTTCGGCACCGGTGCATAGTCGGGAAACACGCCAAACGCGTGCCCAACATTTGTACACAGTTGACATTTGTCACATGAGAACGGGTCGTTTCTTCGACTCGTTCTTGTGTTCAACAGCTCGGCTGTGGAATGATTTGCCGGCCTCTGTGTTTCCTCCTTCCTACAACATGGGTCTCTTCAAGACCAATGTTCATTCCTTCCTCTCCTCAAAAAGACCCTCCACACAGCATCCCAGATGACATAGGCCCTGAGGGAAATTATTTTCCTCAGGGCCTCCTGTGTGGTGTTAATGTAAAAAAAAAAAAAAAAGAATCGAATAATATAGACCTGAAACTGAGAATACTCCTCATCAAGACCTATGTATGGAGTATCTTGATGTACGGCTGCGAAACATGGTGCCTACCCGAAAGAGATAAACGGAGACTAGAGGCTTTTGAGATGTGGTCCTATAGAAGACTATTAGGAATTTCCTGGAGAGACCACATTACAAATGAAGAGGTTCTCCAAAGAATCGAAGGAGGAAGGCACGTGCTCAGGACCTTGTCCGAAAGGCGCGCAAGATGGATTGGCCATGTAATAAGACAAGAAGGCCTCTTGCATGCCATAATAGAGGGTATGACCGAGGGGATAAACGCTAGGGGACGCCCACGCCGAGAGTACCTGGAGGACCTGCTGGTGGACGTGCGCTGCTCATCATATGCAGACTTCAAAAGAGCCGCACAAGACAGGGAAGAGTGGAAGAAACGAATAGATGACATTGCTGCAAACCAATCCCAGGATTGAAACCAGAGAGAGAGAAACTTGGTCTACCAATAGAATCAATAAATTACAATCACTCAATGAAAGAATTAACTTACTCAAACTTTCAGATAGAAGACTTATTTCCGACTTCACTTTTATTTTTAAAATTGTTAATGGTATTATAGACAGTCCTGATTTATTAAACCTTATTACCTTCCACATACCTACTAGGACTACTCGATCCAAAAATCTTTTTAATTGCAACAAAAATATCAGGACTGAGTCATTTAGATACTCGCTTATATCTAGATTGCGTGCTGTTGGCAATGCTTTCTCAGAAGTAGTAGATGTGTTCAACTGCACCGAATATAGTTATAAGAAGGCTATAATATCATACCTCAATGACAATAATTAATGTTAGGTATAATAGTGTTCGTCTGCACGGCGTCTATATCATACTCTAATATAGATTCCAAACTGCTTGCTTCATTTATATTAACTATCAGACGGACTAGTTAAGTGATAGCTAATAGTGTATAATTTTTTTCAAAATTATAATTTTTAAACCAAAGATTTATTATTGATTCTCTAACTGGCAGCCCCGAAAAGCTTAACTAATTATCAGTACCTGTAGTCATTTCAAACTTCAGTCATTTCAACTGAAGGTAACAATAATATCATTACTAAGTTAGTCCATTTTAGCCAATTCCTTGAATCCAACAATATGTACATAATAAAAGTAAAGTAGGTATATTATACTTGATGTGGAGAATTTTTCTAAGAATTCACCTTTATTTACTTATATTTATTCTGCATAAAAATGTGTATTTTGTATGAGCTCATATTCTTTATTGTTTGTTATAAACATATTTGTATCCTATAACTTAATACTAGTTGTTATCATACATATGTACTTTGTTTAATGTCAATTATTATCATTGTAATTACCCTCGCATTGAAGTCGATTTTACGTTTGAAATTGGTAAATATTGGGACAAAAATTATAATATTATATAATTATATTTATATAATTTATAATATTATTTAATAAATATAATTTTTTTAAATTATAATATTATATAATTTATAAATTATTATATTATAAATTATAATAAACTAGCTTTTTCCCGCGGCTTGGCTCGCATGGTGTAAGGGGGGTTCCCACTCCGCCTCCTCCACCTCCCCCCCCCCTCCACCGCCCTCCCTCCCCCAATCGCCTACCCCCCCTCCCCCATCTCTCCCTCCCTCCCACTTTCCATACATTCAGTTTTCAAACCTCGCGTGCCACCAATAGCAATCTTTTTATACAAATTTCATAATGCCAGAGCTCACCGGAAGTTTTATAAAAACCTTGTCCTGACAGTAACAAACACACAAAAAAAAGAATTATCCAATTTGATGCAGTCGTTCGAAAGTTATGCACTTAGCAACACATTCAGCGATTCATTTTTATATATAAGATAAGATATAATTTCGGGGGGCCAATTGTCGGTGGATCAAATGTCACCCAATTCCTTGGCTGGCTAAGTCCCCCATCACGATACTAGAAACATGTTCCGCTTACCGTGGTGGTAGTAAGAAATTTTGAAATACTGTCAGGTAATTCGTAGCCCGGGAATGTTTGTCTTTCACAAAAAAAATAATTAAACAATTTTGAGCGAGTTTTAGTTTGCCGTGAGTGATAAAAAGTTGCAGAGCACTGCTTACTGGAAAAGCGCTGTAATGATGCCCATAGTAGAGCCTCAAAAGCGGTAGTCATTCCTAAAGATTTATACCAACTTGAAATATAGGGCGGTCCGTTTGATAGATTTCCCCATCCTAACAAACGGATTGTAATCTTTAGAGAACAGGCGTTTGGAAGGAAAGCTGTCTTTGTTCTGACAGTATTTTAATAGAAGATAATGCACTGAGGAACTAGCATCATTGATCCCTTCAGCAACGATACTCTTAGCTGGGAATCACGTCAAGGGTCTAACATTTATACACGGTTGACATTATTTGTTATATGAGAGCGGATGGTTTCCACAACTCGTTGTAAGAGCGACAGCTCGGCTGTGAAACAATTTGGCGGCCTCTGTGTTTGCGGGAATGGGACGTTTCTACGCCGCCGGTTCTTCGCCGCCAGTTCATCGCCGCCGTTTCTACGCCGGGACGGTTCTACACCGGCCGTTTCTACACCGGCCGTTTCTACGCCAGCCGATTCTACGCCGCATTCAAATTAAATTAACAATTACAATTAAACTTTATTGTTTAAACACATACATACAGTCATAGAAAATAAAATAGAAAATACAAAAATTATCGAATCATTTAAAAAGTAGCATTAACATTTATTTTAATTTAAAAGATATTTTGTACATGCAAGTTACAATCGCCGCACAGTGGCTGAAATTGGAGCGCTGGCTGGCGCGACATCCCTCTCGGCGTTCGACCATTTGGTTGTTTATTGTTGTTTTTAAGTGTTTATATGAAATATTACAAAATTTTTGAAAGATTCTCTATAATAACTTCATAAATTGAAGGAGAATCCCAAACAATAAACATAACATTGTTAATCGATGTACATAGCAATAATACTTAGGATTTTCCAGACAGTGGGGAATAACGTTAAATAATGATAATTGGGGGTAGAATGGTTTAATGGGGGTAATTAGTGTAATTACACACAATAGGTAATCTAATTATATATTAACTCCTGCTAAAAATGCTCACACGCAAATTGAATGTATTTATAAACATTTTATAGTTGGCAGGTACCTACTTAAAAATATATTATACATTTAATGACATGCGCATTAAAATAACCAAACGGAAAAGACTCCAAAAGATAGTACAGGATATTTTATATTTATGTAATAACATAAATTAAAAAATATGTTATTACATAAATTACAGAATAATTAACTTTCTGATGTTATTTTCAATGAAATTTTTAATTTTAGTGACTAATTGAAAATAAAATTCATTTTGACGTTTTATTAGTTATAGTAATAAAGGTAACATTATGTTAATCTTTCTTAGACATAAAGGAATCAAAGATTGAATTCAAAAAAATAATTGATGAAAAATACAATCATTCCTTAAAAATGCAATTACTGGAGTGGCTGGTGACGGCTGGTGATAATTTTTATTGTTCCATGTACAAAAAAGATTCATCAATAATATTCTTTTAAAATTAGAGTGGAGAATCGTGGAGTTTTTTTTCCTACTCCATTAAAGAAAATAAATTTGAAAAAAAAATTTGGAAAAAAGACGTCAACTTTAAATCAAGATTTCCGATATAATTTATGACATAAATATCTTTTTACTGTTACTTTACTAAAGCTCATACCTTTAAAAATATTTTAAATGAATTTATAAAAAAAAAAAATCGATAATAAGTACACAAACAGCTAGATTCTGCACACCTTCAAACTCACCTAAATACAGCAGCGTAAAAGTGCGCCCAATAATCCTCTGTTCTGCGACTAATTACAGAATAATTAAGTTTCAGATGTAATTTTCAATGAAATTTTTAATTTAAGTGAGTAACTGAGAATAAATTCATTTTGACGTTTTATTGGTCATAGTATCAATGGTAACATTAGGTTAATCTTTCTTAGACATAAAGGAATCAAAGATTGAATTCTAAAAAAAAATTGATAAAAAATACAATCATTCCTTATAAATGCATTTTGGGAACATGCTGATCAGGGGCCGGTGACGCGCCAGCGTTCCAATTTCAGCCACAGAGCGCCGGGATTACCAGATTGGGACCCATTGACAAAGCAGGTAAGCAGAAGTTTTAATCCGGGTTATCTTAATGGTGTTATGGTTATCAACACAGGCCCATTAGCACAAAGGAGGTAATGAGAAGTTTTAATCCGCTTAAAATTCTAAAAACTGTTTAACAGTATTTGGTATAAATATGGGGCAGGAGCCCTTAACACATCACTCTAAGTGTATTCGTCACAAAGTAATCATTACGTTAGTTAACAGTGATCTTAATAATGGAACCAGCAGTTCTCAGCAAGAAAGGAAACGAGAAGTTTTCATATAACGGATATTTGTACGTTTTCGACAAAGTTAGTAAAAGGGACGCTAGTTTAAAATTTTGGCGGTGCGAAGAAGTGGGTCGCTGTAAAGGAAGAATTCACACGAGGGCTGGAGAAGTGGTCAACGAAATCAACAATCATTCTCACCCTTCCTCGGCAGCAGCCATACAATCAGCAACTGTTTGCACTAACATGAAACGTCGTGCAGAAGAAACTATGGAGGGCACAAGTGTAGTTATAAATCAGTGTATAGTCGACGTGCCTGAAGCTGTTTTAGCATCGATTCCAAATAATGCAGCCCTGAGAAAAATAATCAGAAGAAAACGGAATCAAATTAATGCTGCACCTGCTGATCCCGCAGACCTAAACGATTTGGTGTTGCCAAATCGATATAAGCTATATGTGCCTCAACCAGGAACAGAAGAAACTTTTTTGCTAAGCGGCGATGGAGAGGGAGCAAACAGAATTTTAATTTTTGGAAGAGGGAGCTGGTTGCAGCATTTGCATAATGCCAATACATGGTACACTGATGGTACCTTCGCAATAGCACCGAGGCTATTTTCGCAAGTTTATATTGTTATGGCAACAAAACACGGAGGAGTGCATCCTATAGTGTATGCTCTGTTACCTAACAAGCAGCGTGTTACATACACACGTATGTTCGAACTAATTAAAACACTAGTGCCAAATTTAAGTCCAGGATCTATCATTTGTGATTATGAATATGCAGCTTTTAGTGCCATGAAAGATTGCTTTCCTGAAGTAAATGTAAAAGGTTGCTTCTTCCATTTAGCACAAAATATGAGGAAGCATTTAGCTCAGATTGGTGTTATTAGTCAATACAACAATGATGCTGAATTTGCATTGAGAGCTAAAATGGTCATTGCATTAGCATTTGTGCCAATAGCTGATTTAGATGAATACATTGATGCTTTAGCAAATGATTTGCCAGTAGAACTTCAGCCGCTTCTAAATTGGTTTGAAGACAGCTATGTTGGCCGTTTAAATCGACGCGGGAATGGTAGGCGCCCGCCTATGTTTCATCCAACAATGTGGAATTTATACCAGAGAACAATCGATGGAGAAGATCGCACCAATAATCATGCAGAGGCAGCCAATCGTCGATTGCGTTCTGAATTATGTATGCATCACCCAACTATTTGGAAATTTATAGATGGATTGCGAAAAGTACAAAAAGGACGAGACGCTTATTTTGAGCAACTTATCGCCGGACATTTACCACCGATGAAGCTGAAAAAATACCGTGACGCTGATGAACGTATTCGAAGAATTGTCTTAGATTATGAAAACAGGGAACCTCTAGATTATTTACGTGGCCTAGCACACAATTACCAAATGACGCAATAATCTTATTTTTCCTATTTATTCTTTTAATTTAAAATAAATGTTAATGCTACTTTTTAAATGATTCGATAGTTTTTGTATTTTCTATTTTATTTTCTATGACTGTATGTATGTGTTAAAACAATAAAGTTTAATTGTAATTGTTAATTTAATTTGAATGCGGCGTAGAATCGGCTGGCGTAGAAACGGCCGGTGTAGAAACGGCCGGTGTAGAACCGTCTCGGCGTAGAAACGGCGGCGATGAACTGGCGGCGAAGAACCGGCGGCGTAGAAACGTCCTAGACCCTGTGTTTGCTCCCTCGTAAAACAGGTCAAAGGTTCAATACCCGTATACCTCTTCTCAAAAAGACACTCAATGTTTTTTGGAGAGAAGCTTCATAATCCACTGTAATTCCAAGAGTTAATAAACTCATTGTGGGAACATGTGCAGCACAGTTTTTTGACTTTTGAAAATATTTGTATACAACTTATCAAGGATTTTTTAAAATCGAAATAGCCTAAGTTTACATAGAAAGCAAATTTTTAGATGTAGAATTTAATAGGCAATAACCACTGGAGCGATCACGCGAAATAAATAAAATTTGCCTCGATTGCTTGAGATTTCCCAGAAGATCATTTTTTAAATTTTTCGCTAATATTAAAAAAATCATACCTTCGAATTTTAACATGGAACCATAAAAACTTATTATAGCCATATTATTATTAACCTATATTTTAACATTTATCTCATATTTGAAGAATTTAAAAAATATATATATTTAAAAATCGTAAAGTTTATAACCGCGCGAAACCTGCGTGTTTTTTTACTTTGAAACTGCCGTGAGAGGTATTTATCGAATCAACATAGAATATTTTCTATTTATGTATGTTGTCTGTGGTATACTTGATAATGAAAGGTGCATATCTATGGAAAAAAAAGACTTAATTTTAACCGTAAACAGCTTCTTTCTAAAACAAATAACGAAAATCTTTCTAAAATAGTCTACGTAGTTCGAATTTGCGACATCTATGGTCATAATTGATAAAGCATTTCAATAACTTCGTTTTAAAATAAATGGCTGGCCAAGAAAATGTTTAAAATTAATACAGTAAATGTTTTACGAATGGTAGGAAAATGTGGTCCAATTTTGGACCGCTATCAATCGCAGAAAAATAAAAGATGGTATGTGAAGTAGTAAAGTAATAATAATAATAATAATAATTTTTATTTTAGTAATTTGTACATTTAAGTTTACAAATTTCTATTTGATAATAATATTTCATATTCACTATATTTTTTCAAGTTTTATGTAGCTCCTACAATACATCTTGAACTTTCCAATTGGTGTGGACTTTAAAGTTTCTGGTAGTGTGTTATACAACTTCATTCCCTTGTACAGTAGACTGTTCTGTGTATTCGCTTTGTCCTTTTTTTGTAGCCTAATTTCCTTGCACGTCCTTGTGTTATATCTGTGAATGTCTTTATTGTATAAAATTTTATTTGAGAAGTATTTTGGTAACGTGTTGTTCAATATTTAGTGGATAAATACCATCGTTTTCAAGGTCAGCATCTGTTTCACGGTCAACCAATTTAGTTCCTTTAACATTTTAATAATTTTTGATAATCTGTTTCGTCGAAGAATTATTCTCATTGCCCTGTTTTGGAGAATTTGTAACTTATTTTGTTCTCTTTCGTTACATAGGAAAAGTATACTTGAGCAGTAGTTGAAGTGTGGAGCAATAATTGAATTGTATATGGTGATTGCAGTTTTTCTAGAAATTTTTGGCCGAATTCTTCCAAAAAAAGATATCTTTTTGCCAATTTTCTTTTGGGTGTATTCAGTATGTCTATTGAAGTTTAGTTTGGAATCTAATATAACTCCTAAGTATTTCATTTCAGTAACATTTTCAATAATTTCACCATCAATTTTAATTTTGCTTTCACTGGATGTCTTCTTGTATCCAATCACCATACATTTTGTTTTTTTTTGTATTTAATTTAAGCTTATTTATTTTTAGCCATATTGATACATCATTTAGTTCATTATTTAAAATGTGTATTAGTTCTTCATAGTTATCTCCAATTAAGTATATTAGTGTATCATCGGCAAATAGTCGTACTTTGCATTTTGAAAATATTTTCACCATGTCATTAATATAGATTATGAACAATAGAGGTCCAAGGACCGATCCCTGTGGTACTCCTAACTTATTTTCCATTGGTTTTGAAAATTGATTATTTATTTTTGTTATCTGCTTTCTGTCTCTCAAATACTCTTGTATTAATTTAATGGCTACAGATGAGAAACCAATTTCTTTAAGCTTTCTTATTAGTATGTCTTGATCTATAGTTTCTAATGCCCTTTGAAAATCCAAAAATATTGCTAAGATAAATTTATTATTATTCATTCCTTCCTTCCATTCTTCGACAATAACGTTTAATGCTGTTTCACATGCGTTATTAGATCTGAACCCTGATTGTTCTTGGTATAAAATATCGTGTTTATCTAGATATTGCAAAATTTGTTCTTTTATTATAACTTCAAGAATCTGCTCATATTTTGGTAAGGTGTTGATTGGTCGAAATTCTTCACATTTTCTGGTATCTGGTATTTAGTGATATTTGAAGTATTAATAGAGTGGTATTTATTATAGTGGTAAGTGAAAAAGTAAAGTGGTATTTCTACCATAATCGCTCCAGTGGAAAAAACGTTTTGACTAGTATTTTCTATTGATTGTTGTGGTCACTGAAGAGATAAGCCTGATGGTGTTTAGTTGGCGTGTCGGTTTGCCTAAAATAAACTAGATTAACTTCTGGCAAAACATTTTCAAAAATAGATATACTGTCTTGCACTTCAATGACAATGGTCTATCTGAGGCATAGAGCCGAAAGTGAATTGGTGACAATAGTTTACTTCCAAATAGGTATTAATCATACTTCTAGGACTTTTGCTGGGCAAGTGTTCAGCGAAAATATTAAATAATTTTTTTTTTCAATATTACATCTGAAATGTTAAATATTTAACCTTTCCTGGTCTGTAAAGTGTAAATACTACACATTGCTGCTAATAACTTTTATATCTCTATAAATATAATGAATTCTGGGTTCAAATTTTAGGTATTCCTCCATTATACATTTACGCACTGAATTAAAATTTAATATTTTAAATAATTAGCAAATTTAATTCAAAATCAGAGATATTTTGTTAAATATCGGGAATAAACCACAAATACAATCAACCGTGTGCCGGTGTGGACCGTGATACGCGAAGAGTGTGCAGGGGGAGATGACACACCATGTGACGTCTCGCTCTACTTCGCTATACGGGAACACGAGAAACAGAGACCGCCGCCGTGCGCAGTTGTGTTTCGACCACATGCACAGCTGTATGTATTGGGTAGCAGTCTAGCACTATTCTAGCTTCTAGCGCCTCAGTCGTTCGCGGGCAATCGTTTGAGATGGTCTCCTCGCCCGCTTTTTGAGCAACAGACGATGGTTTTTTCATGTTTTCAGCAATTAAACTACAATTATTATCACTTTTAACACAAATTATGATAAACAAAAGCGATTAGCTATGAATGTTGATATATTTCCGAGATAAAATCGCTAATTTTGACACGTGAATTGATTACACAGCACCGGAGCGCGCGTTTTTTTTTAGCACAGTAAGGGAAAGGTTAAGGAACGTTTCCTCTGAATATTTTCCGATTTCCTTTAAATTCCAGTAAACAAGAGTTAAAAGCTTCGTTCCGCGCAGTTAAGTCTTGCAATTAGGGACTTTACCAAGATTGAGGGTAATTACACTCTTCACTCTGCACTAAATGCAGAATCTAACTATTCTATACTCCATAGTCTAAACGCCATGCGCCAGTGCAGTTTCGGCTGCACTTACTGCAGAGATAGTGCAAATATATTGGGATTTTCCTCCTCAGAGAAGACTTCATTTCCAGTTCGGCGGTGCTTCACTCTAATGTGATAATGAAGATGAAAAGATGTTGAGAAATGAGAGATGGTCTCTGACAAATTTATTTGTATTTTCTCGTGTGCTACGAAAAAATTGATAGCATAGGCTACTGAAATAAAATTTATCATTTTTATTAATTGAAGGCGGTAAGCGACCATAATATTTTTTTATACATTAAAACTATTTATATCACGAAGTGGTTAAAAGGCGGTCTCTATGTGCTTTCAGGGATACTAAATTGTATTGTGCCCTTTTGAACTGCGAATAGACCATCATTGACCACAGATGGCGTTGAAGTGTCATTTTTAATAAAAAATGAAAATTATGCAAAATCTTATTGTTACAATAATGTAGCTATAATGGATCTCGTGGTTTTATGGGGATGTTTTTTGTCCAAGCCTGAAAATTTTTGTGATTTCGGTTTGCAGAGGAGTGGAAGTATTATTGTAGTTGATAATATTTGATATTTTCTTCATTATTTCCAAGTTGTTTTCAACGGTTGTTTCGGGAACTCCTCTAATCTCGATGTTGCAGAGAAGGCTTTGGTACTCCAGTCGATCAATTTTTCATCTTGTTTGGAGATTATATTTTGTAAGACAGCATACTGATTTTTTAGTTCGATTACGTCAGAGTTGACTTTATCATTTGATTTTTCGATGATATCTAGTCGTTTTTTCATTTCTTGTTGTTGGTCAGCAATGAATTGTATGGATTTGATGATTTCATTGTTCTGTAGGACGATTGATTCATATTTATTTAGGTACGAATCGAATTTTTGCTCAACAAATTTCAATACATCTGTTTTAAATGTTTGTAATTCCGAGGTAAATATTTCGGAAGTTAAAATACTGCATTTTTTGTTTTGGTTATTACCGTCATCTGTGTTTTCGGTTATGATATTTTCTGTGTTATTGGGCAGGTCACTTTTCAGTATCTGTGGTTGGGGTAGCTGTTTTGGTTGTTTGACAATAGATGTCAGATCATCGTTTTTAATTGATTTATTTGATGACTTGAGATTTTTTATCTTTGTTAAGCAGTTTTTACACTTCCACTGTATGCTTCTAGCGCTGCGCCGAGATGTTTCAGAGATTTCCGCACAGGCGAGATGGAAGTTGTCTTCGCAGGTACAGCACGAAATACAATCTGATGGGTTTTCGATGTTTTTTTCACAGGTAAAGCATTTTGTAAACATGGTAGAAGTTTTTTGCTTCAGACTTTAATAAGATGGAGACCACTTATGGATGATATTTGTTTGAGTTATTGATGAAGAGCACCACTGTGTAAGTTTCACTTTATGTTTGTTAATGATAGCCGATACGTTTTAGAGCAAGTGACAGTTGTGGAGGTATTATGATGAGTTTTGTGCGCTAAAAATCCACTTCTAGAAAATCTTTCACTTCATGAAAATACGCTGGTTTGGCGCGCGATATCCAGTTTAGAATATTTAGGCACTTTTGATTTAGTTCACTGTTTTTTTTTATGTTTATTTTTTATTATTTTGATGCAGGCATAGAAATACGTCAACACTGTAGTAGTAGGTAGTAGGATCAACACTCGGTAGTTGTAGGTAGTAGGTCTTGAAGAGACCCATGTTGTAGGAAGGAGGAAACACAGAGGCCGGCAAATCATTCCACAGCCGAGCTGTTGAACACAAGAACGAGTCGAAGAAACGACCCGTTCTCGTATGTCAAATGTCAACCGTGTACAAATGTTGGGCACGCGTTTGACGTGTTTCCCGACTACGCACCGGTGCCGAAGGGATCAATGACGCTAGTTTCTCGGAGCATCTTCCATTGTAATACCGGTAGAACAAGGATAACATTCCCACTCGACGCCTGTACTCTAAAGATTGCAATCCGTCTGTTAAGATGGGAGAATCTATTAAGCGGACCGCCCGTTTCTGCACAGAGTCGAGGGTATTTTTCAGGTATTTTGGAGCTCCAGACCAGAGGTGGCTTCCAAATTCAACCGTGGGGCGCACTTGTGATTTGTACAGGGTTAGCAGTTGTGAACTATTAAAATATCTGCGGGCCCTGTACAGTACGCCCAGTTTTTGGGAGACTAACTCTGGCTTTACTCTGGCTTCGTTGGAGCCTCCATACCCGAGCTGGTCACTTAGGGTTACACCAAGCATATCAATGGAGGGCCTGTTCGGAAGATTGCTACCGTTGAAAGATACTAGATTTTCATTTCGATCCTTTTTAGACGTAATCAGACAAGATTGGGTCTTTGAAACATTATATTCAACGAGATTATTTTTACCCCAAGAGAAAACACTCTCGAGGTAACCGTCCATTCCTTGTTTCAAAGCCCTCCGAGCCGTTGGAGTTTGTGAGCCCTTTGGGGGCTTGTCAAACAAAAAGCTATTGTGGAATGTACTGTCATCCTCGTAACAATGGATTGGTGCATATGACAAAAGGTCGTTGATGTGCAACAAAAACAAAGTCGGAGACAGAACTGATCCCTGTGGGACGCCAGCATTTATCGAGTGTGAGGAAGAGGTAAAACCATCTACCTTTATCTAGGAATATCTTATTTTAACAATCATCCTTTCGGTAAATATGCAAATATTAAGATGGTAGATGGACTTCGCTTTTCGGCCCATACAAAAAGGACGCCCGGGAGAAAACACTTTTCTTCAGCGAAAATTACACAAAATGAATGTTTTTTTCATATTGCCTACTAGAAGGTAAATCTGTCGGTACGTTTTTAAATTTCGATACGTTTCGAATTAACGTTTCAATTCACTGTCAAACATTTATAATTTATCGGAAATTATTATTTAAGGAAAAAGTGCAACTAACTCAATTCTCACAAATAATTACACAATTATAAAAACATACCGACGTAGCTTCTTTTTTCAAAAACATATATATTTTTTTAAATTACAATTTCGTGAAAGTTTCGGTGTAGAAAAATGTTTTCTGTAGGTATATTAGAGAGCTTTTCGGCGGTGAGCTGGTTTGAACAGGACAGTGTAGTTATAATGAAATACCTAAAGGTTCCGCGTTTTGTTTAAAGTCTAGTCTCTTTATAAGAAAATTATAAATAAAATATGTAGAATTCATTATTTTAAATGTCATTTTTTTTATTTGGGTGGGTGGGTATGTAATTTAAATAAAAGTTGAAATTATACGAAGTTTTATCGAATTTAAACGTTAAGCAGGGTACTCACCTAGAGTGTAGCATGTAATGTATCTGATACTGTATCAATCTGCTAGTGGTTACGGATCTTCCAAGGTAACCGCGTATCCAGCTACGACCTCCCGGATCCGCAGTGCTCGTACTGCTCATGACAATATCACGCCGACAACATGTCACAAATGGTGGCTAGTACTGCGTTCATATTCATGTACAATATCATCGAAGATTATAAAAGCCCACGTCTTTGCCAATATTTGGCCTCGAATTGTAGAAAAAATTGATTAGATTTTTGGTAATATTGTTGTTAGATTTATGGAAAAAATGCGGTTGAAAATGAGGACACAGTGTGGTTAGATTTGTAGAAATATTATGTATATATTTGTGGAAATATTGTGATTTGGTACTTACAAACGTGGTGTTGGGCATCAATGTTTTACTGCTCCCGTTGACATGCAGCAAGCTGATACCGCCCCACTGGTCTCTGTATACCAGCTCCTCCCCTGAAACAATAAATTCATATATTTTACATACACTGTCGAAGCGCTGCAACAGCGCGGTAGCTCAAAACAATTTATATGCCCATTATGAAGAGGTGAACATGGAGAAGTGTTTAAGGCTCTGCAACCGGGCCCGAAAAGAAGAAGATGGAGAGATACGAAATGATGAATGTTAGAGGAGAATTATTAATTATTAATGTTAAATTAATTAATTATTTTTACCCCAAGAGAAAACACTCTCGAGGTAACCGTCCATTCTTTGTTTCAGAGCCCTCCAAGCCGTTGGAGTTTGTGAGCCCTTTGGGGGCGTGTCAAAAATAAAGCTATCATGGACTGTACTGTCATCCGCGTAGTAATGAATTGGTGCACATGACAAAAGGTCGTTGATGTGCAACAAAAACAAAGTCGGAGACAGAACCGATCCCTGTGGAACGCCAGCATTTATCGAGTGTGAGGAAGAGGTAAAACCATCGGCTACCGTCTGAATCGATCTCTCCCTCAAAAAGTCGGCAATCCACGTACGCAAGTATGTCCGTAAGAAGGCAGTTTGTTGACAAGTCCTCGGCGCCAAACCCGGTCAAAGGCCTTGGAAATGTCCAGTGCAACCGTTTAGGTCTCACCAAAACGTTCCAGGCACCGCCCCCAAACATGCGTCACATACGCGAGAAGATCACCGCACGAGCGGTTCCGCCGGAATCCGTATTGACGGTCGTTAATAATTTTGTTCTTCTCGAGGTATGTGAGCAGTTTGTCGTTGATCACACGTACCATCACCTTAGACAGAACTGATGTGATCGCTATGGGGCGGTAGTTGGCCGGGTTGGAGCGGTCACCCTTCTTTGGAATAGGATGGATAACCGCTTTTTTCCAACCAGAGGGCACAGAGCCAGTCTTCAGGGACATTTTAAAAAGCTTCGTCAAAATTGGAGCTATTTCTGCAGTGCACCTCTGCAGTACCGGTGCAGGTATTCCGTCAGGCCCACTAGCTTTATTACCATCAAGCCCTCGTAAAACATGGAGTACTTCCCGATGCCGGATCTTCAGCTTTTTCATACGAAAACCGCAGTGAGCAACCGACGTCGGGACAGCACCTTGGTCATTGAGGGTTGAGTTATCTGCAAACATTTTATCCAATAAGTTAGCCTTTTCGGTCTTTGGGTGTTTATCAAAAAAATTGGCTACTCGAAAATGACATGTCCTACGATTTTCAACAAGATATTCTATAGGTTAATAATTTTAGAACATGTTTCTTAAAATGATTTCTATAAAATAATTTATAAAACTAATTATTTACATAGCAAAAACCCATAAAATGCATATAATTAATATAAATATTCGTCAAATAAGTTAGAAGAGAGGCGATTTTTTGAGTGTCCTACCCTACTTTTGCAAAATTCCGAATGCAGAATATGAATGTTTGCCCAGTCAGGGGTTTTACATTTTGTGTTAATTTAAATGGTCATGTGTTACAAATTCATTAATATACCTTACGTTTAGCAGAGTAGAGTTCAAAAAATTAAAAAATCTGTTTTATTCCGAGCCTAAAAATGATGTAGGTGGAAAATTCCGCAACGCTACGACAATAAATTGATTTTGAACGAAAAATTACTTAATATGGTAGGAATCGGTTTATTTTGAAAAATGGCAACATTTGCACCATAAATAATCGCCATCTTAGTTTTGAGTCGCAGTGTATGTCTCTTATGACACACTGAGTTGTTGGGCGTCACGTTGTGCTGTTTTTATTTTCCACCACGAACTTTTCCACCACGGTTTTTGTTTACAGCAAGATTTTACTTACAGCTTTTGAAGGTTAATTACTTAAGTCATGTAGAATATGATTAAATATGCCAATTTGTGAAATCGGTCTTAAAAATAAGTGCGTTTTGAGTTTGTTTCTATACCGTCTGAACGTCACATCCAAAACGCGACGTGATGTACTAGTGGAATGCAAAATGTGACGTAATGGATCTGCTGTGTTGCAGAATGTTTACCTGTCTTTATAGTTCCTAATCGTGACATTTGCCCATCAACGTCACTTGTCCTGTTGTGTTGTGATAAAAGATTTAACTTTATTTATATTAATTTGTTTAGAATAATGCTCAAAGATTGGATTTATAAAAAACATGATAATTTTATTTTCTGTATACATTTAAAATTTTATTACTTTAAAACAAAAATGCCATAGTTAAGACTAAATTGTGCCATTGAATTTACTATTTAGTAGCGTTGTGGAATAGTTTTATTAAGAAAAGATTTTAATTAATTTAATTAATTATCTTAAGTTATGTGCTTTTGAAGACTGTTTAATTTAAATGATAGTTTAATAAATAATTTATAAATTTGCTACAGAATTTTACTTAAATCTTACCTAAAGTTTGTGACGTAATGGAACTTCTCATTACCTGTGTTTCATTAAAAAATTGATTTCCTACTAAATAGTAGACTACTTTTACGAAGTTAGATATACAGGGTGTTAAGGGACGTACTTGACTTACGTTAACCAGTGATTCCTGACATTATTTGGAGTAAAAAATGTAAATGAAATTTTGGTCTCCGGTGACATTTTTGATGTTTTTTTTTTTTTTTTTTTCTACAAAAACATAAAAAAATGGTAGTTGTTGAACAGTTGGAGGCGGGGTAAGGGGTTCGTCAGACACCCAGCTGAGTGACGAGTGACGATGTGCGGAAGAAATTTTTTTTTGTTTGATTTTGAAGAAAAAAATTTTGAAAAAAAAAAAAAAAGTCGTCAAAAAAGTCACCGGAGACCAAAATTTCATTTACATTTTTTACTCCAAATAATGTCAGGAATCACTGGTTAAAGTAAGTCAAGTACGTCCCTTAACACCCTGTATTAGAAACTTAATAAAAAATCGTTCGTTACTAAAAAAAATTTTTTTTTAGTGGAATTCCATTACGTAACGCACAATTTTTTTGATAAATGCCGCTTTAACACTGTTGTGATTTGAAAAAATACCGACACTTAAAAGAGACAATCACATTAATCTATAAGATTTTCTTTTTCTGAAGGATTCACTTCTGCAGAGTGTGAACTGCGCACGTTTTTTTTAATCATAGTTATTAATTTAACCGGGGATAAACTCTCGGCTCACCGAAATATACATTCTTCGGGGGATTATTTACAGATATAATGATATTTTCTACAGAAAAGCTTATAATATATCCATTTATTCATTTTTCTCATTTCTTAGCGAACGAATCAGAAAAGAGTGCGTATTATTTTTCGTAAAAATGAAATGAAATATTACCGAGAGTTCTGAAAGAAAGCGATGAAACGGAATTGTAATTCTCGGATTAATGTACAAAATAATTTATGAAGAAGTCTGCCCGAAATAATTGGAACTCCCAATGACGAAAGAAGTACAGAATATGTTTTATACATTAACTAGCAGACTCGGGCATACGTTGCTGTGGCTAACGAAATACAACGCCACGCCATTACGCAACGTTTATAACCAACGCCATCTGATTTCTTGCAAACCTGCCTTAAACATTTGAAGTCTTTAAGCTCTTAAAAAAATAGATAATAAAACGCGTTCCACGCCGAAACACAAATTATATAAAATTCTCTCGATAGAAAAAATCCCAAAGTATGCTTAAAAAATTATTATAAACGCGTTTGTTTCAGTTATTTTACAAGTTACTTGATTATTGGTCAAATGGGTGGTTCACGGGTGAAGTTTTTCTAGGTTTTGGCGGCGAATGCATTGGGAGGCGGGTATTGGTACCGCCACCGTGGTAACCATTTATTTGATATTGGATGACACATTTGCTGGTGACTTTGCAGGGGTACCTTGTTTCACGGAGTAAGGTTTTTCAAGGTTTTGGGGGTGAACGCGTTTGCCCACGTATTGCGTGGCAGGCCGGATCGGGAGAGACTAGTTGTGGGAGACCTACCCTAGAGCTCTCCGGCCGGACTCTCTCGACCCATCACCTAACACCGCAGTGGGAGGGATGGATTCATACGTTCATCACTCGTGGACACATTGACCCACAAATTCCTTTTTTTATGTGAATATCTCAGAAGAACCCCAGCTGCTCCTGGGGCCAGTGAGATTATGGCATACCAATTGGGGTATGTTGTGAGGCTGAATTTAGTAGGGAGAGGAAGGAAATGACGAAGAAGAAGAAGGTGTAGAAGTACCTGGCTATTCAGATCTGGTCACCGAACATGGTTAAAGCCTTTTTTTTTCTTTATATGAATACCGCACGAGAGTCCCAACTGCTCCCTTCTGGAGCCAGTGAGACTATGGCATCCCCAATCGGGGTATGTTGTGAGGCTGAAGGTAGTGAGGAGGGGAAGGAGATAGGGAAGAGGAAGGTAGTGAAGTACCTGGCTATTCAGATCTGGTCACCAAACGCGGCTAAAGCCATTTTAAGCATCGTTTCAATTCTGAATGGTGGTCTTACACCAGGGCGATATTGAGAGTATCTTCCACTCTGGAACGTGCCGCAAGATACTATATATTATTTTAAATGATTAAATTGTGAAACATCACAAATTAATCAAATAAAATTTATTTGCTACGCCTGGATTAGATCCCGCGACCTTCCGTTTGCGAATCAAGAGTCTTACCGCTGAACTACGCCGGCCGTCGTTTTAAGCAACGTTTCAATTCTGATTGGTGGTCTTACATCGGGGCGATACTGGGAGTATCTTCCACTCAGGAACATGCAACAAATATACTATTCATTGTTTTAAATGAATTAATTGTGAATTAAAATCAAATAAAATGTATTTGCCCGCGACCTTCGGATTCGAGTCAAGAGCATTACCCCTCGACCACGGAGGTCATCCCTGCCTCCCACGCAGCACTATAATCAGTAAAGTTCCGTATAAATGTATGGCTCTGAACTTAATTGCGTTGAAATAACCAAAGCAGAACTCATTATTCTGTTTAAGTGCCTGAAGTCACCCCAAGAAAGTCTTTCAGCTTTATTATTGTATAATCGCTTTTTTCAGGAACGTTAAAATTAATTTTCAAACTTCCGTAATTATTATAAATAATGAGGAGATCGCATTAATTATAGAACACGGGTCTTTAAATATTTTGTTTGCCTGCCTTAACTGCCTCCCAACAGAAGGAAGGAAGGAGCTGATGGAGTGGAAGGTTGGGAAGTATTTACATGGCTATTCTGATATAAAAACCTTACGCTCGCTCGACTTGGGGGGTAAGTTGGTGAATACGTTACGAAAAGTGGTGATTGTGACGAAAAATGTCATTCGAACGGTAATCGATGCGAACGGTGATCGATTGCTAGGCGAACGGTCGGGCATTTACGCACGCTTGACTTGGGGAGTGATAACGATAAGAAACAGCGGCCGAAAATCCACATTTCGTCGAAAGATATTATTACGATCGAACAGGGCGGTTCCAATGAGAAAGATTAATTATTCTCATACCTTTTTTAAATTATAACTCAATACCGATTTTATTTCATTCGATATTTTGCTTTATTTTATACCTACATCCAAAAATGCTGAAAGGCGTGATGATTAAGTATTAAAATTATTTTCTTTTTGTAATTTTTTATTTTAAAATACAGATACAGATGTCAATTGACAAGAATTCATCTGCATCCAAACTATTTCTCACGAATTAACATTAACAGCAGATAAAAACATAAACAAATATTTTTACTTTTAAATACGGAAAAGACGTATGTATATACATACGAATATTATTTTACAAATAGAGAGATGAAAAAAAATAAAAATAAAATAAAATGTGCGCAATATCCTTATAAAAGTTTACAAATTGTTTTTGGAATTTTGATGGTAAGACCAAAAATATATACATAAAAAAATAATGTCATACATAAATTTAAAAAAAGAAAGGTAGTTAAAATTATAAACCAAGTAATGTCTAAGTTATTGTATGTGTATCAAAAAATAAGTCGGAATCCTTGAGATTTTGATTTTTATTAAACAACTCGCACATTCTTTTGATTGGATCCCTGACACCAGCATTTGTACGCGTCCGGCTAACGTGGAATAATTTATTAAGCCTTGTTACTCTGGGTGGTATTTTGAAGTTTATTAGTTTCAGTAGGTCAGGACAGTCAATAATGTTGTTGCAGATTTTATATAGAGTCATTAGGTCAAGGAATGTTCGCCGGTTAGTTAGAGTGGAGACGTTATAATTCGAGAGCATATTTATTTACCCCCGTTTAGGTGCGCTCATTCTGTAATTGAGGTATTGCAGAAATTTCTTTTGAATACTTTCAATGTTGTCTTTATAGACACCGTAAAGTGGTGTCCAAATGGAGGTGCAGTATTCAAGTTGAGAACGGACCAGCGTGTAGTAAGTAGAAGATAAGTTTCCGGTTTTCGAAATTCGCGGCTGTTTCTGATGACAAATCCTAGCATGCAGTAAACTTTATTCACAATATTCTCAATGTGCGCATCGAAATGGAGTTTAGAATCAAAAAGTACCCCTAGATCTTTTATACAGTAAACGCGCTCGAGTAAATAGTTACCAATACAATAATTGTGTAAAATAGCGTTGTGATTTTTAATGAAGCTTATTTGTTTACATTTGTTGTAACTTAGGTAAATTTTGTTTTCATTACAAAATGCTTTGAACCTTACTAAGTGGCTTTGGATAAGCAGACAATCGTTTAAATTCCTAACAATGGCAAATATTTTTATATCATCGGCGTACCAAAGAAATAAACAATGTGAGGGAGCGGGCCGGATCGGTAGAGTCGGGACGTGAGAAATGAAAGTCGTCAGTCGATGTAATGTGAGTCGTCTTTATTGTGCTACGTAGCGATAGTCAATGAGCCAGGGGCGTAGACGGAAAAGCAGACAGTGATGGTGCGCTGTAAGATGTGATGATGGTCAGGAAGCTGCAGTGGTGAAGTTAACGTCTCTTCAGATCACTAGAGTGGTAGATGCTGATCAGTTCCAGGCGGTCGCTCGACGTCATGAGGACGGAGATGACGGCTGTGACTTCGGTGAGCTGGAGTCACACGCAGGGCGATGAGGAGAATCTCTGCGGCAGCGAAACATGACAGGCTTCGGATTGCCGGAGATCGAGTTACTTCCCGAACAGAAAGCACGGCGGGCTTTGCGGGAGAAGACATCTCAAGTCGTGGTGCGGCGGACCGGACTGCGAGACAGCGGTGGTGGATGAGAGCCTCGAAGGTGTTACGGAGAGTCCGAGATGCTGCGCTGGAGAATACGTGAAAATCACATAGCGTCTGTATAACGTCTAGACGGTTCCTCGCTGGCAGGCAAGCGTTGACTGACGGATCGGGACTGACTGCGCGAGCGAGCGAATCTGTTGCTTAAATGAAGACATAAAAAACGCCATGACCACAGAAATTGATAATGAGCCCATTATTATTAAAAAAAAACTCAAAAACAAAAAATCTGATAAATTATCAAATTTCATTATCCAAACAACACCAAAACTAAGAAAAATAATAATATCGAAGGAAAGGATTAACATTGGATACAAAAAAGCACACGTAGAAGATTGTGACCCACTCATGCATTGTTACCATTGTCTTGGATATGGACATACATCACTGAGATGCCTTGAAAACATGAAGAGTCCCAGATGCCCCCACTGTGCAGGAGAGCACAAAGTACAAGACTGCCCCAAAAAACAAGAGCCCGCCAAATGCCACAACTGCACTAACAGAAAGGGTTACCAAAATGATCATCCAGGTAACAGTTACTTATGTGAATTCCGCAAGAAAATGTTAAAAAATGCGCAAATGCGAATTGATTACTAGTAAGTTTGCATTTTGTATACTTATTTTTTATTCCCATAAAAATGAATAATTTTTTCACTGAAGAATTAGATAAATCTCTTAATATTGCGGAACATATTTGTCACACTTTAAATGATTGTAATAACATTGTAGATAAATTACCAAATTCATTCTCAATATTACATCTAAATATCAGATCAATGAAACGAAATTTTAATGAATTCTTACTTTCAATTAATTTACTAAATCATAAACCGGACGTTATAGTGTTAACTGAAGCGTTCACCGACTATTACAATAAATTTTGTATACCTAATTATAGCTATTTTATGACACACTTTCCTATTAATCGAAATAGTGGTATTGTTGTATTTGTTAAATCCTGTTATTCAAACATCACAGTGGAAGAAGTACCTATGCAGCGAGTTAATTGCTTAGATATTATTGTAACTGTAAATAAAGTATGTTTTAACATTATCGCAATTTACCGAACGCACGGATCAAATGAATATATATTCATGGATGAATTAAGAAGCATTATTTTAACAAAAAAAAAATAAACAGAACATAACAATGATTGGCGATTTTAACTTGGATGTTTCTAACGAAAATAATAACAAAATAAAAACTGAATTTATCAATCTTATGACAGAAATGAATTTTAAATTATGTATAAAAAATTATACTAGAGAAATTACGGGTCAACGTCCATCATGTATTGATCACATTTGGTGCAACACTAAAAATACTGACAAACTCCTTACGATAATATTAAAAAATAATATTACTGATCATCACACTTGCATCTCTATACAACAACTTAATATTAATAAACACAAAATTTTAGAAAGCAATAATTTTACAAAAAAGTCACTCAACCATAATAAATTAAATATAAAAATAAGTGCGGAAACGTGGAAACCCGTATTAGAATCTACATGTGCTGAAACATGCGCAAATATTTTTAATAATATTCTTTACAATTATATTACAGCATCGACTGATATTAAAACTATACACATTAAAGCAAAATTCAAAAAAATAAAACCATGGATTTCACATGGCTTAGTCGTGTCTATTAGAAAAAAAGAAGAATTATATCGCCTGATAAAGAAATTTCCCTCAGATAAAAAAATATTTACATTCTACAAAAAATATAGGAACAAATTAACCTCTTTAATAAAAATAACTAAAGAAAACTATTACAAAAATGAAATTGACCTGGCTAAACAAAATGTAAAACACGTTTGGAAAACAATAAATGAAATAAATAGTAGAAAAAACAAAAAAACTATAATTAAAAAAATTTATATTGGAAAACACTCTGTTGACGCCATAAGGGAACCAACAAAATGTGCTAATGCCTTTAATAAATATTTTGCTAAAGTCGGACAAAATTTAGCTACACGGATCGATGAAAATTATAAAGTAGATAATTTCGAGAAGGATTGTCTTAAACAAAATAACCTGTCAGCTTTCCAGCCAGTAACAACAAATGACATAAAAAATATTATTAATGAATTAAAAGGTGGATCTGCACCAGGATTTGATGGAGTTACAGTAGAAATATTGAAAAAATACAACAATTTTTTAAGCATTCCAATTGCACACATTATAAATATTAGTTTAAATAGTGGAATATTTCCTTCCATTTATAAAAAATCTATCGTAACACCCGTTTTCAAATCAGGCAGCCCTGAAGAAATATCAAATTATCGACCTATATCTCTTGTCTAAACATTGCAAAAATTTTTGAAAAGATCGTAAAAAAGCAACTCATGTACTACATTGATAATAAAAAAATTCTTAGTCCTAGCCAATTTGGATTTAGAGAGAAACTAAGTACTCATGACGCTATTGCTGAACTCTCCTCAACTATATACAACGCATTAGATAAAAAAAACAAATGCCTTGGCATTTTCATTGATTTACGCAAGGCTTTTGATAGTATCTCCCACACAAAACTAATTAATAAATTAAATGATATCGGTATTATTGGTAAGGTTAGGTATTGGCTGAAAAGTTATCTAACTCAAAGAAATCAAAAAGTAAAATTAAATAACTCACTAAGTGTAGATGAAACTTTAGAATTTGGAATTCCCCAGGGGACTGTTATTGGACCAATTTTATTTATAATATACGTTAACCAAATGTTTAAATTATCACTTAATGGTAAACTTATATCCTTTGCTGACGACACTGCAATAATTATCGAAAAAAAGACGTGGAACGATATTACCAATGCAGCCAATCAAGACATGAAGGTTTTAAAAAATTGGTTCGATAACAATTTACTATCACTCAACACAGAAAAAACTTATTACATTCCATTCTCTCTACAAGAAGATGTGCCAAATAATTTAATTAACATAACAATTCATTCCAAAAATTGTGCAAATGACGGTACATGTAATACGGACTGCGCTAAGCTGAATCATAAATCTAATGTAAAATATCTTGGAATCTTAATAGACAAAAATGTTAAATGGAAAGATCATATCAATCTCACTGTGGAAAGAATAAGAAAACTTATCTATGTTTTCTATAACATACGAAATATTTTAAACAAGAAAACTATCAAAATTGTCTATTATGCATTAATTCAGTCTTTATTACAGTACGGCATTATTGGGTGGGGAGGGGCCTTTAAGGCTTCCTTACAGCCCATAATTATAATTCAAAGAATAATTATAAAAACCATTCTTAGGAAACCATACGACTACCCTACTATACAGATATTTCGGGAATTTAATGTACCATCTATTACAGAATTGTATAAGAGAAACGCCTTATGCCAAATTTATAAAGAATATTTTATTCAAAAAGTTCACCCCTCAGATAGCATAAGCAATAGATTTAAAACTAATGGCTTAATAGCCATCCCTATGCTTAGAACGACCACGGCTCAGCACCACTATTTGTATTTAGGTGTAAGATGGTACAATATATTATTATCCAATAAAAAAATTAATATAACAGATACACTGAAATATGAATTATTCAAAAAACAAATTAAGTCCCTTAAATTGGATAATGACATATTGTACCCTTAATGTTTACCCTTTATGTAATTAATTAATTTACCCTTACTTAAACAGCAATATTTAATATTTAAAAAAAATTGAATTGATATTGTCTAAATTGTCTAAATTGTGTACCTATCTAAGATATTTATTTCATTAGTTCTTTGAAAATTGTTTACGTAATGAACATTATTATAATTTTTTGCATGTAAAATACTCCTCCCATAAACACGAACTCCTAGAGCTCAACTTATGGAGTAGTAGAATAAAACATGAATTATTTTGTAATCTTGCATATATTATCATTGTAATGTATAAACAAAAATCTTGAAATAAATAAATAAATAAATAAATAAAAAATACCCGCGGTAGAGTAACTACTCTCACGGTAGGTAATACGTACCACTTCGGCAGTTGACGAGAATGTTCGACGCCGTACATATATTTCACGGTGCTATCTCGAGACCTTTCTAGGCGGTGGCGATATTATTATCGTCGAGCCGGGACGGCAGGCGAGCAAAGTACATCGCGGCCGGCATAGGTAGATACCTAGGCATGTAGGTTGGCCGGTGCCGCGCGAATATTGAAAGATGTTTCTCGTGCGTTCTTTCAGATGGCAAAAGTGGCCGCCACAAATGCATGAAACATTTAGTAACAGTGTTAATAAAAATTATAAATAACAGCGGACCCAGGATTGACCCCTGTGGCACGCCAGAAGTAACTGGTTCCCACGTAGAAGTATGTCCTCGTAATGATACAGCTTGCTGTCTTTTTGTCAAATATGAGACAAACCAACGTAATAAGTTTCCCCTAATTCCGTTGAACATAATTTTTTTAATAAGAATAAGGTGGTCAACCTTGTCGAAAGCTTTTTTGAAATCGCAGTATATTGCATCTAACTGGTGGCCTCGATCCATGCTAGTGAATAAGAAATTTGAGTAAATTACTCATGGTAGATTTGCCTTTTACAAACCCGTGTTGTTGTTCTGTGATTTTGGTGGCAAGCTGGGGATATATGTTATCATGGACAAGCCTTTCCAAGAGTTTAGGGATCGCCGAGAGAATGGATATTGGCCTATAGTTTTCGATTTTTTGACGTGAGTCACTCTTGTGGACTGGTGTAATATAAGCCAACTTCCACCTATCAGGGAAAACCCCGTCACTCAGGCATTTATTAAATATTATGGTAAGTGGAACATACAGTGACGAAGCAGCAGATCTGACCCGCACCTTTGTTTATATCTAACGACTTTAAACTTGATTGGACTTCTTGTTCCGTCAGTTCAATGGTGTGAATGTGCGTAATTCAGATTCCAGAACGGCCTCAAGTTGGTCGATGTTAATTGTGTCATTGATAGAGGAGGGTTAAAATGTTGACTTAAAGAATTCAGAGAACATATTACAGATTTCTTGACCATCATTAGATTTGCGCCCTTCGAAGGGCATAGTAGCAGGATATCCATCAGATAATTTTAATGAGGATATGATTGACCAAAAACATTTAATATTATTTTGCAATGAACTTTCGATGTTGTCGAAAAATAATTTTCGAGATTCACTAGCCAATTTTTTGTATGTAGCACGTAAGAAGGAAAATTTACGATAGTCAGAAAGACTTTTATATGTCTTCCATTTGAGCCAAACTTTATCTTTTTTCTTATAAGTATTTTTTATCACATCATCACTTTTTTATCATAAGTATTTATATTTTTCAATAATGTCTAAGCTAAATAAATCTGAAATATATTAATTTGTAAGACATTTTAAATATATAGACAAAATAGAGAAATTTCATATTTTTTTAATGATTTTATTTGAACTAAAATTAAAATTTTGAAACTTGCGTTTACTAGATAACGTATTGATTTACATTTTGCAAGACATATATGAAATATGTCTTGCAAAATAAGTTCGTTAGAAAATTTAATAAATCTGCCAAAAACTTATGGTGTTACCTTATTATACTAAAAATTAACATTTTTTCTCAAAATTTAAAACATGCTTTACTAGATAAAAGAACAATCTTTCGAAATAAATTTATAATTTTTTGTGGAAAAGTCAATACGTCTAAAATTGGATTTAATAATAATAATAATATAATAAATAAAAATGACATATTTGCAATTTTCTCTGTTTATACCCTCTTAACATCTCTAAATAATATTATATTAGGGGATATAAACTACGCTATCAATATTTATAACGGCGTTGTAAACGACGCAGAATAAGTGAATTTTCTGATTATCCAAATTGGAAATGCTTTGAGCTAGAGTTTAACGGTTTAACGATTCGTTACGTCGTTAATATTTATTGGCGTTGGGTCGTTAATATTCAAACAACGGTTTTGAGCGCCATTTGTCAAGCTTTGTTCCAAATTTTAAATTTGGAATTTGCATTCTGAACTTATGATAAAATTGATGGTTTTGACATGGAAAAATCTGAACCCATTTGTTTTTCCGATTAGGCTAATTCAAAAATATACATCCTGCTATTTTGTAATCGGTTTTTAATCTATAGGTTTTTATCCAGTTTATCCTTATTATGCTACAACCCAAAGTCATCGGGAATTACTTCTGTGTTTATATTATTTTACGCAAAGTCATTAGCTATCTCATCTACCTTTCGTTATATTGTTTAACATAGTCATTAGTTAGTACTTAAATGGTTATAATATTTAATATAAAGTCATCAGAAATTATCTCTGTGGTTATATTATTTTACAGAAAGTCATTAGTTAATATAACAAGTGGTCATATTATTAATGTCTATTATAACAAGGTTTCCCAACCTTTATTTCGCTGAGCCTCCCCAACCAAAAAAATATATTTTCATGTCCCCCTTAGGGGTCATCCATTAATCACATGAGGCTCGAAAGGGGGGGGGGGGGTTCGGAAAAAAATCAAGAAATATCACAAGGGGGGGGGGGTATAATGAGATATCACATGTAGGTATTTATTATACCTACATTTAAAGATAATATTCTGAATAATTCAATATACTTTGTACTAAAAAAATACATGTGATTTTGGGTATGGAGGGGGGGGGGGGGGGTTAGTTCAAAATCTCACCACATATCACCAGGGGGGGGGGATGGGGTTAAAAAGTTGCTAAAAAACATCACGTTCCACAGGGATCTGTCCTAGGTCCATTGTTATTCATTATATATATAAATGATATTGTTAAAGTTTTAAAGCATTGTGCCATTAAATTATTTGCTGATGATACACTGTTATATATAGCCAGAAAAAATTAACAGGACGCCATTGAAGAGATACAAAATGACTTAAATAATGTAACGCTTTGGTTAAACATAAACAAACTAAAACTGAATGTTATGAAAACTAAATTTTTGATTATTGATAGTCAAGGTGGAACTGAACATGCAATACTAACCATTGATAACATTAATATAGAAAGGGTTAAGAATATTAAATATCTGGGTGTAATATTAGACGATAAATTAAAATTCGACAAACACTTCGATTACATATCTAAGAAAATTGCTAAAAAAGTTGGCTTCTTAAAAAGGATTAGGAATAACTTGGATCTCAAGACAACGCACCTTGTATATAATTCTATTGTAACTCCTCATTTAAATTATTGTTCTAGTGTTCTATTCTTATGTAACGAGACCCAAAATAATAAACTACAGGTTATACAAAATAGGGGAATGAGGATGATTCTGAAATGTAATATCTTTACTAGAGTTAAAAATATGTTACAAAACTTAAATATGATGACAACTAAACAACATATAATATATAATACGTTAACAATGATGTACAAGCTTAAAAATAACATGCTCCCTAAATATCTGCAAACTAATATTATGTACCATGAAAATATTCACAATTATCCTACGAGGAGTTGCCGAGACTTCAGGCTTCCCAAAACTAAACTGACGTGTACACAGAACAGCGTGTTTTATAAAGGTCAAAAACTTTATAATAACCTTCCAAATTCCATAAAGGAAGCCTCAAGTCTTGGCACTTTTCGTAAAACATGTGCTACATACATTAAGAAAAATTTATGAATTGTATTTATTTGTATTAACTGTATGTCTTAAACCCTATTGTTTGTATTTCTAACTAGAGTAACTGTATTTCTTTTTTAAAACTGTATTCTTTCCGTTATAATTTTATGACTATATCTATTTTATTATGTATTTTATACGTTTTTTTTAATACTAGATGTATGAAAAAATTTGCTTACATCTAAATAATGTTACAAAAACAAAAACAAACGTGATTAATGGACGACCCCTTAATTATGTTTCAACAAAATTAAGAACTAAATTATTTATTTGAATTCCAAATAGGTACTCTACAGATACAAAAAATTTAATTATTATCGATCTTTAATATAAGAGTAGGTACACTTTTAATAATTAATTACTTTCACATTTACATTTCTTATGTAGTTTTCTTTTAATTTTATATATTATTCTATTATTATTTTTTATTTGTTTAAATTATATTTTTATAATTAGATAATGACTAACAACTTCCAAAGTGATTTAAGAACAAATAAATAAAAAAATTTAAAGTACTGATGAGATACTTGAGCTCGCATGCTCTCTACCAGTTGGTCGATTCTGGGTTCAGTCTTTGCTGGAGCTATGGTTAAAACCTATTACGCCCCCCCTGACATTTCTCTACGCCCCCCTGGTTGGGAAGTCCTGTATTATAAAATCCTCAGATCAGGTATCACCTACCAATATGGTTATATTATTTAACATAAATTCGTCAACTCAGAATTACGCAGATGGTTAAATTATTTAACATTAAGATGAAGCCATAGTAAATAATGCAAAATCATACAAAACCATATGTTTTTGTTTTGAAAATTTGATCGCTTAGAAGTATTATAGATGCTTCAATTAAATACTGTGTGTAGAACATAAAAAATATCGGTCATTTTTTTTTAAGTCTTGTAATAAGCATATAAAAAAATAAAGTATAAGGTCTAAAAAGTTTTCAAGTCCAAACTCTTCTATTTATAAACCCCTTTTCGGATATGGTTTTATTGTATAATGTGGCAAATTCAGTTTATTTTATAATAATCGCAAAAAAAGTTGATATTTACACCCGATCTTCCCAAAATAAAATAAAATATGCATTTTCGCGTTGTTATTTTACAGTACGGCCGCTAGTCGACGAATTCGGTTTTTCAAAGTGAACCCTATGGCGTCCACCGAAGAACTACTGTCCACGCCACAGTCGCCATACCTCAGTCACGCCCCGAACGGAGCGCAAGATGGACGCATGCCTCTGTGTCGCTTGATTTCGTGAAATCAATTTTAAATTTCCGTTTTATTACAATAAACAATGCGTAAAAAGGGAGTTAACGTTTTTTACAGTTTTTTACGAAATCAACCTGTAAAAAAAAATCTTAAATACCTTTTCCAACGTTTCCAAAAGCTTTTTCTTAAGTATTTTCAAACTCCTCCCATAAAAGGACGTTAATTCCGATTTCGATTTTTTCCTGAACTATTGGATCGCCTTAAGTATTACTCATTTGGTTAAAATATTTAACATGAGTTCACCATAAATCCCTACAATATTTACTAAAGAATGTATCAGAGTAATTGCTGTTCCATTAACCAAACTTTTTAACCTTCTTCTTCTTTCGTATGGTGACTTTTTAACCTACATATCTTTTACAAAAAGTCATCAGTTGTCATCCCTACGGTGATATCAATTAATATAAAGTCATCAGTTATTACCTCCTTTAAGGGAATATCCTTCCTTTTATCTACCCAAAACAATAACTTTCAAACTCGAGTGATATTCCGGTCGTATCGTTAAAAAACTAAAAAAGGGGCTGTGATGTGTTTTGTTTGATTATGTTCAGTTGGAAGCTAGCTGGAAGCTAAATGTGAGTAACAACATTATTTTACGTCATTCTGTTCTCCAAATTCATTCATTATCTCTAAAACCCCCATGGTTAAAAAAAAATATATATATATTTTTTGTTTTTTTTGTTTTTTTTTTGTTTGTGTTTATATATTTATAAAAAATCTGTTGATTTTCCCTAATAAAAAAAATGTATATATATATATATATACATTTTTTTTATTAGGGAAAATCAACAGATTTTTTACAATTATAATAATAACATTAATAACTAGCTGACCCGACAAACGTTGTTCTGCCATATAAATTATTTCTAGTGAATATTTTGGTTGTTAAATAAAAAATATCGAATGTATTGTAAGTGTGTGGGGATGGGATCTATGTCAGAAAGAGGAATGGAGCGCTGTAGACGATGATCGCCGATAAAAGCAAAAAAAAACACCAACTAAAGTAGGAAAATGAAATAAAGAAAATCAGTTTGAATTTTGAAGAGCAATTGAGTGTACGATATTTTTTGTAGGTCCGTCTTTAGCCAACACAAATAAGTCGATGATTTGCCCACGCGAGAACATGATGCTGAATGAAATATCAAAATGACGCGACGCTTCTCGTGAATGTCTTAATGTGGATGAAATTTCGATGAGGCGGACGTAGCGCCATCTGTCATTCAACATTCAACAACATAATCTATTGAATCTGTGCAAAAAAAATTTCTGAGATTGTTATCATTTAAACTTGGACTAAATGCCTTACTCCAATCTTACGAGGAACGACTCCAATATTTTAAGTTTACAACTCTGGAAAAAAGAAGAAAAGTTGCTGACTTAATGAGTCTATACAAAATCATTCATGATAAGCTTGAAACAACTCACTGCCTGAGCAATATTCTTATTAAGGTCCCCAATAGACGTAATTTAAGGAATCAATAGGAACAATATTGCATACTTCAATCCACTGTCTCGGATGTGTCGACTGTATAATTCCATTGAATGTAACCATATAGACATCTATGCAAATAGTCTCGCTTACTTTAAAAAGCAAATTAACAATAGACTAACCTAACATGTAATTGAGAATTGAAAATACTTATCTTAATACTTATCTTGAACTTGAATGTGAATGGCTGTTCTTCACTCTATTTGTACTTTACTTTTTTTGTTTTTCTGTTTTTTTACATCGTATATCGATCTTTTTTATCTTTGTTATCTCTATATTGTATCATCACTATTTTTGTTATCTCTTTTTATACCTCCGTTTATATTTTGATATTCCTAATTTCTGTTAACAACTATTAAACTGTGCATTCTGTGAACATTTTTAAGTGGACTATTAACATGTACGCTTTTTACAATGCTAATCCAATGACTTTTTTCTGTTAATACTCTGTAAATGTTCCAAAACAATAAATAAATAAATAATTTCGTTCTGTTTGAAATACGAAAGACGGTTAAATTTGTTCATAAAAAAATACTAAAATCGCGATTAAAAAATGGGAGGGTGTGGTAGGAGAGTTAAGTTTTGGCGTTATAGGTATTTTTTGATGCCAAATAAAAAAAAAATACTCAACAAAAGTTTTGTATTTTTTTTTCTGGATAGGGACGCCTTAATCACCTGGCGGTATACTTTTAAACCTATCCTCATACCTACCAAATATATATAAAAAGTTTCATAAAAATCGGTCAAGCCGTTTTGGAGGAGTGCGACCACAAACACCGTGACACGAGATTTTATATACAACGTGTCCGGAAACTCGTAGTACAAGCGGGAAACTGGTGAATCTACATCACGTAGAGAACCCAAAAAACTTATTTTTTCGATCTGAGAATTTCGATTTTAATACATTTTTTTTCTATTTTCCATTTTTTTCGGCAACTAAAGGGTTAAAAAAAAATTTGAGCCCGGTTTACCCTTCGATGCATTTTATAAGACATTAAACAGCTGAAATCAACCCTCTAGTGAAATTTTTTTTCAAACTTAACCATAAAAATTCCAACTTCGGAGCCGATTTACTCGAAAACGAATGCTCAAATCAAAAAAGTTATATCACAAATCGAATCCGAATGTAATGTAGATTTACCAGTTTCCCGCTTGTACTACGAGTTTCTGGACACCGTGTATAAGATACACATTATATCCAATAATAGATTTTCTCATAATTAAAATTATAATTAAAAAGTAAGGGTCCTGTACCCGTAAGAAGTTAACAAAAATATAACTTTGAAAATTGTAAAAAAAAGATATATAAACTAATAATCTGCTTACTAAATTTAAATACATAAAGTACCTAGTCAGAGTCAGAAATCTATTCTCATTACAACAGCAATAATAATGTGTAAATACCTACAACTCAGAGTGAACACAATAGTAAGTCGAATGGCAAGTATGCAAATGGAAAGGATTCACAGCAACAACATGATAACTTGTTAATGACATGTTAGCTATGACATACTTTTTTAAGGTACTTCAATTACACGAGAATATGTCTATATTATTAAAATTCTTATCAAATAGATTGCATGCTCTGAATTAAAAGCATTTTGTCTGAGATTAGTAGAACATTTTTGAAGATGAAAAAGTGATTTTTCTCTGGTTCTTATGGCTGGGACTCTCAAATTAATCTAAGCCAAAAGGGGCGAACAATTAATAAAACCGTTGATAATTTTATGAAAATATATTATATCTGCGGAGTCTCATCTAATTTTTAATGATTTGAGTCCATAAAGGTCCATCGAGTTGTTTATGTCATGAAAACCAATATTAAAGTTTTTAGATTTTCACGGCCAACAATTATTTTGTTATTAAGGTCTACGTGGGTCAGACAGAGCGGACGATCTCTAAAAGGATATCGGAACACTTTCGAGCATGTAAACTTGGCCACCCTGACAAATCGGCAATCGCCGAGCATTTAATTGAAACCGGCCATTACTTTGGATTTGTTCCTGAAGTCCTGGGAAGACCGAAAACTCATAGAGCACGCCTGATTACGGAGGCAATTGAAATTTACAAAAATCCTATAAATATTAATAGAGACGACGGAGCTAAACTCCATAGTTCTTGGTATCCGGTAATTGACGGTTACATCAAGGCTAAACGCAAAAAAAACATGTTGAAGTATGTTGTAGCGCCAGCTCGTAGAGGAGTGGAGCTGGCGACACGGTATCGCTCCTAAGTAGATAAGTACTAACATCACCCCTAACTATTACACATCTGCCCTGATGATGGACACTGCAACGCTGTCCGAAACGTTGGCTAAAGAAGGAGGTAGCGCAACATGGCATAATACCCCAAAAACTAATAAAAAAAATAAAAAAACCAATATTAAACTTGAAATTTAAATTATGGACAAATTTTCTTTGAATGGCTTCAATGCCTTTAATATAAATATTATATCGAGGATTCCATATTTGAGAAGCAAATTCAAGATGACTGATGATATTACACAGCATAAAGACATCAGATATTACCTCAATGGTTATGTTACTTAATAATATAAAGTCATCAGTTATTACCTCCATGGTTGTGTTACTTAATATAAAGTCATCAGTTATTACATCTATGGTTATGCTACTTAACAAAAAGTCATCAGTTATTATCTCTATGGTTTTTTTTTATTGTTATATTATTTAACATAAATTCATCCGTTATCCCATAACCTAAAAACAGTAGAATAGCTAACAACATTATGCAATCAATTTAGTTGCGCTAATGTTTAATTCAATAAGTTGGACCGCGTCCTAAAATAGCAGCATGGCGCGGTGGTACTATTATTTCTTGGAAATATTATTATTATTTGGGATGAGGGGGGGGGGAGGGTGAAATCAGATACCCCAGAAACCACCCTTAAGTGGCTCCACTTGTTGGGAGAAATTTAGAGTAGGATAATGCTAAAGCATCGATGTTTAAAAAACATAAAGTGGAAGATCCAGATGATCTTTCTTCACCATGACGATACTAAAAATATCTATTACTATCTACCTATATTATTGTGATATCCTTGATAATATATTCAGAATGAAGTGAATTGAGAAGTCGAGCATCCTTGTATATTACAGATGTATGTGTTTGTCTTTTTTAGCGCCAGTTCCGTTTTATTGAGTTTCAAATCACAACGGTGCTGAACAAATTTCCCTTCAAAAACAGCTGTCCCCGAATTATATAAAATGGTTCCATGACAGTTGATCCGGCGACATTTGGTCCGGCGACAGTTGGTCCGGTGACATTTGATCCGGCTGACATTTGGTCCGGCCGACACTTGATCGGGCGGACAGCTGATCCGGCGGACAATTGATCCTGCGACAATTGGTCCGGCCTGACCCTTTAGAAGATTTTTTCTTCAAGTAAGTATGTAAAGAGGATATACGGCCGTACAACCAAAGTCGATGTACTTACCTATATCTGAAGACATCGTGAGTGAAAATCCGCTGTAAAAATATTTTTACTAACAATAATTTCGACTCTCCGAAGAAGCATGCGGCAATACAAAATACGATATACTTATACGTGCAGTCAGTTTAACAAAAAAGCCGTTAAAGATTCCTACTTGCGTATAACTTTTTTATCTGAAAATTATACTAGAGTCCCAACTGCTCTCAACCGTCTCGAGCCAGTGAGTGCAAATGGCATCCCCAATTTTGGTATGGTGTGATACTGAGGGTAGTGGGGAGGGGAAGGAGATGTGGAAAACGTACCTGGCTATTCAGATCTAGTCACGTCATTTCAAGTAATCCGACTTATCCTACATACACTGTACACCAGCGAACAAATAAAAAAAAATCATATGATATAATTTTTTAAATATTTTTATTTTTATTTTTTAGAACTTTTATCATAACACAAGAGTCCCAACTGCTCCCAACCGTCTGGGGCTAGTGAGACTATGGCATTCCTAATTTTGATATGTTGTGAGGCTGAAGATAGTGGGGAGGAGAAGGATATGTGAAAAATTTTCCTGGCTATTCAGATCTAGTCACCAAACACTCCTAAAGCCATTTCAAGTAACGTTTCAATTCTGAATGAATAGCAAAATACGACATTCTTATATGTGCAACATCTACTTAAGATTTGGGAGGCGGATATGTTTACCGTCGCCCCGGGAATCGTTTATTGGATAACCAACATTCCTGCTATAGATCATCGTACGATGGCTGTTTTAAAACGCATTCCAAGTGTACGTTTTAAAATAGCCAGGTACGTTTTCCACATCCCCTTCCCCTCCCCACTACCTCCAGTATCACACCATACCAAAATTGTGGATGCCATTGGCACTCACTGGCTCGAGACGATTGAGAGCAGTTGGGACTCTAGTGTAATTTTCAGACAAAAAAAGTTATACGGGAGTAGAAATCTTTTACAGTTTTTTTGTTAAACCGACTTCACGCATAAGCATGTCGTATTTTGTATTGCCGCATGCTGCTTCGGAGAGTCGAAATTATTGTTAGTAAAGATATTTTTACAGCGGATTTTCACTCAAGAAGCCTTCAGATATTGTTAGAATAATAGATTCGTATAAATCAAACAGTCCTTTGTATCAGACGATTGCCGGTAGATGGCGACACTATCTAAGCTACCTGTCACTTCTTGGTCGGCTATACTTTGTCAATGTTGTGTACGCAATTCATTACAATAAAACTATGTTATAATATTCAATCCTGGTTTATTTTGCTCTCTATCCTTCAGATATAAGTACATCGACTTTGGTTGTACGGCCGTATATTCTCTTAACATACTTACTTGAATAAAAAATCTTCTAAAGGATCAGGCCGGACCAATTGTCGCCGGATCAACTGTCCGCCGGATCAACTGTCCGCCGGATCAAGTGTCGGCCGGACCAAATGTCGGCCGGATCAAATGTCGCCGGACCAAATGTCGGGTCACCATATAAAACAGATTATTCAAATGTTCCACGGACTCGGCAAAATTATTTCCCTCTTGGGTAAGAAAAAATGCAAGTTATAGGTATATAGTTATAAGGTTTTTTGTTGTTTATTTCCACAAATTTTGATTATTTACGTTGTATGCTTTCCATGCCAAACTACGTAATTTTTGAATTGCTCTTCTATTGAAACAGGAATAGATCACAATTTATAACTACAATATTTGCCTTATCCACAGCCAAACACTAAAGGTTGTATTGGGTCTCTTCAAGAAATAATAGGTACAATCTGGTTTATTATTGTATTTACGTGTTTACAATATATTATGCTACTAGGTCACACGACTGATCTTAATTAGCTACGAATTGTGTCTGAGGTTGGCTGGCGAGCGTTGACCGCCCCAGTGGTCGTTCGGGCATCCCCGGCGGCATCTTTCGGAACTTGAGAGAAGCTCTAATCCTATTGACATTGTTGGCGTCAGCGGTCGGCATACGGCGCCAGTGTCGGCATACCGCAGGCCTACGGCCACTAGCCAAACCAAACCTGGAAAGGACATGCAATTAATTGGCCAACGATGCTAGCTCAGGACAGTCGGCGCAAGCAAGATTCTCCTAAAACCAGGGCGAGTGTTTGTGGTTCGCTGGGTATTTCTCCTCCTCCCTTCCTCACAATCTCCGGGGTCTCCTTCCTTAATGAATGGTGCGCGTGGGCTGTGCGCGTGTCGACCCAGCGTAATGCGGAAATCTACCGAACTATTCTCGCGTAGAACGGGGCGAAGGTGAATCTAGGGGGAACGTTGCTACTTTTTAACGTAACAACATCTATTGATATCAACAAAAACTAAGTGCCAAAAACACTACAATAACGAAAATGCATCACTAACGAAAGAGGTCAACGAAAAAACTCTAATGAAGACACTAAAAACGACATAGAAGACAAATAAAACCCCTAGTGAGGAGGACTAAGAAATACAATATCTTTACCTAATATAACCATTATATGTAAATAGAATTATTTTTATTAGTCGCCTAAATAAAAAATAAAAATAAAAAAATAACTCAAAAACGGTATCTTTTTAGTTGCCTCATTAAGGAAGAAGGCAATCGCCATGTTCAGCTTATTTAAAAGTATTCCAGTGATTTCGGTGAAAAAAATATTACATCGATGTTTGGTGGAAAATATGACAACCCTGATAAATAATATGATCACAGTGGCGTAGCAATGAACTCCTTACCCCGGGGCAAGCTTGTAATCTACTCTCCTTGGGAAGAGTGTGAGTAGTCAAATTTATGACATTGCTTTGCATGGCTTAATCACTAATGTCTTATCTTTTAAATGCGTTGAGTCGCGATCTTTTGGTTTGATTAGCGCAAATGGATATGGCATTTGAACAAAGCAAATTATATCGAACTCGAGATTGAATGAATTTTTCAAATTCTTATTTTCCATAAAGTGGTGAATCATTTAAATTACTGAATTCAAAGTTATTGTTCTTCATAATTGACTAGCAGACCCGGACACACGTTGTTGTGGCTAACGAAACATAACGCCACGCCATTGCCCAACCTTTATAATCAACGCCCTCTCTTAAATCAAATCCATACCGCCCGTTTGTCAGCCCGCACGCCGCTCACTGCCCGCTGCCGCTTGGCCAGATATATTATATATTTCAACCAATTTACACAAAATCTTGACAAATTATATACCTAAAAATCTTCCTCATAAATCACTCTATCTATTGGTGAAAACCGTATGAAAATCCGTTAGGTAGTTTAAAAAATCTAAGCGCATCCTTTTCCTATATTCCTCTTCCTCTCCTCTTCCTAAACCCAAAATTAATTTTCAGATATTAAAACCTAATTTCCAATGAACTTTTGTGGCTTGACTACAATTCATTTGTATATTTATCACTGTATATTATGTAAAAGCTGTTTGCTTCTTACGAAATAAATAAATTTCGGTTTTTGAAAATGTTCAATAATTTTTACAAAAGGAAAAAATTAGCTTTTTAGAAGATTCATTTCTGACTACATATCTCCAATGAATTAATTGGTATAATTACATAAGTATTTATTCAGAATGTGGAGAATGGAGGTTACAGAAATATCAAATATCTCATAAATTTATAAATAGTGTAGAAAGTATGATGAGCTAAAAAAAATTAAGTTTTTGTTTAATAGTAGTCGTGGATCGAGCCCCTTGAAGCCATTCTCCTTAGCGGCTGACCAAGCTGCGCAAGTATTTGATACGCCACTGTTTCATTATATAGCGGGTGGTATCATTATGTCAAGGAATTTTAAGTAACCGGATGTGGTAAAATGGACGAGGCACTTTATTTTTGCGGTTTTACGTTGAAACGCAGAAAACGTATCAAGGATTGTGACGTTTCGATAACAAAATTACATAATATACAAAATTGTTGATTACATCTTGCAAGAATAATAATATTTTGTTTGGTATTTATTATGTTCACATCTAATAAACCCGAATAAATGTTGTACGGCAGGTGATCTTCTAATTCAATAACCAGCCATCGGTCACCTCGAGTGGTTCGCTACGTTAGCAGGGGTGCCCGGGTTCATGTGATGAATTTTAGCGATGGATTCGTCGGCCTACCTGATCCAACTACCATCATCGTAAGTGGAGTATCTATCTATCTTCTTCTATATTAATAAAAATGAATTGTCGAAATGCATGTTCCCGCATAATTTCCGAACGACTGCACCAAATTAGATAATTATTTTTTTATTGTGTTCGTTATTTTCAGGACAAGGTTTGTATAAAATTACTGGTGAGTTCTGGCATTATGAAATTTGTATAAAAATTAATCGCCGAAATGTATGTACGCGCATAACTTCCGAACGACTGCACTATATATGGATAATTATTTTTGATGTGTTCATTATTGTCTGGTGAGCTCTGGCATTATGAAAGTTGTATATAAAAATTGCAATAGGTAGCACGCGAGCTGTTGAAAACTAAATGTACCGGGAATTAAGTTATGGAACGCGGGAGGGGAACCAGAGAAGGGGTAGGGGAACTCGGGAGGGGGGTTTGAGACACGGGGAAGGGGGGAGTGGAGTGGGGAGAGGGAAGGTGGAGGAGTCGGAGTGGAAACGCGAGAGGGGAAGAGGACGCGGGAGAGGAATGGGGGGGGGGGCGAAAGGGGAACGGGACGAAAGGGAAAAGACACGCAGGGAGAAACAATTTCTTTATTAAATGACATAGCAACGCATGCCGGGAACCAGCTACTATAATTGGTTCCATGATAACTCAGAATCAACTCAACTCAACACCTCTTTATAAAGTAAAAGCTATTGATTGTTTTAGTGTTACTAATTTTAAGTTTCCACGTACCAGATTATTTATTATAATATTAAAATATACACAATGGGAAATTCCTCGTTACAGCCGTGAAGCTTCGACATTTTCCAATTTCTATGTTCCGTCTTCTTTGCGATGGATCCCACAAAGCCTCCAGAGTATATTGATTATATTTTCAAAAGATTAATAATGCTAAGCTGAAGTTGACATTGAAAAACGACTTGAAGCAAGCATACTGGAAAGTAATCTGCCTGTTAGCGACGGACAATGAACAGATTCTGTAGATGTGCGTTTCAAGCATGTTCTTGTGAAAATTAAGCTCGACTTTTACCTACTTTTGCTGAAATTTGTCAAAAATACCACCCTCGTCTACCGTGCGAAAGGGACAACTGCACCTCAGTCTGTACGTTTTTCTTTATCAATTTTCTTTAGCGAGTTCCCGGCATGCGTTGCAATGCCACTTAATTATGAAATTATTTCTCCCTTATGGGGAATGTATGCGCGGCCCAATTCTGCCAGTTTCATACAAATCTTAGATTTGGATTTGAAATCAAAGTACTTAACCAAACTGAAAAATTATTTTTGTAATCAAAAGATATATCAAATACCTAGTAAGGATGTGAGCTACTTTATTTATTTTTGCTTTAAATTATAAGATATAGGCCATTAAAGATTTTACGTTTTCCTTATGCATATTATAAAAATTAATGTATATTTGCTGGCTTCCTTGCATGTGTGTATGTATATTATTTGTTCCTTATGCGTTGCTAAACCATTCATTCGATTTGCGATGAAACTTTGGTGATGTGCGCATGCACGCGATGATTTCTATGTACAATAATAATGAGTTCTGCCGTCATGAAATTATTTCTTAATCCGATTGCGATGAACCTTTGGTGAGTTGTTGTGAGCACGCCTGTTAAGGTTTCTATATACACTGGTGAGCTATGTCATTATAAAATTTGTATAAAAAATTTCCTGAATGTATGGAACGCGGGAGGGAGAGGGGAAAGCGGGAGTGAGGGAAACGCGGGAGGGGGGTTCGCGGGACAGGATAAGGTGGAGTGGAATCGCCTGGGTGGTAGGGGACGTTGGAGAGGAAGGGGGATGGGGAAGCGGAAGGGGAATGGAACGAAAGGGAAAGAACACGCAAGTAGAAAAAAATTCTTTATTAATTGGCATTGCAACGCATGCCGGGAACACGCTAGTCTCAAAATAAAACTGCGATTGGTCTGTTAAACAAACTAACACTCACACATGTTTGTTATTCGTCAAAATGTCGAAATCATTTTTTCAGCAAATTGTCAATTTTGTTGGCCTGTCTGGGGCCTAAGAGTCGAAAAATCTTATACAAAAAATATATCACGTCGATCACACTCTTTGATGTAGATAAATTATTAAGCTTTAACTGCATAAAGCCAATCGAAAGGAGAGGAGAAGATGAAGGTTAGAACGTATCTGACTGTTCATCTGGTCACTAAATATGGCTATAGTCATTGAAATTCAAGTTACGTTTCTGAATAGGAGTTTTTCGCAAGGGAGTATGTAGGATGGGAAGATGAAGGTTGGAACGAACCTGACAAATCTGGTCACCAAACATTTAAGTTCATGTTACGTTTCTGAATGGATGTTTTTCACAAGGGACTATGTAGATGGGAAGTTGAAGGTTGGAACCAAGATGGAACGTACCTAATAAATCTGGTTACCAAACATGGTTAAAGCCATTTAAATTCAAGTAAGGTTTCGAAAAAGAAGCTTTTCACAAAGGAGTATGTAGATGGAAAGATGAAGGTTGTAACGTGCCTTAAAAATCTGATCACCAAACACGGCTAAAGCCATTTAATTTCAAGTTACGTTTCTGAATGGAAGATTTTCACAAGGGAGTATATTTTTATAAGGTAAGTTGAAAGCTCTTATAGAATTCGGCGACAGCTGTTTTTTTTCAGATCGGTAGTATAAATCGCACTTCTAGCGATTTTTTCTTCAGTGTCGATAGGTGTTCGGAGTGGGAGGGGTGGGGGGCTTATTCAATTTAAGATACTTTACTTTGATATGAAATTCAAATGAAATGGAGATTAAATCAACTATCCATCAATATAATTCCATATTAAAAGAGGTGTCAAAAATACCACCATCATTATTATGGAGGTTGTATGGATTAAGGCGCATCACGCCCGAAATTTGAAATCATTTTAGGCACCGCGTTATCCTTTTGGGACTCTCGAGTGTTAAGGTTTTGGAAAACTTTGATGTCTAATGTTTCTTACAAGCTTCTTGACTCCAAACCAAGAGGTTTGTTTTTTTTTATTTCTTGCCGAAGAAGTGCCGTATTTTCGTAGTAATACATATATTTATAGTAATTTATTTTTGTTATTTTGATACCTTACGGGTTGAGCTTAAGATCATGTATCCTGTTTTTTTTTTAACATTCATTGTTAAAATATTTGATTGTTGCCAACTGTCAACTGTCAATCAATCAACAACGCAAAATTGGATGACTTTACCAAACGATTCCAAGCTTTCGAAGGGTCGATGAGCAAAGTAGCCTATCTGGAACAAGAAGTTTCCTCCCTTCAATCGACCATCAAACTAATGCAAGAAAATTCAAACAAAAGGGAACAATGGATGAGGCTACAGAATATAGAAATAAAAAGAATACCTCAAAATAATAATGAAAATATTCCAAACATCCTATCAGAGATAGCAAATAAAATTGGTATAAACAATTTTAAAACTAATGAAATCGAGTTTGCCACCAGAGTCTCGGCGAAAGACCCACTTCATTCCAAATTAATTAGACCTATAATCGTGAAATTCACTACCCGCTCACGTAGAAATGAATTCATCGCGGAAATTCGACGAAGAAAAGGAATAACCACGAAGGACCTGAATTACCCCGGTGACGAAAGAAAAATTTATGTCAACGACCATCTGACCAGCTCTAACAAAAACCTCCTTTTTCGGGCCAAGGGTATTGCGACGGAAAAGGGATACAAATTCACGTGGCTAAAAAACAGCAGGATATATGTGAGAAAAATCCAACTTCACCTCCCATACTAATTGCCATGGAAGAAGACCTAAAGAAAATTTCCTGAGTCGATCTGCATCCTCTTCACGTCAAAAAATAGATTTTTTATTCATTCATGTATCTCCCTACACATTTCCCCCTCCCATTATCCACTCCTATCTCACTTATCTTCCCTCTCCCATAAACTTTCTAATTCATTTTTAAATCAGTCAACACTTTTCATGAATACAAGTTACCGCTTGTTGGCGACCCCCTACACATCTGACATTCAGCACTATTCGACATACAATAGCGGTCTCTCTCACACTAATCATCTTCTCTCCCGTGGTAAGCAAATCAACCTGACACTCATTTCATGCCAACAAACATTTAATAAAGTATGTACTTAATAATATTACCAATCGTTCTTGCCTCAAATATGGATAACAACCTCTATCTAATTATAACAATATCAGAATAATATTATCATTAGTCGGATATGAGATGCATATTACAAGACTCTCGCATAATTATTATTTTAAACTATATTTTGCACCCATAAATTATTGTGTTAGATGTACTTACTATGTTAGATTACATAAATGCTATAACCGAACTCACTTGTCGCAGCTATCATATATATATATATGTAACTAACCGTTTACTCACTAATATTTACTTGATTACTCCACCATGTCTTTAGCAATATATAATCAAAATGTCAGAGGTCTTCGGACCAAAACAACAACGATTCTCTAAAATATCTATTCAAACGATTACGATGTTATCGCCCTGACAGAATAATGGCTCACTAAAGGTTTCAGAGACGACGAACTATTTGACCCTCGGTACTATGTATGTGTATCGTAGGGACCGCGACTACGCTTCCACTGGTAAACGTCTTGGCGGTGGTGTAGTGTTAGCTATTAAACATGAGCTGATCAGCGTTGCTCGACCTGAATGGACTTCTTGTGCTGAAGATATTTGGGTCACCATTCGCACTAAAAGTACACCTAACAGATCGGTCCATCGGTACATCCCCGGAGGGACTCAACATCAATATTTAATTGAAAATTTCCTAAACATGCAGATATAGTATCAAATAACCCCATGGATTCTTTTATAATCTTGGGTGACTTTAATCTTCCCGAAATATCATGGACCCAAACTACGTCATCTGCCCACTATGCAGCTAGTAATTACTCTACTCACGTTAGTAATCATTTCGTAGACTGTATGCATTTTCTGGATCTCTCTCGAAACAACGGTGAACTAAACTCAAGCGGCCATATCCTAGATCTAATTCTATCAAATCTATTAATCTCCGTCGAATCTAATGATGACCCGCTAGTTCCCGAGGATGCACATCATAAACCTGTGTCCATTAGTGTGCCATTTCAGGAAACCCTTTCACTGACAAATGCGAAAAGGAAAGTTTTTCTATATAATCTTGGAGACTACGAATCAATTAATTTCGCCCTAGAACAAGTTTACTGGGCATCCATTTTCTCTACCTCCCAAATAGAACCAGCGCTTGATGCTTTCTATAAGTTTTTGAAATCCCTCATAAATCTTAACATTCCTCATAAATTTTCATGGAACTTGAAATATCCTCCTTGGTACAATGCTGTCCTTATTAAGGTAACTAAGGAAAAATCTAAATATTTTAGCAAATATAAAAAATACAAAAATCAGGCTGATTATGATGCATTTTCTCTCCTTCGTAAACGGCACAAAGATTTATGTCGGAAAAGCAAATCTTGCAACTTAAGTAAAATCGAAAATAATATTTCCTCAAATCCGAGAAACTTCTGGAGCCACGTCAAATCCTCTAACAAATCCCAAGGTGTCCCAAAATGTATGTATCTTGGAAAACTGAAAGCCAATAATTGATCCGACATTGCTAATTTATTCTATGAATATTTCAGTTCAGTTTTCAGTAAACCCTCCGATCCATTTACCCCTGATCCAGCTGACGTCGGGAACCATACTTCCAATATAAGCAATATTGAGGTGACCCAGGAAATTGTCTTAAAATATCTTAAGGAAATTGATACTCACAAAGGTGCCGGACCCGATGAAATACCTTCAATCCTTATTAAACGGTGTGCTCACAATCTAGCCTTACCCCTTTCTTTAATTTTCAATCGTTCTCTAACTTAATGCACTGTCCCTGTTATTTGGAAATCCGCGTATGTATCTCCCATCTTCAAGAATGGTAAAAAAAACTGACGTCAAAAACTACAGGCCAATCTCCAAACTTTGGGTATTTAATTCTTGAAAAAATTGTTTATAATCAACTATACGCTGCTCTTAAGCCTAGTCTGAGTTTGACCCAACACTGTTTCATCAGTGGTAAATCTACAACCACAAATCTTTTAACTTTCACAGAGTATCTCCAGGATAATTTGGATAACAGAATACAAGTGGACACTGTCTATACCGACTATAGTAAAGCGTTTGACAAAGTGGATCACTCAATCTTGTTGAACAAGATTTTAAAGTTTGGTATTCACGGCAATCTTTATCGTTGGCTCTCTTCTTATATCTCCAACCGCAGTCAAATAGTAGTGGTTGCTGGATTTAAATCCGATTCTGTTGCCGTTACATCGGTAGTTCCTCAAGGCAGCTTGTTGGGACCATTATTATTTAACATCTACATCAATGATGTTGGTAACTGTTTTTTAAACTTTCAAACCATCCTGTATTTATTTATTTATTTATTTTCCATGTTCTCCGTAAAATGGTTATTCACCAATACATTATGGAGAAGATTACAAATTAGACAAAAAGTATAGCAAAACACATAAAAAGGTCAGTTTCACTACTTTGTGACATACGTCAAAAGATAATTGTTAAACTGCCTGTAGGTTACGTTAAAAATGTCGATGGTCAATGCAGTTCAGTCGCTCTGTTGACTGGCGCGTTCTGATAGGCAGAAGTCCTCGCTTTTGGAGCATAAAAAAGGGTATGGGACCTTCCACGAGTATACTTGTCTGGGACATATAAGTTAATCTCTTTCAAAATAGGTGGATTATGTATAGTTCCAGAGATTATCTTAAAAAAATGTTTTCCTAAAAATATTTTTCGGTGGGCTTCTAATGTATTAAGATCGAGCATTCCTGCTAAGAATAAGGATGGATACAGGAAAGGGTAATACATATATTCCCTCATGTATAGGTAACGCATAAATCTCTTTTGTACTTTTTCTATTTCGAGAATATGGTTTTGCTCAGAAGGGGCCCAAATAATGGAGCTATATTCCAAGATACTGCGAACAAGTGCTTCATACGTTCTTCGGATTGCGATTCCGTTGGTAAATGATCTTGAATTACGAAGAACAAATCCAAGCATTTTGTTGGCACGGGAGACAATATCAGATATATGGGATTTGAAAGAGAGATTTGCTTCAAAGATTACGCCAAGGTCTCGAATCTCATTTTTACGTGTTAATTCATGTTTATTAATGTGGTAGGGGAACAGGAATGTATCTTTGGATCTTGTAAATGTAACGACACTGCATTTCTGAATGCTGAAGGGTAAGTTGTTCAGTAATGACCATTTGACAAGAGAATCAAGATCGTTCTGCAGAAGAATGGAATCGATGTAACTTTTGATTGCTTTGAAAAGTTTTATATCGTCAGCAAAAAGGAGATATTTTGAGTGGTTTATGGTGTTGCCAATGTCATTGATGAATAAGAGAAAGAGAAGGGGTCCTAGATTCGATCCCTGGGGAATCCCGGAGTTAGTTTTGTATTCGTGAGAGAGATGGTGTCCGTAACTGACATACTGACGACGATTGCGTAAGTAGCTAGCCACAAAAGCGAGGAAATTCTGAGAGAATCCGATGTCACTTAATTTTTTTAATAAAATATCATGGTCGACTTTATCAAATGCTTTCTCGAAGTCTGTATAAATCACATCAACATGTACAAAATTTTCAAATGAATTATTAATATAGGTGGTGAGATTCATAAGATTCGTTGAAGGTGACAGTGTGGGACGAAATCCGTGCTGATTTTCGGTGAGTGCGTGTTTTGTTTGGTTATATATCTGTGAATAAATTATAGTTTCTAAAAGTTTTGCGGGTGCTGACAACACAGCTACAGGTCTGTAATTATCTATTTCTGACTTTTTTCCTTTTTTGTGTATAGGCGTTACTTTCGTTAGTTTCCACATTTCCGGAAAGATATTTTTGCGAAGTGATAGGTTAAAAATGTGTTTTAGAGTTTTAGAGGTTGAATAAATTATCTGGAATCTCTTTTTCTTTTATCTTTTCAGATAAAAGAAAAAGAGATTCCCTCCTTGAAAAGAAAAAAGAAATAAATTATGATGAAATAAAGGATTTGACGACATCTCCTATCTACATCGGCGAAGAATTGAGCCCGTACCATAAAGAAATATTATGGAAAACGAAACAAGTAGCCAGGGAAAAAGATTATCAATACGTTTGGTACAAACAAGGCAAAATTATGATCCGTAAAAAACAAGATGATAAAATTATCTACATAAAGCACCTAGATGATATGGTAAAAATAATTTAGCAAACTATATTAAAAAAAAACATTACTAAATCCACTTAATAATTTATATTGTGAAAATGAATACCACAATAATTACTTCTGAACCAAAGGCTTTAACAACTTTAAATGATAATGTAACAATAACTACAAACAAACCAGATGAGCTGTCAACTCTTAAAAACAATTTTAATATATTAAATAAAAATATACGAAGTATCAACAAAAATTTCGATGAACTTCAAATACTAATTAAGAATCTAAAAATAAATCTAGATATAATTATCCTCACTGAATGCTGGATAAAGGATAAATATTCACCCTTGCAAATTAATAATTACACGTCATATGCAACCAATTTGAATTACACAAAAAATGATGGTGTGATAGCGTACATTAAAGATGACATTAAAACTGAAGTCAATGAAATAAAATTCCCAAATGCAAACTGTTTAAAGATCAAAGTGGGTGATGAAACCACGATATTAGCTCTGTACCGATCACCAGCTACAACTAATATTAATCAGTTTCTTGAAACGCTTTCTAATGAACTCAATCTTCTAAAAAACACAAAAAATGTCTTCCTTATCGGAGATATAAATATTGACATATTAGAAAATGGTCATCCCAATAGAACTGATTATCTACAAACACTGGCCTCCCATGGACTCCAAAGTATGATAAATAAACCTACGCGTGTAACTAATGACAACAAATCTTGCATCGATCACATGTTCAGTAAGACTATTAAATCAACCAAATCTATCATATTCACCTCTACTATAACCGACCACTATACAACAATTTTATCTATTACAAAAAAGAAAATACAAAGATCGCAGCCCTACCCAATTATCGTGCAAAAGACAGAAACCAAATGGAATGATGTAAAACAACAGTTACTCAATACAAACTGGATAAGCCTACTGGAAAACCTTGATGCAAATAATGCCTGGAGTAAATTCTCTGAATATATAACATACACCATCGTATCAAATACCAAATCAATAGAAAAAAAGATTTCGCATAAAAACCAACATCTTAAGCCATGGATAACTCAAAGCGTTATAAATTGCATTAGAAAAAGAGATGAATTACATAGGAAATCTAAATTAAATCCTTGTGATATTTTTATACAACGATACTACAAAAGGTACAGAAATATTTGCAAAAATGTTATACGAACTGTAAAAGAAAATTATTATAAGAAGAAAATAGACGAATGTAACAATGACCCGCGCAAATTATGGAAGATCATTAATGAAATTACAAATGCAAAATCATCCCATTACAAGAACATGGAGGAATTAACAATTGAAAATACCCAAATCTCTTTCGCAAAGCATCCGGACAAAATTCTCGAATACGTAAACGAATTTTTTACTAATATAGGGTCACAATTAGCAAAGAAAATCAGACAACCAATAACTAGCATTTTACCAGAAGAAAAGGAAAATATGAACCAGATAGACAAATTAAAGTTAACTGATGTAACCAATACTGAAATCAGAAATGCAATTGTATCCCTTAATATTAATAAATCATCGGGAAATGACATAATCTCAAATAAAACAATAAAACAACTACAAAATGAACTGACCTTCCCATTGACATACTTGGTCAATCTGTCTATATCTACAAATGTATTCCCTTCATGCCTTAAAAAAGCTACAGTTATACCCATACATAAAAGTGGTAACAAAAAGGATATATATAACTACCGACCCATAAGTCTCTTAAGCTCTTTTTCAAAAATCTTGGAAACTGTAATGAAGAAGCAAATTGTTCAATTTCTTGAACAAAACAAATTACTATCACCATCCCAATATGGTTTTAGAGAAAATCTGAGCACCAATGATGCCATAGAAAATCTAACAAGCATGGCCATAAAAAACATAGATGATGGGAAAAAATGTTTAGCTTTATTCATAGATCTTCAAAAAGCTTTTGACACAATAGACCATAAAATATTACTAACTAAACTAAAAAAAATAGGAATGGCCGAATCAACAATTAACTTATTGGAGTCATATATAACAGGGCGAGAACAACAAGTACAAATTGGCAAACAAAAGAGCAAACTTCTATCTTTAAACTATGGCGTTCCTCAAGGAAGTGTACTGGGACCGATTCTGTTCATTATCTACATCAACGATTTAACTAACCTTACCATTAAAGGAAACGTAATCAGTTTTGCTGATGATACTGTTTTATTATTTCAAGAAGAAAATTGGACTGATACATTTAATGAGGCTGAAAAAGGGCTTAGTGCACTTCAAAATTGGCTTAAAATCAACTCGCTTACCCTTAATATAAGCAAAACAAAATATATAACATTTTCAATGAACTCAAGGGGCCAACCAATAAAATCACTAGAACTAAAATTACATGAATGCCATGGAAATAATATACAATGTTACTGCCCCGTCATCGAAAAAACACAAAACATAAAATATCTCGGAGTAATAATTGACGAAAATCTTAGATGGGACCTACACATCAAAGGAATTACGGAAAAACTCACAAGCCTTACATATTTCTTCAAAAATCTAAGAAACGTGCTGAATAAAAAGGATATGAAAAAGGTCTACTATGCGTTATGTCATTCTCGAATTGAATATGGAATCATAGGATGGGGATCTGCTGCAAATACGTACCTACACAGCCTGAATACGATTCAAAAAGGAATCATAAAGACCATATTGAAAGTACCAATTAGAACGCCTTCAACTGAAATTTTCAATAACTTTGACGTACCAAATGTACAACAAATATATTCCAAAAATATATTATTGAAGCTCTTCAAAAATAATGAATCCTCTACTAGACCGTGTATGCATAACACTAGATCGAATAAAAATGATATAAAAAATATTCCAAGTTATAAAACCACATTTGGACAAAGAAACTATACATACTTTGCAACAAAACTCCATAACATCCTCCCCCAAGACATAAAACTAATAAAAAATCCAATTGAATACAAATCAAGAATAAAAATATGGCTTAAAGAGGTCAATGAGAAAACCCTAGCGAAGACGCTAAAAACGACATAGAAGACAAATGAACTATATTTGAATAACTTTAGTCCTCCTCGGCACAGGACCCCCTAGTGAGGAGGACTAAGAAATACAATATTTTGTACTTAATTTCACATTTCATTTTGTATGTAAAATTTTTCTATATAGTCGCTATAATAAAAAAAAAAAAAAAAAAAAAAAAAAAAAAAAAAATAACTTGCATATCTTTGTATGCAGATGACATGAAAATATTTTCACCTATAAACTCAATCGAGGACTGTCAGATGCTGCAAGATGATTTGCAACGTTTGAACACGTATTGCAATGCCCATTGTCTGGAAATAAATATATTCAAGTGCTTCGTCGTGCGCTTCACCAGAAATAAATCATTTTTATTCACAAATACTCAATTAATCATCAACCATTATCCATCAAATCAGAAATTAAGGACCTTGGGGTTATACTTGATAGTAAACTGAATTTTAATAAACATATCGACCACATAGTCACTAATGCATCTTCTATGCTTGGTTTCATAATCCGTTCCTGTAAACAATTCAAAGATCGTATTACTTTCAAAATACTATACTTCTCATACGTTCGTAGTATCCTTGAATACGCATCTCAAGTGTGGAACCCAGGCTATGCAATACACAAAAATAGAATCGAAAGTGTTCAAAATAGATTCCTAAGGTACCTTAACTTTCGCTCTTTTCGATCTCATGTTAGTAATGAAGACTCTGCAAAGTTTTTCAATATGCAGACGTTAAATGGCCGAAGAAATATAGCAGATTCGGTTATGTTATTTAAAATTACACATAACCAAATTGATAGTACTGATCTTCTTCAACGCCTATATTTCATGTTCCAAATCGCAACAGCAGACAGTCACTTACTTTTAATCTCCCTCTTTGCAAGACCAACTCCAAACAGAACTCATTTATCTATAGATCCACACACTCATTCAACTTAAATTATTACCACATCGACATTTTTAACGAGACTTTACTCGATATAAAACGAAAACTCACTAAGCAACATGACTCAAACTAGAAAGTTTAATCCCTATATATTCCCATCCTTTGCCTCTTAGTCCTAATTCAATATTCCTCCTCCCCCCTCCCCTTTCATATATTGTAAAAAAATATTATTTTTTTTAACTCAACGCAGGAGGCCCTGATTAAAATAATTTCCCTCAGGGCCTATGTCATCTGGGATGCTGTGTGAAGGGTCTTTTTGAGGAGAGGAAGGAATGAACATTGGTCTTGAAGAGACCCATGTTGTAGAAAGGAGGAAACACAGAGGCCGGCAAATCATTCCACAGCCGAGCTGTTGAACACAAGAACGAGTCGAAGAAACGACCCGTTCTCATGTGGCAAATGTCAACCGTGTGCAAATGTTGGGCACGCGTTTGGCGTGTTTCCCGACTATGCACCGGTGCCGAAGGGATCAATGATGCTAGTTCCTCGGAGCATCTTCCATTGTAATACCGGTAGAACAAGGATAGCATTCCCACCCGACGCCTGTGCTCTAAAGATTGCAATCCGTCTGTTAAGATGGGAGAATCTATCAAACGGACCGCCCGTTTTTGCACAGAGTCGAGGGTATTTTTCAGGTATTTTGGAGCTCCAGACCAGAGGTGGCTGCCAAATTCAACCATGGGGCGCACTTGTGATTTACAGGGTTAGCAGTTGTGTACTATTAAAGTATCTGCGGGCCCTGTACAGTACGCCCAGTTTCTGTGAGGCTAACTTTACTCTGGCTTCGATGGAGCCCCCATACCTGAGCTGGTCACTTACGGTTACACCAAGCATTTCGATGAAGGGCCTGTTCGGAAGATTGCTTCCGTTGAAAGAGACTAGATTTTCTTTTCGATCCCTTTTAGACGTAATCAGACAAGCCTTACAATGTACTTAATATAAGAAAACACCCTTACAATGTCACACTTTATTATTCATTCACTATCATTAGTGGAAAGTTCATAATTGGCATAATTAACGATCTTACATTGTTTTATCATGTAATCTCAGATTTGCTCTCAACTTTCCCTAAAAAAAAAAAAAATAAATAAAAAAAAAAAACTGTTGATTTTTTCTAGGTCTGTTTGTGCATTTTTTAATAGGATATCTAAATAATTACCCCAGTATAAAATTGCAGTATCATCTGCGTATAAAAGGATTTCAACATTTAAAATTAATTGCGAAATACTCGTGTCATTAATGTAAATTTGGAACAATGGTGTTGTGGCGGAACTCCATAGTTTATTGAAACGTATTTGCTATTTTGATTGTTAATAATAATAATAATATTTGGATGATTTACAAAGCGCCGTTTTTCTGAAAAATCGCCTCAAGGGCGCTAATGCTAACGAATTGCTTTCTATTGCTAAGATATGACGGCATAGTCCAATGGTAAGGCTCTTGACTAGCACTCCGAAGGTCGCGGGATCGAATCCCGGCGTGGCAAATAAATTTTATTTGATTGATTTGTGTTATTTCACAATTTATTCATTTAAAATAATATATAGTATATTTGCGGCACGTTCCAGAGTGGAAGATACTCTCAGTATCGCCCTGGTGTAAGACCACCATTCAGAATTGAAACGTTGCTTGAAATGGCGTTAGCCGTGTTTGGTAACCAGATCTGAATAGCCAGGTACTTCTCCACCTCCCTCTTCCCCATCTCCTTCCCTTCCCCATTACCTTCAGCCTCACAACATACCCCAATTGGGGATGCCATAGTCCCACTGGCTCCAGACGGGACTCATGTGCGGTATTCATGTAAAAAAAAAATACTAGCGAGTTCCCGTTGCAATGCCACTTAATAAGAAATTGTTTCTCCCTGCGTGTCCTTTCCCATTCTTACCGTTCCCCGCTTTCCCTCACCCCTCTCCCGCTTCCCTCGTTCCGCGAATTCCCCTCCCGCGTTCCCCTCTCCCCTCTCGCGTTCCATACATTCAGTCCCGGTACATTCAGTTTTAAAACATATATATAGGAAATAATTTCATAGCGCCACAGATCACAACTAAATTTAGTGTGCGCCCAACAACTCACCAAAGTTTCATCGCAATCGGATGAATGGTTTAAGAAAGCATAAGGGACAAATAAAGAAAAATTATATTTTACATACATTACAGTATACACTTAGAAGATAATTGTTCTTTATGATACCTTTAACTAATTAATCACCAATCTTTGTTGTGTTTTTTTTTTTATCTAAAAGTACTTAGGGGCCGTCCAAAACGTTACGTAACGCCCAAGTGACAAATTTTACCTGAAAGTCATAATTAAGTTGCGCAAAGTACTGGAAGTTTCAATCGCGTTTGCGGTAATAAATAAAACAAGAGATTTCGAGAACGAAAATGAGTGCCAACTTGGAAGACTTTAATTCCCTAGTTTTTTTCTCTAAATAAAGAAAAACATGTTACGTAACGCATTGTTGGACCCCCCCCCTCGTAACGCACAGTAACGTTTCACAAGACCCCCTCCCCAAGTGAGTTACGTAATACTTGAACCGCCTTACTTGATTATCTTTTATTAGTTGTGTTATTTTTCATTTTATTCTGACGAAGAAACTATTGGTTTCGAAACATGTTGATAATTTTCTTTAAAGAAATGAAAAATAAACCCAAAGGTAAATTAAATTCACCTCTCTTCAGGCATACAAACGCGCCCACAATTTATGTCGGCTTACCTCGCCACTGTATTCCCCATTAATTAAATACTATATTAATTTGAACTTGAAGAGTCAGTCTAATGCCACTCCGCCATGAAGCTAGTCAAAATTTCCCAAACTAAACGAAATCTCGACAAATTTCAGACAGTTAAACCACAAGGAAAGCACCTAGTTGAGGTATTTCACTAGTCTCTGAGGTATTTCTCTAGTCTCGAGAATAATTGGAGAAAGCGGTTTATACGCCTGTTTGCTCAGACAGTTAGACAGATGGCTATCACCAACGCTAAGCTCAGTCTAATCTCAGCCTGATTAATAACATTGACATTATAAGAAACCACTGAGTAGATAATATCTACACACTAGAAATGTCTTCCACGTTTTTTGAATGAAACTGATGTTGCCACTGACACCTTGCTTTTTTCGTACGATCCCCATTATGAAAACTAAATCTGGACCCACATAAAATTCTTTGCTTTACACCAGAGGTTTCCAACCTCATCTGGTTCACCGCTCACTTTCAAAGTATGAGTGTATTTTTCTACAACGCCCACTGTCCATAAAATAAAATAAAAAAATTAACAAAAAAAAACCATTCTAAAAAAAAAAAAATATGCATTAAAAAGTAAAAAAATAATTGCGTATTCTTCTACAGCTTAATAATCAACTTACTTTTTCTACTCAACAATATGTTGGTACGATTGTTATTTTTGGAGTCGGTGTCAGCCAAGGTAGGTTTGTAACTACGTACATATGGTGCGTGCGATACAAGCACATCTCACCTATAACTGTGTATGTAGTTACCTTGGCTGACATCGACTCCAAAAATAACAATCCTACCTACATATTGAAGAGTAGAAAAAGTATGTTTACGAATCGGAAGTACACTAACTAATTTGTCAGAATATGGGTAGACCTACTAAACATGCTGCTCATATGAGACAGACATTACTTGACCATAACGACGTTACGGTAGGTGACTCAAAGATCCGGATAGCCTATAAAATATTCGGCCCAATATCGTTAATTTGCTCCTAAGCATCGAAGAGTTCCGTTACTTTGTCATGGATCGCATAATCAGAACCTATCCAAACCTCTCATAAAACTACCCTTGAAGTACATCCTTTCCAATAAAAAAGAATCATCGAAATCGGTTGGCGTAATATTGAGTTATTCGTCCATTTGTCGTGCACATACTTAATGCAAATTTAAGATATATGGTTTTCTCATGGAAGCCATTGTCAAAACTGGACTGAATTGAAATGGGACCACACGGGAAGCACCAGTTTTCAAATAAAAAAAAGAATCATCAATATCGGTTCACCTAGTCGAAAGTTCTGAGAAAACAAACATTAAAAAAATACAGTCGAATTGAGAACCTCCTTCTTTTTTGAAGTCGTTTAAAAATATGACAGCATGTCCGAAAACAGCGCCACAGGGGAATTTTTTGAATGACAACGAGCTACCGGTTGGTATCGTGGTAGTTATCGGTTCTCATCCGGGCGCTGCGGCTTTGATCCGGATCGGAATCGGATCGGATTCAGATCTGATTCAGAACGGATTTGGGCACGTTTCATCGTACAAGACACCTTTTTCCAGGTAAAATTATTCCCAACATTCCGACATTATTCTGTAGCGTGCCCCGGGCGGGAGCACCCACATTCTGCACAAGGCCAGCTCAGTTAGGTCGGCAGAACAGGTGAAACGCTCTGCAACAGGGTCGTAGGTAGCTAAAAAAGGGGATACATGGTAATGGGCCAACACTCTTCCTTACCTCTCGTCAAATGAAAGATTGTCTGGGTTGGAACAAAACTGTATTGACGGAAATACACAATTACAACAAGGGGTAGTAATATTCACATCGGTTAACAAACACAGGAAAACAAGTATGCCTAGCTGAGTAAAACATCCTAAGCAAATAGCTTTTCCGTTGGCACCGGCGTTCTAGAACAACTCGACTCGACGCGCGGGAGCAGGTTGGGTATTGCCCCGACACGGGTTACTATGCTGGGAGCTAGTATGCGACTGAGGGCTGGCGCTGAGGCCCCCGGGTGCGTGCGGCGAGGGGAAGGGAGCGGTAATATTTGCAAGGGGGACGGGGGACGCGGTGTGTAACTCTCGTAGGGTGGCCGGCAAACAAACGTGTGTGACTTTAGGTAGCGTAGAGTGGCGACGTAACAATTCGTAACCCGTAAATGTTGCTTTCTAAGGGCCGGTAGACACTATCTAGACATCATTTAGTTCGGGTTTGAATCTTGCAATCAAATATAAAGATAGCAGCCAATAAAAATACGTGTTCAGAAAATAAAGATAATGTTGGAAGTTCTTAGTCAAAGTATGATATAGTTAAATATGAACGAATCGGAAAGGGACCCACTAGATCAGTTAGTCGAGTTCCGCCCCGGCAAGGCGTAGGTCCTGGGTTCGAGTCCCAGATGTGACCGTATCGTTTTCTGATGTTAATGTTTTCAGATTTTCGATTGAGTTTCGCCAATATTGTCTTTATTTATTTAAATAAATTTTAATGTGATTATAAAAATAATTTCTGTAATTTAAATTTAAGCAATGATTGTTCAGACTTTTGTATCACAAAACACGCCCACAACACATTTCTTGTATTCTTTATTCTGTGTTAGAAAGCTTTCTCATCTAAGAAGCTTTTGTAAAAAAATAGTTGCCTTACCGAATCGGGCTCACTGAAGATATCGAGTCTTGGGTATTTAGTTTGGGTTCATCCAACCAATATTTTCATAGTTAAAAGGAAATCGAAAAGATGGAGTGCTCATTAATAATGAAGTTGTTATTTTGAGATTAACGCACCGGTAATTGTCTGACAGGAATTAGCGAGGACGATGGAAAATTAATGACAGTGCTTATAATAACTATGTTGAACAATGCGTGGAACGAGTTTCAAATTAATCGTATTAGTACGAAGGTGATTAATAATATTTATATTAAATTTTCGTCAACCTTGCGATTAACATCACGCCGTTTCCCCGCAGGGGTAGGCAGAGAGGACGGACCGCCAAACAACTCGGTCTTGGCACACACTCTTTGCCTCATTCACATTCATACATCGTCTCATTTATGCTCTTCTATTATTCTGACATTTGACATGGCCCAACTCAAGTATCTTTTTTTTTTTTTTTAGTATATTTATTCAGTTTTTTTTTAAATTTTACAATATTAATCTTTAAAATCTTACAAAACTGATCAATCAGTTTGATTGTAAGAAATCTCTCAGTTGTCCTATTTAATTAATACTATTATACTTTTATGTTTTACATTGTAATAACTGTGTAAAATCTAAAATACTAATTATTATAAACTACTAATTATTATAATGTTTATGAATACAGTGTGTGATAGTAATTTCCAGGTATTTGATCAATATTCGATCTGGGTATTTGTATACAATATTGTTTGCTTTCATGTTCTACGGAGATAGAATGATTTAATTTTTTTTTGATATTTGAATAAGATGTCTCATTTTTAATATTTTCAGGTAATGCGTTAAATATTTTCGGAATTCTATGCCTCTTTGTTCTATCACCGTATACATTTTGAGATTTATTAATAATAAACATTTGTGCTTCTCTATGCCTAGTAGGGTAGTTGTGGTTTATAGGTTTTTTGAATTCTGTATTCCAGAATTCATCTAGCGTTAATTGATAATCTACCTTACTGTGTATAGAGAGGACATTACACAAGGAGAAAATTTTTTTATAATCGCCTTCACATAATTGAACTTTTTTTTTGCCTGATATCAATTTTAGGAAACGGATTTGTAATTGTTCTATTTTATTTAAGTACGTTTTGTACGTTAATCCGTAACTATTTATTCCGTATCCTATAATTGATTCTGCTAATGCGTTGTATATACAGTATAATATATTTTTATCAACAAAGTTTTTTAGGTGGTAAAATTTCCCTAATATGGATCTTAATCTATTACATACATTTTCAATATGATTTGACCAGTTAAAATTGACATCTACAGTAAGACCAAGGTATGTATATTGGTACACTTTTTCTATATTTGGGCAATTACACTGTTGGGATTGGTTTTTTGTGTGTAAACAATCATACGAATGACTTTTTATATGCAATTCCTTATCCTGACAATTTGTATATGGTGAGTGAATAAGCATATATTTGTTTTTTTTTTGCGTTCATAATAATGCCATTGTCGTGTGACCATTTAATTATGTTGTTTAGGTCTTCTTGTAAAATTTCCTCAATTTTTTGTGGATTTTTGTCAGCACATATAATGCAAGTATCGTCTGCAAACATGTAGCATTTACAACGTTTTATTACGTTAGGTAAACTGTTTACTTGCATTATATAACACGTAGGTCCCGATATCGAGCCCGTAGCTACTCCAGTGCTTGCCAACATTTCATCACTTAAAATTCCGTCAATTTTAACTTTAATTTTTCTATTAAACAGGTAAAGGCATGCGCAAATAAATTTTATTTGATTAATTTATGTTATTTCACAATTAATTCATTTAAAATAAAATATAGTATATTTGCGGCATGTTCCAGAGTGGAAGATACTATCAGTATCGCCCTGGTGTAAGACCACCTTCAGAATTGAAACGTTGCTTGAAAATGGCTTTAGCCGTGTTTAGTGACCAGATCTGAATAGCCAGGTACTTCCCAACTTTCCTCTTCCCCACCTCCTTCCCCTCCCCACTACCTTCAGCCTCATAACATACCCCAATTGGGGATGCCATAGTCTCACTGTAAAAAAATAAAATAAAAAACATTCTTTGCGGATCTCCACATTTTTCATACGATCATACATAATTTTACTACACATACGCCTCAGGGATCTCATTTCAACAGCATTCAGTTTACTTTTCATCCTTCTTCTGCCAGTTCCATGCCTCACAGCTATACATCAGGTTAGGTATCAGGACTCCATTGTGGACTGCTAGGTTCGTTTCCTTTGACAGTTTTTTTATTAGTGCCGACGGCATTCTACCCAGATACAAAAAAACTCATCCACCTGCTCAAAGTATTGCTTACAATAAAAGTGTGCTGAACGTATGTCTTGCGGTATAAAAGAGACATGCGTGTATGAGTGAGACAGCATGAGTAACGTATAAAAGGTTGTGAATGTTGTCCATTCGTCCTCTTTGCATTCAGGCTTCCTACGAAGCACCATTGTGACCAATCTCGGAATAAACAGTAATAGTCTACCCATGTCTTATTATTGCAATCTCATCCTATACTGAGATAATCACCATCAGAGGAACCGGCCACGGTCATTAATGTGTGATCAAACTAATAGAAGATTTTATAATTAGCATGACGATTAAAGGTAGCAATAAACGTACGTTCTTAACACAATAATGCTGCAGCTGCTTCAAAAGATCAGACACACGATGTAGGTAGGACTGTTTCCTCCAAAGGAAAATAAGTCACAATTTTCTTGCAAATCCCTCATACACCCCACTGTGACGTTTCCGTAGACCCTACGTATACGTGACGATAATTTTGAAAGTATGGAATAAAGTTACAACGATAATATTAGTGTGAGTGAATTCCAAAAATTCAAAAACGTCAAATGTTAATGCGCTGATGGTTTTGCCTTTGCTACAACTCTTGCTTACACACTAAATAACGACAATCTAAAATGAGAAAAACGGTTAACGTATGTCTGCACCCCCCTCCCCAAAGGAAACATACAATTATTATCATACATCTCCCTCACACTTATGAAGAAAATGAAACGCAATTTCCGTCACCGCGGCGAAAAATTGCAAGTATTTTGGATTCTCTATGTGACATAGATTCGTGTATAATCAAGAGTGTCTGTGGGTAGGTTTGATTTTTTATACAAATCTACAGTTTTATTAAAAGATTGATAAAATCTTGCGCACATTATATCAGCTTCTAACAAAAGTATAAGATGTTTTTATTTTAATCGATTTTGTAAAACCTCCAAACTGCTCAAACCTCCAATAGAATTAGCGATACAGAAACCACAGATTTCTTATTTTATAATTCATTGCTTCATTAAGGCGGGGAACTCCAGTCCTTACCTGATAGGGGCTTACTTTGGGGGAGAGGTGGGGCGCATCTATACGCGGGGTTAAATCGGATTTACAATTAATAATAATTAAGGAAATTCAACGATGAAGATTTGTAATTCAAAACACAGAACAGGTAATCTTCAGAAATGGTTTCTAAATCTATATAACATTCGATTTGAAATGATGTCGCCAAATAACTTGGAGACCTTTCAACTTCTTGGCCTCACAGAGGTCTATGAATGTGATCAGCAGCTCCAAAAAGAGTGCAGTCGTTCCGGTTTATGGGCATACATACATTTCGGTGATTCATTTTTAAAGATAGTTATTAAGTACGACGCCAACAAAACACTCTTTTTAGGGTGAATTGCCTAAATAAAAAAAAAAATCGTTTGCAAGGCGACAATTGGTTTGCTTTTTTACGTTTGCAATAAATCGATTTTGTTAGGGACAGAAAACGTGTGATAAATAATTTCCTAACGCCAGAGCTTACCAATATATATAGCATAAAGTACTCGCAAATGATGTAGATTTCTATTAGTGAAAGAATTTATAAAGTCCTTTCAGTAGTTTTTGCGTGAAAGAGTAACAAAAATACATCCATGCAAACTTTCGCCATTATTGTAGGGTTACAAGTACATGATGGATAGAAAATTCGTCAAAACTTTATTTAATCAGCTCAGAAATTTATGTTTAACGAGAAAATTACAAGGTTTTTTTGACAGAAAAGAGAGGCCGCTTTGAATAATTAAGACATCTAAACTCCGAAAAACAACCCATTAAAAACATTACGCCGGTCATTTAGCGCCGCTGGAAAATGACGGGAATGTTGAAACATCAAAACCAAAATGAAATTTAAATTAAAGTGAAATTCTCGAAGGATCTACTACCAGGAGCACATAACGGTTGAATGGGTCGGGCAAAAAAGCTTTCAAGTCTAAGTCAATACTCTCCACTAGAATTATATCATTTCGGAATTAAGTCTGACGTTTTTAAGGACAGGACAAATAGACCTGCGTTATTCTGCTCTCCTGGTAGACTGAACATTATTATTACGAATAACCCTTTTAGTAATTTTATTTGAAATGTCCGAAAAGTTTTTTACAAAGTGAAGTTAAATAATAAGTTTTATAACGAGGGTGAGATTTTTTAAGAAGGTTTTGTTATTATTTTCTAGATACATTTAAAAGTAGGGAGAGATTTTATTGTTTTAAGCTTTTCCAAAAATATTCAGCATTTTCAAACCGAAAATCTCTTCCAAATGAAAAATACTCTCCACCAAAAGACCCCAATAGTTAGGAATTTCTCACCGTCCTCTTTCCCATCTCCTTCCCTCCCCTACTCCCTTTAGCCTCATAAGATACAGTAACTGGGGATACCATAGTCGCTCTGGCTTAGACAATTGATTCTCTGTACGATATAATGAAATATGTTTGTTTAATTTTTTTCATCTCAGTAAAGCAAAATAAGTTAACTGCAGGCGTACGGACATGCCCAGAACATATTTATAACGGTTTATCTCTTTGGTCACTTCAGAGACTTGATCTTACCAGGAATTTATTTGGAACATTTCTAATATTCATCTGAATTAATTAACTGGGCGGAACTTAGCGAAGTCCTGTTTTAACTCGACTTTTCATCTGTTTGTAAATTTGTTTGTTGCGTTCCGGTTCCGGTTCAAGATGGTCGCTATTTTTATCCCACAGAGTTCGCACGATCGTGGTTCCTACTACAAGTGGCACATCGGAGTAATCAATACTAGCAGTTAAAAACTCGCTCTGCAGGTTTTTGCTGCAAGGCCCTACGGGCGGCGGGAGACATGAAAGTAGCTTAGTCACAAACTATCATCCTTATCCAGACTGGAGAAACGAATGAAAAACTTATTCTACCGGTATTACAATGGAAGATGCTCCGAGGAACTAGCATCATTGATCCATTCGGCACCGGTGCATAGTCGGGAAACACGCCAAACGCGTGCCCAACATTTGTACACGGTTGAAATTTGTCACATGAGAACGGGTCGTTTCTTCGACTCGTTCTTGTGTTCAACAGCTCGGCTGTGGAATGATTTTTTTTTTTAATTTTTAAATTTTTTAAATTTTTTTTTATTTTGCAGAAACAAACAGTACATTATTACATAATGGAAAATAGTTACAAAGTTATAGAATTAATACAATAATTGGTACCAATGACATGTCGCTGTTATCTACTTATATTTTTGTGAGATAAATAATACAATATACCTAAATTAAGTTAGTAACTTATTAAAGGAGAGGGGTGTGTGAGAGTGTTTGTATGTGTGTAAATGCGCGTGAGGGTGTGTGGATGTGTGTTTTATGTGCCGGCCTCTGTGTTTCCTCCTTCCTATAACATGGGTCTCTTCAAGGCCAATGTTCATTCCTTCCTCTCCTCAAAAAGACCCTCCACACAGAATCCCAGATGACATAGGCCCTGAGGAAAATTATTTTCCTCAGGGCCTCCTGTGTGGAGTTAATGTAAAAAAAAAAATGCAAATCCAAGAGTACTTTAATTACGACTGCCAGCCCACGTTCCTCTTTCTAGCTGTTAACGTAAGTGGCGCCATCTTTTGGCATTATTTGCTACCTGCTTTATTTAATTCTATTACGATAGTAGCATAAGTCACAAACTTCACCTTCGCAGATGGAACACCTCACTAGGAGAATCTGAGCTGAGGTGTTCGAGAATTTTATCACAAGTAGAAACACAGTATCTTCTTTGAGACTCTTAAGAAGGATACTGTGATTCCATCCATGGCGGCAGTAATGTACGTAAGTATATTAGATTCGAAGCTGTGTTGGGAAACATCACAATATTACATAAATGTTGACATTTAATGAAAAGAGTTAAAATACATTTTTCATAAAGTACAGTGTAGTAAAATAATTGAACACCATAATATTATTGAAGAAGAAGATAACAATAATATTTTTAACGAAAATGTGAAAGAGAACAAGACACAGAAAATAGAAAAAGACAATGGTCGCAACTGGGACTCGATCCCAGACCTCTCGTCTCGTCCTGGATGGACGTGCGAGTTACCCAATTTCGACATTGCCACCTTCTGTCAAATCGTCGTATTATTTGTCAATCTCATATTTCAAATTTTAGAATTAACAATATTATCTTCAACTAATTCTTTTTCCATATTTCGTTGCGACCATTGTCTTTTTAAAAAATTTCGGTGTCTTGTTCTCTTACATTTTTTGGTTTAAATTATTATCTATTGTTATCTTCTTCTTCAATGATATATTACATTGATGGGAATAACTTTCAAAAGTTATCAAAAGAGAGATTTTCTTATAAAAATTGAATATTCATTTAGTATAAAAAGTTAATAGTTCCATATGAATAAATTCGAATATATTTATCCGAGACGCTATCTAGGTTACAAACCAATTCTTAGAATGACTGATTCCAATAAAAATGGTAGTTGCCCGTAATATGGAAAAATAATTAGTAGAAGATAATATTGTTAATCCTAAAATATGAAATACGAGATTGACAAATGTGACGGTTTGACAGAAAGAGGCAATCCAAAAACTTTCAAAAGTTATAAAAAGAGTGTTTTTCTTATAAAAAATTGAATCATAATATTATATAGACAAAATGATATTACATGAAGTAATAATAACATAATAGTTAAATGAATCAATAAATAAAAGACGGTGCACTCTTACAAAATGCCCTTATTTACTATGATCCCACTTCTTCGTAATAATCGAAGTTCTTGACAAAAATCTAAGTTGGAAACCAAAATGTACATGTTACACTTTACGAAAATTGTTGCCGGTTTCCTATTTTTGGCACTTAATTTACTTTCTACTTCCGGTCAATAAAGCTCAGAGATCATTGGCCTTTTGCTGACCTCACGTGTGTTATTTTTTTGCAAAATACATTAAAGAAAGCTTCGTATTTCAGGGTGAAAATATTTGAGCTTTTATGACTTTGGCCAAATAAAAATATTCATTCTGAACTGATTGGTAAATTCGATGGACTTTTATTTCTATTGACATTCAAAGGCTCGTATTAATGTCCATTTAAATGCAGAAGTTATTAGTTTTCGCTTAGCGATGGCATTTTCATGGTAAAGGTGAAAGCTCTAAATAATACATTTATCGGTTGGTATTTGAATAAAGGTTACAAATGATTTTAGAAAAGCTACAAAATTTATTGGCCTTTGTTGCATAGGTCGGCTATTATATTATAATTACAAGGTGTACCCATTATTTATACCATTTGTTGGATTAACAACACCTCTGCCCTAGGTCACCCCAAGTGATTCGTTTAATGACTTAGCAGGGGTGTCCAGGTTAAATGAGATGAGGTTTGTCCGCATCTTGGCAACAGATGCGTCTGCCCACCAACTGCGTGGCAGGCCGGATCCGGAGAGACTGGTTGAGAAAGACCTTTTGACCTCTCCTGCAGGACTCTCTCAGAACATCGCCTTGCAACGCTGTGGAAGGGATAGATTCATACGTCCGTCACTCCTACTCACCGCTGATACCCTTTTCCTATCGAGAACTTTCTCTCCTAAACAGACTCTCAATGCAGCATTCTCAAAGATGACATGGCCCCTGAGGGGAATAATTTTCCTCATGGCATCCTTTGTGGAGTTTATGTAAAAAAACATAAAAGAAGGATTGCATTATTTAAAGAACAGCCGTCAGGTGGGTGTGTGTCCTTTTTCTACCAGTATTTCAATAAAAGATGCTCAGATGCGTCGTTGAGCCCTTCGGCAACGGTTCATTGCTTCGGTTACGGATTTTTAAAAATTTATTTTATTTTTTATTTAGTAACTATATATTTATTATTTTTTACATGTTTATATGAAACATGTTACTATATATATAAAAAATAGAAATTATATTCGTAGTCCTCCTCACTAGCAGATCCTGTGCTGAGGAGGTCTATGCTTTGGATAGGTTTTCAGCGACTTCTATGGTTTAACTACATTGTTTGGATAAGGTTTTCCAGAAACTTCTATGACGATGTTTTAAGTATACAAGTAGGTTCATTTTCCGATAGTTCCTTCAGTTAACATTTAATGTCCTTAATGTAGCTATTTTTTGTTTCAATTTGTTTGATACTAAGCAGGAGTTTGTTATATAACTTTACTGCTAAAAATTCAGAACTTCTTTGTCCAAATGAAGAGTTACACTTACGAGGGCATTACCAGAGAAAACCAGAAATATGTCATTTTCAAATCAGATTTTAGACGTATTGACTCTTTTCCACAAAAAAATATAAATGGATTTCAAAAGATTGTTCTTTTATCTAGCATTCGCATGTAATAAATTTTGAGAATTTTTTTAAATTTTTAGTATAATAAGGTTATTCCATAGGTCGTTTGCAGATTTGTTAAACTTTCAAAAAAGATTTTGTATTATACCACACGCATTTCAAATAATATAATCATGCAGTAAAATAAATCAATACATTATCTAGCAAACGCATGTTTTAGAATTTTAATTTTAGTTTCAATAAAATCATTAAAAAATATGTGCGTACATGTGTTTGTTGACAAAAATTGGTCCATTTGTGTATTTATTTGCGCACTTACAAACAAATATATTTCAGATTTTTTTAACATTCTTATTAAATTTAGACATTATTGAAAAATGATAAATACTTATAATCAAAAATAATTACAAAAAGTACATTATTTTAATAGTTTTATCATCACGCTTTTCAGCATTTTTGGATCAAGGTATAAATTAAAGCTAATTTGGATTGAAATAAATTCGATATTGAGTTATAATTTAAAAAGGTTGGTACGGATAAAAATTAATCTTTCTCATTGTAACCGCCCTGCACGATCGTAAGAACAACTTTCGACGAAATGTGGATTTTCGTCCGCTGGCTGGTTAAACGCTCTTAAGTATGTCTGTTTGTTTGGCTCTGGTTTTATGAGCATGTGAGATGTCTGCCTCTGAATCATTTTTGTGGTGATGTACTAGAATGCTATTGGCTTAGATTTTCTGTATTCTTGGAAAATCAAACTGTTTAAAAATTTCTGTTATTGACGTCCTTATGTCTTTAACCTTTGGTCTTTATGATGCAATTCTGAGTTACCTGAAGTAGTTTTATGTGATTAGATGCTGCTGAGCCCCACCCTATTACTCAATACGAATGATTTGCAGGCTTCTGTGTTTCCTACCTCCCACAAAACGGGTCTATTCAAGACCCATATTCACCCCTTCCTTTCTTCAACACGACTCCTCACTCAGCATCCCCAAAGATGGCATGACCCTAATAATTTATTTTTTTTTTACATTTGAAAGGTTCCCATTAAAACCCGATTCTATTTCAATTTTAAATCAAATCGTGATCAGCTGACTAGCGTAACAGCATGACGGTTGTACTCTTCTACTAATCACAATTTGTTCAAAAGCTGAAACGGAACTAGAATCTAGAATCAAATGAAAAAAAAAACTCATGGCGCTCCTTGGCCATATGATGACAATGACAATGACAAGCGAACCTAGTATAAAATATTATTTTCGTTAAGTTAAATTTTGCCTCGTGAATTATTTCCCAAAATGTTATTGTCTATTATAAATTGACAGATCCTATTGGACTTATAAAGTGTGTCTCTTTGGTTTATGAATTCAATGAAATATGTATGAGATAAATCGATATTCATCAAGAGTAATGGAGCGGATGATTCCAGACAAGTTCATCTTCTTATCGACTGAAAATCTACTCTCATCTGTTGATACGAGTTGTCTCCAAACATTATAAATATTTCCATTTGATTTATTTTGGTATGGCAGTGAAAAAATGGAAACAAGTCTTACTGATTTTTTCTTCGAAGATTTTGATTTTTTCATGCAATGTTCAGGTTTTTTTCTAAGGGATGCTGTGTGGAGGGTTTTTTTAAGGAAAGGAAAGAGAGGAAGTTCTGGGAAGAAAATAGGTATGAGGGGTGGGTAGGAGCCTGTGGGTCAGTGTGTCCAGGAGTAGGACGTGTGAGTGCATCCCTTCAACTGCACTTTCACAAGTGCGCCCCACGGTTTAATTTGGCAGCCACCTCTGGTCTGGAGCTCCAAAATACCTGAAAAATACCCTCGACTTTGTATAAGAATGGGAAGTCCGTTTAATAGATTCTTCCGTCTTAAAAGACGGATTACAATCTTTAGAGCATAGGCGTCGGGTGGGAATGCTATCCTTGTTCTACCGGCATTACAATGCAAGATGCTCCGTGGAACTAACATCATTGAACCCTTCGGCACCGGTGCATAGTCGTCAAACGCGTGCCCAACGTATGTATACGGTTGACATTGTCAGAACGAATCGCTTCTTCGACTCTTTCTTGTGCCCAACAGCTGGGCTGTTGAACGATTTGTCGGCCTCTGTGTTTCCTCCTTCCTACAACATGGGTCTCTTCAAGATCAATGTTCATTCCTTTCTCTCCTCAAAAAGCCCCCTCCACACAGCATCTCAGATGACATAAGCCCTGAGGGAAATTATTTTCCACAGGGTCTCCTGTGTGGAGTTAATGTTAAAAAAAAACTGCGGTGCAAGCGATTGGTCGAAAGATCCTGGCTGGCGAGGAAAGGACGAACCTCACCCCATGAACCCGGGCACTCGTGTTGGCTATCATGTTGGCTATGCGGACTCTGTTTACTGCGGCCCGGAACAGCTCCACGGTAGACTGGCCAAACCACTGTCTCAGGTTTTTCAGCCGCGAGGTTCTCCTTCTTCCAGGGCCCCGTCTTCCGGTAATCTTTCCCTGCATTATGAGATGCAGAATCTCATACTTCTCTGGATGTCTCATCACATATCCAAGATATTGAAGTTTTCGGATTTTTATAGTTCTAATTACTTCCTTTTCTTTATTCATCCGAACCATAACATCTTCATTTGTAACCCTGTTCATCCAGCTTATTTTCAGCTCGGTCACCAAATGTAGCGAACCACTTGGGTGCCTATGAAAGAGGTGTTGGTTATACAATGAATGGTTTCCGGGGCAGCTGTACCCATACCTACCTCCCAAATTGAAATAAATGGGATATCAATATAAAATCATTGAAAGTCACGCCTTTTGTTGATCCGATATTGTTATATTATCGATTTCTTTGTGCTAGACAAATCTCCTGAATTGAAAAAACTAACTAACCATCACGCCGTGTCCCCGCAGGGGTAGGCAGAGAGGACGGACCGCCAAACAACTCGGTCTTGGTATATACTATTTGCCTCACTCATATTTATACATCGTCTCATACATACTCTTCTATTATTCTGACTTTTGACATGGCCCGACTCAAGTGTCTGATTCACTTGATCGTGCGATGTCTTCCTCGGACGTCACCGACTTTTTCTTTCATTCACATTAACGTCATATTCTTTTCACACTATTTTCTTCTTTCATTCGTTCTACATGCCCAAACCATATGACGGTCCTTTTCTTATAATGGTCCCTTCCTGATGTATGGCAGTGAGGCATGGAACTGGCAGAGGAAGGATGAAAGTGGACTGAATGCTGTTGAAATGAGATCCCTGAGGCGAATATGTGGAAAACCATGTATGATCGTGTGAAAAATGTGGATATCCGCAAAGAATGAGTCCATGTAAGCATAAGGAGTCCATTAGGCTTACATCAGCCTTACATTCTTTGCGGATATCCACATTTTTCACACGATCGTACATGGTTTTCCACAAATTCAGTCCACTTTCATCCTTCCTCTGCCAGTTCCATGCCTTACTGCCATACATCAGGGTAAGTGTGGTGAACGTATGTCTTGCGGTATGAAAAAGACATGCGTGTATGAGTGAGACAGCATGAGTAACATATAAAAGGGTGTGATTGTTGTCCATTGTTCTCTTTGCCATTAGACTTCCTAAGAAGAACCACACTGTACATATCTCGGAATAAACGTAACTAGTCTACCCACGACTTATTATTGTCAACACCCTGTACTGAGATCATAATTTTTTATTTATTTATTTATTAACGCCCTTTTTCGGGGCTTTTACATATGAATAGTAAGAAATATACAGTATTTATTGTACATAACTGAACTGCCTTCGTAACAATATTTTATATTTGTTTAAAGATAAATTGAAGATGTCCACTGACTTGGTATAATTGTTTCCCTCCATTAGTATTCTGGGCAAAGAGGAATACATATGGTAGTTAGTTCCAGAATTACTGCACTGAAATAAATCCTGCCTTCTAGTATTACGTAGTGGAATCCGGAAGCTTATCAATTCGAGCAATACCGGACTGTCAACTAAATCATTTAGAATTTTATACAGAAATACCAAGTCAGTGAAAGTTCTTCTGTCTGACAATTTGAGCATATTCATATCATTCAAAATAGTATTGTAGTTCAACATAATTGCTGGAATACCCATTTTAAAATTAAGAAAACGTAAGAATTTGTTTTGTATTCTTTCAACAGCTTGTACATGTATATTTTAATAAGAGGAATCTGGATCTATCATGTAATGGAGTCCAGAATAGATGTTTGATAACTGGCCAAGGTCATCACAGTAAGTACCAGGACTCCATTATGGACTGCTAGCTTAGCTTCTTTTGACAGTTTTTTTATTAGCGCCAACGGTATTCAGTCCTCCATTAATGGAGTTTACCCTTTACCCCAGCATTTACCCTTCTTTCAATATCTCTATCAGCCTTCCCATCTCTCGTAAACATACTACCCAGGTACACAAACTCATCCACCTGCTCCAAGTATTCATCAACTATATTACACACTGTTTTCGTACTCCCTTTTTCAAACACCACGACTTTAGACTTGCTTACATTCATCATTATCTCATTCTTCATACACACTTCATTCATCTTAGACACGAGAAACTGAATAGAGCATAGACATCAGAATGCATATGTCCGTGGAATAGAGTTTATTTTTAAAAATAAACTTTATTTATTAACTAAAGCTTCTAAGAGGAATTCAATCGTAACACTTGTTTAATTCAATAAATAATATGTTTATATAATTAATCAATGTAATATGAAATTATGATATGAACTAAATTTGTCAATTTGACTGGCCTAAAACAGGATCCATTCCTAGTTGGCTAGTCAAAGTTTCCACATATGTTTCATTGTATAATTTTATGTGAAATTATTATTATTTTTTTTTTTTAAAAGCTTACAAAGTGCTCAGAGGTGGTTTGTTTAATGTCGGTAGAAGTTCAGAATGCGGGGTGGTCTTGAGGATGAATAATAGCGTTTGTGGATTGCATCCCCTCTTTGTGACGTTTATTTAGCTCGATGAATTGGCGTTTTGTGTCTTCGTTTTGCAACCACAATCCCAACCGATTGTCCGGACTGTTGCCATTTATCAATCTATCAGATAATGGCTCCGCAAAGAATAATACGACCACAGAACATTGAAAATTCTAGATAATTTATAATAACTTAGTGGTGCCGCTGTAAACTACGTCGTAACTTCTCTTTCTTTTATCTTGATGCAATTCTTTCCTTATTGAATTATTTATTTTAAAATATAAACCATACAACGTATAATCTGAGGATAATTTCACAGTTCATTAAATCTAACGTTGAAAGTGAAGATTAATTGGAAAATTTTTGTGCTAAAAATAAAGAACGGACAGAAAAAAACGAGATTTTCATCGCATTTTATTTCGCTAACCCGATAATTGAACGACGGCCAGCGTAGTCCAGCGGTAAGGCTCTTGACTTACACACCGAAGGTCGCGGGATGGAATCCCGGCGTGGCAAATAAATTTTATTTGATTAATTTGTGTTATTTCACAATTTATTCATTTAAAATAATATATGGGGTCGTCCATTAATCACGTGATGTTTTTTAGCAACTTTTTAACTCCCGCCCCCCCCCCCCTGGTGATATGTGGTGACTCACCACTCGTGAGGCTTTAGACTACCACCCCCCCCCCCACACCCAAAAGCACATGTATTTTTTTAGTACAAAGAATATTGAAATTTTCAGAATGTTATCTTTAACTACAGGTATAAGGTAGGTAACCTGAGTGAATTTTGGAAAAATAGGCGTCGTGAAAAAAATTTCCAGGGTGACATTAAGGTTGCAGGTTGTTTTGACTGGCATTTGGTTTAGAAATCGTGCGTTCAACGAAAAATAAATACACGTTATATCTCATTATATCCCCCCCCCCCCTTGTGATATTTCGTGAATTTTTCCGACCCCCCCCCCCCCTTCCCTTTCGAGCCTCACGTGATTAATGGATGACCCCTATAGTATATTTGCGGCACGTTCCAGAGTGGAAGATACTCTCAGTATCGATCACCATTCAGAATTGAAACGTTGCTTGAAATGGCTTTAGCCGTGTTTGGTGACCAGATCTGAATAGCCAGGTACTTCTCCACCTTCCTCTTACTAATCTCCTTCCCCTCCCCACTACCTTCAGCCTCACAACATACCCCAATTGGGGATACCATAGTCCCATTGGCTCCAGACGGGAGCAGTTGGGAATCTTGTGCGGTATTAATGTAAAAAAAAAACAATAGTTGGCCCTCCGAATGATTTTTGTTAAAAATATATTATTTCGTTTTCCATTATTTACCTATTTCGAATCTTAAATCGACTTCAAAGATATCTTCAACAATAAGTTAATATTGAACGAATTAATTTAGAGTGTAGATTTTTTGGGTTCCATGCCAACTCAGAACGAAACCAACTGAGAAACACCTCAGAAAGGTCCATTAAAAGCTATGAATTTAAAATAGCCGGTAACCCTAATCGAACTTAACCTATTTAACCAATTTTTTTATCATCACTCTTAATAACCTTTCTGAGGTGCTTCTGAGTTAGTTTCATTCTGACTTGTCCGGTCACCGATTTTTTGTACTTATTACAATAATAATTATGAATTATTCATACCTATATTCTAGGAGGATTAATCTGAGTTTCGTAAGAGGGATTATTATTATGAATTATGTAGATTTACCAGTTTCCCTCTTGAACTACAAGATTCCGGACACACTGTATGTCATAAAAACGCTCAGAAAACATACTTTTGTTTAAAATATATATTTTTTAAAAGAATGCTGTTGGGAGCAGATGGGACGCTTGTGCGGTACCTTTTCATATTTAACCTCCTCAGTCTAATTTGATCGCTTTTGGGAACAACTCATATAGGTCTCATAGAAATTGTTGTGTCTTCCTTATTATCAAGATGTGAAATATGATCTAATCTAAATGATGTCAGAAAGATAAAACACCACGCTTTATATTAAAATCTAATAGTTAATAATTAAAATGCATATTTGTCTAACAAAATGTTTGTGTGTTTTTATATTTTTCGTTATCGGTAATTTTTGTTAGCAAAAACGAAAAGTGACTTATGATATTTAAAAAATTGTATTTTGATATTTAAAAAATTATACGTTTATTTCGAATTGTAAAATATGAAAGCGTATTTTATCACCTTTAAAAAACAATTTTTAGTTTTAGGACACGTTCAGAAATATTCCATTTATTTGCAATTTTTTGTAAAGTGGAAATATTTTGACCTTCTAACAGATAATGCCATAGACCTACGGAGTTACGAAATCGAGTGCAGTTCACACGCGATAGGACTGAAACCTTCACCCACACAATCTCAACCAACAGGAGCCTTGTAAAGTGAGCTCATAATAAAAGCGGCCAACGCGGTAATGTTTCATTCTAGCTAATTCTCTCGCAGGCTAAATCCTTTAGATCAGTGATTCTTAACCTTGGTGGTACTGAATAGGGTGTGTCAATTATTTCAACTTTTGAATCCAGAAACGTCCGGGGTCTCAAAAGTTGCGTCTTACAAAGAAAATGAGAACTGCATTTTTTTTTTAAATGGTTAAATGCCCGTGGTTGCCCGCTAAAATGCATTGAAAATCAGAAAACAAACCTAAAACTTTTTTTTAAAGTTTATTAATATTTTTTTAAATAATTTTACCTTTAAACGTTAGTTTGTTATTAAAAAAATGCGTATAGCTGACAAAAATGAAAAAAAAAACTCCAAGTTTTAGGAATACAAATAAGTCAACAAGATTATTGATTTTATCCAGAAAAGTGTTATTTTCTCCTTTAATATTTAAAAAAAACATAATATGATTAAAAAAAAATTTTTTTTGCGTTCTTTGTACATTGTATAAAAATTAAGTTTGGTACAAAATATAAAATATAGACATTTTCGTTATTTGTTTTTGGGGTGTTATGCCGTGTTGCGCTACCTCCTTCTTTAGCCAACGTTTCGGACATCGTTGCAGTGTCCATCATCAGGGCAGATCCGGCAGATCCGGTAGATGTCTACCATCAGGGCAGATCCGGCAGATCCGGTAGTTGTATGTCTACCATCTAGTATGTCTACCATCAGGGCAGATCCGGTAGTTGTCTACCGGATCTGCCGGATCTGCCCTGATGATGGACACTGCAACGATGTCCGAAACGTTGGCTAAAGAAGGAGGTAGCGCAACACGGCATAAAACCCCAAAAACAAATAACGAAAATGCTTTTGGCCGTGAAAATCTTAAAACTTATATGGACATTTTGTTTTATTTTTTTTCCAAATCACGAATTATATATTTTTTTCAAACTTCCGGCCATTTTAGCGGGCTAATAGTGAACAACAATTTCATTAATTTTTTAAATTTTTGAATAGTTACAGATCATACGAAATTTTTGTGAACCCGGGCTTTTAAAAATAAGGCCATTTTTTTCTCTCTATGGAGAGCGACACAAGCTAGTACTGAACCCTTCTTAATTGGAAATAGAACCGAATCATATGAGTCGGGGGTGTGTCTTGACCTCCGCCGAACTCGCTTTGTCACTTTTTAGTGTCGTTATTTTCGGTTTCATCGAGCTTCAAATCACAAAGCCGCGCGCTAAAGAAGATTTCACTTCAAAAAATAAAAAATGTACCCTTCTTTGACAATTCCTGCCCCGTGGCCGGCGGAGAAATGCCTCCAATACCGCGGAACAAAGAATGTCCCCTAAAATGGCGGCATCAATTAACGGGCGTCTATATAAATGGCCGACAATGCGAGAGTAATGGCCGCGGGTTGAGTTGAGCGGGTTGTTACCCAATGGCTGAGTGTTTATTGTTAGAACTATTATGATTGCTTGAATTGTACTAATTGAATTTTCATTCAGGGCTCGATAAGATACGGCTCGGTAAATACCTCCGCGTTTATTTGCGCTAAATTTTGCCATTTTCTCTAAATTTCATTTTGGAACCAATTCAATCAGTAAGTTTTTTTAAGTGAAACTTATTGCGGAAATGCGTCACAACTCAGTTCTACAGAAATATTCGGTTCTAATATATTGCGGTAAATTCGCAACTCGGTGCGCGCCTCCCATAGCGCAGTGGGCAAGACGCCTGACAAGTCTCAACCAACGGCCAGAGAGACAGAAATCAAGCGATCGGAGGTTCGAATCCTACGAAATCTAAAAAAAATACCATTATATTTTTGTGAAATTATTATGTAATCTTTAAACCAATTTAAAAATAAACAGGCAAAAGAAAAGAAAGCAACATCTAGCGACTTTCTAGTTTCACTTCTACCGCGTGTGAATTACAATCGATTTTTTTTTTATTAAAGTGAAAACTTCTTTAGCACCGTTGTGATTTGAAACTCAATGAAAGGAAAAATCGTGACACTAAAAAAAGACAAACACATACATCTATTGGATTTAGCCCGCGATTTAGAGAATGAGATAGTACAATCAGTCTCCTCTTTTTGGAAACAGCAAATTTCTCAATCGAATCAACTATGACTCAAAACACATCCGCTCCTAGAGTTGTGTGTATTAATGCATATGAACATTAATATATATATATAATGGTGCCAAACGTCACTGAGAAACAGCATTTTGTGAAAGTATTTTTTTAACACAGAAATTGTTACATTAAAAATATCGATATCATTTGTACATTTGTTTGCTAAACCATGTTGGCGAGAATTTGACGAGTTTGTAAAATTTGTTTGTGAAGGGTGGCATTGAAATAGGTCATTATGCTTGGTGAGTCAATTAAGTACTCTTAAATTGACTACACTCAGAGTACGCAACAGTCGAACTCCTGATTTACAATTTTAATAAAGAAACACAGGTCTTTTATCCTTCGCCAATCCTCGATGTACAAATTTTTAAGGGATTTACTAAAAAAAGTGTACTTAGTTAATATGTTCTAAAGGGATATTTAACATAAATTAATAAATCGTAGAAACTTTTTCTGAATTGTTTCGACATTTTTTAAATGAGAACTATGAAATTGATTTATTTGTCTCTTGCAGTACAACCGGTGAAATATGGGATAACTTCTTGGGGTCAATCATGTAAAACTAACATAAAACATGTTCAAATGATTCAAAACGCCATGGTAAAGTTGCTAGTAAGCAAAACCGTTTGTTACCAAAGGCGAGACCTTAGTATCGTGTATAAATTAATCAATGTAACCTGTGCGTGCTATTATGTATTACAGCATATTTCCCAGATCTCTCCTCTCCCTCCTTTCCTTAAAAAAAACCCCTCCACACAGCATCCCCAAAGATGACAAAGATGGCCCTGAGGGAAATTATTTTCCTCAAGGCCTCCTGTGTGGGGCTCATGTAAAAAAAAATATATCCCGCAGTCCATATAAAACAATGGTGTATCATGCACACAAAACGCGTCTCATACAAAATAAAGTAATGAAAGTACCTGTGTTTCAAAACAAATATGGTCAAAGAACCCTTGAGTATTCAGTGGCGTAGCGAGGGGGGGGGGTCCGCCCCGGGTGCCACCCGATAGGGGGGTGACACTTGACCGTGGAAAAAAAATTACGAAGGATATTGACACCAAAGTATTGTACACATAAACGCGGTCTGTTATTTATATTTTCATAGATCTATGGCTCCCCGTGGAGTGCCCCGAATTTTGTGTCGCTCGGTCTTTTTATAGGTGAACGAAGCCTATATTTGTGGAGAAATTTTTATCCCTTATCCCTGAAATTCTCTAGGCACCCCCGCTCCATTCATCTTTCTGTCATAGATCTCATCCCCACACACTTACAATACATTTGTTATTTTTGTTTAACAACCAAAATATTCACTAGAAATAATTTATAATAATAATAATAATAAATTTGGACAACTTATATAGCGCTGTTTTTGCGAAAAATCGCCTCAAGAGCGCTGTGCAAATTAGCATGGATTTTACATAAGAATTTACTTAACTTAGGAGGCTCGATAACAACTCGTCCTGCAGCTATCAAGCGCATGGATTATTTGAATTCTATCCCCCCGATAAATTAAATAAAATATCTTTTTATACACGTATTTCAATTTACTTAACTATGTAGGGGGCTAGATAACCACTCGTCTTGCAGCTATCAAGCGCAAGGATTGTTGGAATTGTAGCCCCACAATAAATCAAATAAAATATCTTTTTATACGAACATATTTTAATTTACTTAACTGTGTAGGAGGCTAGATAACAACTCGTCTTGCAGCTATCAAGCGCGTGGATTATTGGAATTCTTGCCCGCAATAATACATTTACCTTATGTATTTAGTAATCTACTTAACATCCTAAGTCTAGCTTAATCTAACTTAATCTACTTAATCTAACCTAACCTAACTTAATCTTACTCACACATACTCAAAACCTATATTTAATAAATCTGCAGTCCATAACAACAATTGCAAAGAAACCATAAAAATAACGTGTAATCAACGCTAACGAAAATATACTCGTAATACACTGTAATAATTGTCACCGTGAACTGTTTATTATTATTGATTGTTGTTTTAAACACTATCTATTAGGTATTTTAATTTGTCATTTATCACTTCATACGTACGGCACTGGTAGAAACCGAAGGGCGCGGGATCAGTCCGATGCCTTCCTAGTAATGGCAGAACAACGTTTGTCGGGTCAGCTAGTTTATATATATAATTTTTTTTTTCATATTCCACTGGTTTTCACCATAAAAATGCTAATTCTGAATTATTTTCAACATTTACATATCACAATGTTCGTAGGTATGTTAAATGTTGTTATATGTGTATGTTGTTGTTACACTAATGCATTTATGATTATTTAATTTGTTAATAATAAATAATAATAACGTATTATTTATATAGCGCAGTTTTGTGATATTTCACTTCAAGTGCGCTTAATTATAATAATCTTAAAATTAATCCTATAGTGTTCCTTACGAGTCCTTACAAAATACAAAATTGATTAATTTATGTGAAACAAAGAATATACAGTACATACAAAGCAATTCCTAAAGAACAATATTAACAAAAAGAATTCATTAAAACTAAATTATAATAAAGAATAATAATGTTGTTGTAACTAATCTGTGGAACTAATCTGCTGTTGACAAGCTATAATGTGCAGCTTAGCGGGTAATAAATTCCAATTGTATGCAAATTTTATACAATATTAAAAAAAATTTAAAAAAAATTATGGTGATGTGACCAAATGAAGCAATTATATTCTAATTGGCTACGAACTAACGAGACAACTAAAATTTTCATGACAGGAAGTGAATTAAAGTGTTTAATGGGTATCAGTAAAAATCCTAACGATTTCATACTATTATTTGTAATGTGATTTATATGGTGTCCAAATTCTAGTTTTTCAACCAATATAACTTTTATTTTAGTTAACTTCTCTAGTTGTATACGGTCTATCGCTTAATTGAACAGTATTGAAGAATTTTTTTGACAAAAAGTTACTGATATATGTTTTTAATAAATTTAAAAGGATAAAATATGAAAGATAATAATTTATTCAACTATAATATAATAAGGTAATAAGGTAAAAAAAAATTTACCAACTCCTAAACATTTCCCATAATATATCCTACCAATAAACCTGAAATTGAATTGAGCATATCATCATCCCCCGAGGCGCGGAAATCGCTGCATCGTCTTACTGAACCAAGTGGAACAAATTTCTAAGGAATTTCCAGACCCAGAATGCAAAGATTATTGGCACAGATACCCTAAAGGCTGGCGCCACGTTTTGTATCTACTAAAGCACTTCGATCAACGTCTTTTCATGAAAATTACTGGGCTATATGGAGTGTTAAAGTACGTTAAAGACTTTCATGAATATTTATAAACATTATTGTATAAAATTGTACAAATTGTGTGTACAATTGTATGTACATGTACAAATTCAAACACGAAATCAAGAATTGGATTGCAAGTTTAGAACGTCCCACTATTGCAAACATCTCTAAAATAAATGGCAATTAGATAGGAATATCAATTTACAAAATAAATTAAACCCAAGTAAAATAATATTCTTTTCTAAAATATTAAAATTTAAATTGGATAGTTCCGAAATCCTGATATTCTTGTTGGTATGTGTAGGTTTATAAATCCCTTATAAACCAACACATACCAACAAGAATATCACGATGCACTACTCTTTTTTACTGCAGTATACATAAGCGCAACTATTTTGCTCATTCCCCGATACAGCGGTTTCGCACTATGGGAAACCAATACTAGGGTGTTAATAACAATCAGCCTTACTAAAAAAAACACAGCACGCCAGATAACCCGCGTTGTTGCAGCAACATGAATAAAACAAAAATACACTAAAACAGGAAATATTACTAATAAGGTTTGATCTTAAAATGTATTTTAAATCCGGCAACAATGCATATTTAAGTACTAAATTATTTGTTTTCCTTCATAACCGCTAGGTGGCGGCGCGCGGCGACTGCGCATTCGTTGTTCGCGCTTGTAAACGACGCTGGAAGCGCGAAATGATTTCTGTGTGTGCGAAATGATTTTTGTGTGTACAATATTACTTATGTGATGGTTAATTTCTATTAATATGAATAATTTACTCTTATATTTATATCATTGATATATTTACCGTGTTTTTTGTGGTTTTTCATAAGTTTTAGTCAAGTTATAAACCAATAATTGTACTTTGAAAATTGAAGTGTCAAAAACTATTTTATATGTTACATGATAATTCAAATTTACATTTTTAAGAGATTTTATTTTACGATAATTTTATGAAAGTGGTGTTTTTTTTAAAATAATAATATCTAATACATGTGTTCCTAAATGCATTAAAGAAATTAATGTCTTTAGAGATGCAAGAAATCTGATATAAAATTTTTAGGTTAGTTTTTTAGCAATAAAAAAAACTTTTAAATTTTTTATTATTTTTTTATTGTATGCACGAGGAAAAAGTGAGGTGATAGTTTCCTTCCAAATTTATTACATAAAAAGACTGTGTTTTTGAAATTTTGTTTTTTTTTTTAATTTCTCTACATTTAAAAAAAAAAATTGGTAAAAATTTTTTTTCCATTTATTTCCGAGTTTGAATCTTAAAATATGTCAGTTTTTGAAAACTAAACTGTATTTCAAATATATAAATCTAAAAGGTAATTTTATCTAGTTTTCATAAATGGTATTTGTTTTTACGACACCTTCAGAAATAAGAAATATATAGAACATTCAAAATACTTTGGAAAAATTTCAAATTTCGTTCGTACATCAATCGTTAAAACAGAGATAAACTACCCTCTCAGGCCGTGTAAACCACATGTATTTCTTTCAATGAACAAATTTTTAATTAGTAATGTTTTCACATCCGCGGCCGTTTGTCAATTGAATAAAATTTTCACTGGGTTTTTTAGTAAGGCTGAAATGTTTAATGTTGTAATTTTGTAAACCTATCTTGCAATGGTTGCTTCTTGATAAGGGTGTTTGGGTGGTTTGGTATATTTATGAGCGTGTTTCTAAAAGGTATGTTGTATGATTTGATGTGTAAGATTCTAATATTAAAATGTGCAAGCTCAGTGTAAAGGTAGGCATGATATCGACAACCATATTGAATCTGAAAAGAAACACATATTTTAGGAATGTTATTTAATCATTTCATAATATAAAATAAATAAAATTAGATATGATTGATTATGACTCTATAATTATCTTAATTAAATAACTCCTCTATCTAATATAATTTTGTACACATCCTTAGTACGTAGTCAAGTCGAATATAACTCCTCGATCTGGTCCCCCCATCTAAAAATATATTCAGATTCAATCGAAAAAATTCAACATAAATTTCTAAGACATATTAATTTTAAACACGGTATTCCAATTGAAAACGTAAACTACAATAACTTGATAAAATAATTAAATTTATTAAGACTCTCAGATCGAAGAATTATATCCGACTTAATATTTATGTTCAAAATTGTAAATGGTAGCATAGACAGTCCTGATTTAACTAAGCTCATTGAATTTCATATTCTCACGAGAAACACTCGATCTAAAATCCTGTTTAAATGTAACAATAATAAGACTGAGTATTCGAAACACTCCCTTTTACCTATGTTACATGATGTTACTAATTGATATGCAGATGTGGCAGATCTATTTAACTGCACGGAAGGTAGGTACAAGAGGGCTATGCTATCAAACCTTTTCAGTCAATATTAAATCTATTTGTACTATAGATTTTGTACGTAATTGTCTCTCTGGTGTCATTTCTAATTCAAATGCCACAATCATATGTTAAACTTTTTTTTTATTATTATTATTTTTCATATTGTGACATGTAATCAGTTCTTATGGTAAATGTATACCGTTGAAATTAAATAAATAAATAACTCGAGACGTGGTGACTGCAATTAAGAAACCAGTCAAGTTATTTTTATCACATGTTTAAATAAAATTAAGATGCTGTTGTGGATGATTTAAATTATGTTACGGGCACCAGTCGATTTCGATAAAATAATAATTGCTAAATAATCGACAAGTAGTATTAGTTATTAAGTTAACCAATGGGTAATGAAATAGAAAATATAGGTTACTCGTTGAGTTGATGCCATGTCGTGTGCCGTCAATCTTCGCTCCTGTTGACAGATGTAGTTCCTTCCTAAGACGAGCTACCAAAATGTAACAAGCGGCTAGAAGTTTCTCCGAACCGCGTAGGAACCATGATTATCTTCTTTCCTTAATTCGGGTAGGAACTATTAATATTCTGAAGCAGGCAGCTAATTGCTGCAATCTTATCACCGTACTTTTAATTTTTAGTTGCTTGTATTTTAATTTAATGTACGTATTTGTTTTTCTATCATAAATTTATTTATATTATTTGGTTCTCGTGTTCCGATTAGTTCCCGTGTTAAAGTTGTACTGCCTTTATTTATTTATGTAAAAGCCTTCTGGGCGAAAAATAAATAATAAATCCAGTCAAACCTTTATTGCACGATTTTATTTTAATATGTATTTTACTTCATATTTTTCCTACATTAATATCACACTCTTTATGTGATTAACCCACACTTCCAATTACCTTTTTTTAAAGTAAAACTTCTTTACGGACGCTCGACTTGGGGGGGTAAGCTGATGAATGCGTTACGAAAAGTGGTGATTTTTCGTAACGCGTACCCCCCGGTAAGCTGATGAATGCGTTACGGTAACGTAACGCGTTAATGAACGGTCGGGTCTTTACGCACCCTTGACTTGGGGAGTGATAAGGTTAAGGATGGTCGTAGGTCACCCCAATGTCATAGGTCACCCCAAGGTCATAGGTCACCCCATGGTCGTAGGTCTCCCTAAGATCGTAGGTCACCCCAAGGTCGTAGGTCACCCCAAGGTCATAGGTCACCCCAATGTCATATGTCACCCCTAGGTCATAGGTCACCCCGTTTGCTACGGTTGGTAACTTAGCAGGGATACCTGGGTTCATTGGGCGAGGTTTGTCTTGTAGTTTTACTTCAGTCGTGTGATCTAAATCAAGAATAAGTATTGAAATTAAAATGTTTTTATCCTTCATATATATATATATATATAGATTTTTTTTTATTAAGGAGAAAATACAGATACAGATGTCAATTGACAAGAATATACAAAACAATTAATAGAGAATTCACCTGCATCCAAACTATTTCTCACGAATTAACATTAACAGCAGATAAAAACATATACAAATGTTTTTACTTTTAAATACGGAAAAGACGTATGTATATACATAAGAATATTATTTTAAATAGAGAGATGAAAAAAAAATAAAAAATAAAATGTGCGCAATATCCTTATAAAAGTTTACAAATTGTTTTTGGAATTTTGATGGTAAGACCAAAAATATATACATAAAAAAATAATGTCATACATAAATTTAAAAAAAAAAGGTAGTTAAAATTATAAACCAAGTAATGTCTAAGTTATTGTACTTTGTAGGAAAACAGCCTTCAATTTTCTACTAAAAGTACTGCGTGTATCAAAAAATAAGTCGGAATCCTTGAGGTTTTGATTTTGATTAAACGATTCGCACATTCTTCTGATTGGATCCCTGACACCAGCATTTGTACGCGTCCGGCTAATGTGAAATAAGTCATTAAGCCTTGTTACTCTGGGTGGTATTTTGAAGTTTATTAGTTTCAGTAGGTCAGGACAGTCAATAATGTTGTTGCAGATTTTATATAGAGCCATGAGGTCAAGGAATGTTCGGCGGTTAGTTAGAGTGGAGACGTATAATTCGAGAGCATATTTATGTACCCCCGTTTAGGTGCGCTCATTATGCAATTGAGGTATTGCAGAAATTTCTTTTGAATACTTTCAATGTTGTCTTTATAGACACCGTAAAGTGGTGTCCATATGGAGGTGCAGTATTCAAGTTGAGAACGGACCAGCATGTAGTAAAGTAGAAGATATGTTTCCGGTTTTCGAAATTCGCGGCTGTTTCTGATGACAAATCCTAGCATGTAGTAAGCTTTATTCACAATATTCTCAATGTGCGCATCGAAATGGAGTTTAGAATTAAAAAGTACCCCTAGATATTTTATACAGTAAACGCGCTCGAGTAAATAGTTACCAATACAATAATTGTGTATAATAGCGTTGTGATTTTTAGTGAAGCTTATTTGTTTACATTTGTTGTAACTTAAAATAAATTTTATAAAATAAATTTTGTTTTCAGTACAAAATGCTTCGAACCTTAGTAAGGTTTGTACGCTCTTCTATATACCTCGACGTCTGTCTCGACAGATGCGTATTTTAGTGAGACAGGCATCGAAAAATCACAAGTATTTAAACTTTATATAGAGAAAATGAGTAAATAAAAAAAATTTGAGTGTGCAATTGACACGCGGTAGAAGTGAAACGATTGTTTTATAATAAAAAAAACTCACACATTAAAAAATGTATTTACATGTAGACAGGAAATGACTTCTGGATGCGCAACCTCTGTTTTACCATCCCATAGACTGTCGGTACTTAGGAACACTCTTAGCAAAGGCTCGAACCTTTTAAGAAGGTTAATAAACGTAGAGGGTAGCAATTATACAATAATAATTTATAAATCGTTGAATTGATTAAAGAAGATTGTAACTCACCAGAAATCCAGGTGCCGTTGAACCTCAGTGGCAAGAGGTCCCCGGCCAGCAGGTCCTGCAGACGGAGGCGCCGCCCCCTGACGCGGGGCCCTTCTTCTGGCGGGGTGAGGAGCACCACGGAGGTGACAATCAGCGCTAGGACCGTCACTATCACCAGCAACGCGATCAGGATACCTCGCCAGTTGCGCTGGTTGGGGTTGGCCGACACCAGCTCCTAAAATACAAAATCCATCAATTAGTTTTCAAAGGTGTCAAGGGACTCTACAAAGAAATGTTGTTTAGTTCATTAGTGAGAAGTACACTGGAGTGTGCTTCCATCATATGGAATCCTAAATAAAATAGATTTATGTTGTGTAATTTTTGAAATATTTACGCAACAAATACAAGAAATCTGCTAAAAATAATATGTTATCTTTACCAAAAAGACGTTTATTGAAAGATTTATTGTGTTAGAATAATCTGCTAAATATTAAAATAGGTCCAGAATCGCTATTCCTTATTGCTTTAAACGTTGTAAACAAGGCTTACCAAACAGTTAATGCTTTTTCGTAAATAACTCACCAATTAAACCTAAAAAAAAATACTGTACGGGTTTTTTGTATTATATTTTAACAATCATCAATTTTCAAAGTTAATATTCTAGTTCAACGAAAATCCTAATCAAGTTCTATTATACGATGTGGAACAACCGGCCCATGATACAATAGTAATAGAACTTAAACAGAACTTGCATTTTAACCGTGAATTTGGCGAATTGTTCAAATTCTGTGAAACAAACAGTCCTTCGAAATTTCTCACGATTCTTTACTAACACACAAAACTAATTTATTGATTTTACTTAGGAAGAGTTATTTAAAAAAAATTAACAATGCATTAAACTTTGAAGTTAATTTAGAAAAATGTGAAGGTTCTATTCATGTTGTGTGATTATTTCAGTTTTATGAAGCACTTGGCATGTAATGACATAATAACAGAACTCGAATAGAACTTACACAGAGCTTGAAAATTTACTTCAAAATTTGATAAATCGTAAACTTTTTTAAGTAAGCACGGTTGTTATTTGAAACTTGATGAAACGAAAAATAGCTACGCTAAAAATAGACAAATACATTTATCTATAGGATAGTATAATCGGTCTCCTCTTTTTGGGGTGCTTCGTAGCCTCCTCACTCTTGTCTACTTTAGTTTTCCGAAGTTTCACTTGCGTGTGAATTGCACACTCTGATTTTTTTACATTGCAAATTATATAAACAATTATTGATCAAATTTTATATAATTTCCAATTTGGGAGGCGGGAATGGGTACCGCCGCCCTGGGAACCTTTATTGGATAACCAACATCTCTGCCATAGGTCACGTTGCATTCGCTACGTTTGGTGATTTAGCAGGGGTGCCCGGGTTCGTGGGGCGAGGTTTGTCTAGGTCTTGGAGGCGGATGACCAGGACACACTGAACCCCAGATTCCTACCCACCCCTTAAACCCTTTTCCTTTCCAGAACTCTCCTCTCCTTCCTTTCCTTAAAAAACCCTCCACACAGCATCCCAAAAGATGACATAGGCCCTGGGGGGAATTTTTTTTCCTCAGGGCCTCCTGTGTTGAGCTCATGTAAAAAAAAAAAAAAAAAACATTGATTTTTATGAGCACCATACTGGGCATATCTTCTCGTTGTTCCAGTCGATTTACTATTATTAGTACTTCCACAATTCTACACGTATTTTACTAATGACTATTGTATGATTAAACTCCTCGTCACTCTTGCTATTACGTAAGACAAGACACGAGAAACACATTAGCAATAATTAATGTTCCGAAGCCTTATTTCATAGCTCCAGTCTTCCGCGACAACACACGCATTAAGTTTAACGGCGGAGAACATAGATGGCACCCTGTGTCAAACACGACTTCTGACATTGGCATTAAATACAATGGATATATTATTATTATTCTACGCCAATAATAATAATAGAAATGACGAGAATGCCAACATTCAACTAACTAACTAACTAACCAGGAATTATTAGATTCCTGGTCAAATAAAATTATTCATGCAAAACACTTCAATTATCTCAACCAAACGTATGTTGACAAACTTTCGTCAAACAAGTGGTTGAGTATTGGAGAGTTGAGCGCAGAAATAGAAGGATTTATGCTTGCCATTCAAGATAGAGTCATTAATACTAAAAATTATAGGAAGCATATAATCAAAGATATAAATCAAATTGATGATTTATTTAGAAATGTTTGGCTTTTCCGGAAACTATAGAACATATTATATCGGGATGTTCTATATTAGCGCCGTCCGAGTATACATTAAGGCACAATCAGGTTTTAAAAATAATCTACCAAAGTTTGGTAATTAAACATAACTTGATTGACTGCCGTAATATAGTACCATATTATGAATATGAACCAAAATCATTTTTAGAAAATGAATTTTATAAAATATATTATGATAAAACTATACTAACAGACAGAACAATTAGTCATAATAGACCTGATATAGTTTTACATGACAAAATTTAAAAAAAAAACTTATATCATTGATGTAGCTATTTCAAATTCCTGTAATATTCAAAAAACTGTTTCTGAAAAAATTAGAAAATACACAGATTTAGGCAATGAGATTAAAAGAATTTGGCATTCTCGGACTATAAAAATATTACCATTTGTTATTTCGGCTACTGGCATTATACCTAGGTCTCTGATTCAAAATTTAATCGTATTAGATTTGTCAAAGAATTTATATATAAAAATGCAAAAATCGGTAATTTTAAATACATGTAGGATTACAAAAGATTTTTTAAATATTTATATTGAGGGATCAGTAGGATTTATAGGTTCAATTAGGAATTCCACAAAGCCGAACCCTCTGATATGAAAATATCTGGAGTCAGTGAATTATTTTCCCATCTGGTCTCTGGTAGGTTGACATGTTGTTCTTGTATTGTTTTGTAATTATAATACTTATATAGTGCAATTGCATAACGTGAATTGACCAGATGATCATTTGGGAAGTGTGTGAAATGGTTTAGTTTTTCCTGTGGGGAAAATTAAACCCGGACATTTAAATCTGGTGCGTAAAATTTGTAATTATGTAAAACAATTGTTTTGTGCATTGGTAGTTTTACTAAATTTATTAAAGTACGCTTTTGTCTTTTATTTTAATGTGATGTTGTACAGCACAAGAGTTTAAACTGCTCTGATACAAAGGAATGTTGGCATTCATTTGGGATATTTTCGATGCTTTAACCGATATTGTATTCTTCACAAATTAACATGGTACGAACAAGTTGAATAAAAATAATTTTTAATTAAATGAAGACAATATAAGCGAAACTCAATCGAAAATCTGGAAACAGAAAAATCAGACACCTCTGGGACTCGAACCCAGGACCTCTTGCTTTCCGGGCAAACGCGCTAACCACTGCGCCACGGTGTCGATATCAAATTAAATATTAATCTTGCACTCATACGTAAAGATAGTAGGCAATAATGTATGCATTAAGAAAATGAAGATAATGTGGTTGGGTGGTTCTTAGTCGAAGTATGATAAAGTAAAAAATGACAGAATTTGATATCGACACCGTGGCGCAGTGGTTAGCCCGTTTGCTCGGAAAGCAAGTGTCAATATCTTATTCTGATTTTTCTGTTTCCAGATTTTTGATAGAGTTTCGCTCATATTGTCTTCATTTAATTAAATATTATAATTTGAGGTTATACTCACAAAGTTAAAATAAAATAAAAATAACTTATAATATAACTCGCAGACCCGGTCACACGTTTCTGAGGCTAACGAATCACAACGCCATCTACTGGATGGTTATCCAATCTAGATAACCAAGTGTTGTATCGATAAATTAACCCACACCGCCATCTGTTGGTGACCTTGGCTCTCCTTCGCCTTGCCTCCGGCTACTCGACGCTGAATTCCTTAGGGTCGTCGGGTATTTCCCCCCAATCTCCCATTTACTTTTCTTTGAGGCATCACCAAGGAACCGGCTAAGGGGCGCGGAAGCTGAGTGTGGTTCACGACTAGACCGAACGTCACGCGCATTCTCGCTGGGACTACCAATCGATTGTAGAGGACTCTCAACCGTTTGCCATACCCTTATTACTTATCTACTGTGTCTTCCTCCCAAACAGGTGCTTGTAGGATACGCTGGATACAATCACCCAGCGCTTACCACCTCGTGGACTTTCACCAACCTGTCCCATTGTCTTGTCTATATTTTGTCATACTAACACATATTGTATCTGTATTTCCCGCTAAGCACTTGCATACTGCTTGCTAACAACGTATGCAGGGAAATTGGAGGTCTAGTTTCGTTATCAAATGTAGAGTCGTTTTTATCAAAAAAATTAGAGTCCTTGCAGGGGTAACCATCTGTTACCTATACCAGGGCGGGTAAGTGGTGGGTCTTCCAATGTTAGAAACTATTGGAACGTACAAAGCATTGTCCCAGCGGCCGAGAATTCAAATTTCGTCGAAAGATGTTCTTACGATCGTACAGGGCGGTTCCAATGAGAGAAATTAATTATTCTCCGTACCAGCTTTTGTAAATAATAACTCAATATCGATTTTATTTCATTCAAAATTTGTGAAATGCTGAAAGGCGTGATGATAAATAGACAAACAACCGAAGTATTTTTGTCACAAAACACGTGCGCGGATCTTTTTTTAATGATTTTATTTAAACTAAAATTTAAATTCTGAAAAGTAGCTTTCCCAGATAACTTATTGATTTATTTTACTGCACCGTTATATGATTTTGAAATGTGTGTTGTATAATACTAAATTTTGTTTGAAAATTTAACAAATCTGCCAACGACTTACGGTAAAACCTAATTGTACCTACTAAAAATAAAGATATTATCTCAAAATTTAAAACACAGCTTTACTATTTTCGTTATTTGTTTTGGGGTGTTATGCCGTGTTGCGCTACCTCCTTCTTTAGCCAACGTTTCGGACATCGTTGCAGTGTCCACCATCAGGGCAGATCCAGCTGATCACTTATCTACCGGATCTGCCCTGATGATGGACACTGCAACTATGTCCGAAACGTTGGCTAAAGAAGGAGGTAGCGCAACACGGCATAACACCCCAAAACAAATAACGAAAATGCTTTTGGCCGTGAAAATCTTAAAACTTATATAGCTTTACTAGATAAAATAATAGTCTTTCGAAATCAATTTATAATTTTAGTGGAAAAGAGTTAATACGTCTAAAATTTGATTTAAAAATGACATATTTCCGGTTTTGTCTGGTTATTACCTGTCAATGAAAATTTGATTCGCAATAATAAATTTTGAGGTCAATAATTAAGATACATATTTTTTTTTACATGAGGTCCACTCAGGAGGCCCTGAGGAAAATAATTTCCCTCAGGGCATATGTCATGGGATGCTGTGTGGAGGGTTTTTCGAGGAAAGGAAGGAGAGGAGAGTTCTGGGAAGGAAAAGGGTTTAAGGGGCGGGTAGGAATCTGGGGTTCAGTGTGTCCTGGTCATCCGCCTCCAAGACCTAGACAAACCTCACCCCATGAACCCGGGCACCCCTGCTATATCACCAAACGTAGCGAACCATTTTGGGTGATCTATGGCAGAGGTGTTGGTTATCCAATAAAGGTTCCCGGGGGGGGCGGTACCCATTCCCGCCTCCCAAATTAAAAACTATCCTATCTTTTAAGTTAGACCAAATTACACGCAGTAAGTCAAATTTCTTGAAAATCAAGCTAATCATAAGTTTCGGAGTGTATCTCGAACAAACATCGTGACGCGAGATCTTGATATATATATATATATTAGTTCCATACACAAGGGCCTAAAGAAGCATTTTTCTTCAGGAGATAATAATTTAATTCCCTTAGCTTATATAAAATAAGGGGATGCTGTGTGGATGGCCTTTTTGGGAAAGAAAGTAGAGGAAATTCTGTTAAGGAAAAAAATAGTGGTGGTTAGGAATCTGGGGGTTACAGTGACAGACAAGCCTGCCGGAGATATCAAAAGTTCTCTCAACCAGATTCTCCCGATTCGGCCAGTCAAGTAGAGTTGATGGGCAGACGCATCCACCGCCAACACCAGGACAAACCTCATCCCATGAACGCGGGCACCCCAGTAACCAAACTTAGCAAACCACTTGGGGTGACCTACGGCAGAGGTGTTGTTTATCCAATAAATTGTTCCCGGGGCGTCCATCATCAGGGCACATGATGCACACTGCAACGATGTCCGAAATGTTGGCTAAAGAAGGAGGTGGCGCAACACGGCAAAACACCCCAAAAACAAATAACGAAAATACTTTTGACCGTGAAAATTTAAAAACGTATCTGTATTCAATTTAATTTAAAATAATGTAAAATAAAATACACAGCTTAGGTAACCAACTTGCAGAAGTAGGAGAAATTTTTAATGACACCGAAAGAACTTACAAAAAAGCATTTCACATATTTTTTTAAAAATATTATCAGTTTACATATTGTTTACTATCTACAGTCTGATTGTTAATTTAAATCACGTTAGTGTGCTTATACTGTATAATTATTTTTTCATTCATTTTTATGTTTAAAAACGTTTTGTTGTATATTTAAAGGTATTTTTAACATAAATAAAAATATAAAAATGTGACGCTGTTAAAATTCGAAAATCCGACCTTTTAACAGGGTCACTTTTACTACTATAAAGGTCTAATCTAATATATTTTGTTCCAATGCCAAACTCGGGAAATGTCATAACGTGAATAATAATGGGACAGCCATCAAAATTGCATAAAGTTTCCGAAATTACGAACATTATTGTCAAGACTTATAATGCCTAGTCGTCAAAACGACTAAAATATTCATGATGAATAGGTACCACTGTGTAAATAAAGCGATAGAAACGTGCTGTGGGCGTGTCCGTTTGCCCGAAGTAAGTTCAAGTTTACCTCACTTCTGGTGAAATTGATCAAAGTTTTTTTTAATCCTTTCTTGATATTTATTTATTTATTACACGCCCTAATGGGCTTTACATTCTAGTTTATAAGTTGAGTTTCCCATTTATTTTAAATTCTTGATAATTAAAACAATAAAGAAAATATAATACAATGAAAAAAAAAATGTAAACAATAAAAGCATATGTATAATAAAATAAAACACATGTTATATACAGGGTGTTAAGGGACGTACTTGACTTACTTTAACCAGTGATTCCTGACATTATTTGGAGTAAAAAATGTAAATGAAATTTTGGTCTCCGGTGACTTTTTTTGACGACTTTTTTCTTTTTTTTTCAAATTTTTTTTCTTCAAAATCAAACAAAAAAAAAATTCTTCCGCACATCGTCACTGGTCACTCAGCCGGGTGTCTGACGAACCCCTTACCCCGCCTCCAACTGTTCAACAACTACCATTTTTTTATGTTTTTGTAGAAAAAAAAAAAAAAACATCAAAAATGTCACCGGAGACCAAAATTTCATTTACATTTTTTACTCCAAATAATGTCAGGAATCACTGGTTAAAGTAAGTCAAGTACGTCCCTTAACACTGTATAAAATAATTGTAGATTATATTCGTAGTCCTCCTCATGATAGTATAATGAATGACTCATAGTATATGAGTCATTCATTGCCTGTCGCGGTTTCTCTGTCCCACTAGCTGTCACTGAAACCGAGGAACCGCTATTTTTGGAACCAGTTTGGAGAGATGATTATTATTGTAACTGGCAGTTGAGAATAATAATACCACGTTGTGATTTCTATCACGCGTCTGTATATTATATATTACGTCATTGCCTGTCGCGGTTACTTTGTCCCGGTGACTAGCTGTCATTGGATTCGAGGAACCGGCTATTTTTGTAAACAGTTCCTATCGGATTTATAAAAAGGTCACCAACACTAAACACTTACACTGGGCGAAGCCAAACCAAAAGCCCCCTGAAGGGCCTAGCAGCCAAAACCTACGGAGCGAGTTTTTAACTACTAACATTATAGTATTATTAGATTTATCGGTTTGCATATTACCTATATGATTGTGTTCCATTTATTAGGCATATTAGACAAAAAATAAATCAAAAGTTTAACCCTTGCATCATATTTATTCCTTTAATAAAATAAAAATACAATTCCATAAATTAATATTTTCATACAAAAATTAAAAATAACTTCATTAGCGCCATCTATGAAATTGATCCCTCAATATACAACAATAAAACATGGTTTTCGGTAAACGCCGCTAGGTGTATTCTTTATTTCCTCGGTTCTACAAGTCTAGTATGTAACGTCTTTGGTTTCCACGGCCAAATAAGAATTTAGTCAACACCGATCAATACCTCTTTGAAAATCCAAAGCCATGAAACAAATCCATTACCTAACCTAACATAACCTATTTAACCATTTTTTTAATCACTTTTCAAAAGAGAATTTGAGTTGATTTCATTCTGAGTTGCCGGCTCACCATTTCTTCCTGTAAGTGCCTCTTACCAGTGACTATTAATTTTAACTCCTCACACTAAAAACATAAATGTTATAAATAATGAATAGAGTGGAGAATTAATGAAAATAACCTCAAAGACGCTTTTGTAGTAATATAATAAATGGCCTAATCGTATTGTATTTTATGCTACTGCATGTTTTGGTATTTGAAACGTTTTAACGGCACTTTAATCACTCGGCTCGTTGGTCTAGGGGTATGATTTCCGCTTAGGGTGCGGGAGGTCCCGGGTTCAAATCCCGGACGAGCCCGAAAGTTTTTTGCTTTTTAATTTTATTTTTTCATTGTTAATTTATTGTTATACATTATTTATGTAATCATAATGTTTTGATTTGGGCAATGCAATTTTATTTTATTTTAGATAACATTATGAAATTGATTGGAAGATCGAAGAGAAAAAAATGAGGACAATTATATATAAACATTTTTATTATGTACCCCACCATAAATATATTTGTTTGCATTGGCTTGGCAACACGCCATAGGCAACGTTGATTGACGTATTATTTATAAGATGTTTTTATTTTGTCGTTTTTACTGGATGCGATAAATGTAAGTAAGTCTAAAGTCATGGTTTTTTGAAAGAGAGAGTACGAAAACAGTGTGCAATAGTGTGCAATATAATCGTGAATGATGAATACTTGGAGCAGGTTGATGAGTTTGTGTATTTGGGAGGAATGTTTACGAGAAATGGGAAGGCGGATAGAGATATTGAAAGAAGAATAAATGCAGGTAACTCCAATGTAGGGCTGAAAGCCGTTGGCGCTAACAAAAACTGACAAAAGGAGCGAAGCTAGAAGTCCACAATGGAGTGCTGGTACTTACTCTGATGTATAGCGGTGAGGCATGGAACTGCAGAAGAAGGATCATGGTAGACTGAATGCTGTTAAAATGAGATCCCTGAGGCATTCGTGATAAAATTGATCATGTGAGAAATGTGGAACTCTCAGATGGTTAGGGCATGTCAAAAGTCAGAATTATTACAAGCAATAATTGTCAGCCTGAGACACTCATTAACATTGAAAAATCCTCCGAGAAAAGTTACTTGCCGCCAACGGGACTTGAACCCGTGTCCTTACGTTTAGACAAGATTTTTGTGCTATGCATAAAAATCTTGTCTAAACGTTAGTTTATAAATTAAAAAATAATAATTAATATTTAACAAGTTTAAGTATTTCCCCAATAAATGCAGACATAATTTGTCTCGACGCCACCTAGCGAGGGATTTAACACTAACAATGTCTTCCTCGCAAAAATAAAGTTGGTTGTTTTCAGGTGGAAAAAATATAACAAGCAGTAATTGTTGAATGAAACACTAGTATATATTGAATTATTTGGCGGGTATTTGATAAGCCGCCATAGCTCAGTGGTCAGAGCATTCGACCGGCAATCGGAAGGACACGGGTTCAAGTCCCGTTGGCGGCAAGTATCTTTTCTCGGAAGATTTTTCAATGTAAATGAGTGTCTCAGGCTGACAATTATTGCTTGTAATAATTGTTACCCTTTGTGCTATGCATAAAAATCTTGTCTAAACGTTAGTTTATAAATTAAAAAATAATAATTAATATTTAACAAGTTTAAGTATTTCCCCAATAAATGCAGACATAATTTGTCTCGACGCCACCTAGCGAGGGATTTAACACTAACAATGTCTTCCTCGCAAAAATAAAGTTGGTTGTTTTCAGGTGGAAAAAATATAACAAGCAGTAATTGTTGAATGAAACACTAGTATATATTGAATTATTTGGCGGGTATTTGATAAGCCGCCATAGCTCAGTGGTCAGAGCATTCGACCGGCAATCGGAAGGACACGGGTTCAAGTCCCGTTGGCGGCAAGTATCTTTTCTCGGAAGATTTTTCAATGTAAATGAGTGTCTCAGGCTGACAATTATTGCTTGTAATAATTGTTACCCTTTGTGCTATGCATAAAAATCTTGTCTAAACGTTAGTTTATAAATTAAAAAATAATAATTAATATTTAACAAGTTTAAGTATTTCCCCAATAAATGCAGACATAATTTGTCTCGACGCCACCTAGCGAGGGATTTAACACTAACAATGTCTTCCTCGCAAAAATAAAGTTGGTTGTTTTCAGGTGGAAAAAATATAACAAGCAGTAATTGTTGAATGAAACACTAGTATATATTGAATTATTTGGCGGGTATTTGATAAGCCGCCATAGCTCAGTGGTCAGAGCATTCAACCGGCAATCGGAAGGACACGGGTTCAAGTCCCGTTGGCGGCAAGTATCTTTTCTCGGAAGATTTTTCAATGTAAATGAGTGTCTCAGGCTGACAATTATTGCTTGTAATAATTGTTACCCTTTGTTCTATGCATAAAAATCTTGTCTAAACGTTAGTTTATAAATTAAAAAATAATAATTAAAAGTCAGAATAATAGATGAGTATGTATGAGACAATGTATGAAAGTGAATAAAGCAAAGAGTGTGTGCCAAGACCGAGTTGTTTGGCGGTCCGATTTCTCTTCATATCCCTGCGGAGACGGCTTGATGATGTTAGTTAGTTATTTTTACTGACTTTGCTGACAAGAAAGCCGTAGTTATATTTGTAATGTCTTATATTCACACTTTCTTATTTATAAACCATTTTTATGAATTTTGATTTTTATAAATTCTTCAACATGAAAATCATAAAAACTGTAATACTTTTTTTACTTGTCTACAGCGAGTGCCAGGAGAGAATGGAAGATCGGGGTATAGAAATAATATTATAAAATCATACCAACGCTCCACTGGCCCGGAAACAGTAACCGTAACATTTACATAAAACCTCTTCTGCTTTCTCGACTCCTGGTAGTAGTTAGGATAAAATGGAATTTATTTTTAGACAAATGTTGTCAGATTTAAAATGCAGAAGAAAAATTATCAGAATTTTTAAGCACAACTTTTTACGAAACGGAATTTTATGTTTTATGTCCCTCTCAATTAGAATACGGAATAGTTGGATGGGGTATCAAATAACATAAAACCACTAAAGATAACTTATTCGCCCATTTTTATTTTTTTTATTGTTGTCAAGTTTATTTTTTAGAATCCATTTTAATTTTTATTTCAATAATACTATTATTTAATTTATAATTTTTTTTTATTATAAACACGTTCTGCTATGTTATTATTATTACGCGTGACAGTTGTTTCGCCTTCTGAAGGCTATCAAACTGTGGTTGAAATCACTTACAAATTTGATATAGATACATCTACATTCTACATATATCAAATTTGCTTTTATTTTATTACCTATCCTTATTGATTTCCGAGCAAAATGACGGAAATTATTAATGGTTATTGTTATTACTCTTTTTAGAGTTTCCCCAATACCGCATTGTTTAAATTTAACTGAAAGTGGTCAATAGGTAAGTTATTTCCAAAAAACTCAGGGGTGTCTTTTTGAGCATAATTAAATATTATTAAATCGACAGTATTCTCACGGAGACTCTTGACCCAGATGTAGTGGTTAGGTGCAGAATTGAAGCAGCAAGAACTGCGTTCATTAAAATGAAATCCCTCTTCTGCAATGACAATATCAGCTTAAAACTAAGGCAGAGAATGCTAAAATGTTATGTGTGGTCGGTCTTGCTGTATGGATGTGAAACATGGACTTTGAAAGTAAATACCATGAACGCTTTTGAAATTTTGCTTCACCGGAGAATGTTCAAGGTCCCATGGATCGACATGATCACCAACACAGAAATTCTCAGGTGGGCTAGAGCAGATAGAGAAGTGCTTACATTAATAAAAATCAGGAAAATTTCATATCTGGGTCATACACTTCGAGGGGAGAAGTATCACTTACTCCATTTAATATTGAAAGGCAAGATTGAGAGTCGCCGAGGGCCTGGTAGGAGACAAATGTCTTGGCTGCGAAATATACGAGAGTGGACCGGCATTAGAAGTGTGGAGGAGCTATTCCGGGCAGCGCAAGACAGAGAGACATTTTCAAGAGTGATCGCCAACGTCGGGGGGACTTGATACGGCACACAAAGAAGAAGAAGAAATATGTTCTTTGATATTTGACATTGGTTTAAACAAAACATTTCTAAGAGTGGCGAGCGAATTATATTTTTTTGTCCATTTATCAAACTAGTTTTCGTATTATCAGAATTTTTTAAATTTTCAACTGCTCTAAAAGGTGAGTTTACAGCCTTTATTTTGTAAGTTTTTATAATTACAAATTAACTGTTTTTATAAATAAAATAATAAAAATAAAATAAATAATATTATTGAACATATTATAAAAGAAATAAAAAAAATTTAAAGTCCCCATAATGACGTAAACAACGGATATCTTTAATCAGTAATGATATTCCAAGTATGATACAAAATACTTTGCCAAAATATTCTGGTTGTTTACCGCAAAAAGATAAACAGGCAAACACTTCACACAATCATAAAACCAGAGTCAAGCAAAATATACCTGTGTGATACTTTTGGACCTTTGGACAAAGAAGCTCTGAACATTTTAGTACCTACTAATGACGTATTTTAATTTTGGGAAGCGGTTATAGGTACCGCCGCACCGGGAACCATTTATTGGATAACCAACACCTTTGCAATGAGTCACCCCAAATGATACGTTATGTTTGGTGACTTGGGGTGCCCGAGTCCATGAGGTGATGTTTTCTAGGTCTTGGAGAGAGAAAACACATATTGTCCCGCTCTCATGTGACAAATGTCAACTGTGTACAAATGTTGGGTGCGCGTTTGGCATGTTTCCCGACTGTGCCGAAGGAATCACTTACGCTAGTTCCTCGGAGCACCTTCCATTGAAATACCGGTAGAACAAGGTCAGCATTCCCACCTGATGCCTGTGCTCTCAAGATCCGTTTGTTAAGATGAAGCCATACTAAATAATGCAAAATCATACAAAATCACATGTTTTTGTTTTGTTTTGAAAATTTAATAGCTTAGAAGTATTATAGATGCTTCAATTAAATACTGTGTGTATAACATACCTTGGCCCTTAAAACTATCGGTCATTTTTTTTAATAAGTCTTTTAAAAAGCCTTTAAAAAAATAAAGTATACGGTCTATAAAAAACACTTTCAAGTCCAAACTCTCCTATTTATAAACCCTTTTTCGGATTTGATTTTATTGTATAATGTGGCAAATTTAGTTTCTTTAGAACTTCACAAAATAAAATAAAATATGCATTTTTCTCGTTGATATTTTTGACATCAATCAATACGGCCCGCACTCTACGAATTTGGATTCTTGAAGTGACCCTTACGGCATGGGCACAAGAACCATGCACTGGGCAACAACACCTATTTCGTATCAGTCACGCCTCAACCGGCGCGGGAGACCAATTTAGTTTCGTGAAATCAATTTTAAATTTCAGTTTTCTTACAATAAACAATGCGTAAAACAGGAATTAATATTTTTTACAGGCCTTTACGAAATAAACCCGTAAAAAAAAATCTCAAATACCTTTTCCAACCTTTCCAAAAGCTTTTTCTCAAGTATTTTTAAACTCTTCCCATAAAGGGCGTGAATTCCGATTTCGATTTTTTCCTGAACTAGTGGATCGCCTTAAGTTAGGAGACCGGACCTGATCCAAGCGGACCTCACGTTTCTGCACTACATAAGTCGAGGGTTTTTCAGGTATTGTGAGACTCCAGACCAGAGGTGTCTGCCAATTTAGCCAAGTTGATCATAATCATTGTTTATAATAATTGTTACCCTTTGTGCTATGCATAAAAATCTTGTGTTAAACATTAGTTTAACAATTAAAAATAATAATTAATATTTGACAAGTTTAAGTATTTCCCCAATAAATGAAAACATAATTTGTCTCGACGCCATCTAGCCAGGGATTTAACACTAACAGTGTCTCTCTCGCAAAAATAAAGTTGGTTGTTTTCAGGTGGAAAAAATATAATAAGCAGTAATTGTTGAATGAAACACTAGTATATATTGAATCATTTGGCGGGTATAAGATAAGCCGTCATAGCTTAATTGGGAGAGCAGCTGACCGGCAATCAGAAGGGCACGGGTTCAAGCCCCGTTGGCGTCATGTATCTTTTCTCGGAAGATTTTTCAATGTGGATGAGTGTTTCAGGCTGATAATTATTGCTTATAATAATTGTTACCCTTTGTGCTATGCATAAAAATCTTGTCTTAAACGTTAGTTTAACAATTAAACATAATAATCAAATTGATAATGCTATTTAATTTCACCAGAAGTAAGCACAAATGTGAGCTGACTTGGGCACACAATACAAACATTTTGTAAATCTTAAGGAAGGTAGCTACCTTATTTAGTGACGTCACACCGACCTTAGATGTGTCTCTGAAAACAAAACGGCGTTCCTTAGAGGAAAGGAAGGCTTCTTGAACCAAAGGATCGACTCTGAATACGGGTGACAGACGTTCACACAATGCAATTCCACTGGTTTTCTCTTCGGTGACTTAAAATGTAGAAAAGATATTCATCTCGAAGGAAATTATTTAATTTCCGGAATAAAAACTTTATTGCTTGACCACCGCGAGGAATAAAACTCCAAATTAAACTTTGGTAATTAATACTAAAAGTTTAAAAGTGAGCCGTTATGAAAGAACACGCCTTTCATCAAATAATTACACTGTAAAAATGTTCAGCGCTGTATATGGGGTGACAAAGACTTGATGCAAAAAATATATTTTTTTACTTCTTCTAATACAGCAAACTTATTTTGTGGCATCATTTTAATTCAAATTAATAAGTAATTCAAATTAATAAAATACTTAGTTTTTACCACTTTTATTGTTTACAAAAACTAACATGTTTCGTGAGCAACGCTCACTTTTTCAGGGTTTATATTGATACTTATTATAAATAATAGACATAGACATTATAGACAATGATGTCAATTGAAAAAGAATGGACATATATTTTATTATTTAAGTTTATTAGGGAACAAACAGTCATACTTTTTTTAATTTTTTTTTTTTTTACTGTGAATACCGCACAAGAATCTCAACTGCTCCCGTCTAGAGCCAGTAAAACTATGGCATCCCCAATTGGGGTATGTTGTGAGGCTGAAGGGAGTGGGGAGGGGAAGGAGGTGGGGAAGAGGAAGGTTGGGAAGTACCTGGCTATTCAGATCTGGTCACCAAACACGGCTAAAGCCATTTTCAAGCAACGTTTCAATTCTGAATGGTGGTCTTACACCCGGGCGGTACTAATAGTATCTTCCACTCTGGAACATGCCGCAAATATACTATATATTATTTTAAAATGAATTAATTGTGAAATAACACAAATTAATCAAATAAAATTTATTTGGGAATGCCGGGTTCGAACCCGCGACCTCCGGAATGGTTGCATTAACCAGCGAAGTTTCCGTATTAGATCAATATTATTAATAATAATAAATGGTTAATTTATGTAGCGCGGTTTTTGTGAAAAATCACCTGAAGAGCGCTGATATAAAATTAAACACAATATTAACGAGGAAGAAAAGAAAACATGAGATGAAGTGAAATTAAACTATGTGCCAATATAAAAATAATAGATACATCTTTACATCATAGGACAATGTTCAAAGATAAACAAGATTAAAAAAGAAAACAACATTTACATATTGAGAAAATAACACATAGCAGGGGTAAAGGGTTCGTAATTAACAATTTGTTTTAATTTTTTTCTTTTATATGTACATTTAGTAAATTGACTTGAGGATAAATGGAAAATATCTGCGCATGAAAATATATTATACTAGCAGACCTGGCCACACGTTGCTGTGGCTAACGAAACCTTTATAACCCGTTTGTCAGCTCGCTGCCCGCTGCCAGCTGCCGCTTGGCCAGATATATTATGTATTTCAACCAATTTACACAAAATCTTTACAAATTATATTAACCTAAAAACCTTCCTCACGAATCATTTTATCTATTGGTGAAAACCGTATGATAATCCGTTGCGTAGTTTAAAAGATCTAAGCGCACATACAGCGTGAGCGACTTCATTTTATACTATGTAATAAAATAATAAGGATGTCCTTCTCAGAAAAGAATGTTGTGTGTAGTTGGTTTTTGAGTGGTTGTTGAAGTCGCCGACTTGGAGAAACTCATAGTCACTGGCAAAGTGGAAGGTAGAAAAAGCAGAGGATGGTGCGGAACCGACTAAAGAAGATAAGAAGAAGTCCATTTTTACATCCAACGCACCAATAGCGCCTATATTACTATCCCATGATTTTTCACCGAGGTCTGCCCTCGTATATAGTGATACTTGACTGAATTTAACCAGTGATTTCTGGCATTATTTGGAGTAAAAAATGAAAATGAATTTTCGCTCCCTGGTGAGTTTTTGACATCTTTTTTTCTTCACCCAGCTTCTAACTGTCCAAAATCTAGTGATTTTTTAAAGTTTTTGATTGAAAAAAAAAACATCAAAAATGTTACCGGAAACCAAAATTTCATTTACATTTTTTACTTCAGCAGGTGTCAGAAATCACTGGTTAAAGTATGTCAAGAACGTTCCGTGACACCCTGTATAAATATTTGGGTACCATTCAATATCAGTACCAGACACACTGTATTTTTTTATCGTAGTACATGGAATTATATATTATTCTGGCAAAGAAATTTTGCAGAATCATAAATGAATGTTTTGCAGAATGTATTCTAAAACAGTGAGCTGGAGGAACGACAGTTGAGATGGTATGGACACATAAGACGGAGACCATCAGACCACACAGTGAGGCAGGCAATGTCTATGAAGCTTCATCAAAAGTCATCCAAAGGAAGACCGAAGAACTCCTGGATGACTCAATGCTCCAAAATACTTGAGAGAAACGGCCTGGATGAAGGCGATACTCAGAACAAAAGAAACTACAACCTGAGAACGAGAAGAGCCGACCCCAACAGCCTACCTAAGCAATGATAATAAGGCTTTAGGCCAAAGCGTTATTTCTTTGAAGGAAGGGTACATGGGTTCGCTGCTTTGATGCGCCACAGAATAGCCGGGGTGAGACAGCGCTACCAAAGATCGGAGAACACTCTCGTCCAGGCCGTTTCCCAGTGGCAGGGCGCGCCTCTTCACCAAACATGGAGAATTCATCTGAAGCCCCCGTAGTAGATATACGAGTACTAAATATGTGTATATATATTTCTTTTTAAATCTTTTTATATTATTTTATTTTTTCTTTTTCATATAGTGTGTAAATCCATTTTATGTAATGTATACTTTTTTATGGCAGGCAGAGTATTGCACCCACCGCTCTGTTCGGCTGAAATAAATAACTTATTATTATTATTAATTATATAATAAATAACAGATCACTTTGTATAAACCACTAATTCAAATTTAATAATTACAAACATGCCAAATAACGTACAGCCAGCTTTTTATACAAATAACAAATAATAAATTATATATTAAATAATAAGGATAAATGTGATTTTTCGAACAAATCTGGGGTTTATAAATTAATTTGTAATGATTGTAACTTTTTTTTATATTGGAAAAACTTCTAGAAATTTTAACAGGAACATATTAGATGTTTAAATAATAATAATTATTCTGAATTTGCCAACCATATTTTGGAAAGAAGTCATTCTTTTGATATTAATACAGGTCTTAAAATTTTACATACTAACACTACGGGCATACAATTGGATAGTTTAGAAATTTTAGAAATTAGAAAAAGCATTAATAGTAAATTAAATATTATAAATAACCAAACATTTTTTTAAAAAAGCCATCTTTTAAATTTATTTTTTTATTAATTATAATTATTGATTTTTTGATTTAGACTAATTAATTTAATATGGATGTAGTAGTAGTAGTAGTCTAGTACTACATCCATATTATAAAAAACATATACTTGAATTGCGAAGCGGGGATCCAACTAGAAACCTTGGGAAAAAAATTCAAGATAGAGAGAGGAGTAAGACAGGGAGACCCTCTATCACCACTCGAATATGTGTCAGATTACATCTATTTAGGACAGATAATATCTCACAAAGATCAAACCACTAAAGAAATCGAGAGAACAGTAGCAAATGGATGGAAGAAATACTGGTCTTTGAAAGAAGTCTTGAAATCTAAGGAGCTAAGTATGCAAATAAAAAGGAAAGTCTTCAACACGTGTATAGTTCCAGTCATCACCTATGGATGTGAAACTTGGGCACTCACCAAACGCCACAGAGAAAAGTTGGAACGCTGTCAGAGAGCCATGGAGAGAAGTTTGACAGGAACAAGGAAACAGGACAGTGAAAGGTAGCACAATAAGGGAGAAAACTAAAGTTGCCGATGTAGTTACCCGAATAGACCAACAAAAGTAGAGATGGACAGGACACATGATACGCGACCCACAAGAGAAATGGTGCAAAAATGTCACTGACTGGTATCCCAGAGATGGCAAGAGAAGTAGAGGACGTCAACACATAAGATGGGAAGATGACCTAAAACTCACTGCTGGACATCAATGGAGAAGAGTAGCGCGTGACAGGTCCCAATGGAAAATGTTAGAGGAGGCCTATGCCAAGAGGCAAATTGAGCTTCGGGATATACTATAACAAATAAGATCATGTCTTATACATACCTAACAGTCCAGAATAAAAAGGCTTAAATTAATTAATATTATTATTATTAATTAATTTAATTATTTGTTCTTAAAAGTTTTTTATTATCTAAATGCAATTTTATTTTTCCTTAAATAATTTTTTATATTTAATTTTGTATAACTATTTTTATGATTTGTAAGTAATTAATCACCTCTACTTTTTAATATTTTGTCTATGTTATAGTTTATTCTAATTTGTCTATACTTGTTTGTCATTTATTTTTCTTTATGTTAACATATCCTGATGAAGATAACATTGTTATCGAAACATGTAGATATTGTTTATAATATAGTGATACAAAGTGATCTGTTATTCATTATATATTTAATTTTTCGATTTTTGACACTTTCATAAACCTTCCTATACATACATGAACTTGTAGAAATAAATTTGAAGTTTGATATTTACTTCAAATTTATTTCAGTAATTGTTGATTTTTTTTGCCCGTCCGCCCCTTGTGCCCCCCCCCCCCCCAGAAAAAAATCCTAACAGCAATTGTTGATTTCTTTGCCCGTCCGCCCCTTGTGCCCCCCCCCCCCCCCAGAAAAAAATGCTGGATCCGCCCTTGGCGATACCCACTATTATTTAATCTAATCAGTATTTGTTTACGGTACAAATACCTTTAAATACAGAATAAAACATTTTGCTTACATATGAATGGAATGAAATGAATAATCAATTAACATAGCACTCTTTTTAGGGTGAATTGCCTTAAACAAAAAAAAAATAATCAATTAAACAGTCTAAATATACTAATATGATTTAAATTATCTAAAATTTACACGCAGGCTATAGGAAACAAAATGTACTCTTTTCGAAAATATGTGAAATGCTTTTTTGTAAATTCTTTCGCTACTATTGAAATATTTGCTACTTATCTTTAATGTACATATAAAACAAAGTCGGGTTAGTTACACTATTTATAACTCGAGAACGGCTGAAGCGATTTTGATGATCTTTGATTTGTTGGATTTGTCTCCGCCCCGGATAGGATAATAACTATTAAAACATCGCAAAAATTCACGAAAAAGAAAGTTATGACGCAAATTCATTTCCTCATACATTTATTATGGAACGAATTTTCATCTTTTGAAAGAGCTGAAAGAATATTGTGGTAGGTAGGTATAATATTGCAGTTTGCTTGAATTCTGAAAATTCCTAAACGCCAAATGTCAATTTGCTGATTGTTTTTGTTTTGTTCTTAAACATATAATGCTGCCCCTATTTCCTACACACTAAATGTCAACAGTCGTTAAGGGGACAAATGGTGAACGTATGTCTGCACAACTCCAGGAAAACAGCCTTCAAAACATTCAAGGCGCATTGTGGGTACCTATTGCAATTCGGTGAAGTCAATCAGAAAATCAGTCAAAAGTCAGAGATGTGGCGGTTTTTGGCGTTAAAATTACAAATAAAAAACGATGAAATCACACGCTATCAAGTATGTGAGCTACAATGAGCGATTTGGCGTATATTCTCATTCCCCATTCATGAACGACATTTCATTGTTGTATATTTGGCGATGCATCTGGAGAATGATCAACGAGTTTATTTCATTACATCGATTGTTGCCAAATGTGCTGAAACACCTCCAGCAACAACATCGACCTGTTTCTTTTCGATTTGCCAATGCGATCAGTTTGCCCGGACGTTGCTCTACTCAAAGATACCACGTTATTACACTTTGTCGAACGCTTTGTCGAAGAGATTTCTACGTTGGAAGCACGGCGATGTGGTTACTGATCATCGGGTTGTGCGTTGATGAAATTAATTCAGCTAATAAGTTAACACAAACAGTTATTGATTCTGAGGCGGTACGAAATTCGCCGGGTCAGCTAGTTGCTAATATATTGAAGCAGTGCGACGAAAAAACGCGGCTTACCGAGCCTACAACACATTTAGAACATCCGAAGACAGAACAGCTTACAACGAAATGGCAAAGGAAACCAAGAGAATCATTAATAGGTCAAAATTCGAGCACGACCAGCAGATCAGCAGAAAGCTGACTGCATGCCCGCATGGCAGCAGGCAATTCTGGTCGCTTGCGGGCTCAAAAGGTCGCAATTTCTGCAAATCCAGTCTGCCACCTGCTACGTGGGTTTTTCGCCAAGTGGCAAAGCCAAGTATACTTTTCGTAAAACAACTTTAGTGTTGTAGTGCTGGTCAGGATCCCACAGATTTTATCCCGTAGGAAGCGCCAATTCTGGACGGGTTATGGAACCCGTCAAGAATACCTGTGGTTCCCAAATATGCTCAGGGTGTGGATCTTAAACCACGATATGTGTCGCTCTCCAAGGGATGGTGTGCCAGGTACATAATTTAAAAGGCAGAGTTGTGAGAACAAGCTTATAATTTTAAAAACAAGTAGCAATCAGGGTTTTAAATATGTCATTTCACTTACCCCCATGAACCGACCTCTTTTATTAAAAATACTATCGCTAGCTAGCTAATATACTGTCCATCTAGTAGCTGCAAGGCCCAGGCGGCATTTCCCCATGCAGGATCTGGATAGCCCCTCACCGAAGCCGAGATCTGGAGACAGTTCCTCCGCCAAAGGGAAGTCGTCAAGCGGCCTTTCGCCGCGATCAAATTAGCAAGTCATCCCCATGCAGGATCTGGATAGCCCTCACCGAAGCCGAGATCTGGAGACAGTTCCTTCGCCAAAGGGAAGTCGTCAAGCGGCCTTTCGCCGCGATCAAATTAGCAAGTCATCCCCATGCAGGATCTGGATAGCCCTCACCGAAGCCGAGATCTGGAGACAGTTCCGCCGCCAAAGGAAAGTCGTCAAGCGGCCTTTCGCCGCGAACAAATTAGCAAGTCATCCCGCCGCCAAAGGAAAATCATCAGGGGGCCTTTCGCTAGGATTAGCATGTAGGGAGGCCGACCTCGGTCCAGACGAGAGTCAATGTCGGCGTAAATTTACTATTCCGCCACAAAGATCGGCAAATAGCATCGCGGGCTAACGGAACCCCAATCATCCGTCAAAACGGGCTCTGACCCAAGTGAGATCGGACGTATATCTCTTGGATTAAATCTTTCCCGGTTCTGGCACGCATGGCCGCCATACAAGTTTACGTTGCGGAATCTCAACTAATCCCACCAAAGGAATGCAAACTCGCGATCACACAATACGTTCACGTAATCACTTTTACCGCCCGGCATTTCTCAAGTAAAAAGGAATTATTTTCCCGTTCAAATACTACATTCTCACAAAAACTCCATTGACTGTCGCGTAGCTAGGTTCCGGGCCCCGACTCTCCGAAATCTACCCACGCAAAAAGTGACGTATTGCCGCGGAACTGCTCCAGAGGTCGCCCCGGGCCGTCGATAAAGTCAGAGCTGGCACTCTAATAATTAATAACAAGTTCCTACCTAATTACGATTTCGACGGGTAGAGTTGTTAGGATGCAGTACAAATAATAAAGATGTTAATAATTATATTTAAAGTAATATGGATTTGTACTGCATCATAACACACCTCTTACCAGACCTGACGGCTCACTAGCAAACACCGCCACCGAAAAGGCTAACTTACTAGGTAAAATGTTTGCGGATAACTCAACCCTCGATGACCAAGGTGCTGTCCCGACGTCGGTTCCTCACTGCGGTATTCGTATGAAAAAGCTGAGGATCTGGCATCGGGAAGTACTTCATGTTTTACGAGGGCTTGATGTTAATAAAGCTAGTGGGCCTGACGGAATACCTGCCCTGGTACAGCTCCAATTTTGACGAAGCTTTTTAAAATGTCCCTGAAGACTGGCTCTGTGCCCTCTGGTTGGAAAAAAGCGGTTATCCATCCTATTCCAAAGAAGGGTGACCGCTCCAACCCGGTCAACTACCGCCACATAGCGATCACATCAGTTATGTCTAAGGTGATGGAACCTGTGATCAACGATAAACTGCTCACATACCTCGAGAAGAACAAAATTATTAACGACCGTCAATACGGATTCCGGCGGAACCGCTCGTGTGGTGATCTTCTCGCGTATGTGACGCATGTTTGGGGGCGATGCTTGGAACGTTTCGGACATCTCCAAGGCCTTTGACCGGGTTTGGCACCGAGGACTTGTCAACAAACTGCATTCTTACGGACTTCCCGCATCCTTGTGTACGTGGATTGCCGACTTCTTGAAGGAGAGGTCGATTCAGACGGTAGTCTTCGGTTCTGTCTCCGACTTTGTTTTTGTTGCACATCAACGACCTTTTGTCATGTGCACCAATTCACTGTTATGCGGATGACAGTACAGTTCATGATAGCTTTTCGTTTGACAAGTCCCCAAAGGGCTCACAAACTCCAACAGCTCGTAGGGCTTTGAAGCAAAGAATGGACGGTTACCTCGAGAGTGTTTTCTCCTGGGGTAAAAATAATCTCGTTGAATTTAATGTTTCAAAGACCCAATCTTGTCTGATTACGTCTAAAAGGGATCGAACTGATACATGTATTACAAAAGTCTTTGTCAAATCTTAATATAATCGTTTTATACGATGCTTTTTTTCATATGTATAAAAAATCATCGTATAAAACGCCCATTAAGCCGCCGCTACCCGAATTTCTACCGATTTCTTACATATTTCCCTTAAACATTTGAAGTTTTTAGGCCCTTAAAAAAAATGTTGTTTTTGAAGATAATAGCTAGGCGTGTTACACGCCGAAATGCAAATTATATGAAATTCCCTCCATAGAAAAATTTCGCAAAGTCTTCTTCTTTTTCTTTGCCACTTCCCACTTTAAGTGGGGTCGGCTCTCCTAATCAATCTGCGCCAAGACGACCGGTCTTGGGTTGTTGGATTGGGGAAATTTTGAGCTATTTTTGCCATGCTGGTCCACCATGTCAGAGGGGGGCGTCCTCTTCCTCTTTTTATTTCAGGTATAGCTAGCGCTTTATGGCACACGTGTTCTTTGTCTCTTAGAAAAATTATAGAAAAATTTCGCAAAGTACGCTCCGAAAATTATTAAAAACACGTTTGTTTCTTTTTCGTTATTTGTTTTTGGGGTGTTATGCCGTGTTGCGCTACCTCCTTCTTTAGCCAACGTTTCGGACATCATTGCAGTGTCCATCATTATCATCGTTTGTTTCTATTATTTTATAAGTTATATTTGTGAAAAAATTCACAATGTTTCTTTTAATTATACTTAAGACGCCTTCCACAAGATTTTTGCTGTATTTTAAACGAGTCGTATTTTTTTCGTTATTTGTTTATGGGATGTTATGCCGTGTTGCGCTACCTCCTTCTTTAGCCAACGTTTTGGACAGCGTTGCAGTGTTCTTTGGCTAAAGAATTAGGTAGCGCAACACGGCATAACATCCCAAAAACAAATAACGAAAATACTTTTGGCCGTGAAAATCTAAAAACGAGTCGTTTTTTATTAATATTTTCACAATTTTCGCTTCGTTTTTATCGCTTTAAATATTAGCGCGCTCCTCTAACATTCGTAATTACACATCTCTCCATCTTCTTCTTTTTGAGCGCAGATGTGGTGCCTTAAACAATGCTACGTAATGTAGATATATTTTGTGGTACTCTCAAAAGAGTCCCAAATGTCAGGAGCCGGTATCACAAATTGATTATGTATGTTGGGAGGTCAAAAAGAGTGGGAATAAAATATGTCAAAGAGGAAGGATGGAAAGAATCCGGCTACTCAGATTTGGTTACTAATTTATTTTTTATTTTTATTTAAGTTTTTATTCCAGCAGGACTGGGAGGGTAGTGCAATCCCAGTCTGCCATATTACATAAACAACTATAAAAGAAAAAAAAAGTTTAAATATTAGGTAGGTACCTAATTAAAACATAAAATGAAAATAAAATTCATGACACTATGCCAATTCTAGCAACGTTTTAATTCTGAACGATGATCTTTTTATGGCAGATACTGAAATAACTATTTGAAAATATTTGATTAATTCTACCACGTAAGAAATAAAAACTTCAAGGCAACACAGTTACAGCAGTAATATGCAAACATCAATCAACCATTAAATACTTGGCGTCATTTTTGAGATTTCTTTTTGTCGAAAATATTGCTGAATCAGTACCCACGACCACAAATCCACAGTGGCAAGTTTTCATCGCTTTTATCATAGTTCAGGCATGAGTCGGGCTTTCGGTACACCAAATGAACAGACAATCCATAGAAGTGAGTTTTATACCGATTTGAAAAACAACTGACGTCGCTAATTAACAAAATACGACATTTAGACTCCTAGACAGATCAATGAATTTGATTATTAGAGATAATTCGATATTTTTGGTAATTTCATATTTGGAAAGAATGTTTACGAAAGATGGGGAAGCTGACAGCGATATTGAACCTAGGGTAAATGCAGGTAACTCCAATAATGAAGGACTGAATGCCGTTGGCGCTACCAAAAAACTGTTCAAACAGTCAACAATGGAGTGCTGTTACCTATATTGATGTACGGCAGTGAGGCATGGAACTGGTATAGGAAAGATGAAAGTAGACTGAATGCTAATGCCTGAGGGGTATGTGTGATAAAACCATGTAAGTATATCATGTGAGAAATGTGGAGATCCGCAAAGAATGCAAGGCTGATGTAAGCGTAATTAAGATTAAGAGAGGGACGCTTATATGGTTTGGGCGTGAAGAGCGAATTAACGAAAAAAGGAGTATAAGAAGAATATTGATTTATTTATTTCAACGCCATAAAATGGCTATTACATCCTGTGATACATGATACACAGTGGTACATAGGAGGGTAATTACAATAGTGTACATTAAACAAAGTACATATGTATGATAACAACTAGTATTTAGTTATAGGATACAAATATGTTTATAACAAACAAAAAAGAATATGAGCTCATACAAAATACACATTTTTATGCAGAATAAACATAAGTAAATAAAGGTGAATTCTTAGAAAAATTCTCAACATCAAGGATAATATACCTACTTTACTTTTATTTGTACGTATTGTTGGATTCTAGGAATTGGCTAAAATGGACTAACTTAGTAATGATATTATTGTTACCTTCAGTTGAAATGACTGAAGTTTAAAATGACTACAGGTACTGCTAATTAGTTCAGATTTTCAGGGCTGCCAGTTAGAGAATCAATAATAAATCTTTGGTTTAAAAATAATAATTTTGAAAAAAAAAATTATACATTATTAGCTATCACTTAACTAGTCTGTCTGATAGTTAGTACAAATGAAGCAAGCAGTTTGGAATCTATATTAGAGTATGATATAGACGCCGTGCAGACGAACACTATTATACCTAGCATTAATTATTGTCATTGAGGTATGATATTATAGCCTTCTTATAACTATATTCGGTGCAGTTGAACACATCTACTACTTCTGAGAAATCATTGCCAACAGCATGCAATCTAGGTATAAGCGAGTATCTAAATGACTCAGTCCTGATATTTTTGTTGCAATTAAAAAGAATTTTGGATCGAGTAGTCCTAGTAGGTATGTGGAAGGTAATTAGATTTAATAAATCAGGACTGTCTATAATACCATTAACAATTTTAAAAATAAAAGTCAAGTCGGAAATAAGTCTTCTATCTGAAATTTTGAGTAAGTTTAATTCTTTCATTAAGTGATTGTAATTTATTGATTCTTTTGGTAGACCAAGTTTATAGTTAATGAATCTAAAGAATTTATGCTGAATTTTTTTTATGGAATCGGAGTGGATTTTGAAGTGAGGGGACCAAATAGAAGAATTATATTCGACTTTACTTCGAACTAGAGAGGAATATAGGATTTTTAATGTTGAAATATTTTGAAAGTCTCTGTCATTTCGAAGAATGAAACCTAGCATTTTTAATCCTTTATTGGTTACTGTAGTTATAAGTGGATATACAACATGAATCATGACGCAAATGTGAATGGTAGAAGAGACATGGAATGATTAAGTGCATCAGATAGTTGAGTCAGAATAATAGATGAGTATGTGTGAGACGGCGTGATGGTTAGTTAGTTAAGTTTGATATTTGAAAATGTTTTATCAATTTCAGCGTAAATAAGGAAAAAATTGCTTACTTTGGGCACACCACATGCCCACAACACACTTCTACCGTTTGTCTCTTCGTTTGGTATAACGTTCCCAGTTCGTCTAATTCCCAATAACAATCGATTCCTCTAATGATCCTGAACTTTGCCCCAACAACTACATAGTATAACAATAACAACTAAAATAACCATTAATCATATCACTCTTGTTCTTCTTGTTCTTGTTATCTATCCATATAATGATAATTGTTTTTGAAAGATCGATCACAAGAATCCTGGGAAAAGATTGTAAGCAGACGGTGAATGTAGTGATATTGCAATAATACTTGCCAAGCGATCACGAACGTCCAACAATATTTCTAAAAATAGGCATTTGGATAGTCATGTAAAAATGTAAATGTAAATGATCAATAGTAAGTGAATGTAAAAAAAAAATAATACCATTTCATTATGAGGAAGACAAGCCAAAAATGTGTATGTTGTTATACCAACAAAATGTGTATACAGGGTGTTAAGGGACGTACTTGACTTACTTAAACCAGTGATTCCTGACATTATTTGGAGTAAAAAATGTAAATGAAATTTTGGTCTCCGGTGACATTTTTATAAAGATAGCAGCCAATAATATGTGCGTTAAGTAAATGAAGATATTGTTGGTAGTTCTTAGTCGAAGTATGATACAGTTAAAAGTGACCGAATTAATGTGGGTTCCGTAGCTCAATCGGTAGAGCTCTTGTCATGTAAGCAAAGGGTCCTGGGTTCGAGTCCCAGCGGAGCCAATATCTTTTCTGATTTTTCTGTCTCCAGATTTCGATTGAGTTTCGCTAATATTGTCTTCATTTAATTAAATATCATAATTTGAGATTTTACTCATAAAGTTTAAGAAATCTGTATTAATAAAAATGAATCGCCGAAATGTATGTACGCGCATAACTTCCGAATGACTGCACCAAATTGGATAATTCTTTTTTTGTTGTGTTTGTTATTGTCGGGAGAAGGTTTGTATGAAATAAAATTTAAAAAAATCAAACAGAATTTTTTTTAAATGTCATAATACGAAAAGTTAGTGTGTGAATGAGACAGAAGACTGTGAGAGATCTTCAGTATATTGACAAAAGGTTTGTATTAAAAAAAATATATATATAACAAATCAAACTTGGGAGTCGGGAATGGGTACCGCTGCCCCGGGAACCTTTATTGGATAACCAACACCTCTGCCATAGGTCACCCCAAGTGGTTCGCTACGTTTGATGATTTAGCAGGGGTGCCCGGGTATATGGGGTGAGGTTTGTCCAGGTCTTGGAGGAGGATGACCAGAACACACTGAACCCCGAATTCCTACCCACCCCTTAAACTCTTTTCCTTCCCAGAACTCTCCTCTCCTTCCTTTCCTTAAAAAAAACCCTCCACACAGCATCCCCAAAGATGGCATAGGCCCTGAGGGAAATTATTTTCCTCAGGGCCTCCTGTGTGTAGCTCATGTAAAAAAAAACAGATTTTTTTTTATAATCTCATAAGTTTTTTTTAATATCATAAAATATGAAAAGTGAGTGAGTGAATGAGACGGAAGAGTGTGAGAGATCTTCAATATATTGACAAAAGGACTGTATGAAAGAAAATTTTAAAAAATCAAACAGATTTTTTTTTATAATCTCATAATATGAAAAGTGAGCGAGTGAATCAGACGGAAGACTGTGGGAGATCTTCAATATATTGACACAAAATAAGATATTGACGTTTAGCTACTGAGCCAGCAGTTGATAAATTCAAACAGATCATACGTCATTATGTCAATCTATTCATACCGTCAATATGGTGACATTAGTTCATATTCAACAATTACCGCTTCTTTAGCAACAGCAAAAAAAATTCCACCAGTGAGGCGTCAAAGTATCGGTCGGCATACGCATAACGCAAGTCAAATTCACAATCTTCGAGGTAATGAGACTAAAGAGAGTTGGCAGCGGTTGGAGGCAAATAGAATAAGAATTTCTCAAGCGAGATCTTTCGCGACTCCTGAAGAACCCATACCACCGACTTCAAGCGAGAGAACAAAACGTAGCAATTACCTACGAACGTTTGGCTTTCAGATATGATACAACCGTAGATTACGCCGGCGATACCTCGGTCGATTTTGGAACAATGAGCACTATTCAATCAATATCAATATTGCAATTTTTATTTATTTATTTATTATTTATTTATTTATTACATGTTACATAATTAGTATATTTGCTTGGGAAGTGTGATGTAGAGTAATTAAGTATTTCATATGGAAAGAATACGATAGATGGCGGTAAGCATGTAGCTTGCACCATAGCTCGCCAGATGGCATTGGCGTACAAGAAGCAGTCTCAGGGATAGACTTGACGAGCTCGAGTGGCAAGGCCGCGGAGTTTTACCTACCCCCGAATAGTAAACAGTCGTAGCTATCCAGCTAGGTTATTCCAGTAAATAAACACTTTTATATTCAAAAAACCGTATTTAATAATTACTATCTGCCGAGGAAAGGGCAGATATAACAATTGGCGCAGCCGTATAACTATAATTGTGTGGAATTTACGCGTGCGAATAATAATTGGTGCTGGACACGGAGGACTAAGTCACTGCTGGAGTGACTTGCAGTTTTGGCAAGGAATCGGAAGAGATTCTGCTCGAGATTAAGGAGCATTTGGTTCCGTGGCTACGGGCTGGATAAGAAGATTTTTGTTTTAGGAACAGAAGTGAAATACCGCAAGGAGGCGATCTGGTTGTGGATCATTGGATTAATCAGAAGTTTCAAGGTCAAAACGGATCATTGGGTTAATAGTTTCAAGGACGAATCATTGGATTAATCAGAAGACAAGGATAAAACCCAGAGGGAGACCAGAAGAGTTCCTGAGATAAGTATTTTTGCTTCTTTGAGAGGGATTATTTGTTATTGTTTTCTTGTTAATTGTTTTTGCCGATTTATTTGTTGGGAGTTATGGAATCGGGTAGAATACCACCGTTTTGCCATCTCTCCGGAGACTGGGGATTGTTTCGACTTCGGATAGAGCAATTTTTCGTGATCCATGATGACAAAGCGTCTGTGGAGAAAAAACGGGCTTTTTTATTGAATCTCCTAGAATCAGAAACGTTGACCTTACTAATTAATCTGTGTTTTCCAAGTAAAGTAACGGACTTATCTTTTGATAAACTTTTAGCGCTTCTCGACAAACATTGTAACAAAAATCGTTCAGTTTTTAAAGAACGGGAGAATTTTTTTTTAGCAAGACAACAACAAGGCGAGACGATAAGAGATTTCGCGGTTAGACTTCGTTCTTTAGCAACGTATTGTCAATTCGAAACGAGGCTTGAAAAAAACCTTATAGACATGTTTGCAATCGGGTTGTTACCGGGGCGCGCGAAGGAGAAAATTTTCGTAGAAGGGCAAACGTTGTCGTTTAATGAAATAGAAGGACTTGCAGTTAGTATGTCAACTTTGGATAGTACTAATACAGTTAAATCAGAAGTAAACCTAGTAAAAAAACGAGTTACTAGCGATGGGTTCAAGCGAGATCAGCGTAGGGAACGATCGACGAGCCCCAAGGGTAGTTTTAACACGAAACCAGCTTATAGGTTAGGATCAAATACAGGTACGAATTTTAGATCACCCGTGGGTAGTGTTAAAAAACAGTGTTTTATTTGCAAAAGGAATGATCATCTTTCGTTTGATTGTAAATTTCGTAATGCGAAATGTTTTAAATGTAAGGGCGTTGGGCATTTACAGAAATTTTGCAAGAATTATCCGATAAATCCCATTTTTGAAAATCACAGGGATAGTAAAGTTTTAGTTGCGTCAATTAGTCCGATTACTGCTGAAATTGAAATTAATAACAAGAAGTTTACGGCAATGATTGATTCCGGTTCATCTTTATGTGTGATGCCGGAGGGTATTTTTAAACGACATTTTAGTTCAATCATTTTGTCACAAGACAAGCGGATTATTTCAGGTTATGGAAATAATCGTTTAAAAGTCGTAGGAAAGGCGATTTTTGATGTGAAATTTAAGGGTAGGAACAAATATATTAGTTTTATTGTAGTAATAAAAGGAACAGAATTAATTGTGGGAAGAGATTTTATGGAATGTTTCGATCTTGGGATAACTTCTCAGGAGACAATTAATTTAGTGACGCCGCAAATGAGGAATGGAGAAAAGTTTATTCAAGATTACCCGGAAGTGTTTTCGCAAAAATTGGGAAGATTTAACAAATATAAAGTCCATTTTAAAGTAAACCAGGAATCGGATCCAATTTTTTTCAATGCAAGGCCGGTTCCTTTTTCTATTAAAGGGAAGATCGAATCCGAATTAAGATCGATGGTAGAAAAAGGTATAATCTCCCCGGTTACAAGTAGCGAATTCGCTTCACCGATTGTTCCGGTGATCAAGAAAAATGGAGATATAAGAATTTGTGTAGATTATAAAAGGAGTCTTAATTTGATTTCCAATTTAGAGAAATATCCGATGCCAAAGATTGAGGAGGTCATACATCAGGTTAGTTCGGGCAAAGTTTTTGCAAAATTAGACCTTAAAGAAGCATATTCACAGTTAGAATTAGCGGATCATTGTAAAAAGTTTACAACTATTAACACACACTTAGGTCTGTTCCAATATAACAGGTTGGTTTTTGGGTTTAAATCGGCTCCGGCCATCTTCGCAAGAACAATATCAAGTTGTTTACAAGGTTTAAAAGGCGTAGCCTTTTACCTAGACGATATTATTATTTCAGGGGTCGATGAACTTGATCTGTATAATAATATTTGCGCGGTCTGCGAGCGGTTGAAAGAATGTGGTCTATGTGTCAATACTGGGAAGTGTCAGTTTTTTGTTAAATCTATAGAATTTTTGGGATACGTTATTTCGGGAAGGGGCATTGAACCGCAAAAAGATAAATTGGAAGCAATTAAGAATGCGCCGTACCCATCCGACGTGCATCAATTGAGGAGTCTTTTGGGATTTTTTAATTTTTATCGGAACTTCATACCGAACATGTCATCAATTTTAGAACCTTTGCATAATCTTTTAAAGAAGAATGCAAAGTTTGAATTTGGGAAGTCATGCATTGACGCAGTAGATAAAGTAAAGTATCTAATGGGTTCGGATAGAATTCTCACTCATTATTTTCCCAACCTTCCTCTTAAGTTATATACAGACGCGAGCAGCGCAGGCCTCGGGGCCGTGTTATTGCACACATTTGCGGACGGTTCAATGAGACCGATCGAATTTGCTTCAAGAAGTTTGTCTAGTGCAGAGAAGAAGTACAGTATTCTAGATTTAGAAGCGTTAGCTATTGTGTTTGGTTTGAACAAATTCTTTCAATACCTATTCGGTCGGGAGTTTACTTTATGCGTAGATAATATGCCTTTGATGAGGATTTTAGGGGAACACAAAAATATTCCAGTTTTGGCGGCTAGCAGATTGCAGCGTTATGGCATTATATTAGCCGGATTTGCGTATAAGGTAGAATTTGTTAAGTCATGTCATAATCATGCGGATTTTCTATCTCGGCTTCCGGTAGAAAATTCTCAAGAAGAATTTGAAGATGATTATGGATCAGATTTTGTGTGTTATGTAGATAAATGCGAGCACATAGATATCAAGCTCATTTCCACAGCTATAGAGACAGACACGGTTATTCAGGAAGTTTTAACGTGTTTGCGTAAGGGCTGGCCAAAACGAGTTGGTCGAGATGATGCACTGTGGAGATTCTGGGTTAAGAGAAACGAAATGTCCATAGTCAAGGATTGCCTTTTCTGGCAACATAGAATTGTCATTCCGAGTTCCTTACAAGAACATGTGCTAGAGTTATTACACAGATCTCATTTAGGAATAGTTAAAATGAAGGGCCTAGCAAAAGCTTATTTTTGGTGGCCATCACTGAACAATGACATTGAAAAAATGGTTCTAAAATGTGATGATTGCGCGGCTATGAGGCCGGCACCTTCTAAGAGTCATTTGTCAGTGTGGCCGAACCCTGGGGCAACTTGGAGTAGGGTGCACGTAGACTACTGCGGGCCGGTAGCAGGAAAAATGTTTCTTGTAATTTGTGACGCTTTTTCCAAGTGGATCGATTGCTTAGAGGTTCCAAGGGCGGATTCGTTTAACACGATTAAGGAATTGAGAAGAATTTTCTCTAATTTTGGTAACCCTGATTGCATAGTTTCGGATAATGGAACAGCATTTTCTAGTGTAGAGTTTAAAGAATTTCTTAAAGAGAATAACATAGAATTTTTAAATTCACCGGTCAAATTCCCTCAGTGTAATGGACAAGCTGAAAATTCAGTTAGAACGGTAAAAAATTTTTAAAAAAAAATTATGGTTAGGAATAATTTTCCAGTAAATTATGGAAGTAGATTATGTGATTTTCTATCGGATTATCGAAATTCGCCACATTGCACAACGGGATTAGAACCGGCAGTCTTGATGTTTGGTAGGAGACTGAAATCAACTTTCAGTAGTTTAATTCCTAAAACCACTCAGGAAGATGTGTCAGAACAGAGAAAAATAGCTAACGATAATATAAAAAGGAGTCAAGATAATCAAATAAGGAATTATGGGGGCGTAAAAATTAGGAATTTACATGTTGGACAAAAATGTCTGGTCAAGGACTTCCGTCAGGTGAATAAAGTTGGTTGGGTTAGAGGTATTGTAGAAAGGAAAGTGGGTAAAAAAGTTTATATCGTTAGGATCTGTGGTACTCCGTTGACTTGGAAGAGGCATATTGATCAGTTGAAGAGTTTATCTGGGAAATGGGAAGAGGAGAGTGAAGATAATAACCCACCTACCGCGTCTGAGGTCACGAAATGCGCTTCAGACGAGTTGGGAACCTCAGCTTTGTTGAAGGGGCTAACGTGGAGTTCTCTTGATTTCAGATTACCAGCGGATGATCGAGAGCAAACTACTCAACTAAGACCTTGGGAAGGAAGGCTCCGTTCAAAGCGTTCATAAAGGTCCCTCCCAGAGAAACAGAAATATTTAAGTTGAAATATTTAAAATCATGATTATGTTTGGTTGAATTTAGTGTATAAAATCGTGTATAAATGAAATATTTAAAATCCTATTTTTTTTTTTTTTTTTGTCAATTGTATAACTTCTTTGAAAAGAACATGTCTTGTATTTATTGTAGCCAGGGCTTGAGGTTAGGTGGGAGAGGGTGTGATGTAGAGTAATTAAGTATTTCATATGGAAAGAATACGATAGATGGCGGTAAGCATGTAGCTTGCACCATAGCTCGCCAGATGGCATTGGCGTACAAGAAGCAGTCTCAGGGATAGACTTGACGAGCTCGAGTGGCAAGGCCGCGGAGTTTTACCTACCCCCGAATAGTAAACAGTCGTAGCTATCCAGCTAGGTTATTCCAGTAAATAAACACTTTTATATTCAAAGAACCGTATTTAATAATTACTATCTGCCGAGGAAAGGGCAGACATAACAGGAAGATACATTAGGTCACCATCCTAGGCAGCTGCCTGTATCATGGTGACCAATAGAGGATAGTTATTTCGAAGTGAAGTCTAGTTAAGTGTTAACATATTTAAGTAAAATTATTTAAAAAAATTATAAATTAATATCATTCATTTCTTATGACAAAAATCTTTTTTGAAAAAAAAAACAATATTTCTTTAAGTACGAACTAAATGCAACCTAAGTAAATATAAAGAGAGTATGTGAGTTTGAAGTGTGATAAATAGGCGAGAACTAGGTAAGTACTGGAGCAAACTGAATGCAATTAATATTTTAAAACAAGAACAATCATTACAATATTATGATAAAAACCGACTTGGGAATTTGCAGTACTTATATTTTTTCCAAGTTTTATTATTATTGTGATATATATTACTGTAAATGTTGTTGCTAGTAGATAGCATATGCGTGTGTGGTATAATTGATTCCTGTTTACAATCTGAGAAAATTGGGCAATACTATAAGAAATAACACATTTTATCGTAAAATATCTGTAAAATATCATGGTGGTGGTGTGACTAATGAGACAAACACAAAAAACAATCGATCTAAATAATAATAATAAGAAGGAGGATAGTACATTATTTTGAGTATGTGTTATCTTGTCGAAAATCGTGGATGAATCATGAAAAAACCAGGGAAAAAAGTTATGATTATAGAATTAACAATAATAAAGTATATTAAAACAATATAATGCATAATAGCAAGGTAAGTATGGGTAAGCAAGGTAGCAATGCTTTGAAGTTTCGACTCGAATCGCCAGGATTATGTTGTGCAAATGGAAAGGTCAAATTAACAAAACTGACGATGCTACCTGAACCACTGAATTTATTACTTTCAGGGCAAGAGTCTCTATCAAAGAATTTCTTTCTTCAACTGGCTTTCCTTTTGAATTTAAACATGTCCAGTTTTCAGTGCGCCTTGCATTCGCAATGACAATTAATAAATCCCAAAGCCAATCGTTAGAAGTGTGTGGAATAAACCATGAATTGCCGTGTTTTTCGCAAGGGCAGTTAGTTGTACGTTGCGTTTTCGAGAGTCGGCAAACCATCGGCGCTATTTGTTTTCTCTCTAGAAGGAAAAACTAAAAATGTTGTAGATTACAAGGCATTGCAATAGTCATGATCGAATTATTTCATTGTAATTTTATATAATTTTATGGTCGTATTGTAAACGGAAGATTTTGTCTTATTTTTTGTCATTCAATGCGTGTATCTTTCGATATATGGAATTATTGATAATCCAACTAATTTGAATTTACCGAAAGTGTTACATTTCCTTAGTCCGCGACTGTACACCACCCGTGTGAAGCCGAGGCGGGCATAAATAGTACAAGTCTTTCAGGAATTTCTAATAAAATAACGATAATAAATATATGGCGGTACGAAGTTCGCCGGGTCAGCTAGTATAGTATATTTGCGGTACGTCCAGAGTAGAAGATACTCTCAGAATCGCCCTGTTGTAAAACCACTATTCAGAATTGAAACGTTGCTTAAAATGGCTTTAGCCGTTTTTGGTGACTAGATCTGATTAGCCAGGTACTCCCCCACCTTCCTTTTCCCTATCTCCTTCCCCTCCCCACTACCTTCAGCCTCACAACATACCCCAATTGGGGATGCCATAGTCTCACTGGCTTCAGACGGGAGCAGTTGGGACTCTTGTGCGGTATTCATGTGAAGAAAAAAAGGCTTTAACCATGTTTGGTGACCAGATCTGAATAGCCAGGTACTTCTCCACCTTCTTCTTCGTCATATCCTTCCTCTTCCCACTACCTTCAGACTCACAACATACCCCTATTGGGGATGCCATAATCTCACTGGCCCCAGGAGCAGCAGGGGCTCTTCTGATATATTCACATAAAAAGAGGAATCTGGAGGTCAAACTGTCCAGGAGTGATGAATGTATCAATCCATCCCTCCCACTACGGTGTTAGGCGATGGGTCGAGAGGGTCCGGCTGGAAAGTTCTAGGGTAGGTCTTGTTAATAATAAAAATATTTGTGGTGGGTTTTTTTTTAAACTTTTTTTTCTCAACTTTTTTCGTATTTGGTGAAGTTGAATTGTTTGTATGGAAAAAAAATTCTTCTTTGGAAAAATATATATATATATTTTTTTGACTTTATGAGTAAAACCTCAAATTGTAATAGTTAATTTAATGAAGACAATATAAGCGAAACTCTCTCGAAAGTAAACAAAAAAATTAGAAAAAGATAATGGCACAATTTCGAGTCCCAGAGGTGCCAACATCTTTATCCGATTTGTCTGTTTTTAGATTTTCAAGTGAGTTTTGTTATATTGTCTTCATTTAATTAAAAATATTTTTGTTTGGAAAAAAAAACTTTGTAATTTCAAATATTAAAACTTTTTTACTATTACCATCATGTAAAACCACCTCCTGAAGTTTGTGCACTTTACCCCCGGGCATCCTCTATATGTTTCCATCAAGTATTTTTGGTCAATATCCATTTAGTAAGGTTTTCATATTATCAATTGAATAAAATATTAACAACGTTTTTCATTACGGTTGCTAATGTTTATTTATTTATTATTTGTAAGAAACAAACAGCTTTTACATAATATACTGCGATAAATATACAAGTGAACTGAAGTCAAGTCAAAGAAGTTTCTTATGCTGAAGTACATCGGAAATGAAATTTTAATATCTTAAAATTAATTTTGGGTCATAGGAAGAGGAGAGGAAGAGTAAAATATATAGGAAAAGAATAGGAGATGCTCCCGATACATTCCATACTCTCATATTAATGAATGGAACTCACAAATTGACGTAATTACAAAAAAACAAACCAGGTACATATACTTCTTTAGCAACATTCGTAATATCCTCAACATAAACGATATTAAAAAGTATACTATGCTTTGTGTCAATCACAAATAGAGTACGGTATAACTGGATGGGGGTCTGCCTTGAGCACTCACACAGAGCGACTCAATATAGCCCAAAAAGGAGTACTAAAGACAATACTGAAAGTTCCGCTTAGAACTCCGACGGAAGAAATATTTAATAACTTTCAAGTCTTCAATGTACAGAAACTTTATTCAAAAAATATTTTATTTAAACTAAAAAAAAAAAAACATATATGTATACTCCACTGCCCAACATAAATACTCAACCAGGGCAGTAAGCAATAACATCCTGGTTACTCCCAGTTTGAACACATCTTTTGGATAGAGAAATAATAAATTCCATGCTATGAAATTATACAATGCTCTACCAGATCAAATCAAAAATATAAAGGAAATTAATATATTTAAAACAAAAGTAAAAACATGGCTGAGAGATCAAAGTGATAATAAAATTACAAACATCATGAAGACGATATAAAGACAATCCATAACCAAATACAAATATTTTAAAAAACTACAGGCCACCTCAGAACAGGAAATCCTAGTGAGGAGGTCTGTGAAAAAAAAAATCTATACTTATACTATACATTATACATACATGTACAAACCTTGCTATTGAAACTAATAATAAATAAATAAATAAAATAAATATTAATAATCAATCGTACGCGTTACTTCACATCGATATTTCTTTAGGTTATTACTAAAAATGTCAATGCTGTGAAATTTTGTATTATATTGCGCACATACGCGAGGAATTGGGGGATTTTTTCTAGTATTTGTTCTACATGAGGGTAAATAAAATAAATCGGATTGTCGGGTTGATCTTGACGGAATATGAAAATTCATTAAATTGGTAAGTTCTGGTGAATCCGGGCCGTTATTTAGAATTTTCAACAATATGATTTGATCAAAAATTAGACGTCGTGTTTGGAGGGATTTGAAATTGTGAAATTTAATGGATTCGGTATAATTAGTGTTCAAAGGAAGTATGCTATAATCAGTGGCGTGCACAGAGTTTTTGAGCAGGGTAGGCAGTAGGAAAACCGTCGAATAAGATTCAAATAACGACCTCCGTGGTCCAGTGGGTAAGACGCTTGACTCACAATCCGGAGGTCGCGGGTTCGAACCCGGCATGCGCAAATAATTTTTATTTGATTAATTTGTGTTATTTCACAATTAATTCATTTAAAATAATATATAGTATATTTGCGGCATGTTCCAGAGTGGAAGATACTATCAGTATCGCCCTGGTGTAAGACCACCATTCAGAATTGAAACGTTGCTTGAAAATGGCTTTAGCCGTGTTTAGTGACCAGATCTGAATAGCCAGGTACTTCCCAACCTTCCTCTTCCCCACCTCCTTCCCCTCCCCACTACCTTCAGCCTCACAACATACCCCAATTGGGGATGCCATAGTCTCACTGGCTCCAGATGGGAGCAGTTGAGATTCTTGTGCGGTATTCACTGTAAAAAAAAAAGAATAAATAAATAAATAAAACTTACTCAATTAACTCCCTTCGTACAAGTTTTCGCTTAGTGTGCTTGCTGCTGGTAAGACAACTAGTTGATAGAAAAATATACCAACAGATGTCACTGTGATCACTGATTGCCATTTGCTGATTTTGTTTCAGAAAGCACTGCCTAAATACTAACAAAAAACCTCTTAAAAGCAAATTCAAAACGACAGTTCTACTCTATGCTACGTGCATTTCTTAAACATTGATATTATAATTTGTATGAAGTTAGCTCCAAGCAGAAATAATTCCTGTAAGGCCACATTTTAGTGCGGCAGTCGGAGGGCGTTTCTAGTTACAGTTTATGACATGTTTGTAGTATGCCGTTTGATGAGGCGCTCTCGTAGTTTCGGTTGCTCAGCTTTATCGCGCTTATTTTTGAAAGTGCGTATTTATTTTTAGCAATAAATGTAAAAAATTATAATATTATTTACATGCTTATGTTTTACAATTACGGTAGGGTAGGCAGTGCTTATATGCCTATATGGAGTGCACGCCCCTGGCTATAATACGTTGTGGGTAGAAATTCTGAATACGGGGTCTTAAGTCTGACTAAATAGGATGACATTTCTCCCTTGGCTTGTGAACTTACGTTAAGGGAAGGCTTTTCTGATACGTCGAGTTAACAAGATGTAACCGTGTTTAAATAATGTTAACAGAGATAAGTCAATTTGTTTCGTATATTGTACTCGTGTTCTTAACTACATATTGAGACACTGTAGATTTTATTCTGTAGACACTGCTCTTACTGAATTGATAAAACAGCTAATAGAAATGTGTTGTAGGCGCGTCTGTGTGCCCGTAATACCAAAGCTTAATTTTGCCATACTGACTGACTGCAATCAATATGTGATTTAATTCTAAGGTGGACTGTAATCACTTTGGGAGGAGGGTATTGGTACCGCCGCCCAGGGAACCATTTAATGGATAACCAACTAAGTTTTTTAAATTTTTTCAGTGATTATATATTTATTATTTTTAACATTTTTATATGAAACGTGTTAGGTATATATATATATATATATATATACTAGGAAATCCTGTGCTGAGGGGGACTATGCTTTGGATAAGTTTTCAGCGACTTCTATGGTTTAACTTCATGGTTTGGATAAGGTTTTCCAGAAACTTTTACGACGATGTTTTAAGTATAGTAGTAAGTTCATTTTCCGATAGTTCCTTCAGCCAACATTTAATGTCCTTAATGTAGCTATTTTTTGTTTTAATTTGTTTGATACTAAGTGGGAGTTTGTTATATAACTTTACTGCTAAAAATTCAGAACTTCTTTGTCCAAACGAAGATTTACACTTTGGTATATTAAGTATATCTGTTTGTTTGGCCCTGGTTTTATGAGCATGTGAGGTGTCTGCCTCTGAATCGATTTTGAGGTGATGTACTAGAATGTTTTTGGCATAGTGGTTCGCTACGTTTGGTGACCAAGCAGGGGTGCCCGAATTCACGAGGTGAGGTTTGTCTAGGTCACGGTGGCACGTGCATTTGCACACCTACTACGTGGCGGGCTGGATCGGGAGAGACTGGTTGAGGCAGACAATGACTCCTAGATTCTCATCCACCCATCATACCCGTTTCCTCCTCAGAACTTCCGCGCCTTCCTTTTTCCAAAAGACCCTCCACCCAGCATTCCCGAAGATGACATGGGCCCCGAGGGAAATTGTTTTCCAATATTGTGGCCTCCTGTGTGGAGCTAACGTAAAAAAAAGAATAATTATAAAATTTCACGTTGACACAACTATATGAGAGTTACAATTATTATAAGCAATAATTGTCAGCCTAAAACACTCATTTACATTGAAAAATCTTCCGAGAAAAGATACTTGCCGCCAACGGGACTTGAACCCGTGTCCTTCTGATTGCCGGTCGGATGCTCTGACCACTGAGCTATGGGGGCTTATCAAATACCCGCCAAATAATTCAATATATACTAGTGTTTCATTCAACAATTAAAAAAAATAAATTAATAATTTTAATAATTTTATTAATAATTTTCATTGGAAAAAATATAACAAGCAGTAATTGTTGAATGAAACACTAGTATATATTGAATTATTTGGCGGGTATTTGATAAGCCCCCATAGCTCAGTGGTCAGAGCATCCGACCGGCAATCAGAAGGACACGGGTTCAAGTCCCGTTGGCGGCAAGTATCTTTTCTCGGAAGATTTTTCAATGTAAATGAGTGTTTCAGGCTGACAATTATTGCTTATAATAATTGTTACCCTTTGTGCTATGCATAAAAATCTTGTCTAAACGTTAGTTTATAAATTAAAAAATAATAAATATGAGAGTTGGTAAAAATTGGAAATTTGTAAGGACTGACATACACATATTTTTCTGATACTATATTACGGTGAATCAATATTATGATCTCAAGAGACCCAGCTGGCGGTCAATCACTGCAGAAGCACATAGCAGATTTCGAGTTAGGAGCGGTGCGCGCCAAACAGGTAGACCGGCAAACAGACCGACCCGGTTGGTTACAGGCGAAAACTTTAAACACGTTTTTCTCAAAACCACGCTTTTTAAGTTGGCAGGAATAAGGAACTCCAGTGAAAAATATTATGGCTTTAAAAAATATGTTCATATAGACCGATAAACGCTGATTCTGAATATATAAGTTTTATTTAAAAGTGCATTTTTAAGCGGGTCGTAAAAATACGCCGTCAAGTTGGCATTATTGAAATATTTAGTGGTGACGTCACTGTTCCTCGTGTCGTGACGTCACCGTAAAGTCATTGTATGGGAAATGTATGGAAATGTAGGAATGACACAAGCCATCGTATTAATTTATTCACTTATTTACATACTGTTTGTATAGATTTAGTTGTTGTGTTTATTGAAACATTATTTAGGCCTAAATAATTCAGTATCAAAAATAGAGATAGCTCTGTTAGTTTATCTTTATTATTTAAAATATTGAAAAACTTTAAAGTGTACGAAAAAATCGTATAAATATACTATATCATAATGCTACCTACTACTCCACGGCCAAATCAAAATGGCCGCAATCGAACAGCTGATTTCGTTTGCCTACACTTTTGTGGGTGATGCTTCGTTTTTGATTGTAAAAGCTAAAAAAATAATAATTTCAAACATTTTCTTTACCACTCTCCCGTAATACCTATTATTCAAAAATAAAATAAATATAATATAATGAATAAATAATTCCACCTAAATAATGTATTAACTGGTAAGTTTTAAGATTTTCACGGCCAAAAGCATTTTCGTTATTTGTTTTTAGATGTGTCTACCGGATCTGCCGGATCTGCCCTGATGATGGACACTGCAACGATGTCCGAAACATTGGCTAAAGAAGGAGGTAGCGCAACACGGCATAACACCCCAAAAACAAATAACGAAAATGTATTAACTTATCGGATAGTATCATCTTTGTTCCGTATAATTATCATACAAAATGACAACACCTGTTGAAAATAAAAATAACTTTTCAGGAGTGATGACGTCACACGATTCACCAAACGTACGGTGGTTTTGGGGGGGTCTTGAAAAATTAAACTTTTGACAATTATTTTAACCATTAAAACTATCTTTAAAAAAAAAGAATATGCAGTTATTTAAGTTAGAAGGTCATTATTCAATAAAAAAATAAAAACAAAACAAATTAGACTGGACAATTCATTTCAAAGTTTAAAATAGAAAATTAAATTTATATGCGAATGAACCTCGGTTTTGAAAAATTATTATTATAGGACAAACTTAATGCAAAAAACTTATTGAATAACACTTATTTATGTTCAGATAAAGTTTGTTAATAGAGCACCAACTAATTAATTTGTTTAAATTATTTTGTAGACAGGCACAATCTTCAGCGGTTTTGATGATTTTAAATATTTTTAAATCATCTGCAAAAAGCAATACATCTACATCTTTATCAAATATGTCAACAATATCATTTATGAACAATAAAAACAAAATTGGGCCTAAATGGGACCCTTGAGGTACACCACTGGTAGCTATAAATTGATTGGAATAGAACAAATTAATTTTTACAAGTAGAACTCTATCAGATAGATAGCTTGCAAACCAGTCTAAAAGTTTTCCGTCAATACCGAGCTTACGTAGTTTAACCAGTAGAATTTTATGGCACACTTTGTCAAAGGCCTTGATAAAATCTGTGTATATGGAATCGACTTGAGTTTTGTTAGCTAATGCATTTGATATAAAGTTTTCATATAATGAGAGATTTGTCAGAGTTGACCTGCCAGACAAAAATCCATGTTGATTTGGAACAATGAGATGAGATGTTATGCGTTTTATTGCCTATTTCCACAAATTTTACTTTGATTATATTAAGTTTCAACTTTTTAAATTTTACCCATTTTGCTTATTTGAACAACCAACGCCATCACACGTAGCCTATTATAGTTAGATTCAATCGTACCAACACTGGGAACTGGGAACTGAACAATCCATCATTTATAAATATCGTAGGTATTATTTGGTTTTCGTTTTGAGTAATGGCGGGAGCCTTATTTGTATTCTAGAACCACGCAGTCATCGTTTCAATATGATACAGGGAGTTTCCGAGGTGTTGTTGAACTGATCATTAGATTTACATATGATTTTCATAGAAACTAAGGTACTAATATTGATGAGAAAAGTTGTTTCTTAGTATTAATAACACTTTAGCGGTCCCCGTGATTTGGTAAGGGTCTTGACAAACATGTTTAGCACATTTTACATATAAGCAGAATAATGGAACCTAAACGAAAGCCAAATACTAAGTTTGGAGATCGTGCTTTCGGAGTAACTGGGCCTAAGGCTTGGAATAGAATAATTCCCGCCGGAATTAAGATGCATAACAAGCCCAACAGAATTTAGGTTTAAACTAAAAACCTACCTTTTTGGGCTCTCATAACCTTAATTTAAATATACCTATCTGAGATTACCATACTTGTACTGCCTATGATATGTCTTAATCACACTTTTCTTATTGAACTCGAATTACTCGAATCCTTAAACATCCATCTGTTTCTTGACGAATCACAATTAGAAATCAAATCCCTTTAGTGTTTGGTAAACAGATCTGAATAGCCAGTTACTTCCCCATCTTCCTCTTCCCCATCTCCTTCCCCTCCCCCATCACCGTCAGGCTCACAACATACTTCAATTGGGGATTCCATAGTCTCTGTAGCTTCAGACGGGAGTAGCTGGGCCTCTTGCTAGGTATTCACTTAAAAAACACTTACTGTACCGCCCACCATTAAATGTTGCTTTTGGTTTCCAAAATACATTCATTAAAGAATATATTTTACAATAAAATTTAAAAATATTTCAGGATTAAATAACATGTGTTTACAATTATGTCATCTGCGTGCGAACTCTATCTAAATTTCTTTAAATAAACAATAAACAGTGTTAATATCAAGCGACCTCCCAGGTAAGTATGGTCCTGTAGGTATACATTTTTAGGCAGAATCGCGTTCATTGGTCAAAACGTTGTACATATATTTTTGTATCAGTGATCAAAGAACCGGTGGATGCAATTTTTAGCCATAAGTTGTATTTAATTGTTTGTCTAGTTTGTAGTTTTTCTAGATTTTAGAAATAAATTATAATTTTGTACAGCGCCCTTGAGGTGACTTTTCACAAAAACGGCGCTACGTAAGTCATCCAAATATTATTATTATTTGCGGCACGTCCCAGAGTGAAAGGTAATCTCAGTATCGCTCTAGTGTAAGACCGCCATTCGGGTTTGAAAAGTTGCTTGAAATGGCACCATCCTCTCTCTCATCTCCTTCCACTCCCTATCACCTATAACCTAACAAAATGCCCCGATTGGCAATGCCATAGTCTCAATGGCTCCAAACGGGAGCAGTTGGGACTCTGAACAACCATGTAAAGAAACAACGAACAAATTATAAAGATTATAAGTATCAATAAAGAAATAATATGGTTTGTAAATGGCCTAACCACAGTTTGATAAAGCCTTCAGAAGAGCGATTCTGTCTTTTTTGGGATCGTTATGAGATAACGGACGTGATCTCCTGTCAGATTTGTGTGATTGTCTATGACTGTTATTTGCTTTTTCTATGGGCCGATGTCAGGTTTCATCTGTGAGCCATCACATATTTTAGCTTAGATCCTTTTAAACACGAATTCCTATTAAAAACAGCCATAAAAAAACTTTTTTTATAAGAAAGACAAACATTCCCAGGTTATGAATAAGCCAACAATATTTGAAAATCTCCTACTACCACCACAGTAAGCCGAAAATATTGCTAGAGTCGTGATGGAGGACTTAAACAGCCGACAAATCGAACACGGAATGCCTGCGTGAGACCCAAACACGATTCCCACTCAACTACTGACCGGTCGTTACGTTACGATCACGTCCGTTATCTCAAAACGATCCCACAAAAGATATAGAAACGCTCTTCAGAAGGAGAAACGGCTGTCACGCATAATAAATAATAATAAATACACATCAAAATTTGTTTATACATTTACTGCTTTTATAAATTGAGTAATAATATTACTAAATGACATAAAAATGAAGAACGAAACATATATTTTAATTAAATATTTCTTACACACTCTCTTAACACCCAGTGCCGGCAATATGGGGCCACGAACTCCCAACACCTTAGCGTTATTATTATAATTTCCCAATTTGCCCCGACATTGTAGCTACATTTTTCCTCACAACCTTTTGTACAACATTTTCCCGTACGAACCCATTCCCTGCTATATTTCCACATTTCCTAGCGAAGTTTGCATGCACGTCAAGTTAGCACGCGACGAGAAATAATACTTAGGAATTCGATGAAGTTAACCCATAAATTTCAGAAATATCAATCTTCTAACTAATCATTTAACTTTTTTACAATATTATAAAGTTAAATAATGACTACCAGGTTCGTGCACTCCATATAGGCACATAAGCACTGCCTACCCTACCGTATTTGTAAAATATAAGCTTGTAATAATATTACAATTTATTAAATTATTGCTAGAAATAAATATACACTTTTAAAAATAAGCGCGAAAAAACTGAGCAACCGAAACTACGCGAGCGCCTCATCAAACGGCATACTTCAAAAGTGGCATAAACTGTAACTAGAAACTACACGCGCGTCCTCCAGCTGCCTCACTAAAATGCGGCCTAAGCAGGAATTATTTCTGCTTGGAGCTAACTTCATACAATATATAATATCACTGTTTACGAAATGCACCTAGCATAGAGTAGAACTGTCGTTTGAATTTTCTTCTATTAGGTTTTTTGTTAGTATTAGGCAGTGCTTTCTGGAACAAAATTAGCAAATGTCAATCAGTGACGATAGTGGCATCTGTTGTTATCTATTTCTTTCAACTAGTTGTCTTACCAGCAGCAAGCACACTTAGCGAAAACTTGTACGAAGGGAGTTATTTGTAGTAAGTTTTTTTTAAATTGATTTGAATCAATTCGGCGGTTTTCCTACTGCCTACCCTGATCAAAAACTCTGTGCACGCCACTGATGACTACCTACAGCACCCATGATTTTGGAATACAATAATATCTATAAATGAAATCTATAATTAGTTTCTCGGGTAAGTAAATTGCACAATGTGTATAAACTAACTACCTAGTCCAGTCAAGGAATTGTCCAAAAGGAGGTGTAGAATGCGTGAGCAGATACTTAAGCGATTCATTCAGAAACTGGTTCAGGGTGCTTAGGGTGTGAACATTCCAAAAGTCCTGACGTCTAGATGGTGCGATAGGAGGGGGTGGGGGGGGAGAGGTCCCAATTTTCGGGTTTCCGCTCATATCTCGAAAACGGTGCATTGCAGGGGAAATTTTTTAAAAATTAAATGAAAGCTCATTAAATTATCTACAACTTTTTTACTATACGTGATTTTCGAATTCCCAGCCGTTTTTGAGTAGCACGCTCCGCAAAAGGAGATATTTTCAGCAATTTTAGGTTTTTCGTTTACAGCAATTTTATATTTTATCGTAAAATGCTGTCATTTTCAGCAAAAAGTTGTTTTTATTTCTTATTAGCTTATTACTGACACACCACTGTGTTCACACGCACTCTACACCTCCTTCCTTGACAAAACTAAACCCTATATTAAAATGTTGGTTTCTCTAAAATAAAATAAAAAAATACTTTTGGTCAGGGATTGGCAGACAGCAGCCCTTGGATAGGTGTTTTCGGCTCTTTTTTTACATGAGCTCCACACAGGAGGTCCTGAGGAAAATAATTTCCCTCAGGGCCTATGTCATCTTTAGGGATGCAATGTGGAGGGTTTTTTTTAGGAAAGGAAGGAGAGTAGAGTTCTGGGAAGGAAGAGGGTTTAAGGGGCGGGTAGGAATCTGGGGTTCAGTATGTTCTAGTCATCCGCCTCCAAGACCTAGACAAACCTCACCCCATGAACCCGGGAACCCCTGCTATATCACCAAACGTAGCGAACCACTTGGGGTGAGCTATGGCAGAGGTGTTGGTTATCCAATAAAGGTTCCTGGGGCGGCGGTACCCATTCCCAAATTGAATGAACTCCAGTTTCAATTCTGTGGAGGATCTTTTTGAGGAGAAGAAAGAGTAAATATGGAAGAGAGGAAACACAGAGGCTGCTTGGATAAAACGAACTTTGACTCCAACAACTCAGCTTTTAAAAACTTTTGATTTTCTTAGCTCTCTCCTTTTTAAGATATTTGATTCTAAAATGATAATTTGATTTTAATAATAAATGGAGGGCCGGCTCAAAAGAGGCAGGTTTGGGTAGACCCTTTGAACTCTTCAGCGGGTCTCACTCGACCCGCAGCGGGAGGGATGGATTCATATGTCCGCCTCTCCTGAACACACTGATCTCTTGATTCCTACCCACCCCTCATACTTTTGTCTTCCCAAAACTTCCTCTCCCTCCTTTCCTAAAGACCCACTATCTGCTGGAGCGACGAAGGTTAAAATATGGGCCGCTGTTATTTTACTACGATTGACAGCGGTCCAAAATTGGACAACATTTTTTTTAACAAACTTTTTGGACAAAAGCTTATGATTTTATAATATTTTTTTTATAAATTCTACGAATATCTAAAAATCGAATAAAAATAGATGAATTCATTGGCTACATAGAACTGTAATCAGTTTATATGTCTCCATATTCAAATTCGGAGGTATGATTTTTTTTAATATGAGCTGAAAATATTAAAAATGATTTTCAAAAAATTACGAGTAATCGAAGGAAAAATTTTTGAATCGCGCTGCGCTCGAGTGGCTATACAACTTCTCCAAAGATGACAGAACGAGATGAACAAAGTTGAGGTGAATTATTTTCCTCATGGCATCTGGGGCGCAGTTCTTTTGAGTTCCAAAATAGCAAACCTTTTTGAAATTGTGTGTAACCCGGGAGGTTAAAACAACACATTTTCTTCACACTTCTAAGGGTATTGAACCCTTAACTTCTGGGCTCTTAGCCAAAGCTAGTTACTGCTAACCAGCTGAAACTTGGACAAACTATCTGATTCCAGATAAGAAGTATTTGACTTGGGCTGCTTAAGATGGTAATGGTAAACTAACCTATAAAAAATTGCCACAAAATAATACAGACATCCTGTAAAGACAATAAATTATTAATAAAAAATAGTAAAATGGGACAAAAATAATACAGATATCCTGTAAAGACAATAAATTATTAATAAAAAATAGTAAAATGGGACAAAAATAATACAGACATCCTGTAAAGACAATAAATTATTAATAAAAAATAGTTAAATGGGACAAAAATAATACAGATATCCTGTAAAGACAATAAATTATTGTTCAAAAATAGTAAATTGCAAAATAAAGTTAGGTTAGGTTAATTTTTAGTAGATATTTTACTGAAGGATATTTTGTCGGAGGATATTTTGTATAAAATGGCTGAAGAAAATGTAAATCTTTTGCCGTTTATTTATTTTAACTAGATCTTTTCCTTTAAGGCCTTTAAGCTATACGATAGATTTTTTTAAGGCAAAGAATTCGATCTTTTCTCTTTGTATTCATTTTTCTCTGTTATCTGAGTTTTTCAATTAAACTAGGAAAACATAAATAGAATCCGGTTTTATACGACTTTCACATAAATTCGCATGGATTAAAAGTCGGGTCATATTTCGTCTGTTCGGCGCCATAATAATATGTGAAACGTAAAAAGAATATTAACAAAGTGATATTACTTCAAGTACTTGTATGTAATAGATCTGGCGCCCAAAAAAGTAAGTTTATAGTTTTCTCTTATTTTTTTTTGCATTAACTCCACACAGCCTATGTCATCTTTGAAGATGCTGTGTGGAGGGTCTTTTTGAAGAAAGGAAGGAGTGAACACGGGTCTTCAAGAGACCCATGTTGTAGGAGGGAGGAAACACAGAGGCCGGCAAATCGTTCCACAGCCGAGCCGTTGAACTCAAGAACGAATCAATGAAACGACCCATTCTCATGTGACTAATGTCAACCGTGTACAAATGTTGGGCGCGTGTTTGGGGATCAATGACGCTAGTTCCTTCCATTAGAGCATCTTCCATTGTAATACCGGTAGAACAAGGACAGCATTCCCACCTGACGCCTGTGGTCTAAAGATTGCAGTCCGTCTGTTAAGATGAAAGAATCTATCAACCGCCCGTTTCTGCACAGAGTCAAGGTTTTTTTTTAGGTATTTTGGAGCTCCAGACCAGAGGTGGCTGCCAAATTCAACCGTGGGGAGCACTTGCGATTTGTACAGGATTAGCAGTTGTGTACTTTTAAAGTATCTGCGGGCCCTGTACAGTACCCCCAGTTTCTGAGAGGCTAACTTAACTCTAGTTTCGATGGAGCCCCCGTACCTGAGCTGGTCACTTAGAGTTACACCAAGCATATCGATGGAGGTCCTGCTCGGAAGATTTCTTCCGTTGAAGGAAATTAAATTTTCAATTCGATCCCTTTTAGACGTTATCAAACATGATTGGGTCTTTGAAACATTAAATTCGACGAGGTTATTCTTACCCCAAGAGAAAACACTCTCGAGGTAATCGTCCATTCTTTGCTTCAAAGCCCTCCGAGCTATTGGAGTTTGTGTGCCCATTGGGGGCTTGTCAAACAAAAAGCTATCATGGACTGAACTGTCATCCGCGTAACAATGAATCGGTGCACATGACAAGAGGTCATTGATGTGCAACAGAAACAAAGTCGGTGACAGAACCGATCCCTGTGGGACGCTAGCATTTATCGAATGCGAGGAAGAGGTGAAACCGTCAGCAAACGCCTGAATCGACCTCTCCCTCAAAAAGTCGGCATTAAACCTTATTAAACCTAACAGCCTATTTTGTCGGAAGGTCAAAATATTTCCACCTTGCAACTGTTGGATTTTGTGTGTTGCGATTGTCCTATTTCATATTTAACTTCATTTAGCACTGAACACTTTTAATTTCTCATTTTGCTAATCTCGATGTGTAGAGCCTCTTACTTTAAACTTTCCGGTCTATGCCACCTTTTATTAAAAAATTACCTTAATTTATATGTCTGTGCTCTCTTTTGTCTGTGGCCGCGTCAAACTTTTACTTTCAATGTTTATAAAATGGAGTGTTTTCATTTGGCTTGTCATTCTCCTAATTCTCCCTGCTTTCTCTTGAACTCAATTCGTCTTTCGCTTCTGCTAGACCTTTAATTACTCTCAATATTGTCGCCAGTCAAGTGTTCAGACCAAAATCAATCACTCGCCATAAAATTTATTCACAGAATAAACAGTTTTGAAATATCCAGTACAAACACAAGTGTTTTTACTAACAAAGGATTACCTCAAACCAAAACCTCTCTCTCTCTCTCACTGTACGTTCCTTGGTGTGGAACTGAAGGAAGTCACAAAAGCAGCTCAACTTACACTCTGACTGCAGACTATCTGAAGACCACACCTGGAACCGACGCAGCAATAAAATCAAAATAAATGGAATATCTCTAAACGTATCTGAAAACTAAAAACTGCTTTCGAAAGGTGATGAAATACGGTTTAAAATTTGATAATTCGAAATCTTATATATAAAAATCTCGTGTCATGGTGTTTGTCGTCGCACTCCTCCGAAACGGCTTGACCGATTTAAAAAAATATATTATGTATGTTTGGTAGGTATGAGAATAAGCTTTAAAGTATATTTTATACCGCTATGTGATTAGGGTGACCCTATCCAGAAAAAAAAAAATTGACAAAATTTTTTTTTGGAATTTTTTTTTTCGGCGTTAAAAAATACCTTTAAAATTTAACCGTCTTTCGTATTTCAAATAGAATGAAATTATTTATGTTGTTGAATGAAAGATGGCGCTACGTCCGCCTCATCGAACTTTCATGCGCAAAACATTTACAAGAAGCGTCGCGTCATTTTGATATTTCATTCGGCAGCATGTTCTGCGTCAGCATGGGCAAACCATTGAGCTTATTTGTGTTGACTATAGACGGACTGCCAAAAAATATCGTACACTCAATTGCTCTTCGAAATTCATAATTTCTTCATTTCATTTTCCTACTTTAGTTGGTGTTTTATTGTTTTTATCAGCGGTCATCGTCTACAGCGCTCCATTCCTCTTTCTGTCATAGATCCTATCCCCACACACTTACAATACATTCGTTATTTTTTATTTAACAACCAAAATATTCACTAGAAATAATTTATATGGCAGAAAAAAGTTTGTCGGGTCAGCTAGTAAGCATATAAAATTTGAAAAGATAATCTTTTCCGAACCATTAAAGTGGCCACCATCTTGAAACAACAACAGAACGTGCAAATAAATTAACAGACAGATGAAATGCAAAACGGTCGGGTTACAAAAGTATGGACGTAAATTCAGTTATACTTTTCTATTACAACTTTTTTTTTAATATTAACTCTGCACAGGAGTACCTGAAGAAACAAAATTCTTAGGGGGCTCTTTTTAAGGACAAATCTTTCTAAGACAAATTTCAGCCCATTAGCCCGGGCACCCCTGCTAAGTCACTTGGGATGGGTTATGGCGAAGGAGTTGATTATCCAATAAATGGTTGTTGGAGCGGCGGTACTGGGCGGTACCCATACTTGCCTCTTAAATTGAATTGTTTGGACAGAAGGGAGATAGGCCACAACGCGTGCCGCCAACATCTTTTACCCATTTGCCACGTATTTTGTCCTACCTATATACCAAACGCATAACTTTAATAGTGTATTTGATATTCCACGCAGTTTGTAAGTAGTTCGGCGACAGTTGGCATGCCTCAATGACATGTCTCCATTTTATCTATTAACTGTGGTTCGAAATTACTTTTTCAATGATCAATTCAAATGAAATTTATGTGGCATGTTTACAAAACTGTTAAGTTTTGTTTTACAAATTTTCAGATTTGCAGAATAGAGAACTCCAGTCCAATTTTTTTTTATTTATTTTAATTAATAGACTTTCTAACTTAAATAACTTTTTTTTATTTTTTATTTAGTAACTATATAATATTTTTTACATTTTTATATGAAACATGTTAGTTAGATGTATATATAAAATATATTCGTAGTCCTCCTCACTAGGAGATCCTGTGCTGAGGGGGACTATGCTTTGGATAAGTTTTTCAGCGACTTCTATGGTTTAACTTTATTGATTGGATAAGGTTTTCCAGAAACTTCTATGATGTTTTAAATATACTAGTAAGTTCATTTTCCGATAGATTCTTCAGCCAACATTTAATGTCCTTAATGTAGCTATTTTTTATTTTTATTTGTTTGATACTAAGTGGGAGTTTGTTATATAACTTTACTGCTAAAAATGCAGAACTTCTTTGACCAAATGAAGAGTTACACTTTGGTATATTAAGTATGTCTGTTTGTTTGGCTCTGGTTTTATGAGCGTGTGAGGTGTCTGCCTCTGAATCATTTTTGTGGTGATGAACTAGAATGTTTTTGGCATAGATTTTCTGTATGCTTGGAACATCAAACTGTTTAAAAATTTCTACTGTTGACGTCCTTATGGGGACCTTTAGAATGGTCTTTATAATGCAATTCTGAGTTATCTTAAGTTGTTTCAAGTGATTAGATGCTGCTGAGCCCCATCCTATTACTCCATATTCCAATCGAGAGTGGCATAAAGCATAATATACTCTCTTTAGATCCCTCATCGACAAGATGTTTCTTAATTTTTTGAAGAAGTAGATGAGTTTTGTTAGCTTTTTTGAGGTAAGATCAATGTGTGAATTCCACTGTAGATTTTCATCAATTTCAATCCCAAGATATTTAATACTTTTGGTTTGGGTTATAGACGGGCAGGAACATTGTGGAAAAGTATTTTGACATTCATGTAATTTGAGGGTATGCACATTCATTGGTTGTCCTCTTTTGTTTTTGGAGAAAGTTAGATATTTAGTTTTACTAACATTTAATGTAAGGGAGTTTACTTTTAGCCAGTTTTGAAGTACAGCCAGGCCATGTTCCGCCTCCTTGTAGGTTCTTGTCCAATCTTGTTCGTGGAATATAATAACAGTGTCATCTGCAAAGCTCATTATGTTTCCATTAATGGGAAGATTCATAAGGTCATTTATATATATCAGAAATAGTATAGGTCCTAATACGCTTCCCTGGGGGACCCCGAATTTAATTGGAAGAGATTTGCTCTTTCTTTTACCAATTTGTAAAATTTGTTCTCTTCCAGTTAAATAACTTCTAAGTAGGTTTAGAGTTGTTTCGGTTATTCCATTTTTTTTTAGTTTTAAGTAAAGTATTTCATGATCAATTGTATCGAAAGCTTTTTGAAGATCAATGAAAACAGCTAAGCATTTTTTGCCTTCATCCAGTTTTCTAATAATTGTATTAGTTACATTAGCTATAGCGTCACCACTACCCAGGTTTTTTCTAAAACCATACTGCGTAGGTGATAATATTTTATTGGTATCCAAAAATGTAAGAACTTGTTTTTTTATTACTTTTCCAATATTTTCGACAGAGGAGTTAAAATACTAATTGGTCGATAATTTGAAATATCGTCTTTGGGACCATTTTTATATAATGGTATGATCGTAGCAATTTTAAGACAAGCGGGAAAAACACCTTTAGATATTGATAGATTAACAAGGTATGTCAGTGGTTGAATTAACTCATTTTGAAGGTATTTAATTGATTTGCTTGATATCAGTTCATTTCCCGATGAGGTATTTGTGTTTAAGGAGGTTATAATATTTCTTATTTCATCACTTGTTATCTTGACTATATTGAGGCTGTTTTCATAATTTACATCATCATTCCTAATTGTTTTTTCGACAGAAGTAGAATTTTGTTTAATTTTATTTGCAAGGTTAGAGCCTATATTGCAAAAGTAGTTGTTTATAAAGTCAAGAAGTTTGTCTGGGTGTTTTGTAAAAGATGTGGGAATCTCATCAATGTTTAATTCTTTAATGTTTTTGTCTTTATGCGAGGCTTTAGTAGTTGTAATTTCATTTATGATCTGCCAGAGTTTACGGGAATCATTATTGCATTCATCAATTTTGTTTTTATAGTATGTTTCTTTAGCATAACGAATTACATTTTTACATGTATTACGATATCTTTTGTAGAATCGAAGTGTATGGACATCATAAGGGTTGATTTTTACTTTTCTGTGCAGTTCATCTCTTTTTCTGATCGAGTTTATAATATTCTGACTGATCCATGGTTTAATGTGAATATTTTTATGAGATACCTTTTTATCTGTGGTTTTAAACTGCATTTTTATTTTTAGGGTTAGTTTTAATAGTTAAAATAATTGTCAAAGTTTTAATTTTTCAAAACCCCCGAAAACCACCGTATGCATGTATGGTTAATCGTGTGACGTCATCACTCCTGAAAAATTAATATAGGATCGGGCAATCAGCTGATCAACTACCGCCATTTTGAATTCCGTTGTTCGAAGTATTCTCCCTAGAAGAATATTTTCAATAATAGAGATTAACTAATAAGAGATACCCGATAAACACTGTCACATAAATAATTATGTGACTAATGCAGTTCTTGCTTAGGTGGTTATTTTGTCTATGGTGTTTTTTGGACACTGGTAATTTTTGGAAAAGAGAGAGCTTCCTTTTTGTTTATGGTCACTTCCTTCCGATCAACTTGGGCAGTTGGGTCGGAAATTGGTCACTCACCATCAAGGTGTTTAAATTTTCGTTTAATCATGAGAATCTAAGTTGATTTAAAACCTAAAAGAACGCGGGGTGTTTTTACGTAACACGAGAGGTTCGTGTACGTGTTATTTATAGTGGATGACGTGAAAGTCCCACTTTTTTCCGATGTGGCTGGTTGGCCGTTTTGTGGAAGTATTTTTGGAAAAGGAATCGTGAAGTGAATTGGTCCTGGTGTTGGCTACTATAATATGCCTTCACGACCCCGCGTCGCAAAGTCACGGTCTGCTAACCGTGCTACCGCAATACGCCAGACTTGGATACTGTTGGGGGCCACGTGCCTTTTGATTGGAGTTCGTCGAGATGGCCCGTGGCTGAATGCGCTCCTTGGAGGTATACGGCCTCCTGCCCAATTAGAAGGACGACCTTGGTGCTCTGGATTCCGCACCGTTCCCGGATGGGAAGGCTGGAGTTCCCGTCCCGTCTCGTGTTCTCTCTCTGCGAAGCAAGATCGCGTTCGTCTTCCGGGGTTATTTCCGTATAGTTAGTTTAGCGTGTCCATTAGGAGTCCATCTGGTATGTGTATTTTTCTATATTCCTTTTGTTACCTTGGTATGAAGTTTGTACACTTCCATGTTGCTTTTTGGTTTGGATTCAATACATTTTTATAAAGTTCATCTTCTTTTATTTGACTGAAAACCCTACCTACATGACAGATAACTACTTGGCCCACTATCCTGAGCCCTGGTCTCTGCTCTGCCGCAAGGTTATATTTTATACGAACATGATACGTTTCAACACAACAACTAAATCTCTGTAAACAGTATGTAAATAAACGAATAAATTAATACGATGGCTTGTGTCATATCATACATTCCCATATGTTCCCATAAAATGACTTTACAGTGACGTCACGACACGTCGAACAATAACGTCACCACTAAAATTTCAATAATGCCAACTTGACGGCGTATTTTTACGACCCGATTAAAAATGTTCAACCAAGAGGTAGCATAACGTCTATTTATTTATTTGTGACTCAGCAATGGGGCGCAATTAGCAGAAATAGAAGAAGAAGAAGGGTTTCCGGTTGCAACAGTAACATAAGTTCTGGTTTTCCATCGCGGAAGAAAACACATAACTAAAATGCTACGTCAATTTATGTTTGAATCACCCAGGAGGATCGCTACATTTGAGGACTGCCCGGGTTCATGGGTGTTTTGTTTGCAATTCGGATGAATAATCATTTAATGGATAACCAACACCCCTGCCATAGGTCACCCCAAGTGATTCACTTAGCAGGGGTGCCCTAGTTCATGGGGTGAGGTTTGTCTAGGTCTTGGCAGTCAATGGAAGAGATTGGTTGACAAAGACCTAACCTAAACCTCTCCAGTCGGACTCTCTCGACTCGCCCTGGTTCATGGGATGTTTTGTTTGCAATTCGGGAGGCAGATGAGTAATCATTTAATGGATAACCAACACCCCTGCCATAAGTCACCCCAAGTGATTCACTTAGCAGGGGTGCCCTAGCTCATGGGGTGAGGTTTGTCTAGGTCTTGGTAGTCAATGGAAGAGAATGGTTTAGAAAGACCTAACCTAAACCTCTCCAGTCGGACTCTCTCGACTCGCCCTGGTTCATGGGATGTTTTGTTTGCAATTCGGGAGGCGGATGAGTAATCTTTTAATGGATAACCAACACCCCTGCCATAGGTCACCCCAAGTGATTCACTTAGCAGGGGTGCCCTAGTTCATGGGGTGAGGTTTGTCTAGGTCTTGGCAGTCAATGGAAGAGATTGGTTTAGAAAGACCTAACCTAAACCTCTCCAGCCGGACTCTCTCGACTCATCGCCTTGCACCGCAGTGGGAGGGATGGATTCATACGTCCGTCATTCTTGGACACATTGACCCCCAGATTCCTGCCCACCTCTTTTTATCTTTTCGGAACTTTTCCGTCCCAGAACTTCCCCTCCTTCCTTTCCCAAAAAATAACCTCCACACAGCATCCCCAAAGACGACTTAGACCATGAGGTTGTTTTTTTCCTTAGGGCCCCCTGCGTGGAGTAAATGTAAAAAACACTTGACATTCTCCAGCATAACGAGGTAACTAGTGTTACAGAATAAAAAAAAAATCTGATTTGAATGATAACTGATGTCACCAACATAAATAAGATCTTTCAACTCTTAGGCCCCAAATAGGCCAATGAAAATTAAATTCTGTGCAAGAAAGAATTTTGACAAATGAAATTTTTCGATCAATACACTGAAAGTAAAATAAAATTTGTAAAGAGATAATAAAATGAAAGCTTCTTGACTTTTTAGATTAAAGAATTATTCCATTCTTTATCTTGAGTTGTTAATCTTTGGGCGCAGGTAAATAAGACAAATTTTCATTTATCTTAATAAGAATCACACATTTAAAAGCCGGATTTTCTAAAATCATTTTTTTAGTACTTACCCGCGATACACAAGCGGAAAAAATTCAATCCCGAAAAACCTTGAAAAATGGGAGCAACAGGTCTCAAGGGGATTTCGTTATCAGGGGATCAGCAGTAAAAAGGGATTCGAGGGGATTAGATGGCCTCGATCGAATAACAGAGCTTCTAGTGCGGCTTTCAAGGATCGCGCGCCGCCGAGCAGCGGGATTTACCCCTCGCACTTCTGCCCTCTTGGTATTTGCTTTTCTAACAAATCATTGTTTGAGGCGGAATGCTCGCAATTTTCTTTTATTCACCATCAAACATGCCAATTTTGTTTGTCTGTATGTGTGCTAATTAAGTCCTTCGTAAAATCTGGTTCAACGAACTCAAATTTGCTTTGAATTGAGGTGTAAATTTTAAAAATGAAATTGCTAGACGATTACAGGTAAGCGATTTTTTTACATCATCCGTCATGGTAAAAGTCATCTTTGCGGATGCTGTGTGGAGGGTATTTTTATGGAAAGGAAGAAGAGGAAGTCCTGGGATGGAAAAAACGAATGCGGGACGCGTATTTCCTTTTCCATGTTCAATAGGAGGCAACCATGCTTCGAAATCAACACGGGTTTGTAACGCGCATTTCACCTCTCAAACCCGTGTTCAATAGAAGGCAAGCAGCATCCAATTGTGCATGGGTTTGTTACACTAATTCTCTTTCAAAATCTGTGTTCAGTACGAGGCATGCGTCCTCCTAACGTGTTTATAACATAAAAAAAGGAGGTGTGTGCATTCGCGTACAATATAAAGGATGGGCAATAAAACGCAAACAGCCTTACTAATAAAATTAAAAAACACTTTAAAATATAAAAAGTAAGTAGGTATAATATTAGGTCCTTACATATGAAATTGGCGTTTTGCCGTATTGGCAACTTTGATCTCAAATATCTTCTCTTTGGTTAAGAATTCCAAATTCAAATTTATACAGCTATTTACTCATGTATTTGTGTTTCGAAAAATATAATTTATTTGTTTTTTCCTTAATTGTTTTTTTTTCTTTCCGTCACTTAGTTTACAAAATGGAAGACTTGAAATATCGCGTTATTTACGAGTACGAGTTCCACGGTGGCACCAGTGCTGCAGAAACGGCTCGAAGGATTAATGATGTGTATGGCGACGGTGCCGCCAAAGAAAACACAGTGCTTTTTTGCGAAAACACAGCGTTTTTGGTTCCAACGTTTTCGTTCTGGAAATTTCGACCTGCAGAACAAGCCCCGTGGACGGCCGGAGACCAAAGTTGATAATGAAGAATTGAAGGCTATTGTGGAAGCGGATCCATCGCAAACCACGTCCGAGTTAGCTGCAGGCTGCGGTGTTAGTGATAAAACTGTTTTAATCCACTTGAAGCAAATTGGGAAGGTGAAAAAGCTTGAAAGGTGGGTACCTCACGAATTGAGTGAAGCAAATCAACAAACGCGCGTTGACCACTAGACCACACACTGCACAACAGACGGCTACCAATTAGAGGAGCTTCAATTGGAATGTCTAAGACATCCACCGTACTCTCCGGACCTTGCCCCAACAGATTATCATTTTTTCGAAATTTAGATAACTTCTTGCAAGGGAAAAAATTCAACCCCGATAAGGCAGTCCAAACCGTCTTCAAAGATTTTATTGATTCCCGTCCGAATGGTTTTTTTAATAAAGGGATCGATAAACTACCTACGAGATGGCAAAAGTGCATAGATAGCAATGGTACATACTTTGATTAAATAAATATATTATATTGAAAAAAATTCGACTTTATGTTCTTCCTATACAAAACGCCAATTTCATATGTAAGGACCTAATATTATGTAAAAAGTATTTTATGTTATATACTAGCTGGTCCCGGCATGTGGTGCTATGCCATTTAATAAAGAAATTGTTTCTCCCTGAGTGTCCTTTCCCATTCGTCCCGTTCCCCTTCCGCCTCACCTTCTTCTCCTGCGTCCTCTTCCCCTTTCGCGTTCCCACACCGTCACCTCCACCTTCCCTCTCCCCACTCCACTCCCCCCCCCCCTTCCCCCGTCCCGCGAACCCCCCTCCCGAGTTCCCCTTCCCCCTCACACGTCCTCTTCCCCTCCAGCGATCCCCTTCCACCTTCTCCGCCTTCCCTCCTCCCTTTCCCGCTCCCTCGTCCCGCCAACCCTCCTCCCGCGTTCCATATATTATATCCCAGTACATTCTGCTTTTAAACAGCCCGCGTGCCACCTTTTAAAATTTTTATTCAAATTAACATTTTTCATGTATATTAAATTTGGTACCTAACATAGGTACCTATTTAAAATATCTAAAATTCTTGGTTCGATTCAAACTATTAGGGGAGTACCTACTTTAAATAAATTTATTAACTTAAAGATTTTCAAAAATAGAATTGTTTTGCAAAATGTCATTCTCAAACACGCGAACTGTCAAACGTGCGATAGTCGTTAGGTTTTCTGAAATTATACAATTTTCTTAATTTTTCTCTCCATAAGAACCATCCTCGTACTTCAAGGAATATTCTAAAAAAAGAATTAGCGAAATTGGTTCAGCTGCTCTCGAGATTTGTGCTTAGCAACACATTCAGCGATTCATTTTTATATATAAGAGAGTAATATAGACGTTGAACATTATAATGATTTATGATCAATAAGATGGATCGAGGAAAAAAATATTTATGAGATTTAATATTTTTCGTATGCCTCGTTATTCTCCTGTGTCATTCGTGTGGAAAACGTTCTTTTTTTAAAATGATTTTCAGCTATGTAGGGGGAGTACGTATATTATCGGACAACGTATGGTATCGTACAAGTGTTATTTCTCTTACTGGCGTATAGATAGGGGGATGCAAGTTAGTTTATAATATTGCGGCACTAATTCTGGATGCCCGGTGTTTGCATGACTCTCGCCAAAGCCGGTTGTGTCGTTTTGTGGCCAAAAAACGAACTTTGACCACCGCATATTGTGTCCGCAGCTTTATTCGAAGACAAATAAAAGGTATTTTATTAATTTAATTACATTTTTTACATATAAGACGGTACACTACATTTCAGTGGCAATCAAATGACGATCTTATGTTTTAAAATTTGTGTCCCATACCAGGTAGGCGGTTATTTTGTTAACTCCACGTCGTTTGGTTAATATCGGACATGGCTGTTACGGATGATATCGGACACACGAATAAATGCTTATTTTATTTAATTTTTTTATTTAAATTAATTGGTATACCTACACCAAATGAAGGGTATCGTATTTTTATACACCTTATCGTAAAAATATATTGTATTACGAAAGCAATATACAAAGGATTGATTTAAAAACATTATTTTCAAAAAGTCAATATGTTTTTCATCCATTTTTCCAGATAATGTCGAGGTTCAAAAAAAAAGTGGAAGCAGGGGCTCGGGGTGAATGGAAGTATTGCAACATGAAATCAGCAGTGGAATACGTTTGTGACGCTGTCGAAGCTGTCTTACATTGTGATGTCCCTAAAAGTACACTTAGTGACAGGTTGTTGAAATTGAAGAAAGTATTTAGAATATTGAGGAAATTAGGTTCACTTCTGAAAAGATCAAAAATTGTAAAGAATGAATCCAAAACACAAGTGCCGGGTCTACCAATCAAAATAAAACAAGAAAAACTACAAGGATACAGTATTTGCCAAAAAGATTTTCAAATGAGTAAATCAAAGAAGAATCCGTCCAAATACAAAAAAAAATGTTAACACCATCAATTATAAGAAAGCGGATAAACTAAAACTACATAAGGATTATAACAAAGATGAAGTTTGAACTTTATCTGTAGAGAATCGAAGAAGACTGGATTCAATGTCAAGGTTGCCACGGATGGGCTCATGAAAATTGTACCGGTCTTGAATCTTGCCGGCATTTTTACAAATGTGAATTGTGCCAGAAATAATTTTTATTTTCAGTGTAACGTGTTATGTAAAGTTTGAACACGGTTTTACCACTTTTTTAAAATCCTTTTTTTTTAATAAAAAAAACATGAATATTTTTTGTCCACTTTTGTGTCCGATACCACCTTTGATGTCCGATATTAGACAATTATTTCAAATACTTTGTTGCCCTTTTTCTTGTATTTCTCTTGCTTGTATTTTTTTTAAATAAAGGTGTCTTGATATATGCGAAATCTTTTGTATTTAATCATTAGTAACCGTTTTATTATAAAACAAAAGAAATTACGGTGTTAAACCAAAGGGCTAATTTGTCCGATACCACCCGTCGAATTCCGATAATAAACGAAAATTTCGTAATTTTAAAATCTAAATTTTGGGAAACTGTGATGGTTACTGATTTTTAAAATTAGCATAGCATGTAGATCTGTCCTTTCCACTTATGATAATTCATAAATCGTTTTTATTGAAGCAATAATAACAAAATACAATTGATCAACACTATGCGTCCGATAATATCCGTACTCCCCCTACAGTTTGTCAAATAAGAGTAGAAAATATATGAGGGCGCCACTGTTGATCAAATGGCAATACTAAACACATAACTCATGGTGTTGAAGTAAAGCTGTGTAACCTATATTTTTATAAAAAAATAAAATGGCATAATAGTGGAAAAATATTTTTTCATTGCAGTATAGATACCCGCCGATCTCAAAATTAGAATTGCATATAGGTATATTATTATTATACCTTTGCAATTTTGTGTTAAGGAAGTCAGGTAGACTAAAATGAGGAATAACTACACTGTAATAAAATATAAAGCACAGTTTAGAAATTGCTCACATTTATTTAATACTAGATAAAGTACCTAGCCTTGCCTGGGCTTTAGATCATGTCTCTAATTTTAGATCTGAATATATTTAACTTATTCAGATCTAAAAGTAGTGTAACTAAACTCACCATTAGTGATTATTCCTTTCTATCTACTGTTAAATTCAAATTTATTTAAATTAAATTAAAGCGAATTACTTTATAAATCACATTTTAATCAAATTGTGGTTTACTGTGTTCTATACATTCAGTGTCATTGCACTTCAAAAAAATATTTGACAGTTAAATTGGTGTTACCAGTCTACAAATTTAGTAGTTCCAGTTTTTTTTATTTTCTACTCTTTTTTGACAGACTATATGCATGATTATTTATCGTTATATAATTATCGTTTTTTCGCACCTATAAAATTATGCCCCGTCTTTCCGGTGTATAAAAAATGGTCTGATTTTTCGGTTGAAATTTTCAAAAAATCGCCAGGGTTTCAAAAATACGATAAAAAAAAATAGAATGTCTTAGAATATTTGCCTAAGCCGGAATTTTTTTTTAAATGTGATGCAAGTGGCCTATATACCCAGTAGTTAATACCATATGAAAATATTCTCTGGAGGAAACACTAAATTTATTTGCAAGTTGAGAATGATTCATACGCTAGCTTCGGGGTGTCTTGGGTCTTGGATAGTTGGAGATGCCATAGACCCACTGGCACCGGGCATTTCGGACTCATTGTATTCGCATAAAAAATTAATATCAATGCTTCGTGGAAAGGTTGCATATAAAAAATTCAAGAAGAAAAACCAATAAACCTAGCAAATTAAACACATAATTATGATGACTAACGACCAGGAGCACATAAAGATAAGCGGATCGCGATTCCAGTGATATATCGAGCCATTGCTTGCTGCACGATACACTATGGAAAATGATAACTCATACAACATTAAACTCCGACAATGTCGGCTGATGGGAACACGAGATAACAGGACTAGGCTATTCAACGAACAGACAATCCCTAGAAGGGTTAAAGAAAATTGTTGGAAAATATATGAGATTCCCTGACGTCAGTTATTGATGTTATTATTTAAAAGGGCTGGCTAGGGTATAGGCCTGGGCGCGCGACCACCTTATTACAAAGTCGTTCTGTTTCAAACTTCACTGTTTCGTTGCTCGATGGCACTGACTTGATCACTACTTTTTGTACAGCGTTATGGGAAACGGTGTCCGTTATTAGGAAAGATGTGTAAATTGTTGTGAAGTGAGTGTGTATGTGGGTAGAAGTGAACGTTTATTGCGCCCGCTAATCTTCTAAGGACCAGTATTTCATTAAAATAATTCATGTGGTTTTCGGCGATTAGTTATGATGTAACCGTTATGCACTTGATGCAAAGAACTACGAGTATTAAGCTAATCCTCGTGTTCTCTAATTATAATATTAATAAGAAATTTGTGATTTTCAAATACCTCCAAAATTGGGCGAGCTTGTTGTGTTTCGGATCTACCCAGGACTTCATTATCAATTATTGACAGCCTCTGTGGTCGAGGGGTAAGGCTCTCGACTAGCAATACGGAGGTCGTAGGATCAAATCCCGGCTTGGTCAATTTGCAGCTGATATTTCACAAGTTTTCTCTTAAAATATCTATGTACTATATTTTGCGGCACGTTCCAGATTGGAATATATTGGAGTGATCAGATCTGAATGGCCAGATATTTCCCCATCTTCCTCTTCCTCATCTCCTTCCCCTACCTTCAGCCTCGAAACACACCTCAATTGGGGATGCCACATTTCACTGGTTCTAGACGGTTGGGAGCAGATGGGACTCTTTTGCGATACACACAAATTGTGTATGGTTCACACGCTGTAGAAGTAAAACCTTCAGAAAACTAAAATAGACAAGTGTGGGGAGGCTACGAGACACCGCACAAAGAGGAGACCGATTGTACTAGGGACGTATGTGATTGTCTCTTTTTAGTGTCGCTATTTTTCGTTTCATCGACTTTCAAATCACAACGGTGCTGAAGAAGTTTTCACTTAAAAACTAAAAATTAAAAATTCCCAGCCAATAATATGTGCGTTAAGAAAATGAAGATAATGTTGGTAGTTCTTAGTCGAAGTGATAAATGATACAGTTAAAAGTGACCGAATTCGATATAGACACCTTAGCTCAGTTAGTACAACATTTGCCATGTAAGCAGAAGGTCCTGGGTTCGAGTCCCAGAGGTGTCAATATCTTTTTCTGATTTTACTGTCTCCAGATTTTCGATTGAGTTTCGCTAATGTTGTCTTCATTTAATTAACCACACAGGTATTTTGCCATAGTGCAAGTTTTTTGTCTTAAACGAACTGACAGATTTATAATAACTTTGTGTTTTTTCCGCTTCGCAATTAAAGCTCAACAAATTCTGAACCCAGCCAAGAACTAAAAACTGTTTTTGAAAGATTATGAAATAAAATTTCATATTGTATTATTACAAATAAATATTAAAATTTGTAAAAATTTAAATTTACAATGCAATCATTAAAAAAATGTAAAAATGACTCACTTGATGTTTTTATAGAATTAGCTAAATTACAAGAAAAATGTGAAACTCAAGAAAAAAACCAAACACAAAAAAACTCATTTTCATACTCTTCGGCAGTAAAAAACTTAATACCACAAACGCAAGAAAAACGATTTCCTATAATTATAAAAAGCTTAAAAGAAGAAGACACTGAAAAAATAAAAGAGAAAATACAAAAAATCAAAATATCGCAGTTGGGAATTCGAGTAAGTGAAATTAAAAAAACAAAAAAAAACATTATAATAACATGCCCAGAAAAAGAAGAGGCAAAAAAATTAAAAGATAAGATAAATGAAGTCGACAAAACCATAATAGCGGAAGTACTTGTGAAAACGGATCCATGCGTAATATTCAAAGGACTTGACAAAGACTATACCGAAAAAGAATTCTTAGAAGACATAATTGAACAAAACAACGACATCAAAATGATATGTGAAAAATACCAAGATAAAAACATATTACAAGTTAAAGCCATCATTATGAACAAAAAAACTAACAACAAAAACTTAATTCTCCAAACAAATCCAGAATTGAGACTACATCTTATAAATAGAAAAAAATTCATCTAGGATTCATGAGAATCTATGTAACCGATTGTAACGTTCTTACCCAATGTTTCCATTGTCAAAGATTCGGACACACAGCACAAAAATGCTACAATAAAATGAATAAACCAACATGCAAGCACTGTTCAGAAGATCATCCCATCTCCGAGTGTAAATCCCTGGAACTACCGCCCAAATGTGCCAACTGTCACGCAGCTAACAAGAAGAAAGAAATAAACTCCTTCAACAGTAAAATGAATGAAATAGACCACCGAACAAACAGCGAAACATGTAAGTTTCGTTCTTACATGCTTAAATTAGCCAAAGAAAGAATAAACTACGACATTGAATAAAAAAACTTATATATAATATTGCAAAATACAACCAAAAATGCATTAATTAAATGGATGATTTCGTAAATAGTGAATTAGAATTAAATATTAAAATTCAAGAATATGAATGTATTTGTACTGATTCATGTAACAAAATTATTTCTAAAAACATCAATGATATAATTATTATGCACATAAACATCCGTAGCATTCAGAAAAATTTAGATGAACTAATTTTAAAAATAAATAATTTAATTAAAAAGCCGGACTTCATAGTGTTAACCGAAACATTTACGAACGCTGAGTCACCGTCTTATCACTTACCTGAGTACAATTATATTTCTACCAAAGTAGATATCAACAAAAATTCGGGAATAATTATATTTGCAAATAATAAATTTAGTATTGTTAACATTATAGAACACCCAATACATTTGGTAAACTGCATCGAAGTACATTTCAAACTCGGCAAATCAATATATCATTTAATAGCTATCTATAGAACGCATGGCTCGAGTATTATTACGTTTATTAACGACCTCAAATACATATTATTAAAATTAAAAAATAAACTCTGCTTCGTGGTGGGTGATTTTAATGTGAACATTAATGAAAAAATAGAAAATAATAACAAAACTGAATACATCAATTGTATGACTGAACAAAATTTCATATCTTGCATAAATAAAAATACTAGAGAAATAAAAGAACATACTCCATCTTGTTTAGATCACATTTGGACAAACGTAAACATTAAAGATCTTCACAAACTAAAATCAATTGTTTGGAAAACTAACATAACTGATCATCATTCATGCTTACTTCTGTATAATAATAATATTAAACATAAAAAACATAATTTAATACCCAAAAAATCAACAATAGACATGACTATTCTCTCCGAAAAACTAAAAAAGGAAGATTGGAACAATGTTTTAAAGAGTGATGATACTGAAATATGTTCGACTAACTTTGAAAAAATCCTGTCACAACACATTAAAAATTCGACAACTGAAATAATAATACACATAAAATCAAAATTAAGATGTTTAAAACCTTGGATTACCAAAGGACTTATAATATCTATCAGAAACAAAGAAAAACTTTATAAAACAACTTTAAAAAATCCCCATGATGAAAAAGCATATAATTTTTATAAAAAATATAAAAATAAATTAACTTCTTATATTAAAAAAAGTAAGGAAGAGTTTTTTAAAAATAAAATATTATCTTCAGAAAATAATCATAAACAAATGTGGAAAACTGTGAATATGGCCATAGACAATACAAAAAAAACTCAAAATATTAAGTACATCGAACATGATAAAAAAATTATAGATGCCAATTTACAGCCTAAACAATGTGCAAACATATTTAATTCCTTCTTTGCAAATGTTGGAAAAAATCTTGCAAAAAATATTCATAAACCTTCTAACCCGGAAAAACATAAAAATAAAAATTTACAGAAACGTAATATACTTTCAACATTTGAAATAACAACAGAATGTGAAATCTTAAAAATAATAGAAAATATGAAAGGAGGTTCGTCTCCCGGTTTTGATTCTATTACGACACACATGTTAAAATCTATGAAATCTTACTTAATAAAACCCATCACTCATTTAATAAACTTGAGTTTAACGAAAGGAATATTTCCAATGAACTACAAAAACACAATAATCTCACCCATTTACAAATCTGGTGATCCACACCAAGTAACGAATTATCGCCCAATTTGTCTAATTTCTAACATAGGAAAGATCTTTGAAAAAATAGTAAAAAAACAATTGGTAAATTTCCTAGATAGTAATAAAATACTAAACAAAAACCAGTTTGGTTTTATTAAATCACTCAGCACACAAGATGCAATTGCTAACGTAACTTCATACATTTACGAATCATTAGATAAAGGTAAAAAATGTGCGGGCATATTTATTGACCTCAGAAAGGCTTTCGATAGCATATCCCATGAGATACTATTAAAAAAATTAAATGATATTGGCATAAAAGGCAACGCGATTAAATGGATCACCAACTACTTAAAAAACCGCCCTCAAGTGGTAAAAATCAATTGTATTAATAGTGATCAAGAGATTTCAAGCTTTGGAATCCCCCAAGGTACAGTGCTTGGACCAATCCTTTTTACCATATATGTAAACGATATTTTTTTTCAACATCTACATGGTCAAATTACATCATACGCCGATGATACAGTTTTAATAATAAGTGAAAATACTTGGGAAAATGTAGAATTACAGGCCACAGAAGACATCAATACGCTTAAGAATTTTTTCGACACTAATTTACTATCACTAAATAGTGAAAAGACATTTGTAATTCCATTTGCAATCCATCCAAACGACGCTCCCAAAAATTTTAACATTGTCATACACGATAACACTAAAATTCACAGCCAACATTATTGCAAATCAAACTGTACAATATTAAAAACAACAAATAAAATTAAATATCTCGGCGTAATTATCGATAAAAACCTGAAATGGAAGGAACAAATATGTCAAGTAGTAAACAAAATCAGAAAATTAATATATATATTTTTAAGAATTAGAAATTTTCTGTCGGTAAAAAATCTATATTTAATCTACTATGCCTTAGTTCAATCCACTCTACAATACGCTATTATTAGTTGGGGATCCGCGTATAAATGTAACCTTCTTCCAATAGAAATTGTACAAAGAACAATTATTAAAATTATATTAAAAAAATCCTTAGACTACCCAACTGAACGCCTGTTTGAAGAATTTCAAGTTCCCACATTTAAAGATTTATATATTAAAAATTCAGTAATTCAAATAATAAAAGAAAAAGATAAATATCCATTTTTAAATGAAAACAGAACTCGACTTAAACATGTTTTTCTATGCCCAAAACTAAATACGTCTTTTGCACAGCATCATTATACTTATCAGGGAAGAATTTTTTTCAATCGTCTACCAGAGGAAATCAGAAGCATCGATGATAAGGCCCGAATGCTGCTCTCTGTCAAGAGACATTTTAAAGATGTTCTTAAGAAAAGAACTACTGTCAACTAATCTTACAAATATCTTAGTTCTCCATAACATTCTTTCTTTCTTTAAAAAAAAAAAAAAAAAAAACACACCATTATCAAATAAATACTGCAGCTCACATATATTTATGTACAATTCATTATTTAAGTACTAACTTATACCTAACTAATAACTAATAGCATTTATGTACACTCCCCTTCCATACACAAGCAAATGCTTTTAATGGAAGAGTAGTAAAAAAAAAACCTGTAAAAAAAAATATTTTGTTGTAAAATTGTAATTATAATAAATGTTTCAATAAATAATAAAAAAAAAAAAAAAAAAAAAAAAAAAATATTAAAACGGTACAAAAATCACGGATTATGTAAAAAAAAAACACTTATTCCATCATAAAACAATTTTTTCAACGCATTTTTTTACCATTTTATACAAGAAGATTTAATAAAAAAATCACATTGTCTAACGGCGCGTAAATTATTTGGCGGGTGAACTGTTTCTACAAAATAAGTATTTTTATGTATTTCTATGGAGAACCTTGAATAGAGATATGAAGCTTGATTTAATATAAGTCTTTCTACTTCTAATTTTTGTTTTAGGGTTGTTACTAGAACAATAACGGAGTTACAACGATTTCTTTGGGAACACACGCATTAGCTTGAAAACAAGCATATTGGACTTGACTGCTGTCGTGTAAACAAGCTTAGGGGTCGGAGTGGTTAAATATTAAAATTCCCGATAATCAATTTTATTATCCTGTCTGAGAGGCCTACCAGCGAAAGGTCTTGTGTAATCTGGCGACAACCGTTTTCTTTCAAGTCCATTTAGATCATCGCACTTCTATGAACTATCGGTTCATTGTAAAAAGCTGATACAGTCATTGCGTGTCGATACTTTAGTATTGCAAATATCACGAACTAGAGTTGGGTTGGGTTGTTCGTTTGACGTTTTCATACAAATGCAGAGTGATAAAATATCTATCATTATAGAATTGAAAAAGAAACGCCATTTTTGAGGCTTTTAAACGTTTGCGATCCCATAATTCTAAGTTACCTGACAATGTCGTGTAGTCTTCGCCAATTTACATAGCACGAACAAGTCGAAAACAAACTTTATTAGGAGTTTGATTTATTGCTAGATAAAGGCTGCTCCAACTTTGGTGAAGCCTTTTTTTCATTGCTGATAGATTTGGGGAGAGGTGGGATATTTATAGTAAAGTGAACGATGGGAAGTGTCTGAATCTGAATATTCAGATCTGGTCATTATACACGGTAAAAACAATATTAAGATTCAGAATAGAGTTGACTTTCACCAGATCTAAAAAAATCTATATATAAATTCGTTTCATATTCACAGCAATTTATTATTAAAGGTATTTTTAAGTCGATTTTAGATTTGAAATTGGTAAATAGTAGAGGAGATGTACTGAATACCGAAAAGCTTAGGTAAAAAAATCTAATTAATTATAATTGAATCGTTTATTAAGTATTATACAATAAAATCTTTGGAAATATAGTTACGGAACTTAAAATGTCAACGAAATATTAAAATAAACATGTAAACGTCTTCATTTTAAACGAAAGGTAAAACAATAGAAAAAACCAATATTGAAAAAAGTGTTCCTATTATGAGATACACTGATTTTTTACACATAAAAAATCAAAAGTACATTAAAAAAAAACAATAATATCGGCTCCCAAACACGAATAATGGCACCAATGGCGGCAGGCTATTGCTTGGATCCACCCTTTGCCTCTGATATCCCACAGTCTTCGATTTTACAGCTTCCGTGACTTTTATCATTTTTTTTTTCCACGTCTTCCGCTGTTTTTTCTACGACATTTTGACGTTCGTGGAGGTCGATTTTTGTTCTATTTTGAACGAGTCGTGTTTTATTAAACATTTTCGCAATTTTCGCATCGATTTTGTCGCTGTAAATGTTAGCGCTCTCCTCTAACATTCGTTTTTTCGTATCTCTCTATCTTCTTCTTTTCGGGCCCGGTTGCAGAGCCTTAACTTCAAATAATTATGAAAACATAAAATTTAAATAATAATTTTGTCTGTCATTGAAAGATTGACAATTTTTAGAGAAAATTTTTTGAGAAAAAATAAAGTGAAACTTACGTAAATATCAAATCGATGAGGCAAAAAAACTTAATCACTCTCTCAGATGGCGGTGGTGTGGTTAGCGTCAGGACGAGTCCTGAATATTCAAGATCGGTCGGTGGGGAATAGGGAATGCTGGGTTATACAGGCTAGCCTAGTGAGGCAGGTTATGAGAAACCTAAATTTATAATTATAAATCTCTATTCTTTAATTACCTACTGTATATACGTATTTTGTTTTTTGATATTAACTTTCGTACGTATGCAACTTTTAAACTGTACTTTTACTGTACTTATGATGTACTTTTTGTTTTTGTAGTTATAAATCTTAATTTTTTTTGTTCAATAAAGATATATTATTATTATTATTATTATTATTCTCACTTACATTTTGAGAAAAGCCATTATCTCATATTAGGAGCCAAATTCGGTACATCTCTACACAAAAAATGTAATTTTTACATACTTATAGTTTCAGGGGATCAAATGTTGTACACTTAAGTAAAGTAAACACATCTAAAATTAATTTTGATTTTAAATCTAAATAATTGCTTAAAAATCTACGCAGGTTCAAAAGTGGTGTTTAGCTAACTAAATCAGGGGAACCAAGCACTAATCGATTGGTGGACGAAAAAAAATGTTACTTTGCTCAGATTGGTCACATTGGGATGGGGAGGGGGGGGGGGGGAAATGAAGGTGAGGAAGTTCTGGGTAGGAAAAAGGTATGAGGGGTGGGTGGGAATCTGGGGTCAATGTGTCCACTGTCCAAGTATAACAGAGGTATGAATCTACGAATCCATCCCTCCAACTGCGGTGTAGGGCGATGGGTCGGCAGATTCTGGCTGAAAAGAATAAAAGACCTTCCTCAACCAGTCTTTCTCGATCCTGCCCACTACGCAGCAGGTGGGCAGTCACATCGGTCGCCAAGATCTGGACAAACCTAACCCCATAAACCGGTGCACCCCTGTTAAGTCAACAAACCCTTTGGGGTGACCTATGGCATACGAGGTATTGGTTATTGGATAAATGGTTCCCGGAGCGGCGGTATCGATACCAAATTGACATCCTATTATTGTCATTGCTATTACTGGGTTGTGAAACCGCGACCTTCAACGCTATGAAGCATAAACTGACTATACATGCCTATTGCCCTTTGCACTCACCTTCCACTCATTAAAATCAGATCAGTAGCATTCGATCTTTCGAGAAAAGTACGGAAAAAACATACAAAAAATAAAAGTATAATACAAAATTGAAAATTTCATTTTGGGCTGCGAAAAATCTTCACTTGGACCGCTGGTTGGGCATGTCAGGACTAAATAAAGTTAATTAGTAAATCATAAAATCCCTTTGTGAGCGTAGGTTCAAATTCTAATGACTGCGCCAATGTAATTTATTGGAAGTGAAGCGCCTAGATGAATTGTACGGGTATTATATGAGTCATATAATTTCAATACCCGCTATATCCGATTTATCGGCAAAATGATCTGAGTATGATATCTTGTTCACATTTTTGCGAGGAATAATGAATATATTAAATTGAGTTACAAAATCTCCCTTTTCACGACCAAAAACCATATTAAAACTGCGAGTGAGAAACAAAACCCGCTATATCATTCAAGAAGTTATTATCAAAACCGGCTATATCGGAATTCAACCAATCACGACCAGTTATTTTGCCAAGATGGCGGGTGTAGAAACACGCCCCTCCGGTCAGTTGAGTTTTAAAAGCCTCTATATTCCATACAAATCACAAAGTGAGTATCAAAATCCGCTATATCCATTTTATTTATCCAAATTTCTTAAATATTTCTAGATATACATTGAAAAATGAACACTTTTCGAGTGCATATTACTCCAATTCATAATATAAAAACATAAAAAGCAATTTTTTTTATTTACGCTAGAGATGTGACAGTTTTTTACGGTTTTCACCGAATCAGTAAAAGTTGATATAGCGGATATAGAAATTGAACGACTCATATTGTCAGAAAGGACGGATCTCGCATTCATTCTTTTATATAAACATATGCAAGCATTCTATCTCGCTTGCGTTCGTTCCCTTTCAAGCATACATTACATTGTATTGCATATTTATAACATTCCAAAATTCTATAATACGTAACTATAAAAAAAACCAATAAATAACGTCGGAAATGAAAAAAACGCAATTTACATGCAAACTGGTATAAATGCCCCTTCAATTATTCAAATCAAAACTGAGTCCACTGTATTGCAAAACAACCTATTCATTAATTAGTTTGTCTGACATTCATTTAGATCAGTTAGCCCCGCTTTAGATCTGTCAGAACTATTTCAATTTCAACTTGTTAACAAGGAAATGGCAAATTAGAGAAATGTTTTCCCCAAAATGATCATCGTAAAATGCTTACAGAAACAAAGAGACACCTTTTTTGTTGCCGATAGAACGAAGTTGAAATAAGAAAGTTTTTCAATTATGGAAATCTACGCTTTGTGTTTTTCAATTTCGGTCTTTTAAATTTTACGATAAAAAAATCGAAAAATAGTTTCTTGGAAGATGATTTCTTTTTTTCTGTCTCGTACATACTCTTTTGTTTTTTTGACTCTTGGCGTGACCATTCTCAAGTATTTGATTCACTTGATCGTTCCATGAATTCCTCAGGCACCCCCAACTTCTTTTATCGGGTCTTTAGCACTCCTTTCCTCATTCATACATCCTACATATCCAAAACATCTAGTGTCCCTTTCTTAATCTGGTTCATTTACTTTTATAGGAACCAAGTTTCTTAACTAGTGTTGCAACAGAACTCTGCTTCCGCTTCTGCAGAAGTTCCGCAAGTTTTTTCACTTCCGTTTCCGTTTCTGGTTCCGCAAACTTTATAACAGAACTTTTTTTTATATATTTTTTTTTTATTTAGTAACTATATAATATTTTTTACATTTTTATATGAAACATGTTAGTTAGATGTATATATAAAATATATTCGTAGTCCTCCTCACTAGGAGATCCTGTGCTGAGGGGGACTATGCTTTGGATAAGTTTTTCAGCGACTTCTATGGTTTAACTATTGATTGGATAAGGTTTTCCAGAAACTTCTATGATGTTTTAAGTATACTAGTAAGTTCATTTTCCGATAGATTCTTCAGCCAATATTTAATTTCCTTAATGTAGCTATTTTTATTTTTATTTGTTTGATACTAAGTGGGAGTTTGTTATATAACTTTACTGCTAAAAATGCAGAACTTCTTTGACCAAATGAAGAGTTACACTTTGGTATATTAAGTATGTCTGTTTGTTTGGCTCTGGTTTTATGAGCGTGTGAGGTGTCTGCCTCTGAATCATTTTTGTGGTGATGCACTAGAATGTTTTTGGCATAGATTTTCTGTATGCTTGGAACATCAAACTGTTTAAAAATTTCTGTTGTTGACGTCCTTATGGGTCCTTGCGTCCTTATGACTCTAAACGAAGAATAATTTGCGATTGAAGATATCGAAGTGCAGCCTTCTACTTCAAAATCATCCTTTTTTTATTGCGACCTCATTGTATGCCGATTTATATATCGCATGTGACTGAGTATTCTTCCAATAAAAATCATGTTCATAAATTCTGCTCTAATTTATGACTGCCCTCGGAAATCGGGAATGGTACTCAGGGTTTTAATTTAAAATTGCTTCTGCGTAAGAGTCCCGAAACAACAGCTACACACGGAACAGTCAATTTCTTAGAATTTGCGGCATAAGGCATGCAACTCAAATCAAAGCTTCACTCGGTACAGGGTGAATCGACAACTTGTTATTTAATTTCTCGTTATCAAAAAAACAAATCTGGTTCAAATTAAATCTGTATGCGGTGAATTAAAACTACACTCAGTACATAAATAGTCTGCCACTAGAATTTTATAACAGCACTTCGAATTAGAGAAGGTTTTCCTTCGAAATATGTCAGCAGATGAATCCACAACTCGAATTTTACATTGTGCACACAAAACTGGTTTAAATTAAATCTGTGCAGCAAATTAAAACTACACTCAGAACAAAAAAATGTTTTTTTTTTATTCTGGCAGCACATGCATAGTCTGCAACAAAAAAATTATTACTGCACCTCGAATAAGATAATGTTTTCCTTCGAAATGTTTCAGCAGATGAATCCACAACTGGAATTTTACATTTTAAACACAAAACTGGTTTAAATTAAATCTATGTGCGGCAAATTAAAACTACACTCAGAACATGAAAATGGCTTCTCTTTGATTCTGGCAGCACATACATCTGCAACTTGAATTTTTTGACTGCACTTCGAATAAGAGAATGTTTGTCTTCGAAATATTACAACAGAAATCTTACATTATGAACTGAATTAGAGAACTCAGATGAAAATGATTTTTCTTTATTCTAGCAGCACATACAGAGTCTGCAACTAGAATTTTATACGTCGAATAAGAGAATGTTTTCCTTCTAAATTTGTCAGCAGATGAATCTAGAGCTGGAATTTTAAATTCTGATCAGATAACTGGTTTTGAATTAAGAGTGAATCTATTCACCGCCCTCATTTTGAAATATTTCTTTATAAACTTCGTATCGCCTTCAAGTTACAACTCGGACTGACTGACTCATAAATAAACCAAACCACACACTAGAAACTAGATCGATAACTTCGGGCTTTTGAAAGGGGCAATTTTCAACAATATTTCACCATGAATATGCAATAATTTTACGATTTTTTAGAGTATACAACAACCAAAATACGCGACCATTGACAATATAAGTTACAAATAAATTTTAAACAAAAAGGCGTGAAAAATGGGCGGTTTTATTAATTTTGGATCAACTAAAACAAGAACTGTGAATAGATCTATTTACATCGGCAATTTTTTCTCGAGATCGAAACAAAAAGCACTCGCGATTGACCGGTCGATCGCGATCGACCGTTTGGGCATCCCTGATATAGACCAATAAACGCTGCTTCTGAATATATTTAAAAAGACCGTTTTTAATCGGGTCGTAAAAATACGCCGTCGAGTTGGCATTATTTTATTTTATTTATTTATTTGACATAATATCTAACATTTTTAAATACAATTCAGCAATTTCGGCCTCACTGGGTAGCTCACCTGTGCTGAGGCCTCAATTTTATAAAACAAAAATTTATACATATTACATTGAAAATAAAATATTGAAATTTTAGTGGTGACGTTACTGTTCGACGTGTTGTGACGTCACCGTAAAGTCATTGTATGGGAATGTATGATATGACACAAGCCATCGTATTAATTTATTCGTTTATTTACATACTGTTTATAGAGATTTAGTTGTTGTGTTTATTGAAACATTATTTAGACATAAATAATGTTTCAAAAATAAAGGTGTATCTTATTATTTCATCTCTATTATAGAAAATATTCAAAAACTACTGCACAATAAAAATAGTAATGCTTTTTATAGGGAGAATACTTCGAACAACGGAATTCAAAATGGCGGCAGTTGATCAGATGATTGCCGGTCCTATAGTAATTTTTCAGGAGTGATGACGTTACACGTTTCACCAAACATACGGTGGTTTTCGGGGGGTCTTGAAAAATTAAAACTTTGACAATTATTTTAACTATTAAAACTAACTCTAAAAATAAAAATAAAAATGCTGTTATTTAAGTTAGAAGGTCATTATTATTCATAAAAAAAATAAAAAAATTGGACTGAAGTTCTCTATTGCGTTTTTTCAAAAAAATTCCGCGTTTTTGAGGAGTATAGCGTTTCATATCTTGTTGACGTGTATTTTGTACCTGTTTTCTTCATAAATGTCAAAGCAGAACTGGCATTTGCCGCTATTTGCAAAAATTATGGCATTTTCTTTTGATGACTGATAACTTTTGCGCCATCTTGTACAAAATGATTTTACTGAAGCAGTTCAGTTAGAACTATATATATATATATATAAATGAATCCCTGTCTCCATTGGTCACGCCATAACTTCAGAACGACTTTACCTATTTCATTCATCTTTTTTTAAAGTTTATACTCTGTAGAAGTTTCTTACAATAAAATTGGATATTTTCAGAAAATTTAACGACTATTTTATCTTCGCACGTTTGAGAGTTCGCGCGTTTGATGAATGTGAATTTAGCAAGCAGCATTTGTAACAAAAGAATTGTTTATGGATTTTTTGAATTATAGATATTTTAAATAGGTACCTATATTAGGTACCAAATTAGATTGATTGTTCTTATAATATACAAAAATGAATATTTATAATAAATGAACACAGAAAATTTAAATAAAAAATTGTAATACGTGGCACGCGAGCTGTTTGAAAATTGAATGTACCGGATTGGCGGCACGGTGGAGCGGGAGAGGGATGAGAGAAGGCGGGGAAGGTGGAAAGGGGAACGCTGGAGGGGAAAGTGGACGCAGGGGAAAGGACATGCAGGGAGAAACAATTTATTTCTTAGAATATGGCATTGCAACGCATGCCGGGAACCAGCTAGTGTACAATAAATACTGTATAATTTTTTACTATCCACGTGTAAAAACCCCTAAAAATGGCGTTAATAAATAAATAAAGGAACCGGCTGATTAATTTAATGTAACGACTGCGTGATGTAACATAAATATTTTTACCACAAAAGAACAGTCTAATAATTGTTAAATTTTATGTCTTTGAAACAAATTGGACACACATTTTACAAGTCGACAAATTTAGTAGCCATGTTCACGGTGTAATTTGGTTAGCATCATAACAGTCGTAACGGCCATTTGGCGTGCTCGTTAATCACATTTATCTGTTATACAATAATTATTACCACCCATTCTTCCCAGTGCTCTCACTACCACACGGCTATGCTAGAAGGGATTGCTTTCTGCAGGAGAGTTATCCTGGATAATAAATTTGATGTAATTAGGCAAATGAAGAGTAATTGAGATGCTGGATTGTATTGTATCTATTACCTATGTATCAAGTGAGTATTTGACTGACCAACACTCCAACACTACAAGGACAGAAACATCAAATCCACTGAACATCTCAAAAATTAAATACATCTACGGTCAGTGGTTAAGTGGGCATCGAGTTTGGGTCCCACCCGGGCGTCGCGTGTTCGATTCCTCGGCTGGCTAAGTCCTCCATCACGACTCAAGCAACATTTTCGGCCTTCTTTGGTGGTAGTAGGAGATTTTCAAACATTTTTGGGTTATTCGTAGCCCGGGAATGTTTGTCTTTCTTAAAAAATAAATTTAAAAAAAAGTCTTTTGATAGAAAACTCATATTTTCTAAATTATTAAAAACGACGGAAAGTTTAAAAACGACATCAAAATATGGTCAACTAAACATGAAGATGAGGAAATCACTAAAACCTAGCAGTTAAAAACCCGCTTCACGGTTTTTTGCTGCTAGGCCCTGCGGGCGGTGGCGACACGACAGTAACTTTGTAACAAACTTCAAGTACGAAAATGATTTTGCACAAGGCGCAGAGTCAGAGATGTACTCGAAATCGGGTTCCTAAATTTCAACCATACAGACGCAAGGGTATTAATACTATCAGATATGAAGTAACACCAATACTACCTACAGTCAACAAACATGAAGATTGTTTATTCTATTTATTTTTTAAGTGAAAAATTCTTTAGCACCATTGTGATTTAAAACTCGATGAAACGAAAAATAACGACACTGCGAGGGAAAGAGATGGCATAATCGGTCTCCTCTTTGTGCGGTGCTTCGTAGCCTTCCCACTCTTGTCTACTTTGGTTTTCTGATGATTTCAATTTCATCGCGTGTGAATTGCACAACTTTGATTTTCTTTTATACTTTTCTTTTATACTTTTATACTCTGATTTTCTTTTACATATAGTATAGGTAGGTTGACCGGTCAGTGGTTGAGTGGGCATAGCGCTTGGGTCCCACCCGAGCGTCGCGTGTTCGATTCCTCGGCTGGTTAAGTCCTCCATCACGACTCAAACAACATTTTCGGCTTTCTGTGGTGGTAGTAGGAGATTTTCAAACATTGTTGGGTTATTCGTAACCCAACAATGTTTGTCTTTCTTTTTTAAATTAAAAAAAATATATATATATAAATATATATGTTATGATTAAGGTTTTCACGGGTGTAAGATGTAGAACAATTTTCTCGGAAAGTCTTAATCGATGAAAATACCCCAAAAACGGCATTTCCAAAATTACCAGTAGTGTCTCCAATTAGCTTTACCAATCAGGTATCTACTGTCAGCCCCGCCCCCCACCCCCTCCACCATCAATCACCTGCAACCCGGGTACTTCGTTCTAGACATAAGAAGTGACTTGCACTCACTTAAGTTTTAGCTTTTGGACCGAACAGACATGCGAAAGCTATCAGTTTGAGACAAAAACTCAAGACATAAGGCCTCTGAAGATGGACAGTGTGATCTGTCCGAAACGTCAGGAGTTAAAAAGTCCTTTTAAGGACTACGTTACGCGGGTAAACCGAGAAAATTGTTCTACATAAATATATATATATATATATGGGTCTTTTAAAAGAAAGGAATGAGGTGAAGTACTGTGAATGAAAAAGGTATGAGGGTTTAGTAGGGACGAGAGAGTCCTGCAGGAGAGGCCAAATGATCCCCCTCAATCAATCTCTCCCGATTCGGCCCGCCACGCTATAAGTGGAAGCATCTGCCGCCAAGACCTAGACAAATATCACTCCATTCTCCTGGGCACTCTTGCTAAGTCACCAAATGCAGCGAATAACTTGGGGTGACCTACGGCAGAGGTGTTGGTTATCCAATAAATGGTTCCCGGAGGTATCTATATCCGCTTCCCAAATTGAACATAAAACTTGTAATAATAATAAATTGAAGATGTCCACTGACTCGACATAATTATTACCACCATTAGTATTCTGGCCAACAAGGACTGCTTTCAAAAATTCCCGATTTGGGAATCTTTTTTTTTTACATTAACTCCACACAGGAGGCCCTGAGGAAAATAATTTCCCTCAGGGCCTATGTCATCTAGGATGCTGTGTGGAGGATCTTTTTGAGGAGAGGAAGGAATGAACATTGGTCTTGAAGAGACCCATGTTGTAGGAAGGAGGAAACACAGAGGCCAGCAAATCATTCCACAGCCGAGCTGTTGAACACAAGAACGAGTCGAAGAAACGACCCGTTCTCATGTGACAAATGTCAACCGTGTACAAATGTTGGGCACGCGTTTGGCGTGTTTCCCGACTATGCACCGGTGCCGAAAGGATCAATGATGCTAGTTCCTCGGAGCATCTTCCATTGTAATACCGGTAGAACAAGGATAGCATTCCCACCCGATGCCTGTGCTCTCAAGATTGCAATCCGTCTGTTAAGATGGGAGAATCTATCAAACGGACCGCCCGTTTCTGCACAGAGTCGAGGTTATTTTTCAGGTATTTTAGAGCTCCAGACCAGAGATGGCTGCCAAATTCAACCGTGGGGCGTACTTGTGATTTGTACAAGGTTAGCAGTTGTGTACTATTAAAGTATCTGCGGGCCCTGTACAGTACGCCCAGCTTTTGGGAGGCTAACTTTACTCTGGCTTCGATGGAGCCCCCATACCTGAGCTGGTCACTTAGGGTTACACCAAGCATATCAATGGAGGGCCTGTTCGGAAGATTGCTTTCGTTGAAAGAGACTAGATTTTCATTTCGATCCCTTTTAGACGTAATCAGACAAGATTGGGTCTTTGAATTAATCTGGTTTTTTCATTTATTCATTTTTTTTTAAAGAAAGACTAACATTCCCGGGTAACGAATAACCCAACAATGTTTGAAAATCTCCTACTACCACCACAGTAAGCCGAATATGTTGTTTGAGTCGTGATGGAGGACTTAGTCAGCCGAGGAATCGAACAGGCGACGCCCGGGTGGGTGTGAAACATGATGCCCACTGAGTCACTAACCGGTATTGGTCGAAGCTTTTCAGTGTGACGTATAAGTAACGGAAATGTAATGAATAAACATGATCAAAATAGGCACAAACTTTATAGAAATAGCTAATCTAAATCATGTCATCAGGATATGAAATTTATAAAGTTTTCAAGGAAATATATCCATATATGAAAATGTTTGGTCAATTTCTCCAGAATGATGATAAATATGACCCTACTTTCGGGTACATGGATAGTGGATAGGTCCGTATCCACTGAAGTACTCAAATTACAGAAGTGTATTGTGGGCATGTCTTTTGTATCCTAAATAAGCTTAATTTTCCCTCATTTCGGGTCAAATTTACCAAATATTTATTTATTCGCTCTTTTAATTGCCCACTTTTCCATTGGGTAGGTACACAATATAACCTTTTTTTTCACGAGAGTTAGTAATAAAAGATTGGTTGCAAAAATTATTTCTTATATTACAGTTGTTTAGAATTCGATAAAACTTAAAAGGAAAGAAATAATAAAAAAAATCAGAGTGTACAATACACACACTGTATAAGTGAAACCCTCAGAAAACTAAACCGAAAGAATGAGACGAATGCAGAGTTTCAAAAGTGAGATGTATGTAGGGTTTATTTATTACAATATTGTTACTAAGTTTAAAAATTATTCTACATTTTATTCTACGAAGCACCGCACACAGAGGTAACTGATTATCTTATTCTTTAGCAGGCTAAATCTTGTAGATGTATTTTTTTTAGTGTCGCTCGTTTCCGTTTCATCGAGTTTCAAATCACAACGGTGCGAAAAAAGTTTTCACTTAAAAAATAAACTGAAATTATTAGAAATAAAATTTCGCTGGGGTATATCGGCTTTCTGTAGCTGGCTCTAAGTGTCCATGTTTTCACATATGGTATAAAAATCAATGCCCGTACGAGTCTCATCTTTGAGGTCTTCGTTGTGCCTATGTCACTCCATATCTTCTGCATTTTACTCATGGCATCTTTTGTCATGCAAATTTTTCTTGTCACTTGTGTTTCACAGCCTCCTTCATCACTTATAGACGAGCCTAGGGTATATAAAGTCATTCACCGTTTCTAAGTCCGTGAGAGCATAAAGCCAGGTCTCCTGCGATCTCCGACATGAACATTTGCTTACACATTTGCTTGAACATTCAATTCATTTTCAATTTCAGTGCCGGCAACCCGGGCGTTACGTTTGGTGATTTAGCAGGGGTGCCCGGGTTCATAGGGTGAGGTTTATCTAGGTCTTGGAGGCGGATGACCAAGACACACTGAACCCCAGTTTCCTACCCACCCCTTAGACCCTTTTCCTTCCCAGAACTCTCCTCTCCTTCCTTTCCTCAAAAAAACGCTAAACAGCATCCCCAAAGATGACAAAGGCCCTGAGGGAAATTGTTTTCCTCAGGGACTCCTGTGTGGAGCTCATGTTAAAAAAAAAAAAAGTTATGTAAGATTACACATGAAGATAAGAAAATGTAAATAGAGTAGGTACATGACTATATAATTAATGATGCTAGCAAGCAGGACCTTGCTTATTTTATTATATATTATATTTGTATATTAAATAATTTAGTGAGTGCTTATATGAAAAGAGAATGTCTATAAACCGTACTACTGTTAGTTCTTAGTATATTTCGAATGTCTGTTCTTTCCTTTTCAGTCCACCATATTACTACAAACTTTGTCAATGGGGGCGCGACTTTGAACAATTCTTGTTTGCAGATACAATTAATATGCTTTCCTTGGCTGGTGGAAAATAAGGAGAGGTGATTAGTTATTTTTTCTACAGCAGCCGCGCGACGCGGTCAGTCATGGAGAATAAATCGAACTAGCTTTTACGGGTTATGTCAACTGCGCGAGCCCAATAATTATATAATAATTATTAGCCTGAAACACTCATCTACATTGAAAAAACCTCCCGAGAAAAGATACATGCCGCCGACGGGACTCAAACCCGTGTCCTTCAGATCCGTGGTCAACTGCTCTTAACCACTGAGCTACGTCGGCTTATCTCCTACCCGCCAAATAATTCAATATATACTAATTCAAAAATTACTGCTTATTACATTTTTCCACCTGCAAACAACCAACTTTATTTTTATATGGGAAAGGCATTGAAAGTGCTAAATCCCCCACCAGGTGGCGTCGAGACAAATTATGTCTGCATTTTTGGTCAAACATTATTATTATTTTTTTAATTGATAAACTAATGTTAAAGACAAGATTTTAATCCAATAACGGTTCCCAGGCCGGCGGTACCCATTCCCGCCTCCCAAATTGAAATTGCCTCTTGTCTTAAACATTAATTTACCAAACAAAAAATAATAATAAATAATTATGTGTTTAATAAATTGTAAATAAATACTGCCTATAAATAGGGCCTATGTCATCTGAGATGCAGTGTGGAGGATCTTTTTGAGGAGAGAAAGGAATGAACATTGGTCTTGAAGAGAACCATGTTGTAAGAAGGAAGAAACACAGAAGCCGGCAAATCGTTCAACAGCAGAACATAAGAACGAGTCGAAGAAGCGACCCGTTCTCATGTTAAAAACATCAACTGTGTACCTACATATGTTGGGTTCGCATTTGGCGTGTTTCCCGACTATGTACCGGTGCCTAAGGGATCAATGACGCTGGTTCCTCGGAACATCTTCCATTGAAATACGGTAGAACAAAGAGAGTATTCCCACCCAACGCCTGTGCTTTAAAGTTTGCAATCCGTTTGTTAAGATGGGAGAATCTATCAAACGAACCGCCCGTTTCTGCACAGAGTCGAAGATTTTTTTCTGGTATTTTGGGGCTCCAGAACAGAAGTGTCTGCCAAATTCAACCGTGGAGCGTACTTGTGATTTGTACAGGGTTAGCAGCTGTGTACTATTACTATTGAGACTATTGCGCAGTATTCACATAAAAAAGAATCCAATCGCTTTTTCCAATCTACAGTCCCCACACCGCATTTCCTGGTACCCCTTCAGCATTTCCGTTGATTGTTGACGCGGTGATAATTGGACTCTTGGCATCGAATCCAATCCACCTGGCGTTTCATTTAGCGCCACCACTCAGCCGGTACCACCACCCACCTCCACCCCCACTTTACCACCCACCACCCCCACCCACTTCACATGGCTGCAGCAGGCAGGGAACGCCGCTCAGTGCAGGGGTGAAAACCAATCTCATTACTAAGCTAATCATTTTAAATCATAATTATTATTTTTAATTTATAAACCAACGTTTAAGACAAGATTTTTATGCATAGCACAAAGGGTAACAATTATTATAAGCAATAATTGTCAGCCTGAAACACTCATTTACATTGAAAAATCTTCCGAGAAAAGATACTTGCCGCCAACGGGACTTGAACCCGTGTCCTTCTGATTGCCGGTCGAATGCTCTGACCACTGAGTCACGGGTTCAAGTCCCGTTGGCGGCAAGTATCTTTTCTCGGAAGATTTTTCAATGTAAATGAGTGTTTCAGGCTGACAATTATTGCTTGTAATAATTGTTACCCTTTGTGCTGTGCATAAAAATCTTGTCTAAACGTTAGTTTATAAATTAAAAAAATAATAATTAATATTTAACAAGTTTAAGTATTTCCCCAATAAATGCAGACATAATTTGTCTCGACGCCACCTAGCGAGGGATTTAACACTAACAATGTCTTTCTCGCAAAAAAATAAAGTTGGTTGTTTTCAGGTGGGAAAAAATAAAACAAGCAGTAATTGTTGAATGAAACACTAGTATATATTGAATTATTTGGAGGGTATTTGATAAGCCCCCATAGCTCAGTGGTCAGAGCATTCGACCGGCAATCGGAAGGACACGGGTTCAAGTCCCGTTGGCGGCAAGTATCTTTTCTCGGAAGATTTTTAAATGTAAATGAGTGTTTCAGGCTGACAATTATTGCTTGTAATAATCATGTTTATCAGTTTAAATGTACTCATATGCTGATGATACGGAGCTGATTTCTAACAGTATGAAAGATCTACAGTCTCTCATATCTAGGATGAACGAAGTATGTATGAAGAATGAGTTAATGATGAATGTAAGTAGGTCTAAAGTAATGGTGTTTGATAGTGAGAGAGTGTACGTAAACAGTGTGCAATACAATTGTGAGTAATGAATTCTTGGAGCAGATGGATTAGTTTGTGTATCTGGGTAGTATGTTTACGAGAGATGGGAAGGCTGATAGAGATTTAAGAGAGAGAGAGAGAAAGAAGAGTAACTCTATTAATGGAGGACTGAATGCGGTTAGCGCTAATAACAAATTAAAACCAAAGAAGCGAAGATTCCTACCCACCCCTTAAACCCTTTTCCTTCCCAGAACGCTCTTCTTCTTCCTTTCCTTAAAAAAAACCCTCCATACAGCATCCTCAAAGATGACATAGGCCCTGAGAGAAATTATTTTCCTCAGGGCCTCCTGTGTGGAGCTCATGCAAAAAAAAAAAAAAAGCATTCCACAATGGAGTGCTGGTACCTACCCTGATGTATAGCGGTGAGGCATGTAACTTGCAGAGGAAGGATGAAAGTATACTGAATACTTAGGACGGGTAATTTAAAAAAAAACATCAATTTTTGTTTTCAAAAGTTTTAATTTTCGATGTGCATTTGTTACTTTAATTTAAAAATTTTTGCGACCGGTTTCGATACTTCGATAATTAAAACTTTTCAAAACAAAGAAAGTCTAGAAATTGTTACATGGTCAGTGCCCAAGAAATACAAAAAAAAATTCAAAAGAAGCAAACACATATTGACATTTTAAATAAATAAAAAGAAAATACTTTGTTTTAAGTCACTTTATTGATATTTTTTAGTCTACCGGTTTCGGTTCTTCCATACCATCATCAGAACTGTTATAAAAATACTAATGGGCTCTCCACACGACACTGCATGTAGTGACAGCGGCAGTGACTGCAGAGAGCGTGGAGTTGAGCGAACTAGCGCTGTCTCGTTCTAGCGGCCCTTTAACAAACGAGTTGAGCAAACTAGCGCTGTCTCGTTTGTTAAAGGGCCGCTAGAACGAGACAGCGCTAGTTCGCTCAACTCCACCCTCTTTGCAGTCACTGCCGCAGTCACTACATGCAGTGTCGTGTGTAGGCCGCTTATCAAATACAGGATAATACATATATATACAAATTGTTAAGTAATAAAGAGACAGTAAGTTAGAGTGGTATACTAGTACACCACTCAAATGTACTGTCTCTTTCTTACTTAACAAATAGACTAAAAAATATCAATAAAGTTACTTAAAACAAAGTATTTTCTTTTTATTTATTTAAAACTAGCTTTTTCCCGCGGCTTCGCTCGCATGGTGTAAGGGGGATTCCCACTCCACCTCCTCCACCTTCCCCCCCCCCCTCCTCCATCTCTCCCTCCCTCCCACTTTCCATATATTCAATCCCAGTACATTCAGTTTTTAAACAGCCCGCGTGCCACCTTTTACAATATTTATTCAATATTAAATTTGGTACCTATTTAAAATATCTAAAATTCTTGATTCGATTCAAACTATTAGGGGAGTACCTACTTTAAATAAATTTATCAACTTAAAGATTTTCAAAAATAGAATTGTTTTGCAAAATGTAATTCTCAAACACGCGAACTGTCAAACGTACGATAGTCGTCAGGTTTTCTGAAATTATCCAATTTTCTGCGCAATTTTCTTAGTTTTTCTCTCCGTAAGAGCCAACCTCGTACTTCAAAAAATATTCTAAAAAAAAGAATTAGCGAAATCGGTTCAGCTGCTCTCGAGATTCGCGCTTAGCAACACATTCAGCGATTCATTTTTATATATAAGATTTTGTTTTTTGGCAGTTGAAAGTCGATCATAAGTTCATTTTAGTTTTTATCTGAAGGGTTCGGTCCTGAAATTATTGTAACATTTAAACAGAACTGTATAAAATATGCCTTACGTTAACTTGCGACATCAGATTTCCATCAAATCGTAGACTCTTCTTAGTTTTTTCTATTCAGTGTTTACATATATATTTAATACATATACCTACTTTTCCTTTCTTATATGGATGTATATTGGATATGGCAACATTCAGGAGGCAGGAAATGGCATATTTCCCCACCGATTTATTAGCCAACAACCCACGTCGTATGAGGGAGTTTTGGTAAAAACAATACATATTTCGCATTTCCTTTTCGCCTTAGGAAGCGTAATATTCCAGTAATGACCCAGTAGATTTTATGTGCTCCTGGTATTTTCTTTATAAAATATTCCAATATCTGTCGTACCCACGATAAAATATTTTTATAACTTTTATTATATCTGACGAAAAACATTTCTCTCTGGACCTATGTCATCTTTGGGACGCTGAATGGACAATGTTAAATGATAAATAAAATAGAATGAACATTAAAAAATCAAGTGGAAGAAAGTTTTAAACTAGGGTAGGTGAATGCACACATGCTTGTAACGAACAAACACATAGTATCGGGCAAAAAGTACAATTCAAATCATATATTTATTTCTCAACATAGTCACCGTTACGGTACCCTAATTGTACAACAATAAAGCCGACACGTTCCTTGGATATTCCAAAACATATGTTTGTGATTGTGATACGCTTTTGAGTGATTCGCTTGTCATTTTGAATTAAATCGTGGACAAGTTTGGATTGTTTATCCCTGCGTGTTTTATGAACAATTATTGCTTTTCCAGGTTCTAAATCATTCTTCTTTCGTATGGTGGGGGGTCAGAGGGGGACATCTAGGTCTGCGAGCCAGTCTAGGGCCTCAGGCGTTGCCCTGTGGACCTCATCAATCCCGCCGGGGAATGAATGGAGCGGGCATTCGTTGACCACATGTTCGGTGGTCTGCACCGCACCGAATTCACACGTCGCCGACTCTTTAAGGCCCCATCTATGCATCATATGAGCACAACGGCTATGGGAGCACCTTATCCTATTGATGGCAGTCCAGAGTTTGCGAGGCAATGAGAACCCAGGCTGTCTCTCAGTGGGGTCTTGCACGAGATGGGCGTTTTTGACGTTGGCTGATTGCCACTCAAGCTTCCACCTATCTTCTGGGGTGAGAGGTGTTCGAAGGAGTCTTTCTCCTTCCGTCCAGAAGGGTTTTCGAGACTTTAAGCGGCATGCCGGGTGAGAAACGACATCATCGTGCAAGGGTATTTCGCTTTTTTGCAGCGCCTTCTTGTATTCCCTCAGTGTTGCAATCTCTCGCCTGATATTTGGCGGGGTTATATTTGCAAGTACGGGGAGCCAGGGAAGAGGAGTCGATTTTAAGGTTCCGCTGATGGTTCGCATTGTGGCATTAAGCTGAACGTCGACCATGGAAGTGTGGGCGCTTCTGGCCCATACTGGAGCACAATTTGATGGAAAAAATATTTACCATGACCCCCATCCCCGCTATCTTGGAGTTCTAAATCATTAAATTTTATTACCCGTCGTCGATTTACAGTTAACCTAACAACAGCATCGTCAACATAAACATCCTTTAAACAACGATGAACAAAAATTCGATAACAGCACGCTGTTTACCTTGCGTTGATAACACTAAATCACGTCTTCATACTTCCGTTTCACAAAATACACTGGATGAATTGCACGACCTCAAACTTGCGCGTACGTAACTTCCATATTCCACCTGGCGCGCTTCTGAAGGTCATTGTGCATTACTTTTCAGTCTACGCTCGTACGTAGATATTTTAAGCGACAAAAAGTAATCGGTGATTCAATCCAATATTCTATTTCTTTCTTGAAAGAATTGTTTTTGTTTATGGACGATAGTAATTATTCTCATTCATATTGCGTACGCAAGGGCGCAAATAATTAATTCATTTTAATATTTTTAATTAATTATATTTTAGAGTATATTATGAATTATTTATCACCTTAATAACCAGACAAAACCGGAAATAATGATTGTTTCCAATAAATAGGCTTCGATCTACCAACACTGAACTTTTTCTCATCGTATTTAAAATCCAGAAGCCAATTTGTTTCGATAAATGGACATAATTCAAAAAAATTCCAGGCGCAATCTGGAATTCCTCAAGGGTCTAACCTCGGACCTATGTTGTTTCTAATACTTATAGATGACATCCAAAACTGTGTTAGGAACGGCAAATGTCTACTATTTGCTGATGACCTTAATATTATGATGGAAATAAGCTGCCAACAAGATTGCTTTAAAATGCAAACTGATCTGGATGCACTATCTGAATGGTCGTTGGCAAACAAATTAGATTTTAACACAAAGAAATGTGTCACAATGTCCTTCACTCGTTGTAAAAACATTATAATTTAGGATTATAAAATAAAAGGCGAAACGTTATCACGTGTAAAATCCGTGAAAGATCTCGGTGTCGTCTTTGATCCCGAACTGACATTGTCTTGCCATATATCGCAGCTCACTCAGTCTTGCTACAAACTTCTTGGATTCATCATCAGGACTTGTAAGCAATTTGATAACCAAGAAGGAATGCTAGCGTTATTCGATGGCATACTGAGAAGCAAGCTGGAGTACGCGAGCGATGTTTGGGCACCGTACCACCAGAAGTACATTGATATGTTAGAGCAAATCCAGAAGAAATTCCTCAGGTATGTTTTTATGCGGAAGCATGGAACCTATCCAAGGTTCATGCACCATATTGACTTACTCGAGGAAACTGATTCTGTGAGCCTAGAAACTAGAAGGAAAGCAAGTCTTGCTATTCTGTCTTTCAAAATTTGGAACAATTTCATCAATAGCCCATTTCTCTTGGGATGCTATGATTTATATGTACCAGACCACTACAGCAAGTCGACATCATGACTTATTTAAAGTACCGAACGGCAGAACAGACGTCTTGGCAAAGCATAGCATGACGAGAGGAGTGGTGCTGTTAAATGAAATTGCAAACCATTTGGATGTAAGTGACTGTTCTTTATATGCCTTAAAAACATTATTGAAGAGTCACTTGCCTAAATGCGGATAGGGTAACTAAATTGTACTGTCATTGGAATTATTCTGTTGTTCAATAATAATAAAAAAATAAATAAAAGGTTGCCCATAATATGGAAAAATAATTAGTTGAAGATAATATTGTTAATTCTAAAATTTGAAATATGAGATTGACTATTATGACGGCTTGACAGAAGGTGGCAATAGCGAAATTGGTTAACCCGCACGTCCCGGTTAGACGGGAGGTCTGGGTTCGAGTCCCAGTTGCGACCATTGTCTTTTTTCTGTTTACTGTGTCTTGTTCTCTTTCATAGTTTCGTTTAGATTATTATTGTTATCTTCTTCTTCAGTGATATATTATGTTGAAGGGAATAACCTTCAAAAGTTATAAAAGAGAGTTTTTCTTATAAAAAATTGAATGATAATTTTTCTTCAGGTCTACATTAAGAACTTATTTATTCAAATTTTGGACTTGCATCCGTATGTTTCTTGGGTAGAGATATTGAGTTAATTTTCATATTGCATTTAGTGCTTAATAATATTTGGTTGATGACCCCTGGTTGGCATACTTGCGCTGGATGACTGTTTGCGACTAAACACTTGACCCAGCAATCTGCACCCCCTTCCTATCACTCCACACACTTCACTCTACATACTCTCTACTACACACTCTGCACTAGAATTTCAGTCTAAAGGGGCAAACAGACATTGTTCCTAGTTGCATCAGCCAGTTCACATATTCATGTTCATTGCTAGAAACTGCTCAAATTTTCATCGGGTGCATTATATATTTTGGAAATGTAAATTTCATTAGCGCCGTTGTGATTTGAAACTCCACGAAACGAAAAACAGCGCGCACATCTATAGGATTTGAGATAATATAATCGGTTTCCTATTTGTGCGGTGTTTCGTAGCCTCCCCACTCTTGGGTATTTTCTGAAGGTTTCACTTGCACTGCGTTTTAGTAGAAGATTTTCAGATTTTGTCAGGTTATGCGTAACCCGAAAATGTGTCTTTCTTTGAAAAAGTTATTATAAGCTATTCCTCGTGTAATATATCATTGAAGAAGAAAATAATAATAATCTAAACGAAAATATGAAAGAGAATAAGACACAGAAAAACAGAAAAGGATAATGGTCGCAACTGGGACTCGAACCCAGAACCTCTCGTCTATCCGGGACGTGCGTTTACCAATTAGTTGAAGATAATATTGTTAAGAGGGCATTACCAGAGAAAACCAGAAATATGTCATTTTCAAATCAGATTTTAGACATATTGACTCTTTTCCACAAAAAATTATAAATGGATTTCGAAAGATTGTTCTTTTATCTAGCATTCGCATGTAATAGGTGGTTGGCAGATTTGTTAAATTTTCAAAAAAGATTTTGTATTATACCACACCCATTTCAAATAATATAATCATGCAGTAAAATAAATCAATACATTATCTAGCAAACACATGTTTTAGAAATTTAATTTTAGTTTCAATAAAATCATCAAAAATATGTACGTAGATGTGTTTCTTGACGAAAATTGGTCCTTTTGTGTATTTATTTGCGCACTTACAAACTAATATATTTCAGATTTTTTTAACATTCTTATTAAATTTAGATATTATTTAAAAATGATAAATACTTATAATCAAAAAATAATTACAAAAAGTATATTATTTTAATAGTTTTATCATCACGCCTTTTAACATTTTTAGATGAAGGTATAAATTAAAGCTAATTTGGATTGAATTTTTTTTTTATTAATAAAATTCCTTTATTATTTATTTACAGTTTTTTTACATTTTTTAAATTAAGTCCCGTTAAATTGATTGATATCAGTTTGTCAACGGGTTCTTTTGACAATTACTTTTTTTTAAATTGAGACAGGTCTTCGACCAAGTCGAAGAGACAGGTACATAAAATATTCAGGTACATGAAAAAAAAAATTGTAAATAAAATTTATAAGAAATACAGAACAGAGAAAATGAAAGAAATAAAAGAAAAGATAAGAGAAAATAATAATGGAAAAAACATTAAAACGAAAAGCGGAAAATAACAGAAATTAGTACAAAAAAGTTCTTTCACTTAACCATTTTTTTAGCGTACATTTCATTCTGAAACTCAATTAACAGCTTTTTATTGCGTTGGGTAACATGTTGTAAATTATTGGAACAACGTATTCTAGAGTTCTTTGACCGTATTTATTTAGGTATCTGGGAATTATAAGTCCATCATTTGCAGTTAGTCTTGTATTATGAACATGAACCACTAGTTTATTATATTCAGATTGAGATGTAATTTTAAGCCACAATATAGCACGAACAGATAATACATTTACAGAGTTGTATAATAATGATTTTGGTATATCATGTCTTTGTTCGTATTCAGTTTTTTTTAATAATAATTTTACCAAAGAATATTGTACGTTTTGCACTGAAAGAAGATTTGTTTTTGTTGAATGTCCCCATGTGGTTATTCCATATCTTATTAGGAATTCCGCCAATGACAGATATACTAATCTTAGAGTATTTAGTGGAACAAAAACTTCATTCTATAAAGTTTGCTCACTATAGCTCTAAGCCGTAAAATAAATTCGATATTGAGTTATAATTTAAAAAGCTGGTACGGAGAATAATTAATCTTTCTCATTGTAACCGCCCTGCACGATCGTAAGAACAACTTTCGACGAAATGTGGATTTTCGTCCGCTGGCTGGTTAAACGCTCTTAATTCTAAAATTTGAAATTGGGTATTGCGACGGTTTGACAGTAGGGCGCAATGGCAGAATTTCTTAAATGCACGTCCCGGATAGACGAGAGGTTCTGGGTTCGAGTCCCAGTTGCGACCATTATCTTTTTATGTCTTTCTGTGTCTTGTTCTCTTTCATACTTTCGCAGAGATTATTTTTATTATCTTCTTCTTCAATGATATATTACATTGATGGGAATAACTGTCACGATAATAATTATTACTTCATAATATTTATTTTCAAAAGGGCAACATTGTTATGTTCTTTATAAAAATATACTGGGATTTGGTTGTTTTGGAAATGAACTCTTTTATTACTTAAACCAATTAAACCTCACAAGTTGGAACCTGTATTCGTTTATTCCCACAATCCTGAAGAGATTCTCTCACTCTACCATTAAATAGAATAATCAGAAGGTCCATACTGATGATTGCTGTTACATAACCTTCAAAAATATAAAAAGATAGTTTTTCTAAGAAAGAAAGAGATAAGATAAGAAAGGAGAGGAAGTTCTGGGAAGGAAAAAGGTATGGGTCAATGTTTCCAGGACCGACGAACATATTAATCCATCCCTCCTACTGCGGTACAAGGTGAAGGGTTGAGAGAGTCCGGCTGGAGAGGTCAAAAGGTCTCCTTCAACCAGTCTCTCCTGATCCGGCCCTGAGGAATTTTTTATCAAGGCCACCTGATTGGAGCTATGGTAAAATAAACACGATTCGATTTATTTTTTAAATAATGATTAAGTGGATTCCCTTACAAATACTGTATTGAACATCATCGTATTTATACAAGCATAATTACGTACTTTTCACGTTACAAGGACATCAAAAAAGTATTCGATTTCGATCGACAGTAAACCACTGCAACGATACGCTGATAGAAATGTGTTATGGGCGTACCTAACTCGTGTAAGCTCAATTTGACCTGACATTTGCAGAAGCGGATCAACCATTTTCAAATTTTCTGAATTCTTTCTTTAGCCGCTGTAGCGTGTGTGGCCACATTTTAAACAATTTGCGAATACCCGTGAGTCCCTGCTATCCAAAATGTGGCCAACATGAAGAGATATTTTAAAACACATATTCGAATTGTTTTAAAAGTTCCCGAGAACTCGGGAAAATCTTCGATTAATCACAAAGTTAACTTTTTATACTTTAACGAGAGATATCTCGCATCTCTCCTAAATTATTTCTTATAGAAATTATTGAAATATTTTTTTTTACAAATCATCGCATCGCAAGGCGATGGGGTGAGAGAGACCGGCTGGAGAAGTCAAAAGGCTTCAATCAAACACTCTCTCTCGATCCGGCCCGCCACGCAGCAGGTGGACAGACGCATCTACCGCCAATTCGGGAGACGGATATGGGTGCCGCCGCCTCGGGAACCATTTATTGGATAACCAACAACTCTGCCGCAGGTCACCCCAAGTGGTTCGCTGCGTTTGGTGGCTTAGCAGGGGTGCCCGGGTTCAGGAGGTGAGATTTTTCCAGGTTTTGGTGGTAGATGCACCTGCCTAGCTGTTGCGTGGCGAGCCGGATGGAGACAGACTTTAAGGGATGGATTCATACATCCGTCACTTCTGGACACACTGACCCTCAGATTCCTACCCATCCCTCATATCTTTTTCCTTCCCAGAACTTTCTATCCATCGCTTCCTTAAAAAGATCCTCCACACAGCATCCCCTAAGATGACACAAGCCCTGAGGAAAATTATTTTCCTCAGGGCCTCCTGTGCGGAGCTAATTTAAAAAAAAAAACGGACAAACCTTACCCCATGAACCCGGGCACCCCTGCTAAGTCAGCAAACATAGCTAACGGTTCCCGGAGCGGCGGTACCCATACCCGCCTCGCAAATTGAGAAGAAAAGCTAACACGACAGATACAGAATCACCATTTAGTTTTCATGAAATTCGGTACAGACATAGACATATGAATATTAGTAGACCAGAACATAAAGGTGAGGGGTAGACAACAACTACAGCGGGGCGCAGAGTGGGATGATGACTTTGGAGATATGTGATTCGTCGATAACTCAATATGACATAATATAGGAAACTCGCATTATAATATCACCATTTACTTCTTAAAAGTAAACTCTGCTTTTGAATGAATAGACCTTTTTACATATGAGCGAGAATTGCTCGTCCCGTAATTTGCGAAGTCTAAATACGGCAAAGTAAAGTTCGCTTATTTTCAGACTCCAATATTTTGTTGCCGTATTTAATTAGGACACTTTTACAAATTTTTCATAATTTACTTACCCCAATAAACATCGACGAGCACACGCCATGTATCTCCAGTGTTAGTATATATTTACACGTTTTCAAAACCAAAACCATATTTTTTGCGGTGTTATTTCGTAAAATGCACCGATGAGCGCTCGACGCTGGCTCGCAGAAGAATGATGACGTCACATTTTTAGATTCACGCGAAGCCATACTCAATCTCAGCCGGTTACAATGGAACCGGTATGGGGAGGGGAAAATAATACGCTTTTATCACTTAGGGCAGAACTAACTAACTAACTAACCATCACGCCGTTTCCCCGCAGGGGTAGGCAGAGAGGACGGACCGCCAAGCATCCCGATCTTACACACATTACTTACCTCGTTTACATCCATACAACGTCTTATACATTCTCTTCTATTATTCTGACTCTTGACATGGCCGACTCAAGTATCTGATTCACTTGGTCGTGCCATGTCTTTCTTGGGCGTCCTCGACTTCTTCTACCATTCACATTTGCGTCATATATTCTCCTTACACTCCTTTCCTCGTTCATTCGCTCTACATGCCCAAACCATCGGGGCGTTCCTTTCTTGATCTTACTCATTACGCTTACATCAGCCTTGCATTCTTTGCGGATTTCCACATTTCTCACACGATCATACATGGTTTTACCACACATACGCCTCCGGGATCTCATTTCTACAGCGTTCAGTCTACTTTCATCCTTCCTCTGCCAGTTCCATGCCTCACTGCCATACATCAGGGTAGATACCAGTACTCCATTATGGACGGCTAGTTTTGCGTCTTTGGACAGTTTTTTGTTGGTTCCAACGGCGTTCAGTCCTTCATTAATAGAGTTACCTGCATTCCCCCTTCTTTCAATATCTCTATCAGCCTTCCCATCTTTCGTAAACATACTTCCCAAATAAACAAACACATCCACCTGTTCCAAGTATTAGGGCAGGTCTATTAATATTCACATCTCTATGGGTACAGACACCGAACAGGCCCTCCATTGATTTGCTTGGTGTAACCCTAAGTGACCAGCTCAGGTATGGGGGCTCCATCGAAGCCAGAGTAAAGTTAGCCTCCCAAAAACTGGGCGTACTGTACAGGGCCCGCAGATACTTTAAAAGTACACAACTGCTAACCCTGTACAAATCGCAAGTGCGCCCCACGGTTGAATTTGGCAGCCACCTCTGGTCTGGAGCTCCAAAATACCTGAAAAATACCCTCGACTCTGTGCAGAAACGGGCGGTCCGTTTGATAGATTCTCCCATCTTAACAGACGGATTGCAATCTTTAGAGCACAGGCGTCGGGTGGGAATGCTATCCTTGTTCTACCGGTATTACAATGGAAGATGCTCCGAGGAACTAGCATCATTGATCCCTTCGGCACCGGTGCATAGTCGGGAAACACGCCAAACGCGTGCCCAACATTTGTACACAGTTGACATTAGTCACATGAAAACGGGTCGTTTCTTCGACTCGTTCTTATGTTCAACAGCTCGGCTGTGGAATGATTTGCCGGCCTCTGTGTTTCCTCCTTCCTACAACATGGGTCTCTTCAAGACCAATGTTCATTCCTTCCTCTCCTCAAAAAGACCCTCCACACAGCATCCCAGATGACATAGGCCCTGAGGGAAATTATTTTCCTCAGGGCCTCCTGTGTGGAGTTAATTTAAAAAAAAAAAAAAAAAAGACGACATTTCCAGGGATTACTTGTTCATTGCTTGCTACATACAAATAATAAATGAGCTACCGCGCTCCGTTCGTCAAAATAATGATTGCCACTACAAAAATAGCCATAAATGCCTTTGTAGTTTTTATTATTATTATCATTTCTTCATTAATGTGACGGCGCACAGTGATTCGTTTCATACAAGCTAGACGCTAATAAGTCACTTTTGAATTCCCAAACAATGACGTCATGGCGACATTACCAGATAGACAGGATAATACATGCATGCTTAATTGGGGTGATTCGTGCACGCATTTACTCATACCAGAGGCCTAAAGTCGGATAATGTGTTTTCAAATTATCATTTGCATTTATTCGCTCGTTGCAGCTCGACTTTTAAAATTGTGTACTTCGTTTGAAAAGTGTTTTTTTTTCGGTTCTGTAAAATGGAGGCTACTTTGGAAGGTATGTTTTAAAGTTTTTTTTTAAATACTGTAGTGTAAATAATTTTAGTTCTTTTTTAAATAATAAATAAGTTTTGTGTTTTTTTTGGCCTAAAAATTGTTAAATTTCTAACTTCTCGAGAGTTTATCTCAGAGAGTATATCAAAATCGCAAAAAAAATTTTTTTTTTTTAAATAGTGCAACTAATACTCTATTCATATCAGTTTGGATATTAACCCACACCAATCCACATTTTTACTATTTTTTCATTTTACAGGAACCACATACGAGATTTCCAGCCTAATTTGTCCAAGACCTGGACAAACATCACTCCATGAACCCGGGCACCCCTGCTAAATCACCAAACGTAGCGAACCACTTGGGGTGACCTATGGCAGAGGTGTTGTTTATCCAATAAAGGTTCCCGGGGCGGCGGTACCCAATCCCGCCTCGCAAATTGAAAAGCTTGCCGAAGAAAAAAAGGCTTGATGGAATGTTTAACAAAATTTTAAGTACATTTGAACTTGATAAGCTCAGTGAAAGTGGTGAAAAAAAGTTAAAAAACCAAATAAGGCTTATATCTTTGAAAATAAGCCTTAATTTGAGCGTAATTTTAGCAATTTATTACACTCAATATACACTTTTTTTTACTTTTTACATATAATTGATTTATTATAAACCTCAAATACTTTATTAACACATTATTTAAAAATTATTTAAAAAAAGTATAATAAAAAAAAAACGAAAAAAAAAATAAAATTTTAACACTAATTTTCATAAAATTAGTGTTGACTACACCTCACTAGAGGGTTAAAAATAATTTAATCATGTGTAAGAGTTTTTAGCGTCTAGCATTTATGAAACGAATCCCTGTGCGGTGGGAGACTTGGGGGAGGAGAGTTAGAGAGGTTGGGGGGTGTTGGGGGGGGAGGGGGTGACAGTCGGAAAAGAAAAGGGATGGTAGGGTGGGAGGGAAGCAGTCGCTAATTGCAAATAATTTCGTCCGCAGCCAATTACGTCATCGTGTTTTCAGTCACCGGACAAATTGGAGCAGACACGCTCATGTTTGACGTGCCACACTAACCGCCCGTAAATTTGGATGAATTTTAAAGTTGGAAAGTTATCCATATTATTTGATTAGATATTATAATTCGTTTTTAATCAATGGTTTGTTGAGTAAATTCATGTCGTTTTTCGTCACCAAAGCAAACCGAAAAAAACACTGTAATATTGATAACATTATCAGTTAAAAACCTGCTAGGCCCTGCAGGCAGCTTTTGCTTTGCCTTCGCCCAGTTTGAGTGTTGGTGACCATTTTATAAATCCGATAGGAACTGGTTCCAAAATAGCCGCTTCCTCAGATCCACTAATTCTAAGGTATCCAGTGATAGCTAGTCACCGTGTTAACGTAACCGCGACAGGCAATGACGTCATATGTAATATATAGACGAGTGGTATTATTATTCACAACTGCCAGTTACAATAATAGTCTTATCCGGAGAGATTCACGAAATTACAAATCAAATAGGAGGTACCTACTTACGCCTGCCAGGCGATGCTCTTCACGCTAGCTGTTAAAAGTAAGTGGCACCATCTTTTAGCATTGCTTTAATTCGGTACAATTACCAAAGTAGATTTGTATACGAACTCCATGTACTTTTTTTTTTTACGTGAATACCGCACAAGAGTCCCAACTGCTCCCGTCTGGAGCCAGTGGGACTATGGCATCCCCAATTGGGGTATGTTGTGAAGCTGAAGGCAGTGGGGAGGGGAATGATATAGGGAAGAGGAAGGTGGGGAAGTACCTGGCTATTAAGATCTGGTCACCAAACACGGCAGAAGCCAATTCAAGCAACGTTTCAATTCTGAATGGTGGTCTTACACCAGGGCGATACTGAGAGTATATTCCACTCTGGAACGCGCCGCAAATATACTTTATATTATTTTAAATGAATATATTGTGAAATACACAAATTAATCAAATAAAATTTATTTGCCACGCCGGGATTCGAACCCGCGACCTACGGAATGCGAGTCAAGCGCCTTACCGCTGTACTACGCCGGCCGTCAAATACGTCAGTACGAAAATGGTTTTGCGTAAGGCGTGGCGTCAGAGTTGCATTCTTAGCCAAATTCTTAAACTTCAACCGTACAGTCTCTATGCTATTAATACTGTTCGATGATGATTAATTTTTTTATTATAAGAGCGTTTAACCAGCCAGCGGCCGAAAATCCACATTTCGTCGAAAGTTGTTCTTACGATCTGTATATATGTTTTAATGATTTTATTTGAACTAAAATTAAAATTCTAAAACATGCGATACCAAGATAATGTATTGATTTATTTTACTGCATGATTATATGATTTGAAATGGGTGTGGTATAATACAAAATCTTTTTTGAAAATTTAACAAATCTGCCAACGACACGTGTTATAACCTTTTTTTTATTTAAAATTAAAAAAAATTTCTCAAAATTTAAAACATGCGAATGCTAGATAAAAGAACAATCTTTCGAAATCCATTTATAATTTTTATGAAAAGGAGTCAATACGTCTAAAATCTGATTTAAAAAATACATATTTCTGGTTTTCTCTGGTAATACCCTCTTAAGTTATTTATCGTTGAAGAAGATGACAGTACTAATAAAACTAAACCTTCAAAAGTTATTATAACGAAAAAGAAAAAGGTCAATAGGTATTCCATATAAATAAAATCGGACATGTTTATCTGTGACACTATCTAGACTGCAAACCAGTTCTTTAGAACATCGTGGTCATTTAATAAACAAAAATTTTAACAAAACAAAAAAGCGACTTCAAAAATGCACTAAAAAGTAAAAAAATAATTTCGTATTCTTGTACAACTTAATAATCAATTTACTTTTTCTACTCATCAATATGTAGGTACGATTGCTATTTTTGGAGTCGGTGTCAGCCAAGGTAGGTTTGTAACTACATACATAGTTATAGGTGAGATGTACTTGTGTCGCGCGTCTTGACTTGACGAGGCGAGAGGCAAGAGAGGGGCCGCGGCGGGAGGGGAGCTGTCAAGTGAAAACGCCGGGCCGGATACCTTCGGGTAAATGGGACCATACGGGAAGCATCAGCTTTTAAATAAAAAAAATTTATCAATATCGGTTCACCCAGTCGAAAGTTCTGAGGTAACAAACATAAAAAATAAATGAAAAAAATACAGTCGAATTAAGAACCTCCTCCTTTTTGAAGTCGTTTAAAAAGATGTCAACCAAAAATATGGGGAAAAAAATGAGTCCAAGATGATATTGTTAAATTTGAATTTGAAATATACTTAAGATTCACAAAAATTACTTAAGGCTCCGCAATCGGGCTCGAAAAGAAGAAGATGGAGAGATACGAAATTACGAATGTTAGAGGAGAGCCCTAAAATAAAACACGACTCGCTTAAAAAAGAGCTTAAATCTTACGGGCATTGTCTTAAGATGAAGTTATACGTGAAATCTTATTTAGATACTATTTTGATTAATCTTTACGACGAATCGGCTTACAGTATGAACATCAAAAAATATGCTACGGATAAATCGAGGCATTTACTAGCTTTTCTATGTATTGAAAAATAAAAACAAAATTATTATTTACGTAACATAAAATATAAGCGTAAACCACAAAAAAAATGTTTTTTCATGACTTAACTATGAAGTAATACAAGAAACAATTTAAAAAAAATACCCCTTTATAGCTAAGACTATTTTTGGGGTTTTCCATGTTCTAACTTTTTTTCGTTCTTATAAAATTTTGCACAAAATAAACCAAAACCACTTTTTCGCTTACTTGCCTCGTGCAAATAAGACGCCCGATTTTAAAATTTTGCAGGCCTGAGATTCGAAATATTTCTAGCGTTTATATTCCTCTTAAACAGCATTTAAAGAAACACTGTGATTTTTTCTATCTAGGGAATTTTATACAGGGTGTTAAGGGACGTACTTGACTAACTTTACCCAGTAATTCCGACATTATTTGGAGTAAAAAATGTAGTTGAAATTTTGGTCTCCGGTGACTTTTTTTGACGACTTTTTTTTTTCAAAATTTTTTTCTTCAAAATAAAACAACAAAAAAAAATTCTTCCGCATGTCGTCACTGGTCACTCAGCCGGGTGTCCAACGAACCCCTTACCCCGCCTCCAACTGTTCAACAACTACCATTTTTTTATATTTTTGTAGAAAAAAAAAAAAACACCAAAAATGTCACCGGAGACCAAAATTTCATTTACATTTTTTACTCGAAATAATGTCAGGAATCACTGGTTAAAGTAAGTCAAGTACGTCCCTTAACACCCTGTATAATTTGCATTTCGGCGTGGGCAATGTCTAGATATTATCTTCAAGAATAACATATATTTTTTAAGAGCCTTAAAACTTTACCAGCCTTACTAAAAAACCCAGTGAAAATTTTATTCAATTTACAAACGGCCGCGGATGTGAAAACATTACTAATTAAAAAATTGTTCATGGAAAAAAATACACTTGGTTTACACAGTCTGAGAGGGTAGTTTATCTCTGTTTTAGTAATGATGTTTGAACGAAATTTGGATTTTTTCCTAAGTATTTTGAATGTTGTATATATTTATTATTTTTGAAGGTGTCGTAAAAACCAATACCATTTATGAAAACTAGATAAAATTATCTTTTAGATTTGTGTAATTGAAATAAGCTTTAGTTTTAAAACACTGCCATATATTAAGATTCGAACTTGAAAAAAAATGGGATTTTTATTTTACCAAAACATATTTGATGAAAGTGTAAAGAAATTTATAAAAAAACGAAATTTTAAAAATAAAGACCTTTTACATAATGAATTTGGAACGAAACTGTCACCTCACTTTTTCCTCGTGCATACAATAAAATAGTAATAAAAAATTTCTAAGTTTTTTTTATTGCCAAAAAACTAACCTAAAAAATGATACTGACTTTTATAACATATTTCTTGCATTTTTAAAGACGTTAATTATTTTGATACGTTTAGGAAAACATGTATTAGATATTTATATTTAAAAAAAAACACCACTTTTATGAAATTCTCAAAAAATAAAAACGTTTAAATGTAAATTTGAATTTTCATGTTTTATATAAAATACTTTTTGACATTGCAATTTTCAAAGTAGGATTATTTTTATTATAACTTGACTAAAACTTATTAAAAACCACAAAACTCGGCAAATATATCAATTATACGAATATAATGGTGAATTAGTCATATTATTAGAAATTACGATCACATTCGAGTAAGTAATAATATTACACACACATCCGAGAAGTGATTTTTTTTTCGCGCTTTCAGCCCGAAGACAAATGCGCAGGCGCCCGCGCCGCCACCTGGCGGTTATGAAGGAAAACACACAATTTAGTACTTACACTATGAAAAATTACATTGTTGCCAAACTTATAAAATACATTTTAAGAACAAACCGTATTATTAATGTTATCGTGTTTTAGTGTATTTTTGTTTTATTCATGTTGCTGCTGCAATGCGGGTTATCGGGCGTGGTGTGGTTTTTTTTTTAGTAAGGCTGGTGTGTTTAAGGGAGATACATATGTAAGAAATCGGTAGAAATTCGGGTTGCGTTAAAGTCCTTGTCCCGAGAAATCCCGGGTTCGCATCCCAGTTGCCATCGTTATCTTTTTATTTCTGTATCTTGTTCTTTTTCATATTTTCGTTTCTATTAGCATTATCTCTTTCTTCAATAAAATAATAATGTATTTGGTTTTACCCTGGTGAGAAATGGTGCCTGAAATGGCTTTAGTAGAATTTAGTTTCAAGATCTGAATAGCCGGGTACTTTGCAACCATTTTAACCTTCCTCTTTTTCAATTTTTTTTATTTTATTTTTTTATTATAGCGACTATTAATTTTTTTTTAATTACAAAATGCAATGTGAAATTAAGTATAAAATATTGTATTTCTTAGTCCTCCTCACTAGGGGGTCCTGTGCCGAGGCGGACTAAAGTTATTTGAATATAGTTCATTTGTCTTCTATGTCGTTTTTAGCGTCTTCGCTAGGGTTTTCTCATTGACCTCTTTAAGCCATATTTTTATTCTTGATTTGTATTTAATTGGATTTTTTATTAGTTTTATGTCTTGGGGAAGGATGTTATGGAGTTTTGTTGCAAAGTATGTATAGTTTGATAAGTTTTAAGATTTTCACGGCCAAAAGCATTTTCGTTATTTGTTTTAGGGGTGTTATGCCGTGTTGCGCTACCTCCTTCTTTAGCCAACGTTTCGGACATCGTTGCAGTGTCCATCATCAGGGCAGATCCGGCAGATCCGGTAGATGTGACTGTGAAGAAGGAGGTAGCGCAACACGGCATAACACCCCAAAAACAAATAACGAATATGTATAGTTTCTTTGTCCAAATGTGGTTTTATAACTTGGAATATTTTTTATATCATTTTTATTCGATCTAGTGTTATGCATACACGGTCTAGTAGAGGATTCATTATTTTTGAAGAGCTTCAATAATATATTTTTGGCATATATTTGATGTACATTTGGTACGTCAAAGTTATTGAAAATTTCAATTGAAGGCGTTCTAATTGGTACTTTCGTTCTAATTGGTAACTCCTTCCCTTCCCGCTCTCTCTTTACGACTTACACAAATAAGGGTGTATTCACATAATATACTAAAAAAAACATAAACACGGTGTATGGAACGTGCCGCAAATATACTTATTACTTATGTTTGTCTGTGGCGTCGTAGCTCCTAAACGAATTGACCGATTATGATGCGTTTTTTTTTGTTTGAAAGCTGACGCGATCGAGATGAGTCCTAGCTACAATTAATGAAAATCTGTTCAGGCGTTTCAAGGTCATCAGCTCTTTTTGTGTAGGGGAGGCGGGAATGGGTACCGCCGCCCCGGGAACCATTATTGGATAACCAACACCTCTGCCATAGGTCACCCCAAGTGGTTCACTACGTTTGGTGACTTAGCAGGGGTGCCCGGGTTCATGGGGTGAGGTTTGTCTAGGTCTTGGAGGCGGATGACCAGGACACACTGAACCCCAGATTCCTACCCACCCCTTAAACCCTTTTCCTTCCCAGAGCTCTCCTCCCCTTCCTTTCCTAAAAAAACCCTCCACACAGCATCCCCAAAGATGCCATAGGCCCTGAGGGTAATTATTTTCCTCAGGGCCTCCTGTGTGGAGCTCATGTAAAAAAAAAGGGGGTTGCTTAAATTTTACTGATGAATTAACTAATAGGCCACTTGCATCACATTTTTTAAAAAATTGTCGGTTTAGGCAAATATTCTAAGACATTTTTTTAATCGTATTTGTGAAACCCTGGCGATTTTTTGAAAATTTCAAATCCGAAAAATCAGACCATTTTAACGATAATTACATGGCCGAAAATCTTTTTTTTTTAAATAACGTTTTCCACAAGAAAGGGCACAGGAGAATAACGAGGCATACCAACAATATTACATCTCATAAATATTTTTTTCCTTGATCCATCGTTTGATCGTAAATCATTAAAATGATTTATGATCAATAGGATGGATCAAGTAGATCAGTAAGACGATCATATAAGTCTATATTTCTAAATCCAATGTAATATACTTGTGTAAATTATAATAATTATAAGAATATTTTATAATTTGATTTTGTTAAAACTAGCACCACTACCATTATACCTATAAAACACGTACAGTTAGCGTAACAAACAATAAATCTAGTGAAAGTTAAATGTCAAATTCAAAAATTCGCATGAAATCAAAGTGTTGCCATATAAAAAAAATAAATCAGGGTGGAATTTTACAAAATTAATAGGAACATTTTCGGAGATACATAGAGAACATGCTTTGGATAAGTTTTTCAGCGACTTCTATGGTTTAACTTCATTGGATAAGGTTTTCCAGAAACTTCTATGATGTTTTAAGTATACTAGTAAGTTCATTTTCCGATAGATTCTTCAGCCAACATTTAATGTCCTTAATGTAACTATTTTTTATTTTTATTTGTTTGATACTAAGTGGGAGTTTGTTATATAACTTTACTGCTAAAAATGCAGAACTTCTTTGACCAAATGAAGAGTTACACTTTGGTATATTAAGTATGTCTGTTTGTTTAGCTCTGGTTTTATGAGCGTGTGAGGTGTCTGCCTCTGAATCATTTTTGTGGTGATGTACTAGAATGTTTTTGGCATAGATTTTCTGTATGCTTGGAACATCAAACTGTTTAAAAATTTCTGCTGTTGACGTCCTTATGGGGACCTTTAGAATGGTCTTTATAATGCAATTCTGAGTTATCTTAAGTTGTTTTAAGTGATTAGATGCTGCTAATAATGGATTTATTTATTTTAAAATAAAAAAACTGCACATTTCTAAAAAATTTTACTAACACTTTGGTAATCTTAGTAAAAAATCTATCCACACGATTTTTTCCAAGTCGTTATGAAATCCATGCAAGTGGCCTATTGTGAAGTAACACAAATTACTCAAATAAAATTTATTTGTGCGTGCAGGCATTCGATCCCGCGATCTTCTGATTGCGAGTCAAAAGAGTCTTACCGACCACGGATGCCGAGGAACATAATTTGTTTTTAGCTTTCGTTTCAAATTTGAAAAAAATTCCAGTTTGTCTGTTAAAACGCGTCGGATCCCGTTAGTAACCGAATCAGACCTTGAAGACGCACTGTAACGCTGTCCGAAACGTTGGCTAAAGAAGAAGGCAGCGGAACATATACTACCCCAAAATTAAATCGGTACTATTTATTATTTTCTCATAAAAAAAAAATAATTCCCTTCATTCTTCACCAAATAAATTCCCAATCTACCAGGAGCGCAAACGTTAGCGGGGGTGCAGTCACCCCTCCCCCGAACTGTTAGACACTTCAAGCCTATGCGCCGTGATGGGGCTGCTGTCAAGTGAATTAATCAATTATTGGCCGCTAGTCGAATACTGCACGGGGCGCAAACAACCCGCCCACACACTGTCAGGATTCGAGGGGGATTTGTGTATTGACAGAGAGACTAGGTATTAGCTCACCACTTGTCATTTATGGTAGCCTGGTAGTTTTTTTAGCGAGAAAAATCTGTTTTTGTTTTATTTGGATGGCTGTAGTAGTTAAAATAGAGGAGGTTCGGTGGTGCTTTTTGAAGTGAAAACTTCTTTAGCGACGCGATTAGGGTGTCTTTTTTATACCACTTTTTTTTTCACTCACTGTGCCATCTCAACGCCCTCTAATTTTCTCTGTGTCTTCTACTGTCCCCCTGAAAGTCTCAAACGTCCACACGGGGGCGTTATCGCCCCCTTTGAGAACCTATGACCTCCATTATGCGCGCGTTCGAAATCGACTTAGGATGTGTTCAAAAATCAGCTGGGCATTTTAAAATCAAATGTCAATCAATTAAAAGCAACGTTTTAAAATCATCAATTATTGTTATTGTATTTTTATGACTTGTGTGCTTTTTTATTTAATTTTATTTTTTATTATTTCTTTATCTGTTTAAAAATCATCTGCCACGAATTAATTGTACTACCAAACATATAAAAGCCCTTTGTAAATAAATAAAATAAGGATATACACATGAAAAAATGAAAATTTAAAAAGATAGCATATGATTTATATGATTTGGCCGCACTTTGACGACCACGGGTCTAGAGTCGTTCAAATAAATGTAGCTTCGTTAAAAAAAAAGACTTGACGCGTGCGGTGAAGGAGAAAACCATATGTTTCCTTATAACTCCTTATGAAGGCGGAAACCATACATTTCCTTATAACGTTGGGAAAGTGGTGGGGTCCCCTCCAATGCTGACATTAGTAATAGTCGGGATAATTTCATATCTGGGTCACATAGGTACTTCGAGGGGAGAAATATCACCTGTTTCAATTAATATATTTATTCATCATTGCTTAATCAGCATGATTTTCATTTTTACACCTAGGGACACGTTGTCTGAAGTAATTGCCATTTAAAAGTTTCCCTATTTACGATATCGCACCGTAGACAATTAATGACCGAGTTGACATAGCGGTGACACGAGTGGCCTGAAAAGCCTAATAGACGCACCGTGACGATGAATTATTCAAGTGACCAGTGCACAGCGGTCGGAATTGTAACTTATTTTGACCACAATCTCGTCCAACTGTATAACAACATCCCGAATGAAATTACTGAGATAGAAAATATAAATAAGTTTAAAAAAGAATTACGAAAGTATGTCTACCTCATTTATGAATGTCTTTATTTATGTGTAATATTTAAAGAATGATTATATTTGCCAACCATTGTAAATGTTTACATCTTTATAAAATATTAGCACACACAAAGACGTGAGCTAACTTAAGATTAATAAATAAAATATATTTTTTTGTAATTTTTCACTTTTGTTTTAAAAAAGCTTTATTTTTTAATCTCAGAACTTAAAAATTAAAACTAACTAATTAAGCATAACGTCGTTTTCTGGCAGACGTAGGCACAGAGGACGGACCGCCAAATAACTCGGTCTTGGAATCCACTCTTTGCCTCATTCACATTCATACCTCGCCTCATACACACTCTTCTATTGCTCTGCCTCTTGACATAGCCCGACTCCGTGCATTCCTTGGACGTCCCTGATTTCTTCTACCATTCACATTTGTATCATATATTGTTCTTACACTCCTTTCTTAAAAATTTTTACTTAAAAAGTAACTAAAATAAAATAAAGTAATTCAATAAGGAACCCACCGACATATAATATATAACTTGTAACAAGAATTCTACTTGACAAGAATAAAGTGCAAGCTACCTACGGCTCACGCCGGCATGTTGAACAGTGGGCAAGCATATTGATAAATAATAAGTCTGGATTGACAAAAAACATTTATTAATATGCAATTCATAATTTAATCATGGTAGAGCAAAGACATTTAATATCAGGGCGTGACAGGAGCGTAACCTGTTAGAGTTAAAATAGGTTATGGTTGCAATAAGAAAATTAGTAAATGTCGTCAAAGCTGTGAAGAATCTAAATTAAAAACAGGACGCCAACAAGGGAAAGCACCCTGGCAATATTTATTAAAAGTGGACCCATAAAACTAAATTAATCGTATATCATTTTGTCTCACACGTGAACGAAGTCCCAGATTCCACCAAAATTCACGGCGCCGTCACGAACTCCTCCCTTCTAGCCGGCCTCCACCAAACTGAAACTTGCGGTTAAAACTTGTACTAGCATAACCAGACGCTTACGGCGTATCAACATCAGGAAACATAAGGGCGTTGTTGACATTTTAAGACGCAGCCAGTAGCTACGTGCTACAAACTGAAGGCGCCGCATGCGTGCCCAAAAAGGAGAGATATTAAATTACGAATTTTAGAGGAGAGCGCTAATATTTAAAACGATAAAATCGATGCGAAAATTGCAAAAATGTTTAATAAAACACGATTCGTTTAAAACAGAGCAAAAATCTCATGGAAGATATCTTAAGTATCATTTAAAGAAACGTTGTGAATTTTTTCACAACTATAATTTGCGTTTCGGCGTGGAACGCGTTTAGATATTATCTTCAAAAATAACTTTTTTTTTCGTATTGGCATTTTTAAGATTTTCAAAGATGGGCGCAAATAACAATGCAAGATTCTTCTAAAACAATTTTAAAATAGACTAGAGACAAATTCTTTAAAAACGATTACAACTTACTCGGTTCAACTCGGAGTCACTTCCTGGGACACTGGGGCACCCACGAAGTCCTTATTTTTGATTTCCCGTCATCTGACATCTTTCAGTTAAGGTTAAACATAACGTACGTTATAATCTACGCATTCACAGATGGCGCCAATAGAATTATTTTAATTATTATTTTTAATTTATAAACTAATGTTTAAGACAAGATTTTTATGCATAGCACAGAGGGTAACAATTATTATTATAAGCAATAATTGTCAGCCTGAAACACTCCACGGACAGCGGCAAGTATCTTTTCTCGGAAGATTTTTCAATGTAAATGAGTATTTCAGGCTGATAATTATTGTTTATAATTATTGTTACCCTTTGTGCTATGCAAAAAAATCTTGTCTTAAACATTAGTTTATAAATTAAAAATAATAATTAATATTTAACAAGTTAAAAGTATTCCACCAAAAATGTAGACATAATTTGTCTCGACCCCGCCTAGCGAGAGATTTAGTACTTACAATACCTCCCTCACAAAAATAAAGTTGGTTGTTTTCAGGTGGAAAAATATAATAATCAGTAATTGTTGAATGAAACACCAGTATATATTGAATTATTTGGCGGGTGTTAGATAAGCCGCCATAGCTCAGTGGTCAGAGCATCCGACCGGCAATCAGAAGGACACGGGTTCAAGTCCCGTTGGTGGCAAGTATCTTTTCTCGGAAGATTTTTCAATGTAAATGAGTGTTTCAGGCTGACAATTATTGCTTGTAATAATAATTGTTAGAATTATTTTAGGTTTAAAACACTTTTTGCACTTATGCTTTAAAATATTAAGATGAATTAATTGTTTGCGCCCGTACATATTTAATATGAATATAAATAAATAGTTTTGTCCATAAACAAACTCAAATATTTCAAGAACGGCTAACAAATACAAAATTGGATTTGTCAGCCTTTCTTGAAAGATTTCGGATTGTTTATGGATAAAACTATTTATTCTGTTTCATATTAAATACGCAACAATTAATTCATCTTAATAGTTTGAAGCATAACTTGCAAAAAGTGTTTAAACCTAAAATAATTTGACTGGCGCCATCTGTGAACGCGTAGATCATAACGAACGTTACGTTTAACCTTAATATAATTACAATCATTTTAAGATTGATTGATGATTTTAATGTTTTTTTTAATATAAGCTCCCAACAGCAGGCCTTGAGTCATGCCATATCTTGGGATGCTGTGTAGCGGATCTTTTTGGTGAAAGGAATGAAATGAAATTCTGGGAAAGAAAAAGGTATCAGGAAACTGGGATCAATATGTCCAGTAGTGACGGATATATGAATCCGTCCATCCCACTGCGGTGCAGGGTGATGGGTCGAGATAATCAAGCTGAAAGGGTCTAGGTTAGGTAGGTCTCCCTCAACCAGTCTCTCTTGATCCGGCCCACTACCCAGTAGATTAGCAAACGAATTTGCCATCAAGACCGAGACAATCCTCACTCTATAAATCCGAGCACCCCGAACCACCTTATTGGATAACCAACACACGCGGAATTATCCAATAAATGGTTCCGGGGGTAACGGTACCCATACTCGCCTCCCAAAGTTGCGGTAAAAATCTAATTATTGACCACTTCTGTTGCGATTCGGACCTCTGTGTAGTTCTCAGACCGCTAGTGGCAGGAGAATTAGGTTCAAGTTCGCCAGTACCCATTAGAGACAAACAAATGACAAGCCTTACAAATTATATTTCACCCTTTTGGGCCATTTCAGGTGTGAATTATTTCCTACTTTACACTTTTAATAGGATTAAAGTTAAAATGTTCACTACAGGATAATTAGAATTAGTGTAGTTTTATGAATTATTTTTTTTTTTAAATTTTCTTCTACTCAATTTTCATTAAAAGAATTCCACGATGAATAAATTTGAGGTTAAAATCTTTACATAGTATAAAATGAAGTCGCTCCCTCTGTCTGTGCGCTTAGATCTTTTAAACTACGCAACGGATTTTCATGCGGTTTTCAACAATAGAGTGATTCATGAGGAAGATTATTGGTTATATAATTTGTCAAGGTTTTGTATAAATTGGTTGAAATATATAAATAAAGGGAGCGGGCTGGCATGCGGGCAGCGGGCAGCGGGCTTGCTTGAATTGATTTATCAGATGGTGTTAGGTATAAAGCTTGGGTAATGGCGTGGCGTTGTCTTTCGTTAGCCACAGCATGGTGTGGCCGGGTTTGCTCATTAGAAATAATTAGAATTAATGAAATTTATTCGTTATTTATTTAAGGAAAACAAATCGCTTTGTGTTAATTTATAACATAGTGTCATATAAATGTACAAGACTGTTATGCCTCCCGGTGTTATTTTATAGCATATTTAATATAAAAAACACAGATAAGTGTAAGTAATATTTGATTTACGGTAAGTTTACAAATTGGGAGGCGGGTATGGGTACCGCCGCCTCGGAAACCATTTATTGGTTAACCAACGCCTCTGCCGTAGGCCACCCGAAGTGGTTCGATATGTTTGATGACTTGCCCGCCAGCTGCATGGCAGGCCAGATCGGGAGAGAATGGTTGAGGGACTGTCTTTGACTTCTCCAGCCGTACTTTCTCGGAACATCGCCTTGCACCGCAATGGGAGGAATGGATTCATACGGCCGTCACTACTGGACACACTGACCCCCAGATTCCTACCCACGCCTAAATACCCCTTTCCTACCCAGAGCTTCCTCTCCTTCCTTTCCTAAAAAGACCCTCCACACAGCATCCCCCCCAAAGATGACACAGTCTTTGAGGCAAATTATTTTCCTCAGGGCCTCCGGTGTGGAGTTAATGTAAAAAAAATCAAATATTTCTTTCCTCATTATCTTAAAACTTAGTATTTGGAGATGTCTGACTAATCAACTAGAGTCTAGGCGATCGATGTATAAATTCACATTGCTGTCAAGAAAATTCACCAAATAATCCGTTAAAGTAATAATTGCTAATTTCATGGTACCAGAGATTCACAATGTTCATATTTTAAGGGGGAAAAGCAATGACGTTATAAAAAATAAATAGACTCGCCATAGTCTCATATACTCACAATATAATGTGGAAAGTAAGGAACAATCTTTTGTTTTCAGCGATTTTCAGTATAATTTCTTAATTCAAAAGTTTATTCCTGTGTGATAAAGATAGACAATCAAATAATGTGTGTGTATGAATGACATGGATATATGAGCGGGCGGCGTATTGCTTGTCACTTTTTGATGGAACGTTCGCTGTCTCCTTTTCTTGAGGCCCACTAGAATAAAAGGTCCGGCTGCCTGTCGGAGTTTGATATGTCGAGCTGTGCAATAAATACAATAGGGCAACGACAGTTTTCAAATGGTGGCGATTGTCATCAATACTCGTTGGAACTACTGATTTATGTGTTGTTTTACCGCAAGCAAACAAATAAACAGAGTGTTTAAGCTGATTAGTCTACTTTAAAACAGTGAAGTTTACTTAGCAACAGAAATTTGGATGTTGCGCGTTCAGACCCTTTACTTTAGTAGGACTTGAATTTTCTCTAATGACGTGAAAAACCGCGAGCGGGAAACATGAAAATTAATTGTAATATTTATAATAATCGATGATATTAAGTAATTTGCGTGTAGTTACAAATGAAATGTTATTTATTCGCCTTTACTATTATTTGCCGTGTAATTGAAACATTTTCTCATCACACAGGAGGGCATTTTGGCACTTTTTAAAATGCAATTTACTTACTGGTAAGTGCTGGTAAGACGCAACCTTACTCGACGCTTATCAGTTTAGTACTAAAGTACTAGATATCGAGATTAGTGAAATTGTCTTGTTCTTGTCTTCCCACTTTGAGATTTCTACCCCTCGTCTAATAGTATGTAACGTCATAGGGGAAAAGTAAATATATTTTTGGCAGAATTAAAATTAACGTTTTAATCATTTTTTCCGTTTTTTCTTACTGTCTTGAAAAAAAATTAATTACTGTATAAAGGTCAGAAAAAATACATACCTGAAGAAAAATAAAAAGTCGCAAAATTAATCGAAAATAAAGTGGGCAGTAATAATAACACTGTGAAAATCTTATTTACATAAATACCCTTTCAAAAATATTTGCTTCTGGTAAACAGGCAATATGGTTAGCACATGATATGGAAAACGTTTTATAAAATTGAACGCAAACAAAATAAAGCTGAAAAAACAAAACGGTATTTAAAAAAATATGTGACAGCCCATGATAATATGTTTGTTATAGCACAATTTCATGTGAGTGTTTCTGAAATTTAAAAAAAAAACAGGCCTTTTTTCAACAATTTTTTTTATTGACGAAACCCCACAAGTATTGCATACCCACATACTCAGGCCCAGTTGTTTCGCAGAAATTCAAATGTAACAAAAAATTCAATTGTAACATAAATTCAAATGTAACAAAAAATTTAAATGTAACATAAATTCAATTGTTACATAAATTCAAATGCAACAAAAAAATCAATTGTTACACAAATTCAAATGTAACAAAAAATTCAATTGTTACATAAATTCAAATGTAACAAGAAATTCAAATGTAACATAAATTCAAATGTAACATTAATACAATAGTAAAATAAATTCAAATGTAACATAAATGCAAATGCAATGTAAATCCAAATTAAAATAAATTCAAATGTAACATTAAAAAAATGGCGCTAAAATAGTCATTTGAAGACAATTTTTTGTTTGTTTTATTTTTACTTTACGTAGCTCCACACAGAAGGCCTCGAAGAAAATAATTCCCCTCGGGGTCTAGGCTGTCTTAGAAGATGCTGCTATCTATTTAGGAAATAAAAGAATGGAAGTTCTGGGAAGGAAACGGTATAAGGGGTGGGTACGAATTTTGATTCGCTGTGTCCTGGAGAGACGGATGAATGATTCCATCCTTCCCAGAGATAGTCCTGCTGGAGAAATCAAAAGGTCACCCTCAAACAATCTTTCCCGATTCGGCCCGCCATGCAACAAGTGAGCAGACCTATCCGTTGCCAAGACCCGGAAAAACCTCACCCCATGAACCCGGGCACCCCTGATAGTCGACAGACTAGCGAACCACTCGGGGTAACCTATGGCAGAGGTGTTGCTAATCCAATAAATGGTTTCCGGGGCGGCAGTATTCATACACACTTTCCAGATTGTTATCTGGTTACTGAACACGGCTAAAGCCATTTCAAGGAAAGTTTCGATTTGAAACGCGATGTATTCCCAGAGCGACACTTAAGGCCGCTGTTCCCAAACTTACTGATCAACTGTTGAGCCGAAATTTTGGCTCAACACTCCTCAAATGCACAAATATGCTCTTCCCAACGCAACTCTCCGAGCATTAGGCAAATCGAGCGTTACTAAACAAATCACTTAGCTGATCGGAGGCTCAGATTGATCGATCGAAAAGTTGGGGACAACGGCCGTGAGTGTCTGCTACTCTGATTACTGCTGCGTATAGAAGATTAAAGTTTGTACATTTTATTTAATAATGTAAAAACTTTCAATAAAAGCGAAACTAGCAGTCCACAATGGAGTCCTGGTACCTACCCTGATGTATGGCAGTGAGGCATGGAACTGGCAGAGGAAGGATGAAAGTAAACTGAATGCTGTTGAAATGAGATCCCTGAGACGTATGTGTGGTAAAACCATGTATGATCGTGTTAGAAATGTGGATATCCGCAAAGAATGTAAGGCTGATGTAAGTATAATGAGCAAAATTAAGAAAGGGACCCTCAGATGGTTTGGGCACGTAGAGCGAATGAACGAAGAAAGTAGTGTTAAAAGAATATATGATGCAAATGTGAATGGTAGAAGAAGTCGGGGACGCCCGAGGAAGATATGGCACGATCAAGTAAATCAGATACTTGAGACGGGCCATGTCAAAAGTCAGAATAATATTAGAGTATGTATGAGACGATGTATGAATGTGAGTGAGGCAAAGAGTGTGTGCCAAGACCGAGTTGTTTGGCGGTCCGTCCTCTGTGCCTACCCCTGCGGGGAAACGGCGTGATGGTTAGTTAGTTAGTTAGTTATGTTCTAGGAAAAAATGATTTATTCGCTGTTTTCCGAGAGGTTTTCATTATTTAATCTGAAAAAGGTCATTAGGGGATTTTGAGATCGCCGGGGAAATTATATTCCTTTAAGTGCTGCCACGTGCCGCAGATTATATTTCAGTTAATGTTTTAACGATCTGGCAACCTGTCCGCGTTTTAGAAATTATTATGTGAATAGAAATTGTGGAAAATATTTTCAGTACTTACAATAAAACTATATTTAATTTTAAACAATCTTTAAAAACCACTTTGAAAAGTGTCGTGAATTTTTGTAATTAAAAATCTTCTTAATCTTCATATGCAATATTTTAGATAAAGATTCACAAATAGTCATATCTACCCAACTAGAGGCACAATAGCGTCATACATCTTGTGGAAACGTGTGTCGACAATGAGCGTTGGAAAAACACACAAGTCATAAAAATACTGAAACAAAAACTGAAAAATCCAGCGATTTATAGATTACGATTTATGTGTTTAGGAATAGTTTGACGACCTCCGTAGTCCAGTGGGTAAGACTCTTGACTCACAATCCGGAGGTCGCTGGTTCGAACCCGGCATGCGCATATAAATTTTATTTGATTAATTTGTGTTATTTCATAATTAATTCATTTAAAATAATATATAGTATATTTGCGGCATGTTCCAGAGTGGAAGATACTATCAGTATCGCCCTGGTGTAAGACCACCATTCAGAATTGAAACGTTGCTTGAAAATGGCTTTAGCCGTGTTTGGTGACCAGATCTGAATAGCCAGGTACTTCCCAACCTTCCTCTTCCCCACCTCCTTCCCCTCCCCACTACCTTCAGCCTCACAACATACCCCAATTGGGGATGCCATAGTCTCACTGGCTCCAGACGGGAGCAGTTGAGATTCTTGTGCGGTATTCACTGTAAAAAAAAAAAAAGTGTTCGAATAAATATTTTACGTAAACCACAAAAGTATTAATTGTTTTTGTGTTTAATTCGTAGAACTCCATTTTAATTTTTAGAAATTTAATTAAAATTAAATTTGATAATGTTATTATCGAGTTCTGCAAGTTTTTTCGTTAGTGTTTTAGTTACAGCTGTTTCGACTTGTAAGGTCATTTTCAAACTGTGGTGAAGCCACGTACGGACGACTTATTTATAAGATTTTAAATGTCAATTTTTGAAGGTGTCTAAGTTGATTTATTACCGGTTAAACCAATTTGTAGAGACACTAATTGAGAGAGTGCTAATATGGGATTCGGAGTATTTCCCTTTGGTTTGCCTTGCACTAAGTTTAAGGGTTTTCTTAATTGATTTAGAATGACGTTATTGCTATGACTCATTTAAGTGCATTATATTTTAGAACTCGATAATAACATTATCAAATTTAATTTTAATTAAATTTCTAAAAAATAAAAATAAAATAAAAAATAAATAAATAAATAAAAATTTTAAAAAACACAAAAGCCGCCAAGTTGATATTAAATATGTCAACATCACCCAATATCCCATGATGTCAAATCGTTGTATCGCAGAGTTGGCAATGTAGTTACACTTTATGAATGCTGCAGTAGGATAGTGTTTTTTTTGTATTATTACTGTGGGTATTCGTAAGTTATGAGTTGTGCGAGTTCGCAACAGTCGAATTTAGCGTTTAGTATTTTTAATAAAAAGGTTAAATCGTTTATTGTACGTCTCTTCTAATGTACGTATTTTTAGAATATTTAATAATACTATTATATTTTAAGTGGGACGTTTAATTTAAAATTTATAAAACGCAGATTTTTTTGTATTCGCTTCAATGTTATTAATGTGAATTATATAAGATGGAGACCAAACTACCGAGTTATATTCAATTTGCTTCTAACTAGAGATACATATAATAGTTTAATGGCTTGGAAGGAATTAAAGTTTTTTATTGTTCTTAATACGAAGCTTAGTGTTTTCATTGTTCACAATTTGGTGGATGTGATTGACAAAACTTAGTTTTTATTCCAAAATAATTCCAAGATCTCTCATTTCCGTGACTTTTTCTAATGCTGTGTTACTGATGGAATATTCGAATAAAACAGTATTTTATTTCTGAAGAAAGTCAAGGTTTTGCACTTTTCTACATTTAATAATAAAATAAAAATTTCGAAATTTTAAGCAACCCCCGATACAAAAAAAGCTGATGATCTTGAAGCGCCAGAACAGATTTTCATGAATTGTAGCTAAGAACTATCTTGAGCACGTCGGCTTTCAAACATAAAGAACCGCATCATAATCGGTCCATTCGTTTAAGAGCTACGATGCCACAGACAGACACACAAAAGTCAAACTTATTACACCGCTCCTTACTTTGGGAGTCAAAAATAGATTATGTTGTCGTATTTATATATAAATACATTTAACATCGTTATTTTATGCATTTTTTAATGTAAAGTCCACGCTCTAAAAAGAAAATGTATTCCTTCAGCTTTTAACGTTAATTATTAGTTTGCACTATTAGAAGAAGTGATTATTAATTTAGCTTTTTATTTATGAACATATTCTGTAACTTAATTACTCCTCGAGATCAGAAAGAATTATAACGTTAAATCTTAGCGAATTTTGTGTGGGACGCTTTCGTATAGAAGTTGTAAACAGTTCATTCTACGATTAGTAATTTTGACACCCTCCGTGAGTGAGAGGCAAGGCTCTCGATTAGCGGTCCGGAGGTTGCGGGTTCAAATTCTAAAATCTTCAAAAAATTAAAGTAGACAAGACAAAATTAAAGGCTACGAAGCACGACACAAAGAGGAGACCGATTATTCTATCTCATTCTCTCGCAGGCTAAATCCTGTAATTCATAGTTTTTCGTTTCATCGAGTTGCAAATCACAACGATGACAAAGAAGTTTTTACTTCAAAAATTTGTTTCAATTTGTAAACAACAGGTATCACAAATTCACAACACAATCTCAATCAAGAGGAGCCTTGAAAAGTGTACGCATAATCAAAGCGGCCAATGCGCGCACTTGGACCGTTGTACACAACACCTCGGTTAGGGAAACAGTGAAATTAAGTTTTTAATATTAACAAAACAATGCCAAAATGTTAAAAAATCACTGGAACACACTACCATATGTAAAACTTTCGGTGCTTTTAATGCGAATTTATTAAAACACTGTTTTATTTATATAAAAGACAGCTTGACAGAGAGCGACGCTTTGTAAGTACTGTACGTAGGTAAGGTTTCATTCTTTCGCAGGCTAAATCCTATAGATGTTTGTCTCTTTTTAGTGTCGCACGTTTCCGTTTATCGAGTTTCAGATCACAACGGTGCTAAAGAAGTTTTCACTTCAAAATGAGCTTAATAAGGGCACACAGACAAGCCCAAAACACACCCAAAACATAAATCTACATTTATTTTTTATTTATTTTTATTTATATATTTTGTTTAACAGTTTGTTAGAGAAAAATGTGTCCTTACTTGGGTACCCCGTTCTAAGGACACATTGTCCAATTTTCTTATTTGAAATATAAGTAAATACCTATGTTAAAATATTACAGAGGAAAATTATAAAGTAAAATCAAAAAGAAAGTACAATACAATCATTAATCTTTGTTAGGTTGAAAAATTGTATCTATATTCTTCCTTCCCATGTCCATAATTCATATCTTTATGCTTCTTTTGAATTCGGTTGTTTTTTAATGGTTTTTATTGCAAGAGGGAGTAAATAAAATAATTTTATAGAAAAGTATTGCATATTTCTTTGTCCAAAAGTCGTTTTAGTTGTAGGTTGGTGGAATGTATGTTGTAATGTAGATCTTGTGAATCGGTTCGAGTTTGTCTGTGTAAGTTATCCTGGTTTTTGGGTAAAATATCGCTTTAATGAACCCAATACCTAAAATATTATTAAATTCATTTTGCCACTAATCGTTTGATCCCCGGACCTTTACCGTCTTACTTAAACATCGTCCATTAATAAACAGGGGCCATCTCCATTTCACAAATTTACATAGTCATGATTGGAAGCTAATAGAGCGGTTAGATCTAGGAAGCTATCCGTCGCTTGGTGGATGTGGCGTGTTCGTCCAACCGAAACTTTCAGGCGTTTGAAGCAAACCTACACCTGCTGCTATTTATAGCTTCCTGGTATCTGATATGGCTTAAGTCTGGTTTGGGGGAACTTGCTGAACCGTTAATGAATTAAATAACCTACTTTAACCATGTAAAAATATAGTCAACTTTATTAGATGAAAAATCGTGGAATATTTTATTTATTAATAGAGAAACAAACAGTTCATTGGTTACAGAGATGGTGGGTGCCTATGATATGTTTCTTTGTAGTGTCTTATTTTTGGTATTTATATTAAGTAATTACAGGGTGATGTGCGTAGTGGTTAGGTGTGTGTCTGTGTGTGTGATTGTGTTTATAGATGTGAGAAGTGGTGATGTGTGAAGGGATATGTATGATATTGTAGGATTTATGAAGTTTTTTTAAATGTGAATACCGCCCAGAGTCTGGAGCAAGTGAGACTACAGCATCCTCAATTTGGGTATGTTGTGAGGTAGGTCGAATTTAAGTGGGGAGAGGAAGGAGATGGGAAAGTAGAAGGTAGAGAAGTACCTGGCTAGACAGATCTAGTCATCAAATACGGCTAATGCCATTTCAAGCAACGTTTCAATTCTGAATGGCGGTCTTACACCAGGGCGATACTGATAGTATCTTCCATAAGGATTTATACATATTTTTTTTACCTCACAATTCGTATATCAAAAACAATATTTTTATAAATATTTTTTTGTTGAAGCATTTGAAAGACGATCAGAAATTTACCTTTAGTAAACCTGAAAAATCACGGAATCTTTCAAAAATTTAAACAAGCGTGATACACATTTGAAATACGGAATAATTTGTATTGATTAATTATTTGTATTTGCTGACATGACATTTCTCCATAAAATAATACACAACGAAATAGACTGCCCAGAACTTCTATCCCAAATAAATTTTAACCGGTCTGCTTTTTTTTTTTACATGAGTTCCACACAGGAGGCCCTGAGGAAAATAATTTCCCTGAGGGCCTATTTCATATTTGGGGATGCTGTGTGGAGGGTTTTTTAGGGAAAGGAAGGAGAGGAGGGTTCTGGGAAAGAAAAGGGTTTAAGGGGTGGTTTAAGGGTTTCAGTGTGTTCTGGTCATCAGACCTAAACACACCTCATCCCATGAACCCGGGCACCCCTGCTAAATCACCAAACGTAGCGAACCACTTGGGGTGACCTAAGGCGGAGGTGTTGGTTATCCAATAAAGGTTCCCGGGGCGGCGGTACCCATTCCCGCCTCCCAAATTGCTTGTTTAGGAATAAATACATCCCAAAACACGTAATCGCGTTATACTTTCATAAGACCAAAAACGTCCCGAGCGACCTTACATTTTAAAAGCTATATATCTCTATTCCTCTCATTTAAACATATGTAGTTTTTCTTTTAACCAGAAAGAAAACGAAATAATGCTTCTTATTGTTTTTGAAATATGAAAGCTATCTATTTTACAATCTCGATCCAAAGTGACAGTTTCAGAATTTTCGCCCGAAACTGAGGCTTTCGGATTGTGCGGTGCAAATATATTGAACCAAGCAGACGGGTTAACATCCCATCTAAAAGAACTCACCGCACCAACCTTTTTTACACAGCCAGTAATAATACGAAAGCTGAAGCCAACTCCCCCATTTCCCGCATCCTTCAAAGATTCAACTCAATTAAAAAAAATCACAAATACCGATATATTTTTTGATTCCCTTCCTCTATTTAAGAAAAACTTTTCCAGCACACTGAATTCGCAAACATAACACACACATCCACACCCCCTCACATGAGCATACTCACACCCCTCTCCTTCAATAATTTACTAACCTAATTTATGTAAAATGTATAATTGATCACATAAAAAACATGAGTATATAACGGCGACATGTCATTGGTACCAATTTTGTGTTAAATTCTATAAATTTTGAACTATTTTCTACTGTGTAATTATGTACTATTTGTTTCTGCAAAATAAATGAAAATAAAATAAAAATATTAAAAATTACAGGTAATTAAATTAAAAAAATAACTTATATCACTGATGTAGCTTTTCCAAATTCCTGTAATATTCAAAAAACTGTTTCTGAAAAAATGAGAAAATACACAGATTTAGGAAATGAGATTAAAAGAATTTGGCATTCTCGGACTATAAAAATATTGCCATTTGTTATTTCGGCTAATGGCATTATCCCTAGGTCTCTGATTCAAAATTTAGGCATATTAGATTTGTCAAAGAATTTATATATAAAAATGCAAAAATCGGTAATTTTAAATACATGTAGGATTACAAAAGATTTTTTAAATATTTATATTGAGGGATCAGTAGGATTTATAGGTTCAATTAGGAATTCCACAGAGCCGAACCCTCTGATATGAAAATATCTGGAGTCGGTGAATTATATTCCCATCTGGTCTCTGGTAGGTTAACATGTTGTTCTTGTATTGTTTTGTAATTATAATACTTATATAGTGCAATTGCATAACGTGGATTGACCAGATGATCATTTGGGAAGTGTGTGAAAGGGTTTAGTTTTTCCTGTGGGGAAAATTAAACCCGGACATTTAAATCTGGTGCGTATTAAATAATACTAAAATATTTAACAAATGTTAAAAAAAAATGCATGAAATAAATATAATCGTTTTCAGTAAAAAACAAATTTATTTTGTAAGGGTTATTCACGAGGTTTTTAAAAGCAAAGCAGTGAATAGTCTCCGAGACGACCATGAAATCTGAAAAGCATTCTCGCACAGATCCGCAATGCATTCTCAAACAAAACTACTCTGGAGATAGTTCTTTGAGAGAAGAAAGCGTCTCATTTGAAATTCTCTACCGGGGAAGTAAAGCCTGAATGGGGAGAAAGCGGCAAAAAATTCAACAGCGAAGCCTTTCATGTGGGAAAACCTTCGTTTTAACATTCAAGGTGAATGCTGAACTTCCTAGGCAGTGATGCACAACTTGCGGTACGTGAGCCCAACGGAGTATTTCCACGTTATTTATTTATTTTTTTATTTATTTACATTTAAACCCGCTAAACTACTTATGTAGTTTGTCAGCAGGTACATAATGACAACATTGGTACATTTTCAAACATTGTATACATATAATTTTATAATTTTGATGCTAAATATCAATTAAATAGATTATTTAAATTACCGAAATAGTATATACATGTAAGTAGCACTAGAAGCCTTAAATAATAAAAAAGTACAAATGGATTTAGTATGATATGATATAATAAAAAATTAATATGTTATGATATAATAAAAAAGTACAGATGGATTTAGTATGAACAAATGAAATATAATCACAAGTAAATTAAAAGTTTCATATACATTAGGTATTACAAAAATTGTAATGAATTTACCAATTTCTTCAATGTGAGTTTCAATAAAGAGTACAAGGACTTCAGTAGGGCATCAATATAAATCATCCCTATCTAATAGCCATTTCCTTAGTTTATATTTGACTTTACCATTAAAAACGTTATTATTTTTGATTGTCATTGGTAGTTTATTGAATATTTTGGGTACAATATAGTTTAAGGTCCTTTCACCGTATTTATTGGTACATTTCGGAACCACCAATCCTTCATTTTGAGTGAATCTTGTATTGCTTAAAAAATTATGCATAACCGCTCAAACGCTCACTGACAGTGTAAATTGATGCTAGCCCAGCCGAGCGACGCTTGTGACGTCACATTCCGATTTTCAAACCATGGGCCGTTTTGATTTTGTCAGTTTTAGACCGTTTTTTAAATCAATAATATTGAATGAAAACATAAAAAACAAACATTTTTAGTAGGATGATTAAAATCAGAAAAGTGATCTTTAAATATTCCGTACATTTTCAACAGAATCCCTCGTTTGTGGAAATACCTCATTAGTGTGACCCCTTTGTATAAATAATGTAATAATTAGTGATTCCATGACAGGTGATCCCCCGCCAGTTGGCCCCTCGGCAAACTTATACACAATATGCATACACATTTATGTCAGGTATACCAATTTACATAAAATATAACTAAGCATTTGGGAGGCGGGTTTAGGTACCGCCGCCACGGGAACCATTTATTGGTTAACCAACACCTCTGCCATAGGTCACCCCAAGTGGTTCGCTACGTTTGGTGACTTAGCAGGGGTGTCTTGGTTCATGGGGAGGAATTTGTGCGGGTCTTAGCGGTGGATGCGTCTACCCACCAGCTGCGTGCCAGGTCGGATCGGGAGAGAATTGTTGAGGGAGTCCATTTGACAACTCCAGCTATACTATCTCGGATCACCGCCTTGCACCGTAGTGGGAGGGGTGGATTCATACGACCCTCACTCCTAGACACACTGACTCCCAGATTCCTCATCCCCCATATATTTTTTCTTCCCAGAATTTCCTCTCCTTCCTTTTTTAAAAAGGTCCTCCAAGCAGGATCCCCGAAGATGACATAAGCCCTGAGGGGAATTATTTTCCTCAGTGGAGTTAATTAATGTAAAATAAAACGTTTGGTGTGCAGAGAGGATGCACCGCCGAATAACAAAAGCGTTTGGTGTGCAGAGAGGATGCACCGCCGAATAACAAAAGCGTTTGGTGTGCAGAGAGGATGCACCGCCGAATAACAAAAGCGTTTGGTGTGCAGAGAGGATGCACCGCCGAATAACAAAAGCGTTTGGTGTGCAGAGAGGATGCACCGCCGAATAACAAAAGCGTTTGGTGTGCAGAGAGGATGCACCGCCGAATAACAAAAGCGTTTGGTGTGCAGAGAGGGTGCACCGCCGAATAACAAAAGCGTTTGGTGTGCAGAGAGGGTGCACCGCCGAATAACAAAAGTATAAAACATGTTTAATTCAAATACATCAAAGATACAACTATTTACTTGTCTATGTAAGGCTCCATGACAGTTGATCCGGCGACATTTGGTCCGGCGACAGTTAGTCCGGCGACATTTGATCCGGCCGACATTTGATCCGGCCGACACTTGATCCGACGGACATTTGATCCGGCGACAATTGATCCGGCCTGATCCTTTAGAATATTTTTTCTTCAAGTAAGTATGTAAAGAGGATATACGGCCGTACAACCAAAGTCGATGTACTTTATATCTGAAGACATCTTGAGTGAAAATCCGCTGTAAAAATATTTTTACTAACAATAATTTCGACTCTCCGAAGAAGCATGCGGCAATACAAAATACGACATACTTATACAGCACCCTTGAGGTGATTTTCCACGAAAACGGCGCTATATAAATTAGCCAATTATTATTATTATTATACGTGCAGTCAGTTTAACAAAAAAACCGTAAAATATTCCTACTTGCGTATAAAGTTTTTTATCTGAAAATTACACTAGAGTCCCAACTGCTCTCAACCATCTCGAGCCAGTGAGTGCCAATGGCATCCCCAATTTTGGTATGGTGTAATACTGAGGGTAGTAGGGAGGGGAAGGAGATGTGGAAAACGTACCTGGCTATTCAGATCTAGTCACGTCATTTCAAGTAATCCGATTAAACCTACATACACTGTACACCAGTGAACAAATTACAAAAATCATATGATATAAATTTGTTTATATTTTTATTTTTTAGAACTTTTATTAAAACACAAGAGTCCCAACCTCACCCAACCGTCTGGAGCCAGTGAGACTATGGCATTCCTAATTTTGATATGTTGTGAGGCTGAAGATAGTGGGGATTAGAAGGATATGTGAAAAATTTTCCTGGCTATTCAGATCTAGTCACCAAACACGCCTAAAGCCATTTCAAGTAACGTTTGAATTTGGAATGAATACTGACGAATAGCAAAATAATAAGCATTCTTATATGTGCAACATCTACTTAAGATTTAGGAAGCGCATATGTTTACCGTCGCCCCGGGAACCATTTATTGGAATAACCAACATTCCTGCCATAGGTCATCCCAAGTGGTTCGCTACGTTTGGTAACAGGGTTTACAGGGTTTTATTCTTCGCGGGGGATGCCTTTGCCCATGCATGGCGGTCCGGATCAGGAGAGACCGGTTGAGAGAGACCTTCTGATCCCTCGACCCATCGCTTTGCACTGTAGTGTGGAAAAATTACCTGGCTATTCAGATCTATTCACCATACACGGCAAAGGTCATTTCAAATAACGTTTCAATTCTAAATGAATACAACGCCGAAATACGACGTACTTAGGTATATGTGCGGTGTGTTTATGCTAACAATTTAGAAGGCGGATATGCTTACCACCGACCCGGGAATCATTTCTTGGATAACCAATACGCTTGCCATAGGTCACGTACCCATACTACGTGACCAACTTTTTGCAATTTTTAACCCCGCCCCCCCCACTAAAAAACCTAAGCCCGCCGCCGCTCATTTGTACCAAGCGTGGTATTTTGAAGAACCCCCCCCCCCCCCCTGAACAGGTCACGTAGTATGGGTACGTTCCTTAAAGTAAAGCTTATTTTTCCCAAGCCGACTGCATTTTTTAAATTTTACAATAGCTCCATGCATGAGGCCCTGAGGACAAAAATCACTCAGGGTCTATGTCATATGATAATAGTGAATTAACAAGAGTGCTTGTGTTCTTGGAGGGAGGTTTGTCTAGGTCTTTGTGGCAAATGCTTTTCCTCATCTACTGCGTGGCGGTCCGGATCGGGAGAGGCTGCTTGAGGCAGACATAATCTAGATCTCTCCAGCCGGACTCTCTCGACATCCTGGAATAAACATCATTATTATGTCAACTTTGGGGACGCTGTGTGGAGGGTCTTTTTAATAAAAGTAAGGAGAGGAAGTTCTGAGAAAGAAAAATTTATTAGGGGTAGGTAGGAATCTTAGGATCAATGTGTCCAGGAGTGAGAGACGTATGAAACCATCTCACCCACTCCGGTGCAAGGTGATGGGTCGAGAGAGTCCGGCTGGAGAGATCTAGATTATGTCTGCCTCAAGCAGCCTCTCCCGATCCGGACCGCCACGCAGTAGATGAGGAAAAGCATTTGCCACAAAGACCTAGACAAACCTCCCTTCAAGAACACAAGCACCTTGTTAATTCACTAAACGTAGCGAACCACTTGGGATGACCTATGGCAGGAATGTTGGTTATCCAATAAATGGTTCCCGGAGCGACTGTAAACATATCTGCCTCCTAAATCTTAAGTAGATGTTGCACATATAAGAATGTCGTATTTTGCTATTCGTCAGTATTCATTCCGAATGGAAACGTTACTTGAAATGGCTTTAGGCGTGTTTGGTGACTAGATCTGAATAGCCATGAAATTTTTTCACATATCCTTCTCCTCTTCACTATCTTCAGCCTCACAACATATCAAAATTAGGAATGCCATATTCTCACTGGCTCCAGACGGTTGGGTGCAGTTGGGACTCTAGTGTAATTTTCAAATAAAAACGTTATACGCAAGTAGGAATCTTTTACGGTTTTTTTGTTAAACTGACTGCACGTATAAGTATGTCGTATTTTGTATTGCCGCATGCTTCTTCGGAGAATCGAAATTATTGTTATTAAAAATATTTTTACAGCGGATTTTCACTCAAGATGCCTTCAGATATAAGAACATCGACTTTGGTTGTACGGCCGTATATCCTCTTTACATACTTACTTGAAAAAAAAAATCTTCTAAAGGATCAGGCCGGACCAATTGTCGCCGGATCAAATGTCCGCCGGATCAACTGTCCGCCGGATCAAGTGTCGGCCGGATCAAATGTCGGCCGGATCAAATGTCGCCGGACCAACTGTCGCCGGACCAAATGCCGCCGGATCAAATGTCGGGTCACCATACTCTATATACTAGCTTCTAACTACAAAAAATCGACATTATACATAAGTTAGTTTGATATCCATACCAATTTATTAGTAAATGTATTTTTAAAGTCAATTTTAGATATGAAATTGGTAAATATTGCACAAAAATTATAATTTCATAATAATAATACTTTCAGAAGATCGACTGTCGGGGGACCAACTATCGTGTCACCATAATTGGTCAACTCGCCCAAATCTCAAATAAAATTTCATCCAACTTATCAAAAAAAGAACTTATCGAAATTAAGCTTATCGAAAAATATACAAATTGTTAAAAAATATATATTTGTCAACTAGCATGTACTATCAGGACACAGTACATCCCTAGAGAGACAGACACTGAAAATATATGCGTAAAAGTTACTCACTATAAAGTTTGTCAAATAAGATAAGAAAACAGAATGGCGCCACTGAAGTTAAAATGGCAATACTAAAAATATAACTCATGGTCGAAATGTAAAACTTTGTAATCTACAATTTTGTAAAAATATTAAAGACATAAAAGTAAAAATAAAAAAATTTCATTGCAATATAGATACCCACTGATCCCAAAATTAAAATTGCGTATTAATTAATGTTATACCTTTACAATTTTGTGTTAACATAATGAAGAATAACGATATAGAAATAAAATATAAAGCACAGTTTAGAAATTGCTCTCATTTATTTAATGCTAGCTTAAATACCTAGCGTTGCACTTATTTATTTATTTATTTTTTTTTTTAATTGAAAATTTTTGATACAATACATATAATAGATACATGAAATAATGAAAAGTATATAAAAAAGCTTAATTTAATAAATGTATGAACAAAAAAATCCCACAAAGGCAATGCCTGTGCGTGGGTATAATATTGATTTTTTACTTTTATTTTTATTTCTATGGTTATAGTGAATATTTTAAGTATAAATAAATTAGGGATTTAAAAAAAAAAAAACTGAATAAATGCATTTAAAAACTACAGCATAATAACAGTCTGCACTGTTATTATAGCATTTGTAAGTTTTGTAAGAATAGATGTTACAAGTGCAATTTAAAAACATAAAAAACAAACAAAATAAAATAGCAAGCAATATTATAAATCTTCTCTAAAAACTGTCCAATGATAGATATACTTAACTTATAAAAAGTAATATTCAACGGAAAACTTAATGTTTCATTAATTCCTTATCTTTCTTTTTCATTTTCATTTTTCTTCATTTTCATTACATTTTCTTTTTTGATTTCAGAAGTTTGCATTAAATAACCTCTTCAAAAATGTTACAGTATATATTACCCTTGAAAATGCATTTTTTGTAGATTTAAGTGAGTAGATGCACTTTTTCAGAACTGTTTATATTACATACATATATTTTTTTTCTTTTTATTATGGTCTCAAATTTTTATGTCGTTATTTTATTGGTCAATGATATGACTATCTCTAACACTGTAATATATGAACTTGTAATGACTGTTTATAACGCTAACAAATAAAATAAAATAAGTACATGTTACATAAATAATACATTTACTTCAGAAGATACATTAGGTCACCATACTAGGCAGCTGCCTGTATCATGGTGACTAAAAATGTGCATTGTTGACAGATTGCCATGTTAGCGGCTCACGAACTGTCAAGTTTTGTTTTGTTTATGTCAGATAAGAAAAATATCGATTTTGTTAAGGAGGTCGAGAACTGTTTTTTTTTCAGTTTCTACGTGAGCCGAAGCCCTTAGATTTACACCAAGCATATCAGTGGAAGATATTTTCTATATCACGCTGGTTCAAGAACTCCATCTACAATAGAAACCGATTTTCACGCTGAGATTTAATGACATATTACTTAGTCTTAGAAAACAGAACATACACGAGCAATACCATGTATCCACATTCCCGTAACACAATACTTGCAACCTTTGCAGCACGAACATTTGGAGAATTCGACCTTTTGCCCGACTGCCAAAAAGGTTGTGCACCACTGTTTAAAAGGCTTTCATACACGACGCTCTCGAAATAATGTTACACGCTTTCAGACCCGTGTCAAAAGCTTTTAATAATAATTTCAAAGGTGCTTTAGCCGCGGTGAAAATTCATTTCCAGTCATCTATCATGTAACATAATGACGCGGAATCAATTTATTCTCTACTGACAATCTATAATCATTTTATATTCCTTGCGCGAACAAGACACTCGTATTATACTAACACATTTTTTCATCTTTTTCAAATCTTTTTCTTGTTTTTTTTTTTAAGTTTTCGTCATTTTTCAGTTTTTTTTTATCTTCGTTATACTTAAAACACATAATTTTTTTTCAATTTATTTCTTGGACTTATAAATCTCCATTAATCTCCCTTTTATCTTATTTTTAATTTTCTTTATTGTCGTCATTATAACAAATCTTTTGCTTCTCTTGTCTTATTTTTTACATTTTCTTTTATCTTTATTTTTATTATTTTAAATTTCTTTTATCGCCTTTTTATTTTATTTTTCATCTTATTTCTAATAATTTATTTTTCATTATTTTTAAAATCCCGTTTTGTTTCTTTTGCATCACATTTGTCATGTTTATTGTAGTCATATCTTTTTCATTGTTTTTGTCTTTTGAAGCGTATTTTTAATCTTAATTGGTCATATTTTTTTTTTTTTTTCTTTTGTCTCCTTTTTGTCATTTTTTTATCTTTTCTTTAAAGTCATGTTTTAAATAAAAACAATTTTGTCTTCTTTTGAAATATTTTTAGTCATGACTGACCCCGTTACTAATAAATATGTTTTATATTATACACAACTGAAAACCACCATTTACAACACATTAATGATTATTTATCAGTTGTGTAAAATTAAAAAAAATCTTTATTAGTATCTAAAACCAATTTGTTTTATCTTCCATAGTATTTTTTCATTTTATCTTTCGTCACATATTGTCTTATTTTTCATTTTCTTTCATGCAATTTTTTTTTCAATTCACTTTTGTCTCTTTATATAATATGTTTGGTCTTTTATATTTACCCTAATAATGTTATTAAAAATTGTCTTACTGCCATCATTATAAGCGGATAATGTTGCTTGTGAAGTGATGGAGGACTTAGGACTGAGCATAGCAGATGATTTGAACCCGCGACCCCAAAGTGATAAATTGACACTTTTGACAACTGAATTATAAATTGAAAAATAAATTATGAATTATGCATAAAATTACTGCATATAATACAGATAAGTTATTGATAAGGTGGTAGATAATCTCCCTAGTGGTAAATCAACATTCAAAATATGAGCGATGCTTATAAAGCCATTAGCCGTGTTTAGCCCATTAGCCGATCAGATGTAAGTAGCCTAGGTACCTACCAACCTTCCTCCCCCTCGTCTTCTTCTCTTGCCCATTACCTTAAGCCCCAAAAGATATCTCAATTGGGGATGCCATAATAACATAATTTGGGTAGTTTGGACTCCTCTTTGTACTCCCTTAGACAACGTTGTTTTCCCAAAAAAAAAACTGGAAAAAGGGCACAAGTTGTTTCATTTTGTTTATTGAACTCGTTGCATAATTTTTTTTCACACTTAACGGAAAAATAAAGAAAATTGAGGACAATTGAATCGAAAAACAGATTTCATCTCCACGGATCGCAGGAAAGCGCAGCGGTTTAGAGGAAATTTGCTGCGAAACAAACCAAGTTCAAACACTATATTGCGAAAGCCCTAGGCGTTTCTGCTCTCCGTGCAAACGAATTATTCATTTTTATTTTATTTTTTAATTTTCAACGCCCTGAGGGCCTTTTATTACATGATTAGAGACACAATTTTACAAGAGAGTCCCAGAGGTGTATGTTTTTCTGATTTTTCTGTTTCCAGATTTTCGATTGAGTTTCGCTTATATTGTCTTCATTTATTTAAAGAAGTGCATGTTAGTGAAAATAATATATGAGTAGAAGGGAGAAAGAAACCAGTTTTTAAATGTCAGAAATAAAACTTAAAATAAATAACATCTCTATTTCCCAACACGTAAAGACGTCTCGGTCCCGAGGTAAGGCTCTCGACTCACAATCCGAAGGTCGCGGTTTCAAACCCGGCGTGCGCAAATAAATTTTATTTGATTAATTTATGGTATTTCACAACTAATTAATAAAAACAATTTATGTTGCGGCACGTTCCAAAGTGGAAGATACTCTCAGTATCACCCTGGTGTAAGACCACCATTCAGAATTGAAACGTTGCTTGAAATAGCTTTTGCCGTGTTTGGTGGCCAGATGTGAATTCATCCTTCACCTTCCACCTTCCTCTTTTCCATCTCCTTCCCCTCCCCACTACCTTCAGCCTCACAACATACCCCAATTCGGGATGCCATAGTCTCACTGGCTCCAGGCGGCAGTAGTTAGGACTCTTGTGAGGTATTCACATTAAACAAAAAATCTGTAAGAGGAAACTAGAGGTTGTAACTACCTGGCTATTCAAATCTGGTCACCGAACATGGCTTAAGCTATTTCAAGCAACTACGCCAACGTTTCGATTCTGAATGTGTAATTCTGACAGTGTGATCATTCACCAGGGCGATACTGAGAGTATCGACAACCAGTATTAGAATTATATTCAATTTACACAGTATGGCTTCATAATTTATTTAGCGAACCGATATACAGCACTAGATTTTAATTGGCCAGCGTGTTGTGCCTTAAAATAATTGTACGGCGGATTTACCGAAATCGACGTTCTGATTATCCAAAATAATTGATTGCTCTAATTGACGTGACGTCTAATTAGCGATAAATTATTTCAGTTAGTCACTAATTTCATTTCGTTTATTATAGAGCATAAATTTGTGTATTCTTTGTTAGAGATATGGTGTTGAAATATACTCATTTCAACACAATATACTCATTTCAACACCATATCTCTAACAAAGAATACACTGCACCAGTTTTCTTATTAGACACGTTATTAAATACACTGAGCGATCACTATGTTGATCATTGCACGGAATGTTTTAACAGAGTTGGTGTTAAATTCATTGAGAGATCACTTAAGGAGTTGATCATTGCACAGGCTGCTTTACACGATGGTATTCCTGCAACGTGTGCATGTGAATATATGGAACTAGTGAAAGAATTTGTTTATTTAGGTGTTATTATTGATTGCTTTTTCAAATGGGATATACAAATAAACAAATTTTGTGCACAGCTAAGATCAATTGTAACCAGATTGTATAAACTATTTTTTTCCTATCTGCACACTTCGAATAATTTATTTATCTCTAACTGAATCTGTTATAGGATATGGAATAATAGCTTGGGGATATAAATATAGACCATTTTCGTTATTTGTTTTGGGGGTGTTACGCCGTGTTGCGCTACCTCCTTCTTTAATATAGACCAAGTTCAATCAGTGCAAAAATCATTGGTTAAATTATAGGCATAATATTCCATACTTTTATCAGAGTCTCAAATTTTTTTCAGTGAAAGCAATTCTGTAGTAAAAAATTATATTTCAGCACATAAATAATCCTTTATATATAAACAGGCTGGAACACGACCATAATACTCGTCTTAACTTTAATTAAGGACTAATTGTACCTAAGCATACAAATAAATATGGACAAAGAACGGTAAATTACATGATTCCCAGTTGTTTAACACTACGGTACACACGCCTCTAAAACGTACATGAGTGCTCGCGTGAGCTTCACTTGTAGCCCATTTTAAATTGAAATATACTGAAAGATAATCGTTTAATTTTTAAATAAAACACATTTATTGTTATATATGACATTTATTAAGTAAACCGAAATAAAAAAAAATACATCATCTCTTTCTTAAACTTAAAATATTAACAAAACTTCAGACTTCTCAAAAAATCACCTAATTCTTACTTATTTGAGATCAATCAACTTTTCGTTTAATTCTTACATTTTTTTTTTAAATTTTGTTTTTAATTTTCATTACACCAAGGACAAATAAAAATTTGGTGATCATTACATAAGGACTAATTAAAATTTGGTGATCATTACGTATACGCCTTATACAGTTTTCCTTGTGTTCCGCCAGTGCACGCATGGGCTACATACGTAGCCCAACTACTTTAAATCGTTATTTTTTACACGTGCGCTAGCGTCGATCGCTCACGAAGCACATGCCACACTGTATGCGTCGAGCAACAACCAATCGAAGCTTAGCTAGAGACTCGAAGTTAAATCACGCGATTTCACCAGCTAGAGACTCGAAGTTAAATCACGCGATTTCACCAAGTTAATAAACAAAAACAATACCCTGGGCTACATATGTAGCCCATGCGTGTACTCTAGTGTTAAATACGTTACCTGCTGAAAGTAAAAACTGTGCCTAATACAAAAAATTGGTGAATTTACTGAAGGCTTGGCTTACGGAAAGAATTAATTTGTATTTGCTTTCAATGACATATTATTCTAAAGACTTTAAAATTGTTATTTATGTTTTCATAATTTTTCTTTTATATATATTTCTGTAAATTTTTAAATTTTATTTTATATAATTGTAAAAATGTAACTATGAACTCACTACAATAAGATCTTTAATGTAAAGAACCCGTTAGAAAAACTGCTAAAAAGTTGTTTATCGGGACTTTTTTGTCTTATATTTGTAAATGTATAAAATTAAAAAAAAACATACTCTTGTATAATAATTTATTTTTGTAAATATCACACAAGGGTATATTGGATGAACACAGTTAGTCAGGGACAGGTACTTGGTAAACGCTACACACATGTATGTTGGCTACACACTGTTAGATAGGGACAGGTACTTGGATAATAGTTTGCATTGCAGAGTCAACACTGGTGGTAGATACTATTCCCCTGGTGATAGACCGCACTATTCATAGATAATAGAAACAAGGGAAATGGCCCTTGAACCATTATTATTAGTATATTTTCACCAACATCGTTAACCCATACTTCTGCATTGAAGGGTGGTATAATTTGTGTTATCTTTTACGTTAAGTCAGCTTTACGAGACAATTAAGACAAAAAGGCAAAATCCGTCCGATTTCAAAAGGTGTCCGTCGTGCGTTATCGGCTGTCAAATCTCTGTGATTTGAGGGCTTATTTTGAATGAAGGTCTTATCTATGCCTGACGGATTTAAATGTCCGGATATTGGTAAGCAAGTCTGGAGATATCACGTTCGATAACAGCAAACACCAAGAAATCTGCTTCTCTAAGTCCAATGCTCTTCAAATAGAGTCTGTCAAATAAGAATAGAAAATATAAAAAATGGAACTATAGGCTGGCAACACCAATTTACCTTTCAAATATTATTTTAAAGTTCAATGACACTGAAAATACAGAACACTAATTAAATATATATTTTTTTGTTCTTTAAAAAATATATATTAAAACGAAGAAGCACTGTTAAATTTGATTAAATTGTATTTTACAAAGTGATAGGCTTTCATTTAATTTAACATAAATTTGAATTTATTAGTAGGTAGAAAGAATCATAAATGGTGAGTTTAGTTACACTACTTTTAGATCTGAATGAGTTACACATATTCAGATCTAAAATTAGAGAATATTAGATGATCTAAAGCCTGGACAACGCTGGTGGGTACTTAAGCTAATCTCTATATATTATAAATTAAAGTCCCTCGCGTCCTCTGTCTGTCTGTCTGTCTGTTCGCGATAAACTCGAATATTACCATGCGGTTTTCACCAATAGATAAGAGTATTTCGTGAGGAAGGTTTAGGTATGTAATTTGTCAAGGATTTGTGAAAATTGGTTGAAACATAACGATAATTGTTAGAAGTGTCGGAAAAAGTCAAGCCGCCTGGTAGCTTTCATCGAAAACGCTGCCAAATCCTTTTGGAATATAACAAAACAATGCATGGTGGGATATTCCTCTTTTATAGATCTACAAAAAAGTGCACGAAGGCATATATCTATCTTTTATGGATAGCTTACTATACCCATTCTCCTAAGAAAATGGTCACGTACATTGCGGTAATTGAAAAGTTATTTAGACGGATACAGTATTAATCCTTATTAACTTAAATACGTTAGTTACCTCAAGGATTTCATGCACATTATTATAATCTTTCACATCATCTCTGCGTATTATAAATTAAAGTCCTCCGTGGCATCTGTCTGTCTCTTCGCGATAAACTCAAAGACGGCGGTGTTAAATAAATGAGAGTAATTTCTAAACTGTGCTTTATAATTTATTATCATATCGTTATTCTTCATTATTTTAACACAAAATTGCAAAGGTATAATAATAATATAAAATATTTTTATCACTTTTATGCCTTTTTAATTTTTAATAAAAATATAGGTTACACAGCTTTAGATTACCACCGTGATTATATTTTTAGTTTTGCCATTAGAACAACAGTGGCGCCCTCCTATTTTTTCTACTCTTATTAGACATGTTATTATCCTTGATGCTATCGGGTTTATCTCAAGGCAGAGTTGATCAATATTAAGAAAGGGACGGTGTGAAGGCTCATTTTCTTTTCAATGTCTATATCTTGTCTATGCCTGTCGTGTGTAGAATACATTAATTACCTCTTTAAAAACTCGAATTACTGTTTGAGGCGCTCAGCGGAAGAATGGCCTCAAGATTAATTTATAGATTTTTAAGAACACAATAAAAAAATAAAACATTAAAAAAATACTTTTCTGCACGTGTTCAAACTTTCACTAACCTTGCAAAGTTTGCCTTACTGAACACAGTTAGAATTAGTACTCCAGTAAAGCTATAAGGCTGTACGTAAAATACTGCTAACAGAGAAGCGTGGCCCCAGGGGGCTCGCTTGGGACAGCATGAACTCAAAGTGCTGGAAACTCACGTTTAAACTCTTCAGTTCTTCGACCAACTAACTTCAAAGTAGTTGGCCAAGTATAGGGGTCGCAGTAGGACTTTAGGGTAGACCGAGGCTATTCGGATCAAGCTAAGCAATATGGATATATCTCGGCTATTGTAACGAAATGACAATGAAAGAAATTGGACATGGCGTCGCCATCTACCGGATGCCATAATAGTAAAATTACTGATATTAACTACAGATTGTGTGGGTTGACTGCTAAAAATCGATTTGTGTGAATATCGTACAAGTTACGTATCAAATAAATGCCTGATGTAATATTGTTCTCTGCGTTCTTAGTGTTTTTTTTCTTAAAAGGTAAGCTATTTATTCATGTTTATATATTATATATTTATCAATCAAATGCACAGTAAACAGAATTAAAGCGCAATAAATTGCATTTTATATGTTTTTGTACTTTACTTTGAGTAAATATCATATTAATAAATGTGTGGTTAAACGGACCGACGGTGGGGGGGCTATTTGGATCATATTTTGATGCTTTTAAAATTCGATGCGTTAATTGTTTTATATTTTTATTTGAAACAGATAGTGCGCAACTATGTGAAAAAGACGACTAATCAATCATGGTCGATAATTGCAATGGAAGAAGCCGTTTATACATCCTCCAAAGGAAGATTGGATTCAATGTTCTTCTTGCGAAGAATGGTGCCACGAAAAATGTTACGACAAGAATATAAATTATTAATTCCTTCTTTTTCTTTCATTTCTTAGTTTATATATCTCTTGAGTCTACTATTGTATAAATCTTGCGTTCTTTCTTACGTATCCTTTACTTACTTATTACAATAATTTTTGTTACTAACTTACATGATTCTTTCATTTATAATGATTTTTTAATTAATATTATGATTTTTTAAACTCTTCAGGAATTTTATTTTTAAATTTATACATGATTTTTTAACCTACATATTATTTACAATAGTCGTTATTACTAACTTACACGATCTTTTAATTTACTAATTGAGCTAGAACTCCCTCACCAAACACAAGAGCATTGTCTCTTTATGGTGAGGAAAGGCTATTTTTTTATTTTTTGTTAACCTTATGTAACTGTGTAAATATGTAACTGATGTAACTTTATATGTATTTTTCAAAGATATTGAAATATAAGTAGATGTGCTATCTGCTGTTTTTACTATGTGGGTCTGCGCTTCCGGGTGTCGCCGATATTGTTTACCAATTAACAAATAAACTAAAAGAACAAATAATTAACGAATAAACCGAACGAACGTTAAACTAAATGAACGAATTCTTTCCTTATTCAAAATATATGGTTAACCAATATTAATGCACATTTTCAAAAAATCAACGAAATTAACAAATCCTTTTTGTATGAAAACTAGGCTAATTAGCGCGTAGCCCGGCGACAGTTGCGCGGACACCATAGCATATCTCTTCTGTATTTGAATATCTTTGGTATTTTTAATAAGCATTGCCAATAAAAAATAAAAATAAATAATAAAATAAAAATAAATAAATAAAAAAAGAAAGTGTTTAATAAAGTTTTTATTTGTGCGGTGTGTAAGCCAATAAGAGTGTAAATAAGTACGGTACTTTTGTATAAGTTATGGGTTCTAAAACCTATTTTTGGTTTTTGTTTTTTTTTAATACTTAACAATTTTTTCGGGTTTGATCCGAGTAGCCCCACCACTGATTATATGTGGGGATTCGGATCAGTGGAGAAGTCTACAGTAATAGTCATATGTTTTTTTAAAGTTACTTTATAATATGATCATTAAAATTTAAATACATAAAAATGTCAAATTTGTTTTTTCGAAAATGCATTAGTTTTCATTTTTTTCAAGAAAACATAAAAATGACCCGAATAGCCTCGGTCTACCCTACGCCGAACCCTCGCAATAGGGAGATTTTGTAAACGCAACTTTCAGTTGGAAGTACAAATTCTTCAGGCAAAATCTAAGTTTCACTCGAAATTCTAATAAGCGTTTTAAATTATACTTTTTAGTCCAGTTTCTATGTAGGTCGTCTTTTCATAGTGTGAATTCGGGTTGAAAAAAAGGATGTGTTCTATTTTGGTACCTATTTTCGTACCGTGTAACATGGCACACCAGCTCCGATTTATATTGTGTGCAACTGAATATTTTACACAATACCATTAAGTTTATAAACGGCCGCAACGTTTAAAAATAAATATTTGACGGCCGGCGTAGTGCAGCAGTAAGGCTCTTGACTCGCACACCGAAGGTCGCGGGATCGAATCCCGGCGTGGCAAATAAATTTTATTTGATTAATTTGTGTTATTTCAAAATTAATTAATTTAAAATAATATAAAGTGTATTTGGGGCACGTTCCAGAGTGGAAGATACTCTTAGTATCGCCCCGGTGTAAGACCACCATTCAGAATTAAAATGTTGCCTAAAATGGCTTTAGCGGTGTTTAGTGACCAGATCTGAATAGCCAGGTACTTCCCCACCTTCCTCTTTCCCATCTCCTTTCCCTCCCCACTACCTTCAGCCTCACAACATACCCCAATTGGGGATGCCATAGTCTCACTGGCTTCCAGATGGGAGCAGTTGGGACTTTAGTGCGGTATTCATATAAAAATAAAAAAAAAGAGTTCCCGGCATGCGTTGAAATGCTTTTTAAATAAAGAAATTATTTCTCCCTGCGTGTCCTTTCCCATTCGTCCCCTTTTCCATTAGTCCATTCCGTCTCCCGTTCCCCTCCTGCGTCCCCTCCCTCTCCCCCATTCTTCCTCCACCTTCCGCTCTCCCATTTCTCCCAATCCCGCGAACCCCCGCTCACAATTATCTACAGTAACCTTCGCAGGCGTGCGCACAGCAAATCACCAAAGTTTTATCGCAATAGGATGAATGGTATAGGAAATAGTGTCATAATGCCAGAGCTCACCATTACATATAGAAACCATCGCGGGCGTGCGTACAACAAATCACTAAAGCTTCATCGCAATCTCGCAATGTCAATGAGCTGATGGTTTTTTTTTCTTTTCTCTTTCTTGCACACTAAATGACAACAGCGAAAAATGAGACAAACGGTGAACGTGTGTCTGCACCCCCCCCCCCCCCCAAATGAAACATACAATCATTTTCATACATCTCCCTCACACATATAAAGAAAATGAAATGTAATTCACGTCGTAAAAAAGTAAGTAGTACTTTGGAGGAAACAGTCACACGTATTTAGTGTGTCTCACCGTTATTGTATGTGCAAGAACGAGCTGCAGTATTATAGCGACAAGGAACGTATGTTTATTGCCTTTTTTGAATGAATTTTAACGTTAAATATAAAAGAGTCCAATAAATTGAAAATGTATTTTCCAGAAGCTCGCGCCGTCAGGGATCGCAGCAAACTTCCAAAGGTCATTGCTCGTCTGCAGACAGTTTGACAGTTCACGCCACTCAAGGATTTCTAATAATCTTACTGCATTTAAGTGCATACCTACGTTACACCTCTCATGCAAATATAAATAAATGACATCTATCAGCTAAAACTACATGGTGAAATTATCTTATACGCAGACGACACGGCAATTTTTTACTTCGGCAAAAACTTAGAAAGTCTATTAGAACAATCTCAAACGGATCTTAATGTACTAAACGATTGGCTAATACAAAATATATTAACAATAAATATTAATAAAACCGGTTACATGATCTTAAGTTCACCTAGAAGAATAATACCATCGCATAAACCATTACAAATAGAAGAAAGAGACCTACATATCCTAGATAGCGAAAAATACCTGGGCTTATATATTGATAAACATTTAAAATTTAAACAACACGTAGAAAAACTAAAAACAAAAATCATCCCATTAATTGGTGTATTTGGTAGAATTGCTCATCTTCTACCAACAGAAGTAAAGAGGGGCTTATACTTTAGCTTAATCCAGTCCCACCTAAATTATTTAATAGAAATATGGGGAAACACATACATTACGTACTTAAACGACTAACAAGTAATACAGAACAAAGTTATTAAAAAACTCTTCAACTATAACCCAGACACTCCCACAAAAAAACTATACCAGGAAATGAACCTTTTGAAAATAAGAACATTGTACGAATTTAACATATGTCTTTTAATCTACAAAATACAAAATGGACTTATACGCACAAACACAACATTTATAAAAACATCACAAGTACACCAACATTATACTAGACAACACAATAAATTGTACACAAATACTGTCAAGACTAAAAGTGGCAAGAGAAGTATTGGTCACGAGGGAGTTCATATATATAATCTCCTTCCAGATAGCCTCAAAACGGAAAATAACATAAAAACCTTTAAAAAAAAACTATTTAAACTCAAAATGTTGGAACAAAATTAAAAATATTACTTCTTACTACTGTACTATATATGTTCTGTATTTAAGTTAAGAAAGCGAAATATTATGTTTCTTTTAACTTAATAATAATTTATTTTTTTTAAAACTGTCCAATATGCAGGTGCATGTCCAACGCCAAACAGACTTGATATATATACATATATAAGTTATTTATTTAGAATCTCAACTACATACCAAAGAAATGATGCTTGAGAAATGTAAAAGAGGTTAATAATTATCGTGCTCTGCAGATCCATTAAAAAATGATTTATTTATTTTTCATGTTCTGCAGAAGGTTTCATATCACGGGGACTATTACAAATTAACAAGTGCATGGGGACAGTTTTACTATTTTGTGATATGTGCGAAAAGATAGTTGCTTAACTGTCTGCAGTTAAGATTAATTTAAAAAATTTATAGTTTATTTAAAAAAAAAAAAAAAATATATATATATATATATATATATATATATATATATATATATATATATATATATATTTTTTTTTTTTTTTTTTTTTTAAATAAAACATACAACGAAGATGCATTCCCAGGGATCGCCAATTGGTACTTTTGAAAAGTTAAACCTAACCCAACCCAATACGCGGACACAATAAATGAAGAAAAATTTTACAAAATATTTCACAGAAGCAGCAACATACAGACACAAACATATGAAGAATCACTTTACAAATATTTCACAGAAACATGTCTTATAATATTATATGAATAATTATTATAACCACTCATTTGATTTATGTACTGTTGGTGTCAAAAAGTTAAAATAAAGTATCCTCCATGATGGACTATAGAAATCTTCGACCAAGTATATCTAGACAAGGCGTGTAAGTCTTAAAAATGACCCCGGAACCAAAAATATTGGTTTACGAAACATTTATCAAAAAGAAAGTCCATTATCACACAGTCAAAAAATTGCAAGAAGCATTAGTTTGTACCTTTAGTTGGTCTGCGTGGAGCTAATTTGTTTTCCAGCAAGTTCGCGGCAGCGGAATTACTAGCTTTGTGAAGGTCATTTTCAAAACACAAATTTCAGGCAGTTAGAAATATTTTAGGTATGCTTTATCGCGGACTTTATTATTAACAATTTAATCAGTTATATTAATATCTAAAAAATATGTACATAACATATGAATTCGGAGCAGCGTATCGAGAAAAGTAACTTTTTATTTATTTATTTCAAAAACATACGGCACAACATGTGCCATTGACATAATTATATTTATATATATTATAATACAATAACATAAGAAAGTGACATATAAATGTAAAGTTAAATATAAAAACAAAAGGTAAAAGAAAGGAGTTAAGGTAATGAGTAGTAAATAGAATTATGATGTATAAAATGAAAGTATAAAGTAAAAGTGTAAACTATAAAATATAAAGTATAATGTAAAAGTAAAAAGTTAAGATAAAAAGTTGAAAGGCAGGAAATAACATAAACTATAAGTTACCTTTGTAAATAATATAAAGTACAAAAGTTATAAATATAAAAAAAGTATGACAAGTAAACAGTAAGAAATGCTCTTAGGAGCCAAATATTGAAGATAACCAAAATTAAAAAAAATATATATATAATAAATAAAAGGAAGGTATTACGGAGTATACAAAGCGATATGAAAAATAGGTACCTATGATATGTTTCTAAGCCATAGGTATTAGAGTGCATACTGGTAGGACATAATATTATGGTTACATGATTATACTTATTATTTATTATGTAGTACTAGCAGATAAATTTTGTCTAATGCATCTTTTGTAAGATGACAGACTTTCGGCATGATCGATATGAGCAAATTCATTACCTAAAGTGTGTAAACGATGTATTATTGAATTTTGTTCTGCATTACTGAGAGTGTTGTTGCAATAATAAGGTGTTTTGAGTCGAGTTGTTCTACTAGGTACATGATAATTTATTAACGATACCAATTCACGGGAGTCAAACCAATTATTGTTTATTTTAAATAAAAAAATAAGATCATTGAGTATTCTTCTATCTTTTAACGATAAGAGTCGCATTTTTTGTAATAGAGAATCATAGTTTATGTCATCCGCGGGAATTCCTAATTTGAAATTAATTGATCGGAGAAATTTGCGTTGGATTTTTTCAATGGAGTTTGCGTGGCTTTTGTAGAGAGGGTTCCATATGGGGGAATTATATTCCAAATGACTCCTAACCAGAGTTGTATATAGTAATTTAAATGTATGAATGTTTTTGAAATCTTTACATAGTCTTAGAATGAAACCCAGCATTTTCATAGCTTTATTAGTAATGATATCAATGTGGTTGATAAATAGTAGTTTAGTGTCGAAGGTTATTCCGAGGTCCCTTATTACAGGTACTGACATTAAACTGTGATTGTTAAGTGAATAACTGTATTTGATGGGGTTTTTTATTCTAAAGAAACTCATGATTTGACATTTTTTAATGTTAAGTGTAAGTTTGTTAATGGTACACCATTCTGCGAATTTTACAAAATTGGATTGAAGGGACAAGCAGTCGTATATATTTTTAATGATTTTATAAATTTTCATGTCATCAGCAAATAATAATATGTTAACATCAGAGAATATGGAAGTGACATCGTTTATAAATAGTATAAACAATATTGGACCAAGGTGCGAACCCTGAGGCACACCACTAGTTGCTTCAAATTCGTAAGACAAGTGTTCTTTAATAGAGACAGTTAGTACACGTTTTGATAAATAATTCCTAATCCAGCATAATAATTTACCACTTATTCCTAGTTTAGACAATTTATTTATAAGAATTTTAATGCAAACCTTATCAAAGGCTTTACTAAAATCCGTATAAATTGAGTCAACTTGTTCTCTATTAGCAAGAGCACCTGAGATAAAATTTTCGTACAGTGTAAGGTTAGTTAAAGTAGATCGTCCAGAGATAAAACCATGTTGAAATGATGAGATATTAAATTTTATGCAAGAACATATTTTTTGAAGAATTAACTTTTCAAAAATTTTTGGTATCGACGATTGTATGCATATTGGTCTGTAATTTTCAACTAAAGACTTTTCTCCGCTTTTAAATATTGGAGTGAGAAAGCTATTTTTCCATATTTGCGGGAACTTGCCTGATAAAAGTGATTGATTAAATAGTAGGTACAGTGGGTAAGAGACACTAGCCCCACAGTTTTTAAAAAATACTGGGGGAATTTTATCTGGCCCTGAGCAAGATTTAGGTTCCAGTAGTTTGATACATACTGCAATTTCTTTAATCTCAATATGTATCTGAGATAGTTGTAAATTTATATCTGACTCGAAGTTTGGAATGTCTTCATCAGGGATATCGGTTTCATACACATCCTTAAAAAAGTCTGCAAACAAATTGACAATTCCATTGATTTTACAGGAAGTTTTCAGTTTGTAGTGCATAGTTTCAGGTATGCCAAGGTTATTATTATTTTGGGATTTACAATAGTTAAAAAAATGTTTTACATTGTTAACAATCGAAAATTCAACATTCTTAATATAATTATTATAACAAATGTTTGATAATTTATTACAATCTTTTCGAAACTTGCTGAAAATTGTAAAATCAGAAAGACTTTTTGTTTCTTTGTATATTTTATGGGCTTTTTTCTTCTCAATTACTATGTTAATGAGGTCCTTGCTAAACCAGCTAGGGAAATTTGAAGATAATTTATAACTAATCGGAACAAATTTTTCTATGGCTTTATATAGGTGATCATAAAAGACTTTAATATTTTCATCAAGGTTTCCTCCTTCTAATATAGACCAGTCAGTGTTATGTAGATAATCGCGTATTGCAACATAATTGGCTTTATTAAAGTTGAGAAATTGAGTCTGGTTTTTAATTTGGCATTTTATAGGGTTACATAGTATAGTAATGTCTAGAGGTGGGTGATGAGAATCAGGGGTAAGAACTGAGTCGAGTGACTTATCAACCGCAGTTGCCATGTCGGTACAAAGAACAAGATCTAGTAATCTATTATTGTCATTTTTTACATTGTTTAATTGAACTAGGTTAAGGAAATTGCAAAATTCAACTATTTCTTTTTCTGTTTCAGATAAGCTAGAGTTTTGTGATACTGTAGAATTGTCACGGGTGCCCCAATTAATTTTTGGTAAATTATAGTCACCGATGATAGTGATTTTACTGTTTGGAAATTTGTACGACAGTTGTTCAATATCCTCAAAATGACTCTTGTATACACTTATATCCGATGACGGTGGAATATAAACACTGCCTATGATATTTTTTTGATTTTTACCGTTTAGTAAGATGTTAACTTGCTCCACATTACAATTTTTGGTTTTCAGAAGTTTTGAAGGATGTGCCTTGTTGACAGCTATCATGACACCACCGCCTCTAGATTTAGAGCTGGTATGTTGACTTCTGTCAGACCGGTAAATATTATGGTGGGGTAGACCAAGCTCAGCAGAGTTAATTGATGGTTCCAGCCAGGTTTCCGTTAGAATGAGAATATCATGTTGCAGTGTCGGGGCATGTATTTTGAATTCCTTAAGTTTAGTTTTCATGCCTCTGACATTTTGATAATAGCACTTCAATTTTTTTTGGTTGTGTCGTTTTTTGGAATAGTTGTAACAATAGTTGGTTTGGAGTTTATGTACTTTATGGTAAGGTTTGGTTCACCATTCTCTTGACGGTACAACAATTGCTTTCTCAGCTCCACCAATTGGTTACGTTGGAGGATAGTTAAGTCATTGCTGGCCTTGATGCCGTCTTTAAATTTTATGCTATTACGTAGGAGAGTTCTCGGTGCGATATTGTCAGTAAATTCCACTTTAATTGGACGATTTTTGTTAGGAATTTTTTTGGCACCCAGTCTGAATATTTTGACGTTGATTAGATTTAATGACGGGTCGATGGTTTTTATAGCCGAAGAAATTTTCTCTCTATCTTCCGTAATGATGACAGCCTTTTCCTCTGACAAGCTCTCAGGAACGTTATACAATATGACGTTTTTGGATCTGATTGCCCTCTCTTCCATCTCGGTAACAATATCACACATATTTATGTCCTTCGGATTAGTCCCGATTGGCGTCATGAGTTGCGTATTATTTTTCATTGAATTCAATTCGCCTTGCATTACTCCAAAATCAACTACCAATTCACCAATCGTAGCCATTAGTTCGGTAGTTTTTGGTATTATTTTTACGATATTTTCTTTCGAAAATTTATTGTTTGGATCATGAACAATTGAGATCAATCCACTGATTATGGCATTTAGGTAATGTACTGTGAAGCTTTGTCACTTAGAGCCATTTTAAAAAAAAAAAAAATTTTTTTTTTTTTTTACTTCGATTAAAACAGTTGTATACCCCTGGATTTTTGGTAAGGCGTGTAAGTACTGTCGCCGGCTGCGGTGTAGGTGCGGGCGCGGGGGGGGCCTATAAGAACTGTCACTTGATTGCACTAATCGTTCTTTTATACACTTTAAATGCACTATATACTGTTCTGATGATTCGTATACCTTAAGCCAGTATTAATTTAATATAATTTAGTGAAACACTTTGATTTTAATACTTTTTGCGATTGCTTAAGATGATTTTATTGGGATAAAAATAATGCGTGTACACTCTTCGTATTGTTATTGTTGTATATGATAAAAATATTTGATAAAAAAATGTTTAATTTCTTCCTAGCAAAACAACTACGTCACGCAAGAGATGCAACGGAATTCGATGGCTAGTTGTATTACGAAATTTCTCGTAAGTGGTGTCACTTTGAGATTGGAATTGGGTATGGGAGGGCTAATCTATAGTTATTATATCGATGATAGAAATGCATGAAAAAAACAAAATCAGGAAAATACAATAAAAGGTACGGGCTCAAAAATATACAGACCTAATACAAGATTTTTACATACAAAATACATGACAAGATTTTAAAAAAGATATAAACTGCGCCCATCATATCTGGATGTATAAAGTTTGGTACTTGGAGATAATCAGGATAGCTATCAGAACAGAGTTTGTACCTACTTATGACTCGTTTTCCAAATAACATTTGAAAAAATAGGATTTCAATATATCGTTTCGAGATTTGTTAGAGGCATATACCTGTCTTAATTCTTCAGGTTTGTTATAGTTAGTGTAGGCAATGTATTCTATCGTTAAGAAATGTGTATTACGGCCATCTACTTCACTCGAATTTATTTAAAACTAGCTGACCCAGAAAAATTCGTACCGCCTCAGAATCAATAACTGTTGTGTTGACTTATTCGCTGAATTAAATTCAGTTTTTTTGTTGTTAAAAATTACACAAACAAGCAATTCTCGATGCGCAACTATCCGTGTTTTGTTTTTGTCAGTAACAGAGATGGCGTTGTGTACGGATTTATATTTTTTGTGATTTTCTTACTTTTCCACTTACTTACGGGAAATGCATTTCATTTTCTTTATACGTGTAAGGGAGATTTTTTATAATTATTGAAATTTTCCTTTCCAGTTCCAGCAAGAACTGCATTTAGTAAAATGAAATCCCTCTTCTCCGATGACAATATCAATTTAAAACTAAGGCAGAGAATGTTAACTATTCCGCAGCCAAGTGGGGCCGAAGGTAAATATTTTGTCAAAAAATAGGTAATATTCCTTGCCTAAACAAAAATTACTTGCGTGGCGGAAACAGAAACCATATGCATAAGTCAGTAGGTATAATACACCTAGCCCTAGCGCGCCGTGACTGGCACCGACTGACACGGGGCAGTATGTAGCGGCAGGAGGGGTGCAGACATACATTCACCGTTTATCTCATTTAGTGTGTAAGAAAGAGGGGCAGCATTATATGTTTAATAACAAAAGCAAAACAATTAGCGCATTGAAATTTGACGTTTCACTCACTACTCCATATTATAATTATCACAATATTGCTGCAGCTCTTCAAAAAATGAGAATTCGTTCCATACAAAATGAATGAGGAAAATAATTTTCTTCACAATTATTTTTTTCGTGAATTTTTCCGATGTTTTAATAGTTATTCTGTTATCCGGGGCGGAGACAAATCCAAAAAAAATCAAAGATCTAAAAAATCGGTCCAGCCGTTCTCGAGTTATATATGGTGTAACTAACCAGAATTTGTTTTATATATTAAAGATAAGATATCGGATCGAAGAATTATTTGCGATTTTATATGTTTTCTTTTGTTAATTATTAATTACCTTGAATACCCTTAAGTTGCTATATTTAATTGTGTTCTATGTTCCTGCTGGCACCCTAGCACGGTCGATCGATAATGATTGATAGGATAACTTTCGATAACTTCTCATCGTTCCCTAAGATGATTGCAGATCGCTAACGAAGTAACAGTACTTGAAAAGAATATACCCAAGGAATAAAGGCCCAAATTTTTTTTTTTTTTTACTTTGAATGCCGCACAAGAATCTCAACTGCTCCCGTCTAGAGCCAGTGAGACTACGGCATCCCCAATTGGGGTATGTTGTGAGGCTGAAGGTAGTGGGGAGGGGAAGGAGGTTGGGAAGAGGAAGGTTGGGAAGTACCTGGCTATTCAGATCTGGTCACCAAACACGGCTAAAGCCATTTTCAAGCAACGTTTCAATTCTGAACGGTGGTCTTACATCAGGGCGATACCGATAGTATCTTCCACTCTGGAACATGCCGCAAATATACTATATATTATTTTAAATGAATTAATTGTTAAATAAGGGGGGGGGGTCTAGATTGGAAGAAAAAATGTTCACGAAATTAATATATGTTCCCTAAGGACGGCTTGTTTCAAAAAAATTGACGAATTTTTAAAGTTCTATTCAAGTTATGTTATCGTATCATTATAGGTGAGTTGCTTCATAAAATTGAAACAATCACAAAACTTGAGTAGAACTTATACGGTACGTGAAAACTAACTTCAAATATTTGATGAATCCGTCAAATTTTTTTGAAACAACCCGTCCTAAATGTTCTTAATATATTCGACTTCAACTGTTGTTCGTACGTGGTTGTGGATGGTGGAGGATGAACGCGTGAGGGGAAAGGGACGCGGGAGGGGAATGAGAGGTGGAAGGGGAATGGAACGAATGCGAAAAGACACGCATTGCAACGCATGCCGGGAACTCGCTGTGCATGTTATGTATCGTCGTTCCCCCACTGAAAGGGGGTGGGATAGACCCTGTCCATGCACATTGCCAGGCGAACTCACACCAGAGCGGTCTTCCCGCGATCCGCCCGCGCCTCCCCCATCGACATGCGTTGGCCTGAGGCGTAACCGTGCGGTCTCGATGTCTTCAGATTCATTAAAAAGATTAGACAATGCCTTCTCTGCCATCAAGACGCGGCCATGCAAAATAATGCAAAATCATACAAAATCAAGTGTTTTTGGTTGAAAATTTGATCGCTAAGAAATATTATAGATTCTTCAATTAAAAACTGCAAATAGAACACATCTTGGCTTTGAAAATAATCGAGTAATTTTTTAAAAAGAAGTCTGGAAAAAAATAAAGTATCAGGCCTATAAAAAATACGTTTAAGTGCCGAAATCTGCCACTAATGAATCCATTTTCCAATAAAGTCTCATTACATAATGTGGAAAATTAAGTTCTTTACAAAATAATAGGAAAAAAAATATTTGCGCCTGAATTTCACAAAATAATGCGATTTCACGCTGTTATTTTCGGCATGAATCAATATAAGGGGCGTTCAATGAATTTGGAATTGATAATTAAACCTCACGGCCGTCCGTATAAAAACTATGTACGTATAAACTATGTAAACTATGTATGTATGTACTCTACACTCTATCGATTTAATCACTTTTCAGACAAAACATAATATATCACCGTATTCTCATGGCCAAACTTTATGCTATAGGCATTAGAAACCCTTTGTTATCATTCTTTCACTCTTACTTGACAGATAGAAAACAAAGGGTTAAAATAAATAACTTTGAATCCTTTAACATTGATGTAACTTCCGGCGTTCCCCAAGGAGCCCATTTGGCCCCGCTTCTTTTTAACCTTTTTATTAATGATATCACAAAAGTTTTTTCTCACACACGTTTCTGGCTATTTGCTGATGATAATAAGATTCTTAAGATTATTAAATCCCACCTTGACTGTTTACTATTTCAACTTGATATTGATTCATTTAACGATTGGTGCAAAATTAAGTGCATGGAACTTAATGTTGATAAATGCAAAATTTTGTCCTTTTATAGAACCAAAAAACCTATTCAGTTTGATTATAAACTAAATAGTGTTTGTCTATCTACTGTCACATCTATCAAGGACCTTGGGGTCACTCTAGACTGCAAACTTTCTTTCCGTGATCACATAAATAATATCGTAAATAAATCACTTAAACTACTCGGCTTCATTCATAGAATTACCTCTGACTTCAAACATATAAGTACACTTAAAACTCTTTACTGTTCGCTGGTTCGCCCTCACCTTGAATATGCTAGTGTCATTTGGTCTCCTTTCTACGCTGTCCACATTTGTCACATCGAATCCGTACAACATCGTTTCCTAAGAGGAATTGCTTGGAGGTTGGGTCTTGAAAGAGGCAAGTACTCATATGATGAAATTGAACACATTTTAAACATGCCTTCTTTAGAAAAACGTAGAAAGGACTCTGATCTAATTTGCATATTTAAAATTATCAACAGTATTACAGATACACCTGCATTGTTACAACTCATCCAGTTTAACATCCCTTCCCGTAGGCTTCGAAATAATGAATTGCTGTTCCTCAATCAACATTCTACTAATTACGGATACCATTCTCCCTTATCCAGAATGTCGAGACTTGTCAACGCAAGTCAAAGCATTGATTTTTTTGGTGTAAAACTAAATGACTTTCGGCAGTCGTTACGCAATATTTAAATGCTTCTTCATGCTTTGACTTGTAGTGTCTCTATATGTACTTTTTATATTTTATATTGTCATTGCTATTAATTTTTATGTGCTCTCCCTTCACTGTCATCTCTGTTTTTTTATTTTTATTCGTGTTATTAATATGTTTTTAATGGACTGTTGTCCGTAAATTAATAAATAAATAAATAAATAAATAAATAAATAAATATCTCTATTTTCTAAATTAGCGGCATGTATGTACAAGATTATTTAGTATGATCTATATCTAACAACTCCTCAAATTTCTCATTTTATAATAATTCTCTAACTTCTCCATCTTCTTCTTGTAACCCAATCTAACTATAAGTATATCATTTTCTTACTATAGAGCAGGCAAAACATAAAATATCTTTATTTACTATCTAAGCAGCATTATATGTATAAGACTAATTACTGTGAACTATATATATATATATATATATATATATATATATATATATATATATATATCAATAATTCCTTAATTTACTAAAAATAACTTATCTTTTCCAATAATTCTTTAACTTCTTCACCTTATTCTTGTAATCCAATATAACTACATAAACTCTCTTATTGTAGGAGAATTTGTGTTGATAGTATCAATTAGTGAAAAATTTCAATCTATACTAACGAATGTATATCCGCAAACTGTAAACTTCACCCGCCATAACACAGGGTCATCCCTAGCATGGAGGGTGAAATATCACAAAAAACTATATGTACTCTCGATAATTCATGTATTAAATAAATAAATAAATAAATAAAAACTATGTATTAGTTACAGCCCGACACGGGAGTATGTGAACGTCTCTGGACTCCACGTAGCTTGGTTTTGTGCAGTCGATTTGAAATTTCCTTGTTATTATAATAAACAATGAGTAAAACAGGAGTTAATATTTTTTATAGGCCTCTACAAAAAATACAACCCTCAAATACCTCTTCTAACCCTTCCAAAAAAGTTTTCTCAAGTATTTTTAAATCCCTCCCAAAAAGAGGATTCCGATGTCGAATTTTCACCTTAAAATAATGCCGGCGTTTAAGGTAGGTCTAACCTTCCCGCATAAAATATGTTTAAGATATTTAACGAACATAAATTAGGTATTTAAACAAGAAAATTTATAGAAAAAATATAGGTTAAATGCAGGTAAAAAATTTATATGATTTATAGCTTATATTTTTGAATGAACCATAAGCTCGTCACACCTGAGAGGTGTAAGCTCATAATATAGGCCAAGCCCACATATATTATGAGGTTATATCTCTCGCAGGTTACCACCTTAGAAATCCACAACACTTCAGCGAGAAGATTCATTGAAACACCTTTCAGTCGAGATTGCTGAATAGACATAATAGATTTATTGTATGTTTAGCTGTCAAATTGTGTAGAATTCAATGGTGAAGAAGAAAGATACAGAAATACAAGAACTGCTAAGAGATCTGTACACGGTGTTCAGGAACTAGAAACCGGGTAACATATAATCTACATCACATTTTAAGTCGATTTCTAAGTCTGAAGTTGGATTAAGTTAAAAATAAATATTCATCCTAGACTTACAGAAAAGTCAATAGATGTTGCATTTTAAAAATAAAAATGGATACAATTTATCCTAGACACTCTCTAGATAGCATTTAGTTCGGGATTGAATCTTGCAATCATACAAAGATTGTATCACATTCTAGGTGCGAATAACACATATTCATGACCATTAGGCCCATTAGACGCCAGGCCCAAATCTACCAGAAACCTTAACATATTCTGGACTGAAATTTTTACCAATAATACGGGATATTTTAATCCTATGTCCAGAATGTGTCGATCATACAACGATCTTGTTAAAATACACACTTTCATAGATATTTTTCTAAATAATGTAACATGTTTCAAAAAATATCTCCACGAATTGTGCACCTAAAAAAAAATTTAAAAAAAAAAAAAAATTGTTGTTTTATTATATCTCAGGAAATACTTCATAAATATTGTATACTTATAATGTATTTCAATTTTGTATTTAAGTTTTTTTTTAAGATATGTATAAATAATACTTGCATTGTTTTTCATGTGTTTGCTTCTCTAAAAATTCAAATGTAATTACTGCAGACACATTAGTCTAGGGATATTTATATTTGTATTTCAATTTATTATATTTTACCCACAAAAATGTTTTGTAAATATCCTGTTTGTGTCTCAAATAAATAAAATAAAATAAAAATAAATTTAATTAATTGTACTTAATATTTTTATACCTATTACTTGCGTGGCAACTTTCCCTTATCCCTGTCCTCCCCTTACCCGTCCCAACCCAAATACCTTTTTCGCAGTCTATTTAATTATAGTTATAATCGCATTTATTTTATTGTTGTGGTCAAGGTTGAGATCATGACTGCAGAACATTTTTGTTGTTCGGTTGACCTTACTTTAAGCAAATGGACAGCACACTTCTATCGTTAACCCCTCCAGTGAAAATACTAGATAGGTAGTATTCTCCTGCCACTTTCAGCGTGAAATCCTATGTGCCAGTCGAAAGCAAACTCAGTTGAAAGGAGATAAGTGAACCTTGAAAGGGTAGAAATTATCAGGCAGGTTTTGGGGTGGAAAATAATATTTATTACATTATGTTACTGCCTAATTCAGTTTGTGCGCTCTTTCGTTTAATGTGATTACCAGCTTAAGACGCAATTCACTAGTTTGGGATTTGGATTGTAGAGCAGGTCCGAAAGTTTTTTTTTAAATTTTATTTATTTAATTTTTTTGACCTCCGTGGTCGAGGGGTTAAGGCTCTCGACTAGCAATCCGAAGGTCGCAGGATCAAATCCCTGTGTGCGCAAATAAATTTTATTCAACTAATTTGTGTTATTTTACAATAAATAATTTTTAAAAAATAGCGTGCATTTCACACGCGGTAGAAGTGAAACCTTCAGAAACCTAAAGAAGACAAAAGTGGGGAGGTTATGAAGCACCGCACAAAGAGGAGACCGATAGGCTACGAAGCACCGCACAAAGAATAGACCGATTATGTTATCTCATTCTCTCTTAGGCTAAATCCTATACATGTATTTGTTTGTCTCTTTTTAGTGTCGCTATTTTTCGTTTCATCGAGTTTCAAATCACAACGGCGGAAAAGATGTTTACACTTCAACAATATATAGTGTATTTGTGGCACGTTTCGGATTTAAAGATACTATCAGTATCTCCCTGATGTAAGACCACCATTCAGAATTTGCGAGCTGCTTTAAATAGCTTTAACCTTGTTTGTTGACCAGATCTAAATACCCGGGTAGTTCCCCACATTCTTCTTCCCCATCTCCTCCCCCCCCCCCTTCCCCCACTACTTTCAGCCTCACAACATACCCCAATTGGGGATGCAATAGTCTCACTGGCTCCAGACGGGAGCAGTTGGAAGTCTTGGGAGGTACTCACATAAAAAAAACTAAAGACTCACAAAACGGTAACGTAATAGATTTGTGTATATTGGTGCATATGTATACGCTACCGACAGTGGTATCCTTATCAAACGTCACTGAGAAACAGCCTTTGTTTTGCCTTTGTTATTAACTAGAAAAAGGCAATAAGTGAATAAAATTGTGAATAATACAAATTAATGAAATCAAATTTATTTGAGCATGCCGAGATTTGAATCAGCGTCCTCCGGATTGCTGGTTGAGAGCCTTGTCCCTCGACCAAGGAGGCCGTCGAATCAATTACATGATACTTTAAGGCCCGGTATCCCGCATTTCTACCACTTTATTACATATTTTCCTTAAACACTTTCAGTCTTACTAAAAACCCTCGTGAAAAGTTTATTCAATTAATAAACGACCGTGTGTGTGAAAACATTAAACGTTACTAATTATAAAATAAATATAAATTTTACCTCTTCAAAAAATATATGTTATTCTTGAAGATAATATCTATACATTCCCCACGCCGAAACACAAATTATATGAAATTCCCTCAATATTAAAAAATCGCAAATTATGCTCTGAAAATTATTATAATTTTTTTTTCAGTTGTTTTACAAGCTATACGTACAGTACCGGATCATCCCCAAGGCAGAGTAGGCAACTGCCTAGGGGCCCCGCATCGGCTAGGGGCCCCGCGAGAAAAAATGACTTGCTTCAATTAGTGAGCAACGAAGTTTCGGAAAAAGTCAGCTTTCAAGATGTTTTAATTTTTTTTATTACGAACATTTAAAGGTTAATAACATTAGGTACACGCATTAAAGAAAACAACAAATTATAATAATTAGGTTATAACCCAATGAATAATATTTATAATCCAATAAATATATAAGTTATAACCTAATAAATAAATAAATAATAGATAAGTTTTAAGATTTTCACGGCCAAAAGCATTTTCGTTATTTGTTTTTGGGGTGTTATGCCGTGTTGCGCTACCTCCTTCTTTAGCCAACGTTTCGGACATCGTTGCAGTGTCCATCATCAGAGTCATCCATGATGGACACTGCAACGATGTCCGAAACGTTGGCTAAAGAAGGAGGTAGCGCAACACGGCATAACACCCCAAAAACAAATAACGAAAATAAATAATAATTCGTATAAAAAAAAATAATGTTCAGATCATGGAGAAATAATAAATAAAAAGTCTATAATTAAAACAAATATATATTAACACAGTTGCATTTTATTTTTCTTTCATTCTATTATTTTTTATTTTTGGCAGCATTTTGAAGTGAAAAACGCGATTTTTGATAAAAAATTTCGATGAATTTGGTATGATAAAATGTAAACAAAAATTTCCTCTGACTAGCATGAGGGCCGGTCCCTTGAAACGCTGTATTTTCGTTAGTTTTGCTCCGATTTACTTGAAATTTTGACACAATACTCAATATGCTGACATGTTTTACATCCAGAAAAAAATTCAAAAAAAGTTTTTGAACCTTACGCCCCCTCCCCTCCCTCTTTAAAGCCTTGTTAAGGATTTGATCAAGGGAACAAGGAGGCGTTTGGAGGCCCCTTCACCCCCCCTCCCCGTTAGTCCACCATTGGTAAAGGGGCCCCGAGACGTGCATTGCCTAGGGGCCCCGACATGGTTAATCCGGCCCTGTATACGTATGAAAAACTTCAGTTTTTCCATGCTATTTTAGACATTTTCCACGAGATTTTTACTCTATTTTTAAGGAGTCATGTTTTATTAAAAAATTTCACAATAAAGAACTCCAGTGAAAAATATTATGGCTTTAAAAACATATGTTCATATACATCAATAAACGCTGATATTTAATACTATTAACCGCAGAGTTTTTAAAAAAATATTAAAAAGTCAATTTTTAATCGGGTCGTAAAAATACGCCGTCAAGTTGCAATTATTGAAATTTTAGTGGTGACGTCACCGTTCGACGTGTCGTGACGTCACCGTAAAGTCATTGTATGGGAATGTATTATATGAGACAAGCCATCGTATTAATGTATTCGTTTATTTACATACTGTTTATAGATATTTAGTTGTTGTGTTAATTGAAAACTAATTGAGGCCTAAATAAAGGTATCTCTTATTAGTTTATCTCTATTATTGAAAATATTCAAAAACTACTGCACAAAAAAAAATAGTAATTCTACTTCTAGGGAGAATACTTCGAACAACGGAATTCAAAATGGCGGTAGTTGATCAGCTGATTGCCTGATCCAATAATAATTTTTCAGGAGTGATGACGTCACACGATTCACCACACATACGGTGGTTTTTCGGGGGATCTTGAAAAATTAAAACTTTGACAATTATTTTAACTATTAAAACTAGCTCTAAAAATAAAAATAAAAATTCAGTTATTTCAGTTAGAAGGTCATTCATTATTCATTGAAAAAAAATTGGACTGTAGTTCTCTATTGATCAACGACCGTGGACGTGAAAACTTAAAAAAAATAAATGTAGTTTTAAGCTCTTAAAAAAATATATGTCATTCTTGAAGATAATATTTATACATTCCCCACGCCGAAACGGTCATTATATGAGATTCCCTAAATAGAAAAAAATCGCAAATTATGCTCTGAAAATTATCATAATTTTTTTTTCAGTTGTTTTCAAGCTATGCGTATGAAAAACTTCACAGTTTTTCCATGCTATTTTAGACATTCTCCACGAGATTTTTACTCTATTTTCAAGGAGTCGTGTTTTATTAAACATTTTCACATTTTTCTATAAAATGTTATGGTTTTCAATATTAGCGCGCTCCCTCTAAAATCGTATTTAGGTGTGCGACCCATAAATACCTACAAACATGTTGTTTGTAAATCGCTGTTTACAAAATCATCAATTTTTTTATAGTAGCTTGGTGTTATTTTAACCACCGGCTGTCAGTTCTCCATTCCAAAGTGACTATTATCTGTTGCCCAGAGGTCAAGGGCTGAATGTCAATTTTTCACATTTTCACATTCTTGTTTTTTTAGAAATTTACACAAAGGTAAAACTGTTTTCTCAAGTCAACGTTATATTTATCAAAGTCGGCCCATCTCAAAAGGTCGGATATCCTTCCAGTGTTCATAACTCAAAGTATGTTTGTTGAGCAGATACAAGAATTTACCTTTAAATATTGAATGTGTAAGTAGGTAGGTGGGATCTGGGGAAAATCAACTTCGTATTTTGTCTGCCAAAATAACCAAAACCTTAGAAAATGGTTCCTTCATAAATTATTAATTTGTCAATCGAATATTTTACAATTTCCTTTTCTAATAATATTATTTAGGCATACGAGATGTGGATCTACAGAAGAATACTTAAAATAAGCTGGATGGACAGGGTTACGAATGAAGATGTTATGGTTCGGATGAACAAACAAAAAGAAGAACAGAAGACCTGAAGACCAAACGTAGCGGACCGGTGCACTGCCCTGCCTCCGGTGACCCGATGATCACTTTTATCACTAGGGTCTTCGGGTCTTTCCCCCCTAAATCCCAATACTTTCTTCCTACCGGGGCCTACCGTGAAGCCGACTTAGGGGCGTGGAAGCCGAGTCTCGCTTGCGACTGGACTGATGGCTCCGCTTATTCTCGGCGGGACTGCCGGATGACTGCAGCTCAGCTCGTTTGGTAAAGTCAAACAATCTCATCATAATATGTATATATATTTTTTTTTATCTATTAACTTTTCTTCCTTTATATACACTTTTGAAATAAATGTGAAATAAATATATGACAACATGTACACACACGCATACTGCCTGCTAACAATGTATGCCCGGACGTTGGAGGTCTAGAGACATTTTAATAAAAAGTAGCTTCTTTATAAATAAAAATTAGAGTCCTGACGTGTAAGGTGAAGGAGGAAACCATCTGTTTCGTTAGAACGCCGTGGGAAAGTGGTGGGCAACCTCCAATGGCCGTATTCGATCGCAGCCATTCGTTACCGTCATTTTTTTTTTTTTTTTTTTTTTTTTATTCCAGTTAAAAGAAAATTACATTTTCACTCATTTAACTAGAAATAATTATACACATTAAGATAAATAAATATTTCAATACAGCGCTATTCTATTTCATTATTTTGTTTATCAAGAATAAATATAAATAATTGTTTTTTAAATTTACCCAGCTTCTTTTCGTTTTTAATGTCATTTGGGAGGCAATTATATAAGTTGCCCCCCTCGTAACCAATGGATTGTTTACCATAGTTAGTGTGGATGGTATTTAAATGTATGTTATAGCGTTGTCGTGTAAAGTGTTTGTGTATTTGGGACGTTTTAATGAATTCTGTGTTTGTGTGTACGAGATTATTTTGTATTTTGTATATAAGGAGACATGTATTGTATTCTTATAGTTTTCTTAATGTTAATAGTTTTGTTTCCATATATAATTTTTTTGTGGTTGTTCTGGGCTTGTAATTAAATAGTTTTTTGATTACCTTGTTTTGTATTACCTGTAATTCATTTATGTGTGTTTCACATGCGTTTCCCCAGATTTCAATCAAATAATTTAAATGTGATTGTACGAGACTATAATATAAATCTATTTTTAATTTATTTGGCAACAGATATGATAGACGGCTAAATACGCTGATTAAGGGGATGATTTTATCTTTAATACCTTGTATGTGTTGTTTAAATGTCAAATGCTGATCAATGCACAACCCAAGATATTTTTCCTGGATCAGGTTTTGCAAGTCGTTGTTTTCAATTTTTAAGGGTACATGAGGAGGAATTATTTTACGGGTTGAGCTTAAGATCATGTATCCTGTTTTTTTTAACATTCATTGTTAAAACATTTGATTGGAGCCAACTATTGATTTTTTCTAGATCTGTTTGTGCATTTTCTAGTAAGATATCTAAATCTTTACCCAAGTAGAAAATTGCTGTATCATCTGCGTATAAAAAGATTTCACCATTTAAAATTAATTGCGATATATCATTGATATAAATTTGGAACAGTAGTGGACCTAGTATGGACCCCTGCGGAACTCCATAGTTTATTGGAACGTAGTTGCTATTTTGATTGTTAATGCTAACGAATTGCTTTCTATTGCTAAGATATGATTTGAGTATATTGAGAGCAGGACCAACTAAACCAATTTCCTCGAGTTTCTTGAGAAGTATGTCATGACTAACTGTATCAAAGGCTTTTTGAAGGTCAACTAATATAGATAAAATATAATTTCCACCATCAATGCCACTTCTAAGTTTACTGATTAAGTCATTTATTGCTCCTAGTGTGTTCGATTTTTTCCTAAAGCCGTATTGTTTTTTATATAAGAATTTTTTTTTAGCAGAAAATTGTTTAATCTATCGTAAATTACACGTTCAAAAATTTTAGATAAAATTGGTAAGATTGAGATGGGTCTGTAGTTTGAGGTATTTGTTTTGGACCCACCTTTGTGAATTGGTATCACCTTAGCAATTTTACAGCTATCCGGAAAAGTTCCCTCTTTAAAACATTGATTGATTAATTTTGTTAAAGTAGGAATCAATTCTGTGGAGAGACTTAGCACTGTCTTACATTTGAGTGAATCGAAACCAGCACTTGCATTTTGTTTTAGAGATTTTAATATTTGACTTATTTCTAACTCCGTAGTAGGCTGAAGATATAAAGATTCAATGCTATCATGCATTAACGTTATTTCATTGGCTGGATTGTGTTTGATTTTGCCATGTATATTAGCGGCTAAGGAGGAGCCAATGTTGCAAAAGAAATTATTAAATTGGTTGCATATCTCTACATTATTAGTGATTATTTTATCATTAATGATTAATTTAGTACAAAAATTTCTTGAAGTGTAAGATTGGTTCTTAATAATATTATTAATTAAGTTCCAAGTTTTTTTACTGTCATTTTTGCATTTTTTAAAAAGATTACTGTAGTGTGTTTGTTTTAAGTTTCGTTTTTTTGTAGTGACATTATTTCTTATTTTTACAAATTCTGCTTTTAATAATGTGTTATTTGGTTGTTTTTTAGTTTCAGATGTAATTTATTTCTTTTATTGATTAATTTTATAAGGTCATTGGTCGACGCATTCGGTCATCGAGCAAATGTTTTGTTTGTTTTTCTAGATCCTTATTTTCCGTGAAGTGGGAATCGCTTAAAGTATTAAATTTTGCCTTTCAGGCCCTGTACTGTTCGTCCAGTCTTTTAGGAGGCTTATTTAACTCTGGTTTCAATAGAGTCCTCTTACCTTTTTTTTCATTCGTGTGATAATTGATAGACAATGTGCGCAAAATAAGAACAAATAAATAAATTACACAGGTAGGTAAAATTGGTAAAAATATGGTCAAATTACATACCTCATCGTCGAAGTGATTATCAGGATCGGACATGTTGCAGGAGGTATTATTTCACTACACTTTATTTTAACACTAACACATTTATCACAACCGCTTTACAGGCAATCTATTACGTAATTACACCTATTCCAACTTCTGCTGTCCTGATAACAGTTTTGGTCACTATACAAACTCCGTTGACTTTACAAACTTCACTGGGATCTTAATAAAATTATTGAAAAAATTTACCTCAATTAAAATAAACATTTTTAATTGTTTTGAAATTATTTTTACACTTAAAAATATTGTCAATTTATTTAAAATCTTAATGATTCTTAAATATAAGCTAAATTAGAATGGAAGCGGTGATTTCAATAGTTAATTTTTAAAATGGAATAAATTGTGAATTTATATTAAGTAATTATTTTTTTATTATTTAGATTGGGTCTAAATCAAAGATAAGAATATCTTTGGTCTAAATTGTGATTGCTTTATAATTTATAGTGTGATGCTTTTTCTCCGGTGCCAACGTCTGAAACAAATAAAATAAAATAAATTATTTTTCAATAAGAATCAAAATTGAAAACAGGTTCTTAATAATATATATAATATACCTACTGTACTTTTATTGAATACTAGCTGGTCCCGGCATGCGTTGCTATGCCATTTAATAAAGAAATTGTTTCTCCCTGAGTGTCCTTTCCCATTCGTCCCGTTCCCCTTCCGCCTCCCCTTCTTCTCCTGCTTCCTCTTCCCCTCTCACGTTCCCACTCCGTCACCTCCACCTTCCCTCTCCTCATTCCACTCCCCCCCTTCCCCCGTCCCACGAACCCCTCTCCCGAGCTCTCCTCCCCCTCACACGTCCCCTTCCCCTCCCGCGTTCCCCTTCCACCTTCCCGCCTTCCCTATTCCCTTTCCCGCTCCCTCGTCCCGCCAACCTCCATGTATTCAATCCCAGTACGTTCAGTTTTTAAATAGCCCGCGTGCCACCTTTTACAATGTTTATTCAAATTTCCATTTTTCGTGTATATTAAATTTGGTACCTAACATAGGTACCTATTTTTAAAAAATCTAGAATTCTTGATTCGATTCAAACTATTAAGGGAGTACCTACTTTAAATAAATTTATCAACTTACAGATTTTCAAAAATTGAATCCTGATTTAACAAACATTGTTTTGCAAAATGTCATTCTCAAACACGCGGACTGTCAAACGAGCGATAGTCGTTAGGTTTTTTGAAATTATCCAATTTTCTGCGCAATTTTCTTAACTTTTCTCTCCGTAAGAACCATCCTCGTACTTCAAGGAATATTCTAAAAAAGAATTAGCGAAATCGGTTCAGCTGCTCTCGAGATTTGCGCTTAGCAACACATTTAGCGATTCATTTTTATATATAAGATTTATTATAGCTTCCTCTTTCCCATCTTATTTCTCATAACATAACGCAATTCGGGTTGACATAGTATCGGGTTGACATAGTATCGGGTTGACATAATATCGGGTTGACATAGTATCGGGTTGACATAGTATCGGGTTGACATAGTATCGGGTTGACATAGTATCGGGTTGACATAGTATCGGGTTGACATAGTATCGGGTTGACATAGTATCGGGTTGACATAGGCACTGGCTCCAGACGTTTGGGAGCAGTTGAGACTCTTGTGAGGTATTCACACAATATTCATCCGAAATACGTACTGAAAAGATGTGAGTGTATTTTGAGCATTTTACGTCGGTTTTGCTTTGAATTTGCTTTTGATTTTGCTTGTGAATTTGCTTTTAAATTCTTACATTTTTAAATATCGAAATGGTTCCATGCCAACTCAGAAATGCTCAACTCAACACCTCTTTGAAAAGTCGTGAAAAGTCACATTTAATGTCTTTTCAAAGAAGGTGTTGAGTTGAATTCATTCTGAGTTGTCAGGTCACCATCTAAATTCCTTCAAAATCAATTTCATTGAACTTTCTTGTACCTATGAGTCAAAATGTTAATTGTAAATTGTACATTAGAATTAGTATCTGTATTATAACTCAAAAATTGATATTAAAACATGCAAATTTTTGTTTATATTACCCACACACAAGTAGTGCCTATAGTAATTATGATATCCACAATTGGGGTATTTGTGAGTCTGAAGGAAAGTGTTGAGGGGAAGGGACGAGAAGAGGGAGGTGGGATAGTACCTGGCTATTCAGATCTATTCACCAAAGCCATTTCAAGCAACATTTCAGTTCTAAATGTTGGTCTTACAACAAGACGTTGCTGAGGGTATCTTCCACTCTGGAACGTGTGTAAAATATACTAAATATAATTTTTTTATTAATTGATTGTGAAATAACACAAATCAATTAGATAAAATTAGCACCCCCGGATTTGAACCCGCGACCTTCGGATTACTAATCGACAGCCTTACCCATGACCACGGAGTAAATAAAATAAGTGGAAAAAAGTTTTAATTAAGAGGGCATTACCAGAGAAAGCCTGAAATACGTCATTTTCAAAAAAGTTTTTAGACGTATTGACTCTTTTCCACAAAAAATTATAAATGGATTTCGAAACATTGTTCTTTTATCTAGCATTTGTATGTAATAAATTTTTAGAATTTTTTTAAATTTTTAGTATAATAAGGTTATTCCATAGGTCGTTGGCAGATTTGTTAAATTTTCAAAAAAGTTTTTGTATTATACCACACCCATTTCAAATAATGTAATCATGCAGTAAAATAAATCAATACATTATCTAGCAAAGTTATTTATTAGAATTTTAATTTTAGTTTCAATAAAATCATTAAAAAATATGTACGTACATGTGTTTCTTGACGAAAATTGGTCCATTTGTGTATTTATTTGCGCACTTACAAACTAATATATTTCAGATTTTTTTAACATTCTTATTAAATTTAGACATTATTGAAAAATGATAAATACTTTTAATCAAAAAATAACTACAAAAAGTACACTATTTTAATAGTTTTATCATCACGCCTTTCAGCATTTTTGGATGAAGGTATAAATTAAAGCTAATTTGGATTGAAATAAATTCGATATTGAGTTATAATTTTAAAAAGCTGGTACGGAGAATAATTAATCTTTCTCATTGTAACCGTCTTGCACGATCGGAAGAACAACTTTCGACGAAATGTGGATTTTCGTCCGCTGGCTGGTTAAACGCTCATAATGTATTGTTTGTTTTTTTCAGTTCAATTCAATTATTTATTCATTTTTAAAACATCACAAAATAAAATTTTAATGCGATTTTTTTGTTATTATCTGCTGATCGCTTTATCCCTTTTCTAGACATTATCAGCTAAATGCCTGGTTGAAAATTACAGGAATCTTTTGACCTTTGGTCCTCGGCGTTGTTTGAGTACCAGAAGTCCGTCCATTTCGTTTCTCCCATCAACCCAGTAATGTTGCCAGTGACCTGGGATGTCCAATTTGTTAGAGAATAATACAAGACCATTAAATTAGCATAATTGTTATAAAGTCCAAGCTTTGGCTGCTCTTTATTACAAAGTTCTTACACACCGAGCGCAGAATACCTTAAATCTTTGGACCTAAATTATAAAATGGGTCATAAATATGGACATATGAATATATTTGGACCTGCCCTAAGTGATAAAATATTATTTCCCCCTCCCCATACCGGTTCCATGGAGTCGGCTGGGCTTACGAGAGCCTCGCTTGAATCTAAAAAACATGACGTAATCATTCTTGTCCTGACCAGCGCCGAGCTCACATCGTACATTTTACGAAATAACACGCCAAAAATGAGAGCTTGTGCTATACATGCTATACGCTAAAATATGTGGACATAGCGAATGTGGGCGGTTCTCCGTGAGCTCTTAGCTGGTTACAGGGGTAAGTAAATTATGAAACATTTGTAAAAGTGTCTTAACTAAATACGGCAACAAAATATTCCTCTGTGAAAATCGGCGAACTTTACTTTGCCGCATTTGGACTTCGCGAATATGTTAATAACGTGGCGAGCAATTCGCGCTCCCATGTAAAAAGGTATATTCATTCAAAAGCAGATTTTGCTTTTAAGAACTAAATGGTGATATTATAATGCGAGATGCCTATATACTGTCAGATTGATTTTTCAACGAATCACAGTCATCTTTCCCCTCTTCGCCCCTCATAGTTTGGTTTTACCCCTTTGTTTCTCTTATCTAAGGTTGTACCCCTCATCTGTATCTTCTCGTCTATTAAATTAGGATTTCTATGGTCATACAGAATTAAAATGATGCACCCACGAACATGAGAGCCATTGTATCCAATGTAAGTTCCTGAGTTATATAAACTATAAATTGCATATATTCCTGTACAAATTAATGATTATAATTAATTACCTACTGGATAAAATGTCCCCATTAAAACTTTCAGAAAGAAGAATGTACACAGATTAAATGCTATTACATAAAATACTGAATTACAAAATTGACTGTCCTGAATTGCTACAATTAATCAACATCCCAAAAAATCGTGCCGAAATTTACTACCCTTTTACTTTTAAAATTAATTTTAATTTACTACCCTTTTTTGACAAAGTGCCCAAGAAACGATGAATATTTATCATGAAGTAATATAAAACTCTTTTTTGTAAATTTTTTGATTGATTCGTGTACAGACAGTTATTCTTAGTAAGAATCCAAAGTTTCAGTAGGTTTGATGCCATAGAGCCAGAGTTATGCCAGATCAAAAGCGTAATAAAGCACCGACGGTACTACATGTGAAGCAATTTAAAACTCTTCTTTTGGTAGATTTTTTGATTGTTTTGTGTACATACAAATAACAAATAAAAAACTAACAATATGAAATCTTGATCTATTAACCGTTTTTCAGTTTTATTTTAGTTCGATGGTGAAATTTGATTCGCTTTTCATGTACATTGGCATCTTAGTAAACGTGGTAAGTAAAAGATAACGTCCGTTGCCCTTAATTATTTGAAATTTTTGGAATGGACATACTTTCATTTTGACTAAATCGTGTGTTGTGTTTATGATCTACTTTTTTTGTTACTTTGTTTATCTATGTATTGTAGAAATTAAACTGACGAAACGTGATGTACAAAACTGGACTAATTGTAAAAAGTTTAGAGCAAGTGCTTCTTTCGGACTGGAGCAAAAAAAGTGGAGTATTTTTACTATCATTAGTGACTGTTGTTGGCAGGACTTACTTTCGAACGGGAAACGTGGCCAAAAACCTTCAAACCAAACAATTAAATAACTTAATCTCACGTCTTTTTCTTGAAGGAGTAGGCAAATAAAGTTGTCTGCGGCGCTTATTTCAAATGTTTTATTAACGCGTAAGTTATCAAATTTTCTGTTTTATTTATAAATATTTTTAAAATTTGATTGTGGTAGATAATTTTAGCAACATTTTTTATTGATTAATTGAGCGGAAAGATCCCTGAAAAATCACGAGGAAGTCTGAATTCTCAACATTAATTTCCAATTTTATAAAGGGGATTTTTATTAATTTTAATAATTTTTTTTTGTATGAATTTTTCACACGATTATGTATTCGTAGTTACAATTTTGAAAATAACACTGAACCCGTGATGATCCAAATCAGAAAATCCGCGGAGTAGCGCGAAAATTATCTTGACGAGGTTTGTTCAAAATTCGCACTAAAAACTAACTGATGTGTTAAACTTACATAGTTTTTTTGTGAAGTTAAGAATTACGCAATGAAGCAATGAAAGGTGCGCAACTGTCCGTATTTTATTTTTATCAGTATCAGAGATGGCGTTTTGTATGGATTTATATTTTTTGTGATTTTCTTACTCTTCACCTTACTTGCGGGAATTGCGTTTTATTTTCTTTATACGTGTGAGGGAGTTTTATAATAATAATTATTGTATTTTTTCTTCGGAGGGCAAACGTTCACTGTATTAGTTCATTTTCGACTATTGACATTTAGTGTGTAAGAAAGAGGGGCAGCTTTAAATGTTTAAGAATAAAAGCAAAACAATCAGCGCATTGACATTTGACGTTTCGAATTTTTGGAATTCCTTCGCTATTCAATATTATATTTATTACGATATTGCTGCAGCTCTTTCAAAAGATGAGAAATCGTTCCATACAAAATGTATGAGGAAAAGAATTTTCTTCATAATTGGTATTGGTCATAATCCAACCTTTAGCCAACCTTGGTCTTTAGCCAACAGGTGCCAGGTTGACTCAATATACACTGATTTTAGCAAGGCCTTTGACAAGGTGTGTCACAAAATACTAATCAATAAATTGTCGAAACTTGGAGTTTATGGTAGTTTATTAAATTGGTTTGTTAGTTATTTGTCCAAAAGAATTCTTAGTATGAAAATAAATGGCACACAGTCTTACAAATTTAAAGCAACAAGTGGAGTGCCGCAAGGCTCCCATTTAGGGCCCATTTTGTTTATTATATTTATAAATGATATTGTTGATATATTTACTGACATAAATGTGCTACTGTTTGCCGATGACATGAAACTATATAAAGAGATTAACTATTTATTATATAAGAGATTACTGCAAACTAACGTGATATATCTTTTTGAATGGTGCTCTATCAACAAACTAGCATTAAATATAAATAAATGTCAGTTCATTCATTTTTCAAAAATAAATAATCCTATTTTTTTTCAGTATTCTTTAAATGATGAAAATTTAAATTGTGTTAGTGAAATTATGGATCTAGGCATTATGTTCGACAGTAAACTCACCTTTGTATGTCATATTAATAATATTATCAACAAAGCCCTAAAGACTCTTGGTTTTGTTTTGAGAGCTGCAAAAGATTTCAATGATTTAGACACATTTATTATGATATATAAAACCCTTGCGAGATGCCAACTTGAATATAACTCGACGTTATGGTCTCCCTTTTACAACATTCATTCAGACAACATTGAAAAGATTCAACGGAAGTTTCTAAGGTTTATAAACTATAAATTGCATATTCCTATACTAAACATTGATTACAATTATCTCCTGGATAAAACGTCTCTATTGAAACTTTCAGAAAGAAGAATAAGCACAGATTTAATATTATTACATAAAATACTGCATTACAAAATTGACTGTTCTGAATTAATTCAATTTATCAATATCCATGTTCCCCAAAAATCATGTCGACATTTATTACCCTTCTACTTCAATAACACCAGGACGCTAGCTTATCAAAATTCTCCGTTTCCGAGAGATCACAGTCTCGGAAATAAATATTCTAATCTAGGTGATATATTTCATCTTAAAACTAATCAGTATAAATGTTGTATATTCTATCACATTTATTCTTCTAGGCACAAATAGATTTACATAATTTCTTCAATTTTTGTTTATATTGAATATGAAACTTCTTATCATTTTTACATAATATGTATTATTATTTTATTATTTGTTTTGTTGTTACACTGTTTTGTGTATTTTCTTCTCTCATTGTATTATATTTTCTTCATTGTTTGTTACTCAACTTATAAATTATAATGTAAAAGCCCATCAGGGCGTGTAATAAATAAATAAATAAATAATATCAGATAGTATGTTTGATTCTGTTCCGATTGCATTATAAATCTGATACTCAATTTTTTATTTGCGCTTTTATTGGAGTTATCGTCAAACCCATAAAAACATTCTATATTTATTTTTTCGAAGTTTTGAGGGATGACTTTACAAGCCCCGGGGGTATAATAAATAATATTTTTTTAAGTTACGCCAATACATCTTACATCTAATGAACTTATGTACAGAAATGTTCATAATATGTAACATGTCATTGTTGGCAACATTACCACACAGCTTCTGTACATGTTACTGGGGCAGACAGACCCATAAATAATGACAAATGGCACAGGAGTAGGGGGTGGGGGGTGGAGTGGGGGTTGAGGGTGAAAGTGGAGGGGGGGGGGGGGAGTTGCGGAATTGGGAATTGGAGATGGGGAGTCGGGCCGCAACTGGAGAGCTGCCAATAAAGGTAGCCGGGTTGAGCGCGAAAATATTTAAAACGGGCTGATAAAATAACAACAGACTTTTGGAAGTCTAGGAAAGTGCATTTCTTTCTTTATTCTAAAATGAGTGAATTTGTAAGTTTCACTAATCTTGAAATAATCGAGGGATGAAATGGTTGTCCATTGGTGTGTGTTTTTTTTTAAATTATACTACGTACTGCAGAAGACCCGTGAAAAATAAGGAGATTGTTTGAATTCTTCACAAATGAGATCTAAGTTGTAAGCGTTAAGTTGAGTGGGCATCGCGTTTGGGTCCCACCCAGGCGTTCCGTGTTCGGTTCCTCGGCTGGCTAAATCCTCCATCATGACGCAAGCAACATTTCGGCTTTCTGTTACTGGTAGTAGAAGATTTTCAAATATTGCCGGGAATGTTTGTCTTTAAAAAAAAGTTTTGTTGGTTTGATAATGTCAATAAAAATAATTTTCTATTAGAATATTGTACTACATATAGGTACATTTTCGCTTTTTTAAACAGTAGCTCCACACAGGAGGTTCTGAAGAAAATAATTTCCTCCACGGCCTATGTAATCTTACGGGATGCTGTGTGGGGGTTTTTTTTAGATAGGAAGAAGAGGAAGTTCTGGTTAAGAAAAATGTATGAAGGGTGGGTAGGAATTGGGGATCAGTGTGTCCGGATTAACGGACGTGGGAATCCATCCCTCCAATTGCGGTGCAAGGCGATGGGTCGAAGAATTCCGGCTTGAGAGGTCACAAGACCTCCTCAACCAGTCTCGCTCAATCCGGCCCACCACGCAGCAGGTGGGTAGACACATCCGCCGCCAAGACCCGACAAACCTCACCCCATGAACCCGGGCACCCCTGCTAAGTCACCAAACGTGGCGCACCACTTGGGGTGACCAACGGCAGAGGTTTGGTTATCCAGTATATTCCCGGGGTGGCGGTACCCATACCCGCCTCCCAAATTGATTACCAACCTGTGAACAAACTCCAATCTTCATAAAGCAAAGCGATCCAGACTCCGGGCAATCGGGAGCAGTTATTCACGTTAAAACAAATAAAAAAGCAAATAATAATGCAAAAATTTTAAATTCTCGATCATTATTTTTCACGACTTTTCATTTTACGTTTTCTAGAATTGAAAACCTATAGGATTTTTAATAAGACAAAGTTTGTAAGCGATAAATACGTTTTTTTTTCTTCTCTATTAACCTCATATATTACTTGAAATGATCGTATTTAGAATGAGTTATAATTTTTTCATCGCGATAAATTCGCTGATGGAAAAAGTTTTAGAAAAGCAATTATGGTTTAGGTTAAAATGTTAACAATATTATCTGTCACCTTTAACAGACTATCAAAAGAACTTTATCCAATAAACACAAAAGTAATTCACCTGAGCGACGACTATTATCTGTCACCTTTAACATACTATCAAAAGAACTTTATCCAATAAACAAGAAAGTAATTCACCTGAGCGACGACTATTATCTGTCACCTTTAACATACTATCAAAAGAACTTTATCCAATAAACACGAAAGTAATTCACCTGAGCGACGACTATTATCTGTCACCTTTAACATACTATCAATAGAACTTTATCCAATAAACACGAAAGTAATTCACCTGAGCGACGACTATGAACGACAACTGAGCGCCAACTAAACGACGTCTGAGCTACAACTAAGCGACGACTGAACGACAACTAAGCAACGAATAAGACACGTCTGAGCGACGACTGAGTGACGACTGAGCGACAACTGAGCGACGACTGAGCCACGAAAAAGCGACGACTGAGCGACAACTGTGCGATAGTTGAGCGACAGTTGAGCGACGATTGAGCAACATCTATGTTAAAATTTGATAGTACGTCAATTTGATGTCGCAAACATGACTTATTTAAATATGAATACCGCACAAGAGTCCCAATTGTCCAGACCTAGTAGGAACATGTCATTACAATTACGATTTTTTTTAATTGAAAACTTCTTTAGAACCGTTGTGATTTGCAACTCGACGGAACGAAAAACAGCGACACTAAAAAGAGACAAACACGTACAACTGTAGGATTTAGCCTGCGATCGGTCTCCTCTTTGTGCGTTGCTTCGTAGCCTGTCGGTCTTGTCTTTGTGCGGTTCTTCGTAGCCTCCCCACTCTTGTTTTCTTAAGTATTCTATCGCGTGTGAATTGCGTACTCTGTTATTTATTTGTATATGAGAGATCCACCTGCTCCCGTTTGGAGCCAGTGAGACTAAGCCTATGTTATTTCAAGCAATATGTTATTTCAAGCAATGTTTCAATTCTGAATGGTTGTCTTACATCAGGGCGATATCACGAGTATTTTCCACTCTGAAACGTGCCGCAAATATACTGTGTATTATTTTTAATTAATCAATTGTGAAATACCACAAATTAATCAAATAAAATTTATTTGCTCGCGCCGAGCTCGAACACGCTAACTTCGGATTGTGAGTCGAGAGTCTTACCTCTCGACCACGGAGGCCGTCAATATTCTGTGAGGTTGAAGGAAGTGGAGAAGGGAAGGAGATCGGTACGAAAAAAGTTGGGAAGTGTCGACCTGGATATTCAGATATGGTCACCAAACATGACTAAAGCCATTTCAAGCTACTACGTTTTGATTCTGAAAAGTGTTTTTTCACCAGAGTAATACTGAGAGTATTTACCACTGTGTCGCAAATACAATTACCAAATAAGAATATTAAAAATATTATGGAATTATATGAATGATTTGGATTTTTGGAAGTGGAAAATAACCCATTTCCCGACATCCGATCAAGCTAAAACTCGGCAGATACATTCTTTATCGATGACAATGCAATGAATCAATTTTTGGCGGTAATCACGCACACACATGCGGACATATACACATTTCGCTGAAACTAGATGGCGTTACATCATTTAACATACGAAACAAACTTCAGTCTTATCCAATGGAATTTGGCTCAGTTGGTAGCGTGGTTGACTCCGTTTCCTGAGTACGAAGGTTCAAACGTCATAAAATAAAAAATAAGATTTAAGAGACATATTTGAAAATAGATGTCAGTAAAAAAACTTTGTTTTTCGAGAGTTGATATTAAAAACCCGATTTCGACTCTAGAAATTGTAAATGTGTACACACTGTGCATAATGGAATATGCTTTTCGCCACTGTCAGTTTTTACTTACTGTATTACCCCTTTACTAATAAATGTGTTTTAAATTTTACACAATTGATAAACAACCATTTACCATACATTAATGGATTTTTATCAGATGCGTAAAATTTAAAACTCGGCACTAATTACTGTATAATTTTACGTTATATTGTCTATAAAAAATAACGTAATAAATATTATCTTGTCCATACAAGTAATAAATTGTAAGTATACTTGTGGCATTTTTTATCAATGTTGTGTTAAAATTAAGAAAGTCCTTTTTGTATTTTGTAGATTAAAATACATACAGGTTGTTAAGGGACGTACTTGACTTACTTTAACCAGTGATTCCTGACATTATTTGGAGTAAAAAATGTAAATGAAATTTTGGTCTCCGGTGATATTTTTGTCGTTTTTTTTTTTTTTTTTTCTACAAAAACATAAAAAAATGGTAGTTGTTGAACAGTTGGAGGTGGGGTAAGGGGTTCTTCGGACACCCGGCTGAGTGACCAGTGACGATATGTAGAAGAAATTTTTTTTTGTTTGATTTTGAAGAAAAAAATTTTGAAAAAAAAAAAAAAAGTCGTCAATAAAAGTCACCGGCGACCAAAATTTCATTTACATTTTTTACTCCAAATAATGTCAGGAATCACTGGTTAAAGTAAGTCAAGTACGTCCATTAACACCCTGTATATATGTCATATTCATACAATTTCTTAGTGTAGTTTTTTTTTGTAAGGATCTGAGTTATAAAACGATTCACGGAACTTGAATAATTTTACGCAGGAATATTTCACATCACATCACGTCACACACAAAACCACAATAGTGATTTTATTAATTAATATGCAAGCAATGAATTTAAATTGTGTTTGTTTTTGGGTCAACATCGGGAATATCGACCGGCTGCGCTTCGCATCGATACCAGGAGTGCATACCTGCGCCTAGGTATGTGTGTCAGCTCCCGTTACTTGGCACCTGTGATAGTTTAGTCAGCTAGCTGCGAATTGTTAGTTAGCTCTCACCTCCGCGACCAACTCTCCTGGTATATTACGGCCAGCAACGGATGGCGTTCACCTTAAAAAAATAGCACACCCGTTCGTTACGTCCGTAGGGGTAGGGAGAGAGGATGTACAGCCACAGAATCTGTCTTGATACTCTATAATAATAATAATAATAATTGGATAATTTGTAGAGCGCCGTTTTTGAGAAACGGCGCTCTATAAATCAAGGGCGCTTTACAATTCAGTACGAATTCTTAGGCTCTATCTAATTCTATTATTTACAAATAATTAGTTAAATTTTAGTTAGGAATACCATCTCCATACCTCTACCAATATATTTATTTACATAATTTTTATGTAGTTGTAGCAATGATAATATTCTTAACATATAAAACAAAGTCGGGTTAGTTGCACCATTTATAACTCAAGAACGGCTGGATCAATTTTCATGATCTTTGATTTGTTGGATTTGTCTCCGCCCGAATAGCAGAATAGCTATTAACACATCGGAAAAAATCAGGAAAAAAATATGATGAAAATTCTTTTCCTCACACATTTTGTATGGAACGAATTCTCATCTTTTTTTAAAGAACTGCAGCAATATAATATTGAATAGTGAGTGAATTCCAAAAATTCAAAAACGTCAAATGTCAATGCGCTGATTTTTTTGCTTTTGTTCTAAAACATATAATGCTGCCCCTCTTTCTTACACACTAAATATCAACAGTTAAAAATGAGACAAACAGTGAACGTATGTCTGCACCCCTCCAAAGGAAAAATACAATAATTATAATAAATCTGTCTCACACGTATAAAGAAAATTAAATGCAATTCCCGTAAGTAAGTTGAAAAGTAAGAAAATCACAAAAAATATAAATCCGGACACAACGCCATCTCTGATACTGACAAAAATAAAATACGGACAGTTGCGCATCGAGAATTGCTTCATTGTTTAATTATTAACTTTGAGTGTAATTCATTGTGTAAAAAGCAATGAATTTAATTCAGTTAATGAGTTAACACAGAGGTCGGCAAAGTGTGGCTCCGGAGCCGCCTGCGGTTCTTTGACCCCTTAAGTGCGGCTCTTGCATAAATGTCCACGGACAGGCGCGCAAATCTCCGAAAGGAAAGACAATTTTTTCGATGTTAGAAAAGTCATTATCGAAAACGAATTATCCCTTTTTGCTCAAGGTTTTGAAAGGGAACATTATTTCACTTTCCGAGTCTGCTGAAGCATCGCCAAGAAAATAATTCCTCAATTGACAAACACTATTCAAAACAACCATTTGAAATATGAGGGAAGCATTTCTCAGCAGGTTTCAGGAATTTAAAAATAGCAGATTGTCCTTTTGTTAAACACCCTCTTAATGCTTCGATAACAGATTTGAAATTTTCTCCTTTTAGCATTGACATTGGTAACTTTGAAATACAATTGCTGGATTTAAAAAAAAGGAAATATGGAGCTCTAAATTTGAACGTCTTTGAGTTGATTTGGAAATGTTGCAGAAGAACAAATGTGAGCTTAGTTCAGAACACAAGTGGTTGAAAGACCCGGAGAAGGAATATGATCAGCTGAAATGCTGCTGAAATTGCTGTTTTTTCCGTTCAACATATTAAACGAACAATCTTTTTCAAGCATGAACTCTATCAAAAGTAAACTGAGAAGACGTCTTATTGATGAGAACCTGAAATCTTGCCTAAATTAAGAATAACAACACACAAACCTGACTTACTCCAACTTTCCAAGGAGATTTTATTTATTTATTTATCTATAATAAAATATATTTACAATGGTTTTATTTGTATGCCTGTCTCACTAGGGTATACCTGTGTCGAGACAGGCGTACATAAATGAATATAGTAGTTATAAGGATATTTCAGGTAAAATACATATTATGAATAGAATTAGAACAGAAGGGTGATTGGAAGGGTGGTAAATCTTTTAAAGTGAGTTATTTTATAAATGTTGGAGATGGAGTAATGAAATAAATTCTGCCTAGTCTATTTATAGGTTAAATTTGACAGGATTCCATTATTTTCATTTGTTTTATATGGGTTAGGTTGTATGTGAATAGTTATTTCTGTCTATGTGTGATTTATTTTACAGATATTTGTGATAGTGTGGCGTCCAATACTTATAATCCATTTTTCAATATCTTGTTTGAATTTTGTAAAGGAGATGCAAGGACATTGTTCGCATTGTGTGTTTGTCGGTCATTGTCATGATTTCAATTTATGGATTCCTTAATTGTATTTTTTTCTACCAATGAATGAAATCTTTATTAAGTTTGAAATCAAGTTTTTTCTGCTTACCCGTAATTTAATGAAGGGCAAAAATTACATTTACAGATTTGGCTCTCAATTTTTGTTTGAATCGTTGTAAAGTACATATTTGGCTCTTCAGCTAATAAGTTTGCCGACCCCTGAGTTAACACAACAGTTATTGGTTCTTCGCCGAGTCAGCTAGTATATATATAAAAATGAATGTGTTTGTTTACTTGGTTGAATGTATATATGTTGTTTATTTATATTTTATATTAAGCATAGGAAATATTTTAAACTTTCAAAATAACTTCTTACCACCCTCGCGAAGGTTTCTGGATTATCACAACCACATGACAATACATCAATTTACAAAAACTCCTACGAAACTGTCAACAATGTCACAATTTGAGAATGACATTTTGCAAACCATCGATTGTTCAATCAAAATTCAATTTTCGAATTAACTCTTTATATTAATAACTATAATCGAAGTACACACCTTCAACACAAGTACAACCTGTCTACTAACCAAAATCTAATACTTTGAATCTTATCAAGAATTATAGATATTTTAAATAGGTACCTATGTTAGGTTCCAAACTTGATTGCCTTCTCTTATAATATGCAAAACTGAATGTTTGTAATATATATTGACGACCTCCGTAGTCCAGTGGGTAAGACTCTTGACTCACAATCCGGAGGTCGCGGGTTCGAACCCGGCATGCGCAAATAAATTTTATTTGATTAATTTGTGTTATTTCACAATTAATTCATTTAAAAATAATATATAGTATATTTGCGGCATGTTCCAGAGTGGAAGATACTATCAGTATCGCCCTGGTGTAAGACCACCATTCAGAATTGAAACGTTGCTTGAAAATGGCTTTAACCGTGTTTGGTGACCAGATCTGAATAGCCAGGTACTTCCCGACCTTCATCTTCCCCACCTCCTTCCCCTCCCCACTACCTTCAGCCTCACAACATACCCCAATTGGGGATGCCATAGTCTCACTGGCTCCAGACGGGAGCAGTTGAGATTCTTGTGCGGTATTCAATGTAAAAAAAAAAAAAAATATGACAAAATAAAATTTGTTAAATATATTGCAATTAGTAGCACGCGAGCTGTTAAAATAAAAATCTGAATGTACCGGGACTGAATATATTGAACGCGGGAGAGCGGAGGTGATCGCGAGTGGAGGGTTCGCGATAGAGGGGAGAGAGAAGGCAGGGAAGATGTAGGGGGAACGCGTGAAGAGAAGGGGACATGGGAGGGGAAAGGGAGACGGAAGGGGAACGGACGAATGGGAAAAGACACGCAGGGAGAAACAATTTATTTATTTGTGGCATTGCAAAATGACAAAAAATTGACAAAACTTTAAAGTTCCTCCTTTCGAACGAGATCACTAGCGCTCCGCTACGACATCAACCGACTGAATGACACGCATTTTAAAAAAGGAAGTTATTCTGTCGCACCCTGTATTTATGTAATCTTATCTATGAAATGTTCGGTATATCTAAATTAATACAATCTTATCGGCAGAGTTACAGTCACTGATCATTTAATAATATTCAAACAATCAATTAGAAAAACACAAAGAACAATAAAGATTTGTGTGCTTCTGGGACTTGAAACCGGGTCTACAGGGCCGGTCCAGTGCAGGAACAATTGGGGCAGTCCGCTCCAGGCGCTGATTTACCAAGGCGCCAGGGGGCGAATGGAGTCAAGGCTAACAAAGCTTAAGAGGCACGTTTGCGCTGGCTCCGCGTCTTTTCAACACGTGACAAAATATCCCTGACAAAATATCCTCCGACAAAATATTTACTAAAACCTAACCAAACCTAAGAAAGAAGTGGGACTATCTACGGACACAACATCCTCCAAAAAAATATCCGCTAAAACGTAACCTAACCTAACCTAGCGAAAGAATGGGAAAAAATACTACTATTTTATCCTGTATAACAATAATTTAAATTTAAACAATAATTTATTGTCTTAACATGATGTCTGTATTATTTTTGTCCCATTTTTTTGTTGGGTTTGGTTAAGTTTTAGTAGATATTTTGTTGGGGGATGTTTTGTCCGTAGGAAATTTCTGTATTAGCTTTGATTCGTGACAATGCACGGGGGTCAGAATAACCTTACGGCCACTCTTTGCTATTTAAAACGCTTATTTTTTTTTTTTTTTTATATGAGCTCCACACAGGAGGCCCGGAGGAAAATAATTTCCCTCAGGGCCTATGTCATCTTTGGGGATGCTGTGTGGAGGGTTTTTTTTTAAGGAAAGGAAGGAGAGGAGAGTTCTGGGAAGGAAAAGGGTTTAAAGGGTGGGTAGGAATCTGGGGTTCAGTGTGTCCTGGTCATCCGCCTCCAAGACCTAGACAAACCTCACCCCATGAACCCGGGCACCCCTGCTAAATCACCAAACGTAGCGAACCACTTGGGGTGACCTATGGCAGAGGTGTTGGTTATCCAATAAAGGTTCCCGGGGCGGCAGTACCCATTCCCGCTTATGGATTCGACCACCAAAAAGATACGGTAATTCACAATTAAGTGGTACTCACTGCTATTGTGTCTTCTGGCTTTGCTTTCCATTCGGGGACGTAGACAGTAGACACTTGTTACAATCAAAGATATATCCATAACCGCGCGATAATATTTTGGGTTATTTTATAATCCACGATAGAAATCTGAGTAACGATTTGATTCATATAAGAAGTTTGCACAAAGCATACGATACATTACGATAGGGTTTATACTTTATGTTACGATAAGATAAATAACACTTCAACGTAGAGCGAAATGTCAACGCACGATGGTTGTTAGCGACGGACTGGCGATAATTCAATTCAATTCAATTTATTCAATTTTAAAACATTACACAATAAAATTTCAATGCATTTTAAAAGGGATAAAGTAATAAGATTCAAACAGATTTAAGCAATTTATACATCAATGAAGCTATACAACAATTATACTAAAAGCAACAAAGCTTGTCGTCTGAATTGTGTTTCATTTATATTAAACTATGACGGAGGCGGATGACCAAGACACATTGAACCCCAGATTCCTACCCACCCCTTAAACCCTTTTCCTTCCCAGATCTCTCCTCTCCTTCCTTTCCTAAAAAAAACCCTCCACACAGCATCCCCAAAGATGACAAAGGCCCTGAGGAAAATTATTTTCCTCAGGGCCTCCAGTGTGGAACTCTTGTAAAAAAAAAAAAACATATCGATATTCGAAGTGATTCTATTTAACAACAAGACAGCTCTCCCGACTGGCATAACCATTGGCAAGTTAGTTCTGCAAGCCGGGAGATAAAACAGTATATGCTGTTGGTGACGGAGATAACCATCAGGAACATAAAAATGATTGCTCTCCATGATAGCCGAGTTTTCGAACCGTCCACGAATCAGTCTGAAGAAATAATGCGGTACTTGACCCCTGTCTACCGTGTAGGTAGGTACCCTTAATGTGTGGAATTCCAAAATCTGGATTCCTCCAATCCTATATGCCGATCGGAACACAAACACGAATGAAACCCATCAGCGTTTCGAAACAAGATTTTTTTACTTTTTTAACCCAGTTATATACTTAACAAGAATAAGACGTAAAAAATATGTATATGTTAATATATCGTGATACAACCTTTTTGAAAGCAACGCTCGCGGAGAAACGTAGGAAAACAAATAATACAGTTTTCAGACATTAATTAAATTACATTGATAGTAGAGTAAGAGAGCAAAATAACAAATAAGGATAGAAAATAAAAAGAAAGAGAAAATAAAAAAGGAATGCACTACGTGTACATATTCGTATATAATATGTACTAGCGAGTTGGCATGCGTTGCAATGCCACTAATAAAGAAACAGTTTCTCGCTGCGTGTCTTTTCCCATTCGTCCGGTTTCCCTTTCGCCACTCCGTCTCCTCCTATGTCCCCTTTCCCTCACGCGTTAAGCCTCCAGCTTCCCCGTCTTCTCTCACCCCTCTCCCGCGAATCCTCCTCCCGCCATCACCTCCTCTCTCCCGCGTTCAATATATTCAGTCCCGGAACATTCAGATTTTCAAACAGCTCGCGTGCCACGTATTGCAATTTTTTTCAATCGCAATCGGATGAATTTTTTAGGAGCGCATGAGAGACAAAGATAGAAACATTAATTTTTATATATTAAGATTTCATTATACGAACATGTAAGTTGAGCATGATAAATTACTAATATTATTAACTCCCAAAAAGTTGCCTCTTATAAATAATTCATGAAATGACGATATTTAAAAAAATAAAACATAAATAAATAAAGTAGTACATTACTGTACTAGATACTTGCATTACATCTTGATAACGCAAACTACTGGGTTTTGTTGCATCGCGTGTGTTAAGGATTCAAAGAAACACGCGATGAAAGCGTGATCCTGTTGTATTGAAGCGTGATCGTGGTTTAACACATCGTATTGCAGTTTTTTCAGTGGGGAATAAAACTGGGGTTCGCGAGATATCAACAAATATTTTTTTAAACTAACTAACTAACCATCACGCCGTTTCTCCGCAGGGGTAGGCAGAGAGGACGGACCGCCAAACAACTTGCTCTTGGCACACACTCTTTGCCTCGTTCTCATACATACTCTTCTATTGTTCTGACTTTTGACATGGCCCGCCTCAAGTATCTGATTCACTTGATCGCGCCATGTCTTCCGTAAATTCTTCTTACACTACTTTCTTCGTTCATTCGCTCTACATGCCCAAACCATCTGAGGGTCCCTTTCTTAATCTTGCTCCTTATGCTTACATCAGCCTTACATTCTTTGAGGATATCCGCATTTCTTACACGACCATACATTGTTTTAGTACACATACGTCTTAGGGATCTCATTTCAAAAACATTCAGTTTACTTTCATACTTCCTCTGCCAGTTCCATGCTTCACTGCCATACCAGGTACCAGGACTCCATTGTGGACTGCTAGCTTCGCTTCTTTTGACAGTTTTTTTATTAGCGCCAACGGCATTCAGTCCACCATTAATGAAGTTAAGTTCACCCTTCTTTCAATATCTCTATCAGCCTTCCCATCTCTCGTAAACATATTACCCAGAGACACAAACTCATCCACCTGCTCCAAGTATTCATCATTCACAAGTATATTGCATACTGTTTTCGTACTCTCTCTTTCAAACACCATGACTTTAGACTTACTTACATTCATCATTAACTCATTCTTCATACATACTTCGTTCATCCTAGACACGAGAGACTGTAGATCTTCCATAGTGTTAGAAATCAGCACCGTGTCATCAGCATACAACAGGCATATTTTTTACTGTGTTATATAACAACTTGCTTACAATTTTACAGAATTAGGTCACTAAAAGAAATTAAAAATTGCTCCTAAGTAGGGTTACCATTTAGAAAATTGATAAGTCCTGTCAAAAAGCTTGGCAGTCTAAAAGAGTCCGGACATTTTAATCATTTCGATGTTGTAAAGCTATTCGATGAAATAACAGCCGACAATTCATTTATATCCCAACCAAACGATGCATTTTTTAGTATGATGGTCCATAAAATGTGTGTTACCATTTTTATAAACTTCACAATCGCCAAATTGCCCATTCTATTGAGTTTTTGCGAGTTTTGCTATCCAAGCTCAAAACGCAAGTGTAGAAAGAGTTTTTTCTCTAATGGGATCACAGTGGACAAAAGAGCGTAATTGATTATTATCTGAACCCTCGGTCAGATCGTTTGTTGATGATTCAATACAACCTTAAAACTATGAGCTGCGAAGAATTCTATAATAAAACTTTGAATGAACGGGAGCTGCTCCTTCAAGTACCTGGCGTTGAAAAATATATAAATTTATATAAGTACTATCTTAAGCCCCCTCCCACACACCCCCCCCCCCCTCTCCCCCATCTCTCCCTCCCTCCCGCTTTCCATATATTCAATCCCAGTACATTCAGTTTTTAAACAGCCCGCGTGCCACCTTTTACAATCTGTATTCAAATTTCCATTTTTCATGTAGATATATTAAATTTGGTACCTAATATAGGTACCTATTTAATATATCTAAAAATCTTGGTTCGATTCAAATTATTAGGGGAGTACCTACTTTAAATAAATTAATCAACTTAAAGATTTTCAAAAATAGAATCATGATAAAACAATGTCATTCTCAAACATGCGAACTGTCAAATGTGCGATAGTCGTTAGGTTTTCTGAAATTATCCAATTTTCTGCGCAATTTTCTTAATTTTTCTCTCCGTAAGAACCATCCTCGTACTTCAAGGAATATTCTAAAAAAAGAATTAGCGAAATCGGTTCAGCTGCTCTCGAGATTTGCGCACATTTAGCGATTCATTTTTATATATAAGAAGATTTGTCGAAAACATGTTTAAGGTTTTGAAGAAGATATTTTATTATTATTATTTTAATTGATAAATTAACGTTTAAGACAAGATTTTTTATGCAAAGCTCGAAGGATAATAATTATTATAAGCAATAATTATCAGCCTGGAACACTCATCTAAATTGAAAAAATCTTCCGGCGGCAAGTATCTTTTAATGGAAGATTTTTTCAATGTAGATGAGTGTTTCAGGCTGATAATTATTGCTTATAATAAGATATTTTATGTTTGAACTTGTTAATTGTTTGCAACTGCAATTAAAATTTATTGTTTGATCTCCATGAGTTGATTATTTTAATTTTGTTTTTAGGAGAGTGTGAAATTAATAAAGATTAAGACTTATTTGATATTACTCATGTTAGTTTTATTACTCATATTCCATCTAAACCAAAATATCCGGACAAATTAAAGGGCCGGACAAAGTCCGGACAAAAGGCTAGAAGTCCGGACATGTCCGGACTAATCTGGGCGGATGGTAACCCTACTCCCAATAATACAAATTAATGTGATGCTTTTAAACTAATTTGTTAAATATTGACTCATGTTCGAGATGAGGGAATCGTCCAATTTTAGTTTAAATTTCGTTTTTCGTGAAGAAAATTGCGTTTGTGCAAGTTTGATATGGAAAACATCGCTCCGCATTAGCAGTAGCATCCGCGTCTCGTAGCAGCAATACTAGAAAATTATATACAGGTAGTTAGAAAAATGTGTAAAGTTACTAGTGATTAAATTTTTTTTACTGTAATCTTACAAATTCTATAAGTTATACATACTGCAACTTTAGTTAAAACGTTGAAAAAGGCCTTTGCGATTATCTCTCCTGAACCTGTTGTAAACATTTTTACCAAAAATCCTTCCGTAATCTCAGAGTAAACATTATGTTAAATCAAGCTATTAAATTAAAAGCTCTTCAGTGTATCTAGATTTTTATTGTAATTCGCCTAAACTTTCTGAATTTTTCAACTATTCTCCGCCATACAAAAATGTATGGCAAAATATTACGCCGCGCGATGTCTTATATAACGGTTGAATTTCACAGAATTCATTCAGTTGTGAGATAGCAGTCAAGGCGACAGCACGCATATTTTTTTCGCAGCAATTTTGTTCGCTGTTTATTCGATTTTTGAAGGAATCATTGAGGAGATAGGTGTTACAGTAACCGGGTAAGTAGAAATAAAATATATGTATTGTTATCTAATAAATTATTTTTAACTTGATTTACAGTTTTACATATTTTATTATTATTTTTTTTTTAAACTTCAGGTACCTTCAAAATGGGTAAAAATAAAGGAATTCTTGCTTACCGTGCCATAAAAAATAGACCCTCCCACTGGAAGAATAGGAGAATAAGGTAATAAAGTCAAAATTTAATTTTTTTACTGATTTCTATCAAGGGTAGTTTGAAGGTAGACTGAAGTCATTTTGCTTTTTGACATCTAAAAATTTCGGCATCCATCTTGAATTTATCTGTAGTTATCTACCGATTTGGTTCAATATCAGAATTCGGGCGTTTAGAAGTGCACTGAACTCGGATCTAATGTCAAAATGCAAAATTTCGGCATCCATCTTGAATTTCTCGTGTTCTCTACCGATCTGGTTCAAAATCAGTATTAGGGAGTATTGGCGAGCACTGAACTCGGATCTAATGTCCAAATGCAACATTTCGGCATCCATCTTGAATTTCTCTAGTTATCTACCTTTTTGATTCAAAATCAGGATTAGGGCGTTTGGACGTGCACTGAACTCGGATCTAATGTCAAAATGCAACATTTCGGCATCCATCTTGAATTTCTCTAGTTTTCTACCGATTTGGTTCAATATCAGCATTCGGGCGTTTGGAAGTGCACTGAAATCGGATCTAATGTCAAAATGCAACATTTCGGCATCCATCTTGAATTTCTTTAGTTATCTACCGATTTGGTTCAAAATCAGGATTAGGGCGTTTGGACGTGCACTGAACTCGGATCTAATGTCAAAATGCAACATTTCGGCATCCATCTTGAATTTCTCTAGTTATCTACCGATTTGGTTCAATATCAGCATTCGGGCGTTTGGAAGTGCACTGAAATCGGATCTAATGTCAAAATGCAACATTTCGGCATCCATCTTGAATTTCTTTAGTTATCTACCGATTTGGTTCAAAATCAGGATTAGGGCGTTTGGACGTGCACTGAACTCGGATCTAATGTCAAAATGCAAAATTTCGGCATCCATCTTGAATATCTTAAGTACTTTGACGATTTGGTTCAAAATCAGGTTAAAGGAGTTTGGGGTTCAACGAACTTAATATCAAAATTTAATTTAACAAAATTTAACAAAATTTAATTTCAAAATGCATAATTTCGACGACCATTTTGAGTTCTCTACCGATTCCGTTCAAATTGTCACTAAGTTTTATTGAAAACAACGACTGTCAGATCCATTGATAAATCGAATGAATTTCGATGTTGGGTAAATTCTGGGTCGTATTATTACAAATAAATTTATTTTATATGTTTTTTTAGAAAAGCAGCAGAAGCAATATAAATGACGTCGTTATAACAGAAACTATCAGTTAACATGTAAGTTTTTTAAATAAACATAAGCGGCCTGAGTAATGGCCTTCCATATGAACTTTTTGCTATAATGAATGATCTACCACACTTTTTGTGAATGTTTAGAATTAATAAATAATATTTGGATGATTTATATAGCGCCGTTTTTGTGAAAAATCAGCTCAAGGGCGCTGTATGAATTATCGATAATAGACCGGGAGAAAGGATGATGTCATTACAAAATGACAGTCTTGTGAATAAATGAGGGGCTAACACTTATCACTCTGTATTGTTTTGTATTTTTTTATTAATAAGTTTACATTACAAATGTATAGTCTAATGTCCTCCACGCTAGGAATTCACCTGTGTTGTGGAGGACATTTTTCAATTGTAAAATTATATAATAGTAAACCAGTATATAATAGTAACTTTGTTATTTTTGGATAATGCTGTGAAATAACTATAATAATTGTGGGTAATAATTAATTTATTTTGAACTTACATATAACATTTGCAATTTTACCTGTAACACGCACAACACAAGTTACAGCGTGTTTTATACAAAGAAAAAAAAACTTGTCAATAGCCTTCTATAAAAAAACAGAGTGGAAGATACTTTATGTATCGCCCTGGTGTAAGACCACTATTCAGAATTGAAAAGCTGCTTGAAATGGCTTTAGCCGTGTGTGGTGACCAAATCTGAATAGCCAGGTACTTCCCCTATATTATTCCCCTCCCACCTTATTCAGCCTCACAACATACCCCAATCACTGGCCCCAGGCGATTGATAACAGTTGGGACTTTGTAAGTTACATAAAAATAAAAATAAAACATTTAGTTGTTTTATAAAAATTTGTCTGAACTTCTTTATATTTTTAACTGTCTTTTTTCTAAATGTGCTTCGTTCTACTTTATGTATATCAAAGATAAATTGTAAAATATATTCTTTCTTACTACGTATTAAAAAAAAAACTGTATGCATATAAATAAACTTTCAAAAACAAAACTACCTGTTCTTTAATTTCTAAGGCACAGAGTAAAAACTGGTTGTCGTAACTTATTCACACCCATTATTTTCTGGTAAAATTATAAAAAAATTAATAACATTATACAAACCATATATGAACCAGAAATTTTTTCCACATCAAAACACCATTAGATTCTATGTCACATTGAGTCAAAAACTAAGACGTCTGTAAAGGTCCAGGGACTAAAAAAAGTCTATGTATCCTTGCCCTTGCATAATATGATTTATAGTCTGTCAAGCTGTATCAATTATGTTAGAAATAAATTAAAATTATACAAAGCAAGTGTATTTTTATTCCGTATTTTATCAAAATGCTGAGCAGCCGTGCCTGAATCTAACCGAAATACACAGTAGATCGCGGCGGCCGAGCTTGTTTGCAACTACCAAAAATACCTAACTGCAGTGAATGGGCAGTTTGACCCAGGCGCAAATGTCTCTATGAGCTATCCACGCTATTCCACCATATGATTCTTAGTATGTTAAGCTGTATCCATTATTATAGTAGGAACTAAATTTTATAAGGCAAGTGTATTTTTATTTCCTAAGTCCGTAGTGTCTAGTATACCCACATCTCCTCTAGTCAAACGCAGGCGGCCGGCTGCGGCCGTGTTTGTCTACAAGTACAAGAAATACCTAACTGCAGTGTCAGCGCGGTTTGATACCCGACCCTTAAGAGAAGTGCACACCATTCAACACTATGATGAGTAACCCGCGTTCCGCAAGCCCATTTCCTGCTGCCCAGGGATTTGAATATTTAAAAAAAACGAGTGTGCTTTAGACCATACGACTGAAGTAAAACTACAAGACAAACCTCGCCCAATGAACCCAGTTATCCCTGCTAAGTTACCAAACGTAGCGAACGTGGTGACCTATGGCTTAGGGGTGACATATGACATTGGGGTAAAATATGACATGGGGTGACTTACGACCTTGGGGTGACCTACGATTTTGGGATGACCCATGACCTTGGGGTGACCTACGACCTTGTGGTGACCTACGACCTTGGGGTGACCATTCTTATCCTTATCCTTATTACTCCCCGAGTCAAGCGTGCGTAGAGACCCGACCGTTCGCCTCGCCATCGATCACCGTTCGCATCGATTACCATTCGCATCACACTTTTCGTAACACATCACCACTTTTCGTAACGCATGTACCAGTTTGCCCCCCCAAGTCGAGCGTGCGTAAAAAAGTTTTACTTCAAAAAATATATCTTTAAAACCGCTACGAGTGTGTTATGTGCGTGTCTGTAAGTCCAAAGTAAGTTTTATTATTGTAAAAACGTCCCACCAAAGTGGAACCAACTAGTTATATGCAACTGTTGTGGTCATATCATCAAAAAAGTATTCAACAACTTCTGTTGTATTTTGCAAGAGTTTTTAGTTTGGCAGAAAACTTTTGCCTTTTTCAAAAGTTTTCAATCAGCCGCTCAAAACAGTAAGCTTTTTGCATATTATAATAAACGAAAGAATTTCGTGGTTATTTGATAGATTAATTTTCGATCTGGATTGCAGTTTTTTTTGCGATATACGTTTGAGGCATTTTAAATGATTCCGTTTTTCAAAATACCAAAAATTTTCTTGACGACATATTGTTAAACAAATATTTTATTTCCGAATGATAATAAATCAACAGCATTTATTGGTTTGACTTTAAATATAGTAAAATTTTTGCCTTCTTTTCGCTAAAAATTTTTGTTTCTATTTTGGATCAGCCGCCTTATAAATTTTACTAAAAGAATTTATAAATACTTTTTATAAATTCCTTAATATTTCAGAATGAAAAAAGCAGATGACATTTATTGTTTTGCCAACGGTCCCTAATTTTTACTTTCTTTGGAGGTTTTATTAAAAAAAAATACCATTTTACAAAATACGAAATAGGTTTGCGACGAAAGTTAACCAAGTCAAATTTTAGGTACCTCACCACCAAGTCCCGCCAACACAGTACAAACTGAAAATGGATTCATAGGCCCTGCGCCTAAAAAGGTTGAATATCTCAAAAAAATTACTAGAGGGTCGCGAGTTGTTGAAATTTTTTTTTTACTAACGGGGGACGCGATTTTTTAAATTTTGGAAACCACTGCCATATTGTGATGTTGCCCTCATGTATTGGTTGACAATGTTTATCACGCTATCGTGACGTCATTAATGAATGACGTCAGAAACTTTGTTTTTTTCCGATCCGCTCCACTGTAGACCAGCAAAAGGTAAAACGCAAAGCATAATACGATCAAAATACTACGGTACAATACGCGCGCTTTTTCATAAATGGGCACGTTAACTAACTAATTGTTTTCGGCGTCAATTTCATTACCCTTAGTACCGGTCTATCTTTAGTTGGTCGAAGGCTATGAGTGTTACAGCACGGTATAGATGTTGAGCAAATAATTTTTGGTCCAATGCAGTTCGAAAATGTGTGAACTGCAATGTTTAATTGAAATAGTCTTCGCAGATTTGAAAGAACTATTTTTTTTTAAATATGTTGCATTTTTAATACTCATAAGATATGGAAATCAATAAATTAATGTGTGGCCTATTAATTTGGTAAGGGGCTGTAACTAAGTACTAAACATTATTTAATCTAATAGAGATACAGTGGAGTTAAGTAATGATATTTGCCATTTTATCAATTCGGATTTAGTGCGAAGTTCAACACTGTGAAATTTTCGAATGTATCAATTCATAATATTATGAATAAGTTTGTCCGAGACTACCAATAAAATGTTTGGAAGTGTAACATTGTGTGCAGTGCTTGTGGGTTGGTAATGCAGTGATCGTAATATAAGTAAAGGGTGACTAACAATGGACGGAGATAAGATTGGTCAGCTGTCAGATTTCCTGGCCTGCCAGTCCCGCTCAGACCTGCGACGCCTCAAGGAAATGGACTCTCCCTCCTTCCCTTTCATCACCTTGGCTTGCAAATACAACAGGGTTGACTTATTGAAGTTCTTATTGGAGGATGACATGTCCTTCCTCTTTGATGGGGCAGTTGTTGTTGATCACCGCTGGTGCTCAGTGGAGCAGGAAGATGAAGGGCATGACGCTATGTATTATGCCATCCGCTCCAACAATGTGAAACTTCTCCGCACATTCCTCGGGAAAGTAAGCCTTGAACTTTCGGAGCGACTCCTCTCCTTGTCTTACGAGGAGTTACTTTTGAATAATGTCCTCTTGTCAGAGGAAATGAATCTGTGTGTCCAATACACCTTACTCGATTTACGTTTCTTCTCCAAAGATAACGAAGCGCTTCCTGCCACTTCCTCCGCTAATATTCAAGAACGCGTACAAATGCTAGTGGAAAATGTCGCACAAATTAAAACTTATATAGAAGTGGATAGTCACTTTGTATACACGGCCAAATTTATATCTCAGAATATCCACATACTGAAACAACAATTGAAGTCAACGTACAATATTTTGCCATGGGAAGAAATGGAGTACTGCTTGGTGAGTTTCGTGTCCGCCCACATTCGACGACAAGAATTAAATATATTCTATATTTTTGAATGTAGCTATTACTTTGTGGTTATCCATTATAATAAAATGAAACAATGCAACTTTGTATAAACCACTTATAAAATGTGCAAATCCGACCGGTTTCGGAACAAACGTTCCTTCGTCAGGGAAAGCTTATATATTTTATAAGTGGTTTATACAAAGTTGCATTGTTTCATTTTATTAAATATATTCTATCTGTTCATACTGAAGAAAGAGAGATTGCTGAAGGAATTAGATAAGTTTATATCTGCCCTCCAAGATTTGAAGGAACACATCGGGTCAACAGATGTCCAGAAACTTCGGTGTCCTGTGAAATTAGGTCGCGAGGACATTACCGCTGCCATAAGCATCAGATACCCAAATTTGTACGCTGACTATAATGAGGTGAGAGACATTTCTTCGCTCCACATCATGAAGACATACCTTGAAGCAGCCATGGTGGTAGACTCTGCTACTAGACTCGGCCAGTTGACTATCAAGAGAGCCCTCCAGATGACGGGAGAGCATCTGAAAAACACACTGGAAAGCCCTAAGCTTTCCCCAGCCGTGAGTGATCTTCTCCTTCTCACTGCACCCAAAGAAACCAGAAAAGTCTTGCAAGACTTACGCAATTCTATATCTCATCCACACCTTGAGTTAAAAGAATCCATTTTATATTCCAAAATTCAAAGTGACATTAAAACGATTGCATCTACCATTACTACAATCACTTATTTAAAAAAAGTGGACAAAATAAAATGTTGGTTAAGAACGCTCATCAATAGTGACAATGCGGATGAATTTCACAAAATTGCAAATGTCTTTAAGAATGTTAGCATTGTGGATGACCCAAAAACAGATACAGTGATAGAAGACAAAAATATTGAAAATCTTTTAAAAGATCTCACTAGATATACAACAGATCAAACTCCAAATGAAATTAAACTGTTTGCAGAAATAAAACATGTCCTTGAGAAAACAAAATGTCAACGTCATTTAGCAAGGGTAGACTATTCTGGTTTAGAATCAATGGTTCATATTTCTTCCGCCATTAATGGTCGAAGCATAAAAACTGTAGAAAACCTAATAAATACCGGGAAATGTATCGCTAAAAAAGCATTAGAAAATTTAAATAAAAAAAATACTTTAGACTCGCTAAGATTCTCTTCGATAAATAGCCTAACAACCAAATTTTATAACAGCGTATCCACGAGAGTTAAACCAGAGATTGCTGATAAAATAAATTATGTGATACTTTCAATTTTAGTAGCTGCGACAGTTGAAAACAGTAACATTAAATTTATTGATGACTATAATAGACAAATATTAGTGAACAAAATCAATACAAGTAAAAACGTCGGAGAAAAATGCAATAGCAGCGCGACAATTGATAAACAACTAACTCTGACAATAACTGATCTGGGGAACATTCTTGGAAGAGATAGAACTTGTGGTCAATTTTACGAGCATCTATGTTCACGCTATAAAGATGAAGCCATAAATAGATATCCGATAGAAACCCTTGTACTGGAAACCATGACCCTATTAGATAGCTCAAAGCGTGTCCCCAACAATGTGCTTTACCCGGATGAAGACGTGCCTCTATTGAGCGGCAAGAGCTTGCGCAACCACTTAGCTCATGGGAATGCCTTGGTAGACATTCTGCCAACTGGTGCTTAGTCCGCTGTGCTCTTAAATGCATTGAAACTTACTGAAAATGAACACCTTTTACGGAATCGTAAAATAGGGAAGATTTTTAAACACGATATCAAACAATTGAAACAGAGATATGAGCGAGGCTTATCTATTCTTGACAAACAGAAGGAAATGTGGAAATCTCTACTTGACAGGAACTTTGAGAATCTGGCATTAGTAATCGCGAAAGGAGCTGACATATATTCAAGAAAGGAAGATTTATCATCTACGCTGCACTATGCTGCGCGGGGACCCAACTTCGAAACAATCAAATTCTTGACTAAACAGAAAATGATTATTACCGAACTGAGAGATGTTGATGGTCGAACAGCATTGCACATAGCTGCAACCTATGGGAGATATATCACTGTGAAATTCTTAGTGGCAGAAATGAGAAATGCAATTAATCAAGTTGATGGTTCTGGAAATACACCATTACACCTGGCTTCCCAAAATGGTCATAAAAAAACTGTCGAAACATTACTTTCACTGGGAGCCAAAACAACTGTCAAAAATATTACAGGAAATCCTCCTTTGCACTCTGCCGTGAGGTACAATAACCTAGATGTGGTCAAAATCTTTTTGGATAAAGAGACTTTTGAGAATGAAAATATTTTTTCAAGGGGCTTTACTTCCCTTCACGTAGCAGCAGAAAATGGTCACATAGAAATGGTACGTTTTTTGCTGCTTAATGAAGCCGATGTCAATGCTAGGTCTGACCAAGGTGTCTGTCCATTGCATCTGGCAGCATCAAATGGTCACCAAGAGGTTGTCAACACTCTACTAGAGAATGGCGCTCACTTGAACCTCAGAGACATCGATGGTTACTCCGCATTATATTTCGCAGTGGAACACAACTGCGAAGAGATTGTTAAAACTCTTTTAAAAAGAGGTTCTTTTGTTAATAACAGAGATGTGAGAGAAAACAATACCCCCTTCCTTTGGGCTGTTAGTAAAGGAAATGCATGTATTGTAGGTCTACTCTTGAAATACAATGCCAATGTTAACGATCGAACAGATAAAGGCCTCACTCCGCTTCTTATTGCTGCCCAGTGTGGATATTCAGATATAGTTGATCTCCTCTTGCAGAACAGCGCTTTGACGAAAAGCAGAGATATTTCCGGCTCAACCGCATTACACTACGCTGCTCTATTTGGCCATACTTCTGTTGTTGAGGCTTTAATCCGAAGTGATGTTGACATACATACCAAAACTATACAACAATGTACGCCATTGCACCAGGCCGCATATGCGGGTCACCACCAAGTGGTAGACATTTTGTTAGCTGCAGGAGCCGATTTACATTCCGTTAATGAAATGGGTTCCACAGCTCTGCATCTCAGTGCAGCTGAAGGCCATGAAGCAATTTCAGAGGCTTTGATTAAAAAGGGGGCTTTACTAAACTGTAAGAATAATTGCAATAAAACACCATTGCATGAAGCTGCTTCTCAAACTTGCAATGAGAAAAACATAAAACTGTTGCTTAAATATGGAGCCGATGTTAACGAAAAAGGGGAATCAGATCACACAGCATTGCATTGTGCCTCGGTAATTGGAGACGGTCAAATGGTAGAAACATTACTCCAAGAAAAGGCTGATGTGGATGCCCAGGCCGAAACTGGTGCCACCGCGTTGCATATGGCTGTCACTATGAATCAAAAGGCGGCAGTTGAGATCTTGTTGAAATACGGAGCAGATGTTAACCACTTGGATATTATGGGTTCTTCTGCATTATGCCGTGCAGTAAGTAATAATAATAAAGATTTATTGGACATCTTAATTGCTAATGGAGCTGATGTTAATGTAGGTGGAGGTCAACCTCTGTTTTTTGCAATTTATGCTGGGCATAGACTTGTAACTGAAGCTTTGTTGAAAAATAAAAAAATTGATCTCAGAATTAAATATTCAGATGGCTCAAACTTTTTATACGCGGCTGCTGTAGGTGGTGATGCGTTAATAGCCAGGGAGCTTATTAAGAAGGGTATAAAAATTGCAGATTGCACAAGTGATCATTTGCCTTTATATCATGCAATCTCGTATGGACATACGGAGTTTGTTGATGTTTTGCTAGAAAATGGAGCAAATATAAATCCCACAGATTCTAATTTCTCTCCGCTATTTACAGCAGTCTTTTTTAACAAGCCGGATATTACCGAAAAATTAATACAATGGGGAGCAAATTCAGATATCAGAGATTTGAGAAATAAAACGCCGATGGAGCTAGCAGTTGCTAAGGCCCAAATACAAAATGCCTTAATATTATTACAACAAGCCAGTATTAAAATTAACGAGAGAGGCAATAAAAACAATACGCTACTTCATATCGCTGCTAAGGCAGGTAATCTTGAAATAACAAACCTCTTAGTAGACCGAGGAGCTCACGTAAATGCAATAAATATTTATGGTTCTAAACCAATTCATATAGCCGCTATGAAGGGCCACCACAACATATTGGGCTTCTTTCTGGAGCTTGGGATGAGCATTGATGATCGAAAATCCACTGGCTATACCCTGATGCATTGCGCTGCTGCAGGAGGGCATATAGCTGTGGCTCAGTATTTGATAGACAAAGGTTTGGATATTAATTCCACTGATTTAGAAGGCTCCATGCCTATTCACTGCTCTGCCCGTCAGGGGCACACCGATATGGTTAAATTCTTGTTAGAGAACGGTGCGATGTACAATGCCACGGATGTACATGGTAAAACCCCCTCGGATTTGACTAACAGTCAAGATGCTAAAGAAGTGATTGAGACAATCGGAAAATTGTTTAAGGCAGTAAAAATAAATGATGTTCTAATGGTGGACTTTTTGATTAAAAAAATGGTCAAATATGTAAATGTCAAGAGTTCTGACAATGCAACACTCTTACATATTGCCTCTTGGAAGGGCTTCCAAGAGATTTGCAACATTTTTCTGAAGAGCAAAGCCAACCCCAATGCTATTGGGAAGGGCGGAAATGCTCCTCTGCATTATGCATCCTATCACTCTCATCCAGCAATTGTTGCGTCTTTGTTGAAAAACGGCGCAGCACACAACCTTAAGGCTAACAATATGAAGACTCCTTTAGATTTCGCTAAACAGGAAGATATTAAATATTTATTACAAACGATAGCACGCTGTTTCAGAAAAGTACGATTAGGTGATGTTAAAGTTATTGAAGACATAGCCAAATTAAGGGATGTGGAAATCACTAAGGCGGTGATGAAGGCTCGCGATATCGAGGGCAACTCGCTTGTGGTTGTTGCCATTAAAAATGGTTTCCCTGTCATAGACGAGTTAAAGCAGGTTTCACAGTGCAATGTTCCTCAGATCTTATCCAAGGTGGAGTCATTGCGTATACATGAAAGATTCACAGAAGCTCTGGATATCTTAAAACAGTTGCTTAATGAAAGAATCGAAATACTGGGAGAGGATAATCCAGGAACTCTGGACATCCAATACGAAATAGCGCAAGCATTAAGCGGTCAATGTAAATATGTGGATGCCCTATCAATACTTGAAGACATCTATAAGAAAAGAGTGGAAGTATTTGGTCCTCACCACCCAGTCTCTCTGCAGGCCAGGAGTCGGGTGGCTTTTTTATTATATAAGCTAGGAAGGATCGTGGAGTCGTGGAATATTTTTGAGGAAGTTATGTCCAGGCAACAGAAAGTTCTAGGCGAGAGGCATGAGCAACTACTGGAAACTAAATTCCACGCAGCAGGTGCACTTATTTCTATGGGGAAACACGAAGAGGCCTTGCATTTGCAAACCCAAGTGTACAAAATACGTGAAAATACATTAGGTGCCCATCACCCTTTAACTGTTACTCTTCAAAATAATATTGCTAATGTATTGCGCGCTCAAGGGAAATACCATGAAGCTTTTGCTATGCTTCAAAGGGTTTACGAAATGAGAAAAATAATGTTTGGACTGAACCACTCCCTCACTCTTATAGTCAAGTGCCATATGGGAATTATTCTTATGGATCAAGAAAAACTTGAGGAAGCCTTACAAGTCTTTCAAGAAATATTACCTATTCAGAAGAATGTGTTGGGACAGAATCACGAAAACACTCTAAAGACTCAAGGTCTTATAAAGAATATATTTCTACGTCAGAAAAATTTTCACGGTGCCTTGAAGGTTCACAAGGCAGGGTTAAATGCTAGAAATTCTATCTTTGGTCCCAACCACCCGTATTTTACAGAGGAGGATCGATATTTAGAAAATATTGAGAAAGAATTATCAAGTTTCGATTTAGCTGTTGGTTACAGTCCACCTTGTGATTTTAAATTGTTAAAAGCAGTCAGTGAAGGGGATAGGTGCGAGATTTGTAGTTTAATAGAGAATGGATCGGACGTGAACACTGCTGATGCCGAGGGAAGAACGGCGCTGCATTTTGCCACCACGGTGGAGATTACGGAGCTACTGTTGAACAGCGGAGCCGATCCAACTGCCACGTCAGAGAAGGGGAACACCCCCTTGCACCTTGCCACTTCCCGAGCTTGCAGACAAACGGTCCGTCTCTTGTTACAAAACGTGAAGAAATCAAAACCTAAAGCTTACCGTAAGTTCATCAACGCTAAAACTGTAGTGGAAGGTTCTACAGCTCTCCACGTTGCGGCTAAGAAAGGGTTGATCGACATCGTAGGATGTCTGTTGACGCATGGTGCGTGCTACAACAGTCGAGACAGAAGCTATAATCGCACGCCTCTGCAATATACTTGCAGTCCCTCTGTCACCCGATTGCTGCATTTAGCTGAGGAAGTGTTTGAGATGGCGATGCGGGGTGGCACTGTGCTTCCTCAAGCAGATGAGAGGTATTTGGAAGTAGTGATGAACTCTAGAAATACAGAAAACAGGACTCCCCTGCAAGTTGCTTTGATGCATGGCCACAAAGCCACTGCCAGACTTCTTGCTGGACTTTTAAAAGCACACGATTATCGACCAAGTGATGGTAGACACTACATTGATATACTCGATTAATATACCGTAGGACTTAGCAAACAAACTACGTCTAATAGCGTATACCGAATGTATTATTTCACAATTACTTTACAAGTATTATTTTACAATTTCACAGCACATTGAATTTTCGCTTCCATTGCATTCAAAGTCTAAAAGATCTACCAACCAATTAATAATTTGCATGACAGAACCTTTCCGCAACATAAAATCTCTGTACTACCTTTACACCGCATATCCACCCCCACCTCGAATCACACCGATCTGGACTCCTTTCTACCAAGCCCATATTGAAAGAATCGAAAAACTTTAAGGAAATAAAAATTAAGCACATAAATTATATAATTGAAGAAGAAGATAACACTAATAATCTAAACGAAAATTTGAAAGAGAACAAGAAGCAGAAAATTAGAAAAAGATAATGGTCGCAACTGGGCTATTAGACTTCTATAATAAAGGTCTAGACATGTTCCATATAAATATATTTATCCGAGACGCTATTTAAACCAGTTCTTAGAACGATTATTTTCAATCAAAAAGGTAGTTGCCCATGATATGGAAAAATTAGTCGAAGATGATATTGTTCATTCTAAAATTTTAAAATAAGAGATTGACAATTATGACGGTTTGACGGAAGGTGGCAATGGCTGAATGTTCTAGGTTCGAGTCCCAGTTGAAACCATTATCTTGTTCTATTTTTCTGTCTTGTTCTCTTTCATATTTTCGTTAAGATTATTTGTGTTATCTTCTTCTTCATGATATATTTCATTGATTTGAATAACCTTCAAAAGTTATAAAAACAGAGTAATTATTTTTAAAAATTACATTTTTTTTTTTTTTTTTTTTTTTTTTTATTAGTAATAGAAGGTACATAAATTACAAATAAATTTTATACAGTATTTAATTACATAGTAGATATATTTGATGTACCCCCATAATTAAGCAAGGCTTGTGTTATTGTGAAATGATCTGGATTACATTTGTTTAATTCAGACCAGGTGTTTGCTTTTAGTAGTAGGACTGTGTCGTCAGCGTAGGAGACAATGTCTCCATATTTAGAAATATTGAATATATCATTGACATATATACATGAATTATAATCCAAACTTACACTTTACAAATGACACCGAATCCATTAAATTCCACAACTTCAATTCCCTTCAACCACGACATTTAATTTTTGATCACATTATATTTTATTACATTTGTGAAATGATCTGGACTCTCCCGAACTTACCAATTTTATAAAAATCCACAAAGAGTCAAAATTGACCCAATTTAACAGATTTGTCAAAATATTATAAAATACTTGGGACACATTATTACTGAAGACCTCTCGGATGACGGTGATATTGAACGACAGCGGAGAATATACTGTATACTGTATAATAATCAGTATACTGTCTAATATGATTGCCCGAAGATTCTTCAAATGCAGTAACAATGTAAAAAAAACATTGTTCAATGCATTTTGCACTAACCTATATACATGTGAAACATGGTGTCACTACCGTACCAGCTCAATAGAACGACTGCGGATCCAATATAATGATGCTTGCAGAATTATATTTGGATACAGAAGATACAGCAGCGCATCTTCAATGTTTACGGAGCTAGAACTACACGGATTCGCCGGTCTGATGAGACACCGGGTCACTGGAGCCAGGATGCGGCTAATGGCTTCCGATAACAAAGTGGTGATCGCAGCCTTCCAGCACCAAGCGCCACTCCTGAGCGAGCGCTGGACCCTAGCTCACTCCAGACCACGTCCTACATTATAATTGATTATTTATTTTATTTCTATTATCGCTTATGTCTTTTATATTTGTTTGTTCTATTTACTTTTTTTTTTTTTTACTTTATCTGTTGTGTAAATATGTACAAATTTATGGGACGTGTGGGATTGCACTATCCTCCCCACATCCTGGAATAAACATTATTATTATTATTATTATTATTATTATCCGACATTCTTCAGAACCTTTAGAAAAATGATACCGAAGGCGAAGACGATCACAAATTAACACATCACGATTATATGTATGTAGAATATATCGGGAGTTTCTCCTATCCTTTTCTTTTCTTTAATATTCCTCTCTTCCTCTCCCCTTTACCTACTTATTAGGTAATATCTAATCAACTTTAACACTTTTTGTCTTAACCTTATTTAACCTCATTTGTATATACACGGTGTCCGGAAATTCATAGTACGATTATTTCGATTATGGGTCGATTATTTGGTATAACTTTCTCGAATCTGAGTTTTCGTTTTCGAGTAAATTTGAAGTTGAAAATTGTTAAGTAAAATTGGAAAAAAATTTCACTAACGAATTAATATCAGCTGTTTATACTCGTATGTCTTTTTAAATGGGTCAAAGCGTATAGGTACTTGACTACAGAATTATTTTAACCGTTTTTTTAGCGAAAAAAATGTTAAAAGTTTAAAAATAAAAAAATTATTTATCAATTAGTTATTAATTTATTTCAAGTACTTAGTTATTTTATTTCAGGGAAAATCAATAGTTTACAATATGGTTGTGTAATTTACTTATTCGAGAAACCAATTAGAGATTTCCTCATTATGCTAATACATTACTTGTCTGATTATATTTATGTAATTGTTAGTATTTATAATTGTTTTTGTGTTAAGAGCCATTAACCAGCGGCCGAGAATTTCAATTTCTTGCTTGTTGATGATCTTGCGATCGTACCTTTGCAATTGTACAGGACGGTTTCGATGAGAAAGATTAATTATTCTTCGTACCAGCATTTTAACATAATAACTCAATATCTATTTTATTTCATCCACAATTTGCTTTAATTTATACCTCCATTCAAAATTGCTGAAAAATGCGTGATGATAAAACTATCAAAATTAAGTACTTTTTTTAATAATTTTTGATCATATAAATATTTGTAATTATTCAATAATGTCTAAGCAAAATAAGAATGCATTTTTTTAAATATAATAGTTTGTAAGACTTTATTTATATAGAAGATTTTATTTAAACTAAAATTAAAATTCTGAAACAAAGCTTTCCCAGATAATTTATTTTACGGTATGATAACGTGATTTGAAATGTGCGTTGAATTATACAAAATTTTGTTTGAAAATTTAACAAAGCTGCTAATAACTTACGGTAAAACCTTATTATACTAAAAATAAACATATTGTCTCAAAATTTAAAACATATGTTTACTAGATAAATGAACAGTCTTTCGAAATTAATTTATATTTTTTTATGGAAAAGAGTCAATATGTCTAAAATTTAATTTAAAAATGAAATATATCCGATTTTGTCTGGTTATTACCTCTAAACCTATTAATAGGTTGTTAGTCATATTCTCATATGAGTGAGAACATCTGTAGAAACCCAGTATAAATAAATCAATATCGTAACATTTTATATATTTATTTATTTATTTACGGACTTACGTCCAATTTAAAACAAAGTATCACGAAGTATAGAAATGAACAATGTAAGGATTCGGATGGTACATGAAAGCAAAGACAAACAGTGAAAATAGAAGAAAAAATAAGTGTCAAGTCACGTCAAGACCTTGCAAAAATTAGGGTGAATATGACATATCTTCATTTGTTTAAAGAGCGACAGAAATCATTTAAGCTAATACCAAAAAAATCAAGGTCTTGACGTGAGTTGACCAGTCTACACATATATAGTTTGGTTTAGTTGGGATATGAATGCATTTTTTAAATATTCTGATCTGGGAGGTATATTTCATCTTAGAAATAACCAGTAAGAATGTTGTTTTTAGATTTTCACGGCGAAAAGTATTTTTTGTTATTTGTTTTGGGGGTATTATGCCGTGTTGCGCTACTTCCTCCTTTAGCCAACGTTTCGGACAGCGTTATGGTGTCCATCATCAGGGCAGACGTGAGTAACGCTGTAACACTGTAACACTGTAACGCTGTCCGAAACGTTGGCTAAAGGAGGAGGTAGCGCAACACGGCATAATGGATTTATCAAAGGAAGATCAACCCTGTCCAATTTAATATTATACACGAATGACATTGTTAATGCCTTGACTTCATCACATCAAACTGATTCCATATATACTGATTTCAGTAAGGCATTTGATAAGGTTAACCACAGACTCTTATTACGAAAACTGAAGTTGTTGGGAATGAGAGGGAGTATTTTGGAATGGTTTAAGAGTTATCTATTGGGAAGGTACTTAGCGGTCGATTCGTTTACTTCTTATACACTTGCTGCCTCGAGTGGGGTACCACAGGGATCTCATTTGGGCCCGATATTATTTTGCATTTTTAGTAATGTCAAAGTCCTATTATTTGCTGATGATCTGAAGATTTACAGAACAATTAGAAACGATGACGATCGCGCCATTCTGCAGTTAAACCTGAACAAACTATGCGCGTGGTGTTCTGTCAATGATTTACAACTAAATATTTGTAAATGCCAGATTATTAGTTTTTACAGAGGTAAAAATCCTTTTAACTTTTCTTATGATATGAATGGTGTTAATCTTCTTCGTGTATCGCAGATTCGTGATCTTGGTGTTATATTCCACGAGAGTCTACAGTTCAATGTACACATCGATGAAATAACAAGCGATGCAATGAGAATACTAGGTTTTATCTTGAGAATGGGGGCAAATTTTAAAAGTATGTTAACATTAAAACATCTGTATTGCTCACTAGTACGAAGCAGATTAGAATACAATTCCTCTGTATGGTCACCATACTACAATGTTCATTCTCAATCATTGGAAAAGGTACAAAACATATTTCTTCGGTACATCAATTTTAAAATGAAAATTTCAATCGAATTTATAAATTATAATTACTTACGCGCTGAAACCAGACTTCTTAAATTATAAGATAGAAGAGTGTTAATTGATTTATTATTTTTATACAAAATTATAAAATCTTTAATTGACAGCCCTAATTTGTTGGAACTAATTTGCATTAGCATACCCGCTAGACAAACTCGTAGTAAAGATATTTTTAAATGCAACAATAAACTCAACACTAATTACTCTATGTACTCACCAATTCCAAGAATCCATAACCTTGCGAATAAATACTGCGAATCTATAGATATATTTAGTGTTGACAGTTTTGAATGTTTCAAAAATCAACTAATCTCGATTCTATCTGCTAATAATTAACTTTTATTATTTTTTTGGTTTTTCTCATAAAATATTTTCTCATCTAAACCTCACCTGTAAAATGTGTACTTACTTTATAATATTTTTGCAGTTCTATTTACACTTTGTTCTATGTCAGGTCTTATTATTATTGTTAATAATATGTATAAATATTTAAAGCTGAATTGTTTTAGTTTTTTATAAGTACAACTTGTACTATTTCATTTCAATTATTTTTTATGTTGTAATATTCTTTACCTAACGAGTCGATTGCATTCATATTTATTATGTTTTATTGTTTATGTAATACATGTTATTAATATTGTTAATTATATATTTGCTTCTTTTCTTGTAAAAGCCCACTAGGGCGTTAATAAAATATAAATAAATAATACCCCAAAAACAAATAACAAAAAAGTAAGAATGTTGTTTATTCCACTACTTTAATCTATCTAGACACAATTAGACGTACATAGTTTCTGCTATTTTTTTTTTCATTGAATGTCTATTTTTTTAGGATTCTTAGTCTCTATTCACATTTTTTACCTATGCATTTTATTTAAAGCTTTTGTTGTGACATTTTTTCACTATATCATATTTTCTTTACTGTCTTTACTATAACAGTAATACAAAGCATCTAATAAATAAACATTTACTCAATGTATACTAAAATATAGGTGCTCAAAAACAAAATCAACGTAAAAAAAAATGTTGATGCAGATTTTTTGCGTTTTTTGGCATTTTTTGCATTCAATGCAATTTGATTCGCTTTTTTCTGCATTGGCTTCTAGATACCTTCAAATCCATTATATTCAACAATTCATGTAATGTTGTTTAATTTTTAATAATGCAACATTGCTTCCGAAAATTGTCTACTCAATGAATCAATTTTGAAAAATACAATAATTATTAAATCGATTGCGGGAATTGTATTTTATGATTTTTTTTCTGAACCAATTCATTCGGTTATCCATAAAATGTCGACGCAAGCCGTAGATGGCTTCGTACGAAGTGAATTCTTTTGTATATCTTATTATGAAACCAAATATTTTCTTTATTTTTATGTAGATACACCAGTTTCCTGCTTGTACTTTAAGTTACCAGACACTGTGTATAAATCTCTGTATTAGAAATAAATAAATTACTTTGCATCATAATTTTCTGTTCGTTATTTATAGAGATGCCACGAATAGTGATTTTGCCGAATACCGAATATTCGGCCAGGCTCTCGGCCGAATGTCTAATATTCGGCGACACATTAATACATTTTGCGGGAGATAGGTTCCGATCTGAATCATTGAAGTGCATGCGGTAGATACGCGGTGTGTATATTTGTTTCATTTGCGAGTGGATCGTGTCACAACACGCATTATTTGTTGATGGTTACATCAAATTGTGTTACTTGTAGTGTGTATATCAAAAATATCGCTGTTTGTTCGCGAAAAGCTTTACAAAATGGCAACATTTAATGAAAAAATCACCTATTTGGGAATATTATGAAATTTGTAGTGAAGACAATAAACTGGCAGGTTGTTTTTCTTTCATTATTTGGTATTCGGTATTCGGCCGAATGGTTCGCGATATTCGGCCGAATAGTAAAAAAGTAGCCGAATAGGCCGAATACCGAATAGTAGCCGAACATTCTTGGCATCTCTACTTATTTACCTTGCTCTCCTGTACTGAATACTAATGTAAGCTGTATTCTACTGTCAGTTGTGTACTACGGTAAGCTGAATACTATTGTCAGATGTGTACTACTGCAAGCTCAATACTAATGTAAACTGGATACTACTGTAAACTGAATACTATTGTAAATTGTAAGTTGAATATTACCGCAAGCTGAATACTAACTACTGTTGGCTGAATTCTACTTTAATTGCTACTGTTATGACCGGTCAGTGGTTGAGTTGGCATCGCATTTGGGTCCCACCCAGGTGTTCCGTGTTTGATTCCTCGGCTGGTTAAGCCCCCCATCACGGCTCAAGCAACATTTTCTGCAAAATGTAGGAGAAACCAAAGTAGTAGGAGATTTTCAAATATTGTCGGGTTATTCGTAACCCGGGAATTTTGGTCTTTCTTTTTAAAAAATTTAAAAATTATAAGGTGAATTTTACCGCATTCGTAATTCTACTGAAAGCTGAATGCTTTTGTTAGCTGAATACTACTGTAAACTGAATACTAATGTGAGATGATTACTAAAGTAGGCTGAATTCTACTATAAGCTTAATACTACTGTAAGGTAAATACCACATAACTGTAAGCTAAATATTATTGTAAGATGAATATTACTGTAAGCTTAATTCTACTGAAAGCTGAATATTGTAAGGCCTTCGTAGTCGAGAGGTAAGACTATCCGGAGGTCTGGAGTTCAAATTTCGGAGTTTAATTAATATTGTAAAAATTAATATTCTGTTATTTCACAATTTATTAATTAAAAATAATATACAGTTTACTAGCACTTTCCTGGGTGGAAGATACTCTCAGTACCGCCCTGGTGTGAGACCGCCATTCAGAATTGAAACGTTGCTTGAAATGGCTTTAGCCGTGTTTGTTGACCGTGTTTGAATAGCCAAGTATTTCCACACCTTTCTCTTCATTATCTCCTTCTCCTCCCCAATACTTTTAGCCTCACAACTTGCCCCAATGAGGGATGCCATAGTCTCACTGGCTTTCCCTCACTGTGTTCACATAAAAAAGAAGAAGAATAGCCAAGTGTAAAGGCGGAAACACACTTGTGTAGTGTGGTGTGTAGTGACTACAAATTAACCAATCATCGTCGTCGCTTGTCGACACGCCACAATCTACAAATATGTCTCTAACCATAATAAATGTATGAAAACGATGTGCTTCTGGCGCGCCACGATACACCACACCACACAAGTGTGCAATGATCTTAAATAACTATGAGAACTGACAGCCGCCGTGGTCGAGGGGTTGCGGCACGTTCCAGAGTGGAAGATACTCTCAGTATCACCCTGGTGTGAGACCATCGTTCAAAATTGAAACTTTCCTAGAAATGGCTTTTGCCATGTTTAGTAACACTATTTGAATAGCCAGGTACTTCCCCACCTTCCTCTTCCCAATATCCTTCCCCTCTCCTTTACCTTTAGCCTCACAACATATCCCAATTAGAGTCAGAGTCTTACTGGCTCCTGATGGAAGGGAGCAGTTGGGACTCTTGTGCGGTATTAACATAGAAAATAAATTAATGTATACTTGAGCTAAGCCATGTCCAGATTCAGAATAACGGAAGGGTATGTAGACGATGCATGCATGCGAATAAAACGAGGAGTGTGTGCAAAGATCGAGTTGTTCAGCAGTCAACCCTCTCTACCCACCCCTGGAAGGAAACGGCGTGATGGTTAGTCTTTTTTTCACTGTGTTCACATAAAAAAAATGGAAAAGAGCAAAGCGTAAATAACTATGATTACTACCTCTACCATGCTACTTCCTCTCCTTTTTTTCTTGAGGGTGCTATGCCCTCTGCCAAAACGCCTTGCTCAAGTTGCCAAGTACGGCCATTAATGAATTTTATGACTTTAATTATTATTGCCTTTGCGTTTAATAAATTCCCCAACAAGTTCATTGTATTACGAAGCGAGGAATTTAATAGTCCTGATCGTAAATAATACAAGGAATTACCTGAAAAATTTCCGCCCCATTATATTACACCGTAAGTTAGAGTAGACATTAGAAGCATTTTATTTAACAAACCAAATGGCTAACGACTAACGACCTAAGAGAAAAGAAAGTTTTGCCGGTTAATGTAATATTAACACCAAGGAATGAAGAGAGGAGAAACAAAGTAAGAGACAAGGAATAAGAAACGTAAGAAGAAAGGTAATTATAATAAATTGTAGTCAGGGAAATGGTGCAGAGAACGGAAGGAAGATTTCAATATCTTGTACGCTGCCGTCATAAGAAAAATTCAATTATTAAATTGCAAAAGTTAATCACATTCTGATATTTTTTATTTAAATATTAACTACACACAGTTCAATTTTGAGGCGTGTATGGGTAGTACCGCCGCCCCGGAAACCATTAATTGGATAATCAACACCTCTGCCATAGGTCACCCCTAGTGGTTCGCTACGTTTGGTGACTTAGCAGGGGTGCCCGGGTTCACGGAGTGAGATTTGTCCGGGTCTTAGCGACGGATGCGTCAATTTTCCATCTTTGGGGATTCTGTGGAAAGGATAAAAAGTTCTGGGAAGGAAAATGCTAAGTAGCATGCTATGTGGAGGGTCTTTTAAAGGAAAGGAAAAAGAGAAAGTTCTGGGAAGGATAAGGTATGAGGGGTGGGTAAGAGAACCTATGGATCAGTGTTCCAAGAGTGACGGACGTACAAATCCATTCCGCAAGGCGATGGGTCCGGCTAGAGAGGTCAAAAGATTTCCCTCTACTCTGATCTCGCCCACCACGCAGTAAGTAGGGGTGAGGTTTGTACAGGTCTTGGCGGCGTATGCGTTTACTCACCTTACCCGACATACGTGTGGCGGGCTGCATCGGCAGAGACTGGTTGAGCAGACCTTTTTAACTCTCCAGACGGAGTCTCTCGTTCCATCGCCATGGGAGGAATGGATTCATCCGTCATAGCTTGACACACTGACCCTCAGATTCCTACCCACCATCATACAGTTTTCCTTCCCAAAACTACCTCTCCATCGTTTCTCTAAAAACACCCTCCGTACAGCATCCCCAAAGATGACATAGGCCCTGCAGATTGGATTCAATCAATGCCTCCTGGTGGAGCTAACGCAAAAAATAAGACTAACCGCACAAAAAGTGCATTACGCCTATTTAATTTGGGCGGCGGGTGAGGCACCGCCACCCCGGTAACCTTTTATTATTAACCAACACCTCTGCCATAGGTCACCCCAAGTGGTTCACTACGTTTGGTGACTTGGCAGGGGTGCCCGGGTTCATGAGAAGAGGTGTGTCCGGGTCTTGGCGGCGGATGCGTCTGCCCACCAGCGGCAGGCCGGATCGGGAGAGAATGGTTGAGGAAGTCCATTTGACTTCTCCAGCTGTACCCTCTCGGAACATCGCTTTGCACCGCAGTGGGAGGGATGGATTAATGCTTCCTTCACTCCTGGACATACTGATTCCAGATTCCTACCCACTTTCATACAGTTTTCTTTCCTAAAACTACCTCTCCTTCGTTTCTCTAAAAATACCCTCCGCACAGCATCCCCAAAGATGACATAAACCCTGAGGATTATTTTCCTTCGAGCCTCCTGGTGGAGTGTAAAAAATAAAACTTACCTCACAAAAATTTTATTACGCAAATTTACACAAATTTAAAAAATATATATATCACCAGAGGTCAAAATTTCATTTACATTTTTACTCAAAATAATGTACGAATCACTGGTTAAAGTAAGTGAAGTACGTCCCTTAACACCCTGTATATCATTTGGTCCAACTTTTACTGTCTTCGCATTAGAGGAGAGAAATGGGAACAGAATTAGAGCGAACATTTTTTCAGAGCACCCTGCTGTTTTCTTGTGAAATACGTTATCATTTTCCAAACATATTACGTTAATATCATGTAATAACGTTACATTGCATGCAATATATTTAAACGTTAAATTTTATAGCACATTGTTCGCCAACCCTTTGTTCTTTAGAGGAAGCCACGTGGCTGAAATATATTTGTTCTTAGTGTGCCTTGTACCGCCACTAATAAAATAAATAAATTAATTAAATTAAAAAAAGCTTTTTATTTCTTGCAAATAGGTAAGTTACCAAGTTATAAAATGTAGGAAAAAGTAAAATGTTAAATTAATGTTATTTACAATCTTGTTGAAAAATGTTATATAGGTATCTTAAATTATTCATATGCAAGAACCCCTCTCTCAGGCGAAGGTGGAGGCCTCCTCTAAAGAATTCCATTTATCTCTCTCTTGAGCTATTTGCCACTAATATTACTAGTATCGCCACTAATACAGGTACTTAATAGAATAAAAATCGCTTGTAAAACTCTAGAGGTCATGATATTAACTGCAAAGGTATTTTTTTAAATTTATTTTGTTATTATTATTGATTTTATAAGAGAAAAAAAATCAATGGAAAATACCACAGATTTTTTTTACACTAGCTCCACACAGGAGGTCCGAGGAAAATAATCTCCCTCAGGGCCTATGTCATGTCAGAGGATGACGTGTGGAGGGTTTTTTTTTAAGAAAGGAAAAAGAGGGGAAGGAAATAGGTTTGAGGGGTGGGTTGGAATCTGGGGGTCAGTGTGTCCAGGAGTGAAGGACGTATGAATCCATCCCTTCAACTGCAAGTGTGGTGCAAGGCAATGGGTCGAGGGATTCTGGCTGGAGAGCTCAAAAGACCTCCTCAACCAGTCTCTCTCGATCCGGCCCGCTATATGAGCAGACACATTGGCCGCCAAGACCTTGACAAACCTCCCCTATGAACCCGGGCACCCCTGTTAAGTCACCAAACGTAGCGAACCGCTTGGGATGACCTATTAGAGAAATGTTGGTTATCCAATAAATGGTTCCCGGGGCGGAGAAATGAGAAGTACCTACCCCATAAAATTGTATTTTTTAAGGTTGTTTCTTAAATGCGTTCATACATTTCTAATGAACAATTTGATTATTTATTAAGTAATTAAATTTTTATTTAGTAATAGTAATATTTGTTTTGGATTGAAAAAAATCTGTCTTTTAATTTTTGACATATCGCATAAGAGCATTTTGGTACTATTTCCTACGGTAAACGTTTCAACGTATCAAAGTGATTTGATAAGCTTTGACCTGCAAAAACTTTCATATGTACATACATACATACATATGCAAGTTATTCAATTATACTTCAATTATTGTTTTTCAATATATTTAATTTAACACGTGTTAACTGTCTGAATAAGCCCAAATAACAGTAAACAATCAATTTTTAACAACTCACACACGTACATCTATCTACCCACTACGCACATACACCCGGTAATTACTTAAAATACATGCAAATAATAATAATTAGGTACTTAATATACATACCAAAGACACTACAAAGAAACACAACTTAGGTACCCACCATGAAATATACTCCACGTATTTCTCTGGACGATTGTTCCTCTGGACAGTAGTGTTATTTCATAAACTATCATTTTTTGTATTAATTAAGTACCGCCAACAAATGCGCATTTTAAAGTTGATAACACTGTTTTAATCTCCATTCTCTCCTGTCAAAGCTAAAGTGAGAGACGATGATTATATTTTTTTCATCGAAAAAGTTTTTTTTTGGTTTTTATTGAGTGACTTTATGTTGTGAAGACTTAAAAGTCTGTATGATTTAAACTCTACTTTGGAATGCATGTTTATTCAAGAAACTGCGAGGGTATTTATCTTTCTAATAACATAACTTCAAAATGAGAATCTTTTGAAATTGTAAAAAATGACCACCCCGTGTTCCTCGGGACATTTATTTGCTTGTTCCTCTGGACACGTCCAGAGGAACAATCTACAATATTCTTATGTACAGCTTATATAGAATATATTAATATTGAGGATTTTTAACTATTAATTAATATTTTATTGCCAGGCAGTAAATTGGGAAGAACGAGGGAACACCTCCTTAACCACCATTTGTTGGAAAATGCCGCATAAATAAAAGTATCTTTTTTAAAATAAAATATTGTTTTGTTATGGTTAGCGGAATTTTGTATGCAAAAATCAGGAAAAATACTTGCACGTGACCAATAAGCCATTCATTTTACCCCAGTTGTCCTTTTTGTGAATTTTTTGTCACCTATATAAAGAAAAATAGATTATTCTAAAGTAGGTTTTACCAACCTATGATGACATTACATAATCTAGAAAAAATTATGGCAAGAAAAATATTCTAGACTACAGCAACTGTTCTATTATTTAAATAAACTATGTATTCCTGTTATTGTTTTATTGTGTTTATGACTTAGAAAACATTTATTGTTCACTGTCCAGAGGATCATTACACAGTGACCAGAGGAACATACAGGGTATTGTTCCTCTGGATAAAAAAACAAGTTTTATTTCAATTGCGTTTATTTCGCAATACACAAAAAAGTAGCAAATAATAAATCAGATTACAACAGATCATTTATATGACCTTCAAAATAAGTCATTTTATAAAATAAATTGCTAATAGTTTAGAAGAAAAAAATAAAGATTACTAAGTAGTTTTCGAGTTTGTCGCGAACAGACAGACAGACGGCGCGGGGGACTTTAATTTATAATATGTAGAGATTATTTTCACTTAAATTCACCTTTATACCGAATATAGGTACATGATGTTCATTTCTTTGAGTTTAATTTTTATTTTATTTAAACATTGAATCTCTGCACCATAAGCATGTGTCGCATATTCATCTAAAGGCATATCAGGGCTATAAAAACTAAAAAATAAAAATGATTCTCACATATTTTCATACAGAAGAAATGGAGGGTGGGAGAGAGAATGGGATAAAGGAAAATGAAAAAGGAAATACCTGACTTATATTGACTTACAGAACACAGGAAAATAAATAAATAAGTGAACACAGGTATTAAAAAATACAAAAGTCTATTTAAATCATTCAACAATTTTTGTTACCAAATTCTTTCAAATGAGATACAAACAATTTATTGTATTTTGTGTTTTATAAAATAATAACATAAATCAAAAACTATACATTAAATATTTCTTAACTAAGTGGATTCAGTTATTAATTTGTAGCAATTGCATCTATTTTTATATAAGAAAAGTTGTAACGATTTTCAAGCACTTGAGATGTTTAAATTATTATTATTATTATTCCGAATTCGCCAATAAACTTTTGGAAGCAAATCAATATCTTAATATATTAAGCAAAGTCGGGTTAGTTACACCATTTATAACTCGAGAACGGTTGAATCGATTTTTAAGATCTTTGATTTGTTGGATTTGTCTCTGTTGGACTAGAATAACTATTAAAACATTGGAAAAATTCACGAAAAAAAATTATGAAGAAAGTTCATTTTTTGATACATTTAGTAAGGAACGAATTCTCATATTTTATAGGTACTTATCAGCAATATTCTGATAAGTACCTATAGATAATATTAAATAGTGAGTGAATTCCAAAAATTCAAAAACGTCAAATTTCAATGCGCTGATTTTTTTGCTTTTGTTCTTAAACATATAATGCTGCCCTTCTTTCTTACACGCTAAATGTCAACGATCAAAAAGAGACAAACGGTGAACGTTAGTCCGAAACCCTCCAAAGGAAAAATACAATAATTATATAATATCTCTCAAACGTATGAAGAAAATGGAACATTATTCTCTTAAGTAAGAAAATCACAAAAAATATAAATCCGTACACAACGCCATCTCTGACACTGTCAAAAACAAAAACGAACAGTTTCGCAACGATAATTATTGCTTCATTGTGTAATTTTCAACAATAAAAAACGGAATTTAATTCAGCTATAAAATTAATAATAATAATTGGATGACTTCTATAGCGCCATTTTCGTGAGAAAATCACCTCAAAGGCGCTTTAAAAATTCATTTATACATTTAATCCATACCTATATACTACAAGTGGCTTATAACTAAGATTGATAACTAATGACTTACAACTAAGACTTATATCACTAGTGACTTAGAACTATACCTGTTTTTATAATCAAGTTTGCACTTGTAAGTCATAATACGAACATAGCAGTATTGTTAATGCTCTAATCGTGTCACGACTTGCAACAGTCTAACAAATTGTTATTTACCACTAACATACTTATTTACATTTATAACCACATATTATAATGTTTATTGCCATAATACGAAGTCGTAATACGAATATAGCAATATTGTTGCTGCTCTATTCGTATTATGACTTGCAACTGTCTTAAAATTAGTTATTTACGACTAACAAACTTATTTACATTTATAAACACCTATTGTTATGATTAGCTAATAAGCTATTGTTACTAATAAGTTAACACAACAGTTATAGATTCTGAGGCAGTAGGTACGAAGTTCTCGGGATCAGCTAGTTTTGATATAAATAAGCGTTTTGACTTTTTATGTTTTACATTTTAGACATTTTACAAATACCAGGGATTCACATTATTTGTTAGATAAATCTGAAATTTTTGAAACAAGGAAAAGCGGTAACAGCGAATTTTACATTATTAATGACCAAATCCTTTTTACTTATAGAATCCTTTAAAATTAATTATTTTTCACAATAATACCTTATCGATACCCCCACCCTGTAACAATCACCCCTTGCTTATTTTTACAGTTTCATTTATATCTATACTAGTAAATCATTTTAATTTTAGTATACTTTATTTTCTGCATTCAAAATCATTCATCGTCTCATACACACTCTGATATCGTCTCAAAAACAAACAAAATATTCTTGTGCGATTTGTCTCAAACTATATTATGTTCTCATGAGGTTTGTTTCAAGTATGACAGTGACATCCTGATACCCTGACACAAATGAAACCTGTCAATTTGACTGTTCTAGAACGGGAGACCTTACTATTTGGGCAGTCAAAGCTTCTTTATACTGTTAATGTATTCTTTATAACAAAATAAATAAATTAATTAATAAATAAATAAAACTATATGTTTTCTCGCGGTTTGTTTCAAGGATGATAGTGACATCCTGATACCCTGACACTAACTATATGTTTTCATGCGATTTGTTTCAAGGATGATAGTGACATCCTGATACCCTGACACAAACTATATGTTCTCATGTGGTTTGCTTCACGGATGATAGTGACATCCTGACACCCTGACACAAACTATATGTTCTCATGTGACTTGCTTCAAGGATGATAGTGACAACCTGATATCCTGACACAAACGATATGTTCTCATGTGGTTTGTTTCAAGGTTGATAGTTTCAACCTGATACCCTGACACAAACTATATGTTCTCATGTGGTTTGCTTCAAGAATGATAGTGACATCCTGATACCCTGACACAAACTATATGTTCTCATGTCGTTTGCTTCAAGGATGATAGTGACATCCTGATACCCTGACACAAACTATATGTTCTCATGTGGTTTGCTTCAAGGATGATAGTGACATCCTGATACCCTGACACAAACTATATGTTGTCATGTGGTTTGCTTCAAGGATGATAGTGACAACCTGATATCCTGACACAAACTATATGTTCTCATGTGGTTTGTTTCAAGGATGATAGTGATATCCTGACACAAACTATATGTTCTCATGTGGTTTGCTTCAAGGATGATAGTGACAACCTGATATCCTGACACAAACTATATGTTATCATGTGGTTTACTTCAAGGATGATAGTTTCAACCTGATATCCTGACACAAACTAAATATTCTCAAGTGGTTTGTCTCAAGGATGATAGTGACACAAACTAAATATTTTCATGCGGTTTGTCTCAAGGATAATAGTGACAACCTGATATATTGACACAAACTATACATTTTCAAGCGGTTTGTTTCAAGGGTGATAGTGTCAACCTGATTTCCTGACACAAACTATACTATAGTGACAACCTGATTCTCTGTACAAACTATACGATAAGTACAACCTGATACCCTGACACAAACAAAATCTTAGATAACCACTCTGTAAATTGCCATCTCAACACAGGCGTTTCACACCTAGTGAGGTGAACAATACGTCATTATTATAACCAAATGTAATATAAAAATAATGAAATAAATAAAAATTTTAAAAAAACTATATGATAGTGACAACCTGATACCCTGACACAAACAGAATGTTTTCATGCGGTTTGTTTCAAGGATGATAATGACAACCTGATACCTTGACACAAACTAAATATTCTGAAACGGTTTGTCTCAAGGATGATAGTGACAACCACCTGATACCCCGACACAAACTAAATATTCTCATTTGGTTCGTCTTAAGGACGATAGTGACAACCATATATATTGACGGAAAATAAACAATTCCATATGATTTATATTTCATTATGCGGTTTGTCTCTTGGTTGGTAGATCTTTAAAACTTTTAATCGCTGCGCTGCAGTAAGACACTATGCACTGTATATTAAAAGAATATTATTGAATAATAATTATGGAAAATTATTTGCCGAGTCCTGCGGTAGTCTAGTCGAGTGCATCAATTGAGTGTCTACCATTACTTGATCGATAATCGTGTGATTTTAAAAGCCCAGCAAGAAGTCTAGCAGTAGTGTTGTGGCCATGCACCAAAGCCACTTGCAGGGGAGTCCTGTTTTCTGTATCTCTCGAGTTTATTAATACCGCCAAATACCTTTTGTCTCCCTGAGGAAGCACAGTGCCGCCCCGCATCGCCATCTCAAACACTTCCTCAGCTAAACGCAGCAATCGGGTGACAGAGGGACTGCAGGAACATTGCAGAGGCGTGCGATTGTAGCTTCTGTCTCGACTGTTGTAACACGCACCGTGCGTCAATAAACAACCCACGATGTCGGTTATTCCTTTATTAGCCGCAACGTGCAGAGCTGTGGAACCCTCCACTATAGTTTTAGCGTTGATAAACTTACGGAAAGCTTTAGGCTTTGTTGTCTTCACGTTTTGTAACAAGAGACGGACCGTTTGTCCGCAACCTCGGGACGTGGAGAGGTGAAGTGGGGTATTCCCCTTCTGTGATACAGCAGTAGCGTCTGCTCCACTATCTAATAGTAGCTTCATTACCTCCGCCGTGGTGGCAAAATGCAGCGCTGTTCTTCCTTCGTCATCAACAGTATTCACGTCCGATCCATTTTCTATTAAACTACAAATCTCGTCCCTATCCCCTCGACTGGCTGCTTTTAGCAATTCGAAATCACAAGGAGGAATATAGCCGACATCCTCGTCGCCTATTGTTTTCGTGAATTTATCCAAATCTTCTAGAACTTCATCCAGCTGTGAGAAATTTGGGTGCTTGTGGCCCAAATTGACACTCCTTGCTTGAAACTCTGCCTTGTGAACTTTTAAAGCATCGTGCATATTAATCTGACAAAAATATAGTCGCGTCATAAGACTCTGAGTACGAACAGTGTCTACGTGGTTAAGTCCCAGTACATTCTTCTGAATAGCTAATGTTTCTTGGCACGCTTGAAGTGCTTCTTCAATTTTTTTTTGTTTCATAAGAACAGATGCCATGTTGTACCTGGTTCTGAGAGTCTCAGAGTGATTCTGTCCTAAAATATTTTTTCTAGATTCATAAACGGTTTGAAACAGAGCTAGGGCTTCACAGTGCATGCCTCGAACATGCAAACCTAAGGCAATATTATTTTTTAGACGCAGAGTATTAGGGTGAAGGGTACCTAATATTTTTTTATGTATTTCGTACATTTGAATGTTCAAGTCCCATGCCTCTTCATACTTCCCTTGGGCACCGAGCACAACCCCTAAGTTGGTTTTAGATATCATTAGATCTTCATGCCCCTCGCCCAGTATTTCCTGTTGCCTCGGCACAACTTCCTGGAAAATATCCCACGCCTCTTTGTTCTTTCCTAGCCGGTGTAATAATAACCCCACGCTACTTCTGGTCTTCAGGGAGTCTGGGTGGTGTGGACCAAATTTTTCCACTCTTTTCTTATAGATGTCTTCCAACATGGACATAGATTCTAGATATTTACACTGTCCACTTAGTGCTTGCGCTATTTTGTATTCAATGTCTAGCGTTCCTGGATTATCCTCTCCCAGTATTTCAATTCTCTCAATAAGTAACCGTTTTAAAATATCCAGGGCTTCTGTGAATATTTCGCACATAAACATTATTTCCACCTTGAATAAACTGAAAGTAATATTTCCCAGTGCAACCTGCTTCAACTCGTCTGTGTTGGGGAAAGCATTTTTCATAGCAACAACCACAAGCGTGTTGCCATCTGTGTCGCGAGCCTTCATCACCGCTTTTCTGATCTCCACATTCCTTAATTTGGCTATGTCTTCAATAACTTTAACATCACCAAATTTTACTTTCCTGAAACAGCGTGCTATCGTTGTTAATAAATATTTGACATCTTTTTGTTCAGCAAAATCTAATGGAGTTTTCATATTATCAGCATTGAGGTTGTATGCAGCGCCGTTTTTCAACAAATTTTCAACTATTCCTGGATGAGAGTATTTGGATGCGTAATGAAGAGGACCATTGCCGCCCTTTCCGACAGCATTGGGATTGGCTTTATTCTTCAACAAAATGTCACATATTTCTTGAAAGCCCTTCCAGGAGGCGATATGTAAGAGTGTTGCATTGTCAGAACTCTTTGCATTTACATATTTGGCCAAGTGTTTAATCAATATGCCAACCATCAAAATATCATTTCTTTTGACAGCCTTAAATAGTTTTCCAATTGCTTCCAACATTTCTTTAATATCTCGAGTTTTAGACAAATCTGAAGGGGTTTTACCAAATTTATTCGTGGCATCATACATTGCACCACTGTGTAATAACAACTTGGCCATGTCCGTCTGTCCCAACATGGTAGAATAGTGTATAGGCAAGAAGCCAATAAAATCAGTGGAGTTAATATCAACCTGTTTGTCTATCAGGTATTGCGCCGTAGTTAGCTGCCCTCCTCCCGCGGCGCTATGCAACAGGGTCGAGCCACAGGGTCCCAGATCATCAATGCACATTCCAAGCTCCAGGAAGAAGGCCAAGATGGTGTGGTGGCCTTTTATGGCGGCTACGTGGACCGGTTTAAAACCAGAAATGTCTAAAGCATTTATGTCAGCTCCTCGGTCTACCAACAGTTTTATTATTTCAAGATTACCCGCTTTAGCCGCAATATGCAATAGCGTTAGGTTGTCAATGCTTCTCTCATTAATCCTGTCACCTACTTGCTGTAACAGTATTGAGGTATTTTGTATTTGGGCATGACCAACTGCCAGCTCTAACGGCGTTTTATTCCTTAAATCTCTGACATTAGAATTTGCTCCCCAATTTAATAATATTTCCAAAATATCTGGCTTGTTCATTTCGACTGCTTGGAATAACGGCAATAGTATAGAATCAGTGGGATTTACATTCGCTCCATTTTCTAGCAAAACATCTACCAACTCTGTATGTCCAAAGTAGATCGCAATCAATAAAGGCGAAGGTGTACAATCTCCTACTTTAATGCCTCTCTTTATCAGCTCCCTGGCTATTTGCCCATCACCACCTTTGGCTGCCGTATATAAAATGTTTGATCCGTCTTGATCTTTAATATTGATATCAATTTTTTTATTCTTCAATAATGTTTCGAATACAAGTCTATGACCTGCCGTAATTGCAGAAAATAAAGGTTGACCTCCGCCTACATTAACATCCGCTCCTTGGGAAATCAAGATATCTAATAGGTCTTTATTGTTTCTTTTAGCTGCTTGGCATAATATGGAAGAACCTGTATTATCCAAGTGGTTAATATTCGCTCCGTACTTCAACAAGATCTCGACAGCGGCACTGTGATTCATTTGAACAGCCATGTGTAATGCGGTTGCACCGTCTTCGCACTCGGCATCAACATCAGATTTTCCCTGGAGTAATGCTTCTAACATTGGACCGTCTCCAGCAAACGATGCAAAATGTAACGCTGTTTGGCCACTCTCCGCTTTCTCTTTAACATCGGCTCCATATTTAAGAAAAATTTTAATAGTTTTCTCATTGTCTGGTTGAGTAGCAGTTACGTATAATGGTGTCATACAATTACTGTCTCTACTGTTTAATTTAGCCCCTTTTTTAATCAAAGCCTTCGAAATAGCTTCATGCCCATTTCCACCGCTGAGATGTAGAGCTGTCAAACCATAATTGTTCACGGAATGTAAATTAGCTCCCGCAGATAGCAAAATGTTTACCACTTGTTCGTGACATTCTCGTGTAGCCAGGTGCAATGGCGTATCTTGTTGTTTAGTTTGAGTATGGATGTCAAACCCCCATTGAATTAAGGTCCGTACAGTGGAACTATGGCCAAGTTTGGCAGCAATGTGCAATGCGTTTAAACCGTTGACATCTCTGCTATCTACCAGAGCGCCTTTCTGCAGCAGGAGATCAACTATATCCGTGTGTCCACACTTAGCCGCAATAAGAAGTGGGGTGAGGTCTTCATCTCTTCTAGCATTAACATTGGCATTGTGATGCAACAGTAAACCTACAATGATTGCATTTCCATTAAAAAGGGCAACGTGGAAAGGGGTGTCATTATATGTCAAGTCTCCGTTATTAACAAAAGCACCCTTTTCCAAGAGAATCTTGACAATCTCTTCGTGATTGTTTTCCACTGCGAAATGTAACGGGGTTCGACCCAAGAACTCTTTGAGGTTCACATGAGCTCCTTTCTCTAGCAAAGTGTGGACTACTTCCAGATGACCATTTAATGCTGCTATATGCAATGGATAAGCACCTTGGTCAGTCCTAGCATTGACATCAGTTCCATTCAGTAGCAAATACTTTACCATTTCCAGATGACCGAACTCTGCGGCTAGGTTAAGGCAAGTAAAACCCCCTGAAAAAATGATTTCTTCCTGAACAGCCTCTTTATTCAAGAGGATTTTGACCACATCTAGGTTATTGTACTTCACGGCAGAATACAAAGGAGGATTTCCTCCAAAATCTTTGACAGTTGTTTTGGCTCCCAGTGAAAGTAATGTCACTACAGTTTTTTTGTTACCATTTTGGGAAGCCAGGTGTAATGGTGTATCTCCATTATAATCAACACGATTAATTGCATTTCCTATTTTACTCGCCAAGATTTTTACAGTCACATCCCTTCCATAGGTTGCGGCTACGTGTAATGCAGTTTGGCCATCAACATCTCTCACTTCGGTGCTAATCATTTTCTGTTTTGTCAAGAATTTGATTGTTTCAACATTGGGTCCCCGCGCAGCATAATGCAGCGTGGAAGACAAATCTTCCTTTCTGGACAATATATCAGCTCCTCTCACAATTCCTGATGTGAAATTTTCAAAGTTTCCATCGAGCAGAGACATGAACATTTCTTTCTGTTTGTCAAGAATAGATAAGCCTCGTTGATATTTCTGTTTCATTTGTTTCACATCGTGTTTTGAAATATTTCCTATTTTGCGGTTCAGTAAAAGGTTTTTGCTTTCAGTAAGTTTTACAGCATTTAGGAGTACAGCAGACCAAGCATCGGTTGAAAGAATATCTACCAAGGCGTTACTATGAGCCAAGTGGTTGCGCAAGCACTTGCCGCTCAAGAGAGGCAGTTTCCCATCTAAATACAGCACATTATTGAGCAAACACTTAGAGTTATCTAATAAGGACAAGATATCTAGCACCAGGGCTTCCACTGTAAATCTATTTGTAGTTTCATCTTTATAAGGTAATGAGATGTGCTTATGAATTCTGTTTGTTCCTATAATGGTCTCCAGTTCAGTTAATTGCCGAGTGAGCTGCTCATCAATTGTCTCGCTGCTGTTTTGAGCTGTTTTCCTTTTGTACATTTCTTCTACTTTGTCGTTTTTACTGAATCCACCCAATAATAGTTTTCTGCTATATTCATCAATAAAATTTACATTACCCCTGTCGATTGATTGAGTAAAAGAAATTCTAGCTAGCACTAATTTTATTTCAATAGCAATATCCGGTCTAATTCTCATGTAAACGCTCTTATAAAATTTTGATAATAGACTACTGAGCAAAAAACACCTTTGAAGATCCAAATCTTCTTTTTCAGCAGGCGCAAAACTTTGAAAGAATCTTTTAGCCGAATATTTAGCCGAAATTATCATGTAGCGGACATTTTTTTTACTCTGCCCTACAAGTTTCGAAGGTAAATAAACGATTAACTTTAAGAAAGAATAGTCAAAGTCTGTTATATGATGTTGAATTTTTGTTTTATCGAGGACATTTTTTATATCAGCAAAAATTTTCTTCTCATACGGAGATTGATTTTCTACATTTCTAAGAATATCTTCAATCTTTCGGTGGTATTTTGTAACCATATCTGTTTTTTGAACATTCACAATGCTAATATTTCGGAAGACATTTGCGATTTCGTTTATTTCATCCACACTCTCACTATTGATGAACGTGGCCAACATACGTTTAATTTTGCCAACTTTGTTGAAATACGTCATATGAATTATGACAGATGCAATCTTTTTAAGGTCGTTTTGAATATTTGAATACAAAATGGAGTCTTCTAACTCTAGATGTGGATGGGAAAGAGCGTTGCGTAAGTCTTGTAGGACTTTTTTGGTTTCTTTAGGTACAGAGAGGAGGAGAAGTTTAATCACGTCTGGGGAGAGCTTAGGGCTGTCCAATGTGTTCTTCAGATGCTCTCCCGTCACCTGGAGAGCTCTCTTGATAGTCAACTGGCCGAGTCTGGTAGCAGAGTCTGCCAGCAAGGCCGCTTCTAGGTAAGTCTTCATGATGTGGAGCGACGAAATATCTCTCACCTCCTTATAGTCAGCGTACAAGTCTGTATAACTGCTGTTGATGATAGAGGCAACATCTTCGCGTTTTTTTCTCACCGGGTTCTTAAGCTTCTGAACATCTGTCGACCCGATGTGTTCCTTTAAACTTTGCAGAGCAAAGGCAAACTTATTCAATTCCTTCAGTAATCTATCTTTCTTCAGTACGGATAAATAGAATATATTTAATTCTTGTCGCCGAACGTGGGCGGACACGAAACTCACCAAGCAAAACTCCATTTCTTCCCATGGCAAAATATTGTACGTTGATTTCAATTGTTGTTTCAATATGTAGATATTCTGAGATATAAATTTGGCTGTGTAAATAAAGTGACTATCTACTTCTGTATAAGTATTAATTTGTGCAACATTTTCAACAAGCATTTGTATGCGTTCTTGAATATTAGCGGAGGATATGACAGGAGGCTCTCCATCGCCTTTGGAGAAGAATCGTAGATTGAGCAACTTGTATTGGACACACAGATTCATTTCCTCTGACAAGAGGACATTATTCAAAAGTAACTCCTCGTAAGACTCAGAGAGGAGTCGCTCCGAGAGTTGAGGGCTTACTGTCCCAATGAGTGTGCGTAGGAGATCCACATTGCTAGTGCGGATGGCGCCATGCACTGCGTCGCGTATTTTATCTTCCTGCTCCACTGAACGCCAGCGGGGATCATCAACAATATCTGCTCTATCAGAGGGGGAGGAGGTGTCATCCTCAAACAAGAACTTCGATAAGTCAGCTCTGTTGTGGTTACGAGCCAAGGTGAGGAAGGATGATGAGGGAGTAACCTCTTCATATATCTGTCTCAGGTCTTCGAGGGTCCGGCAAGTCATGAGACCTATGACTCGATCCGTATTTACTTCCATTGTCAGTCACACTTCAATAACACTGCACTACACTGTCACTGCCGTCAACCCGCTGTTGCTGACTTGCACTACCAACCATCAACTACTACTCACTGTCGCACTGTAAACATACACAAGCAAATATTTTTATTGGATGGCGTAGGAAACCATTTTAACAGTTGCAGTATTTGTAAAATGTGAAATTATGTTGGAGCAATCCACACCAAATCCAAAGAGACAATATTAAGACAAAATTATTATTTAACTCAACTGAATCTGTTATTAAAGATGAGTTAGATTAGATAATTTAGTATCTTACAGTGCCCGATCAAATTATAAGGCCACTCAAACAAATAATTGTAACTGAAGAAAAAGATAATAATAAAAAATATGAAATCGTGCAAGACGCAGTAAAATAAAAAGACCCCTTTGAGCACTTATATTACTACCATGACGATTCACGCTTATGGTACCGTGACGACATAAAAAAGGTAATAACATACGTTCCTTAACACAATAAACCTCACACAGCTCTATCAAAAGACGAGATACACTATGTACGTAGGTCTGTTTCCTCCAAAGGAAAAAGTCATAATTTTCTTGCATCTCTCTCACACACCGCACCGTGACGTCTGCGTAGACTCCTACAATACTACTAGCCGTGACAATTTTGAAAGTGTGGAATATAGTTACAAGGATAATTGTGTGAGTGAATTCCAAAAACTCAAAAAAATCAAATGTTAATGCCCTAATGGTTTTGCTTTTGTTCTTAAACATATAATTCTGCAGCTCTTTTTACACTCTAATAACAATAGTGTAAAATGACACAAACGGTGAACGTAAGTCTGCACCCCCCCAAAGGAAACATACAATCATTATAACTGTGTATGTATTTAATAACTGCGTATGTAACTGTAACTGTGTATATATTTAATAACTGTGTATGTACTTAACTTATTTATTATTATATACTTTTTAATTTGCTTATTGTTATAAGTATTTACTTATTATTATCTACTTCTTTCGTATCATAATTTACTTACTGTAATATATGATTGTTTATTAGTACTTACTCATAATTATTATGTATTTAATTATGTTTATTTACTCATTATTAATAAATTGTTTATTATTGTTTACTCATAATTACATTATATACTAGCTGGTCCCGGCATGCGTTGCTATGCCATTTAATAAAGAAATTGTTTCTCCCTGAGTGTCCTTCCCAATTCGTCCCGTTCCCCTTCCGCCTCCCCTTCTTCTCCTGCGTCCTCTTCCCCTCTCGCGTTCCCATTCCGTCAGCTCCTCCTTCCCTCTCCCCACTTTACTCCCCCCCCCCTTCCCCCGTCACGCTAACCAACCTTTCGAGTTCCCTTCCCCCCTCACGCGTCCCCTTCCCATCTCGCATTCCCCTTCCACCTTCCCCGCCTTCCTTCTTCCCTTTCCCGCTCCCTCGTCCCGCCAACCCTCCTCCCGCATTCCACATATTCAATCCCAGTACATTAGTTTTTAAACAGTCCGCGTGCCACCTTTTACAATTTTTATTCAAATTTCCATTTTTTATGTATAATAAATTTAGTACCTAACATAGGTACCTATTTAAAACATCTAAAATTATTGATTCGATTCAAACTGTTAGGGGAGTACCTACTTTAAATAAATTTATCAACTTACAGATTTTCAAAAATAGAATCCTGATTTAATTCCATCATTGTTTTGCAAAATGTCATTCTCAAACACGCAAACTGTCAAACGTGTTAGGTTTTCTGAAATTATCCAATTTTTTACGCAATTTTCTTAATTTTTCTCTCCGTAAGAACCATCCTCGTACTTCAAGTAATATTTTAAAAAAATAATTAGCGAAATCGGTTCAGCCGCTCTCGAGATTTGCGCTTACCAACAAATTTAGCGATTCATTTTTATATTATAGATTATCTACTTAATTTATTTATATTTATTTACTTAATATGTTATATTTATTACATAAACAATATATTATTGTTATTAATAAACATAACTGTTGATTATTATTTACCTGATATTATGTAGCTGTTGTTATTTACCAATCTCTATTTTTTGTTAATAATTAAATGCTACTGTGGTATGGTCACCCTATGAATGCATCTGATAAGCCACAACTATACAGTGTTCATTTCAAGCGACCTCCCAGGTAAGTATGGTCCGGTTTTCATTAAATTTTAGGCAGCATCGCGTTCATTGGTCAAAATATTGTACACATATTTTCGTATCGGTGATCAATGAACCGATGTATGCAATTTTTAGCCATAAGTTGTTTATAATTGTTTGCCTAGCTTGTAGGTTTTTTAGATTTTAGAAATGTATTATAAGTTTGTACAGCGCCCTTGAGGTGATTTTTCACAAAAACGGCGCTATATAAATCATTCAAATATTATTATTATTTAACTAACAGGTACCTTGTATTTACATATTTAGTTTACAGTATAATGTTATTGTTGCCAACGATGAGCATACTGCCCAGCTGTAATTATTAATTATTCATACATGGATTATTAATAATTACAGCTGGGCAGTATGCTCATTGTTGGCAACAATAACATTATACTGTAAACTTAATATGTAAATACAAGGTACCTGTTAGTTGTGGCTTACCAGATGCATTCATAGGGTGACCATACCACAGCAGCATTTAATAATTAACAAAAAAATAATAATCCATGTCTGAATAATTCTACTCGGTGCTTGTTTTGTAGGTTTATAATTATGTTTTTATTAAGTTTATATTTATGTTTTTTTTAAATTACATTGTAAAACTGCATATTTCGATACAGGAATGTCCTAGGTAGCCGTGTAGCTTATGTATTTCTTATTTTTCAATAAATAAATAAAAATAATTATCATACATCTACCTCACACGTATAAAGAAAATGAAACTAAATTCCCATCGCAAAAAGTAGTGCTCTGGAGAAAACAGTCACACGTATTTTGTATGTCTCATCTTTTGTCTCAACATTATTCAGGATTTTAGAAAGAGCTGCAGCATTTTTTCATTTATTTATTTATTAATTTTTTATTTATTTATTTTTTATTTTTTATTTTAGCGACTATATAAAAAAAATTTACATACAAAATGCAATGTGAAATTAAGTACAAAATATTGTATTTCTTAGTCCTCCTCACTAGGGGGTCCTGTGCCGAGGCGGACTAAAGTTATTTAAATATAGTTCATTTGTCTTCTATGTCGTTTTCAGCGTCTTCGCTAGGATTTTCTCATTGACCTCTTTAAGCCATATTTTTATTCTTGATTTGTATTCAATTGGATTTTTTATTAGTTTTATTACCTTTTAGCCATCACGGTACCGTAAACGTAGATCGTCACGGTAATATTAAAAGCCATAATTGTCATTACCTCAGTGACAGAGCACCGCCCCGGCAAGACTAAGTTCTTGGGTTCGATTTCTAGATGTGACCGTATCTCCCAGAAACTGCGCGTACTATACAGGGCCCGCAGATACTTTAATAGTACACAACTGCTAACCCTGTACAAATCACAAGTGCGCCCCACGCTTGAATTTGGCAGCCACCTCTGGTCTGGAGCTCCAAAATACCTTAAAAGTACCCTCGACTCTGTGCAGAAACGGGCGGTCCGTTTAATAGATTCTTCCATCTTAACAGACGGATTGCAATCTTTAGAGCACAGGCGTCGGGTGAGAATGCTATCCTTGTTCTACCGGTATTACAATGGAAGATGCTCCGAGGAACTAATATTAATCGAAAAAATATTCGATGAATTCAAAGTTTTACAAATAAACAGAATCTATCAAAAAAATGCATTACTTCAAATCCATAAAGACAAACTAACAATAAAGTCATTTAGCACCAGGCCGAGAACAACAGGACAAATAATAATCCCTAAACTTAATACTACAACGGCCCAACACCATTACACATACTCAGCCATAAAATGCTTTAACGAACTCCCTAAAGATATTCAATCCGAAAAAAATTATAAAATTTTTAAGAAAAAAATTAAAATACATTTCACCACTAAGTAATTTCATGTTTGTGTTATATTACGCCCACTTATATTTTCAATGTGTACACAGGTTTTATATTTTATAATTTAAAAAAAAAACTTTCTTCCTAAAATAGTGCACAGGTATATAATTTTACATACATGTTGTTTTTATTTTATTTTTTCATAAATACGCTCATGGTAGCATCAATTAAACATATATCAAAATATCAATTGTGTTAGTACGCCCTCCCTAAACACGAGAAATTCTCAATTAGAGGGGTATTATTACCACCATTAAAAAATATTTGCATTACATTTACATAATTAAAAAAATAATTGTACTTATACCCAACTTTGTAAAATTGTAAAAATGGAATAAATAAATAAATAAATAAAAATAATAAAAAAAAACTAGCATCATTGATCCCTTCGGCACCGGTGCATAGTCGGGAAACACGCCAAACGCGTACACAGTTGACATTTGTCACATGAGAACGAGTCGTTTCTTCGACTCGTTCTTGTGTTCAACAGCTCGGCTGTGGAATGGAACATGGGTCTCTTCAAGACCAATGTTTATTCCTTCCTCTTCTCAAAAAGACCCTCCACACAGCGTCCCAGATGACATGGGCCCTGAGGGAAATCATTTTCCTTAAAAAAAAATATATATATATCGATATATATTTATAAAATTGACTCTCGATTGAGAGTCACTGATAAATAACATTTTATTATTCTCTGCGTGTTTTGTTTTATTAGATTATTCTTCAATAATAAATTACTTTAAATGCTGCTGCGATGGCCTAATAATATGATCAGGGCTGAAAATGTACACTCGGCAGATAAGATTGTAATACCTTTTTAGATACACCGAACATATCATAGATTAGATACCTACTTTATTATTCTTACCAGTATCATTAAATCGTTCTTACACGATAACATTTTTGCAATTCAAAACAAAGAAAAACACTTTCTTTATCAATTTATTATCATCATCATTAGATAGTATAAAATGAAGTCGCTCTAAATGTATATGCGCATAGATCTTTTAAACTACGCAACGGATTTTCATGCGGTTTTCCCCAATAGAGTGGTTCAAGAGGAAGGTTTATATGTATAAATTGCTTATTATAGTAGAGAAAAGTCGAGACATTCAAATATTCAATTCAGGCTGCGGGCAGCGTGCAGCTGGCAAGAGGGTGGTGTGGATTTTATAAAGGTTGGGTAATGGCGTTGTGTTTCGTTAGCCACAGCAACGTGTGGCCGGGTCTGCTAGTTATTTAAAATCACAATATGTATCTATGTGTATGATTATGTACATGTATGTGAATACCTGCGTGTACGCGTGTGTGCATATATGTATATATGTATGTATTTGTATATACATATGCATGTATATATGAATGTGTGTGTGAAAGTTTATGTATATGACTTAGTCAACTGAGGCGGCTTACTTTTGTTTGTAAAATATTATTATTACAATAAACGCCCGGGTTGCCGGCATTAAAAAAAATACAATCACTATCATAACCCAACCTTCCTCTTCCCCACCTCCTTCCCCTCCCCACTACCTTCAGCCTCACAACATACCCCAATTGGGGATGCCATAGTCTCACTGGCTCCAGACGGGAGCAGTTGAGATTCTTGTGCGGTATTCACTGTAAAAAAATAAATCTCCCTCACACGTATAAAGAAAATGAAACCCAATTCCCATTGACGGCCGGCGTAGTCCAGTGGTAAGGCTCTCGACTAGCACTCCGAAGGTCGCGGAATCGAATCCTGGCGTGGCAAATAAATTTTATGTGATTAATTTGTGCTTTTTCACAATTTATTCATTAAAAATAATATAATGAGAATGGTTTATTTATGTGTTTATTATTATATAAATATTATCTACTTAATTGACACACCACTTAAAGAATTCGTTGTCATACAAAAACATTGTACCTAACTAAACTATATATTAACCAATAACAATTCTTACATTTACACAATTATATACATAAATCGAACACCATAATACGGGCATTTGCCTAGCGTGGTAGTCGAATCACCTGTAAAAACTGTATAAAAATTTATATGATGAATAAAAGAAAATATATATATACAGGGTGTTAAGGGACGTACTTGACTTACTTTAACCAGTGATTCCTGACATTATTTGGAGTAAAAAATGTAAATGAAATTTTGGTCTCCGGTGACTTTTTTTGACGATTTTTTTTTTTTTTTCAAAATTTTTTTCTTCAAAATCAAACAAAAAAAAATTTCTTCCACATGTCATCATTGGTCACTCAGCCGGGTGTCCGACGAACCCCTTACCCCGCCTCCAACTGTTCAACAACTACCATTTTTTTAAGTTTTTGTAGAAAAAAAAAAAAAAAAAACATCAAAAAAGTCACCGGAGACCAAAATTTCTTTTACATTTTTTACTCCAAATAATGTCAGGAATCACTGGTTAAAGTAAGTCAAGTACGTCCCTTAACACCCTATACATATATATATATATATATATATATATATATATATATCCTGCTACATTTGTTACGTCCACCCCCTAAAATCTCTATAGCATTGTTGCGTCCACCGACTTACGGCGTCCGATATTCGGACGCAACAATGTTTTGACCTCAAAATTGGCCAGATTGATGCTTACCCCATGTAGAATCATTTGGCAAAAATTGTCATGGAAGCAAAAAATCTCTCAGAATGTCTGAAAGCGAATATTGAACGTTTGACGATTCACCGCCAGGTTTGCTACACGAAGTATATTTTGAGTAGTGTATATTTTCATAAATATTGCCGGTCCTTCTGCGTCCACGCAGATATACTATTTTTAAGACATAATGACGGTAGTGCTGCATCTACACAGTTAGTCATTCTTGCGTCCACGCAGATATACTATTTTTAAGACATAATGACGGTAGTGCTGCATCCACACAGTTGGTCCTTATTGCGTCCACGCAGCAATATTATTTTGAAGACATATCAACGGCCGTGCTGCATCTATACAGTTGGTCCTTATTGCGTCCACGCAGCAACATTATTTTTAAGACATAACGACTTAAAAATAATATTGCTGCGTGGACGCAAGAAGGACCAACTGTGTAGACGCAGCATGACCGTCGTTATGTCTTAAAAATAATATTGCTGCGTGATAATAGCGTGATAATAGCGTGATAGTAGCGTGATAATAGCGTGATAATGGCGTGATAATTGCTTGGACGCAAGAAAGACCAACTGTGTAGACGCAGCACGACCGTCGTTATGTCTTAAAAATAATATTGCTGAGTGAAAGTAAGAAGGACCAACTGTGTAGACGCATCGCCGTCGTTATAATAATAATAAAGAATGTATGCAGGGGTAGTGCAATGCAATACATTCCATATTTTGAAATAACAAAAGAAATTAGATAAATAATAAGTTAAGGTTAAAAGTAAATAACATTAAAACGAATGAGCATGAAAAACATAAGAAATATAACTGAAAAATAATAAACAATAATATGAATTCATGTAACTGTTTACGGAATGGTATTTCCTCGTCGTTTCTCGTCTCCAGAGGGCCATCAGGGGGACTCCATCCAGGCAGTCATGGCGGTGATGATCGCATTCTTCTATTGGCGTAGTCTTCGCCATAAACTTCCCATGCGGTGGCAGAGAAGTGCTCGGAAAGTATGCACTCGTCCCTCCAGGAACAGTATCTCGGTAGGCGGAAAAGTTGACGATATGTGTTATTGTAAGCAAATTTTTACTTATGCCATTGGGATGCAGTGTAGTAAACCCACAGTTCTGGTGTGTACAGCGAGTACCCGTGAACATCAGAAAACAAGGTTCTTTCTGCCTTCTAGCGCCTATATAAGGTTGTTAAAAAAAACCATAGATAATGATAAAATTGGATTCCACAGTACCTACGTATTCGCGATTGTTATTAAAATATTACATACAGGGCCCGCAGATACTTTAAAAGTATACAACTGCATCTTCTTTTCTCTCTTCCTTGTTTCCCCATAGGTGTCCATAAGTTGTCTTGTGCAGCCTTGTTGTAACGTTTTTTGATAGAGTTCATTTTTCTTTTTCGTTACTAACCCTGTTAAAATCGCAAGTACGCCCTACGATTGAATTTGGCAGCCACCTCTAGTCTGGAGACCAAAAAATACCTAAAAAACCTCGACTCTGTACAGAAACGGGCGGTACGTTTGATAAATTCTCCTAACTTAACAAACAGATTGTAATTTTTAGAGCACAGGCGTCAGGTAGGAATGCTGCCCTTGTTCTACCGGTATTACATTGGAAGATACTTCAAGGAACTAGCGTCATTGATCCCCTCAGCACCGACGCATAGTCAGGAAACACGCCAAACATGCGCCCAATATATGTATACGGTTGACATTTGTCACATGAGAACGGATCGTTTCTACGACTCGTTCTTAAGTTCAACAGCTCAGCTGTGGAACGATTTTCCAGCCTCTGTGTTTCCTCCCTCCTACAACATTGGTCTCTTCAAGACCCATGTTTACTCCTTCCTGTCCTCAAATAGACCCTCGACACAGCATCTTCAAAGATGATACAATGTGGAGTTAAATGTTAAAAAAGTGCCGTTTTTTTAAAAAATCACCTCAAGGGCGCTATACAAACTTAAAATATTATTCTAAAATCCTACTTCGAACTACAAAACTTGACAAATAATCAAAAACAACTTATGGCTAAAAATTGCATCCACGGGTTCTTCGATCGCTGATACGAAAATATATGTACATTGAATTGACCAATGAACGCGATTCTACCTATTGATACTACTTTTAGTGCATAACGACGCAAGAGTGCTTGAAAATGCTCTTTATTCAGAGGGACGTTTTACGCCGAAAATTTGACTGTGGAATGGAAAGTTATAAAAAAAAACAAAATTTTTAATTACACTGCATATGTTTATTATCTATATCTATTATATATATACACAATTCGGTTAAATAACTACTAAAAATATTTTGTAATATTCTTTACCTGGCATGTTTGAATCGTCATCAGTCATCACTATCATCATCACCAGCATCATCTATACTATCATCAAGATCATCATCATTATCATCACTACCATCATCATCAGCCTGAGTACTTGGATAAACTCCACGTACTGTACGTAAACGGCTGTAATATAATGTAATTAATGTAATGGTCTCATAGAAATCGTTGTGTCTCCCTTACTATCGTAGTAAGAAGTATGATCTGAATGGTATTGAAATAAGAAAACAACAATCATGCTTTTTTATATTAAAATCTAAAAGTTAACTACAGAAAAATTAAAATATACCTAGTATGAAATAAAAGTTTCCGAATATAATTTCAGAAAAAAATTATTAAACTTTATGAATTTTTAATGATTGTCTTTTTTACATGAAACGAAAAAAAGTGAGATAACAATAACGTTTATAATACATGTAGATTTGTCTTACAAAAATGTATTTATTTCATTTTTTTAAGTAATTTTAGATACAAAAAGCGCAAGGTGACCCATTTTTAAGACTTTTTTATCCTTGAATTAAAAAAATATATGCTTTAAAAATTATATGTGTCTTAATAATAAAATAAGGAAGCGTATTTTATCTCCTTTCTTAACCAGTTTTTCCTTTTAGTATACCTATGTTCAGAAATGTTCCATTTCGACCGGTCAGTGGTTGGAGTGGGTGTGTTCGATTCTTCGGCTGGCTAAATCCTCCATCACAACACAAGCAACATTTTCGGCTTTCTGTGGTGGTAGTAGGATTTTTCGAACATTGTTGGAATGTTTGTCTGGAATTAGTGGAATGTTGGTCTTTCTTTAAAAAAAATACAAATGGATTTTATCGTGACGCGGAAAGTTATTTGACCTTCTGGCAAGATACATCATACATCCTTCCTACAACATGGGTCTCTTCAAGACCAATGTTCACTCCTTCCTATCCTCAAAAAGACCCTCCACACAGCATCCCAGATGACATAGGCCCTGAGGGAAATTATTTTCCTCAGGGCCTCCTGTGTGGAGTAAATTTAAACAAAAAAAAAAAGATACGCCCGGGGGCTTAGGGGTATTAATTTAAAAGTGCACAATACCGATAGAATTTTAATTAAGTAACTAATATTTTAATAAAACAAATTAAAATGTACACATCTAATAAAATATGTTCGTTTTTTTTTCAGTAAGTTGAAAAAGTAAGGTAGGCCATTTAAAAAAAAATTATGTTGACATTAAAAAAAATTATATTTAAGAAATTATATGTGTAGTACCTACTAATAATATCACATTTTAAAAATAGTTTTAGTTTTTGGATACGTTCAGAAATATTCCATTTATATACGTAAACGATATATTTTTTCAACCTTTAAATGGTCAAAATACATGATACGCCGATGATACAGTATTAATAATAAGTGAAAAGACTGTAGAATTAAAGGCCATAGAAGACATCAACACGCTTAAGAACATTTTTGACACTAATTTACTATTACTAAATAGTGAAAAGAAATTTGTAATTCCATTTGCAATCCATCCAAACGATGCTCCTAAAAATTTTAACATTTTCAAACATGATAATACTAAAATTCACAGCCAACAATGCAAATCAAACTGCACAATACTAAAAACAACAAATAAAATTAAATATCGAGGAGTAATATTTGATAAAAATCTGAAATAAAAATCTCAATAAAAATCCGGGCTAGTTTAAACAAGTTGATTTTTGAACTTTTGTGTAAAAACTGTGTTTCTTTTGTTGTTTTTTTTTTCTAAAAAACAGTGTCTAAACGTTTCTTTTTTGTGCTGTAAACATTACCATTCGACGCGGATTAAAAATCCGCGTCTAGTGATACCCTGCTTGCCAGGTTCAGTATTGTTTGTCTGAGTTTTATTTGACTTTTTCATCTGTAATTGACACCGTTTTGATTTTTCAACATTTACACCATTTGTGCACGTCTGTCTGTAACTTTGAAGTTAATATATCCATTGTTGGCAAATCTCAAAAATACAAAAATTATATAGGTATCTACTATCTACACGCGAATGGCCACGAGGACGCAATATTATCGTCGTTATGACTGTAGACCAAGAGCTACTTTACACTTTCAAAAATAAAGGAGCTGATGACGTGCACGGCTGATGCCTGCTTGGTGATAGTTGTTGTACGTATACTATGACTATGACTCATATACAGTCATAACGACGATAGTATTGCGTCCTCGTGGCCATTCGCGAGTAGATAGTAGATACCTATAATATTATTGCTATGTATTGTTTGAGCCCTTGATGAATGAAATCGACAGATTTGGCAACAATGGGTATATTTACAACGACGCCAAACGCCATTCAGAACTAACTGCGCGCCCAGTAGGTTCTCAGTACCGGATTATCCCTAAGGCAGAGTAGGCAACTGCCTAGGGGCCCCGCATCGGCTAGGGGCCCCGCGTCCTGAGAAAAAATGACTAGCTTCAATTAGTGAGCAACGAAGTTTCGGAAAAAGTCAGCTTTCAAGATGTTTTATTTTTTTTAGGAACATTTATAGGTTAATAACATTAGGTACACGCATTAAAGAAAACAACAATTTATAAAAACTAGGTTATAATCCAATAAATAACTAATGTTCTCATCATGCACAAATAATAAATAAAAAAGTCTATAATTAAAACAAATAAAAAAACATAGTTGCATTTTACTTTTCTTTTCTTCTATTTGTTGCAACATTATTTAGTATCTGAAGTGTGAGGTGCCGTGTGTGGTTTATATTGGCATTGGTTTTGTTTTATTTTTTGCTTTTATTTCTAATTGTATGTTTAAAATATAAACGTTGTACAAGCTTCAGTATGCACTACCTGTCTGCTTGCTAAAATTCTTTGGGAAAGGTTGTCTGGAAGAGATCACTTTAGTGACAAGACTGTATATATAATAATATCTTGTCAACCAAGTTGAAAAACGTGTTAAAAAAGTTTCGAGAAAAACGCATTCGAAGTTTTGCTGAAGGATAATTCAACAAACTGTTACAAATGGTTTCACATAAAATGCTGTATCTTCGTCAATTTTTCGAATTTCTTTGAAAAATGTGGTGGGTGCATTTTTAACAAATGCATCATAAAAGTTGTTAAGCGGTGAACTCCATAACTCATCACCGGATCATTTTTTCAAACAAAAAATTGAAATGCGTTTAAAAGGTTATATGTTTTCCTAGGTAGTCAGAGGGAGTTTTTGACGATTTTTTTTTGGCAGCATTTTGAAGTGAAAATTTGTTATTAATGTGAATTTGTTATTATAAAATGGTAAAAAAAACTCCCTTTGACTACCTGCTGATTTATGTGTAGAAATAGTGTACAAAATTTCAAAAGCATCGGTCAAGTCAAGTTAAGATTTTGAGTTAGGTATGATGTTCACGAACTTCAGAAATGTTGTTTGCGAGAAAACCTTCCCCTCCCCCCCCCCCCCCCCCCCCCCCCTTAAAGCCTTTTTAAGGATTTGATCAAGGGAACAAGGAGGCGTTTGGAGGCATCTTCAACCCCCCCCTCCCCTTCCCATAGTCCGCCATTGGCAAAGGGGCCCCGAGACGTGGACTGCCTAGGGGCCCCGACATGGTTAATCCGGCCCTGTAGGTTCTTATAAGATTTTTTTAGAGCCGGCGGTAAATTAGTGTCCCGGCCTAAAAATGTTTAACCGCACACTATAAGGGCGCGAACCGGTGCGTTATGAAACGATACATTTTGAATAAGGGCCAACAAAACTGTCACACTCCTGCGCCCAGTAGGTACGTGTGTAATAGTGTGTATACAAAATATTCATTCAAACTTCTAACAATATTCTAATATGATATATATTTTTTAGTTTATTTTGGGATTTTGCTGTATACCAGGCACATATTTATTAATTTCATTGAAGACTGATGTTATTTTTTCAAGCGGTTTATCAGACACAATTTTTTTTTTCATTGTCTGTTGATACTGCTTTTTATCAGACACAAACGTATTGTTTTATTATTTTCATTGAAGGTTTATTTTGAATTTTAGCTGTGTATCAAAATATATTTGTTATTATTTTCGTCGAAGGTTGATATTATTTTTTTCGCTGTGAATCAGACACATAAATAGGTACATTTTTATCATTTCATTGAAGTCTGATTTAGTCTTTTCGCCGTGTGTCACACACATACTCGTATATTTTTTAAAATTGTATTCATTGAAGGTTGATCTTGAGTTTTCGCTGTAGGTATATCAGATATCTACATATATATATTTTTTTAATTATTGCTACATGAAAAAAAAAATTAATATAATAAATGATTACTATTCCCAGTTTGTGTTCGATTTTATAGAAACATTAATTATTAAATAAAAAGGTTTCACATAACGACTGATTTGTTTTATTTCTATATATACAAAGGTGGGTAACCTTTTTAGCGTCGCGGGCCATTTGGATGTTCATACTGGACCCCGCGGGGGGGGGGGGGTAGAACTGGTTTTACTGAAGCTAATAAAAAAATTATTACATAACTGCCTACACTCCTTATTAAATATAGCTACACTCAGAACATGCAAATGAATTTCCTACAATTCTAGCTGCACATATGTAGCCTGCAACCAGAATTTTGTAACTGCACTTTGAACACAAGAAAGTTTCCTTCAAAATGCTTCACCAGAAGAAACCACAACTGCAATTTTTCGTTGCATTCTGAACCCAGATATAGTTTTAATTTGTTGTAATTTAGTTGTTGTAATCCTCAAAGTTGAAAAAAAAACTTTTTTATGTTGATGATTCATTTTAATGCTTAATAAATTCCTTTAGGGCCTATGTCGTCTTTAAAGATGCTGTGTGGAGGGTCTTTTGAGGAAAGGAAGGAAAGGAAGTTCTGAGTAGGAAAAGGGTATTAGGGGTGGGTAGGAATCTGGGGGTCAGTGTGTCCAGAAGTGATGGACGTATGAATCCATCCCTCCCATTGCAGTGCAAGGCGATGTTCTGAGAGAGTACGGCTGGAGAAGTCTAAGGGACTCCCTCAACCATTCTCTTCCGATCCGGCATGCCAGATGGTGGGCGGGCGCGTCCACTGCTGGACCTGCACCAACCTCACCCCATAAACCCGGATACCCCAGCTAAGTCACTAAACGTTGCGAACCACTTAACCTAGGCCTACAGTTTGGGAGGCGGGTATGAGTACTACCGCCCCGGGAACCATTTATTCGATAACCAACCCCTCTGCCATAGGTCCCCCTAAGTGGTTCACTACATTTGGTGACTTAGCAGGTGGGCTCAGGTTTATGGGGGGAGGAGTGATTGGCGGCGTATTTTTTTTTTTACATTAACTCCACACAAGAGGCCCTGAGGAAAATAAATTCCTTCAGGGCCTATGTCGTCTTTAAAGATGCTGTGTGGAGGGTCTTTTTGAGGAAAGGAAGGAGTGAACATGGGTCTTGAAGAGACCCATATTGTAGTAGGGATGAAATACAGAACCAGGCAAATCGTTCCACAGCGGAGCTGTCGAACTCAAGAACGAGTCGTAGAAACGACCCGTTCTCATGGGACTGATGTCAACCGTGTACAAATGTAGGGCGCGTGTTTGGCGTGTTTCCCGACTATGCACCGGTGCCGAGGGGATCAATGACGCTAGTTCCTCAGAACATCGTATGCGGCTGTCTACCAACTGCGTGGCTGGCCGGTTCGAATAGTATTATTTTGACCCATTCATAGCATACCTGTGGTCTGACATTTTAATATGGGCAATTATTAACATTTTGGAGGTGGTTATGTGTACCGCCGCCACGGGAATCATTTATTGGATAATGAACACCCCTGCCATAGCCCCCCTCCCAAGTGTTGCGTTACGTTTGGTGATTTAACAGGGGTGCACAGGTTCTTGGAGTGAGGTTTGTTTAGGTCTTGGTTGCGAATGCTTTTCCCCACCTACTGCTTGGAGGTCCATATCGGGAGAGGCTGCTTAAGTCAGACATAATTTAGACCTCTCCAGCCGGACTCTCTCGACCCATCGTAAATAATAATAATTGTAACTAATATTATAACATAAATGGTTCCCGGGGCGGCGGTAAACACATTCACCTCTTAAATCGTAAGTAGATGCAACGTATAAATATACTGAACATATATGTATGTCGTATTTTGCTATTCGTTAGTACCTATTCATTCAGAATTGAAACGTTCCTTGAAATGGCTTTAATGTGTTTGATGACTAGATCTGAATAGCCACTTACATTTACCACATCTCTTTCCCCTCCCCACTATCTCCAGCCTTGCAACGTATTAAAATTGGGGATGTCAGATCCACATCATGATCCACGCACGTGTTTTGTGTCGAAAATACTTCAGTTTGTCTAATTATTTACTGTCTTACAAACAAATATATTTAAGTTTTTTTTTAGATTCTTTTTTTGCTTAGACGTAAAAATTAAATTAGAGTGCATGACGTGAAACCTATCTTAAGAAAACGGTAAGCAGCTTACAAGGAATGTACACCCGGACGCCAAAATAAATAATTTAGTGCGCACGTGAAACCTTTATTAGAAAAGTTGGCAATATGCGGAAGATGTAAAAATAAATGTAAAGTGTAAGGACGTGAAAAATATATTTAAAGCGGTATAAGAAATACAAATAATATTCACTCGGACGCACAAAATACTTTATTCAGTATGGACATTGGACGTGAAACCTTTATTAGAAGAGTTGGACGCTAAAATTAAATTAGTGTGAAAGGACGTGAAACCTATACTAAAAGAAACCTACAATATACAAAAAATATACACCCGGACGTGAGTATGTACGTGACGCAAGAGGTGTATGAAAGTATAATAAACATCAAATCCTGAATTATTATGAATATTAAAAAATCATGATATTAGCGATAATTGTGAGCATTATAAAAGGCAATATTCACAAAAAAAATCTGAAAAAAATAACTAGAACTGATGGACGCCCAAAGACGGATTTACGTACGGACGCAAAAAGTGTAGTGGGACCTATATATATATATATATATATATATATATATATATATATATATATAGTATATTTGCAGCACGTTCCAGAGTGGAAGATACTCTCAATATCGCCCTGGTGTAAGGCCACCATTCAGAATTGAAACGTTGCTTGAAATGGCGTCAGCCGTGTTTGGTGACCAGATCTGAATAGCCAGGTACTTCCCCACCTCCCTTTTCCCCATCTCCATCCCTTCCCTATAACCTTCAGCCTCACAACATACCCCAATTGGGGATGCCATAGTCCCACTGGCTCCAGATGGGAGCAGTTGGGACTCTTGTGCGGTATTCATGTAAAAAAAAAAACAAAATATTTTTTTTATTCAATTAAATGAACACAATATTAGCGAAACTCAATCGAAATCTGGAGACAGAAAAATCAGAAATTACATGGCAACAGCTCTACCGATTGAGCTACGCAACCCATCGTCGCCCGAGTTCTTAATTGTGCAAACTACCATTTTATCGAAAATGAGTTTTAAATGCAATCATGTTAAGGATAAAATTTTGCATCGTTAGATAAATAAAAAATAGTTTTACGAGCCATATACAATTAATTACAAGCTTTTTAAAATGTCAATGTCCACAACAATATTCTAAAAGTGAGTTCTTAATTAGTTAAACTCCATCTTAGTTCAATCTCAGTTGCCCCGAAATAAAATTTGCGGGCTAGATTAGTCAAACTCCACCAATCGACCAATCACAGCACGCCGATCCACGATACCGCGCCGCCATGTTGTTTGCTTACTTCACATTGTTTTTGTTATTGTGGTGTGTTACGAGGAAGCAAAAGGCATTTAATTGTATTACAAGTGAGTTTTTGAATAACGAAATTACAACAAAATGTCTAAAACTATTGACAAAATATCATACATACGCAGCAGTGCTGAAATAGAGCGGTTAGTATTAGTTTTAAGTATCTTTATCAATGACGTTTTAGTTTTGTTTTATAAATGGCAAGGAACTTTGTAATACAGCGTGTTCATTTTTCGGTTTTAACACAGTTCTCCTTTCCGAGAGTTTTTATTGTCGAAATCAGTTTTGTTGATTATCATTTCATATTAAAGTTAGAAGTTCGATTCGAAATTGTCAGTTTATCCGTATTTGTATCAAGCCTTTGTTTGACATTTAAGAATAAGTCCCGTCATTAGGCAGTTTGTTGATATAAATTCTGGTGCAGTTCTGATTTTTTCCTCATTTATGTGTTGTGGGGTGATCCGAGTTTCGCCAACAAAAATATGGTTGGGATTTGAGTTTTAGCTAAAGAACATGAAAAAAAAGAGTTTTTCAGGATTTTAATTATAACTCAATATCTATTGACTCTGTGAAAAATATTTTATTATTTATGAATTACGCCGCATTTTTTTACATGAATACCGCACAAGAGTCCCAACTGCTCCCGTCTGGAGCCAGTGGGACTATGGCATTCCCAATTGGGGTATGTTGTGAAGCTGTAGGTAGTGGAGAGGGGAAGGAGATAGGGAATAGGAAGGTGGGGAAGTACCTGGCTATTCAGATCTGGTCACCAAACACGGCAGAAGCCATTTCAAGCAAGGTTTCAATTCTGAATGGTGGTCTTACACCAGGGCGATACTGAGAGTATCTTCCACTCTGGAACGTGCCGCAAATATACTATATATTATTTTAAATGAATAAATTGTGAATTACACAAATTAATCAAATAAAATTTATTTGCCACGCCGGGATTTGATCCCGCGACCTTCGGAATGCTAGTCAGGCGCCTTACCGCTGCACTACGCCGGCCGTCTGGTAATACGCAATATTTCTTATTCAAACAGTTAGATTTATCTTTATTATCACGCAAAGTGAGTATTTATGTCGGGGGAGACAAAAAACTTGCAAAAAATAGGCATTCAACATATTAATTATGTTTAAATTAATTCATTTCCGCGGTAACGCCATTTTCATATGTATTCAAGATTAAGATTATTGAAATCGGTATAAAAATGTTTTAATTCATTATTCTCATATGGTTTTTATTTTCCTCACAAAAAAAAATTCAAAAAATATTTTAATGTGTTTCAATTATAGTTTTATTATTATTTTTTTAAATTATCTTTGCATGACCTTTTCAAAGCGTTCCCGTTCCCGCCCTGTTCCCCTCAGGCGTCCCCTCTGCCTTATTCTCAGATTGTTTGTATTTTTCTCACGAAAACGCATTTCAATAAATTTTTAACAAATTTTAATGTGTTTTAATTATAGCTATGGTATTTTTTTAAATAATTATCGCTGCACGTCCATTCCCATGCTTTCCCGTTCCCGCCCCGTCCCCCTTTCACGGTCCCTTCCGCGTTCCCCTTTCACCTTGCAACCCCTCCCCCCTTCCGCTTCCACTTTCCCCGTCGCCCCTCCCTTGTTTCATTCCCGCGACTCCCTCGGCTTCGTTGCTTCCTTCCTCCCTCCCAGATTCCCCACCCCCCTTCCCCCCTACCGCTTAACTTTGTAAAATACACACATTTTTCAAACAACTCGCGAGCCGCCTAATGTATTTTTTTTAAATAAATATCATTAAGTCAGAGCTCACCATTATACATAGAAACCTTTGCGGTTTCAGCACAAAGTTTCACCACAATCGGTTAAATTGTGTAGGAAATAATAAGATAATTTTAAGCAAATTTCATAACCCCAGATCTGACCATTACATATGTTCAGGATCTCAACTTCCGCTCTCCTGACAGAGCAATCCGGCGTGGTAACACCTGATTCCGAAAGGAAGTGTGGCTGGAGTAACTCTTCAATAATAACTCCAGCTCTTGAATATTGGTCTTTATTCAAACAATAAAAAGACCCGTAGGGTAGCTCATGTACGGTGAGCCCAATAATGCTATCTCTCTCCGCGGTTTTTATAACCCACGTGAAGTGAAAACCTGGCAGCAGACGTTTTGCCAAAAACGACCCGCCCAAGACGGATGGCAACAAGAGAAGAAGAAATTAAAAAATCCGTGGCAATACGAAATCGCCCTGGCAATCGCCAACACAAAAAAAATGTTGCCACAACCATTAGGGTGACAATCACAAAAAAATAATATTTCAGTACCTGAAATCTTAACAGAGACCTACGCTGCCGTTCGTAAAAAAACTCACCAAAGTTTCACCGGAAGCGCAGAAAATAATAAGGTAATTTTTATGAAAATTACATAACGCCAGAGCTCATCATTATATATAGAAATTTTCGCAGGCGTACGCACAATACCTCACCAAAGTTTCATCGCAATCGGATGAATAGTTTAGGAAATAATGAAGGAAAATTTAATAACACCAGAACTCACTTAATTGCAAATTTGATAACACCAGAACTCACCATTATATATTGAAACCTTCGCGGGCATGCGTAAAACATCTCACGAAAGTATCATCGGAATCGGATAAATGGTACAGAAAATAATAAGGGAATATGTGTGCAAATTTCATAAAGTCAGAGCTCACCATTATACATAGAAGTTTTAGCGTGCAAGCGCACAATAACTACCCAAACTTTCATCACAACCGGTTAAATGGAAGAGAAAATAATGACGGACAGACAAGCTACATAATTAATAAGTTTTTATATATATATATCCCACCACAATTGTCGATATCACAAAGAGATATATTGAAAATAAACTCATCCTGTATATAACTTGAGATGGTCGTTTGCACAATTAAGCACGGAAAATATTTATGCAGAATTTGCTCTATCTCCATTTTAGTGTGGTCAATCTCCTTAAGAATAATTTTGATTTTGCATTCTTGCTCAATCTCCATTTTAAAATTAAAAATAAAGTATCAAAAACGATAATAAGTCACCTTATTAAGAATTACTTCAACTTATGAGACCTTTACCTTTACGTAAATAGCTTCGTTTTACACACCTATCATAATGTTTCATTGAAATAATCAAAGAAATCCTCCTCCTGTAAAATACGCAAATGGTAGTTTGGACAATTAAGAACTCGGGCGACGCCATATTAATTCGGTCACTTTTAACTGTATCATACTTCGACTAAGAACTACCAACATTTTCTTCATCTTCTTAACGCACATATTATTGGCTGCTATCTTTATATATGATTGCAAGATTCAACTCGAACTAAATGCAATCTAGATAGTATCTGGATAAATTTTTATCCATTTTATTTTTAATACGCGACATGTATTGACTTTTTCTGCAAGTCTAGGATGAATATTTATTTTTAATTTTTTAAACTTTATGAGTAAAATCTCAAATTATAATATTTAATTAAATGAACACAATATTAGCGAAACTCAATCGAAATCTGGAGACAGAAAAATCAATAAAATGGATAAAAATTTATCCAGACACTATCTAGATTGCATTTAGTTCGAGTTGAATCTTGCAATCATATATAAAGATAGCAGCCAATAATATGTGCGTTAAGAAGATGAAGATAATGTTGGTAGTTCTTAGTCGAAGTATGATACAGTTAAAAGTGACCGAATTAATATGGGTTCCGTAGCTCAATCGGTAGAGCTGTTGCCATGTAATTTCTGATTTTTCTGTCTCCAGATTTCGATTGAGTTTCGCTAATATTGTGTTCATTTAATTAAATATTATAATTTGAGATTTTACTCATAAAGTTTAAAAAATTAAAAATAAATATTTTTTTTAGTTGTTGAAAAGTAAAAAAATTACAGTTAACAATGGTAAGCGACATTATTTTTTTTTTAAATTAGCTCCACAGAGGAGGCCCTGAGGAAAATAATTTCCCTCAGGGTTTATGTCATCTTAGGGGATGCTGTGTGGAGGGTCTTTTAAAGGAAAGGAAGGAGAGGAAGTTCTGGTAAGGATAAGGTATGAAGGGTGGATAGGAATCTGGGGGTCAGTGGGTCTGGGAGTGACGAACGTATGAATCCATCCCTCAAACTACGGTGCAAGGCGATGGGTCGAGAGATGCTGGTTGAAGAGGTCTAGATTATGTCTGCCTCCACACAGATGAGGCCCGAGGTCTAGATTATGTCTGCCTCCACACAGGAGGCCCGAGGAAAATAATTTCCCTCAGGGCCTATGTCATCTTTGGGGATGCTGTGTGGAGGGTTTTTTTAAGGAAAGGAAGGAGAGAAGAGTTCTGGGAAGGAAAGGGGTTTAAAGGGTGGGTGAGAATCTGGGGTTCAGTACGTCCTGGTCATCCGCCTCCAAGACCTAGACAAACCTCACCCCATGAACCCGGGCACCCCCGCTAAATCACCAAACGTAGCGAACAACTTGGGGTGACCTATTGCAGAGGTGTTGGTTATCCAATAAAGGTTCCCGGGGCGGCGGTACTCATTCCCTCCTCCCAAATTGATGAAGAGGTGTTGGTTATCCAAAAATGGTTCCCGAGGCGGTAGATTGATTTACCATATAGCACAACGCGCACAGTTTTCTGTATTGGAATTGAAGGTACATGGTATAACAGCACGAACCCAAAGGTTTTTTCATCGATGATATTTTTTTCAATCAAAAACAAACAAAAAATAAATTCTGTCACACGACACAACTGATCACACATCACAAGATCAAGATGGATGACATGAAAAGTGCTCTGCCTCGCATGTTACAGTGCCGCCGAGGAAGTTCTGACAAGGAAATAGGTATGTTGGATGGGTAGGAATCTGGGCTAAAACAAGACTTTCCTACGCTCAGTCAATTATGTTTGTCTCTGATAATAATGTTGTCAATTGGTAGGCGGGTATGGGTACCACCACCGAGGGACCTATTGATTGGATCACCAACACCTCTGCCATAGGTCACCCCAAGTGGTTCGCTATGTTTGGTAACTTAGCAAGGGTACCCGGGTCAATGAGGTAAGGTTTTCCCGGGTCTTGGCGGCAGATACAAAACGGTACGTTTTGACCTCTCAGCAGGACTCTCTCGGAACATAAACAATATGGGAGATATGGATTCACATTGACCACTAGATTCCTACCCACCTCTCATATCTTTTTCCTTCTCAGAACTCCTCTTCTTCCTTTCCCTGAAAAACCCTCCACACAGCATCCCCAAAGATTGGTTTTCTTCGAGGTTCCCTGTGTCGAAGCATTGTAAAAAAAATCTTTTGACCGTAATCTTTATGACATAAATTGACAGACACTCCTCTAGGTCCAATCCAATCCTCTCAGGTATATATGGGGTGTCCGGGGGTAAAGTGCATTAACTTCGGGAGGTGATTCTACATGATGGTAGGAGTAAAAAAGATTAACAACTTTTTCCGAAATTCCAACTTTTTTTTCCATACAAAAAGACGTACCTACTAAAAATCGTTAGGTACGATCTTACTTGCTGAGAGCCTACTGGGCGCCCAACTCGATTGTGATTGGCCCGTATCGTAACAGCGGAAAATAATATATCTGGCCGCACACGCCGGACTAATTTTATCTTTTTACCTCAAAACTACCCCTAAAAGTTGTGTAGCAACCACGCATTGTTGCTACGTCACGCTTTGGATTGCACCCGAAACGTATCGATATTTCCAGAGGCGGCGCCTGTGTCCAAATATATGCAAGCGAAATTACTAGAGCACCCGCCAGCCGTCGAGCATGGATGGTACACGACTGAGCAGTAAGTACCTAGTGCATCGAAACAGAGTCGTGGACCTACCTACCTTTCACACATTCCAGAAAAGGTACGAACCTTTGTACGCTTGAAATGCACAGTTCCAGCGCTTTCGAGCAACTCGCCGAGTGACGATTTACCACTAATACTCCACTCGTCTGGCCATATAAAAGGCGCCCAGCAACAACGAAAGTACCAGTATTCGTTCAACTTACCGAGCAGTCGCCTCGTCTATCCGCAATCAACCTTGACCCAGTGTGTACTATTTAATATCGTAAAACTGTTACGCTGACCGTGTTTGTGTGCTTACGAATTATAATTACTGTGGGAACTCATTAAAGGTTTATTTTATCACGCATCTCGTTTTTTCTTCATTTAACCACCAGCCTCGAGTACCTACAGTTGGAATTTCGAAAAAAGTTATTAATCTTTTTTACTTGTACTAAACTAACTGTAAACTGAATGCTGTTGAAATGAGATCCCTGAGACGTATGTGTGGTAAAACCATGTATGATCGTGTTAGAAATGTGGATATCCGCAAAGAATGTAAGGCTGATGTAAGTATAATGAGCAAAATTAAGAAAGGGACCCTCAGATGGTTTGGGCACGTAGAGCGAATGAGCGAAGAAAGTAGTGTAAAAAGAATATATGATGCAAATGTGAATGGTAGAAGAAGTCGGGGACGCCCGAGGAAGACATGGCACGATCAAGTGAATCAGATACTTGAGACGGGCCATGTCAAAAGTCAGAATAATAGAAGAGTATGTATGAGACGATGTATGAATGTGAGTGAGGCAAAGAGTGTGTGCCAAGACGGAGTTGTTTGGCGGTCCGTCCTCTCTGCCTACCCCTGCGGGGAAACGGCGTGATGGTTAGTTAGTTAGTTAGTTAGTTACTTGTACTATCATGTAGAATCACCTCCCGAAGTTAATGCACTTTACTCCCGGACACCCTGTATTATAAACCGTGTTCTGCGCTCATATCGCGAAACTTTGGGGATTATTTTATTCATGAGCAACTTGTAGACTTTTTTTTCCATTAGTGCCCAAATAAAAAAAAAGTTACGATGAATTTATTGTTTTTGTGTGGTTTAGAAAGCCTTTGTGTAAACACAATATTATAATAATCATCTCTTCGCGCTCGGTCAGCATATCAATTTAAATTTTGAAATGTAAAGGTGACCATTTTGTTATTCTAACATATAACTAAAAAAAATTCATTACAATTTTTTTTTTTTTTTAATGTGGCTATAACTTTGTGGTTATCCATTATGGATAAATGAAACAATTTAACTTTGTTTGAACCACTCATATATTTGAGTAAAGCCGACCGGTTTCGGAACGACCATTCCTTCTTCATTAATACCTAGCAACGGCTCCACCCCTACCATAATAATACATTGTTCCCATCCATATTTCATAGCTGTCAAATCAGTATACCTTTGCCCTGAAGAAGGAACGGTCGTTCTGAAACCGGTCGGCTTTACTCAAATATATAAGTGGTTCAAATAAAGTTAAATTGTTTCATTATTTTTTTTTTAATTTGTTTAAAAAATTTTTTTACATTAACTCCACACAGGAGGCCCAGAGGAAAATAATTGAGGTAGAAATGAACATTGGTTTCTTCAAGACGTTTTTAAAAAAATTAGAGTCCTTGAGAGAGCCCTGAAGGAGTAACCATATGTTACTTATATCGGGGCGGGTATGTGGTGGATAACCTCCAATGGTCTTGAAGAGACCCATGTTGTAGAAAGGAGGAAACACAGAGGCTAGCAAATCGTTCCACAGCCGAGCTCCATTGTGGACTGCTAGCTTCGCTTCTTTTGACAGTGTTTTTTAGCACCAACGACATTCACATTAATCTTCTGGTCTTACACCATTAATGGAGTTATCTGCATTTACCCTTCTTTCAATATATCCTTACCATCTCTCGTAAACATACTACCCAGATACACAAACTCATCCACCTGCTCCAACGGCCGGCGTAGTGCAGCGGTAAGGCATTGGACTCGCATTCCGAAGGTCGCGGGATAGAATCCCGGCGTGGCAAATAAATTTCATTTGATTAATTTGTGTATTTCACAATTTATTCATTTAAAATAATATATAGTATATTTGCGGCACGTTCCAGAGTGGAATATACTCTCAGTATCGCTCTGGTGTAGGACCACCATTCAGAATTGAAACGTTGCCTGAAGTGGCTTTCGCCGTGTTTGGTGAACAGATCTGAATAGCCTGGTACTTCCCCGCCTTCCTCTTCCCTATCTCCTTCCCTCCCCACTACCTTCAACCTCACAACATACCCCAATTGGGGATGCCATAGTCTCACTGGCTCCATATGGGAGCAGGACACACCCGAAGAACACTTCCTTCGGTTTGTATATTCAGTGATCGCAATTAGATGATTGTTGGTCTAATAAAAACATATCCAATTTCCAGGCAGTTTATTTGTCACGTAATTTGACGCCAATTAGAATAATGACTTAACTATTTCTGTAGCACGTCAACGGGGATGTCAACACTCCTTTCCACCCCTGATATTTGAGCTAGGAATGAGGGATCGTCAACAATCCTCCGCACAATGGTCAAAATCGCAACTTTAGCTGGACAAAAGTATCTGTGTAAAGAAAAGTCTCAAAAGGGTGTGTTCCAAGACAGTGGAGGTTATCAGCCTCTTACCTGCCCTGGTATAAGTAACAGATGGTTACTCCTTCCAGGCACTCGCAAGATTCTTATTTTTTGTGCTAAACGAAGCTACATTTATTTATTTTGAACGAATCTAGACCTCCAGTGTCCTTGTATAGGTTGTTAGTAAGCAGTATGCAAGTGCTTAACAGGAAAAACAAAATGCAAAAAAAAAGTTTAGTAAGACAAAGATAAATTAAACAGGGCAAAAGAAAAACTCATTCATGAGGCTCCATGAGGCGGCATTGCATCTATAAAAACCTGCAAGCACCTGCATAAAATAGAGAACATAAGTAATACAATAAATCTCAAATCAATTGGCAAGTACCAACAAAAAATGTGAATGGCTTTCGGTCTGACCATAAACTACACTTAGCTTCCGTGTCCCTCAGCCAACCACTCAGTGAAGCCTCAAAGAATGTTAACTGAATATTTGGGGTAAAGTACCCGAAGACTAAAAGAAAATTCAGCGTTGGGTAAAGTTCCAAGACAGAGTTTTGAGGCGGTACAACATCTCTGCCTACCTCTGCGGAAAACAGGTTAATGTTTTGATTTATTAATTTACTGGCTGACCCGGCGAACTTCGCACTGCCTCAAATATATTTGCGCCACCCCCAATAATGTGTGAAGGCTTGAAGCTTTAGGTCTTTAGGTCTTTAGGTATTTTACCTCTATTATTCACTAACTCTCTTTGAGGCTTCACTGGATGGTTAGCTAAGGGACACGGATGCTGAGTGGGTTTATATCAGGCTGAATGCAATTTACATTTTTTTATTAGTACTTGCCAAATAATTTGAGACTTAATTGTTTATCGTATGTTCTCTATCTATTTATACAGGTGCTTCCAGGGTTTTTAACACGATGCAATGCTGCCTCATGAGCTTCTTGAGCGAGTTTTATTTTGCTTTAACTATTATTTTTGCTTCTATTACTAACCTGATTTGTTGTATTACGTTTTTTCCTGTTAAGCACTTGCTTACTGTTTTCTAACAACGTATGCAGGGACACTGGAGGTCTATTTATTCGTTCAAAATAAATAAATGTAATAAAAAAATTTAGAATCTTATACCAGGGCGGGTAAGTGATGGATAACCTCCACTGCCGCAAAATCAATAACTTTTATTTTAACTTAATAGCTTAATTAAATAAAGTTTTTTTTGTTAACTTAGATGAAGCAATTTATTATCGATGCACAACTGTCCGTGTTTCAGAGATGGCGTTGTGTACAGATTTATAATTTTTGTGATTTTCTTACTTTTCCACTTACTTATGGGAATTACGGTTCTTTATACGCGGGAGGGAGATTTATAATAATTATATTTTTCCTTTGGATTGGTGCAGACATACGTTCACCGTTTGTCCGATTTTCGACTGTTGACATTTAGTGTGTAGGAAAGAGGGGCAGCATTATATGTTTAAGAACAAAAGCAAAACAATCAGTGCATTTATAATAATAATAATATGTTTTTATTAATTTCTTACACATTACAAATTTAGTTTTAATACATATAAGAAATTACGTTGTACATATAAATAGTGTACAAAAAAAAAAAATTTATAAATATTTATACATAAAAAAGAAACATCAAGAAATAAATCAATTTCAAAAAAATTTCAGGCAGTGGTGAAAGATCTCGTCAATGTGGAGAGACTCTTTCAAGAATCAAAAGAATTTCACTTTTGAACCTCTCCTCACTGACGCCAAACATATCAATCTCGGAGGAGATTTGGTTCAGGAGCAATATACTCCTTCCTACCGGGAGAACCATTGGCAGGTTAGTTCTACAGGCAGGAAGATAGAATAATCTATGCTGGCGTTGTCTAAGATAGTCATCCGGAACATAGAGCATATTTATGGGACTTGTGGGATTGCACTATCCTCCCCACATCCTGGAGTAAAGATTTTACGCACCAGATTTAAATGTCCAGGTTTAATTTTCTCCACAGGAAAAACTAAACCCTTTCACACACTTCCCAAATGATCATCTGGTCAATCCACGTTATGCAATTGCACTATAATTATAATTACAAAACAATACAAGAACAACATGTCAACCTACCAGAGACCAGATGGGAAAATAATTCACCGACTCCAGATATTTTCATATCAGAGGGTTCGGTTGTGGAATTCCTAATTGAACCTATAAATCCTACTGATCCCTCAATATAAATATTAAAAAAATCTTTTGTAATCCTACATGTATTTAAAATTACCGATTTTCGCATTTTTATATATAAATTCTTTGACAAATCTAACACGCCTAAATTTTGAATCAGAGAATTATTATTATTATTATTATTATTGACATTTGAAGTCTTTGAATTTTTGGATTTCACTCACTTATCACAATATTCCTGCAGCTCTTTCAAAGAATGAGAATTCGTTCCATACAAAAAGGATGAGGAAAAGAATTTTCTTCATAATTATTATTTTAGTGAATTTTTCTAATGTTTTAATAGCTATTCTACTATTCGGGGTGGGGACAAATCCAACAAATCAAAGATCATAAAAATCGGTCCAGTCGTCATCGAGTTATAAATGGTGTAACTAACCCGACTTTGTTTTATATTTATATATTAAGATAAGATAAGATTTATTGTTTACTTACATCCTTTGTATTACTACTTATAATTTCAATTTTTAACCTCATTAGGACAAGCCTATGTTTAAGTGAAAATTTATTAAGCACCGTTGTGATTTAAAACTCGATGGAACGGAAACGAGCTATACTAAAAAGAGACAAACACATACTATAGGAATTAGCCTGTGAGAGAATGAGACAGACTAATCGGTGTCCTCTTTGTGCGGCGCTTCATAGCCTATCGGCCTTTCATTGTGCGGTACTTCGTAGAATAAAATGTTAAAAAAAAATTTAAACGTAGCGAACCACTTTGGGTGACCTATGGCAGAGGTGCTGGTTTTCCAATAAATGGTTACCGGGTGGCGGTACCCATACCCGCCTCCATACTCGTAAATGTCTGTAAATTGTAAATGTCTGCATCCCTCCAAATCAGACAATCATTATCAAAGAAAATTAAACGCAATTATCGTCGTAAAAAATAGTACTTTGTAGGAAACAGTCACACGTATTTTGGGTCTCACCGTTTTTTAATGTATTAGAAAGAGCTACAGCATATGGCGATAAGGAATGTACCTATGTTTATTGCCTTTTTGCCGTCACAGTACCGCAACGTAAAACGTCACGGTAATTTTAAAAGCGCACAATGTACGATTCTGAACTTTTACCGCGGTGATTCTGGAAGTATCTTCCACTCGTGAAGGATAACCAATAAAAACATGTTTTTAGGTGTTATTGTTGACTGCTTTTTTTCAAATGGGATTTAGAAATAAATGATGTCTGTGAACGACTGAGATCTCTTGTTAGTAGATTATGTAAATTAAAATTCTTGTGCACGCTTAGAATAATTTATTTATCATTAACTGAATCTATTATAAGGTATGGAATTGCAGCCTGGGCACTTTTCCGTAAAACGAATGTAAATCATGTTCAATCAGTTCAAAGTTCTTTAGTTAAATTATAAGCTCATAAACGTTTATAAGAAGAAAGGTATATGGTTCCATACTTTTACCAAAATCTCAAAATCCTCTCAGTAAAAGCAATTCTGTGGTATTAAATTACATTTCAGTATATGAATAATTATATGTATATATAAATACAGCAAATCTCTCTGTTTACATAATCATCCAAATAGTTTATATCAGTCTGTCAAAATTGAGCTATTCAAGTCTATTATTATTGTTTAATGGCGATGAAAATTCCTTCTCTTGGCAAATCGACGAATTTTACGTAAATATTTATTTAGGATGGTTAGCGGTTTATTATTCAGTCACTGAAGAGAAAATCTGTAGAAATCAAGGTTCAAACAAAGTTAGCTCATCGAGGGGGTAGAGCGGTGATTGGCTAAAATTCGTGACGTAGCTTGCAGTCCATGTACCACTGGGAAATTTGAATTTACTGCAATACAAATAAATGGCTGTGTTTTACTTCAAGGTACGTCACGTTTGATATTTCGAAAGCGGCCCGAAGAGTTTTTTTTTTTCGAAAAACCTTGTTAAACGCATTTTCTACGAACCTTAGGTAGAACCACGGAGGAAAGAATAGAGTTCCTCCGTGGGTAGAACCCTTAATTTAAATATACCTATCTGAGAGTATCATACTTGTTTTGCCTATGACAGGGTGGCGAACCAATGGCACGCGACACAATATTTTGGGCACGTCACTGTTCAGTGATCACAAAATTTATTATGCACTACGAAAAAAAGTGTAAAGTGTGTAGTAGGTGAACGAGCAAACCCGAGTGATCCCTACACTACAGAATGGATTAAAAAAATTGTTGAAATAAGGAAAGAATTAGAATTAATTGAAACAGAAAGATAGACAGTTACATTATTTTCAGAGATGAAAATTACAGAGTTTGAAAACGTTGTTAAGATGACTCCAGTTCAGCATACAATATGCTAAAAGTAACATCTTACAACCCTAATATATGTTATTTGTCATCTAACCTGCAACAACAGAAGTCACACTAATTTTACTTTCATTTAAATTACACTCATAATGCAAAATGTTCCTATTTAGTAGTAGTAAATAAAGAGTTTTTAATTGATACTAAGTATTTATTATTATTATTTTTCCAATAATCGCAAAGTCAAAATTATTTGATGGCTCGTCTATGACCTCAATAAACATTTCTTTAGAAAAATGGCACGTTGATACATAAAGATTCGCCATCCCTGGTCTATGATATGTCTTAATCACACTTTTATTATTACTGAATTAAAATTACTCGAGTCCTTACACATCAATCTATGTCTTGACGAATCACATTTAGGAAGATCAAACCATTATAGGTAATACTGCACCACCTACCATTAAAATGTTGCTTTTACTTTCCAAAATACACTCGTCAAAGAATATATCACATAAATATTGAAATATTTTTCAGGATTAAATAACATGTGTTCACAATAATGTCCTCTGCGTGCGAACTCTATCGAAATTTCTTTAAATGGACAATATACACCATACAGTGTTAATTTCAAGCGACCTCCCCGGTAAGTATGGTCCTGTTTTCATTGATTTTTAGGCAGCATCACGTTCATTGGTCAAAACATTGTACTTATATTTTCACATCGGTGATCAATGAACCGGTGTGTGCAATTTTTAGCCATAAGTTGTTTTTATTTTTTTGTCTAGCTTGTAGTTTTTTTAAATTTTAGAAATCTATTTTAAGTTTGTACAGCGCCCTTGAGGTGATTTTTCACAAAAACGGCGCTATATAAATCATCCAAGTATTATTATTTTTTAAGTATATTCTAAGGAAATTTGTCAAATATTTTCAAATGTCCAATTTGGGAGGCGCGTATGGATACCGTCGCCAGGGAACCAAATACATATTTACGTAAATAAACGTGAATAACCAAAATCTCCATAGATCGCTATGTTTGGTAACTTAGCAATAATTCCGGAGTTCACGGGGTGTTTTGTTATTTCTTATATTAGCTCCACACAGGAGGCTCTGAGGAAAATAATTCCCATCACGGCCTATATCATCTTTAGAGATGTTAATCTTTTTAGGAAATGAAGGAGAGGAGAATACTGGGAAGGAAAAAGGTATCAGAGGTAGTAGGAATCTGAGGGATATATGAATCGATCTGTCCTGCCACGCAGTTGAAGATCCGGACAATCCTCACTCCATGAACCCGGGCACCCTTTGCTAAATCACCAAACGTAGCAGACCACTCGGGGTGACCTTTGGCAGAAATGTTGGTTATCCAATAAATAGTTCCCGGGGCGGCGGTACCCATTCCACTTCCCAAATTGAGATTTGTTTATCCGAATCTTGGGATCTAGTTGAAGAGACTGGTTGTGGAAGACCTAGACCTTTTCAGTTGGAGTCTCTTGACCCATCACCTCGCACCGCAGTGGGAGTGGATTCGTACGTCAGTCATTCCTAAACCCGCTGACCCCCAGATTCCCAGGACTTCCTCTCCTTCCTCTCCTTTTAAAGACCCTCCACTTAAAATTATTTTCCTACCAAGGGCCTCCTGAGTGGAACTATTGTTAAAAAAATATTTCTTTAAATGACAAACATTTTTTTGGGCCAGCCTGGGGCCTAATTAAAAAGTAAGCAAAATTTTCCCTTGCTTCTGACACTTTATGTTTTATTTCAAATCGATAAACATCACATTTCTAGTGAATTTCCGTTCATTGTATTCAATATTACGGATGTCTCAGAAGCTGCCAAAAATTGTAATTTTATGGGCTAACATATTTCAGATTTACGATGATTTTAAAGTAAATGCATTTATTTCTATACTGATTCCAAATATACTCGTTTATAACTCATCACATGTTGTCAATATCGTGTAACGATGCATTATTGCAGAGAGGATGTAACGCCGAATAACAAAGTATAAAACATATTTTCATTCAAATTCATCAAGGAAAAATCTACTTCTCTATATCATTACATAGTATAAAATGAAGTCGCTCAAAATGTATGTGCGCATCATTATCATCATCACTATTGGCTCTACAACCCCTGGTGGGTCTTGGCCTTCTCAAGAGTCTGCCTCCACTCATCTCGGTTTTGTGCCAGCTCTCTCCAGTTTAGAAGCTCCAAGATTATGTCTTTGAGGACGTTGTCGCTCCATCTTAGTCTTGGTCTTCCCAGGCTCCTTCGCCCTATTGGTCTTGAGTGCAGCAGGGACTTTGGTGCGTGATGCTCGGTCATTCTCTCCACATGACCCAGCCACCGAAGTCTTCCCAGTTTTATAAATTTTGCGACGTTTAGCTCCTTAAACAAAGTATAGAGCTCATTGTTATAACGTCTGCGCCAAAATCCATTTTCTAGAACCGGTCCGAAGATGCGCCTATATTTTTTTCTTTCAAAGTATGTGCGCATAGATCTTTTAAACTACGCAACGGATTTTCATGCGGTTTTCACCAATAGATCGAGTGTTTTCGTTATTTGTTTTTGGGATGTTATGCCGAGTTGCGCTACCTCCTTCTTTAGCCAACGCTGTCCGAAACGTTGGCTAAAGAAGGAGGTAGCGCAACACGGCATAACACCCCAAAAACAAATAACGAAAATACTTTTGGCTGTGAAAATCTTAAAACATATCCAATAGATAGAGTGATTCAAGAGGAAGGTTTATATGTATAATACATGCTTATTATAGTAGAGAAAAAACGAAAAATTCAAATATTCAATTCAGGCAGCGTTGGGTAATGGCGTTGTGTTTCGTTAGCCACAGCAACGTGTGTCCGGGTCTGCTAGTATTTTATATACCAGCGTATAAGTACAAAAAATCAACACTGTAAATAAATTCGTTTGGTTTTCATACCAACTTATTATTAAGGGTATTTTTTTAGGTCGATTTTACGTTTGTAATTGGTAAATATTGCAGAAAAAATTATAATTTTACTAGACGGCTAGCGTAGTCCAGCGGTAAGGCTCTTGACTAGCACTCCGAAGGTCGCGGGATCGAATCCCGGCGTGAAAAATAAATTTTATTTGATTAATTTGTGTTATTTCACAATTTATTCATTTAAAATAATATAAAGTATATTTGCGGCACGTTCCAGAGTGGAAGATACTCTCAGTATCGCCCTGGTGTAAGACCACCATTCAGAATTGAAACGTTGCTTGAAATGGCTTTAGCCGTATTTGGTGACCAGATCTGAATAGCCAGGTACTTCCCTACCTTCCTCTTCCCTATCCCATTCCCCTCCCCACTACATTCAGCCTCACAACATATCCCTATCGGGGATGCCATAGTCCCACTGGCTCCAGACGGGAGCAGTTGGACTCTTGTGCGGTATTCATGTAAAAAAAAGGTGGTATTCGGCATTCGGCATGCGTTGAAACGCTACTTAATAAAGAAATTGTTTCTCCTTGCGTGTTCGTCATTCGTCCCGTTCCCCTTCCCTTCTCATGACCCCTTCCCCCCTCCACCTTCCCCGCTTTCCCTCTCCCACTCCCATACCGTCAACCCCCCTCCCGCTTTCCCCTCCCCTCTCCAGCGTTCCATATTATATTCAGTCCTGGTACATTCAATTTTCAAACAGCTCGCGTGCCACCTATTGCAATTTTTTATACAAATTTTCATTTTGCAGATATTAGAAATTTTTGTATATTATAAGAACAATCAATCAAATTTGGTACCTAACATAGGTACCTATTTAAAATACCTATAATTCTTGATTAGATACAAGTATATTGAATTTTGAATTCCAAAGGTTAAAAATACCAGAAAATGTGAAGAATTTCGACCAATCAACACCTTACCAAAATATGAGCAGATTCTTGAAGTTATAATAAAAGAACAAATTTTGCAATATCTAGATAAACACGATATTTTATACCAAGAGCAATCAGGGTTCAGATCTAATAACTCATGTGAAACAGCATTAAACGTAATTGTCGAAGAATGGAAGGAAGGAATGAATAATAATAAATTTATCTTAGCAATATTTTTGGATTTTCAAAGGCCATTCGAAGCTATAGATCGAGACATACTAATAAGAAAGCTTAAAGAAATTGGTTTCTCATCTGTAGCCATTAAATTAATACAAGAGTATTTGAGAGACAGAAAGCAGGTAACAAAAATAAATAATCAATTTTCAAAACCAATGGAAAATAAGTTAGGAGTACCACAGGGATCGGTCCTTGGACCTCTATTGTTCATACTCTATATTAATGACATGGTGAAAATATTTTCAAAATGCAAAGTACGACTATTTGCCGATGATACACTAATATACCTAATTGGAGATAACTATGAAGAACTAATACACATTTTAAATAATGAACTAAATGATGTATCAAGATGGCTAAAAATAAATAAGCTTAAATTAAATACAAAAAAACAAAATGTATGGTGATTGGATACAAGAAGACATCCAGTGAAAGCAAAATTAAAATTGATGGTGAAATTATTGAAAATGTTACTGAAATGAAATACTTAGGAGTTATATTAGATTCGAAACTAAACTTCAATAGACATGCTGAATACACCCAAAAGAAAATTGGCAAAAAGATATCTTTTTTTGGAAGAATTCGGCCAAAAATTTCTAGAAAAACAGCAATCACCATATACAATTCAATTATTGCTCCACACTTCAACTACTGCTCAAGTATACTTTTCCTATGTAACGAAAGAGAACAAAATAAGTTACAAATTCTCCAAAACAGGGCAATGAGAATAATTCTTCGACGAAACAGATTTTCAAAAATTATTAAAATGTTAAAGGAACTAAATTGGTTGACCGTGAAACAGATGCTGACCTTGAACACGATGGTATTTATTCACAAAATATTGAACAACACGTTACCAAAATACTTCTCAAATAAAATTTTATACAATAAAGACATTCACAGATATAATACAAGGACGTGCAAGGAAATTAGGCTACAAAAAAAGGACAAAGCGAATACGCAGAACAGTCTACTGTACAAGGGAATGAAGTTGTATAACACACTACCAGAAACTTTAAAGTCCACACCAATTGCAAAGTTCAAGATGTATTGTAGGAGCTACATAAAACTTGAAAAAATATAGTGAATATGAAATATTATTATCAATTAGAAATTTGTAAACTTAAATGTACAAATTACTAAAATAAAATTATTATTATTATTATTATTATTATTATTATAGTAAAGAATTGGACAATCGATGATTTACAAAATGTCATTATCAAATTGTGCCGTTTTTGACAGTTTTGTAAGAGTTTTTGAACTGATTAAAAAACTTTTCAGAGGTATTGTCATGTGGTTGTAATAATCTAGAAATCACCGCGAGGGTGGAAAGAAGGTATTTTGAAGTTTCAAACGTTTCCTATGCTTAAACAGCATAAACAACATACATACATACATGCAAGCAAGCAAACATATCTACATTCATTTATATATATATATATAGATATCATTGGGGTGGGCAATTGTCGGCGGATCAACTGTCGGCTAACCGCATATAATATAAATGTCACTTCTTCAAATTTTGCAAATTCACTTTGTGGCACCATTTTATTAATGAAATAATTAAAAATGCTTTGTTTTTACCACGATAATCTTTATTTAAAAGTCAACATGTTTCAAGAACGATGTTCTCTTCATCAGGACATTATATGTACTAAAACTAAATGATCAAACATAGAAAGACAGGCATGGGTAGAAATGGAAATAGTGGGGGAGGAGAGAGGTGGAAAGGGGAAGTGCTTAGAAGATCAACAAGGGGGAGAGGGGGGGGGGTGGAAAGGGGGTGCTTAGAGGAACAAAGACAAAATTACAATGGAAATATGTTTAAGATAGAGTTATTCACAAAATTAATTTGATTGTTAATTATATTTAAATTTCTGTTGACATTTTTCCTAATTTCTAATATTTCTAAAAGATCTAAGTGAAAACCACTAACGTTAGTGTGTAAAATTTTAAAACCAGTATTCTTCTTCTTCTTTCGTATGGTGGGGGTCAGAGGGGGACATCTAGGTCTGCGAGCCAGTCTAGGGCCTCAGGCGTTGCCCTGTGGACCTCATCAATCCCGCCGGGGAATGAATGGAGCGGGCATTCGTTGACCACATGTTCGGTGGTCTGCACCGCACCGCATTCACACGTCGCCGACTCTTTAAGGCCCCATCTATGCATCATGTGAGCACAACGGCTATGGGAGCACCTTATCCTATTGATGGCAGTCCAGAGTTTGCGAGGCAATGAGAACCCAGGCTGTCTCTCAGAGGGGTCTAGCACGAGATGTGTGTTTTTGACGTTGGCTGATTGCCACTCAAGCTTCCACCTATCTTCTGGGGTGAGAGGTGTTCGAAGGAGTCTTTCTCCTTCCGTCCAGAAGGGTTTTCGAGACTTTAAGCGGCATGCCGGGTGAGAAACGACATCATCGTGCAAGGGTATTTCGCTTTTTTGCAGCGCCTTCTTGTATTCCCTCAGTGTTGCAATCTCTCGCCTGATATTTGGCGGGGTTATATTTGCAAGTACGGGGAGCCAAGGAAGAGGAGTCGATTAAAGGAGTCGGTAAAACCAGTATTTATATCAAATGAATGGTTAAATTCAATTAGCTGGTTAGCAAATTAAAAAATTAAACTAATTAAAAAAATAAACTATGAAACTAATTTATATATAAATTTTTATTAATCAACTTAATTTTGTGAATAACCCTATCTTAAACATATTTCCATTGTGATTTTGTCTTTGTTCTTCTAAGCACCCCCCTTTCCACCATCCATTGAAGGGAACATCATTCTTGAAACATGTTGACTTTTAAATAAAGATTATAGTGATATAAACAAAATGTTTTTAATTATTTCATTAATATAAATGTATTTGTTCGGTAAGCTGGAAGAAATAGAATGTACCTATAATCTGAAAGTATGTTGCCCGTTGTATGCTGATGATGCGGTGCTGATATCTAACAGCATGGAAGATCTACAGTCTCTCGTCAAGGATGAACGAAGTATTTTGTTTTATTTTATTTTATTAGGAAAACCAACAGTTACAATTATTAATAATGTTTGATGAAATATTTACAGAAATTTAACCAATAATAGGTTTTCGCTGAATTATCTTAAATATTTAGTGAGTAGGTATAAAGAGAAATCGAGAAAAAATAGTTACATTATGTTATGTGGATGGGATGGTGGAAGGGAGTGGAAAGGTGTGGATCTTTTCTGTGTAAATAATGGTATGTATGGGTAAATTTTATTTATTCATTTTACTTTTGAAAACGTTAGGTACTGTATTAAATAAGTCGAATTCGCTGTGTGTAGCGCGATAAATGAATGTATTTTGTTTAGAGTTAGTGTTGCATTGAGGAATGTTTAATGCGTGGTTTTGTCTGATTTGTCTGATGGGCACTCTAAGTTGAATTCTTTCTAGTAATTCCGGGCAATCTATCATAGAGGTAGCTATTTTTTGTAAGAATAGCACGTCTGCCAAATTTTTTCGACTTTCCAAGGACGATATCCTGAAGAACGCGGCTGACTCTTCGTGGCTAAGATGAGGACGATAGCTCCGAAAGTCAAGGTATCGTAGAAATCGGTTTTGCACTTTTTCAATCCTATCTATGTGACATATATATGTACTTGGGGTTCCATATTTGAGAGGTGTACTCCAGAGAACTGCGTACGTATGCAAAATAAAGCATTTTCATGGTTTTTACATTTTTCAAGTCTTTGCAGGTTCTAAGTACAAAGCCTAGTATCTTGGAAGCCTTTGATACCCAAAATAGTAGTTTCGGGTCTAACACTATTCCCAAGTCCTTAACTTCCGTCATTTTTGTTAGTACTGTACCGTTAAGTGCATAATTGAAAGTAATTGGCTTTTTGTTGCGGGTGAAACTGATGGCGCCGCATTTTTTAACATTTATTTGAAGGTTGTGCTGTGCACAATAAATATTAAGACGATTAAGATCTTCTTGTATGTGGGTACAGTCGTTTCCAATGTCATTAATATATATTTTGAAGAGTAGTTGTCCCAATAGTGATCCTTAGGGTACTCTCGACGGTACGGTTACCCAATCTGACTTATAGCCACCGACAACTACTGCTTGGCTGCGGTTTGCAATATAGGACGAAAGCCATCTGAGAAGGTCCCCGTGTACACCGATTTGTGGGAGTTTGATCAATAATATATCATGAATAACTAAATCAAAAGCTTTGCTGTAGTCTGTATATATTGCATCTACCTGAATGCGCTGGTCCATATTGTCTTGTAATAATTCGGTGAACGCCGTTAAGTTCGTGGTTGTAGATTTTCCAATCATAAATCCATGTTGGTTGATATTGAGTGACGATCTCAGGGCCGGAAACATCTGGTTGTACACAATTTTTTCGAAAACTTTAATGAAAATACAGAGCTTTGATATTGGTCTATAATTTTCGAAGTCAGATTTTTGCCCGTTTATGAAGATGGGAGTTATAAAAGCTGTTTTCCAGGTGTTTGGCACTCTTCTCTCTTTAAGGGAGCGACTAAAAATTATGGATAGTGGTTTAGACAGGCTGCGCGCACATTTGCTTATGAAGAGAGGGGAAATTTTTATCTGGGACTGCACCTTTTTTGGGATCTAGATCTTCAAGGTGTTTCTGTATATGATGCTGGTCGACGTCAATATTATGGATGCTAGCAACACAGGGTTCATTAGGGTTGTCCGGTAGAATCTGGGTGCTTTGAGCATTATTGTTGTAGACAGAAAGGAAGTATTTAGAGAATAAGTTGCAGATGTCAGACCCATTTTCAGCTTTTTCATCTTTGAGTGTCATGATATTTGGAACACCGTGGGATTTGGACTTGGATTTGATGTAATTATAATAACATCATATTCGTTGGACCGTACAGCCGTCAACAATGTATCAGTTTTAGTGCGAAGCCCTCTTACGTTTTGGTAATATAAATTCAGAGTCATTAGCTGAGCCGGGTGGATCTATGATTAAGTGCAGACTTGAAATCTATTTGAATCCGTGCTCGTATTTTATTATTGACGGATTTATGTTTGTTTTTATATAGCTCCCAAATGATTGTACATAAAATTGACAGAATAAAAGAACGTGTTAGAGTGAAAGGATCCGTTTCAATTTGGGAGGCGGGAATGGGTACCGCCGCCCCGGGAACCTTTATTGGATAACCAACACCTCTACCATAGGTCACCCCAAGTGGTTCGCTACGTTTGGTGATTTAGCATAGGTGCCCGGGTTCATGGGGTGAGGTTTGTCTAGGTCTTGGAGGTGGATGACCAGGACATACTGAACCCCAGATTCCTACCCACCCCTTAAACCCTTTTCCTTCCCAGAACTCTCCTCTCCTTCGTTTCCTTAAAAAACCTTCCACACAGCATCCCCAAAGATGACATAGGTTCTGAGGGAAATTATTTTCCTCAGGGTCTCCTGTGTGAAAAAAAAAATCCGTAAGGTAGGTACTGGGTATGAGGGAGGGAAAGGTACATTCTAAGTAAGATGAAATAATATGTAAAATTAAGGTGAAGTTAATTTTGAGAAAAACAATTAATTTTAATAGCCTTATTTTAAGGCTTGGCTCGGCTGAGGATCTTCTGCATCTGCTCGGTTGGGTCTTGTTGCTGGAGGCTCGCGGTCCATCTTCTTCAGGTCTGCCTCCTTTGAGATTATGATGGGCGCTGAGGTCGTATTTCTACGTGCGTGAATTAGGCAGTTTTTTGTCCAGACAAATTGGTAACCTTTTTGTTTAGCGAGAAGCCTTGCTCGGTAAAACAGATGTTTGTTCATGCTAGTGAGATGGTCTCCTACATAGACATTTTGCGGGGTTCCCGTGAATCCCAGTTCCGTTGAGGTGATCCCCTTGCGATCTTTAATCGCCTGCAGGAGCTGGTTCTTCAAGTTCCGGCTGGTTAATTTTACGACCACTGATTTTGGTTTTGACTTCCCAATTGTGTCGCTGCTTTTGGGAGCAACTCGAGTTGCAAACTCCATATCCCTTTCGCCGAGTTTCATGTTCCACAAGCTAGCGATATTTGAAATGAGGGTAATTAGGTTTTCACCTTTCTTTTCTGGAAACCCCCTTATTTCTAGGTTTTGAAGTCTTGCCCATTGGTCCCTTTTATTTGATTCATCCATCATACTGCGTACTTCCTGTCTTAAATTCATAACTTCTGCCTCCAGTTTGTCGACTTTTTGAAGGCGATTTTCTATATTGGCAATCTTGTTGCAAAAAGTTGCGACATCCTGGTGGCAGTTATTGACAGATTTTTGGATCCCTTGAACTTCCTCACGTAAAAATTTTATATCTTCATGGAGTGCCTTGAATGACGACAAGTCCATCTGAATTTTGTTGATATCCTCCATAATGGTGCTGAAATCCTGGACGCCGACGGAAATATTTGAGGATTTGCACCTGCTGCATCGCCAAGTACTTCTCAGCTCCAGCTTCAACTTTTTTATAATTTTCCTCTGATGTACCTCCACACTTATGGTGCAGATTTTCCTTATAGGACGAGCATTGGACTCCTTGAGTTACAGCGGATTTACATACGCCACAGTTGTTCATTTTTAGAGAATCTATTTATGTGTATCCTTTCTATGATTTTTCACGCACTAGAGTATTATTCACTATCTATAAATAACTACCTTCTCTGGTTTATTTATGCACGACAGTATTGTTCACTGTCTATAAAATATATACGTCTATGGTTTGAAAACTCTATGTTAAAGTCTATGAAGAATGTATGTATGAAGAATGAGTTAATGATGAATGTAAGTAAGTCTAAAGTCATGGTATTTGAAAGAGCAAGTATGAAAACAATGTGCAACATAGTTGTGAATGCTGAATGCTTGGAGCAGGTGGATGAATTTTTTTATTTGGTAAGTATGTTTACGAGAGATGGGAAGGCTGATAGAGATATTGTAAGAAGGGTGAACGCAGGTAACTCTATTAATGGAGGACTGAACGCCGTTGGCACCAACAAAAAACTGTCCAAAGTCGCGAAGCTAGCCGTCCATAATAAAGTACTGGTACCCACCCTGATGTGTGGCAGTGATGCATGGAGCTGGCAGAGGAAGGATGAAAGTAGACTGAATGCTGTAGAAATGAGATCCCTGAAGCGTATGTGTGGTAAAACCATATATATCCGTGTAAGCGTAAACAGACGGATTACAATCTTTAGAGCACAGGCGTCGGATGGGAATGCTATCCTTGTTCTACCGGTATTACAATGAAAGATGCTCCAAGGAACTAACACCATTGATCCCTTCGGCACCGGTGCGTAGTCGGGAAACACGCCAAACGCGTGCCCAACATATGTACACGGTTGAAATTTGTCACATGAGAACGGGTCGCTTCTTCTTGTGTTCAACAGCTCGGCTATGGAACGATTTGCCGGCCTCTGTTTCCTCCTTTCTACAACATGGGTCTCTTCAAGACCAATGTTCATTCCTTCCTCTCCTCAAAAAGACCCTCCATACAGCATCCCAGATGACATAGGCCCTGTGTGGAGTTAATGTAAAAAAAAGTGATGAGTAAGATTAAGAGATGGTTTGGGCTTGTCGAACGAATGAACGAGGAAAGGAATATAAGGAGAATATATAACGCAAATGTGAATGGTAGAAGAAGTCGGGCAAAATACATGGCACTATCAAGTGAATCAGATACTTGAGTCAGGCCATGTCAAGAGTCAGAATAACAGAAGAGCATGTATGAGACGATGTATGAATGTGAACGAGGCAAGGAGTGTAGTTATGCCAAGACCGAGTTTTTTGGCGGTCCGTCATCTCTGCCTACCCCTGCGGGGAAACGGCGTGATGGTTAGTTAGTTAGTTATAAGTTATACCTTTTGTACTTTCTGTATTTTAGTGCAATAAATATTTTGTGAATTTGAATTTGAACTAGGTATTGGTCTAATTTTAGTTGGATTATATGGAATGATATATTGGGGAATATTTGGTCCTTCGCAGTTGAGAATTCCAAGTCTTCAACGGGGAATGCAATAAAGCACGTCTATAGGCATCTTTCACCGCAATTTAGAATTTAATATGCCTCGAGGATTGACTGCGGTGACCTCGAAGCATCCGACGAATGATTGGGGCAGGTATAATAGAAACAAAGAGATGAACCATAAACCTTTATTAGTGGAAGTCGCATTACTAATGCAAATCGATTTAACGTATCTGGCCTAAACTATATTCTGTCTGTAGGTCTATTTATATATATTTTAGCTTTTCAATAAAATTCAAATAAATTAAATATTTTTGAAAGTATCCGAGAACTAAAAACTGTATTTTGAACTATATTAAAACAAACCATTAACAAAATTCTTGCTTCAACAGACTATTCCAATAATATGTCTTTACATTTTTAACACGTGGTGGTTATAAACGGAAGTGACGCCATCTGTTATTTTCAAAAAGAACCGTTAAAGTTTTCAAACAGTATACCCATGTGTATAAAGGTAATTTACAAAAATAGGAATTTCTCAGTTTCCAAAACTTAATATAATAATAATGGCCTTTATTCAGACATTAAATTACATTACATTATTTATAATATTTATAACATTTATAACACCATGCATCGACTCCCTGTCTGTATGTCACTAGTTGACAAAGGCCTCCTCCAACTGTCGCCATTTCTCTCTATCATTAGCTACTCTTGTCCATGTACCACCTGCTAAGGCTTTGATGTCGTCAACCCACTGTCTAAATGATCTACCTCGTTTTCTCTTTTTGTCACTTGTGAACCAATTCATGACTAATTTTGACCATTTTTCACTTTCTCTGATTGTATAACCTGACTTCTTTCACTTTAGCTTTTGTATTGTTTTTATGACATCTTTTGTTCTTGTTTTTTTCCCAAACTTACTACAAAACGATTTCCCCAAATTCCCCCACTTTCCCAGCAATTTTTTCCTATTTCCCAATTATCCTGGAAGCATTTTTAGGGACAAAATCCCAAATTCACATAATAAAATCAAAAAGATAAAAATTTCCCGACCCACTTTCAGACTTTCAGTTTTTTTTTACATTAGCTCCACACAGGAGGCCCTGATGAAAATAATCTCCCTAAAGCCTATGTCTTAGGCAGTGTGGAGGGTTTTTAAGGAAATAAAGGAGATAGAAAGGAAATAGATATGCAGTGTGGGTAGGAATCTGGCGGTCAGTGTGTTCTGGAGTGACGAACGTATGAATCCATCCATTCAACTGCAGTGCAAGACGGAGGGTCGAAGGATTCCGGCTGGAGAGGTCAAAAGACCTCCTCAACCAGTCACTCTCGATCCGGCCCGCCACGCAGCAGGTGAGCAGACACATATGCCGCCAAGATTTTGACAAACCTCGCACCATGAACCTGGGCACCCTTGCTCAGTCACCAAACGTAGCGAATCACTTGGGGTGACCTATGGCAGAGGTTTTGGTTATCCAATAAATGGTGCCCGGGGCGTAGAAAGTTTCCAAACCTCACGTATTTAATAATACATATTAAATAATTTCCCCACTTATTTTTCGACCATTTTCCGATTTTCCCAAAAGATTTTATTTTCAGAAAAATAAAATTTTAAACTAAACGATAATCCACTTCGCCTTCAGTTCCGAGACATAAAAAATATGTTCAAAAATTTCAATATGCGGGAAAATACACGTATCTACATAACGTAACAAGACATGTTGTTTTCCTCCTTATTCCAATGTTCAGAATATTCGCCATAATGAACCTAGAGATTTATGTTCTCCGGGCACGCCATGCCATTCTAATATCGCGCTTACGCAGTAACGCACAAAGGTTCGAATCGCAGCTCTAGCTGGCCAAAAATTAGAAATATTTTTTCCTCTAACCACCATCAATGTACTGTTTTAGGAATTTAATAAAGCACGTATTTTCCGAAAGGTTTCAAATATTTATTATCACTTTTTTACAATATCGCCCAAAGACTAATTCTACCAAAAACCGGACTGGGATGACGTTGTTTCTTTTTGAGAAGCTTAATGCAGAAGAGGTCATATTAAAGTGAGTCAGCGAATTTATACTCTAAGTCATATCAGTCCGCTTGGAGGAGGTAAAAAAATATTAATATTATGAAATCTTTTTTTGAACATTAACTTAATATCTACTGAAGAAAACTAAAGATGTTATGTAAATTTATTTGAAGCCCAACTAAAATAATTAAATGAATTTCCTAACATAATTCTCCCCACCATAAAGGCCAAATAATTCCTTAACAACACTTATAGAATTAACAGATCCTTTATTTGTATTGCTTATTTTATAAATTTAAGGTGTGTTGCATTTTATTTAATTTTACATTAGCTCCACGCAGGAGGCTACGAGATAAACAATTCCTTTCACGGCCTTTATCATCTTTGAAATGTGTAAAAATGTAAATAATAAACGAATTCAAAGTTTCCGACCGCAATTTGGGAAAATTTTATGAAACATTGTGAATTTTTCATTAATTATTTTTACAGACGACCAAAAATTTAAGTGATAATAGGGTTATCTAATAAAATATGTGTATCTTCATTTTTTTGTTATCAGTAATTAAGGATGGAAGAAACATAAAGTGAGCCATTTTTAACACTTTTATAAGTTTGCATTCAAAATTTTAATATTTTGAAAATTATATGTTAATTTCTAATTAAAAAATTTTAAAGGATATTTCAGTTTTTTTCAAATAATAGCTTTTAGTATCGGATACATTCAAAAACATTCCATTTATTTGGATTTTATTGCAAGGCAAAAATTCTCTGACCTTCTGACAGAATATTCTCGAGGCTTGAGAGGTTAAACAGCATTAAACTTGATATAACTTATTACTATTTTTGCTTGAACAGACTATAACAATAACAAGATATCAAAAGTGGACATCTTCAATTGCGAGCTGACTAAATATAAAACGATAGTATAAATACAAATATGAAATGTCCATAATATAAGCTTCTTGTATGTAAATCTGTTATGATTTTTTTCTTTTTCGTTATTTGTCTTTGGGGTGTTATGCCATGTGGCGCTACCTTTTTCTTTAGCCAACGTTTCGGACAGCGTTGCAGTGTCCATCGTCAGGGCTGATCCGGCAGGTGTGCAGATTTGCAGATGTGCAGATGTGATCATCTGCCGGTTCGACCCTGATGATGGACACAGCAATGCTGTCCGAAAAGTTGGCTAAAGAAGGAGGTAGCGCAACACGGCATATCTCCAAAAACAAATAACGAAAATACTTTTGGCCATGAAAATCTAAAAACGTACCTGTTATGAATTTGTTTTATAACCTGTTCTACAATATTATGATTTTTGTTTTATGTAATCCTGTATTATACTGTGAGAGGAGAGGGACATGGACGCCTGTAGGCGCCTTGGTACAGCAATGGCTCCCTGACCCTAACAGGAAAAGGGTTAGAATTAGAAAAACTTTTACGAATCTTTTTTGTCCTTTGACCTTTGTGCGATCGCCGACTGCGTGTGGGGAGAAATTCGCTTGTTTACGATAAGTCAAAATAAATTAAAAAGTGAAAATTACCCTGCGCTAAGATGTTATCCTGATACAGTTTCCAGACTTTCTGAATAAATACGGATTAATTTGTTTTCGCAAGACAAAAGAAAAGACAACAAAATAATTGATCGCGTTTCTTTGATATTGGAAAGAAAAAAAAAAGATTTCATTAATCAAACAAATTTTATTTTAATTTTCTTCGCGTATTAGTTCAAATAAATCAATATGTCCAATATTTGCATCTCAACTGTCGGTTGGGGCCAAAGATATTGAAATATAAGTAGATGTGCTATCTGCGGTTTTTACTATGTGGGTCTGCGCTTCCGGGTGTCGCCGATATTGTTTACCAATTAACAAATAAACTAAAAGAACAAATAATTAACCAAACGAACGATAAACTAAATGAACGAATTCTTTCATTATTCAAAATATATTAATGCACATTTTCAAAAAATCAACGAAATGAACAAATTATTTTTGTATGAAAACTACGCTAATTAGCGCGTAGTCCGGCGACAGTTGCGCGGACACCATAGCATATCTCTTCTGTATTTGAATATCTTTGGTTGGGGCCTTACCAACATATAAGGATGTCGTCTACGTTTGTGAAATAGTATATTATGTGTTTAGCTAAGGGAGATTTAAGAATTGTGTTTTCAATATAATCCATAAATATCTCTGCTAGAAGTGGACTTCACGGTGATCCCATGGGAAGACCATCATTTTGAAACACTTCTTCAAAAATCGTAGAACATCTCTTAGTAAATAATCACGTTTCACTTAAAATCAACAAGCCTGAACGATTACATAATATAGAAAGAAAGATTAAATTTACTTGAACAATTACAAATCAATAAACGAACGAATGACCCCAATGTAACGCTAATTAATAAAATAAGGAAATTTATTTATTACGCACTTCTTAGTATGTTTACAAAACCTAAACAATATAACGCATGAGTCATAGCAGTAATATCATTATTAAACAATTAAGAAAAACCTCAACATTTAGTAAGGGGAAAACAGACTCCGAAATTCTCCACATAATAGTATCTACTGCCTAAATTAGTTTCTCGACAAATTGGTTTAACCGGCAATAAATCAATGTAGACACCTTTAAAAATTGACATTTTGATTCCTATAAATAAGTTGTCAATCACAGTTTGAAATGGGCCTTGTAAGTCGAAACAGGTGTAATAAAAATAAAACATAAAATACTTGCAGAAGTTGATAATAACATTTTTCAATTTAATATAAATTAAATTTTTAAAAATTCAACGGAGTTCTACGAATTAAACACAAAAACAATTAATAACGCCTTTCAGAGTGTTATATACTGTCATTATCGCCTAGACAGAAAGTTCACCATTCACTATAGTATTAACTATCTGATTCTTCCCAGCCTTCCTCTTTCTCATCTTCCTCTCCCTACTACAATAGATGTTGCAGTCCCCTGACAATCTATTATAGCCACCTGACTTTTCCTTTTAATCTTGGTCTTTGGCCTATTTTTTTAAGGACGGGTTGTTGCATAGAAATTCAAACGAAACATTGTCATCAAATGGCAATTCACCACCGTTTGTTTTTTTGGACAGTTGAAATGTTAAAGTAAGTCAAGTACGTCCCTTACACGCTGGATAATCACAAATGAAATTCTTTAATTCATTTTATTAATCTACTTTATTTACAAACCGCTAACTTAATGTTGGCACTCCATGGTGACAGTGAAACAAAATGGCTGCAGAATAGCAGTGTTGCCAGTACGATAATAAAATTACCTAATTTGCAAGTAGTTGAGATCATAATTATTTATTTCGTTCTCTGCAGGCCTTTGATTTCTGCATTTTCTCTGGTCCCGCTGTCTTCGGACAGAGACTTCGTGCGTTTTATGGATTTATTTTTATAAGTTTGTTAATTTCAATTGAAGGCAGGATATATATTAGATGGTTGAGTGGTCTTTTTTTACATTAACTCCATACAGGAGGCTCTGGGGAAAAAAAATCTCTCAGGGCCTACGTCATCTTTGAAGATGCTGTGTGAAGGGTCTTTTTGAGGAGAGGAAGGAGTGAATTATTGTCGGCAAATCGTTCCACAGCTGAGCTGTAGAACTCAAGTGCGAGTCGTAGAAATGACCCGTTCTCACATATGTTGGGTGCGTGTTTGGCGACTTTCCCGACTATGCACCGGTGCCGAGGGGATCAATGATGCTAGTTCCTTGGAGCATCTTCCATTGTAATACCGATAGAACAAGGATGGCATTCCCACCTGACGCCTGTGCTCTAAATATTGCAATCCGTTTGTTAAGTTAGGAGAAATTATCATACGGACCGCCCGTTTCTGCACAGTTTGTCGCATCTTTAAATTCTCCGCTAGCTAAGTCATCCATCATTAAAAAAGAAGAAATTTCCTTTAATAATAGTTGGAGAAATTAATCCTGGGAATATTTATCTTTCTTGAAAAACGAATCTTCTACAGGTGAACAAACCAAAAATTAAACCGCGGACATTAATCGCAATTATTTTAAAGACCAAAGTTTTAGTTTCTGGTTTATTTTAATTACACCGGCACGAATTTTAAATGTTGAACTAACTGAACATAGCAGAATTATTCCTTTAAAGACAGCGAAACAAAAGTTGGAAAATAATGGGTCTTGTTAGAGTTTTAATTCATTGTGTATTTAAGAAGCGAAAAGTTGGCGCAGAGGGCGAAAAAACGCCAAGTGAAAAATCGGCTTACTTGAATAGTAATTTTATTACACTGCATAAAAAAGATTTACTGAAATGATGCTGAAAGAATTTATATTTCACTGAATAGATCTTCCCAAGAAGTGTACTGTTTTCAAAAAAACGATAGAAGTACGAGTGTGCACCGTCGGACGTTGGACGTTCAAAAATGTTGGAACTGTTGGACGTTGGACACTGTTGGACGTTCAAAAATGTGCAAAGATTTAGCGCCAACTTCGAAAGGACTACGTGAGAAAATAGAGGTCCTGTAGAACTCGAGATTGAGGTTGCGTGTTGGAAGTCTTTATTGAGTTCTAACAAGATTACAATTTTACAAATCAATTCTGAACTGGACAGCGGAACAGATTAAATACACTACTGGTACTGGATAAACAAATGAACGTGGATTTTTACTGGGTCACGGTTAACTGCGGTTGCGTGAGGCGAGAATACTGAACGCTATGTAAACACTGTATTGTGTGCGTTGCTGAGCGCCTTTATATAGTCCGGCGAGTCGAAGTATAGGTTTGTCTGGTAGTAATTCTTCACTCGGCGACTTTCTCGAAAGCGCCCGAACTGTGCATTTCAGGCGCGCAATGGTTTGTACCTTTTATGAAACGCGTGAAAGGTTGGCAGGTCTGCAGCTCATTATCGATGCGATAGGTACCTACACATCCAGCCATCGTAATGCCGAAGCTAGGTGTATTTAACGAGAGGTGGTTGGAACGTTCTCGTTAGTTCGCTATTCGAACACTTTAACATGGGCGTCGCTTCTGGAAAGATCCATATATTTCGGAAACAATCCAGAGCATGTGGTAGCAGAGGCTGGCTCCTACAATCCTTTGGTTGAAATCAAATGCCGCATTGAGCAAGCTCGTGCAATCTTTTTCCGTATGAGAAAGATGTTCTACAGTCATGATCTCAACCTTGGATTACGAATGCGAATGGTCAGTTGCTACGTGTTGTCGCTATTATTTTATAGAATGGAAGCATGGATGCATACTGAAGAACTCATTCTCTCTCCTCACTCTCCCTCCCACCCGTACAGCGCGCAGAGATATCCACAGCTACTCTTGCACTAGGCTCTGGCGCGCGTGCTTCTAAACTACGCATATACTGCTCATACTTCGTCCAAGGTGCGGAGCAGAGTAAATCTTTAAGTGACTTTTTTTTAATTTAACATACCACATGCCCAATGGCTTCTGCCTTTGACCGCAGACGGTGCCCTGGTACTTAATAGATCCTCAACCGATGCACGAACTTCAACACTTTCTGATTTTTTAGACTTTACCGGCTTCGATCAATTCAACAACCAGCTTAATGTAAACGAGCGTATTCTCGACCTGGTGATTCGAGTTGCATGTGCACTGTAAGGGGGTGCAATACACCGCTAGTGCCGGAGGATGCACAACACCGCTCGCTAGAGGTGGTGCTGCGCATGGCCCGCGAGCCGTCCCTCCAAATCCCACGCTCGCGCACGGTCCGCTCCCATGACAGCGCTGACTATGTGCAGATTAATAGCGCCTTAGCAGCCGTTGACTGGACAACGACTCTTAACAGCAGTAATGTAGACTCAGTCACGGCGCGCTTCTATTCAGAATTAAATAAGGTAATTGTCACGCATGTACCATCTAGAACAATTAATATAGATTCCAGGTACCCCCCATGGTACAGCGCTGTCTTAAAAAAAGTAATTAAAGATAAACTTAAATTCCACAAAAAATATAAAATTTATAACCGCATCTCTGACTATCAAACTTTCTCTCTTCTCCGAGAACGACAAAAGCGTATGGAGAAGGTGTGCTATGATAATTTCATTAATATGGCCGAAATTAATATCAATACCGATCCCAAACACTTCTGGACCTTTGTTAAATCTAAGCAAAGAAGCTCTGAACTACCTAACAATATGTTTCTTAACTCCCAGCGTGTATCGGGTGGGGAAGCTATAAGTAACTTATTTAACACACATTTTCAATCCTCCTTTGAATCCTCCGCCCCGTCCACCTCGTCTACCAATCAAATATATAATCCAAACACCTCAGTACTAAATCTTAATAGTTTTTATATAGACACTGAATTAGTTTGTAAATATCTCAAATCATTAGATCCTACCAAAGGCAGTGGGCCTGATGGTATACACCCGGTATTTTTAAAGAATTGCGCTAATGTTTTATGTTATCCGCTAAGTCTAATATTCAAAACTTCTTTGTCTTCTGGTATTTTTCCACTAGAATGAAAAAGTTCATATATTGTGCTTATATTCAAAAAAGGTGACAAACGCAACACAGAAAATTACAGACCGATCTCTAAATTAAATGTAATGGGTAAACTTTTTGAAAAGATTGTTTTCCATATCATTTTTCCTTGTATACGACCACACATCATTTCGAATCAACACGGCTTCGTGAACAGAAAATCAACAGAAACTAATCTATGCGAATTTGTTGAAACAGTCCTTGTTGCTATGGATAACGGTTTTCAAGTCGATGTAGTATACACAGACTATTCCAAAGCCTTTGATAAAATCCCACACAGCATTTTAATTGAGAAAGTCGAAGCAATGGGTATACACGGTGACCTCCTTCGTTGGTTAGCCTCTTATTTCGTCAATCGTATGCAAGCTGTAACTGTACTGGGGTTCTGCTCTAGCTTTATCCCCGTAACCTCAGGAGTTCCCCAAGGATCTCACCTTGGCCCCCTTTTATTCAACATTTTTATGAATGATGTTAACAAAACTGTTCGTAATTCTCAGCTGTTCCTATGCGGACGACAAAAAGATTGTCAAAATCATTAAATCTGAGATGGATTTTATATAGCTCCAGGATGACCTGAACTCCCTTAGAAAACCGCCTTCTTTTGAATGCAGTTAAATGTTCCGACATATCTTTTTCTCGAAAGAAAAACACTATACTACATCCGTACATAATTAAAAACAATATTTTAAATAGGGTAAATGTAATTAGAGATCTTGGAGTTCTATTAGACAGTAAGCTTCTTTTTCAATCTCACGTCGAGCACATCACGTTTAAGGCTTTTAAAATGCTAGGATTTATACTTAGAGTAAGTTCTGTTTTCAAAAATCCACAAACATTTAAGATTCTCTACATATCATACGTCAGAAGCCACCTAGAGTATGCTTCAACAATATGGAACCCTCATTGTTCTACATATAAATCAAATATAGAAAGAGTCCAGAAAAAGTTTTTGAAATATGTTTGTTTCACCTGCGAAATGATGTAAATTATGTCTCTATGAACCTCAAAACCCTTGATCAACGCAGAGATATCAGAGACCTAGTAATGCTTTATAAGATAATCCACAATTTTATTAATAGCCCTTACGTATTACAGAATATTAATTTCAGATGTCCAATAAGAGTCACTCGATCTCCAGACATATTTTATATTCCTAAGAGCAATGCTAATTATCTTCAAAATGTGTTGATAAGAAGACGCTGTAGCACTTTCAATAGATTATGCACAGACATTGACATGTTTAACACGAACCTTGCTAACTTCATAAAATTCGTAAAAGTAATATAAAAATAAAACTTAATGTTTCATTAATTCCTTATCTTTCTTTTTCATTTTTCATTTTCATTTTTTTTTCATTTTCATTACATTTTCTTTTTTGATTTCAGCAGTTTGCATTAAATAACCTCTTCAAAAATGTTACAGTATATATTACCCTTGAAAATACATGTTTTGTAGATTTAAGTGAGTAGATGCACTTTTTCAGAACTGTTTATATTGCATACATATATTTTTTTTTTTTATTATGGTCTCAAATTTTTATGTCGTTATTTTATTGGTCAATGATATGACTATCTCTAACACTGTTATATATGAACTTGTAATGGCTGTTTATAACGCTAACAAATAAAATAAAATAAACTGATAAGGTGATTTGAGGCATGGAGGTGTGGATCTACAGAAGAATACTCAAGATAAGCTGGATGGACAGAGTTAGGAATGAAGATTATGGTTTGGATGAATAAAGAAAAAGAAGTTATTAAAACAATAAAAATTCGAAAATTCGATAAGATTTCCGGAAGCCTGGAAGAAGGAGAACCTCATGGCTGAAAAATCTGAGACAGTGGTTTGGCCAGTCTACTGTAGAGCTGTTCCGGGCCGCAGTAAACAAAGTCCGCATAGCCAACATGATAGCCAAGGTCCGTTGAACGGACAGGGCACGAGAAGAAGAAGAATTAAAATTGACTTACTATTCTCTGAATCAATAAAAAAATACCCAAAATACGGAATAATTTTTATACGCTAGCAACACCTACCTTTTAACTCTCTCGAACCATTCTGCGCACTTTTTCAGTGTATATCTATACATGGTGTCCGGAAACTCGTAGTAGAAACAGGAAAATGCTGAACCCGCATTACATAGAAAATCAAAAAAAAAAAACTGTTTTTTTCGACAACCAAAGGATTAAAAAACTTTTGGAGCCTGGTCTACGTTTCAACGTATTTAAAAGGAATTAAACATTTTGACATTTTCATATTTTGCCTAAAAATTACCACTTTACCAGACTTACTCGAAAACGAAAGCTAAAATAAATAAAAAATTATACAACAAAATCGAATCCAATTGAGATGTTTTCGGCTTATCCTACAACTTTCCGGACACCGTGTTTACCACTTAACATACAAATTCGATAAGTGTGATCTAAATCGACAGAAGTAAGGTCAAATAGTACTTACTTTTGACATACGACTCACAACACACCTCTATCGATTATTAATAACTAGCATTTTCCCGCGGCTTCGATCGCATGGCATTAGGGGGTTCCCACTCCGCCTACTCCCCACCCGCTCCCCACTCCAACCCCTCCCCGCCTCCACCCACCCCCTCCCCGCTCCCGCATTTATTTGTATTACTCCCCTTATAATTTGAATCGAATAAAGAATTATAGATGTCTTACTAATCGGGCCACCTATCGCAATTTTTTTTATAAAAAATTCATAATGCCAAAGCTCTGAACTATAGCCTATTTGTTATTCTGATGTATGAGATATATATATTTTTTTTAAGTTTCATTAAAATTCATTCAGCAGTTTTTGCGTGAAAGAGTAACAAACAAACATACATACGTACATCCATACAAACTTTCGCATTATAATATTAGTAGGATAGGATGTCTGTTGTTTTAACACACGTGCCCCGGACATATAAATTCTACTACGAATACAGTTAAATTTGACCTTTATTTTTTAAAATCCTTACCATTTTTCAGGAATAATAATAATTTACGTCGCTCCTAAGCCATTTTGAAAAGGGTTTCATATTTCAAAGTCGTTGAAATATCCTGCAGGAAATTCCGAATAAAAATTTTACGACGTAAAAATAAACCTTTCGTTAATTTTTCTTCATTTTACGTGGAGGTTTATTCGAGGACCCTTCTCGGTGGGTACTTGAAAATGCCGAGTTCTAGGGGAGGATTTTCAGGAACAAACAACAGATCCTACTCAAAGATTGTCCTGAACCTATTAACATTGTCATGGATATTAAACTTGGATATTGTTTAAGTTTGCAGATATTTTATAATAATAATAATAAATAAATAATTAAAGCCTTTATTCAGACAGTAAATTACATTACATTATTTAGAATAAACTTTTCACATTTATAACACTTAGCATCGACTCCCTGTCTGTATGTCACTGGTTGACAAAGGCCTCTTCCAACTGTCGCTATTTCTCTCTATCATTAGCTACTCTTGTCCATGTACCACCTGCTATGGCTTTGATGTCGTCAGCCCACCGTCTAAGTCTAAATGGTCTACCTCGTTTTCTCTTCTTGTCACTTTTAGACATATTTTATAAAAGATTATCATTGTTATGAAAATAATTTAATAATGAAAATAATGTTCTAAATTACCCCAGGATTATTTATATTTGTTTACATTAATAACTCCAATTATTTTACTGGCCACTAATAGTTTCACTTTTTCTCCGATTAGTTAAACTTTCGAACGATAGGGAGATCATGATCGATTTCCTTTACTTTTTGGATTCGCGTCCTTAGGGCAGGACGTGAATCCGACAGTCAACAAGTGGATTTAAATTTAAAATGAAAATTGTTTAATCGGCGGGTTTTTTCAAGTTAATTTAATATGTGAAAGAGAGTTTTTTTTTAAATTTCAGCCGGTACAATGTGACCGCGACTGGAGAATCTTTATTTTACGGGTATTCAAGTGTAGAATCCCGATGTGCTAAAATGGCGGCTTGAACGAACAAGTTTAATCATAATTTTCGATTATATACACCATCCGTCATCCGACGAGATGAATCACCAATAATACAACGGCACACAACCTGTCCGCCTATTCCACGCCGTGTATTTCCAACCTGATGGGACCTGAACCATATTATAATGGAGGACGCCGTGGGCATGGCGTTCCCATACTCCACAATTACCTAAGATGGATGGAGAAGATCGAAAAACCTAGCGATGATGCAATGTGAGGGAGGTAGGGTCCCCTTGCTTTGCATCTGGATTCGTCGCAGCAACGTTATAGGTTTTAGCTAGTAGCTCGTTAGATACGGTCCACAGGTATGCTTAATCTTTTAATATATAAATCGTTGTTATACATCCACTCTTTTATTTTATATTTCCAAGTTTCACAACATTGGCAAAAATAACAGTGCCCACGCTCTGATGGGATTACTCCATGCCTGTGTACCTTTATTTATAACCTTGTAACTATAACATCTAATACACCCACTCAATAATAGGTGTATATGTCATGATAACATGACTACAAAGTAGGTACAAATCACAACACAACACATCATGTGTCATACCCTATTTTACATCTTACCCTGATATTTAGATAACCCTATCAATCTGTTTAATAACCTACCATCAATCTCTTAACGATAACATGACACCCAATGAGGCGCGGCCGGTGCCTTAAGTTTTTGGTGGTTCACCGATTTCATCAAAAACGTAATGTTTGTAATTTATATAAATGCACTATCTTACTTATTTATAGAGAAGATCAATTCTTCGATCCTTTTGCCGAGCGAAGATTTCAATCACCCAATTTTATTTGCAAACAGAGACAGATATACTCACCTGACAAATTCGTTATCCGATAAACACATTTATATTAGTTTATGCTTGGAAGATACGACTTTGCAAGCGGGGATACTGCATTAAAAAATTTCAGAAATCATAAATTATTTGCTATTTTACACTATGGTTCATTTCTTTTTATATTATATCTATTAGTATTAGAGGATTAGCGGCAAAGAAAAGAAGGTATTTATTTTGAAAGACCTTCGGATATTAATTAATATCAGATAAAAGATAATGTTAAGACTTTCTGGGCTTATTCTAAATCATTGCGTAATTCAAATTCGATTCCAAAAACAATGCATATGGATTCTATGATTGCAAACAATGGACAGCAGATTGCCAATATGTTCTCTAATTATTTTGGATCGGTTTATACTCAGTCGAATCCCACATCAAATACTTCCGGACTGAATGTTCCTCAATTCAACCAATTTAATCTTAGTAAACTTAACGTAAGCATGGGAACTATCAAATCTTGTTTAGAAAGCATTGATATACATAAAGAAGGAATCAGAATATATTTCATCTTGAATTATTTAAGAACAATATTTCATACTTCAATCCACTGTCTCGGATGTGTCGACTGTATAATTCCATTGAATGTAACCATATAGACATCCATGCAAATAGTCTCGCTTACTTTAAAAAGCAAATTAACAATAGACTAACCTAACATGTAATTGAGAATCGAAAATACTTATCTTGAACATGAATGGCTGTTTTTCACTCTATTTGTACTTTACTTTTTTTGTTTTTCTGTTTTTTTACATCGTATATCGATCTTTTTTATCTTTGTCATCTCTATATTGTTTTTTTTTTTTTTTTTTTTTTTTATTTATTTATTCCATTTTTACAATTTTACAAAGTTAGGTATAAGTACAATTATTTTTTTAATTATGTACATGTAATGCAAATATTTTTTAATGGTGGTAATAATACCTCTCTAATTGAGAATTTCTCGTGTTTAGGGAGGGAGTACTAACACAATTGATATTTTGATATATGTTTAATTGATGCTACCATGAGCGTATTTATGAAAAAATAAAATAAAAACAACATGTATGTAAAATTATATACCTGTGCACTATTTTAGGAAGAAAGTTTTTTTTTTAATTATTAAATTATAAAATATAAAACCTGTGTACACATTGAAAATATAAGTGGGCGTAATATAACACAAACATGAAATTACTTTGTGGTGAAATGTATTTTAATTTTTTTCTTAAAAATTTTATAATTTTTTTCGGATTGAATATCTTTAGGCAGTTCGTTAAAGCATTTTAAGGCTGAGTATGTGTAATGGTGTTGGGCCGTTGTAGTATTAAGTTTAGGGATTATTATTTGTCCTGTTGTTCTCGGCCTGGTGCTAAATGAATTTATTGTTAGTTTGTCTTTATGGATTTGAAGTAATGCATTTTTTTGATAGATTCTGTTTATTTGTAAAACTTTGAATTCATCGAATATTTTTTGAGTTGGATAGTCTAAAGGTTTTTTTAGAATAATTTTGATGAGTCTTCTATGTACTATTTCAAGTGGAGCTAAGTTGGTTTTATACGCTCCTCCCCAACCTATTATTCCGTATTGCAGAACTGATTGGGCTAATGCATAGTAAACCTTCAGTAGTATAGATTTATGAAGTATATTTCTTAGTTTGAGGAATACGTAAAAAAGTTTACGTATTCTGTTTATAGTTTGTGCAATATGTTCTGTCCATTTAATATGTTGATCTATTATTATGCCTAAATATTTAATGTTGTTCTTTTTTGAAATTTTTGTGCATTTAGATGAGTTGCAGTTGCAGTTGTCAGTATAATTTTTACAAGAGCTATGAATAGTTATATTGGAATTTATAATTGGAAGGAATTTGTCTGATAGTGTAAATGTCATGAAGTAAGTTTTGTCAGAGTTTAAGGAAAGATAGTTGTCATCCAGCCATTGTTTTAAGTTGTTTATTTCTACATTTGCGGTTCGGTAGGCTTCATCCCAAGTTTTTTTTTTTCTATGATTATGTCGTCAGCGAAAGATATGATTTTTCCAATTTTCGGTATTGTAAGCATTTCATTCACGTAAATGATAAACAATATTGGACCTAACACTGTCCCTTGAGGAATTCCAAATTCTGAATAGGTGGGTTCACTCAATGTATTGTTAATTTTCACGTGTTGGTGTCTTTCATGTAGATAACTTTTGAACCATTCTATAACCGTTCCTTGAATTCCAATATTTTCTAATTTCTTGATTAGTTTTTTGTGGCATATACTGTCAAAAGCTTTTCTTAGATCAATGAATATACTTTAACATTTATTTCCCGAGTCAAGAGCATTATATATTATTGAGGTTATTTTTGCGATTGCACCTTGCGTGCCTAAATTTTCTCTGAAGCCGAATTGGTTATCATTAATAATTTTATTTGAAGTAATGTGCTTAGTTAATTGTATCATCACTATTTTTGTTATCTCTTTTTATACCTCCGTTTATATTTTGATATTCCTAATTTCTGTTAACAACTATTAAACTGTGCATTCTGTGAACATTTTTAAGTGGACTATTAACATGTACGCTTTTTACAATGCTAATCCAATGACTTTTTTCTGTTAATACTCTGTAAATGTTCCAAAACAATAAATAAATAAATAAATAATTAATAAAAATCACAATAATTAACACAAGCACAAGCAATTTTAATTTTCAGCGTAGGATGCAAACGGTGGCGGGTGTTTACTGACCCAGTGAGCGTCGATATGAAGTTTGCAATAAGTAAAAAAAAACGCACACAAATAAAAGGTTACTTTCTGCAAAAAAAAGCAAATAATAAAGTCAATGCCAAGTATGTAAATCCGCAGCACTCTTTCACAAGCTGACCCGTGACCCGTTGACCCGAGGTTGCATTTTACAAGAGAAATATTATGCTTTTACTATACTTCTTCAAACCCTACATCGCTCGAGCCGTACGTTTGGAATTCTTGGATTCTTCGTTCGGATATATCCGCTGTCCGTGCGGCGCACTGTCGGGGGTATTTTTCTTGATACGTTTTGTCGAAACCACGGTCCGGAGATGTTTCGTATGGGCTGCATATAAAATAATATTTAGCCAAACGGGGCGCTTAGGTCTAATGCGCAGATTGGTATGTACCTCGGTTTCTCGTTCCTAGCCAGTGTTAACCACGCGAGTGGAGTGTTTTTGCCGTATTTATCTACAATATATATAGTATGTTATTAATTGCAATTTTAAAGATTTTTTTAATACTTTGTTTAATTTTATAATTAAAAACATTAAGTAAGATTACGATGAGCTGTAAATTGTTTTTCAACTTTGTTGGCGGTTCGTTGCACAAGTGCACTAAGGCACCGGCCGCACCTGCACCCAACATTAAATCTGTTTATAACATCATATTGATTATTTTATTATATTGCAGATATTGTATAAAAGATTATTTTATTAATAAACCGAGAGAAATGTATATCCGTGAAGACTATGATAAAAACGGCTATGCAACGATAGATATGCATTTGGTGTGTAGGTTGAAATAAAGGCGGGCGCTGCTGTGTAGATTTGATTTAAAGTGCATAGTATAGGTTAACGATTAGCGACCCGTGTTGTACCTAAGTGCTGTGCAATATTGTTAATTCGACAACGAATTATGTGCACTATCAAAGTGGCGAAATATGCACTAACACCGCCGAAATACGAACTAAAATACAAAATATGCCCTAATAATAATGAAATATACATTAATGTTGCCACAAAAATACACTAATGTTGCCGAAATATGCACTAATAATACCGAAATACAAACTAACAACACCGAAATATGCACTAATAATGCCGAAATATGCACTAACAGTTACAAAAAACGCATTAATAATTGTAAAATGCACAAATAGCCACAAGGTATATTTGCTAATTTTGAAGAAGTAAAATATGCGTTAACAATGACAAAATGCACCAATAATACCGAAATCCGCATTAACAATTTCGAAATATGCACTAACAGTGACAAAGTATGCACTATAATACCAAAATATGCAATAACGATGCCGAAATTTGCACTAATATAACCGAACTTCACACTAAAAATGCCGAAATGTGCATTAATAATGCCGCAAGCACTGACAAAACTGAAAAATGCACTACTAATGCCGAAATATTATTTACAAAATTGACGCGAAAAAATTGTTTCCACTTTTTACTCAAAAGTGTCATCAATCAGCAGGACACATGGTTTTCTTCCCGGAACACAGAAAAGCAGTGGAGTTTGAAGTGTAACAAAAAGTCCCTGATAGCCTTTCTCCTTTGCCTTTCCCTATATCAAGTGGTGCTCAATTTGTTTTCCATCCACATGGCGTCATGTGCTCCTGGTAAGTAATATTATGATCCTCCCAAAGGGATTGATTAATTTGTGTTTTGCGCATATGAAAAATAAAGTTAAATACTACATAACACATATTTTTGCAGCACTTTCCAGAGTGGTCAAATTGGCAGTACCCGTTTTTGAACGGTGGCCAGATTTGAATTGTCTTACTTTCCAACCTTCATCGCACCATCTATTTTACCTTCAATTCAGCCTCACAACATACCTGCCATAGTCTCACCAGTCCTGAAGCAGTTCGAACGTAGTGCGGTTTTCATAAAAAATGTATTCCGTCAAAGAATTTTCAATTTTACAACAGTAATCAAAAGAATACTGTTGAATCCATTTTTTTAAATCCATACATCAAAAATTTGGATACACTGTACCGCAATCTAATGATTTTATAAAACTCACCTGCCATAACGTCTATCACAAACTCCTCCGCCCACCGAGGTATTGCAGTGCTTTGGAAATATTTCCCAAGGGACAATACTTCGAACTGTATTATAAACACCGTCGTGAAATTGGTCGCTTTGATGCTTGTCGAAGTCACTCATTTTCCGTCACTAAATTGGGTTATATTTTCCATTGCACGCACGGCGCATACACGAATACACGGTTTCCTTCAGAATTTAGAACAAACTGAATTTCATGCGTTCCTGTGACCTATAAATTGGATTTTTATCCGAAACGATCCCATTTGGAGCAATATATATTTTCTCCATGAATAAATTTCACACCTTGACTTATTTTACTATGTAGATAGATGACGGTCTCATGTGACCCTGTTTTAACTTGACCGTTTTGCACTTCCTGTGTCTGTAAATTTGTTTGTAAGTTCGGTTAATCTTTCTCGTAAGTGTGTGAAATTTCTCTAACTGCAAACATTTCAATCTTGAAATACAACTTTTTGAAGTTCAACTTCTTTACGCACGCACGACTTGGGGTCCTTGGGGAGTAAGCTGGCGAATGCGTGACGAGAGCGTTACGAAAAGCAAGGCGAACGCTTCGTATATTACTGAAGGGACAAGAGAGAGAAGTGCGAGCACACATTTTCTTTCTCTCATAGCGTTACGATACACAGTGCAGGCCTATTGTCTGTATCACACCGTAGGAGCAAGAGAGAGCATTGTGCGCGCACATTTACTTTCTCTCCTCCGATAGCAGTATTCACATAACAAAAAACGAGTGTGCTTTAGACCACACTAACTAACTAACTAACTAACCAACCATCACGCCGTTTAGGCAGAGAGGACGGACCGCCAAACAACTCGGTCTTGGCACACACTCTTTGCCTCACTCACATTCATACATCGTCTCATACATTCTCTTCTATTATTCTGACTTGACATGGCCCGACTCAATTATCTGATTCACTTGATCGTGCCATGTCTTCCTCGGGCGTCCCCGACTTCTTCTATCATCTTTATGATAATATGGAGCAGAAGTTTTACTTCAGTTGTGTGGTCTAAAACTCGTTTTTTTTTGTGAATACTGCTCAAGAATCTCAACTGCTCCCTACCGTCTGGAGCCAGTGAGTCTAAGGCATCCTTAATTGGGGTATGTTGTGAGACTGAAGGTACAGGAATGAGGGTAAGGTGATGGGGAAGAGGAATCAGATCTGGTCACCAAACACGGCTAAAGTCATTTCAAGCAATGTTTCATTTCTGAATGGTGGTTTTACACCAGGGCGATTCAGTATCGCCGATACTGATAATATCTTCCACTGCGGGACGTGCCACAAATACACAAATAAATAAAATTTAATTATTATTTTTAATTTATTAACTAACGTTTAAACAAGATTTTTATGCATAGCACAAAGGGTAACAATTATTATAAGCAATAATTATCAGCCTGAAACACTCATCAACATTGAAAAATCTTCCGAGAAAAGATACTTGCCGCCAACGGGACTTGAACCCGTGTCCTTCTGATTTCCGGTCAGCTGCTCTTGACCACTGAGCTATGGGGGCTTATCAAATACCCGCCAAATAATTCAATATATACTAGTGTTTCATTCAACAATTACTGCTTATTATATTTTTTCCACCTGAAAACAACCAACTTTATTTTTGCGAGAGAGATATTGTAAGTGTTAAATCCCTCGCTAGGTGGCGTCGAGACAAATTATGACTACATTTATTGGGGAAATACTTAAACTTGTCAAATATTAATTATTATTTTTAATTTATAAACTAACGTTTAGACAAGACTTTTATGCATAGCACAAAGGGTAACAATTATTATAAGCAATAATTATCAGCCTGAAACACTCATCAACATTGAAAAATCTTCCGAGAAAAGATACTTGCCGCCAACGGGACTTACGCATGGCGGGATTTGACCATGCAACCTCCAGATCGCTAGTCGAGAGCCTTTTGAATCGCTAGTCGTCAGAAAACATCAAAACTCTATATTTGTTTAAAAAAGCCGGTTAAATGTAGGTAACTTCGTTAATGAAAGAAGGGTAAATGAAGGTAACTACACGAATGAAGTTGGCATAAAAAAACTGTCAAAAGAATTGAAGATAGCAGTCCACAATGGAGTGCTGGCACCTACCCTAATGTATGGCAGTGAGGCATGGAACTGGCAGAGGAAGGATGAAAGTAGATTGAATGCCGTTAAAATGAGATCCCTAAGGCGTATGCTAAAACCATGTATGGTCGTGTGAGAAATGTGAAGATTTGCAAAGAATGCAAGGCTGATGTAAGCGTAATGAGTAAGATTAAGAAAAGGACCCTCAGATGGTTTGGGCATGTAGAGCGAATGAACGAAGAAAGTAGTGTATTAGAATAAATTACTATAATGGTAGAAGAAGTCGGTGACGCCCCAAGTGAATCAAATATTTATATGACTATGAGTGCGTGCCAAGTACCAGTTATTTTGCGGTCCGTCCTCTCTGTTAGTTAACAAAGCCACACCGTCACACACTTTCTTCTTTATATATTTTAAATAGAGTTACCTTAAACACGTGAAGTCATTCTTTTCTTTGACAAGTCAATTTCAAGACGAAATTTTGAAATCAGAAATCAAACCAGCATTTTACACTAATAATAATATAGGCAAACTTTTAATGAACGGTAAGGATAAGGAAGACAGTCTATCTCACTAGGGAATTTATTCACTTCAATGCAGCGACTGCCCATTTTTTTATATTGGTAAAACAGCGTGCAACATAAACACCCGTGTCAAAGAACATCTTAGATGTTTACACAGCTCTGAATTTTCAGAATTTGCAAACCACTTGATCGAAAACGATCATAAATTTGACAAAAACGCTGGCGCCAAACTTATTCATAAAAACAATATCGGTATAAGGTTGGATAATTTAGAGGCACTTGAACTTAGGAAAGCCATAAACACTAATAGGAAGGTAGTTAATAATCAACTAAATTTAAATAAAAGTCCCATACTAAGATTGTTCCCTATTGATAAAGAACATGTCCGTTCCCTTCCCAATTCTCCATCTATGCCTCCTTCCTCCTCCTTCACTTGACGAGTCCAGTCCATTTTTGGTAAATTATATATTATAACACACATGTAACCTAATATTAGTAGAGTATTATACTACCCTGATGAAGCTGCGGTTGTAGCGAAACCCGGTCGGCATAAAGTATAAAAATAAAAGTGGTGTTTACAAAGTTATTGTTTTATTTTAAATTAACAATTCCTTCCATTCTTCAGTCAATTCTCTCCTTCCGGATTTACTAATTTATTCTGCTTCCGCATTGCAATTTTGAATTTCCGGCTGGTAAGGATTCGAGGCGACAACCTTGTGCAAATCCCTTTACTACAACTACTAAACATAAGATCTCTAGAAGTGTGGACTACTTCAATTTGTGAGAAAACTGACAATTTTCATTTTATTCGCAAGACAGACAGACCAATGAATTTGATAAACTGTTCAAAAAATAAATACCAACGATTTTTGAAAATGTCTGATCGGTTTCGGAATCGTTAAATATTATAAACTAGCGCAGTCCCTAGAATATCGATTTTTAAAATAACAAAATGAATTTTCTTTGAAGTTAGGTAGCTCCACTTTAGTGCGAAAATATTTTTCCTTAGATCCTGTATCATCTTTGGGGATACTACGTAGAAGGGTCTTTTTAGGGAAAAGAAGTTCTGGAAGGAAGAAGGTAAGAGGGGTGGGTTGGTGGGTCGGAATCTGTGGTTCAATTTGAATTTGAAGGGCACCTCATTCGGGTCCCCTCCAGGCGTCCTGTGTTTGATTCCTTGGCTGGTTAAGTCCTCCATCTCGTCACAAGCAATATTTTCCGCTTTCTGTGATGGTAGTAGGAGATTTTCAAATATTGTCAGGTTATTCATAACCCGGTATTTAAAAGAAAAAGAATCTGGTGGTCAATGTGTCCAGGAGTGACAGATGTATGAATCCATCCTGCTCAGTGCGGAGCAAGACGATGGGTTGAGAAAGTCCGGCTGAAGAGATCAAAGGAACTCCCTCAGCCAGCCTCTCCCGGTCCGGCCCGCCACACAGTAGGTGGGCAGACGCATCTGCCACCAAGACCTGTAACCCGGGTGCCTTTGCTAATTCACCAAACATAGTGAACCTCTTGGGGTGACCTACGACAGAGGTGTTGATTAATCAACAAATGTTTTCCCGGGGCGGCGATACCGGATACCCATACCCGCCTCCCAAATTGAATCTAAATAATTACTGCACAATCAACTCTTTTTTGAAAATTACAATTAAATTCAAAGCAAATTACAGTTCACTGAACCAGATTTCACGCAGTACTAACGCACATCACCTAAAATCAAAATTAGTATGTTTAATTTGCTGTGTTGGAAAAACAACCCTCAAAAAAACTTTATTTCAAAGGAAGTCCTCACACTCTCAAAAAATATCTGTACTCATCCACCTGTTAAAATAACACGCTCCCATATAAACGTACAGAAAGGAAGACCACCTATGTCTAAAAACCCTGCCCTGACTTATAGAGCGGAATTCCGTCCTAACTGCGTGAGCGTTGCCGCAATTGTCCCACTAACGTTAAATAACTCAGGCCTCGGGCCCATTTTGTCGGAAGATCAAAATATTTCCACTTTGCAATAAAATCCAAAAAAATGTAATATTCTGAACCCATCCAAAAACTAAAAACTGTTTTTGAAGGGTGATGAATGAACGCTTTCAAATTTTATAATTCGAAATAAACATAAAAAATTTTAAACATGAAAATTTTGAACACAAATATAAAAATGTTTTAAAAGAGTCTCGTTAAGTTTTTTCTAACCAAAATTACTGATAAAATAGGTATATAAACACATACATATTTTATTAGGCAAATGTATTATAAATGTTTTATTCGGCTCACCTTGTAGGCGGTACCTACGGAGCACTGCTATTTGAATGAATTTGCAGTTGACGGTCTAACTTGGTAGGAGGAACCTTCAGGGCACTGCTTTTTGGATAAATTTGCAGTAGGGTTAATTTGCAGTTGACGGTTTATCTTGGTAGGAGATACCTACGGAACACTGCTATTTGGATGAATTTGCAGTTGATGGTCTATCTTGGTAGGAGATACCTACGGATCACTGCTATTTGGATGAATTTGTCATTATGGAGTTGACGGTCTATCTTGGTAGAAGATACTTACAGAGCACTGGCAATAGTGGGCACTGCCAGGCACTGCTTGTTGGGTGAATTTGCAGAAGGGTTAATTTGCAGTTGGCGGTCCATCATAGTAGGAGGTACCTACTGAGCACTGCTATTTGGATTTGAATTTGTAGTAGGATTAATTTGCTGTAGACGGTCTAACTAAGTAGGAGGTACTTACCTACGGAGCACTGCTATTTGGCTGAATTTACAGTTTTTTTTTTTTTTACAGTGAATACCGCACAAGAATCTCAACTGCTCCCGTCTGGAGCCAGTGAGACTATGGCATCCCCAAATGGGGTATGTTGTGAGGCTGAAGGTAGTGGGGAGGGGAAGGAGGTGGGGAAGAGGAAGGTTGGGTAGTACCTGGCTATTCAGATCTGGTCACCAAACACGGCTAAAGCCATTTTCAAGCAGCGTTTCAATTCTGAATGGTGGTCTTACACCAGGGCGATACTGATAGTATCTTCCACTCTGGAACATGCCGCAAATATACTATATATTATTTTAAATGAATTAATTGTGAAATAACACAAATTAATCAAATAAAATTTATTTGCAGTGGGGTGAATTGACAGTTGACGGTCTATCTTGTGTTTGCACATTATTATTACTATTGTAGTTTGATGTAGGTAATAATTCAATTGTTTTTTTCTACGTTTAGCTAAGTGTAAGTACATATAATACTTACTTTAGTGTCTCTCCGCTTTTCAACCCCGCCACCGGAAGGGGGTTGCGCCTCCCCTGGCTATATAACTAGAAATTCCCTCATTTTTCCTGTTCCGCTGAATTTCGGTAGAAATGGGGAAATTTCACCCGTAACGTGAGTGTTATGATGTAATTAACCTACCGCTTTAACCGGATGTTTGCTTTTAATTGTGCGCTTCCGGGGCGGCTTCCGGCTGCTGGGGCTCTCAAACCAGCATTATTATAATTTAAACATCTCTAAAAGTGCACATAGAATATTAATTTATGTTAAGTATGGGGCAGAAAATCTTTTTGCTGCAGGTAGAAAGATTTTTTTATTATGGCATTCGTGGTCGAGGGGTAAATCTCTTGACTAGCAATAAAATCCTATTGGGAATGCCATAGTCTCTAGCTCTAGTGCGATATTCACATAAAAATAAAATAATTGGTGTTAAGTACAAGGCAGAAAATATGATTGCTACATATTAGAATAGAAAGAAAATATTTAGTAATTTTTTTAGTATTTCTTACATTATTTGCTTCAAACTGTGTTCTGGAGGCTCTGCAGAAAATGTGTAGTTTTTCACATTTATAATTTGATCACATGCAGTGAAGGGGCATTTATCGAAGACAGTTCAAATGTCGAAAATTTAAAATGACATTGATTGTCGACAATAAGGGTCGGTTCACAAAAATGTCGCTAAACGCCACTTTTTAAATTTATAACGAAATCAATTTATACAATGATTTTTATCCATGAGTTTGTAACGCAGTAAATGCCTGGTTACAGGAATTCTACTGATATGTCTCTCAATGGTTTTCGAACCGCTACCAGAGACAACTATTGCAAATGTCAGTTCCGAGATTTGATTAGCGGGCGACGGATCGGGTTCCCTTTGAAGCAGCAGGAAGGTGACTTCTGGAGACACGAAGCCAACCAGCAACACCACAATTAGATATGAAGTAGTTTTATTTATATTTTATCCTGTAACGCAGGGTATGGCGCCCATCAACTAGTAAGTGGTTCCTAATATTTACGTAAAAGAAGTCTTGACATGTGCCAATGTAGGTAGCCATTTAATTTTGGTTCTCATATAAAGAAAATCAAAGAGGACTCTTCGAGTACGATGAATCCATGACCTGAAGTAATAGCATTATCTTAAACAATAATTCAAATCATGTTTGTATAATAAATAACATAAATAAACCCGAACCTTTGTTACATGTACTTCGACTATTCATTTCCAGTAGCATTGCATAAATCTTGTACTTTTCAGCATTAAATACGACGCATAGTAATTTAGTCTGTAACAAGTTCTATTGGGTAGTTGATAAAATATATTTAAAGTTTCCATTGAATAAAAGAATCTTGTAAATTCTACGATATAAATCAAATCTGTAACACTTATTACTTAAGAGAAAATAACCAGACAAAACCGTAAATATTTCATTTTTAGATAAAATTTTAGCCATATTGACTCTTTTCCACAAAAATTTTTACATTGACTTCGAAAGACTGTTCTTTTATCTAGTAAAGCTATTCTTTAAATTTTGAGAAAATATGTTTATTTTTAGTACAATAAGATTTTACCGTAGATTTGTTAAATTTTCAAACCAAATTATGTATTATACAGCACATGGTTACGCCCATACACATACCTACTCATACACATACCTACTTAGCACGCATACATACTGTCACTGCTTGGGATTGGTATTAATTATTGTTGCAAGTTCCTTTTCTACCCATCCCTATTGCCTACCCGCCAATCTTACCCAGTCTGTAATAAAACTCCCGCCGCGAGACAACCACTGTGCTCTGCTCCCGGTTACCGCCATTAAAATAACTCCGCTGTGTACTATAAAAATAACGATATTCACGCCTATTGTTTTTGTGCCTGTTGGATGGAGAGAGAAATCAGATGAGGGCATTGCCAGCTTACAAATTCTTGCATCCTTTTGGTGAGTCCTTCATTTCTATGCCACATGTATTTTTATCATTTCAGGCAGTGATAGTAACACAAAATCAAGGTCGTTCGCCAGTCATTTTTACACAAACACATAAATCCACTCTCACAACATAAAATACCATTCAGTACACATTTCAAATCATATAATCATGCAGTAAAATAAATCAATAAATTATCTGGGAAAGCTGTGTTTCAGAATTTTAATTTGAGTATAAATAAAATCATTTAAAGAAAGATCCGCGCACGTGTTTCACGACGAAAATACTTCAGTTTGTCTATTTATTTACGGTCTTTCAAACTAATATATTAAAGTTTTTTTGACATTCTTTTTTGAAAATTATAAAAATGTAAGATAAAAAAATTATTACAAGGGCATAATTTTAATAGTTTTATCATCACGCCTTTCAGCATTTTTGAATGTAGGTATAAATTAAAGCAAATTTTGAATGAAATAAAATCGATATTGAGTTATTATTTTAAAACGCTGGTAGGGAGAATAATTAATCTTTCTCGTTGGAACCGCCCTGTACAATTGAAGGAACACCTTTTGACGAAATGTGAATTCTCGGCCGCAGGCTGGTTAAGTGTAATTGGAAATTCAGTGATATTTACATTCAGTAAATAATAATGGTAAAAATGAGTAAGTTCAGAACTTAATGTTTTCTTTTAATTTGTATGGGTTTTTTTTCAGCAAAGAATTTTTCCTCATAAAGCACGATAATGTCAAGTTAATACAACCATAAGGTGGTAATAGTAAAAAGGCCAAATGAGCCGCAGTACTAGTTAGCTAGAAACATGAAAGGTAATAGTAATAAAGCCAAATGAGCCGCAGTACTAGTTAGCTAGAAACATGAAAGGTATTACATTATTCGTCGCATTTAATTAGTCACCTGTAAATTTTGTAATTACTAACGTACCTACTAGTTTATTTCTATGCCATTTACAACTTAGAAACTTTCTCTTTTATTGTAATGCACTATCTTTCCTTAAATTTATCTGTATACCCACCTTTCATATTATGTTTACTAGTTATTTTTTTATAGTTTATCTTTTTTTATTTAAAAACTGTCTCTGTATTATAAACTTGTCATGTAAAAACCCATCAGGGCGTTGAAAATTAATAAATAAATAAATAGTAATAGTTAGCTAGAAACATGAAAGGTAATAGTAATAAGGCCAAATGAGCCGCAGTACTAGTTAGCCTCAAACATGAAAGATAATAGTAATAAGGCCAAATGAGCCGCAGTACTAGTTAGCTAGAAACATGAAAGGTAATAGTAATAAGGCCAAATGAGCCGCAGTACTAGTTAGCTAGAAACATGAAAGGTAATAGTAATAAAGCCAAATGAGCCTCAGTACTAGTTAGCTAGAAACATGAAAGATAATAGTAATAAGGCCAAATGAGCCGCAGTGCTAGTAAACTAGAAACATAAAAGGTAATAGTAATAAGGCCAAATGAGCCGCAGTACTAGTTAGCTTGAAACATGAAAGGTAATAGTAATAAGGCCAAATGAGCCGCAGTACTAGTTAGCTAGAAACATGAAAGGTAATAGTAATAAGGCCAAATGAGCCGCAGTACTAGTTAGCTAGAAACATAAAAGGTAATAGTAATAAGGCCAAATGAGCCGCAGTACTAGTTAGTTAGAAACATGAAAGAATATTGTTAAAAGCCCTACCTAGTTAGAGGATTACGAAAGAATCCATAAAATCACAAAAATATCAAGTGAAGGCATTATCAATCATTTTAAATAAAATTCCATATAGATTATTTATTCGCTGGAAACTATTTATAATATCTTTATCAAAATTGGAACTGATAAGAACAAATCATATCAGACAAGCGATAATAGAGGCACAAACATTATTTTATTTATTAATAACAATTTAATCATTGAAGGCAATAATAGTGACCGATAAACGAAAAATTTTAAATGGAAAAATCAGAAAAAGACCTATTTTTTCCAAATTGAAATTATTATTTTTCTAAAAGTTTCTTTAGAGAGTCTCAAATGTTGTCTTCAATGATAAAATATTAAAATTTAAGTTCAAAATTAAAAAATAAATTTGAAATATGCAATTATTTTGTTTAAATGTTTGACTAACATTCTAAAGGAAAATATATTTTTATAACTACACATATAGATGATCCAGAAGTCTCAATTGATCCAACTATATACGTACCTATTGTATAATGTTTTTATTCTATTTCAGTTATAATTAGTGTAACTCGCTCATCAAGCACAAGAACTAGCTTCTTCTTTGGTGAGATAGCATTTTTAAATAATTTATAGTCCCAGTTAGACGAGAGGTCTGGGTTCGAGTTCCAGTTGCGACCATTGTCTTTTTCTGTGTCTTGTTCTCTTTCATATTTTGGTTAAGATTATTATTGTTATATTATTATTTTTTGTAAAATGCTTTCAGCTTCATAAATCCTAGAATTATCATCTCCTGTGATTTTTCACGGGTCTGCCCTTAGATAAATTACCCGTGCATTAGATAAGTGGGAGTTGTTCCAGGAATCATCTTATCCGCTTTACTAATGTATGTAACTAGTATATATATGTAATAAATATGGCATGTAATTTTTTCGTAATTGTTATTCATGTGTCTATGCACTTATCTTTATTTGGTGAAACAATTTTTTTTTTAATATTGTTTTCATTTTATTTTTATATAGTTGTGAATGATGAATACAGGAGCAGGTGGATGAGTTTGTGTATCTGGGTAGTATGTTTACGAGAGATGGGAAGGCTGAAAGAGATATTGAAAGAAGGGTGAATGCCGGTAACTCCATTAATGGTGGACTGAATGCCGTTGGCGCTAATAAAAAACTGTCAAAAAAAGCGAAGCTAGCAGTCCACAATGGAGTCCTGGTACCTACCCTGATGTATGGCAGTGAGGCATGGAACTGGCAGAGGAAGGATGAAAGTAAACTGAATGCTGTTGAAATGAGATCCCTGAGACGTATGTGTGGTAAAACAATGTATGATCGTGTGAGAAATGTGGATATCCGCAAAGAATGTAAGGCTGATGTAAGCATAATGAGTAAGATTAAGAAAGGGACCCTCAGATGGTTTGGGCATGTAGAGCGAATGAACGAAGGAAGTAGTGTAAGAAGAATATACGACGCGAATGTGAATGGTAGAAGAAGTCGGGGACGCCCGAGGAAGACATGGCACGATCAAGTGAATCAGATACTTGAGTCGGGTCATGTCAAAAGTCAGAATAATAGAAGAGAATGTATGAGACGATGTATGAATGTGAGTGAGGCAAAGAGTGTGTGCCAAGACCGAGTTGTTTGGCGGTCCGTCCTCTCTGCCTACCCCTGCGGGGAAATGGCGTGATGGTTAGTTAGTTAGTTCATTTTAAAGCTTTTTAGAGCACTCCTTTCCTAAACACAAGAAATAAACAATTAATATAATATGCGCGGTGTTACGGGACTTACTTGATTTACTTTAACCAGTGATTCCTAACATTATTTGGATTATTTAAAAAATAAATTGTCAAGAAAATAGATTTTTTTTGGAGAGCGAGTGCGAACACATACACCATTACATAATGACTTGGAAAAAATCGGGTGGATAGATTTTTATACTAAAAGATTACGAAAATGTTACTAAATTTTTTTAGAAATTTAAAGTTTTTTTCTAAATAATGTATCCGTTTTTTGGGCTCGTGAAGTCACTACTTGAAAATGTTCCGTCTCCGAAATATTCAATTAATTTTGTAAAATTCCACACTATTTTTTTTTTTATATGGCAACACTTTGATTTCCGGCGAATTTTTTAATTTGACAATTATGATTCACTAGTATGTTACCTTGTGAACTTATGTTTGGTTCGACGTTTTGACAGATGGTATAAAGTGAACATCGCACAGATGCTTTCTGCAGCGGCTGACTTTGGAGCATAATGGTAGTAGTGCTGATTTTAACAAAATAGTAATAACTTTTAATGTGCTATGCCATTAAATAAAGAAATTGTTTCTCCCTGAGTGTCCTTTCCCATTCGTCCCGTTCCCCTTCCGCCTCCCCTTCTTCTCCTGCGTCCTCTACCCTTCGCGCGTTCCCACTCCGTCACCTCCACCTTCCCTCTCCCCACTCCACTCCCCCCCCCCCTTCCCGAGTTCCCTTCTCCCCTCCCAGGCCCCCCTCCCCCATCTCTCCCTCCCTCCCGCTTTCCATAGCAATAGCCACTTCCTCGCGTGCCACCAATAGAAATTTTTATACAAATTTCATAATGCCAGAGCGCACCTGAAGTTTTATAAAAACCTTGTCCTGATAATAACGAACACACAAAAAAAAGAATTATCCAACTTGGTGCAGTCGTTTGAAAGTTATGCGCTTAGTAACACATTCAGCGATTCATTTTTATACAAATTTCATAATGCCAGAGCTCACCTGAAGTTTTATAAAAACCTTGTCCTGACAATAACGAACACACAAAAAAAGAATTATTCAATTTGGTGCAGTCGTTCGAAAGTTATGCGCTTAGCAACACATTCAGCGATTCATTTTTATATTATTGATTAAAGCAAATTGTTATTGAAATAAAATCGGTATTGAGTTATTATTTTAAAATGCTGGTACGGAGAATAAATAATCTTTCTCATCGTGACCGCCCTATACAGTTGCAAGGGCACAATCGCAAGCCCGTCTTTCGACAAAATTTGAATTCTCGGCCGCTGGTTAATCGCCCTTGGAAAATGTCAGGTTATTCGTAACCCGGGAATGTTTGTCTTTCTCTTTTTTAAGAAAATTGAGAAAAAAAGGTAAAGTGAAGTTAGAACCTTGCCCGACCAAAGTGACGATATATGGCCGTTTAGTAGTGAAGGGGTTAAGTGATTCGCGCCGCCACTTTGCGGAGATAAAAACGGACATCCATCCCCTCGCTGGTGGGTCGGTCCCACCACAATGCGGACCGACAGGTATGATTTATTGGGCCGGGTGTATTGGGGCACTAACCCCACCTGAACACCTCCTACACCACCCCATCACCCACACCACCCTGCCACCTGGGCTGGGTGCCACCGGAACGAATTAGAGTGTTGTGTTTGATGAATATTTATCTGTTGGACACGGAATGAATTGCTTATCGAGAACACGAAAATCTTGCAAATGAATATTTTTATTTCTATTTTTTTATCATGGAGATGATTTTTATCGGCTGTAGACTTCCGTAGAGAGCTGTCAGCCCCTTGGCTCCATACTAACCTAACACCAACATTTATTTTATACTGTTGACGTTTTTCACATACGAACAGTTCGCTGCTTCATACTTTTTTTGCATTAGCTCCACACAGGAGGCCCTGAGGAAAACAATTTCCCTTAGGGCCTATGTTATCTTTGAGATTGCTGTGTGGAGGGTTTTATAAAGGAAAAAAGGGAAGAAGTTCTGGGAAGGAAATCGGTATTTTTTTAAGTAAAGTTAAAGTTTTTTTTTTTAAGAAGTTTCTTTACGAACGCTCGACTTGGGGAGTAAGCTTGTGAATGCGTGACGAGAGTGTGATTGGGCGAGGTGAACGGAAGTTGAAAGGAAGATATAAGCTAGTGACGATAGAAAGAGACAGAGTTACATTTCGTATATTACTGTAGGGGCAAGAGAGAGAGATGCGAGCACACATTTTTTTCACTCTTTCTCTCATAGCCAGTTACGTTAGCACGTGCAGGCCTATTGTCTGTATCACACTGTAGGAGCAAGAAAGAGCAGTGCGCGCGCATATTTATTTCTCTCTTCCTATCATATAGATGGAGCTAAATAAGTTTTACTTCAGTCGTGTGGTCTAAATCATACTCGTTTTTTTTTTACATTAGCCCCACATAGGAGGCCCCGAGGAATATAAATAAATATAAATGGGGCACTCAAAACGGTGTGGACGTCAACAATCCCCCACCAACTACGGTTGCCAGGTATCTAGCCCACCTATTTGTTCAAGGAGGCCTAGCCCCAGGGACCATTCAGGTCCACAAGTCAGCCATTGTTACCTTCTGCGGCCCAACTCAGAATGCGAGAAAAATCAGCTCTGAATTCTTGGTAAGACACGTTCTCAAGGCAATCTCAATGGCAAGGAGGACCAAGGAGAAAGCCCCTATCTGGTATCCCAGACAAGTAATAGACTGGCTGGTCAAGAATTCCCCCGCAGAAGACTCACTGTTTGAAGCGTCACGGAGGGCAGCAATACTCCTCGTCCTGGCGTCAGGCAGGAGAGTTCATGATTTGACACTGCTCAGAATCACCCCAGAACGTTTCATCGACAAGAGGAACTCTATTACCCTGTGGCCAATTTTTGGGGCAAAAACCGACACAGCCAACCATAAACAATCAGGTTGGAAACTGACGGGCTCACAAAAAGATAACATCAACCTCCTTAAATGGTTGAGAAAAGTCGTTGCCCTCTCTACAGCCAGAAGAGGTCCACTACTAAAGAACCTATTTGTGACCACATCAGCAGAAACAAAACCGGCAACGCAAACGATAATAAGGGGATGGATCGAATCAGTCCTCAGAGAAGCTGGAGTCCACGCAACCCCGGGAAGTGTACGCTCGGCTGTAGCCTCCTTAATCTGGTTGGAAGACTACCCCATAGAGGAGATTCTTGCTAGAGGGAATTGGAAGTCCGAGCACACCTTCCGGAAGTTCTACCAGAAGGAGATAGCGCACTCCAGAAGCGAGCACCTCCAGCACTCAATGGCTCCATTCTTTACTCCAGTGTAAATAGCATCACATATAACGCTAAGTTTTCAGATCACCAGGTGAGAGCAAACACATCTCATAATGGATTCCAGGCATCGATACGGAACACAAAATAGAATAATTTTACCTACCAATAAAATTTATATTTTGTTTCCATCGATGCCTGGAATCCAGGTAATCCCTACCTGGTGCATTACGAGTCATATGACAAACAATAACATCACGTGATCTGAGATGCGCGTCACTAGTGTTGCCAGCAGAGAGAAAATGTGGCAAGTCGAATAAAAAAAGGGCAAATATAGGGAATAAACACGCGCGAAACTGAAACTATAAGGGCGAAAGAGCTAGCTCTCTCTCTGGAGGGTTTTTTTAGGAAAGGAAGGAGAGGAAGTTCTGGGAAGGAAAATGGTAGATAGGTATGAATCTGGGGGTTAGTAGGAAAAATGAGGGGTGAGTAGGAATCTGGGGGTCAGTGTGTCCAGAAGTTACAGACGTATGATTCCATCCTCCCATTGCGGTGTAAAGCGATATTCCGATAGAGTACAGCTGGAGAAGTCAAAGGGACTCCACCAACCACTCTCTCTCTATCCGGCCTGCCACGCAGCTGGTGGGCAGACGCATCCGCCGCAAAGACCCGGACAAACCTCATCCCATGAACCCGGGCACTCCTGCTAAGTCACCAAACGTAGCGAACCACTTGGGGTGACTTATGGCAGAGATGTTGGTTATCCAATAAATGGTTCCCGAGGCGGCGGTAGCCATACTCGCCTCCCAAATTGTAAGGCGACGAATTGTAGGGCAAATTATACCCGCCACCCAAAGTAGTGCTGAAATAATGCAGTAAATATATTTTTTAAGATAGTTTCACCCACACGACGCCCGCACAACGCGCTGAGCCGCTGCCAATATCAAGAGGGCAATAAATAAAGTGTACGGGCCTTCCCATTAATTTTCACTTCTAACTAAGCTTTCAGCAAAATTAAGTTCATTGAATGTGAATAATTTCACTCAGAAATATTTCACTTCACGCACCAACAACCGAATTTAGTATTTTTCATAATAAAATAAAGTTCCCAACCTGTTTCCATCGCTTTATCTCTAGATCGTTCAACATTCTGACGTGTACCTAATACTGGCTGGCTGACTGGCATAGTGCAGTATGTTTATTTTGGGTAACCAAAGCCGCGCTGTCAGAATGAGATTGACTTATCGCCGTAACTCAATCTTCGTCAGCCAACGCCGGGTCTCATTTTCAGAGCAGGATTCCTTTGGCTTAGCAATACAGCTGAACTAAATTATTTATCGAAACCGTTTTATTTTGGGCTTACATTGCCTTGTTAAGACGCGGTATACCCGGTCAAAAAGAAGATGGAGAGATACGTAAATACGAATGTTAGAGAGAGAGTGTGCTAATATTAAAAACGATAATATGTCAGCGAAAACTGTGAAAATGCTTAATAAAACACGACTCGATTAAAATTTAGCTAAAATCTCATGGGGGTTGTATAAAATAGCATTTAACGAAACAATGCGAATTTTTTCATACATATAACTTATAAAATAACTGAAAAAAACGTGTTTATAATAATTTTCGGAGCATACTTTGTGATTTTTTTCTACCGACCGGAATTTGGAATAATTATCGTTTCGGCGCCGGCGCGCGCGGGGAATATGTACATATTATTTTCAAATCGGTTAAAGTTACGTATGTTTTAATCTACGCATTCACAGATGGCGCTAATTAAATTATTTTAGGATTTTAATAGTTTTTGCGCGTTTTGCTTTAAAATATGGAGGTGAATTGATTATTTGCGCACGTACATATTTTATCTATATAAATAAAAATGAATCGCCGAAATGTATGTACGCGCATAACTTCCGAACGACTGCACCAAATAGGATAATTCTTTTTTGTTGTGTTTGTTATTGTCAGGACAAGGTTTGTATAACTACTGGTGAGCTCTGGCATTATGAAATTTGTGTAAAAAAATTGCAAAAGGTGGTACGCGAGCTGTTTGAAAACTAAATGTACCGGGAATTAATTTATGGAACGCAAGAGGTGGGGAGGGGAACCAGGGAGGGAGAGGGGAATCTGGGAGGAGGGAGGGGAACTCGGGAGGGGGTTTGATGGACGGGGGAAGGGGGGAGTGGAGTGGGAAGAGGAAAGATGGAGGAGGCGGAGTGGAAACGGGAGAGGGGAAGAGGACGCGGGAGAGGAATGGGGGGGGAAGGGGAATGAGACGAATGGGAAAGGACATGCAGTGAGAAACAATTTCTTTATTAAATGGCATAGCAACTCATGCCGGGTACCAGCTAGTATGAATATAAATAAATGGTTTTGTCCATAAACAAACTCAAATCTTTCAAGAAAGGCTGAAAAATACAATATTGGATTGGGTCACCGATGCAAATTTGAATTTTTCAGCCTCTCTTGAAAGATTTAGGTTTGTTTATTGACCAAACTATTTATTTATATTCATATTGAATATGTACGGGCGCAAACAATCAATTTACCTTAATATTTTATAGCGTAACGTGCAAAAAGTATCAAAAACCTAAAATAATTTAATTGGCGCCATCTGTGAATTCGTAGATTATAACGTACGTGACGTTTAACCTTAATGGTCAGAATAATAATACTAAGTTGGTATGGATGTTTAACGAATTTCTTTACAGTGTCGTTTTTTGTACTTGTACGCCGGTTTACAAGTGTAACGGGACGTACCCGAGGGATTCCTGAGCATATTCGGAGTTAAAAATTTAGATATCATTTTACTGTCTGATAACTTTTTTTTCTGTTAAAAACATTAAATACATATTTTTCCATCACACGTCGCAAATGACTGTAACATCGTTATTCGAACAATTGTTTCTAATTAAAAAGATAATATGTGAAAAAAAAATAGTCGTAGATAAATATGTATTCAAATTAATAGATAACTTTGTATTAATTTGAATACATTCTTTGACATTCTTGCAAAACAAATTTAAATTACGCACAATCAATACAAAATTCTATCGTTAAATTACTAGTTAAAAAAAATATTTTTTCGCAGAGACGAAACATTTCACTTTTGTATCAAAATTTAACAGTTTTGCCGGTGCAGGCCTTATTATGGTATAAAATATTGATTCAGCACATATCTGACTCTGAGTATAAGAGGAAAGTTGAACATGGGCACAATACTAGGTTCACAAAGAATGAAGGCATGCTTGTACCTAAACATAATAATAAATACGGACAGCCAACCCTTGAGTATAATGTGCCTAAAATATATAATATGCTACCTGGTAATATTAAGAAATGCGAATTTCCAAATAGAGTCAGATATTTGCTGAAAACATGGCTACTAGGTAGAAATAATTTGTATTAGACGATTTAATTTTACTATTAATGTGTAAGTTTATTGTTATTGTATAAATTAAGGTCTAAGTTGTAATCTGTAAAAAGTTGTAATAAAAATCCTGTTGACAAACTACTTAACTGTAGTTTAACGGGATATATATGAAATAAAAAAAAAAATAAAAATAAAAATAAAAAAATAAAAAATAAAAAAAAAACCATTTAATTATTTACAAAAACCGACATGTTTCATCAGCAAAGCTGACTTCTTCAGGGTTTTGACAGAACTAATTTTAAAAATATACATACATAGGTAATAGAGAAAAATAATAAACATAAACAATAATAAAATTTGAAAGAAAATAATGTGTAAGGGACGAGGGGCAATATAGAACAATTAAAAATTTAAAAGGGGAAAAGATTTAATAATGGGTCATTTAAAAACAATTTTTGATTATTAATAATATTTAAATCTTCATTAACACTCTTTCTAATCTCTAAAATTTCTAATTTATCCAATTGAAAGCCATTGACATTACAATGTATTAATTCTATTCCACTGTTAAAATTAAAGGTATGACTAGTTTCTATTAAATGGTTGGCAAACTCCGAGAAACTATTATTATTTAAAGCTTTCATATGCTCTTTAATTGTTAATTCTGAAATTTTAAATAAAAGATTGACAAAACTGACTTAAAAATAAAAGGTCTCAATAGATGAATTGGTAAGGCGTTCACCCTGGTAAGACGAGAGATCCTGGATTCGAGTCCCAGTTGCAAGTCATCTTTTTTTATTTTTCTGTGTTTCGTTTACATTAGTATTATTAGTATTTTCTCCTTCAATGAATTATTTTTTTAATTAAAAGGTGTAGCAAAAGATAATTGGCCCCCCGAAACGATATTTACTAAAAAAAAAACCTTTTTTGGCGCATTATTTAACAATTTTTAACCTAAAATGGATTTCAAAAATACCCTTAATAATAAGATGGTATTAAAATCAAACGAATTTATATACAGGGTCGATTTTTTGTACTCATGCGCTGGTATACACAGTATATAGACAAGTAGATTTTTCCTTGATGCATTTGAATGAAAATTTGTTTTAAACTTTTGTTATTCGGCGGTACATCCTCTCTTATTTTTTTTTATTCAATGCCGGCAACCCGGTCGTTTATTGTAATAATAATATCTTATACAAACAAGTTAGTAGCCCGCCTCACTAGACGAAGTCTGTTCCGAGGCGGGTACATATATATATATATATATACAAAAACTTACACACACATACATTTACATACATGTACATACATACACACATATACATGAAATACACTTATACACGTATATGCGCACATTAATACACACAGGTATTCGCATACATGTACATAATCGAACACATAGATACATATTAAAACATAAATACATATAATCAAATAAGAATTATTGGGAGTTGACATACAGTTATCAAGGAATTAACATATTTCCATAAAATCAAAAATTCCTCAGATACACATAGTAATGCTAGCATCTAAATCTAGAACTATTAAATATCAACAAAATGAATACACATAGTAATAAATAGTAATAGCCCGCCGAAAAATATTTTAAGGAAAACATTTTTTTAAGATAATCTCTGGAACTATACATAATCCACCTATTTTGAAAGAGATTAACTTATATATCCCAGACAAGTATACTCGTGGAAGGTCCCATACCCTTTTTTATGCTCCAAAAGCGAGGACTTCTGCCTATCAGAACGCGCCAGTCAACAGAGCGACTGAACTGCTCAACGAGTCTGCATTGACCATCGACATTTTTAACGTAACCTACAGGCAGTTTAACAATTATCTTTTGACGTATGTCACAAAGTAGTGAAACTGATCTTTTTATGTGTTTTGCTATACTTTTTGTCTAATTTGTAATCTTCTCCATAATGTATTGGAGAATAACCGTTTGACGGAGAACATGGAAAATAAATAAATAAATAAATAAAATAAATAAATAATGCTAGCGTCTAAATCTAGAACTATAAGATTTCAACAAAATAATATACATATGAGGTAATAATAATATAAGCATTCATAAAACAAAAGCAGTATTACTAAATAATTAAGATAAAATTTCTATAAGTAACCAACACATATATGTAAATAAAGAGTGAGGATTAAAGACTAAGATGAGATTACTAATAACTTGGTGATGCTTGCCCTTTTTTTGTGTAGTAACCATGTATTAAAATGTTTGTATAACCAGTTTCGGTTGTTTTTAGTGGTACAATAGGTGGTTTCTTTTAGGAAGGTGTTGAAAATGTGAGGTGCGTCTCTGTACATCCCTTCGGGGCCACTTAGTTATATTTTGTGTAATTAGGTATACCGTATTTTCCCTAAACCGACTGCGGATCAACTGTCATGGAACCGTAACAGATATATGCATCTAGTACGGATGTGTGCTAATTTATTTATTTGTGTTTTAAAGTATAAAATATATATTTAAAAAATATTTTTTCTTGCTTTTACCTTGACAATTTTACCTACAAGGAATAGTGACCTTATAACGCTCGAGTAGTTAGCATGCTAGGTACTCGCCAAAGGCTTGCTTTTTTCACTGGCTAAATCATTTTCTGCAAATACGGATAAAGGTCCAGGGATCACTGCTTCGCTCTAATTATAAAGTAGTCACTTTTTTAGTCATTAGAGGTTGTCATCAATAAAATAACTCCCATCGCAATAAGTTTACTTGCTTAACATCTACAGTCTCTCATAATAATAACGTAATATTTGTTTAGCGCAGTTTTGTGTCATTTGACTTCATTTCACTCTCCATACAAACTTCGCACATCTCCCACTGTAACTGTAACGAACAATAAATCCTTTTGGGATGTGCGGAGAGGATGCACCGCCGAAAAAGAAAGTTAAAAAAAATCATTTTATTTTAAACTTTTATGAGTAAAACCTCACATTGTAATATTTAAATAAATGAAGAAAATATTAGCGAAACTCAATCGAAAATCTGGAGACAATCATAAAATGATATTGGCACCTCTGAGACTCAAACCCAGGACCTTTGACTTTCCGGGCCGTGCGTGTCATACATAAAGATAGCAGCCAAAAAATAATATGCATTAATAAAATGAAGATTTTTATTTTTTATACATGAGCTCCACAGGGGAGGCCCCGAGGAAAATGATTTCTCTTTCTTTTTGGGTATGCTGTGTGGAGGGTCTTTTAAGGAAAGGAAGGAGAGGAGAGTTCTGGGAAGGAAAAGGGTTTAAGGGGTGGGTAGGAATCTGGGGTTCAGTGTGTCCTGGTCATCCGCCTCCAAGACCTAGGCAAACCTCACCCATGAATCCCGGACACCCGGACAATCCCAGCTAGGGTGACCTATGGTAAAGGTGTTGGTTATCCAATTAAGGTTCCCGGGGCGGCGGTACCCGTACCCGCCTCCCAAATTGTAGATAATGTTGGTTGATACGTTTGTAGATTTTCACGGCTAAAAGTATTTTCGTTAGTTGTTTTGGGGTATTATGCCGTGTTGCTCTACCTCCTCCTTTAGCCAACGTTTCGGACAGCGTTGCAGTATCCATCCTACCGGATCTGCCCTGATGATGGCATTCCGAAACGTTGGCTAAAGAAGGAGGTAGCGCAACACGGCATAACACCCCAAAAACAAATAACGAAAATAATGTCGGTAGTTCTTAGTCGAAGTATGAAACAGTTAAAAATAACTGAATCTGATAAGGATACCTTAGCCCAGTTTGCAGAGTCGCGGCCTGGAAAGCCGAATGTCCTGAGGTGCCAATGTCTTTTTCTGATTTTTTTGTTTTCAGATTTTGGATTGACTTTCGCTAATATTGTCTTCTTTTATTAAACATATTTTCATTCAAATGCATCAAGCAAAAATCTGCTTTTCTACATTATCTATATACCAGCGTATAAGTAGAAAAAATCGACACTATATAAATTCGTTTGATATTCATGCCAACTTATTATTAAAGGTATTTTTGAAGTTGATTTTACGTTTGAAGTTGGTAAATAATGCACAAAAAATTATTAATTTAATAGTAAATATCATTTCGGGGAGTCAACAGTTGGCGGACCAACTGTCGGGTAACCAACTGAAAATGACCTACTACCGCGCGAGTTAGCATGCTCGAGAAAGCATGCTTTTTCGCTGGCGTGTGTATCCGTGATTTTGACTTTATTATATGACAAAATCTATTCGTTTCGTGTTATTTTTAAGTGTTGAGTTTTAGAACTTGTTTATACGAATTAATAATAATAAGTGATTGAGGTACCACTTGTGTCTATCAACGCAGTGTCCTGAGTACAAGCACGCGGATAAATGGCGCCGCCTTTAAGATAACGTGGGTATGTTTTTTGTATGGAATTTAATGTTTTTGTTTTTATAAACATCTAGGCGTGTTTACAGACGACGATTTGGTTTCAAATTGTAGATAATAATCTCATCTGTTTATATGGTATGATAAATCATGCCATAATATTCTGTAATTTGACATAAAATTGGATGGATAGGTATTTGAAAACATGTACCGCGTATGGGTATTGAAAAAACGGAGTAGTTCAACGCGGGGAAAAGGTTAACCAGCCACCGGCCGAAAATCTACATTTCGTCGAAAGTTGTTCTTACGATCGTGCAGGGCGGTTACAATGAGAAAGATTAATTATTCGCCGTACCAGCTTTTTAAAATTATAACTCAATATCGATTTTATTTCATTCCAAATTTGCTTTAATTTATACCTACATCCAAAATGCTGAAAGGCGTGATGATAAAACTATTAAAATAATGTCCTTTTTGTAATTATTTTTTGATTATAAGTATTTATCATTTTTCAATAATGTCTAAGTTAAATAAGAATGATAAAAAAATTTGAAATATATTAGTTTGTAAGTGCGCAAATAAATAGACAAACTGACCAATTTTCATCAAGAAACACATGGATGTATGTATTTTTTTATGATTTTATTGAAACTAAAATTAAAATTCTAAAACATACGTTTGCTAGATAAAGTATTGATTTATTTGACTGTATGATTATGTGATTTGAAATGGGTGTGGTAATACAAAATCGTTTTTGAAAATTTAACAAATCTGCCAACGACCTATGGTGTACAATCTTTCGAAATCCATTTATAATTTTTTGTGGAAAATAGTCAATACGTCTAAAATCTGATTTAAAAATGACATATTTCTGGTTTTCTCTGGTAATACCCTCTTAATCAATTTCTGATACACTCTACCTATGAAGTAGTCAATTTTCTAGTCATTAGGGGTTGCCATCAATAAAAGAACTCCCTTATCAATAAGTCCACTTGCTTAACATCAACAGTCTCTCCACACAAACGGTCATGCTACCCCATTGTAGCTAACAATAAATGCTTAATTTATCTGAAAGACTTTTATGGCATTCCTTCCCGTGCCTTGATAATAACAATTACGACGAGATAAGTCTGCCTTGTCTGCCATGTCCGCTTATTCCGCCTGTCTGCCATGTCCGCCTGTCTGCCATGTAGGCGATGTAAGCAATCAGGAACGAGGGAATTTATCCGTTGGCTAACTTGAAATCTTGACATTCATTGCGTGTTCTGTTAGACAAACATCACAATTCCTCGAGTGTTGGGACTATGCCATGTCCAGGGTGTCCTGAACGTCGGCGTCTGGTTTAACAGCCATGCTACGATGCTACAGGGTGCAACAGAAAGTATCTGACAGACCATAGATAATAGAAATAAATGAAGATGGTCAATGAACCATTATTAGTACGAAACCGTTAACATCGTTTATCCTCACTACCTATTACTGCTGCTTACATCTGTTTCTGTTCGCTGAATGTCTGGCCGCTAAGATTCGTCAGACGCCTTATACCACTAGACTAAAGGAGACTTGCGTGGGACCGTGGATTTATCTTATTATATTGGAACCGAGTACAAGTGAAATAAATGAATATTTTATTGCTTTCTCATTCTCTCGCAGGCTAAATCCTGTAAATGTATGTGTTTGTCTTTTTTTAGTGTTTCCGTTTCATCGAGTTTCAAATCACAACGGTGCTAAAGAAGTTTTCACCTCAAAAAGATATTCCGTTCAGTTCAGTCGTATCTCAGCGAAAGTTTATTGAAGAAAATAGGTTTTTTTTCTTATTTACATCATACCTGCAAAGCTACTGCAAGTACCTTGTCGGCAGGAAAATAGTGTGGACAAAATCATAGTACAATATAAAATGTCTTACAATAGAAGAAAAAAATATTGCAATTTAATAAAATACATAATAAAAACATAAATAAGTTTAAAAAATAATAATTTGTCTAAAAAATAAAAATTAAAAATGCACGAGGGTCGGTCAATACAGAAAATCTGATTCCAATAGCCATGTTTTTAACAATAGTGCAAATTTAGGTGTCGAGCAACATTTTTTCAAATCATGGCAGCATATTAAAAATAAGTGGTACAATGTATTCAAAAGTTCGCTGACCATGTTTATTAGAAAATCTAGGTACTATCATCCCTTCATTTTGTGTAAGCCTAGTATTGTACACGTGAACCACCATTGTTTTGTATGGGCTATCTAGGATATGTTGCATACAGATTTTATGCCAAAAAAGAGCTCTAATAACTAAAACATTTATGGATTTATAAATTATTGTGATAGTTTGCTGCTGGTCATAAACTGCTTTGCTGACGAGTAATTTGACCATGGCGTTTTGAATTGACTGTGTACATGTACATGTTGGATGTTGTCTTACATGAGTACAAAAAAAAGTGCCAGTCGTTAGCAAATATGCCATATCTCCTTTTGTTTAGATTATCTATGGTCGGATACTTCTTATTCCACCCTGTAGGTTTGCTATAGTAAGATAAGTGTACAGTACTTTCGGACTACGGGTACTTGAATACTGAATAAATCACATCAATTGAATGAGATATCAAGTACACGAATAGCATTTACATACATACGTGCAATAACTCAACTGATCAGAAAAACGATATGTTTTCTACAAAGATTGAGTTTTTCACCCATTCATTTCTACCGTATGATTTTATATTTGCTGTAGCTCATAATCAGTGGCGTAGCTAGCATGGGTGTCACCCCCCCCCCCCCCTTATTAAAGTTGACTTGAGAAATTCAAAGCGCTAATTTCGACTTCATAAAATTGGTCCATCATGGAGGGGGGGGGGGGGCTAGAGAATTTCAGAATATAGGCTATTCCGCCTATAAAAGACCGACCGACACAAAATTCGGGGCACTCCACGGGGAGCCATAAAGTTACGAAAATATAAATAACAGACCGTGATACAATTATTATATTTTTTTATGTTTTATGTGTATGGATGTCTCTCATATTTCTAAAATCTCTATTCTTGACAATACATCTTTTTTTTTCAATATGTTATTTTTTTTTAAACGTGTAATACCCATGTAACATCCATGTAAAATGTACTTTTATGTGTCTGTCTTTCCCGTAATGAGTTTTTTTCTTAACTCATTGGGAATAATGTGTTACCATGCTTTTTGTAATACATTATATTTAATTAAATAAATAAACATCTTGGTCGAGTGGCACCCCCCTTCGGGTGGCACCCGGGGCGGTCCGCACCCACCCCCCCTCGCTACGCCACTGCTCATAATACGTCAAAGCATTCTATTCTACGTCAAAACAGTGGATAGATTATACTGCATCCCAATGGCATAATATATGTTAAAAGTCGCTTACAATCTTCTTATATATAAAAATCTCGTGTCACGGTGTTCGTGGTCGCACTCCTCCGAAACGTCTTGACCTATTTTTATGATTTTTTTCATATACAAGAATACGTTTTTAAGTATATTTCATACTGCTAGGTGATTAGGGTGTCCCCATCCAGAAAAAAAAAAATTATTTGGCATCAAAAAATACCTATAAACCCAAATTTTAACCCTCCTACCCCGACCCTCCCATTTTTGATCGCGATTTTTGTATTTTTGTATAAACAAATTTAACCGTCTTTCGTATTTCAAACTGAACTAAATTATTTATGTTGTTCAATGACAGATGGCGCTACGTCCGCCTCATCGAAGTTTCATCCACACATGTAAGACATTCACGAGAAGTGTCGCGTCATTTTGATATTTCATTCGGCATCATGTTCTCGCGTGGGCAAACCATGGAGCTTATTTTAGTTGGCTAAAGACGGACTGATAAAAAATATCGTACACTCAATTGCTCCCCAAGATGGCTAATTATTCATCATGGTTCCCAAGATGGATAATTAACAAAATTGCCTCCAAAATCACGAAAAATTAAATTCTTTAATAGCCTGTATTTTATAATTTAAAACACAACAAAATAAAGTAGGGCATATCCGTTCTAGATATTTGCCACACTTTTTGATTACAAATATAATGACAAAACCGATCGTCAAGGATTTTGGCCTAAAAGTCGAATTTAAGTTTTAAAAACGCAAAATGAGCGAGCACTGGACGTTTTTGAAAGGAAAATTCTGAGGCGCATCTTCGGACCGGTTCTAGAAAATGGATTTTGGCGCAACCATTACAACAATGAGCTGTATACTCTGTTTAAGGAGCTAAACATCACCAAATTTATAAAACTGGGAAGACTTCGGTGGCTGAGTCATGTGGAGAGAATGACCGAGCATCAAGCGCCAAAGTCCCTGCTGAACTCAAGACCGATAGGGCGAAAGAGCCTGGGAAGACCAAGGTTAAGATGGAGCGACAACGTCCTCAAAGATATATCTAAACTGGAGAGAGCTGGCACAAAATCGAGATGAGTGGAGGAACACTCTCGAGGAGGCCAAGACCCACCAAGGGTTGTAGAGCCAAGAGTGATGATGATAAAACTTCAAAATTACTTTACAAAAATGTGCGTACTTTATCAAAATCAACATCCATTTAGTCTGCTTTCATGATATTTTTTATTATGATTCGAGTTTTGATATAAAAGTGTCTACATCTACCGTCAGTGACACTATTTACAAGTTTTTAGCGATCTTAGAAAATCGTAAAAGAAAACGCGAAATTCTAGAATTGGCTCCTGGCGTATATGCAAAATTATTAACACCGACTTCTAGTAGAGATCCTTTACAAAATTTCGCGTTGAAATTTGAAATACATCGTGTGTCGGTTGAAATGCAGGAATTTACGTAGGTGATTTGCATGATAGAATGTATCGCTCTTTTTAGAAATTCCAGCGCCTCGTGTTACTTGAATAGTTGAATAAAACTTCCTAGGGTAGTTGCCCCGGGGCGGCATTTTCACTAAAGGGGTCGCCTACCCGATCTCTTCCATCGTTGCTTCTCTCCACACACTCTATCATAAAGCGAGATCTTCTCTCTAGATTTTTTAAAGTTTTGTTTTTTGAGTGACAAAAAAATGTTGAAGTTTTTTTGCGAATTTGTCAATCTTTTTGCTCGTAATAAAGCCCTGAGCGGATAAAATGATAGAATCGTGTGGGGCATATCCGTGTGATTGAAGTAAGGTCTGTTTTTCCTTAATACTGTTGAAAGTTATTAAAGGCAAAGGTAGGGTGAGGCTGAAGGTAGTGGTGAGGTGAAGAAGATGTGGAAGAGGAAGGCGAGGAAGTACCTGGCTTTTCAGATCTGGTCACCAGACACGGCTAAAGCCATTTCAAGCAACATTCCAATTCTAAATGGTGGTCTTACACCTGGGCGATACTGAGAGTATCTTCCACTCTGGAACGTGCCGCAAATATACTAAATATATTTTTTTAAATAATTAGTTCTGAAATACACAAATTAATCAACTAAAATTTATTTGCATACGCCGGGATTCAATCACGTGACCTTTGATTGCGAGTCACGACCCTTACCTCTCGACCACTCTGGCCGTCAATATATATATATATGCATTTGGTTCCTTAGAACGGGCAATCTGCCTAGCTAGGAACTAATATCGACCCACAAGACATAATAACACTTGTACACATTTTATAGTTATTTTTCAATGTTATTATTATGTTAATTTGTCATACAAATGTATCAAATGTAATGTTATAAATAAATAAATACAATATTTATGAAATATTCATTTTATTTGTAGAACAAAGATTTATAAAACAGTTTATATACAAATCTAAACCACACTTTATATACAAATCTAAAAATTACCCACAAAATAATGAAAACGTAAATCTTTATGAAACCAAAGATTCCGACCGCAATTTAAAAAAAAAATTTGGAAAATTTTATTTTATTACATAAAACGACAAAAAATTGAGATAACGGTAATATTTATAATAAATTTGCCTAATAAAACATGTGTGTGTTTTTAATTTCCTTCATTATCAGTAATTTTATATATATATGTGGCGGCCACTTGTGCCGCATTAATTGCGCCGCCACTGAACTCCGACCTCGCTACGTAGCGCAACAATAAAGACTGACTCACGACATCGACTTGACGCCTTTTATTTCACATCCCGTCTCTGCCGAAACGGCCCGCTCCCTCAACTGGTGACCCCGACGTGATATGAACACGCAGCAAACAGCTTCCTGACAAGAGTGTTACCACGACGCACCGGTAACACCGCAAAAACGAGGGAATCGGTAGAGACGCATCCGCATGGACGCACCGACGAGCAGCATTAACCCGGCCTTCCTGCGACTCCTGGCATCATCGTCCCTCAACTGTACTCCGTACACTGGGAAGGGGGTGTGTGGCGGCCACTTGTGCCGCATTAATTGCGCCGCCACTGAACTCCGACCTCACTACGTAGCGCAACAATAAAGACTGACTCACGACATCGACTTGACGCCTTTTATTTCACGTCCCGTCTCTGCCGATACGGCCCGCTCCCTCATATATATATATATATATATATATATAATTATATTTTAATGTGTACATAAAATATACACACTTTTAATATATACAAAAAAAAAACATATTTTGGGAAAAAAAATTGTTAACAAATTTATAAGAAATACGGAACAGAGAAAATGAAAGAAATAATAAAATAAATGATAAACTTTTATATGTTTGCATTCAAAATTTTACATTTAAAAAGTATGTCTTTATTTCGACGACCTGCGTAATCCAGTGGGTAAGACTCTTGACTCACAATCCGGAGGTCGCGGGATCGAACCCAGCATGCGCAAATAAATTTTATTTGATTAATTTGTGTTATTTCACAATTAATTCATTTAAAATAATATATAGTATATTTGCGGCATGTTCCAGAGTGGAAGATACTATTAGTATCGCCCTGGTGTAAGACCACCATTCAGAATTGAAACGTTGCTTGAAAATGGCTTTAGCCGTGTTTGGTGACCAGATCTGAATAGCCAGGTACTTCCCAACCTTCCTCTTCTCCACCTCCTTCCCCTCCCCACTACCTTCAGCCTCACAACATACCCCAATTGGGGATGCCATAGTCTCACTGGCTCCAGACGGGAGCAGTTGAGATTCTTGTGCGGTATTCACTGTAAAAAAAAAAAAATTCGATTAATAAAATTTGAAAGCGTAATTCACCACCTTTCAAAAACAGTTTTTAATTTTTGAATGCGTTCAGAAATGATTTATTTGGATTTTGTTGCATAGCGGAAATATTTTGACCTTCCAACAAAATAGGCCCGAAGCCTAATAGGTTAAGCCTTTCAAAGTATAAAGCTCAAAAGAAAAAGATTTCAATACCGAAAAGACGTTTTTAATGAAATAATTTAACCATTAGCGTGTTCCTAAATCATGCCATCGAATTAATTCATTACCTAATCACAATTTGCGATAAAACACGCTCATGCAATTTTATTTTGTGCACTTGTGATCCTTAAACTGGGCGTACTGTACAGGGCCCGCAGATACTTTAATAGTTCACAACTGCTAACCATGTACAAATCACAAGTGCGCCCCACGGTTGAATTTGGCAGCCACCTCTGGTCTGGAGCTCCAAAATACCTGAAAAATACCCTCGACTCTGTGCAGAAACGGGCGGTCCGTTTAATAGATTCTCCCATCTTAACAGACGGATTGCAATCTTTAGGGCAGAGGCGTCGGGTCGGAATGCTATCCTTGTTCTACCGGTATGGTAGAACAAGGATGGAAGATTCGCACCGGCACCGGTGCATAGTCGGGAAACACGCCAAACGCGTGCCCAACATTTGTAGGCGGTTGACATTTGTCACATGAGAACGGGTCGTTTCTTCGACTCGTTCTTGTGTTCAACAGCTCGGCTATGGAATGATTTTCCGGCCTCTGTGTTTCCACCTTCCTACAACATGGGTCTCTTCAAGACCAATGTTCATTCCTTCCTCGCCTCAAAAAGACCCTCCATACAGCATCTCAGATGACATAGGCTCGTGTGGAGTTAATGTAAAAAAATATATATAATCCTGCATATATATTTGCGAACAATCAGCGTTTGAGGTTGCTTCGTTCCTTTTCCGCAATTCGTGGCTCGGCTCGCGTTAAAATGTCATATTCTTAACTTTTCTGAATTCTTGACAGTTTCAGTTCCAATTTTGAAAATGACACTTAAATTCAAAGTGGGTCGAGCCAGATTTCACGCCACACTAACCCACAGATAACCGTATTTAGTATGTTTAACGATCTGCATCAAGAAAGGCAAGGTTTTTTTACAAAATCAGTTATTTTAAATCGTAAGAATAGTTTCATATGCGTTTTTTTTACTTAATGAGTAACACCTCAAATTTTAATATTTTAATGAAATGACGACAATATAAGAAACTCAATCGAAAATCTGAAAACAGAAAAAGATACGGTCACATCTAGGTCTCGAAGCCAGAACCAACGCCTTGCCGGGGTGGAGGTCTACCAACTGAGCCACCGTGTCCCTATCCGATTCGGTCATATTTAACTGTATACTTCGAGTAAGAACTACCAACATTACCATCATTTTCTTAAGGCATATTTTTATTGGCTGCTATCTTTTGTAACATATTATCTGCGTGATAAGAAAGTGTACAATCTACCTACATCTCTTACCGACAAGTAGGAACCAAAATACATTATTCAATAAAATAATAATACGTCTGATATGGAACAAGGACATTTATTGATAAGCATCTTAAAGAACAAGGTAGAGCAAGAAACAATAATCTCAGCGCGTGTCAGGTAAGGACCTGATAGAGGTTAAAAGATTTAAATTGCAATCAGAAAGAAGTTAATGCCGTCAAGGCTATGGAGAATTTAAATTTAACAGGGCGCCAGCCAGGGAAAACATCCTGACATAAATTATTAACAGTGACCATAATCTAAAATAATAATATTCATTTATCTCACACGTGTTTGAAGTTACCAGAATCCACCAAACTACGAGCGCAGGGCACGAACTCCCTTCCAGCACGGACTCTCCACACAACTGACGCTTGCGGTTAAATCTCGAACTAGCGAACCCCGAAACTCAGGCGTGCCAACCTCGGGAACAAAAATGCGTAGTTGACATTATGCGGGACCCATCCGGTAGCTACCTGCTACACTTTGTATATGATTGCAAGATTCAAACCCGAACTAAATACTATGTAGAATTTAGCTAGTGTCTTGGATATATCTTATCAATTTTTATTTTTCATATGTGAAATCATCTATTGACTTTTCTGTATGTCTAGAATGAATATTTATTAAAACCTTAAATTATAATATTTTAATTAAATAAAGACAATCAAAAATCATAAAAAAGATACGGTCACATCTGGGACTCCCGTCCTTTCTATCGTATTTATACCGCAGGTTTTTGCGGCTAGACCCTGCGGGCGGCTTTTGGCGGGTTTGAGTGTTGGTGACCTTTTTATAAATCCGATAGGAACTGGTTCCAAAAATAGCCAGTTCCTCGGATCCACTGTGATCCAGTGATAGCTGGTCATCGTCGGCGACTCACCGAGACAAAGTAACAGTGACAAAGTATGTATTTTATATGTATTTTATAACAACTATTATTATACAATATATATTATTTGACGTTATATGTATTTTATAACAATTTCGTCAATTTCTGTTAAGTATTGCCGATCAACCTTTCCAAATCCGGAAGGATACTTAATCCGTAGCACTTATACCTAGGGGGGAAACATATGCGAGCTGCTGACGGAAGGGTGACATCTTGTGTCGAATTTTTGAATTTGAAACCGAATTATAACAGCAGCTTTGTGAAATTCCACGTACACAGATGTTATTTGAGGCGCGGCCGCCGACATGCACTCATGGCTGGGTTCTGAAATTCAACCAGATCAGATGCAGATGCAGCCTATTAATACTGTTTCATCATTCGAACTCTTCTGCTTTCAGATTTTCGATTGAGTTTCGCTAATATTATTTTCATTTAATTAAAAAATATATTAAATTTTTTTTAAAAGACTTTTTTATGTATTAGGTATCTACTTACTGTGAATCTTTCATTTATCTTATATGAAAAAGCAATTGACTTGTAAAGATTCAAGACGAGTCTTCGCTTGACAACTGGAACATTTAGGATCCTATAAAAAAGTTTCAAGTCTTCCAGAACCACAATAAAAATATACTTGCCAGAAATGGGTATGTTTTGACAAAACGCTCGGCAATAACATTCAAGGACACAATGGGAGTCTTATTCCGCACCCCCGCTACTACACTGTCCTAACTTAAAAATTGGTTTACTTTGCTCTTGTACAGTCAGTGTTACAGTATGGTATAACTGCATGGAGAAACATGTATAAGACTAACCTGAATCCGATAGTAATAACACAAAAATGATTATAAAAGATATTCTTGAAAAACCAAGAGATTTTCTAACCTGTGAACTTTTTGAAAAATTTAAAGGTCCTACCGGATTTAAAACTTTTTGAAAAAAAAATGCTTTTCTAAAAGTTTTTAAAGAATCTGAAATGTCGCCAATGCGAAGTATAAGACCAAAAATATCTGGATTTTTTAATGTGCATTACAGATTGATGTAACCCTATTACAATACACATGACATATGCATAACTTTAAATGAAAAATTTTACAATAATATATATTTTTGAGTTCTTGCCTAAAATGACTCTTGAGACCTTCAAGGCCAATATTGAAAATGTCAAGAAACCTAGAGATATCATTTAGCAGCTTCATACCTCATGTCATGTATGCCGGGCCAGAACGTCCATTCTGCCATGTGGAATACAGAGCAAGTCGTGGTGACGACCCTGGCGGTAGTTGTTAACAATTTATAGCATTCCAAGAGGTATGGGTTGACAATGTAATAGTTTATAATTTTAAAAGCTGTTAATTATTTTTGCTGGTATGGGGCCCAAACATCAGAAGCGTATTCTAATTTTGATCGTGTAATGCAGTTGATCATCGATGTCATTGCTTCGGGCTTGGAAAATTGTTTACTTATTCTTATCACAAATCAAGAAGTTTGTAACACGATGATGTCAACACCACCATATGGTCTGAAAAAGTAAGTTTGGGATCAAATGTAACCCCGAGGCCCCTTATGGATTTCACTGATGACAATATTTCATCATTTAGTTTATATTCAAATTTAATCGGGTTTTTGAAATGCAAAAATCCGGGTTCACTCTCTTTTTAGCACACCTACAAACTTCTATAAACTTCTGGGATAAGTGAATAATTTTTTTTAAATGTTCGATGTTTAGAGTTTAGAGCTCAGTGACAATTTAGCAGAATTCAATCAATGACAAAAGGTATTTTATCTAAAATGATTCAAGTTCTTAAATTGTGATCAGAGACAAGCATATTAACATGGCAGATGCGTGATTTTTCTGGTGATTACAAATTATTCAAGAGCCTAAAAACGGTCCTAGGCGTTTAACAGGAACCTTTCAAATGTCAAAAAAGTGGCCCTAAAGAGCCCTTTCACTTTGACAACAATTTCACTTTTGAATTTTTGAAAAACTTTCCTTAATTGAAATAACCATGGTGGTTTGAATTTTTTTACATTAGCTCCACACAGGAGGCTCTGAGAGAAATAATTCCCGTCAAGACCCATGTCAACTTTGGGTATGCTGTGTGAAGGGTCTTTATAGAGAAAGGAGGGAGAGGAAGTTCTGCGAAGGAAAAGGGGCTCGTAGGAATCTGAGGGTAGGTGTGTCCAGGAGTAAAGGAAGTATAAATCTATCCTTCCCGTTACGGTGCAAGGCGGTGTTCTGAGAGAGTCCTACTGGAGAGGTCAAAAGATCTCCTTCAACCAGTCTCTCCCGATCCGGCTCCTGATCCCCTGATCCCTCCCGGTCACGTAGTTGGTGGGCAAAAGCTTCCGCCGCCAAGATCCAGATTAAACTGGAAAGTAGCGAACGTAGCGAAACACTTGGGTGTCTAGAAGTACCATTCTGTTCCGAATTGCCGACGACGCAACAGCCCGTACATCGCTACGTATTCGCTCCCACTGTTCAGGGTGGATATTTTGTAGGTATAAATTATAGTTCTGATTTTTTACTTATTTTTACTAATTTTTGAAGTTATGACAGTATAGTAGTGGGAGTGCGATATAATTCTATTCGAAATGTGTTACACACGAAAGAAGAAGAACTGTCTTTTGTCAATAGATCTACAAAATAAACGTAAAGAAAATGTTTTGTGGGTTATAAATCAATCTTAACCGTAAATAGGAAAATATGTGGGGTGAAGCGGGAAAAGCTCTCGAACGGTGAGAACCGACGGCGACGTCATGAACTTGCACGGCTTTAACCGTCGGAAATTTCACGGTCAACATAACTGTTTCAAATCGCTAAGTTATTTATTAATGTGGTAGCTACTGGTAGCTACTACCGTTCGCTGGGAGCGCACGTCTATGGTTTGAATATGATCATTCTTGATTATGTACGATTGGTGGAAGGAAGCATTAAACGATACTCTTTTATTTACCAAGATTCCGTCTTTTTTCTATTGCAAGAAAAGTGTATTAAAAATATATAACATCATTAAAAATATATTACAATTAATATCCGTTTAGCTGGCAATAAATAATTTATTTATTTATTGTAAGAAACAAACAGCAATTTAAATACAGGATGAGTTAGTTATACAAGAGGTTAAACATGAGGTAAGCCAAAACAGTTTCCTATGCTAATGTTGGTTGTTATGATATAATATATAAGATTATTACGAGAGATGGGAAGGCTGATAGAGATATCGAAAGAAGGGTAAATGCAGGTAACTCCATTAATGGAGGACTGAACGCCGTGGGCGCCAACATATACCTGTCCAGAAGCGAAGCTAGCCGTCCATAATGGAGTACTGGTACCTACCCCGATGTATGGAACTGGCAGGGGAAGAATGAAAGTAGACTGAATGCTGTGCAAATGAGATCCCTGAAGCGTATGTGTGGTAAAACCATGTACGATCGTGTGAGAAATGTGGAGATCCGCGATGAATGCAAGGCTGATGTAAGCGTTATGAGTAAGATTAAGAAAGGGATGCTCAGATGGTTTGGGCATGTAGAGCGAATGAACGAAGAAAGAAGTTTAAGGAGAATACATGCAAATGTGAATGATAGAAGAAGTCGGGGACGCCCGAGGAAGACATGTAAATCAGATACTTGAGTTGGGCCATATCAAAAGTCGGAATAATAGAAGAGCATGTATGAGACGATGTATGAATGTGAACGAGGCAAAGAGTGTGTGCCAAGATCGAGTTGTTTGGCGGTTCATCCTCTTTGCCTACTCGTGCGTGATGGTTAATTAGTTAGTTAGTTTAAGATTATAGAATATTTTTCAATCTTTCAAAATAAAATAAAAAGTTTTCTTAAAGAAAGGTGTGTTATAACCCGGATGAAGCTCAGTTATAAATATATAATTTTTTTAACTAATTACTATTCAAAAGTTCAAACTACCCGAATCCAGTGAAACTACATCTTCCCTATTTTGGGAATGTTATGAGTGAAAGAAATGGGCCGAGAAAAATTAGAAAAATAACACCGAGAAGTACCTAGCTATTCAGATACGGTCACTAAACATAGCTAAAATTATTTAGTTTGGATCCTGAAGGGTGATCTCCTGCCAAGCCGATACTGACAGCAACTTAATTTGAGAGGCGGGTATGGGTTCCGCCGCCCCGGGATCCATTTATTGGACAACCAACACCCCTGCCACAGGTCATCCCAAGTGGTTCGTGACTTAGCAAGGGTGCCGTGGTTCATAGGGTGAGGTTTGTCTAGGTCCTACTGTACTGCGTGGCGGGCCGGATCGGATGAGACTGGTTGAGATAGACCTTTTGATTTCTCCATTCGGACTCTTTTGACCCATCGCTTTGCACCGCATTGGGAGGAATGGATCCATACAGCGCCCTTGCACGCCTTGAGGTGATTTTTAACAAAAACGGCGCTATATAAATCATCCAAATATTATACGTTCGTCACTTCTGGACACACCAACCCCCAGATTCCTACCTTAGATCGTATTATTTTCCTTCCTAGAACTTCCTTTCCCTAATATACCCTGCACACAGCATCTCCAAAGATGACATAGACCTCGAGGAAAATTGTTTTCAGGGCCTTCTGTGTGTGGTTATGGTAAAAAAAAAACTCAAATGAATTTTTTTTTTTTTTTTTTTTTAATGCCGGCAACCCGGTCGTTTATTGTAATAATAATCATATACACACAAGTTAGTAGCCCGCCTCACTAGACTAAGTCTGTTCTGAGGCGGGTACATATATATATATATACATAAACTTAGACACATATACATTTACATATATATACATGCATATACACAATTTTGTTCATACACACATACACGCATATGCGGACATACTTACACACAGGTATTCGCATACGTGTACATAATCAAACTCATAGATACATATTAAAACCTAAATACATATAATCAAATAAGAATTATTGGGAGTTGAAATACAGTTATCAAGGAATTGACAAATTTCCATAAAACCAAAAATTCGTCAAGTACACATAGTAATGCTAGCGTCTAAATCTAGAACTATAAGATTTCAACAAAATAATATACATATGAGGTAATAATAATATAAACTTTCGCAAAACAAAAGCAGTATTAATAATAAAAGCATTCGTAATACAGAAGCAGTATTAATAATTAAGATAAAATTTCTATAAGTAACCAACACATATAAGTAAATAAAGAGTGAGGATTATAGACTAAGATGAGATTACTAATAACTTGGTGATGCTTGCCCTTTTTTTGTGTAGTAACCATGTATTGAAATGTTTGTATAACCAGTTTAGGTTGTTTTTTGTGGTACACTAGGTGGTTTCTTTTAGGAAGGTGTTGAAAATGTGAGGTGCGAGATAAGATTCGTGTTTTTGGGCAAAAGTTGATTTAGTTTTAGGCACTAGAAGTAGGTTACACGATTTAGCTCTTGTGTTTTTCGGGTGAGTTATGTGGCATGGAGAGGAATTTACGCAGTTTATTTGTATGATCTTTTTAATGAACAGCTTCCTGATGTCTAGTATGTTATTAGTAATAAGTATGTTTTCCGTCGGGTGAAGATAAGGTTTTTTGAACATGATCCTAATTAATGTTTTATGAATTGTGTTAAGCGGTTTAATGTACTTGTCGGCAGCTCCCCCCCAAGCAGAAATTCCATAAGTTAGGAGGCTTTGACAAAGAGCGTAGTAAACATTTTTTAATTGTTTTAGTGGCATAATGTTTCTAATAGTTTTGAAAATAAATGTTAGTTTACGGATTTTTTTAGTTAGTAAGTTAATATGAAGTTCCCAGTTTAATTTACAATCCACTGTTAAGCCAAGATACTTGATATTATCAGTATGTTCTATTTTTTCGCAGTTGTGGTTTGAGGGATTTGAGGTAATATCAGGGTGTAGGTATAAAGGCGGAGTGATTATTGGTTGCCCGGTAGTGGTTTTGCTGAATGTTAAGTATTTTGTTTTGGAGATGTTTAAGGTAAGAAGATTTTCGTCCAGCCAATTTTTTATTTCTAACATACCAGTTTCCGCACTTTTGAAGGCCTTTTCCCAACTCGGTGCTTTGAATAGAATTACCGTGTCATCTGCGTAACTGATTACCTTGTAGTCGATAGAAGCCATTTTAATATCGGTAAGTTCATTTATGTAAATGAGAAATAGAAGGGGACCAAGTACACTACCTTGTGGGACGCCATACTTGATTTCTTCCGGATCACTGTAGCATTTATTAAGTTCAACTATTTGTTTCCTATTTTTAGTATAGCTAATAAACCATTCGAGCGGCGGACCGTTGATACCATTATTTTTAAGTTTTTCGTACAGAATGTCATGAGAGATAGTATCAAAAGCCTTAGCCAGATCTAGAAAAACTCCGATGACTTTGGATCCTACATCTGTATTTTTGACAATGTAATCAGTTAATTCGGATATAGCCTGTTCTGTGCTCATTTTAGCTCGAAAACCGAATTGACAATCTGAGAGTAAGTTGTGTTTATCGAGGTAGGATATTAGCCTTTTTTTCATTGCTTTTTCCAAAACTTTCGATAAAGAATTTAATAGTGAGATAGGTCTGTAGTTAGATATGAGAGATTTGTCCCCTGACTTGTGAATTGGAGTTATAATGGCAATTTTTAGTTTATCCGGGAAAATCCCATGGCTAAAGCTTTGATTGAATATGTGTAGAAGAGGTATAACAATAAAATCTCGCAGATTAATCAGAATTTGGTTTGAGATTTTGTCCGGGCCCGGAGCGCAATGTGGTTTGAGAGATAAAATAAAGTCGGAAATTTCTGTTTTATTGAGTTTATATATATTAAAAGAGTGTAATGGTTGCTTGGTAGGGCTGTGTTTAGATGAAAGTTTTTTTGCAGTGTGGTGATTGTTGAGGATTTTGCTTGCTAAATTTAGGCCTACGTTGGAAAAATGAGAATTAATATAATTAGCTAGTTTAAATGGTTCGTTCTTAGTTTCAAGGATTTCTCCATTAATTGACAGTTTCTTGATATTATTATTCTTCTTGGGTTTTAAATATGCTGCTTCATTAATGACTTTCCAAGTTTTTTTTGGATCCGTTCTGGCATTTTCAATTGCGTTCCTATAAAATTTGTATTTGGCCTGCTTAATTAATTTGTTACATAGATTTCTATATAATAAGTAGTCATGATTAAGTTTACCGTCATGTGGGTTTTTATTTACTCTCATGTGCATTGCGTTTTGTTTGTGAATACTCTTTACTAGCCCTGCAGTGATCCATGGTTTAATTTGCAATGTTTTGTGAGCTTTGTTTTTATGTGTTTTTATTGTAGTGTGCTTGTTAGTGTACTTTTCCATAGTTATTAGGAAAGCATTTAGAGCTTTGTTCGGGTCTTTTTCTTTTAGTGTTGAAGTCCAGGATTCATGACTAATTTCTGCCCTAAGTGATTTGAAGTCTATGACGTGTTGTGTGGTGTTTGTAGGCATTTTCGTTTTATTTTTGAAGTTCGATCTAATGCCGAGTGAAGTAGTGTAGTGATCGGTGACCGTTGTGTGAATAATGGATGAGATGGTTATTTTCTTGGTTTTAGCAAAAATGTGATCAATGCAAGACTTGGACTCAAGGCTTATTCTTGTGGTAGAATTAATAGTTGATTTAAGGCCATAATGACTTAAAAGACTTAGATATTCGTTAGTTTGAGGATTGCAATTCAAAATGTTTATGTTCAGATCACCCGCTAAGATGAGTTGTTGGGTATTTGTGTTATCATTCAGAAGTTTTTGTAGAGAATTTAGGAAAGGTGTAAGATTTTTAAAGCAAGGAGGTCTATAAATCGCAAATACAGATAAATCAGATCCAAGTGATATTTTTAAGCAATTTGCTTCCGTTAAATTTATTTCAGAGATAAAGGGATTCAGCGAATCTGTTACGAAGATAACTATCCCATCATTTTGGTTGAGTTTAGTAGTAGTATGGAATGTCGAATATCCAGGTAAGTAGATATCGGTGTAAGAGTCATCTGTCCAGCATTCACTTAAAATTATTATATCAAAGCGGGAGTCGAGGTCTTGTAAAAGAATTGTAAAACTGTCAAAGTTCTTGCGAATGCTTCTAATATTTTGGGATATTATATTTAAAGAGTTATTTGTGTGGAATACTTTGAAATCTTGAGAATTTTTGAATATATGTTCTTCATGATAGGGTGGTTCAAAATCAATGTTTAGTAGTGAGTCCATTTGTAATAGATGGAGTTACCTATACAGTAGACAGTTAAAAATAATGTAACCAATTAGATTATGAGCTGTAAGTCGTTGACATGTTTTACGTTTATTGTTTTTGAAGTATGATCAGAGTTCTTTTTAATGAGGATTTTATTATTTTTGAACCAAGTATACATATAATTATTATCTTTAGCTTTTTGTTTTGTCTTCCACAGCAGCTCTTTAAAGTAAGGGGTTAATAGTTCGCCTACAAATATGTTCTTCTCTCTAGCGTTCTTGCGGGAGTTCAAGACTCTCTGCTGGGCTTCCTCATCTTGAAGTTGTACTTTGTATCTGTAAGTTCCGCCCTCCATTTTCTGTGTACGATCTTGATAACGGATTATTCTTTTTATCTTCTGTGATTCTACATTAACTTGTATTTCCTTGAATAATCTGTTTATGGTGTCCGGCGGTTCTTCATTAGGAAGGGTAACTACACCCGCAAACTCCGCCCAATTGTGGCTCATACTGACCTGTTCAATTTCAGCCAGTCGAGTTTCTAGGTTATTGATTCTGATTTCTTTGCTGTAGTTTGCTTCTTCAAGAATATCTACTTTTTTGTTTAATTGTAGGATTGTGTCAACCTTGGTTGAAATATCATCATATTGCTGGCTTATAAAATCTACACTTTTTTTCATTTCTAAAATTTCATGTTCTAGATTTTTCTTAATGTTTAGTGTCTCTTGTTCCATTTTTTTGAAGAGTTGCTGCTTTATTTCGTCCATCTTTTTGTCTACATATTTGATAAATTTATCATAGTGCACTTCACCGGCATCGGTTGGTAGTGGTGACTCAATAGGTTTTGATCGTGTTTGCACTTTATTAGAAGTAGCCATTATTATCGTTGTTGTTATTTCGTACTTTGTATGTAATTGCGCCTGAATTTGTAAGATCTTCAAATTACTTTTCACTTATTACACAGTGATTTAAATAAGGATGCAGAAAAAAGGGAAAAATAAAACACTTTGGTATTACTAGGATTCGAACCACGGACCTTCGGATCTAAAGGCAGATGCTCTCGCCACTTTGCTACCAGACAGTTGTAAATCACTGGGAGTAAGGTGTAATATAAATTGCCTTTGCATAGGTATATTTACGGAGATTATTAAAAGTCAATTTTACTGCTAAGGTTAGTCTTCAAAATTATTTTCACTTATTAAATATTATTTTGTAACAACTAAGCCTTAAAATCCATCAGCGGAACCTCAGCGCCTATTTCGAGTTCACTGAAGAGATAAAACGATAGAAGTATATTTGGGCGTGTCGGCGTGCCAGAAGTGGAAACAATTTTCCTTTACTTCGGATGAAATTAATCAAACATTTTCAAATATCTAAATTCTTTCACGAATGAATTAACAATAAGGAACTCCAGTGAAAAATATTATGGCTTTAAAAAAATATGTTCATGTATACCAATAAATGCTGATTCTGAATATATAAGTTTTATTTCATAATATTAAACGCAGAGTTTTTAAAAAATTATTAAAAAGTGCATTTTTAAACCTCTCCTCAAAACACAGCGTCAAGTTGGCATTAGTGAAATGGTTAACGGTGACGTCACTATTAACCTGCTAACCAATTCACCGAAGTGTATCAAGATGTATATACATTTGAAATCTTACGCCTTACGCCATGAAAGACACGCACGCCATTCAACATTTCGTGTTTTTTGGTTATGTTCATACTGTTAAAGAGATTTAGATAAATAATAGTTATTGTATTTATTGAAAATAATATTTAGGCTCTCAACAATTAAAATTATGACGTAAAAGGGCTATATTTGAGGCATAGTCATAAATAGGTCATATGTCATATTCGACATTTGGTTTACGATACATCGGTCGTATTTTCGAATTGTTTTTTACTAAAAGGGCTTTCTATACAAGTTATTACACAATCGTCATGATCAGTATATTATAAATACCAGTATTTCTGTATGTGTTATACATAAAACAATGTACAGTCACGCCTGAACACAAAATTCGCGGCTTACGATGTCACTAGTATTTGCAATGAAAAAGATGATTTATTGTTTTTATATTGCACTTTGTTAAAATACAATAACAATACCGGTGAAATGTGGACATTTTACCAATGTTTTTCTATATTAAAAGCAGTTAATCTTGAATAAAAAACACACCTCACACCTAAAAGTCATCCCAAAGCATTCCGCCTGATTCCGCCATTGATTTTTCTGGATTCTTCATTCAAACAGGGATGTTCTGCCCAAAAAAATTATTTCCCTAGATTTCGAAGTGAAATTTCCCTAGAATTTCACATTTACGCAATTACATACGTAGCCACCTGATTGTGTAACACTAATCCTGTTATATGTTAATTAATATTATTAATTAATTGGGAAGATATCGGAATTTGGTAAATGTACTTATAATACTGTGCTTTTCCAAATAAAACACTTTTTGCTACGTGAAATAATAATTTTAAAGTACGAATACACTCACTACTGAATTCCAAATAAAAAAAACACTTTGCACAATAAAAATCAACCACAATCACCGATAAAATGGAACTTAAAAAAAAAAAATTTTTTCAAAGGTCCCATTTATCTTTTTAGATTCATAATATCATTTTGAGTTGTCAGTGTTAAAAATAACATTGCATGTAAGTACATGAACAATAATTAAGATTCATAGGAATTCCAAAAAATATATATACGTATATAAAAATATATATAATAAAATATATAAATAATACCAGTAATATTTTCAAATGTAATAAAAAATTTGCCAGAGTTCGAAATTTCCCTAGATTTTGTCCTGATTTCCCTTTTCCCTAAAAAATATTTTTCTCCCCTAGATCTAGGGAAATTTTCCTAGACATAACATCAATGATTCAAAATGACAACTTGAAAATAAATAAACTATCGGTGTGTGAAGACGTCACACAATCCACCATAGATACGGTGCTTTTCGCGGGGTCTTGGAAAATTAAAACTTTGACAATTATTTTAAGTATTAATACTAACTATAAAAATAAAAAGTGCAGTTATTTAAGTTTGAAAGTCTTTATTCAAAAAAAAAATTCAAAAATTGGACTGGAGTTCTCTATTGCATCGGCTTCTCTGGGAGCTAGGAGTCAAAAGTCTTATGTAAATTGGTGACACATCATAATTGATTGAGCTTGGCGAAGTTCTGTTTTAACTCGACCGTTTGGCATTTCCGTCTGTTTATAAATTTGTTTGTAGGGTAAGTTCCGTTTGCGGTTTCTAAAATCTGCTGCAACCACTTTTTTATTCAAGCACGCCTTACTTTGACTGAGCTTTTCAATATTATGGAACCTACCTATATGATGACAGTTTGAAAAAAGAATTGTCATTGAGATAGTGACGTTTCTTTGGAAAAATTGCATAATTACATAAATATTAAATACATATAACATATCAATGGTCGAAAGGCGAAATGACTAACAAACATACAGCTTGAAAAAGAAGTGCTATATAATATTAAGTAGTACCTACTCATAAACCTTTTGATTTTAGAGGAAATTCTTGTTTTGATTCATTACAAAGAAAATGAGAAACATACCTACTGTTCACAATACTACTTACTTGAAGGCCTCCATGGTCGAGGATTAAGGCTCTTGACTCGCAATCCAAAAGGTCGCGGGATCGAATCCCGGTGTGCGCAAAAAAAAAATATTTGATCAATTTGTGTTATTTCACGATTAATTACTTAAAAATAAAACATGGTATATTTGCGGCACCATCTAGAGAGGAAGATGCTCTAAGCATCGCCCTGGTGTAAGATCACCATTCAGAATTGAAATGTTGTTTGAAATGGCTTTAGCCATGTTTGGTTACACATATAGATATGAATAGCCACGTACTTCCTCTACCCCATCTTCTTTCGCCTGCCCACTACCCTCACAACATACCCTAATTAGATGCCGTAGTCTCACTGGTTCCAAAAAGGAGCAGCTGGGACTCTTGTGAGGTATTCACATAACAAAAAAAATTAAAAAGGAAAATCATAGATTCCGATCACTCTCCTACAACCACTCGAGCGATCCAGATTTCTGGGTGTTTGGTTTCGATCCGACCATTCGATTTAATTCAAGAAATTGATTTAGTGCAATAATTAGTAACCTCACCCAAATATAATCCTGTACCTACCAACCTGAAAAATTTTGTCAAATATTTTTGCTTTATTGAAAAATGTACTTTAATTCTGTCTCGACTCAGGATTTCCTAGTGAGACAGGCAATAACAAAACATATATCTAAACCTTTTTATATAGATGCACATAATAAAAAATTAATATCATACTTCCAAAGATAAATGTGGAAACGTACGAACAGCTTACTGCGTTTTAAAGCCAACGGTTCTAATGCTACGGTGCCTACAAGAGTTATCTGTGGTTTAGGAGTAAAGAGGTCCTAGGAGGCCTAGAAGTAAGAAAGACAGTAAATTAGCGACATCGGTTTTCTTTTAAATCCGTATACTTCGTACCTACTTTAGATATATCGGATTTTATGAAAAGTGTTATTAATAAGAGTTTGTGCAACGTCCTTGTGGAACACCGCAACAATTTAATAATAAATTCTTTGTCTCGGCCAATGTCTGATTTTCGATATAAATTAATTATATCGAAATCTCTCAAAAACCTCTCCTCAAAAAGACCCTCCACACAGCATCCCAGATGACATAGGCCCTGAGGGAAATTATTTTCCTCAGGGCCTCCTGTGTGGAGTTAATGTAAAAAAAAAAAAAATTGCGGTTTTATCTCATAACTGGATTACCTTCCGAATGCTACAAAAACCTTTTGATTTTGAGAAAGGATTTTTCGATTTTCAGAGGTCGATGGAAGTAATTATCAGAAAAGCTGACTAGTATTTTACAGCGCACTGGAAGAAGTTACTGAAAATACCCTAGCCAAAACAAAACGTTAACCATGGAAGTCGCTGAAAGACCTCTATCTAAAACCAAGTTCGACTCTTTACAGCATCTTCTAGCGAGGAGAACTAAGAAAATATTATTTTTCCTTTCATTACATATTTCCTTAAAATTACAATTTTATTATTGTCATTAATCCATATACCTTTTATTATACCTATTATATTTATTTTTATTATTATATTTATTATTTATTGTCATTATACCTTTTTGAAAAAATTCCAAAAAGCTAAATCTCTTAGTCCAATATTAACGAAAATTTGCTCACTTGAACTTCAAAACAAGAGAAAGGTCTCAATTTAGGAGGCGGGTATGGTTACCGCCGCCCCGGAAACCATTTGTTCGATAACCAACACCCCTGCCACCCCGAGTGGTTCTCTACGTTTGGTGACTTAGCAGGGGTGCCTGGGTTCATGGGGTGAAATGCGTTGCACACCTACTACATGGCGGGCCGGATAGACAGAGATTGGTTTAGGGGGACCTAACTTAGACCACTATAAAATCGCTTTTCACAAAATTAAAACTTGCTAAAAACCACAAATTCAACATAGGCCTTGTGAAATTAAAAAAAAAACTGACGTAGGATCTTCTAGAAGCAAGCAAGAATTATCAAACCAAATTATCTTTAATTTTGTTGGTTTTTTGTGTGGTTTTTTTACAACAATTCAAATCGTTATAAACCTCTTTTCTAGGTGTTTTCCGTTCTGCGGTCGGTTATGGTCATAGTAAGCCACGTGCCACGTAAACCCTTCCACAAAATGAGAAAAAAAACACGATTCTACGTAACGTTAAATTCGTATCTCACCTTTTTTCCCGCTGTTCTCCTGGGGAACAGATCACAGAATTACATCCGTAAAATTCCCCAAAAACAGCTCCTGTCTGGTAACATAAAAATATTTCTTAGAAATGCCGACTTTCTTGTCAACACACTGGAATTTCATTCTGTGATTTCAGCAACTTTGTATTTACGCAAATTTACCGTCTCCCGAAATACGGGGAAAAATAGTTTTCTCGTTTTCAGCACAATATATTCTATTTACTCCTCGTGTTCATGTGCTCCTGATAAAAATCAACATTTTTATGTTTTTTCTTTATAAATTACAATTAATATGAACAAAAATTATAACTTTGTTTAAACGTGTATTAATTATATTTTTTTAATACCAACCGGTTTCGGTTTGACCTGAACCAGGGTGAATTAAATAAATTAAATAAAATACAGCATTACAGATTAAATGAAAACTAGAGAGTGATTGAGAACATCAACATGTTATTTCAACCAATTTACATAAATAATTAATTTATAATATGTACAGATGTAGAGCTAATATTTAGAATATTTGCGGCACGTTGCAGAGTGGAAGATACTCTCAGTATCGCCCTGGTGTGAGATCACCATTCAATTACCGGTCATCCGATTCGGTCAGTGGCCGAGTTGACATCGGGTTTAAGTCCCATCCAGGCATTTCTCGGACGACTAAGTCATCCAGCACAACACATGCAATATTTTCCGCTTACCGTGGTGGTAGTAGTAGATTTCAAATATTGTCAGGTTAGTCTTAACTCGGTAATGTTTGTCATGCTTAAAAAAAAGGAAAAAAAATGAAATTTATTGAAACGTTGCTTAAAATGACTTTAGCCGTGTTTGGTGGAGAGCCAGATACTTTCCCACTTTTTTCTTTCCCGTCTCCAATCCCCCCCCCCCCCCCCCTACTATCTTCAGCCTCAGAACATAGCCCAATTTGAGAGGCTGGAATGAGTACCGCCGTTTATTAGATAACACCTCTGCCGTAGGTCACCCCAAGTGGTTCGCTACGTTTGGTGATTTAGCAGGGGTGCCCGGGTTCATGGGGTGAGGTTTGTCTAGGTCTTGAAGGCGTATGACCAGGACACACTGAACCCCAGATTCCTACCCACCTTAAACCCTCCTACCCAGAACTCTCCTCTCCTTAATATCATTTAAAAAAAAACCTCCACACAGCATCCCTTAAGATGGCATAGGCCCTGAGGGAAATTATTTTCCTCAGGGCCTCCTGTGTGGAGCTCATGTAAAAAAAATCAGGGATGCCATAGTCTCACTAGCTCCAGATGGGATCAGTTAGGTCTTTTGTGCGGTATTCACATAAAAAATTAAAATATCCATCTCCTTGCGAGATATTTAAAAACAGATTTCCGGAAAATAATATTTGTAAAGAAGGGTTTCCGGAAATTTGGAAACCCGCTATTTTAGAGTAACGACTGAATACCTACAGTTCTTTCATCGGTGGAATTATGATCCATGTGTTCAGTTTATTACAAGTTCCATTACGAATTACCCGAGGTAGGTATTTTCCAAACAAACAAGCTGCAGGAAAGCGCTCGGGGATATTGTTGCCAAAAAGTTGCTACGCCAATGAATTATGAATCGTAAAAGACGGTTTTGAGTTGTTCGATGCATTGCTGAAATGTTACAATTCTGTGCGAACATGAATTGTGCTCAGTGGGTGATGGGTTGTTCGCTTAACTTTCAATATTAATGCCGAGTTCGTAAATTAACAAGACACAGAAAAATAAAAAAGGTAACGGTAGCAACTGGGACTCGGAACACAGGAAAGGAGCCACTATCTTTTTTCTGATTTTTCTGTCTCCAGATTTTCGATTGAGTTTCGCTAATATTGTCTACATTTAATTAAATATTATAATTTGAGATTTTACTCATAAAGTTTGAAAAATTTAAATAGATATTCATCCTAGACTTACAGAAAAGTCAATAGATGTCGCGTATTAAAAATAAAATGGATAAAAATTTATCCAGACACTATGTAGATAGCATTTAGTTCGAGTTGAATCTTGCAATCATATCTAAAGATTGCAGCCAATAATATGTGCGTTGAGAAAACGAAGATAATGCTGGTAGTTCTTAGTCGAAGTATGATACAGTTAAAAAAAGTTACCGAATTTTATATTGGTTCCGTAGCTTAATCGGTAGAGTACTTGCCATGTAAGCAAAGGGTCCTGGGTCCGAGTCCCAGTGGAGCCAATATCTTTTTCTAATTTTTCTGTCTCTAGATTTTCGATTGAGTTTCGCTAATATTGTCTTCATTTATTTATTCACTGTATCTTATTTTATTTATACTGGACCCATTGACCTTTTTCTAGAAGTCTAAATAAATATTTAATTTTTATTACAAAAGCTCTCTTTGTAATAACTTTTGAAGGTTATTCCAATTTAAGAATAGTTCTAATTTAAGTATACTTATAATCGCATTTATTTTATTGTTGTGTTTTTATATTCTGGTTTATCACTTGTTGAAACTACTCTGTATTATATATTTTTTAAATTGCTCTTTAGTCCTGTTTTTTTTTCTTAAATGTTCAAGTTTAAATTCAGTTACTTTTATGTTTCTAAATACCTATCCGTGAACAGTAATAATTGGTCTGTTTTTTTCATCCTCTTATGCATATTATATTACTAAGACTGTTTTTGTTCCTTAAATAAATAAATAAACCAATTCCTTTCAATATAATATATCTATCATTTGTGAAAAAGATAATACCAATAAAACGAAAATATAAAAAAGTACAAGACAAAGAAAATAAAAAGGTTACGTTCGTAACTCACGTTGATGGGAACAACCTACCAAAGTTATCAGAAAGTTATTCTAATAAAAATTAAATATTATTTGGATACGATTTTAGATTTTCACGGCCAAAAATATTTTTGTTATTAGTTTTTGGGGTATTATGCCGTGTTTGTCCCCGAGGTCCTGGGAAGACCCAAAACTCATAGAACACGCCTGATTACGGAGGCAATTGAAATTCACAAAAATCCTATAAATATTAATAGAGACGACGGAGCTAAGCTCAATAGTTCTTGGTATCCGGTAATTGACGGTTACATCAAGGCTAAACGCAAAAAAACATGTTGAAGTATATTGTAGCCCCAGCTCGTAGAGGAGTGGAGCTGGCGACACGGTATCGCTCCTAAGTAGATAAGTACAAACATCACCCCTAACTATTACACATCTACCCTGATGATGGACACTGCAACGCCGTCCGAAACGTTGGCTAAAGAAGGAGGTAGCGCAACACGGCATAATACCCCAAAAACTAATAACAAAAATAAATAATATTTGATCATAATACGATTTGCTTAATTTCAGTAAGTGAAATTTCTTCAATATATAATTATTTTGGTGGCGTAAAAATGTATTATAATAAAAAATCTGACAGCAGATCTCGGCCCTTGAACTGTCTCGTTCCCACAAAAGATATAGAATAGCTCGTCTGAGGTTATATGATACTTATTTCACTCAACCCAAAGTCTACATAAATATACCATATTTTTCGTTCGGCTTTCGACAGAATGCACCCACTGAGGTACATTAAAATTTAAGAGGAATTGGTAATTATATTCAACCAAAGTTCTACAAGTTCCAGGAAGCACTTCTAGAAATTATTTTGGTCTCACTCGCAATCGCTTTAGATCATTTTAACTGGAGAACCGCGTTGATAAATTTAAATACATTGCAGAAAAAAAAACATACGGCCAGAAAAGCCGAACGGCCGAGTTTTGTGTGTTGTGAGTTTCCACCCAGGCGTCACGGGTTCAATTCTACGCTAGCTAATACTCCATCACAGCACAAGCAACATGTTCCATTTATAATGGTGGACCGGTCAGAGATAGAGTTGGCATCGCGTTTGGGTCCACCCAGGCGCCGAGTGTTCGATTGAGTCCTGGGTCGGTCGTGAATAACCCGCTCATTGAAACCCGCTCACGGACCACCAAAGAGCGAGCGGGTCATTTTTTCGTCAGCACCCGGGTCTTGCGACCCACTTCTCGCAACCGCTCTACTACTTCAACCTGGCGGGGCGAGCGAAGATAGATAGATGTATGAGAGAGCGATCGGGTTGTGGGTTGTCTACACCCGGGTTTCGCCACCCGCTCTCTCGACTCAGGTACTAGAAAGTAGCTGGGTGAAGCGTAATCAAGTTTCATATTTTATGTCGCGAAAAGACGCCAGTGTGTCGTGAGCGACCCGGTTCGTGTAAAACTATCGATCGACCCAGGACTAGTTCGATTCCTCAGCTGGTTAAGTCCTCCATCACGACACAAGAAACATTTTCCGCTTCGTGTGGTAGTAGTAGGAGATTTTCAAATAGTGTCAGGTTATTTGTAACCCGGGAATGTTTGTCTTTCTTTTTTAGAAATGAAAAAAAAATTAGAATTCAAATACCTATCTATAGTTATGTTATTCGTGACCTGGAATTAAAAGTTATTACAATTTGTTTGACCATTTATTGGATAACCAACGCCTCTACAATAGGTCATTCCATGTGGTTCGTAACATTTGGTGACTTAGCAGGGGTTCCAGGGTTCATGGGGTGACGTTTGTCTAGGTTTTGGCGACGGATGCTTTTGCTCACCTAGTGCGTGGCCAGACTCCAGCCGGACTCTCGACCCATCGTATTACACCGCAGTGGTAAGATTCATACGTTCGTCACTCCTCAGCACTTTGACCCTCAGATTCCTTCAGACCTTTTTACTTTCCAGAACTTCCCGTCCTTCCTTTGGCTAAAAATACCCTCCACACAGCATCCCCAAAGATGACGTAGGTCCTGAGAGATTTTTTCCTCAGTGTGGAGATAATATAAAAAAAATAAAAGTTAGGCGTTGCCAAAACATTGTTACACAAAGCGACTCCAAGAAACAATAATTCGTCAAATATTTACGGCATTCAAGAGATAACTTATAATCTTGTTGACCAATCAGATTGGAATATTTATTATTTGAATATGGAAGGAAAAACAAATAAATTTGTTTTTCCTCATTCAAAGGAAGAAAAAACATTTCCCGCTGAGTGGGGTCGGTGAGAATTGGATGAAATTTCTGTTTGTTTTATTTAAGTGGATACAAATATGTTAGGCTTGTTTATTTGTTTATTTATTTATTGTTTTGGAACATTGGCCTTTATTGATCGAAATTTTGAAATGCTTAAAGCAGCGATTCTTAACCTGGGTTGGATCGAACCCCAGGGGTTCAGTGAGTCAATCTCATGGGTTCGGCGGAGGTCAAGGCACACCCCTGACTCATATGATTCAGTGAATGAGTGGTGGTGAGAAGGGTTCGGTGAATGCCCATATGAAACTTGTGGGGGTCAGTACCTCCACTTAAGAACCAGTGGTTTAAAAAGTATGAATGATAATATAGAATTGGGAAGTGATATTTCAAAACGTTCACAGAATGCAAGGTTCGCGATTTATCGTTTACTTATAGAGATATAAAACAACAATTAGAAATAACGAAATAAAAAACAAAAAATATACAGAAATATAATATAATAAAGTTAAAGATTAATATGTACCTAAGTTTAAAAAAAAGATTAAAAAACAATTCAAATTCACATTAAAATGATCGTAACTACAACAAATTAACATTGAAATAATATTTTTTTAATGAAAATAATACCATTGTCATCAATGACAAGTCATATTAGCAGATTGATAATTTTCACAGGTGTCTATAATCTAGTCACAGTCAAATAGTATTGTAAAAACGTAGAGATTCGAGATTCGCAGTTGACAGCCGCTGTGGTCGAGGGGTAATCTGATTCGTAATCCGAACGTCGCAGGATCGAATCCCGGGCGCGCAAACAAATTTTATTTGATTAATTTGTGTTATTTCACAATTAATTCATTAAAAATAATATATAGCATATTTGCGGCACGTTCCAGAGTGGTAGATACTCTCAGTATCACCCTGGTGTAAGATCATCATTCAGAATTGAAAATTGAAACTTTCCATTGCTTAAAATGGCTTTAGCCGTGTTTAGTAACCAGATCTGAATAACCAGGTACTTCCCCACCTTCCTCTCCCCCATATCCTTTCCTTCCCTACTGCCTTCAGCCTCACAACATACCACAATTGGGGATGCTATAGTCTTACTGCCTCCAGACGGAAGCAGTTGGGACTCTTGTGCGGTATTTACAGTAAAGACTTTATTAATAATTTAGGCTTTAGTTACCGCACCCGAGAATAATCTCACTATTAAATATAAAACACATACAGCCTTACTAAAAAAAAACTTTTCACGGCCGATAACCTGTGTTATTGCAATAACATAAATAAACCCCGTGTACACTAAAACACGTTTTATTACCAATAACCTTTCTTACGTGATCACGCTGTTAAAATGCATTGAAGATCTGACAACGTTGTATATGGTTTTAATTTACTAGGAAACAATTTTGTTTTAATTTTTCTCCGCAAGGGGCATTATTGGCGCGCCTGAATATTCCCGCGACAGCCCGCGGCCGCGATGACAAAACAGCTCCGTGTGGATATGGCGGGATATCGAAAATTTTGTTAGTATCTAAATGTTGTGATTTTACTTAATAATTTCTATTGTAGTGACGAATTTACTCTTCTGTTATTTGTGTGGTTTACATCAGTTTAAACAAGTTATTGTACAAACGCCGTACTTTCAAAGTTGAACTGTCAGAATATTGTTTTATAGGTTACTTAAAAGATAAAATTTACATTTTAAGATCTTTATTTTAAGAGAATTTCTTAAAAGTGATATATTTTTATAATATTTATATCTAATACATGTATTCGTAAACGTATCAAAAAAATAACGTCTTTAGAGATGCAAGAAATCTGTTTTAAATTTCGGTATTATTTCCAAGTTATTTTTTTGGTAATAAAAAAAATTTGAAATTTTTTATTATTTTTTTATTGTACGCACGACGAAAAAGTGAGGTGATGGTTTCCTTCCAAATTTATTACATAAAAGGAATATGTTTTTTAATTTTTTTTTTTTAATTTCTCTACATTTTGGTCAAAAATGTTGTGGGAGGAATTTTTTTTTCCATTTTTTCCGAGTTTGAATCTTAAAATATGGCAGTTTTTGAAAACTAAAGTGTATTTCAAATACACAAATCTAAATTTAATTTTATCTAATTTTCATAAATGGTATTTGTTTTTACAACACCTTCAAAAATAAGAAATATATAGAACTTTCAAAATACTTTGGAAAAATTCCAAATTTCGTTCAATCATCATTAATAACGACATAGAAGACAAATGAACTATATTTAAATAACTTTAGTCCTCCTCGGCACAGGATCCCCTAGTGAGGAGGACTAAGAAATACAATATTTTGTACTTAATTTCACATTTCATTTTGTATGTAAAATTTTTGTATATAGTCGCTATAATAAAAAAAAATAAAAATAAAAATAAAACAGAGATAAACTACCCTCCCAGGCCGTGTAAATAACGTGTATTTTTTCCATGAACAATTTTTTAATTAGTAATGTTTTCACTTCCGCGGCCGTTTGTCAATTGAATAAAATTTTCACTAGGTTTTTTAGTAAGGCTGATATATATATATATATTTTAAATATCTGCATATACAGGGTGTTAAGGGACGTACTTGACTTACTTTAACCAGTTATTCCTGACATTATTTGGAGTAAAAAATGTAAATTAAATTTTGGTCTCCGGTGACTTTTTTTGAAGGCTTTTTTTTCAAAAATTTTTTCTTAAAAATCAAACAAAAAAAAAATTCTTCTTCATGTCATCACTGGTCACTCAGCTAGGTGTTCGACGAACCCCTTACCCCGCCTTCAACTGTTCAACAAATACAATTTTTTTATGTTTTTGTAGAAAAAAAAAAAACATCAAAAATGTCTCCGGAAACCAAAATTTCATTTACATTTTTACTCCAAATAATGTCAGGAATCACTGGTTAAAGTAAGTCAAGTACGTCCCTTAACACCCTGTATAAAACAATTGTTTTTAATATGCAGTTCTAGAAAACAGCCGTTCCAAATTTACATCGTAAACTGTTTGACGTCGCTGTTTACAGCAGTTTGGCTTATGATTTTGACATACAGACAGACAGACAGACGGAGATTGGAAATTATTTTTAGTTGCATGTTATGACATCCTTTATCGACCTCCAATCTGCATATTCCACAGATAAATTTAACGCCTTCCAAAATGTATTTTGAACCACAAAATATTACGAGCTTATTTAAGAGCTTTTGAGTAATGCATAAATTGCACTGGCGCTACACGAATCACGGCTTCATTAAATGCTTTGTACAAGTGAACACGTAATTATAAAGTGCTCATTTTGACCCATTTACGTTTTGATGTTGTTATTTAACAAATTAGAACTCTCTGAACTATTATGAAATATCGTTGAAGAAGAAGTAATAATCTAAACGAAAACATGAAGAAAAAAACAACATACTCGTACAGAGAAACAAAAAAAAATAACGTTCGAAACTGGGACAAGAACTCAGAATCCCTCGTCTAACCGGGACAAACGCCTTACCAATTCTAAAGGTACTGCCACCGATTTTATGGATTATTCACAGGAGAGTAAGAAAATTATACTTTAAGCAGATAAAAAATTCACTATATAATGAAGATGTAATGAGATGTAAAGTTGAATAATAGATGTAAAAGTTGAATAATAGATCATAAAGAACAAAGAGAGATAAAAGAGAATAGCGGAATAAAAATCAAATATTTTTTATATAACTCTTTACTGCACTTTCTTGAAGGCCGACCAATTTCACCCCACAACAGGCATCTTATATCCAAGGATATACAACACTTGTGATCGGAATTTAAAAAAAAAATAATTACTTTATTACCTGTACCATTATTTTGTAATTTGTCAGCGTTTTATTTCTTAATTTTTTATAAGAAAAACTCTCTTTTATGACTTTTGAAGGTTATTCCCATCAACGTTATATATCATTGAAGAAGAAGATAACGATAATAATCTAAATGAAAATTTGAAAGAGAACAAGACACAGAAAACAGAAAAATGAAGATGGTCGCAACTGGGACTCGAACCCGGACCTCTCGTCTAACTGGGACGTGCGCGTTAAGCAATTTCGCTATTGCCACCTTCTGTCAAGCCGTCATAATAATCAATCTCATATTTCAAATTTTAGAATTAACAATATTATCTTCAACTAATTATTTTTCCATTATTATGGGCAACTACCCTTTTTTATATTACGTTTATGGGAATTGTTAAACTGACGTTTAAGACAAGATTTTTATGCATAGCACAAAGGGTAACAATTATTATAAGTAATAATTATCAGCCTGAAACACTCATCCACATTGAAAAATCTTCCGATAAAAGATTCATGACGCCAACGGGACTTGAACCCGTGCCCTTCTGATTGCTGGTCAGCTGACAAGTTAATTTCCCCAATAAATGAAGACATAATTTGTCTCGACGCCACCTAGCGACGGATTTAACACTAACAGTGTCTCTCTCGCAAAAATAAAGTTGGTTGTTTTCAGGTGGAAAAAATATAATAGGCAGTAATTGTTGAATGAAACACTAGTATATATTGAATCATTTGGCGGGTATAAGATAAGCCGCCATAGCTCAATTGGGAGAGCAGCTGACTGGCAATCAGAAGGGCACGGGTTCAAATCCCGTTGGCATCATGTATCTTTTCTCGGAAGATTTTTCAATGTGGATGAGTGTTTTAGGCTGATAATTATTGCTTATAATAATTGTTACCCTTTGTGCTATGCATAAAAATCTTGTCTCAAACGTTAGTTTAACAATTAAAAATAATAAGAAAAATAATTAGTTGAAGATAATATTGTTAATTCTAAAATTTGTATTAATATCCATATCAAAATTTAAATTTATGACTACTAACGCCATCTACTTACAAGAATGTTAAACCTTTTATTAGTAATTAAAGCTAGTCTGTTGCGAACTGCATAGTGTTTTCATTCTAACAATTTTATATATGAGATTGACTATTATGACGGCTTGACAAAAGGTGGCAGTAGCGAAATTGGTTAACGCGCACGTCCCGGTTAGACGAGAGGTCTGGGTTCGAGTCCCAGTTGCGACCATTGTCTTTTTTCTGTTTTCTGTGTCTTGTTCTCTTTCATATTGTCGTTTAGATTATTATTGTTATCTTCTTCTTCAATATTTTATTTCTTAATTTATTTCATTGTGTTCAAAATTGTAAATGGTAGAATACAGTCCTGATTTAATCAACCTCATTGAATTTCATACACCCACGAGAGCCACTCGTTCTAAAATCCTGTTTAAATGCAACAATATCAGAACTGAGAATACGAAAGACTCGCTTGTACCTAGGTTTATCTGGTGTCATTTCTCAATCAAATGCCAAAATTAACTTTTATACTCTTTTTTTTGTTTCCACGACTTTCATCCCGCGACAAATATTCCCGACACAATATCCTACGGACAAAACATCCTCCAACAAGGTAATTACTAAAATCTAGCCTAAAAAAAAATGGGTCGAAAATAATACTGACATCGTGTAAAATTAGGTTAGGTTAGATTAGGTTTTAGTAGATATTTTATGTAAAACGCACAGTACCTTTTTTATTATTTTTAATAATTTCCTATGATTTTGTGACATGTAGTTAGTGTATATGGTATATTTAAACGGTTGATATTAAATAAATATTAATAATATTTCAATATGTGGTTTAAACGGTCACCAGACAACTCAGAATGAAACCAACTCAGAAGAACCTCAGAATGGTTATTAAGAGTGATGATAAAAAAATGGTTAAATAGGTTTAGTTAGGTAAGGGTTACCGGCTATTTTAAAATTATTTTTTCGTAGCTTTTAATGACCTTTCTGAGGTGTTTCCGAGTTGGTTTCATTCTGAGTTGTCATGGAACCGGTTTAAACAATGGTAGATTGCACGTGGGTTTAATTAATTACTGTAATGAAATATATTGTTCGTTACATATTGATTGATGTACATATGTACCAACTTCATAGGATACGGCTTGATCAATGATAGCCGATTGATCAAGCCGTACCTAATGAAATTAGGTGGATTTTTCAAAATCCAATAACGCCTGGGACCATTTTGTTAAATGGATTGCCACAATAATCATTCGCCATCAATTCTTTTATAAACAAAGCTCTCTTTTGTTCAAAAAATGTTTTTTGATAAATAATTGTATCTGGTTAAAAAGGAGGCAAAGAAATTCGGCACAAGTTAAATAAACAAACATGTACAATGAAAAACATGCAATACTCATTTGATGTCGGTTAATTGGTGCCTTCCAATGTACACAGGCATTTGAAAAGCTAACGCTTAGAAAACAAAAAATATATACTCGTATTAAAGGTATTTTTCAATGTTTAGAGATTTGTAAGCTATGTGTCTTTAACGAAACTACTAAGAAATAATTTTGGAATTAGGACAAAGGAACATACGAGACGTTTAAACAATAATAATGGGTGTTTTTTTAGAGGTTTGGTTTTTAAACTGGCAAAATTGTTTCTACAGACTGTCAATTTGAAAGTTGACGGTTGGTTTGTAGTCAGTACGTTTTTCCATTTCACAGTGAATAAACTGATGTCAGAACAGTGCTTGCAAATTGTGCAAATTTTGAAATATTGTGCAAAACACGGCGGTGCCACCGTCAATTTATTGCGGGAAACATTTGGTGAGCGCATAATTTCATGTAATGGACCTGTGAACTGGCCTCCACGATTATGCGATCTCACACCATTAGATTACTTTCTTTGGGGGTATGTGAAGTCACTAGTCCATGCTGACGTTAGACGATTTGGAAATCAACATTCGCCGTGTTATTGCCAATGTAAGCCCCAGTTGCTCGATAAAGTTGTCGAAAATTGGACTTCACGATTGTTCTTCATTCGAGCTAGCCGTAGCGCTCATATGCCCGAAATCATATTTAAACAATAATGGCATAAAACTATATATTAAATAGAGCCAATATCATAGACATTAACATTATTTTTATTTATTTTTTTTGTCATTTTGAATTTGTATACCGCTAAAAAAAAACCTTTAGTTTCTCGGAGTTTGCCAATTATTTGTTGGAGACGTATCACACTTTTGCTTTAATAGATGAATTGATTTACTACATTGTAATTTTAAAGGTGTTCCTTTTGACAAATTGGAAATCTTTGAAATTATAAAGAGCGTAAATACGAATTTAAATATTATAATTAATAAAAAAAAACATTTTTAAATTACACTAAATTTATCGGAATTGCATTGATTAGATTAAATTTTAATTGAAAATAATTAATGACTCTCAAACGAAAAATGTGAAATAGAAAAATTAGATAAAGATACAGTCGTATCTGGTAATTGAACTCAGGATCTCAGCCTTGCCGGGGTACGCTTTGCCACTGAGTTAATAACCTAAAGGGGATTGGGTCAAATTAGCTCAGTGGTAAAACAAAGCCCCGGCAACGCGGAGGTCCTAACTTCACTTGCTAGATGCGCTTTTTATCACCAAGCGTTCAGTTGGAATTAAAGTTTGCAAGGGACGGGTTGTTTAAAAAAAATTTAACAATTCATCAAATATTTTAAGTAAATTTTCACAATATATGAATATAAAACTTTATTCCACTTAATTTTATTTGACCGTAACCGGTTTCAGCTCGTTATAGCCATCTTCAGACTGGTACAAATAATTCTTAGTCTACGGTTTATATACATAACATATTGGGGAGGGGGAGAGGGGTGGTCTACAAGGATTTTAATCAATTATATTTGTTGCTAAGTCGTTTTAGACCGTCGAATTTCTAAATATTTTGGTAATTCCAGTAGGCAGATTAATTAATTACCTTGGGTTTGTAGCTCACTTCAATGTTGATTAATTCAACAATTCAATTCAATTTTCACGGTCTGCGAAAGTTCTATTCAACTTCTGTTATAAGTCAGTTGCTTCATAAAACTGAAATAATTTCAGAACTTGGATGGAACTGCACAGGAAAATCACAGAATTTGAATGGAACAGAACGTTGAAATTAATTTAAAATATTTGCTCAATTGTTAAAAAAAATTTAATCAACCCTAAGTCATTCATGATTCTTTTTTGGTGTTGTCAAGGAGTAAAAAATACAAACTCAACATTTTTAAAAATATGTTATTTGGCCTCGTTAATTTTCTATAATCAACATTGAATTAAATATGTTTTTTAAAATCCCAGCATTTATAAGCAGAAATAATCCTAAACAAAATTATGTTATTAAAGACATTCAACAATTAATGTTATTAAAACTTTTTTAATGCAATTTTTATTGAAAAAATAACTGTAATAGACAGTTGCCATTTAAAAATAATAATTTAAAAGATAAACTCACCAGCCTCTCGCATAGCAACACCTCATCTCAATTTGAACGAGAAAATGCGGCAAAAGTCGTCTGTCTATGTGCAACACAATAAATTAGGGTAATTCCGATTGAACTAGATCGCGGATCGATTCGGCTGCCCGGCGCGCAGCAGAGCGAGGAGGTATTCAGTCATGTCAGTAGATCGGTTATTAGCACGGGATTGTTTGTTCGGGATATGCGCGACCGATGACCGTGTGTGCGCTGTACTGGGACGGTACACATACAGGATACACCTCCTCGGTGGCGTGCGGCCCTGATACTAGCGCTCTCTCACTGCCAGGGAAAGTTGCTTGGAGGGGCTCGCTTTGGGCCAGGTCCGGGTGGAATATTCGCGTTTACTACATTTATTCGGCAAAACAAACATCCTTATTCCTTTTGTCGCTTTTCAAAAAAATACTACATATTTGTTTCCCGTGAAAACTCATTGGATGTAACCTGAAACGCCAAGAGAAAACAGCACTTTATTGCTCGTCTAGATTCGCATCCTTTTCACAAGGACCTAAAGAAAACAGCTGGAGACCGAAAGATGTGGAAAGCGTTTCCAGGAGGTGGCCAAATTTTAAACTAGAGAGAAAGCTGTGATATTAAAGTGTTTAATAAGGAAAATCCTTCATGTCAATAAATAGAGAAATTCTTGCAATGTAAGCAAGGAAAATTAAGATAAAAAAGGCAAGTAATGCAATATCGTATTATTACTTACAATTGTTATACAATTGTTTTACAAAAACCTAAACAATATAATGCACTTAAATGAATCTTAGCAGTAACATCATCATAAAACAATTAAGAAAACCCTAACATTTAGTGCAGGGAAAACAGATTCCGAATCCCACATAATACTGACTACTAACTGTATCAATTAGTGTTTCAGCAAATTGATATAACCGGTAATTAATCAAATTAGACACCTTCAAAAAAGGATATTTCAAATCGCGTAAATAAGTCGTCTTAAAGTGGTTTAACCCCCATTTTGAAAATTACCTTAAAAGCCGAAAATAACAAAAATAAATACTAAAATACTTGCAGAACTTAATAATAACAAATTATTAAAATAAATTCAAATTAAATTTTAAACAATATCATATCGTTGAAAGAACAACCACGAAAACGCTACTGAAAAATTATCAAAGGGTGACAGTTGTTTTAAAGGCGTTTTGTTTGTTTGCACTTTCTTGGGAAAATCGCTATTTTTAAAGCTTCATTTAAAGTATAACAAACAATGGTTGAATGAAATGTTTTCACAAAGAAACGGTCAACAAGTATTACAGTCTCCATGTTGTGATTTTATCATAAAACCAGTTGACCATTTATATATCACCACAGAATCCAGCACACGCCCATTGCCGCAGCAAAATAAACTAATAATTGATTAATTCGACTATTTCAGGCGCGGAACGGAATCCAGCGACGCCGACGCCGACGTCCGGGCGCTACGGAACACGCATGCGTCCAATCGAGCAATCTGCCGGCCCCGAGCGCTTCCGGACATTCCCGAACTATCCCGAGCGGACAGAGTGCAACAGAGTCGTTCTACAACCCTTCAAGAATCACACCAACTCCTAGCAAACTCAAACAATCCGAAAAGGGAGAATACAACCACTCCTTAACACTGAAATTAACTGTGTTTTTCATTCACTTTTTTACAAAGTGCCACAATTTCATTTGAAAAGCGTGGCTTTTCAGCATCCAAAATCGCCACAAAGGCTTTTGTGCTGCTAGCAAAGTCAAAATTAACAAAAAGGTGCAAACATTACCTTCTTAAAGCACGAATTTACTGATTTTTAGGCGCCCTTTTTTATAACATGGCATCTTTTCACTGTTTTCGTAAAAAACACCAAATTTTCCGGGTTCAACATTGTTATCAAACCTTTTTCTAAACTTGTTAAATCCAGCTTACTCCAAAAACGACTTTTCATTAGTTTGTTGTGGTATAAATTAATTGATTTGCCACGTACATTTTTACTACATGGTTGAAAATTGGTAGTTTTTCACATTTGAGGTTGGAATTTCCCGGTTGGCTTTTAGTGTTCCGAAGTTTTCCGAGTGCATCCGGAAAGGGCCGAGTGGTGCACCGCTAATGGCCAATGCAAAGTTATATCGTAAAATGCGCAAAGTCCCGAACGACCGGTGACCAATTATCCGTCGGTTCAATTATACCGCCAGTGCAAACTGCTAACTATTTTAAGTGGCGGTCGGGAACACATGTTTCACTAACGGAGTTATTTACATTTTAATGAAGTTACCCCATTTTAAAGTGATATTTCAGCCTACATTTAATTGTATTAATGAATAGTCAACCTTATATAGCGCCTTTAATAATTTAATCACATTGTTTTATAGAATGGATACATATTGTATTTTATTCGTAGAATGTTCTGTTCTACACATCGGCTTTAGAATGTCCTGCTTGCTTGTGAGTTTACTCCCTCGTGTAATTTTTAGAATTTTTTATTAACTTATTAGCGAGTTTCCGGCGTGCGTTGCAATGTCATTGTCCCGTTCTGTCCCGTTCCCATTACGCCTTCCCTTCCACTCCGCCGCCTTCCCTCCCCCCACTCCCCTCTCCCGCTTCCCTCGTTCCCCTCCCCACTCCCGCATTCCATACATTCAGTCCCGATAAATTCAGTTTTCATACAGCTCGCATGCCACATATTGCAATTTCTTATGCAAGTTTCATAATACCAGAGCTCACAAGTATATATAAAAATATTTGCGGACGTGCTCACAACAACCCACCAAAGTTTCATCGCAATCGGATGAACGGTTTAGCAACGCCTTGTTAGCAACGCATAATTTCATAACGCCAGAGCTCGCTATTGTATATAGAAACCACCGCGGGCATGCGCACATTCAATCCCCAAAGTTTCATCGCAATCGGATGAACGGTTTAGCAACGCCTTGTTAGCAACGCATAATTTCATAACGCCAGAGCTCGCTATTGTATATAGAAACCACCGCGGGCATGCGCACATTCAATCCCCAAAGTTTCACAGCAATCGGATGAACGGTTTAGCAACGCCTTGTTAGCAACGCATAATTTCATAACGCCAGAGCTCACTATTGTATATAGAAACCACCGCGGGCATGCGCACATTCAATCCCCAAAGTTTCATCGCAATCGGATGAACGGTTTAGCAACGCCTTGTTAGCAACGCATAATTTCATAACGCCAGAGCTCGCTATTGTATATAGAAACCACCGCGGGCATGCGCACATTCAATCCCCAAAGTTTCATAGCAATCGGATGAACGGTTTAGCAACGCCTTGTTAGCAACGCATAATTTCATAACGCCAGAGCTCGCTATTGTATATAGAAACCACCGCGGGCATGCGCGCATTCAATCCCCAAAGTTTCATCGCAATCGGATGAACGGTTTAGCAACGCCTTGTTAGCAACGCATAATTTCATAATGCCAGAGCTCGCTATTGTATATAGAAACCACCGCGGGCATGCGCACATTCAATCCCCAAAGTTTCATAGCAATCGGATGAACGGTTTAGCAACGCCTTGTTAGCAACGCATAATTTCATAACGCCAGAGCTCGCTATTGTATATAGAAACCACCGCGGGCATGCGCACATCAATCCCCAAAGTTTCATCGCAATCGGATGAACGGTTTAGCAACGCCTTGTTAGCAACGCATAATTTCATAATGCCAGAGCTCGCTATTGTATATAGAAACCACCGCGGGCATGCGCACATTCAATCCCCAAAGTTTCATAGCAATCGGATGAACGGTTTAGCAACGCCTTGTTAGCAACGCATAATTTCATAACGCCAGAGCTCGCTATTGTATATAGAAACCACCGCGGGCATGCGCACATTCAATCCCCAAAGTTTCATCGCAATCGGATGAACGGTTTAGCAACGCCTTGTTAGCAACGCATAATTTCATAATGCCAGAGCTCGCTATTGTATATAGAAACCACCGCGGGCATGCGCACATTCAATCCCCAAAGTTTCATCGCAATCGGATGAACGGTTTAGCAACGCCTTGTTAGCAACGCATAATTTCATAATGCCAGAGCTCGCTATTGTATATAGAAACCACCGCGGGCATGCGCACATTCAATCTCCAAAGTTTCATCGCAATCGGATGAATGGTTAAGCAACGCATAAGAAACACACATACAAACATATTTTGATTTTTATATAATATATAGGTGTACCTAGATTGCAAGCAGTTAACAATACTTTCTCGGAAGTAGTAGATGTGTTCAACTGCACGGAATATTGTTAAAGAAGGTTACAATAACATACCTCAACAATAATAATCAATCTTAGCATAATACTATTCTTCTGCAGCGGTTCTATATAATTTAAATACCATATTAATTTACTTCTTGGTTAACTTCCACAAAATTTTCACATGTTTTTAAAAGCCCGAATAGGCATATAATACAAATAAATAAACTTTTTGTGATGCTGTATTTGGTGACTTAGCAGGGGTGCCCGGGTTCACGGAGTGGGGTTTGACTTGCAACTGCCGACGAAATCTCCCTCAACCAGAGACTGCTGTGAAAGTTCTGTTATTATCCAAGGACTGTGAAATCACCGTCCCATGATGAAATTAATAATAGAACTTAAGTAAAACTTTCCCAGAACTTAAATTTTAACTATGAAATCAAATGATTTCTTCAAATTCTCTGAAATAATCCGTCCTAAGAAAATGCAAATAATTTGCTAAATTCGCAACACTGCTATGTTTCTTTTGAATCCTGCTGCTTTTTTTCAAAACGAATGCTGCATTCCGTTTTATGACTACGGAAGTTTATCAAATCCGAAGATAAATAAATATTTAATACGTATAATACAACTTCATGCTTTTTAACACGAAAAAATTGCGAGAAAAATACGTAAATTCACGCTATTTGCACGAAAATTTCGATTTTTTTTCGTTATTCTCGTGAAAATGAACTCGAGGGAAAAAGTGTAAGCATTCGCATTATCGCAGGTGCGAAAATTTAAAAAAATATATACATTTTATGTGAACACCGCACTAGAGTTCCAACTGCACCCAACCGTCTGGAGCCAGTGAGACTATGGCATCATCAATCGGGGGTGTTGTGAGGCTGTAGATAGTAGGGGAGGGAAAGGAGGTAGTGAAGAGTAAGATTCTTCGTTTTTCAGATCTGGTAATCAAACACGGCTAAAGCCATTTCAAGCATCGTTTCAATTCAGTTTCTAACGCCAGGGCGATACCGAGAGTATCTTCTACTCTTTAATGTTCCACATTAATTATTATTTTTAATTATTAAACTAACGTTTAAGACAAGATTTTATGCATAGCACAAAGGGTAACAATTATTATAAGCAATAATTATCAGCCTGAAACACTCATCCACATTGAAAAATCTTCCGAGAAAAAATTCATGACGCCAACGGGACTTGAACCCGTGCCCTTCTGATTGCCGGTCAGCTGCTCTCCCAATTGAGCTATGGCGGCTTATCTTTTACCCGCCAAATGATTCAGTATATACTAGTGTTTCATTCAACAATTACTGCTTATTATATTTTTTCCACCTGAAAACATTTGAATCATTTGGCGGGTATAAGATAAGCCGCCATAGCTCAATTGGGAGAGCAGCTGACCGGCAATCAGAAGGGCACGGGTTCAAGTCCCGTTGGCGTCATGTATTTTTTCTCGGAAGATTTTTCAATGTGGATGAGTGTTTCAGGCTGATAATTATTGCTTATAATAATTGTTCTACATTATTTTAATAGACCGGTCAGTAATTGAGTGGGCATCGCGTTTGGGTCCCACCCAGGCGTTCCGTGTTCGATTCCTCGGCTGGCTAAGTCCTCCATCACGGCTCAAGCAACATTTTCGGCTTACTGTGGTGGTAGTAGGAGATTTTCAAATGTTGTCAGGTTTTTCGCAACCCGCGAATGTTTGTCTTTCTTTTAAAAAAAATATGTGATAAATGATTAAATTATTAAATAACACAAATCAATCAAATAAAATTTATTTGATAACGCCGGGATTTGCTCCCGCGCCCTTCGGATCGCTAGTCGAGATCTTTACCCTTCGACCATGGCTCTTTAATTTATTGTTTTGTACCGCACTTTTTCGTAAGATACGAAAAATAACAAAAAATAACGCGAAATTTTCAAGTCTCTACTAATAATACTTAATGGCCCATATATACGTCTATTTTCTATGTGACAACATCTCAAGACGGGCCTGCCCATCTAATAAACAGCAATATGACACTTGAAACACAACTTATTTTATTACTTTCGTTGTAACAAATATTATTCTGAGTTATAAACCTTGTTCGCTAAACCAAGTTCCTTCTCTTCGTAATAATAATATATATTATTCATAGACCATAAACAATTTAAATTTTCCAGGGCATAGACACGGTATTCCGGAAAATCAAATTACTGGAAGGTTCCCTTTCCACTAGAACTGTGAGAGAAAACGATTTGATGTAATGTTACAGTACGTTACGCTAAACTAATCACTTTCGTCATGTTAAAGCAAGGCTTCCCAAACTTGTACGTGGGATAATAAAGTAGTTCATTTGAGAACTATGTATGCCTTCTTTGTTCATTTGTTTATTAACACATAATACACTTCAGGCGGGTGAAAACAAGGTTCGAGAAAATGGGATAGGTTTTAAACCGATCGCGATGTGTCTTTGAAAATAATAAGTACGTTTGAATAATTTTCGAAGAGAAAACTTCTTTAGCACCGTTGTGATTTGAAACTCGATGAAACGGAAATGAGCGATACTACAAAGAGATAAACACATACATTTATAGGATTTACCTGCGAGATAATGAGATAGAATAATCGGTCTCCTCTTTGTGCGGTGCTTCGTAGCGTCTCCACTCTTGTCTGCTTAAGTTTTCTTACTACCGTGTGCGAATTGGAAGTGAAATTTGGGAGGCGGGAATGGGTACCGCCGTCCCGGGAACCTTTATTGGATAACCAACACCTCTGCCATAGGTCGCGCCAAGTGGTTCGCTATATTTGGCGATTTAGCATGGGTGCCCGGGTACATGGGGTGAGGTTTGTCTATGTCTTGGAAGTGGATGACACGCTGAACCCCAGATTCCTACCCACCCCTTAAACCCTTATCCTTCCCATATCTCTCCTCTCCTTCCTTTCCTTAAAAAAACCCTCCACACAGCATCCCCAAAGATGACATGGGCCCTGAGGGAAAATATTTTGCTCAGAGCCTCCTGTGTGGAGCGCACGTAAAATAAAAAATAAAAACTGCATACAATTTTTGAGGTGAAACTTCTATAGCAAAGCTGTGTTTTGGATTTCGGATGAAACGGAAATGACGATTGCTGCACCTGCGACGCATCAACTGCGCTCATTGGCCGCTTTGATAATGATGTCACTTTTAAAGGCTCCTATTGGTTTAGATATGAAACGGAAATTACGCGAGGTCTGCGCTCATTGGTCGCTTTAATTATGACCTCACTTTTCAAGTATTGGTTGAGATTGTTTTGGTAAAGTTTCGCTTCTCAATGCTGCACTGCACTGAACTGCTGAACTGCACTCGATTTTTTTTCATGCGCACAAGATTTCTAACTACTCCCCATTTAATAAGACTATAGCATCTTCAATGGGGGTAAGTTGTGAGAGGAAGGAGGGGTAGTAAACTTGTAGCAGTTCCGTGACATCACTGCTACAAACTGGCTAACTGAGCTAGTAGATCTGGTCACCAAAATCGGATAAGCTTCGAGCAACATTTCGATTCTGAATAGTGGTCTTTTACCAGGGTGATACTGAAGGTATCTTTCACTGAAAAGTGCCACAAATATGCTTCATAATTTGGGAGGTGGGAATGGATACCGCCGCCGCGGGAACCATTTTTTGGATAACCAACACCTCTGTCATAGACCACCCCAAGTGGTTCGCTACGTTTGTTGACTTATCAGGGGTGTCCAAGTTCATGAGGTGAGGTTTGTCTAGGTCTTGGTGGTGGAAGACCTGGATACACTGAACCCTGGATTTCTACCCAACCCATATACCTTTTTCCTTCCCGGAAGTTCCTCTCTTTTCTTTCCTTAAAAAGACCTCCACATGGCATCCTGCGTGGAGCTAATGTCAAGAAATATATATATTTTTTATATATACCATCTTATTATAAAAATGAATACAAGATGGAGAGCATGAGACAAGTGTGATTATTACTGTAGAATTTGCATCTCGGGTGTGGATGGACCTTTAGCAGGCGGCTGTGTGAAATACTTTGTATGAGAATAGGTTATTTAATTAAAGAGTATAGTGCTTTGACACAGTTAAATTGATCTATATAATATATAAACAAAAATAACATGATTATTGAATTAATCAGGGCTAATCTAATACTGGGCTTAGTTAGGAGCGTTAGTACCATGTTAATCTTGAGGTGTTGATGTGTGGGCGATGCCATGTGAAGGCGATCCATGCTGCTGCTTGCTGCCTTCGGAGATGTGCGGTCAGCTCCCTCCGCCGCTGACAACGGCAGGCTCGAGCAACGAACAGGTCTCCAGTCCCGCGGTTACCCGGCGACGTCCAGTCCCAGGGCGGTTGCCAGCCAGCAGACTACGTTGATGGCGGCCAAGGTCAGCATTCTTGGGCCACATCTCTGGGCTCCAGGTGTAGTTGGAAGGTCTTATGATGACTGCGTCTGCAGATGCTGGATTTGGTTACTTATTTTTTTATTTTATTTATTAATTTTATTTTAGTAATTTGTACATTTAAGTTTACAAATTTCTAATTAATTATAATATTTCATATTGCAAACTAAATTTTATGTAGCTCCTACAATACGTCTTGAACTTTCCAATTGGTGTGGACTTCAAAGTCTCTGGTAGCTTGTTATACAACTTCATCCCCTTGTACAGCAAACTGTTCTGCGTATTCGCCTTATCCTTTTTTTGAAGCCTGATTTCTTTGCATGTTCTTGTGTTATGTCCTTGTAGAATACAATTTTATTTGAAAAGTATCTTGGAAAAATGTTGTTAATTATTTTATGTATAAATATCATCGTATTCAAGGTCAGCATCTGTTTTACGGTTAGCCAATTCAGTTCCTTTAACATTTTGTTTACTTTTGAAAATCTATTCCGCCGTAATATTATTCTCATTGCCCTGTTTTGGAGAATTTGAAACTTATTTTGTTCTCGATCGTTACATAGGAAAAGGATAGTTGAGCAATAGTTAAAATGTGGAGCAATAATTGTAGTGAACGTATGTCTTGCAGTATGAAAGAGACATGCGTGTATGAGTGAGACAGCATGCGGAACGTATAAAAGGCGTGAATGTTGTCTACTCGTCCTCTCTTTGTCTCTACCGAATTTATTTTGTCATCATTGACGAGGATGAACTGTTCGTACTGAATGATGAATGTCTCCAGCCTGTCCCTCAAATGACAAAACCTGGGCAGTTCTCCTCCCTCCATTTCCACACAGATGCAATCAATTAAAAAAAAACAGAAACAATTACAAACAGCACTCAACTCACGACTCTGATGACTGGATGCTGCCCGATCTCGCCCTTCCGCGACCCGTCTCTCGCTCCTGAACCCTAGTCTTCCTTCTATGCGCCTTCCGTGAGGTCTGCACCAGGTCCTAGCTCTTCTCCTGAAGATCCGGAACTGCTGTATCCACGCCTTACGCGAAAAATAAAATCCTACCGGCTGCGCCAAATGTGATGACCGTGGCCGGTTATCTACATTACTCTGGACTCCTTGTGGTGGATCCAGATTCCTCTGTGGGAAGGCAATAATAAGAAGTGGGTAGACTATTACTGTTTATTCCGAGGTTGTACAGAGGAGCTTCGTAGGAAGCCTAAAAGCAAAGAGAGGACGAGTAGACAACATTCACGCCTTTTATACGTTCCGCATGCTGTCTCACTCATACACGCATGTCTCTTTCATACTGCAAGACATACGTTCACTACAATAATCGAATTGTAGATAGTGATTGCAGTTTTACTAGATTTACTAGATAGTTTTGGTTACATCCAGCAGAAATAATGTGCTCCCGAGGTACTCCGCTGCTGATCCAGGATTTTAATGGAAAGTCTTCAGTAATGGATGCCGCTGATGGGCGCGGATTCGTGATTAAGTCGACCAGCTACAGAGACGGTAGCCGAAGTCACCCGTGGCTGGTCAAGGAATGAGGAGCTCATGGCCAGTCCTGCCTGAGAACCCCTCTGTTTAGATACTCAGTATGACCAACTGAGCATAGATAAACATGACAATGTTGCCAATATAACAATGTTGAATGTTCATAAACTTCATACTAAAAGTACCCATTCATGGAGCACTTGTTACTTTATTTTTATATAACAATCTTAAATTAATAAATTGTGAAATAACACGTATTCATCAAATAAAATTTACTTGCGCACGCTGGTATTTGAACCCGCGACCTTCGGATTCGTAGCCGAGAATCGTAACCTTGCAACCAAGGAGGCTATCATCAGGCCATCATTCAAATTAAATAGTGATACACGACATCAGGCAAGTGTAATGGAGCCGTGTAAATGGGCTATCTATTCAAATCCCATTCAAATCTACATGGAAGGCATTTCTAGTGCGCATTATCTATTCTGACCATTCAAATCTACATGGAAGGCTTTTCTAGTGCGCATTATCTATTCTGACCATTCAAATCTACATGGAAGGCATTTCTAGTGTGCATAATCTATTCTGACCATTCAAATCTACATGGAAGTCATTTCAAGTGTGCATTATCTATTCTGACCATTCAAATCTACATGGAAGGCATTTCTAGTGTGCATTATCTATTCTGACCATTCAAATCTACATGGAAGGCATTTCTAGTGTGCATTATCTATTCTGACCATTCAAATCTACATGGAAGGCATTTCTAGTATGCATTATCTATTCTGACTTCTGACCATTCCATTTGGATTTATAATAAACATATTTGTTAGTTGTTTTGAGGATGTTAAGCCGTATTGCGCAACCTCCTACTTTAGCCGATATAATGTCCGAAACGTTGGCTAAAGAAGCAGGTAGCGCAACACGGCACACCCCAAAAACAACAATAACAATAACACCCCAAAAATAACTAACGTAAATAATTTTGGCCGTGAAAATCTAAAAACTTATCTGATGATAAACACTTTTATTTAAGCAAAGAAAACTTTTTTTAAACACGACCACTTTGCATTTCTATTACTCATTTATTTTATTAAATTTAATTTAAATTTACTTATTTATCTACGACCTTAGGCTTTTACTTAAAAAAGTTAACCCCTCAGGCCTCCTTTGTCGGAAAGTCAAAATACTTCCACTTTGCAATAAAATCCAAATAAATTAAATATTTCGAATGCATCCAAAAACTAAAAACTGTTATTGAAAGGTGATGAGATACGCTTTCAAACATAAAAATGTTTTGAAAATCTCATCGTACGTTTTTCCTATTACTCTTTTAAAAAGATCGTTTAAAATTACTCTTTAATTAACCTTCCCCCCCCCCCTTCATTCCCTCCACCCCTCCCGGATTCCCCGCCCCTCCCGGATTCCCCTTCCCATCCCGCCTACCCTCCCTGCCACTAAAATACATAAAATAAACTCTTTTTTCAAATATATTATAATAAAACGAATAAAAAACTTTAATTTTCAAATACTTATTTTTACAAATTTCATAAAGTCAGAACTCACCAGTGTACATGGAAACACTCTCCTGCTAAAATGCAATATTCTGCAAAAAAAGATTTGTGGACGCAAACAAACGAAACCTAAATTTTTATATATTTAGATAGATTGAGATACGTGGATCGAAAAAAATAAGTTTTTATTGGTTCTCTGTGTGACGTGGATTCATTAGTTTCTCGCTTGTATTATGAGTTTCCGGACTACCTATCTTATTCTGAACCACCCGCATAAAAAACATTTGTCTACCAACTGGCCCCTGTTATAAAATAAACCCCGCAGAATTGCACGAGCGATAAAAAGTGAAAACATTTCTCCACCGTTTTACGACGGTATAAATATGTTATTGTGCTCGGCCGTCGGTCGGCAGTAAAACGTCGATAATCGTCCTACAGAATACCGAAAATACTGCTTTCAAAATACCCAGTCACCGTGGACTGTGCCCGATGTCCACTGCATGCACTATTCATATAAACATGTTATACGGGGTTGGTTAGGACGCTTTTGTGGTAGGTAGGTAATGTGACCTCTCTTGACCACGGAAAAAAACACCTAACAACTTGCTAATACACTGGCGGAAAACCGTTCCGGACTAGCGATGGGCACATTCGAAGAAAAATCGATGATTCATCGATCTTTTTTACCATCGATATATTTCGATTCATTGCCATAGATAAATTGATTCTTGAAAATTGATTCTTGAAAATTGATTCTTGAAAATTGATTCTTGATTAATCTCGCTTATCGATTGTAAATATTCATTCGAGTACACGGTCCGAGACAACCGCTTTGAAACGTCATTGAAATTGGAATCGATACAATCACTGTGAAACGTCTGAATTCATTCGAAAGCGAAAATCGATCCTCAGATCCGAGAGGTTGTATTTCGAGATTCGTGAAATATCTCGGATTGCTTGACAATCGAAATTTTGTACATTCCATTCATACATTGTTAGCTACCTGATGAAGTATGTTGATGTTATAAAAACGCGCTATGTAAATTGTAAATGATGAATTAATACTTTTAGGTTACAATTTACGTTTTCAGTATTAGTTTATATGTAAAAAATTGCCGGGGTGATTGTTTTTCACCATTCAAGAAGGTGAATACCTATGTTATTTCGAAATTATGTGCCATCTTGGTATATTGGCGGCATATATTTTAATTAAACACCGTTTTCTCCGTTAAAAGACGTCAAACCGACTGATATTTTGGATTCTTACTTAATCGCGTGGTCTGTCGGTTCGGGACGGTACCGGGCCGGAGTATGTGGAGTTTGTATACAAATCTACTTTTGTAATAACCGAATTAAAGCAATGCCAAAAAATGGCGCCACTTACGTTAACAATTATAAACCCAATCCTGAAATCAGAACAGCCTGACATGACCAACTCCAGCAATTACCGGCCAATATCCTTAGTAACTATAATTGCAAGACTATTTGAAAGGGTAATTTTGAATGAAATATAAGGTAAACTCACTTCTAAAGACAACCAGATGGGCTTTAAGTACAGATTACCCACTAATATGGCAATATACTCCGCAAAGAAAAAATAAAATTTTACCAAAAACGAAAAACTACTGTGTACGGATGCTGTCGTATTAATATTTTTTGCCTAAATCACGTAAACTAGCTCCATCGGTCAAGGGGTTAAGAATATTATTAAAAATCTGTGAAGAATACGCAATTGACAACAACATGATATACAACCCCAAGAAGACGGAACTAATCACACTGATGCTCCCCATACAACTCAATGAGGACAACTTAAATACAACATTAAAAATTTAAATAATTTATTAAGCCGGGCGACTGGAGTGGTTCAGTGGTAGATATACTGAATTGAGCGGTAAGCTCCTTGAGCCATTTTAAGAGTTTCGGAATGGCTGAGTGTTAGGAGTCCTCTGTGGAACAGGAAAGTAGGCTTTATGGGTATCAAATTACGCGTATCATCCTTCTAATCCCGAATGGCGTAGGAAAAATTGAGAAGTAAGCTTCTTGGCTCTTTTTTGCGAGAAAAGAACCGAAGTGGGTCGGTAGCAGGTGAACAAATTTGAGCAGTTAACTACCTGTGCCCTTTGTGTAGACGCAATTCATATAGTTTTCATAACAAAAATAGATTAATTTCACCGTATTTACACCCCAGTGCTGTATTCCCCCAATTAAAAATAGTCGGTACTGCACGAAATGCACGACTTCGAAAACTTCTGAAATAATAACTTTGAAATGTGTGAAATGCAAATGAAATGGTTCTTTCAATTAAAATTTTAAATTGCGCAAAAGTACATCATAAGCATCAACTACAGCAATTAATTTTCCATCCGAAATAACTCTCCAAAACGTACAACTTTACTATAATTTTAACTGAAAGACAACCTTTGCCTCGAAAACTAAAATCTGCTTTGCAATTCAAAAGTTTTTCATCGCCATAATATTGAGGCAACAACTCGAGAAAAGGTATGATTTATTTATAAATTAATCTTGCAAACATTATATCCGTATTTTTTATTTGTGTTTTTATATTTTATAGAAAGGAATTTGTCCTTACTGGGGTACCCCGTTCTAAGGCCACATTGTACATGGTTACGTGTTTGAATTACATGTAAATCCCTAAATATTAATTGTTTTTGTGTCTATTTTTGTTTTTTTTTGTCTTTTTGTGTTTTCTGTGTCTTGTTCTATTTCATATTTTCGTTTAGATTATTATTGTTATCTTCTTCTTCAATGATATATTATGTTGATGGGAATAACCTTCAAAAGTTATAAAAGAGAGTTTTACTTATGAAAAAAGTGTTTATAATAATTTTTGGAGCATACTTTGCAATTTTTTTCTGCCGAGGGAATTTCATGTAATTTACGTTTCAGCATGGTGAATGTACAGATATTATCTTAAAAAATAATATGTATATTTTTTGTGAGCTTAAAAACTTCCAATGATTAAGGGAGATATGAAAGAAATCGGTAGAAATTCGGGTAGCGGCGTCTTAAATTCAGGCCATTAAAAACGGTCTGTAGGGGTTCTGATGGGGCTCTTGAGTATAATTTTTAAATTTGTCTTTTGTGCTATGATGACAGCTTTTGTAGTTATCGTTATATTTGAAAAAAATATATATTTTGTATGTAAGTATATTTGTTACTTCAAATTATTTTAATTTTATGTTACCGGTTTCGACACATCCGAGTTATTCACTAACACACTCGAAACTTACTTAAAAATTCTGTACAAGTACAAAAATGATTGGTTTTAATTGAGGGTGGTAGGTGGGGGTAGTTAGAGGGGTGATTTTTTGGAAGGGGAAGAACGATGGGAGGAGTCTAATTGGAAACATTGTTAATAAATATGATTCACAGGGTGCTATTATTTTATTAACTAAATTAATTTTTTAATTATTTTTTTGTGTATTTCTAAGGTTTCTAATATATATTTATATTGGAATGTTTCAAATTCTTTTTTTTTTTTGTTGAATTTATGGCCTGTCTCTATTAAATGGTTTTCAAACTCTGAATAGTTATAATTTCATAAACAAAGTTCATTTTTGTACCTTTATAAAATTTGTAAGTTAGTTTTAAGTTTGCTAGTGAATGACACGGATGTTTTGAAACCGGTAGCAAATTTTTTTTAATTATTTTAAGTTATAAATGTACGTAGAAATAATAACTTTTCAAAACAAAATGTCCATTAATTGTTACATAGTTAAAGTCCAAGAAATACAAAAAAAATCGAGTGCAGTTTACAAGCGGTAGAAGCGAAACTTTACCAAAACAATCTCAACCAATACTTGAAAAGTGAGGTCAGAAATCAAAGCGACCAATGAGCGCAGACCTAGCGCAATTTCCGTTTCATATCTCAGCCAATAGGAGCCTATAAAAGTGACATCATAATCAAAGCAGCCAATGAGCGCAGTTGATGCGTTGCAGGTGCAGTAATCGTCATTTCCGTTTCATCCGAAATCCAAGAAGGCTATAGAAGTTTCATTTAAAAAAAGTTATCGTTAGAGATAACTGAATGATTGTATTAATATTAAAGCGGTAACGCCACCGGCCATTACAAATTGAAAAGGACATTATATTGGGAATACCAATCGCCCAAATAACACAAGTGAGCCATAAAACTGACCATAAATCACCGGTGTTGGTTATCTGTTATCCGCCTTCAATGGGAATAATGTCATAACAGATGATCCCAGTCGTGTGATCAAGCATCATCACCATCATCGAGATTGAACAAATAATGGGGGTATGTATGAAGGATGTGAATTGTGTATAAATCAAATAAGCATTTAACACTTTTTTATTTATTTTTTATTGAATAATACCTACATATCGGCAAACAAGTCCTGCTAAGCCAATTGAATTGGCTTGTCAACAGGTGCTTATAGTTTAGTTACAAATACATTTTGAAAGTTATAATTTACATCTTATATCTACAGATTTTGTAACATTTTACGAGTACCTAGAACAAATACCCACTAAGGTTATGAACTATCCTCCACACCGGCATCGCTAAATATGGGAAGACACAAAAGAAGCACATTTCGATTCATGTGACAATGTATGCAATACTCAAGTTAAACATGCAGAGCAAGTGGGTAGATAGTGAATGAAAATTCATGTAAGTTAAAACATTGTATAATTTATTTCAAAATAATCCCTCCCCATTGGGTAACATTCTATTTTAATACATGAACAGGGGTGGCTGGAGACGGGTAACCGTTCCAGCTGTAAATTTGTTTATTTGTTTATTTAGCACAGCAATATACATTTATATACATAATTTATTAAATTTTGACTGCCCAACTAGGAGTATTATCCCGTTTTAGGACAGTCAAATAATTATGGGTATGAACATGTGGATAAAAAGAGGAAATAAAAAGAAGAGAAAGAATATAAAATAAAATAATAAAAAAAAAGTTTAAAACATAGTACCTAACTGTTATTTGTTTAGCATAGCAAAAGAAAAAAAAAAGAGATGAGAAAAAATAAAATAAAAATGAAATAACCAATTAAAACATAAAATAGTCGTGGATTGTTTAGCATAGTTGTTGAAATGGTAATAATAATAAATAAACGAATGTAAATTCTCAACACGTGTCAAAACGTAAGCTAACATGAAATTAAAAGTAGAGATTACGCTGAAGTGGCTGAAGGGCGCCTGTACGGAATTACATCAATACATATTTATTTATCAGTAAATCAGGGCAAATGTATACTGATTTGACAGTTTTGGAATATGGATGGGAACAATGTATTATTGTGGTAGGGGTGGAGCTGTTGCTAGGTATTAATGAAGAATGGGTGGATAGGGGAACATATCCATGATTGGTCTGTAAGACAATATTTTTTGTTTGTTGATAATAGATTCATTATTTTCAAGGGATTTTTTTTATTTCCAAGACTTCTAAGTTATCTAAACGTTTTCCTTTATGATTAATATGAAGAATATTTATCCCCGTATTTTTTCAAAACTATGGTTATTTTCAATGGTTAGCGAACTCAGAAAAATTATTATTATTAAGACACCTTAAATGCTCTTTGATTCTAATTTCAAAATTACGAGTTGTTTTTCCAATATAAAATGAGGGACAATCATTACATTTAAGTTTATACATTCCGGAATTAGTCAATTTATGGTCTTTATCTTTAGCATTTCTCATTCCGTTTATATATTCCGGAATTAGTCAATTTATGGTCTTTATCTTTAGTATTTCTCAAAAAATTACCCATATTATTTCTTGTATAAAAAGCTGGTTTAATATTAGAAGGGAGATTTTTGCAACATTGAACTGAAAAATTATAATTATTCAAAATTTTACGCCATTCTTTATCATTAATATTATTAGAATTGTATAGATATTTATTTTTTGAAATTTTGCTAAGTTTTTTATTTAAGATGTTATCAATTAAACTTGGTTCATATATGTATTTTTCTTTTAACCAGAAAGAAAACGAAGGAGAACGAAATGATGCTTCTTATTGTCTTCGAAATATGAAAGCTATCTTGCATAGATATTTTACAATCTCGATCCAAAGTGGTGGTTTCAGAATTTACGCGCGAAACCGAGGCTTCCGGATTGTGGGGTGCGAATATATTGAACCAAGCAGACGGGCCTTGTTCATAGAATTACATTGCTTTATACAAGTTTAACAAGTTTATTAAAACAATTTGCGTCCGATTACATCCGACCCATAATTTAGTATTTATAAAGAATTTGTATGTGAAATTAGGAGGATGACTGTGAGAATGTTGAGGGATCGCTATTGGCGCGTAACCAATAGTAATGCTTCGGATTCAAGATCGCTGCATCGTTCGCTTCCCACAAAACGTTAACGTCGGCGGAAAGATGAAGGTCCCTAGCACCAAATATCATATTGTACCGCGATAATTAAACTCATTCCGTCCCTGAGAAACTATTTATTGGATAACCAACACCTCTGCCAAAGGTCACCTTAAGTGGTTTGCTACGTTTGGTGCCAGGGGTGCCCGGGTTCATAGGGTGAGGTTTGTCAAAGTCTTGGCGGCGATGTGCTGCCCACCTACTGCGTGGCGGGCTGGATCGGATGAGACTGGTTGAGGGACGCCTTTTGACCTTTCCAGTTGGGCTCTCTGGACCCATCGCCTTGCGCCACAATGGGAGGAATGGATTCAGGCATCCGTCACATCACGCTAACCTACAGATTCCTACCCACCTCTCATACATTTTTCCTTCCCAGAACTTCCTTTCCTTCCCTTCCTTAAAAATACCCTCCATACATCATCCTCTAAGATGACATAAGCCCTGAGGGAAATTATTTTCCTCAGGACCTCCTGTGTGGAGCAGATGTAAAAAAAAGTCTTTATTATGGGTACAATCAAATATGACACTTATGACAGTTCAACAATAATGCTAGTCTGATGTAAGCGTGATGTGTAAGATTAAGAAAGGGACGCTGCGATGGTTTAGGCATGTAGAGCGAATGAACGAGGAAAGGAGTGTAAGGAGAATATATGACGCAAATGTGAATGGTAGAAGAAGTCGAGGACGCCCAAGAAAGACATACCACGACCAAGTGAATCAGATACTTGAGTCGGGCTATGTCAAGAGTCAGAATAATAGAAGAGTATGTATGAGACGATGTATGAATGTAAACGAGGCAAGGAATGTGTGCCAAGGCCGGGATGTTTGGCGGTCCGTCCTCTCTGTCTCCTCTTGCGGGGAAATGGCGTGATGGTTAGTTAGTTAGTTAGTTAGTTTAACAATAGGAAAATAGTATAATAAACGTTAATGATAACTTTATGGGTTCACTTTTAACCAGGTTACTTACATACACCTGTCACCTGTGTCAGTTATCCCAAAGGAAACTTAATTGGCATTTCGGAAAAATATCTCGAAGAATTATCTTTTATTTTTTCCTGGTCCTAAGTTCGAGTCTTAGCTATGCCCATATATTTTTATGATTTTTCTGTTTACAGATTTTTTATTGAGTTTCGTTAATATTGTCTTAATTTAATTAAAAATTATCTTTTTTAATTCAATTTGAGTATTTTTGATGCTAAAGTCATTCTCCAAACTACAAAACGCCTTTCTACAATATTTATGAGGCATACTACCTACCACCCTTTGACCCTAATTGCGGGTTTCAATTTTAGTTGATGAACTCGACTTTTTAAAGCATATTGAAAAGTGTAAATCTTCTTTGAACAAAATGGAACAAGTTTTCTCAAACAATTTTTTATTGTAGTAAAACTTCTTTATGCACGCTTGACTTGGGGAGTAAGCTTGTGAATGCGTGACGAGAGCGTTATGAAAAGTATGATCGGGCGAGGCGAACGGAAGTTGAGAGGGAGATATAAGATAGTGAAGTTTTACTTCGATCGTGTGGTCTAAAGCACACTCGTTTTTTTGTCCTTAAATTGATCAACTAAAATTGAACCGTCTGAACCCGCTGAATGCCACCGGCTCGCAACGTTTTCACAATGTTTTCAAAAAAAAAATTTGTTAGTTCCATATCCTAAATGCTCCGTGATCTAAGGATTATTATGCGTTGGCACAGCGATAAACCAATAGAATTGTGCTGTGGGCATGTCTGTTTTTCCAGAAGTAAGATAAATTTTCCCTTATTTCGTGAGAAGTGGTCACATTTTCAAATAATGCCATTGTTAGTTGGTTGGTTCAGTATGAAACTAAAGCATTTGATTATGGAAAAAAAGAAAACACACAAGTTATTCAAATTAACGAACAACTTAGCGCTTCATCAAAAATTTTCTCAGTTAAGAGAATTATCCAAAATTGAATCTAACTTGTGTTACAAATCTTATATTGAACTCACTGAGACAAAATTAAATCTTAACCCTAAACAATTTTGGAAATTTATTAAACAAAAACGTATTGATAACGATCTCCCTTCAAGTTTATTTTTTAATGATACTCACGCCACCAACGATTTCGATATTGCCAACCTTTTTGCTGAACATTTCTCTTCTGTCTATACTGATAACATATGCACCATCCCTCCACTTAAATATGCTAATACTATTGACCTTAATAATTGCGAAATCACACTTGTAGATGTTTTCAATTACTTAAAAAATCTTCCCAGCAAAACAAGCACTGGTCCTGATGGTATACCTGAAATATCATTGAAAGAAAGTAAATCTGTTGTATCTAAGCCAATTTGTTTATTATACAACTTATCACTATCATCTGCCACTTTTCCGGATTCCTGGAAGGTTTCCTATATACGACCTATTTTTAAATCGGGTAATAAGTATATACGTTCTGTCGCTCTTTAAACAAATGAAGATATGTAACATTCACCCTAATTTTTGCAAGGTCTTGACGTGACTTGACACTTATTTTTTCTTCTATTTTCCCTGTTTGTCTTTGCTTTCATGTACCATCCGAATCCTTACATTGTTCATTTCTATACTTCGTGATACTTTGTTTTAAATTGGACGTAAGTCCGTAAATAAATAAATAAATAAATAAATAAATTGTTTCTTGAATAGATAATCAATCATATTGGTATGTCTTCGTCTTGGAATTGGTATCTAAAGTAATTGGCAAGGTTAGAGGGAAAATTTCACAGCCCATGGTAGTTAAAATGAAATGTCTGAATGGTGCTAAGGACTGTTTTTTCACATCAGCGCCACACAGAAGGCCCAAAGGAAAAAAATCCCTCAGGGCCTTTATCATCTTTGGAGAAGCTCTGTGAAGGGGCTATTTAGAGAAAGAAGGGATAGAAAGTTTTCTGAACGAAAAAGGTATGAGGGTAGGAGGCAGTGGCGTAGCTAGCATGAGTGGCACCCGGAGCGGAAGTCACCTCCCGGGGCGTGGTGTAACCCCCCCCCCCCCCCCATTAAAGTTGACTTGAGAAATTCAAAACGCTAACTTCGATATAAAATTGGTCCATCCTGGAGGTGAAGTGGCTAGAGAATTTCAGAGATAAAAATACTCCTCCACAAATATAGGCTATTTATTTTCGCCTGTAAAAAGACCGAGCGACACAAAATTCGGGGCACTCCACGGGAAGCCATAGAGCTATGAAAACGTAAATAATAGACATTGTGCATATGTACAATATTTTGGTGACAATATCCTTCGTAATTTTTTTTTCCACGGTCGAGTGTCACCCCCCATCGGGTGGCATCCGGGGCGACCCCCCCCCCCCCATGCTACGCCCCTGTTAGGGGGGTCAGTGTTTCCAAGATCGAAGGACCTTTGAATCTATCCCTCCCACTGCGTGCAAGGCGATTGATCGAGAGAGTCCGGCTGGAGGGTTCTAAAGGTATCCCTCAACCAATATCTCCCAATCTGGCCCGCCACGCAGTAAATAGGCAAACGCATCCACCGCCAAGTTCTAGCCAAACCCGATAAACGCGGGCACCCCTGCTAAATCACCATACGTCGCGAACCACTTGGGATGACTTATGGGAGGGGTATTGATTATTCAATAAATGTGTCCTGGGCGACGATACCCATGCCCGCCTCCCAATTGAAAGAATGAATTACATTAATAGTGACGAATTCATCTAACCTAACCTAATCGTTATTTCATTTGCTTGGCGATTATTTGAACCAAAAGAGAAAAAACACTTCCAAATAATGGCAAATAATATTCCCTGATGTGTGTTGGGGAGTATTCCTGACACTTCTCTGATTCCTACCCACATCTAGTCCCCACCTGCCATGTGAAATAACAAAGTTCATTGACAATTTTCAACGACTCCAGGTACTAATATCTACAGCCTGTATGTCGGACGTATATCTACAGCTCATATGTTGAACTAATATCTACGAACTTCAGAGTGTTGACTAATATCTACAGAGCTAAGGTCGGACGAATATCTACAGAGCGTAGGTTGAACTAATATCTACAGAGCTTAGGTTGGACTAATCAGCTAAATGTGTCCAATAGTCCGATATTAGGGATTTTTACTTACATACTTACATAAATTAAGTTTTTTAAACTGCATTCGCAATATTACGTTATTCCAATATGCTATACATTGTTAGCATTGCCGCTTACTACGGCCATTTGCTAAACCAAACCTGGAAAGGACATGCAATTAATAGGCCAACAAAACTAGCTCAGGAAAGCCGGTGCAAGCAAGGTTCTCTCAAAACCAGGGCGAGTGCTTGTGGTTCGCTTGTGAATACCTCCTCCTCCTTTCCTCACAATCTCCGGGGTCTCCTTTCTCAATCAGAACACAGTATTGCACGTAAAGGGTTTATTCATTTAGAAGGAGACAGGGTTTTACAATTGCCAGCATCGGCACACTTCACATGGGCATTTGTTAGCACTAGAATTCTAACATAACGGGGAACTGTTCTCTCAATCTCTCCACACGCGTTAGTGAATTTAAGAGCGGGACATCGCACACAAAAGAGGGCTAGGGTACATTTTACTCACAGCAGCAGGAAATGCGGTAGTCAGCAGACAGGCTACTGGTGGGCGGGAGCCTTCTCGTGCACAATTCACATTATAAATACATCACGAGTTTAGGTTCTCGAGAGCGCCTTAGCGCAATTGCTCGGGACACTGTTGTTGCGCCTGAGGCAAGCGGAGGAGTGGCGGCTCGCGCGCTGGCCCGCGCGCTGCGGGGGATTTAGTTAATACGAGCTATTCTCGCGTAAAATGGGGAAACGGTGAATCTAGGGGAAACATTGTCACTTCGTAACGTAACAACATAATTGCAAATCCAACCTCTGCCAGTGCTGTAGATATTCATCAACACTTTGGTTCTCATACGTCAACAGTTTGAGCTGTAGATATTCGTCAACACTTTGGTTATCATAGATATTAGTTCCATTTTTTCAGTTTTTGGAAATTCCTGTAGATATTAGTAGACGCCTCCATTTTCAACATGACAGCAGTGTTCTGTGCACAGTATCTTGCCTCCGAATGATAAAATTACTAGTTATGTACAAAACCTGTAACCACTTGAGCTATCGCGCGATATAAATAAATATGCCTCGATTCCTCGAGATTTCCCAGAAGACCATTTTTTATATGTTTCGCCAACTTAAAAAAATCATACCTTCATTATACTATAAACATACCTTCATCATACCATTATCATGGAAACATTAAAACTGATTATAGTGCTATATAGCCAATGAGTTTTCATGTATTTTACCGTTTATCTCGTATTTGTAGAATTCATAAAAATAAAAAAAAATCGTAAAGTTTATAACCGCGCGAATCCTCCGTGTTTTTTTACTTTGAAACTGCGGTGAGGGACACTTATTTGAGTCAACAGTGGAGGTTATCCACCTCTTACCCGTCCTGGTATAAGTAACTGATGGTTACTCCTTCAAGGCTCTCGCAAGATTCTAATTTTTTTTTGTTAAACGAAGCTCCATTTATTTATTTTGAACGAATCTAGACCTCCAGTGTCCATGCATACGTTGTTAGTAAGCAGTATGCAAGTGCTTACCAGGAAAAACAAAATGCAAAAAAATAGGTTAGTAAGACAACGATAAATTAAATAGGGCAAAAGAAAAACTCATTCATGAGGCTCCATGAGGCGGCATTGCATCTGTAAAAACCTGCAAGCACCTGCATAATATAGAGAACATAATAAATACAATAAATCTCAAATCAATTGACAAGTACCAACAAAAAATGTGAACGGCTTTCGGTCTGACCATAAACTACACTTAGCTTCCGTGACCCTTAGCCAACCACTCAGTGAAGCCTCAAAGAATGTTAACTGAATATTTGGGGTAAAATACCCGAAGACTATTTGAGTCAACATTAATATTTTCGATTTCTGTATGTTGTCTGTGGTATACTTGATAATGAAAGGTGCATATCAATGTAAAATGGACTTAACTTTACAGCTGATCAAAAATTCGACGGGAAAAAAATATTTTAAAATTTTATTTTAAACATCTTTCTAAAATAGTCTACGAAGTAGATCTACGGTCGTAATAGATAAAGCATTTTAAAGCATTTCAAAAAATAATGAAATTTGTGTGACGTAATTTATGGATAGCCCCTAAGTGGCAATGCGCGTTTTCATCCCGCGACCAAATAACCCCGACAAAATATAGCTCCGACAAAATATAGCTCCGACCAAATATCTCTCGACATAATATACCAAGAACAAAATGATCTCCACTATGCTGAATTCTTTCTTATAACCTTTTTGAATAATAATTTATTGTCTTTACAGGATGTCTGTATTATTTTTGTCACATTTTTTGTTAGGTTAGGTTTTAGTAGATTTTTTGTTGGGGGATGTTTCGTCCGTAGAATATTTTATCGGGAATATTTTGTCGGGGCTCAACGATAATCGACATGCTTCCATGCAATATCTCCCTGCATTTTATTATCTAGGACTCTAAACAAAGATAATCCTGTATCATGAATAAATCAAATGATTGCTAATTGCTCACTGTATCCTATATGTAAGGCAGGGACACACCATACCAGTACCTACCCAATGCTGTAGCACACAGGCCGTGTCCGCACTGCGCAACTTATGGCAAATGAATTTAATATGAAACTGGCTCCAGTATTGTATTATCTACTATGTAATGTTTGTATTCCACTGAGTAGATAATTCCTAGGCGTACCATGCAGGATGTGTATCAGCCTTCGACCAAGTATATCTAGATAGGGTGTGTATGTCTTAAAAATGACACCGGAACCAAAAATATTGGTTTACGAAAACATTTATCAAAAAGACAGTCCATTATCTCACAGTCAAAACATCGCAAGAAGCTTTGGTGTGTACCTTTAGTTGTGGTACCTTTAGTTGGTGTGCGTGGAGCTAATTTGTTTTCCAGCAAGTTCGCGGTAAAGGAATTACTAGCTTTGTGAAGATCAAATTTCAGGCAGTTTAGAAATATTTTAGGTATGGGCTGTCGCGGACTTAAAATTGCGGAGTAAAAATTGTATATGTCGTTTTGCTGTAGGTACGATGACATTTTTTTCAATAAAAAACCTGTCACACGTTGCCACTGTTCACTCTGCTACAAGTTATACCACTACACGTGATACTCGCTCTGTCTCTTCTGAACAGTGCTGCTGGAACGAGACGGAGTGTGTATCATGAGATGCATCAAGTTGTACCCAGTGGTAACGGGTGATGAAAAAAAATGTTTTTATTAATAAAATTACACAATAACTTGAGTTAATCGAAATGGTTCAACGGTGTACTTTTTGTTATTAGTCGAAAAGTCAGAAAAGGACAAAGAGTGTACGAATAGTACTAATAGTTGAGGATAACCTAGACCTCTTTACCCGGACTCTCCGGAGGGAGAGTCCGGGTAAGACTCTCCTACATCCATCACTCGTGGACCCATTGACCCCCAGATTCCTATCCACGCGTCACACCTTTATCCTTCCCAGAACTTTCTCACCTTTCTTTTCCTAAAAAGACCCTCCACACAGCATCCCCAAAGATGGCGTAGGCTCAGAGGATTTTTTTCGGCGGACTCGCTGCGTGAAACTTATGTAAAAAAAAATATTTGAAGAAAGGAAAAAATTACCTTACTTTGGTAACACGGACATGCCTACAACTTACTTCTATTGGTTTCTCTGTTCAGTGGTGTAGGACGTGTAGTACTGTAATATTGCTGGCACGGTACACCAGCCGTAAGTACCTATCTAGGAGCTAAGTGCTCCAAGTCTAATAAATAATTTTTAACCCCATCCCTAAGGATGCTCAGATAATGTATTTCTGGTAGGTTATATGCAGTATCGCCCTATGTAATACCACTAATCGAATCGAAACATTGATTGAAATGTCTTTAGACGTGTTTGGTGAATTGCCGGGTACTTTCCAACCTTCCTCCTACCATTTCCATTTCCTTTTCCTCTCCACTCCCTTTAGACTCACATCAATCAAAGTTTCGATTTCACACCAATTGAGGATGCCGCGGTCCCACTCGCTCTGAGCGGATGGGACTGAATGTATAATGTACTAAACCAGACCAGTGAAAAATCTCGGGATTTTGTGAGTCGAATTTTGTAAACACAATTAAAATTTATAATTTTCTATTAAAATTTTATGTTATAGGTAGGTAATTTATTTATTACTTTCACCCTCGAAGTGATTTTACACAAAAACGGCGCTCTACAAATTATCCAAATATTATTATGACGGCCGGCGTAGTCCAGCGGTAAGGCTCTTGACTCGCACACCGATGGTCGCGGGATCGAATCCCGGCGCGGCAAATAAATTGTATTTTATCAATTTGTGTTATTTCACAATTTATTCATTTAAAATTATATATAGTATATTTGCGGCACGTTCCAGAGTGGAAGATACTCTCAGTATCGCCCTGGTGTAAGACCATCATTCAGAATTGAAACGTTGCTTGAAATGGTATTAGCCGTGTTTGGTCACCAGATCTGAAAAGCCAGTTACTTCCCCACCTTCCTCTTCCCTACCTCCGGATTCACTTCAAAGTTTTGAAAATGTTCATTATAAGGGGTTATTTCTAGTGTACGTAAAAGTTATTTTGAATATAAACCATATTGTTTGTAATCTTCCATAGCAAATATAGTATATTTTTACGAAATCATTTACAAAAATTCCCTAGATTGAGTCTCGCAAAATAATGCCGAAATTTGAGAGTAAGAAGGATTTTGCTGGTGTTTGAATACACTGCCTTGAGATAATTTGAATTATATTAATATATTTTTTTAATAAATAAATCAAATTATTCCCTCTATTTCGTGTTTTATTAAAAACTAGCTGATCCCGGCATGCGTTGCTATGCCATTTAATAAAGAAATTGTTTCTCCCTGAGTGTCCTTTCCCATTCGTCCCGTTCACCTTCCGCCTCCCCTTCTTCTCCTGCGTCCTCTTCTCCTCTCGCGTTCCCACTCCGTCACCTCCACCTTCCCTCTCCCTCACCCCACTCCATTCCTCCCCTTTCCCCGTCCCGCGAACCCCCCTCCCCACTCACACGTCCCCTTCCCCTCCCGCGTTCCCCTTCCACCTTCCCCGCCTTCCCTCTTCTCTTTCCCGCTCCCTGATCCCGCCAACCCTCCTCCCGCGTTTAATATATTCAATCCCAGTACATTCAGCTTTTAAACAGCCCGCGTGCCACCTTTTACAATTTTTATTCAAATTTTCATTTCTCATGTATATTAAATTTGGTACCTAACATAGGTACCTATATAAAATATCTAAAATTCTTGATTCGATTCAAACTATTAGGGGAGTACCTACTTTAAATAAATTTTTCAACTTTTCAAAAATAGAATCCTGATTGAACAATTATTCATTGTTTTGCAAAATGTCATTCTCTAACACGCGAACTGTCAAACGTGCGATGTTTTCTGTTATTATCCAATTTTCTGCGCAATTTTGTTAATTTTTCTCTCCGTAAGAACCATCCTCGTACTTCAAGGAATATTCTAAAAAAAGAATTAGCATTTAACACCCTTTTATCAAAACAAGATTTTTTTCCCATACAGTCGTGACCCACCCTAACATACAGTATATAGAGAAGCAGATTTTTCCTTGATGTATTTGAATGAAAATATGTTTTATAATTTTATTATTGGGCGGTACATCCTCTCTGCACATCCCTTCGGAGTCACTTAGTTATATTTTGTGTAATTAGGTATACCGTATTTTCCCTAAACCGACTGCACATTGTATATAAGTATGCGGGGGGCCAATTGTCGGCGGATCATCTGTCATGGAACGTTCTAGAGTAAAACACGATATTTGTCTTTGTGAAACAAGAAAATCGTGTGAAAATGACGACATTTTATGCTATTTTCGTGAAAATTGGGATATCTGTGTGAAACTGACAAATTCCACATTCACAAAGTCGAAAAAACACCTAATTGAAAAATATCTTTTTTTAATTGTTGAAAAATCATATCTTGATCGTAATTAATTGATAAAAACTATTTTTACTTTTTTATTGTGTGAAAAAATCGCTGTACCAAGTCTTAGTGTGTGTGTGGAAAAATAAAATAGTAAGATATCTAATAGTAGTATAGTATAGTATATGAATTTCTCGGCTTTTATCTACTATAATGAGCACGTATTATACATATAAACCTTCCTCTTGAATCACTCTATCTTTTGGTGAAAACCGTATGAAAATCCGTTGCGTAGTTTAAAAGATCTATGCGCACATACATTTTGAGCGACTTCATTTTATACTATGTAATGATGATGTAATGATGATGTAATGATGATGTAATGATGATGTAATGATGATGTAATGATGATGTAATGATGATGTAATGATGATGTAATGATGATGTAATGATGATGTAATGATGATGTAATGATGATGTAATGATGATGTAATGATGATGTAATGATGATGTAATGATGATGTAATGATGATGTAATGATGATGTAATGATGATGTAATGATGATGTAATGATGATGTAATGATGAAGTAATGATGAAGTAATGATGATGTAATGATGATGTAATGATGATGTAATGATGATGTAATGATGATGTAATGATGATGTAATGATGATGTAATGATGATGTAATGATGATGTAATGATGATGTAATGATGATGTAATGATGATGTAATGATGATGTAATGATGATGTAATGATGATGTAATGATGATGTAATGATGATGTAATGATGATGTAATGATGATGTAATGATGATGTAATGATGATGTAATGATGATGATGATATTTATTTTTACTTTCGATAATTGTTGCTTTGTTCTTACTTCCGTTTAAATAATCTCTAAAAAGCCGGTATAAAAAATAAATAAATATTAGTGTCCGACCGAAACTAGTTTATACGGCCGAAACCGAAACCGAAATAGTCAATCTTAATCAATCAGCCTTTATTTTTAAATCATATACTAATCATTCAGTCTCTGATATTTGAACTAAAAATAAACATAACATGATTATCACTCCTTATTTCAAATAAATTATAGATGCTTTTTGAAATCGTAATCGTAAATCGCTTCGAAAATAATATTTTTAAAAATTGTAGAATTGTTACCTAATTGAACATTATTAACAAATAACATAAAATAAAAGGTAGAAAACAAAATTACTTTTTTTAAACCTAATTTGTTTAGGTACACTAAACAAAAAATACTCTTTCATCTTAAGAACAAAATAATTTAGGAGGCGGGAATGGGTACCGCCGCCCCGGGAACCTTTATTGGATTACCAACACCTCTGCCATAGGTCACCCTAAGTGGTTCGCTACGTTTGGTGATTTAGCAGCGGTACCCGGGTTCATGGGATGAGGTTTGTTTAGGTCTTAAATGTGGATGACCAGGACACACTGAACCCCTCGAGATCTTCCTCACACTGAAGGCAGAAAATCGCCATCACAGTCCAAGCCAAAACCCTCAATGCAGCTGAAGAGATCCTTAATTCTGACCTCAAGGCTATGGAAGGATTTTTCCTCAATTGGCGACTAAAGCCAAATGGGTCGAAAACAGTTGTGACAGCTTTCCATCTCAGTAATTCACGGGCAAACGCAAAACTCTGTGTTCAGTTTGATGAAAAAAATATTTACCATGACCCCCATCCCCGCTATCTTGGAGTAACTTTGGACAGGAGCCTGAATTACCGGAAACACATGGAAACAGTGGGCAAAATAACCAGGACAAGACTAAACTTAGTCAATAAGCTAGCTGGTACTAGCTGGGGATGCGACGCCAACACGCTCAGAACGGCATCCATTGCCCTGGTTTTCTCAGCAGCTGAATACTGTGCTCCGGTATGGGCTAGAAGCGCCCACTCTTCCATGGTCGACGTTCAGCTTAATGCCACAATGCGAACCATCAGCGGAACCTTAAAATCGACTCGTCTTCCTTGGCTCCCCGTACTTGCAAATATAACCTCGCCATATATCAGGCGAGAGATTGCAACACTGAGGGAATACAAGAAGGCGCTGCAAAAAAGCGAAATACCTTTGCACGATGATGTCGTTTCTCACCCGGCATGCCGCTTGGAAAACCCTACTGGACGGAAGGAGAAAGACTCCTTCGAACACCTCTCACCCCAGAAGATAGGTGGAAGCTTGAGTGGCAATCAGCCAACGTCAAAAACGCCAATCTCGTTCAAGACCCCACTGAGAGACAGCCTGGGTTCTCATTGCCTCGCAAACTCTGGACTGCCATCAATAGGATAAGTTGCTCCCATAGCCGTTGTGCTCAGATGATGCACAGATGGGGCCTTAAAGAGTCGGCGATGTTTGAATGCGATGCGGTGCAGACCACCGAACAGGTGGTCAACGAATGCCCGCTCCATTAATTCCCCGGCGGGATTGACGAGGTCCACGGGGCAACGCCTGAGGCCCTAGACTGGCTCGCAGACCTAGATGTCCCCCTCTGACCCCCCACCATACGAAAGAAGAAGAAGACTGAACCCCAGATTCCTACCCACCCCTTTTCCTTCCCAGAAGTCTCCTCCCTTCCTTTCCCTAAAAAACCCTCCACACAGCATCCCCAAAGATGTCATGGGCCCTCAGGGAAATTATTTTCTTCAGGGCCTATCATGACCTAAATCATTTCAATAGCGAAATAAAACTTACACTGTCCTAGAACGGGAGACCTTCCTAGTTGGACAGTCAAAGCTTCCTTATACTGAATGTATTTTATAACTTATAACAAATAAACAACTCCAATTTCACAACAAATAAACCAAACTACCGCAAAGTTCGCGGAGCGAACACAAACAAGTGAATCAAGTAATAAAATAAAATTAATTAATTAATTTTGACTGGTCAGTGGTTGAGTGGGCATAGAACTTGGGTCCCACCCGGGCGTCGCGTGACACAGAACGATACCTCCCGAATTCAGTTTCGGTTTCGGCCGTAGTTTCGCCTGGATGGCGGCGAAACCGAAACTAAGCCGAAACTCGTTTTTGGCCGAAACTCGGCCGAAACTGAAACCGAAACCGAAAGTTCGGTCGGACACTAATAAATATTGTACATTTGTATAAAAATCCAAATAATAATAATAATCTACCGACAATATACAAAGTTTTAACCTCTTGCTTGACAGATTTAATATATACTCATTTGGATGAAAAAAATATTTTATCTGAACAACAAAAAGGTTGTCGCAGAAAACATATGGGATGTAAAGAACAATTAGTTATTGATTCTGTAATTTTAAAACAAATTCAAAATCAAAAGCGTGGAAAAAACAAAGGCTACCGTCTAACTGTGCCAGTGTCATTTCATTCCTCTTTACAAAATTAATCATTTTATATAGATAATAGTTTTAAAATAGTATTGTAAATTAGTGTAATATAGTTTTTACTTGTATATTTGTTTTCACTGTAAGTATTTGTGTTATATAATTGGTTCTTCGGAGCAGTTAAGGTAAGATTTTTTTTTTTGATTTGTGTGCTGTAGATTTATTCGAACATGGATAAAGAAAAACCACCTGATCCCCCAGATGATGGTTTGCTATCTGAATCCTCGGGTGTTACAAAAAAAATAATCGCGGTTAATATTCCGGAGGCTTCGGACTTCGTAACGATTACGTCAAAAAAAAAGAAAAATTGCTAAACCAGCAGATAATAGAAATGCAACAGATTTTGAACAAATACATCGAAAAACACCCTCCACGCAAAACGACTCCCTTCCAAATAATTCTGTTTTACAGGATGTAATTCCGTCCACTTCTTCCTCGATTTCAAGTCTAAGTCCAGCAAGCCCTTCAATCACACCCGCCCCACTGGTAAACAATACTCCTTCACAAATGTCACGTCTGTATAATAATCTTGATAGACCACCTTACATTACACACGTGACTAAAATTTCAAAGGATGAAAAACAATCAAATTTATACGATGTGGACTTTGGACATTTTATGTTTAAAAATAAAATCCACCCTGTCTGGAATGGAGTAAAATCGGTTGGGCGTAACCGTCTTTCTGTTGAATTCAAGACAGCGGCTGAGGCCAATAGCTTTGTAAAATCTGATGTTGCCAAAAAAAACTCGTACAACGTTTTCATACCTACATATCAGGTTACAAAGTTAGGCGTCACAAAAGGGATCCCACCGCACTGGTCGATAGAGGACATCCTGGAAAACATTACTGTTCCTCAAGGTTTCGGAAAAGTTTTAAAAGCGCGTCGTCTAAATTACAGGTTTAATACGGGAAACTCTGTAGAATGGAGACCCTCCCAATCCGTTGTCCTAACATTTGACAGCAAAGACCTTCCACAAAATGTTACTATGTTTAACGTCTCTCTACCAGTAGAGCTCTATGTGTTCCCAACTGTGCAATGCTACAAGTGCTGCAGATTTGGACACACGAAGAACCTCTGCAGATCAGAACCCCGTTGCTTCAAGTGCAGTTCGTCCCATAGTGGCGATTCCTGTGATAAAACAGAGGAAAATTATAAATGTTTAAACTGCTCCGGTACCCACATGTCCATCAGCAAAACTTGCCCTGAACTGTCAAGGCAGCGCAATATTAAACACACAATGGCCGAGAAGAGCATCTCTTATGCGGAAGCATCAAGAATGTTTAACAAATCCATTCCATCTTATTCTGAAGTAACTTCCAAAAATTCTAAAAAATCCACCCCTTCTCAACCTTCTTCTTCTTCATTTAGAAAAACTGTTGAAAGGGTCGTGAAACCTAGAGTTCTAACAAAAAAAAATAATGCTAATCACGAATCCCTTCTGTGGTTCCCTAATGGACAAATTCCTTCCAGTTCAAATTTCAATTCTTACCTAAAGTCATCTACTAAAGAACAAAATTATAATATAGACCTTAACTCTACACTAATCACCTCATTTTTACATATTTTACAAACTTTAAATAAAAACAACATTCAAATACCGTCCCACGTTGCTAAACAAATTACTAATATTATCAACTCAACTAGAAATGGCTCCTCTGATGAGGATTCTTCAGTGGAATTGTCATAGTCTTAGAAATAAGACTGAAGAATTTTTAAACACATTACACTCAAACTCAATTGCAGTGGCTGCCATCTCGGAGACGTGGCTGGAACCGGATTCTGATTTCAGAGTCAGGGGATACCACTGTCTTCGAGACGACCGTCAAGATGGAAAGGGCGGCTCCGCTCTTTTCATTAAAAAATCATTACCCTTCTCCCCTGTAGATGTAAAACCAATTGGTTGTCCTTTTCAAGTGACGGCCGCAAAGGTTTTTGACACTACAATAATTTCTTTGTATATATCACCATCTAATAAACCTTCTTAATCAATCCTAAAAGCTATGTTTTCCAAGGTCACTACCCCTTCTCTTGTTCTGGGAGATTTCAATGCCCATCACGGATTATGGGGAGCTCACAATTGTGACAGAATGGGCAGAGATATTGTTGATCTACTAGATGAACTAGACTTTTGTATTATCAATGATGGTTCTCCTACTCGTCTTCAGGTGCCTGGTCAGCGACCCAGCATGGTTGATCTTACTATTTGCAATTCCAACATAGCCGCATCCCTGTTATGGAAGGTTTTGGATGACCCTCATGGGAGTGATCATTACCCCATCCTCATTGAATCCTCAAATATTTATCATTCCAACAAAAATGTCAAGTGCAGTAGTCGAAAACAAAGGTTCTTAACTGCCAGAGCCAACTGGAATGACTATTCAAATCATACAAAGTTCTCTGTGCAAAATCTGCCCTCTCCAACTACAGAAAATGTTGCGGAATGTTACGATTTATTTGTGTCTGCAGTCATTACGGCCGCAGAAAAATGTATCCCCATTAAAACGACACGTAACAAAGGGAAACCTCCCCCAGCTCCTTGGTGGGATATTGAATGCTCAGACGCAGTAGATATGAGGAAAAAATATGCGAAAATTTATTCAACAAATATGAATATGGAGAACTTCCTTCAGTATAAACAAATTGAAGCTAAGACCAAACGTCTTCTAAAAAACAAAAAACGTCAAGGCTGGAAAAAATTTTGCACATCATTATCTCCCGAAGTTCCTCTTTCAGTTGTTTGGAATTCAATTCGCAGGTTTAAGGGTTCTCACGTCCCAACGGTGACTCGACCACTCACTTCAGAGTGGGTGAAGGAATTTGCCGATAAACTAGCTCCTCAAACTGCAAGTAATTTTAATGAAACAGAATTCACATACTCATTTAAAACACGGGGTTGGATGGACACCCACTTCAATTTAACGGAACTTAGGGAGGTCTTAAACGATCTCACAGACTCATCCGCTGGTGTAGATGGAATTCCTTATAGCTTTATTAAAAACTGCGACGTTACCACACTAAACTATTTTCTTTCAATTATAAATCTGATCTTTGACTCCGGCAAAATTCCATCATCCTGGAAAACTCAAATAATTGTTCCCATTCTAAAACCCCAGAAAGACCCTAACTCTGGACTTTCTTACAGACCTATAGCTCTGTCATCTTCCTTAGTTAAAATAGCTGAACATATGATTAAAAGACGTCTAGACTGGTATGCAGAAAATGAGAAAATTCTTCCCAGCTCTCAGTTTGGCTTTCGAAAAAGAAAAAGTACGATCGAAAGTGTGTCCATCCTGACTTCTGATATCCAGTTAGCCCTGGCCGATAATGAATTCCTTATCGGTGTTTGCCTTGATATGTGTGGAGCTTTTGACAATGTTTTATTGGATGTTTTATTTAATAAATTATTAAAAATTGGCATCCCTCGTAAGCTTTCCAGTTTTATAATTAACCTCCTTCTTACCAGGAAAATTCAAATCCAGGTGCTGGATTCTCCTCCACTGGAAAGAATAGTAAACAAGGGTTTGCCTCAGGGCTCCGTCCTTAGTCCTATCCTTTTTAATATTTATACCTTTGACCTGCATCGGAGTATGCATCCATCTTGTAAAATACTCCAGTATGCGGATGATCTTTTTATATATATTTCAGGACGAATTATTTCTATTCTGGAGGATGTGATTAACATTTGCATGAAAAACCTTGACACCTGGTTAAAAAATCACGGCTTAGAAATTTCTCCGTCCAAAAGCAATGTTATCGTCTTTTCCAGAAAACGTGTTACTCCGCGTGTAACAGTCCAAATAAATAATTCAATTCTCCCTATGCAGGTACAAATAAAATTCCTTGGGGTAATTTTAGACTCTAAGTTAACATGGAACCCGTATGTTAATTTAATCATTAACAAATGTCAAGCTGGCCTCAACACTTTACGTGCCGTTTCACGGGTCTGGTGGGGAAGTCATCCATTCACCCAAAAACTTTTTTATAACGCATATGTTAGGAGTCATTTGGATTACGCGTCATTCCTCATTGAACCCACTTCTAAAAAGAACCTCGCAAGGTTGGACCGTATTCAATTTCAATGTTTAAGATTGATTATCGGAGCAATGCGTTCTTCCCCAATTAACGCTTTACAAGTGGAGGCTGTGGAGGCTCCTCTTCATTTCAGAAGACAGTTCTTGGCTGACAAGTTTTTATTTAAATGCTTAAGACTCTCTAATCACCCACTGAAAGACAAAATTACTGCACTCACTGCTCAAGTGAAATCACTTCCATATTGGAGGAACAAATCAATCCCTCTTCTTGTCAAAAGCCTCCATACGTACTGTTCGTATAAACCCCTCTTAAATCCATCAGACAGACTTCCTTTATATGCCAACTCCTTTCGTATTCATTTGTGTAAACCAAATATTCTTTTTTCTCTCGGCATAATTAACAATCACGAAGCTCCAACAAAACTTATCCAAATTTTAAATACGAAATATTCCAACTGGAAAATTATTTACACAGATGGTTCCAAGTCTCCCTTATCAAACCATGTGGGAGCGGCATTCCACTGCCCATCAGATCAAGTCGATAGAAAAATTAAACTTCCAAAAGAGGCTTCCGTTTTCACTGCTGAATGTATAGCCATTTTTGAATCCCTCAAATACATTGACGATGTTAACATTGGAAAATTCTTAATTCTCTCCGATTCCCTGAGTGCACTTCAAAAATTAAACTCTTCCCCTTTCCATTACCCAGAAGACGATTTCTGTGTTGGAATTCGCACTTTAATTCATAAATTAACCGACTCTGGCAAAGAAATCATCTTGGCTTGGATACCTAGTCACTGCGGTATCCCTGGAAATGAAAAGGCCGATTCATTGGCGAAAGATGCCATTATTTCGGGGGATATTTTATATGAATTTTTAAACACCGATGACATTTTCATAAAATTGAAGGAAAACATGATTTCCACATGGCAGAATCATTGGGAAGAATCTAGTCAATCAAAAGGATATAGCTTTTTCACAATTCAGCCAACGATTCCTTCAAAACCGTGGTTTTCAAGACTTTCTTTTAACAAATTCTCGACATCATCCATTTGCCGCATGCGGATAGGGCATTGCTGCCACAATGTTCACCTGACAAAAATTCATTTTAAGAATTCTGCGATGTGTGAATGTCGTCTTGGTGAAGAGGATCTCAATCATATTTTTTTCAGTTGTCCTTTAAATAATTCATACAAAAATTTCTTCCCTCACCTAATCAGTTCGGGTATATTGCCTCCCTACAACATTGCATGCCTGTTATCTTCTGTGAACAAACGCGTGTATAAAGTCTTGGCTAATTTCCTGAATATTAACAGCATCAATTTGTAACTATAAGTTAAGTTTCATGTATTTATTTATTTATTTTATTTTTTACGCACAATAAATTGTGTCAGCATATCTTTTAATTTCCTTGTTATGTTTAATTAAAATCTTCTCTTATTGTAATAATTTTGCGTATTATTATTATTATTATTTGTATAGTATTATTATATAATGTAGATAGGTTCTTGTTATTAAAACTAAATTAGTTAATATTAACCAAAAATTACACTCACAAAATTACACTCACAAAAGCATTCACTTGACACTGGCCAGAACACTCTTTTGGGGTGAAGAGCAATTAAAAAAAAAAAAAAAAAAAATCAAAAGCGTAATTTACATACTTGTTATATAGATTTTCAAAAAGCTTTTGATAGTGTCCCGCACTCGTGGCTAATCAAAATATTAAAAATATATTAAGTTAACCCAATTATAATTAGCTTTTTCAAAAATATTATGTCCTTTTGGAATACAGATTTACTAGTAAATTTAAAAGGTAAGAAAATAGTATTACCGGGCATTTCAATAAAAAGAGGGATTTTTCAAGGAGACTCATTGAGTCCTCTTTGGTTTTGCTTAGCATTGAATCCTATGTCTAAAATGTTAATTAAAAGCAAGTTTGGAATAAAAATTAAGGGTAATACAAGAGAGAGTAGTATAGTTTCACATCTATTATATATGGATGATATAAAATTATTTTCAAATTCTGAATCAAATTTAGAGAAAATAATTAAGGTAGTTAAAATTTTTTCAGATGATATTAAAATGACTTTTGGTTTAGATAAATGTAAAACGATCCATATAGAGAAAGGCAAAATTGTAGATGGAGACGAGGGTATATTTAGAAATTTCAAAATTAAAAGTATGAAAGGGGATGAGGTTTATAAATATTTAGGATACCCGCAATCGAATAGATTAGATCACACTAGTATTAAAAATGATATTAGGATTAAATTTCAAACTAGGATCAGAAAAATTTTAAAATGCAATCTATCTGCTAAAAATTTAGTAAAAGCAATAAATACTTGGGCAATACCTCTATTAACGTACTCATTTGGCATAATTAAATGGTCCAATACAGATTTAGATAGTTTAGAACGATTAATTAGAACTACGTTACAAAGTTTAATTGCCATCATCCAAATTCAGCTATAGAACGAATTAATTTACCTAGAAATTTAGGAGGTAGAGGTGTAGTCAAAATAACATCTTTGAAACACAATCAGGTAGAAATGCTTAGAATTTTTTTCCATAGGAAAGCTAATAGCTCAGAAATGCACAAAATTATTTGCAAGGCAGATATAAACATTACACCTTTAAATTTATATGACGAGAATGCCAACATTCTTATAAATACTAACCAGGAATTATTAGATTCCTGGTCAAATAAAATTATTCATGCAAAACACTTCAATTATCTCAACCAAACGTATGTTGACAAACTTTCGTAAAACAAATGGTTGAGTATTGGAGAGTTGAGCGCAGAAATAGAAGGATTTATGCTTGCCATTCAAGATAGAGTCATTAATACTAAAAATTATATTAAGCATATAATCAAAAATATAAATCAAATTGATGATTTATGTAGAAAATGTTTGGCTTTTCCGGAAACTATAGAACATATTATATCGGGTTGTTCTATATTAGCACCGTCCGAGTATACATTTAGGCACAATCAGGTTTTTAAAATAATCCACCAAAGTTTGGTAATTAAACATAACTTGATTGACTGCCGTAATATAGTACCACATTATGAATATGAACCAAATTCATTTTTAGAAAATGAATTATATAAAATATATTATGATAAAACTATACTAACAGACAGAACAATTAGTCATAATAGACCTGATATAGTTTTACATGACAAAATTTAAAAAAATAACTTATATCATTGATGTAGCTATTCCAAATTCCTGTAATATTCATAAAACTGTTTCTGAAAAAATTAGAAAATACACAGATTTAGGAAATGAGATTAAAAGAATTTGGCATTCTCGGACTGTAAAAATATTACCATTTGTTATTTCGGCTACTGGCATTATACCTAGGTCTCTAATTCAAAATTTAGGCGTATTAGATTTGTCAAAGAATTTATATATAAAAATGCAAAAATCGGTAATTTTAAATACATGTAGGATTATAAAAGATTTTTTAAATATTTATATTGCGGGATCAGTAGGATTTATAGGTTCAATTAGGAATTCCACAGAGCCGAACCCTCTGATATGAAAATATCTGGAGTCGGTGAATTATTTTCCCATCTGGTCTCTGGTAGGTTGACATGTTGTTCTTGTATTGTTTTGTAATTATAATACTTATATAGTGCAATTGCATAACGTGGATTGACCATATGATCATTTGGGAAGTGTGTGAAAGGGTTTAGTTTTTCCTGTGGGGAAAATTAAACCCGGACATTTAAATCTGGTGAAAAAAAAAATAATGCTTTATCGTCTTCATTTCTTAGTAACAGTAGAGTTAATGATATCCTCACTGGAATCTCCCGTGCTGAGGATTTCATTTACATATTATAATTTAATTATAAGAAATTGATGTGAATTAGACATAACACATATTATGTAGTATTTTTTTTTAAATAATTATAAAGTAAATAAGATAGTGTTTTTTTTATAATTCAGATTACTAGATTTGGTTTTAGTCTGTAGGTATTTGATATCAGTATATTTTCTATTTCTGATCTCCCTATATTTAGTATCCAGCTTTTTATTTGAAATTTAAATGTTATAATGTTGAGGTTTTTGAGTGAGAGTGGTATTTTATTGTAGAGTTTAATGCCATAATATAAGAAGCTTTTTTGCCCAAATGTTGTGTTAGTAGTTACTTGTTGGATAAGTTTTTGACCATGAGATCTAGTGTTTCTAATGTACGTATTAGTTGTTATTTCTTGGGTTTTGTACTTATGAATGTAAATGAGGATGGTTTTAGAATATAGTTGTTTAATTGACATGATGTTAAGATTGTTGAAGATTTCGTCAGTGCTAGTTCTTACAGGAACTTTCAGTATAATTTTCATTATGGCTTTTTGAGTTTTAATTAGTGGATTTAGTATGTTTTTATTTGCACTGCCCCATCCGATAGTACCGTATTCTAACAGTGATTGGCAGAGAGCCATGTAAATCTTGATTAAGTTTTTTTTAATGAGGACATTCCTGATAGTTTTGAAAAAATAACTAAAAAAATAACATAAGTACATTTTTATAAATTCCAAACAACTAGAAGTGGACACTAAAAATACTATTCCCGCCATCTGCAGTCAACATTACGAAGTATCGTACTTCAGTGTGGCCATATTAAAAAAAAATTAGTCCATGAAAAATAATTAATTGTTAATTCTTCGATTCCGAAGAAGATAACACAAATACCAATAAGATGACCAAGTGTATAGAAAAGGTGCGCTGGAATTCAACGACCAAAATATGGAAAAAATCATCCTTCACATGGATAAAAAAAGTGCTTCGTAGTCTCCCCACTCTTGTCTACTTTAATTTTCTGAAGGTTTCACTTCTACCGCGTGTGAATTGCACACTCTGTTTTTTTTAGTAATGATATCACCCAGCTTATCTTGACAGACGTAAATCCCGCAAGAAAGCAACTGATATACGAGTATTATAATTAATTGTAATTATGTAGATGGGGTAAAGTTGTTTCACTCGAGAGACAGTACGATTTAAAACTTTTTCCTCCATTCCTCATGATTTTTTGGAGACCATTTTGAATATTTTCTGCTCACATTAAAAAAATCATACCTCTGAATTTTAATATGGAGACATACACACTGATAATAGTTCTATATAGTCAATGAATTCACTTATCTTTTGTCGATTATCACTTATTCGTAGAATTTATCAAAAAAAAATATTATAAAATCGTAAACTTTGGTCCAAAAACTTTGGTAAAAAAATGTGGTCCAATTTTGGATCACTGTCAATTGCAGAAAAATAAAAGCAGTCCATATTTTGACCTTAGTCGCTCCAGTGGATAAGGCTGCGTTTCCATAGAAGCGGAGCTGCGCGGGGCTGCACAGAGCTCAGCTAAGCGGGGCTATGTAAAGAGGTCAGTGTTTCCATTGAAGCTGTGCAAAGATGAGTGGTGCAGAGCTAAGCTGTGTAGCTGGTTGAAGATGAGCCGAGCGGGGCTGAGCTAAGCTGTATTATAGCTAGCTCAAGTTAAGCCGAGCGGGGCTGAGCTAAGCTGTATTATAGCTAGCTCAAGTTAAGCCGAGCGGGGCTGAGCTAAGCTGTATTATAGCTAGCTCAAGTTAAGCCGAGGGGGCTGAGCTAAGCTGTATTAGAGCTAGCTCAAGTTAAGCCGAGCGGGGCTAAGCTAAGCTGTATTATAGCTAGCTCAAATTAAGCCGAGCAGGGTTGAGCTAAGCTGTATTAGAGCTAGCTCAAGTTAAGCCGAGCGGGGCTGAGCTAAGCTGTATTAGAGCTAGCTCAAGTTAAGCCGAGCGGGGCTGAGCTAAGCTGTATTATAGCTAGCTCAAGTTAAGCCGAGCAGGGCTGAGCTAAGCTGTATTAGAGCTAGCTCAAGTTAAGCCGAGCGGGGCTGAGCTAAGCTGTATTAGAGCTAGCTCAAGTTAAGCCGAGTGGGGCTAAGCTAAGCTGTATTATAGCTAGCTCAAATTAAGCCGAGCGGGGCTGAGCTAAGCTGTATTATAGCTAGCTCAAGTTAAGCCGAGCGGGGCTGAGCTAAGCTGTATTACAGCTAGCTCAAGTTAAGCCGAGCGGGGCTGAGCTAAGCTGTATTATAGCTAGCTCAAGTTAAGTCGAGTGGGGCTGTGAATACATTTTGGTTGCAGTCAGTTAAACGGTGTACGTCAGACATGATGGTATTAATTCTTGTCAAAATAAAAACAAGCGTATGTAATTCGAATTATTCCCGTTACTGCTGGTCCTACTGGATTGAGGTTCAAGCTGCATCATATGGATTATATGTACTGCTGACCATAGTAAAGAAGGAATGAAGTCTCTCTTGATGATCAGGATGCGACCTTTTCCAAAGAAATTCACATAAATATCCCTCGTAATGTTGCTTGGAATCTTCGATTAACTAACCCGATCTTCCGTATCTCGGCACACTACTTCAAACCTTTCTCCAACAACATTCAATGTTTTACATATGTGCCCCAGTTATTGGATACCCAAAATAACTATGATTTATGCTTAAATGTTGAAAAACCTTCGTGTTTAAGGCAATCATATGCTTTCCAGCAATCTGAAATTATGGGGTTGTGCCTGGCAAAATATGGTTGTTGATTGATTATAAAAGTGTTTCTTGTTATCTATTTTCCACTGCACAAACAAATATTTTTTTAACACCGTCCAAAAACCCCCAAAAATCCATTCTGTACCCGAGAAGCAAACGGATGCAAGTCCAAAATTTGAAGAAATGATTTTATCGAAGGAAGCAAATACTTTGTGGTGTAACATTATATATTAGATGAAAAAACACACTTTGTAAAACACCACTTTTTATTTGAAATAGGTAATATTTAAAAGCCAACCAGGTTTCGCTTAGCTCAAGCTTCATCAGGGTACCTAGCATGGTCGATCGATATGGGTTTTATCGAAAATGTCGGTAACTTGTAATCGCTCCTGAGCACGACTGCAGGCCGCTAACGAACAAATAATAGATCACGTCAAATAAATTAGGAACCCTTAGTCGTTGTAAACTGTTATTTGTTCGTTAGCGGCCTGCAGTTGTGCTCGGGAGCGTTGAGAAGTTACCGACATTTTCGATAAAACCTATATCGATCAACCATGCTAGATACCCAGGTGAAGCTTAAGCTAAGCGAAACCAGGTTGGCTGTTAAATCTTGATTCAAATAAAAAGTGGTGTTTTACAAAGTGTGTTTTTTCATTTAATATTGAAGAAATGAGTTTTTGATGCAGACTTGAAGTAAATTATCATGTTTACCAGTGGCAGAAAGATATAAGTCCTATCATGAAGAAACAAAGGATTTTCAAAAATGTATGCGGATGCAAGATAGAGGGTCGCCGAGGGCCTGGTAGGAGACAAATGTCTTGGCTGCGTAACATACGAGAGTGGACCGGCATTAGAAGTGTGGAGGAGCTATTCCGGGCAGCGCAAGACAGAGAGACATTCTCAAGAGTGATCGCCAACGTCGGGGGGACCTGATACGGCACGCAAAGAAGAAGATGCAACTACCTTTGATGTAACAACTATCTTAGAAGCAGAAAGATGTACAAAGGACTTGCATCTTTATGATATTTATTTATTTAAGGAACATAAACAGTCTTAGTAACATAATATACACAAGAGGATGATAAAAAACAGACCATTAATTAATGTTCACAGATAGGTATTTAGAAACATAAAAGTAACTGAATGTAAGCTAGAATATTTAAGAGAAGTAAAAAAAAAACAGGACAAAGCAGCAATTAAAAAAATAATTATAATACAGGTGTAGATTCAACAAGTTGTAAACCTAAATATAAAAACACAACAATAAAATAAATGCGATTATAACTATACTCAAATATGTAGGCTGCGAAATAGGCATTTGGATTGGGACGGGTAAGGGGAGGACAGGGATAAGTGAAAGTTGCCACGCAGGTAATTAAAAAATATTCGCACCTAGAATGCGATACAATGAAATTCTGTAGCGAAAGTAACTAGCAGTGAATATGTCAGCAAGTGTTTCTATACGTTGCATTCAGTAGTTACATGTCCTTTGCATAAATTCATTTTGGTTGGAATTGGTGTTGCATCTATCAATGTAGAACAGGATATTTTGTCTGCTATATCGAGTAGGCGCATGGAAATTTAGCAGCCCCGGGCAGTCAACTTTCGAGTTAATAATTTTGTACATAAGCATCTGATCAGCGACAAGCCTCCTGTTGAGCAGTTTCGTGATTCGAAAGTGATTCTCGATTTCATCGTAAGAGTTGTATACATTGAATGATTTAAAATAGAGGAATTTGAGAAATCGCTCCTGAACTCTTTCTAACCTGTTAACATAAACAATATAGCGCGGGTTCCAAACCTGTGAACAGTATTCCAGGTGAGGACGAACATGTGAATTGTAGAGAATCAGATATGTCTTGGCGTTTTTGAAAAATTTGCATGTTCTTAGTACAAAGCCTAGACTCTTTGTTACTTTGGTGACAATGTTATCAACGTGTTTTTCAAAGGTAAGTTTAGAGCCCAAAAGAATCCCGAGGTCACGTATATAATCTTTATTTGTTAACAGCAATCCAGAAATGGAGTAATCATGCAGTATTTTCACATGGTTACGTGTGAATGTGACTTTGCAACATTTAGAAATATTGATAAAAAGCTTATTTCTGAGACAGTAATCCGTCAGTCGGTCAAGATCTTCTTGTAAACGCACAGAACAGTCTGGAGAACTTATAGGAAGGTATATCTTCATATCGTCGGCAAATAGTGAAATTTGGGCGTTGTGAAAACATGTCGTAATATCATTTATATAGATAGAGAAGAGCAAAGGACCCAAAATGGACCCCTGAGGCACAGCGGAAGTGATAATTTTCCAGATGGAGGAAAATCCACCCACTGTCACAGCCTGGGACCTGTTTGTTATGAATGAAGATTACCAACGAAGGAGATCTCCATGAATACCATGATTAGCAAGTTTTCTAAGCAGGACGCTGTGGTTGATCTTATCAAAGGCTTTGCTATATTCGGTGTAGATTGAATCAACTTGCACACATTTATCCATAGAGGCAGACAAAAAATTTATAAATGTTATAAGATTTGTAGCAACAGAGCGACCTGCAAAGAATCCATGCTGAAATTCATTGATCGAATTCTTTACCACAGGGAATAACTGGTCATAGACTATGTTTTCGAACACTTTTGAAAAAATGCAGAGCTTGGAAATGGGTCTATAATTATCTGCTTCACACTTATTTCCCGATTTATGAATTGGCGTGATGTAGGCTCTTTTCCATATGTCTGGAAATGTACCAGTCTTAAGCGATATATTAAACAGTATAGATAGCGGAAGTGACAAATGATTTGCGCACTCAGTAATGAACAGTGGTGGGATACCATCTGGCCCAGCTCCCTTGTTGGAATCATGCCGTTTTAAATATTTAGATACAAGGTCAGCATCGATAAAAAATGACCCTATCGCACAGACCTGCTTAACTACGGAGTCATCGCAGGAAGTCCCCAGAGGGTCAGCCGGTTCGTAGACGGAATGGAAATATTCAACAAATAAATCACAGACTGCCTCGGCTGTTAAATCCTTAAAATTTAAAACGCTAGGAATAGATACTGATAGTTTTTTTGATTTAACATATGACCAGAATGCTCTGGGATCTTTGGCGTTATTTTCTTCAGCATTATTAATAAAGTCTTTGTGACACTTCTTTGCCATTTTTTTCTGTCTGGTGCATAGTCTTGAAAAAGTAATGTAATCGGAAGGGTTCTTATAATATAATCTGTCAGATTTCTGCTTTTCGCGAATAAGTTTTATTAATGATGAGCTATACCATGGGGGGTAGGAATTTTTACCAGTACGCCTCAATGGAACCTTATCCGAGATCAAATTATTAATAATATTGTAAAAATGTGATACTGCAGGATTGACGGAATCGGTTAAGTTAAGTACGTTCCAATTAGTCCTGGGTCGATCGTGAAAGACCTGATTCTCGAAACCCGCTCACGAGCCACCAAAGAGCGAGCGGGTTATTTATTCGTCAGCACCCGGGTCTTCCGGGACCCGTGAATCGCGACACACTCCCGCAACCTACCAACTACGACACATTTCTGCACCCCGTGACTCACGGACCGATCGCCGGGTGCCCATATGGCGAGTGGCGAGACGTGTCAGCTCCCGGAACTCTCGAACTGCAACTGCGACACACTCGGTCGCCGATTGCCGATCAACGCACACACGTGCGTGACGTAACAGTATCCTGCTTCCTGCCCGTGTGTCAAGTCATAGCGGGATTGTTTAGCAGATTCGATTTTTGAATATTCGACTAGACACGGAGACGTTTTTAATAAGAGCGTATCTTGGTATTGTTAATCAAAGTGCTAAGTGCTGTTTTCATAAAAACTTTTAATTTTTCGTGTGGGTGTGAATGTAATTGTGCATTGTAATAGAAACTATAAACTGGTAAAAGTGTAAAATGTCTGACCTTAATAAAAAGAAATTATAATAAAGCATTACAGCTTACAGCTAATTTACTTATTTAAATTCTCAATAAAAGCTTCAGAACAACACGCTTTTTACAAGGTTTTTATATGCTTCAAAACATGATAAAACATTGTTTTTTTAACCCCTGAAGCATGTCCTTTTTTTAATTTATTAAAAAAAAGACATGCTTCAGGGGTTACGCTCGTGACGCCAGTGGGTCGTGAGCGACCTGGGTCGTGTAAAACGATCGATCGACCCAGGACTAGTTCCAATCTACTTGTGCCAGGCTGTCTCTTATGTCATCATAATTAGCCTTGTGGAATGAGGGCCTTTTAATTGATTTTTCCTTTACGACCGGTGGAGCAATGCGTACCGAGAAATTACAGAGAACGAGATCAAGAATTCTTCCTAACGTATTTTGGACACCATTATATTGGTGGAAGTTACAGTAATTAATATTGTCGATAAATGTTGCGCTTATTGTAGAGGTATAGTTGCAAGGAATCATATTTACCTCACCCACAGGAAGAGTCCAGGTAATATCGGAAAGGTTAAAGTCTCCCATGATAAGAAATTTGTCGTCAGGTTGATTCAAAAGCTTAATACCTAGATCATTCGAAAAGGTGGAGATTCGAGCATTAAAGTTGAAGCTTTTAGACAGGTAAATACAACAAAGATGAACGCAAGTAAAACCATTTGCACGTGGGATGCGAAGAGTCACCCAAATGTCTTCATCTGTTAAACACCATGAATTATTACAAATTTCATTGAGTTCCTTTTTGACAGCCAAGAGCACCCCACCACCCATTGTTCCACCTTGAATACTTCTGTCGCGTTGGAATACATTGTATCTTGAGTCCAAAAGCTCCTCATCTGAAATAGAATCTGTCAGCCAGGTCTCTGTTATGCCAATCACGTCATAATCACCGCTCGTAACACTGCGAAGAAATGTATCAGTTTTTGTTCTCAGTCCACGTACGTTCTGATAAAAAACACTTAGAGGCAGGGACTCTTTTTCAGTTTAGTGACAATAACAAAAATATGCAGAGAATATGTGAACATAATGTGAGGTGTAATATGTAAAGATACTTGAAATATGACAAGTACATTACAATAGTTGAGTACAGAAAGAGAGAATATCTTGCAGTTGACAGGAGTTGAGAAAATATAATAAGGTTATGATGTGCGATGATTAATATAATGGTAATGCAATGGCAATATGAGAAGCAGGATAGGACAGGGTGTGGAGGGAGAGGGACGAGTATGCAATATAATCGGATGAGCATTAGGTATTTCCTTATGTTATTTTCTGGAGGTCGTCTTCCCTTCTGACTAAAAAAGCTGGTGAATTTTCATTTTTTCTCACCAAGATCTTGCAGTCCTTTACCCATATAGTTGCATTTGAGTATTATGACTCAAATAATCCATTTGCATCCTTCTGGCTCTAACATTTCTATTGCTCTAGCATGTAAGTAAACAATTTTCAAACATTGATCCTTTCGTAATCAAGGGCGGATCCAGGGGGGCTGGGCCCAGGACCTAGATGGACCCCACTAAATAAATTTGTTAAACGTATGTTTTTATTTTTTTTTTATCCATTATTATCAAAATTACCTACCTACTTTTTACTTGTATCTATTATTATCAAAATTAAATTATAACTTCTTGTGACTTGACCATGACTATGTAACCCCCCCCCCCCCCCCCCCTGGCGTCAAAGCTGGATCCGCCCTTGTTCGTAATACACCACATGACCACATATCATAACAAAATATTCCATTTCTTTTCGAAGCAGAATGACTCAAGTCCGTGCTTTTTGTAGCTTTTTTAAAAATAATTTGTTTTATTTGCTCGTTTTTAAAACAAAGCTAATTGATTTAATAATTACTTTTTTTAATCTATCAGCATGGATATCCGAAGAAGTAATGAGACCATAGTTACAGAAAAAATAGTTTTTTGGCTCTCCAGAACATTTACCTTTTTGGACTTGCATCCGTATGCTTCCCGGGTACAGTATTGTCCCTTAATTTTCCCCGAGACCATCATATACTGGTTGATGGAGATGTAGGGGGAGGAGTAAAGGAATGATGGGGGTTACATAGGGAGAAACAACCACCAACCAATCTCTGATGTTCTCTCTTTCTCTTATAGCTCTCTCTTTCTATTATGTTTACCTCATAATCTTCCTCCGTACTGTAATTTAGGGGGCATTCAAGCATTACGTAACGCAATTTTTGAAGATTTTTGCCCCCCCCCTCCCCCCATGTAACGTGCCATAACGTTTTTCTCCCCCCTCCCTAAACGTTACGTAACGCCCAAGTGACAATTTTTACCTGAAAGTAACAATTAAGTTGCGCAAAGTACTGGAAAGTCGCTTAAATACCTTTTTTCTTGTTTTGCGGTAATAAATAAAACAAGAAATTTCGAGAACGAAAAGGGTTGCCAACTTCGAAAAGATTTTAATTCCCTAGTTTTTATATCTAAATAAAGAAAAACGTGTTACATAACGCGTTCTTCGAACCTCCCCTCCCCTCCCTGGTAACGCACAGTAACGTTTCACAAGACGTAATACTTGAACGGCCCCTTAGTTTATAAGTTTATTGTCCTGAAGAAGGTTGAGATCAACCGAAACCGGTTAACGAATATAATTTAAAATAAAGTTAAAATAACAAAGAACTTTTTTCATTTTGTAAAAAAACAGATCAGGTGAGAACACACAGTTGCACACTCTCCTAACAACCCTTAAACCCTTATAGAATTAACAATTTTTTTTTTTTATTACTTATTTTACAAGTTTACAAAGTGTGTAGAGTCAAAGATATTGAAATATAAGAGATATGCTATCAGCAGTTTTTTCTGGGTGGGACCGTGTTTCCTGGCGTCGCCGATATTGTTAACCAATACTACTGCACACCTTCAAAAAATCAACTAAATGAATGAATTCTTTCCGTATTCAAACTATTCCCATTAGACGGTAATCCGCCGATGGTAGGGCGGTCATCGTAGCACATCATGTTGGCTATCCGGACATTGTTTACTGCGGCCCGAAACAGCTCTACAGTAGACTGGCCAAACCACTGTCTCAGGTTTTTCAGCCATGAGATTCTCCTTCTTCCAGGACCCTGACTTCCGGCAATCTTCCGCTCTTCTTTATCAAACAAATACTATGTATATCCAATGTTTTTGGAACAATATTATACACTGCTACTGTAATGCAATGCACACAAGAATTTCAACTGCCTGGAATCTGAAGTGAAACTATCTTCTAAGATGGAAAATGTATTTATACCATTTGTACATACATGAATAAGTGTTTCTTCAACCCCTTGGGAAATAATCTTCCTAGTGGTCTACTTTATTGTTTTTACAATAGCTCCACACAGGAGGCTCTGAGGAAAAAAGTTCCCTCAGGGCCTACGTCATCTTTGGGAATTCTGCGTGGAAGGACTTTTTTGGAGTTTTGGGAATGAAAAAGACATGAGGGGAGGATAGGAATCTGGGAGTCAATGTGTCAATGGATATATCGTCGCCTCAGTTCTTATTTATCTAGTAGACTATTTTAGTTTTTTTTCAATCTCCATTTTAAAATTAAAAATAAAGTATCAAAAATTATAGTTAATCACTTAACACTAGAAAGACCGGAGCCGTCATTTTGACGGCAGCCCGAAGTAAAGTGACGATATAATGCTTAATATTTATTGTATTGGTGTGATTTTTTTTACATTTCATGATTTATGGTTTAACAACTATGGTGAAAAAAACAGGTATGTGTCTTAATTATAACCTACTTTAGCAATTATACGTGCTACGTAAACACAGTTAAAAGAAAACTCTAAAATCATCGGTTGATAGTTTTTTTATGTGCCATTAAAATTTTCACAATGTTATCAACATATGGAGAGTGACAGACTGAAAAATAAAATAAGAATAGGTACCATTTGTTTCAGCTTGCTGTTCAAAAGAATTGGAATTTGAATTGCTTTAATTTGAATTCTTAAGTAAGTACTTCTCAAGTAAGTACTTCTCACAGAGCAGGTAGTTAAGTTGACTCGCCACATATCGATCGTTTCGGGCGTAATCCAATACGTGACGTAGCAACAATGCGTGGTTGCTACAGGACTCCCTCCCCAGACAACGCAGACATGGCTGCGGTGGAAAGAGGAATAGTCAGATATCGAGGTGATCGGGAAATCGAACCCGCCTTCCAGAACGAGTGGTTGTGTGTGTCCGATCCTTACTGCCATCGAACAACGGAAGGGTTGGTTGTGATGTGGCGGCTGGTGACTCTGATGCGGTTTGCGAGTGTGATGTGAAACTCTCAAGATCTTGAGCAACGTATGCTGGTTTGAGGCGGTCGATGCTCACGGTGATTTCCTTCCCTTTTACCAGTATGGTATATGTTCGTTCGTGCCGACGAACGACTTTATGAGGGCCGCTGTAGGGTTGTTGAAGCGAGCTCTTGACTGTGTCGTCCCTCAGAAAGACGTGAGAAGCTGTGGGAAGATTTTGGAAGACGAAACGATGTCCATAACCATGGCGGGTACCTTCAACTGGTCTCAGCTCGTTGAAATGTTTCCGTAGTTTCTTTAGGAAGCTTCCGGTGTCGTCGTTAACATTAGGTTGTGCTGTACATAGAAATTCGCCGGGTAAGCGGAGCGGCTCGCCGTACACTAGCTCGGCTGAGGTTGTAGCGAGGTCATCTCTCCAAGCTGCTCTGATTCCCATGAGTACGGTGGGAAGTGTTTCCGTCCAACGGTTATTCTGATGGCACTTGATCGCTGCTTTCAGTTGACGATGAAATCGTTCCACCATGCCATTTGCTGCGGGGTGGTATGCAGTTGTATGGATTTGCGTCGTGCCTGCCAGGAAATTCAACTGCCTGAACAACCTCGACTCAAATTGTCTCCCTTGGTCCGTAGTAATGCGGAGTGGAGTGCCGAATCTTGTTATCCAGCCCTCGTAGAAAGCACGCGCCACTGTTTCAGCCTCTTGGTCTGGGATCGGGAATGCCTCTGGCCATCTCGTGAATCTGTCTACGCACATGAGACAGTATCGGCATCCTTCTGAAGAAGGCATGATGATTATGTCGATGTGGACGTGCTCGAATCTAGCGGAGGGTCTGGGAAAGGCTCCCAGGGGTGCTGACACGTGCCGTGTAATCTTGCTTCGTTGGCATTGAAGGCAATTGCGTGCGAGCTTAATAGTCTCAGCTTTAATGGCCGGCCAGACATAACGTTGAGTTATGAGCTTAACCGTGGCCTTAATTCCAGGGTGAGCCAGCTGATGGACCGCATTGAATGCCGCAGGTCTGAACTTCTTCGTGACGAAGGGTCTGGCTATGGTAGTTGAGACGTCACAGTAGAGATGCGCGTCAGTACCCGGAATATTAATCTTTTTAAGTTGTAGGCTAGAACTTCCTTGCAAGTGTTGTTCCAGTTCAGGGTCGCACATCTGGTCAGCTGCCAGCGCTGCGTAGTCCAGAGGAGTATCTATCGTCTCGACCCTGGAGAGAGCATCCGCAACGATGTTGTCTTTTCCGGAGACGTGTCGGATGTCAGTTGTGAACTGGCTGATATAGTCCAGATGACGGAATTGCCTTGGTGAGCATTTGTCTGCTTTTTGTTGGAAGGCGAACGTGATAGGCTTATGGTCTGTAAATATGGTGAACGACCTGCCTTCCACCATGTGGCGAAAGTATTTCACAGCTAGATAGATGGCTAGTAGTTCTCTGTCGTATGCGCCATATTTCTTTTCAGCTACCGAAAACTTCTTCGAAAAGAATGCTAGAGGCTCCCAGTGACCTGCGACGAATTGGTGGAGTGCGGCACCGGCTGTAGTATCAGACGCGTCGCTGACGATAGAGAGTGGGGCGTCGCACTTCGGGTGAACGAGCAGGGTTGCCTGGGCCAGAGCTTCCTTGCACTTGCTGAAAGCTTCTACTGTTTCGGCAGTCCAAGACACGAGTTGTTTGCCTTTTTGGTTCCCTTTTAGGAGGTCATTGAGTGGAGCTTGTGTCCTCGCGGCGTTGGGAATGAATCTTCTGTAAAAATTTATTGCTCCCAGGAAACGGCGGAGATCCTTGATGGAAGCTGGTTGGCTGTAGTTGTTGATGGCCTCCACTCGATCTGGGAGGGGTGAAGTGCCAGCGTCGGACACCAGGTATCCTAGGAATTTGACTTTAGTCAGGCCGAAATGGCATTTGGCGGTGTTGATGACAACACCATATTCCTGCAGGCGCTGGAATAATATCTTGAGGTGGGCTAGGTGCTCTTCCTCTGACGTTGAGGCAATAAGGATGTCGTCTATGTAGGCGTAACAGAAATCTAAGCCTCTGGTAACCTCGTCCATGAAGCGTTGGAAGGACTGGGCTGCGTTGCGGAGGCCGAAAGACATCACCGGAAATTCAAAGAGTCCGAATGGCGTAGTGATTGCTGTTTTCGGAATGTCCTCGGGAGCAACAGGGATTTGATTATATGCCCGCACCAGATCAATCGTTGAGAAGATCTTGGTGCCGCTCAGTGCCTGTGCAAAATCTTGGATGTGGCGTACGGGGTATCTGTCCGGAATAGTTCTGGCGTTCAATCTTCTATAATCGCCACATGGTCTCCACTGGTCGTCCTTCTTGGGTACCATGTGCAAGGGAGATGCCCAAGAGCTCTCGGAAGGTCGAGCGATTCCGAGACGGACCATGGCCTCGAACTCCTTCTTGGCGCGTTTTAACTTGTCAGGAGCAAGGCGTCGTGGGCGTTCGACTGTTGGAGGTCCTGGCGTGGTGTTAATATGGTGCAGTGTTGCGTGACGAACTTCCCTCCTGGCGCCGTCAGGGCGAGTGATGTCAGGAAACTGTTGAAGAAGCTTATGATACGGGGACGTTCCTGTGACCGTCTTAATGGAAGCGATCTTGTTGTCGCTTCGTTTTCCCGTGATGGTCAAATTCGTCACCTGGTCCAGCAGCCGTTTATTTCGGACATCCACCAGTAGCTCGTACTTGGCGAGAAAATCTGCCCCGATGATTGGCCTGGAGACGTCTGCAATGACGAAGCTCCAAGTAAAGTCGCGTCGCAATCCCAGATCCAGGTTGAGCGTTAGGCTGCCATAAGTAGCGATTGTGCTGCCATTTGCTGCTGCCAGTTCGTATGTCGCTTTAGTGGGGCGTCCCTGGACAAGGCGTCGTGGGAAAACGCAGAGATCTGCGCCGGTGTCTATAAGAAATTGGGTACGGGTTACCCTGTCGGTAACAAAAAGGCGACTGACTTGGTTGGGGCTAGTGCTGGTCGCCATCAGTTTGGGCCCCGCGCGTTTTCCTGCTGGAAGTTGCAGGGTTTGGTGCACTTGCTTGCCTTCGTCCCATACTTCCAGTGGTACCAGCATGTTCCCTCGGGCTGACGACCTCTGGACCGACTGCGGGAACGATTGCTCCAACGATGCGGGGTGGCGCTCCTCCCATGCTGGCCAGAGCGTAGTGTCGAAACTTCGCGCCTCAAGGTAGCGAGCTCTTGTTGGAGAGGCTGCATCAACCGCGCCATCTGTGTAACCAATGAATCTTCGGACGATGGAACAGCCACTGAGTTAACTGCCGGTCTACCAGCATAGTCTGCTATGGCGTCGGCCAAGCTGGCCACCTTGTCAAGCGGAGTGTCTTGCTGCGTAGCCAGAACCACCTGCATACTTCTAGGAAGACGACCCATCCATAGGGTTCTCAAAACCTCATCGGGCACAGCGCTGCCGGCGAGGGTGCGCAGGTGTCTCAAGAATTGGGAGGGTTTACGGTCTCCGATTTCTTCATGTTCCAGAAGTCTCCTTATCTTCTGCTCCTGCGTGGAGCTGAGGCGTCTGGTTAGTTCATATTTTAATAGTGCATATGCACCGACCTCAGGGGGTTTCACAATGATGTCCCGGACTTCTTGGGCGTGGGCGGGCTCCAAGGCTCCGAGAATGAAACCAAATTTTGTGGCATCCACGGTCACTCCTGCTGCCTCGAAGCTGCGCTCCACCATAGCGAACCATAATCCTGGGTCAGTAGGGCAAAAAGGCGGAATGCGTACTGCCACTCGGTTGACCTCAGGCGGTGGATTCCTGATGTTGGGTTGCTGGTTACTTGGTTGCTGGCTGTCCTCAGATGTTCCGCTCACAAGAGACATGATGATGATTGGTGCGCGAAATTTATCACCGAACAGTTTATTTCGTGCGCGACGTGCTCGCGGTAGACGTACTTGCACGCGTCGTGCTCACTGTCGGATTCACAAATGTAAACTTCGTGGTCACTAATGTGAACGTCGGTGTCACCAATTTAGCAATTATACGTGCTACGTAAACACAGTTAAAAGAAAACTCTAAAATCATCGGTTGATAGTTTTTTTATGTGCCATTAAAATTTTCACAATGTTATCAACATATGGAGAGTGACAGACTGAAAAATAAAATAAGAATAGGTACCATTTGTTTCAGCTTGCTGTTCAAAAGAATTGGAATTTGAATTGCTTTAATTTGAATTCTTAAGTAAGTACTTCTCAAGTAAGTACTTCTCACAGAGCAGGTAGTTAAGTTGACTCGCCACATATCGATCGTTTCGGGCGTAATCCAATACGTGACGTAGCAACAATGCGTGGTTGCTACACTACAAAGGCCGCCGCCGTCAATGTGACGGTTTAGGCCATAATGCTGAGTTCGTTTACAACCCTTTTTACCCAAGTTAACAACATACCCATTCCTCTTCGTTTATGATAGTACTATTATGTCTGTCTCTTTCTTTCGGTATTGTGTATTATTCATACTTGATCTGTACGTTGATTGGTCACTGTCACATAATTTATAAAAATACCAAAAAAATATTGCTCTCGCCCAAATTTATTTTATGGCTTGTTAGAGAAGGACAGAGTATACAAATACCAGAGTTGATCCAGCTGCGTTAGCTTCTGAAGAACTGACAGAATCATTTATTGGATAACAAACACGTCTGCCATAGGTCACCCCAAGAAGTTTGCTATGTATTGTCAGTTAGCAGGGGTGCCCTGGTTCATGGGGTTAGGTTTGTCCGGATCTTGCAATGACTACGTGGCAGGCCAGATCGACAGAGAACGGTTGAGGGTGATCTTTTGACCTCGCCAGCAGGACTCTCAGAACATTGCCTTGCATCGCAGTGGTGGGGACAGATTCATACGTCGGGCACTCTTGAACACACTGAACCCCAGTTTCCTACCCACCCCTGATACCTCATTTCCTTCCCAGAACCTATTCTTCTTCCTTTCCCTATAGATACCCTCCACACAGCATCCCAAAAGATGACAAATGCCTTGAGGGGAATTATTTTCCTTAGGGCGAGTTTATTAATTATTTTCCTTTGTGGAGCTAATGTAAACGAAAAATAAAAGAAACCAGAAAATAAAACTTTTGAAAAACGACAGTGTCAAATTAATAAAAAGTATAATAAAAACCAAATGTGTGATAATTGTAAGAAACCCGTTTGTGAAGAGTGTATTTGATTTTATAAAAAACGTAACAATTCGATATTGTACAAACATAACACTTGCTTGTACTAAAATTACAGCATTTTGCACTCACATGTTTTTTTCCAGGAATCCCCGAGGAAAAAAACCCTCAGGACCTATGTCATCTTTGGGGATGCTGTGTGCATTTATGTGTGCATTGGTGTTTTTAGGGAAAGGAAGGAGAAGAAGTTCTGGGAAGGAAAAAAGTGTGAGAGGTGAATAGGAAAAAAAATGTAAATGTATCCAGGAGTGATGGACGAATGGATCCATCCCTCCCACTGCTGTGCAAGGCGACGGGACGAGAAAGGTCCTGCTGGAGAGGACAAGATAAGGTCTCCCTCAACGAGCATGTCTTTTTCGTCGCGCTGCAATTTTGTTTCAGTTTCCTATTATCAGCGCTTGATAATACCGAAATGGGTGACAGTAATGAAATTTTGATTGGACTTCACCTACTAACGAAAACGATTGAAAGTTTGAGTGACAAAATGTTGTTTTTGGAAAGGGAACGGAATTCCCTTAAAAATTTACTGACAACGTATGTCGGTAGTGTTAAAATGTGTTCATGTACATGCAGTTCGTCGAACGCCGCAGGTCCGGTCCCCCCGGACCCGCGCGTCTTGCCGCAATACCGGCACAAGCGGCCACAACTTTACTACGCTCAGCCCCCTCCGCCCCTCAGCTGCCCGCTCAGGGGCCCAGCGACGTACAGCCAAACAGAGCGGCAGCGACTAGCCCACCGCCTGATATCACCCTAGCAGCCTTAGTCGGCCGCCCCAACGCTCGTAAGATTACCACGAGATCTGCTGCAAAAAAGGGCAAATCAGAAGTAGACCCTCAACCTGCTATAGCATCTGCTTCAACGGCATCCTCTGTTCCAGATCCATCGGTAGGGACTCAAACCACCGAAATTGGTCCCAAAGCCTCGACCTCTTCCTCCTATGTTAATCGCTCTACCACCGGGCATACCTCCTCCACCTCCGAGCCGCCAGTCAACAATACCAGCGATTGGAAGAAAGTAACGCATAGGGGTAAGAGACATCCTATTCTACGAGGTATCGCTCAAGAACTTACCGGTCTGGTTGCCGTCGAAAGGCTGAAGTACATTCATGCTTGGCAATTCGACGCCAGCACCTCAACCGACGTCATTGAATAATTCCTGTGCAATACTAACAACACTTTAAAGTGTGACGTTGCCAGACTACCGTCTCGGTCTGAGTACGCTTCATTCCGTATCAGGATCCCGGAATCAAAATTCGCCACATTTATGGATCCAAACTTATGACCAAACCATATTTCGTTCAACGAGTGGTTTTTTCGCAGATCAAACCATACCCCTTCACGCGCATGAAAGGAACGGAAAGTAACATCTACTCTATCCGTTTACTATCAGAACGTTTGATTGAATTCAACGAGTTTGTAAGGTTTTTGGCGCTACATTCTCACTGTGAAAATGGTACTATTACAATGAATTAGATAAAATATCTGTAATGTTGTAAATTTTTTGTAAACAAATAAATAAAATAAAATAAAAAAAGTGTCTCCCGACCCGGTCCGCTACGCAGTAGGTGGGCAAACGTATTCGCCACCTAGACCCAGACAAACCTCACCCAATGAACCCGGACACCCTTGCTAAGACTAAACATAGCGAACCACTTGGAGCGTCCTATGGCAGAGGTGCTGGTTATCCAATAAATGGTTCCCCGCCTCCGCCTCCGCCCCCGCCTCCGCAATCCGCCTCCCAATTTGAAAAAAGTGATCAGCCGTCAAAATGACGGTCGTGGTCTTTATAGGTATGGAGCAGTACCCGGTCTTTCTAGTGTTAACTAAGAATTTAATTAACTAATGAAACTTTAACTTGACGGAAACACCTATCATAATATTTAATTGAAATAATGAAAGAAAATTTTCTCGTCCTGTAAAATTTTCTAATGGTCTATTCGACAAATACGAACTAAGGCGACGATATGAATCCATCCCTCCCACTGCAGTGCAAGGCAATGGGTCGAGAGAGTCCGATTGGAGAGGTCTCCCTCACCATGTCTCTCCCAAACTGGCCCGCCACACAGGCGTGCAGGAGCTGTGCAAACGCCATCAAGACATAAACAAACCTCTCCCCATAAACCCGGGCACTGCTGCTAGGTTTCCAGACGTAGCAAAACACTTATGGAAACTTATAGCAGGGATGTTGGTTATCCAATAAATGGTTTCCAGGGCGGCGGTACCCATACCCTCCTAAAAATTTGCTTTTTTTTTTTTTTTTTACAGTGAATACCGCACAAGAATCTCAACTGCTTCCGTCTGGAGCCAGTGAGACTATGGCATCCCCAATTGGGGTATGTTGTGAGGCTTAAGGTAGTGGGGAGGGAAAGGAGGTGGGGAAGAGGAAGGTTGGCAAGTACCTGGCTATTCAGATCTGGTCACTAAACAGGGCTAAAGCCATTTTCAAGCAACGTTTCAATTCTGAATGGTGGTCTTACACCAGGGCGATACTGATAGTATCTTCCACTCTGGAACATGCCGCAAATATACTATATATTAATTTAAATGAACTAATTGTGAAATAACACAAATTAATCAAATAAAATTTATTTGCGCATGCCGGGTTCGAACCCGCGACCTCCGGATTGTGAGTCAAGAGTCTTACCCACTGGTCTACGGAGGTCGTCATCGGTCGTGCTGCTATGGATACAGTGAGAAACGTATTTTTAAGGAAAGAAAGGAGTGACCACGGTACTTACACTAAGCCATTTTGTGGGAAGGGAACACAGAGGCAAGCAAATCATTCTGCAGCTGAAGTATTGAACACCTATCGAGTCATAGAATCGATCCATTCTCTTATAATAAATGTCAACTATGCACAAATTAATATTTTATGAAAATTTGAACACCACCACAGCAAGGACAGCAATCTTCCCAACATGTCTTCCATTGATATGCTTGGTGTAACTCTAAGTGACCAGCTCTGGCACCATCGAAGCCAGAGTCAAGTTAGCCTCTCAGAAGCTGTGCGTACTGTACAGGGCCTGCAGATACTTTAATAGTACATAACTTCTGACGCTGTACAAATTGCAAGTGCACCCCACTGTTGAATTTGGCAGCCACCTCTGGTCTGGAGTCTTAAAATACCTGAAAATAGCCTTGACTCTGTCCAGTAACTAATGGCCCGTTTGATAGATATTCCCCATCTTAACAAACGGATTGCAATCTTTAAAGCACAGATGTCAGGAGGTTATGCTATCCTTGTTCTACCGGTATTACAATGGAAGATGTTCCGAGGATCTAGCATCATTAGTTTCTTCGGACATAGTCGGGAAACATGCCAAACGCGTGCCCAACATATCGCACACCTAGATAAAGAGTAGTACAACTCAAAATACCTCTTTTTTCAGGAACAGCGAAAAACGTTTTACTCGATTTCTATTTGACCGATTAAAAATATTGTTTTATTATATTGTATGTTATTTTACTAGGATATTTATTTGCTTAATTACTTAACCATCAAATTCACGTATCACGCGTTTATTAATTAATCTCGTGTTATTTTAGTATTTGTGACAAAATCATTGTTTAATAATTTTATCAACTCAAATTGATTCCATATTAGTGATAAATTTTGAATTAATGCACTCTTATTCTGTATATTTTGTTTTATAATCTTCACAATACCGGAGTAAGTGGAATTGATATGTAGAACGCCCGAGAAACAAGACAAGTTCAATCACGAATACCAAATCAACTCAAAATATTCACGCACTGTGACTGCGGTTAATCACGAATACAAGACTAAGTCGAAATAATCCAGTCTTTGTGCATATTGACAGCATCTTCCCCCACAGCTGGTATGTCGTAACTGGTGATGCGTTACTATTGTTGGTGGTGGTTTTCGTAGAGCAATTCAGAAAGACTGACTTAAGCGCCATCTACAATTTTATTGATGGAGATTTTTAAACAAGTGTATTTGTGGTTTGTGTAGTTTTCGATGCACATTCCGAAAATGGCAATAACTCGATTTTGGATTATTTCGAGTTGTGCTATTCTTTATCTAGGTGTGCGATATGTACACAGTTGACATTTGTTAGATGAGAATAGGTCACTTCTACGACTCGTTCTTGAGTTCAACAGTTCGGCTGTGGAACGATTTGCCGACCTCTGTGTTTCCTCCCTCCTACAACATGGGTCTCTTCAAGACCCGTGTTCATTCCTATCTCTCCTCAAAAAGACCCTCCACAGCATCTTCAAAGATGATATAGGCCCCGAAGGAAATTATTTTCCTCGGTGCCTCCCGTGTGGAATTAATAAAAATAAAATTAAAATATTCCCTCCAGACGTCTGCACTCCAAATACTTCAATCCATTCATTGAGATTTTATCGAACCGACCACCTGTTACAATACACCACCTGTTACTGTGTTTTTTTTTTCAGCTTTTTTTAACTCCACAGGAGGCCCTGAAGAAAATAATTCCCCTCAGGGCCTTTTCCATCTTTGGGGATGCTGTGTGGAGGGTCTTTTTAGGAAAGGAAGGAGAAGAAGTTCTGGGAAGAAAAAGGGTATGAGGATGGGTAGGAATCTGGGGTGACAGACGTATGACTGGAGTAACAGACGTATGAATCCAACCCTCCCACTGTAGTGCAAGGCGATGTTCCGAGAAAATATGTCTGGAGAAGTTAAAAGGACTCCCTCAACTACTCTCTCTCATGCAGCTGGTGGGCAGATGCATCTGCCGCCAAGATCCGGACAAACCTCACCCCATGAGCCCGGGCACCACTGCTAAGTCACCAAACGTAGCAAACCAATTGGGGTGACCTGTGGCAAAGGTGTTGGTTATCAAATAAAATAATTATCTAATGAATTAACATTTCAGGTAAATACATTTTTCATCTTGAAATAATAACAATACTCACTACTTTACATAGCTATCTTTATTCCAACAAATATATATTACACAGCGCCAACATCTTCAAATTATAAGTAACAAAACTAAGGCCACGAAGGCTTCTCGCCAGGAGCCAGGGTTCGGCCATACAGAGCGCTCTTGTCCCTGAACATGACCATCCTAAGGGTCTCCTGCCTGTCCAGAAAGTCTCCGATCGCGTATCCCGTAAACGGGATTATCATAACCCACCACTGCTTGGTGATTCCAAAGAGACCCATTGCTGCAGAGTTCTGATTAGGTTAGGCGACGGCTTGCTGCTGCTGTAGTTTCTGCAGCTTCCAGTTGCGCGTACGGTTGTAGTCTCCGTAGATTGTTATTGCGGCGAACGAGGGGAAGAACACGGACGGAGCGTACCGAGAGACCAGGGCGCCAAACCCCATAAGACTGGAAAAATACAAATAAACATTTTTATGAAATAATGGACCTACACGTCAAAGTTACTACGGAAAACTCACACACACCTTATACATTTTTTTAAAGGTCTAAGAAATGATGTAAATAAAAAGGAGATGAAAAAAGTCTACTATATGTTATGTCATTCTCAAATTGAATGTGGAATTTATACCATGGGGAACCGTTTCACAAAAGTACATACACAATCTGAATACAATTCAAAAAGGTATCATAAAGACCATTCCCATTAGAACGCCTTCATATACAACGAATATATGCCAAAAAATATTAATGAAACTATTCAAAAACACTAAATCCTCTACTAGACCGTGTATCCACCACACTAGATTGAATTAAAAAAAAAGTACATTGTGAGGCTGAAGGTAAGTGGGAAGGGAAAGGAGATGGGGAGAGGAAGGTGGAGAAGTAAATGGCTATTCAGATCTACTCACCAAACACATCTAAAGCCATTTCAAGCAACTTTTCAATTCTGAATGGTGGTCTTACACACAGGCGATAACTAAAGAGTATCTTCCACTCTAGAACGTGCCGAAAAAATAATTTTAATAATTTTAAACGATTAAATTGTGAAAACACAAATCAACCAAATAAAATTTATCTGCGCACACCAAAGACGTTACATACTTTAGACGCGGGGTAGAAATCTCAAAGTGGGAAGCCAAACGCAAGACAATTGCACTGGTCTCGTTTTCTAGTACTTTAGTACTAAACTGTCACTCGTCAAGTAAGGTCATGTCTTACCAGTAGGAAAATTGCATTTAAAAAGCGCCAAAATGCCCTCCTGTATGATGAGAAAATGTTTCCATTACACGGCAAACATTAGTAAAAGTGAAGAAATAACATTTAATTTATATGTACACACAAATTACTTATTATTATCGATTATTATAAGCAATACTATTAATTTTCGTCTTCCCCGTCCGACAATTTTGTACGTCATTAGAGAAAAACACACATTCTTTAATTGTCTTATGGTACGGTCACACTGGTCAACTTCCAACTTCAAACTTTCGGACGATTGCGTAGAAGGGTAGTTCATGCGTTGGAAGTTCGAGTTGGAAGTTTGGCTTCAGTGTGAATGTAGCATAACTTTTTAATATATGAATAACTTTTGAATTAAGAAATTACTGAAAACTGCTGAAAAAAAAAGAGTGTTGCTTACTTGCCACATTATTTTGCGAGCATGTGAGACTATGGCGAGTCTATTTATATAACGTCATTGGCGCGTGCGCACTGGGATTTTAACCCCGACCTTCGGATCGCTAGTCGAGAGCCTTACCCCTCGACCACGGAGATCGTCACGTAAAAAATATGAATATTATTACAGTGAACTGCTTACATTTGAAGATCTAGAAAAAATATTCAGGATGGGACATAAGACGTAACTAAAAATAGAAAGGCTTTAGAAAAATGGGTGCACTAGTACAATTTGTTTTAATTTTTTAAAGTGTGTTTTGAGCGTGGACTCGATAGGGAAATATTTACCATAAAATAACACAAATAATGTTACTGGAAAGGCAAAATCTAGAAATCGCTAGATTTAATTGAGAATACGAGAGAATCGTTGAAGGACAGCTAGATTTGGCTCTATGCAAAAGTATATGTACGTCAAATAAAATACCTAAATAAAAACCAACACTAGGCAGAAATGCCCTCAACACAGGCTTGTCCTAGGGAGGTAACAAATTATATTGTAAACATTTTTACCTCAGTGTGAAGAAACAATAAATAAATAAATGCTGAAACTTTAACTGAAATGAAAATAAATCGTATTCATTCCAATATATCACAATGTGTTGACGTTATTCATTAAGTCATATATGGATAACAGGACTATAAATTAAAACAAAGAAAATTATGGAAAACCATAATAAATTTACATAACCTAAAAACATTGAAAAATCAATCGATAGAAACGTATTTGAACAGATATAATGGCAGACTCGCTCTTCTCTTCAATAGCTCTTAATGCTTTTAATAAATTGAAATAAACACACAATTCACTACAAATACTGCACAAAATCCTAAAAATTACCTGGTTATATCACCAAATTTTATATCGCAAAGTTTACTGACGGACGTCAAATTTTCAAGTCAAATTGTGTCAATGTCAAGTAAGAAACTTATTTAATTCGGTTACAAAATTAAAATCATCGAACATATTGGTTTGCATGTTCAAATTCGAATTAAAATTATTGAAATAAACGCACAATGTTAAATGTTGTTTTCACTTTTAATTCTCCTTTTTCATTATTTTTATCGGTAGGTACCTCATAATTTATTTTTTCTAACAATAGTATAATTTATTTATTTCTATGCTGTTGCTAGTTTTGGAATGCGTCACATCCGATCGGTGTGGCAATCCTTCAAATAAATTGGATACTACTGGCGAAAATTACTAACTAACTAACAAACTAACCATCATTCGTGCCACAGGGGTAGGCAGAGAGGATGGACGGCCACATGACTCTATCTTGGCACACACTTCTAGTAATTACGAAATATCAAATAATAACACATTAATGCCGTTCAGCTTTTGTAACCCTGTTTTAGATTTAATATCAAGATATTATACCATCACAACATATGAATACAAATTGACATTTTAATTTCTCTAATTTAATTTGGTGGTAATCTTAATTTGGCAGAAGATCGCAATCGTAAAAAAATCGTTGTACTCTTTTACGATAAACTAAAAACTTCATAGAATTGTATTCCACTTTGATGGCTCTCCCGTGATTCGATATGAAATCAATGAGGCCCGCGTGCAGCAAAAATATGAGTAATTTTGCACAATATCTCGCTGCATGGACTGGCAGACGTGTCTGCTAATGTCAGTATATTAGCCAGTAAACTGAGTAAACTGTCGGTAAAGTAGTATCAGAGAGAGGTTGTCCGTACATCGTTGTTGACCGCCCTATTCCTTCTCATGCATCTTGTGTGAAAACGAAAAAGATACTAAAACGATGACGTCACTCACGACCTCTCTCTGGGACTGCAGATGTCTGTTTTGTGTCCCGCATTTAACATATCATCTAGTCAGTCAAGTGACGATGAGGTTGGGGATTTTTACGTTTATTCATAATGCTTTCGTAATATTATTGATTTGCCTATTTAATAAGTTCTTGAGAATATTTTAAAAGCATTGTTTAACAAAAAGAACGCGGTGACGCGATATTATCGAGAAGCTACTGAAACCACATTACCCCGGCTGTCGGCATGAATCTTTAGGTTCATGAGTGCCAGACGGATTTCGCCAATCTCCGTAGATAATCATGTTTCCGCAGTATTATCTGGTTACTTTTCAAGTCGGTTGTGCGTTACGCACTCAAAATCGAACACATACGATGGAATATTATTTCTGACGAAATTAAAGAAATACTATTTGCCTCAGAATATTAATCCCTCCCAATGAGAAACTAACTTCAAATAAATTTTGCAAGCTCAAAGCAGATAATATTAAATTGCCTCCGAATTGATAAAGTTAAATGTTCATCTTCAATATTAGTTATTTTATTACCTGTTATAATTTATTTTCTAACAAGTATTTTGAAGTAAAACTTCTTTAAGCACGCTTGACTTGGGGAGTAAGCTGGTGAATGCGTAACGAGAGCATTATGAAAAGTGTGATCGGGCAAGGCGAACGGTCGGGCGAGGCGAACGGAAGTTGAGAGGAAGATATAAGTTAGTGAAGTTTTACTTCAGTCATGTGGTCTAAAGCACACTCGTTATTTTTTGTTAAAAGAATATATATACTATATAATAATTGTTTATTTCAGAATAATAATAATGCAACTTTTTATATTTTTGTTATCGTCATGTGAAGACGACAATATACCCTAAAATATATTCAGTATCTTAACGACGTAAGTAAAGAAACCGTGTATACAAATTGCGACTCGCGACCCGTGCACTGGACGGACCTACTGTCGAATTTGCCGTATCAAAGAAAAGAAGAAGAAAATAAATAATGTGGGAATCTCAACGACGTGAGTGAAGAAAGCGTGTAAACAAATATACGCCGCGGCACGGCGTATTGTACGAACATACGGTCGAATTCACCCTAACAGACCTGGAGATTCGCCCTTTCTGCCGTGTTCATTTTAATTAATTCTGAAGAACGTGCTACAAATATTTAAAATGTGTCTCCATGTTGTCCTCCGGAAATTATTAATTCATCGTATAGAAAAATAAAATCTGGTGCTTACCGCTAACTTTATAGTTGAAAAACGGGTTATATAGTTTTGTGGCGACACATCATTATCAACTTCGCCATCAAAAGAAGACACGAGAAATATATGATATTCGCGCGATACCGGCAAGTTACTTACGTGAGTACATACCTATCTACCTACGCCGGCACGGTGGACTTCGGCCGCCTGCCACGCCGATAAATAATAATATCGCCACCGCCTAGAAAGGTCTAGAGTTTATAAGCCGCCTGAATATTCAGCACCGGGTATGTTCGAGTACCTTCTAGTGTACACATTGCCGGCGAATGGAACATTACTCCACTGGTCGCGCTCGTATATATAAAGTGACTAAACTCGGCGCTCGCTCAGTCAGTCCCAGACCATTTGTCGGTCAACAAATCAACATGTAACAGATCTCCGCACAAGTGCTCCTGCATGGCATCTCTACGCATCCAGGGCAGCTTCCCGAGGTCCATCACCACGTCTCAGCTATAAGGCCCATCGTGCCTTCAGCTCCGCAGAACAGCTACATCCCGCGACTTACAAGGCTTGCGTCACCTTCAGTCCAGGGATCAGCTCACCATTTCATGGCACCCCGAAGCACACCGTGCTTCGCTGCCATGGAAACACGCTCCGCCTCGCCAGGACTATCTGCTGGTGGCTCAGCTCACCGAGCCACTCACCGTTCATCTCCGCGACTCAAAGCGTCGAGCAACGGCCTGGAAGATCTCCATCTCCTCCGAGCGCCTGCAGCATCTCATCTACGGCACTCCTCATTACATCATGTTACTGCTTCACCGACCTCCGCTACGTAGCCACAATAAAGACTGACTCACTACACCCACTGACGCCTTTTATTTCACGTCCCGTCTCTGCCGATACGGCCTGCTCCCTCAGTTTTAAAATCATTGTACGTAAAATATATTAATGGTAAGGTACTGTTTTTATTAATCTAATATATAAATGGAAATGGCATGGAAATAAAAAGTTAATTGCCATTTTTTCAACTCGCGATATTTTATTTTTGAAATCATCGCATCTTTCCGCTACAAGATGCTCCCGGTTTGATTTTCGTAGGGATGTGTGCTACCCTGGATATAGCGTCGGCCAGAGGAAACCACCATTATCATTTTGAATAAAATTTAATATTTTTATCAAGTTATTTGCTGTGTTGTTATTGGAATTTGAAAAATATTTTTTTTCAGTTATTTAGAAAGTTGTATCATATTAAATGATTTCTTTTTCGTTTTCGCTTGAATTTGCTTTTCTGAAATCAAATAATAAATGTGAAACGTACCGTACACAAGCAATACATTTGTTTTAATGGTACCGAGTTCGAATCAACTTTGCCTACAACCAGAATTTCGTCGCTATTAAAAGGCGGTAAATCTCGCTACTTTCCGACAGATATGGCTGCCGCGGCGGCTGGCAACACCACGATAGAATGCTTGTCTGTTGGCGTGTTCTGCATTATGGACCTCCGCCGTACAATAGATAATCTTCTCTTTGGCATTGAAAACCACAAAATAATCTTTGACTATTTATCTGTCAACTAGATTCAAAAAATATTTTAGCGGGTGTTTTGATAACAGTGATAATATAATAATATAAATAAGTGTAATGTCTCCCGACGAGGAAATGGCGGTCTGGTTCAAGACCTGCCGCGGTTGCATGACTGACGCGTCTCTTGTGCCGATTCGGGAAGATTTAAGGACCAAGTTTTTCGAGAGTACATCTATTATGGTTAGTAAATAATGACGTTTGTGCATATATGATTGTATTCGGTTGTAAAAATCTCTAGTAAAGACGCCCTAACGTTTTACTAACGGTTATGACATATATGCATTCCTGGCATTTAGAATGAACCTAACCCTTGCAATATTTTTCATTATTATTATTTTATAGTCAGCTATTTCTATTTATTTTACAGTTAAATAAATTCATTTTTCATACAGTTAAACAGAATTTCGTTATAATATGTGTATTTTATATAATATTTAATTATAAAGTTGTTATTGCCCGTTTTACCATAAGGTAATCATAATACCACCTTGTAAATAAAATTATTAGCCAATGTTGACTGTACCTCATTATGACCAGCCTCCGTGGTCGAGGGGTAAGGCTCTTGACTCCCAATCCGATAGTCGCGGGATCGAATCCCGGCATGCGCAAATAAATTAAATTGATTTAATTTGTGTTATTTAACTATTACTTAATTAATTAAAAATAATATATAGTATTACATTTTACACATTTCAAGACACTCTGTGTCGCCCTGGAGACCACCATTCAGAATTGAAATTTTGCTTGAAATGGCTTTAGTCGTGTTTGGTGACCAGATCAGAATACCCAGGAAATTTCCCACCTTCATTTCCCCCTCTTGGTCTCACTGACTTTGGTTAGCAGGGCGCAGTTGGGTCTCTTGTGCGGTATTCACTAATCCAATTCTAATCGTATTATTCTTTCGTTTCTTTAAAAAGTAGTCATTACCTGCTTTTGAAAAGCCAAAAAGTAAATTTTTATAATTTTTTTAAGTAAAATAATATTTATTTGCAGGTTTCGCAGGGCGATGGGCTGCCCTCCTACCTCTGCCTGGACTGCCTGGACACCATGAACTATGCTCACCAGTTCAAGAAGGAGTGTCTGCGCATCGACGCCTGTCTCCGCCAAAACCTCCTCATGCGAAACAAACACAAGACAAAGAAATCAAACAACATCATAGCCTCCAAAGAAAATAAAAACAACAGCAATGTTGCCGTCCAAGAGATCAATAAAAAGCTCACCAACAAAGGCAGTGCCCAAGTGCAACACATCAAGATCGAAAAGGTCGATGGACAGGTCGAGAACGAAGATGAAGATTGTTATTACGTCGTCATTATTAATGAAAACGGTAAAGGAGAAAAAACCATGCAAGCCGTCAAGGTAGAAAATCCAGAAGATCCCCTTCTAATAGACATGAAGAAAGAACAGTCTGAAATTGCAGAAGATGAAGAAGAATTTAACGAAATGGGAGAGTTACAAGATTCAGAATTCTCCCAAGAAATTCAAGATTCAAATGTCAATATTGATGAAGATGGGGAAGATGATTCGAGTCCCTTAGATAACGCCGATGATGATCAGAGCGATAATATCGAACTACAAGAGATACCCGTAGAAGAAACCGAAGACGCATCAGAAAAATTGGAAGAAGGACGACTGAATCTTATTCAAGTATTGTCCGGGAATGGAGAATCCATCGAAGGGAACGTTATAGAGTTCTCGGATTACGTCACCACAGAACTTGCCATGTCCGAGGACGGGATGGCTTACACAGAACAAGAGGTCATCGTGGGAAACGGAGAGGGCGATTACGAAATCATCTGCAACGGGTCAGAGAACAACGACGACGAAGAAGAAGAAACCATCGCCGTCATGCAACAAATGGACGGAAGTTTCCTGTGTGACTGCGGAGAGGCTTTTATAGACTTTGGAGATTACGAGACCCACACCAAGACACACAATGTGTTTGCGTGCTCCGTATGCAACCGTGGATTCGAGTCGAAGGAAATCGTACAAGGACACATGTTGCTACACACAACTACAGATCCCAGCATACCTTGTCCATTTTGCTTCCAGCTGATCAAGCGGAACATGATCACGACTCATATTAAGATCAACCACAATCAGGCTCGCCCGTCTTGCTCTGTTTGTGATAAGTCCTTCGCTAATGAACACAATCTCAAGCGTCACATGGTCATCCACTCGGGAGAGAAGAAATACGAGTGTGACATTTGCGGCAAGCGCTTCAATCAAAAAGTTTCAATGCAGAATCACAGAGTTCTGCACTCGCGAGAAGACTGCTCGCTAACCCTCAAGTGCCAGGTCTGCCAGAGATTGTTCGCAAACGAAGCTGAAGTTCTTCTGCACGAAGAAGAAGGCTGCGAACCTGCCACAGAAGATAAACCATTCTCGTGCGTGACATGCGGGAAACAGTATCTGACCATGACGTCTTTACGCAGTCACATCGAGTACCTCCACAACAATCCGCAGATGGAATTACTTTGCCCCGAATGCGGAGAGGTCCTCCCGTCGCGAAAGGCCATGTATTCCCACGCGTACACGCACAAGCAAGCCAAAGTAAAGAATCTGAAGAGATTTGCTTGCAGCACGTGCGGGAAAGGTTGTTCGAGCCACGCAATGCTGCTTATGCACGAACGGGTGCACACCAACGAGCGTCCGTACAAATGCATGAAGTGCACGCTTGCGTTCAAAACCAAGACGCACCTAACAACACATCAGTTGACGCACACGCAGGAGAAGAGATTTGGCTGTTCTGTCTGCATGAAGTTCTTTGCGCTGAAGGGGAACCTTGTGGTACACTTGAGAACCCACACCGGCGAACGTCCATACGTTTGTTCCATTTGCAACCAAGCCTTCATCGACTCGAAGTATCTGAAGAAACACAAGCAGCGAAGACACGATATGGCCAACATGCCTTGGAATCAGTACTATTAGAACGTAAATCTTTGTCACTATGAAGATGACATATTTAACTCTTTATGTATTGAACAAAGTCCTCTGAGAGTGTCCCATAAAGTTTGCTTTTCATCTTTAAAAGTTATCCCTTGGTAAAATATTAAATTTGAATCTTTTTGGATTGTAGCATCTTCAATCAGTTTTGGAGAGATCACAAAAGAGTAGTCAACCGAATTACTATATATATATATATATATATATATATATAAAAAAATTTTCCTTATATGGGGATGATTTTTTTTATTTATTTGGAGCTTAATTTACAACCAAAGAAATTTTCCATTTGAAATCTTAATTTCGAACAGCTGGCATTCAGACGTGCAAGAAAGTTTTTTTTTATTTATTGAAATACTTAATATTTATAAATTTTTTGAGAATTTTTCATGTACTTTTAAAAAGCATTGTTAGTTATATGGTACACCTAAAATTTCACGTACAGTGAGACACGTACAAGTTGGCAGTGGCGTAAACATGAACTAACGCTATATCTTTATATTTTAATCTGGCAACCACACCTACTTTCGTTATGTCATAGACGACGGCGCCCTCCTTTTTCGCCAACTTATACTTTTATACCTGTACAAATTGAGTATTTTAACTGCGTCAGACAATTCTAGAGATGTCACAGCCAGAGTTAACACAAGCACAGTAATCACAGATGCATTGCTCACATACAGCATGTTTCAAACATGATTTCAAAGAAAAATCCAGTGGAATTCAAGTGAAACAAAAAAGTATTGAAAAGAACACAAGCATCCAGCACTATAGAATATTGGTTTATTAATTCCTTTATTTTGTCACACCGGTTTGCAATTAAAATGGTTTAAAAATAAACAAATTTTTTTAATATTATTTATTAGGAGTTTTTTATAATAAGTTAGTCATATTTAGATACGTTTTAAGATTTTCACGGCCAAAAGTATTTTCGTTATTTGTTTTTGGGGTGTTATGCCGTTTTGTGCTACCTCCTTCTTTAGCCAACGTTTCGAACATCGTTGCAGTGTCCATCATCAGGGCAGATCCGGTAGATGTGTAATTTTTAGTGGTGAAATGTGTGCTTATTTACTTCGAAACAATACCGTGTCGCCAGCTCCACTAACTTTCACCAGTACAAAATAACCGTGAGAAGCAGTGGCGTCATTGCCGCGGAACGGAATAGAAAGTTCACTAAATCGTGGTATTTATGCTAGCCTGGGGCAAGTCCGTTTGTGAGATGGAGCCACTTCCGTCGGAAACTGATATCGGATCTGCCGAATCTGCCGTGATGATGGACACTGCAACGATGTCCGAAACGTTGGCTAAAGAAGGAGGTAGCGCAACACGGCATAACACCCCAAAAACAAATAATGAAAATAGTCATATTTACTTTATGTGGTATTTAAAATGATATAATTTTCGTCATTCTGATTTTACATTCATCGAAATGTGTCAAAAAAATTTTGCTCCTCGTGTGAAAAAGGCTTTAGGGTTTCGATTAAGTATTAAATTTAAGTGTGCTTTCCTTATTTTTTTTTATTGTTTCTGTAAAAAGTGTGAATAAAATACTTGAACAAAGTTCTTTTTACTATGTAGTGTAAATAATTTATCTATACATAAATATATAATTATTATGAGTGGTAAAATTAATTATACATACTTTTAATTTCTCACAAATAATTTCTTATTTGAATAACACCCATTTAAATAATTTTTATGAAAGTGAAAAGATTTTTAATTTTTTGCCAAACATTGTAGTGTGGCCAAAGTTTGCCAAATGATGTATGGCCTTAGGCCCATAATCTTATATATAAAAATGAATCGCTAAATGCGTTGCTAAGCGCAAATCTCGAGAGCAGCCGAACCGATTTCGCTAATTCTTTTTTAGAATATTTCTTGAAGTATGAGGATTGACAAATTGGATAATTTCAGAAAACCTAACGACTATCGCACATTTGACAGTTCGCGTGTTTGAGAATGACATTTTGCAAAACAATGATTGTTAAATCAGGATTCTATTTTTGAAAATCTTTAAGTTGATGAATTTATTTAACCCGGTACTTGCCGCTCGTGCACCGGTGCGTCATGAGATTTTACACGCGATTTTGACCCTTATGTATAAAGAAAGTGTATGAAGAACACGGTCAGAATCGCTTGCTCTATTATCGCCCTTTACCATAGCGAAACCTGCAATGCGCCTAGTCACTCCAAATAATTTATATTAATAATTTTCGGAAGCGCGGGGATGTGCGCAGTTCTTGCGCATGTGCGGGAAAAATTCCTTTATCTACGATTTTGACCCTTCTATGTACAAAATTTGTAAAGGACAGTGTCAGAATCGCTGGACACGAAATGTCATTTCTGCCGCCGGGTGCCGCGTCATAATTTAAGCGTCTTACTCGACTAAAACATCGTAAAACCTATCAATTTAGGTAATTAACGCAAGTAATGTTGTTTTGGTAGATAGTTTATTGTTCTAGGAACGTGTTTCAGTCAATAAAATATACAATAGCTCGAAATTAATCCACAAAACATTCATTTCAAAATTCAAAGTGGTGCTTTTTGCCGGCCTTCCCTGGCAAACAAGAGGTTAAAGTAGGTACTCCCCTAATAGTTTGAATCGAATCAAGAATTTTAGATATTTTAAATAGGTACCATGTTAGGTACCAAATTTAATATACATGAAAAATGGAAATTTAAATTGTAAAAGGTGGCACGCGGCTGTTTAAAAACTGAATGTACTGTGATTAAATATATGGAACGCGGGAGGAGGGTTGGCGGGACGAGGGAGCGGGAAAGGGAAGAGGGAAGGCGGGGAAGGTGGAAGGGGAACCTGGGAGGGGGGAGGGGGGTGAGTGGAGTGGGGAGAGGGAAGGTGGAGGTGACGGAGTGGGAACGCGAGAGGGGAAGAGGACGCAGGAGAAGAAGGGGAGGCGAAAGGGGAATGGGAAAGGACACTCAGGGAGAAATAATTTCTTTATTAAATGGCTTAGCAACGCATGCCGGGACCAGTTAGTACATTATAAAATTAATATAATAGTGTTTTTTTTTTCTGATAACAGATATGAAAACCTTTCGACTCTTTTGCCCCAGACACAATAATGAAATTAGTGATCTGCTCAAGAAATAATTTCGATATTTGAAATTTTTTTATCAATTTCAGTTAAGGTAAGGGAAAATTGATCTTACTTTGGACGCTAGGACTTCTATCAGTAGTTTTATCGCTTCAGTGTGTACCGCATGATGTTTAGCCTCCACAGGCACTGCGGTGCTTCCAATATGCTGGCTGAGGTGTGAGGTGCTAAATAGCGATGTGTAGGTTCAGCTGGAGTGGGCTCATAAACTCGGGTTCTTCGCGCGAAGCGGCTCCTACTCCTACTCCATTTTCAAATTGACTACTCCCAAAGAACCCGTTAATTGGTACAGTACTTGTAGCCAGAACTCGGCGGAACCGAGCCACAGTCGGGTGGCGGCGGGGCGCGGTGTGATGGCAGTTCGCACTCGTCAAACCCGTGCGTCATGGTCCGAGCCACATGTGCGAGTCGGGAGTAGGCGGCGCGTTCGAGTTCTTTTACGTGCGGACTCCGGCTCCGAGGTGGAACCCGAGCGTCTGATTCGAGCCATGCGGGAGTAGGTCCGCATTCGCGTTCTTTTGCGAGCTCCGGCTCCGAGGTCCGGCTAGGGCGAAACCCGAGCGTCTCGGTTCGAGCCATTTGCGAGTCGGGAGCAGGTTGCGCGTTCGAATTCTTTTGCACGCTCGAGCCATTCGCGAGTCGAGAGGGGCTCCTGGGACCTGCTCCAAGAACTCAAGTACTTTTAAAAGCACGTCTCGGAGGCCTCCGGAAAAATGCAGAACTTACCCATCTCTAGTGCTAAGTGACCAGCTCAGGTATGGGGGCTCCATCGAAGTAATGATAGATAGTAATGTCATCCTCTCAGAAGCTGGGCGTACTGTACAGGGCCTGCAGATAGTGCACAACTGCTAACCCTATATATATCGCAAGTGCCAAATTCAACCCCACGGTTGAATTTGGCAGTCACCTCTGGCCTGGAGCCCCAAAATACCTGAAAAAACCTCTGGGCTCTGCAGAAACAGGCGGTCCGTTTGATTCTGATCTGCTACCTTAACAAACGTTTTTCACACGAGAACTGGTCGCTACTACGACTTGTTCCTGAGTTCAACAGCTCGGCTGTGGAACGATTTGCTGGCATCTGTTTTTCCTTTACACCACGGGTCTCTTCACGATCCAGGTTCACTCCTTCCTTTCCTCAAAAAGACCCTCCACACAGCATCCCCAAAGTTGGGACATAGGCCAAGGGAAACTATTTTCCTCACTGCCTCCTGTGTGGAGTTAACGTAAAAAAAGAGCTCCTGGTTTTACAGTTCATATGAGAACCACGGTGACAGAAATGAGAGGATAAATACTTATGGAATGTCCTCATCATGGGGTTGATTGAGAGTCCAGATTCCGGCATCGAAGTAATTCTTCTTGGTGTGCCCTGGTTGGCGATCACTCTGGAAAATGTCTCTCTGTCTTGCGCTGCCCGGAATAGCTCCTCCACACTTCTAATGCCGGTCCACTCTCGTACATTTCGCAGCCAAGACATTTGTCTCCTACCAGGCCCTCGGCGACCCTCTATCTTGCCTTTCAATATTAATTGGAGCAAGTGATACTTCTCCCCTCAAAGTATGTGACCCAAATACGAAATCTTCATGACTTTTATCAATGTAAACAGTTCTCTATCTGCTCTAGCCCGCCTGAGAATTTCTGTATTGGTGATCGTGTCGGTCCATGGGACCTTGAGCATTCTCCAGTGAAGCCACATTTCAAAAGCCTCTAACCTGTTCATGGTATTTACTTTCAAGGTCCATGTCTCACATCCATACAGCAAGACCTACCACACATAACATTCTCTAGTTTAGTTTTAAATTGATATTGTTGTTGCAGAAGAGGAATTTCTTTTTACTGAATGCAGTTCTTGCTACTTCAATTCTGCACCTAACCTCTACATCTGGGTCAAGAGTCTCAGTGAGAATACTGCCGAGGTATCTAAATCTTTCCACCTTTTCGACATGCAACCATTTAACTGGATCCAGAGTGATCTAGTCGAAATACACTGGACAAAAACATTAGCTCCATTAAACTCGAAAGCTCTATATATACTAAGTATAATTTATCATCATCACTATATATTATTATCTTTAAATACATGACAGGAGGGGAATTAGCCCCTTCATCTAGATGCGGTACCACATTGGTTGTACGTTTGGTGTGTAGGTAAAAACAAAGGCGAGTGCAGCTGTGCGTAGATGCGAACAGCAGTAGTTATGGGAAAAGAATCTTTCATACTAATAAGGCCCTCCGTTCATGGAGATACTTACAATCTACATAATTGTGACGAAACCACAAGTACCCTGCTGATATACCACTTTTTAATGCTAGTCTCTGTACACGGCGCTATCCGAAATGTACTGAACTTGATCATTTTTCACGTGCAGCCGTGGAGTGAACACGCTGTCATGCGATGTCATATGACTTTTTTCCAACATCAATCCATGCCTTCTCCACTAAATCGTTTCTTACGTATTCTGGTAAAGTATAGTTATGTAAACATGCATTTTTTCCACTTCCAGAACAAATCTAACATTACTTTCATGTTTCGACGCCATTTCTGTCAAACGTCAAATGAATAAGTATCAGACACAAATGATGCGAGCGTTGCGCGCGATCAGCACTGTCGGTATGGTGATACTGATTGGAAACCGACAGCCACCGCGTAGCGCCGTGAAAGGGCACCAGCAAAATCGTACGGGGGGTACTTACGATCGGCGCGTATGATACGCGCACGAGGATCGAGTATCTTGTAAGTATCTCCGTGAACGGAGGCACTAATGGTTCATCAAGTACTGCCGCCCCGGTAACCATTTATTTGATAGCCAACACCCCTGCCATAGGTCACCCCGAGTGGTTCGCTACGTTTGGTGACTTAGTATGAGTGCCTGGGTTTAAGGGGTTCTAGGTCTTGGCGGCAAATGCATTTGCCAACCTACTGCGTGGCGGGTCGGATCGGGAGAGACTGGTTGAGGTAGACCTTAAACTAGACCTCTCGATCCATCACCTTGCACCGCAGTGGGAGGGACGGATTCACACATCCGTCACTCCTGGACACATTGACTCCCAGATTACCACCCTTTCCAGAATTTCCTTTCCCTTAACAGACCCTCCACACAGCATCCCCAAAGATCACATAGGCCTTGAGGGATTTTTGCCTGTGTGGAGCTAATGTAAAAAAAAATGGCCCATCTTCCTTGTTTCTATCATCTAAGATTCTAATAATTCACTAATTAGTCAGTTTTATGTTGTTTTTTTACATCCTATTTACTCTAGAAATTTGTTTTATGTAACAATTTAATTAATTTTTTCTGGCTCTTTTTTAGTTCCTAGCTGTTTTATGTCCATTTATAATATCCTGGACATTTTATATAATTTTTATTTTATACTTGTGCTCATATATTTGTACTTAGGCATAAAATTATTGGAAATAAATAAAAAGACATTATAAAAAAATATATTTCTTTAATATTGTAAACATATACGCAGGTTTATTATGTACAAAATTTTATTCAAATTAGCTATCAATCCTGTGCGATGAAATTTGCTCAGTTTTCCTGTCTCGAATCTTTGGGCCAAAACAACAATCAAAGATTAGCAAAATAATTTCAATCTTGAGCTTCGGAGCTTTTAAATATACATGAAAATGTTAAAAAATAAGACAAAACGCCATATGTCAGAAAGTATAGCAGTTTTTTTACAAAAATAAACATCATTATAAACTTATCAAAACTGGCAAAATCCATGAAAATGTTAAAAAATGAGACAAAACGCCATATGTCAGAAAGTATAGCAGTTTTTTTACAAAAATAAACATTATAAAAAATGGCAAAAATTCATTTGTCACAATTACATGTAATCTGAAACGCTTGAATCAGTGGCGCTGGTGTAGTTGAATGTTAAGTCAGCCATATTTTGTATATTTTTTTTTTATATTAACTCTCACCCCAAGTGCCCGGGTTCAAGGGGTGAGGTTTGTTTGAATTTTGGCAGCGGATGTGTCTGCCCACGAACTGCGTGGCAGACCGGATCGGAAGAGACTGGTTGAGGGAGAGCTTTTGATCTCTCCAGCAGGACTCTCTCGGAACACCACCCTGAACTGCAGTGGGAGAGATAGGTTCACACGTCCATCACTTCTGGACACACTGACGACCCCCATAGATTCCTAACCATCCCTCGTACCTTTTTCTTTCCGAGAACTTTATAATTTTTTATTTAGTGATAATCTCTACATATTATAAATTAAAGTCCTCCGCCACGTCTGTCTGTCTGTTTGCGATAAACTCAAAAACTACTGAACGGATTTTCATGTGGTTTTCACCAATAGATACGAGTGATTCATGAGGAAGGTTTAGGTATATAATTTGTCAAGGTTTTGTGCAAATTGGTTGAAATATATAATTAAAGGAGAATGTCTGTATGTGGTGGACGAACGGGCGGTGTGGATTTAATTTGTATGCAAATTAACAGATGGCGGTGAGATAAAAGGTTGGGTGACCAACCAGTAGATGGTGTTGTATTTCATTAGCCACAGCAACGCGTGGCCAGGTCAGCTAGTATATTACAAAATCATAAAAATAACATTTAAAATACATTATACAATTAAAAAAAAAAATTAAACAAGAATATTAACTTAAAGGGGAGTTTTAAAACACAGATTTTAAAACAGACTAGACACACTAATGTTTAAAAAAAGAGCTCCACACAGGAGGCCATGAGGAAAATAATTCTCCCCAGGGCCTGTGTCTTCTTTGGGGTTGCTGTGTGGAGTGTATTTTTAAGAAAGAAAGGGGAAGTTCTGTGAAAGAAAATGGTATGAGGGGTGGGTAGGAATCTAATCCATTGTGGTGCAAGGCGATTACGTCATATTCTAATTATTGCTTCCAATTTCAATAATAGTCTATTCTGTTTTTAGATGGTCTTGAATTAACACCGTTCACAAAGCAAAATGGCAAAATCTGTTCTTATTAGAATCCTAGATTTTCCCTGCTTACGCTACCCATTAATGTGTAGAAAAAAACAATAGCATATTTAATTTTCTGAGACTCTCGAGTCATTTTTATACACTGAAACCTGTCAACCATTTTCCTATACATTACAATCTGTATATTTTACACTAAACCTTGCAAAACTCAAATTGTGTTCACATCATTTGCGATAGGAGTAAGAATACTAGAACTTTCAGAAATATGGCCCAATTGTGCTTTATATAATATCTCATGTATCAATCTCTCTGCGATGATTTTTGGTCTTTCGGGTAATCTTCTTAATTTCATGGCAACAATTTTTCCAACATTGTCAAATTCATCTTCCCGTTTGATACTGGCAGAATTTCTGAAGAACTTTTTTTCTGGCAATTTGCTGTAATTATGCATATTGTCAGAATTTTCACTTTTACGCTTGTGTAAGTGTAGAGGGTTCCTTGGTGTAGATGGAATATTTTCCGGTTCCGATATACTGCTCTGAAAAATAAAAATGCAAACATTTTGTTAACAAAATTAATTAGTAGCAGGTACTAACCTTTCACCTTCACAGCCCGCGACATTGCATATAACTAATTTTGTAAAAATGCAAAAAAATTCTTAATTGTAAGTTTTTGTAAAAGTCATTTAATAAAAATTCTCCAATAATACTAATAGTGATGGGGGTAAAGTCATGCAATGTCAGTGTTTTAAATTTCAATCTAATAGTCTAAGATCCCGATATAAAACGACCTTCACCGAGATGTTTATTTGATGAAACGTATTTTATATTTAATTTAATATGTCAATAAATATATTGCACATGGGTTGCCTAACAAATTTTAGTCCAGGGTATGATTAATTAATAATTTTTTTTTTTTTTTTAAACATTTCACCGGTTTGAGTGAATGTGTGCGACTGAGAGGTCCCAACCAACCATCCCATGCGATAGAAGAGGACACAGCATAGCAGCTGTTTGAAGTCTGTCCATTTAAAGAAAGAGAGTGCGCATGCTATTTGTTCTTGAAAATGAAAAGGATAGCGATAGACTCGTATACGCTGTGCATCATTTTGGAGTAGTTTATTATTAAAATAGAGGAATAATTATTAAAAAAAATTTTAATCAATTAATTATTTATGTGTGTATATTTTGATACCACCGTGTTCATAATGAAATAATCTTTAATTTCATTTAATTTTAATTCAATAATCAGACCGGTGCAAAATGCTAGTATCGATTTACCTGTTTATACCTACCTGTTTAAAAAAATATATTTTTAAATTATTAATTAATCATACCTTGGACTAAAATTTGTAAGGCAACCCATATGCAATATATTTATTGACATATTAAATTAAATATAAAATACGTTTCATCAAATAAACATCTCGGTGATGGTCGTTTTATATCGGGATCCTATACTATAATTAATTAATCAAATACCAATCTAATTATACTATTCCAGCAACAAGAACCTCAATGGCACAGTCGCAATTTAACTTTCTTGCTCCTAAAATCTTCAATAATTTAGCAACAGAAATAAAGTCAATAGCCAAATACGACAGTTTCAGGAAGGCGCTTGGGGACTTTTTGATGAGGGAATGTGATAGTGTTAGTAACCTGTTTCTTATACTCAGAAAGAGGTGTATATATTGTTTACATGTTTGAGCTAGTTCAGGTCGGAAACTTTTCAGACCACCTTTGTATATGTAACATGTATTTTATAAATAAATAATAAATAAAATAATAAATAAATAATTTCCTCCGCATGCAAAGTCGTATCTTCTCCAAGCATAAACTCTCTAATTAAAGTGTGTTTATCGGAAGTGACCTGCCAGGTAAGTATATTTTCTGTATCTTTTTAAATAATAAAATCAGATAGAGCCTAAGAATTCATAATATATTATACAGCAACCTTGAGGTGATTTTTCACAAAAACGGCGCTCTACAAATTATCCAATTATTGTTATAATTATTATTATTACTACCTAGAGTACTAATAGAAACTAGACATATGGAATAAACAGTGAAATTTGGGTGGTTTTATTGGTTTTAAACCGCAGTAAGCAGTTCATGTGTTTCCATATTAAGGGCGATTAACCAGTGGCCAAGAATTCAAATTTCGTCGAAAGACGGTCTTGCGATTGTACCCTTGCAACTGTACAGGGCGGTCCTGATGAGAAAGATTAATTATTCTCCGTACCAGCATTTTTAAATAATAACTCAACATCGGGTTTATTTCAATAAGAATTTGCTTTAACATATAGATAGATACCTATATTCAAAAATGCTCAAACGTGTGATGATAAAACTATTAAAATTATGTACTTTTTGTAATTATTTTTTGATCATAAGTATTTATAATTTTTCAATAACGTTTAAGCCAAATAAAAATGTAAAAAAAAACTGACATATGTTAGTTTAAGACTGTAAATAAATAGACAAATTGAAGTATTTTCGTCACATGTGCTTGGATGTTTTTTTTAAGATTTTATTTGAACTAAAATTAAAATTCTGAATAGTAGCTTTCCTAGATAATTTATTGATTTATTTTACTGCTTGATTATATGATTTGAAATGTGTGTTGTATAATACAAAATTTCACTTGTGCTAAGTCACCAAACTCAGCAAACCACTTGGTTTACCTTTAAATCTCTACATATTATAAATTAAAGTCCCCTGCGTCGTCTGTCTGTCTGTCTGTTCGCGATAAACTCGAAAACTACTGAATGGATTTACATGCGGTTTTCACCAATAGAGTGTTTCGTGAGGAAGGTTTAGGTATGTAATTTGTCAAGGATTTGTGTAAATTGGTTGAAACATAACGATAATAGTTAGAAGCGTCGGAAAAAGTTAAGCCGCCTGGTAGCTTTCATCGAATACGCTGCCTAATCCTTTTGGGATATAACAAAATAATGCATGGTGGGATATTCCTCTTTTATAGATCTACAAAAAAGTCTGCGAAGGCATGTATCTATCTTTTACGGATAGCTATTACTATACCCATTCTATCTTCTAAAAAAATGGTAACGTACATTGCGGTAATTGTAAAGTTATTTAGACGGATACAGTATTAATCCTTATTAACTTAAATACGTTAGTTACCCCAAGCATTTCATGCACATTATTATAATCTTTCATACCATCTCTACGTATTATAAATTAAAGTCCTCCGCGGCATCTGTCTGTCTCTTCGCGATAAACTCAAAGACGGCGGTGGTTATAAAGGTTGGATAACGATCCAGTAGATGACGTTGTGTTTTATTAGCCACAGCAACGCGTGTCTGGGTCAGCTAGTTATCCAATAAATGGTTCCCGGGGCGGTGATACCCATAACCGCCTCCCAAATTGTAAAAATCTCTTAAAATAAAAACATTATAATATTTACCTCACTCAAGACCTCTAGTATATATTTCTCATCTTCCGGCTCGTGGTAATTATCAGGAATGTAAATAGTGTCGTCCGGGTTGTCTAAATCAGTTGTATCTTCATCCATGTTGTTTTCGTCATTTACAAATGAAAGAATGTTATAATACCATAACCTTGGTACATAAACACTGCCGCCCGAGTCGGCCTTTTTTGACTGTTCCACCTGTAATTGAATTGTTTAATTTTTTTATCAATACAAAACTGTATAAATAAGTAAGATATACAGCGAACATTGACAGCAAAGTCTGAACAGCTGGACACCTTCGAAAGAAAGATATTTCGAAGAATCTTTTTTAAATTTTTTTTTATTATTATTGTACGACAGAATAATTCCAATTACAATACAATTTAGTTACGCTATCAGCATTTAGGCAAGTGACTCTTCAATAATATTTTTAAGGCATATAAAGAACAGTCACTTACATCCAAATGATTTGCAATTTCATTTAACAGCATCACTCCCCTCATCATGCTATGCTTTGCCAAGACGTCTGTTCTGCCATTCGGTACTTTAACCCGTCTGCTTGTTTAGGAATAAATACATCCCAAAACACGTAATCGCATTATACTTTCATAAGACCAAAAACGTCCCGAGCGACCTTACATTTTAAAAGTTACATATCTCTCTTCCTCTCATGTAAACATATGTATTTTTTCTTTTAACCAGAAAGAGAATGAAATAATGCTTATTATTGTCTTTGAAATATGAGAGCTATCTTGCATAGATATTTTACAATTTCGACCCAAAGTGACGGTTTCAGAATTTTCATGCGAAACTGAGACTTCCGGATTGTGAGGTGGGAATATATTGAACCAAGCAGACGGGTTAAATAAGTTATGATGTCGACTTCGGCTGTAGCGGTCTGGTACATATAAATCATAGTATTCCAAGAGAAATGGGCTATCGATGAAATTGTTCCAAATTTTGAAAGACAGAATAGCAAGACTTGCTTTCCGTCTAGTTTCTAGACTCACAGAATCAGTTTCCTCAAGTAAGTCAATAAGGTGCATGAACCTTGGATATGTTCTGATGATGAACCCAAGAAGTTTGTAGCAAGAATGAGTGAGCTGCGATATATGGCTAAAGAATGTCAGTTCTTAGGAGTGGTGCGAGAGGGAGAGGCATGGAGAATCCGCCACAATAATGAGCTCTATGATATCTACCGAGCTCCCAGACTCTCTACCGATTTCGGGCTCCAAAGACTAAGATGGGCCGGACATGTGCACCGAATGTCAAGCACACGAGTACCGAAGAAGGTTTTAACAGGACACATGGGAGGTAAATGAAAGGCGGGCAGACCTAGACTGAGATGGAAGGATGATGTCAGGAAGGATGCAAGAGGACTACTCCATGTTGCAGATTTGAAGACGACGGCCGAGGACGGTGAGGGCGGTGGGGGCTTATCTTGATGGAGGCCAAGGCTCGAAATGGACTGTAGCGCCGTTGAAGAAGAAGATGCAGTGAAATCTCTATCTATCGTTTTTGAAGAGTTCTACTATGAATGTGGAAAAACAATGGATGCGGGAATACAGAAAAAGTTACATTCATACATAAATTTGCAATCTTTAGAGCACAGGTGTTTGGTGGGAATGCTGTCCTTGTTCTGCCGGTATTTCATTGGAAGATGCTACAAGGAACTACCGTCATTGAGGAGTTAACTCTTAAAGTTTATTTGTTCGGTTTTGGTAACAACTCAAATCTGTCTCATAGAAATTGTTGTGTCTCCCTTACTATCATAGTGAAAAATATGATTTAAACAGTGTTAGAAAGAGAAAATATCACGCTTTATAATCAAATATTAAACATAACCACAAAAAAGAAAAATTTGGACCTTTATGAAACCAAAGTTTCGAATAGAAATTTGAAATAAATTTATGAAAGTTTGCAAATTTTTTATGAATTATTTTTACATGGAACGACAAAAAATGAGATGACAATTACGATTGTAATACAATTTGACTAATAAAATATTATTAATGTATTTTTATTTTTTTTCGTTATTAGTATTTTAATTAGAAAAAAAGAGGTGAGCCATTTTTAAAACTTTTTTTATGTTTGAATGCAAATTTTTTATATTTTAAAAATTATATGTTTATTTCGATTTATAAAATTTGAAAACGTATTTAATCACCTGTCAAAAACAGTTATTATTTTTCGGATACGTTTAGAAATATTCCATTTATTAGGATTTTATTGTAAAGCGGAAATATTTTGACACTCGAACATATCGCCATATATCGTATGTAAAAAAGAATTCAACCCACCTTCCTATATTCCCGCATATAACAGGTCCGTATACTGTTGATCTTCTGCCGCACAGTGTTCATGGTGGCTTCCGGCTCATCGCGGGTCAGGCAGTCCAGGAGCTTCATCATGGCTTTGTCCTTCACATGGCGGTTCTTGTATTCCACGTCGGAAGTCCTCCATAAGCAGGGGTTTCGCTTGTAAATATTGATGAATTCTTTTAAAACGCGAGCAGTATAAGTCCTGGAAATTAAGAGTACTAATATAATATACTAGGGTCAGTCAAAAACTAATGCCTCCTATTCTTTTCTAATTAAATAAAGTTAGTTAAATAAAAAAAAATAATTTGGCGCTATTCTTCAAACCTTCATCTATAATCTACTGAAATGGTAACTTTCTGCATCAACAGGTGGAAGCACTGCAGTGGCTTGCAAAATGGCCGATATCAATGTTCGTAAATCAGCATTCTGGGATTGAAATTTTGAATGCGGAAGTTGAAACGCCTATTCGCATTCATGAAAGACTGAAAAATGTGTACGGTGATGAAACTGCACAAAAATTGTGACCGGAGACGAAATATGGGTTTCATGGAACCTGAATATAAGAGGCAGTCAATGGAATGGAATCACACAAACTCACCGAGGACTAAAAAATACAAAACTGTGCGATCGGCTGGGAAAGTTATGGCGACGGTGTTCAGGGATGCATAGGGTTTGATTACGGTTGATTTTTTGGATCAGGGTGCACAATAAATTCTGTCCAATATTCTGACTACCCAACGCTGAATTTTCTTTTAGTCTTCGGGTATTTTACCCCAAATATTCAGTTAACATTCTTTGAGGCTTCACTGAGTGGTTGGCTGAGGGACACGGAAGCCAAGTGTAGTTTATGGTCAGACCGAAAGCCATTCACATTTTTTGTTGGTACTTGCCAATTGATTTGAGATTTATTGTATTACTTATGTTCTCTATTTTATGCAGGTGCTTGCGGGTTTTTACAGATGCAATGCCGCCTCATGGAGCCTCATGAATGAGTTTTTCTTTTGCCCCGTTTAATTTATCTTTGTTTTACTAACCTATTTTTTGCATTTTGTTTTTCCTGTTAAGCACTTGCATACTGCTTACTAACAACGTATGCAAGGACACTGGAGGTCTAGATTCGTTCAAAATAAATAAATGTAGCTTCGTTTAACAAAAAAAATTAGAATCTTGCGAGAGCCTTGAAGGAGTAACCATCAGTTACTTATACCAGGGCGGGTAAGAGGTGGATTACCTCCACTGTCCAATACGTCACAACCCTTAAAAAGCTTGGAACATATCTTTCGCCCAACAAAAGCTATTGCGGATGGCTTTAGGAAGCAGGACCACGCTTTTTACCACTCTGGAATACATGCCCTTGTTAAAAGACGGACCAAAACTTTGGAAATGGACGGAGATTATATTGAAAAGTGACAAATTAATCGTCAATAGCGTGGTTTTCGACCTATGTAATTGCATTTTTTATTTCTTGACAATTAAAGGAGAATCAAGTAAGTAGTGAAAAGTAAAAAAAAAAGATAAAAGTATATTTGTATTATATACTTCTCCGTTATCGCCTACATGTTTGCGTATATTGAATGGCAGCCTTGCATAAACATTGCTCATGCGTGCACAGATGCCGAAGGTATCAAAGATATTAATTCAACGTCTTTAATTTTAAAGATGTTGAATTAATATTTGATATTTATCAGACAAACAAACTGGTAAATATTACTCTAACCACCGCACTTTTAATAGGCCCAGATTGTGGTAATTACACTTTATTTCAACTTAATTACAACGAACAACTAATTAGTTGTTCGTTGTAGTAATTGCGTTTGGATAGATGTTAAAAGATGCAATAAAAGTCCACTTTTATTCAATCAAAGTTGAAAAGATCCCTTTGCTGCCATTTTAGTTTTTTTTATTGTTTGACATTTAAGTCTGATTTTAATCTAAATACGCATGAATTACTTAAATAACCCAAACTAAACCTAATAACCTATTTTGTGTTGAAAGTGCGGCGATTAGGGGAATAATTTACTAAAATGTGTAAGTTTGTGGAACGCAAATACAACCTTAGATTATCAGCATTTTTAGGATCTTCTGAAGGAAATAATTGAAAAATTAACCTGATTCAAAAAGATTCATTCATCTTGTAGGTAACAAGGGTTAAAAAAATGTGGGTTAGATGCAGATCCTGCCAATGTCTGGAAATTTAATAAAAAGGCACTTTCTAGATGAGAAAAGTGTGGAGAAGCCGAATAAAAAAAAATTAAGGCGCGCTCGGCAAAATTGAGGGAGATACAGCTGTTCAAAGTATAAATAAAATTTCACTTCGCGAACCGATACTACGACAGCCCACCCGCCATTTTGCCACTGTTATGTTGGTATCCCAGACCTGATACAAACCAGAGCTAGATACGATTGTAGCCGACTTCTAGGGATAAATGATAAGGCGCGTAATTATAAAATAATATATATAAAATAATAATTATAAAATAATAATCGTAAAATTTACACGCCGACACCTGAAAGATAACCTGTTAGCTGCAATAAGGAAGAGGAAGGGAATGTTTGCCTCAGAATTGCAGCTTCCTGGTGCCAGCAGAATTTACATCAATGAACATTTAACCCCCAAAAATCAGCATCTCCTAAAACAATGTAGAGATATAAAAACGGACAGAAAAATTCTCTACTGCTGGATAAAAAATGGGAAAATCTTTATTCGTGTAAGTGATACAACACCCATAATTTTAATTGCGGACCAAGATGACGTTAACAGACTTTCAACATTGAAGACAATGCCCACACAAGACGCTTCTACATCGGCCCTCCCTTTAGGAAACTAAATTTACAGAACAATATCAACCGTATTACTATTTATATCAAATTTAACCTCTTGCAGTACCTTAACATAATATTCAATTTCTACTTAGTCGTAAAACACGAATCATCACTATACGTTAATTACAAATTCCCTTTAAACTCTTATCAAATAATGTTAAAACATGTTTTTATCAATTGTTTGAATTGCAATTGTATTAGTAATCTGTCCATAGATATAACAATCAATCTGTCAAAACAAAAGCCTCTTAAAACCATAGACATTTTAATTTACCACAAACAAAAACAAAAAAAATCGTATGTTCAAAAATGCCCACAATCACAGCATAATTATTTTTTTCCAAACTATTTCCCAAACAATTTCACGAACATAATATTTAAAAATGCTTAACATATATTTTCAAAATGTGCGAGGTCTTCGCACAAAAACTCATAGTTTCTTAAATCAGGTCCTTTTGAACAATTACGATATTTATCTTATATGTGAAACTTGGCTAAATAAATCAATCCAGGACAGTGAATTATTTGACAATAGGTATGATGTATTTAGAGAGGATCGGAACTACTTGTTGTCTGGACAGCAGCAGGGAGGGGGGGTACTAATTGCAACATCCAAATCTCTGAAGGCTCAGAGAATTCCCTGGTCTACGTGTACTGAGGAGATCTGGATATCAGTGCCAATACTAGGTAACAATAATAAACTCAAAAATTTATATATCTGCTGCACATATCATCCACAAAACACCAACTACATCCACAACCTAACTCATCACTTCAACACCACATCAGACCTGCACGCAAATCACCCGGAAGGATTGTTTTTATTAGCTGGAGACCACAATATATCCAAACTAAACTGGAAGTTAACCGAAGGGCAAAACCAATTAGAACCAAATTTTCCAGAAGACACTGCTAGCTGTGCCTTGGTAGACTTCCTTTCATTCACCCAACTACACCAATTCAATTCTATAACCAATACAAACAAACGAATTCTTGATTTAATCATGACAAATATTTCAAAATGTAGTATAACCCATTGTACCGAACCTCTGACGCCTGAAGATTCACATCACAGAGCATTAGACATAGAGTTATCACCTGTTACTGTACCGTCTCTCTCCAGCTCATCTAGGACAGTTAAAATGTTTCACCGAGGTGATTACGGTCAAATCACTGATGAATTATCCAAAATAAATTGGAAACTCCAATTTCAAGTTAAGGATACCGAAAAAGCCGTATTAGATTTTTACAATATCATAAATGACATTATTCGCAAATATATCCCCGAAAAAAAAATTAACGGTAATAAGGAACTCCAGTGAAAAATATTATGGCTTTAAAAAAATATGTTCATATAGACCAAGAAACGCTGATTCTGAATATACAAGTTTTATTTCATAATATTAAATGCAGAGTTTTTAATAAATTATTAAAAAGTGCATTTTTAAACCTCTTCGGAAAACACAGCGTTAAGTTGGCATTACTGAAATGGTTAACCGTGACGTCACAGTTAACCTGTCACCTGTGTATTGTATTGTATTGACATTTGAAATGACTTGAAGTGCACACGTACCTATGCAATTCAACATTTCGTGTTTTTGGTTTATTTCCATACTGTTTATAGAGATTTAGATAAATAATAGTTATTGTGTTTATTGAAACATAATTTAGGCCTTCAATAATTTATGAAAAGGGCTATATTTGCGGATAATCTGCAATAAATTTTGTCTATTTGAGGTTAAAGTCATGTCATGTTTTGACATTTAGTTATGTATTTTCAAATTGTTTTTAGTGTAGGGCTTTTTATACAAGTTGTTACATACTCGTCATGATCAGTGTATTATAAATACCAGTGTTTCTGTATGTATTATACATAAAACAATGCATCTACAAAGTAACGCCTGACACAAAACACGACGTCACATGTATTTGCAATGAAAGAGATGATTTATTGTTTTTATATTGCACTTTGATTAAATACAATAACAGTAGCGGTGAAATGTGGACATTTTACCAATGTTTTTCTATATTAAAAGCAGTTAATCTTAAATAAAAACGCCTCAATTTCTCACACAAAAGTCATTGAGTCATCCTATATTAATTTTATTCCGCCATTTTCTTAAATTCAAAATCAGGGATGCTCAGCCCAAGAAAATTATTTCCCTAGATTTCGAAGTGAAATTTCACATTTACGCAATTACCTACGTAGCCACCCGATTGTGTAACACTAATCCTGTTATATGTTAATTAATATGATAATTAATTGGAAAGATATCGGAACTTGGTAAATATACTAATAATACCGTGATTTTCCAAATAAAACACTTTTTGCTACGTGAAGTAATAATTTAAAAGTACGAATACACTCACCACTGAATTAGAAACTGAATTCCAAATAAAAAAAACACTTTGCAAAATAAAAATCATAAGCAACCCGCCGCTCATTTGTACCAAGCGTGGTATTTTGAAGACGGTACGTTCCATAATATCATTTTGAGTTGTCAGTGTTAAAAATAACATTGCATGTAAGTACATGAACAATAATTAAGATTCATAGGAATTCCAAAAAATATATATACGTATATATATATATATAAATATTACCAGTAATATTGTCATATGTAATAAAATTTTTGCCAGAGTTCGAAATTTCCCTAGATTTTGTCCTGATTTCCCTTATCCCTAAAAAATATTTTTCTCCCCTAGATCTAGGGAAATTTCCCTCGACATGACATCACTGATTCAAAATGACAACTTAAAAAGTAAAAAACTATGGGTGGGTGAAGACTACCATAGATACGGTGCGTTTCTGGGAGTCTTTAAAAATTAAAACTTTGACAATTATTTTAACTATTAAAACTAACTATAAAAATAAAAATAAAAATGCAGTTATTTAAGTTTGAAGGTCTTTATTCATTAAAAAAAATAAAAAAATTGGACTGGAGTTCTCTATTTAGAAAGGTTTCCCCCCTGGTACACTTTACCACTTATTAAAATTGTAAAAGAGAAATTAAAATATCACAAGAAATGGAAAATATACAAGAACCTGGCTGACTACCAATCATTTTCAGTACTGAGAAATCGTCAAAAGAAGATCGCGTTAGAATGTTATGAAAACTTAATTATGACGGCAGAAGATTCAATAAAAAAGTGCAGCAAACAGTTCTGGTCATTTGTTAAATCAAAGAAATCCTCTTCCGATTTACCAAAGCAAATGTATCTTGGAGATATTTCCTGCAATGATGGACAATCCATATGCGACCATTTTAGTGATTATTTTAGATCAGTTTTTGTAGAAAATTCCAACCCTTGCCTCAATCTTATAAACTGTGAGAATGATGACGACAACTCTAATCTACACATCCACAATATTAACTTCAATCAATCATGTGTACTTAATTATTTAAAAAAACTTGATCCGAATAAAAGTGCGGGATCTGATTTAATTCCATCCATATTTTATGTAAAATGCCGGGACCAATTGGCTTATCCTCTCTCCTTGCTATTCAAAATGTCATTTGAAGAAGGCAACTTCCCCAACGTCTGGAAACAAGCACTCATTACACCAATCCACAAAAGCGGGGACAAAACTAACATTACCAACTACAGGCCCATCTCCAAACTCCCAATTGTCAGCAAAATCATGGAAAACATAGTTCTTGATCAACTTTTTCCGGCGGTACAAACAATCATATCTAAAAATCAACACGGCTTTTTCAGAAAACGGTCGGTCGAGACAAACCTTCTGGAATACACAGATTTTATTTTAAATTCTATGGGTGGTAAAAATCAAGTAGACTCTATCTATACGGATTTTTCAAAAGCCTTTGATAAAATTAACATTGACCTGCTACTGAATAAACTGTTAAAAATCGGGATTAATGGTGACCTTCTCAGATGGATCAAATCATATGTAACAAACAGAAGTCAAGCAGTTAGAGCTAAGGGTTTCTCCTCGCGTTTTTACAGTATACCTTCAGGAATCCCGCAAGGATCACATCTCGGACCTCTCTTGTTTATTTTATATATCAATGATATAGGTAAATGCTTTAAAAATTCCAAATTCCAAATTTTTGCTGATGACACTAAGATTTACAAAAAAATCACTAATATTAATGACAGCCTAGAATTGCAAGATGATATCAATAGGCTTGGAATATATTGTGCTAACAACCAACTGTTCCTTAATCTGGAAAAATGTAACACAATATCATTCACCAAAAGCATAAACCCCCTAATATTCCCGTACAAAATCAATGACGTAGAGATAAAAAGATGTTGTGAAGTGAGGGACTTAGGAATAATAATGGACTCCGGAATGTCTTTCCGAACACATATAAATTCCATCTGTGACAGGGCGTACAAACTTCTAGGATTCATCATAAGAGTGACCAAACCATTTAGGTCTCCACACGTAATCAAAATACTGTACGTCTCTTTTGTTCGCTCAATATTAGAATTCGGATCAGTCATATGGAATCCCCAATACAAAGTAAATATTGAAAGGTTAGAAAGAATTCAAAAAAAGATATTGAAAAACCTAGACTTTAAATCCTTTCGAACTTCAGAAAACCTAAAAGACTCATTAACATTCCATAATTTATCAACTTTAGAAGATAGAAGAAATATATCCGACCAAAATTTTTTATTCAAAATCATTAACAACGTTGTTGACAACAACTATCTTCTAGAACACATTAATTTCCACTGTCCAATAAGAAACACAAGGTCAAACCAACTATTCCACATCCCACACTCAAAAACAAATTACACACAACATTCATTTCTCCGAAGGACGTGCACAAAATACAATGATATCTTTTACGACGCTGATATTTTTCATTTGTCCTCAGGCCAATTTATTAAATCCATAATAGAAAAAATTAAAACAAATTGTTAATTACGAACTCTCCACCCCTGCTGCATGTTATTTTTTTCATTCTCATTATGTTGGTTTTCCTTTTTTTTATTATAATAATATTTGGATGATTTATATATCCCATATGCTTTAATTTGTGTATGTGTTTTTTTCTTTCATTTCTATTGTATATATATATATATATTTCTTTTTTTTCTACCACTTTATGTTTTCTTTAATGTTTTAATCCATGTTTATATATTATAAATTGTAGCGGAAACTTCGCTGGTTAATGCAATCATGTAATATGTTACTTTCTTATTAAAATATGTATAACTGTTTGTTTCCTAAATAAACTAAAATAAAAAAAAAAAATAAAATAAAAATTATGAAAAACAGAATTAATAATATAATGTAAACGAACCTCTAATCAGGCACTGGAATGGAGACAAACCATTCAAATCCTGGGATGTTTTTAAAATAAAGATAATATACACAAGCCCGCTACACAAACCCTGCTTTGCCAGACAAACTGTTCAAAACGTAGGCTGTTTTTTAAAGTAAAGATAACATACACAATCCCGCTAGACAAACCCTGCTTTGCCAGACAAACCATTCAAAAACATAGGCTGTTTTTTAAAGTAAAGATAACATACACAATCCCGCTAGACAAACCCTGCTTTGCCAGACAAACCATTCAAAAACGTAGGCTGTTTTTTAAAGTAAAGATAACATACACAATCCCGCTAGACAAACCCTGCTTTGCCAGACAAACCATTCAAAAACGTAGGCTGTTTTTTAAAGTAAAGATAACATACACAATCCCGCTAGACAAACCCTGCTTTGCCAGACAAACCATTTAAAAACGTAGGCTGTTTTTTAAAGTAAAGATAACATACAAAAGCCCGCTAGACAAATTTCATAATTACGCGCCTCATTATGTATTCCATGAAGTCGGCTACAATCATATCTAGTTCTTCTTTGTATCAGGGATACCAACATAACAGTGACGAAATGCCCGCTGGGCTGTCATAGTCATCGGTTCGCGAAGTGAAATTTTATTAGCGCAATTGAAAATTAAAATTATTAAAAAAAAAATTCTATTGCTTTCCGCACTTTTTTTCACCTTCCAAATTAAAGTGCCCAACTTAAAACGCGGTAAAAACATGGTTTTTGGCAAAAAAAACAAACATTGGCAGGATCTGCATTCCTCCCAAAAATATTAACGTTAACTAGAAATATTGGTAACTATCGGTTCGGACTGGCCACGTTTATTACGAATAATTTTTAGAAAAAAACTTTAGATTCGCCTTAATTACTATAAAAGGAAACTGTTTGGCTTTGGGGCGGCGGAAAATAATGCATTTTAATTTTCAATTGCATAAAACCAAAATTCGCTTCGCGACCGACACGGCGAAAATCCGCGGCCGTACCTGTCACTGTGATGTTGGTATCCTTGATAAATTAACAAGAGCTAATACGACTGTAGCCGACTTCGTGGGATAAGGCGCGTAATTATGAAATTTGTCTAGCGGGCTTGTTTGTGTAACATGGTTTGTGATACAAAAGAAAGTGCCCCTTTATAACGCCTACTCGCGTCAAGGCAAGAAAAACATCCCAGTTTCAAGTGGTTTAGCGGCTACGCTAGGTTTGTGTAACATGGTTTGTGATTCGCGGTATTTCATGTAGGTATCCCGCGAAGTCGGCTACAGTCGTATTAGCTCTTGTTAATTTATAAAGGATACCAACATCACAGTGACAGGTACGGCCGCGGATTTTCGCTGTGTCGGATCGCGTAGAGAATTTTGGTTTTATGCAATTGAAAATTAAAATGCATTATTTTCCGCCGCCCCAAAGCCAAAAAGTTTCCTTTTATAGTAATTAAGGCGAATCTAAATTTTTTTCTAAAAATTATTCGTAATAAGCGTGGCCAGTCCGAACCGATAATTACCGAAATATTTTTAAATTCGACAATAATCGAAATCGCGGTGATACTGTTTTTTTTTAAATATATAATGATGCTAATTATTGCATAGTTACCTGGGAGGTATGGGTTCCCTCGGCATTATTTGTGTTATTATAATGAAAATATTTTGTATTTGAGGTTGTTTAGGACGTTATGTCAAACTTACAAACTGAACATTGCGTTATTGCTCATTAGATCACTGTTTGAATAGTTTAATAAAACTATACGTAAATTTTAGATCACTTTAACTTGTATCACTAATAATAATAAATTACATTGACGATGTATTTAGATGAATTTAATGTGGTATATTAAAAAACATCACATTTACTTTTACAATCAAAATATTATGAAGACGAATCTAATCTATCCTTCCGATAAATTTATACCAATGAAATGTAGGACAATGAACTAGAACTAAAAATATAATCCAATGGAAATAACAAGCTTACTGCACGGGCATTTCAAAAAAGCTGTTGCTATGATTCTATTATGATTATATTTTTCAATTTTCACCCCTAGGATTTGCTGCAACTCGTTGCCTATCCTGAAATTTCTATGGAGATGGAGGAGATTTTTGACAGGCACAATCAACACGAGTGTTGCCAGATGCATGTTTTTTCAATCTTTTCATTGGTTTTATACCAGTGGTCGCCCAATGGTTGAAATTCGACCGTAATTAATTTAAATTATATGATATTTTAATTATATGCATGAAATTATATGCAAAATCATGCCGACATTTTTTACCCTTTTACTTCAATAACACCAAGGCTTATCAAAATTCTCCTATTCGGAGACTTCACAGTCTCGGAAATAAATATTCTAATCTGGGCGATATATTTCATATTAAAACTAATCGGTATAAATGTTCTATATTCTATCACTTTTATTCTTGACACAAATAGACCTATGTACCTACCAAATAACTTCTACGCTACTACTATATTGTTTGGAAGAATCTCTTATCTATGTATTTTGTTTTGTGTTTTGTGTTTTGTTTTGTGCTTTGTTGCAACGTTTTTTGTCAATATCTTTATATCTTTTTTAAGTATTTATTTATTTATTTATTTATTTACTATAGATACATACAAAAGTACAAAACACATATTAGGAAGCTTTGCCTGTCCAACTAGGAAAGTTTCCCGTACCAGGACAGACAAATTTACAGGTTTAGTTCATATTATACATACATAATTACATAACAAAAAAAATAGAAAAATAACCTGGTAGCATAAAGTATATTCGTATGTGCGAAATTAACCTGATAACATATAATATATTCAGATTTACAGTGTATGAGATAAGTAGGTAATAAAGTTAGTAGCATTGAAAAGTCAAAAAGTGTAAACCAAGTATTTGATAACAAGTTGGAGGAATTACAACAAGATTCACAATATAGAGAGATGAAGTTATGTGTTTAAAAGTGTGAACTTATAATACATAGTTCACTTATAAGAGAAATACATAAAAATTTACAATATTAGATATAATTTATGTATGTAAAAATATATATTAAGTTGTTTTTTTATTATTTATTTATGCGCTGTAACTAATATGTAAACAATTATGTGCAAACATGACATTATCTTTACTGATTTAAAAACATGTTTTCAGTACATTTTATATTATACGACAATACGAATATACACCGCGCTCATGTCTTGTAGTACTCCTGCTAAAATACGAAAACAATAACTATGAAATACTAGTGCTACTTTGGTAAAGGTATAAGTAGTATATATTTGGTAAAGGCATAAGTAATTGGTGCATTATTTCGTATGTCATACAAGTTGTGATAAGTATTGTTTATTTATTATAAATCATCACCGCTATAAAGTACCAAGATTCACACAGCTAGTCTTGATGTTAGTGAGCGACGTGATTCGCCTTACGTGAAGCAGTAACAGTGAAATAGCGAACAGTATTCAGGGGCACAAAACCATAAATCTCAGGTATAAAAATATCAAAAGGATGTCGAAACATTGTGAAGCCATATCAGATCTCAATGAAGTGTGGTGGGAGTTTTGGTCTAGTGATCAGGAAAGTTACTTTGATACAAATAGTTTTTTAAAAAAATTATAAGAAAAGCCCACTAGGGCGTGTAATAAATAAATAATTTAAATATATATTAGCATTCTGCACTATTGAACCAAACATTTGATTTGGGTCATGCCTAAAGTCAGTACAATGGAAGAGTATGAATGAGTGTGAATGAAGCAAGAAGTGAGCGAGTAACCAATTTTTAAATAAATTCTAATATCAAAAAGGTTTTAAATCTAATTTGACACTAAATACATACTAAGTGCACTCTGATTCCGTACAACTATTTACCACTGAAAATTTTAGTTTTTAAGTATCCATAATGTGTGTAAATGCATACAAAATATTTTTTCTATGAAAGACAACTAGTACTAATAAATCTAAATGAAAATATGAAAAATAACAAGACACAGAAAAATAAACAGGCAAAGGCAACTGGGACTCGTCTCGGGATCTCTCGTCTTATCAGTACAAGCGCCTAAAAAATAAAAAAACTCAAAAACAAACAAACTTACAAACTCGGCCATTGAGACCTTTTATTTTTAGGTTTTTTTTTGTCAATCTCGTATTTCAAATTAAGAATTAACAGTATTATCTTCGACTATTTTTTTCCCATATTGTCGGCTGCTACCTTTTAAATTATCGCAATGTTCTAAAAAAAAAACTGGTTTGTAACCTAGATAGTGTCTTTGATAAACGACGCCTCTAATTGACCTTTTTTTAAAAGAATAAATGAGTATTATTTTTTTATTATAATATATATTTTTAATGTCTTCTTCAGTGATATTATATTACATTGATGGGTGTAACCATCAAAAAATTACTTTACGAGAGTTTTCAAATTGGGAGGCGGGTATACCACCGCCCCAGGAACCCTTTATTGGTTAACCAGCACCTCTGCCATAGATCACCCCAAGTAGTTCGCTACGTTTGCTGACTTAAAACAGGGATGCCCGGGTTCAATGCGGATGTGTTTGCCCACCAGCTGCAAGGCAAGCCGGATCGGGAGACAATGGTTGAGGGAGTCCCTTTGACTTCTCTCGGAGCATCGCCGTGCACCGCAGTGGGTGGGATGGATTCATTAGTCTGTCATTCCTGGACACACTGACCCCCAGATTCCTACCTCTACCTTCCCAGAACTTCCTCTCCTTCCTTTCCTAAAAAGACCCACACAGCATCGTTAAAGATGACATAAGCCCTGAGGGAAATTATTTTCCTCAGAACCTCCTGAAAAATAAAGTTTTTCAAAGAACAATCCAACAGACAACTTGTTTACAAAGCATTTATCTATAGTACCTAATCTTACATCTACTCCCTGGACTATAGTTGCCTGCAACGAAGGAAAAATAGAGGAAATAATTCGCGTAGAAGCCAATTTTGGTACAGTTGTAGGGGAAGGTGTCCTTAACAACATACTAAAAATATCGGGGGGTGGTGGTGGAGCTAAGGGTGGGGGGTCTCTAAAGGTCCCTTTTTTCAGTTTTTCGGTAATAACTCGAAAATTACTACATCTAGCGAAAAAATGTCTATAAACTAATTTATCTATATAAAATTCTCAACAAAAAAGGTTCCATAAACTTTTTTGTTAGGATCAATGTTTAAGGAGAGGGGGGAAAAAGTCAAATTAAAAAAAAAAAACAGTCTTTCCCGTCCTATTCCAGTCCTCTTCCACACAGTCTGGATGAATGAACCTGATCCAATCCAAATCTTGGATCTCAATGGTCTCTTTACAGAACTTATTGCACAGGTGTTGAAAATGCAGGGAATTTTCAAAACAGATTGGCCAAAAAAGCAGAGTGTGCAATTCACACGCGGTAGAAGTGAAGTTCAGAAAACTAAAGTACACAAGAGTGGGGAAACTACGAAGCACTTTTTATAAATGTGAAAGATGATTTATTCCATATTTTTGTTGCAGAATTCCAGTGCAGTTTTTTATAAGCCTTACAATTTATTAGGTAAAAATTAATACCCGTAATACACCCGTAAAAATTATGAATTATTTTCAAAAGATTGTTCTTTTGGGAGAATTTTAGATTGAATCGTGTAAAGACCGTGGTTTAAGTAAGAATCCAATATTTCACTCGGTTCGGTGCCAAAAATGACTTTTGAAGTTCATGATGAATTTTGACTTGGGGTCGGTCGTTTTAGCACTTGGGTTTAGTTTTATGACACAGAACCGACTGACAAATTGGATTCTTACTAAGAATCATGGTCTGTACACGAATCAATAAAAAAATCTACCAAAAAAAGAATTTTTAAGAAAATCATCACTTTCATCACTTGGGTTCATTGATCGGAAAACTCCTTTTCTCGGGTAGTGGCCTGATTTAGCTCCACCTGCAAGTCACAAGTAAATCCTAGCTGAAGTTCGCTATCAAAAACTCTCTCTCTCTCTCTGTTCAGGACCGCCGCGTACGCGAGTCGAGTCGAACGCGGAAGGGAATATAAGTCACACGGGAATGTTGAAAGCAACTTACAGCAATCCATCAGGGAGTTGGCGGATGCGGGTTCCTGAGGACCGACGGCCCCGCCGTTGGGAGGATCGTCCATTCTCGTGAATTATTATTATACCATTATTCTGTCGACTAGTGTTGTTCAATAACCGGTCGTAGTGTTCTTGAGGTCGGTCGCTTTAACACTTGGGGTCAGTCATAACATCGGCCCTATGGCACCGATCCGACCGAAATTTTGGATTCTTACTAAGAATCATGGTCTGTAAACAAATCAATCAAAAAATCTGCAAAAAGAATACATTTTAAAAATTCGTCGTTTTACCGGCGCTTTGTAAAAACACTTATGTTCGGTCACAACTTGGACCCTATGGCACCGAACCGACTAAAATTTTGGATTCTTAATCGTGGTCTGTACACGTATTAATAAAAAAAATCTGCCGAAAGAAGAATTTTAAAAAAATCATCGTTTTAACACTTGGGGTCGGTCGTTTGAGCATTTGAGTTCGGTCGTATGGCACCGAACCCAAATGCTCAAATCTGAAAAAAAAGAATTTTTAAAAAATCGGTCGAAATTTAGCACAGGGTCGGTCTTATGGCACCGAACCGATTGAAATTTTGGATTTTTACTGAATTTTACATGAATTAGTCAAAAAATCTACCAAAAAAAGAATTTTAAAGAAAATCATCACTTTTAGCACTTGGGTTCGGTTGTTTAAGCTCTTGTTGTCGGTCGCTTTAACACTTGGGGTCGGTCATAACTTCGGCCTATGGGCGGTTGTTAATCATGTTCTGTACACGGATCAATTAAAAAATCTGCAAAAAGGAGAATGTTTAAAAAAAACGGTCGTTTTAGCACAGGGTCGGTCTTATGGCACCGAACCGACTGAAGTTTTGATTCTTACTGACGTTCTGTACATTAATTAATCAAACAATCTAGTAAAAAATGATTTTTTAAGAAAATCATCACTTTTAGCACTTGTCTTCGGTTGTTTAAGCTCTTGGGGTCGGTCGGTTTAACACTTGTGGTCGGTCATAACTTCGGCCTATGGCACCGATCCTGCTGAAATAACAGATTCTTACTAAGAATCATGGTCCGTACACGAATCAATCAAAAAATCTGCCAAAAGAAGAATTTAAAAAAAAAACATCGTAAACACTTGTGGTCGGTCACAACTTGGACCCTATGGCACCGAACCGACTGAAATTTTGTATTCTTACTAAGAATCGTGGTCTGTACACGAATCAATATTAAAAAAATCTGCCAAAAGAACAATTTACAAAAAAAGCATCGTTTAAATAATTGGGGTCGGTCGTATGGCACCGAACCGACTGAATTTTTTGATTCTTACTGACGTTCTGTACATGAATTAATCAAAAAATCTACTAAAATAGAATTTTTAAGTTAATCATCACTTTTAGCACTTGGTTTCGGTTGTTTAAGCTCTTGGGGTCGGTCGTTTTAACACTTGGGGCCGACCGATCATAACTTCGGCCTATGGCACCGATCCTGCTGAAATAACAGATTCTTACTAAGAATCATGGTCCATACACGAATCAATCAAAAAATCTGCAAAAGAAGAATTAAAAAAAAAAAACCATCGTTTTAACACTTGGGGTCGATCGTTTCAGCACTTAGGGTAGGTCATTTTAACAATTGTGGTCGGTCACAAGTTAGACCCTGTGGCTCCGAACCGACTTAAATTTTGTATTCTTACTAAGAATCGTGGTATGTACACGAATCAATGTTTAAAAAAATCTGCCAAAAGAACAATTTACAAAAAGACATCGTTTTAACACTTGGGGTCGGTCGTTTTAGCACTTGGGGTCGGTCGTATGGCACCGAACTGACTGAAATTTTGGATTCTTACTGACGTTCTGTACATGAATTAATCAAATGATCTACTAAAAAAAAAATTTTTAGAAAATCATCACTTTTAGCACTTGGGTTCGGTTGTTTAAGCCCTTGGGGTCGGTCGCTTTAACACTTGGGGTCGGTAATAACTTTGGCCTGTGGCGGTTGATAAACATGTTCTGTACACGAATCAATAAAAAAATCTGCAAAAAGAAGAATTTATAAAAAATCGGTCGTTTTAGCACTTGGGGTCGGTCGTATTTCTATACGAACCGACTGAAATTTTGGATTCTTACTGACGTTCTGTGCATGAATTAATCAAAAAATCTACTCAAAAAAGAATTTTTAAGAAAATCATCACTTTTAGCACTTGGGTTCGGTTGTTTAAGCTCTTGGGATCGGTCGCTTTAACACTTGGGGTCGGTCATAACTTCAGCGTATAGCACAGATCCTGCTGAAATTACGGATTCTTACTAAGAATCATGGTCCCTACACGAATCAATCGAAAATCTGACAAAAGAAGAATTAAAAAAAAAAATCAGCGTTTTAACACTTGGGTCACAACTTAGACCCTATGACACCGAACCGACTAAAATTTTTAATTCTTACTAAGAATCGTGGTCTGTACACGTACCAATGTTAAACAAATCTGCCAAAAGAAGAATTTACAAAAAAAACATCGTTTTAACACTTTGGGTCGGTCTTAACTTCAGCACAACGGCATCGATCCAGCTGAAATTACGGATTCTTACTGAGAATCATGGTCCGTACCGGCAACGATCCGGCTGAAATTCCGGTACACGAATCAATCAAAAAATCTGCCAAAAGAAGAATTAAAAGAAATCATCATTTTAATACTTGGGGTCGATCGTTTCAGCACTTAGGGTCGGTCAATTTAACACTTGTGGTCGGTCACAAGTTAGACCCTGTGGCTCCGAACCGACTGAAATTTTGTATTCTTACTAAGAATCGGGGTCTGTACACGTACACGTACCAATGTTAAACAAATCTGCCAAAAGAACAATTTACAAAAAAAACATCGTTTTAACACTTTGGATCGGTCTTAACTTCAGCACAACGGCAACGATCCAGCTGAAATTACGGATTCTTACTGAGAATCATGGTCCGTACCGGCAACGATCCGGCTGAAATTCCGGTACACGAATCAATCAAAAAATCTGCCAAAAGAAGAATTTTAAAAAATCATCATTTTAATGCTTGGGGTCGATCGTTTCAGCACTTAGGGTCGGTCACAAGTTAGACCCTGTGGCTCCGAACCGACTTAAATTTTGTATTCTTACTAAGAATCGTGGTCTGTACACGAATCAATATTTAAAAAAATCTGCCGAAAGAACAATTTACAAAAAGACATCGTTTTAACACTTGGGGTCGGTCGTTTTAGCACTCGGGGTCGGTCGTAAGGCACCGAACCGACTGAAATTTTGGATTCTTACTGACGTTCTGTACATGAATTAATCAAATGATCTACTAAAAAAAAAAATTTTTAGAAAATCATCACTTTTAGCACTTGGGTTCGGTTGTTTAAGCCCCTGGGGCGGTCGCTTTAACACTTGGGGTCGGTAATAACTTTGGCCTGTGGCGGTTGATAAACATGTTCTGTACACGAATCAATAAAAAAATCTGCAAAAAGAAGAATTTATAAAAAATCGGTCGTTTTAGCACTTGGGGTCGGTCGTATTTCTATACGAACCGACTGAAATTTTGGATTCTTACTGACGTTCTGTACATGAATTAATCAAAAAATCTACTCCAAAAAGAATTTTTAAGAAAATCATCACTTTTAGCACTTGGGTTCGGTTGTTTAAGCCCCTGGGGCGGTCGCTTTAACACTTGGGGTCGGTAATAACTTTGGCCTGTGGCGGTTGATAAACATGTTCTGTACACGAATCAATAAAAAATCTGCAAAAAGAAGAATTTATAAAAAATCGGTCGTTTTAGCACTTGGGGTCGGTCGTATTTCTATACAAACCGACTGAAATTTTGAATTCTTACTGACGTTCTGTACATGAATTAATCAAAAAATCAACTCAAAAAAGAATTTTTAAGAAAATCATCACTTTTAGCACTTGGGTTCGGTTGTTTAAGCTCTTGGGATCGGTCGCTTTAACACTTGGGGTCGGTCATAACTTCAGCGTAAGCGTTTTAACACTTGGGTCACAACTTAGACCCTATGGCACCGAACCGACTAAAATTTTGAATTCTTACTAAGAATCGTGGTCTGTACACGTACCAATGCTAAACAAATCTGCCAAAAGAACAATTTACAAAAAAAAACATCGTTTTAACACTTTGGGTCGGTCTTAACTTCAGCACAACGGCAACGATCCAGCTGAAATTACGGATTCTTACTGAGAATCATGGTCCGTACCGGCAACGATCCGGCTGAAATTCCGGTACACGAATCAATAAAAAAATCTGCCAAAAGAAGAATTAAAAGAAATCATCATTTTAATACTTGGGGTCGATCGTTTCAGCACTTAGGGTCGGTCATTAAACACTTGTGGTCGGTCACAAGTTAGACCCTGTGGCTCCGAACCGACTGAAATTTTGTATTCTTACTAAGAATCGGGGTCTGTACACGTACACGTACCAATGTTAAACAAATCTGCCAAAAGAACAATTTACAAAAAAAACATCGTTTTAACACGTTGGATCGGTCTTAACTTCAGCACAACGGCAACGATCCAGCTGAAATTACGGATTCTTACTGAGAATCATGGTCCGTACCGGCAACGATCCGGCTGAAATTCCGGTACACGAATCAATCAAAAAATCTGCCAAAAGAAGAATTAAAAAAAAATCATCATTTTAATACTTGGGGTCGATCGTTTCAGCACTTAGGGTCGGTCAATTTAACACTTGTGGTCGGTCACAAGTTAGACCCTGTGGCTCCGAACCGACTTAAATTTTGTATTCTTACTAAGAATCGAGGTCTTTACACGAATCAATATTTAAAAAAATCTGCCGAAAGAACAATTTACAAAAAGACATCGTTTTAACACTTGGGGTCCGTCGTTTTAGCACTTGGGGTCGGTCGTATTTCTATACGAACCGACTGAAATTTTGGATTCTTACTGACGTTCTGTACATGAATTAATCAAAAAATCTACTCCAAAAAGAATTTTTAAGAAAATCATCACTTTTAGCACTTGGGTTCGATTGTTTAAGCCCCTGGGGCGGTCGCTTTAACACTTGGGGTCGGTAATAACTTTGGCCTGTGGCGGTTGATAAACATGTTCTGTACACGAATCAATAAAATTCTGCAAAAAGAAGAATTTATATAAAATCGGTCGTTTTAGCACTTGGGGTCGGTCGTATTTCTATACAAACCTACTGAAATTTTGGATTCTTAATGACGTTCTGTACATGAGTTCATCAAAAAATCTACTCAAAAAAGAATTTTTAAGAAAATTATCTCTTTTAGCACTTGGGTTCGGTTGTTTAAGCCCCTGGTCTGTACACGTACACGAACCAATGTTAAACAAATCTGCCAAAAGAACAATTTACAAAAAAAATATCGTTTTAACACTTGGGGTCGGTCGTTTTAGCACTTGGGGTCGGTCGTAAGGCACCGAACCGACTGAAATTTTGGAATTTACTGACGTTCTGTACATGAATTAATCAAATGATCTACAAAAAAAAAAATTTTTAGAAAATCATCACTTTTAGCACTTGGGTTCGGTTGTTTAAGCCCCTGGGGCGGTCGCTTTAACACTTGGGGTCGGTAATAACTTTGGCCTGTGGCGGTTGATAAACATGTTCTGTACACGAATCAATAAAAAAATCTGCAAAAAGAAGAATTTATAAAAAATCGGTCGTTTTAGCACTTGGGGTCGGTCGTATTTCTATACGAACCGACTGAAATTTTGGATTCTTACTGACGTTCTGTACATGAATTAATCAAAAAATCTACTCCAAAAAGAATTTTTAAGAAAATCATCACTTTTAGCACTTGGGTTCGGTTGTTTAAGCCCCTGGGGCGGTCGCTTTAACACTTGGGGTCGGTAATAACTTTGGCCTGTGGCGGTTGATAAACATGTTCTGTACACGAATCAATAAAAAAATCTGCAAAAAGAAGAATTTATAAAAAATCGGTCGTTTTAGCACTTGGGGTCGGTCGTATTTCTATACAAACCGACTGAAATTTTGAATTCTTACTGACGTTCTGTACATGAATTAATCAAAAAATCTACTCAAAAAAGAATTTTTAAGAAAATCATCACTTTTAGCACTTGGGTTCGGTTGTTTAAGCTCTTGGGATCGGTCGCTTTAACACTTGGGGTCGGTCATAACTTCAGCGTATGGCACAGATCCTGCTGAAATTACGGATTCTTACTAAGAATCATGGTCCATACACGAATCAATCAAAAAATCTGCAAAAGAAGAATTAAAAAAAAAAAACCATCGTTTTAACACTTGGGGTCGATCGTTTCAGCACTTAGGGTAGGTCATTTTAACAATTGTGGTCGGTCACAAGTTAGACCCTGTGGCTCCGAACCGACTTAAATTTTGTATTCTTACTAAGAATCGTGGTATGTACACGAATCAATATTTAAAAAAATCTGCCAAAAGAACAATTTACAAAAAGACATCGTTTTAACACTTGGGGTCGGTCGTTTTAGCACTTGGGGTCGGTCGTATGGCACCGAACTGACTGAAATTTTGGATTCTTACTGACGTTCTGTACATGAATTAATCAAATGATCTACTAAAAAAAAAATTTTTAGAAAATCATCACTTTTAGCACTTGGGTTCGGTTGTTTAAGCCCTTGGGGTCGGTCGCTTTAACACTTGGGGTCGGTAATAACTTTGGCCTGTGGCGGTTGATAAACATGTTCTGTACACGAATCAATAAAAAAATCTGCAAAAAGAAGAATTTATAAAAAATCGGTCGTTTTAGCACTTGGGGTCGGTCGTATTTCTATACGAACCGACTGAAATTTTGGATTCTTACTGACGTTCTGTGCATGAATTAATCAAAAAATCTACTCAAAAAAGAATTTTTAAGAAAATCATCACTTTTAGCACTTGGGTTCGGTTGTTTAAGCTCTTGGGATCGGTCGCTTTAACACTTGGGGTCGGTCATAACTTCAGCGTATAGCACAGATCCTGCTGAAATTACGGATTCTTACTAAGAATCATGGTCCCTACACGAATCAATCGAAAATCTGACAAAAGAAGAATTAAAAAAAAAAATCAGCGTTTTAACACTTGGGTCACAACTTAGACCCTATGACACCGAACCGACTAAAATTTTTAATTCTTACTAAGAATCGTGGTCTGTACACGTACCAATGTTAAACAAATCTGCCAAAAGAAGAATTTACAAAAAAAACATCGTTTTAACACTTTGGGTCGGTCTTAACTTCAGCACAACGGCATCGATCCAGCTGAAATTACGGATTCTTACTGAGAATCATGGTCCGTACCGGCAACGATCCGGCTGAAATTCCGGTACACGAATCAATCAAAAAATCTGCCAAAAGAAGAATTAAAAGAAATCATCATTTTAATACTTGGGGTCGATCGTTTCAGCACTTAGGGTCGGTCAATTTAACACTTGTGGTCGGTCACAAGTTAGACCCTGTGGCTCCGAACCGACTGAAATTTTGTATTCTTACTAAGAATCGGGGTCTGTACACGTACACGTACCAATGTTAAACAAATCTGCCAAAAGAACAATTTACAAAAAAAACATCGTTTTAACACTTTGGATCGGTCTTAACTTCAGCACAACGGCAACGATCCAGCTGAAATTACGGATTCTTACTGAGAATCATGGTCCGTACCGGCAACGATCCGGCTGAAATTCCGGTACACGAATCAATCAAAAAATCTGCCAAAAGAAGAATTTTAAAAAATCATCATTTTAATGCTTGGGGTCGATCGTTTCAGCACTTAGGGTCGGTCACAAGTTAGACCCTGTGGCTCCGAACCGACTTAAATTTTGTATTCTTACTAAGAATCGTGGTCTGTACACGAATCAATATTTAAAAAATCTGCCGAAAGAACAATTTACAAAAAGACATCGTTTTAACACTTGGGGTCCGTCGTTTTAGCACTTGGGGTCGGTCGTATTTCTATACGAACCGACTGAAATTTTGGATTCTTACTGACGTTCTGTACATGAATTAATCAAAAAATCTACTCCAAAAAGAATTTTTAAGAAAATCATCACTTTTAGCACTTGGGTTCGATTGTTTAAGCCCCTGGGGCGGTCGCTTTAACACTTGGGGTCGGTAATAACTTTGGCCTGTGGCGGTTGATAAACATGTTCTGTACACGAATCAATAAAATTCTGCAAAAAGAAGAATTTATATAAAATCGGTCGTTTTAGCACTTGGGGTCGGTCGTATTTCTATACAAACCTACTGAAATTTTGGATTCTTACTGACGTTCTGTACATGAGTTCATCAAAAAATCTACTCAAAAAAGAATTTTTAAGAAAATTATCTCTTTTAGCACTTGGGTTCGGTTGTTTAAGCCCCTGGTCTGTACACGTACACGAACCAATGTTAAACAAATCTGCCAAAAGAACAATTTACAAAAAAAATATCGTTTTAACACTTGGGGTCGGTCGTTTTAGCACTTGGGGTCGGTCGTAAGGCACCGAACCGACTGAAATTTTGGATTTTTACTGACGTTCTGTACATGAATTAATCAAATGATCTACAAAAAAAAAAATTTTTAGAAAATCATCACTTTTAGCACTTGGGTTCGGTTGTTTAAGCCCCTGGGGCGGTCGCTTTAACACTTGGGGTCGGTAATAACTTTGGCCTGTGGCGGTTGATAAACATGTTCTGTACACGAATCAATAAAAAAATCTGCAAAAAGAAGAATTTATAAAAAATCGGTCGTTTTAGCACTTGGGGTCGGTCGTATTTCTATACGAACCGACTGAAATTTTGGATTCTTACTGACGTTCTGTACATGAATTAATCAAAAAATCTACTCCAAAAAGAATTTTTAAGAAAATCATCACTTTTAGCACTTGGGTTCGGTTGTTTAAGCCCCTGGGGCGGTCGCTTTAACACTTGGGGTCGGTAATAACTTTGGCCTGTGGCGGTTGATAAACATGTTCTGTACACGAATCAATAAAAAAATCTGCAAAAAGAAGAATTTATAAAAAATCGGTCGTTTTAGCACTTGGGGTCGGTCGTATTTCTATACAAACCGACTGAAATTTTGAATTCTTACTGACGTTCTGTACATGAATTAATCAAAAAATCTACTCAAAAAAGAATTTTTAAGAAAATCATCACTTTTAGCACTTGGGTTCGGTTGTTTAAGCTCTTGGGATCGGTCGCTTTAACACTTGGGGTCGGTCATAACTTCAGCGTATGGCACAGATCCTGCTGAAATTACGGATTCTTACTAAGAATCATGGTCCATACACGAATCAATCAAAAAATCTGCAAAAGAAGAATTAAAAAAAAAAAACCATCGTTTTAACACTTGGGGTCGATCGTTTCAGCACTTAGGGTAGGTCATTTTAACAATTGTGGTCGGTCACAAGTTAGACCCTGTGGCTCCGAACCGACTTAAATTTTGTATTCTTACTAAGAATCGTGGTATGTACACGAATCAATATTTAAAAAAATCTGCCAAAAGAACAATTTACAAAAAGACATCGTTTTAACACTTGGGGTCGGTCGTTTTAGCACTTGGGGTCGGTCGTATGGCACCGAACTGACTGAAATTTTGGATTCTTACTGACGTTCTGTACATGAATTAATCAAATGATCTACTAAAAAAAAAATTTTTAGAAAATCATCACTTTTAGCACTTGGGTTCGGTTGTTTAAGCCCTTGGGGTCGGTCGCTTTAACACTTGGGGTCGGTAATAACTTTGGCCTGTGGCGGTTGATAAACATGTTCTGTACACGAATCAATAAAAAAATCTGCAAAAAGAAGAATTTATAAAAAATCGGTCGTTTTAGCACTTGGGGTCGGTCGTATTTCTATACGAACCGACTGAAATTTTGGATTCTTACTGACGTTCTGTGCATGAATTAATCAAAAAATCTACTCAAAAAAGAATTTTTAAGAAAATCATCACTTTTAGCACTTGGGTTCGGTTGTTTAAGCTCTTGGGATCGGTCGCTTTAACACTTGGGGTCGGTCATAACTTCAGCGTATAGCACAGATCCTGCTGAAATTACGGATTCTTACTAAGAATCATGGTCCCTACACGAATCAATCGAAAATCTGACAAAAGAAGAATTAAAAAAAAAAATCAGCGTTTTAACACTTGGGTCACAACTAGACCCTATGACACCGAACCGACTAAAATTTTTAATTCTTACTAAGAATCGTAGTCTGTACACGTACCAATGTTAAACAAATCTGCCAAAAGAACAATTTACAAAAAAAACCTCGTTTTAACACTTTGGGTCGGTCTTAACTTCAGCACAACGGCATCGATCCAGCTGAAATTACGGATTCTTACTGAGAATCATGGTCCGTACCGGCAACGATCCGGCTGAAATTCCGGTACACGAATCAATCAAAAAATCTGCCAAAAGAAGAATTAAAAGAAATCATCATTTTAATACTTGGGGTCGATCGTTTCAGCACTTAGGGTCGGTCAATTTAACACTTGTGGTCGGTCACAAGTTAGACCCTGTGGCTCCGAACCGACTGAAATTTTGTATTCTTACTAAGAATCGGGGTCTGTACACGTACACGTACCAATGTTAAACAAATCTGCCAAAAGAACAATTTACAAAAAAAACATCGTTTTAACACTTTGGATCGGTCTTAACTTCAGCACAACGGCAACGATCCAGCTGAAATTACGGATTCTTACTGAGAATCATGGTCCGTACCGGCAACGATCCGGCTGAAATTCCGGTACACGAATCAATCAAAAAATCTGCCAAAAGAAGAATTTTAAAAAATCATCATTTTAATGCTTGGGGTCGATCGTTTCAGCACTTAGGGTCGGTCACAAGTTAGACCCTGTGGCTCCGAACCGACTTAAATTTTGTATTCTTACTAAGAATCGTGGTCTGTACACGAATCAATATTTAAAAAAATCTGCCGAAAGAACAATTTACAAAAAGACATCGTTTTAACACTTGGGGTCGGTCGTTTTAGCACTCGGGGTCGGTCGTAAGGCACCGAACCGACTGAAATTTTGGATTCTTACTGACGTTCTGTACATGAATTAATCAAATGATCTACTAAAAAAAAAAATTTTTAGAAAAATCATCACTTTTAGCACTTGGGTTCGGTTGTTTAAGCCCCTGGGGCGGTCGCTTTAACACTTGGGGTCGGTAATAACTTTGGCCTGTGGCGGTTGATAAACATGTTCTGTACACGAATCAATAAAAAAATCTGCAAAAAGAAGAATTTATAAAAAATCGGTCGTTTTAGCACTTGGGGTCGGTCGTATTTCTATACGAACCGACTGAAATTTTGGATTCTTACTGACGTTCTGTACATGAATTAATCAAAAAATCTACTCCAAAAAGAATTTTTAAGAAAATCATCACTTTTAGCACTTGGGTTCGGTTGTTTAAGCCCCTGGGGCGGTCGCTTTAACACTTGGGGTCGGTAATAACTTTGGCCTGTGGCGGTTGATAAACATGTTCTGTACACGAATCAATAAAAAATCTGCAAAAAGAAGAATTTATAAAAAATCGGTCGTTTTAGCACTTGGGGTCGGTCGTATTTCTATACAAACCGACTGAAATTTTGAATTCTTACTGACGTTCTGTACATGAATTAATCAAAAAATCAACTCAAAAAAGAATTTTTAAGAAAATCATCACTTTTAGCACTTGGGTTCGGTTGTTTAAGCTCTTGGGATCGGTCGCTTTAACACTTGGGGTCGGTCATAACTTCAGCGTAAGCGTTTTAACACTTGGGTCACAACTTAGACCCTATGGCACCGAACCGACTAAAATTTTGAATTCTTACTAAGAATCGTGGTCTGTACACGTACCAATGCTAAACAAATCTGCCAAAAGAACAATTTACAAAAAAAACATCGTTTTAACACTTTGGGTCGGTCTTAACTTCAGCACAACGGCAACGATCCAGCTGAAATTACGGATTCTTACTGAGAATCATGGTCCGTACCGGCAACGATCCGGCTGAAATTCCGGTACACGAATCAATAAAAAAATCTGCCAAAAGAAGAATTAAAAGAAATCATCATTTTAATACTTGGGGTCGATCGTTTCAGCACTTAGGGTCGGTCAATTAAACACTTGTGGTCGGTCACAAGTTAGACCCTGTGGCTCCGAACCGACTGAAATTTTGTATTCTTACTAAGAATCGGGGTCTGTACACGTACACGTACCAATGTTAAACAAATCTGCCAAAAGAACAATTTACAAAAAAAACATCGTTTTAACACGTTGGATCGGTCTTAACTTCAGCACAACGGCAACGATCCAGCTGAAATTACGGATTCTTACTGAGAATCATGGTCCGTACCGGCAACGATCCGGCTGAAATTCCGGTACACGAATCAATCAAAAAATCTGCCAAAAGAAGAATTAAAAAAAAATCATCATTTTAATACTTGGGGTCGATCGTTTCAGCACTTAGGGTCGGTCAATTTAACACTTGTGGTCGGTCACAAGTTAGACCCTGTGGCTCCGAACCGACTTAAATTTTGTATTCTTACTAAGAATCGAGGTCTGTACACGAATCAATATTTAAAAAAATCTGCCGAAAGAACAATTTACAAAAAGACATCGTTTTAACACTTGGGGTCCGTCGTTTTAGCACTTGGGGTCGGTCGTATTTCTATACGAACCGACTGAAATTTTGGATTCTTACTGACGTTCTGTACATGAATTAATCAAAAAATCTACTCCAAAAAGAATTTTTAAGAAAATCATCACTTTTAGCACTTGGGTTCGATTGTTTAAGCCCCTGGGGCGGTCGCTTTAACACTTGGGGTCGGTAATAACTTTGGCCTGTGGCGGTTGATAAACATGTTCTGTACACGAATCAATAAAATTCTGCAAAAAGAAGAATTTATATAAAATCGGTCGTTTTAGCACTTGGGGTCGGTCGTATTTCTATACAAACCTACTGAAATTTTGGATTCTTACTGACGTTCTGTACATGAGTTCATCAAAAAATCTACTCAAAAAAGAATTTTTAAGAAAATTATCTCTTTTAGCACTTGGGTTCGGTTGTTTAAGCCCCTGGTCTGTACACGTACACGAACCAATGTTAAACAAATCTGCCAAAAGAACAATTTACAAAAAAAATATCGTTTTAACACTTGGGGTCGGTCGTTTTAGCACTTGGGGTCGGTCGTAAGGCACCGAACCGACTGAAATTTTGGATTTTTACTGACGTTCTGTACATGAATTAATCAAATGATCTACAAAAAAAAAAATTTTTAGAAAATCATCACTTTTAGCACTTGGGTTCGGTTGTTTAAGCCCCTGGGGCGGTCGCTTTAACACTTGGGGTCGGTAATAACTTTGGCCTGTGGCGGTTGATAAACATGTTCTGTACACGAATCAATAAAAAAATCTGCAAAAAGAAGAATTTATAAAAAATCGGTCGTTTTAGCACTTGGGGTCGGTCGTATTTCTATACGAACCGACTGAAATTTTGGATTCTTACTGACGTTCTGTACATGAATTAATCAAAAAATCTACTCCAAAAAGAATTTTTAAGAAAATCATCACTTTTAGCACTTGGGTTCGGTTGTTTAAGCCCCTGGGGCGGTCGCTTTAACACTTGGGGTCGGTAATAACTTTGGCCTGTGGCGGTTGATAAACATGTTCTGTACACGAATCAATAAAAAAATCTGCAAAAAGAAGAATTTATAAAAAATCGGTCGTTTTAGCACTTGGGGTCGGTCGTATTTCTATACAAACCGACTGAAATTTTGAATTCTTACTGACGTTCTGTACATGAATTAATCAAAAAATCTACTCAAAAAAGAATTTTTAAGAAAATCATCACTTTTAGCACTTGGGTTCGGTTGTTTAAGCTCTTGGGATCGGTCGCTTTAACACTTGGGGTCGGTCATAACTTCAGCGTATGGCACAGATCCTGCTGAAATTACGGATTCTTACTAAGAATCATGGTCCATACACGAATCAATCAAAAAATCTGCAAAAGAAGAATTAAAAAAAAAAAACCATCGTTTTAACACTTGGGGTCGATCGTTTCAGCACTTAGGGTAGGTCATTTTAACAATTGTGGTCGGTCACAAGTTAGACCCTGTGGCTCCGAACCGACTTAAATTTTGTATTCTTACTAAGAATCGTGGTATGTACACGAATCAATATTTAAAAAAATCTGCCAAAAGAACAATTTACAAAAAGACATCGTTTTAACACTTGGGGTCGGTCGTTTTAGCACTTGGGGTCGGTCGTATGGCACCGAACTGACTGAAATTTTGGATTCTTACTGACGTTCTGTACATGAATTAATCAAATGATCTACAAAAAAAAAAATTTTTAGAAAATCATCACTTTTAGCACTTGGGTTCGGTTGTTTAAGCCCCTGGGGCGGTCGCTTTAACACTTGGGGTCGGTAATAACTTTGGCCTGTGGCGGTTGATAAACATGTTCTGTACACGAATCAATAAAAAAATCTGCAAAAAGAAGAATTTATAAAAAATCGGTCGTTTTAGCACTTGGGGTCGGTCGTATTTCTATACGAACCGACTGAAATTTTGGATTCTTACTGACGTTCTGTACATGAATTAATCAAAAAATCTACTCCAAAAAGAATTTTTAAGAAAATCATCACTTTTAGCACTTGGGTTCGGTTGTTTAAGCCCCTGGGGCGGTCGCTTTAACACTTGGGGTCGGTAATAACTTTGGCCTGTGGCGGTTGATAAACATGTTCTGTACACGAATCAATAAAAAAATCTGCAAAAAGAAGAATTTATAAAAAATCGGTCGTTTTAGCACTTGGGGTCGGTCGTATTTCTATACAAACCGACTGAAATTTTGAATTCTTACTGACGTTCTGTACATGAATTAATCAAAAAATCTACTCAAAAAAGAATTTTTAAGAAAATCATCACTTTTAGCACTTGGGTTCGGTTGTTTAAGCTCTTGGGATCGGTCGCTTTAACACTTGGGGTCGGTCATAACTTCAGCGTATGGCACAGATCCTGCTGAAATTACGGATTCTTACTAAGAATCATGGTCCATACACGAATCAATCAAAAAATCTGCAAAAGAAGAATTAAAAAAAAAAAACCATCGTTTTAACACTTGGGGTCGATCGTTTCAGCACTTAGGGTAGGTCATTTTAACAATTGTGGTCGGTCACAAGTTAGACCCTGTGGCTCCGAACCGACTTAAATTTTGTATTCTTACTAAGAATCGTGGTATGTACACGAATCAATATTTAAAAAAATCTGCCAAAAGAACAATTTACAAAAAGACATCGTTTTAACACTTGGGGTCGGTCGTTTTAGCACTTGGGGTCGGTCGTATGGCACCGAACTGACTGAAATTTTGGATTCTTACTGACGTTCTGTACATGAATTAATCAAATGATCTACTAAAAAAAAAATTTTTAGAAAATCATCACTTTTAGCACTTGGGTTCGGTTGTTTAAGCCCTTGGGGTCGGTCGCTTTAACACTTGGGGTCGGTAATAACTTTGGCCTGTGGCGGTTGATAAACATGTTCTGTACACGAATCAATAAAAAAATCTGCAAAAAGAAGAATTTATAAAAAATCGGTCGTTTTAGCACTTGGGGTCGGTCGTATTTCTATACGAACCGACTGAAATTTTGGATTCTTACTGACGTTCTGTGCATGAATTAATCAAAAAATCTACTCAAAAAAGAATTTTTAAGAAAATCATCACTTTTAGCACTTGGGTTCGGTTGTTTAAGCTCTTGGGATCGGTCGCTTTAACACTTGGGGTCGGTCATAACTTCAGCGTATAGCACAGATCCTGCTGAAATTACGGATTCTTACTAAGAATCATGGTCCCTACACGAATCAATCGAAAATCTGACAAAAGAAGAATTAAAAAAAAAAATCAGCGTTTTAACACTTGGGTCACAACTTAGACCCTATGACACCGAACCGACTAAAATTTTTAATTCTTACTAAGAATCGTAGTCTGTACACGTACCAATGTTAAACAAATCTGCCAAAAGAACAATTTACAAAAAAAACCTCGTTTTAACACTTTGGGTCGGTCTTAACTTCAGCACAACGGCAACGATCCAGCTGAAATTACGGATTCTTACTGAGAATCAAGGTCCGTACCGGCAACGATCCGGCTGAAATTCCGGTACACGAATCAATCTAAAAATCTGCCAAAAGAAGAATTAAAAAAAAATAATCATTTTAATACCTGGGGTCGATCGTTTCAGCACTTAGGGTCGGTCAATTTAACACTTCTGGTCGGTCACAACTTAGACCCTATGGCACCGAACCGACTGAAATTTTGTATTCTTACTAAGAATCGTGGTCTGTACACGTACACGTACCAATGTTAAACAAATCTGCCAAAATAACAATTTACAAAAAAAAACATCGTTTTAACACTTTGGGTCGGTCTTAACTTCAGCACAACGGCAACGATCCAGCTGAAATTACGGATTCTTATTGAGAATCATGGTCCGTACCGTCAACGATCCGGCTGAAATTCCGGTACACGAATCAATCAAAAAATCTGCCAAAAGAAGAATTAAAAGAAATCATCATTTTAATACTTGGGGTCGATCGTTTCAGCACTTAGGGTCGGCCAATTTAACACTTGTGGTCGGTCACAACTTAGACCCTATGGCATATGACTGAAATTTTGTATTCTTACTAAGAATCGGGGTCTGTACACGTACACGTACCAATGTTAAACAAATCTGCCAAAAGAACAATTTACAAAAAAAACATCGTTTTAACACTTTGGGTCGGTCTTAACTTCAGCACAACGGCAACGATCCAGCTGAAATTACGGATTCTTACTGAGAATCATGGTCCGTACCGGCAACGATCCGGCTGAAATTCCGGTACACGAATCAATGAAAAAATCTGCCAAAAGAAGAATTAAAAAAAATTATCATTTTAATACTTGGGGTCGATCGTTTCAGCACTTAGGGTCGGTCAATTTAACACTTGTGGTCGGTCACAACTTAGACCCTATGGCACCAAACCGACTGAAATTTTGTATTCTTACTAAGAATCGTGGTCTGTCGGCAACCCGGCAGACCACGATTTTATTTTATTTTCATTTATCTATGTAGATTTCTTGTACCCACCTCACTAGACAAAGTCTGTTCCGTTCCGAGACATTTGATAGCATTAATTTTATAACAGTCCTGATGATAGAACGAAGGTACCGAAACCAGTAGACAGTGAAAATATATCAACAATCATTTATTTAAAATGTCAAGTCACAATGTGTTTTTGCTTCTTTTGGAAAAAAAATATAATTATTTTTTTTTGATTTTGTAGGATTCGATCCTTGGTCGTCTGAATGCTTGTCCGCTGATGTTTGTCAGGTGCTTTATACCGCTATACCAAATAAGACCTGCGTGGGACCGTGGATTTATCGTATTATATTGGAACCGAGTACCCGTAAATTAAATAAATATTTTTTTGGTGTCTCATTCTCTAAATCCTATAAATGTATGTGTTTTTCTCTTTTTAGTGTCACTCGTTTCCGTTAAATCACAACGGTAGTAAAGAAGTTTTCACTCCAAAAACAGATAATTGATTCCTCAGGCTAATTTGTTCACTTTTGGGAACAACTCATATAGGTCTCACATAAATCGTTTGTGTATGCCTCAGTTGCGTAGCTACAATGGGTGGCACCCGGGGCGGATAACATGGTGACAGCCACTGGTCTTCCTTACTATCATTGTGAGAAATATGATCTAAACGGTGTTAGAAAGAGAAAACACCACCCTTTCTATTCAAATTTAAAAGTTAAACACAAAATAAATAAAGAGTACACCTTTATACAATCAAAGTTTCCGACCGTACTTTAAAAAAAAATAAAAATAAATTATTAATTATTTTTATATGAAATGATAAAAAAGTGAGGTGAAGATAAAACATTTGTCTAATAAATTTATCTTTATTATTTCATTATCAGTAATTATTTCAGTTTTTTGTGTTTGTATTAAAAAAAAATGGATTTTATAAATTCTATGTATATTTCGAATTATTAAATTTGAAGTCGTATTTCATCATCTTTTTAAAACAGTTTAAATTTTTCGGATACAGAAATATTCCTTTTATTAGAATTTTATTCCAAAGCGGAAATACGTTGACCTTCTGACACAAAAAAAAAAAAAATTACAAGAAAATTAGCCACTTATATATTACTAGCAGACCCGCCACACGTTGCTGTGGCTTACCCAAACTTTATAACCAACATCATCTGTTAATTTCCATACATATCAAATTCACACCACCCGCTCCCCAGCTGCCCGCTGCCTGAATTGAATCTTTGAATTTCTCGTCTTTTCTCTACTATAATATGCATTTATTATACATATAAACCTTCATCTTGAATCACTCCATCTATTGGTGAAAACCGCATGAAAATCCGTTGTGTAGTTTAAAAGATCTAAACGCACATACAGCGGGGAGTGACTTCATTTTATACTATGTAAAGAAGATTAATCGTTAAAAATGTTTTACACCGCTGCCAATCGGTGTGCTTCGAGTATGTTTGTAATCATTAATCATGTTTTGTGTAATATTGTGACAATAATTACTGAATCTACTGTAGCCTGATCCCAAATACGAATCTGCTGGTTGAACTCCTTTGTAAACAATTTACTTATCGAATACTCATACCTACTTGTGTTGTGCCTACTTATCTTTTCCACGCTCTGTTTATTATTTCATGTACTATATTCTTGTTATGATGCTACATACTTGTTATAATGCTCCTGTACGATTTTCCTTACATGTAAAAGCCATCAAGGCGCAAATAAACAAATAAAATATGCCCGAGACCTGAGGGGTTAACTAACCATTGTGTAGTTTCTCCAGTAGGCAGAAAAGATGGACTGCCACACAGATCTGATTTGGTACACGCTCATTGCGTCATTTAAGATGGGGAGAATGTGGTGGGGATTTTAAATCAAATAAATAATCATCATATAATTTGGATCAACAATTTTATTTGTAAAAATGTTTCATTTTAACTTAACCCGATCAACACAACTCGTCACCTCAGTTCTTATATGTTCAAAAGACTATTTTAGTTTTTGTTCATTCTCCACTTTAAAATGAAAAATATAGTATAAAAAATGATAGTTAATCACTTAACTAAGAATTATTTAAATTAATGAGACTTTTACCTTTACGGAAATATCTTTACCTTAAACACCTTTCATAATGTTTTATCGAAATAAAGAATGAAAACCTTCTCCTCCCGTAAAATTTTCTAATGGTCTGTTGAACATACAAGAACTAAGGCGACGAACTGTCTCATACGTCTAACTGTAATCCATACCGATTTAAAAGAAAACTGACGTCACCAATCTACGTAAAACCACTAATTAATAATAAATACACATTAGAAATGCCTTCCATTCAGATCTGAATGCAAATCAATATAACCACAGACGTGAAACCTTTTGTTTCTAGCCCATTTAGCACGCACTCTATCTCTCTTAAGCCGCGAATATATGTATATTAGCAAGACAACATGCAATAAGATATACAAGGTGTCCGGGAGTAAAGTGCATTAACTTCGGGGGATGATTCTACATGATGGTAGGAGTAAAAAAGATTAACAACTTTTTCCAAAATTCCAATTTTTTTTTCCCACACTAAAAGACGTACCTACTAAAAATCTTTAGTGTGAGGTACAAACTTACCCGATAAATATGCTGTGAGCTTGCCGATTGCGCGATTGTGACAAAGTTGCTTGGTTGTGATTGGCCAGAGTAACAACGGAAAATGATAATGCTGGCTGCACACGTCGGAGTAATTATATCTTTTTACCAAATAAGTACCCCTAAAAGTTGGAATTTCGAATAAAGTTATTTATCTTTTTTACTCCTACCTTCATGTAGAATCACCTCCCGAAATTAATGCACTTTATCCCCGGTTACACCTGTATATGTAAGTATATGGTCCAGCTGATTAGTCAGAGATCTCCAAATACTAAGCTTTGAGACAATGAGGAAAGCAATATTCGAATGCATCAAATATTAATATGTTTGTGTTTTACATATTACCGGGAGGCATAACGGTCTGGTACATTAGTATGATGTTTTTAAATATCCCACTAGTCACCCAGAAAACATCACCATTTAATTCACTACAAGTTTTTCTGTATTGTAATTGATTTGGTTGTGTTTTTAAGTAATCTGAGTATTGTACCAGATAGAAGGTACACTTTTACGTATAACTGTATACTCAACTCAAATTTCAATTTTTAAGAGATGTCTGACTAATCAACTGTACGATCGATATGGACACATTGTCCACACTAAACAAGAGTCAGCTCAGTGCGTAGTTTGCAGCAACATTCACAATATGGTAATTTGTTGCAACCTTTGTTGCACTGCATTGTTGTTTTAATAATATCTGTACATGAGTGTACACTTACCCAGCTTCTTACACCACCATTTCGTTTGAATTTTGTAATGATGAAAAACAGTTCGGTATTTGAAATTTAAGCCCCAACTGGCCAGACTTTTGGATCACGAACAGGGTTGATAAATACCGAACAGCGAGCAAAAAAAAAATTGCGAGGTGAAATTTATCTAGATTTCGGTGGTACCTTGGTAAATCAAACCCGCATCGGGGGGGGGGGGGGGGGGGGGTTGTCGGACTTTGAAACAATGTAAGCAGTAAAATTCGAAACATCACATTTACGCAAGTATAAGTACGTATTCACCTGATGTGTAACACTAATCCTTGAAATGGCCCGAAAACAGTGAGCGCGTGCACAAAGCGGCAACATCGCACAAACTAAGTAAGGATGCTACTCAACATCGATTGCCGATTGCTTCAAATCTGACAGTTAAATCGATTATTAGGGAGAAAAATTGAACACGGTGCTAAAATTCCGAACGGTTCGGTAGAATACCGAACTCCTGGCAACCCTGATCACGTTCTTCATTATTCTATGCATAATACCTTTCGATACCTAGATTCCAGACAGGCTAGTGCAATTAATAATCTGTACAAGAATTTGGCAGGTGAATACGAATTTGGTAACCATTTTTTGGATAACCAACACCTCTGCCACAGGTCACCCCAAATGGTTTGCTGCGCTTGGTGACTTAGCAGGGGTGCCTAGGTTGATATCGGTTAGGCTTGTCCGGGTCTTCACGGCGGATGCGTCTGCTCACCCTATACCATAGGCTGGATCGGGAGAGACTGGTTGAGAGAGACCTTTTGACTTTTGACCTCTCCAGCAGGAATCTCTCGGAACATCGCCTTGCACCACAGTGGGAGGGATGAATTCATACGTCTATCACTCCTGGACACACTGACCCCCAGATTTCTAACCATCTCTCATACTTTTTTACTTTCCAGAACTTTCACTCCTTCCTTTCTTAAAAATACCCTCAACACAACATCCCCAAGATGATATAGGCTGCGAGGGAAATTATTTTCGATAAATGGAATTTCTTCTGATATTTAACTCTTGACACTTCAATAGTAACAAAATACTTCTTCGAATAAAACAATTTTTTACATATTTACAAAATAAATATAACAATTAACTAGTAAAATCAATTAGTAATTCCTACATAAAAAGATATATAATTCTTCTGATGAAAAACATCACAAAACTAACAAACTGTTGGCCCATTTGATCAAACAATGGATGGATTCTACTGGAAACATTGCCATTTTGGTAGCTGTTACATTTGCAGAAATTTTAAACATAAAACAGCGAAATCCTCAAAAAGCCTGTGCCTCAAAATGTAAAAGCTAACCAACATGCCTTAAGAGGGACAGCTGTGTGGTCCATTTCATACAAAACTTAATGTTGGATTTAAGGCCAAAATACCCAACCAAATTATTTTTATTTTAAGCTAGCGAGATCCCGCGAACCCCCCCTCTCCCTCGCTCCCCTTCCCCATCACGCGTTCCCTTTCCACCTTCCCCGCCTTCCAACTTTCCCCTCCCTGCCGCTAAACTATACGAAATACACTCATTTTTTCAGATAACTGGGTTAACCCTTCAGCGGTCGGGCGCAGTCTGTGAGACCGCAGCGAACTTATTTACTGATTATGTGCAAACTATCAACAATAGACAATTGCGCTTCCACGATATCCTAGGGGGGCTGAAGTACGTTTTTCTCTGTACCCCAGTGACATATTCGTTGCAAACGCACATGTTCTTTTGTTTATATTTGCAGTCTCGGATTCCGCGTGCGACTGGTTGTGTATTTGAAAAATCTCTTGAATAATATTGAGAGCTGGGTGAGTATTTCATGATATTTGTATCATATAATTAAATCTAAATAATTAGTTTTATTTTACGTAAATACGTTATATGCAAATAAATAGTTGTAAAATTTTATCTTTTTTCGTTATTATGTTTGATTTATAGCATTGTTTTGTTTCAGATTTCTAAAAAGTTAAGATTTCAGACTTAAACCATAAAATTCAAATCAAAAAGGGATTACCAATTTACATACATATATATTTTTTTATTTATTTATTTATATAGAGAAAAGACTTTTTTATTATGTGCATATATACAATATCATGAAATATTCAGTCGTCTTCTAAAACCAGACGACAAAATTTGCAGAATCAATGACCGCGCGCGACTGCTTATGTTAACATAATGAAAAAGAAAATGAAAAATAATGTAAAAAAATAAGTTTTTTTGGGTAGTAATTTTAATTTATGTATGATAAATTTGTCTTCTGATGTTCACATGTTTTGATGTTCAAATTTACATCAAAATGCTTTCTTTTATCAATTTTATAATTGAAATACTATATTTATAGTAAACATTTTTTTTTAATGTTTATAATTCACAAATAATTGCCCAAGTTGCCTCTAAAATAGCAAAATGTTAAAATCTTTAATGGCCTATATTTTATAATTAAAAAAATAAATAAATAAAGTAGAACATTATAGCGTAAATGTATAATTGAGGTTATGTTAAGTTACTGTTCAACTAAAGTATGGCCTAGCTCAGTGTGGGTAGATAGCATGTAAAAAGGTAAAATAATACTTAATAAATGGAACATTTTCTTAGGTAAGATATTTAATAATTATCACAAGGATTGTATAACTTGAATGACTCTATATTATCTAAGTAATTAATCATCAAGGTGCGGTGACTGTTCGAAGAAATCAGTCATATTAATTATCATAAATTGCTTCTAAGTTAAAAGTTAAATAGGCGCCAGTCGTTTATAAAAATGCCCCAAAACTACTAAACGACAAATAGTCAAATATCTATGAATGAGAAAACCAATAAAATAGAAATAATAATACATGGATGGTGACATGTTGAATTCTTCCGTGAAAATCACACTGCCCGTCGAGTTTCTATTTGGAGTCACATGTATCAAACGCCCTCTCTGCACTGCAACCCGGACCTCACTGAAGTACTCCGCTTTCGAAACCTCTCGACCTTCCACGATCATGGCAACCAACCTCGCCATGAAAACAATGCCAACAGCACAGCTTGATTCAATAGCAGCAAATCTGTGCAATCGCGGTTCCTACCGCTATAACATATCCGTACTGAGATATTTGATATACCTTTTGATTACAAAAAAAAAACAGTTTGGTTGAGTATTTTGGCCTTATCCAAAATTAAGATTTGTATTAAACAGGCCGGAACGGACCGCACATCCATTCCGCTCAATTAATTGCGAACAAACTTCTAAATAATATTTTCAGACATTGTTCATATTTAAACAATAAAATAAAATACTTTATAAATATTCACTTTTTTATTTCATTTTGTACAGAATTCAATAAAAATTAATTAAAAGCATCGGGAAACCACTTCACTCATTAAAAGGCGTAAGTCTTACTTAAGCATTCTCCACCCACGTAACACTGCCACATATCCAAAGGCAGAGAATAAATATAACACTAGAAGTGCCTTCCATACAAATTTGAATGGAAACAAATAATGTTACATTTAGCCCAAAAGCCCAACGTCCTATCTCACTTACTGAAACCGTATATCTCCATCCATCCCTTTTGAATTTCGAAAACACAGTTTTGTATGGAAATATAGGCCTGAATTGGGCAAATATTCGTATCACAAAATACCTCTTCAGTCACATAAAGGTAAAGGTACTAATTTTGGTTGTTTGTGATGTGATGTGAAATATTCCTGCGTGAAATTATTAAGTGATTGACTAGAATTGTATTGTAATTAATTTTAACTATCAAAATTGGAACTGATTGTGGGAACAATTCAGACAAGTGATAAGGTGGGTACCAAAATAAATTTATTTTAATAAATTAATTAATAATTCTATATTTGAAATGTATATTAAATTTTTGACTTAACTAACGGTGTTCATTCGAAATGTAAATTTCTGATCTGTCTCTAAAATGAGGCAAATATTTTTGTTTATAAATATGTGCTTTCAGCTTCACAAATCCTACAATTATAATATCCCACGATATTTCGCAGGTCTGCACTAGTATTAAATAAAAATAGAATCAAGTCTGCAACAAAAAAGGAAGAATCACCCCCCATTATTATTTGTTGTTAATATTTACTAAACAATGTTAATTTTTTTCTAAAACCATATGAATGACTGAATATTGTTGCAATAGCTCAATGGTTAGATCAGACGCCCGGAAAGCGGAAGTGTTAGTTGTTTTTCGAATACATATAATTTTACGGTTATTAATATTAAATGGTTTTAGTTTAAAAATAAAATTCTGTTATGCATCCACAGCTTTTTAAAAAGGACTTATATATTTGCAGCACCTACTATAAAACGCAACTGTTTCTCAATCATTAATAACAGCGTGGCCGGCCAAGGGTGTCCCACAAGACTCCAGACTCGGCCCCCTCTTAAAGCATTTTCATATATTGCAAATGACGTGTAACTCCTTCATTTCTAAATACTCTTTAGTATTAAACACGCGACGAACGTGCAATCACATAATCAAACCATCGGATCAATTAAGACCAGAATCGCTTGCCTTTCACTGAAACAACTCGGGTTTCATTTGCTTCAGAACTTCTAAAGGGGGGTACGGGAGATTGTGTCCTAGTATGACTTCATAGCCGTCACTCCCGCATATTAAATACAACACCGAGGCTTTTTCTAATGTTTCGTCACTCCATTCAAATGTTTCGTCTTTGCTAGAACCCATATATTTCAATTGGTCATTGTTAAAAACACTTTTTAGCGTCTCGTCAATTTTAGACATTTGCTTTTCTAATGTTTTAACCTTTTCTTCGGACGCTTTGAGCTTTTTATTTGCCGTTTTGATCTCTTCTTGATAGCAGTATATTTCTTTGGCTATCCGGTCGTTTTCTACCATGGTCTGTATGGGAATGATGGCGACGGCGTTCTGCAATTTTGGTTGGATCCTCGGCGCGATGGGAACGAAGCCGTGCGGCTTGCTGTCTGCTTTGTTCAGCTTTACGCCTGGGTCCATAGGTACTGTGTAATTTGGCACTGGAATGACAAAAATATTAAAGTTAAACTTCTTTATGTAACTACCGCACAAAAGTCTAAACAGTTTGAGTCTTTGGCATCCCCAATTGGGGTATGCTCTGAGACAGGGAAGAGAAAAGTGGGGAAGGACCTATTCACCTATTCCAAGGTCACCAAACAAGGTTAAAGTTTCACAGAAACTAAATAAAGATTATTCTAAAACTACCGATTACAAGCATTAGACATTAACGTCCCAAGTACACAAACATTTTACACGACAACACGATAACATACGTTTAAACACCATTCATACTAACTACGGTAAACAATCAATTAATTACGAGGGGGGCAATATATATAATTGCCTTCCAGATGATATCAAAAACGAAAAAAGTGTGTGCAAATTCAAAAAAAAATTGTTCATGTTTATTCACAAAAAACAAAGTAGTGATAGTGAATAATATCGTATGGTAATATAATATCATGTAAATGTTAGTATTGCAATCTAATGTAACGTAAGGTTATGAAATGTAAAATCTATGTAATATTCTAGTTAAGTAAGTGAAAATGTTATTTTCTTTTTTACTGGAATAAAAACTTATAAAAAAAAAAAAAAAAGGCAACTTTATGCCGAAAACATACTCATATACCTCTTTAAACACAGAACTGCTTTTGACAATGTCCAAACTGCTCGAGATACTAGAACCAAAAGGCATAATCTCTTACTTATTTATCCCTTTCGCTAAAACAACTTTTGGCCATTTTTAGATACTTTGCAAAAAAAATTAGTGTGGGAGTAGGAAACTAAGGCAGGGCGCCATTGATCGTATATGCAATAGAATGGGTTAACAATATTGGCAACATGCGATTTCATACTACTAATATTTTATTACCTATCTCCCTTTTTTCTATTATCTGTGTGTATAACATTAGAATAGATTAATGATGAATACTTGGATCAGGTGGATGAGTTTGTGTATTTGGGAATGTTTGGTTTACGCAACTCACTTTTTTATCTAAACTTTGATCTAGTTTCAATGCAATCAATGTTGGAGACAAGTTTTCAAACTCTAATAAAATTGTACCAATTCAGATAAAAATAAATGTTTACGAGAGATGGGAAGGCTGATAAAGACATTGAAAGAAAGGTAAACGCAGGTAACTCCATTAATGGTGGGCTGAACGCCGTTGGCGCCAACAAAAAACTGTCCAAAGAAGCGAAGCTAGCAGTCCACATTGGAGTGCTGGTACACGTACCCTGAAGTATGGCAGTAAGGCATGGAATTTGCAGAGGAAGGATGAAAGTAGGCTCAATGCTGTACAAATGAGATCCCTGAGGGGTATGGGTGGTGAAACCATGTAGGATCGTGTGAGTAATGTAGAGATCCACAAAGAATGCATGATGTAAGCGTAATCTCTCTCTCTCTGGTTTCAATCCTGGGATTGGTTTGCAGCAAATTCCTCTACATATTCTTCTCTTCCATTCTTCCCTGTCTTGTGCGGCTCTTTTGAAGTCTGCATATGATGAGCACCGCTCGTCCACCAGCAGGTCCTCCAGATACTCTCGGTGTGGGCGTCCCCTAGAGTTTGTCCCCTCCATTATGGCATGCAAGAGGCCTTCTTGTCGTATTACATGGCCGATCCATCTTGCACGCCTTTTGGACAAGGTCCTGAGCAGGTGCCTTCCTCTTTCGATTCTTTGGAGAACCTCCTTATTTGTAATGTGGTCTCTCCAGGAAATTCCTAATAGTCTTCTATAGGACCACAACTCAAAAGCCTCTAGTCTCCGTTTATCTCTTTCGGATAGGCACCATGTTTCGCAGCTGTACATGAAGATACTCCATACATAGGTCTTGATGAGGAGTATTGAGCGTAATTAAGCGAGGAGTATTAAGCGCAATGAGTAAGATTAAAAAGGGACAATCAGATGGTTTGGGCATGTAGAGTGAATGAATGAGGAAAAGAGTGTAAGGAGAGTGTAATATGTCGCAAATGTGAATGATAGAAGTCAGGGATGCCCAAGGAAGACTAGGCACAATCAAGTGAATCAGATACTTGAGTCGGGCCATATGAAGAATCAGAATAATAGAAGAGCATGTTTGAGTCTGTCCTCTCACCTAGCCCTGCAGAGAATCGGCGATATGGTTAGTTAGATTATAGATTATGTATACCTAATTGTATGGTAGGAAGGTTGATGGTGTTCTTTGAGAAATCCAGCCCTTCGACGATGCGGTATTTGCCGTGTGTCGGGCCGGACTCCAGGCGGAAGTCTCCTGACCCGGGGGGCTCCGGAGGCTCCAGGTACTCCCGCTTCAGGCTTTTGAAGGGGAAGATGGTCGGCACAGCGTTCCAGCGAAGGGGCTTCTTCCCGTCGGCCCGATTCTGCTCATATTGGTCGGGCGTGAAGTGCTTCTGGAATTAGACATATAAATTTTTTTTAAATGCGAAACCAGCGCAAGAGTCCCAACTGCCACTAACAGTCTGGAGCCAGTGAGACTATGGCATCCAGTGGCGGTTCGTGACTTATCTCATGGAATTAAAAAATATATATTTTTATTATTATTTATTGAGTTAGTTTATACTACGTAATATAAACTAATATGCTCAAGGTAACATTTCATTTTATAAATTTTAACATTTTTACAGCAAGTATAACATTTCTTTTTAAATTCATTCATTCTTCATACTTACAGGCATTTCATCATACATCTTTAGTCCTCTATCTCTATGCATTAGGCAGTTCTGTGGTTTTGATTTTTTCATATGTGACAATCTAACTCTATTTATATTTCTGGTTTTGTAATTAAATTATGTATATCTATATTAAAAACAATTTCATTCTTAAAAAGAATTTTGGCATTTTGTTTTTCATAACTTTATGCACAAAAGTGAACACATTTAATAAATAGCATATTTGTTTTTGGGGTGTTTAACCAACGTTTCGGACACACCCCAAAAACAAATAACGAAAATACTTTTGGCAGTGAAAATCTTCAAACGTATCTCACATTTAATAGCAGTCTTTTTTTTATTGGAATCCAATTTAGTTCCTCTCTCATTTGATTAACCCTCGCGACTTTGCCTTTCCCCGGTATACATCTCACAGCTCTGTTCTATTTACCTCCTAGCTGTTCAAATTTCCTTCACCATTGGCCAAAGGTAACATTTGTAGAGCAGTAATCTAAATGTGGAGCGACTATAGTTTTATAAATGAGCTCTGTAGCGTTTCCATTTAATTTATTTCTTGGTATTCTAAGAAAATTTACATTTTTTGGTACCTTCTTTAGCACATATTTAAAATTTGCTGTGAAAGTTAGTTTTGAATCGAGTATTACACTTAGGTATTTGTTTTCATTTACCTTTTAATGGCCGATTTACCGGCCTCAACATCTATCTCTATTTCCCTACGACTCCAAATACCGGACTGCGAAAAAAAAACGAGTGTGCTAAAGCACAGGTCTAAAGACCACACGACCTACAGGGTGACCTATGACCTAGGGGTGACATATGACATTGGGGTGAAATATGACCATGGGGTAACCTACGACCTTGGGATGATTTACGACCTTGGGGTGACCTACGACCTTGGGGTGACCTACGACCTTGGGGTGACCTACGACCTTGGGGTGACCTACGACCTTGGGATGACCATCCTAATCCTTATCCTTATCACTCCCCAAGTCAAGCGTGCGTAAAGGCTCGACCGTTCACCTAGCAATCGATCACCGTTCGCATCGATTACCATTCGCATCGATTACCGTTAGCATGACATTTTCGTAACAATCACCACTTTTCGTAACGCATTCACCAGTTTACCCCCCAAGTCGAGCGTACAAAAAGATGTTTTACTTCAAAAAAACCAATACAATAGTTTTGACTCATTAGCAACGTCAATGCTATGACGTCATAACTATCATATCGAGGAAATGGGGAAGGAGAAGGTGGAGAAGTATTCTGGAGAAGTATAACTGGCTATTCAGATCTTATCATTAAACACGACTAAAGCCGATTCAAACAATGTTTCAATTCTAAATGGTGGTTCTTCATTAGGGCGGTATAGAAATTATAAACTGCTCTAATTTATTTTAATCCAATGCTATAATTTTCAGCTCGCAATGTGATCTCTATCGTGAGCTACGAAGCTTTATAAAACTACATTGAGTGTGTATTATTTATTTGGTGACTAAAACGTGGACCTAACTATTTTTAAAACTTGTTTGTAGCAAACTTGGTTAAAAATTAATATGTAACCAATTTCTGCTTACAGCTAACTGAGATTTTGGTAGTCCACTATGAAGTTTTGTGCAGTATAAAAAAATTACAAATCGAATTCCGTAGGAGGAAATCTGATTAATTTTTGGAGATCGCTGGCAACGGTTAATATGCACTTTTTTTTTTAAAAAACCTTTTGATTCACCTTAATTACATTAAAAGGCAACTATTTGCATTGGGGGAAGTGGAAAATATTTCATTCTAAATTTCGATTACGTAAAATTAAAATTAGCTTTCGTTTTGTGAGATTGTACGCCATTAGTTATTTAGCTCATTCGCTGTTACTTTGGTATGTTGGTATTCCTGATACACCTGAATATATAACGAACGGCTAGAAGATTTTGAAGGTACCACGAAATCTGGAAAGGTAAGTACTAAATTATCGGAGTTTTGGGAATAAAATGACGGAAAAAACATGTTTTTAATTTCGGTAATTATTTTTTATAAATAATACATTCACTTTTGTATCAAAAACCGTGTTACACAAACCTAGCGTAGCCGTTAAACTACTTGAAAACTGGGATGTTTTTCTTGCCTTGACGTGAGTAGGCGTTATAAAGGGGCACTTTCTTTTGAATCACAAACCATGTTACACAAACCTAGCGTAGCCGCTAAACTACTTGAAAACTGGGATGTTTTTCTTGCCTTGACGCGAGTAGGCGTTATAAAGGGGCACTTTCTTTTGTATCACAAACCATGTTACACAAACCTAGCGTAGCAGCTAAACTACTTGAAAACTGGGATGTTTTTCTTGCCTTGATGCGAGCAGGCGGTATAAAGGGGGCACTTTCTTTTGTATCATAAACTATATCACACAAACTTAGCGTACGTAGCCGCTCAACATCGCAGAAATAGTTGACTTATAAAAATAAAATTTTAATGTAAAAAAAAATTCAAGCTAATAAATTTTAATCAACGCACGCAATACATGTGTATTAGGTAAGTACCTACTAATTAGGCGGAATTTCAGTTTTATAACATTAAAAAAAACGCCCGCGCGATTTTGTCTCTAGCCGTTGGTTTCCGTTTGCAATTAATCCCATGAAGTCTGCTACGCTTTGCTCTAGCATCTTTTCGTACAGTAACAAGAATACCAACATAACAAAATGATATTTGAAAATAATGTTTGAAAATGGACGGTCTCGTTTCACAGAATGAAAGCTAATTTTAATTTTATTATTTATGCATTAAACCGCTTACTCGTTAATACGGAAAACTTTTTATCCAAACAGTTAGATTTAGCTTTATTATTACGAAAAGTGAGTATTTATGTCGGGGGAGACCAAAAAACATGCAAAAAATATATTTTTATTTTTTTTTTTTATTGTAATATAAAAAATATGAGTTACATATTATATACACATATATTTTACAAAATATTAAATTAAAGGTCTTTTCTGGTCATGTATACCTTATCAGAAAAGAGGGGCTCTTGTGCCTGATAAGGGAGCCACGATTCTTACTTGCGTTGTAAGTTATAATTTGTTTTGTATAAAATATTTACTTTTTACTGTAAGTTTTTTTGAAAAATTGTTTTATTTTATTTATTTGTTCTGATTGGTTGATGATGCAGCGTAATTCAGAAGGGAGGTTATTATAGTTTTTTATGGCTTGGAAAATATAATGATTTTGCATTTGAGTTGTTTTAAAATTAGGTGTAATAAATTGTGTTATTTTTTTCTTTACACATTTTTATAATGGAAGCTTGCTTGAAAATGTCATCGACATTTGGTACTGGAAATAATTTAAAAAGTGATTCTGTTGAGAAGGTAGATTGTTTTTTTAATATTACTTTAATGATGATTCTTTGCGAAACTTTTACTGAGTTTAGATTTTTTTTGTAAGAGCCTCCCCAACCTATAATTCCGTAGATAAGTAAAGAATGAACAAGGGCATAGTACACATTTTTCATTATTTTTACATTTAAAATATTTCTTAACCTAACAAATATATATATACATTTCCTCATTCTCTTCACTAGCTCTGAAATGTGAATATGCATTTAACATTTTAATTTCGTTAAAATTAATTCACTCGCGCGGTAACGCCATGTTTATTCATCGTTTTTATTTTAACATTTCATCAATGCTGCCAATCATAGAAAAAATATTTTTGCGTAAAACAAAGTGAATGCATCATTGACAAGTTTGTACCAGTATTTATAACAGTAGAACATGGAAAGAAATGTATTAAAATAATTACACAAACCCGCTAGACAAACCCTGCGTAGCCAAACAAACCATTCAAAACCTGGGATGTTTTTTAAAAGCATGACGAAAAGCGAGTTTATTTTAGAGAATTTATTTAATAAGATTGGTACTTCCGACAAATGTCATATTTGATTGTCTATTAGATAAAAAAAGGAACATTCCGTATTATCCGTGCATCAAACATCGACAACACGAACGTTCCGTGTTTATCCGTGAGGTGGACTAACTGCATATTTACCATTAAGGTGAATCAAAAGATTTTTTCAAAAAAAAGTGCGTATTAACCATTGCCAGCGATCTCAAAAATTTACCGAAATCTGGTCCAATTCGCAACAATAATTCAGAATTTAGAGGTTACATAAATGTGTTTGAAGTCCATCAAATTGTTATGCACTTAAATGTTCGTACCTCGCATACAACAGACTTAAATGTCAACTTCTTGCCAATGTTATGTTCCCACATTTGCCGGCGTTGCTCGTTCCTCAATCCTTGGGGAAGGTTGTGAAACCGTATCTCATTTCGGCCCCCGTTCAGATAACGGCTAAGACATCCCTTCACACAACAAACTGACATCCTGGCACGAATCGCATTAAATTAAATTAAATACATTGAATACTCGATCGTAAATTAACTAAAGTTATTATAAGAAATTTAAAAGGTATTGTCGTAAATATCTGAATTTCTCATATGGTAAAATGAAACGTCAAAACAAAGACATAGCGATTGTAGCCAGCTATAAAAATATTCGATTAATCACTATTTAAGTACTCCAAACCGGGGTTGGATGTGGTATTTTTGTAGGAAATATAAAAGTTTTTTAATACTGGCATCCCTGAGGAAATAATACAATCCCTCCGCTTACCATTTCTGTTTCATGTGCTCCTGGAAGAATTTGACTGTTTCTGTCGTAACTTGCTCTAAAATTTTTCGACGTAAATTTTTCGAGCAAAATGACAAAAAGCTGAGCCATTTTTGTATGGAGATATTTTGAATTCTCAGGTTCAATCGTCAATTTAAGTTATAAATCGTCAAAAAATTACAAATATAGCTCCGTAGTAGTTTCATAAATGTATTTTTCTATCCTGTTGTAAATTTTAAATTATTATTTATTTTCGCTAAATATCTTTTAAACGTGATCTTAAAAGTTTCCAATTCAGTCGGCTCTCCGAGGTGGCCGGTGACGGTCGTGGTTGTTCCGGACGCTCTCTCCCACGTTTTCACTACACGTATATTTTTCCGCATATTATTTGCGTATAACCAACCTCACGACTGGCATATAAATAAAGTTATCTTGCTTGTTTCCTACAACATTTTGTTTGATTTTTTTTTAAATCAGAAGGTTATCTGTCAAAAAAGAGTAGAAAATATAAAAACTGGAACTACTAAATTTGTAGACTGGCAACACCAATTTAACTGCCAAATATTTTTTTGAAGTGCAATGACACTGAATGTATAGAACACAGTAAACCACATTTAAATAAAACATTTTTTCTTCATGACATAAATTTGATTAAAAGGTGATTTATAAAGCGATTTGCTTTAATTTAATTTAACATAAATTTGAATTTAACAATAGATAAAAAGAAAGAATCACTAATGGTGAGTTTAGTTATACTACTTTTAGATCTAAATGAGTAAATATATTCAGATCTAAAATTAGAGACATGATCTAAGCCCAGGCAACGCTAGGTACTTTATACTATACTAGAGTAAATAAAAATGAGCAATTTCTAAACTGTGCTTTATATTTTATTACATTATAGTTATTCTTCATTATGCTAACACAAAATTTCAAAGGTATAATAATAATATACCTATATGCAATTCTAATTTTTAAATCGGCGAGTATCTATACTGCAATGAAAAAATATTTTTTCCACTATTATGCCTTTTTAATTTTTTATAAAAATGTAGGTTACACAGCTTTACTTTAACACCATGAGTTAGTTATGTGTTTAGTATTGCCATTTGATCGACAGTGGCGCCGTCATATATTTTCTACTCTTATTTGACAAACTGTATCTATGTCATACATTATCATCATTAACATTCTATGATTATTTTCTAAGACCTATATGTAGTTAGTAAATACCGTTATAAGATTTTGGCATTTAATTAACTAAATGGAAATATTTTTTTAAAAACCTCAGTTATTTGAAATTACTGAAATGTAGATGTAATCAATATTGTCTTTCAACACATTATTTTGTGTAATCTATAAAATTGTTAATCTCAAGTCAAAATGAAGTTCAAAATTTCAATTTAAACAATAACACCTAAATTAAAAAGGTAAAGAAACAATAAATATATATGGGTTATCGTATCCCATAACTTTGTCAAAACTAAAAGATCGCACGGATGGCATTTCTAAGGTGTCACTTACACTATAAAATACAATCATTTTTTAATGAAAACGGTCACTTAAATGGAACGAAAACAATAATGTTGTGATCAAAACGGTTTCTTTCATATTTATTTCATAATTATTTGAGTCACTTTAATATTGCATAAGAAAGATTCGCTCTAATGTAATCGCTTATAAATCATTGTTTTGTTTCATTTTTTTATTTTTTACACATATTTAAAACAAAAAAAAAAGCCTAAGGACATATATTTTTTTAAATTTTATCTATTGTTGAAAATGGTATGAACTAATGATATAATGAATGAGAACATTTTGTCTGATTTCTTAACACTTTGTTATTAATTCATATATTTTTATCACTTATTATTTTCTCTGTTTATCATTTTATTTTTAAATTTTATTATTTTGCTTTTACTTAACTCTTTTGCATGACCGATATTTGCGTGTGTTATTTTTATTAAATTGTGAAATTATTAACCCCGATAGAGGCGAACCCTAGTGGGGTTAATAATTACATGCTAAAAATATATGCACATAAATTGTGAAGAAGCAATAAATAAAAAAATCAAAAATATTAAATTAAAAAATAAAGCAATGCCTAAAAAAAAATTGTTTTGAAAATCGAAATTACAAACAGACAAATTTTGCTTTGAAACAATACCGCTTCCCCGGCCATATTAAAAAAATATTATTGTAATAAACGTATTTATTGAACGTATTGTATTAATTATTAACAAAATATCAAATTAATATAGAATGCACCTACATTGCCACCACCACACCATAACACCTGGGTCTCTTAGACAAGAGACAACCCTCATAGCATCCCCAAAGACGACATAGGCCCTGAGATATATTATTCCCCTCCTGGTGGAGTAGGTGTTGAGGAAAGGCCGTGCGGTCCGTTTAAGGCTCTGCAACCGGGCCCGAAAAGAAGAAGATGGAGAGATACGAAATTACGAATGTTAGAGGAAAGCGCTAACATTTACAGCGACAAAATATCATGTTTAATAAAACACGACTCCTTTAAAATAGAGCAAAAATCTCGCGGGCACTATCTTAAACAGCATTTAAAGAAACACTGTGAAATTTTTAATACATATAACTTGTAAAATAACTGAAACAAACGTGTTATTAATAATTTTTGGAGCATACTTTGCGATTTTTTCTATCGGGGGAATTTTATATAATTTGCGTTTCGGCGCGGGCAAAGTCTAGATATTATCTTCAAAAATAACATATATTTTTTTAAGAGTTTTAAAACTACCGTGTTTAAGGGAAATATGTAATAAATCGGTACAAATCCGGGTTGCGGGCCCTTAATGCGAAAGTTCATTTTGATTTGAGGCCAAAATATCCAATAAAACTGAATAGCTTTTTTAGCACCGTTGTGATTTGAAACTTTATGAAACGGAAATGAAACTAAAACGAGAAAAAACATACATCTGTAGGATTTAGCCTGCGAGAGAATGAGATAGAATGAAACCTTACCTTATTGGCCGCTTTAATTATGAGCTCACTTTTCAAGGCTCGACTTTGGTTGAGATTTAACTTCTACCGCGTGTGAACTGCACTCGATTTTGTTTTAATTTATGGGATACCTAATGGGATGTGTGCTGTTTAATTTATTTTGCGAGTTAATTATAAATATTTTTTTTTTAATTCTGGCTTAGGGAACGTACCCATACTACGTGACCAAATTTTTGCAATTTTTAACCCCCCCCCGGTGACCAAAATCCTAAGCAAACCGCCGCTCATTTGTACCAAGCGTGAAATTTTGAAGACCCCCCCCCCCACCGAAGAGGTCACGTAGTATGGGTACGTTCCCTTATCTGCTATGCTATTGAACAATAAAAAATGTCTTTTTTGGATAATAATTTTATTTTATGTACGACAAATTTGTGTCTCGACGTAATTTTTTTTTTATATTAGCTCCACACAGGAGGCCCTGAGTTAAATATTCCCTTCAGGGCCTATTTCATCTTTGGGGATACTGTGTGGAGGGTCTTTTAAGATAGGGTTAAAAGGGTATTATTAGGGGTGGGTAAGAATCTGGGGGTCAGTTTGTCCAGGAGTGACGGACGAATCCATCCCTCCCACTGCGGTGCAAGGCGATATTCCGAGAGAGTACGGCTGGAGAAGTCAAAGGGACCTTCTCAACCATTCTATCCCGATCCGGCCTGCCATGCAGCTGGTGGGCAGACGCATCCGCCGCCAAGATCCGGACAAACCTCACCCCATGAATCCGGGCACCCCTGCTAAGTCACCAAACGAAGCGAACCACCAAATAGATCATTAGTGATTTAAATTTTCACCCAACCATCAAATGTTTTTTTACATATATATTTTATCAAACTTTTACCATAAATATAGTCAAATAATTTTTTTATATGTTTATCATTTAGGTACTTTCACAAATAATTGCCCAACTTGCCTCTAAAATCATGAAATAATAAAACCTTTAAGAGGAAATACTAGCGGCGTTTTTCCATACAAACGTATTCCCCGTTTATCTCTCTGGATTTTGACCCTAGAGCAAATTTTTTTTTACATAATATAGATATCAACCACTAGCGTATCGGTACGTTTTGCTTTTTTGATAATTTACTTCTTATAGAAGTCAGGACCTTCCAAAAATGAATAAAATTTCCTAATTTAAACGCCGTCAAAAAACGTTCAGTATACAAACTAAACAATGTATTTTGAAAAAAAAGCAAAACGTACTGACATAGAATATTTTCTTCTTATACAGTTAGTGAAAAAAAAAATTAAAATCGGTCCAGTTTTGGAGAAGAAAAATGGGGAATACAAAACATCGATTTCGAAGATTTTATTTAGGTATTTTCGGCCCGATGTGCAGGTGTCCCGTCCCTTTCGCTCAGTTCCCCTGAGGGGAGCCGGGGAACGAGGGTTTTGACAAATAATACATACAAAGCGAAGTAGTGATGTAACGAATTTTATCGGTAGAATAGTGTTGTCCTTCCCCGAGTAATCGATATTTTTTATTAGTTTTTTTCTGTTTAGTGACTTATCGCGGTATACCAATACTGATCGAGCTTTCATACTAAAATTGAGCCAAATTAAAATTGTTTATGTCAAGTACTATAATAAATTTTCAATTTGGGAGGCGTTATAGGTACCATCGCCCCGGGAACCATTTATTGGATAACCAACACCCCCGCCACTTGGTCACCCCAAGTGGTCCGCTATGTTTGGTGACTGAGCCTGGGTTCCCGGGTTCACGGGTGAGGTCTGCATGGGTTTTGGTGGCGGATAATTTTGTCCACTTACTGCGTGGCGGGCCGGATTGGGAGAATCTGGAAGAGGGAGATCTTTTGATCTCTACATCCGGACTCTCCACCATCATTTCATACTTTTACCTACCTTTTCCCTACCCAGAACTTCCTTATCCTAAAAATACCCTCCACACAGCTTCTCCAATGATGTCCAACAACTTCTCCAAAAAAGTCCCTGAGCGATTATTTTTCCTCAGTGCCTCCAATGTGGGGTTTATGTTTAAAAAAAAAATCTGTTTCAAATTTTCGGTTGAGAGTCGCTTACATTTCCTTCAGTGATTAATTGAAATTTTTTTGTTAACACTTTATTGTACAAAAATTTTTACAACTAGACAATGAATTTTAAATAATTTATGATTTAGATCTTTCTCTCGCTGGTAAATTTCTTGGTATGCGACCGTCAATTATTTCTGGTAAAAGGCATTGGAGGTAGAATTTTTCAAACAGTGGTTCAATTTTTTGCCAGATTGAATCGTCCCTTTCAATTTTTTCATATAGCAAACCTTTAGGACTCCACACGACAAAATAACAGTATTTACGATGAGTAATGTGTAACTGGCCTTGTACTTGGTAGAAGTAATTGTGATTCCGTTTTAATGTTAAAGTATGTTTTCAATTTTACAGTAATCAATTTTTTTGTTGTTCAATTCCTTCTTCTGGTGACATATTTGCTATACTATATGGGCATTTCACTTCAATTATAGAATCCTTGCCGATAAGGCCATCCGGACTTGCCGCTAAAAAGTTTTTGTTTTCATCGATAAATAGTCCACAGGCGAATACCTCTAATTTTGTTTCTTTTGTAAATTGCTCAATTGCTTGGTTTTCATTTTCTTTCCTATAATTTGTGGCCATATTTCCTTTAAATGGCGAGTACAGTAACGAGTTTAATGCTCTCGCAACTGAAGTTTTTGGCCGTAACTTACATGTTTGTCCAAAGTTGGAAGCTGTTAGCCTCTTACGCCTTCCAATTGTCCACAAATGCTTTGGCCCACCGTATTCCGTTCGAGTTTATCCTTATTCGATGGAGATAATCCTTTGAAAAATTCGTCTTTATCGTTTCAAATAATTCAGGTGGCATATCTAGTTCTAATTCCAACTGACCATAATTTTCATCAGGCTCTATAACGTTTTTCTCTTTTCTGTCATGTTTTCGTTATACCTTAGTTTTATTATTCGACACCTCTGTATTGTCTCCTTCGAACGTCGTTTTCTTTCGATAAAATGCTTCGTGTAGTTGCCAGGACTGTGGCCTTGGATTTTTTTTTGTATTCGTGAATGGGTTGCCATTTCACTATTCCACGAAGTTACTGCTCCAAAACATCTTGCTTGGTATGATCCCATTTTTGTAAAATTTACTCTTTTTCCGCCTATAAATTTGGCTATAACGTTGTTGAATTGCTCCACAGTGTTATTTGTCACGTTAATAATAAGACTTTCTGCATTTGCTATTAGAGACGACAATAATTGTTGAATATCAGTCCATGATCCACAATCTTGAAGATCGCTTACTAAATTTGGATTATTAGTATACTTCTCCGACTTGCAATATGACAAACATTTTGTATGATCACCAAAAACATGGTTTGCGGCATTTTTAATGTTCATTCTCAGATTTTTTACTTTATCACTTTGTGCCGTGTTTTCTTGCTCTTTTCTGTAATTAACTGCTCCAACTATAGCTTTTCTCATTCGTAAAACGTTTGCTTCAACCTTTTTCCTTATGTGAACTGGTACAAAGCCTTTAGCGTTGTTGGTTATTTTTCCAAGTGCTTTTATTTTGTTGCAAAAATTACGAAGTAAGTGATTTTTGCACTCTTTTTTGTACTATGAAGTTGGACCCATATGGCATTTGCTGCAAAAAATTTTTCACGATGCTGTAGTCGCCATCTCCAATCAGTTTATTGAATTTCAATCCATGCATTTCAATGCTTCTCGAGAACCTTTCTGCTATAATGTGGGCTTCCGTGGCATTAGCACTTTCACGCCAGTTTTTGAAGTACCTGTGGTCAGATGCTTCTATTTGCTTCTACTGCTTGTAGCTCTAGCACATATGCAGCAATACGAGTTTCGCACTCCCAGAAATAAAACCTTTTTAGTTCGCAGTCCAACTATGCATCCCGCACCAGATGAGGAGCTAAATCCACCTTTATATGATCTCTTTGCCCAAGAACCATCTGCAACTACCGTCACCAAAGGGAACCCTCCCTCGTCTACGTCACCATTTAAAATTGCTAGCCTTTTTTCTTCTTCACCAGGTGCGATCATTTCTTCTAAGGCACATTCTTCAAGTATTAGCGCTAAACATTGTTCTATGTTCGTGAGGATTCATATTTAGCATATTCAATACCCCATAAATTTCGTTCCATTGTGAATATCCATTTCCTGTACATACCTACTACTCCTTCGACGACAGCAGTATTTACGGACACTTTCAGTTTCGGGTCTTCGGAATGTACATATTCTATTTTCTTGCACATTTTGCACTCGAAAACATATTGGCTTAGAAAACCATTTCGTCGTTCCTTCACAAATTTTAAATCGGAAAATGTGCAGTTGGTGTGTTCGTGCTTTATATTTGAAATCTCTGAAAACAAATATTTTATATCAACAATTCTGCGACCTTCGTGAATATGGGTTTCATCAAAATGGTCTGGTTTCAACAGAAAATCATCAGTTGGCGATGAAGAACTTGCGTTTTCTTCTATATTTGGAGAAAATTATTCATCTCTCGAAGATTCACGCGTTTGTGAAGATGTATCTAAGTTTCTAGCAGCATCGTTGATGACATCCATATCCCTGCAAATAAAAAGTAATAATAATTAAATTACTTATTTTCGTTGTACTTATATGACAGAATTTTGTTTAGAGTTCTATACGCGAAGGAATTAATAGAGCCCATTTGTTCTCATCAAAATGTAATGCTTTATATCTTCTATTCTTTTCCAAGTCTCGGTTACGCATGCTACATACAGGCTTCTCATAACATAAACCATTAGGAGGGTTCAGTAGTTAGAGGAAAACAGGAAAACTATATTTTTCGTACTTACCTAGAGATCGAACGCGGTGCAACATGAATCTGTCGTTTAATAATAATAATCGGTTTTTAATCGAAAATAAACGAGCTTTGTTTCCATTTATTTTACCCATTATTTATCTGTAAGAAAAAGATATCACATTTTTTTAGTAGAAGTTAGATAATAGTATCTAGCTGATTTTATATAACTCAATTTCCAAACACACATACGAGGATCTTATGCTGCGTATAAAATTGCGAACCGAGGCGCGAATTGTGTAGTACTTGCACATTACTTAGGCTAATTTGTTTGCTTTTTGAAATAACTCATATAGGTCTCCTAGAAATCGTTGTGTCCCCCTTACTACCATGGTTAGAAAAATGATCTGTTAGAAAGAGAAAACAACCAGAACATAATTAAAACTCAAAACAAAATAATTATAACCTTTTATGAAACCAAAGTTTCCGATTAATATTTGAAAAAAAAATAAGAAACTGGGAATTTTGTGTTAATTTTTTTACATGAAGCGACAAAAAAGTGAGTTGACGGTAACATTTATTTAATTATGTATACTTTTTATTACACGCCCGTAGGGTTTTTGCAGACATTTACATACATTTATAATGCATATCGTTTGCTCAGGATTGATTTGTACTAAGTCCACAAAAACTCGTATTGAGAAATAAAAGTTTTGAATTTAATGAAGACTATATTAGCGAAACTCAATTGAAAAGCTGGAGACAATCTATGTCGAGTTTCGCTAATATTGTCTTCATGTAATTAAATATTACAATTTAAGGTTTTATTTATAAAGTTGAAAATAAAAATTAAAAGTTTTGAAGTTTAAAAAAATTATAAATTTGTTTCCTTTATTTCAAACTGACTGCAATAAATATTTTTTTTAAATATGTAGGTTAATCTATCTATAGGTAAAAGACTAACATTTTTGGTTGAATTTTGAACGAACTAACACATCCTTTTTTGTATTTACTGCTTAAAAAACTTAAAAATACAGGAGTACAAATCAAACCTCAGCAAGCGATATATGTAACGTTTTAAACATTATTATTTACAAACATGTCAACTAACACGTATGATACACACAACACAATAAATCCATTTAGATTTAATTGTCTAATAAAATATGTACGTGCTTTTATCTTTTTCGTTATCGTAATTTTAATTAGAAAAAACGTAAGGTGGGCTATTTTTAAACCTTTTTTATTATCAATAAATAAAACCAAAATTATATGTTTATTTCGAATTATAAAATTTGAAAGCGTATTTCATCATCTTTCAAAAACTGTTTTTAGTTTTCGGATGCGTTCACAAATATTAAAGTTATTTGGAATTTATTGGAAAGCGGAAATATTTTGCCTTCGAAAAACAGGCCCGAGGCCTGAGAGGTTAATACTAATTTTCAATAATAACTAATGTATCATAGAGAATAATCATATGTTTATAATAATTCGATGTAGTTGGTTTGACTGCATATTTATAAACGCAAATGCAGTGAAAACTTTAAAACTACTAACCTCCATAGAGTTCTAGTAAAATAATTCGTAATATGTCGGTAATAAGCGTGAACAGAAGACATTGTTACAATACCTATCGACGATATTTATAAATGACCGGCATAGCAGACCTCGTGCGTTTAAAAATAATGCGCCCTTTTTCTGTCTGTGGAGAGCGGTACACCCCAAGGCCGAGTCAAAAACTTCATTAGCGACGAAATAAGTCGAAACATGCCTTATCCAAACAGAATATTGGATTATGCAGTGAGAGCTACAAGCTACAAAGCTTGCGTGGAGATCGGTGGAAGACGGTAGGCAAGAGACGCAGAGGGGGCGAGAGGGTGTACAAGCCAAACAGTCACGTGGTCTCACCCACACATCGATAGCTACTTCTTTTATGAGCGCGGTGCGACTGCGAGAATTTTTGAAAATACCTACCGTCGAGATTTCTCACCGGCGATATTCCCTCTTAATAGCCTATATTTTATAATTTAAAACTAAATAAATAAACAAGCGCTTATTATATTTGTTATATATTTTGATTACAAAAATAATTTTTCAGTTTGGTTGGATAGTTTGGTCTCAAATCCAAAATTAAGATTTGTATGACATCGCATTCCGAATTCCCTCAGATTCATGACATATTTCCTAAGAATACTTTAAGTTTCTTGCCCTTAAAATTTTTTTTTTTTAAATAATCTCTAGTCGAGAAAATTTTTTTTTTTTTTTTTAATTGTTTATTTGGCTTTCACCCATTAAGGGTGATCTTGGCCATTTATTAAAGTAAGTTACATATTTTTAAAATTATTTACATTTCCAGTTTTTTTGTAAATTAGTTACATTATCAATTTTTTTAAATTATTTACATTTTCAGATATTTAAAAATTAGGTACATTATCAGTTTTTTAAAATTAGTTACATTTTCATATTTTTTTTAAATTAGTTACTATTTCAGTTTTTTACATGGAATAGATAAATTATATTAGCAAATACTTATAGACAATGGGCCAAAACAAATATTCATAAGATTATACAAGTTGTACTAACATACAGAGTTGGTATTAGTAGTAATTGCAAAATTGTTGAGTAGGAAGATGTACAGGTTCCCAAAAATAGGAACCTATACAACTGTACACACAGAGTAACACACAGAGTTGGCATTAATAATAATTACAAAATTGAAGAGTAGGAAGATGTACAGGTTCCCAAAAATAGTAACCTGTACATATTCCATACTTCCATTTTCATACAGAGTAACACACAGAGTTGGTATTAATAGTCATTACAAAATTGTAGAGTAGGAAGATGTACAGATTCCCAAAAAAAGGAACCTGTACAACTGTACATAATAACACAGCTAGAAACAAATGTATACGTATGCAAGAGAGAGAAATCTGATTGATGCTTAAATGTTGAGGCCATTTTTGTAAATAAATTTTGCTAACAAATAGTGAATTTCAGGAGAGTTGAGACTAAGAAGGCAGGGTACACTGGTAGGGAATTCAATTTTAAGTTTTAACAATTCAGGTATCAAGTTTGGAAATTGGTCATTGATAGGACACTCAAAAAAATTATGGCCTAAAGTATCCTCTGAACCACAATCACAATAAGGCGAATTGACTATGTGGAATCTGGCGAGATGGCTAAGACAACAAGTATGACCTAAACGCATTCGAATAATGGAAGAGATGTATTTTTTAGGCATGGAAGTGTATTTGTGAAACCAGGGCTTGATAGGAATAGAAGGTTGAATTAAAGAGTACTGGTGACCTTTTAACAGAGAGGATGATTTCCATTCAGAGGACCATTGGCGTTGTAACTTATTTTTTAAAATAGGAAAATAGTCTCTAACAGGAATAGGAATGCTATTTAATGGACCATGAACAGTGGATTCCTTAGCAATAGAATCAACCATTTCATTTCCAACAATACCAAGGTGTCCTGGGATCCAGGCCAAGACCACTGACACGTGAGCCAGCGACAAGGAATGCAGGAGGTCTCTGATAGAGCAGGTAAGAGAGTCACTAATGGAATTGAGAGGGGATGCGCTTATTTTTTGTAATGAGCTAAGTGAGTCTGAAAGGATGAGGGCATTTCTAATGTTGAGAGATTTGACGAGATGTAAAGCTTCTATGATAGCTATGCATTCAGCAGAGAAAATGGAACATTCTTTGGGAAGTCTGTGTGGGAAACACAATTTCCTGTGAGGAGCATAGACACTGGCCCCACAATGGGAGTCCGAACTGAGTTTGGAACCATCTGTGAAAAAATTTATATAATTTGGCCAGTTATTTTCAATAATTTTGTTGAATTCTGCATTATTGGATTGAACTGAGTTTTTAATATTTTTTTTACATATTCCTATAAATTGGTGCACCTTTGGATAGAAAGTAAGACTTTTATAGGGATAAGAGTATAAGGGGAGAGATTCATTGCGATAGGAGTTTGTGGAAACATCCAGGAAAGTGTTGAAGCAATTATAGAAAAGGGGAGGGGAATGTTTTTTCCAAAATGGATTCAAATTAACCTCATACTTTAACAATTGAAGTTTGGGAATCAGGGGATGAGAAGTTATTGAGCATGTTTTGAAAATATATTTTTCTGCTAAGCATCGCCTTCTTATATTTAAGGGAGGTTCGCAGCATTCAACTTGCATTGCGTTGATTGGGGAAGATTTCATGGCTCCTAAGATAAGGCGAAGAGATTTAGACTGAATTTTATCTAATTTAAGCGAATTTGAAGTGGACATTGGATCAAACAGACAAGATCCGTAATCAAGATGGCTTCGGATGAGAGCATTGTACAGAAGTTTTAAAGATGATGGGTGTGATACCCACCACACTCCAGACAGAAATCTAAGGGGATTGATGTTGCTTTCGCATTTCATGATGACATGATTTATGTGAGAATTCCAAGTAAGCTTTGAGTCTAAAAACATTCCCAGGAACTTAACTTCTTTAGAGATAGGGATGATTTCATCGCCAAATCTCACCTGAATGTCTGGGAGCTTTCGACAACGAGTGAAGATGACAACTTTGCTTTTGGGGGGGGAAAGTTCAAGGCCATTAATATTTAACCACGCCAAAAGTTTTCTAAGAGCATTGTTGATTGCTGATGCTGCGATAAAAATATTACGGGATATTTTGTAGAAAGTCAAGTCATCGGCATATTGGAGTATGTTGCACAAGAATTGAATAGATTTTTCTAGATCATATGTGTAAATATTGTACAGGATCGGGCTTAAGACTGACCCTTGCGGGAGACCTTTGAAAATGTGTCTAATGTGGGGAGGGGATTCAGACCCATCTACAAAAATAGTTCTCTGGGAGAGCAAATTGACAATGAATTTTACTAATTTGGGCGGAATACCTATTGCCAGTAACTTTTCTTTCAGGATGGGAATATGAACATTGTCATATGCTCCACAGATGTCTAGAAACACTGCAATGCAATATTTATTTTTAGATAATGCTAATTTGATATCTGTAACAAGAGAGGAAAGGTTGTCAAGGGTACTTTTATCCTTTCTAAATCCAAACTGGGAAGGGGAAAGAATTTGATTTTTTTCTACGAACCAGTCCAATCTATTCTTAATCATTCTTTCAGATACTTTGCAAAGAGTAGAAGAGAGGGCGATAGGTCTGTAGCTCGAACCTATGCTTGGATCTTTGCCACTTTTGAAAATGGGAATGATATTTTGAATTTTCCAGTCTGGGGGAATAATGTCAGAATCCAGAAAGACATTGATGAGAGAGAGAAAGTAGGTAAGAGAATTGTCATCAGAATGACGGATGAATATATTCAGGATTTCATCCTTGCCCGGAGCTGAGTCATTGAGGATTTCAATGGCTCTTTTTAACTCATCAAAGGAAAATGGAGCATCTAACCATGAAGAAGATTTTAAAGTGAAAGGCAAAGAAGGAAGTTCATCAAAATTAGGGACATAAGGGGGAGCTATTTTATTAACAAAGTCATCAATCCAAATAGCAGAATTACGAGATGGCTTTGGCATGGAAAAAGAAGATCTAAACCTGCGAATCATGGACCAAACCTCCCCTGCTGGAGTAGCAGGGGATATATTGGTACAGAAATTACGCCAGCTGTTTTTTTTTTTGAAACGGAATGTGCGTTTAGCAACAGTTTGGGCATTCTTGGCTGAGATGTAATTATTCATAGTCATCTGTTGGCAGTATGTCTTATTGGCCGCTTTCCTCTCCTTCAGCACTCTAAGGCATTCCTCATCCCACCAAGGGGGAGGGCGAGCCTTCGAGCCTACAGGAGATGATTTGGGGATAGACTTGTCAGCCGATTTTAGAATGGAATCAGTCCAAGATTTATAAGAGGAGGTGCAATTATCAGAAGAAGGGGAAGGCAGGGAGAGGGAAAGATCCTGGATAGAGTCTCTGAAACGGGACCAATCCGCTTTTTTTGTAATAAATTTGGGCTTACTTTTAAAGTGATTGGTATCCAACCGTTGAGCCAAATTCAAAATAATGGGATAGTGGTCACTGCCGCAGGGATCTGAAGAAATTCGCCAGGAGATTAGAGGATAGATACTCGGGGAACAGAGGGATATGTCCACCGCACTAGGATTCTGTCCAGGGTGACTAAACCTTGTTGAGGATCCGTCATTTAGGAGACATATGTTCAAGGAGTCCAAAAGTTCAATTAATTTGATACCTGAGGGATCCGAGGAAGAAGAACCCCAGAGTGGGGAGTGGGCATTGAAATCACCCAAAATGACCAAGGGAGAAGAAATTTTGCTAAGCATGTGAACCCACAGTGGAAGGTCAAATGGGGTAGAAGGAGGAATATAGAGAGATACAAATGTAATATTGGAGACAGTGGCTGCCACTAACTGGAAGGATGAATTTGGGGGTTTAATGGAAATAGGGGAGAAGGGGAGAGAGTTTTTGATGAAAAGGGCTGCACCACCCTTCCCATCAATGCGGTCGTCCCGCAGACATTGATAGCCACTCACCTTGAAGAGTTGAGATGGCTTGAACCAAGTCTCAGAGACGGCAGCAATCGATATAGAGTGTAAATGTAGAAGGCGGACGAGGTCATCCTTATTGGAGGTGGCGCTTCTACAATTCCACTGCAGAAATGCTGCTGTTGGGGCAGCCATTGGGAAGAAGAGAATACAAAGAGGAGAGTAACGAGGCAGCGTTGGACGGTAGAGAATTATTATTGTTAATAACAGAGATAAGTAGCATGAGAAGAGTTTGAATAAAAGAAGAATTGTCATTAGAAGTATTGTTGTTTATGGAATTTGCATTTAGATCAGGATTGAAAGCACTGCTGTTAGTTGAATTTGAGTTAGAAAAGACGGGGTTTTGAGGCAAAAGAGAGCTGATGTTACCATTTGGGAACAAGAGCTGGGAGTTATGGCCAAATTGATCATATCCAGGGGTTTTAATTGGACGAGAAGCTTGTTTTGTCATTACAGTTTTCTTGTAAGACAAGTTTGAAGGAGCACTAATTTGGGGTTGAGAGGCAACTTCAGCAAAAGATTTTTTAGAAGGAGCTATTAATTTGGAGGCATAGAAGTATGAAACGCTATTGGAGGCCATATAACTTTTTATGTTTTTTTGGCGAGAAAGTTCGGGGCAGGATGGATGAGTGGCTGTGTGCGAGCCTGAACAATTGACGCAAGTGGGGAAATTGGAAGGGGAGGAGCATTGGTCTGCTAAATGATTTTCTGCGCATTTAAAGCAGCGGGGAGAGGAGCGGCATGATTGCTTAGAATGGCCAAACCGACAACAATTAAAGCATTGGATTGTTGGGTACGAATAAATTTCCACCGGGAGAGAGTTGTGAAATAAATAAACGTGAGAGGGAAGGGACTGTCCTTCAAATGTCAGAACTACAGTTTGAGACGGTTTCCAAACTACAGACTCAGATGATCGATCTTTGAAATTAAGACGCCTAGTCTTAATAACTTTTCCCAAAGATGCTGGAATAATGAGTTCCGAGATAAGCTCTTCTTCAGATAGGTCTACAGGAATACCTCTAACGAGACCCAAGCGAGAGATATTGAAAGAAGGGATATAGGCTTTAAATTTTTTTGCAGAGAGGGAGTCGATGGAATTTATGAATTTATTGGCATTCAACGCGGATGTGAACTCAACACAAATGCGAAATCTGCCCTCTGATCGGATACCACCTGGGGAAATGCCAAGTGGTTTTTTTCCAATGAATTTATCAAATTTAAGGGGATGTAAAGAGTGGCCAGGAGAGTTGTTTTGAACATAAACTATGAAGGGAGCTTTTGCTGAAGTCGGATACAAAGAAATAGGAGAAGCTACAGGAACTGAGACCTGCGAAGAATCAGTTTTTGGAAGGTCGCAAACTTTCCTCTTTTTTGGAGTAGAGGATGGAACTTGAAGGTCTGTTATTTCTACCTCACTACCAATGTCAAAATTTGAAGGGTCAGGGGGAGCGGGATCAGGGGGTTTCTTCCCCATGGCAAAGGCCATTGGGGCAAAAGGATATAAAACAAAAATAAAATAACACTTACTGGACTTGGTCAGCAATAAACGAACTCAAAAGAGCACAAAAAACTAAAAATAAAACTGACTAAATGCCAAAAATTCGATTTTTCGTATTAAAACGAAAAAAAATGCAACAGTGTTTTTCAACTGTCAAAATTCGAATGTAGTCGAGAAATTAATTATGCATAAAATTCCCTCGATAGAAAAAAAAAACGCGAAGTACGCTCCGAAAATAGCCTATAAACTATAATAGAGAATAATTTGTTTTTGACCTGCTGCCTGGTATCCCCGAGGAAATAACTTAACTCCGCTTACCATTTCTGTTTCATGTGCTCCTGGTAGAATTTGGATAGAACTTATTCACTCAAATTTTTCGTGCAAAATGACAAAAAGGTTCTAAGAATGGGTATTTATTGTGCATTCGAGAATATGTGGACAATTAGGTTGGGTCATAAGACTCATAAACTCATAGTCATAAAGATAATAAATAAATAAACCAACATAAAATTCTCGTGTTTGCGATTAGGATTTTGTTTTATCAGGCAATAAGATGCCTCTGGAATCTATTATAAGTATAGTGTAATTTTAACAACAAATCTATTTTATTGGCGATGTAAACATAAATAAGCATTTTAAACTTGATTTAATGAAAACAAATAACTTTGAACACCACTAAATTATTAACATTATCGACATATTTCAAAAACAGTGTTTTTCTTTGTCAGGATTGACAATTTTGTTTTTGACATCGAAATAACATAACTCCGTTTACCATTTCTGTTTCATGTGCTCCTGGTAGAATTTGACTGTTTCAGTCGTAATTTGCTCCAAATTCTACGCAAAATTTTCGAACAAAATGACAAAAAGCCGAGCCATCTTGTATGGAGATTTTTGAATTCTCAGGTTCAATCGTCAATTTAAGTTATAAATCATTTAAAATTTGCAAATATAGCTCAGTAGTAGTTTCATAAATATATTTTTCTACCCTTTTGTAAATTTTAAATTATAATTTATTTTTGCTAAACACCTTTTAAACGTGATCTTAAAAGTTACCAATTCAGTCGGCTCTCCGAGGTGGCCGGTGACGGTCGTCGTTGTTCTGGCCGCTCTGTCCCATGTTTTCACTAAACGCATACATATATTGCCTTATATTCAACTCTCACGACTAGCATATAAATAAAAAAAAAAATTTACAGTGAATACCGCACAAGAATCTCAACTGCTCCCGTCTGGAGCCAGTGAGACACTATGGCATCCCCAATTGGGGTATGTTGTGAGGCTGAAGGTAGTGGGGAGGGGAAGGAGGTGGGGAAGAGGAAGGTTGGGAAGAACCTGGCTATTCAGATCTGGTCACTAGACACGGCTAAAGCCATTTTCAAGCAACGTTTCAATTCTGAATGGTGGTCTTTACACCAGGGTGATATACTGATGGTATCTTCCACTCTGGAACATGCCGAAAATATACTATATATTATTTTAAATGAATTAATTGTGAAATAACACAAATTAATCAAATAAAATTTATTTGCGCATGGCCGGGTTCGAACCCGCGACCTCCGGATTGTGAGTCAAGAGTCTTACCCACGTCGTTACATTTCTTGTATCCTACAACATTTTGTTTGAATGTTTTTTTTAAGGCTCTGCAACCGGGCCCGAAAAGAAGAAGATAGAGAGATACGAAATTACGAATGTTAGAGGATAGCGCTAACATTTACAGCAACAAAATCGATGCGAAAATTGCAAAAATGTTTAATAAAACACGACTCGTTTAAAATAGAGCAAAAATCTTGCGGGCATTATCTTAAACAGCATTTATAGAAACACTGTGAATTTTTTCATACATATAACTTGTAAAATAATTGAAACAAACGTGTTAATAATAATTTTTGGAGCATACTTTTCGATTTTTTTCTATCGAGGGAATTTTATATAATTTGCGTTTCGCCGCGGGCAAAGTCTAGACATTATCTTCAAGAATAACATATATATTTTTTAAGAGCTTTAAAACTTACCGTGTGTAAGGGAAATATGTAATAAATCGGTACAAATCCGGGCTGCGGGCCCTTATGTGTCATACATTCATTAAATGATTATTTTCTAGTACCTACGGTATCGAGTTTCTATGTACCGTATAAGATTTTGATTTCGCGTGATTTTAGCGAAAACCTTGGCATTATTGTAGTTAAATGGAAATCATTTTTTAAAAACTCACACTACTATTTTGGACGCAACTTAGGCAATTATTTGTGAGTAAAAGAAAAAACATAAAGAACATAATTTTACTGTATTTATTTTAAAAATACAATGAAAAATAAAATAAAAAATTCTTAAAAACGCATTTTTTGGGGTAGTAATTTTAATATATAAACGACTATTTTTTATTCCGCCGTAAATAGGTAAGTTGTATTTTTAATTTACACCCATCAAAATTATGTTTTTTATAATTTTTTATTTTTTTATTTTATATTTCATCATATTTATGATAAATATAGTAAAATAATTTTTTTATGGTTTTTCGTTTACTCACAAAAAATTGCCCAAATCTCCTCTAAAATCCCGAAACATTCAAATCTTTATTGGCCTATATCTTATAATTTAAAGCAAAAATAAATAAAGTAGCTCACATCCTAACTAGATATTTTATATAACTTTTGATAACAAAAATAATTTTTCAGTTTGGTTGGGTATTTTGATCTTAAATCCAAATCTAAGATTTGTATGAAACGTGCAGAAATGGGCCGCGCATACGTTCCCCGAAAGGGACGCTCAGACGGTTTGGGCACGTAGAGCGAATGAACAAGGAGTGTAAGAAGAAGATATGACGTAAATGTAGAAGAAGTCGAGGACACCCAAGAAAGACATGGCACGACAAAGTAAATTAGATACTTGAGTCGGGCCATGTCAAGAGTCAGAACATTAGAAGAACATGTGTACGACCGGATCCGGATCCCTTAGGGCGGATCCAGAATTTTTTTCTGGGGGAGGCACAAGGGGCGGATGGACAAAAAAAATCATTTATTGTGCCTATGTGCTCCTCGAGAATATGTGGACATAGGTTGGGCCATAAAGATAAGGGAACGTACCCATAATACGTGACCAACTTTTTGCAATTTTTAACCCCTCCCCCCTCCCCCACCGGTGACCAAAAACCTAAGCCCGCCGCCGCTCATTTGTACTAAGCGTGATATTTTGAAGACCCCCCCCCCCCCTAAACGTGTCACGTAGTATGGGTACGTTCCCTAACATAAATAAATAAACCAACATAAAATTCTCGCGTTTGCTCTATTAGGATTTTGTTTTATCAGGCAATAAGATGTCTCTGGAATCTATTATAATAAGTATAGTGTAATTTAAATCAGCGATATAAATATAAAGAAGCATTTTAAACTTGATTGAATTTAATACACCACTTATTACCATTATCGACATGTTTCAAAAACAGTGTTTTCTTCGTCAGGATAGAAATAAAATTAGATTAATTTGTTTTTGACAACGAAATAACATAGCTCCGCTTACCATTTCTATTTCATGTGCTCCCTGGTAGAATTTGACTGTTTCTGTCGTAAACTTGCTCCAAAATTTTTCGACGCAAAATTTTCGAGCGAAATGACAAAAAGCCGAGCCTCTTGGTATGGAGATATTTTGAATTCTCAGGTTCAATCGTCAAGTTAAGTTATAAATCGTCAAAAAATTACAAATATAACTCCGTAGTAGTTTCATAAATGTATTTTTCTATCCTTTTGTAAATTTTAAATTATAATTTATTTTCGCTAAATACCTTTTAAACGTGATCTTAAAAGTTTCCAATTCAGTCCAGTGTTGCCAACTTAACGGATTTCCCGTCATATCTGGCGGATTGGAGGGTCCCGAAACGGGAAAATTTTGTGTATAACGGAATTTACAGTATGACGGATTTTCTGGCGGATTCGAAAAAAGTGACAAATTACATACTTTTATAGGCGAAAATCGCTTATATTTATGGATTTATGGAGAAATTTTGATCCCTGAAATTCTCTAGCCACCCCCCCCCCCCCCCAGAATGTGGATGAAAATTTGTGTATCTGACGGATTTCTGACCGTTGATCCGTCACGATTTAGCGGAAACAAAGATTTCGAGTTGGCAACACTGATTCAGTCGGCTCTCCGAGGTGGCCGGTGACGGTCGTGGTTGTTCCGGCCGCTCTAACTCATGTTTTCACTACGCAAATAATATTGCCGCATTTGCATATTTGCTTACGGCTGGCATAGTGGCATATGCAACATATTGTTTGAATGTTTTTTAAATCAGAAGATATAAGTCATACATTATTATCATAAACATTCAGTGATTATTTTCTAGTGCCCACCTACCTACGATATCGAGTTTACATACCTAGGTACCTACCTACCGTATAAGATTTTGGTTTCGCGTGATTTTAGCGGTAACTTTGGCATATAGGAACTAAATGGAATTTATGTATTAAATAGCTCATAGCTCATACCACTTGAAATTTCTTGGAAGTGCAGGTATAATCAAAAATGATAAATAAAAAAAGGCAATGCCAAAAATTTTTTTTTATTGTTTCAAATTTGAAATTACAAACCACGAATTTGCTTTGGGACACACCGCTTGCACGCCCTTATAAATAAAAATACAAACGTCCAAAATATTTTCGTTATTTGTTTTTGGGGTGTTATGCCGTGTTGCGCTACCTCCTTCTTTAGCCAACGTTTCGGACATCGTTGCAGTGTCCATCATCAGGGCAGATCCGGCAGATCCGGTAGATGTGTCCGGTAGATGTGTCCGGTAGATGTCACACATCTACCGGATCTGCCGGATCTGCCCTGATGATGGACACTGCAACGATGTCCGAAACGTTGGCTAAAGAAGGAGGTAGCGCAACACGGCATAACACCCCAAAAACAAATAACGAAAATGCTTTTGGCCGTGAAAATCTTAAAACTTATCCGTCCAAAATATTATTTAGCACGCATAAAAAATACATATTTATTGAACGTATTGCATTAATTATTAACAAATTAATTCAGAATAGAAGAGTGAACCGACATCTGCACACCACCTGGGTCTCTTCAAGACAAAACACATCCTCACAGCATTCCCAAAGACGATAAAGCCCTTCATTTTGGAGGTAACTTTGGATTTTTTTTGTGAGTTAATTTTAACAATTTTTTTTAAATATCATTCCTTTTATTTACTAATCTATCCAATAAATCTATTTAAATAAAAATGAATCGCCCAAATATCTATGTATCTTCCGAACGAATGCAACACATTGGATAATTCTTTTTTTTTGTGTTAGTTATTGTCAGGATAAGGTTTGTATAAATGAAGCGGTGAGCTCTGGCATAATGAAATTTGTATATACCTTCAAAAAAAGAACCATGGACAGGCTTCGGGTGCAATATAACAATGCTTACCGTCTGATGTTTGGACTCCCCAGGCACTGCAGTGCCTCCTCAATGTTTACAGAAGGGAGTTCCAGGATTTAAAGCTCTATTAAGAACCAGGATTGCAGGACTGAGGGGAAGGATAAACCACTCCAGAAACATTCTCATAATAGAATCCCGCTTGACTTCAGGATCGAGCTTAGAAGAACATTGGAGGAAGACACTGGCTCCCATAACCCCAGACTGATTTTTTTTTTAAATTATTTATTATTTATTTATTTTTTTACTTGTATTTTTATTTTATTTTCTTCTTAATACCATATTTTATAAATATCTATGTGTTTTATGTATGTACTTACACACTATATAGGATGTGTGGGATTGCACTCACCTCCCCACATTTTGGAATAAAGACCTTTATTATTATTATTATTATAAAAAAATGGGGCAACAGGTGGAAAGCGAGCTGTTGAAAACTTTATGTATGGAATGCGGGAGGAAGAAGGGAGGGGGAGGGGAACTCGAGATTAGTCGTGGGCAAAATTGAATATTATAATGATTGGCAAATATTTAAAAAATAGTGCAAAACGCGTAAAGTATCCCGTTCCCGCGCGCCATTCGTAAAACACCCTTAGTTACCTACATCATCGTGGTTCTCGGTCCAAGCGAAATTCCATCGCGAATCGGCTGAGTTACTAGTTCCGTACGCCATCTCTTTCACAACGCAGGAATACATTGGTTCTATTCAGTATATTTATGATCCAGTCGCCCCGCGCTCCGCGCCGCGCATGCGCATGCCCACACTCGCATTGGCCGTCACGAGCCGCGTGTAAGTGGCAGGTGGCACCTATGGCGCAGTTAACAAACTCCGCATTTGCTTTCACGTGTCGACGCAGGCACGTACATGAGCGTGTACGCGCGTGTCGACTATAGTGATCGAGACATTTTTCGAGTGGCAGTGACGCAAGTGTTTGCAAAATGGAGGAACTCATTGAAGTTGTTCGAAGCGAAAAATGTTTATACGACGTAAAACACTCAGATTATATGAATACAAAATTAAAGAATTCTATTTGGAAACGAATCGCAGAGGTGCTACATATCAAGAATGGTAAGTATTATTTGTATTCTAACTGATATTATAAATGTGAAAGTATGGATGTTTGTTTGTTCACGACATTGCCAGTGTACATATATGTTCAGTCGTCAGTCAGTTCAGTGCTCATTGTGACGCCGACCGACTTGTGCTGGACGATACGCGATCAAAACTATCTCCAATGCGTCGCGAAAAAATGCAATTCACGGTCAGAAAAACATAATAAAGCAAGCGGAATTACTTTCCACACGTAAGTTTATTGTTCACATATTCATATTTAATTTTAAAAAAGCAGAAAATGAAATAAAATGACAAATACTCTAATATAGGTTCAGTGTTGCCACTAAAAAGTTGTTTTGGTTTTCCCACGGTAAATATGCAGTTAGTCCACCACACGGATAACACGGAACGTTCGTGTTGTCGAAGTTTGATGCACGGATAATACGGAATGTTCCTTTTTTAACTAATAGACAATCAAATGTGACATTTGTCGGAAGTGCCAATCTTATAAAATAAATTCTCTAAAATAAACTCGCTTTTCATCATACTTTAAAAAAACATACCAGGTTTTGAATGGTTTGTTGGCAAAGCGGGGTTTGTTTATTTATTTAAATACATTTCTTTCCACGTTCTACTATTATAAATACAGTTACAAACTTGTCAATGATGCATTCACTTTGTTTTACGCAAAAATATTTTTTCTATGATTGGCAGCATTGATGAAATGTTTATGAAATAAAAACGATGAATAAACATGGCATAAAGATTTATCCAGACACTATCTAGAGAGCATTTAGTTCGGGTTTGAATCTTGCAATCATACATAAAGATAGCAGCCAATAGTATATGCGTTAAGAAAAATGAAGATAGTGTGGGTGGTTCTTAGTCGAAGTATGATACAGTTAAAAGTGACCGAATTGGATATCGACACGGTGGCGCAGTGGTTAGCGCGTTCGCCCGGTAAGCGATAGGTCCTGGGTTCGTGTCCCAGATGTGTCAATATCTTTTTCTGATTTTTCTGTTTTCAGATTTTCGATTGAGTTTCGCTTATATGGTCTTCATTTAATTAAATAAACATGGCGTTACCGCGCGAGTGAATTAATTTTAACAAAATTAAAATGTTAAATGCATATTTTTTGCATGTTTTTTGGTCTCCCCGACATAAATACTCACTTTTTGTAATAATAAAGCTAAATATAACTGTTTGGATAAAAAGTATTCCGTATTAACGAGTAAGCGGTTTAATGCATAAATAATAAGTTTATGTTTTAATCTTCATACAACACAATTCATTAAAACTTATTTTAGTTTATTAATGAATAATCTAGTAGTTATATTTTTTTACGTATTTTATATTAATAATTTTGTAGGGTACCATAAAGATGCAGCAAGCCGTGAGAAGTGGGTGGAAATAATTCGATTGCTGAGAAAAGAACTTTGAAAACACTTTTGAAACAATTTCCGTTTGAGTATTACATATATACTATTGGCACAATAAAAAATATTGGAACAAATAATGACTTAATTATTTCATTAGTTATGCATTCTTTTAGTCATATAATAAAAAAATACATATTTAAAATAATTTAAATTAGTTTATTTTATTACAAACTAACGTAAAAAAAACTATTTCATTGTTAATTTTGGGTAAAATTTTAAATGGTAGGCAACATCAAATCGCAATTGCAGGTTTGTGTTTCTGTCTTTGTCTAATCCTAGCGGCGGTAATGTTCTCGTGACTTATGCAAATCAGACAAATATATGTTTACTTTAAAATGTTTAGTGACTTCAAAGCTACGTCGTCGCGGTTGTAGAGTGGTTACGCTTTTTTCGATGAGCGGTAATGAAGTTTGCTTCTCTATTTATATACCTCAATGGTTCACTGTATAAAATATAGTCTAGTATTTGTATAAAATAGATTATGTAAGGTATTAAAAAAGGTAGGTAACAAAAACTGAAACTGTTGTGTAGGTAGATATAAAATTCTAACATTTATTTAATATAGTCATATGTGCATTTACAAAATGATTAAAAGTTCCATTGTCGTATTAATTGTCGAACGATATCAATACGCGCCCCGTTGCACGCTGTGATTTTGCCAGGTCACTCGTCCTTCTACGGAGTTAAAATAATCCGTAAATTGGTCTCTTATTTCAAATGCCCTTTTCGAAATGCGTCCTCTTAATCGAGGCAAAGGCAGTAATTATTGAAAATTTGGTAAATTTGCATATTTCAGGTCCAGGTCATCATTCATATTTTTACTTATACTTTTTGTGCGTAAATAGTTATGCAAGGCGCAACTCGCCATAACAATTTTGTCTACTGTTTCTACTTTCATTTCAAATGGCCGTAAAAATATTCTGAAACGGGAACTCAATATGCCGAATGCACAATGCACATTCAACCGTTTGTCTTGCTCTTGAGAGTCTGTACTTAACTTTGTTTCTATAATTGTTTATCACTTGTCTCTGAGGAAAAGGTCTCATAAGATTTTCCGAGGAAATGCCGCGTCACCAACAATAACACAAGGCACAACTATGTCTTCTCTTCCAGCCTAGCAATTCCGTATTTTTTGTGAGATCGTTATTGGATAACGGACGTTATCTTCTGTCAGATTTGTGTGATTTTATTTCACATATTGTAGTTTAGACGATTTTAACATGAATTCCTGCAAGTACGCATGATTATTTAAGCGTCGATGACACACGGCTAGTTTACAAGCTACTATCTGGGAAATTCACTATCTGTTAGTAAACTCGTCCAGTGTCATTGTGTCACTTGCTAACTAGCAGCAACTAGCAGATTGTTGACAATCTACGAAAAAAAGTTGAAAGGTCGTCAACTTTACTCGACTACACGCTTGCTCCGCTTGCTCGTGATTGGTTTATTTACGTTTCCAACATGGCTTCCGATAAACAGCTGATTTCGACTGTCAAATATCTGAAGAATTAGTTCACGCAGGCGTCATTATTCTTGTTAGTGGCGCTAAAAGCGACCTCAGTTTCCTACGCTTCTGAGCGAGTGGACAGTTTTGTGTGTCATCATGACAAACTCACTCGCCGATTTTCCCGCTTTTAAACATAGTAGATAGTAGCTTGTAAACTAGCCGTGTGTCATCGACGCTTTACTCATTTAACGTACGTTGTACAAAGAAAACGCAAATAACAGCCATAAACATCAGACAAATCTGACAGGAGATTACGTCCGTTATCCAATAAGGATAGGGTTGCCATCTCTTAAATTTGGCAACCAGGACAAGACGCGTGAAAACCCCGGATTTTAGGGCCCAGAACCCGGACATGTCAACAGGTTTTTTTTAAATATAGTCTGTGTAATAAAAACAGTTGAAAATGTCATAAATCATCTATTTATTTATTTTCAAATTAAATTTAGTCGTCTTTTATCATCATTATAAATGTACCTAACAAAACAGAATCTTATTACAGTTTGTTACAAATTGTTTTAATAATCAGTTAGAATTTTTTTATTCTTAAAATAAAACACAAATTATTAATATACTCTGTTATGAAAACAAAACCTTATTAAAATATTAAGCCTAACAAAATTCAATTAAATTTTTAAACAAAAATCTTAAATGTACTGAGACCATTTTAGTATTCAGTCTTACAATTTTTGAGGTAACTCTTTAACTCAATAATAATTATATCTTTAAATTTTTATCAGCAGCCATTTAAACAACAAAATATCTCTTAACATAATATGAACTAAATTCACTCTTTTAAATCTTAAGCAATAAAACTGAACCTTTTTTAAAGTTTAGACTAACTGTAATATAAGTTACATTATTAATTTTTTTAAGCATAAAATAATCAAAAACTATACTCATTTATATCACCTTAAAGTTTTAATCAACAGCCATGTTGTAAATTTCTTTTGCGTAATAAAAACAATCATAACTTTAACTACAAAAATGAAAAGAAATTTTTGCACTCATTAGTACATTATTTGATTATCTAGCTATTAAAGCTTTTTCCTTAGCCTCTCGCCTTTTTTACTTTTCAGTTATTTTGTATTTATCTGTTTCCGATAGCTTTTAGAATATCTCCCCTTTTTAAAAGGAATTTGTAAAAATCAATGCATTCTTGGAAATTGAATTTAACTAACTAACTAACTAACCATCACGCCGTTTCCCCGCAGGGGTAGGCAGAGAGGACGGACCGCCAAACAACTCGGTCTTGGCACACACTCTTTGCCTCACTCACATTCATACATCGTCTCATACATACTCTTCTATTATTCTGACTTTTGACATGGCCCGTCTCAAGTATCTGATTTACTTGATCGTGCCATGTCTTCCTCGGGCGTCCCCGACTTCTTCTACCATTCACATTTGCATCATATATTCTTTTAACAATTATACATTGTTTGAACCACTTTTATATTTGTTTCAGAACGACCGTTCCTTCCTCAGGGCATTGACTTTAAATTTGAATACTTAATTTTTTTTTTAAACCCGGACATCAAATGAAACCCCGCCCGGACGCTCCCCGAACGCCCTCTAAACTAGGACAAATCCGGGGAAACCCGGACGGATGGCAACCCTAAATAAGGATCTCGGGCAGGTGTAGCTGTCTGTTCATCATTTTTCTCTTTAATATGCAATTATCAAATATATTTCCATCTGGAAATCTGCCTTTTATAATTTGCGTCTACTACTGTTGGCGGTAGTAGACGCAAATTACAGAACAATAGAATGATCTTTTTTTTACATGAATACCGCACAAGAGTCCCAACTGCTCCGGTCTGGAGCCAGTGGGACTATGGCATCCCCAATTGGGGTATGTTGTGAAGCTGAAGGCAGTGGGGAGGGGAAGGAGATGGGGAAGAGGAAGGGGGGGGAAGTACCAGGCTATTCAGATCTGGTCACCAAACACGGCAGAACCCATTTCAAGCAACTTTTCAATTCTGAATGGTGGTCTTACACCAGGGCGATACTGAGAGTATCTTCCACTCTGGAACACAAATATACTATATATTATTTTAAATGAATAAATTGTGAAATACACAAATTAATCAAATAAAATTTATTTGCCACGCCGGGATTCGATCCCGCGACCTTCGCAATGCGAGTCAAGCGCCTTAACGCTGCACTACGCCGGCCGTTGCTTATAATTAAAAAATGAGGATCCACTGTTCATAGGTTTCTTAATTATCACATGTTTTCCATCGATAGCGCCCACAGTATCAGGCACTTGCCATATATTTTGGAAATCGAGGGCATTTATTTTCCATATATCCAGTGTAGGTTCCGGCAAGTGAATAGGTTGCATGTTCCTCCAAATAGCTGAAGATACCTTAGTTATAATATTTGAGATAGTCCTTTCTCCCATTCTGTAACTATTAGCAATGCTCCGATACGAGTTACCGCTCGAGACAAATCTGTAAAGAGAAAAAAATACATTTATTATATTTTATACAGTCTCGATTATTAATGATGACTAATTTTATTGCAGGAAGTGAAGCCAAGAAATCTTGGGAAAAGCTGAGAAACAATCACCGAGATGCGCTTCGTCGGCAGAAAATTTCTAAACCGAAAAGTGGATCAAGGGCTGTTAATATAAAGTCATGGCGCTTTCAAGAAAATATGGCGTTTTTAATCCCGCATATGGCAAATAGGCCAAGTAACACCAATGTTAATGAAGACATACTAAATGACGAATCATCTCATAGTAATTCAAATACTATAGAAAATGACATTCAAAACAATGTAAATGATACGGATATTCATGGATCAGGAGTTGAAGAAACTAATGAAACCCCTGAATCACAATCTACCGGTACAGCAGCTGATCAAGGAAATAAAAAACTACACAAAAAGAACACTTTAAATAACTTACTAAATAAATCGATTGAGGACCATGGACATAGGGCAGCTAAAAGACAGCAAGAACGGGAGCTCTTAAACACCAATAATGATTTCACCATAAGCAATGTTAAAAATGATCCACTTTTTCATTTTTTTATTAGTATGTACGAGACTACAAAAAGATTGCCGCCACTATCTCAACACAATATTAAAAAAAACATATTTTCATTGGTTTCCCAAGAAGAATCTAAAAACTTGGTGGAATACTCGCCTTGTCCACATTCTTCCTATTCACAGAATAGTGATGCAAGATCATATTATTCATCACATACACCTTCTCCTGTAAAACAACAGCCACATAGTGATGCAGGAACTTAATATAATACGTCTACTCCTATAGAACAACAGCCACAGGAAGGTATTATAATCACTCGGGGTAATGAACTTAATTTGGTAGGTACAACTTGACAGTTCTGGAAATATGTTTGCACACTCGTCAAACTCTTTAAATTAAATTTATAAAATATTATTGTGCTTTGAATAGTTCCACTTAATTTATAATTGTTTACCTGCATAATAAACTTACCTTAAGAAAACGGCCAATTTTTCTTCAGTACTAATTCGTTCATGAACACCATATCCTTGATCTTCTAAATCTGAAGCAATCGTCGCATGTACTTGTTTAAAATCGTTCCTTGTCATTCTAAAATAATTTTTAAATTTTTCGTCTGAAAACTCAGAAGTTAATTTGAATTCTCCATGTGTTTTCCTTTTGGACATGTAAGAGCTCTTCCATTTTTTTTTCCGGATGATTTCCTTATTATTAACAATAATCTCTTTAAAAACTCGTTATCACTGTCGGATTCTGAACTTAAGATGGTACGAGAGATTTTTCAATATTTAATGGTTTTTGTGCGTTTTCGAAGTCGCCTACGTCCATAACTGTACGAACAAAAAAAAAGTTAAATCAAAAGAATGATAGTTACATTTACGTTCTATCCCACAAAATATAATTATACATTGTCAAAAACTATTTTTCTTACTTTACAACTGTTTTAAAAATACCTGTTTTCAACAAATCTCAATCGACCTGCAAATATTTTTCTTATGTGGTCATATACAAGAATTAAAAAAAAAGAAAAAAAATATGTTTAGATAGAAAACATCTCAATCTATGCCTGCTCATTTTTACATTTTATAATTAAAGAGCCTTTTTTACCTAAATTACGATGTGATACTATTAAAAAAACTGCATAAATCAGTCAACTTTAAAATCGTTTTAATCTACCAAAAAACAGGTTAGTTAATAAAATAAAAATATCATCCAATTAAACAGTATTTTAAGTAAGTCAATTTAAAAAAATATTTATTAAATTCCAATGATTTACTTGGTTTACTTCGATATTCGTAAGTATATATAAATACCACTTTGATCAATCAATTCCATTGCGCGAACAGGCCTCGCCGAGAACAGTCGCCCCCGACGCTGTCCCGCGTGATTTAAGTAAAAACAGAATCACCAAAAAGATCAATCATTTACTAGACCTGAATACATTGTGGGAATTATTAAACTGACCTTTTTACAATGTTCTTTACTTTACCATCCACAATATTTGCGCGGGCGAATTCAGTCGGCGTTGGCCTCAGGGATATTCAACGCAAACATTTAATATTCTGTTTTTATGATAATAAAAAAACAATTGAAAATAATTACATAAATCTTTCTGATAATTACATAAGAAACTATAATATGATATGCATAATTCTAAATACATTTGTGTTAAATAAATACATATTAAAAAAAATCTTAATGTAATTTCATTTGGTGTAACCCTAAGTGACCAGCTCAGGTATGGGGGCTCCATCGAAGCCAGAGTAAAGTTAGCCTCCCAAAAACTGGGCGTACTGTACAGGGCCCGCAGATACTTTAAAAGTACACAACTGCTAACCCTGTACAAATCGCAAGTGCGCCCCACGGTTGAATTTGGCAGCCACCTCTGGTCTGGAGCTCCAAAATACCTGAAAAATACCCTCGACTCTGTGCAGAAACGGGCGGTCCGTTTAATAGATTCTCCCATCTTAACAGACGGATTGCAATCTTTAGAGCACAGGCGTCGGGTGGGAATGCTATCCTTGTTCTACCGGTATTACAATGGAAGATGCTCCGAGGAACTAGCATCATTGATCCCTTCGGCACCGGTGCATAGTCGGGAAACACGCCAAACGCGTGCCCAACATTTGTACACAGTTGACATTAGTCACATGAGAACGGGTCGTTTCTTCGACTCGTTCTTATGTTCAACAGCTCGGCTGTGGAATGATTTGCCGGCCTCTGTATTTCCTCGTTCCTACAACATGGGTCTCTTCAAGACCAATGTTCATTCCTTCCTCTCCTCAAAAAGACCCTCCACACAGCATCCCAGATGACATAGGCCCCGAGGGAAATTATTTTCCTCAGGGCCTCCTGTGTGGAGTTAATGTAAAAAAAAAAAAAAACATTAAATTATTTACACAAAAATTATTCCTTAAATCCTAGTTTTGTTCACTTTTAGAAATATTTATTTTTTAAATATTTCTTTTTTATAAAATATTTCTTTCATTACTAGTTTTGTCATTTTTGGGAAGGCTCTCGACTAGCGTTAAATTTTATTTGATTTTTTTTATATTATTCCACAATTTACTAATTTTAAAATATTAGGTCCTTACATATGAAATTGGCGTTTTGTATGGGAGGAACATAATGTCTTTTTTTTTTTTAAATATTATATATTTATTTAATCAAAGGTACCATTGCTATCTATGCACTTTTGCCATCTCATAGGTATTCATCGATCCCTTTACTAAAAAACCATTCGGACGGGAATCAATAAAATCTTTGATAGTCCAGTCAACCTGTGTCGTAGAACACCAGTTGAAGGAAATAAATAGTATAAAGCTAATTTTTTCCCCATCGACTACTACTATTTAGACAAGTGTTTTGTCAAAAGTCCCCGCCCCTACCACCCTTGCTCCACCCCCTGTGCCCCCCAAACATGAAAAGTATAAGGGTTTTGTAAATCGCGTCTATCTCAATTACTAAACAACATATCGGATTGAAACTTTTTTATTCTCTTTTTTATAATATTTTCTACAATTAATGTCCAGTAAATTTTCATCGTAACTTTTACCGTTTGTTTGTAATTCATATGAAAAGGTAAAAATTTGTATATTTTTTGGAACGAAATTTTACTTTTTGTCACAGAACTTTTCAGGCCGACATTTTATGAAAAAATGTTTCCTACAAAGGTTATAGCCCTTTCTATGAGCTATGAAATAATATATTTTAATGTGTACTTTATGGCAAGAAAACACCAGATATCAACCGTGAATGCTTGGTGCGCACCATCTCTGCGGCGCTCCGCGGCAGCCGATTCATTGCCGCACTACTCATGTTTGTTTATACTTATTTATTGTATTTTTGTCAATTGATTTAAAATTTGGTTTTACTGAAAAAGTGAAATAATGCTTACTGGTATCAGTTCAAGATTTCAGCAATTAAAAATGCCAGAGTTGTTGCATGCAGAGTGAATCATGCCAAGGTCAGAGTCCAGAGAGAGGGTCGCGTCGCAAATGTCCGTGTTTCGCAGTGATTGTGTTTTACAGTTTGTGTTTGTTTTTGTGAACCAAAATGGAGGATGTGTCTTGTGTTATTTGTTTTGCTTTTATGCCAGTTTCACTACCTGGATGGTCTGGATACATGCGAAACTCTTTCGATGGTAGACAAAACTTTGAACCATCTTATGTACTAGCTTTGCCTTTCATAAACATAGATCCAGGAAATCTGACTGCTATTTATTCTGCCCTTAGTTACGCTTCTAAAGAAAGCAAGGTAGCTGACCAGCCGTGTATTGTCACATTTGACCAACCACTTTTCCTGAAAGCAGTTGACATTGTTGTAAGTTCTTCTACATAAAGTGAAATATCTGGAGTAATCGTCAGACTAGGCGGATTCCATCTTCAAACGAGTTTCCTTGGTTGCTTAAGAAAGTTTATGGAAGGTAGTAGATTCGAAGAAATGTGGACCTCTGTTTATGGAAAATCAACGATTCCTCACCTTATTTCAGGACATGCTTACGCTAAGTCTTATAGAGCTCACATGACGACCCAGGCAGCTTTGATGTTATTGCTATTTGAGGAATGTTTACATCCGAATTACAAACAAACAGTAAAAGTTACGACGAAAGTTAACTGGACATTAATTGTAGACAATGTTACAGCAAAGAGAATAAAATAAATTGCAATCCGATATGTTGTTTAGTAATTGAGATACGTGATTTACGAAACCCTTACACTTTTCATGTTTGGGGGGCACAGGGGGGGAGCAAGGGGGGCGGGGGCGAGGATTTTTGGCTAAACGCTTGTCTAAATGATAGTAGTCGATGGGGAAAAAATTAACTTTATACTATTTTTTTCCATCTAAAAACACAGGTTGACTGGGCTATGAAGGCGGTTTGGACTGCCCCATCGGAGTTGAATTTTTTCCCTTGCAAGAAGTTATCCAAATTTCGAAAAAATGGTAATCTGTTGGGGCAAGGTCCGGAGAGTACGGTGGATGTCTTAGACATTCCAATTGAAGCTCCTCTAATTTGGTAGCCGTCTGTTGTGCAGTGTGTAGTCTAGCGTTGTCATGAAGCAGCAGTGGCCTAGAGCGATTAACCAGCCTCGGTTGTTTAGCAGCTAGCTTTTCCATCATGGTTTGCAGTTGCTGACAATAGACATCTGCCGTAATCGTCTGGCCAGATTTAAGAAAGCTGTAGTGAACGACACCAGCACTAGTCGACCAAACGCTCACAAGTAACTTTTTTGGAGTCAATTTTCGCTTGGGGCATAGTTTGGCTGGTTCGGCAGGGTTCAGCCATTGCGATGAGCAAACATACTTGACTTTATATATACTTTTACTTACACCAGCGCATATGTAAATCTTCACCATATATAAATTCGTTTGATATTCATATCAACTTATTGTTATGGGTATTTTTGAAGTCGATTATACGTTTGAAGTGGAGGGTTTTTATGTAAACAAAGGAGAGAAAGTTTTAGGAAGGAAAAGGGTATGAGAGGTGATTAGAAATCAGGGGTCAGTGTGTCCAGGAGTGATGGAAATATGAATCCATTCCGCGGTGAAAGGTAATGAATCGAGAAAATAGATGATCTGCCAGCAACGCACAAGCAACCGATTGAAAAAAAAATTATCCTTAAAATTTTATAATGGGTTTTAAAACATCAAATATTTGAAGTAAATTTTCGAGTTCTGTGAAAGTTCTATTCAAGTTCTGTGATATTTAATTTTTATGATGCAACTGGCTTATAATGATATAATAACAGAACTTGAGTAGAACTCACACAAAACGTGAATATTATCTTAAAATATTTGATAAATTGTTCAAATTTTTTACAAATATTAAATAAAAAAGATTAAAAAAAGGATAAATAAAAGTATCTACATAATCGTCTATTCAAGCGTTATATTATTCACAATAAATATGTCCAGTTGTGAAAGAAAATCAAAGAAAAAAATGTTTTTTTTTTCTTTGTGATAATTAATAACAAAAATAATTTTCGATTCATCAAAGTAATATTTACTAACCGCAAAATACATAATTTGAGATTAAAAAGGCATAATTTCCATTGAAAAATATTCCATTCTGCCAAAACTCAAATAAAACTGATGTTATACCCCTGAGAACGGGGCATCTTCTGTGAACATAATTACACACGAGTTTCACGGTAAAGTCGACGCCTTACAACTTGACGCGAGGAACAAATGCCGCGGAATTAGATTAGAAGAGGCGTTATGAAATTATTTACAAATTCGTCGAGGATTTTTCATTGCAGAATTCAAGAAACGACACGGGCGACGTTACATCAATGTCCGAAACTAAAATCACCGAATTTGAAAACAGTCGTAGCCCTGCTAAGCTCTCAAATCAATCGCGTCCATCTTGCTTCGTTTTCGTCTACGAATGGTAGAAACATTGACTGATGTACGTCACGTGGAAGCAGATGCGGGCACACACGTGTCCACCAATGTCAATGTGACATTGGCTTGGCGTAGTGTCGCGAACGAGTGCGATTGTGGGCATGTGCGGCGGCCTATACCGCCTCGCCGCCCGTCCCAGTTTGGTCCCCGTCCCGTCTCGCGTACATAGTCTCTAGTTTATAGTCTGTCGCTAACGAGTTTGTCCGGAGCGCGGTGTCTTTTTCACTTATTCAGGAATTAAATCTCAATTCAGTTGTGACGTCATCGTCCCTATTAGATCTCGTCGATCTCAGATCCAAACAGGTCTGAAACGTTGTGTCTACTCGAGAGGGGGTTCTCGGGGCGGGGGTAGCGGGAGAGGAGATTGGGGAGAGGGAAGTCGGGAACGCGTGAGGGGAAGGGGATGCGGGAGAAGAAGGGGCCGGCGGAAGGGTAGGCGGAAGGGGAACGGGACGATTGTGAAAGGACACGCAGGGAGAAGCAATTTCTTTATTAAATGGAATCGCAACGCATGCTAGTAAGAATTTTATATATTTCCTTTTCTACTGTATTAATAATATAATGAAAAATAAAATACACTTAAACGCCTTTTTTGGGTAGTAAGTAATTTTGATTTACGTGGACAAATTTGTGTTCCGACTTAATAAGATAATTTTTGTAATATAAATTTACACCCAATCATTAAACCGCTTTTTTATTTTTCATGACATTTTTATGATAAATACAGTAAAATTATTTTTTTAAATGTTTGTCATTCGCTAATAAATAATTACCTATCTTTAATGGCTAATATAATATAATTTTCTCTTCTTCTAAAATTTTGAATGGCTTATATTTTATAATTTAAAACACAAATAAATACAGTAGCGCACATCCGTCCAAGATATTTGTTATACCTTTTAATTACAAAAATAATTTTTCAGTTTGGTGGGTATTTTGGTCTCAAATCAAAATTAAGATTTGTATGAAAGGGGCCGTCAACAAAGTCATCACTCAGAACAATGGAAAAATAATAACTTTAAAAATACTAAGATTATAACTACAAGTTAAGTCACCTGAAAGGGTAATTGTAATACAAAATATATAAAGTTCTTAGAACTTTCAACAACCAACATAACTAGAATGATACAGAGCGATGTCGCAATTAAAAATAAACAAAACAAGAAAAATTACTAAAAAATTTAAATACTTATATTTTTTTATTAATACACCGGAAGATGACAATAAAAAAGAAATATATTTTTTAATACACTTTGGTAATGTAAGAAAAACCGGTTACAATTATTGCTGACTGACTCAATTAATGAGGCCCTTCCTTTAAGTGTTGATTTTATTGACAAATGTTTGTTCCAAGAAGTAGTTAACATGAATTTTTTATTATTTTTAATTGTTAAACTAACGTTTTAAGACAAGATTTTTATGCATAGCACAAATGGTAACAATTATTATAAGCAATAATTATCAGCCAATTTTTTGTTAATTTGTTTTATATTGTTTTTTATTTCATTTAACACGTATGAAAAGAATTTTGTGATTGTAAACTTAATAAAAATTCTAACGTAATTAACGTATAAAAAGAATTTTGTGATTGTAATAATTGCAATAAAAATTAAAATACTCATTTAATGACGTATTTTTTAATTATTTTATTTAATTTTGTTTGTTTTATATAAGTAATATAAAAAAAATATTGCTTTTTCGTAAACTTCAATTATTGTTTTTTTTTTATTTAATTTTACACGTGTTAACTGTCTGAATGAAGAAGTGTAAAAAGTAAGCCAAATGACAGTAAATTAGTAGATTTTTAACATGTCTAAAAAATAATCGGTTTCGGCCGAAACTGAGACAAACACAGAAGATTCGGTTTCGGTGGAAACAACAATAATACTTCAAAGTGACAACTGTCTGTTTTGTTTACTCCCGCAAAATTAATAAAAAAATACATAAAAAGTGACAGAAATCATTGAATAAGTGCACTAACTGCTGCTAGTATTTTAGTTCTGTGTTTTAAGTGTCTTATGTACAGTCTAAACCATAAGGTTTTACTCCCATTATACAAAACAAAATCAAAACTAACCAAGCCAAAGAAAAAGTGATATTGTTTATAAGTACAATTCAAATTCAAATTAAATAACTGTTATTTATCCACTCAATTTAATAATTTTTCTCTAATAATGGATAAACAAACAAGAAGCAAAAATACAAACCAGAGTGATCTGAAGCTGAAATCTTTACTCCCAGAACATAAAGAGATTCTTGACATTGTCTTAACAGCTGTCAACAATAAATTTGAAGAAATGAAAAAAGAATTCTTCAAGAAAATGGACGAAGAAAATGCTGAATCTCGAAACTCACGTAATTTCATTAGTAACCAATATGATGATATAAATATTAAAATAGAAAATATTACCAAGCTGGTATCTGAAGTTGAGATGCTTCGGAGAGAAGTAAATGATAAAAACAAGATTATAAAAAGCTTTGAAGTTAGAATCGCGGAACTAGAACAAGCCTCGAAAGAAGATTGCATAGAAATATGTGGAATCCCACAATCAAATGAGGAGCAGCCAGTCTCACTAGTACAACAGGTGGCTGCGGCAGCTGGGATGGTGATTCAGCTACACGACCTGAAGGAGGTGAAACGTATCCAGGACAGACAACCAGGAGCCTACGCGAGAATCCAAGTTAAATTCCACGATAACAACAAACGAGACCAAATATTAAAAATGCGGAAGAATATCGACGCTAAAACCGTGACAACCCTGGGCAGCGAAAAAATCTACATAGGAGAAATCATTTGTCCATACTTTAAAGAACTACTCTGGAAAACTAAACAGAAAGCAAAAGAAACTAACTATATGTATGTCTGGTTTAGGGAAAACAAAATACTGGTCCGTAAATCACCAAATGAAAAAATAATCTATGTTAAGCATTCAGACGATCTAAATAAACTTATCTAGACGGTACATGGCACTCGCACCACCGGTTGTCAGTTATCTAAAAAGTCAATAAGTACTATAATACTACCAATTATCTAAAAATAGTTTCAACCGATGGTTACGGGTGTCAAACTGTTCTTAAACTTGATATGTAAAAATGGATGCTAAAACTAACTATAGAACCTCAAATTCTAAATTCTATAAAAAAATTGTACAAAATAACCTATTCTCTCTTCAAATTGCACTATTCTTAATTCTCTTAATTATTGTAGTTATTTTAAATAATTTAGTACCGATAACATTTATCCAAATCATTAATCGAACTGATCTATTATCTATATTTCCTAAATCTATCTATTTTCATTTACTCAATTTAATTTTAATTCTTTTAATACTTATATTATACACTTTTATCATATATTATATTATACACCTCTATTACACTTTTATTATAAACTTATATTATACAATTTTACTCGATAAAAATAATTCACTTTGTTCAATTAGAAAAGCTTATTCAATCTACATACAATATTTAACTAAAATTGTAAATCATATTGATCATTTAATTATATTTTCTATACTTATCTATATTAACTTACTACACTTAATTTTACTTATTTTAATTCTTAAAATTTTGCAATTATGTGATTCCCCTAAAATTCTCATTTCTCAAATTAACTTTCATGGTCTTATTTACACCTATTTATCTAAATTACCTTTTTATACCAAGTATTTTACATTCAAATGTTATTATACTACATGTATTTATTACCCAAATTATTTTAATTATTTTAACATCAAATTTTATTGTTCTAATTGTTTTTACTACCCAAATTATTTTAACTACTTTACCAACAAATCTTATTGTTCAAATTGTTTTTATTACCTAAATTATTTTATTTATTTTAACAACAAATTTTATTGCTCAATTTGTTTTTTTACTCCAAACTATTATAATCGTTTCTTATATTTTAAAAATCGTAATATTTCAATTTTATTTGTCATCTTAGTATTTATTCTCCTAATCGTTTCAGTACCTTCACTTATTTCAACCAACTTCATCCATAAATTTTTTATGTCTTATTATAAGCCTTCCAATCACTCTAAGTATGCAATCCTTTTAAAATTTTCAATTTCTACATTTCTATTTATTCCTATATCTAATGAAATTATTTTTCCTTTTATAAAACATATAATCTATCATTTACATTCCCTAAATTTATCTTTGTTCATTAACTCAATTTAATTTTAATTAATTTAATGCTTATATTACACACTTACACAAATACTCACCAACATGGCTGAAAACATGGAACATATAGACTCGGACAACCAACACTACTGTATAAGTACAAACGACATTAATCTATGGACCAATATCACAAAAGAAAAAAATAAAATCAAAATATTGCACCAAAACATCAGATCGATTAATAAAAATTTTGATGAATTCACTATGTACCTAGAACAACTAGATAATAACTTCGATATAATTGTGCTGACAGAATGCTGGTTGAATGAAAAATATATTCCAAAAACAATTGAACACTACACACACACCACACAAAAAAACACAAAAATCAAAATGATGGCATAGTCGTATACACTAAGGATAAAATAAACACATTCATCCAAGAAATACATATCGTAGATTCCAACTGCATACAAATAACATATGAAAAAGAAACGTGTATTCTTGCAATGTACAGATCTCCATCCAAAAACAATATTACAAATTTCCTAACTGCATTTAATAATACATTAAATGATCTCAACAAATACAAAAATATCATCGTCATTGGAGACCTAAACATAAACACTCTACAAAACGGACACCCACAAAACTTAGAATACCTAACAATATTAGCACAGCATGGACTGGAGCCAACGATAAATGTTCCAACACGAGTCACACACAACACAAAAAGTTGTATAGATCATATAATGATCAAAACAAAACTAAAAACCAAAACCATAGTACTTGAAAGCACTATTACAGATCACTACATGAATATGATAGCAATAGATACCGAAAACACAAAACCTAACCAACATAAAATATTCACAAAAAAAATAATTGACTACACAAACTTAAAAGAAAAACTCAAAAAAATAGACTGGAGTACAATATACCAAATAGAGAAGGTCGAAGAGGCCTGGAACAAATTTACAACAATTTTAGCGCAAGAAATAAATAATAACACTACTCTAAAACAAGTAAAACTTACGCACAAAGCAAAAAAAAATAAACTATGGATAACGCAGGGAATATTAAACTGTATTCGTAAACGAGACAGAATTCACAAACAAATTAAACATACGCCATATGACATACAACAACTTAATTACTACAAAAGATATAGAAACATCTGCACGAAAATTATTAGAGTAGCTAAGGAGTTGTATTTTAGAGAAAAACTTAAAAAAGAAGAAAACAATAATCCAAAGGAAATATGGAAAATATTAAAAGAAGTTACATACACACAAAAATTCAAACAAGAAAATACAATCGAACATCTAAACATTAACTCAAAAAAAGTAGACGCCAATACAAATAAAGAAACTATAGCAAATCATGTAAATAACTTCTTCGCAAGTATAGGAAAAGTCTTAGCGAACCGTAAAATTCTCAACACAAACACGACAACACAAACAAACAGTTCAAACATCAATACACAACCGACACAACACAGATTTGCAATAAAAACAACTTCGGAAGAGGAAATTGACAAAATAATAAACACATTAAAAAACCGTATTGCTCCTGGATTAGATGAGATAACGACGGATTGCATTAAGATAATAAAAACAGAAATTTTAAAACCCAAAACACACTTAATCAATCTAAGCATAACACACTCCTGCTTCCCTAGTACTCTTAAAAAAGGACTGGTGATCCCTATTTACAAATCCGGAGACAAAATGCAAATAACTAACTATAGACCTATCACTTTGTTAAACTCGCTTTTAAAAATTTTCGAAAGAGTAATAAAAAACCAAATTATAATATACCTGGAAGAAAATAAATTAATCTCGGAAAAACAATATGGATTTAGAGAAAAAATAGGCACAAAAGAAGCTTTGGCGTGTACAATAGACTATATACATAGCAATTTAGATCAAGGGTATAAATGCATAGCGATATACCTAGATTTAGCTAAAGCTTTCGATTCAATCTGCCACCAAACGCTTTTTAAAAAATTAGAAAACATAGGCATCAAAGGCAAGGAACTCCAACTATTAAAAAGTTATATGAGTAACAGAACACAGCAAGTAAAAATTAACAACCATATTAGCAAGCCACTGCCAATTACATATGGAGTTCCACAAGGAAGCATACTAGGGCCCGTTCTTTTCACTATTTACATTAATGAACTTTGCAGCATGAAAATAGACGGTGAAATAGTTAGTTATGCAGACGACACAGTTTTACTCTTTAAATCTAAGGATTGGAAAAATGCATACAACATAGCGAATTTAGGAATCACGCGAGTGAAATCATGGCTAGACTCAAACATACTTACACTGAACATATCGAAAACAAAATTCACAACGTACAGTATAAATAGCACAGGACAGCCAAAAAATAACACAAACACCATAAAAATACACGAAACACCAACATTTGCGTTTGCCCTCCTCTAGAAAAAAAAGAACAAATAAAGTATCTAGGAATCATAATTGACCATAACGTTAGATGGACACATCACATCCAACAAGTCACAAATAAACTCCTCAAAACGATACACATTTTCCTAAACATAAGAAACATATACAAAATACAACAAATGAAAACAATATATTTTGCTCTATGTCAGTCTATAATAGAATATGGAATAATTGCTTGGGGAGGAGCAACAAACTCAGCTATCGAACACCTGGAAATTGCGCAGAAAACGATCTTAAAGGTAATACTTAAAAAACATAGACTTACTGATACAGACCAAATATTCAACCGTTGTGACGTACTAGACATACGACAATTATATGTTAAATCACTACTAAATTACATTTTTGACCAAAAAAACAACCTTCAACAAACACAAAATATCACAAACAGACCAGTTAGACAAGCATACAAAGAAAACTTAAAAACTCCGACGGTAAATACAAGCTTTGGACAAAGACATTACGAATATCACGCTATAAAAGCATTCAACAGTCTTAACACTTGAAAATAAAATTGAGGAAAACAAAAATAAATTCCGAAACAAAATTACAAAATGGATTAAAGACCAAAATAGACAATACTACCAAAATATCATAGCATAAAATAACAAAACATATAAGTAACACACAAAACCAATATAAAACACAATCACCCACAAACACACAACACGTATTAAAAATATCGTTTTTAACCTTATTTTTTTTTTTTTTATTTTTTTTTTTTTTTATTGGCAATGTTTATTAAAAATACATATGAAGTTACAACAGTTACATAGTTACATAGTTACATAAGGTTAACAAAAAATAAAAATAAATTTGCCTTTCCTCACCATAAAGAGACAATGCTCTTGTGTTTGGTGAGGGAGTTCTAGCTCAATTAGTAAATTAATGATCGTGTAAGTTAGTAATAACGGCTATTGTAAATAATAAGAAGGTTAAAAAATCTTGTATAATTTAAAAATAAAAATCCCGAAGAGTTTAAAAAAATCATAATATAAATTAAAAAATCATTATAAATGGAAGAATCATGTAAGTTAGTAACAAAAATTATTGTAATAAGTAAGTAAAGGATACGTAAGAAAGAACGCAAGATTTATACAATAGTAGACTCAGAGATTTAGAAACTAAGAAATGAAAGAAAAAGGAAGGAATAAATGATTTATAAAATAGCAGACTTTAAGATACAAAGTAAACATATTTGGGACTTTTATAGTAGTTTCAGGTAATTTTTTAATTTGGGCTTAAATTCCTGCATATTTTCGATGGTTTTTAATTTTAATGGGAGGTTGTTATAATAGATTATGCCCAGATAAAGATAGGAATTTTGGATGTGCTTAGTATTAAATTTAGGAATTTTAATAGTTTTCTGGTATCTTGCTGATGTATTGAATTGGAAGTTACGAGTATTTAACTGTATTTCTTTGTAAATTTGAAGAATTGAATATTTTTTATAGATTTTGTCTATTATAGGCACATTGAATATTGAAAAAAGAATTGCAGTAGGAAATTTAGACGGTTTTTTTAAGATTACCTTAATTATCAACCTTTGGACAATTTTGAGGGGATTTAAAATATTGTCATATGTTCCTCCCCAGCCAATAATACCATATTGCAATATAGATTGAACAGTTGCATAGTACACTCTTTTTAGGTTTTCTAAGCTAAGAATATTTCTAAGTCTAATAAATATATAAATACATTTCCTAATCCTTTTGACGAGTTCACAAATATGTGTTTTCCATTTAAAATTTTGATCTATATATACACCAAGATATTTGATTTTGGGAGTTGGACTAAGTATAGCACAATCTTGATTGCAGATAGTTTTATTACATTTACTTTATTGTATTATGATGTTTAAATTTGGTTCTAATTTGAATTTATTGATAGAGAATGGGATAAATTTTGTTTTTTCAGTGTTTAGAGAGAGGAGATTTTTATCGAACCAATTTTTCAATATGTTAATATCAATATTAGCTAGATTATTAACAGTATTCCAATCCGTACCTTCAATTATTATGACAGTATCGTCAGCAAAAGATATTATTTTTCCGTTTAGTTTTTGTATGAATATGTCATTAACATAGATAATAAACAGTAACGGTCCCAGGACTGTACCTTGAGGTATGCCGAAATGACTCATTTTTGGTGAACTAAGCACACCATTAATTTTTACAACTTGGGGACGTTTGAAAAGGTAGCTTTTTATCCATTCTAGAGCTGAACCATTTAATCCAATGTTTCTTAATTTACTTATAAGTTTGTCATGTGATATACTGTCAAATGCTTTTTTGAGATCTATAAAAATTCCCAGGCATTTAAATGATTTATCTAATGAACTATGTACAAGGCTACTTAATTTTGCAATTGCATCTTGTGTGCTTCTACCTTCCATAAAACCAAACTGGTTTTCATTAATTATATCGTTGCATTTTATAAATTGGCTCATTCTTTTTTTAACTAGTTTTTCAAAAAATTTTGCTATATTTGAGATTACTGATATGGGACGGTAATTATTTACTTCTTCTGGATTACCTGACTTAAATATTGGGGTAATAGTAGTTTGTTTGTAAATTGATGGAAATACTCCGCTTTGGAAACTTGTATTTATTATATGCATCAATGGCTTAGAAATTTGATTTTTTATGTTTTTTAAAATATCAACCGTGACTGCATCAAAGCCCGGAGCAGATCCTCCTTTCATATCGGTTATGATAGAAACTATTTCGTCCTCTGTGGTGACTTCAAATGTTGTCATTTTATTTTTAGCATTTATATTACATCAATGTGAATGAGATTGGCGAGATTTTTCCCAACATTTGCAAAGAAAGTGTTAAATATATTTGCAGCTTTTGAGGGGTTTTCTTTACAGCATGTTTTTGAGTTATCATGATTAATAGCATTGATTTCGTTATTATTGTTCTTTTTCTTGTCAATTATTTCATTTACAACCGTCCATACTCTTTTACTATCATTTTCAGCTAGATCCAACTTCCGTTTATAGTAACTTTCTTTAGTATGTTTTATGATATATGTAAGTTTATTTTTATATGCTCTAAAGTGATTAAGTAAGTTTTTATTATTAGGTTGTTGAGTTGTTAATTTATAAAGAGCTTGCTTACGTCGTACAGATACTATTAATCCATGAGTAATCCATGGTTTTATAGGTTTGAGTTAGACAGTTTGTGATTGGGAATTACATTTTTTGACGAGTCATTTATGTATTTAGATATTTTTTCTTCAAATATTTTACAGCAGATATTGACATCATTACATTGTAATAATTCGATCCAATTTTCTGATTGAAATTTGTTTTTTAATGTATCCATATTAAGTACTTTTTTGGAAGATTTTGTTTGTTTAAATGATGGCAATATTGGATTGCTGGTTTTGTGGTTAAAGATACAAGAATAATGATCAGTGATAGTTGTGTGAATAACAGCTGCTGTTATATTTTGGATATCCGGTATATTTGTAAAAATATGATCTAAGCATGAAGGTCGTTGACCTCGAACGTCTCTAGTATACGAATTTATGCACGATAAATAATTGAGTTCTGCTAACATGTTGAGATAGCTATCTTTATCCTTACTAGAATAGTCGCTTGCGATATTTAAATTCATATCTCCAACCAAAACATTGTTTTTATTTCTAAAATTTAATAAAATATTTTTTAATTCATCAATAAAGTGTGACACTATCGACCTATGTGTTCGATAAATAGCAATAATGTTATAATGTTTATTTATGTCTTTAAATTCAATATTTAATATGTTAACATAACTAATACTGTGAATCTCTTTAATATTAAGTACATTGTATTGGTTAGATACAAATATTCCAATACCAGAGTTTTTGTTTAACTTTGTTGTTGTTGTGTAGTAAGAGTACCCCGGGATAGAGAAATTAAATTCACCGGCTGAGTGAGTTTCTGTTAAAACTATGCAGCCCGGGAAATAATTTAATTCTTTTAATGATATTATTAATTCATCCATGTTCCTTTCTATGCTTCTAATATTTACATGAAATAGGCTAAATCCTTTATCAGGACAAATTAAATTGAAATCTTTTATGGAGTGACACAAATTTTCTTCTATACAAATTTTTTTATCCAAAGCGTTACATAAAAAATCATTCATTTTGCAGTTTTAGGTTAGTTATTTTATGGATACATTTATGTAATTTGTAATGAAATGACAAATGGTAGAGGCAAAGAATTTTAAATATACACTATGTCTACATAGATATGATGGCTGAAATAACAACATATAAATATATAATTTATTTACGTTTTTAAATTTTATATTTAAAATATAAACTATAAACATTAAAATATAAACATCATAATCATTAATATTGGGAACATTATACTGGCTGGAAATAGGTATTCCAATATCAGAGTTTTTGTTTATTCTTATTATTGTTACATGGTACCCTGGAATGGAGTAATTAGTTTCGCCAGTAGAGTAGGTCTTTGTTAACCCAATCAAGCCCGGGAAAAAAATTATTTCTTTTAAAGATATTATTAATTTTTCAAAAAAATTTTTTACGCTTTTAATCTTTTTATGAAATTGAGTAAATCCTTTTTCAGTGCAAATAAAATAGAAATCTCTTATAGAGTGATGTAAGTTTTCTTCAATACATACTTTTTTACCTAATGCTATGTTACATAAAGAATCATTCATTGTTAATTTATAGATAAGAGTTTGAGGAAATGAAAATTTACAATATTTATTCGTAGTCAATGCGCTCTTTAGCAATTTGAAGCATTTTTTGCCGGTAAAGGCATTTTATGCTATTGACTCTATGATCGGTGGAATAGTTCATATCAAACCTTTTGTTTTGGACACAGCAGTTGTTGCAGATTGGAGTTTGTTCTTTGTTTTCACATTTGGATAATACGTGTTCCTTAGTGCAATGAGGGCAAATGGGAGGCTGCGTCCTGGCGAGACATCTTTGGGCTGTGTGGCCGAACTTGAGGCAATGGTAACATTGTCTGAGCGGGCTGCAGTCTTCTACGTATACTCTTTGGAATTTGATGTTTATTTTTTTTTTCTCTATTAGTTTTTTCCTTAACTTTCCATTTGTTTCGATAATGTAGTTAGTGGTGTCGTTTTCTTTTCCTTCATTGTACTTATTTTTTAATTCCTTGATAAGCTTAATGTCTTTTTTGTCTTCTAGGGTTAATCCTTCATTTTGTTGTACAATTCCGTCTATAATTTCTTCTTCAGTCAATTGGCATTGCAGCCTTTTCAACATTAAGCACGGTTTCCTTTTTTTTATTTCTTCAGCCGATACTTCTTTTCCAATTACTTTATTTATCTCTTCGGTTAATTTTTCCGCATCTTCTTTTTTTTGGCAAGAAATCACTAATTTTTGTTCTCCGATCTTTTTTACTCCATTTACTCCAACTTTTATTTTTGTTAAATTAATATTTTTTTGAATTTTTATTTTTATGTCCTCGGCCTTCAAGGTGTTTTTTGAGGTAATTAAAATGGCGTATTTCTGTTCTGCATTATATGAAGTTTCTGCGAAGTTTTTATTATTACTTAGTGCACTTGCGTATGATTTTTTGTTATTTTGATTAATTTCTTCGAGTTTCTGTGTGTAGTGATGATTGTTTTTAATATTAATTTCTTGTAATTCTATGATCTTCTTTTGTAGACTAATTAGTTCATGTTGAATTTTTTCTTCCAGTGATACAATATTTTGTTCCAGTGTTAATTTTATTTTTGAGTCTTTCACTGAAGTGATCTTATTAACTAAGTCTTTAATATTTTTAAAAATTTCTTCGGTTTCCATATTAAATGAATGGAATCACCCAGGTGGGCGAGTTATTAAATGTAAGTAACTATATTTATTGTTTTACTTCTTACAAAATAATGCGACTGTACTCGTTCGGTGCTGAGCGAGAATTGAAACTATGATTAAGAATAAATAATATTATACTTATATAATATTATTTATTCTTAATTTTACGTTAATTCTAAATCTCTAATTTTTAAGTTTAATTTATCTTAATCGTATGTTTTTTATTTACTTTTTCCTTTTTTTCACCAATATTATGTACATATATATTTATATGTATTGTGTATAATTTTGTATATGAAATGGAGGCCTCAGCACGGGTAAACCACCCAGTGAGGCCAACATCATTGAATTATGTAAAAAATGTAAATAATATTGCATCAAATAAATAAATAATAAATAAAGTCCTGTTTCGGTCGGACACTAAAAATATATCTAAAAAAACCCCTGGCTTTATTTATGCAGCAGCCAGCCAGCCACCCGGGACCGGTGACCTGTGACGTTTCCACGCGACACCCGGCACAGACACGGGAACAGGGGAGCAGAATACAATACCGGTGGAGTATGCAGAATACATAACGTATACAATCTCCAAAACAGCATTGTGTGCGTCAACAAGTTTAGTAACCAGTGGTGATGATGTAGATGTGTGTATAGTGAACGGCCAACTGTTCTATTTTACGTTGGCTAAAGTGACCTCCTCCTTTTCCTGGCCACTCCTGCTGCCCTGGTAAGGAATACAGACAAGGCCCCCTTGTCACTACTCACTGATTCCGTCTGCTTGTTTAGGAATAAATACATCCCAAAACACGTAATTGCGTTATACTTTCATAAGACCAAAAACGTCCCAGAGCAACCTTGCATTTTAAAAGCTATCTATATCTCTCTTCCTCTCATGCAAACATAATTTATGTATTTTTCTTTTAACCAGAAAGAGAACGAAATAATGCTTCTTATTGTCTTTAAAATTTAAAAGCTATCTTGCACAGATATTTTACAATCTCGATCCAAAGTGACGGTTTCAGAATTTACACGCGAAACCGAGGCTTCCGGATTGTGAAGTGCGAATATATTGAACCAAACAGACGGGTTTTATCACAAATGGTTAAAACTATTGGGATAACGGTTAGACACTTGATAATAATCACATAATAGTTACTAACTACAATTTTTAGCCATTTGTGATAAACTTAATCAACCACCAAGTTTCGCAAACGTGCCGTTTGTAAAACAAAAGATAGTGACTATGGGGCAAGGTTGACCTATATTCTCAAAAATGATACATATATAAAACAAAGTCGGGTTAGTTACACTATTTATAACTGGAGAACGGCTGGGCTGATTTTGATGATCTTTGATTTGTTGGATTTGTCTCCGCCCCGGATAGGATAGTAACTATTAAAACATCACAAAAGTTAACGAAATAAATAGTTTTAAAGAAAATTATTTTCCCCATACATTTTGTATGGAACGAATTCTCCTATTTTGAAAGAACTGCAGCAATATTGTGAGGGGTATAATATTGTACTGTGCGTGAATTCCAAACATTCAAAAACGTCAAATGTCAATGCGTTGATTGTTGTGCATTTGTTTTTAATCATATATCGCTGCCCTTCTTTCTTACACACTCAATGTCAATAGTCGAAAATGAGACAAATGGTGAACGTATGTGTGCACACCTCCGAACGAAAAATACAATAATTATAATAAATCTCTGAAATGAAAGGCATTTTTTTACATAAGCTCCACACAGGAGGCCCCGAGGAAAATAATTTCTCTCAGGACCTATGTCATCTTAGGGGATGCTGTGTGAAGGATCTTTTTAAGGAATGGGGAGGATAGAAAGTTCTGGGAAGGAAAAAGGTATGAGGGGTGGGTAGGAATCTGGGGGTCAGTGTGTCCGGGAGTGACGGACGTATGAATCCATCCCTCCAACTGTGGTGCAAGGCAATGGGTCGAGAGAGTCCAGCTGGAAAGGTTAAAAGGCCTCCCTCAACCAGTCTCTCTCGATCCGGCCCGGTATTTTTGTTATCTCTTTTTATACCTTTGTTTATATTTTGCTATTTCTGATTTCTGTTAACTTCTATGTATACATAGCGAAAAGCAACTATTAAACTGTGCATTCTGTGAACATTTTTAAGTGGAGTATTAACATCTACGCTTTTTACAATGCTAATCTAATGACTTGTTTATGTTAATACTCTGTAAATGTTCCAAAATAATAAATAAATAAAAAAATCACAAAAATATTTTTTGTTAATAAGAAAACATAGATAAATAAAGCAACATGAAATTCTCGTGTTTGCAATTAAGATTTTGTTTTCAGGCAATGCTTTTGAATTCTGTTATAATCAATCATAAGTATGTTCTAATTTTGAACAACAAATCTATTTTAACAGCGATCGATACAAATATAAATAAGCACGTTTTCAAAACTTAAGAACCTCACTTTTCAACATTTTAATTCAGAAAATATACTAACTAACTAACCATCACGCCGTTTCCCCGCACGGGTAGGCAGAGGGGACGGACCGCCAAACAACTCGGTCTTGGCACACTCTTCTATTATTCTGACTTTTGACATGGCACATGGCCCGACTTAAGAATCTGATTCACATGATCGTGCCATGTCTTCCTCGGGTATCCCCGACTTCTTCTTCCATTCACATTTGCGTCATATATTCTTCTTACACTACTTTCTTCGTAAATTCGCTCTACATGCCCAAACCATCTGAGGGTCCCTTTCTTCATCTTACTCATTATGCTTACATAAGCCTTACATTCTTTGTGGATATCCTCATTTCTCACACGATCATACATGGTTTTACCACACATACCCCTCAGGGATCACATTTCAACAGCATTCAGCTTACTTCCATCCTTCCTCTGCCAGTTACATGTCTCACTGCCATACAGCAGGGTAGGTATAGGTCTCGCAAGTTAAGTTGACTTCTTCACAGTACTCACACAGATGCAAAACTTTCATACAGCGTGTTTAGGCTTTTAACAAAAAAACAATTAATAATTATGTCACAATTGAGAATTCGAATCCAAAGCGTGTTGAAATCGGTAACATAAAACTAAAGTTGTTTTACGACATTTTTATAGAAATACTGAAGGTTTAGTAAGAAAAATTAAGTTTATTAAGTAAATGTGATAATCTTCAGGATTAAATTCAAATGGGTATGCATAAATAACGACAAGGTTAAAAAAAATATTGTGTTATTTAAAAAGATTATTTTATTATAATATTCATACTTATATGTATAATATTTTATAAAGTAAATAATCCACAAGCCCTAAAAATACCAAAGTCTAAAATATCAGATTACTAACACAAAGGTACAAAAGATTAACTGGTCTGTGATTCTCCTGACTCCAGTTGCCTTAGACGTCAAATCATACAAGTCAATTATGCTTAAAAGTTGACCACCGTTTTTTACATTATGAATAAAATAATTAAACATGCGGAATAAAATTTCACGAGTTGGTCCATTCAGTGATTTGCCACGTCCCGTTTCGTAACAGGACTCCATGAAGTCGTAATACATATTAAACTTGCACACTTTACAAACACTCTGTAAATCTACTAATAAAGATTCCAATTAAAAATAATGAAAACTATTTATTATTTCAAATTTTAAAAATTGTAATTATTTGTCACTTGCGAAATGTAGGTGCACGTATGTTTAAATCAAATTACGAACCGAATGAATAGGACACCCTGTAAGTACAGCCTCAAAAGGGTGTCGTAAAACTTGCCTCACTTCTAACTAGTTACAATAAGTGGGCGTAAGCAAGACAGAGAGCCTTATCGGGTTAGTGGGCGTCGCTGGACGTTCACACAGATAGACCAATACATCAATACTAAGCATTTTTATTGCTTCCAACTTAAGTTGTTTTACCTTTACCAGGGGTCCTAGCATGGTTGATCGATATAAACAATAGTTAACAACGACTAAGGGTTCCTAATTTATTTGACGTAAACTGTTTGTTCATTAGTGTCCTGCAGTGGTGCTCGGGAGCGATGACAAGTTACCGACATCTTCGATAAAACCTATATCGATCGACCATGCTAGGGGGCCAGGGGTCGTAGCATGGTCGATCGATATAGGTTTTATCGAAAATGTCGGTAACTTGCGATGGCTCCCGAGCACGACTGTAGACCTCTAACGAACAAACAATAGTTCGCAATGACTTGGGATTACTAATATATTTGACGTAAACTGTTGTTTATTCGTTAGCGGCCTGCAGTCGTGCTCGGGAACGATCGCAAGTTACCGACATTTTCGATAAAACCTATATCGATCGACCATGCTAGGGGGCCAGGACGCGTATTTCCAATGCATAAATCACCTTACAAACCATCGATATAGATATAGATAATACATGGTCGAAGTTACAAATACTACCGCGTTTCAGTCGCGCTACCGTAACTTCGCTGCTTTTGGCATTTTTTTATTGGCGCCAACGGCATTCAGTCCGCCATTATTGGAGTTACCGGCATTCACCCTTCATTCAATATCGAATATCTTTCAGAAAATATACGTTCTTAGGAAAATAATTTGAAATAGATTGCGGTTATATACAAACCAAGTCCTCTCTTTTACAATTAATTTAGTATTTATGTTTCATAATTCATATTTTAATAACTCCTTGATACTCCAACCACCGTATTTATCCACCTTTTTTTAATGTCTTGAAATTCTTAAAACAATATCTTTTAAAAAACGATACAACCAACGGCTAGAATAATCCAACGACTACTATATACGGTAATGTAAAAAAACACAATAAAAAAATTCCGTTCACAATAAATATATATATATATATATATATATATATATATATATATATATATATATATATATATATATATACATAACACCGTCTATTTGGCGACCAGCATGGGCAAATATGCATCTAAAGTGGCGACCACCGACATTTGGCGACCGATATACGGTCGCCACTTTATTTTTCGAAATTTTTACACAGTTCATAGTACATGTCGTCACAAGCATTTTGGCAAAAATTGTCCTGGTAGCCAAAATGGGCGTGAAGTGGATGATTTCGAATATTAAAGTTCCGCCATCTGTCGCTACGCAGCTAGGCGCTAGGTGATATACACGGCCATGTATACTGCCCTTCATCCTACCGACATTTAGGCGACCGGCCGGTGTGACATAACATGCCGCCTTTTATTCCTAGCATTTACCCGCCACCGATGGCGTTGGCAAATGTGTTGGGAAACAACGTTGCCGGTCAATTTCAACTCCCGTACAAGAGTTGAGGTGCACGTGGCGGTGGCGTGTTTTGCGACGTTGCCGCCGCGCTTATTTACCCGGTTGCCTCGAATGTTTTGCCTTTTAAAATTTTATCGTGATCAATCGTATTATCGTAAACCGAGCATTGACGTACATGTGATTTGGAGTGTAGGTATTTGGCGACCGACCATTTTAGTGTCTTAATTACAATACATTATTGATTACGGTTGACTCAATGAAACGGAACAAAAAAATTGAAAGAATAACAGAAATGCAATATCAAGATGATTCTTCGGAGTCATACCTACCTATGACATAGAATTCAGAAAATCTGAGGTACTTGCCTTCAATTAATAATTCTTCTTTTCGGTCATTTAAACGGTCAAATTTACTTCTTTAAAATTCCCTATTCTTATTTTACAGGAGTTCACTTACTCTGACGGTGATGGTGGGATACGACCCAAATCCCATGTGTGAAACAAAAGGCGAGCTCACCAATTAATTTTAATCGAAAAAATAAAAATATTGCATGGATGATTCATCTAATCAAAACGACCCACGAACATTGTTTCCACAAAACTTCAACGTGTTGACCAAATCGAAGAAGAAAATTGATATAGAAATAACGAAAAATAAATACAGTGCGCAGATCACATGCCGTAGAAATGAAACCTTCAGAAAACTAAAGTAGGCAAGAGTGGGTAGGCTACGAAGCACCGCACAAAGAGGAGACCGATTATTCTATCTTAGGGGCATACATTAATTGAGCTCAAAATGGGGGGTGGGGGGTCCAGTAAAATCTCACCAAATCTTGAACAGTTTTTCAGCATATTGTCGCGATCATATTTACCACAACGGGGGGGGGGGGCGTAACGGGATAGCATTGGGCGGGTGGGACCCCAGATACACAACTGATGTCTCGTGAGGGGAGAGGGGGGGGGGGCACCAAATCTCACCAAAGGGGGGGGGGGGGGTTAAATTGGAAAATTAACTGCTCACGTTATTAATGTATGCCCCCTTATTCTCTCGCAATCTAAATCCTATAGATGTATGTGTTTGCCTCTTTTTAGTGTCGCTAATTTTCGTTTCATCGAGTGTCAAATCACAACGGTGTTAAAGATGTTTTTACTTCAAAATAGTTCAACTGCCAGATTTTTGTTTTTATTTCGAAAAGGACTTAGGACAGGTGGTTTTAAAAATCATTAAAAATTTTAAGTTAATTTTCACGTTCTGTGTAAGTTCTATTCAAGTTCTGTTGTTATAACAATGAACTTGAATACAACTTACACAGATTGTGAAAATTAACTTCAAATATTTGAAGAATCTGTCATTTTTATAAACAACCCGTTAATTATAATTTTAATTGTTCGAGGCGTGTTTTCAGAAACATTGTATTCGAGGAAACAACATCGAAAACAATGCGACTAAATTTAATATAAATGTTTTTGTTTTTTACTTTAGTTTCACACAGGAGGCCCTGAAGAAAATAATTACCTCAGGGCCTATGTCATCTTTGTGGACGCTGCGTATAGGAAAGGAAGGGGAGGAAGCTATGGGAAGGAAAAGGATTTTAGGGGTGGGTAAGAATCTAGGGTTCAGTTTGTCAAGGAGTGACGGACGTATGAATCCATCCCTCCCACTGCGGTGCAAGGCAATGTTCCGAGAGAGTGCGGCTGGAGAAGTTAAAGGGACTTCCTTAACCACTCTCACCCGATCCGACCTGTCATGCTGCTGGTTGGCAGACGCATTCGCCACCAAGACCCGAACAAACCACACCCCATGAATCATTAGATGACTAAGTCGTAGGTGAAAATATTGAAATGAACCAGAACCCACCACATCAAATGCATCACAACCATATAAAAGTTTCTTAAATCCTTATCAGACAGTCGTGAGTAAACATACTACAGTAAAAAAATTCAGAGTGTGCAATTCACACGCGGTAGAAGTGAAACCTCCAGAAAAACTAAAGTAGACAAGAGCGGGAAGGCTACGAAGAAGTGCACAAAGAGGAGACTGATTATACTATCTCATTCTCTTGCAGGCTAAATTCTATAGGTGTATGTGTTTGACTCCTTTTATTGTCGCTATTTTTCGTTTCATCGAGTTTCAAATCCAAAACGGTGCTAAAGAAGTTTTCACTTCAAAATACAAATGTGCAGTTCACATGCAGTAGAAGTGAAACCTCAGAAAACTCTAGACAAGGGTGGGGAGACGACAACGAAGCACCGCGCAAAGAGGAGACTGAATAGCTACGAAGCACCGTACAAAGAAGAGACCGATTAGTCTATCGCATTCTCTTGCAGGCTTAATCCTATGGATGTATGTCTTTATCTCTTTTTAATTTTGCTATTTTTCGTTTTATCGAATTTCAAATCACAACGGTGCTAAAGAAGTTTACACGTACTCGAGTTTAATTTATGTACCTACATCATCTCTAAATATTTAAATTTTTAAAATTAGTAGGGTATACATAATAAAAAAAAGCTCGTACATCTATGGAATTTAGCCAACGAGAGAATAAGAGTATAATCGGTCTCCTCTTTGTGCGGTGCTTCGTAGCCACTCCTCCCACTGTATTCTAATTTATTTTCTGAAGGTTTCACTTTTAATTGCGTACTCGGATTTTTTAAAATTGTTTCGGATACCTATTTAGCTACCTATTATTATATTTTTTTAATTCTTTTTAAACGTTTTATATCTTTTCATGTACATAAGAAGATGAACATTCATTATAAGTGATAATTAAATCCTTTTTTTACTTTGGTAGAAAGCAGTCACTTTGTGGTTTGACAAAGATATTAATTGAAATAAAACAATCATATAGTTTGTAACCACGATTCATCCATTAACCTTTTTTATACCGACCGGTTTCGCTTAACCTGCGCATCAGCGTTATTTCATTATATCTACTTTATCGCGTTGAAACCAAGCTCACGCACACTAACGAAATTCAAAACAATAAGCGCACATAAACTTAGCTGTTGCCGGCTGAATTCCCTATCCCCTCGCTTGACCAAGATTCCCTACACCTCACCCACACAGCTGTTATGCATTGTGGGTGTAGCCGGTAGCGTCTAGCCTAGCGCATCTTGTGTTCGGAACTCGGAAGTGCGTGCCGTAAGCCGTGCATATAGGTAGGTACCTACAGACTAGACAATAGAGGTTCAAACTGAGGCTAACCCAAACATTAATTGAACGTAGTTATGCAGAAAGCAGCCAGGCCACAATTTTGGCAAAAATGAGATATTGTTGTAATCCGACGGAGAAACGTCCATTCTATGTTCTATTAAAACCAGCCAGGTCGCTTTCATACAAAAATTCGTAGTAATCGCCTTCTTAAATATTTGCTGATCACGAAAACACCGTTTAACAATCTGCAGAAAGCGCCACGGCACTCATATTCAGCAGAAAACGTTATGTTATGAAGAGAACCCCGTTCATTTTACGATGTCTGCACGTGTTATAATGGTATAATGGTAGTGGTGCTGATAATAATAATAATAACGTAGTATTTATATAGCGCAGTTTTCTTAACAAAATCAAATTTTATAATATTCTTCTTATTATTATAATTTACAAGTACAAGTATATTTCATTGGATTTAGTAATATAGACGTTGAACATTATAATGATTTATGATCAATAAGATGGATCAAGGAAAAAAAATATTTATGAGATGTAATATTTTTGGAATGCCTCGCTATTCTCCTGCGCCATTTCTTGTGGAACATGTTCTTTTTTTAAAATGATTTTCGGCTATGTAATTATCGTTTTTTCGCACCCATAAAATTATGTCCCGTCTTTCCGGTTTATAAAAAATGGTCTGATTTTTCGGATTGAAATTTTCAAAAAATCCCCAGGGTTTCAAAATACGATTAAAAAAAATGCCGAATGTCTTAGAATATTTACCTAAACCGGATTTTTTTTTTTAAATGCGATGCAAGTGGCCTATCCGCAAAATAATTATTTGTTCTTTGTAGCATTTTGATCTCGCCTGACTTATAGGACAGTGCAATTAGTGCAAAAAAGGGGGTCGCGATCGGAATTATTTCTAAAACGATTTTTATGTTTTTTGTATTGTTTTTACTGATTTAAAGTATGAATAAACAAATATCGGTAGGTGAAAACATAAAAATTTATCACGATATTACCACGTCTTTAATATAGAAATAACGAAAAATAAATACAGTGCGCAGTTCACATGCCGTAGAAATGAAACCTTAAAAAAACTAAAGTAGGCAAGAGTGGGTTGGCTACGAAGCACCGCACAAAGAGAAGCCCGATTATTATCTCATTCTCTCGCAGTCCTATAGATGTATGCTTTTGCCTCTTTTTAGTGTCGCTATTTTTAGTTTCATCGAGTTTCAAATCACAACGGTACTAGGCGATTTGCAGGTGCTAGAAGTTTACACTTCAAAGTACAAGTGTGCAGTTCACACGCGGTAGAAGTGAAACCTCAGAAAACTAAAGTAGACAAGAGCGAAGAAGCTACGAAGCACCGCACGAAGGGGAGATCGAATAGCTACGAAGCACCGCACAATGAGGAGACCGATTAGTCTATCTAATCTCTTATACTTATCACTCAGAAGTGATAAGTAAATAAGTACTTTTTTTAATTTTTTCATTCATAGTGTAATAATAAATTTTGTTAATTATTTTAAGTTTTAGATACTTACTTACTAGCGACTTGAAATTCAAATGAAACAGAAATGCGTCACGAAAATTTATTATTTTAATATAATAGTTAAATAGTTCTAATATAATAGGTACGGTAAATCCTCGCTCTCACTCAAGGCTCCCGTAGTCCAGCGGCGTAAAGCGCCTCACGAATTTAGTGGCCAGACAATTCAGACCGCGTGGGTTCGAGTCTTATAAAATAAAATAAAAAACGTTTTAATTTTTGCAAAATTAATATTCAATCTTCAAACCACACAAAATGAAAATGAACCACACCAAGAAGAAACCATAATTATTAATATGTTGACCCAATGTATAGCAAAAGGTGCACCAGAATTCGACGTCAAAAATATGTATAAAATCATCCTTCACTAACTAACTAACCATAACACCGTTTCTCCGCAGGGGTAGGCAGAGAGGACGGGCCGCCAAACAACTCGGTCTTGGCACACACTCCTTGCCTCGTTCACATTCATACATCGTCTCACACATCCTCTTCTATTATTTTGACTCTTGATGCAGCCCGAATCAAGTATCTGATTCACTTGGTCTTGCCATTTTTTATATTAGCTCCACTCAGAAGGCCATGAGAAAAATAGTTTCCTTCAGGCCCTATGTCATCTTAGGGGATGCAGTGAGGAGGGTCTTTCAACATCATTTTACAACTCATCGTATTTCTACGTAATGTGTTTATTTATTAAATTGATAAAATTGAGCACAATCTTTAAATTAAATTATAATTAATTATCAATCTAACAATTAACAATGTATTACGGCCAAATAAACGCATTGTTCCCACCCGCCAGTTACGGCGGCTACCCGCTAGGAGCGAGGAACCGAGGTAGGTACAATGCCAAACCGCGCGCCAGAGCTAAGCGCCCCGTTATTTGAATGATGCTCGTAGTAAAAAATCCCAAAACGTCAGAAACATGTCACTAAAAATCGGCTGACCGCGTGCCGCATGGCCGACCCGAAGAGCTTCGGCATTCTTCGGAAATATTCCGAAGCTTTGGTTCCAGCCATGGAACTATGATTCTTATGAACTATGATCCATACTCTTAGGTTCCAGCGGTAGTAAGGTTTGAACAAGATAATATTAAGTAATAATATTTCTCTTCTAAAATGTAACCATTAGTCAAAGGGTCAGCTATGCGTCTCGTGTGACATTATCTTGTTCGAGCCCTTGGGATGTACCTTTTTGACATTATTATTTGTTTGTCACCCATTGATCGAAGTTGTCACGACAATAAATAGCGATATTGGCGATCCACGTCGCAGAGTGAAATGTTTCTTGTGTGTTAATTATTATTATAGGATTATTGCGTTATTATTATTATCTTTGGAAGGTTGAGTATTTTTAAATGGATATCACACCCACCCTTTCCACTAATCTTCTAATAGATGTAATATCAATAGTAATGGAGTGTAAAATGCTTCTAAAAATCTTGATACCAGAATAATTCTATAATAATTGGATAATTACTAGAGCGCCGTTTTAGTTATGTTGCGCTGTACAATTTATTATGAGTTCCTAGGGTATATGTATTTTTATTATTTGAATTTACAAACAGATACATAAAACATACATACTTACCTGGCAGGTCAATTCACTATATTAAACTCTAGACATCAGCATGTTTTTACATAGCACGATATTTTTACTATTACAGTTACATGATATTTTTAGATACTTAGCAAATAATGTAAAATTATGCATGATGTCTAGATTTTTTTTTAAATATAATATCAACCTTTCGTTTTTTATGAATGGCTTGGTGAACCACCTATAACTTGAGGCACCGGCCGCGCCTGGTAGGAATCAGAGGTTTAGTGTATCCAGGAGTGACGGACGTATGAGTCCATCCCTCCAATAGCTGTGCAAAGCGATGGGTTGAGAGAGTCCTGCTGAAAAGGTCGAAAGGCCTCCCTCAACCAGTCTCTCTCCGCCACGCAGTAGGTGGGCAGGCGCATCCGCTGCCAAGACCTCACCCAATGAGTTCGGGCACCCCTGCTAAGTCACCAAACGTAGTGAACCACTTGGGGGTGACCTATGGCAGAGGTGTTGGTGATCCAATAAATGGTTCCCGGGGCGGCGGTACCTATACCCGCCTCCCAAATTGAAATGCCACACGTCTTCTCGTTCATTCGCTCTACAATCCATCCGAGCGTTCCTTTCGTAATTTTACTCATTATGTTTACATTGGCCTTGCATTCTTCGCGGATCTCCACGTTTCTCCCAAGATCGTACATGGTTTTACCATACTCACGCCTCAGGAATCGCAATTCTACAGCATTCAGCCTACTTTCCTTCCTTTGCTTCCTTCCTCTTCCTTCCTCTACCAGTTCCATGCCTCACAGCCATACATGGGGGTCGGTTCCAGCACTCTATTATGGATAGCTGGCTTCGCTTCTTTGGACAGTTTTTTTGTTGGCGCCACTGGCGTTCTATCCTCCGTTAATGGAGTTACCTACATTTAACCTTGTTTCACATATCTCTATCAGCCTTCCCATCTACCGTAAACACACTTCCCAAATATACTTCACAATACATACTTCAAAAACTTATCCACCTGCTCCAAGTATTCATCATTCACAACTAAGTTTCACATTGTTTTCGTATCAAACACCACGATTTTAGACTTACTTACATTCATAATTAACTCATTCTTCATACATATTAAATTATCTGTCTAGGTACATTTAAATTAAATATCTAAGCATAGTTTTCTATGTTTTCATATTGTTTAATCGAAAAAAATCCCAAGCATTTGGGGCATGGCAAATAATCATTAAATGAGAAATGGTATTTTCTTGTAATGGGTTTTTTGTATTCCTGATAATTTTGTACATAATCTCCCGTTTTATGCAATTTAGCAGAAGACCTTTTCTTTCCTTGCCATTCATTATTGTCAGGATATTTTGAATTTCACATTCTATCTCGTGGTTTCTGAAAATATGCCTCGAGTCCTTTTCGAAATAAAAACAAAAATCCCGCATTCGACCTCTTTTGAAGTGAAAACTTTTGTAGCACCGTTGTGATTTGAAACTCGATGAAACTAAAAATAGCGACACTAAAAAGAGGCTAAAACATACATCTATAGGACTACAAGAGAATAAGATAATAATCGGGCTTCTCTTTGTGCGGTGCTTCGTAGCCTATCCACTCTTGTCTACTTTCGTTTTCTGAAGGTTTCATTTCTACGGCGTGTGAACTGCGCCCTGTATTTTTTGTTGTTATTTCTTTATCAATTTTCTTCTTGGATTTGGTCAATACGTTAAAGTTTTGTGGAAACGACGAACGAAGGTCGTTTTCAGAATGGGGGTGAGGTTTGTCTAGGTCTTGGAGGCGGATGACCGGGACACACTGAACCCCAGATTCCTACCCACCCTTTAAACCCCTTTCCTTAAAATAATTTTCCTCTCCTTCCTTTCCTTCAAAAGCTCTCCGCACAACATACCCAAAGATGAATAATTTCCCTCAGGGTCTTCTGTGTGGAGAAAAAAAAAAGAAAAAAAAAGTACGAGATTTTGAATTAGTGACTGGTTATTCGTAACCCAATAATGATTGTCTTTCTTAAAAAAAAATTCTGCCTTTATTGCACTTGTCAATTGCTACCTATCGCAATAAGGAGCCAATTTTATGCATCCCGAATAATTATTGGTAACTAAAATAACCTAGTTCCTGTTCACTCTATATATTTTTTTTTCATTAGCTCCACACTGCAGGCCCTGAGGAAAACAATTTCCCTCAAGGCCTATGTCATCTTTGGGGATGTTGTGAGGAGGGTATTTTTGGGGAAAGGAAGGAGAGGAAGTTTTGGGAAAGAAAAAAGTATGAAGGGTAGTTAGGAATCTGGGGGTCAATGTGTCCAGGAGTGACAGACATATGAATCCATCCCTCCCACTGTGATATAAGGCGTGGATCGAGAGTCCGGTTGGAGAGATGAAAAGGTCTCCCTCAACCAGTCTCTCCCGATCCGGCCCGCCATGTAGTAGGTGGGCAAATGCATAGGCTGCCAAGACCTAGACACAGCTCACCCCGTGAACTCGGGCACCCCCGCTAAGACACCAAACATATCTAACCACTTGGTGTGACCTATGGCAGGGCTGTTAATTATCTTGTAAATGGTTCCCGGGGCGGCGGTACCCACACCTGCCTCCCAAATTTTTAATTTGATTGTTGTTTTTCCTCCCAAATATAAAATGATATAATAACAGTCTACCGTTTTGACTTCTTGGTATTCTGTTTTGGTTTCCTTCAAAATAATATTTATGTAACCAATCATTATGTACCTACGATAGATAGACCGTTGGCAAATCGAGAACGAATTAAAAGGATTCTGAAAGCATCGTAATTTAAACGTACTGCATACAGGAATATACGGAGGTCGTCAAATATTCGTAATGAACGGACGCCCTAAATATGGAATGAAGTGTGATATACGTACGATATACGCGGTTGCCAAAACGGCGGCAATATGAAAGGACGCCCAAAAGACTCTAAAGTATACGTACCTATCAAAAATTTGAATACCCTCAAAACACAATTTCTGGATAATTCTTTTACTATCACTCTTTTGTCAACCTAAAAACATGTGAACATTCACAGCAATTTTATTTAAAAACCTACCGTAAGCAGTGGTAGCCAAAAGGATGCGAAGTGAAAGGACGCCAAATCTGTAGCGGGATGTATATATATATATATATATATATATATATATATATATATATATATATATATATATATATATATAAGATAAGCACAAAATACATTTATCGTTTTTTACAGTTTGAAGTAAAATACATTTATTTTGTTTTTTGGTACACACCACCTCACCAGACTGAGCCTGTTCCGAGGAGGCAGGAGTTTAATCAAATTTTGATTACTTAATCTTGTAAGAAAAAAATAAGATAAAATTTTAAATTTATATTTCAAAAGATAAATAGAATGAAAGAAAAATAAAAAGAAAACAAAAAGAGAAAAGGTGAGAAATATAATAAATAATCATACAATTAATAAAGCGTCGATGACACAAGGCGAGTTTACGAGCTACTATCTACTAAGTTTAAAAGCGGGTAAATCGGCGAGTGAGATTGTCATGATGACACTGTTAGGGTACGAAATTAGCAAATAGAATGTTTGATTTGGTCCGCAGTACACAAATCAAGCAACAGATGGCGCAAACTGCAGACTTGCTAGGTGCAAATCACCGCCGCAGCTGGCAGCCATTTTGGGCAGGCCACCGGCCGCAGCGCCGCTCATTCCTTCCCCGCCACGACCACGGGCAGTCGCACATTGGGCGACCCTTGTTCGCCGCGGCTTGCACGAGGCACGCGCCCGTCGAACGCGTATTAGTTTTGGCACGGGATACGAATCATTACTCCACGTTCGGGCCGAGTTGGCCGAATCGTGCAAACAATGTTTAAATTCCTTTTGACGGTTCGGGAATCTAAGCAAGACACCAACATGTGCTCTGAAAGCAGGCGCTCTCGCGCGCCCCACGCGGACGACACGATCGACGCCATGGGACCCCGGCCTGCCATCACCCCGTAAGCTAACCTACCTTACCCTCTTTAAACCTTGTTTCCTTTAGCTTTCGCTTATCCGCGAGGAAGAATGCCGGAGAGAGAGACCTTTTAACTTAGTCTAGCCCGATTCGTAGCATACCCCACCCGTCATCTTGTAACTACTGTGATTGTACTTGTCCCCTGTGTTATTGAATAAACCATGTAAATCGACTCTTCCGTCTTTAATTGTTGAGAAGTTCCTACCGATACACTCTGGGAGCGTCATTATTGACGTTTGTGGACTCTGCTGCGGCCGAACTCCCCGCTCTGGGGGAGTCCATGTTCCCTACCAACTGAGCTGGTCACAAGGGGGCACTTCTGTGAGTATTTAACCTTGGCTTCCACCTGGGAGGCAGTACCTAACACTGTCTTCAACGTGGGGGCCCTTTAGCGATCCTCCCACGCACTTAACAACACACAAAACTGTCCACTCGCTCAGAAGCGTAGGAAACTGAGGTTGCTGCTAGCGCCAGTAACAAGAATATCGACGCCTGCGTGAACTAATTCTTCAGATATTTGACAGTCGAAATCAGCTGTTTATCGGAAGCCATGTTGGAAACATAAATAAACCAATCATGTGTAGGCGTGTAAAGTTGACGACCTTTCAACTTTTTTTGGTAGATTGTCAACAATCTGCTAGTCACTGCTAGTTAGCAAATAACACGATGACACTGGGCGAGTTTACTAACAGATAGTGAATTTCCCAGATAGTAGCTTGTAAACTCGCCCTGTGTCATCGACGCTTAAGAAATTTAAAAATATAAAATATTTATGTAAGAATAATAAGAAATTTAGAAATAATAATAAACATTTGAGAGGAAAAGAAAAAGATACAGGCGTTTAGTGTGTTGTTAAATTGTAAAAGTTATCTGCCCGCAGTATACAACGCCTTTTTTGAATATCCACGTATGAATTTTATGTTTTAGATTAGCATTGTTTGTCACATGAATATCTTTAATTAGTCCAGTAAACGAATGGTCCAAAAGGAGGTGTAGAGTCCGTGAGCAGGAACCTAAGCGATTCCTTCAGAAACTTGTTTAGGGTGCTTAGGGTGTGAACATACTAAAAGTCCTGAAGTCTAGGTGGTGAGCTAGGGGGGAGGGGGGGGGGAAGGTCCCGATTTTCGGGTTTCTGTTTATATCTCAAAAACGGTGCGTTGCAGAGGAAAACTTTTTAAAATAAGTAAAAGCTCATAAAATTATCTACAATTTTTATTCTTTACGTTATTTTGAAAATCCCGGCCGTTTTTGAGTTATACGCTCCACAAATGTCAATATTTTCGAAAAAAATCATTTTATCTCACATTTTTCATCAAACATTCCTTCATATCGTCTAAAATATTCACCCAAGAAAGAAATTCATTTGAAAGAAGTTGTAAATAATTTAATTACCCTTTAGAATATATATACATATATACATAAATCTTCAACCAGTAAATATTTACAGCAATTTGAAGTTTTTTCGTAAAATGGCGTCATTTTCAGAAAAAGCTGTTTTTTCTTACCAAATTATTAAGACGGGTTTTTTCTTCATGGGAAATTCCTTATTAATTTTTGCACGTAAGAAAGCAGGTAAGTTGTTCTCGAACAGATGATTAGTGGAATTCATTTTATAATCATTATTATTGTGATAGGTGATTGGGTTAGTCGTCGGAGATGCTACAATAACGTGCTACGATGCTGTTTGAGTTGGTGAAAAGGCAATGAACGCGATAGTGGGCTTGACATTCTCAGACATCAAGTTGTCCCGCAAAGAACGGGCATTCCCAATGTCTTCTGTCAGCTCGTCGATAAAAATTCACGATGAAAAGGTTGCAGTTGACCCAACATTGCTGTTTCAGCGGATGTGTATAAGCAAACGATCAGATGAGGATTTGATGAAATTCTTTGAGTATGAGTTGGCCCCATCTCCCTTGGCACTGTTTAATGAAAGTGGGATGTGAAAGACAACTAAATCTATTCTGTATAGCTTATTCGAGCCTCCCAAAAAAACTGTTCTACTGTCTCAGATGAACATAGTTGTGGACGGAGGATTTCTACTACACTGAGTAATTTGACAAAAAGATGCCTCCGTTGCCGCAATTTGTGATCGTTATATCATCTATGTCAACCACCACTATCCTGGAATGACTCGCACTGTGGTATTTGATGGTTACGCAGAGCCAGCCAATAGTACGAAATCACAAGAAAAGATGCGACGATACAGACTGAGAAGGTCAGCCGACATCAATTTGACATGGAACAAATCAATACCCGTTAAACAGGAAGATTTTTTATCCAATCTTACCAACAAAAGTAACTTCATCTCCTTACTACAGACAAAGTTTCGGGAGAATGGGATACAGACTCTTCAGGCCACCGATGATGCTAACGTCCTTATCGTGAAGACTGCTGTGGAACTATCCTTTCACAACTTTGTGGCTGTCTTTGGTGAGGATGTGAACCTCACTGTACTTTTGATTGCTTCCACTCCTCCCACCTAAGAAATATCTTATATATTATATAAAATACTGCTGCTGAAACCCGGACGAGGGAAAATCAAAACAATGGCACTGTCCACCCAAGAGATGCAGCATCGTGGATTTGAACACATCCTATTTTTATATTCATTTACCGGATGCGATTCAACGTCTGCAACTTTCGGGAGAAGCAAGGTGGGCTTTTCAAAATTGTATTTGGAGTCAGAAATGATCAAGCAAGCGGCAATGATCTTTTACAACCCCTCCTTTACTCACGACGAGGCTGAAGAGGCTGGAAATAAATGCTTCCTGAAATGGTATGCGGCACCAAAAAGACAGACCTCCCTTAACCAGTACCGCTTCCAGTCGTTCACAAGGTCCGTGGCAAATATGAAGCCTGACATCAGCTCCCTCCCTCCAACAGAGAGTGCAGCTAAACAGTATTCCCGGCGGACATACCACCAAGTTCAGAAGTAGCTCGGGATTGAGCTGCCCCCTGAAGAATGGGGGTGGAAACACGAAGGAGACACCCTGGTGCCAATTACAACAGAAGATCCTCCAGCACCGGAGGTCCTTCTGAAAACGATATTTTGCCGCTGCACCAAGGATTGTGCAATTGGCAAATGTGGATGCCGAAAAACAGTGCTGACCTGCACTGTTTTTCTGCAGCGTGCCTTCACTGCCAAGGGAGATGCCTCAATAGCGTGCCTGTTGCCGAGGACAACGATGAAGACGACGTAGAGCCCATTCAGCAAGAACCATCCACCACTGAGAATGACGATGCCATGGATGAACAACGCTTGCCAGGACCCTCACGTCCAAAGAGGATGAAAACGTGAATCCATATAAAGTTGAGAGTGTAATATGATGTTATTGAGAACAGTGATAACATTGAGATTTATAATTTTATGTACTTAATGTAACGAAGTAGAATAAAATTATAATGAGATTATCATCATTATCATTATAAATTTTAGAATCATTATAAAATTAAAAATTTTCAAGTTATATGATTTTTGTGTACTTTATTTAATAACTGGCTTTAAAGTGTGGTCTATTATTAGGCGAACAAACAAAAGTTGTGTGTCAGAAATAAGATGAACACATATTACTTGAAAACAGCTTTTTTAATAATGAAGATATTTTACGAAAAAACTTAAAATTCCTGTAAATATTTACTGATTGGAGATTTATTTGCATGTGTATATATATTCTAAAAGAAAATTAAATTACTTACAACTTCATTTCAATAAATTTCTTTGTTTGATGAATATTTTAGACGATATGAAGGAATGTTTGATGAAAAATGTGAGGAAAAATGATTTTTTTCGAAAATATCGACATTTGTGGAGCGTGTAACTCAAAAACGGCTGGGATTTCCAAAATTACGTATAGAATAAAAGTTGTAGATAATTTTATGAGCTTTTACTTATTCTAAAAAGTTTTCCTCTGCAACGCACCGTCTTTGAGATATAAACGGAAACCCGAAAATCGGGATCTTCCCCCCCCCCCCTCCCCCCTAGCTCACCACCTAGACGTCAGGACTTTTCGTATGTTCACACCCTAAGCACCCTAAACAAGACCTGAAGGAATCGCTTAAGTTCCTGCTCACGCACTCTACAACTCCTTCCTTTACTGGACTAAATATCTTTTTCAATTAAATTTAAAAAAATTGGAGCCAAATTACGGAAAAGTCTTAGTCCAAAGGTAGTATTTGTCTTTGGAGTCATGTGTTGGTGTCTGTCTGTGTCTGTCTGTGTATTGTGTCGTAATAAGGAACTCCAGTGAAAAATATTATGGCTTTAAAAAATATGTTCATATAGACCAAGAAACGCTGATTCTGAATATATAAGTTTTATTTCATAATATTAAATGCAGAGTTTTTAATAAATTATTAAAAAGTGCATTTTTAAACCTCTTCGGAAAACACAGCGTTAAGTTGGCATTACTGAAATGGTTAACCGTGACGTCACAGTTAACCTGTCACCTGTGTATTGTATTGTATTGACATTTGAAATGACTTGAAGTGCACACGTACCTATGCTATTCAACATTTCGTGTTTTTGGTTTATTTTCATACTGTTTATAGAGATTTAGATAAATAATAGTTATTGTGTTTATTGAAACATAATTTAGGCCCTCAACAATTTACGAAAAGGGCTATATTTGCGGACAATCTGCAATAAATGTTGTCTATTTGAGGTTAAAGTCGTGTCATATTTTGACGTTTGTTTTTATGTATTTTCAAATTGTTTTTAGTATAGGGCTTTTTATACAAGTTGTTACACACTCGTCATGATCAGTGTATTATAAATACCAGTGTTTCTGTATGTATTATACATAAAACAATGTACCTACAAAGTAACACCTGACACAAAACACGATGTCACATGTATTTGCAATGAAAGAGATGATTTATTGTTTTTATATTGCACTTTGATTAAATACAATAACAGTAGCGGTGAAATGTGGACATTTTACCAATGTTTTTCTATATTAAAAACAGTTAATCTTGAATAAAAAACACACCTCACACCTAAAAGTCATTATCCGCCATGATTATTCTGGGTTCTTCACAGTGTTGCCAACAGTTAGAAGTGAAATTTCCCTAGAATTTCACATTTACGCAATTACCTACGTAGCCACCTGATTGTGTAACACTAATCCTGTTATATGTTAATTAATATGATAATTAATTGGAAAGATATCGGAACTTGGTAAATATACTAATAATACCGTGATTTTCCAAATAAAACACTTTTATAATAATTTAAAAGTACGAATACACTCACCACTGAATTAGAAACTGAATTCCAAATTAAAAAAAAAACACTTTGCAAAATAAAAATCATAAGCAACCCGCCGCTCATTTGTACCAAGCGTGGTATTTTGAAGACCCCCCCCCCCCCCCCCCCCCGAACGTGTCACGTAGTATGGGTACGTTCCCTAATATCATTTTGAGTTGTCAGTGTTAAAAATAACATGGCATGTAAGTACATGAAAAATAATTAAGATTCATAGGAATTCCAAAAAATATATATACGTATATATATAAATAATACCAGTAATACTGTCATATGTAATAAAATTTTGGCCAGAGTTCGAAATTTCCCTAGATTTTGTCCTGATTTCCCTTATCCCTAAAAAATATTTTTCTCCCCTAGATCTAGGGAAATTTCCCTCGACATAACATCACTGATTCAAAATGACAACTTAAAAAGTAAAAAAATTAGACCACCATAATAGATACGGTGCGTTTCTGGGAGTCTTTAAAAATTAAAACTTTGACAATTATTTTAACTATTAAAACTAACTATAAAAATAAAAATAAAAATGCAGTTATTTAAGTTTGAAGGTCTTTATTCATTAAAAAAAATAAAAAAAATTGGACTGGAGTTCTCTATTGGTATGATGGTTTAGTTCGTCCTTTTGGTAATATATATAATTATAATTTTGATGTACAGTATGTTCAATACAGCAAAGTAATATAAAATTTATCTTCAAAATACAAAATAATAAGTACTGTGATGTTTATCATAATATCGCCAAATTTGTCGTTAGGTAATTAAAATTTGACAGTGTTACACCGTGTGAAAAAAATGCTTGTAACAAAAACATTGGAAGTGTTTTGCCGGTGGCGCAAAAGTGCGGCGCACGGAAAAATAGTACCAGGAAATAATAAACTCGACGGTTAATGTTTGACGGTTAAGGCACATGCCCCCACACCACCTGAAAAGCGATTTGTCTCATTTACCCGCGGTATTATATGCGCTCCTGGTAGCAAAGGCGGCCCCTCTCCGCTTGATGAGGAGCAAATTTTTATGGTTGACGCGGTCGGTTTCATACAATCGATTTGAGATCACCAAAAACCAAACTGAAAAAATATTTTTGTAATCAAAAGGTATATCAAATGTACGGATGTGATCTACTTTATTTATTTTTGCTCTAAATTATAAGAGGTACGTTGAAGATTTAATGTTTCATGATTTTGGAGGCTTTGGCAATTGAGTTAATGAAAAACACAAAAATATAATTTTACTATATTTATCGTAAAATTATGGGAAAATAAAAAAATAAATAAAAATAATGAAATAAATCATTTTTATGGGTGTAAATTAATACAAACCTACTCTATGTAGGAACTAAAGTTTGTCGTATACTAAACATTAATTACTACCCCAAAAATTGCATTTTTAATAAGGTTTAATTTTTTATTTGATTTTTCATTATGTTTTTAAATAAATATAGTAAATTTTTTTTTAAACTTTATTCATTTACTCACAAATAATTATGATATATATATATATTCTTCTCTTCTATAATTTAAAGCAAAATAGTAAATAAAGTAGCTCACATCCGTACTAGATATTTGATGGTTCCATGTCAACTCAGAATGAAACCAACTCAGAAACACCTCAGAAAGGTCATTAAAAGCTATGAAAAAATAATGTTAATATAGCCGGTAACCCTAACCTAACCTAACCTATTTAACATTACCTTTCTGAGGTGCTTATGAGTTGGTTTCATTCTGAGTTGTCCGGTCACCATATTTGATATACCTTTTGATTACTAAAATACTTTTTCAGTTTGGTTGGGTATTGTGATACCAAATCCAAATTTAAGATTTGTACGGGCGGAAACCGGCCGCGCGAACGTTCCACGACTTTACACATTCGAAATGGAATCGATGGTCCGAACTCCGAACGGAAGTTTTATTATATTTTGTGTAACGTTAAATTAGAAAAGGTACTTTAAAAAAACTTTATTTGAATTAAAAGAAAACTTCCAAAACGGTTCAAAAGTAGAAGTTATTTTAAATGCCGTCAACTTTATTTATTGACATAACTAAAAAAAATGTCCGGTCAAATCAATGACAAAAAGTCGTATTCACTCGCATGCACGTTCAAATAATTTGAGCAGTGAGGTGTGGTTTGGTACCTACCTATAATGGTGTGAGCATGGAACTTAGGGTGTGAGATGGATACTTTCCATGGTGTTTGTTGGTAGCCTTGGGAACAGCGACTGAGCTCGCCCGTTCTTTAAGTTCAGGATGCAAAATTTAAATAACCGGAGTACATAAGATTATCCGGTAACTCATATTTCAACCGTCCCCGCGCACGCACATAGGATATTTTACCACTGAGAATTAGATTTTGAAAATAAACAGTCACAGGAGCACACGAATTGCCGCAGGTATATTTGATACCAAATTGTTTACGAACCAACGTTCTCATCTCATAATGACATTAAATAAAATATACCTATCACATTTATGACAATACTATAATTACTATACTATACTATTATACCCGAGTGCCCGGGTTCTTGGGGTTATGTTTGTCTGGGTCTTGATGGTGGGTGCGTCGGCCCACCTTCTGCGTGGCGGGCCGGATTGGGAGATGCTGGTTGAGGGAGACCTTTACAACTGGTTACCGCTGTCCGGGCCGCTCGGTAGTACAGGGGCTCGACCCTCAGGCTCGCGACTGAGGGTGGGCTGCCCCATCAAAGAGTGTAAAAACCCCGCCGCTGCTGTTGTGCCGGTTCGTGACCATAGGGGACCCAGCAGCAGCGTTTGGGGCGCATTGGGCGACCTCTCCAGCCGGACTCTCCCTGCCCATCGCCTTGCACCGCAGTGGGTGGATTGGATTCATTCGTTCATCACTCTTGGACACTCTGATCACCAGCTTCCTACCCACCCCTCATACCTTTTCCTTCCCAGACCTTCCTTCCCCCACATCCTATCATAAAAATAAAAAATCAATAAAATCATAACAACACAACCAACACTAATTAAATTCATTACAGCGGCGAGTAGTAGGAGACCCCGGCGCAGGCCAAAGATGTTGGTGAATTACACCAACTTTCGCGGCCTGCATACCAATTTAAACTCTTTCCACCACCACCTTTTTTCTCAACGCCCCAACCTACTATTCCTGTCTGAAACGCAGATAGCCGAGCCTGTAGACGCCTCCTATCTGGACTGCCCGGGCTTCACCCTCGCAAGCAAGTTCAGACCTAAAGGAGGTGTCTGTCTCTATAGTCGAGCTGACGTCAACTGTGTGCGACTGTTGAATCTGGAAACCTTCAGATTCGACGTAATGTGGGTACGCGTCAATCTTGCCAGTACGGTAAGATTCTACGCGTGTTTATACCGCTCACCGAACCTTAGCGAATCAGAAACGTCCGAACTCTTCAAACATTTAAGCGACACTATCGATGACCCCTTGCCCCGCTACCCTACGGCAGAGTTTGTGGTCCTGGGGGAATTTAATGTTCATAACGAACCTTGGTTGAAGTTCTCAGGATCAACAGACTCGGCTGGACGACAAGCGGAATTCTTTGCCCTTTGCTACGGATTGGAGCAAATGGTTCAGGAGCCTACAAGGGTTCCTGATGTCCAGACACACCGTTCCAATCTGTTTAACCACTGTGCCACACGGTTACAGGATTGAAGTCACAGCGCCTTTAGGATCGTCCGACCACTGCCTGGTGACGACATCAATCCCTGTAAACTTCAGACCGCCAAATCAGAGGCTGAAGAGAAAAGTGTGGCACTATAAGTTAGCAGAATGGTTCGGTCTGCGGGCACATTTTAATGCTTTCCCGTGGTCAGCTGTCTGTTTTTGGACTTCGGATCCTTCCAGATGTGCCCAGGAAATTGGTGAAGTCATCACATCTGCTATGGATGGCTTCATCCCATCTACTGTTAAGGAAACTGGTGTAGGCTCAAAGATGTGGTTCAGTCGACAATGCGCTGAAGCAGTGCGACGAAAAAACGCGGCTTACCGAGCCTACAACACATCTAGAACATTCGAAGACAGAACAGCTTACAACAAAATGGCAAAGGAAACCAAGAGAATCATAAATAGGTCAAAATTGGAGCACGACCTGCAGATCAGCAGAAAGCTGGCTGCATGCCCGCATAGCAGCAGGCAATTCTGGTCGCTTGCGGGCTCAATAGGCCGCAATTTCTGCAAATCCAGTCCGCCACCTCTCACCAGACCAGACGGCTCACTAGCAAACACCGCCACCGAAAAGGCAAACTTATTAGGTAAAATGTTTGCGGATAACTCAACCCTCGATGACCAAGGTGCTGTCCCGACGTCGGTTCCTCACTGCGGTTTTCGTATGAAAAAGCTGAGGATCCGGCATCGGGAAGTACTCCGTGTTTTACGAGTGCTAGATGTTAATAAAACATCACTGTTTTTCGACTATTCAATAAATAAAATAAATTTAGAAAGAGTATCGGAAATGCGGGATCTTGGCATAATAATGGATGAGAAACTAGACTTCACGGTTCACATTCAACAAACTGCAAATAAGGGTATGAAAACTTTAGGATTTGTGTTAGGAACAATTAAAAACGTTGAATAGTTACAAATCATTAAACTACTGTATACATCCCTTGTTAGAAGCCTAATAGAATATAACTCCACAGTCTGGTCGCCCTTCTATAAAATTCATATTCAAAGAATTCAAAGAAAATTTCTACGTTTTGTAAATTTTAAACTTAACATCCCTTTAGAGCACATAAATTATCCGTCGTTAATGAATACTTTAAATATTCCAACATTAGAAAACCGACGAAAAATAAACGACCTAACTTTTTTATTAAAATTATTAAACTCTAAATTCGACAGTTGTGAACTCCTGCAATTAATAAATCTACATGTACCTACACGAACAACTAGACAAACATTGACATTTTATATACGTACATCTCATTCGAACTATGATTTACATTCTCCAATACAACGTTTGCATAGTCTTCAAATACTTAAACAATCTGGATGTATTTGACAATAATTTGAACATAGCAAACTTCAAACGCCATATGTGCCAACTATTTATTTCTACCTATCCCGTAAACTAATGAGAACAACAATTTTAAAAATTACCTACTTTATGTCAACTACTATATTTTATGGACTATATTTTGTTTCTTATATTTTATGTTACCTGTATTTTGTTAACGCTTATATTTTATGTAACCTAAATTTTTTATTTTATTTTTTTTTTAACCCTTATGTAACCTATATTTTGTTTTTAACAAATATTATGTTACTTGTATTGTGTATTGTATTTTGTAAACCCATTCTTTTCACTGTAATTAAAAAATGTACTGCATTCTATGTAAAAGCCCTATGGGCGTTTAAATAAATAAAAAAATAAATAAATAATAAAAAATAAATAAAAGCTAGTGGGCCTGATGGAATACCTGCCCTGGTACTGCAGAGGTGATCTAGTATCCTTCAACGGAAGCAATCTTCCGAACAGGCCCTCCATTGATATGCTTGGTGTAACCTTAAGTGACCAGCTCAGGTATGGGGGCCCCATCGAAGCCAGAGTAAAGTTAGCTTCCCAAAAACTGGGTGTACTGTACAGGGCCCGCAGATATTTTAATAGTACACAACTGCTAACCCTGTACATATCACAAGTGCACCCCACGGTTGAATTTGGCAGCCACCTCTGGTCTGGAGCTCCAAAATACCTGAAAAATACCCTCGACACTGTGCAGAAACGGGTGGTCCGTTTGATAGATTCTCCCATCTTAACAGACGGATTGCAATCTTTAGAGCACAGGCGTCGGGTGGGAATGCTATCCTTGTTCTACCGGTATTACAATGGAAGATGCTCCGAGGAACTAGCATCATTGATCCCTTCGGCACCGGTGCATAGTCGGGAAACACGCCAAACGCGTGCCCAACATTTGTACACGGTTGACATTTGTCACATGAGAACGGGTCGTTTCTTCGACTCGTTCTTGTGTTCAACAGCTCGGCTGTGGAATGATTTGCCGGCCTCTGTGTTTCCTCCTTCCTATAACATGGGTCTCTTCAAGACCAATGTTCATTCCTTCCTCTCCTCAAAAAGACCCTCCGCACAGCATCCCAGATGACATAGGCCCTCAGGGAAATTATTTTCCTCAGGGCCTCCTGTGTGGATTTCATGTAAAAAAAAAACTAGCTGACCCGGCCACGCGTTGCTGTGGCTAATAACAACAACGTCATCTACTGGATGGTTATCTAACCTTTATAACCACCGCCGTCTTTGAGTTTATCGCGAAGAGACAGACAGATAATACTTAAGAGATGATGTGAAAGATTATAATAATGTGCATGAAATGCTTGAGGTAACTAAAGTATTTAAATTAATAAGGATTAATACTGTACCCGTCTAAAAATAACTTTTTAGTTACTGCAATGTACGTGACCATTTTTTTAGAAAATAGAATGGGTATAGTAAGCTATCCCCATTTTAAACAACACGTAGAAAAACTAAAAACAAAAATCATCACATTAATTGGTGTATTTGGTAGAATTGCTCATCTTCTACCAACAGAGGTAAAGAGGGGCTTATACTTTAGCTTAATCCAGTCCCACCTAAATTATTTAATAGAAATATGGGGAAACACATACATTACGTACTTAAACGACTTACAAATAATACAGAACAAAGTTTGTAGCAGTGTCTACGCTTTCGTCACATCACTACGTTAACTGGCAATCACTATTTACACAACCACGTGACCTCGCCGGTTGACGCGGGTCTTGAGAGAACGTTCATCGGAGGTAGTTTGAGTTACTTTCTGGAAGCGAGCAGGAGCGGACTCAGGGGGGTATAACTCCGAACTTTTTCGTGTCGATCACGTGGTGTGTGACGTATGATTAATGACCATATCATTTTATTGGTCCAAATTTCCATAGAAAAACTGTTTAGAACTGAGTAGTATTTCTAGTAGGATTCTATGGTATTATATGTCAAAATAGCACATTGTCCCGAACAACATCGAAGTAAATATTTTGGAAAAATGCTTCCTAAATTTCGTTGCAGTGTTGAAGGCTGTGAGGATAGTGTTTCAGTTCGACACAGAGTACCAAGCTGCAAAACCAATGAGAGTCGTTATCGGGAATGGGCGTGGAGAATCGGCAGATCAGACTTCATTGCTTACCCGATTTTGGGAAGTTGTGGGTATGTATGTGGTTCCCATTTCGCTAAGAAATGCAAAAATTCCAATGGCACGTTAAAAAAAGACGCTTTGCCGACCCTTAATCTTCCTGGAATCGGAAAACATCGGGGTTTACCCAACGAAAAGGTAAACGTACGTAGGAGACTACATGTTCTACCTAGAGTGTTGTCCAGCACGAATCGTGCTGTCCAAGACCACAACTACAGTTTAAAATGTATAAAAGGTGGAGAGATAGAAGTTGATTCACCGAGTCTTTATTATTATAAAGATATTCAATACATTTATTATTTCTTCAAACACAGTAATTCCATTATTATTAAGATATTTAAAATGACAAGCGTATCCGAGACGCGCGATCGTTCTTCCTTTATTTTCTCTTTTATACTCTGCACTGGTAGGATATAGTTCATTGGATGAGGCTGGGTAATATAATGAATTTATTTATTTCAGAACCAAACGTGTTCCCCCCTGGGCCGAGCACCGAGTCTTTTGCTGCCAAAAAAGTATTGGAAGATTATGGAGGTATACATCTTTATTTATATTTCATTAGGAAATAATATTCTATGTTTTGTTTGCGAACTTTGGTTAATGTGATGAATATATTTATTTCAGAACCAAACGTGCTCCCCCCTGAACCGAGCACCATGTCTCTTGCTGCCAAAAAAGTTGTGGAAGATTATGGAGGTATACATCTGTATTTATATTTCATTAAAGGAAATAATATTCTATGTTTTGTTTGCTAACTTTGGTTAATGTGATGAATATATTTATTTCAGAACCAAACGTGTTCCCCCCTGAACCGAGCACCATGCCTCTTGCTGCCAAAAAAGTAGTGGAAGATTATGGAGGTATACATCTGTATTTATATTTCATTAGGAAATAATATTCTATGTTTTGTTTGCGAACTTTGGTTAATGTAATGAATATATTTATTTCAGAACCAAACGTGTTCCCCCCTGAACCGAGCACCATGCCTCTAGCTGTCAAAAAAGTAGTGGAAGATTATGGAGGTATACATCTGTATTTATATTTCATTAAAGGAAATAATATTCTATGTTTTGTTTGCGAACTTTGGTTAATGTGATGAATATATTTATTTCAGAACTAAACATGTTCCCCCCTGGACCCAGCAGCAATTCAGCTTCACGTAAAAATAAAGGTTCTCGAAGTAAGCATATTTATAGCTTTTTATTTGATCAGCGTTGTTCCTTTTTGAATAATGTAATTTTTGAACCTTTGGTTTTGAATAATGTAATCATTGGCCTGAAATATTGTGTTTTCTAGATATTCAGAGTCGCTCAATCTCTTCTTTTACTGGGCCAATCGCTACGCTATCTCCAAGAAAGAAGAAAATGCGGTTGGAGATGATGGTGATAAGGCGACAACTTAGATACGCACAAAAGAAAAATAGTACACTCAAGAAACGCCTCGCTATTGAAACGCGCTTTAGGAAGGGTACCTGCTTGGAAGATGCTCTTTCAATTCTAAATCCGGTGCTCCGTAAATTCGTTCTCTCGCAAGCAAAAATTAGCCCGCGTTTAAAAAAAGGTTGAAGATACACACGCGCGGATAAGTCTTTGGCACTTGCTGTCTATAAGGAAGGGCCAAAATGTTATCGATTACTCTCAAAAATGTTTGCTTTACCATCACCTCTAACTTTAAAAAAAGAATTGTCCTTAATATCTCTTAAACCGGGAATTGACCAACATTTATTTAACTTTTTGAAAAAGAAAGCAGATTCTATGGATGACATAAACAAATTCTGCATTTTAATGTTTGATGAGATGAGTATTTTTCCACACATAAATTTCAACGTACATAGTGGAATCATTGAAGGGTTAGAGGATAAAGGTGATGCAAGAAGAAAAAAATTTGCTGATCATGCACTAGTTTTAATGATTAAAGGCCTGACCGTTCCTTATAAGCAGCCAGTTTTTTTTTCGTTTTCAGAAAGTGGAACTAATTATTTTGACTTGAAAGAAATTCTTCTAACTGTTTTAGGCAAATTGTTCGATTGTGGTTTCAAGCCCGTTGCAACTGTGTGTGACCAAGGCACCGTTAACAGTAGGGTGGTGAAAGCCTTGCTTGAAGACACTCGAACAAGTTGCCTAAGGGATAAAACAGAATATAGGGTTGGACCTACTTTCAGAAGCACAACGTAATCTAGAATTGGAATACATGTCGCTGTCAAACGTTACCTGTCATTCTGTTACAATTTAAAATCTTCTATCATCAGTTTGTCAGTGCGTGAGAACTTTATTTACTGTTTTAATATGCCAAGGAAAAGACGAGCTGACATAGATCGTCGAAGTCAATCAAATGGGCGACGAGCTACGAGTACCTCACGTGAAAACCGCACTGATGATCTCTTCGCGATGAACTCAAAGACGGTGGTGGTTACAAAGGTTGGATTTTACAAAGTGTTTTATTAGCCACAGCAACGCGTGTCCGGGTCAGCTAGTAAATAAATAAATAAAATACTTTAACATGTAATTATGAATGTTTCTGTTATAAACAGAGAAATGTCGTAATTCAATTCTATTGTAGGAAAGCACAATCATATTTTAGTTCTATATTCTTGTATTTCTTGTTTTTGAAGTGAAAACTTATTTAGCACTGTTGTGATTTGAAACTCAATAAAATGAAAAATAGCGACACTGAAAAGAGACGAACACATAATAAGATTTAGCCTGTGAGAGAATGAGATAGAATGAAAACTTACCGCATTGGCCGCTTTGATTATGAGCTCACTTTTCATGGCTCCTGTTGATTGAGATAGTTTATCGTTATGTGTGCCACCCACCTGTGCCAAAACAGAACGGTTATTGTTAATTTTGTTCTCTTGGCATTGATTTGTGTATACTGTATATTCTTTGTTTCTTATTATTTTATCAATATTTTGTAAGGACTCGTAAGGAACACTATAGAATTACTTTTAAGTTGATTATATTTAAGCGCACTTGAAGTGAAATAACACAATACTGCGCTATACAAATATTATGTTATTATTATTTGTGCGGTGCTTCGTAGCCTCCCCACTCTTGTCTACTCTAGTTTTCTGAAGGTTTCACTTGTACCGTGTGTGAATTGCACACTCTGTTATTACATTATCTTCAGACCTCTGACCTCTGCAGCCATACTCTGTCGACCCATCCCCTTCACAGATAGACTCATACATCCATCACTCTTGAACATATTGACTCCCAGATTCCTAACTACCGCTCTGTACATTTTTCCTACCCAAACTTCCACCTTTTCCTTCCCCTAAAAAGACTCCACACTGCATCCCTAATGATGACAGGCCCTGAGAGATTTTTTCCTCGAGGCCTCCCGTGTGGGCTAATAAAAAAAATCTATCCTAAATTCCTTTTTTATTATTGTTCATATTTTTATTAGATTAAAAACCTTCCCATTCCAGGTGAATTACTAAGATATTGTAATCAGTTCTTTCTAAATGAGGTTGCGCATGATTGTATTTCCGTTTTTTTGTATTTGTATTTTATTTTAATAAAATGGTACATGCAATTATGAGTTTTTCATTTTATTTTTAAAATAATTTTTAGGCTGATAAGTTGGGTAGGGATTTATATTGTTTATGGAAGTTTTTTTTTTTTTTTTACTTTTCTATATTCTTGTCGATGGTATGTGACGTCAGAGTAATAAAATTTTCATTTTGACAGTTAAAATAGTGTTGAAATGGTATATTTATGTGTTGAAACCAGTTGGGAACAAAAAGCCGGAAGATATCGATCTAGGTATTAGTTCATTTATGAGCGGACTTATCAACACCTGACGAGCGGCTTGGGTAGCCGGTCACGGAGCTCACACTTGGAACATTGGGAACACACGGCGATCTTTCGTAATGTAGTTTAACCTTAATCTAATAATTATTTCCATGGTTTATCTATCGATCTTAGCTACAGGATGGCGCCCGCAAATTCATTTAACTGCTTTTTATACATTTTATAGAAATATGTGACATTAACTTATATTACTCATACCTTCTCTCTTCGAGATAAGGCACGGCCTGTAGATCTAATCTCTCATAAATTAACTAATTTATACAATACTAGATAACACCCACGATGTGATTGTAAATTAATAAATCTTGTTTTATAATTGAGAGTTTTATTATGTCTCATGATCTGGCTAATATTTACCTTTATTATTACACATGTGACTTGGAATCTAGAGCAACACCTTTTTTTTAAATACGCTACAAGTTATTAAAAAACTCTTCAACTATAACCCAGACACTCCCACAAAAAAACTATACCAGGAAATGAACCTTTTGAAAATAAGAACATTGTACGAATATAACATATGTCTTTTAATCTACAAAATACAAAATGGACTTATACACACAAACACAACATTTATAAAAACATCACAAGTACACGAACATTATACTAGACAACACAATAAATTGTACACAAATACTGTCAAGACTGAAAGTGGCAAGAGAAGTATTGGTCACGAGGGAGTTCATATATATAATCTCCTTCCAGATAGCCTAAAAACGGAAAATAACATAAAAACCTTTAAAAAAAACTATTTAAACTCAAAATGTTGGAACAAAATTAAAAATATTACTTCTTACTACTGTACTATATATGCTTTGTATTTAAGTTAAGAAAGCGAAATATTATGTTTCTTTTAACTTAATAATAAAAAATCCGTAAAAGATAGATACGTGCCTTTGTGGACTTTTTTGTAGATCTATAAAAGAGGAATGTCCCACCATTCATTGTTTTGTTATATCCCAAAAGGATTAGGCAGCGTTTTCGATGAAAGCTACAAGGCTGCTTGACTTTTTCCGACACTTCTAACAATTATCGTTATGTTTCAACCAATTTACACAAACCCTTAGCAAATTACATGCCTAAACCTTCCTCACGAAACACTATCTATTGGTGAAAACCGCATGAAAACCCGTTCAGTAGTTTTCGAGTTTATCGCGAACAGACAGACAGACGACGCGGGGGACATTAATTTATAATATGTAGAGAAGACAGAGCGTTTTTTATGGCTTGGTTTATTTTGTTCAATAAAAAATGCAAAATATTCAATCTGTCCAATCGTCTTCGTAAAACATGTTTTATTTTTTCCATGTTTGTGTGTTTCCATATTTGAAATTATGAAAGTATACGGAATATATATAAATGCATAATATTATATTTTATTCATTTTCCAGATTCTTATTTGCCAATCTAAAATACTTTTTTTACATTAGCTCCGCACAGGAGGCCCCGAGGAAAATAATTTCCCTCAGAGCCTATGTCCTCTCTGGGGATGCTGTGCAGAGGGTCTTTTTAGGAAAGGAAGGAGAGGAAGTTCTGGGAAGGAAGGGTAGGAATCTGGGATCTAGTGTGTCCAGGAGTGACGGACGTATGAATCCATCCTTCCTATCATCCCATCCCGATGTTCCGAGAGAGTTTGGCTGGAGAAGTCAAAGGGACTCCGTCAACCATTCTTTCCCGATCCGGCCTGCCATGCAGCTGGTGGGTAGACGCATCCGCCACCAAGACCCGCACAAGCCTCACCCCATGAACCCGGGCACCCCGGCTAAGTCACTTAGGGTGACCTATGGCAGAGGTATTGGTTATCCAATAAATGATTCCCGGGGTGGCGGTACCCATACCCGCCTCCAAAATTGAAAATTATTGCATTAAGGCTAGTGTTCTTTAAACAATCCTAGGTTTGATTATTTTATTGTTCCGCCGTCTGCTTGTTTAGGAATAAATACATCCCAAAACACGTAATTCCGTTATACCAAAAACGTCCGGAGCGACCTTACATTTTAAAAGCTGTATATCTCTCTTCCTTTCATGCAAACATATGAATTTTTTAACCAGAAAGAGAATAAACAATGCTTCTTATTGTCTTCGAAATATGAAAGCTATCTTTCATGGATATTTTACAACCTCGATCCAAAGTGACGGTTTCAGAATTTACGGGCGAAACTGAGGCTTCCGGATTGTGAGGTGCGAATAAATTGAACCAAGCAGACGGGTTAAGTTCTGCAAGTATTTTTTTTTTTTTGTTTTCTTATTGTTTAATAAAAATGTAACTGCTATTGACTGATTTAAAATATTGTTTAGGTCTTGTGAACATCTGAGAAATGGGAATAAAACATTTTCCTTACTTTTTCAATTAATGTTATATTAAAATATTAATTACTTATAAATTATAACATTTATTCAAAATATCAACGGAAATATACAACAATGCTTGGTATGTACGGTCATCCATTTGGAAAAGATGGGATCTCAATTTGTACCATTCTTATTTATTTATTTATTTATTTAATACAAACGGCATAAGTATGCCATAAACATTAATTACATGTCACAAATTCATATTCAAAATATTAGTAATGGTAAAACAGTGTATGTATAACAGTTAATTGTGACGATACATTGGGAAGTGACACCAGAGATACATTTACATGCAAAAATCTATAATAGAAATAAAATTAATAGTGACTAAAAAAATATGATAGCATAGCCGTCTTGTACCTCTGTTCCGTGCAGTTAAATAGATCTATCACATCTGCATATCTATTAGTAACTTCATGCAACCTAGGTAAAAGTGAGTGTTTCGTATACTCAGTCCGATTATTGTTACATTTAAAAAGGGTTTTAGAACGAGTGGTTCTCGTGGGAATATGAAATTCAATGAGCTTAGTTAGATCAGGACTGTCTATTCTACCATTTACAATTTTGAACATTAATATTAAGTCTGATATAATTCTTCGATCTGACAGTCTTAGTAAATTTAATTCTTTCATCAAGTAATTATAATTTATGTTTTCAATGGGAATACCGAGGTTAAAATTAATATATCTTAAGAATTTGTGTTGAATTTTTTCGATTGAATCTGAATGTATTTTAAAATGGGGGGACCAGATCGAGGAGTTATATTCGACTTGACTACGTACTAAGGATGTATACAAAAATTTTAAAGTTGAAATATTCTTGAAACCTCTGGAATTTCTAAGAACGAAGCCAAGCATTTTGATACCTTTATTATAGATTGAGTTTATATGGGATATGAAGTTTAATTTAGAGTCGAAAGTTATGCCCAAGTCACTAATTTCTTCGACAGAGGTAAGGGTAGAGTTGTTAAGTTCATAAGGATGAATAATTGGTTGACTTATTCTGTAAAAACTTATTGAATAACACTTATTTATGTTCAGATAAAGTTTGTTAATAGAGCACCAACTAATTAATTTGTTTAAATTATTTTGTAGACAGGCACAATCTTCAGCGGTTTTGATGATTTTAAATATTTTTAAATCGTCTACAAAAAGCAATACATCTACATCTTTATCAAATATGTCAACAATATCATTTATGAACAATAAAAACAAAATTGGGCCTAAATGGGACCCTTGAGGTACACCACTGGTAGCTATAAATTGATTGGAATAGAACAAATTAATTACAAGTAGAACTCTATCAGATAGATAGCTTGCAAACCAGTCTAAAAGTTTTCCGTCAATACCGAGCTTACGTAGTTTAACCAGTAGAATTTTATGGCACACTTTGTCAAAGGCCTTGATAAAATCTGTGTATATGGAATCGACTTGAGTTTTGTTAGCTAATGCATTTGATATAAAGTTTTCATATAATGAGAGATTTGTCAGAGTTGACCTGCCAGACAAAAATCCATGTTGATTTGGAACAATGAGATGGTTAACATATGGGGAAATTTTATTAAGAAGTAATTTTTCAAAAAGTTTCGGAATTATAGATAGCTTACATATAGGTCTATAGTTAGTGACATCACTTTTATTACCCTTTTTTAGTATAGGTGTTAGATAACAACGTTTCTAAATGTCCGGGAAGCAACCTGTATCAAGCGATTGATTAAACAATAGACAAATCGGCTCAGCCAGTGAAGCAATGCAATTTATGAGAATATTGGGGTGCACGTTATCAGGTCCGGCCTTTTTTTGTCTAGAGATTTAATTTTAGATTTAACGTCGTTTATATTGATGTGTACAGCAGGAATATGCATGCTTCTTGACACTTATTCGTTTCTTTTATAAATAAATTAGATAATAAACCAAACCACTGCCAACTATCGAAAAACATACGAAGGCATAGACAAACGCTTGCCAGAACGCTTGGAGACAAAGATATTGTAGTCGAAAGTGATTTTTGTGCGAGATAGAATCTAGTAAAGAAAAATATTTATTTGTTATGTTGTAATAAATGCTATGAGTATATTAATATGTTAATATAACATTAACGTAATGACATTATTAAATTATATCATAATCATTGAAAAATCAGATGGATTTCTACAAATTAAACACAAAAACAATTAATACCTATTTTGTAATAATTTAATGTAATTTTTATAAACGTTTTACGTGATTCGTAATATCTAAAATCACACCACTCAGGTACTTATTTGTCTATGATTTGTTGTCTACGCCCAAAAATTCGCTTCAAGCACGTAGATTATTGCGCAATGCTTGGATCAAGCGACAAGCTTCCTCTGGAGATGGTCAAAACGGATTTTGAGCCAAGCGGCTTGATTAGCGTCTCCCACACACACACTTCGGAGCGACCGAGTCCCGCGCCACTTCAACCGCGCCGCGCCGCGCAAAAAATAAAGATTGATAGGTGGTCTCGTTTTGCCGCGTAATTTACGCGGCGTACGCCGTAAAATACGCCCGGACTGACGCCGCCTACTAACGCCGCGTTGTGTTGTACTGAACTTGTCTGAACCGGTCAAACCATGGAACTATGATTCTAATATTAATATCCATACTCTTAGGGTCAAACAGAGCGAGCGCGTACCAGCAACCAGTACGCTACGCTCGTTACGTTCGCTAGGACGTTGCGTTGTATTTTTTTTACAAAATTTTATTTTACGCCGGGCGTTCTTGCTCGACTGTGATAAAAATGATTATTGAAAAATTAATGGAATGTGAAATTAATTGAAGATTTTATTTAAGTTCTATTTTATTTATTTTATTTACATGATCTTAAGCTCACCTAAAAGAATAATACCATCGCATAAACCATTACAAACAGAAGAAAGAGACCTACATATCCTAGATAGCGAAAAATACCTGGGCTTATATATTGATAAACATTTAACATTTAAACAACACGTAGAAAAACTAAAAACAAAAATCATCCCATTAATTGGTGTATTTGGTAGAATTGCTCATCTTCTACCAACAGAGGTAAAGAGGGGCTTATACTTTAGCTTAATCCAGTCCCACCTAAATTATTTAATAGAAATATGGGGAAACACATACATTACGTACTTAAACGACTTACAAATAATACAGAACAAAGTTATTAAAAAACTCTTCAACTATAACCCAGACACTCCCACAAAAAAACTATACCAGGAAATGAACCTTTTGAAAATAAGAACATTGTACGAATATAACATATGTCTTTTAATCTACAAAATACAAAATGGACTTATACACACAAACACAACATTTATAAAAACATCACAAGTACACGAACATTATACTAGACAACACAATAAATTGTACACAAATACTGTCAAGACTGAAAGTGGCAAGAGAAGTATTGGTCACGAGGGAGTTCATATATATAATCTCCTTCCAGATAGCCTAAAAACGGAAAATAACATAAAAACCTAAAAAAAAAACTATTTAAACTCAAAATGTTGGAACAAAATTAAAAATATTATTCTTATTACTGTACTATATATATATATGCTCTGTATTTAATTTAAGAAAGCGAAATACTATGTTTCTTTTAACTTAATAATAAAAAATAAAAAATAAAATAAAAGTTTATATTAAGATTTTATTTAAGTTTGTATCGATAAAAAACTATAAAGGCCTACTAAGAAAATAAATCGATTCTTACCTTAAACAAATAACTAGTCTTTCTCTTGTCGAAATAGGCTCCCTCCAGTTTGGGTTGCATTTGCTTATTTGGTTTTGCAGAAGGGAATGCAATTCTTCGAAGCACACTTGTGACTAGGGAATGCAATCTCGTTCTCGCGAGATCTCGCGAGTTTAACGAGATTGCACTCGAGCATAAAACCGTCTTATTCGGACTGACACGGACGGAGTTGCGATCTGTCGGTTTCGTTCGGTAGCGGTCGCGGGACGAGGTGTCTCTCAGATTCGTTTGTGCGTGCGATTGGTCGAAAATTGAGCCAGCGTGCATTTGTTTAGTTAACTATTAGTTGTTGCTAGCTAACGTGTTACGTGATTGAGTTTGATTTAATTCGAGTATTTTTTTGGTTATTTATGCAAAAAAAGTTTCTAATGTGAAGTTGCTAAGTTTCATTTTTTTTTAACTTCTCGTTGTTTTGTTTGTTATAAAAGAACTGTTTTATTTCTAAAAGATTTTTGTTTGATATTAGAAGAGAAGACTTGAAGAGGTTGTTTCTTTCATTTGTTATTTGATAGATATAAATAAGTACCTTAGAAGTTTATTAAAAAATTATGGACAAATACGTCAAACAATATTTGATGCGTAAAAGTCTATTGAAAAATTCGTGAAAATAAATGTTTATCTTTAATACTTATAATTTTTATTATTTTTTTCCTAATTTATTCAAATATTGTGATTATTTGAAAAAAAAACACACAAAACTGGCAATCTCGCGAGATCTCGAAATTGGCGAGATCTCGCAGTATTGTTATTCTAAACTCGCGGGATCTCGCTTGAGCCCCAATCTCGCGAGATTTGCATTCCCTACTTGTGACATACGAAAGAAAGTATTGAAAGAAGCGATCTTCGTGTGATGAAAGGTCCCGATATAAACGATGATATTCTCCAAATTCTTGCCTCTTATTAATATCGTGCACCCATATTCTATTATTATGTGAACGTCATAATGCACACAGCAGTAACAAACTCATCTTCATCTGAGCCGCTGGACATCGTGACGGAGACTGACTGACTGACTGGCGCCGAACGCTCTGCCGTACGTTCCGAAGCCGTTCAAACAGAAAGTACGCGTTACGCCGCGTAAATTACGCCGTCTGTTTGACGAGGCCTTTACAGCGCAGGTGAGTGAGACTTTTCTGTTTTCAGTGGCGCGGGACTCGGTCGCTCCGAAGTGTGCGTGTGGGAGACTCAGTCCTTTGATAGCCAAAGTCGAAAATCAGCAAGCCAGCAGCAGCAGCAACGGCAGTCGAAAGATTAACAAATTTAGTATCCGGAGTACATAAGTCTCAACCGGTGAGTTTTCATATTACGATGATTTTGTAATGTCGAATAACAACGTTCCATCTGACACAACAATGTTGTGCGATAATGTACTCTAGGGATAGTAATTTTAAAGTTTATTATTGCATAACATTGCTATTTCAGATGATAGCTTGTGATGGGTGGATTTATTATTGGAGAGCTTGGCGGGAGTCCAGTTCCCTACCTACCGCGATACCCAGTGGCGGTTCTTCACAGGGGGACAATGGGGACAATGGGGACGGTCCCCGCCAGTTACACTCAAAACCTACTAAAGGAAAAGGAAATAACAGTCGATGCGTTGTCTTCACCAAAATGAATGAATTCTTTAAACATAAAAGTAATTAACATTTGCAGAAATAAAATACATTTTTTTTTTTTTTAATTTTAAATACATAAACGGCTATACTGCCTTTTATAAATAAACATATAATAGAGTACAAAGTAAGAAAAATAATATCATTACATAATAGTAGTTTTAAACTTTAAAATAACATACAATTATTTTGTGAATCACAACAATAAATAACAAAAAAGAACAATGAGAAATATCATCATTTCATTTCAACATGTCCATATTGCGTATATAAAGTTACATTATGGAAAAATAATTTTTGAGTGCATGTTTATATTGTTCTAATTTTAAGAAATAAATGTCACCGATGTTAGCATATTCATTTCCCAAAATGTGTAATCGACTGATTGGTGAGAAATAATGTGATAATGTATGTGTGTTATTATAGTAGAACGGTAGAGTCAGTCTATTGTTAGCGCGACCAGGGCAATGAAATCGTATTAGTTCTATTAAATCAGGGGTATCCAGGACCGAGTGAATTATTTTATATAATATTAATAGATCACAGATTTTTCTGCGATCTGATAAATTTACGAGATTAGTCCAGTTTAATAACAAATTATAGTCCACGGATTCTCTTGGAATACCTAATTTAAAATTAATATACCTAAGGAATCTATGCTGGACTTTTTCAATTGCTTGAATATGGATATTGTAATGTGGAGCCCAAATCGTAGAATTATATTCTAAAGTGCTTCTCACTAGCGTTATGTATAAAATGCGAATAGTATCAATGTTACAAAATTGTTTGGTTATTCTAATAATAAATCCTAAAATCTTCGTTGCTCTATTAATAATATTATTTATATGTCTAATAAATGTAAGTTTCCCTCAGCACAGGATCTCCTAGTGAGGAGGACTACGAATATATTTTATATATACATCTAACTAACATGTTTCATATAAAAATGTAAAAAATATTATATAGTTACTAAATAAAAAAATAAAAAAGTTAAAAATAATACCTAGATCATTTATTGTTTCTACTGAGTTTAATATAATTTTGTCAAGATTGTATTCATAAATGATCGGTTTCTTTATTTTATAAAATCTTATTATTTGACATTTACTAATGTTAAGTGCCAGTTTATTGCATATACACCAATTAAACAAGTTGTTTAAATTTTTTTGTAAAATTATGCAATCAGAAATATTTTTAATTTTTTTATATAATTTTAAATCATCAGCAAATAACAGGATATCAACATCGGAAAAAACGTCTACAATGTCATTAATAAATAAAATAAACAGTATTGGTCCTAAATGGGAGCCTTGTGGCACACCACTAGTGGCAGAAAAGGTATCCGATATTACGTCACTTAACTTTACAAACAGTTGCCTATTTGTTAAATAACTCTCTACCCATTTAAGAAAGTTCCCGGTTATACCCATACTCCTTAATTTATTTATCAATATTTTATGACAAACTTTATCGAACGCCTTGCTGAAGTCAGTATATATCGAATCTACTTGACATTTATCTGCAAAGGCATTAGCTATTTTCATATATCAGTAGATTTGTCAGAGTTGATCTATTCTTCATGAAACCGTGTTGAAACCTTGTTATAATCCCATTTAATTTAAAAATAATTTTATCCAAGATAATTTTTTCAAAAAGTTTTGGAATAGTTGACTGTATACACACAGGTCTATAGTTTCGTATATCGCATTTGTCGCCTTTTTTTAAATATGGGTGTGGTGTAACTATTTTTCCATGCAATTGGAAAATATCCCGATGACAATGACATATTAAAAATTAAATAGAGGGGATACGACAAGGCATGTATACAGTGTTTCAACAGAATTGGTGGTATTTTGTCAGGACCCGAACTTTTTTTTACATCTAATTTGTTAATATGGGTTTAAATTTCATTTATATCTATGTGAATGTTAGAAATTTGTAAATTGATGTTAGATGAAAAAAAAAGGAATTTCACTATTATTGTAACAGACGTATCAGCGTCTTTACAAGAACTGTAAAAAAGGGACCGGTCTTAGTGCACGTTCAGAATGATTGATGAAAAAGAAATAATAAAGGGCTGACCTCCCTAGCACCCAGTGCCTGGTGGGTGAAGGACACTGGATTTGCCGATTCTTCTGCCTGAGCCTGGCGCCTGGCGGTTGCCTTAAATAGGGCCGATAGTCTGGAGGAGGTAGGCACCAGGACTGAAGACAGGCAGAAGTCGGCGGGAGGCAGCTGGTTGATGAAAAACTTCCGAAGAATAAAACACGAGTTGTCAAGTAGAGATGAACTGATTTATTATCAAAAATGTGGGTCCTTTTATACCCAAATTTGGGGTAAAATGTGACCACGTGGTACAAATTTGTGGTGGGAGGTTTGACCTTGCCCGTAGGTATAAATAGGGCGGCGTTTCCGTCACACCTTATTTTGTCGGTGCCGCCCGTGAAAGTGGTCGCTTAAAATTGCGAATTAGAAATAATTATACAGGGTAAAATTGGTATATACATTTATACATGTACATATCTTAATTCTAACATATTATTAAAGGCATTATTTATCCCTAGATTTTTGTTTTGGTGAGTTTGTGGCAATTTTTAGGCAAGTTTACAATTTTGTGTTAGGTTTTTAATGTTTGGCTAATTGTGGGAAGTTAAATAAAGAATCTAGTATTTTTCCCAGGTCCCTCGCAAAACTAGCTACTGAAACCTGTTTGTTTCATCGTCTTGCGAGGTCCCTGGATTTTTGAAATGGGAAAAAACGGATTTTTGTAAGGAATTCTTCTAAGTCCATTTTCTGCGCTAAAAACGCCCTAGCATTGCGAGTTTCAGAGACTCAAATTCTCTTTCCCTGAATGCCCGGCAGGACTCTGGAATGAAATATGTTTATTTCATTGTCCTGCGGGTTGTGTGAGTTTAATTAATTGAAAATACATATTTTTTAAAGGTTGGCCTTCGGCAGGTCTACTTGGCTGTGGCGAAGCAGGCAAGTAGACCTCCGATTTGCTCTTTTCCCTGGAGGTCTGGCTCGCAGGGTTTTAACATAATAAAATAACAATTATACATTTCTAAATGATAAAGTTAAAATGTCTCCCGGTGGCAACCTTAGCACGCAAGTATTTATTTGTTGCACCGGGGCATTGTACATAATAAAAAGATAATAATGATAAAATTTTATATAAATATTTCGGCGAAAAGATAGTCGCTGGCGGCACGGTACTAACGAGCTTAGTGGCCAGAAATTTCGGAAGAAATTTCAAATAAATGACCACTAAATGTAGAGGATACCGTCAGCGATGACTTTTGCTAAAAAAACAAACGAGGGTACGTAACACGTCGGTTACAATTATCAATTGTGTTGTCGTATACATCTTTAAAAAATGAAGCAAATAAATTAACAATAGTTTCTGCATTATTTCCATTTATGCCGTTATAAAACATGCTAGCAGGTATATCTATTTCATTTCTTTTTAATGACTTTGAGTACTTCCATAAAGTGTTGATGTCGTTATTTGCAATTGAATTTTCCACACTATTTAAGTATTCTTTGTAACATTTTTTAGAAAGATCGTGACATTGGCGTCGAATTGAATTGAATTGAATTGAATATAATCTTTAATTGATTTAGAATTTTTGTACTTTTTATATATTTTCTTCTTCAATAGAGTCAAGTCAATTAAATCTTTATTGAACCACTGAGGGAAAACATTATTTTTACATTTAATGTAAGGCACACTTTTTTCTATGATATTGTGAATTATTTTATAGAATACGTTGATATTTTCGTTAATATTTTCTTGTTTTAAAAAAGTCCAATCAGTAGCATTTAAGCATTCATTAATATGATTAAAATCAGCTGTAATAAAATTGTGAAGTGATTTTTTGCACTGTAGATTTGGTATTTTATTTAGTGATACGCTAATATTTAATGGAGGATGGTAGTTATCTACAGGTAATATTAATTCACTTGATTTTACTACAGTTACTGAAGTATCACTTGAAAATACCAAGTCCAGTATTTTGTTATAACAATTTTCAATTTTATTTAATTTTGTTAGATTTATAAAATTTGACATGCTTATAACTTCTTTGTTTATAGTTGACAAGCCAGCGTTTTCTATACCTGTCAATTCCATAAAGTTTTGATTCCAAATGATGTTCGGAAGATTAAAATCGCCAGTTATAATTATTATTTCAAATAATTATTCCGGATGATTTTAAGGTGAAACAGAAGCGACAATTCTCATACAATCTGTTTTTCAGCCGCATTCGAAAACTACAGATAGTATGTTATTTATTTTAGTACAAAAAAATAACACTAATAATGAAATTTACGCGAACAAAAATTTCACTGTTATATGACTTATAATAACGAAGTTATTACATTAACAAAAGTAATTATTTTTCATCAGATTTACGTTAGACACGGGTAGCTAAACTCCGCTACACCCGGCGCGGGGCGCGGGGCGCGGGAATAGGTATCCGCATGTTAGAAGGCGACAAACTTATGTGCGAGCGATCCCGATTATGCACGTCTCGTGAACGCATTTAGCACATTCCTATGGTGTGGTAGTTTGATATTATATTTGTCGACAAAATTTCAAGTTTCTTTTCTGATTTTTTATGATTGTTTCTGTGCGCAGGGAATATTTGTGGTCGAGACACACAGTAAAAGTGGCAAAACTAACTACATAATGATAACAGGGGCCACTGTAATAGTTTAGAACTTTCATAAATCTGTAACTATCACTAGGTAGGTAGACTTGCCAAGTTATTTTCTTGTTGCGATTTACTAAACAATAAAATGAATAGGTAGATCAAACTGCGCGGGTATCTACATTCTGTCACATGTGATTTGTCAGTCTTCTCTACTGTTATTTCGAGTGACCGTTCTCAAATAATATAATTGATTCACTTGGTTTCTGCGAAAAAATACCTCAAGACACAGTGATATAGGTAGTTAGAGGTGCTTAGCCTTTCATAAATCCGATCGGGAGGGACTGGTTGAGGGAGACCATTTGAGGCTTCCTGCACTCTTCTCTTGACCCATCGCTTTGCTCCGCAGTGAGAGGGATGGATTTATACGTCCGTCACTCCTGGACCCACTGCACTGACCCCAGATACCTAGCCACGCCGCATGCCTTTTTCCTTCCCAGAACATCCTCTCCTTCCTTTCTTTTAAGACCATCCACACAGATGACATAAGCCCTGGAGGAAATTATTTTCCTATTGTAGCTATTGTAAAAATAAATAAATAACACAATTTTCTCAAACACAGTTTTGCGTTATTCTAAAACATTAGGCATGCATTTTATAAAAATTACAAATACTCTGGGAAGAAACGAATCCCAGAATGAGTGAAATACTTATCATTTTCACAAACATTTGCTAGGTAGGTTCCTAGGTACCTACTTTAATTATCATCTAATTTATTTATTTACTGTGTAACCATCACGCGTCGCGCCCTTTCCTGTGAACCCCTGCTAAGTCATCAAACATAATGAACCCCTTGGAGTGACGTATGTTGGAGATGTTGGTTTTTTAATAAATGGTTCCCGGGGCGGCGGTAGCCTAACCCGCCACTCAAATTGAAATGTCTTCCTCGGGCGTCTCCGACTTCTTTTACCCTTCACTATCGTGTCATATTCACATTCCTACATCGTCTCATAATAATAATATTATTAATTTATTATTACCTATTAGCAAAATCATAATACAAACTTATTTTTATTACGTATAATGAAGTTGTAAATGTGTCCTGGATTGAGCACACGAGAAACCATTTCTCAGATATACCACTTTGTTAGTATGATAAATTAGCTGCACACATATAAAGGAACAGATCCTAACCTTTTGACAGATATCACTCATTTATCGCTTTTGACAAACATAGAAAAAAGCAAACACGTACGAGGGTACATACAGCTTGCGTCGCGCGTCGTTGGGGGAAAAGCCCGTTAAACACGATAAAGCATTTAGTTTTTTATTGAAATTAAACTGAAAAGTTGTCAGCAAAATGAGGCCTGGTATTAGAAAAAAACTAGCGTTTGCAATCATATTTGAGCTTAGATGTAAGTCACTTGTTATAATTGTAAATCGTGGTTGTTAGCCAGTAACATAATTCACAAGCTATAAGTCTTATATGAAAGTCACTAGTTATAATTGTAAATCTTTGTTGTAAGCCAGTAATATTAATTCATTTATATATTTATTTGTACAGCGCCATTGAGGTGATTTTTCACAAAAAACGATTATTGGCTATTTGAGGCTAGTAGCAATGTGAATGGTTGAAGAAGTAAAGGACGCCCGAGGAAGACATGGCACGATCAAGTGAATCAGATACTTGAGTCGGGCCATGTCAAGAGTCAGAATAATAGAAGAGTGTGTATGAGACGATGTATGAATGTGAATGAGGTAAAGAGTGTGTGCCAAGACCGAGTTGTTTGGCGGTCCGTCCTCTCTGCCTACCCCTGCGGAGAAACGGCGTGATGGTTAGTTAGTTAGTTACTGGCGATTTAAGCGCATTTTATCCCGCTAATTTGCGAAAAATTATTTTTATTACCGTTCTATTCTGATTGAGAGTAATATCACAATAAAACTATGTTGATTTTATCCAATACTTAGTGTAACTAATATCACTTAAACACAAATAAAAAATATATGTATTTTAAGTTGTTTAATTTCATGTAATATAACACTTAAAGTGGTACCACACGCGCAGATAAAATATGTGGCTAGGCCTATTTCAGCATATTGCTCGCCATTGATGTACGACGAGCGATATGCCGAAATACGCCAAGCCACATCTTTTATAGCTGCGTCAGGCACAGGTCTTATGTTATATTATACTTAAGACTGGTCCATTGCGCGGGCAAACTCCAGACTATGGCCAGACGTTTGCTTTGACAGTCCCATAACACACATTCAAGGTCATAAATTTTTGTAGTGTTTGAGTTTCCAGTGTTCGGCGTTTGAAGGTCATTTCGGCGCTTGGAGGACTTTCAAACAATTAATTAGGGTGAAGTTCGCGCAGTTCTCACAATTTGACAACTGGTCTGGAATACGGACGCAATACTTTACGTTTGGCGTTTATTGCATGTCCTAAGTTACTATTGAATTTGAGATGCACAGATATTTTAATAGATATTTATTTATTAGGAAATATTTCCAACTAATATCGATTACTATTTTATTTAGAGTGCGTGAATAATTACGTAGCATCAAAAATAGAATAAATTTAAATTGGTCAATTTCTTTCGTGTCTCTGAAACCGATTTATAAATTAATAGACTTTATTTACAAGTGAGTTCACGAAAGAAATAATCATCCATTACGACAGTGTGTTTATTTAAAATTATAAATAATAAGTTTAGGTCCGAGCAGGTGATAACCAAAAAACTTGACGTTTGACGTTTATCGTTTACGTAAATGTTAAAATGCGTTCGATGTGGAAAAAATGCTACACCAGGAAGAAAACACAGACATTTATTTATCAGGATCGTGCATTTTTAATTTTTAATTTTTAATTATTAATATTTTATTTTATTTTATTTTTTTTTTCTTTATACTTATTTATATTTTTATTATGTTTTTTATTAAATTGCAATATTTTTTTCTTCTATTGTAAAACATTGTATATTGTATCATGTTGTTGTCCACACTATTTTCCTGCCGACAAGCTACTTGCAGTAGCTTTGCAGGTGCAATGTAAACAAGAAAAAAAACTATTTTCTAATAAAAAAAAAAAAAAAAAAAAAAAAAAAAAAAAGGAAAGATTTCCGACAAATATCGATTAGGTTTTGCACCAATAACATTATATAATAACGTCATCGCTTTGATTATATAAATAATCAAAGCGTCATTGTATTGCACGACCTAAAGTTACTAGAATTTAAAGTGCGTAAACATTTACGTCGAAAACAGAATAATTATAAATATTTGATATTATATTATAATTTTATTATAAAATATTTTGATTATTATATTATATTTAGGTATAATAATATTTTAAACTCGTTATAATGCTCGCTCATGGCACATAACCATAAAAGGCCATTCCGTTTTCCCCACACACGACCGCATCGCGTATCTTCTGTCAAAAAATGAATTCTCTCCCCCGCCAGCCCCCGCCTGCCTTCCCGCTTCACCCGAGATGGGATGTTTAAGTTTTATTTTTGTTTTGTTTTCCGCAGAACACGGGAAGCTCAAACACTACAAAAATTGTCAAACATTTATGACCTTCAATGTTTTGTCCTTGACTATCAAAGCAAAAGTCTGGCGTTTTCCCGCCCAATGGACCCGACTTTATACTGACTTCGCGATCTCATTGAACACTATTATAGTAACTAAATGTTTAAAAGTGATTAAAATTACTCCACTTTTTTAGAGGTCTTTAAGAGGAAATACCAGCGGCGTTTTTTCCATACAAACGTATTCCCCATTTATCTCTCTGGATTTTGACCCTAGAGCAAAGAGCAAGCTTACATAATATAGATATTGACCATTAGCGTGTCGGTACGTATTGCTTTTTTTTGATAATTTACTTCTTATAGAAGTTAGGACCTTCCAAAAATGAATAAAATTGCCTAGTTAACGCCGTCAAAAGACGTTCTGTATACAAACTAAACAATGTATTTTGAAAAAAAAAGCAAAACGTACCGACATAGAATATTTTCTTCTAATACAGTTAGTGAAAAAAAAAATTAAAATTGATCCAGTTTTGGAGAAGAAAAATGGGGATTACAAAACATCGATTTTGACGATTTTATTTAGGTATTTTCGGCCCGATATGCAGTTGTCCCTTTCGCTCAGTTCCCCTGAGGGGAGCGCGGAGTGGAACAGAAGACATTGGTTCAATACCTATCGACGATAATTTTAAATGACCGGAATAGCTCTTAAGTGGGCAAGCACTTAAAATTATTTCAAAATATAATTTGTACTACAACGTTCTTCATTGAGCAAGTGATGCTACTGATACATCTCGAAGAATTTTCGTGAAGGGAAGACATAAAAAAATTATAATAGGTGGTGCATTATTTTGAAGGAGAAACAACTTCCATACAAGAAAAAAGTACCCACTGTTGACGTTTTTCTGTAGAAGCGATAAGTATCTACGTCGAAATTCATTAATTTTACACGTTGAAAAGGGCTATTAAAACTACAGGTGGCGTTGAAGGAGTGCGAAATTTTCAACAGCGACACATAATATTTACGGAAACCTCCATAAAACTTAGAACTTTTCGTTGGAAAAAATATAAATCACTGGAAAAAAATACAATACAGTTTTCTGGAACCATGTAATACGGACTCTGTAGCCCGAACATCGTTGACAGAAAAGTAAGTCTTGCAAGCGGTCTTTATAAAAAAGATCCAGTTAACGCCAGCAACCGCAATATATGCTCTTTTAACTCAGCTGACCCTTTTTATAAATTATTCTATCTCCCCGGGTGTTGATTTAATTTACTAAATTCAACAAACTCTAGTCTTCCGTCTCTTTTGAACTAGTACGTTTTGGCGTTAAATTTACGAAATGCACTGTTTATCGCAAATATGTTTCGGTTGGGTAAAAAAAATTCTGTATGATCGCACGCGGGGTTGTAGCAAATGTATTTTTTACGTGTTAATTTTGTAGTAAAACTGTGTGTTTTTCAGCCGTTTTCTAATATTATAAAGTTATAGGTATAAAAAACTATTTAAACAGATTGCTATATCTTATGTACGTCCGCAAACCAATAATTCATCCCAATATTAAAAAGCATAACGTGTAGAAAGCGTTTTTTTCGATAATATTGAAATTAACGCCATCTATCGGTGTGAAGTTTCTAAATATATTTTGAGAATACCCTTAATAAGACCCTGCGCGCGTACAGCGAACAATGTACGGAGCACAAAACAGCGGGTCAATTTCTCAGTGCGCAGAATCTAATGCGCACTTGGGGGACGATCCGAAGTATCCCCATACTTTCCTTGCGTTGTTTCGCGATCGTATGCAACTGCGCATGCGCAGTCGTATGTGAATTCGAATACCCGCGGGGACAATTCTTTGGATCCCCACAGAAACATTTGTTTGCGAAGTTTCGGGCGGGAATCGCTCGCGTTCAAATTAGTTTGATAATAATCTTGCAAGATAAAGCTTTATTTTTATTATAGTATATTGTAAATTGGCATAAATCTTTGGATATTTTATATTATTTTGTGTTTAGATATCCGACTAGCATGATTAGACCATAAAATATTTTTTTGGAAATTTTATATTATATTCTCCGGGTGGTGAGATTGCGGTACAGTACGTAAAAAATATCGATCCCCACCACTAAAAAAGTGCTCGAGCCGCCACTGGCGATACCTACCCCTCCCTAGTGCGATAGAACCTTACCACGAAAATTTTGAGGTTGCGAACACAGAATCACAGGAGTTCATTCAATGGAGGAGATGTGTTGTACGAAAATCGGATCGTTTCACGTGTGATCATTGTTTGGTCAAAGCTTGTGATAAATAAAAATTATATAACAATATCACGATGTCACGTGGGGCCGCCGAGAGCCAGGCAAAATATTAGAAAAAACCGCGCGGAAATTACGTTCCTAACTTTTGCTCAAATATCCGTATAAATACTAAAATGATGTTATTATTTCTACACAAACCCTGCGTGAAAAACCACAATTCAAAGGTGTTTGTTAATAAATAATTACCTTTATATGCATTTGAAAAAGGAACAAAAAAGTGAAAAGCGACTTTTAGGTTTTGACAGCGTTTGACAACTCACAGATAATGCATACACAAATGGTGTAGTGCTGCCACATGAATGAAATCTTTGACTCCCAACAAGAATGATATTGGCGCAAGCGATTGTGACCTTGTCCTTCATACATTTACAATTTGGGAGGCGGGAATAGGTACCGCTGCCCCGGGAACCTTAATTGGATAACAGGGGTGCCCGGGTTCATGAGGTGAGATTTGTCTTGGTTTTGGAGGCGGATGACCAGGACACTCTGAACCCCAGATTCCTACCCACCCCTTAAACACTCTTCCTTCCCAGAACTTTCTCTCCTTCCTTTCCTTAAAAAACCCTCCACACAGCATCCCCAAAGATGACATTGGCCCTGAGGGAAATTATTTTCCTCAGGGCCTCCTGTGTGGAGCTCATGTAAAAAAAAATAACAAAAGGCATATAAAAATATGTATTTTTTAGCTCCGTTTGTACGTACCACCGGTGACGTACGTTACGTACGCGCGGCCTAGGAGAGGTTTTAACATTATACAGAGTAACAGGAGAACAAGAAGCACTATAGTTAATTTTTTTTTGAAATATGGCAATTCACCCTAAAGCGTCGATGACACAGGGCGAGTTTACTAACAGATAGTGAATTTCCCAGATAATAGCTTGTAAACTCGCCCAGTGTCATCGTGTCACTTGCTAACTAGCAGCAACTAGCAGATTGTTGACAGTCTTCGAAAAAAAGTTGAAAGGTCGCCAACTTTACTCGCCTACACGCTTGCTCCGCTTGCTCGTGATTGGTTTATTTATGTTTCCAACATGGCTTCCGATAAACAGCTGATTTCGACTGAAGAATTAGTTCACGCATGCGTCGTTATTCTTGTTACTGGCGCTAGTAGGGACTTCAGTTTCCTACGCTTCTGAGCGAGTGGACAGTTTTGTGTGTCATCATGACAATCTCACTCGCCGATTTACCCGCTTTTAAACTTAGTAGATAGTAGCTTGTAAACTCGCCCTGTGTCATCGACGCTTTTAAGAGAGTGCACAATTAATTTATTATTATTTTGAGCTTGGGGGGCGTTCAAGTATTAAGTAACGCAATTTTTGAATAATTTTGATCCCCCCTCCCCTAAACGTTACGTAACGCCCAAGTGACAATTTTTACCTGAAAGTCACAGTTAAGTTGCGCAGAGTACTGGAAAGTCGCTTAAATACCTTTTTTCTTATTTTAATCGAGTTTGCGGTAATAAATAAAACAAGAGATTTTAAGAACGAAAAGGAGTGCCAACTTGGAAGTTTTAAATTCTCTATTTTTTTTATCTAAACATTGGAGGTTGCCCACCACTTTCCCACGGCGTTCTAAGGAAACAGATGGTTTCCTCCTTCACCGTACTCGTCAGGACTCTAATTTTTTTATTTATAAAGAAGCTACTTTTTATTTGAAATGACTCTAGACCCCCAATGTCCGGGCATACATTGTTAGCAGGCAGTATGCGAGTGCGTACATGTTGTTAGTTATTTATTTCACAGTATCACGTCTCATCTCCGCCACCTGATGTAGCTAAAATAAAAGTTTGTTAATATCACACTACATAACTGGTGTATTCAGAATGATATGTTTTTGAATATTGAAAAATGTTACATTATGACTTTCAGCCGTAACAGAATGCAAAAAGATTATGCATATTCCATAAATAATGCTCGATTAAATGCAGTTACAACCATCAGAGATTTAGGAATCATTCTTGATTCAAAATTTAAATTTGATGTACACGTCAGTGATATCACGACTAAATCCTTGAAAATGATGGGGTTTATACATAGAATATCTAAACCATTTAAAAAACCCCAATCCATTATAACCCTATACAACTCATTGGTCAGAAGCAAATTAGAATATGGTAGTGTTATCTGGAATCCACACTACTTAAAATATTCAAAAACTATTGAATCTGTGCAAAAAAAATTTCTGAGATTGTTATCATTTAAACTTGGACTAAATGCCTTACTCCAATCTTACGAGGAACGACTCCAATATTTTAAGTTTACAACTCTGGAAAAAAGAAGAAAAGTTGCTGACTTAATGAGTCTATACAAAATCATTCATGATAAGCTTGAAACAACTCACTGCCTGAGCAATATTCTTATTAAGGTCCCCAATAGACGTAATTTAAGGAATCAGAATATATTTCATCTTGAATTATTTAAAAACAATATTGCATACTTCAATCCACTGTCTCGGATGTGTCGACTGTATAATTCCATTGAATGTAACCATATAGACATCTATGCAAATAGTCTCGCTTACTTTAAAAAGCAAATTAACAATAGACTAACCTAACATGTAATTGAGAATTGAAAATACTTATCTTAATACTTATCTTGAACTTGAATGTGAATGGCTGTTCTTCACTCTATTTGTACTACTACTTACTTTTTTTGTTTTTCTGTTTTTTTACATCGTATATCGATCTTTTTTTATCTTTGTTATCTCTATATTGTATCATCACTATTTTTGTTATCTCTTTTTATACCTCCGTTTATACTTTGATATTCCTAATTTCTGTTAACAACTATTAAACTGTGCATTCTGTGAACATTTTTAAGTGGACTATTAACATGTACGCTTTTTACAATGCTAATCCAATGACTTTTTTCTGTTAATACTCTGTAAATGTTCCAAAACAATAAATAAATAAATAAATAAATAAATATGCAGAATAAAAAAATAAAAATACATATTATGATGAGATTGTTTAACTTAACCAAAGCAGCTGAGCTACAGTCACCCGGCAGTCCCGCCGAGAATAAGCGGAGCCATCAGTTCAGTCGCAAGCGAGACTCGGTGTCTATGCCCCTAAGCCGGCTTCCCGGTAGGCCCTCGAAGAAAATGTTGGGATTAAGGGCAGAAAGACCTGAAGACACTAGGGATAAAAGAGAGCATCGGGTCACCGGAGGCAGGGCGGAAGGGCACCGGTCCGCTACGGTTGGTCTTCTGGTGGTTTATCTAAACAAAGAAAAACATGTTATGTAACGCGTTGTTCGAACTAGTCCTGGGTCGATCGTGAAAGACCTGATCGTCGAAACCCGCTCACGAGCCACCAAAGAGCGAGCGGGTTATTTATTCGTCAGCACCGGGTCTTCCGGGACCCGTGAACCGCGACACACTCCCGCAACCTACCAACTACGACACATTCCTGCACCCCGTGACTCACGGACCGATCACCGGGTGCCCATGTGGCGAGTGTCGAGACGTGTCAGCTCCCGGAACTCTCGAACTGCAACTGCGACACACTCGCGTGACTAGATTCGGTCGCCGATTGCCGATTAACGCACACACGTGCGTGACGTAACAGTACCCTGCTTCCTGCCCGTGTGTCACGTCATAGCGGGATTGTTTAGTAGATTCGATTTTTTAATATTCGACTAGACACGGAGACGTTTTTAATAAGAGCGTATCTTGGTATGGTTAATCAAAGTGATAAGTGCTGTTTTCATAAAAACTTTTAATTTTTCGTGTGGGTTTGAATGTAATTGTGCATTGTAATAGAAACTATAAACTGGTAAAAGTGTAAAATGTCTGACCTTAATAAAAAGAAATTATAATAAAGCATTACAGCTTACAGCTAATTTACTTATTTAAATTCTCAATAGAAGCTTCAGAACAACACGTTTTTTACAAGGTTTTTATATCCTTCAAACATGATAAAACATTGTTTTTTTAACCCCTGAAGCATGTCTTTTTTTAAATTTATTTCTGGGACATGACATTACTAGTTACAGGTGTGAGCTGTGAGAGAACGTTCACACAATTATAACCTGGGTTTCGTGTCGCGTATGACTTGACCGGTCTGGGCGGGGAGCGTCTACCGCGCAGCGCGCAGCGCGCCCGTAGAAAGTAACTGGGTGATGAGTAATCGAGTTTCGTATTTTGTGTCGCGAAAAGAGCGGGTCTTCGCGACCCGCTCGTGACGCCAGTGGGTCGTGTAAAACGATCGATCGACCCAGGACCAGTTCGACCCCCCCCCCCCCCAATTTGTCATTCATATCGAACTTTTTGACAATTTGAATATTCTCTGAGAGTTAGTTCTAAATTCAAAGCGACCAACGAACCATCCTTCTAATGGTAGATTAGACTTGTAAGGTGCGACGTGATGTGATGCCTTACAGCGGTATCGGTTTCATACATTTAGTATGGAGGCGATTACATTTATTTGTAAGTTCCGTTGTGGCATGATGCGGTCTGACGTGACTCGACAGAATATATCTCGATTTTCGACAGAGAGGTGAAGGTGAGGGGCGCGGGGACGGCCTCGTCTCTGCTAGTGTGTATGTACCACTAACTAGTAATGGGCTCTCCACACGACACTGCATTTAGTGACTGCGGCAGTAACTGCAGAGAGCGTGGAGTTGAGCAAACTAGCGCCGTCTCGTTTGTTAAAGGGCCGCTAGAACGAGACAGCGCTAGTTCGCCCAACTCCACCCTCTTTGCAGTCACTGCCGCAGTCACTACATGCAGTGTCGTGTGTAGGCCGCTTAACTACTACGAGCTACGACTGTATTGATTTAAAATATCGTCATAAGGCGTCAGAAGACAACTTATAGATGTAAACGCTAGCCATCACGGCAGAGGCATCACGTCACGTCGCCCCTTACGTCTAAATCTACCATTACTTGTTTCGTAAGGAATTTTTCCTTGCCAAAGTAGAACGGGAATCGATCGCTCTTTCACGGTACGATATGAACAACTGAGGAGGAAAGAGATTGGGAGCGCATAATAACATCGGGGTAATCTGTACCTCTAACCCAGAGATGCCACACCTTTTCAATAAAAGGGGCCAGCATATACATATTTCGTTGCGGATGACGAAGGAAAATTTTATGATGGGCGGTACAATAGTACAAAGATTTGATTATAATATTGTCTTCCTAAACGTGATTCGTCCCTCGGTAAGAGGCAGATCGAGGCATCGAGGTGTAAGGCTTCGAAAAATGTTAATCCAATAAAAAAGTGTGTTTAGGATATAATTTAGGCATTAATATTTGCCAATAGAGAACTCCAGTCCAATTTTTTTTATTTTTTTTATGAATAAAGACCTTCAAACTTAAATAACTGCATTTTTATTTTTATTGTTATAGTTAGTTTTAATAGTTAAAATAATTGTCAAAGTTTTAATTTTTAAAGACTCCCAGTAACGCACCGTATCTATGTGTGGGTGGTCTTCACCCACCGATAGTTTTTTTTCTTTTTAAGTTGTCATTTTGAATCAGTGATGTTATGTCGAGGGAAATTTCCCTAGATCTAGGGGAGAAAAATATTTTTTAGGGATAAGGGAAATCAGGACAAAATCTAGGGAAATTTCGAACTCTGGCAAAATTTTTATTACATATGACAATATTACTGGTATTATTTATATATATATACGTATATATATTTTTTGGAATTCAAAATACCACGCTTGGTACAAATGAGCGGCAGGTTGCTTATGATTTTTATTTTGCAAAGTGTTTTTTATTTTATTTGTAATTCAGTTTCTAATTCAGTGGTGAGTGTATTCGTACTTTTAAATTATTACTTCACGTAGCAAAAAGTGTTTTATTTGGAAAATCACGATATTATTAGTATATTTACCAAGTTCCGATATCTTTCCAATTAATTATCATATTAATTAACATATTACAGGATTAGTGTTACACAATCGGGTGGCTACGTAGGTAATTGCGTAAATGTGAAATTCTAGGGAAATTTCACTTCGAAATCTAGGGAAATAATTTTTTTGGGCAGAACATTCCTGTTTGAATGAAGAATCCAGAAGAATAATGGCGGTTGGCGGTCATGGCGGAATGCTTTGTAATGACTTTTAGGTTTGAGGTGTGTTTTTTATTCAAGATTAACTGCTTTTAATATAGAAAAACATTGGTAAAATGTCCACATTTCACCGCTACTGTTATTGTATTTAATCAAAGTGCAATATAAAAACAATAAATCATCTCTTTCATTGCAAATACATGAGACACCGTGTTTTGTGTCAGGCGTTACTTTGTAGGTACATTGTTTTATGTATAATACATACAGAAACACTGGTATTTATAATACACTGATCATGACGAGTGAGTAACAACTTGTATAAAAAGCCCTATACTAAAAACAATTTGAAAATACATAACTAAATGTCAAAATATGACACGACTTTAACCTCAAATAGACAAAATTTATTGCAGGTTGTCCGCAAATATAGCCCTTTTCGTAAATTGTTGAGGGCCTAAATTATGTTTCAATAAACACAATAACTATTAATTATCTAAATCTCTATAAACAGTATGAAAATAAACCAAAAACACGAAATGTTGAATTGCGTAGGTACGTGTGCACTTCAAGTCATTTCAAATGTTAATACAATACAATACACACTATCACCAGGTGACACGTTAACAGTGACGTCACCGTTAACCATTTCAGTAATGCCAACTTAACGCTGTGTTTTGAGAAGAGGTTTAAAAATGCACTTTTTAATAATTTTTTAAAAACTCTGCGTTTAATATTATGAAATAAAACTTATATATTCAGAATCAGCGTTTCTTGGTCTATATGAACATATTTTTTTAAAGCCATAATATTTTTCACTGGAGTTCCTTATTGCATCGAAAAAAGTTAAAGTAAGGTTTAAAGTTAAATATTTAAACTGAGTTTAAGCCCTAACTAAAGTTAAGCTGCATTTCAACACAATTGAGTTGCATCAACATTTAAATAGTTAGTTTAAAGTTACCAGTGTTGCCATTAAAATGGTTTCGAATTTTCCTTGGATTTGATATATTTCTGTGAAAATAAACACACAATTATTTTTACGGATGTCAGCACCGATTTTTAGATTGTATTTCTTTGATGTTTATGAAGTTTTTGGGGGTTATGTTATTTGGGAATTGGTTTATTTATGGTTAATTGTTTTGTCACAGTTGCAGTTTAGAAAAGTGAACAACGTCTGGTGATATTAATATATTGTGGCCAAAGGCGGGCTATTATTGCTCTGCTAACCCTGTCTATTGTACACGAGACAATACTTTTATGCACCCCAGAGATATCTCCTGTATATCTTTGCATCGTTCCCGTTGCATAAAAATGCAATGCTATCAGAACCTAGTTCACAGCACAAGCAGCATGATTTCTGATTTGACAAAAAAAAATTGTTTCAGTTGCCTTAATTGAAATATAACAATCATTACATAGTATAAAATGAAGTCGCTCAAAATGTATGTGCGCATAGATCTTTTAAACTACGCAACGGATTTTCATGCAGTTTTCACCAATAGATAGAGTGATTCAAGAGGAAGGTTTATATCTATAAGGGGTCATCCATTAATCACGTGAGTCTCGAAAGGGGGGGGGGGGGTTCGGAAAAAATCACGAGGGGGGGGGGGGGGTATAATGAGATATCACGTGTATTTATTTTTCGTGATAATATTCTGAAAATTTAAAAAAACATCACGTGATTAATGGACGACCCCTAATACATGCTTATTATAGTAAGAGAAAAGCCGAGAAATTCAAATATTCAACTCAGGCAGCGGGCAGCTGGCAAGCGGGTGGTGTGGATTTTATAAAGGTTGGGTAATGGCGTTGTGTGTTCGTTAGTCACAGCAACGTGTGGCCGGGTCGGCTAGTATTAGTATAAATTATCAAGAAAAGTGCAGGTATATACATATGAATAAACACTTGTTTGTAAATAATGTAGTTTGTCATTGGCAACGAGAAAAGTTAATTGCCTGACCATTCTTTTGGACATCCGAAATCTGACAATAGAATCCATCTCTTCCTATGGAAAATGATTGGTTCATGGTTTAATTCCTTATTTTACCTATTTCCTATATATTCTAATCAATCGATTATCAAAACCCGGGTTATCAAGACATTTTTATTATTATTTTCCATTCAAACAGTTTTTCGTTCCTTGGTGACGGATGACAGCTAGCATCTTTACCAAAATGTAACTTTAAACTCTCCACATTGCTGGGTTAAATAAAAGTAACTTTTTTGTAACTATTTAGTTAACTTTTATTTAAACGAAGTTGAAACAACCCATTTTTGTAAGAAATGATAAAAAAAGTTACTTTAACTAAAAAGTAACTTTAACTATTTTCGATGCAACTGGCCCTAAGAATGATAATCTCAATTAGTTATATTTAATTTAACGGCATGAGAGCCTAAAACGGTAAGTTTTTAGTTTGTACCTAAATTCTGTTTGGCTTGTAATGATCTTAGTTCCGGAAGGAGTTTATTCAAAAATCTTAGGCCCAGATACTCCGAAAGCGCGATCTCCAAACTTAGTATTTGACTTGCGTTTAGGTCAGTCTGCCTATAACTGATGATGTTGCTGATCTAAAGGTTGACTGCCTTAGACCAGTGTTTTCCTGGACGCATAGTTTCAGAGATGTAAGGTGGGGCCATTTCATTGATGGATTTAAACACAGCACAATTTGTACTGGATTATTTCAGGGCACTTGAGCTAGAGAAGATGTTCCGAAATATGCGAATATTTAGAGATCACGGTTATGAGCCTTGCCGCTGAATTAAACACGGATTGAAGTTTGTCAGTTTGATATTTTCGAAGGTTAGAGTAAATGCCGTTACAGTAATCGAGCCTTGAGACTGCGTTTAGAGTTTATTAGTAGCTTTGTTGCTACTGTAAGTAGGTTCTTTGGGACTGCTTGAGTTGTCTTGGGTGAAAAAAACACAATCTTTACAGTACTATTTATTTGACTTTTGCAAAAAGTCCAAATCTAGATTAACGCCAAGAAGTTTGACTGTTGCATTTGAAATGATATCGCTGCTAAAATGGAAATACGCAAATCCTCTGTCCAAAGTTTGTGGTTAACATCAGAGCTTTTATATGATTTTTTGTTCGCTTATCTCACTGGTCCTTGTGTTGGTTGAAAAATGTTTTTTGTCAAAAAATTGTATAAGTATGTATAAAAGTGTTTTTCTTTTAAGTAAAACTTCTTTACGCACGGTTGACATGGGGAGTAAGCTGGAGAATGCGTGACGAGAGCGTTACGAAAGTGTGATCGGGCGAGGCCAACGGTCGGGCCTTTACGCACGCTTGACTTGGGGAGTATGCTGGTGAATGAGTAACGAGAATGTTAGGGAAGTATCCATACTACGTGACACGTTTAGGGGGGGGGGGTCTTCAAAATGTCACGCTCCATACAAATGAGCGGCGGGTTGCTTAGGTTTTTGGTCACCGGGGAAGGGGGGGGGGGGTTAAAAATTTGCAAAAAGTTGGTCACGTAGTATGGGTACGTTCCCTTATGAAAAGTGTGATCGGGCGAGGCGAACGGAAGTTGAGAGGGACATATAAGTTACTGAAGTTTTACTTCAGTCGTGTGGTCTAAAGCACACTCGTTTTTTTATGTAAATTTAGCATATACCTAGATTGGAACGGTGTGATGGTTAATTAGTTAGTTTAGAATTACCACACACGCGTTTTATATTATTTAGTCTAGTTGGCCGTACGAAACGGGCCACCGGTTTCGCGCCGCTTTGTTATCTATTCAACAGTTTTGTTATAGTGATTTGAGAACGTCACCTTACTACTCGTCCGTTCTGTGATCCGGGCAAAAGTGGTACGCTGGGCAGCCGCGCCACCGCGCCACCGCGCGCACGTTCAATCATAACCGTCACCTTCCTCTCTCTACCCCTTAATAATAAATAATAATAACGTAGTATTTATAAAGCGCAGTTATGTGATATTTCACTTCAAGTGCGCTTAATTATAATAAACTTAAAATTAATCCTATAGTGTTCCTTACGAGTCCTTACAAAATACAAAATTGATTAAATAATGTGAAACAAAGAATATACAGTATATACAAAGTAATTCCTAAAGAAACAATAATTAACAACAAAAATTCTTAAAACTAAATTATAATAAATTCTCCTTACCTCCCCGATTCCTTCAGCCTCCTAACAAATCCAAAATATTGGGCTTCCCGTGTCCCACTGTCTTCATGCAGGAAGTTAGCTATCATGGTCATCAGTGAAATCCTCCGAAATCTTCCGAAATGATCCCCCCAAATTGCAGTCCCCTTGAAAATAATTTTTAACAAACACCTAAATTCATTTTTTGTACAAACATAATAAACTCATGATTCCGTGATGAAAGAGAAAAGGGACTTTTTGGCCCGGCGCTCTGTATGCCAGTATTTCAAAAGTCAAATCGTCATCAGTGTTTCTGTAGGCCCGAAATTGCACTCGTATCAAGTCACGTAGATTTCGAAGACACGATTGGGAAAATCGTAAAACTCGTACTTACATATTTCTATCGATTGTCGTAACGTGGGCAAGATATTTCACCAGACATTTTGGTATAATCATTCATCAACCAAAATGGCTCTTCATATTATTTTTATTGAGCAATAAGTAACTGACATTTATTTTCTCCCCTGTCTAGAAGTATTAACTTTAAAAATATGTCTAGGAATATTTAAAAAGGCCTTCAACAAGTACATCACATAAAAAAACGATTTTTCATTGAGTTTCGCCAATATTGTATTTATTTTTTTTTTTTTTAAATCAATAAATAAATTGGAATAAACAAAAAATGTCGCTTGCAGTGGAAGGCCCGCTTATATGGATGACTACTACATAGTTACCTAAACAAAAGACCCTTAGAAATACAATTTATTGATCAAGTTAGCGACTCTGAATGTAGTAACATCTCAATACATCAAGGTCCAGCATTGAGCCCTTTGCTATTTATCGTATAATGTTAACGATATAATATTTAATGTCTCTTGGAAAATATCTCCCGCGCAGACGACTAAGGCTATGTACGCACTAGCGGCCAGCCGCGTAGGCGGTCAACCGCGCGGCTAGCCGCCTACCGCGGTTGAATAGCGTTAGCGGCTAGCCGCTAGCTAGCCGCTAACGAAGTTGAGGGATACCTTGTAACCTCTCAAGCAGTACTCTTTTGGAACATCGCCTTGCACCACACTGGGAGGGATGGATTCATACGTTCGTCACTCCTAGACCCAATGAACCCCATATTCCTACCCACCCCTTGCATGTACCTTATCCTTCACTTCCTCTCCTTAATTTCCTTTAAAATACCCTCCATGCAGCATCCCCAAAGATGACATAGGCCCTGAGGGAAAATATTTTCCTCAGGGCTTCCTGTGTGGAGCTATTGCAAAAAAAAAATAAAAATCATTTATACAAACGAAATTAACTTTAACAGCGTCCATTTTGTTAATGATGGGACAACTCAGTTTTTATTTTGACTATTCGCACTAGGCAGTTCGCTTCTAGCCGTTAAGTGTTTGCAGTAAAGGGTGAATCCAATATTTTATATTTTTTGTCTTGCGTCGCTGTCGTAGATGGTACAAAAAAATAACACTAGTGACCTCGACGGCGTCCATTTTATTACTGACGATACAACTCAGTTAGCGGCTTGCCGCCATGGTGGCCAGCCGCTACATTCAACCGCGGTAGGCGGCTAGCCGCGCGGTTGACCGCCTACGCGGCTGGCCGCTAGTGCGTACATAGCCATAGTGCTACTACAAAAAACTACCACTAACGCACGGAAATAAATAGCATTACCAATACAGATATTAATGAACTATAAAAGTGGTTAAAAAGTCACTAACACTAAATTTAAAAAAAAACATATTATGTACCAGTTCAGACAATAAAAATACTCGTACAATAAACTCTAGGACAAATGCAAAACAAAATTACTGCAATGTAATTTAAGGATAGAAAGCAACACCGAGGTAACATCTAGACATTAGGTACAGTAGACGAGTATACCAATGCCTAAAATGGTCCACATAAGTGTAAGAATTAAAGTTACAAAACTAAATACCTATAATATACTTCTACTCTCTACCATGCAATTTATATCTCTATGGCTACAAATTTACAAACATAAGGGAACGTACCCATACTACCTGACACGTTTAGGGGGGGTCTTCAAAATGTCACGCTTGGTACAAATGAGCGGCGGCGGGCTTAGGTTTTTGGTCACCGGGGGGGGGGGGGGGGGGGGGGGGTTAAAATTTTGGTCAAAAAAGTTGGTCACGAATTATGGGTACGTTCCCTCACATCCTACTCCTACTAATATATATGTATAATATAATAATATTATAAAGGCGAAAGTTTGTATGGATGTATGTTTGTTACTCTTTCACGCAAAAACTATTGAATGGATTTTATGAACATTATTTGCGAGATCTATAGGCTATGTATATTGGTAAGCTCTTGCGTTATGAATAATCTCTGGCGTTATGTTATTTATGAGTTATTTATCATACGTTTTCTGTCACTAACAAAATCGATTTATTTCAAACGTCAGAAAAAAGCAAACCAAAGGTCGCCTTGGAAACGATGTTTGTTTTATTTTTTTACTAGGCAATTCACCCTAAAAAGAATGCTTTGTTGGCGTCGTCCACTCTAAAAATGAATCACCGAAATGTCCGGTATGTATGTGCATAAACCCGAACGACTGCACCAAATTCGATAATTCTTTTTTTTGTTCGTTATTTTGTATAAAACTACCGTTGAGTTCTGGCATTATGAAATTTGTATAAAAAACTATAATAGGTGTGACGCGAGCAGTTTGAAAACTGAATGTATCAGGAAAGAATGTGTGGATTGCGAGAGGTGAGAGGGGGGAGTGGGGAGGGGGTATTGGGAGGGTCAGTTAAGGGGGGAGGGGGAGGTGGAGGAGGTGGAGAGGGAAACCCCTAATACCACGCGAGCGAAGCCGCGGGAAAAGGTTAATTCTAAATGAAACTGCACCATTTAAAAATAATAGGAAACTTTGACAAAAATCAATTCTCCCAATTTCAAAATCTGAAAAAACAATAGTGCAATTAAATTATGAAGTAAAATTCTTTATTATAAAAAATAAAACAACACTTTGTATTTAACCACGTATTTATTATTTATATATTGTAACGTGAATTTCTTGGTAGAGCATCAGAATCTCCCTCAAGTTTGTGGGAAGGAAAATACAGTCTTTATCTTCGGGCATTTTTAGATAAATAAAAGAAATAATTTAGCAGTACAATATCACCTATATTTTAAAGGTACATGGGTGCCCTCCAAGGGGTCAAGAATTCCACATTTCCTAAAGAAATAACAAAATAACACATAAGCAAGAGAGCATACCTGTGGACCGTAATTTATCTAAATTATCCTGACTCTAACATTGACGCGAACCACTGTTAATAGGCGGCCAGGAGCACGCGGGGTCTCCATGGACAGGAACCGAGGAAGGCCCCGGGCCATGGGGACTCCTCACCAGGGAACAGGAACCAGGAAAGGCCCCAGAGGATGGGGACTCCTCCTCAGGGAACAGGAACCAGCATCAGGCTCAAAGTCCCGGTTGTGCGTACCGGTGAAATCTCGGTAGACTCCGTTTACCGCAGCCTTGTAGATCAGCGCCAGGCCTCCATCCGCCTCAAATATCGAGTTCTGCGAGGATAACCCTTCTCAAAGCCTTGGCCACGTTAATATCATGAACGCCAAACACAGGATTACACCGATTATCCACAATCAAGTTCGAGCGTGAAGGTCGGCACATCGACAATATGGCGACTCCACCATTTAAACTTTTAAAGATCCCGTTTCACTCACGGAAACAACACGGCTCGCGGTTATAAAATAATCCATGATTCTTCTTTAAATGGGTAAAACCCGTAAAGGTGATACTATCACATATTTAACAAGCAACTTAAATAATTCGGCGACTTGTCGAATCACCGTCGGCTCCCTACACGACGAGAATTCAAAAAGTCCCCCTGTAAATAGATGGCGCTAGTCGCTAGCGGTTAAGAACTCAGAGTTACGGCGATCATAATAAAACGTGAGCGGCCAGGTGAGTTTAAGATTAACTAGGTCAAGACAATATTTATTTAATCAAAATAAATATTATCGTGACAATATCTACCGGTTTCGCTTCGACCAAGCTTCCTCAGGATAAAATAATAACTAAATATTAAGACAGAGTTATCATTGGAGGACCAACCACATACCCGCCCTAGTATAGGTAACAGATGGTTACCCCTTCAAGGCTCTTGCAAGGACTCTAATTTTTTTGGTAAAAACGACTCTACATTTGATAACGAAACTAGACCTCCAATGTCCCTGCATACGTTGTTAGCAAGCAGTATGCAAGTGCGTAGCGGGAAATACAGATACAATATGTGTTAGTATAACAAAAATAGACAAGACAATGGGACAGTTTGGAGAAAGTCCACGAGGTGGCAAGCGCTGGGTGATTGTATCCAGCGTATCCTACAAGCACCTGTTTGGGAGGAAGACACAGTAGATAAGTAATAAGGGCATGGCAAACGGTTGGGAGTCCTCTCCAATCGATTGGCAGTCCCAGCAAGAATGCGCATGACGTTCGGTCTAGTCGTGAACCACACTCAGCTTCCGCGCCCCATAGCCGGTTCCTCGGTGATGCCTCAAAGAAAAGTAAATGGGAGATTGGGGGGAAATACCCGACGACCCTAAGGAATTCAGCGTCGAGTAGCCGGAGGCAAGGTGAAGGAGAGCCAAGATCGCCCCCCCAAACCTAACGCCTGCACATGTTGCTGGGGTGGCGCAATTAATTTTAGAGGGCACCGTGCCATCGTCGACCGACTCCTATTGATGCAAGGACGAGGTCTAGCGCACCCCCAGAAGGGGAAAAAGAAACATAACAAAATAGATAGATGCAGTTCAGTTCAGCCTTCTGAGCGAAGCAAAGTAACATTGTGAGACTAAAAAGAAAAAGAGAACAAAGAAACCAAAACAAACTAAAAAAAACAAAGTCGATTATGTTAGTTGAATCAATAGTGTTCCTTGGAATATGAAGCTGGAAAAAAAGAAAATCACACAAAAATGATGAAAAATAATGAAAATAATAAACAGGTATCTCGATAAAACCTCGTCTAGCATAGCTTAGTGAAATTTATAATAAACCAAGTGAAAAGAAATAAAATAAGCAAAAAAAAGATAAGTCACACAAAAATTAAAGAAATAGGAATAACATGTATATAATAGAATAAGATAAAGGTACCTAAGATAGAAATGATATAACAAAAAAAAAATGCAGATATAAAGCATAAAACATAAAATACTAGCAGTAGATGTAATAAAGTAAAGAGAATGTCCGTGGATTCAAGAGCAGATACACCTGGCACCTACATGATTTTACAGCTAGTCAGCGACTCTAAGATCAGGTCATCTCTCAACCCAGACTTTCGTAAATTTCCTCAAACACTCAAAGTTCACCTTATTCGAAACGAGATCCGCATTCCAAGCTGGTCTCGTAGTATCTTGCAAGCCATCGAGCATTTCCTCTCGGGCATCCGTCAAAATCTCGCAGTGCCACAGAATGTGCTAGGCTGTTTGATCAGTATTACCGCAAGCGCAGTTAGAATGGGGTGATAGAGAGAGACTATGAAGTCTCCCTCTGAACTCCCCATGACCGGACAGAAGTTGGGTCACATGATGACCCCTAGTGATGTACGCCCCTTCCATTCTGAGTTTATCTGACGGGAAGAAGGAGAAAGTCCACCTTCCCGTATTTGACCTATCCCAACGTTCCTGCCATTCTCTCAAAGTTCTTTCTCGCATCTCTCTAAGAAGTCCTGGAAGGGAAACCGCTCCACCTGGTATTAGCTCAATACCACGATGGGTGGCAGTTCTTCCTCTTGTTAGAAGCTTCTTTGTTAACACCTCCCTAATTTCCAGATCGATAGGCAAAACGCCCGCCAAAACTGGCAAAGCGTCCGAAGCGACTGTTCTGTATGCACCCGAAAGCGCCAGCAAGGGGACTCGCTGGCCTCTCTTAAGCGCCGAGTATGAGTGCATTTTCCAGGCGGTGCTCCCACATAGAGGCCGCATACGAAACTTGCGCCAATAAGCCCCCCTGTATAGGAGACGGAGCGCTGGAGAGCGCAGTCCCCACTCGGCAGTAGAGATTCTTCTCAATTTCAAAAAGAGAACCTGGGCCTTACTTGATATGCTTTTAACATGGGTCAAGAATGAGGACGTTCGATCCAAAGTGGCACCTAGGTATTTAGTGTTCTCAACGAATCGGATGTTGGTATCTCCTATTTTGATGGTGGGATTTCTACTTCTATTGAGGTTACCCTTCATCAGGAGTCCCATGGTCTTGTGGGGAGCGAAGGTCAGCCGATTTCTCTTTCCTCATTCTAAAGTCACATTTAAAACCTCTTCAGCTTTACTTTCAACTGCCTTTCTGCTGTTCCCCGAGACCAGATACAATTTGTCATCAGCGTAATCCACCGAGATACATCCTTCAGGCATGGCAGCCTGGAGGAATCGTCAAACAAAATGTTCCAAAACTCAGGTCCAAGGATTGAACCCTGAGGACAACCCATGTCAACTATTCGTTCAATCAGGTAGGCTCCAAAAGAAAGGGTGACCGTTCTGTCGCAGAGGTAATCAGCGCAGATCTTGAAAAGATTAAGTGGATATTTCCTATTTTTGAGCTTGACAAGTATCATCGGCCACCATGCATGATCGAAGACACCAGTGATATCGAGGAAGATTCCTATTACGTACCTCTTTTGGCAAGCCTTCACCCAGTCAAGCGCCTTCGTGATGGCGTGCTCAGTGGACATACCGGGGACAAAACCGAACTGCCGCTCGCAGGGTGGGGATAAGGTTTGACGTAGAAGCTCGATTTCCGCTTTAGTTACTAGTGTCATCCTAACCTCCTGGGCGAGGTTTCTCGATGGGAGCCGTGACAGATTTCTAATCTTTTTTTAAAAATAAAACAATAAATTTGTAAACACCACTTTTATTTTTATACTTTATGCTGACCGGATTTCTTTAACACACATGTAACCTAATGTTAGTAGAGTATTATACTGCCCTCATGAAGTATTCGCTTCATATGAACAAAGATTTCTAATCTGTTTGTGGTGGTCGCTTTCCCCAATTACTGAATCTACAGGAACTAACTTACCCAGAAGTGTATTGAGAGTGGAAGCCACGTCCACACTTTCAACGTTCATTCCGTCTTTTTCGGTTATTACACTAGTCAAATACCGGTCAGAGCCTTTTCCCGTTTTATCAACGGCGCTGTGGATATCCCACGGGTTGGCGTTGCCCACTTCTTGTATCCAATTATGCCATGCAGCTCGTTTCGCTGAGAGGACGGCCTGTTTGAAGGCTTTAGGGGAGCTACTGAGTCGTGACTGAAGAGCATATGTCTCCTCCTGCGTACACTCGCCACGTCTGGACACGCTCAGGGCTCGATAGGCTCTCTTATAGGCCCCTTTCAATGAAGTCAGCTCACTCGACCACCACAGCGTCCTGATAACCGTCTTTGGGTTTGATCTTCCCAAAGACAGCTCGGCAGCTGATACCACGGCTGCATTAAAAAAAATCCCCAAATTATCTGGATCTCCAGCTGCTACGTCGTGAAATCCCCTTAAAGTATCACGTAGAGCATCCCCAAAGTCAACCCAATTCGACCTGGAGGTTTTGAAGTTCCAGGAGGATCTTGGAGCTTCCGTCTTTTTGACACCAACCGTAAAAGTTATTAGCCTGTGATCAGAGGCAATTGCGCTTTCATGAACTGTCCACTTTGATATCTTGGTCGCAACAGATCCAGAGCAAAGAGTTAAATCAATGTTGCTCTCACCAGAAGTGTTCGAGAAAGTGGTATAGATACTTTGTTCATTTATTATTGATAGACCTTGCGCCGCAATGAGGTTTTCGACGGCGTCTGAGCGATCCGTTATATAATTACAGGAATCGAACCACAGTGATGAGCGAGCGTTAAAGTCTCCTCCGATAACTATGTTACGTCCTTTAAGCGCGTTTAGGGTAGCAGAGTTATCAGTTATATGTCAATATTAGGGTAAAAGAACATTTACGCTGTTTGAATGGAAAAGGTTTCTCTGAGCTTGCAAATCACTTAATCTCAGCAAACCACAGTTTTAATAAAACTTCAGGAACGCGCATGTTACAAAAAAACAGTATTGGTATTAAATTAGATAACTTAGAAGCCTTAGAAATAAGAAAATCATTATATACTAATATGTCAGAATTCCAACTTAATAATCAAATAAATTTATCAAATCAAAAAAATACACCCTATAGCCCTATATTTAACTTGTTCCCTACAATCCATCCCAGCCCATGATGTGTATATGTATTATATTGTTATTCTGAGGTCCTTAATTATTAATAAATTAGCATTACTCTAAATATTGTCCTGGATATTATAAATGTAGAATACATCAAACATTATTTTTATTTTTTTATTTAATTGAATCCCGTTTGTTGAGAAAAGTGACATCTATGAGATAACAATACGAATATACACATTACTTACGTGTTTCAATCAGCTCCTGCTAAAATATTAAAAAAATAACTAATTTAAACAGATCCTGATCAAAAGTAATACGTTACTCTAGTGCTACTTTAGTAACAGTGCAGTGAAAGTAGTGCATTACTCCACATACGTGCTGTGTTAACTCAAAACCTAAGTTTATTCAAAATAATCCGCCATTACGGCTATTGGGTGCCTAATTTCACCGAGCGAGACTTACTACTCTGGTGTGACTGTGTGCGTGTTCATACTAGCCGCTCAGCGCAAGTACTCACACCTTCCCGCCGACACAATTCAGGGCAGCTAAACACATCTCGCCAGCTTCTTTATCATGGACTCCTGCAATACATATGCTTTCATCACATTAGCAAACAATATTAAACGAGATTTAAATACGACCATCATGGATCCTTCTAATAAATTTACTAAAGAACAAATGGGTAAATTAACGCCTCAACTCTCATTGCTACTAGGCAATATTAGTTTGGTTTCCACCAAATTGGGTTTTCTTGAAGGTGAATTAAATGCCTACAGGAACATTTCACCTAATCATTCAAAACATTTGTCATCTACCAACATCGCTACGGAACAACTAACAGGAATTTGCGAAACTTTGGCTGAAATGGACGAGAGAAAATCGCGATCTAAAAATTTAATAATGTTCAATGTTCCTGAAAGCTCGGGCAATTCTCAAACTGCAACAATGAGTGAAGATCTGAATAAAGTCAAGAATATTCTTAACAATGTTGATAACGTAGATACCTCGCTAATTAAAGTGTATCGATTGGTTAAAAAGGACACTAATAAAACACGCCCCATCAAGATCGAATTGTCCGATAAATATCAAGCCAGAACTGTTCTACAGAAAAAGAGAATACCGTATGGAAGTGTAACTATCAAGACCAAGAACGACTTAACAATGCTTCAACGGCAAGAAGTACAAAACTTGTGGAAGGAGCTGGAGGATCGTAAAAGCAAGGGAGAAAATAATTTAATAATATCAACAATAGACCTAAAATTATAACCAATATACCAAAAAACTTATAACCGTGCCACGTTACATCTTCTACCAGAACGTCAGGGGACTTCGGACTAAACTCAGTGACTTTAGAACTAATGCACCCACCATAACACAGGACATCATCATACTCTCTGAGACCTGGCTGGATCCATCGATATACTCAGCGGAGCTCGGTCTACCTAACCATAGTATCTACCGAGTTGACCGCAATCGGAACACCAGCTCCAAATCAAGAGGAGGAGGCGTCTTGATAGCAGTAAATAAAAAAATTTCATCGAAATTATTAAAAAACAAAAACAATGATGTTGAGCAATTTTTTGTAATATTAAACGATAAATCCAAAAAAACTATCATCGGATGTGTATATATTCCGCCAAATTCTAATATAATAATGTATAAAAATCACTGTGAAGATGTCGAGCTACTCAAATCTAACCACCCTAATCACAATATTATAATTTGCGGTGACTATAACCTACCCAATTGTAAATTTAATGATCTGGATTACTTACCATTAACGGCGTGCGAGAGAGAAATCTTAGACATGTCGAACTATTTAGGTCTATTTCAATGTAACAATGTGCCGAATTGCAGTAATCGGATACTTGATTTAATTTTTTCTACTGATCAGGATATAAAAGTCTTTGAGTCAGCCGAATCCTTTGACCCAATTGATAATCACCACCCTTCACTTACAATACTAGTACCTAATACAATAGAGTGTGACCCCCTAATTAAAAATTGTAGTCGTATGGCATTCAACAATATTAGAAGAGATTGCAAAAAAATGGCAAAAAGATGTTATAATAATTACATTAATTCGGTTGAGAACACGATACTTCATGATGTAAAATACTTTTGGAAATACACAAAATCAATGAAAAACAATTATGCTGGTATTTCCGGTAATACAAGTTACAGACAAAACAGCTCCAGTAAAATTTATGAAATTGTTAACATGTTTGCTGATTACTTTAAGGACGTGTATGAACCTGATATTCCAGATGACTTAATTCCGTACTTCAACTCGGATATAAATTTACACTTATCGCAAATACACATCGAAATTGAAGACATTATAGTCTGTATTAAATCACTTGAACCCAAAACAAGCTCGGGACCTGATAAGATTCCTTCCATCTTACTTAACCCTCCCGTTGCTGACAGGGGTTGCCATTATTTCTAAATTTACTATTCTCCATGTAGAATTTTTAATAGAGACTTAACGATTTCGATATTTTTTGTATTCCTGCAAATCCGATAAACGCATATTCTGCCATTAAAAAAAATATAAAATTGTCCTAGATTAAAGCGTAAAAAAATATTTTGTTACTGTGTAGGTATCATTCCTTGCCTTGTATGATATTTGTTGCTCGCTGGAACCACATCTACGACAAAATAAACTATGAGAAATGCTCCATCTCTCTTCCGCATTAGTTCGCTTATGGATATGGTTCCCTGTTCTACTCGCACCTCGGCAATTTACGGCATCTCGTTCCCACGCACTACATCGAAAGCTGCATAAGGGTGTAACGACATAGGGTCCTTTACCTAGGCCACCTAGGGCGTCGCCGGTCTGGCTGACCCAACCAGCTGTGTTTATTGGGGTTTAGCTACAGTGCGTGTCGAAACACTACAGCGGACGGTAAAAAAATAATTTGAATATTAAAAAGTTTGAAGTGCGGTTTTCTTAGTATATCGTTCCATTCTTGTGATATTGCCTTTCAATAACTGTGTCCATAATGACAAGAAGGGTTCTAACTGATGAAGAATTATTAAAATTTCTCGAAGATGACAGTGACATTAGAGAAAGGGATAATGATAATGATACGGATTTTGAAGCAATTTATCAAGAGGATCTTTCTGACGTGGAGGACCACGTTGAGGTCCAGGAGGAGTCAGAATCTGATGAAGACATCGGAGAAGATGAAAACACAACAACATTTGCGGCTAGTGAAGTTTTCATAACCTCAAAATCGGGCATGAAGTGGAGTTCAGTGCCATCACCACTGGCAAGAAATAGAGCGCACAATATTGTAAATACGAATCCTGGCGTTCAAAATGAGGGGAAAAATAAAACTACCATCCGAGAGCCTTTTTGTTAAAAAAAAATCGGTGTTTTGTTTTTAGTTTTATTTTTGTTATTTTGGAACCACCCGGTTACAATTCGCTTCGTCGGCCGCCGGTCACACTGACCTGCCGGCAGGTACCAAAGTACCAACTAGGAAGCTAGTCAAAGCCGTCGTGGCCGGAGCGTTTGTTGATGAATGATTTTATATGAAATTAACTGAATAATGATATTTTTTTAACGGAAATACATTAAACATGTAGGCCATAAGAGTAATTTTCCATCAAACTAATGAATAAATGGGAAAAGTGGCATTTAAATAATAAAATCCCTGGGGTTGTAGCGTCACCCCTCATGGTACCCAACGTTTTGTTTTGCATCTTGGCATGCCGAAGGTTAAGAATTGTGTCCAAAGTTTATCTGTTCCGCTTAATATACTGTTTAATAAGTCACTCTCTACAGGACACTTTCCACAAATATGGAAACTTAGCTACCTAACTCCTATATTTAAAAGTGGTGATAAATCCTTTGTTGAAAATTATAGGCCTATCTGTATTCAATCGTCTATACCTAAACTTTTTGAGAAATTGATTCTTAAGAAAATCAGCTTCTTTGTAAACTCTTGTATCGCAACTTGTCAACACGGCTTTATCTCCGGCAGATCAACTTTGACTAACCTTACATTATATAAAAATTTCATTTCTAATGCACTTGCCAACAAAAAACAAGCTGATTCTATTTACACCGACTTCAGTAAGGCGTTTGATAAGGTCTGTCTTAAAATTCTCATTAATAAACTTTTGAAACTCGGCATTAATGGAAACCTTTTATCTTGCTTTAAGAGTTACATACTTAGGCGTCAGCTAATTGTCTGTATTAATGATCACTTATCCTACATGTTCGAAGCCACCAGTGGCGTACCCCAGGGTTCGCATCTTGGTCCTTTACTTTTTAATTTATTCATTAACGACGTAACAAACATATTCACCCGTGTTCTCATTCTAATGTTCGCTGATGATATGAAGATTTTTAGAATTATTGATAATATCGAGGACTGTCTGACACTTCAATCTAATATTAATAGCTTGATAGCTTCAACCGACTACTATGCCATTTCAAGACTCATGAAATTCATTAGATGGTGCAACATGGAAAATATATGATACATTGTTTTATAAAGATACATACATATATTAATATTGCAACATTAATATATAGGATATATTTAAAAAAAAAAAAAAAAAATGAAACCTTAAAATAAATAAAACAGATGAGGCAAAAAATGACAGCAGTATGCGAGTCAGAAGCCTCGATTAAATATTATAATATAAAAAAAAAATTAAAAAAAATAAAAATATTAATAGCTTTTATGATTGGTGTCTTATCCACAAATTAACTCTTAATGTAAAAAAATGTCAACTTATGAGATTCCACAGAAAAAAAACCCATTGTTGTTCACCTACTTTCTCAATAATCACATATTATCTGTTGATGAAATAAGATACCTTGGTATAACCTTTGACACTAAATTAACATTCATTAAACATATTAATAATATAACCAGTAAAGCAATGCAAATGTTAGGATTTGTCTTACGGATTTCAAAGGATTTAAAAAATTTAAAAACTGTCAAATTACTTTACACTTCACTTGTTAGAAGCCAACTAGAATTTAACTCCACCATTTGGAATCCTTACTACAGTGTACATGAGAATTCTCTTGAGCGAGTCCAACATAAATTTTTACGTTATATTAATTTTAAATTGGGAATATTCACCGAAAACATTAATTATCCCTCTCTGTTACAATTATTGGGACTCGATACATTAAAAGAAAGAAGAATTTGTTCAGACCTATTTTATTTATTTAAAATCGTTACCAACCTGTTGAACTCCCCTGAATTTCTTTCGCTAATAAGTTTCCACGTACCTAGTCGATCAGTTCGTTTCAAATTACCTTATCATTGCAACAATACAGGATCTAACGCTGAACTCAATTCCATAATGAATCGCCTGCATGTACTTGGAAATAAATATGTTTTGGATGAATCTATAAACATTGCTAGTCTAACCTCATACAAACACTACTTAATTAAAACTGTCTGTCAGCGCTTCTCAGTTTGACTATAATCAAATACAGATTTAAAGTATTAATTTCTTAATACATAATATCCGGGAATTATAATATGTTGTATTGTATTTATAATGTACTTTTTTTTGTCGATTCTACAATTTTTATTGTTCTCCTTTATGAATTTTATATTTATATTTTCCTTTTTCTTTATCTATGTATATTCTGTATTCGTAGGTAAAATAATTGTAATTCTTTTCTAAAAGCCGCTATAATCGGCGTTAATAAATAAATAAATAAATAACTGCTGTAGGTAATCACATTGATTTAATCTTGATAAGTTTATTAAGAGAGTAAGAATACTAGAGACATCTGGGTGAATTTTATTGAAGCTAGTGTTACCGACTAACTAAAATAGACCACGTGACTCAGTAGGTGCCGATTACCATTGTTATTGTTATTCTCGTATTTTCTTGAACCTGAAAGACGGTATTTTTACAGTTTTAGCAGTATAAAAAGGGTGCTATTCAAAATACTTCCTCTCTCGCATTAATCGATACTTAGGGTACAGTTCCCTTATTGTCCAGGCGGGGTCCGGGCCAAAATTAGTTACAAAAAGTGTTGATTTCATTTGTTACTCAAAAGTGATTGTAAATAAAACGACTCTACATTAAAAAAAGTGTTTTACAATACAAAAGTCCACCACCCCCGATGAATTGAAGTTACTTAACACCTTTAACTGTTGGATACTTGTGTTTAGATGTGTATTGTTGTCTCCCTCCCTCTAATTGATTATCTATTGTACCGCCTTCAAATACTTTGTCTAACTATGTTCTTTTGTCATATTATTTCTCCCTCTGTCGCTCAACTTATATACAACTGATAACTCTGTCTTAATATTTAGTTATTATTTTAACCTGAGGAAGCTTGGTCGAAGCGAAACCGGTAGATATATAAATAATAAATTCGTGGTTAAATACAAAGTGTTGTTTTATTTTTTATAATATAATATCTAACCACAAAGTAATGTAATAAAATGAAACAATGTAACTTTGTATAAACCACTTATAAAATGTGCAAATCCGACCGGTTTCGGAACAAACGTTCCTTCGTCAGGGAATGCTTATACGAAGAAACGAAGAAACGTTTGTTCCGAAACCGGTCGGATTTGCACATTTTATAAGTGGTTTATACAAAGTTACATTGTTTCATTTTATTATAATGGATAACCACAAAGTAATAGCTACATTCAAAAATACAAAGTAATGTAATTGCTTCTTATGAAAAAATAAAATTGTTTAATACATTACCAGAAAGTATCAGAAATAAAAATAACAATTTTAAAATTCTGTTTTCACTAAAAAAACACACCGAAAACATTAAATTAACATGCATAAATAAATAAACGACGAACATAATAAACAAAATGATTTGTACCGATTTAATACATATTTCTCTTAAACACGGAAAGTTTTAAAGTTCTTAAAAAAATATATGTTAATCTTGAAGATAATATCTAGACTTTGCCCGCGCCGAAACGCAAATTATAAAAAATATATTGGTCTGTGCATCGATAAGCATTTAACTTTTAAACAACACATTCAAAATGTTGTTATGAAAATATTAGCGTTGGACGCCAAAATGTAATGAAGATATTTAACTTTCACATTGGAAGCTAAAATGTTAGGAATATAATACATGGAGAGCATGAGACAAGTGTGATTATCACTAGAATTTCTCAGGCGTGGACCTTAAGCAGGCGGCTGTGTAATACTTCGTATGAGGATAGGTTATTTTAATGAAATAGTATTGTGCTTTGACACAGTTAAATTAATTTATTAATTAATTACAAATAATAATCAGGGCTAGACTAAATTCTGAATGGGCTATATTATGGAGCGTTAGTACCGTTTAATCTTGAGGAGTTGATGAATGGGTGAATGCCATTTGTAGGCGATCCATGCTGCTGCTTGCTGCCTTCGGAGATGGGCGGTTAGTTCCCTCCGCTGCTGACTTGTGCTGAACGGCAGGCTGGAGCGACGACAGGCCTCCAGTCCCGCGGTTTCCCAGCGACGTCCCGTCCAAGGGCGGTTGCCAGCCAGCCGACTATGTTGATGACGGCCAAGGTGGGCGATCTTCGGCCGCATCCCTGCGAGCACCTCTGGCTCCAGGTATAAGTCGGAAGGTCTTGTGATGACTGCGTCTGCAGATGCTGGATGTGGTTTTAATCCAGCAGAAATAATGTGCTCCCATGGTACTCCGCTGCTGATCCAGGATTTTAATGATTGTCCTGATGGTCTTCAATAATGGATGCCGCTGGTGGGCGCGGATTTATCAATCTTCATATGTTGTTAAAATAATGGCGAACTACGACTATTTGATTACGTCGACCCGCCACAGGGACGGTGGCCGTGGTCACCTGTGGCTGCTCAAAGAATGGCGAGCTCAAGGCCAGTCCTGCCTAGTGAACCCCTCTCTGCAGATCCTCAGTGTCACCAACTGAGCAAAGGTAAGCATTTCAATGCTACCAATATAATGATGTTGAATGTTAACAAACTTCACACCAAAAGTACCCATACACAGATAGTTCACTTGTTACATTATTTTTTATGTAACAATGTAAAAGATAAAATCACACCCTTAATTAGCGTTTTTAGCCGGTTATCATATCTATTACCAATTAGATTTAAAAAAAGTTTATACTATAGTCTCGTACACTCACACCTAAATTACCTGATTGAAATCTGGGGAAATGCGTATGAAACATACATCAATGAATTACAGGTAATTCAAAATAAGATAATCAAAAAACTATTTCACTACGAATCCAAAACATCCACAAAAAAATTATATTTGGAAACAAAACTGCTAACATTAAGAAAGCTATACGAGTACAATATATGTGTCCTTATATACAAAATAAATAATAAACTCATACATACAAACACAGAATTCATTAAAACGTCCCAAGAACACAAACATTTTACATGACAACGCGATAACATACGTTTAAACACCATTCATACTAACTACGGTAAACAATCAATTAGTTACGAGGGGGGCAATTTATATAATTGCCTTCAAGATGATATCAAAAACGAAAAAAGTGTGTGCAAATTCAAAAAAAAATTGTTCATGTTTATTCACAAAAAACAAAGTAGTGAGAGTGAATAATATCGTATGGTAATATAATATCATGTAAATGTTAGTATTGCAATCTAATGTAATCTAAGGTTATGAAATGTAAAAACTATGTAATGTAAAAACTATGTAATAGAATGTAAAAAGTACATAATTCAATATTCTAGTTAAGTAAGTGAAAATGTTATTTTTTTTTTTACTGGAATAAAACTTATAAAAAGAAAAAATATAAAATTCCCTCGATAGAAAAAAATCGCGAAGTATGCTCCAAAAATTATTATAAACACGTTTGTTTCAGTTATTTTACAAGTTATGTGTATGAAAAAATCACAGTATTTCTTTAAATGCTGTTTAAGATGATGCCAGCGAAATTTTTCCTGTATTTTAAACGAGTCGTGTTTTATTAAACATTTTCGCAATTTTCGCATCGATTTTGTCGCTGTAAATGTTAGCGCCGTCCTCTAACATTCGTAATTTCGTATCTCTCCATCTTCTTCTTTTCGGGCCCGGTTGGAGAAATTATTAGAATGTACCTGTTTATTTAACATATTTCTCTAAAATGGTTTTGGTAATAAAATAAGGATTTGTTGACCTAGTAAATAACTAGCGAGAAATCGAAGGGTCTCTAGTCTCTAATTGTAGGATTTGTGAAACTGAACGTATTTTGCAGGAGAAATTTACCTAATGAATGTTAGTAAAGTTGAAAAATTACGACATCTCCTGTCAAGCATTTTAACAAAACAAATACATCTTTTGATCACTAACTAACTAACTAACCATCACGCCGTTTCCCCGCGGGGGTAGGCAGAGAGGACGGTCCGCCAAACAACTCGATCTTGGCACACACACCTTGCCTCGTTCACATTCATACATCGTCTCATACATGCTCTTCTATTATTCCGACTCTTCACATGGCCTGACTCAAGTATCTGATTCACTTGGTCGTGCCATGTCTTCCTCGGGCGTCCCCGATTTCTTCTTCCATTCACATTTGCGTCATATATTCTCCTTACACTCCTTTTCTCGTTCATTCGCTCTACGTGCCCAAACCATCTGAGCGTCCCTTTCTTAATCTTACTCATCACGCTTACATCAGCCTTGCATTTTTCACGGATCTCCACATTTCTCACACGATCGTACACTGTCTACTTTATCGCTTGTCCGATATCAGTTCCAACAAGAAGTTTTGAAAATTAAAATTTCAATCAACTTAAATAATATTACGCATTCATTACTCAGGAAAATTTTACAATACTTACCCATGCTCCGACAACCCGAATTAGTATTACTTGTATTAATTAATACCTTCGATCAAGTATTGTAGGTATCATAGGTCAATGATTAATACTAATGAATAATGATCCATGCGGACATTGCAGAAGGCTGTGAATTAATTTTGTTATTATTTTATATTTTTTTTGTCGTCGCGTCATAACAATGTAATTTTCGTTCAGTGTCATGTGTCATTCACCTCCTCGGACTTGCTTTGCTCCTGGTAGATTTCGTATGCGAGCCTTCGGGAACCGCCCGACGCATGCGCATGCATATTCAGGCATTGGGGTGTGATCGACCAACTAACTAACTTCAAGCCGTTTCACGCAGGGGCAGTAAGTAGGCAGAGAGGGCGCACCGCCAAACAACTCGGTCTTGACACACACTCCTTGCCTCGTTCACATTCATACATCGAAAATTAATTAACCTTCCTCATCCCATCTTATTCAACCTCACATTTCCAAATGCCCTTATTTAATGAAATGATTTGAAAAGTAATCATTTAAAAATCTTATAACTTTTTTGGTGTTGCACGTTGCGCTTCACCTTCGCGAGTCGCGAGCCAACGTTTCCGACAGCCTTGCTGTGTCCATCAATTCGTTTATTAAAATTATTTCTTACCTAATCTTGTTCGTTGGTCTCAATTTACTCTTTTCGAATCTGAACTCCGCGTACAAATGGTGATTTAGGTACGCGACGGCTCTTCTTCGGCGATCCGACAAGGTCAGAAGAGCGAAACCGACGAACTCATCGACACCAAAGTGAGTCAAAGAACAAAATCTTTTTTATTCTACAAAAACTCTACCGATCAGCTTTGTTTTGTTTTTTTATCGACCGTGTTCCCCAACAACATAATTCAAGCAGCATTGGAAATATCATTTAACAGAGGAAACGCGGTACATGCCAATTTATCAAAAAAGTCAAGTCGCTCGCAAGTCGCTCTACCAATTTCTCGGTGACTGGTGGGATCAGTTACGACAGAATCAGTCGAATGTTCCCCGGAGCACATGATCTAGTAGTAGTAAGATATTGTGGTTTATCTATCATCCTTCCTTTCCGCATGTTCGTCGGGGATCCCGATTTGCTCAGAAAATGGTTTATGTTGTGGCCGGTCCGATGAATAAGTATCAGGAGCTCATAGGCGTATAGGTTAAAAATATCACATTATTAATTCTCGGTGATAATGAAGACAACGGCATTGCCGACCAAACAATGGACCATGTATTTTTTGAAGAATGTTATTGTTTATACATATAAATGTTTCGAGGACAACATTTTCTTCATCAATAAACGATTCATTCTGACGAAGAGAACGTTGTCTTCGTCATTAAAAATATTATATGCATAGATAGTAACAAATATTCATTTAAAATGCATGTTTTAATTTGGGAGTATTAAAATGTTTTCCGATCACCATCTAAAGATCTTAATTTTCCACAATAAATAAAACCTAATCCTTCTTCTATACTTAGGAGATTTTTTACTTACTACTGAGATTTTAACACTTCAAAGTATTTTTTTTATATACCTGATAGGTACTTTATTTTTTTAGGCTTATAAAAAGACTTGTAGCAAGGGCTAAGATGTGTTCTAATTGCAGTATTTAAAAAGCATCTGTAATGTTTCTAAGCTATCAAATTGTTCAAACCAAAAACGACTTTGGAAATTGACATTGCCGATAAGGATTCCTTAGGGGACGTCCATTAATCACTTGAGGCTCGAAAGGAGGGGGAGGGGGGTTCGGAAAAAATCACGAAATATCACAAAGGAGGGGGGGGATATAATGAGATATCGATTATTTTTATTTGAACGCACGATTTATAAACCAAGTGCCAGTCAAATACAACCTTAATGTCTCTCTGTAAATTTTATCACGATGCTTAATTTTCCAAAATTTAATCAGATTATACCTGTAATTTAAAGATAATATTCTGAAAATTTCAATATACTTTGTACTAAAAAATACACGTGATTTTGGGTAGGGGGGAGGGGTTAAAACGTTGCTAAAAAACATCACGTGGTTAATGGACCACCACTTATGTTAACCCATTGGTCTCCGAATCGTCAAACTAAAAAAATATCCTTCACATCTTCAGTGCTGTACTGAAATCTAATATAACTTTTAAATTACACGTTGACATGTTACATGGTGTAAGACCACCAATCAGAATTGAAACGTTGCTTGAAATGGCTTTAGCCGTGTTTAGTGACCAGATCTAAGTAACCAGGAACTTCTCCACATTCCTCTTCCTATCTCCTTCCCCTCCCCACTTCCTTCAGCCTCACAACATAACCCAATTGGGGATGCCGTAGTCTCACTGGCTTCAGACGGGAGCAGTTGGGACTCTTGTGCGGTATTCGTTTAAAAAAATATTATTTTTTAAATTTAAATTTACCTGCGTATTGAATCAAGGTGTGAAAAAAAATATTTTGATTTAAAAAAAAATAATAATTTGATAATATGTGGATGGAAAAATGGCTTCAAATTTTTTTTATTAAGATTTGATAAAAATGCCTAAAAAATAGTGATGCAACGAATACTACTTTTACGAATACGAATACGAATATAAATACGAATATCAAACATACTATCCGGCGAATACGAATACGAATACAAATAACTTGGCAGAGTAATTCACACTCATTTATTTAAACTTTTTCTGTTTATTTTATTATACTAATAATTAAAATTTACAACTGTCATTTTTTTATTCAGAAAACACAACATCCGTAGATTCCCTGGTGACAGGCGATTTCTTTTTTCAGTTTGGATGTTGCCAGCCGTGGAGAAAAGCACGTTTACGAGAGGACATTTTATTTAAATTTAGTTCCTTTTAATTCGTAGCTAACACACATAATTGCAATTATACAATTTACAATATACTTGCACACTTGACCTGTGCTTTCGACTGTCAAATACTGAAACTACTAAGAAAAAGAACGCGTTTTAAATGAAAAAAATCGAGGTTCAGAGTACAGTACCACATTGCCGGTGGCAAAAATTGGAACTACAATTTATACATAGACATTTTGACATTTCTATGACATATTTGTTCACCACCAGCGAAACCACCGCCGGCACAGGTAAGTTTGTGGCATTGCAATAGGGAATTTCACTGAATTCCTCATCGCGTTGTATGCATCGAATTGTCATTGCGGCTATAGCGTTCGGATACAGAGGTGCGTGACACATGGTATAATCAAACGGAGATGCGTACAAAAGTTTTTTTTTAAAGTATTCGTATTCGTAAATATTTATTCGCCGAATACGAATATTCGGCGAATACGAATATTCGTACTACTAAAAATCTTATCGCCATAATTTATTTTTTTGACATACATGGTGTAACAGCACCTACACGAATGATTTTAACCAGCAATTCCTGAGCATATTTGGAGTTAAAATTGTAGATGTCATCTTGCTGTCCGATGACATTTTTTTGTTAAAAGCATTAAAAATATTATTCCATCACACGTCGCAGCTGAGTAGTAAGGAAAGTAGCGTGTTTATGGCCTAACAGCACGTTAACACACGAAGCAACCGCGTATCGCTCAAACCCGCATAGGAATTCAAAGTCAAGGAACTGAACTTCGATAAGGAAGAGACATCTTTTCCAAAATCTGTTCTGCCACGTTGACCGCCGACCGCTAACAAAAATTAATATGTAAATAAATATCAAGGAAAAAACTTTACGAGCGAAATAAATGCTTCAATGAGCGCCTTTATTCTTACCGTGACGACCCACGTTTAAGAAACCACGACGGCATAAAAAGGGCAATAAACATACGTTCCTTATCAGCCTTATCGCTATAATACTGCAGCTCTTTCTTACACATAAAATAATGGTGAAATAAAAGATGAGACACAAAATACGTGTGTCGCTTTCCTCCAAAGTACTACTTTTTTTCAGTACAAAGTATTTTAAAATTTTCAGAATATTATCACGAAAAATAAATACATGTGATATCTCATTATACCCCCCCCCCCCTCGTGATATTTCGTGATTTTTTTCCGAACCCCCCCCCCCCCCCATTCGAGCCTCACGTGATTATATCTGCAATTAATGTAGTCAAAAGTCGAACAGTTTCTTTATTAATGCGTATTGTCGCTGAGGGAATACAAGAAGGCGCTGCAAAAAAGCGAAATACCCTTGCACGATGATGTGGTTTCTCACCCGGCATGCCGCTTAAAGTCTCGAAAACCCTTCTGGACGGAAGGAGAAAGACTCCTTCGAACACCTCTTACCCCAGAAGATAGGTGGAAGCTTGAGTGGCAATCAGCCAACGTCAAAAACGCCCATCTCGTGCAAGATCCCACATTGCCTCGCAAACTGTGGACTGCCATCAATAGGATAAGGTGCTCCCATAGCCGTTGTGCTCACATGATGCATAGATGGGGCCTTATAGAGTCGGCGACGTGTGAATGCGTGTGGTCAACGAATGCCCGCTCCATTCGTTCCCCGCCGGGATTGATGAAGTCCACAGGGCAACGCCTGAGGCCCTAGACTGGCTCGCAGACCTAGATGTCCCCCTCTGACCCCCCACCATACGAAAGAAGAAGAAGAAGATTGTCGCTTAACCTCGTCGTATCAAGATAGCAAGAAAATAACCCCTTATGGGAAACGTATGCGCGGCCCATTTCTGCCCGTTTCATACAAATCTTAGATTTGGATTTGAGATCAAAGTACTTAACTAAACCGAAAAATTATTTTTGTAATCAAAAGATATATCAAATATCTAGTCAGGATGTTAGCTACTTTATTTATTTTTGCTTTAAATTATAAGATATCCGCCATTAAATATTTTAGTGTTTCATGATTTTGGAGGCAACTTTGTCAATTATTTGTGAGTAAAAGAAAAACATTAAAAAAATAATTTCACTATATTTATTTTAAAAATACAGTGAAAAATAAAATTAAAAATTCTTAAAATTACATTTTTTGGGTATTAATTTTAATATATAAACGACTATTTTTTATTCCGCCGTAAATAGGTAATTTGTGTTTTTAGTTTACACCTATCAAAATGATTTTTTTATAAATTTTTATTTTTTATTTTATGTTTCATCGTATTTACATGATAATTATTGTAAAATAATTTTTTTATTGTTTTTCATTTACTCACAAATAATTGCCCAAATCGCCTCTAAAATCCAGAAATATTTAAAACTTTAATGGCCTATCCTATAATATCTTATAATTTAAAGCAAAAATAAATAAAGTAGTTCACATCCTGACTAGATATTTGATATACCTTTAGATTAGAAAAATAATTTTTCAGTTTGGTTAAGTATTTTGATCTCAAATCCAAATCTAAGGTTTGTATGAAACGGGCAGAAATGGATCGCGCATACGTTCTTATCTCTCTCTGTACTGTCACTAAAGTGAGTTTGACAACGGCCGCCATTTAGATTTTTTTTTTTTACATGAAAACCGCACAAGAGTCCCAACTGCTCCCACCTGGAGCCAGTGGGACTATGGCATCCCCAATTGGCGTATGTTGTGAGGCTGAAGGTAGTGGGGAGGGGAAGGAGATAGGGAAGGGGAAGGTGGGGAAGTACCTGGCTATTCAGATCTGGTCACCAAACACGGCAGAAGCCATTTCAAGCAACGTTTCAATTCTGAATGGTGGTCTTACACCAGGGCGATACTGAGAGTATCTTCCACTCTCGAACGTGCCGCAAATATACTATATATTATCTTTAATGAATAAATTGTGAAATACACAAATTAATCGAATAAAATTTATTTGCCACGCCGGGATTATCGCGCGACCTTCGGAATGCTAGTCAAGTAAGTGCCTTACCGCTGCACTACGCCGGCCGTCCGTTGATTACCTTTACTTAGAGCATTTACAGCACGATTGCCTAGCGGTAGGTAAAAAGTAAACGGTTGTCAAATGAAAAAACTTATTTCACCTTATTTCACCCACCGAGTTTATTGTGGGTAAAGTAACAATCGGATGCCCGGAGCGCATAAGTGGGAAGCGGTGACTTATTTCAGTGCGCAGTTGGATAGCAAAGGGAACGGTTGAAATTTGAAATCCTGTGATCAACTGGGCGATAAAGATCAATGCTGAATAACTATTTTCAATTAATCTTTACTACGAATGTACGAATTGGTTTACATTATAAATACAAAAAAATGCTTTGTAAAATTGAAGCTTTTCCTACCTTTCATTGAGTATAATTAAAATAAAATTGTTAGTTACTTCAAAAAAACTATAAGCATAAAAACTAAAAACAGTAAGTTATCATTTTATGGCAAATAATTACCTAAGGCAGTTGCCTCTAAAAAAAATTTGTATGGATGTTTGTGTGTTTGTTACTCTTTCACGCAAAAACTGCCGAATGGATTTTTATGAAACTTTGCAATAATTTAGCTCATACATCAGAATAACATATAGGCTATATAATTTATAAAGCTAGATAGGGAGGGGATGCGGGAGGGGAACGGGGACCGACGGGAAAGGTGATTCAGGGAGAAACAATGCATTTCTTTGAATATATCATTGCAACGCAAGCCGGGAACCAGCTAGTTATAATGTAATAGCAAATACCGTAAAATAGATAGCAAGAAAAATAACCCCTTATTTCTGAACTGTCACTAAAGTGAGATTGACAACGGCCGCCATTTTTATTACCTTTACTTTAGCATTTACAGCCAATGACGTTATATAAATATACTCGCCATAGTCTCACATGCTCTTAAAATAATGTGGCAAGTAAGCAACACTCTTTTGTTTTCAGTAATTTCTTAATTCAAAAGTTATTCATATATTAAAAAGTTATGCTACATTAACACTGAAGCCAAACTTCCAACGCATGAACTACCCTTCTACGCAATCGTCCGAAAGTTTGAAGTTGACCTCAGTGTGACCGTACCATAAGACAATTAAAGAATGTGTGTTTTTTTCTCAAATGACGTACAAAATTGTCGGACGGGGAACATGAAAATTAATTGTATTGCTTTTAATAATCGATAATAATAAGTAATTTGTGTGGACATATAAATTAAATGTTATTTCTCCACTTTTACTAATGTTTGCCGTGTAATGGAAACATTTTCTCATCATACAGGAGGGCATTTTGGCGCTTTATGCAATTTTCCTACTGGTAAGACTTGGTACCTTGTACCTTGACGAGAGACAGTTTAGTGGGTTTAGTACTAAAGTTAAAGTACTAAGTACTAGAAATCGAGAACAGTGCAATTGTCTTGCGTTTGGCTTCCCACTTTGAGATTTCTACCCCGCGTCTAAAGTATGTAACGTCTTTGTTTACAGCACGATTGCCTAGCTGTAAGATTGCAGGTGTAAACGGTAAATGTCAAATGAAAAAACAAGAATATTTAGCATTCTCGTCGGTAGATGAAACAACCCACCGAGTTTCATTGTGAAAGTTAACAATCGGATGCCCGGAGCGCATAAGTGGGAAGCGGTGACTTATTTCAGTGTGAAGTTGATAGCAAAGGGAACAGTTGGAATCCTTTGCATCAACAGGGATGAAGATCAATGCTGAATAACTATTTTCGATTAATCTTTACTACGAATTGGTTTACATTATAAATACAAAAAAAATGCTTTGTATAATTGAAGCCTTTCCCACCTTTCCATTGAGTAGAATTAAAATAATAATAATAATGTTTACAGGATGTGGGGATCCCAGTCCCAGAAGGGCACGGGTTCAAGTCCCATTGGCGTCATGTATCTTTTCTCGGAAGATTTTTCAATGTGGATTAGTGTTATAAATGGGTAATTTAGCAGAAAGACTTCAAGAAAAACATGGTTTCAAGTAGGAAATCTTCTAGTTTATTTCACGGCACATTTTACAATAACTTTGTTCCCGACCCGAACAAAAACACTTAAATTGGCCACTTTGACCACTCGCTAGATAATGCTAGCTGTTTACAGGAGATCCACGTTATTAAGAGCGAGTTTTCAACTAAAATTCTCCTATTTATAAATACACGTTTCCACACATAAACAAAACAACCACCATTGTTAAATCTAAATAATATACAGATTCCAGAAATCTGCTTTATCGTCTATCCTTAAAAACAGTGCGGCCCTATGGCCGTAGCCTGTAATCTGTAATTCAAACAGTCAAGTTACAAAATATACCGCTAGGTGGCAATAACCTTCACTTTTTGAACATACTGCCGGGCGGGGAATGAGAAAAAACAACAAGTTTTTGTGAAATTAAAAAATCAAACTACAAATTCCTAAATTTACAACAATATACTAAAATTTTACCAGATGTGTACCTATCTAAATTTAAAGGGTTCGGGAACCTAACCAACAATTAACAATAACCTAAAAATTTATAAATTTCTAAAAAATCATAAAAAAAATTTCATAAAATATAACAAAATCACAACATTAATAATAAATTTGTACAATTAACAATTCAATAATGTCGCATTGTCTCTATGGAGATTTTTCACTTCATTATATTTTTTAACCAACACCAATTCACACATAGCAATAAATTGTTAGTTCGCTGTGAACTGACTATCAGTTTATTAGTTCACTTTCACTGGCATGGCACTGCTAAAAACAGAAAGAACACTTCACTGGGTAGACTACTCGGCCATCTTGTCCAGGGTGGTCATCATATTTGAATAGTACATCACCATGTACTTCTGTGTGTCATCATTGGGTAGTACATCACCATGTACTTCTGTGTGTCATCATTGGGTATTTCATCATAAATTATGGGGCGGCCGTGCCCTGGTACTCAGATAGTACCATTAATTCTGCAGCGAGGATGATCAACTCGCTTTTGTTAACTGGAAGCCCCAGTGGCTTCAGACAGGATACAGTGGTGTCAACAACACCAGTACCGATGCTCCATAATTATAGTTGTGGTTTGGTTGCATCGGTTCAGCCCTAATTACAGTTAGGCTGTGACCTTGGGAAGGTCCGTGGTTTGCCGGGTCGGGAAATTTGGATCCAAGTTTGATTCTATTGGCATCAAACATATTTTTGTGATGGGTCTCACAAAAGTGCCTTGTGCTGTTTTGAGGGTAACCACCCTCACTACTCCATCCGGGCCTAGATGAGTAGTTAATATGCGCGCCATCTTCCACAATGCAGGAGGCAGATTGTCTTCCATCAAGATTACCAGATCGTCCTTCTTTATTGCCTTTTGGTTGCTGGCCTGCCATTTGGTCCGTTTTTGCAGCTCGGCAAGGTAATCTCGTTTCCATCTGAACCAGAAATTTTGAATTAGAGCGTTTAATTTTTGATATTTGCTTAGTCTGTTCTCCGGGAGCTCGCGGACATCCACCTCGGGAATAACCGAAGCATCCCTGCCCATGAGGAAATGGTTGGGGGTTAAAGGGAGAAGGTCGTCTACGTCATCAGACAGGGAAGTTAAGGGACGGGAGTTCAAACAAGCTTCTATCTGACAAAGCAAAGTATATAATAATTCAAACTGCAATGGGTTATTTTTAGTAATTCGATATAAATGAAACTTGGTGGACTTGACGGCGGCTTCCCACAGCACGCCATGATTCGGTGCCCTAGGCGGTATAAAACTCCAAGAAATTCCCTTATCAGCTAAAAACCTATGAATTTTGTCATTGTTCAGTCTCAGACTGGCATACAGTTCTTTGAGCTTATTGGAAGCTCCTCTGAAAGTGGTTGCATTGTCAGAAAATATTTTTTCCGGCTGACCCCTACGGGCAATGAACCTCTTTAAACAATTTAAAAAAGCATCGCTTGACAAATCTGTTACGAGTTCCAAATGAACCGCTTTGGTAGAAAAACAAACAAATATGCAAAGATACGACTTAATGAGCGGAGATTTCCTCAGCGCTCCAGCCTTCGTGTCTATCGGTCCGGCAAAGTCGACCCCTGTGACAGAGAACGGTAGACTGGGAGTGATTCTCTCAACTGGAAGGTCTCCCATGATCTGCCGGCAAACCTGAGGTCGGTATCTAAAACATACAACACACTTATGTAGGATACGCTTAACAGTGTTTCTCCCAAATATCGGCCAATATTTCAAGCGTATTTCCGATAACAGCGCTTGGGGACCTGCATGTAAATGTTCATAATGATAATTACGTATAATAAGTTCAGTTATTTTATGTGACGGTGATAATATTATCGGGTGCCTTTGATGATGCGATAAATAAGTAGCTAATTTTAATCGTCATCATTCATCGTTCATCAGTCATCGTTCATGCTTCTTTAGGTCCTTCAATTCTCTTTTAAATGAGTGTTCTTGAGATGATTTCAGTAGGCATTTTAAAGCTGCTTCCAGCTCGGAGACAGTTAAATTGCCATACTTTTTATCCTTAGGGTTACGACAATTATGTATAAATCTTAACGCTTGAGCGCTTACTCTTTTTAATTTGGTTAGCGATGAGAATTTTTCGAAAATATCCCATTCTTGAGCATCAGCTACCAATAGTACATTTTTACTTTTTATTTCCGGGGGATCCAAACATGACATCTTGGATACTGGCCAAGTGTTGACATCTTCCGTCAACCAACTTGGCCCCTTCCACCATATTGAAGCGTTGACTAACCTTTCAGCTGTGGTACCTCGGGACAGTATATCCGCTGCATTTTCTGACGATGATACGTGCCGCCACTGCGTTGGATCGCTGATTTCCTGTATCTCAGCGACTCGGTTTGCCACGAAGGTGTTCCAACGAGCTGGTTGTCCTTTCAACCAGCATAACGCTATTGTTGAGTCGCACCAGTAATAGGTGGCTGATTCCTCTACACTTAGCGTCAACTTGATATTTTTTATTAGCTTGGCCAATAGTAATGCACTACATAACTCTAACTTGGGTAGTGATATACATTTTAATGGCGCCACTCTAGACTTGGAGGTAACTAACTGTGCATGCCGCTTACCTTCTGAATCTGTTGAGATGATGTAGGCGCATGCTCCGAAAGCTTTCTGCGAGGCGTCGCAGAACCCGTGCAATTGTATATTCTTTGGTGTTCCGCTAATAACTCCTCTCGGGATTTTTAACACATTTAGTTGCGATAGTTGGTCTAGATAGTCCCTCCAAGGTAGTAAAATTTCATCAGGTAGTATGTCATCCCATGATGCCTTGGACTGCCATAATTTTTGCATAATTAATTTGGCTACCACTACGATGGGCCCTAAAAGTCATAAAGGATCAAAGGTGGAAGCTATGCACGATAATATTTGACGCTTGCTCTCCGTTTTACCTGACGGCCTTGTCATTTCATAAGACAGGTAATCTAATTCATTATTCCAAATTAATCCAAGTATTTTTTCATTCTTGGAATTGTCAGTGATCATTTTTTTCACAATTGCCCTGTTTGGCAATTTCACCTTGGCTCCGCCCAGATGACAATTCCAAAACATTTGATATCCACTTCCTCAGGGTCATCCCTGCGGACAGCAAGATATCACGTATTTGTTTCTTCAATTTGAAACAAACTTCCAAGTCATCCCCTCCAGTCAATAAATCGTCCATATAAAAATCATATTCTATGACTTGACTTGCTACTGGGAAATTAACTTGATTATCCATACCAATTTGTCGAAGACATCTCGTTGCTAGGAAAGAGGAAGGTCCCAGCCCATAGGTAACGGTCTTCAATTTGTAATGTCGTAGTTCCTCTTCTTGTGATTCGCGCCATACAATCTTCTGAAGGCTGCGATCCACTTCGCATACGTTGATTTGACGGTACATTTTTTCGATGTCCGCAGTCATGACGTATCGATGTTTTCTGAAATGTAATAAATGGCTGTATAAGTCCTTTTGAATGACAGCTCCCACCATCAGAGCATCGTTCAGGGATATTCCGGTCGACGTCTTTGTCGAACCATCAAAAACTACACGCACCTTCGTCGTGGTGCTAGCTTCTTTAATAACCGCGTGATGCGGCAAAAAATAGGATTGCTCATCCTCTCTCCATTTATCACATAACTCCATATGACCTAGTTGTTCATATTCCCGCATAAATTGTACATATTGCAATTTCAATTCAGGATTTATTAAAAATTTCTTCTCTAAGTTCTTAAATCTTTTCTCCGCTGTGTTTAGTGAGTCACCAAGTTGACTCACACAAGGGCGGCGCGGCAGACTTACAACGTATCTACCATCGCTCTCCCTAGAGTGCGTGGCGACGAAATCTGCTTCACACGCCTTCTCCTCATGATTTTGAAATCTCGCAGGATTCACTTCCTCCATTTTCCAGAATTTTTCTACTTGATTGGATAATGTGTTTATTGATAAACTACAAATTTGCGGTACTGGCCTTTTTTTATGATGAATGTTGATCGGGCCCGATATGATCCATCCTAATTCAGTCCTCTGAAGAGTAGGTCCGGTATCCAATCTCAGCCGATCATCTTGTAGTATATCCCAAAAGCTCTCAGCGCCTAACAGGATATCAATGGGCACCGCTACGTTGAAATTTGGGTCCGCCATTTGTAATCCCGGTGGCAGCTTAATATTTTTTCTGGCCACTGTTGCTTGAGGTACGTTTGTGGTTATTTCCTGTAATATTAGACAATTGATATTTTGGTTATAATTTGTCCTCAGAGATTTCATTTTAATAGCAACACGTTTCTTTATATGAGTAACATTGTTGTGTATGCCTAACACAGGCTTGTTTATGTTTTCACATCTTAAATTTAATTTCATTGCGAACTTTTCGCACATAAAATTGGCTTGAGATCCAGAGTCAATCAGGACCCTTGCCTCATGCACTTTATTATTGTGATCTACCACCCCAATGATAGCAGTCGACAATAAAATTGTTTTTTCTGCCTTCGCTAAGGCTGAATGGTTTGACACTGAAACTCGTTCAGCATCCATTTGGCAGTCACCTCCGGGGTGATCTTCACCTTTATTCATGGAGTCATCGCTCGGATACATCTCCCTTTTATTCATGGAGTCAGCGCTCGGATGCATCTCCCTGTGCAATAACGTATTGTGGCTTTCGCTATCACAGTGCTTGCATTTCAAATTAATTTTACAATATGGGGCCGTATGTCCTAACCTCAAACATTTGAAGCAGGCACGGTACCTCCTTGTTGCGTTGGCTCTCTCTCCTGAATTTAATTTTAAAATTTTTTTACAATAATATATTTTATGTCCCTTGTCATTACAACAAATAAAATTATTGTGGGTAGCAGCTAAAAATACCGATTCCTTTTTAGGATTATTGTTGCTACCATTTGCTTTCGGGTGGGTAGGAATTTTTTTTCGAATCTGAATTTAAAATTAATTCCAAAACTTGTGCACGCGAGGTTAAACATTTAAGAAATTCCTGTAATGTAGGTAGCTCATCCTGCAATGGGGTTTGTTCCCAATGCTTTCTAGAACTTGCATCCAATTTATTAGAAATTACGTTTATAATTAAAGCATCCCATTGTTCGGTTTTCACGCTTAAATTCTGCAACGCCTTGAGATTTACATTTGTCTCATCAATCAGGTAACGCATGGCTACTGGATCCTCATGTTTCATCTCTTTAAGTTGAAACAGAGCTTGGACGTGTCTATGTACGGTAGTTCGCAAATTTGCAAACCTCTGTTGCAACAACTCAAAAGCCGATATATAATTCAGGTCTGATACCTCGAAATTGGCGATTATCTTTGCTGCATTCCCCTTTAAACAGGATTGCAGATAATAAAACTTCTGTAAATTGCTTAAGGCAGTATTGTTATGAACTAGTGTCTTAAATGTTTCTAGAAAATTAATCCAATTTTTTGGATCGCCGTTGAATTATCGTAATTTGAGGTTAGGTAATTTTATTTCCAATTTGGGAGTCTCCATAGACTGAATTACTCCCTTTGCAGTCGCTAAAATTGAATAATATTGGTTTTCAAAATTCTCCCTTTGCAAATTATTATCGATTTCGTTGGAATCCGGAAGGCTTTCGATTTGTTCCTGGATTTCTTCGAAATCATCAATTATTTTCTCAATTCTAGCATAGCGAATTTTAATTTCGTTAACCGATTATGCATTTAATGAATCCGCAAATCTCGTAAGTTTACCTTTCAACACTCCTCGTTTGTTAATCAACGATTTTAAATTATCCATTTTTATTACGTATTTGACAATAATTCAACAATAAAAAATGCTAAAAATGTTCCTTCAAAAACAATTTCTGTGCAATAATCGCGTAAAACAACAGTAATAACTAATTCAAGCTATGAACAATGACAGAATCTTACAATAATCATCTTCTAAACAATTAACCTAAAATAAATTTGCATGACTTGCATTTTACACTGAGGGTAGTTAATTTTTTGTTTTTAAAATAAGTACATCGACACACAAAAAATAGCGCTTGTTTGAACAGGAATTCAAGGTATAATTGTGAAAGGATGGCAGGGATACTTATCTTTTGATTCTTCGTTCTTCATGTTTTCATTTTTCTGTTTTTTTTTTATTATATAGCTCGCTGGTTCATTCTGGTAATTCCTTTGATGCCTTCATCCGCTCGTAAGGGATATCCGGCTCGAAGGACCATGTTATAAATGGGTAATTTAGCAGAAAGACTTCAAGAAAAACATGGTTTCAAGTAGGAAATCTTTTAGTTTATTTCACGGCACATTTTACAATAACTTTGTTCCCAACCTGAACAAAAACACTTAAATTGGCCACTTTGACCACTCGCTAGATAATGCTAGCTGTATACAGGAGATCCACGTTATTAAGAGCGAGTTTTCAACTAAAATTCTCCTATTTATAAATACACGTTTCCACACATAAACAAAACAACCACCATTGTTAAATCTAAATAATATACAGATTCCAGAAATCTGCTTTATCGTCTATCCTTAAAAACAGTGCGGCCCTATGGCCGTAGCCTGTAATCTGTAATTCAAACAGTCAAGTTACAAAATATACCGCTAGGTGGCAATAACCTTCACTTTTTGAACAATTAGTGTTTCAGGCTGATAATTATTGCTTATAATAATTGTTACCCTTTGTGCTATGCATAAAAATCTTGCCTTAAACGTTAGTTTAACAATTCAAAAAATTTTATATTTTTGTATCATCACTTATGACTTCATCGCTCACATGATGTTCGTTTTAAGTCTTAATTTGTATGTTAAATATCACAATATTGAAAAGAATTATAATGGGGCTACGTTACTTCAAAGCATTGAGGTATGCTTCAAAGCCAATTGTTTCAAAATTCAAGTAAAATTGTGTGATCTTGACGTTGTCCTTCTTTTTGAATACTCTAAGATATAAGAAAGTCTCTTTCCACTAATATTTAGTGTAAATATTTTCAGGCACGGCAAGATTTACGCTCAAAGGCCAAAATAAAGAATGCCTCCTTGAGGCGGCTTGCAGCCGAGACTAGAGGCGGACCACCGCCACCGGCGCGCGGTGCCAGCAGCAGATGTGATGGGCTGATACTAAAAGCAGTCAACCCAGTGTGATTACAATGTGGGCTGTACGGAGATCAACTTGGACTTTTCCTTTCTCGGAAGACCCCAGCCTGTTGCTGGCTGCAGCAGCTGACAGTCTGCCGAGGTGCCATGGAGGTGCTCTTGAAGGCCACACCTCCCCTTGTGGAACCCCCTACCATTGAGCCTCCGCCCGTACAGACTCCGAGGTGTACTGAATCTCTCCAATACCCTCATTTTAAATTTAATTAAAACCAAAATCATACTTTATTGTCAGTACATGTATTCTTCTTTAGCTTATAATTCAAAATATGTTGAAATAATTTCAATTGTAATTACAATTGTTAGTTTTAGTTTTATCGTGAATGAATATAATATTTTTCTTTAAATTTAACATTGAAGATAATATTTAATAGGCAATATCAGACTTGTTTCTTATTCTTTAGCTTATAATACAAAATATGTTGAAATAATTACTTTTTTTTTCGAAGAAAACTTCTTCGGAAAGGTTTTCACTTTGTGATGACATTATTTATTTTAAGAAAAGACAAACAACTTTGTTTACATCACTTTTATTTGTACACAATCTACATGTTTCGTGAACGATGTTCACATCATCAGGATCAAATGTATACTAAACTTAAAAAATAAACATAGATCACATATGGGACGAAGGGTTAGGAGGAAGGGGAAGGGGTAAGATTGAGGGGACAATTGGGATTTCAAAGTCATTAGCAGGGAAAGACCGGTTAGGTGGGAAAATAAACCATCTTTTGAACCTTTTCCCACTTACCCCTTTCCCTTCCTCCTTCCCCTTCGTCCCATATGTGATCTATGTTTAATTTTTAAGTTTAGTATACATTTGATCCTGTTGATGTGAACATCGTTCACGAAACATGTAGATTGTGTACAAATAAAAGTGATGTAAACAAAGTTGTTTGTCTTTTCTTAAAATAAATAATTACAATTGTAATTGAACAACTGAAACTGTAATGTTTTCTGTGTTATATGATAAAAATTGGGATACTATCTAGAAGCAGATACGTTTTTAGATTTTCACGGCCAAAAGTATTTTCGTTATTAGTTTTTGGGGTGTTATGCTTTGCGCTACCTCCTTCTTTAGCCAACGTTTCGGACAGCGTTGCAGTGTCCATCATCAGGGCAGAGCCGGCAGATTAGACATTGCCGTGATAATGCAACGCTGTCTGAAACGTTGGCTAAAGAAGGAGGTAGCGCAACACGGCATAACACCCCAAAACTAATAACTAAAATATTTAGAAGATTTTTAGTTTTATCGTAGATAAACATAATGTTTTAATTTAAATTTAACAACGAAGATATTTAATAGACAATATCAGACTTGTTTATCATTCTTTAGCTTATAACACAAAATATGTTGAAATAATTACAATTGTAATTGAACAACTGAGACTGTAATGTTTTCTGCTCCATGTGATAAAAATTGTGATGCTATTTATTAGTAGCATTTTAATTTTATCGTGGATAAATATAATGTTTTCATTATCATCGTATCAGCGTAATGAATGAGAGTGTTTTATTTCTATCATGGATAAATACTAAGAGTATGGATACTAGAGAGACGGCATGTAAAGTGTGCCCACCTGCCCAAAGCATGCCTTTTCAAAAATTTTACCGAATGGTTTTTAGACGGCTGACATTGCCTTTTACATCTCGGTCGCGCATAGAGCTCCCAGAAAAACGTTCATAAAACATAGAAAAATGGTCCACTGCGCCGTAAAATTGTGTAAAAGTAGTTCTATGAAGACCTTTAAGAAGAAAGACGGTCTTACCTTTCACATGTAAGTGTTTAATCATAGCTTAAATATACATTTTATAATTTTCGGCGTGTTCATTTCAACCGCCATCGCCATGGGCCCGATGTTAACACGTGAACTCCAACTGCCAATGGGCCGAATCAGTCAACTTAAATTAAAATAATTAAAAATTACCTAATTTTTTAAATGTTTTTTTAATCAAAACGCACAAATATAAAGTTGAGATTTACCTACACATATCATAGGTATGTGTTTTTTATCATTTAGCTTATTCATTTTTAAACATTTTTACTTTGTCTTTTTTGCACTGTTATTTTTAGTTTTTTCTCCTACTTATTTAACACTCCTTTTACATATGTTTACAATGTTAATTCAAAGTATGTAATCACTGTATTGTTATGTAAAAGTCACATTGACATGCCCCCGTTGTCGAGGGGTAAAGCTCTTGACTAGCAATCCGGAGGTCGCGGGTTCAAATCCCGGTGCGCGCAGATAAATTTCATTCGATTGATCTGTGTTTTCAACATTTTATAATTAAAAATAATATAAGATATATTTCCGGCACGTTCCAGGTGGAACATACTCTCAGTATCACCCTGGTGTAAGACCACCAATTAGAATTGAAATGTTGCTTGAAATGGCTTTAGCTGTGTTTGTTGACTAAATCTGAAAACACGGGTACTTCCCCATCTTCCTCGTCCCCATCTTCTTCCCCTCTCCACATCTTCAGCCTCACAACATTGCCATAGTCTCTCTGGCTCCAGATGGAAGCAGTTTCGATTCTTGTGATTGAAAATTCACCTCAAGGGTGCAGTATGAACATATGTATGTATACATACATAAAATTAAATAATATAATAAGCACGTCGGCTTAGTAGTTGGGTTGCTAGATTGACCTTCATTATCTGTTTTCTGAAATAAAGTGTTGGTATGTTATTTCATGGGTGAAAGTTAGGCCTTGCTCTTCTTGGGTCCTAGTAACTTTTTCCAGAAATTCCCACCGCGCTACCTTGCCGTCTTTGTCGATAAGTATTTTGTTTGGATTCCTGTGTACATATATTCTTGTCTAACTTTATCATACGGTAAGTATCTAAAGTTGCACTAACCTCCCGCACATCGGTTGTTGCAAATTGTGGTAAAGGAGCTAGCTCGTCGATTACAGCGGAAGTTTCAGCAGGATCAAGAACCAGTTCTGTTAAAGGAGAAACACTGATAGTATCTCTCTTCACGTGTTACTTATTTTATTATGCTTTTATAACTTTTAAATTGTTATTAATGTCTTCTGTACTTATCCATCCTTTGTTCGAGCATTCAAATTTTTTTATTTTTTTTTTATTATTTTGTTATCACTGTAATTACAGTTTTTATTAGATTATAACGAGCACTTCTTTCCTAAAACTCAAACACCAGCTTACACCAAGAAAAAATATAAAAATGCACTGAATTTTACACTGCAAGTCTGTTGATTATTTAAAATATGTTTAAAAAAACAATACTAACTAATATATATTTTTTTAATCTACACGAAATCAATCATAATCTTTTTTTAAATTAAGTAAACGCTGAGGAAGTTAGCATTGCTCAGGAAATATGTCGGTTTTTTATAAACAATAAACGTGGTTAAAACTAGGAAAATTATTAATTATGAAAAAAAAAATCGTTCAGCAAATAATACGTAATGGGCTATTATATTTTGTGCTTAAAATTAGAAAAAAAAACTGAGAAACGTTTTTTTATTAAAAAATAAATTAATTAATGAGCCCATTACCAGTTCGGCCCTTCCTTGTAAAGCGCTCACCCTCTCCCCGCTCGGTGAGCGGTAACCCCGTCTGTATCCCCACTCCCCGCCGCCGAAAAATGGAGACAGCTACACTGGTTTTGGCGGTATAATAGGATTCGAAATGCTTATGCCGCTTCCTTAGAATCATAGTTCCATGGATAAATATAATGTTTTACTACTTAACACCAGAGTTGTTTTTTAATTTACTAGAAAATATCATACTTGATTATTTCATCAGTGTACTAATTCTTTATTTTTAGCTTGTATTACAAAATATATTGACATTGTAAATTGAAAACTGTCTTGTTTCTATATTACTTGATAATAATTATGATATACTTAATATTAAATACATTTTTTATGATCACACCCAGGCGCGGCCGGTGCTTTCAATTTTTGGTGGTTCACCGAGTAATTCATCAAAAATTAAAACAAAAGTAGGTAAATAAATAAAAAATAAAATTAGACAGAGCCTAGTAATTCATAACTCGTACAGTGCCCTTGAGGTGATTATTCACAAAAAAACGGCGCTATACAAATTATCCATTTATTATTACTATAATTTTATGTAAAAGTTTTCTTTGCGGATTTACTATCTTGGTTGATAATTAAAGGTAGTTTTGGCAGGCCATAGGCTATAATTCTGCTTTTATTTTCATGGTTCATATATTCGTTAGCCACGGTCACTGACCATATTTCTGGCCACCTTGATAAGGGCTTGAAATGTCTATCGGTATTTCTCGACCTATGTAAAGCATTTGATACAATCTCACACAGCAAACTAAAACGCAAAATGTTTAATATAGGTATTAGGAACAAAGAATTAGGCCTCCTCTCCAGCTTCTTATCTGACAGATCCCAATGCGTTAAACTCAATACCACAAAGAGCCAGAATTTGCCCATTAGTTACGGGGTCCCTCAAGGCAGTGTTATAGGTCCAACGCTCTTCCTAATATATATTAACGAGTTATGCAACCTAGATATCGATGCCACTATTGTCAGTTTCGCCGATGACACTGTCCTACTCTTCCAAGCAAAAGATTGGCTTACCGCATATTCCAAAGCGGAGGAAGGAATTCAACAGGTAAAATATTGGCTTGACTCGAACATATTAACTCTAAATGTACAGAAAACCAAATACTTACTGTCTAGTCTCACCAATATCCCAAAGTCAAACCCAGCCCCGCCATTAAAAATACACAAATGTAAAAATTCATCTCTAAACCGGAACTGTGACTGCCCATGCCTAGAGCAAGTAAACATTATCAAATATTTAGGAGTAACCTTCGATACACACCTGAATTGGAAGCAACATATACATAATACTACAAACAAAATCCGAAAATCTATATACTTTTTCAAACAAACACGCAATTTCCTTCACCTAAAACTTTTAAAAACAGTATATTACTCATTGTGCCAATCTCACATCGAATACGGAATTCTAGCCTGGGGTAATGCATATTCCAATGCCCTTGATCCCATCATGAAAGCACAAAAACTTATCATAAAAATAATTCTTAAAATGCCGCTTACTACCAGCACTGATATTATCTTCAATTCCTTCAACGTTATGGACATAAAACAGCTCTACTCAAGATCCATATTACTTAATTTACACAAAAACAACAAAACACCATACAAAGCTACACAAACAATACACAATACCCGAGCCAAAAACAACGAACTTCTCCAAACTCCTTTTTTCAAAACCACCTTCGGGCAAAGACACTCTAAATACATAGCTTGCAAACTATACAATACACTACCAACTACGATCAGACAAAGTGACTCAAAATTCAAACAAGATATTAAAAAATGGATTATAAGTATTGGACGCCACACTATCACGAATATCTGTAAAATAAATCACACATAGACATAAATAACTTTTCACATACAACCTAACCCATATAAAACAAATGAAAATAATGGAATCCTGTCAAATTTAACCTATAAATAGACTAGGCAGAATTGATTTCATTACTCCATCTCCAACATTTATAAAATAACTCTCTTTAAAAGATTTATTACCCTTCCAATCACCCTTCTGTTTTAATTCTATTCATAATATGTATTTTACCTGAAATATCCTCGTAATTACTATATTCATTTATATACCTGTACGCCTGTCTCGACACAGGTATACCCTAGTGAGACAGGCATACAAATAAAACCATTGTAAACATATTTTATTATAGATAAATAAATAAATAAATAAATTCTTAATATAGTCTATATTTATTATTATATAACTTTTAATTTAAAAAAGGCAAGGAAATTTAAAACAGCGATATCTATCGAATAATAACACAATAACAACACTCAGTAAACGTTTCTTTTTGGCGCGCCCTGCGTTTATTTATTTGTATTTTAAATTATGGTATATAGGCCACTAAAGCATTCAATTAATATTATTTTAGAGGCAACCTTAGGTAATACTAAAATAAAATGAATTGAATGCTTTAGTGACCTATATACCATAATTTAAAATACAAATAAATAAAATAGCACGTCATATCCGTATACTATTTTATATATTATTTGTTATACCATTTGATTAGAATCTTACTTCTTACTAATGGTGGGTTTCTTCATTTACCGAGACTGCTATTTATGGGACGTGTGGGATTGCACTATCCTCCCCACATCCTGGAATAAACATTATTATTTTTATTATTATTATTAAATGCAATGCTAATTGTAAAAATAAACGATCGAAATTTGAAAATTTTCTTTGCATTTGACCGTTTATTTTTACAATTAGCATTGCATTTAGCATTCTCGGTAAATGAAGAAACCCACCATAAGATTATATAAACGCGAAAGTTTGTATGTATGTATGTGCGTTTGTTACTCTTTCACACAAAAACTGCTGAATGGATTTTAATGAAACTTAACAATAATATAGCTCATACACATGCTCATACATCAGAATAACATATAGGCTATATAATTTATAAAGCTAGCTAGGAAGGGGGCGCGGGAAGGAAACGGGGACGCACGGGAAAGTTGATTCAGGGGGAAACAATGTATTTCTTTGAATATGGCATTGCTACGCATGCCGGGAACCAGGTAGTGATAATAAAATAGCAAATACCGTAAAATAGATAGCAAGAAAATAACCCCTTATCTCTGACCCCTTATCTCTGAACTTGACAACGGCCGCCATTTTGATTACGTTTACTTTAGCATTTACAGCACGATTGCATAGCTCTAAGATTGTAGGTAAATGTCAAATGAAAAAACACATTTCTCTATACCTTTACTTACTTAACACATTACTTTAACTAGCACTCGTCGTCGGTAAATGAAAAAGACCACCAATGAGTTTCATCGTGGGTAAAGTTAACAATCGGATGCCCGGAGCGCATTAGCGGGAAGCGGTGACTTATTTCAGTGCGAAGTTGGTAGATAGCAAAGGGAACAGTTGAAATCCTCTGAATCAACAGGGATGAAGAAGATCAATGCTGAATAACTATTTTCGACCTTACTACGAATTCGTTTACATTATAAATACAAAAAAAATGCTTTGGATAATTGAAGCTTTTCCTACCTTTTCCATTGAGTAGAATTAAAATAAAATTGCTAATTAATAATAATGATATTTGGATGATTTATATAGCGCCGTTTTTGTGAAAAATCACCTCAAGGACGCTGCACAAACTTATAATACATTTCTAAAATCTAAAAAACTACAAGCTAGGCAAACAATTATAAACAACTTATGGCTAAAAATTGGATACATCGGTTCATTGATCACCGATACGAAAATATGTGTACAATATTTTGACCAATGAACGCGATGCTGCCTAAAATTTAATGAAAACAGGACCATACTTACCTGGGCGGTCGCTTGAAATTAACACTGTATATTGTCCATTTAAAGAAATTTAGATAGAGTTCGCACGCAGAGGACATTATTGTGAACACATGTTATTTAATCCTGAAAAATATTTTAATATTAATATGTAATGTATTCTTTGACGAGTGTATTTCGGAAAGTAAAAGCAACATGTAAAGGTGGGTGGTGCAGTAGTACCTATAAGGATTTGATCTTTCTAAATGTGATTCGTTGAGAGACAGATTGATGTGTAAGGAATCGAGTAATTTTAATTCAGTAAGAAAAGTGTGATTAAGACATATCATAGACAATACAAGTATGATACTCTCAAATAGGTATATTTAAATTACGGGTATGAGAGCCCAAAAAGGAAGGTTTTTAGTTTGGACCTAAACTCTGTTGGGCTTGTTATGCATCTTAATTCCGGAGGGAGTCTATTCCAAGCCTTAGGCCCAGATACTCCGAAAGCACGATCTCCAAACATAGTATTTGGCTTTCGTTTAGGTTCTATTAGTCTGCCTTTAGCAGATGAAGTTGCTGATCTAAGGGTTAATTGTCTCGGACCGGTATTTTCCGGGACGCATAATTCGGAGATTTAAGGTGGGGCCATTTCGTAGATTGATTTAAAAACCATCCAGCAGAATTTGTACTGGATTCTCTCAGGGCACTTGAGCCAGTGAAGGTTACGAAGGTGTTCTAAAATATGCGAATATTTAGAAACCCCAGTTATGAGCCTTGTCGCTGCATTAAACACGGATTGAAGTTTGTCAATTTGATATTTTGGAAGACTAGCGTAGATGCCGTTACAGTAATCGAGCCGCGAGACTACGTAAGAGTTAATTAATAGTTTTGTCGCCTCTGTAGGAAGGTTTCTTCGAACTGACTTGAGTTGTCTTAGGTGAAACAAACCGGTGCTTACTGTCCTATTTATTTGACTTTTTAACGAAAAGTCTGAATCTAAATTAACGCCAAGAAGTTTGACTGTTGTTTTTGGAATAATATCGTTGCCGGAAATGGAAATAGGTGTATTGTCTATGAAATGTTGGCGCTTGTTTGTGGCCGCCCATAGAAACTCAGTCTTAGATGAATTCAGCTTCAGCTTGTTTGAAGATATCCAACGAGTTATTGCTTCTAGGTATTCAGCTATGCGGATTTTGAGACTGTTGATTTCATTTGGAGAGCAGTAAAAATAAACTTGCTGATCGTCAGCGTAGCAGTGGGACAGGAGACCAAATGACTCGATTATTTTGGCGACATCATTTGTAAAAAGGATGAAAAGAAGTGGGCCTAAAACGGATTCTTGGGGTACCCCTGAAGAAAGTGTTGCGAAGTTAGAGAGCTTATTTCCAACCTTAACGGCTTGTAAGCGATTGGATAGATATGACACCAGCCAATTTTTAATATCGGAACTCAAACCAAATGTTTCCTCTAATCTCTTAATGAGAAAGTCATGATCAATCGTGTCAAACGCTGCACTCATGTCTAAGAGTGAGATAAGTGCTAACTTACCTAACTCTATGGCCAAAGTTATATCTGACAGCATACGAAGTATTCCGGTTTCTGTTGAGTGAAACCTTCTATATGCGGATTGACGATTAGTGAATAATTTATTTGAATTCAAATGAATGGATATTTGTGCAGCAGCAATTTTCTCCAGGATTTTTGATAGGAAAGGTAAATTTGAAAAGGGGCGATAATTACCTAAGTTATCGGGGTCAAGTTGTGATTTTTTTAGTATCGGCGTAACTACAGCAGACTTTAGAGGTTCAGGGAAGTCACCTGTGCTCAGAGATTTATTAAAAAGATGAACTAGGAACGGGGCTAAGACAATGACACATTTTTTTAGTAACCATGTTGGTATAGGGTCAAGACTGCACTGCTTATTTCGCGAACTTCAAATTAATTTTTTTACTTCTTCCAGCGTTGTGAGTTTGAAGGAAGACAAATTTCCTTTAGAATTTATAGTAAATATTGGTGGAGGGGCGTGAGATGTGGAGGCACGAATGGCTTCAATTTTTTCCCGAAAAAATGTTAAGAAGGCATCTGGGTTAATATCTATTTTAGTTGGAACAGTGGCTTCGGAAATAACAGTCTTTATTGAGTTTCAGAGACGCCGTGGATTGGTTCGCTCTGAGTCAATCTTTTCATTCCAGTATTCTGATCTTTTGGAATTTATTTTGCTCATATACTGTTTTTGAGCAAGGATCCACTCATCCCTAGAAGTTACCGTAGAATTTTTCCTATATGACCTCTCTAATTTCCGCATAAGTCTTTTCTGGTTTTGGCATTCATCGTCATACCAGCCGTCAGACTTTCGAACTTTACGTGTTTTTGACGTCGTCGAAGCATATTTATTTAACAGACATAAAAGATTTGTATTATACGTCTCGACAAGTTCTGTTGGCGTCTTTGTTTCCCAAAAATTAGGTGTACATAATAGAGAGGTCTGAAGCTCTTCCAGAAAATCACTAAAACTAAATTTACGCCATTCCCTTGATATAATTGTTCTATATGGTACTTTCGGCGGGTTAAAATCAATATCAGTGCAAACAAGCCGATGGTCCGATAGTCCTATATCACGAATATCTGCTAAGAGTGGCGATCAGCTCTTCTTTGAAATGAGTACATCCAATATACCACCAGCATCGTGGGTTGGGACGTCGACCCACTGGCGGCATCCAAAGCTGGCTAATAAATCTAAGAATTTAATGGTGTTCGGTGATGTCACACGCTCGAGACGGATATTAATGTCACCTGTAATAATGAGTGTATCAGAAAGACCAACTGAAAGTTCCAAAAAACGCGAGAACTCATTATAAAATTCGACAGAGATTGGTTTCAATAAACAAAACTTGGTAATTTCTCTGTTACAAAAACTTTTACACAATTTCCCGACCTGTATTTTCCGACCAATTTTCCCAGAAGAAATTTTTCGGAAGAAAAAATTTTCGAAATCAAAATTTCTCCAATATGAAAAATTGGAGAAATTTTGAAAAAAAAAGATAAATGCGTTCATTAAAAAAAAAAAATTCCTAAATTCAGCTTCCAAACAAAACAAAATTCATTTCGATTAAATCCGATTTTCCGGGAAGATTTTTTTATCAGAAAAAAATATAAATAAATTGAATTATTATCGCTTAAAATAAACAAATAAATTGAATTTTCCCACTCGGAAAATTTCCGAACTTCATGTAATATAAAAAAAATGTAAAAAAAAAATTCCGACTTATTTTCAGACCAATTTTCCTATTAACCCGTAAGAATTTTTTTCAGACAAATAAAATTTCAAAAAAATCTCTAACAATAATTTAAAACAAAAAATCGATTATAAATGTCTAACCAAATGACGACGTTTGCCTAAATGAAATTGAAAAAGAACAAAATCGCAAGAATAATGTGTATGTTCATACAACATTTCTTTCAACGTTATTGAACGTATCGTTTACCTATTGAGGGTTGAGGGAGGCGTCTACTAATATCTACAGGAATTCCAAAAACTGAACAAATCGGACTAATATCTATGGGAACCAAAGTGAGGACGAATGTCTACAGCTCAAACTGCTGACTAATATCTATGAGAACCAAAGTGTCGACGAATATCTACAGCACTGGCAGAGGTTGGAATTGCAATTATGTATAGCATATTGGATAAACGTAATATTGCGTATGCAGTTTAAAAAACTTAATTTATGTATGTATGTAAAAATCCCTAATATCGGACTATTGGACACATTTAGCTGATTATTATGGATTTGGGTTTTTGTTTTAACAGCTTTCTTTATTTCTAGTGCTTCTAAATTATTTAGTCTATTACCATGACCATTTCTATGTCAGTTAGGTTAGTTTGTGGTGCCGTGTATTTCGAAATAAATAAATATAAAAATAGTAAACTGTTTTCATTCGTTAAACATTTTGTATACGCAGACGATACGGCGCTCATAATATCGCACGAAGACCTGATTACTGCAATGAACCTTATGCATCTTGATTTTATTGGCCTCTTGAAATGGTCTCATGACGCAGGTCTCATAATAAATGCCAAAAAAACTAAAATAATGCACATAAGATCTCCACATGCCAGATATAGTGTAATTCCTTCGTTATACACACGTACATTTGACTGCTTACATAAAAATGTTGCACAGCCCTGTTCATGTGAAACCATTGATTATGTCAAAAATTATGTATATTTGGGTGTTACTATTGACTGCTACATGAAATGGGACGTACACATTACTAATGTTTGTAAACGTCTGCGGTCTATTGTGGGTAGGATTTATAAAATAAAATATTTTGTGCCTTTAAGTACTTTAAAATTAATATACGTATCTCTGGCAGAATCAACTATCCGTTATGGACTTACTTCTTGGGGACATTCTTGTAAAACTAATATAAATTATATTCAAACATTGCAAAACTCCCTGACAAAATTATTAATCCCTAAGTACACTAATGAACACAGAAGTGACACTAAATTAATATACAAGTCTCTAAATGTTTTACCTGTCAGAGGATTATTGTTTTATAATATTATAAGTCAACATGTTATGTTGTCCGATTCCTTGTACAGGGAAAGAGTTTACCATAAACATAATACAAGATTCACTCAAAATGAAGGATTGGTGGTTCCGAAATGTACCAATAAATACGGTGAAAGGACCCTAAACTATATTGTACCCAAAATATTCAATAAACTACCAATGACAATCAAAAATAATAACGTTTTTAATGGTAAAGTCAAATATAAACTAAGGAAATGGCTATTAGATAGGGATGATTTATATTGATGCCCTACCGAAGTCCTTGTATTCTTTATTGAAACTCACATTGAAGGAATTGGTAAATTCATTACAATTTTTGTAATACCTAATGTATATGAAACTTTTAATTTACTTGTGATTATATTTCATTTGTTCATACTAAATCCATCTGTACTTTTTTTAATATCATAACATACTAATTTTTTATTATATCACATCATAGTAAATCCATTTGTACTTTTTTTATTATTTAAAGCTTCTAGTGCTTTTTTTTATTATTGTTTTTGTGTTTAATTCGTAGAACTCCATTTTAATTTTTAGAAATTTAATTAAAATTAAATTTGATAATGTTATTATCGAGGTCTGCAAGTTTTTTGGTTAGTGTTTTAGTTACAGCTAGTGCTACTTACATGTATATAATATTTCGGTAATTTAAATAATCTATTTAATTGATATTTAGCATCAAAATTATAAAATTATATGTATACAATGTTTGAAAATGTACCAATGTTGTCTTTATGTACCTGCTGACAAACTACATAAGTAGTTTAGCGGGTTTAAATGTAAATAAATAAAAAAAATTAAAAAATCCCTGTATTATGGACCTCCATGTTACTTCAATAAATTATTGTCCTCATAAACAGCAAAATACGTAATATTGCAATTAATTTATGCAAAAACTTCATACTTTAAACGTTTAAGCCTTTACGTAATTAGTAACTACGTAATTTATGCTTTTCCGTACAACCTCTTGCTCAGCTGCCCTCTGTAGATATCAGTCCAACCTACCAAGGGCGGATCCAGGATTTTTTCTGGGGGGGCACAAGGGGCGGACGGGCAAAAAAATCAACAATTACTGTTAGGATTTTTTCCTGAGGGTGGGGGGGGGAGGGGGCACAAGGGGCGGACGGGCAAAAAAATCAACAATTACTGTTAGGATTTTTTCCTGAGGGTGGGGGGGGGAGGGGGCACAAGGGGCGGACGGGCAAAAAAATCAACAATTACTGTTAGGATTTTTTCCTGAGGGTGGGGGGGGGGGGGAGGGGGCACAAGGGGCGGACGGGCAAAAAATCAACAATTACTGTTAGGATTTTTTCCTGAGGGTGGGGGGGGGGGAGGGGGCACAAGGGGCGGACGGGCAAAAAAATCAACAATTACTGTTAGGATTTTTTCCTGAGGGTGGGGGGGGGGGGAGGGGGCACAAGGGGCGGACGGGCAAAAAAATCAACAATTACTGTTAGGATTTTTTCCTGAGGGTGGGGGGGGGAGGGGGCACAAGGGGCGGACGGGCAAAAAAATCAATGTTTAAACGAGACAGTTTTAGCTTCTAAGTATGTACTATGATGGAATCTCCACAGTACACAAAAATCCGCCCTTGCAACCTACGCTCCATAGATATTAGTCACCACTGGGACCGTCATAGATATTCGTCTGACCTTAGCTCTGTAGATATTAGTCCTCACTCTGAAGTTCATAGATATTCGTCCAACATATGAGCTGTAGATATTCGTCCGACATACAGGCTGAAGATATTAGTATCTGGAGTCTTATTGAGGAGGATTGCCATGCTAGACACTGCGGCCAACTTCCAACTTCAAACGTTTGGACGATTGTGTGGAGGGGTATAGTTCGTGCGTTGGAAGTTCGAGTTGGAAGGTTTGAGTTCGAGTTGGTCCTGGATCGCCTCCGAGGCAATCGGCGATGGCTGGTTCGTGCGAGTTGGCCCAACTCATCAGTCTACGCAATACGGCGGAGTTATACAAAAAATGTTTGAAACTATGATTTTTTTAGCTTTACGAATCTAAATTAATATTGTGGAATCCGAAACACCGACTGCACAATTGTAGACAATTCATAAGATACGGCGTCGAATCAGCTGTTAGGCGTCTGCCATTTTGGAGTTCGGAATTCGGAGTTGGACGGTTGGCCGCAGCCACCACACGATCGACCAACCTTCCAATTCCATACTAAGTTCGAAGATGGAAGGTTGGCTTTGGTATGGAGTAAGCATTAGGGTGTTCACCCCATAGACATATTCATATATCTATGGTTCACCATAACAATCCCCTATTGAACATTGGATGGTATTTTGAAAAACCGCGCGAAAATTACCATAATGATTTAACGTCAAATAACGATTTTAACAAAGCAAAGTTTTTTGCGATTGTTTTCTGTTTACCAGATAATTAATACATCTCAATTCATATTCTCAATTTATATTTCGTGAATATCTTTAGAAGTTTTCCCAAAATAGCTAACATTAACTAAAAAAACTCTCATTCGGCAAATATCAATAAAATATATTCATTCATACGAATCTGCTTTTATCATCTGCACCTGAATGAAAAAAAAACAGTTCAAAGAAGTTTTCAAAGAAATACATTGATACTCTTGAAAACGTAGAACGTAATTATTTTCGCCACTGGAAAAATGACGAATTGTTTTTTTTTTCATGTTTATTATTGTAGATTTTTTTTAAAGTTAAAACTTCGTAGAATAAATGTAAAATAATTTTTAAACTTGTTATAACATAATAATATTACAATATCCATATTCAAGCGATTGAAAAAGTCCAGCATAGATTCCTTGGGTATATTAATTTTAAATTAGGTATTCCAAGAGAATCCGTGGACTATAATTTGTTATTAAACTGGACTAATCTCGTAAATTTATCAGATCGCAGAAAAATCTGTGATCTATTAATATTATATAAAATAATTCACTCGGTCCTGGATACCCCTGATTTAATAGAACTAATACGATTTCATTGCCCTGGTCGCGCTAACAATAGACTGACTCTACCGTTCTACTATAATAACACACATACATTATCACATTATTACTCACCAATCAGTCGATTACACATTTTGGGAAATGAATATGCTAACATCGGCGACATTTATTTCTTAAAATTAGCGCAATATAAACATGCACTCAAAAATTATTTTTCCATAATGTAACTTTATATACGCAATATGGACATGTTGAAATGAAATGTGATATTTCTCATTGTTCTTTTTTGTTATTTTTTGTTGTGATACACAAAATAATTGTATGTTATTTTAAAGTTTAAAACTACTATTATGTAATGATATTATTTTTCTTACTCTATTATATATTATTTTGTACTCTATTATATGTTTATTTATAAAAGGCAGTATAGCCGTTTACGTATTTAAAATAAAAAAAAAATAAAAAAAAATAAATAACAATATTTTTAATAAATAAATTCTACTTCTTCTGATTCTCTCATTCCTCTCGATGTTTTTTCTATCGCGTTTTTTGCATGGCACCGGTAAAATAGGTTGAATCCACTGGAGCGACACGGTCAATTATGAGAAATCTCCTCGAGTGCCCACGACTTTCGAAAATTAATTTTGAAATATTTCCGACCACTTTAAAAAAATCATTACTCCATATTTGTATATGTAAACATTATAAACAAATTATACTGCTATGTAGCCAATAAACTCACCTATATTTTATAAATTATTTTGTATTTGTATAATTGATAGAAAAATTATAAAAAAAATCGTAAACTTTGTAAATGCGCGAATTTTGTGCGTGAGTGTATTTGAAATTGCCGCCAGTGGATATTTTGAATATCCACATTGAATATTTTCTACGTTTTATGTTCTCTATGACTTGTTCCACAACCACAGATCCAAATAAATACTAGAAAATTATTTTTTTTATATGCTGACATCAAGATAAAAATAATGCGTGAAAATTATTTTGTGTTATTTGGTACGTGAACCTGTTAAATTTGAATGAACTAAATTATGATATTTTATACATTTACCACAAAGAAGTGGTACTACATTAGGAAGATACATTAACTGTTTACAATTACCAATAAGAATAACTGCCGTACTTGCTTTATTTAAATCATTTGATCGTTTTATACAGATAGCCTATTTCACGATGTCAAAATCAGAGTGCTGCTTTTTAAATAATTGTGACTGAGAACTGGAGATTTTTATCCATGTTTTTGTGTTTCGTGATAGAACAAGAAACAAAGATTTAAAAAAAACCTATATCATAGCCATAAGCTTTGCCAATCTTTCAGGATATACTTTGTAATTTGATAAAATCCTGTGGAATTCTGCCATTTTGTTTGGGAAAATACTAGATGACAGCTAGTTTAAGGTCGATACAAACCGGATAAATTATAATAGCTAAAATGATGGTGATGATTAAATCTTATATATATCAAACCTGTTGTATCAGCGTCGATCGGCAAATAAAATCTTAGTGATATTTTTTTATCTAAAAGTTGGAATGAAAAATAGAGGAGAGGAAAATAATTGAGGGAACAAATAATAGATTTATAAATTTATTTCCGCCCTAATGGGCTTTTACATTCTTTCAATTAAAATTACACTTATTAATTACATTACAATGGTAGAGCAGCATATTTATTTAAAATATTTTTGAATGTAGCTATTACTTTGTGGTTATCCATTATAATAAAATGAAACAATGCAACTTTGTATAAACCACTTATAAAATGTGCAAATCCGACCGGTTTCGGAACAAACGTTCCTTCGTCAGGGAAAGCTTATACTAATTTGACAGTTTAGAACAATGTTTTATTAGGGTAGGGGTGGAGCCGTTGTTAGTTAATAATGTAGATTGGGTGGGTAGGTATTAGTGTAGAGTGGGTGGGTAGGGGAAAAAATCCATGATTGGGCTATATGACAATATTTTTTGTTTGTTGATAATAGATTCATTATTTTTAAGGGATTTTTTAATTTCCAAAGCTTCTAAGTTATCTAAACGTTTTCCTTTATGATTAATATGAAGAATATTTATCCCTGTATTTTTTTCAAAACTATGGTTATTTTCAATGATATGTTTTTTTTTTTTTTTTTTTTTTTTACATTAACTCCACACAGGAGGCCCTGAGGAAAATAATTTCCCTCAGGGCCTATGTCATCTGGGATGCTGTGTGGAGGGTCTTTTTGAGGAGAGGAAGGAATGAACATTGGTCTTGAAGAGACCCATGTTGTAGGAAGGAGGAAACACAGAGGCCGGCAAATCATTCCACAGCCGAGCTGTTGAACATAAGAACGAGTCGAAGAAACGACCCGTTCTCATGTGACTAATGTCAACTGTGTACAAATGTTGGGCACGCGTTTGGCGTGTTTCCCGACTATGCACCGGTGCCGAAGGGATCAATGATGCTAGTTCCTCGGAGCATCTTCCATTGTAATACCGGTAGAACAAGGATAGCATTCCCACCCGACGCCTGTGCTCTAAAGATTGCAATCCGTCTGTTAAGATGGGAGAATCTATCAAACGGACCGCCCGTTTCTGCACAGAGTCGAGGGTATTGAATTATTATTGGTTAGCGAACTCAGAAAAATTATTATTATTAAGACACCTTAAATGTTCTTTGATTCTGATTTCAAAATTACGAGTTGTTTTTCCAATATAAAATGAGGGACAATCATTGCATTTGAGTTTATATATTCCGGAATTAGTCAATTTATGGTCTTTATCTTTAGTATTTCTCAAAAAATTACCGATATTATTTCTTGTATAAAACGCTGGTTTAATATTAGAAGGGAAATTTTTGCAAAATTGAACTGAAAAATTATTAATATACAAAATTTTACGCCATTCTTTATCAATAATATTATTAGAATTGTATAGATATTTATTTTTTGAAATTTTGCTAAGTTTTTTATTTAGGATGTTATCAATTAATTTTGGTTCATATCCGTTATTTATAGCAATTTGTTTTATTATAGAAAGTTCAGAAAGGAAATTATTATTAGACATTGGGACATTTACTAAACGGTGTATCATGGAATGGAAGGTGGAGTGTTTTTGTGAGACAGGGTGGTTGGAGGTCTTATGAATTACTATGTCAGTGTATGTTGGCTTGCGATATATACTAAAATCGATTTTATTATTTATAATAGATAAAGTTAAATCCAAAAAGTTTAATTTTTCATTGCCTATTTCTATCGTAAATTTTATTTGATTATGAAAGGAATTTAAAAGGTTAAGAAAGTTGTTGAGTTGACGTTCGGATCCTGTCCAAATGACAAAGATATCATCCACATATCTCTTCCATAGTAAAACATTGTTTAAAAGGGTTGATTTTGAATTAAAAACAGTTGTTTCCAAATCATTCATAAATATATAAGCAATAAGAGGGCTGGTGGGGGCTCCCATTGGAAGGCCTTATTTTTGTTGGTATATGACATTATTGTATTGAAAATAATTTTGATTTAAAACTAAGTTAAATAAACGAGTTAGGTCACTGGACAGATCTGTAGGTAATTTAGAATCTTTCAATAATTTTGAAATAATTGCTTTACTTTCAGTAATAGGCACATTAGGAAATAGATTAATGACATCAAAAGACACAAGTTTGGCATTAATGGGAAGTACAAAATTTTTCAATAAGTCAATCAGTTCAAAAGAGTTCTTAATTACATATTTTGGTGTAAACACATTACTTTTATGAACTAAATCAGTTATTAATGACGATAGTTTAAAACTTGGCGAATTACATGATGAAACTACAGGTCTGATGGGTGTATTTATTTTATGGATTTTGAGAAATTTTTTAGATAACTTAGAAGCTTTGGAAATTAAAAAATCCCTTAAAAATAATGAATCTATTATCAACAAACAAAAAATATTGTCATATAGCCCAATCATGGATTTGTTCCCCTACCCACCCACTCTACACTAATACCTACCCACCCAATCTACATTATTAACTAACAACGGCTCCACCCCTACCCTAATAAAACATTGTTCTAAACTGTCAAATTAGTATAAGCTTTCCCTGACGAAGGAACGTTTGTTCCGAAACCGGTCGGATTTGCACATTTTATAAGTGGTTTATACAAAGTTGCATTGTTTCATTTTATTTATTTAAACATTGTTTACACACTTCGTCATAATAAAAATTTATTCAATTGGTTTTTCTCAGTAAATCAATACATAGTTTCATTTTGCCTCGCTCTAGAGTGATACTCTCAGTATCGCTCTGGTGAGAGACTACCATTCAGATTTAAACATTGCTTGAAATGGCTTAGTTTTGTTAAGTGACTAGATCTAAAAAAGCCTCTACAGAAAAAATAACAAAATATATAACTAAGACATAAAAATAAAACAAGTTTGATTTGATATTTTCATGGCCAAAAGTATTAACATGATTTGTTTTTGGGGTGTTATGCCGTGTCGCGCTACCTCATTCTATAACTAACAAACGCTGTCCAAAACGTAGGCTAAAGGAGGTACAGCGAGACGGCATAACACCTCAAAAACAAATCATGTTGATAAAACAAGTTATTTAATGTGTACAATAGCAGGAAAGAATGAGAAAACCTATGCATTTTTTAATATGTATATTTTAATGATCAGAACTGAAATATACATATTAAATGTCCACCAAACCTTATCAGATAGAACTCGTACCTTTGGGTGCTTTGTCGTTATAACATTTTTATGAGATGTAAAAAGAAATGACTTGGTCCTGTCATCCAGGCGCAGGCTATAGTTATTGATGTCCAAAGAAAGTTCATTAAATTTATAAATTATAATTTCACAACTAAAAACAAGAAAAGAAAAAGAAAATAAAAAAACCCTCAGTTATTCAATATGGAGAGTGGGGTGGTATGATATGGGACCATACAATCATTGCATAATCCCACATCACACACGTCACATTTTTTTGTAGTTCGTTTGGTAATTTTGCTTATGGAACACCACACACAATTCAACGTTCGCCCGCTATGGACCGAGAAGTGGTTGCCTTCCAGGACAGTACGCAGAATCTTTCCTTCAACTATTTGGCCAATGGTTCTCACAGTCGGAGGCGGGTTAATTTCCCTGTGACAGAACAGCTGAAGGAGATCCCTCGCAACCTCACTCCTAAAGTTTCGATACAAAATGCGTTTATTTTCCTTGCGGAGCTTTGAACTGTACAATATATACGCATTCTGCACCGAAACACTTAGTAGTCTCCTGAAAAGCTTCTTGTACCAGACCAGGTTTCGCTGTCGTTCAATGGGGTAGCCTGACAAAAGCTGATCCTTTCTGTCAACTCCCCCCATTACCTTGTTATAGTCTAGTACAATTTGGGGTTTGTATTTCCAAACCCCAAACTTTTCAACTGCCCCGACTTCTGCTTTATGGTAGGTGGACAACATACTTACCAAGCTTTTGTCCAACCAAACCATAACATTGAGGTCCCCGCAGTTCGAGTATAGGAGCTCACCTTCCCTCAGTTTTGATCGGAGATTGCACTTAAATACACTGGGCACAAATTCTCGGTTCAACCGCAATGTGCCCATGCAATCCATCCCATTTCTTTTGAGGCATCGCGCCAATAATGGACTATTGTAAAAATTGTCCATTATTAGCGTATACCCTTTATTAAACAGAGGGCTGGCCAAATCGTATACTATCTTTGCAGTGGCCCCAACTGGGCAGATATTGTGAGCACCAGAAAAGTTGGCCCGTGTCATGTCTTCCGTTATGTCGTCTTCCGTTATGTCGTCTTCCGCCATGTCTTCCTGGTCTGGATTTGTCGATTCAGTCTGACTGGAAATGGTCTTCCCCGTATAAATTTGGAATTTCCAAAGATAGCCAGACTTGGACTCACAAAGCTCGTAAGACTTTATACCCGAGCCTGCCGCTTTAGATTTGATCATCTGGACGAATCCCAAACGGCCTTTATAGCGGAGTAAGGATTCATCTAGAGAGATGTCTTGCTCGGGCAGGTATAAACTCTCAAACCTATGAGAGAGGTGGTCCAAGACGGGCTGAATCTTTTGTAACCTTCGCACAGATAACGATACATCAGAAGAAAGAGTTTCATTGTTGGTGAAGTGAAGGAATTTTTTTATTAGAAGAAAACGATTATAACTCATGGCTTTGCTGAAATAAGGCATGGCGGTGACGTCAATTGAAAAGAAGAAGTCCTTTTCAACGGGAAGGGGAGAAATACCTTGATGCATTAAAAGTGCCAAGAATACGTACATTTCCTCTTTATTCGTGGGAGCCCATCTATTGATACGCGCATAGCGCTTGAATTGGGTTAGCGCAATGTGTTGTTCTGCATACCTGTTAGTCTCTCTTACGATCAGTTCAACGAAATCGGCGTCGAAGATTTTAAGAAAGGCATCCACAGGTTCGCCCATTTCGTCGGTGTTGAAAGTTGGTCCCGGCGTACCTGTGAATATCTCCTTTATCCCATTGAAACGTGAGATTTCGCTGGACCAATCGAAAGAGTAACTATCAGATGGCAGAATCGAACGCATTGCCTCTCTTTCTACCTGGTCTTGTCTTAGGTCTGCGGCCATATCGGGCTTACGTGCATTGTTCATACGATGATAAGGTTTTGGTGGCATGCATAGGTTATCCTCGTCAACGTCGCTCCCTTCGTCCAGATCCATTTCTAAAACAACAGAAAACACAAATTAACTTAACATTTCTATATTACGAGTACTTACTCCCTTTGGTACAACGCTTTAAGATAATTAACTCTTGGCTCGATCAAGTTAATCAAATATTTCAGGCGCGCAATGTCAGAATAACACAAGGGCAGGTATAAATGAGTTTGAATGAAGAAAAGAGTGTGAGTGCCAAGACCAAATTGTATGGCGGTCCATCCTCTGCCTACCCATGTAGTGAAATGGCGTTGTTAGTTAGTTAGTTAGTTTTATAACTTACGGTCTTCAAATGCCGACTGATCATGGTGAAGAGATGCAGCATCAAATTCACCCGCTCTGTCCATGCCTGGTTCTGAAATGTATATAACACAAATTGATTTAATGTGTCTTTATTTCAATTACGGAACGCCTCTGATATGACGTTTTAAAACAATAATCTCACTGTTTCCAAACACAGACACTTCCTGGCAGAACGGCACGTCCACCCACAGCTCTCTATGATAGCCATGCTCCAGAGAGTGATCGCCCCACTGGCGTTCCCCATTCCACGATTTTCAAGCAATGTTCAATACTGAATAGTGGGCTCTCACCAGAGCGATACTGAGAGTATCGCTCTAGAGCGAGGCACAATAAAACTATGTATTGATTAACTTAAATTAGCTTAATGTAGAGAAATGGCGTGAAGGTTAGTTAGTTAGTTAGTTAGTTATATAACTTACGGTTTTCAAGTGCCCACTCATCATAATAGAGAGCTGCAGCAACGTCACCCGTCCCCGTTCCGTCCATGCCTGGCTCTGAAATGTACAAAACATAAATTGATTTAATATGTCTATATTTCAATTACGGAACGCCTCTGGTATGATGTATTAAAAAAAAACTCACCGTTTCCAAACTCAGACACTTCCTGGCAGAACGGCACGTCCACCCACAGCTCTCTGTGGTAGCTATGCTCCAGAGAGAGATCGCCCCTCAGTTCCCCATCCCGCGATGTCCCAGGTAACGGCTCTGGAGAAGCCGCCCGCGTTGGCACAGCGGGAGCCGTTGCTTGGGTCATTGTCATTGTGATAGATGGAACGTTGCACAACCACGGTGGGGGAATAGGCGATGGCAGCGTTGAAGGTGTCCCCTGTGAAAAGGGACACGCTACTCTCTCCGGAGATGGAATTCTGAAAACATATACATAAATCATATGAATCGTTGTCATTCACTCGTGAAACAGTAAATAAAAACAATAAGAATTGGAGTAGCGCTGATTTTACTGCATGTGCATAATGCACAGAGCGCTGATCCATCCAACTCTCACGGTGGCAGAAAGCTCTCGGGGAAAAACAATAATATTGTGTAATGCATCTAGAGACGATAACTTACTTTCGTTTAGCTTTTCTTGCAGGCGCGGTGGGGAGCAGGATCCGCGCCGCCTGCTTCTTAAATTTGCGGTTTTCTAGTTCCGCTTGGAAAGAAGCAGACAGGGCCCTAACGTCCTTTAGGGCCCTGGCGCGATCCTCCCGCACCATAACCAGATCAGGGTCACTGTTAAAATAAATTAAAATATATATGATGAGCTCAACACATAGCCACAGCAAAAAAACCTTCTTAAAACACATTAAAAAATACTAACACTCCAGACCGAGCTGCCAGTACCGCTCCACGTCCAGCTCCCACAGCCCCCCTCCCTCTGCCTCTGCCTCTGCCTCTTCCTCGTCCTCGTCCTCGTCCTCGTCCTCGTCCTCGTCCTCTTCCGCTCGGCATTGGTACACTTAAAAAATATTTCATGTAGATTTTATATTTTGAATCAAATCATAGATTTTTATATATCTTATCATATAAAATTTTAAAAATATATATTTATACCTGGATTGCGAGACTTCTCGATTATTGGCTCTGTGGAAATTTAAAATAAGTAAATAAATTATTTAATTACAAAACGAAACGAAATAATGCCATATTAATTGTGTGATGGTAACTTTACATTAAATTTCATCTAATAAATTTACGATCTTTTTGACATTTCTACTGAGTTATAAAATTACAAATATCTGGAGAAAAAATGACCACACCTAAATAAAATTTATAATTATCTCTTGGTAATGAATCATTCTAATAGAAAAACACTATTTCAAATGCACAAGTGGAGTAATTACGAATTGAATTGCAAATTAAAAACTTAAAAAACCTAACCCCACCAGAAATAATAGTTTTGTATCGAAAATATGATAAAAAAACTCTGATTTTTTATTCAAATGAGTTGAAAACACATTAATAATTGAATCACGAATACACTTTTATATATTATGGCGTTAAAATGCAAAAACTCAATCACTTACGGCATTTTAAAATACGTGTAAATTTATCCAATTTCTCAAACAGTTTTGCCTCGGAGGTGAAAATAAACTGTCACTTTATACCGCGAAATATTCCTTCCAGAAGCATTATAGAAGCATTGATGTTGCCATAAATGAAAGACAATTTTACCAGCTTTCCAACGGAATAAATATTGGCCAGGGACTGGTAAATAATTAAATAATTTTTAATTGTTTACGAGTGGTACGTCATAAACGTCGAATTATTCGACGTGGGCTCCTAGAAGAAAACAAAACGTCGAATTATTCGACATGGTCGCTCGACAGTGGGTATTTAGAATTTCAGGTCGCCGAGCAAAACCTAAGTATCCGGAACACATGAGACGCAAGGGAAATTATTTGCCATTTATTTCTTTCACGTGACGCGACGCGTCGATAAGGATTCCTTCCTCAGTAGAACGGACGGGACGATCTTACGACAAATATCGCTAAAATGTACCAGGGTCGCACATTCTGCAAAGGATTGTTTGTGCCAAAATATTTCGCACGGATCGCTCCACGCTACATACAACATAATAATTATAATTTTATTATAGGTATGTATTATAGTAATTGATGTTCTAATGTTTCTTTTCTCCCACCTGGATTTATAAATTATTATTATTTGAGGATAGGAATATCCATCGATGAAAACTAATAATTACTAAATTAAGTTGTAATTTGATTGACTGTGCAACACGAGAATTTGTGAATTTGTATTGATGTGTTTTTGAAAATTAAATTGAAATTAATTGCAAATGTTTCAAACATACTCGTAGACATTTTGTTTCACTCATTTATGAAAAGAGAAAAATCATAAATGAAATCTTTAATTAATTAATTTACCATTTTGATGATTAAAAATTTATCCGGTAGGAGAAACTTGGATTGCCATGGAAAATACTATTCGCTGAAAAGTACCAGGATCCCAAATGATTGAAAGGATCACAGGTTACGAAATAATTTACGTGATAAAAATAATGCTTTGTATTTTCAAAGTTATTATAATAAAACCACGTTTTCGTGTGTTCCGTGGCCATCTATCGGTTTAAATAAAAAACATTTTCATATATTGGCCTCAGACTTAGACTTGTAGACTTGTAGGTTTTTTCGCTAGATGGCATTACTTCGGTTTTGGTCTACAGTCTACATTAAATTGTACATTGATATTTTATTAAAATTTAAGGTTTTTCCAAATAAATATTACTTTATTAGTACATAATATTATCTATGTACATACTAATATTGAAATTGAAATTGAATTGTAGGAAGGAAAGGGGTTTATTAATGAGGATATTAAAGAAGTCTGGATTATTAGTCAGCATACACAAAACGATGAACGAAGTGTTTATGAAGAATGAGTTAATTTACTTTGAATTTGAATGAATGATGAATATAAGTAAGTCTAAAGTTATGGTGTTTAAAAGAGAGAGTACGGAAACAGTGTGCAATATACATAGTTGTGAATGATGAATACTTGGAGCAAGTGGATGAGTTTGTGTATCTGGGTAGTATGTTTACGGCAGATAAGAAGGCTGATAAAGATATTATAAGAAGGGTAAATGCAGGTAACTCCATTGATGGAGGACTGAATGCCGTTGGCGCTAATAAAAAACTGTCAAAAGAAGCGAAGCTAGCAGTCCACAATGGAGTCCTGGTACCTACCCCGATGTATGGCAGTGAGGCATGGAACTGGCAGGGGAAGGATGGAAGTAAACTGAATGCTGTTGAAATAAGATCCCTGAAGTGGATGTGTGGTAAAACCATGTATGATCGTGTGGAAATGTGGATATCCGCAAAGAATGTAAGGCTGATGTAAGCATAATGAGTAAGATTAAGGAAGGGACCCTCAGAAGGTTTGGGCATGAAGAGCGAATGAAAGCAGGAAAATAGTGTGAGAAGAATATATGACGCAAATGTGAATGGAAGAAGAAGTCGGGGACGCCCGAGCAGTGGCGGATACAGAAAAAACTCAAGGGGGGGGCGCTAAAGATATCTTAAGCTACCTTTAGGTACTTTTTTTTACATTGGCTCCAAACAAGAGGCCCTGAGGATAATAATTTACCTCAGGGCCTATTTCATCTTTGGGGATGCTGTTTGGAGGGTGTTTTGAAGGAAAGGAAGGAGAGGAAGTTCTGGGAAGTAAAAAGGTATGAGAGTTGGGTAGGAATCTGGTGTTCAGTGTAATATATTTAAAAAACCAAGTAAATTAAACATTATGTATTCTGTGCCCCCGATTTCTGCCCTGCTTGTAACTGGTCGTTATATTCGTTAAAAATTGACAGCGGTATACGGGCTGCATATTTATCTTTCTTTTTTCTTCAGTGAGGCAAAACGAGATAGATCTTTGTAGTTCGTACAGCGCTATCTCTTTCTTTGGATCAAAAATTACTCAATAATACCACTCCCCCATTGACAAAACCATAACGTATACAACCATGTAAACCACAACTCACCCGATACCCAATACCCCCGGACAAAACCAAATAACTTCACAACCATGAAAACTACTAATAACTAGAAAACTAGTCAATATCAACTGCAGCCGGGCCAGCAGACGCGTTGCCGTCGTTGCCCACCCTCGAAGTTATGGAGAAATAACTAAATAACCAAATAACCATTTATTTAGATACCAATAACCAGTTGGTTATGTTATTGAAAATCTGACCAGTTACCCAAGACTAGAACGAATAGCGTGCGGCCTGCGGCCCGCAAGGGGGGGGGGGGGGGGGGGGGGGGGGGGGGGGCCTCTGTATCCGCCACTGCCGAGTAAGACATGGCACGATCAAGTGAATCAGATACTTGAGTCGGGCCATGCCAAAAGTCAGTACCAACTACCGAAATAAGTGAATTTTGCAAGCCTGTTTTTTTGTCTTTTTTAGACTTTATTTTTTTTATCTGCCCACGCCCTCACTGTGCCATCTCAACGCCTCCTAATTTTCTCCCCTGCAAGTCTGCCGTCGTTGCCCCCCCCCCCGCCTCTAGATCCGGGGCTGGGTGTGAGTTGTCCAAAACTCCGAGGTTTGTAGGTGCAATGCATGTTAAAAAGTTGCCTTTTTGTTTCTGGGCTGAGTATTTGAAATCGGATTTTTCGGTCATTTTCGTGTCGTTTAGACAAACTTTAACGGGTAATAATTTTGCATCAAACCTGCGTCCTGGAGCCCGTTCAAAAACGGGACCCGCCTCCATTTTTAAAACGGAAGCCCTAGCCACTGCAGTGGTTCTATGGTGCTGTTCACACTTGTCGCTTCCGACCTCCTTACTTGAAAACGGATCCGTTATGTTTTGCCGGAGTGATAGCCTACGCTGAGCGTCCGTTTTGAAGTCGGAACGGAACGCGCTGGCTCATACATTTCAATGGAGCTGTTCACACTACACGGAGAACGGATCCGTTTTGACCCCGCCACACCACGCTTTTAAACTTTTATTTTTCTTTCTTTTAAAGCTCAAAAGAGCTGCACGAACACATAATAAAACATATTTGAGTTTTTATTGTTTTCTTAACTAAAAAATATCGACAGCCTTTCTTCTGGACAAATGCACTCTCTAAATTTTGTATTTTGATACGTTAAGCTCCCTGAAACTCGTTCCAGTAGATAGTTAAAGGAAGGGATAGAATTTCTAAAATAATTAAAGAACTTTAGTTCATCACTTCTCAACTCACCAATTAACACTTGGAAAGTTCCTAAAGAAAATATTTCAGCTATAGTACCCAAATTTTCTTTTCACTTTTTTCCTTCTATTTAATAAGTACCACATGGCAACAAGAGCTTCATCGTCGTCCATTGCGCACGACCGTCTACTGAAGAATGAGCAAATAAAATGTTTTAGTCGTTTTTTTCGTAGAGTAGGATCCGTTTTGAAAACGGAAGTGTGAACAGGGGTCTGGGGCTTCCGTTTTAAAAACGGGACCCGCCTCCGTTTTTAAAACGGAAGTGTGAACGGGTTCTGCGTCTGATTCGAATATTAGCGATTTGCTTGTGGACCATCAGAACATATATCTTTAACTGTTTTCGCATGGCTTTGATGGTTGACGATAAAATGATCACGTCATCTGCATACGCAATGTTATTTACGGATGTCTTTCCCAGGTGATTCATCTACATTCAATTGGGTGAGTTTATCGCTTAAATAGTTCACATAAACGTTAAATAGAATCGGTAATAAGCTTCCCCTTGTCTGACGCGCATTTCACACTCCCTAGTGTTGAAATTTTATTTTTCCAGATAACTTGGTTCTCTTGTTGATGACGCCAGACTGCAGAATGTATTGAAGCGGGCTTCTTTTCATTTTTTCCAAAACAGTGCGTGAGATATCCGACGGAAGACTTTACTTAGCAAGCATACCCCGTTGTTTTCTTGCCTTATAATATTCGATACTTTTATTTTATTTATTTGGGATAGCAACAGTTTACATTAATAACAGAGCATATAGTAATTGAGTCACAATAATTGAACCATTTACAGGTTTCCACATAGGTACTGTATACAAGTGTAGTGATTCCAGAGATATTTAATAATGAAAAATTACATTTTAAAAGCCGAGTTATTTAGGTAGGAATAGGGAGGGGGAAGAATGGGGGGATGGAGGGGGAAGGATCGGTTAAGTTGAGGTATATTAGTAAAAATATGCGTGACAAAAATTAAAAGAGAAAAAAAAAGGAAAAAAAGGAAGTTCATAGAGTGGTGGTTGTATTAGAGGGTATCTATAGTTATTGTTATTGTAGAGTATCAGAGAGTGTCTGTGTGATTTTAAGGAGTGTGGTGCAGAGTTAAAAATGTCAAATTGTGTATAGTGTGCGTTGAAAGTGTTGGATGCACGATAGATGAAAGAGTTCTGCTTAGAATTTGTGTTGCACCGAGGGAGGCTAAGAATCAAGTCTGATCTGGTTCGTCTATTAGGAACTCGTATCTGTATTCGTTCTAAGAGTTCTGGGCAATCTACAACGGATCTGGCAATTTTTTGAAGAAAAAGTACATCGGCCGAGCTTCTTCGAACTTCTACTGATGGTATATTGAAGTACGCGGCTGAATCTTAGGGTTATTTAGGGTTATTCATAGATTCTAACCTATCGTGGAACTCCCATGTTGAATATGTTAAATCCAAAATTTCCCCGATAACTGGTGTACTCTATCGACTTCAAGATGTACTCCCCACAGCTTTACTGCGTGCCACATATTATGCTTTGATCCACTCTCACCTAAGTTATCTGGTTAGTATCTGGGGCACCATTACTAAGAAACAAATATCTGAAATACAAGTAATCCAAAATAGAGCCATAAGAAATATATACCATCTACCATGGGATACGCATGTCAAAGACATATACTCACTGACACAAATTCTTCCCTTTACCATTCTGCCAAAATATAGCATCACCACTGCCATCCTACAAATAATTCAACACTCGTCACACACCACCACTAAACCAGCCTTTAATTCCGATATACACCAGCACAAAACACGATCACAAAATCAAATACACCTATCGTCACTACACACACAACTAAATTTGGAATTAACTCCTTACAATACATCGCACATACGCAATACAACGCATTACCTAATGTCCTAAAACTACCAGAATCAAACAAAAAAATATTGGCAAAGGCTCTAAAAGGATATTTTCTCAGCAACTTTATTAACCAGTGACGAATTTATCTGTCTTCCTTTGTAACTCTTGTATATTCTTCAATTACCTGTATCAAGTGTGTCTAGTCCATTTAAAAATCTATGTATTGTTCATGGATTTCCGTGTTCTTATGTAAAAATAATTTTCCTTTAGATGTATAATGTTGTCCTTCCCAAAATGAGTTTTATTAAACTCACTGGGAATGTATTATAAATTTTATGTAATAATTTTGTAATATATTATCTCTAATAAAATTAAAATAAATCTTGGTTATTTGGGTGTGTGCGGTAGCTGCGGAAATCTTAGTATCGTAGAAAACGATTTTTAACACGTTCTACATTTTCCACATATGATTTGTATTGCGAGTTCCAAACTTGTGACGCGTATTCTAGTAAGTTGCGTAATGTTTCAAGCTGGATATTGTTGCTATCATATGTAGATTTAAAACCAAATTAGTTGTCGGATGTAAATAGTTTGCCTTCTACGTGAAACTCTTTTAAATATTTCGAATTTGTAGCAAGAGATATCGATATCGGCCTATAATTGCAAGCACTGGATATGTTTTCCTATAGACTATATTTAACTAATGGTACTATAAGTTTTAAGTGAGAAGTTTCTTGCCATATGTACCTACATGTCATGAATGCATCACCGGGAAGTCGGCTTAGGGACGCGGAAACCGACCCTCAAGCATGACTTTCCTGAAAACATGCACCTCTCAACAGGACTGCCGGGTGTATCTGTGACACACTCCCTCCCTACCAGCAACCACATGAAAATTGAGTGATGTCTTTTATGTACAATAAACTGGCAGGGTAGGCATCCCGCCTACACTTGAAAATTTTATTTATCCCCTCTGCTTTTCCCCAAAAAAAGAGGTAATGTATATATTTATTTAATTATTTAATACTAACCTGTACATATAAAGCACTTGCATACCGCTCGTTAACACCGTATGCGGGGACATTGGGGGTCTAGCTTTGTTTAATTAAATGTAGAAACGTTAAAATAAAAAAATAGCTTCCTTGTGAGAGCCCTGAAGGAGTAACCATAAGTTACTTATACCGGGGCGGGTATGCGGTGGAAACCTCCAGTGTACCTACATGTGTGTTGAAGAATCTGTGTAAATAACGTTGCTAGTGTAAATACTTTTTTCACCGGCTTTTCTAACATGTTCAACGCTCAGGTTATCATAACCCAGAGATTTTCTAGCTTTCATTCGTTTGACAGCTGTTTTGGCCATATTATCCGTTATCTAGATTTTCGTCCCCATCTTCGCATGGTTTTTCTAAGGCGGGTTCGCTTCTTTCCGATGCTTTCGCTAAGTTTTTCACTCTTTTCTGCGTCCGAAACTCCTTCAATATTTAAAACGTCGCACAGTGTATCGTTTTATACAAACTAGACGGAAAAAAACTCAAGTCAATCAAGTATTTGTATATAAATATTTTCTTAGCATGACAAAACGATTTATAAATTACCGATTTTTTAATCGCCTAAAAATTCGATTTTGTTGGAGAAAAATCGATTTTTAGCATAAAAAATCGTTTTTTTTTTAGGAGAAAAATCGATTTTTAATCGAATTTTTCATATCCCTACTTGTGACCCACCTTCGGGGTGTATTTAACCCTAATTTGAAAAAAATTGTGATAAGCATTATATTTTCATTGTCAGAAATTGTAAAAATTTTAATTTATTGCCTACATCAATAATGTTATTATTTATTTGTGTGCATTTTTGGTAGTGTACCTACAGCATTTACAAGTTATTAAAAAAATACACTTGTTAGGATTAAATTAAGCCCATCTCTGCTTTTCAACTGTTTTTTACTACTTATACTGAGCTTTTCATGTTTAAATGTGCTTAAAATAATAGGTGTAGTACATTTCCTGAGGCCTTTCCTTCTTCAGCAAACATAACGAACTTTTTGCTGCATATCTTGTATGTGATGCCTGTAATGTAACAAATGATGCAGGTTCGGGTGAGAAAATATCGAAATTGATTTGAATATAAAACTAGCTGCTCTATTTAAAAAGATAAAAATATTGCGCGGTTTTATATGCTCATCAATTTTGGAGGCGGGTATGGGTACCACCGCCCCAACCAACACCTCTGCCATAGGTCACCCCAAGTGGCTCGCTACGTTTGGTGATTTAGAAGGGGTGCCCGGGTTCATTGGGTGAGGTTTTTCCGGGTCTTGGCGGCGAATGCGTCTGCCTATCAGCTCCATGGCAAGCCGGATCAGGAGATAATGGTTGAGGGAGTCCTTTTTTTACATGAGCTCCACCCAGGAGGTCCTAAGGGAAATTATTTTCCTCAGGGCCTGTCATCTTTGGGGATGCTGTGTGGAGGGTTTTTTTTAAGGAAAGGAAGGAGAGGAGAGTTCTAGGAAGGAAAAGGGTTTAAGGGTTGGGTAGGAATCTGGGGTTTAGCGTGTCTTGGTCATCCGCCTTCATGACCTAGAAAAATTTCACCCCTTGAACCTGGATACCCCTGCTAAATCACCAAACGTAGCGAACCACTTGGGGTGACCTATGGCAGAGGTGTTGGTTATCCAATAAAGGTTCCCGGGGCGGCGGTACCCATTCCCGCCCCCCAAATTGACTCCCTGCGACTTCTCCAGCCGTACTCTCTTGGAATATCGCCTTGCAACGCAGTGGGAGGGATGAATTCATACGTCCGTCAATCCTGGACAGTACACTGACCCCTCAGATTCCTTTCCACCCTTAATTTCCTTCCCAGAACTTCCTCTCCTTCCTTTCCTAAAAAACCCTCCAAACAGCAACCCCAAAGATGACATATGCCCTGAGGCGAATTATTTTCCTCAGGGCCTCCTGTGATGTAAAAAACTCTCTGAAATAAATTCTCGGAAAGATAGAAATATAATTTTTTTAGAACATATAACACGCAACTTATTTATTACATTTTATTTTTTAAATCTAACATGTGTACATAAAATTTAAACATAAATCGTACTGCATACCTTCCAAAGCAAGCTTCATTTCTTTCAGAATCGCTGTGTAACATCTTAAATTTAAGAAATAACCTAAAACCTGCCTGGAAATCAGAGGTTTGTTGTAAAAAAATGTGGTACCTGTAAAATGACAAAATTCGCTTGTAAGCTCGTGTGGAAAGATATCGAATCTGACTTGAACAGAAAATAATTTGCTCTATTTAAAAAAAAAAATAAAAAATTATTGTTCAGATTTTGATATACTCTCCGAAATAAATTCTCTAATAGTTAGAGAAACTGATTTATCTGATTTCGGGGCTCTGGTACTAGTCGATTCGTGCATTAATTAACCCTATTAAAAATTATCCAAAGAATATTAATAAAAATAATTCTAAAAAAGCCATACGATTACCCTACCATCAATTTATTTCGGGAATTTAAAGTCCTTTCACTTCATATTATTTATAAAAAAATTACGCTTTTACAAATACACAAAGATTGTTTCAATAATGTGAACTTAACTCTTTTTTCGAACAGCAATAGAACAAATATCCTTGGTTCTCTGACTATACCGCGCTGTTACACCCCCACAGCCCAACAATTCTCCAGTTTGAAATATTCGGTGCACAGTTTATCGTAAACACACATAGTTATGTTCCGTAAAACACCTACCGTTCACGGCGCAATAAAGGTTAGTAATTTATAAACAAACTTTACAAAAACTGTTCTTGTTTATCGTTGTAATAGGTAATAATAACAAAATTACTTTAACGGCTTATACTTTGACTATTTTTTAATTTGATTGTAATTAAATACTCTGTTATATTATCGAACCCATTTGTCCTCTCCGTGATAGTTCACTGAATTATCTGACATTATTTGTTTTAAGCTGAAATGTTCCATGGTAGCAGTATAAAGTATTTTGTCTTCTGAAATTGAATTTTGCAGAAATTCTGACGGTAATGTAAATGGTCAAAATGGAATCGTTTTGAATATTAATTTTAGTGCGGTTCAAGTCGGTAGTGCGCATTTTTGTTTGTAATCAACTTCGCTACGTATTCAACACATATAAATTACACATATTAAGAACCCATTCATTATTATTATTTGTTATATACATATGCTATCCGCAGTTCTAAAACTGATTTTTTTTCTCTTTATTGTATAATGCTATATTTTTTACTTACCAGCTTTACTTCTATGTAACATGTGAAAAGTTTTCTTTGTTATCTAAACACACATGTATGTACTAAAATAAATAAAAAAAATGTAAATGTATGTAAAAGCCCATAAGGGGGTTAATGATTAATAAATAAATAAATAAATAAAATATATTGGAGTTAAATGGTTTAACGAATTACCCTAGAAATTAAGATTGGAAACCAATTAAAACCAAACCAACCAAAACAAAACAATTAGCCATAGAAAAAAAATACCAATATGATTCGTAAAAAACATGAAGATAAAATAATCTACATTAAGCACCTTGATGATATGGTGAAAATAATTTAGTAAGTAATATAAAAACATAATTAATTTAGATGGCAAAAATGGATAACACAATAACAACAAACTTACCTAACTTATCATCCATAAGAAATAATTTTAACATAATGCATCAAAACATTAGAAGTATTAATAAAAACTTTGTCGAACTACAAATATTGATAAAAAGTTTAAACCTAAACTGGGATATAATTATTCTTACTGAATGTTGGTTAACTGATAAGTTCTATCCTCTACAAATCGATAAATATGTCCCTTACTCAACAATTATGAATAATACCAAAAATGATGGTGTCATCGTATATATATTAAAGAAGATATTGAAGCTGATGTCATAGAGATCGGTATTAATAATGCGAACTGTCTAAGAATATCAATCGGCAATGATACAACAATACTCGCAATTTACAGATCTCCATCTACAAAAAATCTGGAGCCATTTCTAAACTCCTTATCATTTGAACTGAGTTTACTAAAAAACACTAAAGATGTATTTATTATCGGTGACATAAATATTGATATCCTTGAAAATGGCCACCCAAAAAAATATGATTACATGCAGACACTTGCATACCATGGATATGAAAGCCTAATTGAGGAACCTACACGTGTATTTAATGATAGCAAAACTTGCATTGATCATATCTTTAGTAAAACTAATAAAAAAACTCAAGCCATTATTTATACTACCACACTGACAGACCATTACACAATAATTCTATCTATAACAAAAAATAACTCTTATGTAAACCTAAATACGAAATCACTCCTAACGAAGTCTGAAACAAATTGGGAAAATGTCAAAAGGGAGTTAACAATGAATGACTGGACCGCCCTTCTGGAAAAAGATGATACTGATACTGCTTGGAGTTATTTTGTAGAAATTATACAGCACAGTATTCTATCTAACACCAAAACCACAGATAAAAAAGTATCTCATAAAAATATTCACATTAAACCATGGATCAGTCAGAATATTATAAACTCGATCAGGAAAAGAGATGAACTGCACAGAAAAGTAAAAATCAACCCTTATGATGTCCATACACTTCGATTCTACAAAAGATATCGTAATACATGTAAAAATGTAATTCGTTATGCTAAAGAAACATACTATAAAAACAAAATTGATGAATGCAATAATGATTCCCGTAAACTCTGGCAGATCATAAATGAAATTACAAATATTAAAGCCTCGCATAAAGACAAAAACATTAAAGAATTAAACATTGATGAGATTCCCACATCTTTTACGAAACACCCAGACAAACTTCTTGACTTTATAAACAACTACTTTTGCAATATAGGCTCTAACCTTGCAAATAAAATTAAACAAAATTCTACTACTGTCGAAAAAACAATGAGGAATGATGATGTAAATCATGAAAACAGCCTCAATATAGTCAAGTTAACAAGTGATGAAATAAGAAATATTATAACCTCCTTAAACACAAATACCTCATCGGGAAATGAACTGATATCAAGCAAATCAATTAAATATCTACAAAATGAGTTAATTCAACCACTGACATACCTTGTAAATCTATCATTATCTAAAGGTGTTTTTCCCGCTTGTCTTAAAATTGCTACGATCATAGCATTATATAAAAATGGTCCCAAAAATGATATTTCAAATTATCGACCAATTAGTATTTTAACTCCTCTGTCGAAAATATTGGAAAAAGTAATAAAAAAACAAGTTCTTACATTTTTGGATACCAATAAAATATTATCACCTACGCAGTATGGTTTTAGAAAAAACCTGGGTACTGGTGACGCTATAGCTAATGTAACTAATACAATTATTAGAAAACTGGATGAAGGCAAAAAATGCTTAGCTGTTTTCATTGATCTTCAAAAAGCTTTCGATACAATTGATCATGAAATACTGTACTTAAAACTAAAAAAATGGAATTACCGATACAACTCTAAACCTACTTAGAAGTTATTTAACTGGAAGAGAACAAATTGTACAAATTGGTAAAAGAAAGAGCAAATCTCTTCCAATTAAATTCGGGGTCCCTCAGGGAAGCGTATTAGGACCTATACTATTTCTGATATATATAAATGACCTTATGAATCTTCCCATTAATGGAAACATAATGAGCTTTGCAGATGACACTGTTATTATATTCCACGAACAAGATTGGATAAGAACCTACAAGGAGGCGGAAAATGGCCTGGCTGTACTTCAAAACTGGCTAAAAGTAAACTCCCTTACATTAAATGTTAGTAAAACTAAATATCTAACTTTCTCCAAAAACAAAAGAGGACAACCAATGAATGTGCATACCCTCAAATTACATGAATGTCAAAATACTTTTCCACAATGTTCCTGCCCGTCTATAACCCAAACCAAAAGTATTAAATATCTTGGGATTGAAATTGATGAAAATCTACAGTGGAATTCACACATTGAGCTTACCTCAAAAAAGCTAACAAAACTCATCTACTTCTTCAAAAAATTAAGAAACATCTTGTCGATGAGGGATCTAAAGAGAGTATATTATGCTTTATGCCACTCTCGATTGGAATATGGAGTAATAGGATGGGGCTCAGCAGCATCTAATCACTTAAAACAACTTAAGATAACTCAGAATTGCATTATAAAGACCATTCTAAAGGTCCCCATAAGGACGTCAACAGCAGAAATTTTTAAACAGTTTGATGTTCCAAGCATACAGAAAATCTATGCCAAAAACATTCTAGTGCATCACCACAAAAATGATTCAGAGGCAGACACCTCACACGCTCATAAAACCAGAGCTAAACAAACAGACATACTTAATATACCAAAGTGTAACTCTTCATTTGGTCAAAGAAGTTCTGCATTTTTAGCAGTAAAGTTATATAACAAACTCCCACTTAGTATCAAACAAATAAAAATAAAAAATAGCTACATTAAGGACATTAAATGTTGGCTGAAGAATCTATCGGAAAATGAACTTACTAGTATACTTAAAACATCATAGAAGTTTCTGGAAAACCTTATCCAATGAAGTTAAACCATAGAAGTCGCTGAAAAACTTATCCAAAGCATAGTCCCCCTCAGCACAGGATCTCCTAGTGAGGAGGACTACGAATATATTTTATATATACATCTAACTAACATGTTTCATATAAAAATGTAAAAAATATTATATAGTTACTAAATAAAAAAAAAATAAAAAAAATTACAAAAAATTCAATAAAAACTCTTTTTATGTAACTTATCAACATAACAACTCAATTATAATATTAGTCCTTTGGACAAAAACACTACAGATACCAGGCTGTAAAACTATACAATTCTCTTCCTACACAATATAAAACAACTAATATTATTGAATACAAAAAAAACATAAGAAACTGGCTACAATCTTTTAAACTTTTAATTTATAATTTTTGTCGAATTGAAGTCGATTTTATATTTTGATTTTTATTGTTTCTCTTTTTATATTAGCTATTAACACTCTTTTGTTTTACTATTCACAATTTATAATTTACAACTGAAAAATGTCCTCTACAACACAGGTGAACTCCTAGTGTAGAGGACAATATTTTATACCTTTGTAATGTAAATGTACTAAGAATAAATAAATAAAGTTATCCTTTTTCTCTCATTATTTTTTATCTCCTCCTCTTCAATCTGTTGTTTTTCTTATCTATTATTTGTTTTATACATATATATAAAAAAAATATATATTTATATATATATATGTTATGATTAAGGTTTTCACGGGTGTAAGATGTAGAACAATTTTCTCGGTTTACCCGCGTAACATAGTCCTTAAAAGGACCACATTCCACTTGAGTCACATGGTATTTATAAAATACCTTGTGGGGCATGTGAAAAGGTGTATATTGGACGTTGCAAAATAAAAATATCATGTAAAATTGCAGAACATAAAGTAGATGTCACTAATAAACGCTTAACTTCATCCAGAGTTCAACGCGTCCTTAATGAAGGTCATAAAATAGACTTTAATAATACAACAACAATAGCTAGCATATACAATGAACCAAAAAGAATTTACCGCGAAGCAATAGAAATTTATAAACATAAAATAATATGAATACTAGAAATGACTCAATCAGAATTCCCAACACCTGGAAAGTCTTAATCGATGAAAATCCCCCAAAAACGGCATTTCCAAAATTACCAGTAGTGTCTCCAATTAGCTTAACCACTCAGGTATCTACTGCCAGCCCCGCCCTCCACCCCCTCCACCATCAATCACCTGCAACCCGGGTACTTCGTTCTAGACATAAGAAGTGACTTGCACTTACTTAAGTTTTAGCTTTTGGACCGAACAGACATGCGAAAGCTATCAGTTTGAGACAAAAAGAGAGACATAAGGCCTCTGAAGATGGACAGTGTGATCTGTCCGAAACGTCAGGAGTGAAAAAGTCCTTTTAAGGACTACGTTACGCGGGTAAACCGAGAAAATTGTTCTACATATATATATATATATATATATATATATATGATTTTTTCTTATTTTCTGTTAATTATCTATTTTTTGTTTTTTATATTTAAACAAAATATATTTTTCCTTTGCTAAATTGTGGTTAACATGCGTTTATCCGCCTTTTTAACTCGAGCTTTGCTCTTAAAAAGGGTGTAAAGCGTATTATTAAATGTATTTTAATAGAAAAACTTTATTAAGTGTATATAAACATGTAATTGACACTATTATATTAAATAAAAAAATAAAAAATGTATTTGTCACCTGATAATAACCCCATGACGTCATCATTCAAAGTGATTTATTTCCGTCTAGCTTGTATGGGACGGTACACAGTGCGTCGTTGGTTTTGTCAAAAATCCTTTAAAATCTCTATCCTCAATTGCACCTGATATTTTTTGCATTTTTATTTGTTCCGCCTTTTTGACGTTTTCTTAACTCATACTCGAATTTTCTTCTAAAAATTTTTCTGGTTTCTGCCAAAGGACCCGGTCGGGTTCACCCATTTTCAATCCATTTCATAAGTACATTGCGTGATGCTTCGTAATCGATACATTGTCGTCCCATCCAGCAATACATGTTGTGGTGCTGTTACGCCGAGATCAAACTTCTAACACTATGACGGCATCTACTAATATTTGGGATAATTTTCTGCTCTCAATTTGACGTCGCGAGGGGCCGCTTTCTGAAAACGGGACATTTCCGCGTCGCTTTTCTTCGGCACAACGGGATAGGATCCTCAAAAATGGGACGGTTCAATTTAAAACGGGACTGGTGGTCACAATAGTTTTACCCCACCTCGCCATATTATTACTTCATGGATCGGGGGTGACAGCGTAGAAAAAAATCACTTATATTAGGTAGGTATATATTTTATTTCCGAATCTCGAAATAATTTATCTACAATCTTCCTATTTCATTTCTACTTCCCTTACCCATATATTCAGCCTCACAAAACCCTTATTAGCGATGTCATAGTCTTATTGTCTCTGGACAATGGGGCTCTTGTGCGGTATTCATCTTAGAAAAGATATAAAAATAAGGAAATTTTCACCCATTTTGGGACTTTTTGGGAGTTTTTTTTGGATTTACTTTTATCTTTGAAGCATTCAGAAGCTTGTGCCCAAATGAAAAGACACGCAGAAGGAATCTGATGAATTTGATTTTTCCTTACAGTACCCAATATGGATATCAAACTATGCGAACGCTGTACTTCTTTTCTCCCTTCTCCTGGAGAAAAAGAGGCTGCTGACAAATAAACCAATGAAACTTGTTTTGAAAATGGGGATGGAAAACGACAATAGACATAATACAGATAGAGGATAGAGCGCCAAGCGTTTTTTTTTATATCGTTCGGGTGTCACGCCTTCACACCATCATGATGCATCTTGCGCCACCAAACCATACATATAAAGCAATTAAATTGAACACACAATAGGAAATTCGCAGTCATTTTCCCACTGCGCCAGGCGCAATCTCCGGCAAACATGAAACGGCTAGACAATTGACGTGCGTTTACTAAAAGGACCTTGGGATACCCACTTATCGCCGCCCAACGCTTATAGCAACAAATATGACCTTCTTACAGAGCGCCGCAATGCTAAATGTATCGGGATCTCAGAACGGGCCGGCAGTAAACAGACTCTCGTATTAAGCCCCGTCCGAAAAAAACAACAAAACACTTAAGTAGCCAAGCCAAATTTGCACACACACAAAAGGACCACAAGTTAAAAAATAATGCAATGAAAATTATTTTCCCTTTCGATGAATGTTTGATTTACTGAAAGAAATAATGGGTTGTGTTAATACCGGCCGAACTGACACGGGATGGTCGCTACTCGTTTCGCTATACCCATACTAACCCGGTACACAAAAAACAAGCACGCCACACTTTTTGCAAGCAAATTTTTGCGTGTTACAGCAAAAGGTTTTATAAATTACATTGAAATTTTGCGTAAATCGTAATACATGATTGGTACTTTTTTGAGAGTGTTCGGCGGCTTTTTGCGGTTCTTGTACGAGTCGGCATGGGCCCTAACTTAGCGGGCCGATAGCGGCCCAGTCGTGATTGTACCGCCGCGTAGCGAGCACAGGACGCCCGCCCTGAATGTACTTTTCGCGTACAGTTCGCATCTTGTAATAATAATATACTTCCTCGCACTCCTGTCACCCCGGTACCGCCGCGAACGGGAAGACCCGAAACACGAAAAGTATAATATTTTTATTTCGCAGTAACTCTTCGCAGTCATGCGACTCTGGTATTTTTTCAAGATGAGGAAGTCAACTTTGCCTGCGTTTTGACATAAATAAAGTTTAATAAAGGGGGCGGGGCGTCCGCTCTGGTTGTGGTATACGGCATCAATGTTTACGGCATGCTTATGGCTTTAGCCGTACTACCTGATTTGCATTAATAGCCGGGAACAACCCAACCTTTAACTCATTCTCTTCACACTTCATTCAGCCTCATAAAATTGGGAATGTTTGCTTGAAATGGCTTTAGCCGTGTTTGGTGAACAGATCTGAATAGCTATGACTTCCCTAAATTTCTCTCTCACATCTCCTTCCCCCTCCTCTCTACCTTCAGCCTCACAACATACCTCAATTGGGGATGAATCCATAGTTTCACAAGCTCCAGACGGTTGGGATTGGGTAAAAAATGTCTCAATTTTTGGCTGTTGCAGGTCACATAAAAAAATAACATACCTAGTCATAAAACTATCTATAATTAGCATCAACCCAATGTTAATTTAATTTAAACCAACTTTATAATATCTACGTAGATACGTATATGTATATACCTATGTATTATGTAAACAATGTACTCGTCTCTTTTCTTTACCACCTGTTGTTGAATAGAACGTTACTAGAAAAGTAAAATAAATATTGTCTTCATATTATGACAACAAGAAACCCGATTCTAGCTTGAAAGATTATTTTCAAGTAAAATAAATTCATTTTACTTCGTCCTTGCAAATACGATAATTTCAAACAAGAACCAAAAGGGAGTTTAATTTGTGTTACATTTACGAGTCCTGTAATTTTATGCAGAGATTATCCAGATTACTAACAAAAGCTCTAATTTGACCGGGCGTTGACGGTTGACAAGTTGACCGTTGGCACACCCAATCGCCATCATCATTCGACCCCAAGCGATCCCAGCTGTTTGTTGCAATCGCACAATGCAAGCCTTTTGGAGGGTTCCGGGCCCATTCACAAATGCGTCAAATGCCCAACCCCCCTTCAAAGGGAATGCATGCTTCGTGCCGACCGGTCCCGTTTCGATAGTTGTTCCCGTTTAGGAATCGCCGAGTTTCGTAAACATATAAAATTAGTAGATTCTAACACGATTTTAAACGGTATTTCAATGATCGTCTCAAAGATAATTTGTTTTTAGATATTTGCATTTCAAAAACATCGTAATGTTTTACCATTCTGGAATAACAAACAGTCTTTACGCCTCTTTTTAGGTGATCTTCGAACAGTTTATGAAAAGAAACAAGTGTTGATTACAAGATTATTGTGCCATTATTTGCATATAAAAAGCAATGAAAGTGTTTGTGAAACGATTAGATTTTGGATAATAATCTAATTTGTGGAAAAGGTGAAATAGTTACTGCAGTGTTGAAAAAACCAGTGGTTAAGTTTGATTTTGCAAAAGCAATCAATGTTTTACGACTAAACGATATTAGAGTGCGATAAAAATGGCAGCTGCCATGATTTCAGACCGTGGACTTCGTAAGAAAATAACTCAAGAAGTTGTAAAAGAGGTGCCAAAACCACCCCCTAAAAAGGCATCGAAGAGAAGATCGACTACCTCTTCAAAGGCGCCAAAAGTGACAGAGAATAATAACAACCATTCAAAGAAACCTAAAATAGTTCCTAACGGAGATAGCAAAGAAGATCTTTTTGCAGCTTATCAACCGTGGGTCATTCAGGCGTACGGAGATTTGGCTAAAACCAAGACTATTACATTGCGGAAGTATTCCAGAATATTGAAGGCATTACGAGGAGAAGACCTGCACAGTTCAGACAGTTCAAAGTTCAGGTTTTGGGTGAAGGCTAAAGGATTTCACCTTGGCCAGCCGCCAGGGTACGACGCCAAGCCTGCAGATGGGATAGTTTGCCGGTACAGTGCTTTGGACGTTGATGGGGGTCAAGAGGCAATCGACCGGTGCTCAGGGTCCGCGGGAGACCCGGCCCTTTATGTCCCAACTGCTCCAGTTAAGGTAAGATGATTTTTTTTTTGCTAGGCCAATTGTTTTCCTGGATGATAGGGTTTGTGTTACTTGTTTTCTTCTACCCTGAACTATATTAGGCTTATCATCGCTCTTCAATTAACCAGATAGCAATTGTATTATTAATTAATATGACAGTCGCAAATACTTATGGGTCAAGCTTTTTATAACTCAAGAATAATAATAATAATAATAATTGGGTAATTTATAAAGCGCCGTTTTTGTGAAAAATCACCTCAAGGGCGCTGTGCAATTTATTAAGAAAGCTTAGGTTCTAACTAATTTTACTATTTACAAATGGAAGAAGTTGTAAAAGAGGTGGCGAAACCACCCCCTAAAAAGGCATCGAAGAGAAGATCGACTACCTCTTCAAAGGCGCCAAAAGTGACAAAGAATAATAACAACCATTCAAAGAACCTAAAATAGTTCCTAAAGGAGATAGCAAAGATCTATTATTATTATTAACCATTTGGATGTAAGTGACTGTTCTTTATATGCCTTCAAAATATTATTGAAGAGCAACTTGCCTAAATGCTGATAGGGTAACTAAATTGTACTGTAATTGGAATTATTCTGTTGTACAATAATAATAAAAAATAAAATAAAAATAACTTATAAAAATACTTAGTATCAAAGAAGCAGCTTTCTATTTTATTTTATCCAGGAAAGTAGTGTTTGTTTTGTTGATCAAACGCGAATTATTCGGCAGAGTGCGTCCGAAATGTCCTGAATGGATAACGCGTCAGCTATTTACGAGTATGCGTCCTGTGCAATCTCAGTGGCCATTTTTTAAAAAGATGAATGCCGTACAGAGAGAACGAACACCGGTACATACTCGGGAAACACGTCAAACGCCCGTCCAACACAATTTATTCACGGTTGGCATTTGTCACATGAGAACGGGTCGCTTCTACGACAATAGTCTCTTCAAGGGTGACCGGACAACTCAGAATAAAACCAACTCAGAAGCACCTCAGAAAGGTCATTAAGAGTGAAGATAAAAAATATAAAAAATTGGTTAAATAGGTTAAGTTAGGTTAGGGTTACCGGCTATTTTAAAATTATTTTTTCGTAGCTTTTAATGACCTTTCTGAGGTGTTTCTGAGTTGGTTTCATTATGAGTTGGCATGGAACCTTCTTCAAGACACATGTTCACTCCTTCCTCTCCTCAATAAGACCCTCCACACAGTCTCTTGAAAGACATAGATACCCTGAGGGGAATTATTTTACTCAGGGCCTCTACTGTGTGGAAACGTATAGCAGCATCGCTAATAAATTTAGGTACACTGTGAGGCCGAAGGGAGTGCGGAGGGAAAGAAGATGGGGTAGAGAGGAAGATTGGGAAGTACGGAAGTTAGGAAGAAGGGACTCGTTGGTCCGGAAAGTGGCCCCAGTATTGCTGGACTACCAGACTAGCAGAAAACGTAGGTGATGCGTGAAATGCAGAGTATCACCTAACCTCCCACGATAAGCGCTCCTACCGCTAATAGCTCCGTTTGGTTATAACACCTCCCTCTTTCTCATTAAAGATGCATGCAACAGAAAGAAAGGTTAAAACGGGCCTTTCAGCGGCGGGACAGTGATAATGCAGCAAGCCACACAGGTCTACCCAACCAAAAACATAAACCAGTAAATATGCGAGAGTAAAAAAATCTATTCAATACTTGAATGATTTTTATAATACTAAGAAAATACTTTAACATTTTTATAAAGTACCTAAAATTTGAATTCATGTTTTTTTCAGAGTTTCTACCTCGTTCGTACAAATCTTGGAGCAAGTAACACTCACGCATAAAAAAGCGAACCTATCAGTAAATACATTTTGACATACTTCTATAGTATGTTTAAGCTTTTTGTATTGCGTATGAATTTTACTAATTTTTTGCGCGCGGTGGAGTGCGTGGGCCTTTGTGGGGGGGCAGAAAGGTGAATTTAAAAGCTTTGCAAGATTGGCTTTGCTTGCAGGGTGCACCGACTATTAAATTTAATTAATACTAATAGTGGGTGGGTATCTACTAAAGTAGCGTTGTGTGCGTGTAAAATTACTATGTACTTATTGTAGACGAGGCAAAAAAGGAGTTGGAATGTTTTACTTCCAAATAATACATTATTTTATAAAATTTGCAAAGTCTGTGATGCACACCGCCCAAGAAGCCATAATATATGTAGGTGTATATCGTACCACAGTGAGTACGATAACACAGTGCTCCCGCAGAAGCCGTCTGTAATTCCGACCTACCTCCCACATAACTCCTCTATACCTCATTTTCTTCACCTCTTCTGTCTTCATGCTTCCCGGTGCCTTAGCTAACTATTCACCACGATGGTCCATTTTTGTGCAGCTTCAGATATAGTCACCAAACACGTCTAAAGTCAGATTAGATTTTAGATTTTTAAAGTCAGTTTTTAAATTTTCACGGCCAAAAGTATTTTCGTTACTTGTTTTTGTTTCGTTACTTCTTCTCGGACAATATTCGCTAAAGAAGGAGGTAGCACACGGCATAAAACCAAAAAACAAATAACGAAAAAACGTCACAAGTAATTTCAAGCAAAGTTTCTATCTTGAATGGTGGTTCACTAGGGCGATACTGAGAGTACCTCTCTATACAGGGTGAGGGACGTACTTTATTACTAAACATTATCCGTTGATTCCATTTATTATTTTAAGCAAAAAATTAAAATGAAATTTTGGTCGACGGTGACTTTTTTTTCAAAATTAAACAATATTTATTTATACCACATGTCGTTACTGGTCACTCAGCCGAGTAACCGACCAACCTCTCAACCCGCCCCTGACTCTCCAATACCTACTGATTTAAAAAATATTTTTACTTAAAAAAGAAGAAAGCATCAAAAATGTCACCGGAGACCAAAATTTCGATTACATTTTCTACTCCAAATAATTTCAGATAACTTGTTTAGTTTGATTAATTTTGCTTACTGGGTTTGTCCTATATTTACTACTAGCTGACCCGGCGAACTTCGTACCGCCTCAGAATCAATAACTGTTGTTTTAACTTATTAGCTGAGTTAAATTCGGTTTATTTATTAAGTTAAAAATTACACAATGAAGCCATTATCGATGCGCAACTGTCCGTGTTTGTTTTTGTCAGTATCAGAGATGGATTTGAGTACGGATTTATATTTTTTGTTAATTTCTTACTTTCCCACTTACTTCCGGGAATTGCGTTTCATTTTCTTTATACGTGTGAGGGAGATTTATTATAATTATTGCATTTTTCCTTTGGAGGGGTGCAGACATACGTTCACCGTTTGTGTCATTTTCGACGGTTGACATGTAGTGTGTAAGAAAGAGGGGCAGCATTATATGTTTAAGAACAAAAGAAAAATAATCAGCGCATTGACATTTAACGTTTTTGAATGTTTGGAATTCACTCACTATTCAATGTATGGGGAAAAGAATTTTATTTATAATTTTTTTTCGTGAATTTTTCCGATGTTTTAATAGCTATTCTGCTACTCGGGGCGGAGACAAATCCAACAAATCAAAGTTCATAAAATCGGTCCAGCCGTTCTTGAGTTATAAATGCTGTAACTAATCCGACATTGTTTTATATAATAAGATAACTAGGCCAAAGTTTTGTGGACCGTAGAAAGTACCGTAGAAAGTATCCAAAAAAGTACGTTTATAATTTTCTCTTATTTAAAAAATGAAAACCAAATTTTTCTCTGAAATCATAAGGTACTTAAATACCACAATTAATTTGTGCTTACTTATTTATAAACAGTACATTTAATGTAACTTCTTTTTTATTTCATATAAGAAATTATACATTTTGTCGAAACACGTATCACGTGTCTCAATGACTACCATTTTTTTAAAAAAGGTCTTCAGGCAGTGAACCACAATATTAAAATAAAAATAATAAAAAAAAACAAGTAAGAAACTCCAAATAAACACGACGATTTTGCATTTGAAAAATCACATTTACTGCACCGTTAAAACGACCATCTTGAAACGGAAACGGAACGTACTGATTACAAAACTGTCGAGTTAGATCAGCTCAGTCATGGGTCGTGTTGTCGTGTACATACTGTACATCGCACAACTGCGCCCATCTCTTATCTCATCCATCGCCTGCGCTAATAGCCCACAGCTGTTAGTTGTAAAGGTGTGTTGGTTTGGTAGGTGTGAGTCCGTGGGCTTCGCGTATTAGCGTGATAACGCCGATAAGTGAAGAGGAAATCTTTATATCTGTTAAATTCTATATTATGTTTTAAATAGGTTAACAGTTTTTATTTATTTAAATTAAATCAAACTAGCTGACCCGGCCGCGTATTTCCAATCCCTAACGCGGTTGAGTCACTCTAGCGACTGAGCCGCGTTAGGGATTGGAAGGCGTAAATCGCCTTACAAACACTACCGCATTTCAGTCGCGCTAGTGACTGAACCGCGTTAGGGATTGTTATGCATAAATCACCTTACAAAAGCTATACCGATTCAGTCACCTACGCGCTTCGTTGGAGGGTGACGACCGTAATTATAGAGAGGTTAGCAAAGAGGATGGACAGCGGTTTTTTTAGTTAAAATATTTTTTTTTTTACATTGAAAATTTATTTTAAGTAAAAAAAACGTGCGTTTTTTTTACTTAAAATATAAATTGTCAATGTAAAAAAAAAAAAATGTAAAAATTTCAGTAAAAAATTACGCGGTCCATCCTCTCTGCTTACCCTTCTATAATTACGGTCGTCACTCTCAGTAAAAAAAACACGCTTTTTTTTTTACTTAAAATAAATTTTCAATGTAAAAAAAAATATTCTAACTAAAAAACCGCTGTCCATCCTCTCTGCTAACCTCTTTATAATTACGGTCGTCACCCTCACAGAAACAGATAGAGCAACGAAACGCGTAGGTGACTGAATCGGTATAGCTTTTGTAAAGTGATTTATGCATAACAATCCCTAACGCGGTTCAGTCACTAGCGCGACTGAAATGCGGTAGTGTTTGTAAGGCGATTTACGCCTTCCAATCCCTAACGCGGCTCAGTCGCTAGAGTGACTCAACCGCGTTAGGGATTGGAAATACGCGACCCGGCCACGCGTTGCTGTGGCTAACGAAACACAACGCCATCTACTGGATGGTTACCCAACGTTTATAACCACCGCCATCTATTAATTTGCATACAAATCAAATTCAAACCGCCCGCTTGCCAGCCCGCTCGTTCACCACATACAAACATTCTAATTTATACATATATTTCAACAAATTTACACAAAACCTTGACAATTTATGTACTTAAACCTTCCTCACGAATCAATCTATTCAATCTAATCAATCTATTGGTGAAAACCGCATGAAAATCCGTTCCGTGGTTTTTGAGTTTATCGCGAACATACAGACAGACGTGTCGGAGGACTTTAATTTATAATATACTAGCATATCCGGCCACATGTTGCTGTGGCTAACGAAACCTTTATAACCAACGCCATCTGTTAAATCAAATCCACACCGCCCGTTTGTCAGCCTGCTCCCCGTTGTCCGCTGCCCTCTGCCCGCTGCCCTTTGCCGCTTGGCCAGATATATTATGTATTTCAACCAATTTACACAAAACCTTGACAAATTATATGCCCAAAAACCTTCCTCATGAATCATTCTATCTATTGATGAAAAGCGCATGAAAATCCGTTGCGTATTTTAAAAGATCTAAGCGCATGAGCGACTTCATTTTATACTATGTAAAGATTTAGTTATGTTATTATTAAGTTCGGCAAGTATTTTAGTTTTTTTTTATTTGACAGCTGTTTCGGCTTACAAGGCCATTTTCTTATTTGTATAATTCTATTTACCCCGCATTAAGAAAATAATTGTGACAATGGTTTTTCTTTTTTGTGGGTTACTTTGTAATCTGTTTTCCCCTCATTAAATATAATGTGTTCAATTGTTTATTAATAACGTGACTGCTATTGACTTATTTTAATGTGTTATTATCTCAGAAAATCGGTTTAACAGGTAATAAATCATTTTAGGCTCTTTCTAAAAATTAAATTGGTAGGGGGTAAAAATAATCATTAAAATAAGTCATCTCGAAGTGGTCTAACCATAGTTTAAAAATAGCCTTAGAAGCCGAAACAGCTGTCACAATAATAAAAAGTTAAAACACTTACAGAACTTGTAATAATATTATTAAATTTGATTTAAATTAATTTTAAAAAATGGGGTTATATCGAATTAAACACAAAACATTTAATAGGTTTTTAGTTTTGTAGGTAAAGATATTGTATTTCTTAGTCCTCCTCACTAGGGGTTCCTGTGCCGAGGCGGACTAAAATTGTTTAATTATAGTTTATTTGTCTTCTGTGTTGTTTTTATTCTTGATTTGTACTCATTAATTTTTTTTATTAGTTTTATGTCTTGGGGAAGAATATTTTGGAGTTTAGTTGCAAAATAAGTGTAATTTCTTTGTCCGAATGTGGTTTTATAACTTGGAATGTTTTTTTATGTCATTTTTATTCGATCTAGTGTGATGGATACGCGATCTAGTTTAGGATTCAGTATTTTTGAATAGCTTCAATAATATATTTTGGCATATATTCGATCATTCGATGTACATTTGGTACGTCAAAGTTACTGAAAATTTCAATCGAAGGCGTTCTAATAGGTACTTTCAGTATGGTCTTTATGATTCTTTTTTGAATTGTATTCAGGTTGTGTATGTATTTATGTGTAGTAGATCCCCATCCTATAATTCCATATTCAATTCGAGTTACCTCTAATATAATCCTAATTTGTACATTTTTATAAAAATAAAAAAATAAAACCGTTTTTAGAATGAATCAATCACATATTTTCGTGATTTAAGTTTAAATTTGTTAATATTTTCTGCTAATTTTATTTCCCTTGATAATTCGCAATAAAATAATCTGAAATTATGTTGCCTGTTGTATACTGATGATGCGATATTGATTTCTAACAGTATGGAAGATCTACAGTCTCTCGTTTCTAGAATGAACGAAGTTTGTATGAAGAATGAGTTAAGAGAATGTATAACCAGAGAAAACCAGAAATATGTCATTTTTAAATCAGATTTTAGACGTATTGACTCTTTTCCACAAAAAATTATAAATTGATTTCGAAAGATTGTTATTTTATCTAGGAAACGCATGTTTTAAATTTTGATAAAAAATGTTTATTTTTAGTATAATAAGGTTACACCATAGGTCGTTAGCAGATTAATTAAATTTTCAAAAAAAGATTTTGTATTATACAACACCCATTTCAAATCATATAATCATGCAGTAAAAAAAATTAATACATTATCTGGGAAACGCAAGCTTCATAATTTTAATTAGTTTAAATAAAATCATTAAAAAATATGTACGTAGGTACATGTATTTATTTGCGCACTTACAAACTAATATATTTCAGATTTTTTTTACATTCTTATTTAACTTAGACATTATTGAAAAATGATAAATACTTATAATCAATAAATAATTACAAAAAGTATATAATTTGAATAGTTTTATCATCACGCCTTTCAGCATTTTTGGATGGAGGTATAAATTAAAGCAAATTTGGAATAAATAAAATCGATATTGAGTTATAATTTTTAAAAGCTGGTACCGAAAATAATTAATCTTTCTCATTGGAACTGCCCTGTACGATCGTAAGAACAACTTTCGACGAAATGTGGATTTTCGGCCGCTGGCTGGTTAAACGCTCTTAATGATGAATGTAAGTAAGTCTAAAGTCAAGGTATTTGAAAGAGAGAGTATGAAAATAATGAGCAATGAATATGGTTGTGAATGATGAATACTTGGAACAGGTGGATGAGTTTGTGTATTTGGGAAATATGTTTACGAGATATGAAAGGTATTGAAAGAAGGTGAAATACAGGTAACTCCATTAAAGGAGGACTGAAAGGAGGTGGAGCTAACAAAAAACTGTCCAAAGCGTACATAGCGAGTATATTATATAGAAAAGAAATTAATTATTGTAATACCTTGGATTACTTTCTGAGAGAAGAAATTGATAGTCTGATATTAAAATAAGGGAAAATGCAAGGATCGCTGTTGGCACCAATAAAAAATGTTCAAAGAAGCGAAGCTAGAAGTTCACGATGGAGTGCTGATACCAATCTTGTTGTATGGCAATAACCCATGAAACTGACGGAGGAAGGATGAAAGTAGTCAAAGTGCTGAAGAAATTAAATTGGTCTTCGATGGTTAAAGTGTTTTGACACATGGAATCGATGAACTGAGGAAGGAGTGTATTTCGAATATATGACGTGATTTTGAATGGTAGAAGAAGTCAAAGACGCACGAGGAAGGCATGGCATGATCAAGAGAATCAAATATGTAGTCGGGTTACGTCGTAAAGATTCTCCTAACTCAACAATCGGATTGCAATCTTTAGAGCACAGGCGTCAGGTGGGAATGTTGTTTTTGTTATACTGATATTATAATGGAAGATGCTCCGATGAACTATATAGCGTCATTGATCCCCTCGGCACCGGTGCATAGTCGGGAAACACGCCAAACACGCGACCAACATATGTACAAGGTTGACATTAGTCACATGAGAACGGGTCGTTTCTTGAGTTCAACAGCTTGGCTGTGGAATGATTTGCTGGCCTCTGTGTTTCCTCCTTCCTACAACCTGGGTCTCTTTAAGACTCATGTTCACTCCTTCTTCTCCTCAAAAAGACCCTCCACACAGCATCTTCAAAGATGACATAGGCCCTGAGGGAAATTATTTTCCTCAGGGCCTCCTGTGTGAAGTTAATGTAAAAAAAAGTCAAGAATCAGGGTAATAAAAGAGTATAGGTATATGAAACGACATGAAAATGAACGAAGAAAAAAGTTTGTGCCAATACTCTTCCTACATTAGTCAACTAGTTAGAGATTTAACCTCTCCGGCGGATGTTAGAGCAGGTAGGCTATGATCGCATCTCCCGGGCAGGTGGAAATGAAGATTGGCCTTTAGTGCAACAAACTGCAGTGCTAGACACCAGATCATCCGATATCAGGTAGGTATAGGTACTCAGGACATTTTATGAAGTTGCCATATTCAGAGGCGTGCAGTTCATTTAGGCACATAAGCACTGCCTACCCTACTCCTAATTCGCATAAAAATATAAATAATTTTAAAATGTATGAAAATTGCAATAATATAAACTTCGCAAAATACGTGCGAAGTTGGCACCGATCTAGCAACCACGAAACACAGCGCCGCGCGTACAGATCTACCGCCCTATAACAGTGTGTCAAAAGCAGGAACTAAGTATGCAAGATGAGGTAGTCTTCATATTCATTTTTTTACTCTATTCTACACAAAAAACTTACATTCGTGATTGGAGGACTTGTTTGTGTAAGTGACTACAAAGGCCGTGCCTTTCGGCAAAGCCAGCAAATGTAGCAATCAGTGCCATCTGACTGGCCTCTCTAATTGAATTATTACAGCCGTATTAATTCAATTTGGGAGACGGGTATGGCTACCGCCGCCCCGGGATCGATTTACTGAATATCTAACATCTTTGCTACAGGTCACTCCAAGTGGTTCGCTACATTTGGTTGTTATCCATGTTCCCAAAAAATCATGTCGACATTAATTACCCCTTTACTTCAAAAACACCAGGACACTAGCTTCACAGTCTCCGAAATAAATATTCTAATCTTGGTGATATATTTCATCTTAAAACTAATCAGTATAAATGTTGTACATTCTATCATTTTTATTCTTCTAGACACAAATAGATTTAAGTACATCATTTCTACAATTTTTATTTATGTTGAATGTGAGACTTCTTATCATTTTTACATGTGTACTTTTTATTTTATTGTATGCTTTTGTTGTTACATTGTATTACCTATTTTCTTTACTCATTGAATTATATTTTCTTCATTGTTTGATACTCAACTTATAAACTATAATGTAAAAGCCCACCAGGGCGTGTAATAAATAAACCAATAAAATCGGCTACAGTAGATACTACCTAGTCATATCCCAGCTAATCTTAGAGAAAACTTGCACGAAGGGTGTGTGTTGTCTGGGTAATTTTTAAAAATATCAATATATTCGCGGTTTTCTACTGCCTAACCTGATTACAAACTCTGCGCACGTCACTGGCCATACCATCTCTAAACCAGTTACATGCACTGGTATCGATCTGTTACACTCTATAATAGTCTATGATATAATTAAGGCCATATCTTTGATTCACCCGCTGACCAATTAGTTTAAATTATTTCAAGATTGGTTTAAGCAGAATAAGGAACTCCTTAATTTTTTTTGTCCATTTTTAATTTTTTTAAATAAAAAAACGTTTTAAAAGATCCTTTAAATGCATCTTGTGATAGAACGACAACACACTAGGGATGTTGATGTTGAATCGATTAAAAATCGATTTTTCTCCAAAAAATATCGATATTTTTAAGCGATTTAATTAGCAATCGATTTTTTTTACACTGTCGATTTTTTTCGCGAACCTCTATGATGTTTATAAACATGACACGTGCGTCTACGATGCCATTTCTTATGTGCTTTGAAAGCAGTTTAGTTGACGTTTCTAATCAAACTCGTCACTAGATGAATTCTAGTCCTTTGTGCTTTGAAATTTGTAATTTGTGTTGATTATTTAAAAAATTGGATTTTGGCGCAGACGTCTTTTAAATATGTATATAATTACATATTGTTATAATTATATATATATATATATATATATATATATATAATTATAGCAATATACTCTGTTTAAGGATCTAAATGTCACAAAATATATAAAACTGGGAAGACTTCGGTGGCTGGGTCATGTAGAGAGAATGATAACCGTGATGAGTGGAGGAAGACTCTTGAGGAGGCCAAGACCCACCAGGGGTTGTAGAGCCAAGAGTGATGATGAAGATGATGATTAAAAAAAATCATTTTTGTTGATTTTTTTTAAATTTTCTAAAAAATCGATTAATTAGCAATCGATTTTTTTTACACTGTCGATTTTTTCGCGAACCTCTTTGATGTTAATAAACAAAAAATGTGCGTATAGACACGTGTCATCGTGGGATGACATTTCTTTTGTGCTTTGAATGCAGTTTAGTTGAAGTTTCTAATCAAACTCGTCACTAGATGAATTCAAGTACTTTGTGCTTTGAAATTTGTAATTTATTTGATTATTTTAAAAAAGCATTTAATTTTTGTTGATTATTTTAAAATCATAATTTCTGTTGAACATTTTTTTAACTAATAATACTGTGATTAAAGATATTTTACGCTTTTATTTTAATTTGACAAATTTGGAGAAAAATCTATTATTATAACAAAATTCAAGAAAAATCGATTATTAATAAACCGATTTTTCATGCCAAGAAAAAGAACCGATTATTTATGTTAAAGTCACCATTATAAAATTATCGTCTGAGAATTTATTTGATTTTTAAATATCACCAGGTTACTTATTGTAGCCGAAAAAAACATATAATTGTGAAAATATATTTTTTTAATTATTTAACCACTCAGGCTAATTTGTTATTATTTTCCAGCTAATTTTCAGAACAACTCATATAGGCGTCTGATTAGAAATATGATCTGAACGGTGTTACAAGAGAAAACACCACGCTTTATATTGAAATCTAAAAGTTAACCGCAAATAAAATAAAATGTAGATACACCTTCATGAAAACAAGTTTATGTTCCCGACCGTAATTCGAAAAGAAATTATGAAACTTTGTAATATTTTTTTTTTATTTTTACATGAGAGGACAAAAAAATGAGTTGACGAAAACATTTTGATTTATAATACATTTGCCTAATACAAAATGTGTGTATTTTTTTCTCATTATCAGTGATTTTAGTTAGAAAAAATTTATGGTTAGCCTTTTTTTAATTTTTTTTATATTTGCATCAAAAATTTTTTACATTTGAAAAATGTTTATGTTCTCGTATGCGTTCAGTGTATTTCGATTTTATTGCAAAGCGGAAATATTTTTACCTTCCGACAAAATAGGCCCAAGGCCTTTTGGCTCACTTGAAGCATCTAAAATATTTCTAAGCGATCAGATTTTGCATTACTTCGTAGTGCATAAAAATGACATCAAAAGTGAATTTGCAAATACTGAAAAAGAAATAATATTTATTAATGTCCGACCGAAACAGGACTTTCTACCGAAACCTAAACCGAATCTTCGGTGCCTGTCTCAGTTTCGGCCGAAACCGAAACTTTTTTAGACATGGTAAAAATCTATTGTTTACTGAAATTTGGCATTTTTTTACACTTATACACTTTTATAGAAATAAAAAAAAAAAACAATAATTGAAGTATGTGAAAAAATTTATACATATTTTTTCATCTTACTGGTATAAAACACACAATTTTTTTTTAAATTAACAAACATGTTTACTTCTTGGAACAAAAATTTGTCAAAAATCAACACTTAAATTGTAAAAGAAGGACCTCATTAATCGAGTATTTTAATTTTAATTGCGTTTACAATCACAACATTCTTAACACTAAATTGACACCCGAAGTCAGCCGAACGACGCGACGCGCGATAATTCACGAACGCAGAGTTTCGGTGGGGCCGAAGGTTCGGCAGATTTTCTGAAGTAAAAAAACTAGATTTTTTTGCCGAAACTTGCCGAAACCGAACCTTCGGTCGGTCACTAATATTTATGTTTCGTTTAGATTTCGTTTTAATTTATCTCCTCAATAATATAATTTTTTTTTCATTCACCGATTTTCAGTGGTCATTTATATCATTGATGCCATCTAGTGTTTGAGGCAGTCTGATGGTGGTCAGAGTGCATTAAACCCACGACATTCCCGGCGTAGCCAGGTTTATACAGCAGGACACCGTAATGGTGAGCTTCGTGGGCGAGAGTCATTCCCATAAGAGTCTAACAGCTAGAAATGGTCGATTTTCCTGTCCCGGTTACTTAGAACCGGTTCCAATGCTGTCACCGTAACCGTCGATTTTATTCCGGTTGCTTTTGGAACCAAGTTTTGAAAAACGATCCGTAGAAACAACCCGTTCTTGTACGACAAATGTCAACAGCGAACACATATGTTGGGCTAGCGTTTGACGTGTTTCCCAATTGTGCACCACAGCAGCTTCACCACAGCAGATTAAAGATTGCAATCCGTTTCAATTCCTAATAATCTAAAATAACGAAAAAAATTCAGAGTGTGCAATTTACACGCGGTAGAAGTTAAACCTTCAGAGAACTAGAGTAGATAAGAGTGGGGAGACTACGAAGCACTTTTTTTTAGCAATGTTAAGGATGAGTTTTTTCATATTTTTGTCGTCGAATTCCAGTACACCTTTTCCTATACATTTGGTCATCTTTTTACTATTTGCGTTTTATTCTTCGGAGTCGCTAGGTGTCGCTTTCTTTTGTGTTTTATTTTGTTTGTTCATTTTGGAGTGGTTTTAAGATATTGATTTTAGAAAAAAACAAATACTTTTTTTGGATTTCTTAGGATTCGATCCTTGGTCTGCTGAATGTCTGGCCGCTGAGATTCGTCGGGCGCTTTATACCACTGGACCAAAAGAGATTTGCGTGGGACCGTGGATTTATCGTATTATATTGGATCCGAGTACCCGTGAAATAAATAAATATTTTATGCTATCTTATTCTCTCGTAGGCTTAAATCCTATAGATGTATATGTTTGTCTCTTTTTAGTGTTGCTTGTTTCCGTTTCATCGAGTTTCAAATCACAATGTTGCTAAAAAAGTTTTCTCTTCAAAAATAAACTAGGTCAGTTAACGTTTTGTTAGGATGTGTATGCTAGATTCACTAGTTTCATTAAGAATAGAAACGTTGCATTTAATGTACTTAAACCTTGTTATGTAACCAGATCTGAATAGGCAGGTACTTCCTCATCATCTTTTTCCCCATCGTGTATTGTGACGCTAAAGCAAGCATAGAATTCTCTCTATACTTGCTTTAGCGTCACAATTCACAATACACCCCAATTGGGAATGCCATTATCCTACTGGCTTCCTGCAGTTGGGACTTGGTATTCACATAAAAAAAAGGCAAAAAATGACTCGATTACGAAACCGGTTTGTGAATCATTCATCAAACCTCAAGGAACCTCTGCAGAGAGACATCAATCTATAAATACCGATTTGAAATAAAACTAATGTCGCCAATTTATATATGACCTTTCGACTCCTAGACAGGTTAATTAATTTTGGAGGCGGGTTAGATACCGCCGCCCGGGAGATAACCAACACCTCTGCCACAAGTCACTCGAAGTGGTCCGCTACGTTTGGTGACTTAGCATGCCCCGGGTTCATGGGGAGAGGATTGTCTGGGTCAGGCTAACTGCATGGCAGGCTGGAACGGGAAAGGCTACTTGACTTTTCATCTCTCCAGCAGAACTCTCTCGGAATATCGTATTGCACCGCAGTGGGAGGGATAGATTCATAAGTCCGTCACTCCTGGACGCCGACCCTCCATATTCCTACCCACCCCAAGTACCTTTTCCTTCCCTGAACTTTCTCTACTTCCTTTGTTAAAAATTCACACCACACAGCAACCCTAAAGATGACATGGGCCCTGAGGGTAATTATTTTCTTCAGGACCTGTGTGGAGCTAAAGTAAAAATTAATCGGCTCAAGACAAAAGTTCAATATTTGATGTATGAATTTGATCAATTTTCCAATAAGTAAGGCATATTTTACCTTACTTCAGGAACACTGACACGCCCAAAAGCGAAAGAAAAATGTCGTCGCCTATTTTTATTACACGTAACCAACTCCAGGGCCCCAGATTGGTTAATGAAATATTTTATCTGCTCAACAATGAATTTCAATATATTTTTTATGAAATATACTCGTAGATCAATTTGATCAAAAACATTGTAAAATCAAGCTTATTTAAACATACGGACAAGCCCTCGTCACATTTCTCTCTGTTTATCTCTTATTCTGTGTTTGAAGTCTCAGTACAACTCTATACATGGTCAGAAAGCCAGGAAAGGCCAACCAACGCACCCATTACACTTAACAAAAAAACCCCCGGATTTAATTTATTGATTTAATTAATAGTTGCGCCTACCCACAACGTAAATAAATGTTAACTTGGTCGGAACAGCTTTCGCTAATGGCTCTGAACACAGTCCTGACTTGTCCCATGTAGGGGTCTCTATTCCGACCACAGTGCCATTGTAGTTGTACACCATAGCAGACAATATCAGAGCAGTCCCAGCATTGATTCGATTCTTAACAATGGATAATGGCAGGATGGAATGACTAATAACAACTAAATGTAGCAGTCTAAAGCATCAACAATCGATGACGAGTGTATACGACGGACGTACGATTGACGTTAGAGTGTAAATAATAATACAGAAGGTTTGTGATTTGCTTTGCCAACAGTTAAGCAAATTTGCAGGCGGTCAGAAGAGGGATACAAGACAAGATAGAGGGTCGCCGAGGGCCTGGTAGGAGACAAATGTCTTGGCTGCGTAATATACAAGATTGGACCGGCATTAGAAGTGTGGAGGAGCTATTCCGGGCAGCGCAAGACAGAGAGACATTCTCAAGAGTGATCGCCAACGTCGGTGGGACCTGATACGGCACACAAAGAAGAAGAAGAAGAGGGATAAAGATAGTAAAGTTTTGTGACCAACCGACCGAGGTTTTGCATTCGGTTAGGGCGAAACTTGTTTATTGGTCGAAACCCTAAACGTTAGGGTTTCGGCCAATAAACAAGTTTCGGCGACAGTTTCGGTTTCGGCTAGAAATTAGCCTAAAGCGATGTATTGGATCACTTCAGTTTTCAGTTATTCAGTGTAGCTTCTATAATAACTTAAATATTATTTTAAAAGAAGCTGTTAAATAAAAAAAAAACTTGTTATAAAGTTCAAAGATAAAAGGTTTGCAGTTTTAAACATTCAATTCATTCCAGAATAAAGCCATTCGCATAGCCCTGGGTGCCCCCAAATGGATAAGGGTATCCCAACTCCACAAAGATTTTGAAATATCCGTATTAAAAAAACACATCTTAAATCTTGCGGAAACCTTTTTATGCAGAATTCCCACACATGATAACGCGTCCATAAAACTGCCTCTTCCGAAAACGTACGAACCACACACAAAAAACCAAAACAAATCCTCCGTAAAAATTAACCTCCCCATATTTCAGCCATGCAAGCTTGCAAATAATTTTTCACAAACAAAAAAATAAACCTTTTTTTTCAACAACCATACTTCATAAACTCATGATGAAAGAGAGAGGGGCCTCTTTGGCCTGTATGGTAGCTCTGTATGCCATTATATCAAAAGTTAAAAAAGATACTGTTTTTCTAACTAACCATAACGCGTTTCCCGCAGGGTTGGTGAGAGGACGGACCGCCAAAACATACCTACTACCTATCTATTATTCTGACATGGCCCGTCAAGTAAGTTCAGTTGATCATGAAAAAAGTTTTGGCTTCGGTTTCGGTTTCGGCCGAAACTAAAATTAGGTTTCGACTAAAAATCTAGTTTAATACACTAAAATGTTTTATTCGAAATATTGTTATTCTCGTGAAGAGGCTTTATTTTTTGAATTTCTTACTTATTCACCTAATCGGTCGGTTACAGATTGTACACGCTAAACTTTGTAGATGTGTAAAAAAAGCTTATATCATTTTTCAATTCGTCCGCATTACATATTGTTTCCCCTCCGCGAGCGCCCGGGTGCCATAACAAGGAGGAGGTATGAATTTAATACCATATTGTTAGCGTTGTTAGGCGCACGCGAACTGATTAATCTACCCAGCCAGTGCGCGGTAGCAGAGTAGTTGTTTAGCAGGTAGCTATAGCTAGACAGATAACTCGTGGGCCGCGCGCCTCACGCCGGACAAAGGGGCCACAAATTGCCGAGTAAATTACACCCGGCCCGTCTGATTTTAGGCCCGCGCGACTTTATGTACTCCTAGTTATAGGAGCCCGCGATACGCAGCCTTTTCATTTTTCTGATTGCGAAATTGAAAATGTTTGACTTTTCGCCGGCCTAAGGGAAAAAAATGGATTTAAAATGTTTTTGTAGGCAATTTGACAAAGAAAATCACTGGAAAATTTTGTAGACCTCTAACTAGCTGAAAGAAAAGAAAATTCTGGATTGAAAAAATGCACTTCATAATTGGTCAGACAATTTGAAATCTAACTGTGTGGGGTTCCTAGTATTTTTCAAAAATGATGAAGTGTTTCGAAAATCATCGTGATTAATTTCGTGACTATACAGTCAACGTTACGGACCACGTTTACAGCGTTCATCATTAAGGCAGACGTCCGCAACATGGCGTAATAATCCCAGTATCCCCAAACCCACTCACGATAAAGCATTTTTAGGCCTTGAAAATCTCTAATCTCAAAATCTGTCTTGAAAATCGATAGATGTTAATTGTTTGGTCACCCGATTGTGGTACGCCCCGTCATTGCACGGTGCAATGACCAGGAGTGCAATAATGCAAAGAGAAGGTTGTGTTAATGAGATTAAGATTATCTGCTGCTAGCTGTTTGCATTATTGATCTAAATGACGCAATGCTGCATACAAAATTGTCTGTTTGTTCCTGCCACTGAAAGATTTTTGTTCAAGACGCCAAGGTTGGACGAATAAGTATTGGGTTCTGAATAACAACGTCATCTTATAAGTATAACATCAACAGGTAGAAAAGCACTTTACTCGTGGCCTATTATGACCCCCTCCACCTAGTCTCTAGTCAGGTACTGGCACTGCACCGCGGCCGCTCTATAAACCTAAACGATGTCACGCTAATTAGGCGTACTTGTCGTGTACTTGATGTCATCCGCGGCCCAGCATGCGCCCCTGGCAAATGAAAATGTCCAGGTGCTGAAAGCGACGTGAAAATTACAGGGAAAATCAGAACAAACACGAACAATTCGAAATGGATCTCAATTATTTCCAAACATTACGACTACTTGATACCAAAGAAAACAGTGAACTGGTGACATTTCAGACAGACTGGTTGGGTGTGAAAAATCGCATTTTATCGTATAGCTTTAATTATATCACCCCACGGCACCGGAAGATAGAAAATATTTTCGTCAGACTTTCTTAGACTTTTTTCAGATGATTTTTTTGTTAATGTTTTTCACATATTATATTTTTTGTGTTTCAAGTTTCAATCACTTTAATTAATACTCATACATACACTCTCAACAACTAAGTAGCTAATTATAAAAAAAATCAATAAAAATGTCTAAAATTTATGCAATTGTTTGTGAAATAACGCAAATTAATCAAACAAAATTTATAATTAACTAGCTGACCCGGCCACGCGTTGCTATGGCTAATAAAACACAACGTCATCTACTGGATGGTTATCCAACCTTTATAACCGTCTTTGAGTTTATCGCAAAGAGACAGACAGATGCCGCGGAGGACTTTAATTTATAATACATAGAGATGGTATGAAAGATTATAATAATGTCCATGAAATGCTTGGGGTAACTAAAGTATTTAAGTTAATAAGGATTAATACTGTATCAGTCTAAATAACTTTTCAATTACTGAAATGTACGTGACCATTTTTTTAGAAGATAGAATGGGTATAGTAAGCTATCCGTAAAACATAGATATATGCCTTCACGGAATTTTTTGTAGATCTATAAAAGAGAAATATCCCACCATGCCATTGTTTTGTTATATCCCTAACGGATTAGGCAGCGTTTTCGATGAAAGCTACCAGGCGGCTTGACTTTTTCCGACACTTCTAACAATTATCATTATGTTTCAACCAATTTACACAAATCTTTAACAAATTACATACCTAAAACCTTCCTCACGAAACACTCTATCTATTGGTGAAATCGCATGAAAATCCGTTCAGCAGTTTTCGAGTTTATCGCGAACAGACAGACAGACAGACGACGCGGGGGACTTTAATTTATAATATGTAGAGTTGTAGAAGAGATAGAGATTAATTGCAAACGTTCCACTAAAACAATTTTTCTATTTCTCCTCAACGATTTTTTTTTTCTTAGTTTTCTTACTCAACATGAACGATCTGAAATATCCGGGCCGCAGAAAAAGTGCGAGTAATTTGTTCACGAATGTAAGTGATCAATTGGATCCAGAAGACTCGAATTAATAAACCAAACCACGGCACTACGTAAAAAAGCACATCTTGCTTTGTATTGTTCAAAGATGTTATCATCCAGCTATAAGGCTTTTTACTTAGAGGCGAGTAACGTGTTACTTATCGCGGGAAGTAACTGAGTAACATCAAAGTATGACGTATTACATACGTAATTTAGTGACGCTGAACATTGACGATAACATTACCATGATGCTTTATGTTCTCTTAATAACAATCCGGTCTCAATGTAACTCAGGTCGGGGATTCTCCGTTGCATGATTACAAAAATTGTTAAATCTTTCAAACACATACGGATATGAAAAAAAAATTGTTGATGGCTTTGTAGAAATGGTACGTTGAATCTGTAGAAAAACTTCATGTTTTTACAAAAGTATGTAATTCCCCTCTAATTGAACGTCTCGCGGTTATGGCTTAGATTTCACGTCCTTACTGAAAATTTAACAATTAAATTCATAATAGAGTTTTTTACACATAACACGCAAAAGTTTGCGTATCGTGTTGACATCGGTTTTATCCTTTTATGATAAAAATGTGACGATGGCGGTAAACGGCAGCGGTTCACTGAGCTTCAGTGATTACCTAGTCGATAATATGATCGCCTGGTAACTATTGCTAAATATTATAGTAAATAATCTACTTAGTTTAACTATAAAATTATTCAGTGCTACAAGAAATAAATAATTATCGTTTTGAACGTGAAATCGGTACAGTTCAATTAAACATTCGTTAAAGCTTGGAAAAAAACTGAGTATCTCAAAAACTCAAATCAATCGTACCAAAATAATTAAAATATGACAAAAATAGTGATGGGCAATTAATTCGGAGTACCATTTTTTCTTGGTCGAAAAACAACCGACAGTCGACAAAACATGGCTGGATTGACTAGCTGGTGGTTTTGTCGAATAAGTATCGGGAGATCATAAAGTGACATGGGTAAAAATCTAAATTTATAATAAGTTTTCGGCGAAATACCGGTTTTGTATTTATTATTTTGTGATCTTTTAAATTGCGGCAAAATGAAAGCAAATATTTTTTAATAAAACTAATTTGATATGATTTTATTTATTTATTTGGCACTAATTAATTATTTTAGGTACTATCAAACGTTACAACAATGTTAATTTAATAATACTCCATGATTGTATCAGGGTAATAGGAGAATCGAAGGATCGCTCACTACTAATTAATATTTGATACGTTTTCAACTACACCTACTTTCGATAATATTATTTTTATTAGAATATTCTTTTTCCCGGCTAATAAATGTTAAATAAATTTTACCCTTTCGCATTTCTGTTCTCCGGCTAGACGATGTCTCGTAATGTCGATCGTTTGATGAGCGACGACGACTTGTTTCATACATAATTTGATGAATTCATCAAATTTTTTTGATACAATTAAATGATGTTTCAAACGCTTCAAAAAATACGTTATTTAAGTTATTTAAATGATGTTTGTCATTCAAACGATTCAAAAACTATATGTTATTTAGGTAAATTAAAATTATTTCTTTAGTCCGGAATTTAAGAAGCAAAACTTGAAAATGGAGGATGATTCAAAATTTTCTTTTACGAATCGATATTGTAAAAGAATTATAAAAAGTTCACGCAGCCCGGCAGTTGAAATATTTTTTAAACATGACGTGGTTGAGTAAAATCTAATGGTTTTTTGTTATTATACAGTTTTTTAGAATAAATTACAAATGCAATCTGCAAAAAGTGATGCACGAAACATTCTCAAGGTTTTATTGTAATCCCATCGCAGAAATCGCGATGATTCCAGTAACTAATTAAGTCTTGAACTTTGTGGAAAATAATTCCACCTACATTTTTATTATAACTCTAAATAAATGACTTCATCAGATTAATCGTTCCAAATGAGGATTTATTTTTCATTGTGGCGACGCCACCGACTGCAAATTTATCCGTGTCAATCTTCTAGGTAGGTGTGGTGCGTCCTGAATTTCAGCGTCTGAAAACCATTAGATCTCATAATTAATTAGGTTCAGCGACGCCTCACTGCCAGGAGGCTAGAAGTATTGGGCAGTGACATAGTTCAATGTACCGTTAGATTATTATCCATATGATCCGTACAGAACAGTGCAACTACAACAGTAGTACTTACTACATACTTGTTACTGTCGGCCGATTAGCTACCCATAGCGGGTGCGGGCCCGGGAACGCCTCGCATCCTGTACGTGGGCCATGAACATTGTACAGGGTCACTGGGATAATGTGACCCGCATGATACATGCGTTCCTGGTGGAATACCGTTTTCAGGAATTAACTCTCTCGTTTCATTGTTCCTGAAAGGACTGAAAAGATAAAGAAAGAATGAGGAGCGAATAAGCGTTCAAAAAAGAAGAAGGGATGTACGAATGAATGTAAGAGGGAGAGCATAATTAAGCGAAATATTTGGCTCGTTAAAACTACTCGTAGAGTAAAAATCTCTGGGCAAATGCTTAAGTTGCATTTAAATACACTGTGAATTTCTTAATGGCAACATGTTAAATAAAAAATAAGAGAACATCCTGTGTTTTAATAATGTTCGGAGGGTACTTCGCGATTTTTTCTATTACTTCATTTAATTACCGTTTCGGCTCTACAAATAAATATAGAATCATCAAAAACAACATATATTTTTCAAGGAACTTGAAATCTGAAGTGTTCATGTAGTGTTTGTTATAAATCGGTAGAAATGCGGAATGCGGGAGCTTATGAATCTATGGGAGGTGAATCTAGAAAATGGATTTGAAATAATGTTTAATTAGAATATTGGCTTACGGCTCATTTCAGAATTCCTACTGTATGTTGTGAACAACCCGAATGAAGTGTATTTGGTACGAGCGTTTGTTTACCTCCTTCATGTTATTCAACCCTGGGAAATTAAATTTAGTGCAACACTGCCTGCGGACATACAATTAAAATTATAAATAAACATAAATAATTTCTTCTTCAAACTACTACATATGTGGAGTTATTTTTAATTAAATGAAAACAAAAACTTTTATTACGTAAGAATTTAAAAAAAATCGAATGTAGTTTACACGCGGTAGAAGCGCAACACTACCGAAACAATCTCAACCAATACTTAAAATGAGTGGTCATAATCAAAGCGACCAATGAGCGCAGACCTCGCGTAATTTCCATTTCATATCTCAACCAATAGGAGCGGTCATAATCAAAGCAGCCGATGAGCGCAGTTGATGCGTCGCAGGTACAGTAATCGTCATTTCCGTTTCATCCGAAATCCAAATCACAGCGGTGCCATATAAATTTCACTTAAAAAACATGAATACTTATATGGTGGACACTTTATGGCCCCCGGTGAAAAACGACCCATTAAGAATAATATTTTTTGAAGTGAAACTTCTATAGCCCGGTTATTCGCTTTTAAAGGCTCCTACTGGTTGAGATATGAAACCGAAATTAAGATGGTCTGCGCTCATTGGTCGCTTTGATTATTTATTTATTTATTTTATTTATTTATTTACAGAAACATACAAAAGAAAGTACAAATTACATATTAAGAAGATTTGCCTGTCCAACTAGGAAAGTTTCCCGTTCCAGGACAGACAAATTGACAGGTTTAGTTCATATTATACATTACATAACAAAAAAAATAGAAAAAGAACCTGGTAGCATATAGTTCAAGTATTGGTTGTTTTCCCTTCTACTGCGTGTAAAACAGCACTCAATTTTTTTTTGCATCAATTACATAACATGTTGATAATATTGATTATATAGTGGTATTTACAAAGTTAGTTGTTTTCATTCAATTAAAAAATAATTTATTTACGTTTTCAACCGAGTTAACGATCATCTTTGAATTAAAAACAAGGAGCGTGTGCGTGTGGCAATCTGTCGTAACTTCCTACCCCCATTTGGAAACAGCGTAATGGTTGTTAGTTGGTTAGTTCTAAAATCGCATCTTTATTTGAATAATCCTACAAAATGAAAATATCTTACAATATCTGCCTGATCTTACCGTGGTAAATCCAGTTTTCTCACTCAATCTGAAATTGGATCTCCGGTAAGATTAACACGATGATGACGTTCTCAGCATCCAAGGAAGCCGCGAGATGATGACTTTGATATTATCATCGGAATATAATTAGCTAATGATTCCAGCTTTTGTATAACTCTTTGCATTCCGAGGCTTGCATTACGCACAGATGATATGCATTCAATACCAGTCTATCCACATTTCCCACTTAGCATTCTCGATTGCCTCTGCATATAGATTGCGTAAAACCGAGTTTTATTTTGTGCATACAAAGAACACCACCGCTTCAATATCGACTATTCTATTATGAAACCATTTTCTGTGAATACAGCAAAAAAGTCCAATTCAAAAAAAGTCCGACTGCTCCCAATTGTCAGCCATTGGGAAAATGGCATCTGCGAATGGGGGTATGTTGGAAGCCTTTTTTTAAATGTGAATACCTCATAAGAGTCCCAAAAGTCCCGGAGCCAGTGAGACTATGGCATCCCCAATTGGGGTATGTTGTGGGGTCCACAGTAGAGGAGAGGGGAAGGAGATGGGGAAGAGGAAGGTAGGGAAATTCCTGGTTAGATCTGGTCATCAAGCACGAGCTATTTCAAGAAACGTTTCAATTCTGAATGGCGGTCTTACACCAGAGCGATACTGAGAGTATCTTCCACTCTGGAAGAACTATTTGAAATGAACAAAAATTTGTGCACTTCGGAATTTGTTCCCGCATCTTCCGGATTGCTTGTCGAGAGCCTTGCCCCTCGACCACGGAGACCGCCAAGGCCGAAGGGTATGTTACTTACTATTCGGATCTAGTCATCAAACACAAATAAAGTGATTTAAAGCCGTTCAAGAGTGGAAGATACTCTCAGAATCGTCCGTATGAAAGACCGCATCGTAGTTATAATAATACTTCTGACCAAAGATGTGCAAAATGGGTACCCAAAACAATTTGAAATGCAAAATGGAAATGGGTCAAAACTTTCTCATTTGAAAATGTAAAAAGAAAAATGGTTTTTAGAAAAGTATTTCAAATGCAAAATACCTATTTTCAAAATGCATCGAAAATACAAAATTGAAACAATGAAAGAGAGTAAAAACAAACAAATAATTATATACCTAAACATTCCTCATGAATCACTCTCTCTATTGGTGAAAACCGCTTGAAAATCCGTTCAGTAGGTTTTGAGTTTATCGCGAACTGACAGACAAGACAGTCGGACAGACGTGGCGGAGAATTTTAATTTATAATATGTAGAGATGTAGATATATTATGTACCTATCTATTATTGTAATTATTCTAAACATGTATACCCGCAAAGTGTTTGCTAATGAAAAATTATCTATTATTAACTAAATATTGACATGTTGAATTGTCACGAGTCATGACAGTTTGACAGATCACAAAACCGCCAGCTCAAAAAAATAGAAACTACCAAGTATCGAAAATTTAATAGTAGAGCGTCTATGGCCCCGTATTTCAGTATTTTTTGTACTGTATCATGTATATTTTGCCAGGGAGCAAATTTGATAGACGAAAATATCTCTTATAGCGAGGATAAGGACCGACTGAAATACCCTATGAAAAGAAAGACGAGTTGAGATAAAAGGAAGAGATAAGAATAAATGCATCGAGAAAAGCATTTAAAATGAAATTGGTGAGAAAAAAACCATATCATTATCATCATTACGTAGTATAAAATGAAGTCGCTCAAAATGTATGTGCGCGTTAATCTTTTAAACTACGCAACGGATTTTCATGCGGTTTTCACCAATAGATAGAGTGATTGAAGAGGAATGCTTATACGTATAATACATGTAAATTATATTATAGAAAAGCCGAGAAATTCAAAGAAAACATATTTTTGTGCGATTTAAAACGGCTGGCGGGCCGTACTTGTAGTCACTTTTGAAATTCGTTCTACGGAAGAAATTGGAAAATAGATGTCCTAGAGTAAGTAGGTATTTGATTTGAATTATTTTATTTGATGAAGTCGCTCAAAATGTATGTGCGCATAGATCTTTTAAACTACGCAACGGATACTCATGCGGTTTTCACCAATAGATACATGAAAACATGCTTATTATAGTAGAGAAAAGTCGAGAAATTCAAATATTCAATTCAGGCAGCGGGCAGCTGGCAAGCGGGTGGTGCGGATTTTATAAAGGTTGGGTAATGGCGTTGTGTTTCGTTAGCCACAGCAACGTGTGGCCGGGTCTGCTAGTATATTATAAAATGGAAACTTCACATTTTGCATTTCTATTTGAAATGGATTTTTTTAATTAAAGTACATGTCCGCTTCTGAGGACAAACCTCTTTCCAGGAAGAAAGCCATTTCTGATCTGCGGAGCTCTTGAAACCTAATGACTCCGTTCCGTACATTTACTTTCGGTCACCTTCGGCACAACTCCGCAACGAGACCAAGTGATCCGAAGACCCTATAGACTCCTATAGTAAAGTAAGAACTTAATAATAGACTATTTTGATAAATTACACTAACATAACCCCAATTGGAGATGCCATGGTCCCCCTGGTTGGGAGCAGTTGGAATTCTTGTGCTGTATTCACACAAACAGATAATAATAATAATAACGTAGTATTTATATAGCGCAGTTTTGTGATATTTCACTTCAAGTGCGCTTAATTATAATAAACTTAAAATTAATCCTATAGTGTTCCTTACGAGTCCTTACAAAATACAAAATTGATTAAATTATGTGAAATAAAGAATATACAGTATATACAAAGCAATTCCTAAAGAACAATATTAACAAAAAGAATTCATTAAAACTAAATTATAATAAAGATGTCAAGTAAGTTCGAAGGTTAAATAGGTTGAGTCAATATTTAAAAGCACTTCGACCTTCGTTTGAAGGTAATTCTGTTTCTGATTGAGGGGAAGCGACTACAGGTCACAAATACGAAGTAATTTGCACGGTGGTCATTATACACTCGTACATTTAATATACGGCACGAATATCAATGGCCATTCAATTATTGCGTGACCGCAACGCCACAATCACTGAACAGACATCACTGCAGAAGGGTGTCTTGGGCGTGACAGAAGTAAGCTCAACATAGAACTCCAGTCCAATTTTTTAATTTTTTTTAATGAATAATGACCTTCTAACTTAAATAACTGCATATAAATTTTTATTTTTAGAGGTAGTTTTAATAGTTAAACTAGTTGTCAAAGTTTTAATTTTTCAAGATCGCCCGAAAACCACCGTATGTATGGTGAATCGTGTGACGTCATCACTCCTGAAAAATTACTATATGATCGGCAATCAGCTGTTCAACTGCCGCCATTTTGAATTCCGTTGTTCGAAGTATTCTCCCTAGAAGTAGCATTACTATTTTTTTGTGCAGTGGTTTTTGAATTTTTTCAATAATAGAGATAAACTAATAAGAGCTACCTTTATTTTTGAAACATTATTTAGCCCTAAATAATGTTTCAATAAACACAACAACTAAACCTCTGTAAACAGTATGTAAATAAACGAATAAATTAATACGATTGCTTGTGTCATAACATACATTCCCATACAATGACTTTACGGTGACGTCACTGTTCGACGTGTCGTGACGTCACCGTAAAGTCACTAAAATTTCAATAATGCCAACTTGACGGTGTGTTTTTATGACCCGATTAAAAATGGACATTTTAATAATTTTTTAAAAATTCTGCGTTAATATTATTAAATAAAACTTATATATTCAGAATCAGCGTTTATTGGTCTATATGAACATATTTTTTTAAAGCCATAATATTTTTCACTGGAGTTCCTTATTGCTGCTTCCTTCTGGTGTAATTGGTAAAAAAAACTCAATTATAGACTAACAATCAACTAGGCAAAGAGGACTGACTGCCAAAGACCTCGGTCTTGGCACACTCCTTGCAGTAGGTAACATTCATACATCGTCTCGTACACACCCTTTTGTAATTGTGACTCTTGACATGACCCGACTCAAGTATTTGGTTCACTTGATCGTGTAGGTACAGATCGCGGTAATCAGATATAACGGGTGGATGACAACATTATCAAATGTTCATTATCATGAAATTTTTATTTAGATGTGCATACATTTTAAAATAAACGAGAACGTAAATTTTAAAGCTAACGAGCTGTTCCGGGCCGCAGTAAATAAAGTCCACATAGCCAACATGATAGCCAACGTCCGTTAAACGGACAAGGCACAAGAAGAAGAAGAAATTTTTTCATACATCTAAATATTTATTTATTTATTTATTTATTAATCATTAACGCCCTTATGGGCTTTTACATACATTTACATTTTTATGTTTTAGTGCATACAGGTGTGTTTAGAATACAAAGAAAACATGAATAGTTTTTACACATGGTACATATAAATAAAGCTGGTAAGTAAAAAGTATAGCATTATACAATAAAGAGAAAAAAATCAGTTTTATATGTATATACGTATATAACAAATAATAATAATGGTGAGTTTTTAATATATGTGCAATTTATGTGTTGAATACATAGCGAAGTTGATTTTAAACAAAAATACATACTACCGACTTGCACCGCACTAAAATTAATATACAAAACAATTGCATTTTGACCAATTACTTTATCGTCAGAATTTCTGCAAGGAATTCAATTTCCGAAGACGAAATACTTTATACCATAAATATACCAATCCCCTTTATACTGAAACCATGGAATAATGTCAGATACTTCAGTAAACTATCACGGAGAGGACAAATGAGTTCGATAATATAATATAACAGAGTATCTAATTACAATCAAATTAAAATGTTAATCAAAGTATAAGTCGTTAAAGTAAATTTGTTATTATTACCTATTACAACGATAAACAAGAACAGTTTTTATAAGGTTTGTTTATAAATTATAAATTACTAACCTTTATTACGCCCTATATTGTAGGTGTTTTGACGGAACTTAACTATGAGGGTTTACAATAAACTGTGCACACAAAATTTCAAGATGGGGATTTATAGTTCTATTGTAACTGTTCCAATATACTGAATTTAAATTTGGACACTGACAGATGACGATAAACATCGATTGAGTTATATTTATTTCCTAGTCGATGAAGTCTTTCGATAGGCGAGTTTTCGAAGTAATTATTAGTAGGCGCGTTAACGAAGTACGGCGCATTCAATCTTGTATTACGGGTAGGTACTCGCAGTTGGATTAGTTTGGTTAAATCCAGGGCGTCCAGTCTGCCATTTGAAATATTGAAAAGACAAATTAAATCACTCATTGTTCGTCTTGAAGTTAATTTATTTAATTTTAGTAAGTCCATTAAAAATGTGTAGTTAAGTTCTTCGATTGGAATTCCTAATTTATAGTTTATAAATCTCAAAAACTTATGTTGCACTCTCTCAATTTTTTGTTGGTGAATCTTATAAAAAGGAGCCCAGATTGTTGAATTGTACTCTAAATGGCTTCTCACTAACCCAGTGAACAGCAACTTAAATGAATTAATTATTTTAAAATCTTTTACCGTCCTCAATATAAACCCTAAGCTTTTCATGGCCTTGTTAGTTATTTCGTTTATATGAGAAACAAAAGATAATTGATTGTCAAAAATAATACCTAGGTCCTTGATTTGTTCAACTCTTTTTAGAAAGATGTTGTTGATGCTGTATTCATATTTAATAGGATTTTTAATTCGGGCAAAAGTTATTGTTTGACATTTTTCAATATTGAGGAAGAGTTCATTATGGATGCACCATTCTTGTAGCCTCACAAGATTTGTTTGTAATACGCAACAGTCAAAAAATATAAAAAGAAAATATAAAGTATTCAGAAACTGGTCAAACTGTAAGTGCGATGGCGAGAAGGAGCAACTCCTGATAGTGTATAAACAAGTCAAAAAGACAGCAAAGAAACTAGTTGCCTCTGCACAACATGAGGCATTGAAAGAGCTGTATGATGACCTAGAAACACCAAATGGGGTGCAAAGAATTTACTAAATCGCAGCACACAGGAAAGAAAGGGCCAAATCAATTAGAACACCCAAATACATAGAAGACACTGACGGTGAGTTGATCACAGACGAAACCAAAATATGTCAAAAATGGAAAGATTATTATTCTACATTACTGAATGAAGAATTTCCAAGAAGAACTCAAGTGTCAGAGCAACCAGTGCAGGAGCCAGTTGAAGAAATCACTCAAACAGAAGTTAAAGTAGCCGTATCACAAATGAAATTGGGGAAAGCAGTGCAGTGGGGCCAGACAATATTCCAGTTGAATTATGGAAAGAATGTGGTGAAGTAGGACATAAATGGCTGTGCACTCTGTACAATAAAGTACTGAATGGAGAACCAATGCCAGAAAACTTTAGGCAGAGTTACCTTCTTCCATTTTACAAAAATAAAGGAGATTCTAGTAGGTGGGACAATTATAGAGGGATAAAGCTTATGTCTCACACCATGAAAATATATGAGAGAATTATCAACACACGAATAAGGAATATTGTAAAAATACACGACGATTAATGCGGTTTTGTGTCGGGAAAATCAACAATAGATGCTATTCAAACAGTCAGAATAATAGTTGAAAAAAAGATTTGCACATGGTATTTATAGACTTGGAAAAAGCATTTGACAGGGTTCCCCCAAGCGTGATGTGGGCGGCATTGAGAGACCACAATGTACCAGAAGGATATGTGCTCTCCATACAAGATATGTATACAAACGTTGAAACTCAAATAAGATGCACATCAGGGACATCACCAAAATTTACAATTAAAGTGGGGGTACACCAAGGATCTGTCCTCAGCCCACTGCTATTCATAATGGTCATGAATTATCTAACAAGCCAAGAAATGAACAGTATTCTCAAGACTATGCTTTTTGCAGATGATGTAGTTCTGATAGCAGATAATCATTGTGACTTACAGAATAGCCTGGAAAGGTGGAGAAAGATCCTGGAGGATAATGGCCTAAAAATTAGCAGGAAAAAGACTGAATATTTGTATTTACCATTTGAAGACACAAATGCTGTAACTCCTTCGATGCAACTGGATGGAGTAACATTAGCCAACTGTGATTCATTTAAGTATCTGGGCTAACTAATCCACAGAGATGGAGGATGTGCAGCGGATGTCATCCATAGAATAGGTGTGGGATGGATTAAATTTAGATCCGTAACAGGAATATTGTGTGACTCCAAAATGCCTATAAAACTGAAAGGAAAGATATACCAGACTATTGTAAGACACGCAATAATGTATGGCTCCGAATGCTGGACTATGTACAACTTCTACACTAGGCAACTTGAAACAGCAGAAATGCGAATGCTTAGATGGTCGGCAGGAGTATCACTAAAAGATAAGATCAAAAGTTCACGCATTCGTGGTAGCCTGGGTGTCACAGACATAAATAGTACGCTGGAAGAACGACAGTTGAGATGGTATGGACACATAAGACGGAGACCATCAGACCACACAGTGAGGCAGGCAATGTCTATGGAGCTTCACCGAAAGTCATCCAGAGAAAGACCGAAGAACTCCTGGATGACTCAATGTGCCAAAATTCTTCAGAGAAACGGCCTGGATGAAGGCGATACCCAGAACAGAAGACATTACAACCTGAGAACGAGAAGAGCCAACCCCAACAGCCTACCTAGGCAATGAGTTGGGACAGCGCAAGGAAGAAGTAGTAGGAAAATATTTTAAAAAAAAAACGATATACGAAGTACAGTAACATTTACAAATAAATTTTAAGAAAAAAAAAAACTAGACAAAAATACATTACATGATAATATAATATAATAATAAAAAAATAATAATATTTGGATGATTTATAAAGCGCGGTTTTTGTGAAAAATCAACTCAAGATAAACATATAATATGTTTCTAAGATATAGAAAACTATAAGGTAGACAGACAATTAAAAACAACATATGGCTAAAAATTGCATCCACCTATGTTACCTATGTTACTATGTTACAATTAAGTTTATAAATGCCAGAGTGGCTTAATTTATCCTCTGTATCTTTAGAATTAGTTAGGAGTTTAGAAAAATTATTGTTAGTATAACCGAAACCGGTCGACAAATATAAATAAAAATAAAGTGGTTTTTTTAACAAAGTACTTGTTTCATTCTATATAAAATATCGTTTAATGAGTGTATTTTGGAAATTAAAGATTTGATTTGTAAGGATTTGATCATCCTAAATGTGATTCGTCAAGAGACAGATTGATGTGTAAAGATTCGAGTCATTTTAATTCAGTAAGAAAAGTGTGATTAACACATATCATAGGCAGTACAAGTATGATACTCTCAGATAGGTATATTTAAATTAAGGGTATGAGAGCCCAAAAAGGTAGGTTTTTAGTTTGGACCTTGATTTTAGTTTGGACGTCATTGATCCCCTCGGCACCAGTGCATAGTCGGGAAACAGGCCAAACACGCGCCCAACATTTGTAAACGGTTGACATTAGTCACATGAGAACGGGTCATTTCTACGACTCGTTCCTGAGTTCAACAGCTCGGCTGTGGAATGATTTCCCGGCCTCTGTCTTTCCTCCCTCCTACAACATGGATCTCTTCAAGACCCGTGTTCACTCCTTCCTTTCCTCAAAAAGACCCCCCAGACAGCATCTTCAAAGATGACATAGGCCCTGAGGGAAATTATTTTCCTCAGGGCCTCCTGTGTGGAATTAATGTAAAAAAAATCCCTAAATTAAAATTGGGCATGTTATGCATCTTAATTCCGGAGAGAGTCTATTCCAAGCCTTAGGCCCGGATACTCCGAAAGCACGATCTCCAAATTTGGCTTTCATTTCTGTTCTATTAGTCTGCTTATAGCCGATGAAGTTGCTGATCTAAGGGTTAATTGCCTTGGACCAGTATTTTCCGGGACACATAACTCAGAGATGTAAGGTGGGGCCATTTCATTAATTGAACACCATCCAGCGCAATTTGTACTGTTTTTTTTCAGGGCACTTGAGCTTTTTTTTTTACATTAACTCCACACAGGAGGCCCTGAGGAAAAGGGCCTATGTCATCTGGGATGCTGTGTGGAGGGTCTTTTTGAGGAGAGGAAGGAATGAACATTGGTCTTGAAGAGACCCATGTTGTAGGAAGGAGGAAACACAGAGGCCGGCAAATCATTCCACAGCCGAGCTGTTGAACACAAGAACGAGTCGAAGATGTCAACTGTGTACAAATGTTGGGCACGCGTTTGGCGTGTTTCCCGACTATGCACAGGTGCCAAAGGGATCAATGATGCTAGTTCCTCGGAGCATCTTCCATTGTAATACCGGTAGAACAAGGATAGCATTCCCACCCGACGCCTGTGCTCTAAAGATTGCAATCCGTCTGTTAAGATGGGAGAATCTATCAAACGGACCGCCCGTTTCTGCACAGAGTGGAGCTCCAGACCAGAGGTGGCTGCCAAATTCAACCGTGGGGCGCACTTGCGATTTGTATTGATCGATTTGGTCTTGAAGAGACCCATGTTGTAGGAAGGAGGAAACACAGAGGCCGGCAAATCATTCCACAGCCGAGCTGTTGAACACAAGAACGAGTCGAAGATGTCAACTGTGTACAAATGTTGGGCACGCGTTTGGCGTGTTTCCCGACTATGCACAGGTGCCAAAGGGATCAATAATGCTAGTTCCTCGGAGCATCTTCCATTGTAATACCGGTAGAACAAGGATAGCATTCCCACCCGACGCCTGTGCTCTAAAGATTGCAATCCGTCTGTTAAGATAAGAGAATCTATCAAACGGACCGCCCGTTTCTGCACAGAGTGGAGCTCCAGACCAGAGGTGGCTGCCAAATTCAACCGTGGGGCGCACTTGCGATTTGTATTGATCGATTTGGTCTTGAAGAGACCCATGTTGTAGGAAGGAGGAAACACAGAGGCCGGCAAATCATTCCACAGCCGAGCTGTTGAACACAAGAACGAGTCGAAGATGTCAACTGTGTACAAATGTTGGGCACGCGTTTGGCGTGTTTCCCGACTATGCACAGGTGCCAAAGGGATCAATGATGCTAGTTCCTCGGAGCATCTTCCATTGTAATACCGGTAGAACAAGGATAGCATTCCCACCCGACGCCTGTGCTCTAAAGATTGCAATCCGTCTGTTAAGATGGGAGAATCTATCAAACGGACCGCCCGTTTCTGCACAGAGTGGAGCTCCAGACCAGAGGTGGCTGCCAAATTCAACCGTGGGGCGCACTTGCGATTTGTACAGGGTTAGCAGTTGTGTACTATTAAAGTATCTGCGGGCCCTGTACAGTACGCCCAGTTTTTGGGAGGCTAAGTGAGCTAGTGAAAGTTACGAAGGTGTTCTGAAATGTGCGAATATTTAGAGACCCCGGTTATGAGCCTTGCTGCTGCATTAAACACGGATTGAAGTTTACTGTTAAATACTCTCATTATCGCTCTGTTGTAAGACCGTCAGATAGTCAGAATTGAAATGGCTTTAGTCATGTTTTGTGACCAGATCTGAATAGCCAGGTACTCCCCACCTTCCTCTTCCCCATCTTCTTTCCTTCCCCACTTCAGCCTCACAACATACTTCTTACGGTTGGGATGCTTGTAAGATATTCACAAAAAAAACAAAAATCAAAACATTGAGATTAACAGACATAACATCTGGCGCAGCCGGTAAGATCCGAACCTGCACTCTCAAAGGGATTAGAATAGGTTTAGTTGTGTTTATTTTTTTTCCCTTCACTTTTACATTTTCTATTTTGTCATGCAACCGAATTGGCGACATCAGATTTCTTTCAAATCTGTTAGATCACACTTCTTAGAAATATCCTGTACAGTGGCCGCACGATGCGTGTGGTGGATTGGTGTGTGGTTTGGCGTGTGGTTGTGTGGTTGGGTGCAGTGTCTGCCGTCTGCCGTCTGCTCGGAACTGAGTGAAGCTGTCGACCTCAAAAGTGTTAATAATTCCAGTAGCCACCGGAGGCGCTCGGATTATTCCCCATACTATGATTGCGCACAGATTATTACGCACTTCGAAATTTCGGACACAAATTTTTGCGCACATTGAAAACTCTGAACGTAGATTATTCGTCACACCGATTATTTTGGAAATGAAACTCCGGAAACTCCGAGTGAACAATTCTAAGCACGGATTATTCTAAACAATTTTCAACTTGGGAGGCGGGTAAAGGTACATACGCTGTCCTGGGAACCATTCATTGGATAACCGACATCTGGAAACCAGGACGGATGAGGGAGAACCTTTGACCTCTCCAACCGTACTCTCCCCGATTTTTACCAACCTTAATATCTTTTTCCTTCTCAGAAGTTCCTCTCCTTCCTTTTCTTAAAAAGACCCTCCACACAGCATCCCCAAAGATAATATTGGCTCTTAGGGTATATATTTTTCTCAGGCCTCCCGTGTAAAATTAAAATAAAAAATGCAAAATTTTTTCCTTATCTAACATGATTAATTAATTGTTTTTGTGTTTAATTAGTAGAACTCACTTATTTTTTAAAAATTTAATTTAAATTAATTAAAAAATATATATCATTTACTTGAGCATACTTTCATATGAACTTTATAAATATTATTTCAATATTTTTCTACAAATTGTCTGTTTTACTCTTCCAGATTTATTTTTATTACGCTTATTATATATTTTTATTAAGGCGCCGCAACCGGGCTCAAAAAGAAGAAGATAGAAAGATATATGAAATTATAAATGTTAAAGGGCGCGCTAGTATTTAAAGCGACAAAACCGATGCGAAAATTGTGAAAATCAATACATTTTATTTTATTACGTAGGTAGTATAAAATGAAGCCGCTCAAAATGTATGTGCGCATAGATCTTTTAAACTACGCAACGGATTTTCAAGCGGTTTTCACCAATAGATAGAGTGATTCAAGAGGAAGGTTTATATGTATAATACATGCTTATGATAGTAGAGAAAAGCCGAGAAATTCAAATATTCAATTCAGGCAGCGGGCAGCGGGCAGCTGGCAAGCGGGTGGTGTGGATTTTATAAAGGTTGGGTAATGGCGTTGTGTTTCGTTAGCCACAGCAACGTGTGGCCGGGTCTGCTAGTGTTTAATAAAACACGACTCATTAAAAAAAATTTCTATCGAGGTAATGTTATATAATTTGCGTTTTGGGGGGAGGGTATGTCTATCTTCAAGAATAACATATATTTTTAAAGAACTTTAAAACTTAACATGTAAGAAATCGGTAGAAATTCGGATAGCGGCGGCTTAGTGGTCGAGAGAATTAAAATAAATTGTAATATGTTAAAAAGTTCAGCAATTTTTTTTAAAACCATATTTCCGCCATTATTAATAATAATAAAGTCGATTTCCATTAAATTTAAATAAAAAAAATAGAGAGAAAACAGAGACTCTTGTCATTGCGTTGATTCTCCTGAAACGGAAAAACCTTCCTAGATGTGCAGTCTAAAATAAAAAAAAAAAAAATGTATACTTATGTGACTATCGTGGGTTTTTTGTGTTGCGTAATAATTGTGTGGAATATCTGTCTGAAGAGTATTCATTGTGCAGAATACTCTGTGTGCGTAATAATCATTTTTCGAAATTTTTCATATGCGAAATAAACTTTGGTAGGAGTTTTTGTGTGCGTAATTAGTGGTTAGACTAGATATGATCGGAATAATCATCGAATGCAGCAGACACATTGCGTCGGGCAATGAATACAGATAAAAAACAAGCTCAAAGTAAAACACATCCCGACACCGGCCGGTGCGACGCGGTGCGGCGCGGTGCGGCACAGAGCGGCACGGAGCGGGCAGAGCCGATGAGCCAACGCCAACGGACCGACAGAATATTATATACACCTACTGCTGTGGCACAGGAGTACAGTGCGAAATACAAGGTGACCCAGTCATAATGTCGATTAAATATAGAATATTCGTATAATATAAAAGGATCTACGACAATAAATATCTCCGAGGAACCCTGATCCGTTCAGGGGGGGGGGGTCTTCCAAATACCACGCTTGGTACAAATGAGCAGGGGGGGGCTTAGGTTTTTAGTCACCGGGGGTGGGGTTAAAAATTGCAAAAAGTTAGTCACGTAGTCAAGTATGGGTACGTTCCCTTAACTTGGAAAAAGCACATAAATGAAATCCTAGCCTCAAAAATAAAATCCTTGCAGCCCTTTACCCCCATAATATACAAAAATTAAATAAAATAAAAAATAACTAAAAATATACTCCTAATTTATAAATCAACGATAAGGCCAAAACTAACTTATGCAAGCCCCATCTGGGCCCTAATTTGACTCAAAATCTAATTTAATAAACTTCAAACATTCCAGAATAAATCCACACGCACAGCCTTGGGAGCCCCTAAATGGATAAGGGTATCCCAACTCCACAAAGATTCTGAAATCCCCTTATTAAAAAAAAAACACATCTTCATTTTAATTAGTCTTACATTTCATGCGGTAATTCCCACCCGCGAAAACGCGTCCATAAACTGCATCGCCCTGTGCGACGCAAACGTACGTACCATACATAAAAATCTTAACAAATCCTCCATAAAGATTAACCTCCCCGTACTGCAGCCATGTCCTCTTGCAAATAATAATTTTTAAACAACCAAAATCGGAAGGTCGCAGGCTCAAATCCCGGAGTGCGCGAATAAATTTTAGTTGGTATTTCACAAATTATTTAATTTATAATATTAAATAGTATATTTGCGGCATGTTCCAAAGTGAAAGATACTCCTAGTTTCACCCCAGTGTAAGATCACTATTCAGAATTGAAACGTTGCTTGAAATGGCATTAGACCAGTTCTTAATAACCAGGTATATCCCCACCTTTCTCTTCCACATCTCCTTCCACTCCCCAATAGCTTCAGCCTAATAACATACCCCAATTGAGGATGCCATAGTCTCACTGGCTCCAAACGAGAACAGTTGACTCTTGTGCGGTATTCACCCTAAAAAAATTAAAAAATTAAAATAGTGTCAGGATGAGAGGTTTTGTACTGTAACTGGGTGAATAATCTGACGTACAAAAAATAAAATTTAAAAAATGTCATGTATTATTTCATAATATTGCTACCATGTTCTTTTCGGCCACTCGGTACACAGACAGTACATGCATAACAGACGGACGCACGCAAAAAACGCCGGGCCGTGTACAGTGTACAGTGTGTATGTAATTACGCGGTTTTATCAGAGGCCGTTTTTTTAGCTCCGCGCCGTCCCATGCGTCCGGGAAATAATTCACAGGACGGAGTGACTATGTTAATTGTGTATTGTACCAACAACACCCATCTATATACCCCGTACGAGAGTGGTCAACATTCTACATGCAACATGCAAGTTCGCCACGACTTTTGAAGAGTGTCGTGACGGAAGCACACTTCAATTTGGGAGGCGGATGTAGGTACCACCGTTTTTTGTATTACCCTCTGCCATCTAAGTTTGGTGACATAAAAGGCGTGCCCGGTTCATGGGGTGAGGTTTGTCAGGGCCTCGGCGGCAGATGAGTCTGCCCACCTACTGCGTGGCAGGCCGGATCGGGAGAGAATGGTTGAGGCAGTCCCTTTGACTTCTCCAGCCGTACTCTTTCGGAAAATCGCCTTGCACTACAGTGGGAGGGATTAATTCATATGTCCGTTACTCCTGGATACACTGACCCCCAGATTCATTCCCACCCCTAATACCCTTTTCCTTTTCAGAACTTCCTCTCCTTCGTATCCTAAAAATACCCTCCGCATAGCGTCCCCAAAGATGACATAGGCCCATTTGGCTCCAGTGTGGAGCTAATGTAAAAAAAGTCAATATACAACACTCGCCACGATTCTTGAGGAGTGTCGTGACTGAAGGAAACTTCAATTTAGGAACCAGGAACCATTTATTGGAAAACCAGAGAAAAATAAAGATGACATAGGCCCTGAGGGGAATTATTTTCCTCAGGGCCTCCAATGTGGAGCTAATGTAAAAAAGTCAATTTACAACACGCAGGTTCGCCACGATTCTTGAGGAGTGTAGTGACTGAAGGAAACTTCAATTTAGGAACCAGGAACCATTTATTCCAGAGATGGGTCGAGAGACTCCGGTTTGAGGGGTCAAAAGGTCTGAACCAGTCTTTCGCGATCTGGCCAGCCATGCAATAGGTGGCCGAAAGCAGCAAAAGCGTCCGGCGCTGAGACATAGACAGACCTCACACCATGAACCTGGGCACCCCTGCTAAGTCACCAAACGTAGCGAACCACTCGTTCGAGTGGTTCGCTACTTTGGTACCTATATCTGGTTTTACTGTTCTTTTGTTGATCCGATATAAATGAACCTTTCGTTTATTAAAGTTGCAATTTTCTGTATTGGGGTAACCGTAGTTCAACTGGCTTTATAGGATTTTGTAATATTTTATGAGAATTGAGTTAGGAGCACTTTTTCTTTATTAAGTTATATACATTAGACAGTAAATGTTAACGTTAAAACGAAATGAAGCGAAAATTTAAAAACATACAGATATCAATTTGGGGAGGCCGATTTGTTTACCGCAGTCCCAGAAACCATTTATTGGATAACCAACACTTCTGCCGTAGATCACTCTAAGTGGTTCACTACGTTTGGTGACTTAGTAGAGGTGCCCGGGTTTAAGGGGTGAGGTTTGCCCAGGTCTTTGCGGCGAATGCGTTTGCCCACCTACTTCGTGGCGGGCCGGATCGGGAGGACTGGTTGAGGGAGACCTTTTGACTTCTCAAACCGGATTCCCTCGACCCATCGCTTTGCACCGCAGTCGCAGATGGATGCATATGATCGTCACTCCTGAAGACATTGACAGATTCTTACCACCCCTCGTAACTTCTTTCTTCGCAGAACTTTATCTTCTTCCCTTTCTTCCGAAGATCTTCCATACAGCATCCGAGAATTTTTTTCTGAAATGGCAATCCCCTTTGGAACTGGATCCAAAAGAAAACGGATCAAGAGCCGGTAACTGGAACAGCAGGGATGGGTTGTCACTGCGATTCAGGTATTAACCATCTCTAGTCTTGCGTGACTCGTGAGTGACCATATAGAAAATAATAGGTGGTAGTGTAGGCCAACCCATTGAATAAAATTTCAATGGACCCGACAGACATTTGGCTAATTACAGGCGGACCCGCCAAGCATTGCACCGCCGGGGAGTGTCGACTGTCGGCAGGCGACCCGGACCCGCTTCACCCGCTAGCCTCTCTTCGTTAATACACCGCACATTTCACACTAACTAATACAGGATACAGTACAGTAGTACAGTCCACAGCGGTATGCAGCCAGCGAGCAAGCGAGCTATCAATTATGCTTTTCGATCCTGCGCTAAAAACACTACTTCTTTCATTGGATTCATTAAGCCTCTATTTGTATTCATTGAACTGTTGAAAAAATCTCATGGGCTCATTTTAAAAATGTGACTTTTGTTTATGTAATGTTTGGTATTATTTACATTCAAACGCTATAAGTTCTGAGGGGAGTACTTCTTAATAACAATAGGTCCTTGTATAAACTGGCTTAGGTATTATAAGTTTACGTGTTTACAATAATAATTATACTACCATCACACGACCTTTCTATACTGGCTGCTAATTCAATCTCATCTGTAAGTTGGCGAAAGCTTGCTCTCGACAGCCACTGCCTACCCGGGCACTCCTGCTGGCATCTTCTAGCATAGAAGCTCTTTCCCTGCTGGCAAACTGGCTTATTATGAGTTTACGTGTTTACAATAATTATACTACCGGTCATATGACGTGTCTATATTGGCTGCTAATTGAATCTCATCGGTAGGTTGGCGAAAGCTCGCTCTCGACAGCCACTGCCTATCCAGGCACCCTTCCTGGCATCTTCTAGCGTAGAAGCTCTTTCCCTGCTGGCATCTGTCGGCATCCGATTGTAGCTCTTTCAATACATTAAATTGGTATTATTGCAAAATATGGCATGTGCTCTTGGTAATACCTCTTATCCCCTTATTACTAATCTTAAAATCTTTTTCACTTAAAAAAACACATTGTTTATTAGGCAAATGTATCATAAACGTTTTCGTTAACTCACTTTATTGTCGTTTCATGTTAAAATAATCAATAAAAAAAAGTTTCATTTTTTTTTCAAATTGTGGCCTGAAACTTTGGATTACTAAAGGTGCACATTTTAATTATTTTGTGGTTATCTTTAGATATGAATATAAAGCTTGGTATATTCTCTTTCTAACACCATTTCTAACCATAATAGTAAGGGAGACACAATAAAAAATTCTATGAGACCTACACGAGTTGTTCCGAAAGGCGAACAAATTAGCCTGAAGGGTTAAATCCTTATAGAAAAAAATCATGAAATTTTATAGCTTTTAGTGACCTATATTTTATATTTTAAAACTCAAATAAATAAAGTAGAATATGTCCGTACTAGATATTTCTGAGGAATATTATTTTCCTCGGGGTCTCCTATGTGGAGAATTAAATTGTGCACTTTATTAAATTATCCCGTTACACTCACGATTACTAAGTATTCCACCACCTACTATAAAGAAATACACTAAAAGAATACTATTTTATCCGCGCACAGCATTCAAAAGATCTGAAATGTGAGCGGGGTATGTTTGCACAGCCCTGAATTATTATATTTATTACATTGGCTACGTACGGTAGTACGAGAACGGATCACACAGTGGCCCGAGACTAAACCGCTTCCACCAAGTTACCTCGATCACCTCGGTCCACTGCTAGCCCATCCCTATTTCACGTCACCTCTCCGAGTGGATTGTGGACACAGGCCAATAGAGGGAATAGCCAAAGGTAAAGAGAACTATGTGGTTCCAGTCAACATACTTATGCATTGGCTCTAAAACGACAATACGAGTATGTGTATAAATTTATATATGTGTGCGTGTGTATATACAAGTATGCATGTATATGTATAGAGTGTGTACAAGTATGCATATATATGTGTGTACATATAAACGTAAATGTGTATGTATGTATGTATTTACTAATTATTTTTTTAAGTACGTTTAAGTATGAAACTATGTAATTTTCTTGTCATGTTCAATTGTCTTGTTTCTTTTTCTTTTTCTCTTCTTTTCTTTTCCATTTAGTTGTAATCATCCATATTTTATAACCTTGTTTCTTTTTTCTTTAATTGTTTTCTATTGTTGTTTGTTCTACTCAAACTGTCTTTTATTTTTCGTTTATATTGTAAGCGAAACTTATATTTTTAATACCTATTAAGTTCCTATGTAAAATTGTAACTATTTCCTTCCACCCATGAATTGTATGTTCCTGGGGTCCTAGCTTTTGTCCTTGTTTTTGTACCTACTTGTAATTTAGATTTTAGCTCGGAAAATTAATAAAAACACACTTTCTTCTGTTATTTAACATGTTATGGGTACGAAAAAATTCACAGTATTTCTTTAAATGCTACTTAAGACATTAGCCAAGTGTTTTTTGCTCTATTTTAAACGAGTCATGTTTTATTAAATGTTTAAAAAAAAATCGCTTTTATTACCGTTTTTTTTTTTTAAATATTAGAATTAACATATCTTTCTCTCAAAGCATCTTTTGAACGAATACTACGAAGCCTTCGATTATTTCAATATGGGCTTGGTAGAAAGGAGTCCAGATCAGCGTGCAGTGTCATAAGTGTGGGCGGATGTAGTCATTGAAGAATATATCTCAATGTTGAATACAGTCTTGGTTGTGGAAAGATTTTGTTGTACAAATTATAAATCCCAACATTTTTTTGGCTCTGTAGACTACTTTAGGGGTCGTCCATTAATCACGTGATGTTTTTTTTAGCAACTTTTTAAACCCCTCCCCCCCCCCCCTGGTGATATGTGGTGAGGTTTTAGACTAATCCCCCAAAAACAAAATCACGTTTTTTTTTTTTTGTATTAAGTATTTTCATATTTTCAGAATATTATCACGAAAAATAAATACAAGTGATATCTCATTTTACCCCCCCCCCCCCCTCGTGATATTACGTTTTTTTCCGAACCCCCCCCCCCCCCTTTCGAGCCTCACATGATTAATGGACGACCCCTTATTAGTGTGTTTAATAAAGTTTAATATATATCCAGTATTATACCTAATGTACGTATTTCACGCCTTTATTCTCTTGGAAACAAATTCACCCCAAATGTCGACATATTTAATACAAGTTCACCAGTATTTGAGAAATACGAGCCATAATGATATTTTTAGAAGCAAAACGTAGGAGCTATTGCATATATTATTTTTGTATTCTTTCTATTTATCTGCAATGAAAAAACTTGTTCCTCTCTTTTTATTTTCTGTATCTTGCACTATGTATTGTTCACCTGTAAATTTTGTATTATTAACCAAAGCTGTGTTATTATTTATATGTTTTCTGAATGATTTGAAAACTGGTTTCTGTTTTATTTTTGTTTCTCCTTTCATATTATTATTTGTATTATTATTTTCACTCGCACCTCCAAACCTACCATATAAAATTATGTTCTTTTCTATAAGTTTTTACATAAATATCTGTGTCTCTGAATTATAATAATGTAACAGCCCATCAGGGCGTTGAAAATAAATAAATAAAATATATTGATAGTGCCTACAGAACGCGAAACTGCTGTCACGCGTGATAATAATTACACAGCACAACTTGTTTATAAATAAACTGTTGAAAATATATATCACAGTTTATTTATTGCATATCATCTATGCTTTTTAAAGGAAATGATGTATTAAATATGTCCACAGAGCAAGTTTTATTCCCCACACGATAAAATAAAACTCTGTGTAAAATAAATAAGTATTGCACATAAAATTAGTGCGAGAAGCAACTACATGAAATGGAGCAAGTAGTTGTGGATAATGTGAGTCGGAAAAACAAAGGAGTTTGCATGAATGCTTCCGTGAGTACCAGGGTACGATGATGCTTAGATATCTATTATGTACATCTAGGTGTTTTATAACATTCTCATCATTACCAGATAATTCAGTAAGTAACCATTAGAGTTGTATGCGATCCGGATACTTTTTCGACACCGCATCAATCCATCAAGACCCGAGCAACACCCAAACCAGCCAATTGCCACGTTTCACGAACGCGGCTGAATCCGCTGACTCAGTCAACAGATAGACGGTGTCTGTTTTCTCCGCCTACCTCTGCGCTCCTATGCGGGTCGTACGTACTGCCATGCGGGCTGGGATCGCCGGGCTGGGATGGGCTGGGTTGCCTGACTGGCCTGGGTACACTTGGGTAGGGTATGTGCCCGCATGGCTATACTGTGTATGGGAGAGGATATACTAGGTGTAGTAGGTAAGTGACGTATAGCGTGTACGGGTTTAGCCACCTCGGGCCGGCGCGGCGGGACTGCCGACTGCCGCCTGCCGCCCGCCGCCTGAGCGCCGCCCATGCTCAGCTGCAGAACCGAACTTGAATGATATAATCAGACTCAAGTCAATGATATTTTTAAGATTTTTGATAAACAGCCGTGGATGTGAAAACATAACTAATTAAAAAAAAATGTTCACGGAAAGGATACACACATCGCTTACACAGCCAGAGGAGGTTTTTTTTATCGACTGTTAATCATTTCTGAACGAATTTTGGAATTTTTCTAAAGTATTTTGAATGTTCTATATATTGCTTATTTTTGAAGATGTCGTAAAAAGTAATACCATTTTAAAAACAAAATAAAATTACCTTTTAGATTTGTGTATTTGAAATAGACTTTAGTATTTAACAATTGCCATATTTTATGGCTTCAAACACGGAAAAAAATTGAAAAAAATCGTACCGAAAACATTTTTAATCTAAATGCAGAGAAATTTTTAAAAATTCTGAATTTAAAAAAAACCAGTCGTTTTATATAATGAATTTGGAAGGAAACTGTAACCTCACTTTTTCCTGGTGCAAATAATAAACAAAATAAAAATAAACTTTGAAGTTTGCTTTAATGCCAAAAAAATAACCTAAAAATAAATTGGCATTTTGAACGGATTCCTTGCATTTCTAGAGAAGTTCAATTTTTTGTTAAGTTTACCAAACATCATGTATTAGGATATCTCTATCTCTACATATTATAAATTAAAGTCCCCCGCGTCGTCTGTCTATCTGTCTGTCTGTTCGCGATAAACTCGAAAACTACTGAACAGATTTTCATGCGGTCTTCACCAATAGAGTGTTTCGTGAGGAAGGTTTAGGTATTTTTTTTTTTTTACATGAGCTCCACACAGGAGGCGCTGAGGAAAATAATTTTCCTCAGGGCCTATGTCATCTTTGGGTTTGCTGTGTGGAGGGTTTTTTTAGGAAAAGGAAGGAGAGGAGAGTTCTGGGAAAGAAAAGGGTTTAAGGGGTGGGTAGAAATCTGGGGTTCAGTGTGTCTTGGTCATCCGCCTCCAAGACCTAGACAAACCTCACCCCATGAACCCGAGCACCCCTGCTAAATCACCAAACGTAGCGAACCACTTGGGGTGACCTACGGCAGAGGTGTTGGTTATCCAATAAAGGTTCCCGAGGCGGCGGTACCCATTCCCGCCTCCCAAATTGAAAATATAATTTGTCAAGGATTTGTGTAAATTGGTTGAAACATAACGATAATTGTTAGAAGTGTCGGAAAAAGTCAAGCCGCCTGGTAGCTTTAATCGAAAACGCTGCCTAATCCTTTTGGGATACAACAAAACAATGCATGGTGGGATATTTCTCTTTTATAGATCTACAAAAAAGTCCGCATAGGCATATATCTATCTCTTACGGATAGCTTACTATACTCATTCTATCTTCTAAAAAAATGGTCACGTACATTGCAGTAATTGAAAAGTTATTTAGAGGGATACAGTATTAATCCTTATTAACTTAAATACTTTAGTTACCCCAAGCATTTCATGCACATTATTATTTATTATAATCTTTCACACCATCTCTACATATTATAAATTAAAGTCCTCCGCGGGATCTGTCTGTCTCTTTGTGATGAACTCAAAGACGGCGGTGGTTATAAAGATTGGATAACCATCCAGTAGATGACGTTGTGTTTTATTAGACACAGCAATGCGTGGCCGGGTCAGCTAGTTAATTTTATAAAAAAACATCACTCTAACGAAATTCTCAAAAAATAAAGATCCTAATGCAAATTAGATCATTTATGTCACATATAAAACCATTTTCTGACAGTTCAACTTTCAAAATACGATTATTATGGAATAACTTGACTGAAACTGATTAAAAACCACAAAAACAGTAAGAACATTAATTATACGAATAGAATTGTAAATTGGTCACCCTAATAAAAATCATTAAGTAAAATCACAATATTTACTAACATCCCGCGGATGACAAATTTTTCGCGGCTTTATTGTTTTTCTAGCGCGGAGGACAAATGCGCACTAATAACGCCCCCTTGCGGAAATGAATGAAAACAACCATTTTTATCAAGTAAACTTTAACCTTTTAAAGTTCTATGTTGCCAGCTCTAAAATACATACATTGCGTTTTTACAGTGCGGCCGCTGAAGTAAGCTTATTGGTAACCGATTGAGTTCAAAGCATACGGGCTTTATTTATGTTGTTGCAACAACACAGGTTATCGGACGTGAAAGGTTTTTTTTTAGTAAGGCTAAAGTTGGTTAATGGTTGTGTATTTTTGAGCGAGGTCAAGGTAAATGCTCATTACACAGGTTTTTCCAACTATCATTAGGGTGCATGCATTAATTACGTGAGCACAAAAGGGGGGGAGGGGGGTCCAGCAAAATCTCACGTTACTTGAAAAGATTATACGAAGTGGCCCAAATTTATCTCACCAAGGGGGGGGAAGGGGTCTAGATTAGAAGAAAAACTGCTCCCGTAATTAATGTATGCCCCCTTACTAGTTTTTGATGATTTATTGGTACATATTTCACCTGGTGTTCATAAATATCTTCAAACTTGTTGCGATCTGGATTACCACAGGGCTCCGTTATAGGTCCATTCTTTTTTTTATAGTTTCAGTAAATGATAATTCGGTTAGATGATTTATTATCAGTGGCGGTTCTTCACATGGGGACAAAGGGGACAGTCCCCACCAAGTTACACTCAAAACCTACTAAAAGAAATAACAGTCGATCTGTTCTGGTCTTCATCAAAATGAATTAATTCTTTAAACACATAAGTTATTAACATTTCTTCTTCTTCTTTGCGTGCCGTATCAGGTCCCCCCGACGTTGGCGATCACTCTTGAGAATGTCTCTCTGTCTTGCGCTGCCCGGAATAGCTCCTCCATACTTCTAATGCCGGTCCACTCTCTTATGTTACGCAGCCAAGACATTTGTCTCCTACCAGGCCCTCGGCGACCCTCTATCTTGCCTTTCAATATCAAATGGAGCAAGTGATACTTTTCCCCTCGAAGTATATGATCCAGATATGAAATTTTCCTGATTTTTATTAATGTAAGCAGTTCTCTATCTGCTCTAGCCCGCCTGAGAATTTCTGTGTTGGTGATCATGTCGGTCCATGGGACCTTGAGCATTCTCCGGTGAAGCCACATTTCAAAAGCCTCTAACCTGTTCATGGTATTTACTTTCAAGGTCCATGTTTCACATCCATAGAGCAAGACCGACTACACATAACATTTTAGCATTCTCTGCCTTAGTTTTAAGCTGATATTGTCATTGCAGAAGAGGGATTTCATTTTAATGAACGCAGTTCTTGCTGCTTCAATTCTGCATCTAACCTCCACATCTGGGTCAAGAGTCTCCGTGAGAATACTGCCGAGGTATCTAAATCTTTCCACCTTTTCGACATTGCAACCATTTAACAGTATCACTGATTCAGAGTGATCTAGTCGTCCAAATATTAACATTTGCAGAAATAAAATACAAAAAATTATTCCGGATGATTTTCATAAGATCCTACGCGCATACAGCGAACAATGTACGGCGCATGAGAACAGCGGGTCTATTATGAGCTATCCCCATAGTTTCCTTGCTTTGTTTCGCGCTCGTATGCAACCGCGCAAGCGCACTCGTATGTGAATTCAAATACTATGGGGATAATTCTTTGGATCCCCCCACTGAGCCATTTGTTTGCGCGGTTACTGGCGGGAATCGCTCGCGTTCAAATTAAGTTCGATAATAATCTTGCAAGATAAAGCTTTATTTTTATTATACTATATTATAGAGATTTTATATTATTTTGTGTTTAGATATCCGACTAGCATGATTAGACCATCAAAAAAAAAATCCAGAAATTTTATATTGTATTCTACGGGTGGTGAAAATACGGTACAGTACATAAAAAAAGTCGATCCCCACCACGAAATAAGTGCACAAGCCGCCACTGTTTATTATTATTATATTTCATAGAAGTACATACTTTACAATTCTGCAATTGACTCCAGTCGGACACAGATTATGAAGAAGTGTCGAAATCGTGATTTCATTGTGCAAGATTATGCGTTCATGTTTGATAGTAGACTAATATTTCGTAGTCACTTGTGGTGCTTCATTGGGAATGCTGCTTTTTTTGTCCACTCCAAGATTATGTTTTAGTAACACCCGGGTTTTCTTACCACAATTATTATTGCAATTTATTAGGAATATCTGATTTAAATAATATCGACAAATCACAAATATTTTAAAAATGTATATGTCGCAAATGGGATATGAACCCTTCCTGTTCCGGTCCCAGTTGCGTTACCTTTTACCTAAATTATAAATTTTTATTTTTAGTTTAATTTTAGCTTTTTTTTATACAGCATTATTTTTAATGTACCTAATATGTAAAAAAAATTGTTTTATAAAATGGAGGCCTCAGCACAGTTGAGCTACCCAGTGAGGCCGACATTGCTGTATTGTATTTAAAAATGTTAGATATTATGTCAAATAAATAAATAATATTTTTTGTGTCTTCATCTCTTTCATATTATCCTTTAGAGATGTTGATCTTCTTCAATGATTAAAGCTTTACTTTTTTGTTTCTTTACAATAAGAGTAAATACTTTAATAAAGTTGTGAGAAATGTCCGAAAACTTGGCAGAATCATTTATCGCACTTCTGATATATGTTAAAAGTAGTAATAATATAATAATAATGGTCGAGTACAGCCCTGGTCCCTCGGCAGTAGCAGCGGGCCCAAAGGCTAAGTGCGCCGCCGGCATCGCGGCAGTTAGGCAGTTATGTTGCCTGGCAAATATAGCAGGACACTGAGCCGATATTAAAATTGTTATTAATTTATTTTTTATTTAATTTTATTTTTTGCATTTCCAAAACATAATAAATTGAGGAGCTGGATACAATAATAACTTAATCATGCACCAGTCATTTTTGCTAAAATAGTGTAAAATAATGATATAGTGTAAGTTCATAATAAATAATGTGAAAAATGTGCATGATGGTGCATGTACTGACACTGAAGAGAAAACTGTGTAGAATTGTGTAGTGGCCGTGTCTGCATTCGTGAAGTAAGAATGATTTTACCTTCTTTCGGGTGAATTTTATCAATCACTTTCTTTATTTATTAAATTTACTTGCATATCTGGAGCCTAACAGTCAAATCATCTTATTAATTAGCTACATAAGTTTTTTTCTAAAAGGGTACATATCACACTCCTAGGAATTTTCTATTCAGTATGTATCTTTGTACTCGTAAGGTTTTGTTGGGTGTTATCAACAAACATCAGTTTACTAAAAAACAAGCTACGCATTTGATAGATTCCTTTAACGAATGTATTGCCCACTTCAGAAAGTCCTGTGAGAATGTTGTTTGTTCTACCGATATTTAATTGAAATATGTACTGAAGAACCATGGTCATCGAATTCGTAGACATGCCAAACACGTGCCCAACATACATCGTATATATACCATTTGTCGCATAAGAAAGCCACAAGATAGACCCTTGAGGAACTTCAGAGAAAACTAAGAATTTTACGATGAACTTAAACCTTTATTTATAATTTCTGAAGTAGGAAGCAAAAAAATAGAGTAATCTCGTAGAAAACCAAACGCAGCTAGCTTATTTTCAATAACATTGATTTCAATAATTATTCATAAAATCTTATAAGTCATGTTTCTGTGAAATATTTTTTAAGTGATTCTTCATTTGTTGTGTCTGTATGTTGCTTCTGTGAAATGTTTTGTAAAATTTTTCTTCATTTATTGTGTCTGCATATTGGGTTGGGTCGGATTTAACTTTTCAAAAGTACCAATTGGCGATCCCTTAATGAGTTTTGATAACTCATGGGAATGCAACTTCGTTATATGTTTTATTTAAATAAAAAAAAAAATTAAAAAATGTTGTCGAAAGCTTTTTCAAAGTCAAAACAAGGAACATCAGTTTGGCCATCTTTATCAAGAGTTCGTTAGTGTTTTTAAGATGCATAGAAGATTCGAGGATATATCTAAATAATTTACGTTGACTCTTGACGATCGTCAAGAAGTGATTGATCATGCACTGTCTTCCTCAGGCCTCCAAACTTTTCCTACCGTTCACTCTCGCATCACAATTCTCTTTACACATTTTTCTTCGTCCATCTACTCTACATGATCTAACCATTTGAGCGTCCCTTTCAGAATCTTATAAATCTGAAATATTATAAATATTTTTATCGTGTTTTCTTGGCGCAGTGGCCCATCAACACCGCTCGCTTTGTGAAATGTCCTCCGCCCGCTTCCGCCTTCTCCGCTCCTGGGACCTCCCGCTGTCACCCCACCTTCCCCTTCCCCGTCCCTCCACCAACCCGACACCACCCACCTCCCGGCGCCACCCACCCACCCTTCTTCAGCGAGTCTGCAGTGAGAGAGAAGCATAAATAACACGATACAAAAGTACGAGGATCGAGAATACATAGATATAGCACGTGTCACATACATATATTCCGCACACGGAATATTCCGCAAAAACAGACTTTTTTATATTTCTCCCGGGGCCTACGTCATCTTAGGGAATACTGTGTGGAGGGTATTTTTAATGAAAGGAAGGAGTTCTGGGATGGAAAAAGTTATGAGGGGTGGGTAGAAATCTGAGGATTAGTGTGTCCATGAGTAAGGGACGTATAAATCCACCTCTCCAATCGCGGTGCAAGTCGATGGTCGAGAGAGTCTGGCTGGAGAGGTCAAAGGCCCCCTCAACCAGTCTCTCTCGCTCTGGCTTGCCACGCAGACGCATCACATTCTCTGGGCAGATGCATCCACCGCCAAGATCCGGACTAACCTCACTCCATTAACCAGGGCTCCCTGACCTAAAGTAGGCATGATTATTCCGGATTAAGGTTAAGGTGCATATTAAAAACACCGAACACTGTGTCCGGAATTTTCAATCTCTGTGCGAATTAATCATTGTTTTCTCTTTTCAGTGTGCGCAAAAAATCTCTGTGCAAAATAATCTTTTTTTCGAGTTTTTTATTTTTGGAATAATCTGTGCCCGCCAGATTTCTTGTACGTAATTATCGTGTACGGAATTATCTTTGCTCTGTACTTTTCGTTTTCGGATTCGCCGTATCCGGAGTTTTCAAGGCGCGCATTAATCTGTGTTAAAATCTGTTTGAGTAGTTTTCAATGTGCGCAATAATCCATTTGCGTAGTAATCCGTGTCTGAAGTGTTCACTGTGGGCAATAATCTGTGTCCGGCGTAATCTCTTTACGGAATTTGTTGTGTTCGGAGTATTATGTGTGCGGAATACTCGAGTGTGGAATATTCATCGAGTCGGCACATTTCACAGCACTTCCCGCACTGGGAAAGTAAGCCCCGCGGAGCCTTCCTGCGGGACTATGGCTGGATAAATCATGGGTCGGCTCGATACTGCACGGGGAAATTGCGAACGACACAAAATCACTAAAGAAACCTAAAGAGCGTGTTGTGGGTGCATCCATGTGCCTGAAGTAAGTTTGTTTTTACCTTACTGTCGCGGAAATGAATTATACATGTTCACATATCCAAATTCCTGAGGAGATAGATTTCATTAAAATGCTCACTGCTCAGGTATGGGGGCTCCATAGAAGCCAGAGTTAAGTTAGTCTCTCAGAAACTGGGCGTCCTGTACAGGGCCCGCAGATACTTTAAAAGTACCGAACTGATAACCCTGTACAAATCGCAAGTGCGCCCTACGGTTGAATTTGGCAGTCATCTCTGGTCTGGAGCCCCAAAATAACTAAAAAATACCCTCGACTCTGCAGAAAAGGGGGGTTTGTTTGATCGATATTGCAATCTTTAGAGCACAGGCGTCGGGTGGGAATGCTCTCCTTGTTCTACCGATATTTAAATGGAAGATACTCCGAGGAACTAGCATCATCAAAGGAAGTTTATTGACATGGATTATCAGTTACCTCAGTAATAGAGTGCTTAGTGTCAGGATTAATTTTATAGAATCCTATGTATTCGAGGCCACAAGTGGTGTCCCGCAAGGGTCCCACCTCGGCCCAATATTCTTCTTAATATTCATTAATGACATTCTAAACATATTTAAAGATGTTGTACTAGACGTTTGTACATAAACTAAATATAATAGGGAGCTGGCCACAATGACACGCCAATGGAGTTTGGTACGCCAGTGGATTTTGGAATGCCACTGGTCTTTTAAATGAATTTACTACTTTGACAAAAAATGCTTCTAGGTATAATGGCAAAACTGATTTGAGTACTGGATTAAAATAAATATTTTTCACTTTGGAGACTGTGGGAGACTGGGGTTTTTAGGATTTTAGGTTACTGGGATACTGGGAGAGGTAAACTGAATCTAAGACTGATTAAAACACTTGAAAAGAGGTTTGAACTTGGAGACTGTTGGTATCTTGAGTAGGTATTGTTTCTTCTTGGCTGATAGTTTTGAACTGACTTCCTACCGGTTTGACTTCTATATTTATAGGGCAAACTCAGGTCGGATTTTTGGGGGACAGAACCTCCTTAATTTTTCTAAGGTACTTGTTTTAGGTAATTTCCCTGGTCGCTACGATTGGAAGTCAGCTGTGTTAAAATTATGTGTGATAGTTATTGCCAAGATTTTACCAACTCAGGATCCCAAAGCTTCACATCATTTTTATTGTGTTTACAAGAAAAGGTACAAGTATACATATGTGATATAAGGTACAATTTTAAACAGTAAATATTTTTCTTAAAGTGCAACAATCACTGATAGACGTCAGTTTTTGGGTTGTTTTTGTAGTACATACTCATTTTTAGGTGATGATGTTTATTTCTTGATCCAAATTATTCCCAATTTCTCGAAATTGAGCTCCAAATTTTTCGGAAGATGAATTCGCTTTCGTAAATATTTACGATTCAGATTTTTCCTTTGTTCAGAATTGACCAATAGTGGCTCGGCTGGTCGCATGGTGGGGGTGACGTAAATAGTCAGCCATTTCCTTGGCGTTGATCATTGCTGTCTGGAGTCCCTTGTGGAAGCATTAGGTGGTTATTCAGATGTGTTTTCCAGTCCAATGAGGCTGCTGCATGTATTCATTATCAATTTCATTTATGTTTTCAATTGATTAGTTAGTTAAAGGACATAATAGCGTTGTAGACAAGTCATTTGGAAGGGGCACCACATGCACATAATTCCGCTAGCCAATAGCAGCTCTCAGATTGTCGTGCTGGCGGCATGGTACTCTGTGGGAGCGTAAATTCCATTCTTGAATTTCCATGGTTGTCAAAAGCTTTCGCGCACTCGTTAGATGCACACGGATTCCTACGACACGTTCCATACAGATGTACAAGTCCTACTTTTTGCAGATGATCTAAAATTGTTTAAAAGAATACGAAATATATATGATTGCCTAATTTTACAAGCTAATTTAGATGAATTTTTTAAATGGTGCGAACAAAATATGTTATTTTTGAATACTGAGAAATGTCAAGTAATACGATTTTCCAGAACTCATTCTCATATTTTACATGAATATAATTTAAATAATGTTAAATTAACACCAGTATTAAAAATTCGCGACTTGGGAGTTATATTCGATTCAAACTTAACATTCACACCACATATAGATAATATAACTAATAAGGCTTTAAAGATTCTTGGCTTCCTTTGTAGAACCCTAACTGATTTTAAGTCCTTGGATTGCATGAAAACACTCTACATTTCATTAGTTAGATGTCAAGTAGAATATAATTCACCTATTTGGTCCCCTTTCTATAAAGTACACTCTAACAAAATAGAACGAGTTCAACACAAATTTCTTAGGTACGTAAATTTCAAACTCAAAATTCCAATAAAAAACATTAATTATTTAAATTTAATGGATCGACTAAATTTAATTACGCTGTCTGACAGAAGAATCATTTCAGACCTAATTTTATTGTACAGAATTATGAACAACCTAATTGACAGCCCTGCCATCGTTGCTACTATTAAACTTCATGTACCGACAATGAATACTAGACAAAATATAACATTCTTTTGCAACACATACACAACTAACTATCAATCACACTCACTTACCAATAGGATGCATCATTTAGGCAACATGTTTGGTGTTATTGTAGATGTATTCGCTGATTCCCTTTACATTCTAAAATGCAATTTAAACCAACACTTTGTGGAATCCTACAAATTATTGTAACATGGTATAATATATTTAACGATTTGATTTGTTATTGTAATATTTATATTATATTTTGTTCTATGTTATTGTTAAATATTACATTATTTAAAATATTTCACGGTTTTCCACAAGATTATACAAGTGGTTTTTTTTTCTTTAAAAACTACTTGTATATTCTTAAAAGTTTTTTCACTTTTAAAACTTTTGGTATAAATTCTATGTATGTGTAATCCTCGATATCTTAAATATTATTTTCTAATCTATGTAAAAGCCCCTACGGGCGTATAACAGCAATAAATAAATAAATAAATCATTGATTCCTTCAACACCAGTACACAGTCGGGAAACACGCCAAACTTTTTGCCACACCCATTTATCAGTTCCGCCCCGGCCGCGACCGGGAATAGACGTCTCAGACTCCGCGTCGCTTGGTTCCGTGAAATCAATTTTAAATTTCGTTGTTATTACAATAAACAATGCGTAAATAAGAAGTTAATGTTTTGACAGGTCTTTACGAAATCAAGCTGTAAAAAAATCTCAAATATCTTTTACAACCTTTCCAAAAGCTATTTCTCAAGTATTTTAAACTCCTCCAAAAAAGGGGCGTGAATTCCGATTTCGATTTTTTCCTGTTCTATTGGATCACCTTAATGTTGTTGTGTGTTTACAAATAAGGTTTTTTGGTCAAGTTAGTTTTTTGGCGATTTTTCAAAAATCACGGGATAATATAGTTGTTGTACGAGGATATCTTTTAATATATAAAACAAAGTCGGGTTAGTTATAGCATTTATAAATCGAGAACGGCTGGACCGATTTTTATGATCTATGATTTGTTGGGTTTGTTTCCGCCCCGAATAGCAGAATAGCTATTAAAACATCGGAAAAATTCACGAAAAAAATATGAAGAAAATACCTTTCCTCCATTTTGCATGGAACGAATTTTCATCTTTTGAAAGAGCTGCAGCAATCATCATCATTACACAGTATAAAATGAAGTCGCTCAAAATGTTTGTGCGCATAGATCTTTTAAACTACGCAACGGATTTTCATGCGGTTTTCACCCATAGATAGAGTGATTCAAGAGGAAGGTTTATATGTATAATACATGCTTATTATAGTAGAGAAAAGTCTAGAAATTCAAATATTCAGCTGGCAAGCGGGTGGTGTGGATTTTATAAAGGTTGGTTAAGCAACGTGCGTCCGGGTCTGCTAGTATTGTAATAAGTATAATCTTGAATCGTGAGTGAATTCAAAAAATTCAAAAACGTCAAATGTCAATACGCTGATTATTTTGCATTTGTTCTTAAACATATAATTCTGCCCCTCTTTCTTACACACTAAATGTCAACAGTAGAAAATGAGACAAACGATGAACGTATGTCTGCACCCCTCCAAAGGAAAAATACAATAATTATAATAAATCTCCGTAACACGTATAAAGAAAATGAAACGCAATACACGTAAGTCAGTCGAAAAGTAAGAAAATCACAAAAATATAAATCCGTGAACAACGCCATCTCTGATACTGACAAAAACAAAACAAAGTTGCGCATCGATAATTGCTTCATTGTGTAATTTTTAAAGTAATAAAAATAATAATTTAATTCAGCTTATAAGTTAACACAACATTTATTGATTCTGAGGCGGCAGGTACGAACGCAGTTTACCGGTCCCTATAAATCGCGAAAACTGAGTAATTGACATTAAGATTAATTAACATTAAGAAATTTAAGCAAAAGAAATTCATATTTCGAATATAGAATTTATATTTCAAATAATTTTCGCAAAAAATATTTTAGGTAAGTACCTACTTATGTAAGTACTAAAAAAGAATTGAAGAAATTTATGCAAGAGACATATGGTAAAAATATATAGGTAATATTATCGATCAGTTCAAATTTTGAAAATGACACTTATATTCGAATCAAATCCGAGTTCTAGAGTTCATTGAATCTGAGAGACAACCGAAATTAGTATTTTCGATAATAAGAAATAAAAATAAATGCACATGTAATTTTATAAGTATTATTATTTTGCAGTCGTTCCAATAGTTCATTAGTTCTACAATTAGTGCTACAATTTGATTTCAAAGTTCCAATAAATAAGATTATAAAAATACTTTCATGTGCAACCAATCAACATATAAAATATTACCCACTTCTACTGCTCCCACATTATTTTAGTGATAGCAGGAATTATTCATAAGAAGAACCGCGGAACTCTGAAAGAACTTAGCCGCGAGCTGCAATTTACAATAATCCTTACTGAAAAATCTCCCTTTTTTACTCGCCTTCCACAACCGAGCAACCGAGAGATGTTCTGGGTAGGTTTTTTATATTATTTTTGTAGCCGGTCGCCATTTTGATGGAAGCACATCTTCATTTCCTCGAGCAGCCATTAGGAGCGCAGAAGATGCGGTAGATGGTTCGAGGGATAAAAACCTAAAACACGGATCGCTTGTCGGCTCTTCTTCATCGCTTGTTCGGTGAGTCCGAGTGCCCGGGCGCGAGACGCCCGGCGGAGGTGAAGGATTGACAAATTGCTTTTTAATTACCGCGCAGGAAGCGACGGAGGCGGAACGCGCAGAGATGTTCTATGAGACTCTTTGATCTTTTACTCTTTTTATTCATCAACTCCTGGCAGACAAGGCGACTGGTAATGTTATCTTTGTTCGCAAATAACACGAATTATAAATAATTTTTGTACTACTACTTAAATGAAATCAAAAATGAAGTTATTTTCTTCATTGAAATTTCAAAATGCTTTTACTGTGTGGCCGTTAGTAACAACAGCTGTTATAAAAATAAATTGCCAATAATTTTGTTTCGTCAAATGACGAAAAAAATATTGTTTTTTTTTTTTAAATACGGGAAATCTTGATTCTTATTATATGCAACCGAATAGTTTTTATTCAGATAATTAATTAATTAATTTCATAAAGTAGGGAAAAGTTTTAAGTAGTTTTTTCGTTTTGATATTTTTTCCGACTGGACAAAAATACATTCCAAATGTTTGTGGGGTGGTAACTAATATTTCGTGCGTTTTGTTTGATCAGCTGACAGCTGAAAATGAACATCTGAAACAAATGAAAGTACATTTCTATCTATCATTCATATAAAATAGCAAATTTTCCTAACCTTAAAAAAACGATATATTTCCTATCCTTAAACGCTTACAATTTATTCGATTGGAACTCTTTTTTTTATACAGAATGGCATATTTCCAACCCTCAATCGTTTGGAATTGCATTTTTCCTTCTTTTAATCGCTTAGTACCCACTTAGAGAGTACCCAATCATATAGAATTGCATATTTTTTACCCTCATTCGTATAAAGTAGCATATTTCCTACCCTCAATCGTATGTAATTGCATTTTTCCTTCTCTTAATCGTACAGTACTCACCCTCAATCATATATAATGGCATATTTCTTACCCTCAATCGTATAAAGTGGCATATTTCCTACCCTTAATTGTGTAAAATTACACATTTCCTATCCTCAATCGTTTAGAATTGCATAATACGCCATTCTCTCTATCTTATAAATGTAGAATGGCATATTTCCTACTCTCAATCGTATAGAATGGCATATTTTCTTTCCTCAATCGCGTAGAATGGCATATTTTCTACCCTCAATCGTACGAGTATAGAATGGCATATTTTCTTCTCTCAATCGTATACAGAGGCATTATTCCTACCCTTAATCATATATAATGGCAGATTTCCTACCCTCATTCGTGTAGAATGAATGGCATGTTTCTTATCCACAAACGTATAGAATTGCATATTTCCTACCCTCAATCGTATAGAATGACGTATGTCCCTACCCTTAACCGTAGATAATGTCATATTTTATTCCTTTATCGTACAGAATGGCATATTCGCTACCCTTAATCGCTCAGAATTGCATATTTCACACAGATAGGCATATTTCCGTCGCACGTGGCTTCGGTTGAGGTTATGGAACCCACACAAACCAATCACTCCGTCAATAAACCCAAAAGTTCATCCGGAGACAATCAACGTCCAATCAATAACCGCACGAACCGGTCACAGGGTGCCAGAAAGCAGAACGGTAGCTGTGAACATAAGCCATTACTGCCTGCTATGCAGTCTACCAGCCAACCATAAATTTAGCCTATCAGGGGTGATATTATGTCATCGAGGCGTCACCTCTCACCACCTTGTCACAGTTGCTGCTACCCTATGCTTACTTAGCATTATTTACAATATTATGACGCCCTGTTATAAAATCGACCATTTGGCATTTCATCTGTCTGAAAATTTGTTTGTAACGTTTCGGTTCCGATTCAAGATGGTGGCCTTGTTTGATACTACCTTTTTATCCCGCCAGAGATCGAGCCATCCTATGACGAGCTGTCAAATTGGAGTAATCATTATTATGGTACCTGTCGGCCTGAAGAAAGTTTGAAAAAGATTTGTCATTGAGATCGTCACGTTTCTTTGGAAAAATTGTATAATTAATTATTCCTTATTTGAAATTAATTTATTGGTAGGTACATAAAATATTTATGGTTTATAATTAAGTAGGTATTTTAGAACCATTTTTTATGTACCTCACAAGAGTCCCAGACGCTCTCGTCTGGAGCATGGCATCCCCAATTGGGGTATGTTATGAGGCTGATGGTAGTGGGGAGGGGAAGGAGATGGGAAAGAGGAAGTTAGGAATATACCTGTTATTCAGATCTGGACACCAAACACGGCTAAAGCCATTTCAAGCAACGTTTCAATTCTGAAAAGTGGTCTTACACCAGGACGAAACTGAGAGTATCTTCTACTCTGGAACGTGCCGCAAATATACTATATATTATTTTTAATGGATTAATTGTGAAATAGCACAAATTTAATCAGGTCGAGTGCCTACTTAAAATCTTATGATTTCAGAGGAAATTTTGGTTTATTGATTCATTGTTTTGTTTTGAAAAGTTTTATTTCACATGTACATTTGTTACTTAATTTTAAATCACCACCCCCAATAACCCCTCCTAATAAAATCTATTCATTTCTGTGCTTGAATATTTTTAAAGTTAGTTTTAAGATTTTAGTGAATGACACGGATGTGTCGAAACCGGTAGCAGATAAATAAAAATTAAGTAACAAAAGTACATGTGAAATAAAACTCTTACTTCACTAACTATTTGTAGATAATTTAATTATTGCAAAAAAATAAAGTTTTTTTATTATATTAATATCAGATGTCCAGGCGAGAATAACATTGTGAAAATCGTATATCTTTGCACATTATATTATTAACAAATCTAAAAATAAAGTAATTTTACTGCTCTTAACGGTTATCATTCCATTCTCGCGAACATTCACCTCATCCCACCCCTAACACGGCAGGGGTGGGGAACTGACGGCTGGCGGGGGGTGGTGACAGGATTGCTAACAGCTAACAGCCCTCGTGCAGTAGCCTCGGGCCATACGCTACACAACAGTGGTGCTAAACCATTTTAAGGCGATCCCATGGAAAAAATCGAAATCGGAATTCACGCCCCTTTATGGGAGGTGTTTGAAAATACTTAAAAAAAGCTTTTGGAAAGGTTGGAAAAGGTATTTGAGAAAAAAAAATTACAGGTTGATTTCGTAAAAACCTGTAAAAGACATTAACTCCATTTTTACGCATTGTTTATTGTAATAAAACGGAAATTTAAAATTGATTTCACGAAATCAAGCGACGCGGAATAACGCGTCCATCTCCCGCTCAGTTCGGGGCGTGACTGATACGAAGTAGGTTCGGCGACTGTGGCGTGGACAGTAGTTCTGCGGTGGACGCCATAGGGTTCACTTTGAAAAACCGAATTCGTCGACTAGCGGCCGTATTGTAAAATAACAACGCGAAAATGCATATTTTATTTTATTTTGGGAAGATCGGGAGTAAATATCAACTTTTTTTGCGATTATTATAAAATAAACTGAATTTGCCAAATTATACAATAAAACCATATCCAAAAAGGGGTTTATAAATAGGAGAGTTGGACTTGAAAGTGTGTTTTTTAGACCTTATACTTTATTTTTTTATAGGCTTATTAAAAGACTTATAAAAAAATGACTGATATTTTTAAGGGCCAAGGTATATTCTACACGCAGTATTTAATTGAAGTATCTATAATACTTCTAAGCGATCAAATTTTCAAAACAAAAACATATGATTTTGTATGATTTTGCATTATTTACTATGGCTTCAACTTAACAAGAAAAAAAAATTAATTTAACATAATTTTTTTTGTTACTTGCGTGGTTTGCCTTTACGGTGCTAAATAATAATAATAATAATTGGATAACTTGTAGAGCGCCGTTTTTGTGAAAAATCACCTCAAGGGCGCTTTACAATTTATAATTAATCTTAGGCTCTATATAATTTTATTATTTACAAATAGATACAGAGACATACTTACCTGCAGGACACTTTCGATAAAACACACTTTATTAGAAAGTTAAATAATTTAATGAATTGTGTTGTGGGAGTGTGTCTGTTTGCCGAAAGTTTTTTTTTTAATATTAGCTCCACACATGAGGAAAAAAAAAACCTTACGTGCCATTGTCATCTTTGGAGATGCTGTGTGGAGGTCTTTCTATGGTAAGGAAGGAGAGGAGAAGTTTTGGGAAGGAATAAGGTATGAAGGGGTTGGGTGGGAATCTTGAGTGTCAATTTGTGGAGGAGTGATAGATATATGAATCCATCCCTCCCACTGTGGTGCAAAGTGATGGGTTGAAGGAGTCCGGCTGGAGAGGTCAAAAGGTCTCCCTCAACCAGTCTCTTCTGATACGGCCTGCCACGCAGTAGGGGGCAAGCACATCCGTAGACAAAATATAGACAAATCTCACCCCATGAACCCAGACACCTCTGCTTAAAAAAAATCATAACTCTTAATGACTTTTTAATGGGGTGTTGAACTTGCATGATTCAGAGTCGTCATGGAACCAGTTTTAAGAACGTTAGTGAACGACACAGACGTGTCGAAACCAAGCAAATAAATAAAATTAAATAACAAATGTAGGTTCATTGCGAATAAAGCTCTTCTGAACAAAAAAAAAAGATATTAAAATATTTTCGATTATTTATATCTCTTATTATTATTATTTTATTGTAAAGTTTTCTTGAGCAGAGGAGAGTTTCTGTATCTTTTGTGGAAAAGATTCCATAGGGAATCGGCTGTCAAATTGTGTGATTTTCTATGTCTGTCAATTGTTTTTCAATGCGTGGTGTCAGATGTCGCCGATTTTAACAAGTTTGAAACATGAATTGCCGTAAGTATACAATATTATTTATTAATTTAATTTGCGTTTAAAGATGTATACCACGGATTTTATTAAAAATATTATTTTAAACAAAGTAATTCAAGCGTATATAGATTGAAACAACTTACGTACATCAAATGAATAAATAATAATACATACTTATAGTAATTCCTGTTTTAAATGCTCTAAACTAAAATATGCGACAGCTGACATTTGACATTGGCTCACGTCACTCATAGAAAAAGCAATTGAAAATCACACAAATATGATAGCCGATTTCGTATATGGGATTTTTGTCGTGTCCAAAAAAGACACGGAATTGCCCCTCAGATAAATAAATTTATTGACATGTCTGGTACCGAGGAGTCGAAAGGTCTTAATTGACTGTAATAAAACGTTCCAGGTTGTGTATTACTGCTGTACAGCCTATATACAACCCTATCCCATCCACAGCACTCCCCTCTAAATGTGTGTGTATGTACATATAATCCAACAGTTGGGGGTGTGTGGGTGTCTGGTCACATGACCTAGATAGCTCTCCCGCAGTTACAGGCCGGGGGTAAAGCGTGGGATACGGCTCGAGGGATGGCAATCAACCCTCTCTACCCCACCTCCCACAAACCACCCCCTCCCACATAGTGGGCGGCCCGCAAGCTAATGCAGATTTCACAACGGAGAGTTTCGTGCTGAGTGTCCGTAATATGTAGAACCTAACTAGAAATTAAAAACTACCTTCGTGTTATCTAACCTAACTTTACCAAACAGAATACTAAAAATTAGCTTCCCACCTTGCCACCATCAATTTGAGAGGTGGATATGGGTACCGCCACCACGGGAAACATTTATTGGAAAATCAACCCCTCTGCCATAGGTCACGTGGTTATCTACGTTTGGTGACTTAGCAGGGGTGCTCAGGTTCATGGGGAGAGATTTGTCTGGTACATCTGCCCACCAGTTGCCTGGTAAGGCGGGTCGGGAGAGAATGGTTGAGGGAGTCCCTTTGACTTCTCCAGCCGTTCTCTCTCGGAACATCGCCTTGTACCGCAGTGGGAGGGATGGATTCATACGCCCGTCACCCCTGATTACACTGGCCCCAGATTCCTACCTATTCCTAATACTATTTTCCTTCCCAGAACTTTCTCTCCTTCCTTTTCTAAAAAGACCCTCCACACAGCATCCCCAAAGATGACAAAAAAGAACCCAACCTAACATTTTTTACATTAGCTCCACACAAGAGGCCGCGAGGAAAATAATTTCCCCCGGGGTCAATGTCACGTGAGGGGATGCTGTGTGGAGGTTCTTTAAGGAATGGAAGGAGATAGAGTTCTGGGAAGGAAAAGTTCTGGGAGGTCAGTTTGTCTTTTCAACTGCGGTGCAAGGTGATGGGCCGACGCAGTCCGGCTGGAGAGGTCAAAAGGCCTCTTTCAACCAGTTTTTCTGGATCCGGCCCGCTACGCAGTAGGTGGGCACACACATCCGCCGCTAAGACCTAGTCAAACCTCACCCCATGAACCCGGGCATCCCTGCTATTTCGTAGAGAATCACTTGGTGTGACCTACGGCAGAAGTGTTGGTTGGACACATTGACCCCCAGATTCCACCTTTCATATCTTTTCCTTCCCAGAACTCCATAAAAAGACCTGTCTGCACAGCATTCCTAAAGATAACTTAGGGATTTTTTCTCAGGGCCTCCAGTGTGTAGCTAATGTAATAAACATAGTGGTAGTCGAAAAGCATATAAAAAACTTATTAATTGTTTTTGTTTTTATTTCTGGAACTCCAATTTTTATTTCACTTAAAAATTATTAACTTATTAAGTTCTGCAAGTAGTTTAGTTGTGTTCATTCGGTTGTCATAATAATTTAAAAAAAAAAAACAAAAATTCTTGAATTCCTAATAATAACATTATTAAATTTGATTTACATTAAATGTATTAAAAAAATTCAGTATAAAGTTAACATTATGTTTACTAAAATTAAGATCATTCCGCTTGGAGTGGATATGACTTGCTCAAGATATCACTCTGCAGAACAGAAGTTCTAGCACAGAATAACAAAATAAGAGGAATGGATTGAATGAATTTTCAAAACTCTTTAATAACTTTAAAACTTTTTTTAATCCATTTTCCAAAAATGTTAAGAATGAAATAATTCTCATAAGAATATGAAAGGCAGAAGATGATTAAGTTTAAAACGGAACACTTATAATTATAATAAATTTGGACGCGTAGAGTGGATGGATGAACGGAGAAAAAAAGCATGTGAGGAGAACCGATGACGCGATAATTGTCAAAGAAGTGGGCGGGATGGATGCCCGAGGAAGACCAAGATCAAGAGTCTGAATAATTGAGAATGAATGAATGCTAATGAAGCAAATAGTCTATGACAGAGTTGTGTAGTGGTGCATCTTCTCTGCCTACCCCTTCGATAGTCGACATTTGGTAGAATCTAAATCGGCTCGGCGACTCCGCAAATGGCGTTCCTCCGCCCGACTCGATCGAAATTTCGAGACATCGGCTACCCGGAGATCAAAAGAACGATGAGATGAATATTTCTACGGTAGCGATGAATCGCTAAGCAAAACGCTGAATATCCAAAAAGATTTTTTTTAATAACTAAAATTGTATGTATTATGTATGTATGATGTATGTATTATTTATGTATTATGTATATATCCTACGTATTTGATGTTTATAAAGCAAAGAAAGGCGAATCATATATCTATCTATTCTATATTTTATTCTATATAAATAAAATGTATATAATATATATAAATAAAATGAATCGCCGATATTTATGTACGCGCATAACTTCCGAACGACTGCACCAAATTGGATAATTGGAGAGGAAGAGGAGGCGGAAGGGGAAGGGGACGATTGGGAAAGGACACGCAAGGAGAAACAATTTATTTATTAAACTGCGTAGCAACGCATGCCGGGAACCAGCTAGTTTTTAATAAGATACTTCTGAAGGTATTTATGCACACAATAGGATCGAAAGTTTTAAAAGTTTTTTCAAACTATGTAGTTTGGGACACTCCCGCATTCCCCTCTTGCCCCGAAAATGCCAAAATATTACTAGGTGCTTAATGTAGTTTATCAATTCGTTCAAATTGTCATAACCACTAAATAATATAAATTCATTTTGATAGACAAAGGGGCCTTTTTGGTCCGTAGCTCTGATTGCCAATATATCAGAAGTGTTCTTTTTATTTTTTTGTTTCAATCTTTAGGTTATGATCTAAACATTGAACCATTGCTACTCTTCATAGAAAAATCGCAACTTAGGTGGCTTGGGCATGTACTAAGGATGTCTGAAGACCGAATTCCGAGGAAGATACTAAGTGCGATTCCAGAGGGTAGACGTCCAGTGGGCCGCCCCAGACACAGTTGGGCGAGGCAACTCCAGAAACTGTCTGAGGAGAGGATGGGTCTACCATGGACAGAGGCCGAACAATCAGCACAAGATTAATTTTTCGAAGAAAACTTCTTCGGAAAGGTTTTCACTTTGTGATGACATTATTTATTTTAAGAAAAGACAAACAACTTTGTTTACATCACTTTTATTTGTACACAATCTACATGTTTCGTGAACGATGTTCACATCATCAGGATCAAATGTATATACTAAACTTAAAAATTAAACATAGATCACATATGGGACGACGGGGTAGGAGGAAGGGGAAGGGGTAAGATTGTGGGGACAATTGGGATTTCAAAGTCAGGGACGACCTTATTACATTTGACGACCTCCGTAGTCCAGTGGGTAAGACTCTTGAATCACAATCCGGAGGTCGCGGGTTCGTACCCGGCATGCGCAAATAAATTTTATTTGATTAATTTATGTTATTTCACAATTAATTCATTTAAAATAATACATAGTATATTTGCGGCGTGTTCCAGAGTGGAAGATACTATCAGTATCGCCCTGGTGTAAGACCACCATTCAGAATTGAAACGTTGCTTGAAAATGGCTTTAGCCGTGTTTGGTGACCAGATCTGAATAGCCAGGTACTTCCCAACCTTCCCCTTCCCCACCTCCTCCCCCTCCCCACTACCTTCAGCCTCACAACATACCCCAATTGGGGATGCCATAGTCTCACTGGCTCCAGACGGGAGCAGTTGAGATTCTTGTGCGGTATTCACTGTAAAAAAAAAAGGGAAAGACCGGTTAAGATGAATATATACGTGAAATCCTATTTAGATCCTATTTTGATTAATCTTTACGACGACTTGGCTTACAGTATGAACATCAAAAAATATGATACGGATAAATCGACGCTTTTACTAGCTTTTCTATGTTTTTTCTATGTATTTCTATTACAATTAAATTATTATTTACGCAACAAAAAATATAAGCGTAAACCACCACAAAAAATATTTTTTCATGACTTAACTATGAAGTAATACAAGAAACAATTTTTTTTAAATACCCCTTTATGGCTAAGACTATTTTTGAGGTTTTCCATGTTCTAACTTTTTTTCGTTCTTATAAAATTATGCACAAAATAAATAAAAACCACTTTTTCGCTTACTTGCCTCGTGCAAAAAAACGCTCGATTTTAAAATCTTGCAGGCATGAGATTCGAAATATTTCTAGCGTTTATATTCCTCTTAAGTGGGAAAAGGTTCCGATTTAACGGCTCGTAGTATAAGAGCCGCTATTATGCGATCTCTGGCGGGTTAAAAAAGTAGCATCCAACACGGCCGCCATCTTGAACCGGAACTGGAACCTAACAAACAAATGTACAGACAGATGAATGCGAAATAGTTGAGTTAAGACAGGACTTCGCTACGTTCAGTTAATAAGAAAGTTGTGCTTGTCACAATGATAAAACTAATAAATATCTTAATTGTGTCGTCAAATTTATGTAAAATAAAGATTTATTAAAACGGAACAAAATTAAAGACTTGTGTTTTAAAAATTTGAAAAATTCATCAATTTTTTTAGTTAATTTTGACGTTCCGTTTGAGTTATATTCGATTCTGTTATTATATCATGAAACTGAAATAATATCAGAACTTTTTTGTTGTAATATAAAGAATATGAGTTACATTTGTACATGATATATTTCACAAAATATTATATATAAGGTTTTTTATTTATTTATTTTCAAATTTTTCCAGTTTGTACATGTTTGTATAGCCAAAATAAAACCAATTATGGATATACTCCTTGTGACTTTACCTCTGATAAAACAGCATAATAAAATTTTTTAAATAATAAAATTTATAATAAAGGAGTATGAGATCAAAAATTTTAGAAAACAAAAGATTAAGAGTATAAAAGTAAAATTTACATAAAACATAAAAAATCAATACATTGGTAGCCATAAAAAGCCAGGCTATACATATAAATCAAATCATAACAGAATTTAAGTATAAACGAAAGAAACATAGACACATAACATATTCATGAAACATCAGAGAAATACTCTTTTATGTACCCCTTACATTTGGTAAGTTCGGAATTGAAAATGTCCACCTTGGATAATTCGCTATTGTAACTATTGCATAGTCTGTTCAGAGAAGAATTTTGCTTCTTTTTTTTACATGAAAACCGCACAAGAGTCCCAACTGCTCCCGTCTGGAGCCAGTGGGACTATGGAATCCCCAATGTTGTATGTTGTGAGGCTGAAGGTAGTGGGGAGGGAAAGGAGATAGGGAAGAGGAAGGTGGGGAAGTACCTGGCTGTTCAGATCTGGTCACCAAACACGGCAGAAGCCATTTCAAGCAACGTTTCAATTCTGAATGGTGGTCTTACACCAGGGCGATACTGAGAGTATCTTCCACTCTGGAACGTGTCGCAAATATACTATATGTTATTTTAAATGAATAAATTATGAAATACACAAATTAATCAAATAAAATTTATTTGCCACGCCGGGATTCGATCCCGCGACCTTCGGAATGCTAGTCAAGCACCTTAGGGAACGTACCCATACTACGTGACCAACTTTTTGCAATTTTTAACCCCCCCCCCCCGGTGACCAAAAACCTAAGCAACCCGCCGCTCATTTGTATGGAGCGTGACATTTTGAAGACCCCCCCCCCCTAAACGTGTCACGTAGTATGGGTACGTTCCCTTACCGCTGCACTACGCCGGCCGGCTTACAGCTTGTCTTGCATTGATCCACCCTGAACAGGACAGAAGAGCGTGTTGTACGCGCAGGTACATTAAATTGAATTTTATGTAGCAACTCTGGGCATTGAATATTATTAAGTAATTTATACACGAATATTGCATCCATATGATGCCTTCGTACACTCATACTTATGTATACCTTATTAGAAAAGAGCAGCTCTTGTACCTGATAAGTTGTACGGTACGTTATAGTATGTTTTTCTTTCTTTTTAATGTGTTTTTTTTTACAATTGTTTAATTTTATTTATTTGTTCTGATTGGTGAAGATATCGCTCAATTCAGAAAGAGGTTTTAATATGTAATTTGAAAAGAACATTCACAGAATTCTTTCTTCCGTCTCTCTTCAACCCGTGCGAAATATCATATAATATTTGACATTCACTCTTTTTCGCAAATGTGTTTATATACCAACGCGCGCGGAGCTGTGAGAAAAGTCTTTTGAACGTATTTTTTGCAAAGAAATTGTGTATTTTTCAGCCGTTTTCTTCGATTATGAAATTATATGTACCAAAAAAAATTTATACAGATTAATATTACTTATATACGGCCGCAAATCAATAATTCATCTCAATATTAAAAAGCATAACGTGTTAAAAGTGTTTTATTAGACGATATTGAAAATAGCACCATCTATGGATGAAAAGTTTCTAAAAATATTTAAGGAATACCCTTAACTTTAAAAAATTGATAAATTGTTCAATTTTTTTTAAACAACTCATCCTTAGTAGTTCTTATTACCAAAAAGCGCCAAACTGACTTAATAAAACAAGCCCTCCTTCATTGCACAGTCAACAATTTCAATTTTTAGGGAGAACTCAAGTATTGACGGGTTTTTCGTAACACGGGAATGTTTTCTTTCTCTTTTTATCGGCCAATATCAGTGGATGGATTATTGAAGAAGGCCCTTTCTTGAGCCTCATCTCTTAGGATTTTGCCACATTTTGTTAATAAAATATTGGACGAAGGCTGCGTGAATAATAGAATATCTTTCCACTTCAAGACGATCTTGCAAACCTCCCCGGCCAATCCTTTTAGATTAATGCTAAATCACTGTTTTCGATTAATCTTTACTACGAATACCAAATTATTAATACCAAAAAAATACTTTAGATAAATTGAAGCTTTTCCCATTGTTTCGTTTGAATAGAATTAAAATAAAGTTTTTAATTACTTTATGAAAAATATATGCATAAACTACTAAAAAACATATTTATTTTATTAGAAATGTGAACGCATATTCGCTCCTTGCTTTCTTAATTTCTTACCTCGCTCAAATGTATGCGGGCTAAATCTGCCGCTTAAGTTTTGCCCTATTTTAGTTGCCAAGGCGCACCGAAGCGCTAGCAGTCACATGCCAAATCTGACATCTACGTAAATAATCTCTACATTTTATAAATTAAAGTCCTCCGCGTCGTCTGTCTGTCTGTTTGCGATAAACTCGAAAACTACTGAACGGATTTTCATGCGGTTTTCACCAATAGATAGAGTGATTCGTGGGGAAGGTTTAGGTATATAATTTGTTAAGGTTATTTGTAAATTGGTTGAAAAATAACGATAATTGTTAGAATCGTCGGAAAAAGTCAAGCCGCCTGGAAGCTTTCATTGAAAACACTTGCCTGATCCCTTTGAGTCCTTTGAGATATAATAAAACAATGCATGGTGGGATATTCCTCTTTTATAGATCTACAAAAAAGTCCGCGGTGGCATATACATATCTATCTTTTACGGATAGCTTACTATCTTCCCTTCTCTACATCTATACATATTATAAATTATATTAAAGTCCTCCGCGTCGTCTGTCTGTCATATCTATCTTTTACGGAGAGCTTACCATACCCATTCTGTCAAAAAAATGGTCACGTACATTGCGGTAATTGGAAAGTTATTTAGACTGATACAGTATTAATCCTTATCAACTAAAATACGTTAGTTACCTCAAGCATTTCATGCACATTATTATAATCTTTCGCACCATCTCTACGTAATATAAATTAAAGTCCTTTAGCGGCGTCTGTCTGTCTCTTCGCGATGTATTCAAAGATGGTGGTGGTTATAAAGATTCGATAACCACCCAGTAGATGGCGTTGTGTTTAATTAGCCAGAGCAACGCGTGGCTTGGTCAGTTAGTATTGAATAGTTTCCACCGAAATTCAAGTAAATTGCCTAATTATATAAGTATGGACTATTATATTATATCGAGCGATGAGGAATGACACTGTGCTTAATAGATAATTATAATCAATCTAAAATGAATCTAAAATTATGAATTCATAAGAAAGTTTCAATGTCAGGATAGTTTGTTTTCAGCGGTTAATTTCATTAATAGTGCACATTAATTTCATACAATTGCAGTCATAATTTCATTAATCCGGCAAACAAATACCATTTAAAATTAGTGTCGCACGTAGCACAATACTGATTGAAGTGGAAAACTTTTTCAAAGAAAAAGAAACACGTTCGTTTATTAAAATCATAGACAATCCCTATATATTTATCCGTTTATCAAGGTTAGCTCATCGAGGGGGTAGAGCGATGATTGGCTAAAAAATCGTGACCTAGCTTGCAGTCCGTGTTCGAATTAGGGATGTATTATATTTTCGAAAAAGGCTAACTTCCTCGTTAAACGCATTTTCTACAAACCTTGCTTGCGACCAAAGATATTCAAATACAGAAGAGATATGCTATGGAGTCCGCGCAATGTCGCCGGACTACGCGCTAATTAGCGTAGTTTTCATACAAAAAGAATTTGTTCATTTCGTTGATTTTTTGAAAATGTGCATCAATATTGGTTAGCAATATATTTTGAATAAGGAAAGAATTCGTTCATTTAGTTTAACGTTCGTTTGGTTTATTCGTTAATTATTTGTTCTTTTAGTTTATTTGTTAATTGGTAAACAATATCGGCGACACCCGGAAGCGCAGACCCACATAGTAAAAACAGCAGATAGCACATCTACTTATATTTCAATATCTTTGCTTGCGACCTATGTACTGAATATTAGACGTGGGCAGAATGATTCCCAGGAGTGAATCGATTCAGTCTGATTCCCATGGCCTTTTGAATTGATTCCTTTTATTCATTCTTTTATTTCAATTAAATCCCAAAAAAAAAAAAAAGAAAAAAAAAATGGGGAGGCTTTCACCGCACAGGAGACCGGGAGGCCACAGGGTACCGCAAAAGAGGAAACTGATAGGCTACTAAGCACCGCACAAAGAGGAGCCCGATTATTTTATCTCATTATCTCATAACATATAGATTAAGGTGTTTGTCTCTTTTTAGTATCGCTTTTTCGTTCCATCGAATTTCAAATCGGGGAGGCTACGAAGCACCGCACAAAGAGGAGACCAATAGGCTACGAAACACCACACAAAGAGAAGACCGATTATTCTATCTCATTATCTCGCAGGCTAAATCCTATCGATTTATGTGTTTGTCTTTTTTTATTGTCGTAATTTTTCGTATGTAAAATGTATTTATTGCTAGCAATTATATCTTAAAATTATACAGGTTTTCGTTTCACCCTTAAAATTTTATTAAATTAACATACATTTTAACATTAAGATGAGTATTTTATGACAGCTAATTGGCCTTATAATATCTGCAAATTTACATATTATATCTACCCAAGATCTACGTTTAAAAGTAGGTAGGTACTTGTATTCCGATATCTTTCATACGTACCAAAAAACCGATAAGCATCATTGTAGCTTCTCACTTTTCTAGTTCGGATTCAAAGTCGAAAGTTTTCGACTAACTATGTAATGAAATTGACGGCTTGGCGCGCGGGGGAATGCATGAACCGCACGGACGGATGAAGGGCTGGCATTAAGGAATGAATTAGTAACTTTTGACTAGCGTTTTGTGTCTTGCGTCGCAGTGACTTGATTAACTCGCAAGCTGCGGACCTAGGACTGGGATGCGTTTGGGACAGATCTGTGATTGACGGACGATGACGTCTGACGTCATTTCTGGGTCTGAGATTTACAAAAGACGATGACGTCACAAGTGAAAAAGACTTTTGTTTTAATTCCTGAATTGCGCTTCAAGGACAATCTCGATTCCGACAAACTAGATACCTGGGACGCGGATATTGAACACGGACCTGGGACGGCGGGGACCTTAGGACAATCTCAGGACTATTGATTAGGACAAATGATTAATTCCTTACGTGAAAGAGATGCTCGGGCAACTCGTCTGAATCGCGGCCGCGTTTTGGGACATGGATTTTGATGATGTTCGGGTATTTTTAGAATGGCGGCGTGGCGGTAGCGGGATACAATCGTAATAGGCGAGTCGTTCACAATACCGTCAGTCGACCACTTCGCGGCGCGCCGCTCGTTTAATAATATTTAAATACCTATGAAACAATATAATATTTAAATCGTTTACGGAACACATTATTCATTGAAATAATTTAACAGTAAAATAAATGGAAATTAAAAATGTATGGTATTAAAAATCGTAGGATGCAAGGCCAAAGGTAAGGAATGAAGAATCAATTCCTTTTGAAATTGAGAATTAGATCGAGTTTGTCACAAGATTGAATTTGTTCATTTAATTCGGTCATTCAATTTTGCCCACGTCTACTGAATATGTTCCAAGCAGCGTTAAGCTTGACATTCCAACCTAGTCGAGCTTAAAGTCAACTGATAAACTGGGCCATAATAACCTCAGCATTTTTAACTCCACCAGTAGACCAAATATAAATAAAATTATTGTCGCGCGTGGTAATCGCACTTAAGACGGGTCCATTGCGCGGGCAAACTCCAGACTATGGCCAGACGTTTGCTTTGACAGTCCCATAACACACATTCAAGGTCATAAATTTTTGTAGTGTTTGAGTTTCCAGTGTTCGGCGTTTGAAGGTCATTTCGGCGCTTGGAGGACTTTCAAACAATTAATTAGGGTGAAGTTCGCGCAGTTCACACAATTTGACAACTGGTCTGGAATACGGACGTCCACGCGTACGCAATACTTGACGTTTGGCGTTTATTGCATGTCCTAAGTTACTATTGAATTTGAGATGCACAGATATTTTAATAGTGATACGAGCATGAAGAGTGACCCAAAACCCCGTCACTAAAAAATAAACGCAAAAGGGAATCAGTCACGGCTCGAATCGAGCTACCCAGTGTAGTCTAGGTACTTTCGTACGGTGGTTACACAAATCCATTTTTTTTTAAACGAACCAGAATTCGAATTGAATTGTTTTGTTTCATTTTTCTTTTTTTGACAGATAGGAGTTTTTTTTTTAAGAAGCGTCATGTGAGACTATAAAAAAAACATTAACTTATATTCTGTGAACTTGTAAAATAAACTATCGTACCGAGATACTTGTATTTTGTTTCTGAGCCCACTAAATTGATACTCGACCCTATCAATTGGCGCCCAACGTGTTTGTCAGATCAATGAGTTTTAACGAATAAATTTAAAGACAAGAGAGGCAACAAACCGAACAAAAGTGGGCTCAAAACACTGAAAATGCCACAAACACGTAGCACAACAGCGGGCAACGCTACCACAGTGGAGAATGAGGATAACAGTCCTCTAGCTCAATCCTCAGCGGATGTACCAAATGGAGAAACCTTTACGACAGACACCCAGACGACACGAATCCTTGAAATGTTAGCAACAAAACTCGCTAACATAGCCGTGTGTCAAAGGGAGCCTCGCCTGGAGGCAATATTTTCTGGGAGACTGGAAGAATTTCCACGACTTTTCCTGGAACGGTGTGAAGAGTATTTCCAAATAGCTAACACCTACGAGGAAAACAAAACGAGGGTGGCAACGGCCCAGCTCCGGGACAAAGCGAAGGACTGGGCGAATACTTATAAACACCCAGAATGGTCGATTTTTAAAAGATTTTTCCTTCGGGAATACGAGGGACCAGAAGTGGAACTCCGACTTCAAAACCAGATCTACCATAAAACACAAGAGAACACGGAATCCTTGGCAGAGTTTATTGCTAATAAACAAAAAATGTTTGCACGACTCCACCCGGCAAAACAATTATCGGAGTTAGATGTATTCGTGCCTGCGTTTTGTAATAGCCAAATGTTACCCCAGTACATACACATATATGCCACCACCATGGAAGAGTGGATGAACCAGGCCATGAGGTTTGAAAATTCTAAAGGCAGATATAAGATCCTAGGCCAACGCCAAACAAGAAGCAATTTATCTCCTCGCCGGTCAGCTCAACAATATTCTCCGCGTCAACGTTCACCTCAGCGCAGTTCACCTCAGCGTCAATCACCGCCACGCCGTTCACCGAATCGCCAATCGCCATACCGCCATCCCCCGGCCCAGCGATCCCCAGCTCAACAAAATAGAAGAGATAGAAACTCGGGAAACCGGTACCGCCCGGGAGCTCGTTACTAAAACGGCAACCCGGGCAAAGAAGGAAGAAACCGAAACAAACCGCAGAGTGCCACACGGCAATAGCAGGTTCCTTCCTTCCAAGGGTGAGAGTCACCATAGAGGGGCAAACCTATCAGGCATTGGTAGACTCTGCATCTTCACACTCTATAATAAGAATGGGCATCGCCCAAAGTACCAAATTACAACAATCCTCGATTCCATGCCTCAAGTTGGCGAACAAAAGAAACGTGATGCGAATAAAGGGTATGATATCGATAAAATTCTACATCCAGAATACAACACGGGAATGGAACTTCCTCGTGGGAGAGAACCTAAGGGAGGAAATCATCTTAGGACGCGATTGGCTGTCCAAAGAGGAAGCTTCAATAGACTTCATGCGGAACTGTTTAAATTTCGGAAGCTCAATCAGGACATCCACCCACTTTGTGCCCGTTCGCCAGGGACAAAATAGTAACGATGTCCACGGGCCACTATTAGATCGAGTCCCAGAACAGGAGAAAAAAGGATTCACGGATCTATTATCCGAATATAGTGAAGTATTTTCCCCCTTGACAGGCACAGCGAAAGTACCACCGCACAGAATCCACCTGAACACCGACAGACCAATCTGCGTTCCACCACATCGCCTTTCGGACGAGAAGAAAAAGGATTTATACAAACAACTGGAAGGGATGCTAGCGGATGGAGTAGTAGAATCCAGCAGATCGCCATACAGTTTCCCAGTAGTAATGGTGGCCAAAAAGGGAAAAGAAGGGCGACGATTCTGCATAGACTACAGAAGGTTGAATCAAGCAACAATAACTGAACCCTCCCCACTGCCAATCATCCACGAAACACTTAAAGACCTGAGCACAGCCAAGGTATTCACAGTACTGGACCTTAAAAGCGGGTACTGGCAAGTGCCGATGGCACCAGAAGACAGAGAAAAGACTGCCTTTACCACACCAGATGGGGGCAGTTACCAGTTCCGAGTAATGCCATTCGGGTTAAAAGGTGCACCCAAGACATTTCAAAGAACCATGAGCCAGCAAGTATTAGCCGGGTTCCTTAGAAAATTTGCCATGGCCTATCTGGATGATATCGTCGTATATTCCGAAAACTTAAAAGACCACTTACGACACCTCCGCCTCATCTTAGAACGATTGGCAGAGTTTGGGTTAAAATGCTCTCCAGAAAAATGTATCATCGCCACAGATGAAATCACATACTTGGGACACACAGTCAGTGCCACGGGCAACAGTCCCCAGAGGCCACACGAAGAAGCCATTAAAAATACACCATCACCTCAAACAAGAAAAGAACTTCGCAGTTTTCTAGGAGTGTGCAACTGGTTGAGGGAATACATACCAAACTTTGCCGAAATATCAGCACCCTTAACAAATCTTACCAGAAATAAGATAAAATTCCAATGGACCGGAGAAGCCGAAGAAGCCATGCAGCAAATAAAAAATGCAATGGCGGGGCCGCTGGAACTCAAGAGACCTGATTTTAGTAGGGAATTCATGCTACAAACGGACGCAAGTAAATTAGGAGCCGCAGCAGTACTCTTCCATAAAAATGAAGATGGTTCACGAGATGTGATATCATACTCGAGCACCCGGTTCTCACCAGCTGAAGAAAGGTACCATAGCAATGAACAGGAAGCACTGGCAGCAATATGGGCTATTAAAAAATACCGGCCTTACCTAGAAGGGAGGCACTTTAAGCTCATCACAGACAACCGAGCTCTAACATGGCTAAACGAGGCAAAGAACGAAAGAGCCAAACTCACAAGATGGGCCCTACTCCTACAAGACCACGACTTTACTGTAGAGCACTGTCCGGGGAAAGCTAATGAGCTCGCCGACGCGCTGTCTAGAAACCCAGGACCAACGCAAATGATACTCGAAACGGTTACCGGAAACACCCGAGAAAGCTATCCGGAAGTCGGCGGAGATAACGGCATAAACCAAATAGACTCAGAAGAGGAGGAAGAGCAACAAACCCTAGCAAGTGCGGTAAAATCAGGACAACCGACAGATCGGGAAACACGGAAAAGAATAGATCGATGGAACACTCTAAACGACAGAGAAATCCTAAACAATGCCATCGATATAAATCACTACACAAGGTATAACGTCCACCAAGGAATACTTTGGAAAAGAGACGAAGGAAAGATGGACCGGCTGTTCGTCCCTCGAAGCACAATTCCAAGAGTTCTGGAAGAATACCACAACTCGGACACCGCAAACCACCCGGGAGCAGCAGAAACAACGAGAGCAATATCAGCACATTACTTCTGGCCAGGAATGAACGAAGAGATCCGCAGACTGGTACGCCAGTGCATGACATGTGCCACATCAAAACGTGGCCCAAATAGACCCGCGGCTCCTCAAGGAGGCACGAAACCAAATAGACCATTTGAAGTGGTTGCCGCCGACGTCATGGGACCGTACCCAAGAACCCTGCATGGAAACAAATTTATTCTTGTAGTAACAGACTTATTCACAAGATGGGTAGAAGCATTTCCGATTAAGTCTAGTATAGCAAAGACCATAATCCACCAGTTAGAAACTGAAGTATTTCCAAGGTACGGCTACCCAAAACGCATTCTCACGGATAACGGACGACAGTTCATCCACCGCCAATGGTTTGCCGCAATAGAAAGATGGCAATGTAATCATTGGACAACAGCTATATACCACCCACGCTCAAACCCCACGGAAAGGAGAAACCAGGAAATCAAAAAAGGTTTGAGAATTCTCCTCAGAGATTCACCTCACAACAAATGGGATGAGAAACTGCCGGGAGTAATAATGACGACCCGAAACAGAAAGAACGAAGCGACAGGCGTATCACCCAGTCAAGCACTACTGGGATACGATATACCGCGACCAGGAGAGTGGCAAGCTTTCCCAGAAAACGCGAACGAGGCAATCGTTTTACCCCATCAGCGAGAACCAGCAGATGAGGAAATAAGAAGGAATCAAGCAGCGTACCAAGAGAGGTACGCCCCAGCGGTGGAAGCCTTACTTAGATACCAACAAGGAGAAGAGGTGTTAGTAAAGGAACACCAATTATCTGGGTCTCCAGAAGGAAATTTCGCAGGGTTTGCACCTAAATGGAGTGGACCTCACAAAATCCTCATGAAAAGTGGAAGAGGTAATATATACTGGGTAGACAAAAGAGGTAAACCCACTAAAATCCACGCAGATGAATTAAAAAGGGTACCAACAATCCAAGAAGTCCGGGTGGAGGATCAAGATAACGAGGTTTTGACTCAAGAAGACCGGGTGGATTGATACGAGCATGAAGAGTGACCCAAAACCCCGTCACTAAAAAATAAACGCAAAAGGGAATCAGTCACGGCTCGAATCGAGCTACCCAGTGTAGTCTAGGTACTTTCGTACGGTGGTTACACAAATCCATTTTTTTTTAAACGAACCAGAATTCGAATTGAATTGTTTTGTTTCATTTTTCTTTTTTTGACAGATAGGAGTTTTTTTTTTAAGAAGCGTCATGTGAGACTATAAAAAAAACATTAACTTATATTCTGTGAACTTGTAAAATAAACTATCGTACCGAGATACTTGTATTTTGTTTCTGAGCCCACTAAATTGATACTCGACCCTATCAATAGATATTTATTTATTAGGAAATATTTCCAACTAATATCGATTACTATTGAATTTATAGTGCGTGAATAATTACGTAGCATCAAAAATAGAATAAATTTAAATTGGTCAATTTCTTTCGTGTCTCTGAAACCGATTTATAAATTAATAGACTTTATTTACAAGTGAGTTCACGAAATAAATAATCATCCATTACGACAGTGTGTTTATTTAAAATCATAAATAATAATTTTAGGTCCGCGCAGTTGATAACCAAAAAACTTGACGTTTGACGTTTATCGTTTACGTAAATGTTAAAATGCGTTCGATGTGGAAAAGATGCTACACCAGGAAGAAAACACAGACATTTATTTATCAGGAAAGATTTCCGACAAATATCGATTAGGTTTTGCACCAATAACATTATATAATAACGTCATTGTATTGCACGACCTAAAGTTACTAGAATTTAGGGTGCGTAAACATTTACGTCAAAAACAGAATAATTAAAAATATTTGATATTATAATTTTATTATCAAATATTTTGATTATTATATTATATTTAGGTTTAATAATATTTTAAACTCGTGATTATGCTCGCTCATGGCACATAACCATAAAAGGCCATTCCGTTTTCCCCACACACGACCGCATCGCGTATCTTCTGTCAAAAAATGAATTCTCCCCCCCGCCTGCCTTCCCGCTTCACCCGAGATGGGATGTTTAAGTTTTGTTTTTGTTTTGTTTTCCGCAGAACACGGGAAGCTCAAACACTACAAAAATTGTCAAACATTTATGACCTTCAATGTTTTGACCTTGACTATCAAAGCAAAAGTCTGGCGTTTTCCCGCCCAATGGACCCGACTTTAGAATAACAAATCGATCGCCAACACCAAATGGTGGCGACGATATCCAAATTACTCTTGGTCTAACCCCACAAATTTACGGCCCGGCGATTTATTCAGAGGTGTCAATTTCCGATAAAAAAATCAATCTCCCTTTCAAATAAAAAAAACATCCCCGTTTCGTTAGCGGTGAGCTTTGACCAGCCGTATAAAATGAAAGGGGAAATTTTGTTAAACATTTCACAGCACGAGAAACGATCGGAGAAATTTAAGTATAAAGTGGTTTGGTATTTTTAAACTAATTTTTGTTATAGTTTTTTGAAGCACCCGTGAGGTCACACATAAAAATTGCGCTAGACAGATTATTATTACTATAAGATCCGGACAAACCTCACCCTATGAACCCGGACAACCCTGCAAGGTCACCAAACGTAACTAACCACTACTTGCGATGACCTATTTATGGCAGAGGTGTTGATTATCAAGCACCATCACCCGAATTGGATTTGAAAATTCATTAAAAGTGATGAATTAAAATATATATATATACGTGTATCATCATATTTTTATATAACCTAATCCAACCTAACCTAAGGTAACCAACTTTTTTTTGACCTTTCAAAAGAGTGTTGAAGTTGCAGTGAGTCACTGTTGAGTTGTCCGGTCATCCTAAATTATATAACGTGGAATCGACACGCTCTGAGCCCAATCCCTACGGGATGCTGTAGTACGGGTAGAAATTAGGTACCTGCCTCAGATCTTATAACTACGGGAGTTTGGTTTATCTCTTCACCTCGCTTGTTCTCCTGGTAGATTTGGCCGGATGTGAAGATGATTTCTTTTGTTATAATCGAAACGAAATTAATTGTTTCGTAGTCTTCTTCTTCTTTCGAAAATTTCGAACATATAACCAACCCGAAAATATAACTTTAAAATATTATTGGGTACTTTAATATTTTTTCAGTAATTTTAATATTTTGAAGCTAAGGCGAAACAGTTGTCACTTTTATTCACATATATCTCAAGATTTTATTATCGCTGTATAGCCAACCGCGTTTTATTTGTTTTATAGTTTTATTTGTTTTATTAGGTATTTTATGCTCTGCAAACAGGTTAGGTGATATGACAAACTCTCCTTGAAAGCGAAAGAATTTCTTCATCTAGTCCGGGATGTTTAGTAAAAACTGGTAATTTCCAAGACCAATCTTCTACTTCGTCAGAATTAATTATCTTGGGCGACTTGATAATAAATAATGATTGTGATTCACCATAAAAGTAAGTAAATTTACTAATAGTGATAAGGTTTGTAACCCCTAGCATTTTATGATAGCCTGGTGGCTCCACCGACCGGAATTATTCGGAGATTTTAACTCTTTATTTTGCACGCCTCGTCGCGTGATTAAAAAAATATTAGTTCTTCGGTTCCTTTTAAAAGCCGCCTGTAAAATTGTTGGTGCAACCCGCCTGTTAAATATTCCGATCAGTAAAGTTAACCAGAGCTGTCCCGGAGAACATAAATTACAATCGGTTAAAAACTATTTCACACGTCAGAGGCCGTTTGAAGTTACTTTGTTGTCATTTCATGTAAAGTTTAGCTTTGGGCATTCTATGTGCTCCTGTTATTTTTGTAACCTGAAATCATGAATGAAAAAAATAATAAACAGATTTTCTACAAATACTTTTTCTTGTTCGTCGTTCAAATCAAAACAAACGTAAAAAGGTTTTTTACGATCTGAAATGTGGTTGCATTACGGTTGTATTCTAAGCTAAGATTTATTTATCAAACATGTTGGTAATCAGAACCGGAATAAACAGTGATGTAATTTTACACACGATAGCCAACAAATCAAACGTTTCTCAGATCTATCGGACCTGTGTAGTGTACGAGTCATCCCAGATTTAAACAAACAAGTTTGCAAATGAAAGTAAAAACTATTCATTGAAGCAAATATTTTACCTTCTCCTTCAAGCTCAAAAATTACTACGAAAAGTTAGGGATAGTAGTATAAATAAAATACTCATAATATCTCTTATGTACTCCTGTTACCAATCCGGAATTATTTGTGCAAATTTGTAAAACATTTTTTGTGAAACAAAATTTGTAAAACATTTTTTGCTCTCTCAGAAGAAAACAATTCCCCTCATCCGATTCGGTCATTATTCGGTATTACCAACATTATCTTCATTTTCTTAACGCAAATTTTATTGGCTGCATTTTTTATATATGAGCAATTTGAGTTTTTTTTTACTCATTAAGTAAAAATAAAAAATAAAAAAAATAATCTTAAAATAGAGTTTATGAAAAGCGATTTCCCTAAAATAATTACACTCGAGCCAACTAACTACGAAAGAGTAGATTATAAAATCTTTTTAGTGACACATTGATGAATAAAATAATAATTTTTAGAAATATAATTAAAATTAAATCTGATAATGTTAGTATCGAGTTCTGCAAGTTTTTTAGAATGTATTTTAGTTACAGCTGTTTCGACGTGTAAGGTAATTTTCAAACTGTGGTGAAGCCACTTACGGAAGACTTATTTATTATATTTTTATAATATAATGTCTAACCACAAAGTAATTGCTTCTTATGAAAAAAAAAAAAAAAAAAAAAATTATATTTTAAATGTCAATTTTTGAAGGTGTCTAAATTGCAGAGACACTAATTGAGAGAGTGATTTTGTGGGATTCAGAATCTTCCCCTTTGTTTTCCCTTTCACTAAGTGTAAGGGTTTTCACAGTTGGAATGACCTTACACGTCGAAACAGCTGTAACTAAAATACGTTCTAAAATACTTGCAGAATTCGATAATAACATTGTCAAATTTAATTTTAATTAAATTTCTAAAAATTAAAGTTGAATTCTACGAATTAAACACAAAAACAATTAATAAACGAAATTCTACTCCAACCATGGTTTTGATTGACTCTGATGTTGGGTAAATAACTTTTGGTGATTTTTCATAAAAACGGCACCATACAAATATTATTAAATTTATAAACCTTCAAAACGGTTCGCGAACATTTTGCAAGCGGGTCTTTTAGACATTGGCTCTCATCCACTCGAGCGATTTGTGTTCAGTTTTTTATTTGGCCATTCGATTTAATTAAAACATCATTCTTCGAAATATTAATATGGAATACTGCGGTTTAGCTAAAAATAAAAGCGGTCCAAATTTGGACCTAAATCGCTCCAGTGGATTTGATGTGTAAAGTTTAGCAGACACTTCCGCGTGCTGCGGAGTGCATAAAACGAATGTGGTGGACGGTGTGATTTTAAAAATAAAATACGTCGTTTGTTGATCGTCTGTAAATTTACAATTAAATTTATTCCACTAATCAGCGGTGCAACGCCGATATATCCTCTGAATAAAGTTATCAGCACATGCGCGGAGAACATAACTCGAAGCGGGTGAGTTCTGTATGTTCGTCGTCGAGGGGCCGAGGCCGCTTCAAATAACAATCAGCTGTTAGTAACTATCGTTGAAACAACCCGAGTAAAGAGCATCCGTCGAGTAAAGTTAACAATCGGATACCCGGAGCACATAAGTGAGGAACGGCGACTTATTCCAGCACTTGAATTTTGCTCAATAGGTTCGACGCGGCATTGACTTTTGTTGCAGACTCTGCAACTATTGGCCGCATTGGTATCACATTTTCTTGCTCTCGTTATCGCGTCATTGAAAATGAAACTTGAAAGAGGGTAAAGATATATTATAGCTTAAAACGTTTATGTGAACCTAAAACTTTTATGTGAACCGTACAAGAGTTTTTAAAAGCTTGAGCCAGTGGAAATGTAGCATCTGAGTTCCGGAATTACTGTGAAGCTGATGCAATTTAGGTAGGGGAAGGAGAAGAGGAAAAGGAAGGTTAGTAAAAAAAACCCTTACCGCCCTCTGTTGATGAAACCCCTTCCTCTCTCACAAACGACTGACGCATGTTAAAATACAAAAGAGGTTTAAACAGATTTCTTATGAGACCGAGAAGTTAAAAAATAATCCGTATCTTAGAAAAATATGATCTAATTTTATTTGCCTCCACCGGGTTTCGAAACCGGGTCCATCCATGTCCATAGCCTAAGAGTTATATCGGCCCGCGCCGCGGCTGCCTGAACGCGTCGGCCGCGGTCGGTCGGTCGATCGGTCGGAGGTCAGTCGGGTTCCATTTCCATGTCAAAACTCAGAATGAAACCAACTCAGAAAACACCTCAGAAAGGTCATTAAAAGCAATGAAACAATAATTTTAAAATAGCCGGTAATCCTAACCTAACTTAACCTTAACCAAATTTTTTATCATCACTCATCAGTCTCATCACTCTTTCGGAGGTGGTTGTGAGTTGGTTTCATTGAGTCGTCGGTATCAGTTTCAGTTTTCGCAGACAATGTGAACCACAAAAATAATATACCAGGAGCACATGAGACTGACGAGATATTTAGGTTCACAATGTCTACCCAAAGGCAAAAGCAATGATTCGGCCAGTCAGTGATTAAAATTAAACCACTTTGCAAAAACGTTTAAAACCTACCTTACAATATGTGGATGAAATCAACTAAATGATATGTTCTTTTTTATTTATTATCGGTGCACTATTTTGATCGCATTGAAAGGGGCGTGACTAAATCGCGAGCCCAAGCAGGAATGCTAGTAAAGTTTCTTCATTAAAAATATTTCCCTTTGTATGGGGGTGTTTATTGAATGGTCATTTGAAGAAAATGTTTCTTTTCACTCGGTGTCTGAAACGTGCTATCATTTTATCGTTTGGAGCCAACTGAAGCGATTTCTTATGTTCTTTTTGTGATCTCTCCCTCTTTCTCATAAAGGTATCAGAAAGAGAGATAACGGAACTCTCGTAGAAATATCGTTTATTATTGTTTTTAATATTATTTGTCTCTGCGTGTTTATGTGCTCCTGTAAGTAGCCAATGGTGCTTGGCAAAATAAGTATTTTGTTTATGTTTTTTAATTTTTTTTATTTAACGACATTATTTTCTTTCTTTCAGGTAAGGGATTCCGCTTTGTTATGAAAATGGAGGAAAATGGTAAGTACCCGTTGTGGAATTTGAAATCAACCATTGTGACGGTTTAAAATCCATTTTTATGGGGTCTTCTTTGGGGATGCTTTGTGCAGGGTATTTTTGAGGAAAGCCTGGGTGTTGAAGAGGCCCGTGGATACATATTTATTAGTTATTTAGGAGGTCGTCTAGTTAGTGATACGTAAAACGTAATTATAAATCATAGACCTGTTAATCTGAACTGTGATCTCTGCAAGAAATTCAAATATTTCACAATATGATAATGGCAGACATCGTGACCCCCTCGCGTTCGACATTTTTTACCGGGACACAGAAACAGATTTCTTTACACATACGTATATAGTAGGTAATATACCTCAATTAGATCGTATCCACGCTGTACGACATTCCTCGCTCAATGAGAAATGCGTCTGTGTGCATGAATGAGTGCCATCATCAGTTGATAGAATGTATTGTCATCCACAACGAATTCTATCTGCCGAGTTTCACCTAGATCAGATGTTGGGAAGTGGGATAGTTTCCATTTCAAAGATTTACATTCACAAACAAAATCGAAATTCAAGTAGATAATGTATTTAAAAAGAAACACGTTCCTCTATTAAAACCATAGAGAATGCTAAATATTGGTGATATTATTATCTAGGTTTACGACCTACTTAAGCCGAGCTTAAAATTAATTGATATACCGGGGTTATTGTTGAAAATTGAACAAGTAATAATTAAAGGGCAATGCAAAAGTTTGATTGAAGACGGAGTAGAGGAAGATGCCGCACCTTTTATGACTTCGAAAGTTACGTAACTTGTACGAGTGCAGTTCCACTGAAAGTAGAAGACACTATAAGAATATGCACACAAAAGTAACACGAAGAAGTTCCGTAAGCAAAGGGTATTCACGATCAAGCGAAATGAAACGATCATGCCAGAATTTCAGATTGCCTGAAGAGTTTGCATGATAATTATGCATGAATTATGTGAGGCGTGGCGTGGTGATCGAAGGAAGAAGGTTCAATTAATTATTTGTTTACAATCGAAAGTTTTTTTTTTTATTAAAAAAAATATACCGGGATATCATGAAATCATCGGGTAAAAATCACCAAAACCTACCTAGCAAATAAAAATACATCTATCACAATAATTTTACAGCATTCCTACCGGAATACTGCGTATGCTAAGACCGCCTGTTGTACCCGGAGCTCATGTGTTGGCGGCGGTGATGTATGTAGGGTACAGAACAATCCAAATACTCAGTACCACACACAGAGGTTCGGAATTAGAACGCTAGCTGGCGAGTGATAATAAATAATACGAGGAAAGCTGTACATATTTTTTTTTGTGAAAATGTATTTTTACATGTAATTCATTCCATTCGCTAAATTCACAAATTTTGTTTTCAAGCGTAGCGAGGTCCTGTTTTAACTCGACCGTTTTGCATTGCGAAAACTTACACAAAATGTGAAAATTAACTTCAAATATTTGATGAATCCGTCAAATTTTTTGAAACAGCCCGTCCTTAGACTTTCTTATTTCTTACTCGAATTTTATTTTCAATATTATGATACCTACTTGCCTGAAGAATGTTTGAAACAAATGTCGTAGAGATAGTGACGTTTCTTTGAAAAAATTGTATAATTCTTTATTTGAAATACAAATAAAAGTTAAATAAAATATATGATAAAAATTAATTATACGGACTATTTACAAAGTACATTATATACACCCCACGAAAGACCTATTTAAAGACTTCAGAGTTCTTAATATAAAATCCATATACGTAAAAAATATTATTACCTCTTATTTCAAATTCAAATTTACAAAAAAAATATTATAGATTCAAAATATAACACAAGATATTCTAACCAATTCAATTATATTATTCCAACAACAAAAACTTCAATGGCACAGTCCCAGTTCCACTTTCTTGCACCTAAAATTTTTAATAACTTATCAATTGAAATAAAATCTAAAGCCAAATATCTCACTTTCAGAAAGGCGCTTGCTGACCTTCTGATGACTGACTATGATAGTGTTTACAACTTGTTTTACATACTCAGATAGTGATATAAATTTATTATTTATTCTTCTTTATTCTTTTTTACTTTATTTAAACCGAGACGTGCAAATTTACAGTAATATTTTCATTGTAACTCTTGATATATATGTATATATGTATATATGTATATATGTATATATGTATATATATATGTATATGTATATATATATATATATATATATACATATATATATATATATGTGTGTATGTATATATATATATATATATATATATACATACACACATATATATATCAAAATACTAATAAAACTTGGAAAAAATATACTGCAAATTCTCAAGTTCGGTTTTTATCATAATATTGTAATGATTGTTTTTGTTTTAAAATACTTATTGCATTCAGTTCCCTCCAGTATAAGTACTTACCTAGTTCTCACCTATTTATTACACTCATATACTCTCTTTATACTTACTCATGTTACATTTAGTTGGTACTTAAAGAAACCTTATTTTTCTTTCTTTTTATAATACTGCATACCAAAAAAAGAAAAAAAAATCATAAGAAATGAATGATATTAATTTATAATTTTTTTATTTTTTATTATTTTACTTAGATATACTTAGATATGTTAACACTTACGAGTACTAGACTCCAATTCAAACAACTATCCTCCGTTGGTCACCATGATACAGGCAGCTGCCTAGTATGGTAACCTAATGTATCTCCTGAAGTAAATTTCTACTACATTCTCCTCTACTACAAGATCCTCACCAACAACACACGAGTCCAGTTCAGCGCTTCCATCTACCAACGAGGACAAAATTCTTCTTCTCAAAACTAAACCGATTCCGACTTCCGTTGAAATCCCCCAATACACTTCTCTCCAGAAAACGAACCAGTCCGAGTCAGCAATGAATATTGTTCAAATTGCCACACTGGCACTGAAAGCAGCCGAGCCTCTCAAAAATAACATAACCAAAGAAGTCCGCGACACAATAATCTCATCTCTACTGGAGATAATTGAGAAAGGAGCCACACTGGGAAAACAGCTTCATGCTCTGGAAGTAGAATTACTGGAAACAAAGGTGCAGAATGCAGAATGTCAACTGAAGATGGAAGAAAGGCACTGCAGGGAAATGTCAGCTTTCTGCGCCAACGCTAAAAAAGAACCCGTACTCAGTTACGCCTCGGCAGTAGGGAATCGAGGAGACCGCACCAGACATGCCGTAATAGTATCTTCATCAGACCAAGAAGCAACATCAGAATCCATCACCTCAACAATAAAGGATATTATCAAGCCAGCCGACCTCAGAGTGGGTGTCAGTGGAATGACAAAGGCCAAAAATAACAGGGTCATAATTACCTGCCCTAAAAAGACAGATGCCGAGAAGATCCTAACAGTAATTTCAAAGGCAACCACAGGATCACTAAAAGCTCAAGATGGTAAGCTCCTCCGACCCACAGTTATCCTCAAAGGAGTGGCTAACGAATATAAAGACGAAGAAATTGTCCACATGATCATTCAACAAAACGATCTCATCTTCGAAACAATCCAGGGCCGAAAACCTGAAGACAGCATCAAGATTCTTCGAATCACTAAAAACCGGAACGAACAGTTAAGAAACATAGTGCTAATAGTTGACAGTACTACTAGAAATGTACTACTCCGTCTCGGCCGAATAAACATCGGATACATGAGGGTGCACGTGGAAGATTTATCATCTCTAATCCAATGCTTCAAGTGCATGGGATTCGGGCATTCCTCACCAAACTGCAACGCTTTAAAAGACAGGTGTCTCCACTGCGCTGGCGAGCACAAATCGATGGTGTGCCCAAAAAAGGACGATGATTTAGCAACAAAGTGCTGGAATTGTAGTAAAACTTCTAGCAATAAAGACGTTTACTCGCATAAAGCAAACAGTCGACAGTGCCCTTACCGACAAAAAATGGAAGAGAGAGCCCAGCAAAGAACCGACTATGGAAAATGAGGAACTTGACGACAAATACGAACATTTCGAAGAAGAAATTCAAAATATTAATCACATAGAAACATATAACATTCTCGATGCTTCACAAGTAACCAAACATTTTACGGGCAATTATTGTTTGAAAATACTGAACCTAAACATCAGAAGTGTCACCAAAAACTTCGATAATTTATTGGTTGCTTTAGAACAAATAAAAATTAAGTTTGATGTTATCATTCTCACCGAATGCTGGATTAATGACGATTTTATTGCGCCCAGCATGCAAGGCTACGATGTTTTCTCATCAAAACATCACAAAAATCGTAGTGATGGAGTGATAGTGTACACAAAAAACTCTATTTTTGGTTCAAAAATTCCAACTGCAATACTTGAAGCAAACAATGTCACCATACAATGTCTTGATTCTGTTGTTATAACCGCCATCTATCGGTCTCCATCATATACTAATATATCGCAGTTCCTAAACTCGTTGAACGAAAATCTTCAGAGGCTTAATAAATTCACGAACTGTATCATAGCTGGAGACCTCAATATCAATATAATTGGAGATAGGCACCACCAAGCTGACGACTATGAATGTCTTCTTGCAAGTTATGGTCTTCGATCCGCCGTCAACTTACCTACAAGAGTGACACCTATATCTCAAACCTGTATAGATCATATTTATGTCAGGACAAAATCTAATATCTCTGCAACCATAATAAATACGACAGTAACTGACCACTTTGCTACAATGCTCGCGTTTTCCAAGAAAAATGACGCGAAGAAAGACAATCAACAAAAGAAAATGCAAATAAAATACACAGATTATGACGCTATTAGATCATCTCTTGAATCCATATCCTGGGCTAATATATTAAATGAAACAGATGTTAACACTGCAATGATGAATTTTACTGAAAAAATAAATACGACTGTGACAAAATACACAACCTTACGAAAATTGGTGCACAAAAATAGAAAAATTAAACCTTGGATTAATGACAACCTGGTTAAATGCTTACATAAGCGTGACAAACTTCACAAACAGTCTTCAAACTCACCGAATAATATAAGGCTTCAAAACTATTACAAAAAATATAGAAATATCTGCCGATCAATAGAGAAACAGACAAAAGAAGAATATTATAAACGAAAAATTGAAGAAAACAAAGATGACCCGAAAGTATTATGCAACGCAGTAAAGGAAATAAATAATGTAAATAGAAAACCAGCAGCACAATTCCAACAAATAGATGTTAATGATACAGTAATAACTGATCAGACTGATATTGCCAACACATTAAATAATTACTTTGCAGAAATTGGTCAAACATTAGCCCAAACACTACTAAAGAAAACGAACACTGACGAAGATACACTTGCTAATAAATTTATCACTAATGCACAAGATAACAATACATTTAGAGTAAAAACTTTCCAAACCAAAGACATAATGCATCACATAAATAAACTGAGAAACGACTGTGCGACTGGACCTGACAAACTTGACACTAAACTAATAAAAGAAATAAAACACCAAATAGCCCTACCCTTCACCTACATCTGTAATCTGAGTATTACTAGCGGTATATTCCCCAGCCATTTTAAAAGTGCAAACATAGTACCAATTTACAAATCCGGAGATAAAAATAATCCCTCCAACTATAGGCCAATATCACTTTTAAATGTTCTCACAAAAGTACTCGAAAATCTTGTGAAAATCCAACTGGTAGACTATCTAGACAACCATAAGATTCTATCAGAAAATCAGTACGGTTTTCGAAAGAATATGGGAGTACAGAATGCAATATTAAAAGTGACAGAAACCATTATAAAAAATGTTGACCAAAAAAAAAGCTGTATTGCGGTTTTTCTAGATCTAAGTAAAGCTTTTGATACAGTGTCCCATAAAATTCTCCTTAAAAAATTAGATAACATAGGTATTAAAAACTCTGCATATAACTGGTTCAAATCATATATAACTGATCGCAGCCACGCACTAAATTTAGGCAACGTAACAAGCCAAAACAGATACATAACTTACGGTGTTCCCCAAGGAAGTACATTAGGACCCATACTATTTTTACTTTACATCAATTGCCTGTGTCAGTTAGATATTAGCGGAGACGTTATCTGCTTTGCGGATGACACTGTTCTCATTTTCGCTTCTGATTCCTGGACAAATGTATACAAAAAAGCTGCCGAAGGAATCAACCGGATTAAAAATTGGCTCGATAATAACCTGCTAACACTAAATATAGACAAAACAAAATACACGACATTTAGTATAGATCCCAGACGACAACCAAGACTCAATGAAAACCTAACTATACACGACTGCACATCTAAAAAAAACTGCCTGTGCAACCCGCTAACACGGACTCAGATAATCAAATATTTAGGCATTTACATTGACAACTATTTTAGATGGACAGAACAAATAAATAAAACAGCGGGTAAAGTAAGGAAACTTATATATTTTTTTAAGAACATTCGAAACATAATGCCAGTGAAGACTTTAAAAACTATATACTACGCATTAGGACAATCAATTATCACCCACGGTATGATTGGTTGGGGTGGTGCTGCGAAGACTAATATGGACCCTCTCGACAAAGCGCAAAAGGCCTTAATTAAAGTTATTACTAAAAAACCTTTTAGATTCTCGACAATACAGTTATTTAAAGACTTTGCTGTATTGAACATACACCAACTGTACATCAAAATTATATCTATACATTACCAAAAAGACAAACTAAACCATCATACTGCACAACACAATTACGACACAAGACATAGACATCAACACATGACTCCGAAGACAAATACTACATTTGGACAAAGACATTATCACAATTTGGCTCCAAAATGTTTTAATTTGATTGAAAAAGATATAAAAGATATTCTAGTGACAAAAAATCTAAAACGCAAAATTCATACGTGGGTAGTAAACAAGGGTATTGCATACTGCGTGCAGATAACTTGATCAAACAACACACTCAACGCCTGTATTTTTTCTCTTTTCTCCTTAACTATTTTCATCTATTTATCTCATATCTTTTTTTCATTTCTTTATATTTTTTTCTTTTATTCCATTTATCTATTTAAATTAAAATTATATTTTTTATCTTCCAAGATTAAGATATCAAAATTAAATTAAATTCCTGCCACCTCAGAACAGGCTCAGCCTAGTGAGGTGGTATATACCAATTTTTTTTATATATATATGTATATGTAGGTATATTGTATATATTGAAATGTTATTCTTGGTTAATAAATAATTAAAAAAAAAAAAAAAAAAAAAAATTATTATGTATGTAACATGTACTTATAAATAAAATAAATAAAATAAATGTTTTATAATTAAGTAGATACGTATTGAATTATATTACCTACTTAATGCAAATCTTACGATTTCAGTGGAAATTATTGTATTAAACGGAAACAAGTCCGAAAAACCTTAAAGCTCCAAATAAAATAGAAAAAACGATAAGGGTTTCTGGATTTGCCCAAAGCGGCTCTTCCCAGTTTTAAACAGCAAAAAATTTGACTCCTTAAGAGACAAAAAACCTGTTTTGAAAATATCCAAATTTTCAGATAATAATAAGATGTAGGTGCTTAGTTTTATACAAACTGTTTAGAATTATTTCCATTTAAAACTGAAGTCATTGTTTTAGAAACAAGGGTTTTCTTTTGGGGTTATGTAGGAAGTGCAGTGAAAACTATTGAAATTTCACATTTTTGCACACGTATTTAGATATGCGCCTAAACAAAATATTTTATTTATTATTTATTTATTTAATACATGAATTATCGACAGTACATATAGTTTTTTGTGATATTTCACCCTCCATGCTAGGGATGACCCTGTGTTATGTTACATTATGATGTAAGTATTTCTTTTTTTTACAAATTTTTTGACCGTCTATGTTTACATTCGTCTCACTGTGCGGCAGTTAGGTAGGTACTAGGAGGTAGGCAGCAAGCTCCTACGGGTGTTCGATAGGCAGTATATATAGGTGGCGGGCGAGGCGCGGTGGTGAAGTACCTATCACAATCGCGCGTGTGCGCCGCGGGCCGGGAAGCGGGAAGCCGGGAACGGCGGCGGACGGGAACGGGCGGCGGAATGTCGAGCGGCGGGCCTTTGTGATTAGCGCCCGGGACCCGAGCGACTACAGGGGTGACCAGCATACTTGTGATTAATATTTCATGGGACAACAATATTTGTTTTTAAATTTTTCTTTAAATATTAGTAAAAGTTCTTCTTCATTTTTGGTTTGTTCTGTTTACAAATAAACTGTTTTTATAAATTTAATAATTATTATTAATCAATAAAATAATAAATAATAATAAATATAATAAATAAAATAATAAAAATGAAAAACTTGCTTTAAAATTAAAAGATAACGGCATTGACCGCATAGCCCTCAAATGGATAGTAAGCTACTTAACAGAGAGACCTCAAATAGTAAAATTAAATCAATCGTTTAGTACACCACTCACAAATAAATTTGGCATCCCTCAAGGTACCGTCCTCGGACCATTATTATTTCTAATATACGTGAATGACATTTTCCGACGGGAAATTAAAGGTGAATTAATCTCTTATGCTGATGACACTGTATTGTTAATAAAAGGTCAAACATGGGAACTAGTTAACGAAATGGCAAATGAAGATATTAATATCTTAAAATCATGGTTTGATGATAACTTACTCACACTTAATGCTAAAAAAACAACATATGTCTTATTTTCCTTGCAGAAAATACCTGATGATCATAAAGTTAATATTGTAATCCATGACGAAAAATGTGATCATGTACTCTGTAAACAACATAATCCTATTTGTACCGTAATTAACTCTTCCTCCGAAATTAAATATCTCGGTGTGATCATTGATCAAAACCTGAAATGGAATAATCACATTTTAGAGCTAGTGAAGAGAATGAGGAAATGTATATATATATATATTTGTTAGGTTAAGAAATATTTTAAATGTAAAAATAATGAAAAATGTGTACTATGCCCTTGTTCATTCTTTACTTATCTACGGAATTATAGGTTGGGGAGGCTCTTGCAAAAAAAATCTAAACTCAGTAAAAGTTTCGCAAAGAATCATCATTAATGTAATATTAAAAAAACAATCTCCCTTCTCAACAGATTCACTTTTTAAATTATTTCCAGTACCAAATGTCGATGACATTTTCAAGCAAGCTTCCATTATAAAAAATGTGTAAAGAAAAAAATAACACAGAATATCAAGAATTTTACAAACTAATGAGAAATGGAAACCAATTTATTACACCTAATTTTAAAACAACTCAAATGCAAAATCATTATATTTTCCAAGCCATAAAAAACTATAATAACCTCCCTTCTGAATGACGCTGCATCATCAACCAATCAGAACAAATAAATAAAATAAAACAATTTTTCAAAAACACTTACAGTAAAAAGTAAATATTTTATACAAAACAGATTATAACTTACAACGCAAGTAAGAATCGTGGCTCCCTTATCAGGCACAAGAGCCCCCCTTTTCTGATAAGGTATACATGACCAGAAAAGACCTTTAATTTAATATTTTGTAAAATATATGTGTATATAATATGTAACTCATATTTATTATATTACAATTAAAAAAAAAAAAATATATATATATATATATATATATATATATATATATATATATATATAATATACAACAAAAAATTTGAATAGAGTTCTACCAATTAAACATGATAACAATAAATAAATAAGTCTAATTTACCTCTAATTTAAGGAGCGCCAACAAGGCTAAAAGTGATTTTTGAGGCTAACACCTTTTGCAGTCCACAATAGAGCATTTTGAAAGTTGTATGCATTGCCATTAAACAGTTTAAGAAACACTATACAATAGCGGAGACACGACTTTTAAAAAACCTATTTTGGATGTAACGAGTAACGGCTATAAGGAGCAAATTTAGTCGGTTCCTTCGTGCTAGTTATTTGTTTTTATTTATTTACTTATTTATTGACGCCCTATTGGGCTTTTACATATAAAATACAAATTTCATTTATAACAACAGTATAACACAAATAAAAAAGATTACAAAATATGTATACAAATAAAGCTTAAACATGCAAGCATGTAAAATAATATGAATACATCTAATGCTAATTCCACATGGATGACTTTAGAGAACTCTTGTGTATAACAATTCATATACCTACGAGCAACAAAAGCATTAAAAATAATCAAAACACATTAATTTTTACTTAATTACTCGTTGTATGCTTTTGAAATAAGAACAATTAAAAAAACAATAAACAAAAGAAAATCAAAATAAAATAAAATGATTTCTCATTCACTATTTGCATTTAAAAAGTGGTGGACTAATTTGGCTTCAAATAAAACGAAATTTAAATTAAAAATATCAGCGACATCAGTTAGTTCTTTGCCCAACCTGTGTATTCTTTCCATCACAGAATTCGTAGCGAAGTTATTGTTGTAAAATAAAATATTTCGTCTAGTATATTTTGGAGGTATATGTAAGGATAACAAGTCTATTGCGTCAGGGGAGTCCAACCTTGAATGAACAATTTTATACAATAAAGGGAGATCAATTATTTTTCGCCTTTCAGATAATTTCGATAAGTTAAGTTTACTGCGTAAATTGACATAATTTATTACAATAATAGGAATACCAATTTTGAAATTAATAAAACGTAAAAATTTATTTTGAATTTTTTCAATTTGTAAACAATGAGAGTTGAAATGAGGACACCAAATGCTAGAATTGTATTCAACCTGACTTCTAACCAAAGACGTGTGTAGTAATTTTATGGTTTTTATGTTAGTTATAACTTATAACCGTTAAATTAAATAAATGTATAAATAGAAGGCTAGAAATGATTTTTGAGACTTGCACTGGTAGCAGGTACAATGAGGTATTTTCAATGTTGTTTTCATTGCCATTACAAAACTTAGGAAACAATTAACGGTAGTGATGGCATTATTTATTAGTTTTTATATTGACGAATGTAATAATATAGCGATTTAAAATATGTAATTTTAATGTGAAAGCGTGGACTTATTGTTTATAAAATCCATAATTTATTGCGAATTGAAATTTAAAAAAAATTATAACGGGAATCAGAATTTGAAAAATTAACATTAAATCATCTATTCATTTTTAACAGAATCCGTAGTTTGTGAAAATACCCCTTTCAGTCTTGGAACTGGTATAGAACGGTTGTAACTAGACTGAATTCCTTAGAAATGATATCCGGGAGTGTATATACAGTCAATCCAATTGTGGAGATTCTGAAACAATTCAAATCAGGCGTAAGCCTAATGAATAGGGTTAAGAAAGGGACGATAAGTTGGTTTAGATGTATAGAGCGGATGAACGAAGGAGTTTAAAGAGAATATATGTTCCAAATTGAATAGTAGACGAAGTCGGGGATGCCCAATGAATTCAATTCAATTCAATTTAATTTATTTATTCTTTCAAAATCATTACAAAATTAAACATTTTAATGTGTTATCAAAATCCAATTGTAACAGTATTGCATTAAACATAAATGGTAGGCTAAAAACTATACAATCATTAATAGAGCTTGCCTTTTAAAAGCAGCTTCACTAACGCTAAATATGTCGATATCCGAATTAATTCTGTTCAACAGCAAGATTGCTCTCCCGACCGGCATGACCATTAGCAAGTTAGTCCTGCAGGACGGAAGATAGAACAGTCTATGCTGTCGGTGATGAAGATAACCACCGGGAACATAGAAATGAAGATAGATGAAGATAGATGTGTTTTCAAACCATCCGCAAATCAATCTGAAGAAATGCGTAGCAATGTGTACATCTCTTATGACCCGTATGTAGATGGTTCATTCCCATAACATTCCCATACTCCCTCATGTACAGAAATCTCAGAATTTTTTTCTGAACTCTCTCCAACATGAGGGAATATTTTATTTATTTTATTTTATGAAGGCATGCTATGATCAAGTCAAGGATTATACAACATAAGAATATGTAAGAATAGTTTTCAAATTGAGAGGCGCGTGTAGGTATCGCCGCCCGAGAGCCATTCATTGGATAATAACCTCTGACAGGTCTTAGTTTAATATTTATTCGTTTAGTGACTTAGCAAGGGTGCCTAGGTTCATGAGGTGAGGTTTCTCCTAATCTTGTAGATGTGTCGGCCCACATGGTTGGATTGGGAGAAAGGTTTAGGAACCCTTTGACCTCTCCAGTCGGGCTCTCTCGACTCAGCGCCTTGCACCGCGGTTGGAGGGATGGATTCATTTTTCCATCATCCAACCCGCCCCTCATTTATGTGTTTTTACTCCCCAGAAGTTCCTATCCCCCCTTTCCCCAAAAAGGCCCCCCAAAAAATATTTCCAAACATGACATAGGCCTTGAAGAAAAAAAAAAAATATATATATATATATCTTTGAAAAATTAATTCCCGAACGTAGAAAATGTTGTCACCCTATTCGGTATATTCGAATGCGCCCCCTGTACTTAGCCAACCGGCCGGGGGGCTGCCTATACTTTATAACCTCGGCGCGGCGCGAGCGGGAATGACAGGAGGGGGGCGCTCTCGCGGCACGCCACTGTATTCCCCCACACCCGTGTATATACCCATTACGCTGGTATTGGTGAGGGCCCATTCCGCCTCGCCGCGCGTCCCGCCACTGACTACTGGATGGTGTCAATCTCGCAGCAGCAGAGCTTTGCTTGAAAATGGTGGTATGTAAATAAAATAAAATTATGGTTATTTTATCATGGATATCGCCCTACAAACTTATGTGCTCCTGGTAGGAATGATCTTTAAGTTTCATGAGTATCGTTATTATTTACGACATTACCGCTTGACACGCTTAACTTTTCAGGTAGTGTGACCGGAAAGAATAAATGAGAATATTATGATTTATATAGCGCCAAATTTATTATCACTAAAAGGAGTATTTATGAAAAAAAATCCCTCAGAGTCTGTGTTTGTTGTCTTTGGGGATTCCTTGTGGAGGATCTTTTTAGGGAAAGCAAGGAGTGGAAATTCTGGGCAGGAAAAAGGTATGGTGGGTGGGTAGAAATCTGGGGGTCAATGTGTCCAGCAGTGACGGACGTATGAATCCCTCCCTCCCAGGCGATTGCTCGAGAGATTACTGCAGGAGCGGTCTAGGTTAGGTCTTTCTCAGTCAGTCTCTCCCGATCCGTAGTAGGTGAGCAAACGCATTCGCCGCCAAGACCTAGACAAACCTCACCCCATGTACCAGGGCACACCAGCTTATTCACCAAAGGTAGATAAATTTTGATTTTATAACAAAAACTTATGAGTTACGAATAACATGACAATATTTGAATTCCTCCTGTCAGCATCATGGAATTGATGCTTGTGCATTGATGTAGGACTAGGATATCACAGGAAACCCGTGGGTCATTGCATAAAACAGACCATGATAAAATAATAGTTAGGGTGAGGCGTGTTTTTTTATTAATTATTGAAGTGGAATTTCTATAGCGCGGCTGTGATTTGGATTTCGGATGACACGGAAATGACGATTAGTGCACCTGCGACGCGTCAACTACGCTCATCGGCCCCTTTGATAATGATGTCACTTTTAAAGGCCCCTATTGGTTGGGATATGAAACGGAAATTACGCGAGATCTGCGCTCATTGGTCGCGTTGATTATGACCTCACTTTTCAAGTATTGGTTGAGATTGTTTTGGTAAAGTTTCACTTCTACCGCGTGTAAACTGCACTCGAATTATTTTTATTAACATTTCTTCAAAATTCTGTTTTGTTTTCAAATCGACCCACGGCGCTTGAATCGTTGAGAACCCGAAGCTTCGGACCGTTCGAATAACTAACTAACCGATCGACATTTATTATTTGTCTGCACACAATCCGTCATCGAGTGCGGTGTCTATGAGTCACCGGAGGGTGACCATCGCCCCCCGTGTATTGGGGACGGGCTGTAAGTTGGGGGGTGACGATAATTACTGTGCCACGCCGGGACATCTGTCACTGTGCGCGCCCATTAGCATTAGGGCGTAGGATAACGCGAGTGGGTCATTGGTACGCAGTGAATTTACATAAATAATACCTATGTTGCCATTGTATATAAATATATACAATTTGTGAATACGAATTAAAGTAGATCACTTTGATGAACAACGAATTCACCAAAATTAACTACTTAACTTCCCAGGCCTCGACCATATTCTGTGAAGAAGAATCCATAGAAGGTCAGAATCCGCTTGCATTAAAATCCAAATATTACATATGACCGTATCCGAAAACTAAAAACTGTTTTTAAAAGGTGATAAAATTCGCTTTAAAATTTTATTATTAGAAAAAAAACATAATTTTTTCGTTGTGATTTGAAACTCGATGAAACGAAAAATAGCGACACTAAAAAGATACGAACACGTACGTCTATAGGATTTAGCCTGTGAGAGAATGAGATAGACTAAGCGGTCTCCTCTTTATGTGGTGCTTCGTAGCCTCCCCACTCTTGCCTATTTTAGTTTTCTGTAGGTTTCACTTCTACCGCGTGTGAACTACACACTTAGATTTTTTTTTAAATTTATGAATACCTTACAAGAGTCCCAGCAGCTCCCGTCTGGAGCCAGTGAGATTATGGTTTCCCTAATTGAGGTATGTTGTAAGGCTGAAGGTAGTGGGGTGGGGGGGGGGAGATGGGAAGAGGAAGGTGGGGAAGTATCTGGCTATACAGATTTGGTCACCAAACACGGCTAAAGCAACGCTTCATTCTGAATTGTGGTCTCACACTAGGCGATACATAGTATACGAATCACATTTAGAAAGATCAAATCCTTATAGGTACTACTGCACCTCCCACCTTTACATGTTGCTTTTACTTTCCAAAATACACTCGTCAAAGAATACATTACATATTAATATTAAAATATTTTTCAGGATTAAATAACATGTTTTCACAATAATGTCCTCTGCGTGCGAACTCTATCTAAATTTCCTTAAATGGACAATATACAGAGTTAATTTCAAGCGACCTCCCAGGTAAGTATGGTCCTGTTTTCATTAAATTTTAGGCAGCATCGCGTTCATTGGTCAAAATATTGTACACATATTTTCGTATCGGTGATCAATGAACCGATGTATGCAATTTTTAGCCATAAGTTGTTTATAATTGTTTGCCTAGCTTGTAGTTTTTTAGATTTTAGAAATGTATTATAAGTTTGTACAGCGCCCTTGAGGTGATTTTTCACAAAAACGGCGCTATATAAATCATCCAAATATTATTATTGTATCTTCCACTCTGGAACGTGCCGCAAATATACCTATACAGGGTGTAACAGGACGTACCCGAGGGATTTTAACCAGCGATTCCTGAGCATATTTGGAGTAAAAAATGTAAATGAAATTTTATTTGTTTATTTCACTACAATTTTTTCTGCATTGTACATAGTGGATTTGGGGGTGTTTTTGAGTAATCTGAGTACTGTACCAGATAGAGGGTATACTTTTACATATAACTGCATCTTCTTCTTTGTGTGCCCTATCAGGTCCCCCCGACGCCGACGTTGGAGATCACCCTTGAAAATGTCTCTCTGTCTTGCGCTGCCCGGAATAGCTCCTTCACACTTCTAATGCCGGTTCACTCCCGTATATTTCGCAGCCAAGACATTTGTCTCCTACCAAGCAAGTGATTCTTCTCCCCTCGAAGTACAGGGTGTCGCAAAAGAAAGTTGATATTTGTTTTGCTTTCTGTGTGAACGCAACTTTTCCGAGGTGCGCGGGGGGTATGTCTGGCTCTTGGGAATTTAGTCACTGTGAAGCATTTCTCGGGAGCGACCGCGCGTTGTGCATACGTGAGTTTTACAAAAATGGTTATTCGGCGACTGCAAATTTTTGAGGTTTTCGTCAATTCAATGATGCGCCAAGCATTCATCTTATTTGAAAATGGTCAAAAAGTTTGAAGAGATCGGTACAACGCTGGCAAAACCAAAATCCAGGCGATCAAGGTAATCGAGAACGGTAGAAAACGTAGAGAGTGTTTATCAGTCTTTTCGTGACGACTCAAACTTTTTGATTCGGAAGCGCGCAAGTGCTTTAAATGTGCATAGATCATCGTTACAGCATTTTGCACTAAGTCCTAATGCTGCACCCCTAAAAACTTACTGGCTATAACCAAAGAACATGGTTCCAGCAAGGCGGAGCAACATTACATGCGTCCAATACGTCTCTGCCATGAGTTCGTGAAATTTTCCCTGGCAAATTGATCTCCAGGAGAGGTGACATAAATTGGTCTCCTCGTCTTCCTGACCTAACCCCTATGGACTTTTTCCTGTGGGGTTATCTCAAATCTAAAGTGTACGCCAAAAATCCGACTTCCTTGATGCAATTAAAAGAAAATATCCGTCACGAAATGGCAGCCATCACGAAGCCCACCTGGCGAGCCGTCATAAGAAATTTTACTCTTCCAAGCTCTAGCCCGCCTGAGAATTTCTGTGTTGGTGATTATGTCGGTCCATGGGACCTTGAGTATTCTCCGGTGAAGCCACATTTCAAAAGCCTTTGACCTGTTCATGGTATTTACTTTCAAGGTCCATGTTTCACATCCATACAGCAAGCAAGACCGACCAAATTTCAGTTTTTCGGAGATGTCTGACTAATCAACACGATCATTTATCAAAAATTCTATTTTCGGATGTTGGTTTGTCTGTGAGTGCAAATCTTGGATTGGTTTTGAATGTCATATAATTTTAATTGTTATTTTCAAAATTTGAACTGATGTATCAATAATTCAGGCATGAGAAAAAGTACCTACTAAAATTTAATATTTTTCAACTGCTCTCTTTCCATTTAAAAAAGCATTAGTTAACAACAACTGATATTATATAACAACATTTTAAGTTAATTTTCACGTTTTCTGTATGTACTATTCATGTTCTATTATTATTTTATTATAGGCCAGTTGCTTCATAAAAGTGCAATAATCACAGAACTCGAATAAAACTTACACAGAACGTGAAAATTAACTTAAAATATTTGATGAATTATTCAATTTTTTTTTAACAACCCGTTCCCAGTTTCACAAATCCTACAACTATAATACCTAGTGATTTTTCACTGGTCTGCGCTAGTAGCCAAGTTACCTTTATATTTAACGTGGGTACTTGAAACGTCACAGTTAATAATTTCATCCTAACCTAACCTCGCAAAATGTCGGCAGCCTAGACGCAAACAGATGATCCGCGGTGGCACAATTTTACATTCTCTTCCATGTCTTCCACCCTCTCCACCCACACTCCCACCCGCTCCCCCATCTCAACTCCCCCTTTTCCTCTTCTCTCCCGTCGCTTCTATCTCGGTACGGCATCCCGCAGTGGCTACCACCCAGCACCACCCCCCACCGGGTGGGATAGACTATACAATGGGCTTCGCTAAGAGACTACAGGATGTTTTGACGGAGTTTGTTGTACCAATGCCAGTCGATCAAAATTTGATCAAAAGCTGAAATGTGCTGAGAGTCGTGGGACCGTTCATAACCGTATACTGATATTCAATTTTTTTTATTTATGCCAAGCCCGGATAATAAGCCAAGATCTTGCCAGGATAGAACGACGGCATACAATAGAAAAAAGAAGTGGACCTATAATGGAGCCCTGTGGTAATCCGGATTGCAACAAGTTTTTTAAAATTCATTTTTACGACCCAGATGGTTCCAGATGTGATGGTAACTCTTCTGATTTTTCTGTTTCAGATTTTCGATCGAGTTTCGCTAATATTGTCTTCATTGATTAAAAGTTTTTTTACGGAAAAACTGCAAATATCCTCAAAATCTACAATAATATTAATAAAAATGTTTAAAATTGGTTAGTTTATGAAATAGTTGGCACATACGGCGTTTGAAGTTTGCAAAGTTCAAATTTTTGTCAAGTACATCCATAGTTTTTGTTACCAAGACTATGTAAACATTGTATTGGGGAATGCAAACTATATTTGGAATGAGGTGTATGCATATAAAATGTTAATATTTGTCTAGTTGTTTGTGTATTAATTGCAGGAGCTTACAACAATCGAATTTAGAGTTTAATAAATTTAATAAAAAGGTTAGGTCGTTTATTTTACGTCTGTTTTCTAAAAGTTGGAATATTTAAAATATTCATTAACGACGGGTAATTTATGCGCTCTAAAGGGATGTTAAGTTTAAAATTTATGAAACGTAGAATTTTTCTTTGAATTCTTTCAACGTTGTGAAACAAATTATTAACACAAACACAAGGTTGGCATTTACAGAAAGGCGCTTATTCAGTCACCCATGTAAAATTAAGTAATGAATGGTCATGTTTTTGGATCGCGAAACAAACACTCATCACTCAACACTCATATTATCTAATTTATTTAAATGAAGACAATATTAACGAAACTCAATCGAAAATCTGGAGATAGAAAAATCAGAAAAAGATATTAGCTCCACTGGGACATCATTTCTTGTTTTCTTCTTTATTCCACGACTAAAGATCATGTTTTAGTCATCAGAGATAGAGAGAATTAACCGTTTGGGCACCATGCATATACAAACGGATAGCCCACAACACTTCAGAGATCATAATATATACTATCTCTAATTCATATTACCCAAGGAGCCAAGGAGTTGTCTCACTGAGTAGCAAATTACAAACACCCTGAAATGTTCAACACCACCAGCTGTCTTCAAAGGTAGTACTATATATGCATGTAGGGGTGCTCGGATCATTTCGATCAGCGGTATTGCGTGCGGATGACTCCGCACATGATGATTCCGGACGTGGAGTATTGCGAACATTGAATATTCTTGATCGCAAATGATTACGTTGTATTTGGATGTATAATTGAGAATCACTTAATTACGTTAATTTTATATTTTTTAGACCTGAAGTTATAGTTTTACAATTTTATTTCGCGATGATTTGCTAAATCTACGAATTCAATTTTTATTGGGGTCTACTACGTCTGACATACCTATTTAGGCGTCTGTTTTAAAGAATTTAAACAGATTTGGTGACTAAATATTTATTGGAAACTGAGTTTCCGAATGATAAAAATCGGCAGTATTTAATGGTTTTTTGTTATTTGGTGTCATCGTGACTTTTATAAGTCGTATTATTTCCTTCAGTCTCCCAATACACCCGGTTATGGATCCCATAGCTTTATTGGCTCGGGGAAATTGGCACTAATGTGCGATAATTAAAAAAAAGCTCTCCCCTTTTAAAATTTTTTTCGAAGAGTTATTTTTTCTTCATAAACTCGTATACGTTCTGAATAAATTTAGGAACCCCTCACTATAATAATATCAGATACCGTTAATAGTAGAGTTGTCAACTCGTACTAAGAGTTGATTAATATTTTAATTTGCTTGCAGAACAAAATTTTTATTTATTTTAATTTTTTATTATTTAATATAAATTTAACGTATAATGTATTTGTATTCTCTCGACCACTATACTAGGATCATGCCAGTATCTTGGTAATCGTATATTATCATATTATAATGTAATAACAAGAATAAATATGTTAAAGCAAAAATAAAAATACTACAAGGAGCAATTTTGGTCGAAAAATGGACCACTTTTATTTTTCTGCGATTGATAGCGGTTCAAAAATTGACCACATTTACCTACCATTCGTAAAACATTTATTGTAATTATTTAAATCATTTCTTTGTCCAGTTATTTATTTATTTTGTTATAACGATGTTAAAAATAAATTTTTAAAATATTTTTTCCCGCCAAATTTTAGATCAGCTGTTTAGGATAAAATTAAGTCCCTTTTCCATAGATATGCTCCTTTCATTATCAAGAATACCACAGACAACAACAGAAATCGAAAATATTCTATGTTGACTCGAATAAGTATCCCTCACGACAGTTTCAAGTAAAAAAAACACGCAGGATTCGCGCGATTATAAACTGTAGGATTTTTTAACATTTTTTTATAAATCCTACAAATATGAGATAAACGGTAAAATACAAGTTAATTTATTGGCTATATAGCACTGTAATAAGTTTTTATGTCTTCCATGTTAAAATTCGAAGGTATGATTTTTTTAAAGTTGGCGAAAAATTGTAAAAATCACCTTCTGGGAAATCTCGAGCAATTGAAGCAAATTAATTTTATTTATTTATTTTGCGTGATCGTCCATAAAACGAAAAAACACATAAACTATAATAAAAATTTAATTTCAACTGAACGATAAAAACAGATACATAATCTGAAGAAAACAGAAATAACAATAGTATAAAGAAAGTAAGATTAAAATCCATGCACAAATATACATATTAAAAACTTTCCTTTCGAAAAAAGTTAAAATCACAGAACTCTTACGGTGAAGAGCTTCAAAGAAAATGGGAAAATGTATTAAAATTTATTTAAAAAAAGTAGCTGGTTCCTGGCAAGCGTTGCTATGCCATTTAATAAAGAAATTGTTTCTTCCTGCGTGTCCTTTCCCATTCGTCCCGTTTCCCTTCAGCCTCCCCTTCCTCTTCCGCGTCCTCTTCCCCTCTCGCGTTCACACTCCGCCTCCTCCACCTTCCCTCTCCACACTCCACTCTCCCCCTTCGCCTGTCCCGCGAACCACCCTCCCCAGTTTCCTTCCCCCTCGTTCTTCCCCGTGTTCCCCTTCCCCCTCCTTCGAACCCCCTACCCGAGTTACCCCCCCTCCTCCCTTCCGCATTCCATACATCCATACAATCCCGGTACATTCAGTTTTCAAACAGCTCGCGTACCACATATTGCAATTTTTTTATACAAATTTCATAATGCCAGAACTCACCAGTAGTTTTATATAAACCTTGTTCTGACAATAACGAGCATTATTCAATTTGGTGCATTCGTTCGGAAGTAATGCGCGTGCATGCATTTCGGCGATTCATTTTTATTTATGTAGATGTAGATAATAAATGAAATATGTGAAGTGTAATTTTTAATTGATGTGATCTTTAAAAAATCACAACAACCTGTTTTTAATTTGTTTTTTAATCGAGTCGAATCTAAAGTAACCAAAAATAATCTGTTTTCTGAATTTTCAATATTTCAAATGCGCAGATGATATTGTGTGATCGGAGTTTTCATTTGTCGAATCATCGTGTGCGGAAAAATCAGTGCTACCATGTAGGGTGTAGCTGTACGTAGTGGGTTGGCGGGATGTGGGGTGTTGGGGTGTTGGGGTGTAGAGGTGTGGAGAGAAGAGCCTGTAGCGTGCACTGAGGCGGTCAGGTCATGTCGACAGGGTAGATACGAGAGTACGAATATCTCCTACCTCCTAGAATTCTAGTAGACGTTAGATATACCAGTAGTCTTGTTTGTAGAGCAGGGCTGACAGAAGAACCATTTTAAGACATTTATCTTTTTTTATCGGCTTTTAAAACTGCGATACTTTTCACTCCTCATAAAAAAAATCGGAAGAAAAACCTATTGGACTAGCTCAATCAGGTTGAAGAAAACTGGATGTGGAATGATGGATTGTAGAAGAGGTGAGAAACATTCAGGTATTGAAGAAATATAAAGAAAAATTTAGGAACGAAGATGAATTAACGAAGCTCTTAGAATTGAAAGAAATCGTATACGCGATCAATTTATTCCGTTCTAGGATGGAGGAACGAAAGTTGTTCAAAGTAGTTGTTTTGTTTTTGATATTTTTAAATCGCAAAACTAAGTATTTGTAACAAGGTCTGTGCACCCTTTTATACACACTATATGTATGGTCTCGGTGTGTGCTACCTCCAGTACTTGCTCATTGACAATTGGGCCAACTACCGCCCCATAGCGATCACATCAGTTCTGTCTAAGGTGATGGAACGTGTGATCAACGACAAACTGCTCACATACCTCGAGAAGAACAAAATTATTAACGACCGTCAATACGGATTCCGGCGGAACCGCTCGTGCGGTGATCTTCTCGCGTATGTGACGCATGTTTGGGGGCGATGCCTGGAACGTTTCGGTGAGACCCAAACGGTTGCACTGGACATATCCAAGGCCTTTGACCGGGTTTGGCACCGAGGACTTGTCAACAAACTGCATTCTTACGGACTTCCCGCATCCTTGTGTACGTGGATTGCCGACTTCTTGAGGGAGAGGTCGATTCAGACGGTAGTCGATGGTTTCACCTCTTCCTCTCACTCGATAAATGCTGGCGTCCCGCAGGGATCGGTTCTGTCTCCAACTCTGTTTTTGTTGCACATCAACGACCTTTTGTCATGTGCACCAATTCACTGCTACGCGGATGACAGTACAGTTCATGATAGCTTTTTGTTTGACAAGCCCCCAAAGGGCTCACAAACTCCAACAGCTCGTAAGGCTTTGAAGCAAAGAATGGACGGTTACCTCGAGAGTGTTTTCTCTTGGGGTAAAAATAATCTCGTTGAATTTAATGTTTCAAAGACCCAATCTTGTCTGATTACGTCTAAAAGGGATCGCAATGAAAATCTAGTCTCTTTCAACGGAAGCAATCTTCCGAACAGGCCCTCCATTGATTTGCTTGGTGTAACCCTAAGTGACCAGCTCAGGTATGAGGGCTCCATCGAAGCCAGAGTAAAGTTAGCCTCCCAAAAACTGGGCGTACTGTACAGGGCCCGCAGATACTTTAGAAGTACACAACTGCTAATCCTGTACAAATCGCAAGTGCGCCCCACGGTTGAATTTGGCAGCCACCTCTGGTCTGGAGCTCCAAAATACCTGAAAAATACCCTCGACTCTGTGCAGAAACGGGCGGTCCGTTTGATAGATTCTCCCATCTTAACAGACGGATTGCAATCTTTAGAGCACAGGCGTCGGGTGGGAATGCTATCCTTGTTCTACCGGTATTACAATGGAAGATGCTCCGAGGAACTAGCATCATTGATCCCTTCGGCACCGGTGCATAGTCGGGAAACGCGCCAAACGCGTGCCCAACATTTGTACACAGTTGACATTAGTCACATGAGAACGGGTCGTTTCTTCGACTCGTTCTTATGTTCAACAGCTCGGCCTCTGTGTTTCCTCCTTCCTACAACATGGGTCTCTTCAAGACCAATGTTCATTCCTTTCTCTCCTCAAAAAGACCCTCCACACAGCATCCCAGATGACATAGGCCCTGAGGGAAATTATTTTCCTCAGGGCCTCCTGTGTGGAGTTAATGTAAAAAAAAAAAAAAATTGGGCATTGGTCATTTTGCGAGCCTTTCAATATTTTAGAATGGAACAGTTGTCGATCCTGCAGGCAGATTAAAATCAGCAGATTTGAAAAGGAAGCGGGTCATTTTTTGTATAGCAGTCCGGAGCATTGGGCGGTCCTCTCGATTGAAACACGACGGATCTTTTTGAAAGTCGTTACGATTATGATCTTGGATCTTGGAAGTGATTCTCGCCATCTTGTGAGCTGACTGGGAATCATCCTGGAGGAATGATTGGCATCCAGAGACATCCACCGGTCCTGCTTCTGGGAGGCCATTTTGGCTGGGAGCCAATTCTCTGCAGCCCTGCTATTCTAATGATGTGAGATTCTTTCCACGAAAGGGGAGATTTAGTCATGCTACAGTTCAGCCTCATTTCTACTTATAACGGTATAATCATAATTTCGGCTATCGACAGCGTAACCGTGCTAGAGATATCGATATAAAATCGTTGGAAGTTGGGGAAAATAATTCCTTTCAGGACCTATCAGCCAACCATGAACCCATCCATCGCGCCGTGGTGCAAGGCGGTGTTCCGAGAGAGACAACCAGGGCCGGATTAACCATGTCGGAGCCCTTTACCAATGGCGGGGGGGTTGAAGGGGCCTTGATCAAATCCTTAACAACGTTTTAAGGGGGGGGGGGGGGGGTAAGCTTTTAAAACTTTTTTTTAAAAATTTATTCTGAATGTGGGGGGGGGGGGGGGGGGGGGGTTATTCATTCAACTTTGCCACCCGGGCTTCTGACGGGCTTAGTCCGCCACTGCACTTTACCTTTTTCTAACTTCCAAAATTTATTTTTTTCTACCAAAACGTAATGTTATTCATAATTAAGCTTCTCTTTTACTGCATTACGAAAGGTATGCCATCACCCCATTCAATAAAAAAACGAATACAATACAATAAAATACAATATTTTTATTGCACGTAAAAGGACACACACATAGAAACAAAAATATATATTATTTAAAAAAAAACATTGCAATGAACCGTCTTGTCACTAAAGTGATCTCTTCCAGACAACCTTTCCTAAAGAATTTTAGCAAGCAGATAGGTAGTGCATACTGAAGCTTTTACAACATCTTATTTTAAGCATATAATTAGAAATAAAACAAAACAAATGCCAATATAAACCACGCACGGCAACTTCAATCACTTCAGATACTAAGTAATGTTGCAACAAATAGAAGGAAAGAACGGTACAACTTTGTTTATATATTTCTTTTAATTCTAGACTTTTTATTTATTATTTGTACATATTTATTGGGTTTTAACCTATTTATTAAAATTTGTTGTTTTCTTTATTGCGTGTGCCTAATGTTATTAACCTGTAAATGCTCCTAATAAAAAAATTAAAACATCTTGAAAGCTGACTTTTTCCGAAATGGGTGCCGGAGTTGCTCACTAATTGAAGCAAGTCATTTTTTCTCGGGACGTGGGGCCCCTAGCCGATGCGGGGCCCCTAGGCAGTTGCCTACTCTGCCTTAGGGATAATCCGGTACTGGAGACAACTAGTCTCCCGCGATCCGGCCTATGACCAGATGCAAGACGCATCGGCCGTTAAGACCCGGACAAATCTCACATAGTAAATGTTTAAAAATTATAGTTACATACTATAATTTTAATTATGCAATTATCATTGTTCTCCAAAATAACCTTGAAAGAATCACATCCTTACGATTCTTTCAATTACAGAAATAAACCATACCTTCGTTCCGAATGCAATTATTAATGTTCTCAAAAGTTGTCTTGACAGAATCTCATTCTTGTGATATCTTGAACGAAACCATTCCTTTGTTAAGAATATTATGAACTAAATATGAAATTTGGCTGTCCTGAAACGGGAAACCTTCCCAGTTGGACAGACAAAGCATAATTTTGTAATGTATTGTATTGTAATATATATATAAATAAATAAATGAACCTAGGTACCCCTGCTAAGTAACCAAACGTAGCGAACTACTTGGGGTGACCAATCCCGAATTGTCAACAAATAAATAAAAAAAACTAAGTTGTGTCTGTCAGCCCTGCCAACATAAGAGAAGTACGCCAGCTGTATGCATGTATATGTCAGTATCTGGCAAAGCATAAGCAGTCACAGTGCAGAGCCAGCTATCGGGGATGTAATAATATATAACATTATATGTAGGTACTTATCGCCAGTAGGCATTAAGCAGAGTCAAGCGGCCTGTAGGGCGGCACGCTGTAGGGCGACCGTAGGGCGGCTGTAGGGCGGGATGGAAGCAGGCCCACTGGACAGAATATCCCTAGAATTGGCCATACATCAACTGAATTTCTGAGAAAAATTGAAACCCTGCAGCACAAACTGATAACCTCCGTGGTCAAGGGTAAGTCTCTTGACTAGCAATGCTACACGATCTGTGGAAGAAACTCTCAGCTCGCCCTGGTGTAAGACAACCATTTAAGTTGAAATGTTGCTTAAAATTACCTCAGCCGTGTTCACCAGCTCTGAATAGCCAGGTACTTTCCCTCCTTCGTCTTCTCCGCTACCTTCAGCCTCACAACATACACCAATTGTAGATACCATCGCCTCACTTGCTCCAGTCGTGTGAAGTTACTACTCTTGTGCTGTATTCACATTTAAAAAAATTCTAGAACAGAAATGAGATGAAGAAAATATATATCAAATTAGACCCCCCTTTAGATTAAAAAAAAACAGAGTCAAAAGTCGTTGGTGTATGGAGCAATGAAGTTGTTCGGCGAATTATCTGATTAAATGAAATCAGAAGAAAACATAACGAAATTTAAATTAAAATTACGAAAATATGTGATATAATTATACAAAAATATTTACAAGATGTATCTGTTTAAATACCATAATTTTTTTTAAATAAACCTGTCTCTGTTGGTATTTGGGGGTAAGGGATTTGGAATTGGGATAAGGGTAACCCAACTCCACAAACATTTTGAAATCCCCTTGAAAAGTTTTATGAGGAAATTCCACCCATGAAAATGCGTTCATAAACTACCTCGCCCGGTACGACCACACATAAAAAACCTAAACAAATCCTCCGTAAAGTTTAACCTCCTCATATTGCAATCACGTCGCCTTGCAAATAATTTTTAACAAAAAACCAAATAAACCATTTTTTCAACAACCATTATTATAAATTGACTAGCGGACGCGGCCACGCGTTGCTGTGGCTAATAAAACAAAACGTCATCTACTGGATGGTTATCCAACCTTTATAACCACCGCCGTCTTTGAGTTTATCGCGAAGAGACAGACAGATGCCGCGGAGGACTTTAATTTATAATACGTAGAGATGGTGTGAAAGATTATAATAATGTGCATGAAATGCTTGGGGTAAATAACGTATTTAAGTTAATAAGGATTAATACTCTATACGTCTGAATAACTTTTTTTGTAATGTACGTGACCATTTTTTAGAAGATAGAATGGGTATAGTAAGCTATCCGTAAAAGATAGGTATATGGCTTCGCGGACTTTTTTGTAGATCTATAAAAGAGTAATATTCCACCATGCATTGTTTTGTTATATCCCAAAAGGATTAGGCAGCGTTTTCGATGAAAGCTTCCAGGCGGCTTGACTTTTTTCGACACTTCTAACAATTATCGTTATGTTTCAACCAATTTACACAAATCCTTGACAAATTACATACCTAAACCTTCCTCACGAAACACTCTATCTATTGGTGAAAACCCGCATGAAAATCCGTTCTGTAGTTTTCGAGTTTATCGCGAACAGACAGACAGACAGACGACGCGGGGGACTTTAATTTATAATGTGTAGAGATGTAGATGTAGAGATAGAGATGACGAAAGAGAAAGGGGCCTTTTTGGCCCGGAGCTCTGTATGCCATTATTCCAAAAAGTCTCTGTTGGTAAGATTATCTGTGTGGTCATTCTCCCCATTATCATGATCCTCTAAGATCATTGAAAGGTTGGTCCAGCCCACGGAGGAAAGAATCCTCCGTGGTCCTGCCTCTCGGAAAAATAAGAAGCCTGTTATGCCAGCTGTGATGTATTTTTCGGGTAATAGATTTTTATTTAAGTATTTATCGGGGTCATAAAGCTAACATATTCCAGAATATCTAATAAATATATTGTATCCATTGTAACTTTATTTCATACTTATTTTGTACAAGTGGTGAATCATTTAAATTTACCGGATTTAAAGTTAATGGCCTTTATGCAGTAGAACGGCGTCATGAACCCCTCGCAATTTTTTCCTCATGTGAGTATTTAAAATGTTACCTGCCTATTATAGACATAGACGATATTGTATTTTCTTGGTAGGGATTTTTTTTTATACTAAAAAACCCTACTAAAATTGCATGTTTTGCATTGCATCAACTTCAGCAACCATCAGCACCAGCGGCGGCTATATATACATACGTGTCTGTTTGTCTCGTGTTGGGAGCGGGAAGGAGTCGGCCAAGTCCTTTTGTTTTGAATTCTATTGCATTTGTCTTTGGAAATAAGGAATCCACGAAAAAATCTCAATTACATCGGTGTATGATGTCCTGATACGTGTGTGTGTCTGTTTTTATATTAAGAAATACCTTATGGGAGTATAAAGAATAAACAAACATACCAGGTCAATGAAATAGATGATCGGTTCAAGACGGATTTTAAATATTTCAAAATGTTTGATCAATTTTAGCAGAAGTTTTGGACTTGGTAAGTGAGGAAAAATAAAGTTTAAATAGGGTATGCGGACATGTCTAAAATAAGGTTCTACAGGTTTGTATCTTCGGCGGGTAAGGCGGTATAGAGGCAGGGCGGCATAGCGGTAGGAAGGTATAGAGATAGGGCGGTATAGGGTATGGCATAGCATGAACGGGACGGGCTGTGCGGATGTCGCTCGGCCCGCCTTTAGCCAACCACTCCGCCAGACGTGGGCGGGATGCTAGGGCGGGGAATGCCGTTTACATTGTTATTATTCCATTATTACTAGTGTAAGACTAGTTATGTTTTTTTTTTTATTTGGAAGTGTACTTATCTGAATACCGAAAAAGAGTCTCTATTAAGAGAACTATTCATTGCTAAGGGGAGAAATCGATAATGTGACAATTTCTGATCAATAGGCATAATTCCGACAGTTTCCGATATTCTAAGCACGGTTTCACTGTTGACAGCCGAACCGATATTGACAGGGAATAAATAACAAATCTGATGTGTATGTCTACGAATTCACATTCCGAAAGGTAAATCGCCAATTAATTATGTAAACATACCAATAAATTGGCAATATTGAAATTAAGTACCTACTAACCTAAATATGCATTTGCTAAACGGGAGATCATTGGTTAATATTGTCTTTAGTCATATTTCAACCATTTTCGTTTCTCAAAGATCGAACGGAATAAATTTATTGCGTGATAGGTTATTTTTAAGTCTTTGGACCGCGTATACGACATCCTTCAAATCTAAGAGCTTCGTTAGTTCAAACCGTTCATTGAATAAGTCAGTAATTTTGCATAACGAACAACGTTATTCAAAATACGAAAAATGTGAATTTTACGTAATTTTTTTGAAAAATATCGTCGGACAGTAAAATGAAATTTACATCGCTGGATAAAATCCTTCGGGTACGGGCTGTTACACCACGTGTATGTCGCAGGCCAATCGTAAAACAGGCAGATCATCAGATCTGCCTGATTTTACGATTGGCCTGCGTGTACACTTTGTATATTCAACCGCAATATGCGTTTGACAATAGTTATCTCTACATATCATAAATTAAAGTCCTCCGCCGCGTCTGTCTGTCTGTTCGCGATAAACTATAAAACTACTGAACGGATTTTCATGCGGGTTTCACCAATAGATTGAGTGATTCATGAGGAAGGTTTAGGTATATAATTTGTCAAGGTTTTATGTATATAAGTTGAAATATATAATTAAAGGACAATGTATGTATGTATGTGGTGGACGAGCGGACTGGCAAGCGGCGTGGATTTGATTTGAATGCAAATTAACAGATGGCGGTGTGAAAGGTTGGGTAACAATCCAGTAGATGGCGTTGTGTTTCGTTAGTTACAGCAAACGCGTGTCCTGGTAAGCTAGTTCTTAATAAAATTTCAAAAAAAATATTAATATTTTCATGTTTAATGTATTACAATTCTACGGCACTGGTCCCAGGCAGCCCGATAGCGAGAATCTAAATTGCGAGGCGAGAAGCCTGCGTTTACGGCGATGATACGGCGCTCTGTCGGGGTTACTGGCGGCTACCCAGGGTGGTGTGCCACCCACAACCCCACCCACTCCACCCGCCCACCCGATGCCACCCGCCCCGCGCTGGGCGCCACAAGCGGCCGGGTGGGGAATGGGTGGCTAGCAAAAGGCTGTCAGCGGTTATCATTGTACCGGGCTCGCGGTTGTCTCGCCTTGTGACGGGCATACGGGCGATGGGTGATTAAGGCGTCATATCTTTACAATTTACTTAAATTATATCACATAATTCAGTTGTCTTCTACCAACGAAATGTCATAGTTTTTTAAATTTTTTTATTGGTTTTAAAGGTACAATCCCGTTAAACCGCAATAAAGCAGTTTGTCAACAGGATGTTAATGTTCAGTTACAATTTAAACATACGTACATAATATTATTACTATAACTATACAGATTATCACAACTAAAACATATGAATTAATATAAACTATCTCTATTCAGCAGCCATTGTTTCAGCATATATCTGAATCTATTTGTAGAATCGCAATTTTTTATATTAATTGGTAACATGTTAAATATTTTTGGCACGATATATTCCAGGGTTCGCCGTCCGTAGTTATTATTATATTTTGGAACAAGCATTCCTTCATTCTTTGTGAACCTTGTATAATGTTCATGTTCTACTTTCCTCTTATAATTAGACTCAGACATATGCTGAATCAATATTTTGTACTATAATACCGCCTGCACCGGTAATATTTTTAAACTCCCATTCAACAATGATATGTTTCGTCTCTGTGAAAAAATATGTTTTTGTACTAGTAACTTAACCATAGAATTTTGTACTGATTGTAGGTGGTTTAAATTAGTTTTGCAAGTGTCCCCAAGTTGTTAATCCATACCGAATGAATAATATTAATTACAGCACGCGGAAGACAGAACTTTTAGATTTTTTAAGTGAATACTTCTTTAGTTGTGATTTAAAACTTGATGAAACGGACTCGAGCGACGCTAAAAATATACCAACACGTACATCTATAGGAGCCTGCGAGAGAATGAGATAGAAATAAATTATTTATTTTATTCACGGATACTCGGTTCCAATATAATATGATAAATCCACAGTCCCACGGAAGTCTCATTTGGTGTAGTGAATAGGCTAAAGAAAACACAAACGAATGCGACATCTAGCGACTCCGAAGAAGAAAACACAAATACTCATAAGATGACCAAATTTATAGGAAAAGGTACACTGGAATTCGACGACAAAAATATGGAAAAAAATCATCCTTCACATTGATAATAAAAGTACTTCGTAGTCTCCCCACTCTTGTCTACTTTACTTTTCGGAAGGTTTCACTTCTACGGCGTATGAATTGCACACTTTGATTTTTTAACAAAATGAGACAACCACGTTATCGTGGAACTTGTCTCTATATTTTACAACGATTTTTGTTAATCTTACAACAATGTACCTTTTTAAAAAGCTATTTATGCTTGAAAACTAATTACAATTACCAATGTCCCCCTGTAGATTAAAAACTGAAAAGGTTCGGAGCTTGACTAAAACCTACTGTCATTTACTTACTTATGATCAAACAGATCTCTCTCTCATAGTCGGTAATGAAGAGAGAGTTATTGTGAGCTATTTATAAACACACTGACAGTATGGTTTGTTGTGGTGTTAGTTTTTTAAACCCGTTGTAACCTAAAACCTAACACTGTCGTTAATCTTGTGTTTAATAAATATAGTAATTAGTAATTGCTAACGAAATATTAAAGTTAAGACATGATTTGTTAGTGTTTGGCAGTTACTAGAGATGTAAGGGGGTATTTCGCCACCCGCTAGTAGAAGCCTATTACTACTGTCGATTAGCGCTCTTTGTCGAGTAGCGTATCATAACATAACTTCAATAGAACTTGAAAATAAATGGAAATTGGATTGATTGTTCAAATTCTATGAAACAACTCTCCCTAAGTGACATTAAGGTGAAATCTATGTAAACAAATAACCCATAAATTACTAATGATATGAGATGAGAAGTTCGCTACATTTGGTGGCTTAGCACGAGTGCACGGGTTCATGGGGTGAGGTTTTTGTGAGGCGGCGGATGCGTTTGCTCACCAAGCGGAGAGACTGGTTGAGGTAGACCTTTAGACCGCAGTGGGAGGGATTGATTCATACGTCCATCACTCCTGGACACATTGACCCCAGATTCTTACCCACCCCTTGTACTATTTTCCTTCCCAGAACTTCCTCTCCTTCCTTTCCCTAAAAAGACACACCACACCACACAGCATCTCACAATTCGTTTTGTGTGGAGCATTAAAAAAGTACTTGCTTGACGTGTCGTGAAAATCGTTGGCGAGATTAAAATTGGAAACCTCTCAGTAAAATTAACCGGCGCCTACCAGGGGAGCATGCATTGCTGGGGTGATTTTTTTTCGTTGTTTGCTTCTTGAGGTGAATCACTTCTTTCAAGATAATTAACATGGAACCAATGCATAATTTATAGAATTAAAGGTATGTTATACCTACGACGTTGTACATGTATAAGTCAATCGCAATAAACCAACAAAAATTCAACTGAAGTGGAGCTGAATGTAAACTTTTCTCATCAAATGATTAATTATTCATGACTTGTTTCAACTTGATAATCGAACTTTGGACGCCCCAACAGTTAAAGTTGGTGGGGAAGTAGACGAACAGTATCACACGTTTCATCCTAACTCTATTATGTTACCCTATCACAAACTCCATTCGTCTTTTGTTGCATACTAAGAGTGTATTTCACCAGCTCTGAGTAAACTGTCCATTAGTGCTAGTCGTCGAGTAGTGTATATTATTAACTGTTTCACAACCGCCACCACTCTCTCCGTTTTGTGTTGTACACTCTCCGGAGGTCGCGGGTTCAAATCCCGGCGTTTGCAAGTTTCGCAATTTAATTATTAAATAATATAATAAGGCGTATTTGCGGCACGCTCCACCGTCATTTCACGTGGAAGTGATGTGAACTGGCCACTGAGATCGTGCGATTTGACCCCATTAAACTTTTTCATGTGGGGTTTTCTTAAGTCGCAGGTCTATACAAATAAACCGAAAACCACAGCGGCCCTCAAAACCAACATAACCCATGCCATCGGTCAAATACAGCCTGATTAATGCGCCAGAGTCATGGAAAATTGGGCATTTCGGTTGCGTGCATCAGAGAAGTCGCGGCGGACATTTGACCTATATTATATTCCATACATAATGGCATCGATAGGCCTTTAAAACGAAAAAAAAAATCGATGGTATCTCATACACACTGATTTATTTAAATTTAAAGATAGGAAGGTCTTAAAGAAAGATCCTATATATAATGGAGATCACCTACAGTCAAGTTCCTACAGAAAAACTCAACACATAAATACGCTACAAGGTTCACAGAAAACTTATTAATATACCAAAAGCAAACAAAATAATATTCCAAAAAGGACCATAGTCCATATTACATGGCCGTTGAAACATACAACAACCTTCCATATAACATTAAACAAATACAAAATACACACAAATTCAAATCGTCACTAAACACTTTCCTTATAAACAACTGTCATTACACCTACCTCACATAAATGTAACACCTATTTTTGTATTTCTATTTGTATTTTTCGTATTTGTATAAACATTATAATATACCATGTATGTGGTTAGCTGGAAGAAATGGGGGCCACCCATAAGCTACTTTTTTGTATTTTTTATTTTTACAATAAATATTTTTTTATTTGATTTTTTTCTTTTACATGAATACCGCACAAGAGTCCCAACTGCTCCCGTCTGGAGCCAGTGGGACTATGGCATCCCCAATTGGGGTATGTTATGAGGCTGCAGGTAGTGGGGAGGGGAAGGAGATAGGGAAGAGGAAGGTGGGGAAGTACCTGGCTATTCAGATCTGGTCACCAAACACGGCAGAAGCCATTTCAAGCAACGTTTCAATCCTGAATGGTGGTCTTACACCAGGGCGATACTGAGAGTATCTTCCACTCTGGAACGTGCCGCAAATATACTATATATTATTTTAAATGAATAAATTGTGAAATACACAAATTAATCAAATAAAATTTATTTGCCACGCCGGGATATGATCCCGCGACCTTCGGAATGCTAGCCTTACCGCTGCACTACGCCGCCCGTTTACAATTATGTACGAGTTAAAGTGACATTATGTATGAGTTAAAGTTTAAGATTTTAAATAAGTACCTTCTACAAATTTGTGTTTCATGCCTCTATGTATTTATAATGTGCTAACTAATCTGGTAGGTACTTACCCGAATGCGCGGCAAATGGCAGTTTTTGGAAGAAAAAATTTCAAAATAAGAATTGTTCTCTGCCTGATTATGGATGTTCAATTTTTATTTTTTCTTGTTATTGAAAAATTGATTCTGAGAGTTAGGATTTCAAGAAAAATACAAGTTACAAAATGCTTCTTTCACAAATAAGTTTAGGCAATTCTTGACCATAATTTTGGAAATGAGAACGCCGCGTACAAAATCAATTATTTGTTATATTTCATACCGACAAGTAATTGTTTGATTTTTTGGTTGAATGCTTTAAAAAAGAGTTACGAAATATTTTTGCTAGATATACCGCATTAGGTATTATCCCTGTTCAGATGTCTACATATTACAATATTATTTTTTGCATTATTCTTCTATGCCATAGAATCTATGGTGATATGATCCTTCAATATATCTTAGTGTGGATTCTGTTTGTATATGTTTATCGTGATTGTGTATGCGTATGTTTATTGTGCTTATGTTAATATCTATTTTCCACCTTGTTTTTTATGAAATCTCATCCTATTGCAAATCCTAGATTCTTTATTTTTTACTTTAATTTGCATTTAATTTTTATTTGCGACAGGAATAATATTATACAATTTTGGTCCTAGGCTGTATAGCGTCCTGTGTCCAAAAGGTATTCATCCCGGGTAATTAATTATGTGAGTACATAGTTCGGATTGTTTTATTTGTTTGTGTGGTTTTAAGTTACGTGGTTTATTTTGTTCGTGAGATTTAATAATGCAAATGTGTTAAATCGTTTTCAAGTACGTCAAATTTCGCAAATATGTAGTTTATAAGTTATTCAACAGTTTACTCTGAGATGTGGAAATACCTTCTAAAAGTATTGTTTCGGGGTTCGTAGTTCGTACTACTTTAGTGACTATTAACGACTTTAATCCAATTAACTGACTTTATAATACACTTTACTCACGGCTTTAAACTTCTTTAATAAATCATCCGTGTTTGATTTCGTTTTCGTCTTCTGGTGTCTCTCCTATTGGAGGTTAGCTTTCATCGGAGCAATATTCACCCTGTCTAGAACAACTCAACGGAACGGCATTCTTACCAGTCACGTTAGTTTGCTAGATTTTCCACAACTGTTTTCCTCTGACTGTGGTCCCTCGTCATTCGCCTCCAGTACTTAGACCTTCCCGTCCTGCTCCAATCCTCTTCCACGTATTCTATCCACGTCTTCTTCAACTGCCTCTGGGTCACTTCTACTGGGGTACCCAACAAAGTACTTTATACCTACAATGAAGCATTTTCTTTCCACAGTTTAACAACATAAAAATCGACTGCTTTTCTTTTAATATTCCTCTTCGATCAGCAAGTCAAGCAGTGTGCTTAATGGTGTGCCCCGTGCCTCGGTAATGGATTCAGTCCAGGAGAGGGTATCGGGGTGGCAGAAAGGCATGGGGTGCAGAAAGATATTAGGGTGTCAGATACTTAGCGCTGCGGGCTTGTATTACCGTCCTGTCCGCATGATCCTAAAACCTTTCCGCCTCTAGCTTCCCGCTACTGTGAGCTGTGAGAACCGCTCCGGCCATGGGGGGAAGGTAAGTCTTCTAATAAAATGGGGAATCTGTGTCATTTCAGTAAGAGAAATGTAGCCAGAAAAGAACCTGCATTTATTAGCTGCTCTCCTGGTGGTATGAAGAGTTAAATGGAACACATTTTCCTCTGAATTCTCTGCGGAAATTGTTTATTTAATAACAAAGCCACAACAGAAAACTTACGTATAACGATATTTTAAGAAAACTTAGAGATACATTAAACTTTTTCTAAAGCTGTATTGCAGGATTTCTGAAGCTGTAAGTATTTATAAAACAAAATGGTCCCAAAAACTAACACCTCATTCGCTCAACGACAATTCTGGTTCATCGCTCCTAAAATATATAATGCTCTGAGTCAAGTAATTCTAATTCTCTTTTTATAAAACGTGTACAACATTGGATTTTTGAAAGTGGACGAACATACTTTAAAGAAATCATGACACTACATTTTATTTATTAATTTTTGCATTTCAAAATTTTAATTTTAATTTTTATTTCTATTTTTCTTTAAAATGTTGTTATTTTTTTCTCTTAGTTTTTCACAAAATTTTATTTATGTTTTAATTTTGATTTATATACTTATATGTTTTAATTTATAAAGAACACTTGAGTTTTTAACATTTACAGCCTTACTAAAAAAAAACCACAGCGCGACCGATTAACTGTGTTATTGCAATAACATAAATAAACCTCGTATACACTAAAACACGTTTTATTACCAATAACGTTTCTTACGTGTTCACGCTGTTAAAACGCATTGAAGATGTGACAACGTTGTATATGCTATTAATTTACTAGGAAACAATGTTGTTTTAATTTTTCTCCGCAAGGGGCATTATTGGCGCGCCTATGCATTAGTTCTTCGGCCCGCGATGACAAAACAGCCCCTTTGTGTTTTATGGCGGGATATCGAAAATTTTGTGATTTTACTTAATAATTTCTATTGTAGTGACGAATTTACTCTTCTGTTCACATAATTGATATATTTACCTTGTTATTTGTGTGGTTTACATCAGTTTAATCAAGTTATTGTACAAACGCCGTACTTTCAAAGTTGAACTGTCAGAATATTGTTTTTTATAGGTTACTTAAAAGATAAAATTTTCATTTTAAGATCTTTATTTTAAGAGAATTTCTTAAAAGTGATATTTTTTATAATATTAAAATCTAATACATGTGTTCGTAAACGTATCAAAAAAATTAACGTCTTTAGAGATGCAAGAAATCTGTTTTAAATTATATATATAGTTATTTTTTTGGCAATAAAAAAAACTTTTTAATTTTTTATTATTTTTTTATTGTATACACGATGAAAACGTGAGGTGATAGTTTCCTTCCAAATTTATTACATAAAAGGACTGTGTTTTTAAAATTTTGATTTTATTTAAATTTCTCTACATTTTGGTCAAAAATGTTGTGGGAGGAAATTTTTTTCCGAGTTTGAATCTTAAAATATGGCAGTTTTTGAAAGCTAAATTGTATTTCAAATACTCAAATCTAAAAGGTAATTTTATCTAGTTTTCATAAATGGTATTTGTTTTTACGACACCTTCAAAAATAAGAAATATATAGAACATTCAAAATACTATGGAAAAATTACAAATATCGTTCGGACATCAATGGTTAAAACGGAGATAAACTACCCTCTCAGGCCGTGGAAACCATGTGTATTTCTTTCAAAGAACAAATTTTTAATTAGTAATGTTTTCACATCCGCGGCCGTTTGTCAATTGAATAAAATTATCACTGGGTTTTTTAGTAAGGCTATAAATCTTTATTATTAATTTTTGTATTTCAGAATTTGAATTTTCATTTTTATTTCTACTTTTCTTTAAAATATGTTATTTTTTTCACTTTACTTTTAAGTATTTCTTAATTTTTTTTTTTGAATGTTTAATCATCTGTTTTAATTAAATCGTATTTAAAATATTAAATGTACGACTACCACAACACGGGCTTTGGCCTAGGTAGCCAAAAAAACAAATATCTGTAACTAATAAAAAAAAAATTATAAAATAAAAATAAATAATAAATACTTGCCTCCGGATCGCATTCCAAAAGAAGAAATTAACGTTTTTGAAAAATTACGGCATCTAGCCGCATTTGTCAAATACACAAAAAATATGCATTTGAAAGAAGGGATTGATAAATATAATAAAATCATTTTGGTACCCACCTATTTTATGGTTTGTCTTTCATATCAATTCAATTTCTTAAAATTAAAAGTTTATCTGAATGGAAGGGATGAGGTAGATGGAGGTCGAGAAGTACCTGTCTTCTTCAGATCTGGTCAACAAACACTGCTAAATTCATTTCAAGCAACGTTTCTATTCTTATTGTTGGTCTTTCACCAGAGCAATACTGAGTGTTTGGTTTTGAAATGAGAATATGCTTAGTTCCTACCTGGATGTCATTTATCTAGTTTCTTACTCTCCGTAACCACATGACCTTGCTGGAAAATTATTCGAAATTTTGAACAACGGCATGGAAAATAGTGAAAATTCAAGTACATTTGTTTTAAAAACAGAAGAATTAGAGCTACCTTGGTAGCAAGTTGTTGGTTTTTTGTGTACACAATCTCGTTTATAATTTTTAAAATAAAGGAATTTGACCTTCTCGGAAGTACATAATATCGTTTTTGTAATAATTCGTTTTTTGTGACTATAATTTCCTCGAGGAATCGCGGTGGAACTACATGTATAACTAACTATATTGTGATTGTGTGGTGTGCTCCTTCGCAGACACAGTGGTAAGTGATTGGTTATCCCTTTTTCTTGCTTACCTTGTTTTTCCTACACATATATTATCACCCAATTCCAACAAACACCATTTCGTCTCGTTTAGTTTTTAGTATTTACAGTCCATTCATTATAATATTGAAAGAAGGGTAAATGTTGGTAACTCGATTAATGGAGGACTGAACGCCGTTGGCGCTAATAAAAAAAACTGTCAAAAGAAGCGAAGCTAGCAGTCCACAATGGAGTCCTGGTACCTACCCTGATGTATGGCAGTAAGGCAATGAATTGGCAGAGGAAGGATAAAAGTAAACTGAATGCTGTTGACATCAGATGCTGATGTAAGCATAATGAATAAGATTAAGAAAGGGACCCTCAGATGGTTTGGGTACGTAGAGCGAATGAACGAAGAAAGTAATGTAAGAAGAATATATTACGCGAATGTGAATGGTAGAAAAAGTCGGGGACGCCCAAGGAAGACACGATCAAGTGAATCAGACTTGAGTCGGGCCACGTCAAAAGTCGGAATAATAGAGGAGTATGTACGAGACTATGTATGAATGTGAGTGATGCAAAGAGTGTGTGCCAAGAACGTTTTGTTGGGCGGTCCGTCCTCTCTGCCTACCCCTGAAGGGAAACGGCGTGATAGTTAGTTAGTAGTTAGTCAGACCTGCGTGCATTGTGTATCTCATCTTTTGAAAGAGCTGCAGCACTATTGTGATAAAGTTACGGTACCGTAATCGTGGATCGTCGCGGTAATAATAAAAGAGCTCATTGTTGGTAAAGGTTTATTGATAATTGGAATTAGGCTACGCAAGGATTGTGGTTGACTTGTTAGTTTCCCATAATAAAGGCACATCGATTCGACAAATATAATCCTGTACACACATGCCGTGACTCGCTCAAATCGCACACCCGCAACTGCGCTGCCACAACTCTAAATTCTGATGTTTTGAGTTTGTGAGTAGGGTACATGCAAATCGTTTTAAAGAGGCCAAGTTAAAATTACTTGTGCACGCCAATAGTTATTGACGTTTTACTTTACGCTTTTTTCGTCCCGTTTCCAAATTCAATTTTGGAGGCTAACTAGCACCTCAGCCATAGGCGGTTCGCTACGTTTGGTGACTTAATAGGGGTGCCCGGGTTGCGTATTTACAAACCCTTCCGCGTTTCAGTCACGCTAGCGACTGAAACGCGGTAGGGTTTGTAATGCGTAAATCACCAACAAACACTACCGCGTTTCAGTCGCGCTAGTGACTGAAATGCGGTAGGGATTGTAATGCATAAATCACCTTACAAACACTACCGCGTTTCAGACGCCTACGCGGTTCGTTGCTCTATCTGTTTCGGTGAGGGTGACGACCGAAATTATAGAGAGGTTAGCAGAGAGGATGGACAGCGTTTTTTTAGTTAGATTTTTTTTTTTACATTGAAAATTAATTTTAAGTTAAAAAAACGCGTTTTTTTTTTAACTGAGGGTGACGACCGTAATTATAGAAGGGTAAGCAGAGAGGATGGACCGCGTTTTTTTTTTACTTATTTTTTTTTTTTTTAAATAGAATTTGTTTTTATTATTATTTTAAATTTATAGAGCAGGCAGAGAGGATGGACCGCGTTATTTTTTTTTACATAGAAAAACGCGCGTTTTTTTTTACTTAAAATATAAATTTTCTATGTAAAAAAAAAAAAAATTTAGTAAAAAATTTCAGTAAAAAAATACGCGGTCCATCCTCTCTGCTTACCCTTCTATAATTACGGTCGTCACAAGCGCGTAGGCGTCTGAAATGCGGTAGTGTTTGTAAGGTGATTTATGCATTACAATCCCTACCGCATTTCAGTCACTAGCGCGACTGAAACGCGGTAGTGTTTGTTGGTGATTTACGCATTACAAACCCTTCCGCGTTTCAGTCGCTAGCGTGACTGAATCACGGTAGGGATTGTAAATACGCGCCCGGGTTCATAAGAGTGATTTTGTCCGTGTTTTCACACAATAAATCTAAATAAATTTTAAAGTTGCTTTTAATTCGCAAAATATACTAAAAATAAACTGACATTTTGAACGCATTACTTGCCCATCTTGAAACGTATTATTTTGATTAATTTATTTTGATTAATAAATTATTTTGTATATTTATATTTATTTTGATTAATTTCATTAACACATGTATTATTAGATATTTATGTTATAAAAATGAGTGTGCTTTAGACCACAAAACTGAAGTAAAACTTCTGCTCCATCTATATGATAGGAAGAGAGATAGAAAATATGCGCGCGCACTGCTCTCTCTCTTGCTCCTACAGTGTGATACAGACAATAGGCCTGCACTGTGTAAGGTAAACTGGCTTTGAGAGAAAGAAGATGTGTGCTCGCACACCTCTCTCTTGCCTCTACAGTAATATACGAAGCGTTCGCATCGCTTTTCGTAACGCTCTCGTCACGCTCTCGTCACGCATTCGCCAGTTTACTCCCCAAGTCAAGCGTGCGTAAAGAACTTTTACTTAAAAAAATATAACTTTGAACGCATTTCTTGCACATCTTAAAACATTTATATATCTTTGATAATGTTAACCAACACATTTATTAGACATTAAGGTTATAAAAAACATCACTTTTAAGAATTTTTTACAAAATTGAGACTATAAAATTAAATTTAGTTTATCCGTATAACCCTATTTTCTGAGCAATTATTGTAAAATTAATTACTCGATTAAAACTGTCGAAAAATAACATAAATAAGTTGTAAATAATATATTGAATTTTACGAACATAAAATAGTAAATTGACCATTTTATTAACAAACACACGGTTTGTACAGAAACTACAAGATATGTCACCCAATACTGCGCAAAGCACTCGACGCGCGGTAAAAAAACACAATTACGCATGTGTGAAATGCAAAATGCAAAGTTATCAGATTTAAATAATATATTTAGTTAGAGATTTTTTTTTGGTACCAAATCGATTAGTGCGGTCTTTACATGATGTGTAATTAAAATACCGTTTAAAGATTGAGAAGTTCTTTTTTATCAGTAAGGCTGTTGTTTGTGTAATAACTAATAACACAACAAACTGATAGTGAATTTCGATTGTATTTTTGATGCAGTGGCTTTCGTGTATTTTATGGTTACATTATTAAGGTGTTGCCAATTTTGGACGCATTAGTACCGTCCCAAATATAATTTCTCATAAAAAATTCTTATAAAGAAAAGTAATAAAATAATCATCGCGTAAAGCAACAATTTTTCATGTCGGTATCGACATACTTTCCATATGGGAATCGGTATGAAAAAAGAAAAATATAGAAGAAGATGAACTTTAGACTCAATTAACTCAGTTAGACGTATTATTTTGACGTACAGCATCATAGTTGCGGAGTGCGATATTGCCGTGGAACTAGAGTGCGGTCTGTGGTAATGACCGGGGAAGGGCGGCGCGGTCAGGGGCCACGGCTGCCGAGGGCGGGGGCGGGAGCGGGGCCGCCTGCCGCATGTGTCGCGCGCCACACCATATACCTCCCCCGCTTCCTGCTGCCCCGGGAATGCATGGCCCGAGCTGATGCGGTAAGTATTATCGTGTGTATCCCTTTATGACTGTTATCTGTTATGATTGATAATGTTAACGAACACAGATAAACTATTCAATAAATCATAGCACTCCTATGTTTTTGCTGCATAAAGCCAGTGAAACTATAGCATCCCCAATTAGAGTATTTTTTGAGTTGATGCGGTAATTATTACGTACAATATAGTCCAAACGTAAAAAGAATACTGTTCAACATTCAACTTTCTGCACATCGCCTCTATACGTCAGAACTATGGGTTGACAATACTGCATCCCGATGGCATAAACTAAAAGTCGCCTACAATAACGCTTATCGCTAACTTTTCCGCCTACTGAGATACTGCAGTGCTACGGAAATGTTCCTGGAGGGACGAGTGCACAGTATCCAAGCACTTCTCCGCCACCGCATGGGAAGATCATGGCGCAGACTGCGCCAATCGAATAATGCGATCATCCCCGCCATGATTGCCTGGATGGAGTCCCCCCTGATGGCCTTCTGTAGACGGGAGACAGTGAAATACCCTCCGTGAACGGCTGCTTGCTTCATTTTAGTGTTTAATTTTTTTGAGTTTAATTTCTCACGTTTCTCATGCTTATTCGTTTTTGAAATGAAACTTCAACTGCGCTCATCAACCGCTTTGATAATGATGTATTTAAAGGCTTCTATTGGTTTTTTTTTACATTAACTCCACACAGGAGGCCTTCAGGAAAATAATTTCCCTCAGGGCCTATGTCATCTGGGTTGCCGTGTGGAGGGTCTTTTTAAGGAGAGGAAGGAATGAACATTGGTCTTGAAGAGACCCATGTTGTAGGAAGGAGGAAAAACATTCCACAGCCGAGCTGTTGAACACAAGAACGAGTCATAGAAACGACCCGTTCTCATGTGACTAATGTCAACCGTGTACAAATGTTGGGCGCGTGTTTGGCGTGTTTCCCGACTATGCACCGGTGCCGAGGGGATCAATGACGCTAGTTCCTCCTCCTACGGATTGCAATCCTTAGAGCACAGGCGTCGGGTGGGGCTCACTTGTTATTTGTACAGGGTTAGCAGTTGTGTATCTGCGGGCCCTGTACAGTACGCCCAGTTTTTGAGAGGCTAACTTTACTCTGGCTTCGATGGAGCCCTTATGGTTGAGATATGAAACGGAAATTACGCTGGTCTGGTCGCTTTGATTATGACCTCGCTTTTCAAGTATTGGTTGAGATTGTTTTGGTAAAGTTTTGCTTCTACCGCTTGTAAACTGCATCCGATTTTTTTAAATTTTATGTGTGTGTTATTTACTTTTTACCTTATATTATTGTTTGCTTTTCTTTTGTTATTTCGAAATATGGAATGCATTTTGCACTATCCCTGCAAACATTCTTGATTAAACTATGTATGTATTATTATTATGATATACCTGTGGCGGTCTATCCTCTGTGATTACAATTACGAGGGATAATAGATGAACGGTTGTGTCTTGCTACCCGAGCCAGTGTAGCTATACACACACCCTTAATTATTGTGGTTTTTGTGAGGTAGAAGGTAGTGGGGAGAGAAGCAAGATGAAAAAGAGGAAGGTTAGTATGTACCTAAAGCTATTTCAAGCAAAATTTTATTATTTATAAGGTAAATGTGTAGTTGTACAAAATAAACACTATAACTCTTTCAATTTGGGAAGCGGGTATGGGTACCGCCGCCTCGGGAACCATTGGACAACCAACACTCCTCCCATAGGTCACCCCGGTTCGCTACGTTTGGTGACTTAACTGGGGTGCCCGGGTTAATGGGGTGAGGGTTGTTTAGGTCTTGGCGGTGGATACGTTTGCCTACCTATTGCGTGGTAGGCCGGATCGGATGAGACTGGTTTAGGGAGATATTTTGATTTCTCCAGCCATCTTAACCCATCGCCTTGCACCGCAGTAGGAGGAATGGATTCATACATCCGTCACTCCTGGACACATCGACCCCCAGATTCCTACTTACCCCTCGTAACTTTTCCTTGCCAGAACTTCCTCTCCTGCCTTTCCCTAAAAAGTAATTAATTTTCAAACCTACTAAACAATAATGACTCCGGTGTACCCTCTAATATGTATTTAAATAACAAAATGGCCGATAATCCCCAAGAAATCGTTAATTTGTTTGCTGAATTCTTCAGCAAAGTCTACGATTCTGCAAACAACTCTCCATTATTCAACGCCACAACATCTAATGATAACCAGATCGATTTCAATCAATGTATATTTGAAGAAAGTGATATTAGAAATAAATTAAAGTCCCTAGACCCGAAAAAATCGGCTGGTCCCGATAACATTCCTACAATCTTCTTATCTAAATGCTTATCAATCTTAACTTATCCTCTTACTAAACTTTTTAATTTGTCAATAAAAACTGGCATCTTTCCGAATAAATGGAAAACAAGCTTTCTGTCTCCAATTTTCAAGAAGGGTGATAAATCCGATATATCCAACTATAGACCTATCTGTATCCAGTCGTCGATCCCGAAAATATTTGAATCTGCTCTGCTCTCTAAACTATCTCCTGAGATTAATAAAGTAATTTCACATAGACAACACGGTTTCATGTCAAAAAGGTCTACTCTCACAAATTTGATGATCTATCAGGAATACTTATTTAATAATATGCACAATCGTCTTCAAACAGACGTGGTATACACTGACTTTAGCAAAGCTTTCGACAAAGTCTCACACAAAATACTTATGCACAAATTAAAATCCCTTGGAATAACGGGGCATATTTTGAGATGGTTTGAAAGTTATTTAAACAATAGAAAAATTTCAGTCAAACTCAACTTGCACTTTTCAAATCAATTCGAAATCTTCTCCGGAGTCCCCCAGGGGTCACATCTGGGACCAGTGCTGTTTTCCTTGTTCATCAACGACATAACTACAATCTTTGATGGAGTTATGATACTTTTATTTGCTGATGATCTTAAAATTTACAAAACAATTACTAATCTCAATGACTGTTGCGTATTACAAACAAATCTTGTGAGGCTACAAGAATGGTGCATCCATAATGAACTCTTCCTCAATATTGAAAAATGTCAAACAATAACTTTTGCCCGAATTAAAAATCCTATTAAATATGAATACAGCATCAACAACATCTTTCTAAAAAGAGTTGAACAAATCAAGGACCTAGGTATTATTTTTGACAATCAATTATCTGTTGTTTCTCATATAAACGAAATAACTAACAAGGCCATGAAAAGCTTAGGGTTTATATTGAGGACGGTAAAAGATTTTAAAATAATTAATTCATTTAAGTTGCTGTTCACTGGGTTAGTGAGAAGCCATTTAGAGTACAATTCAACAATCTGGGCTCCTTTTTATAAGATTCACCAACAAAAAATTGAGAGAGTGCAACATAAGTTTTTGAGATTTATAAACTATAAATTAGGAATTCCAATCGAAGAACTTAACTACACATTTTTAATGGACTTACTAAAATTAAATGAATTAACTTCAAGACGAACAATGAGTGATTTAATTTGTCTTTTCAATATTTCAAATGGCAGACTGGACGCCCTGGATTTAACCAAACTAATCCAACTGCGAGTACCTACCCGTAATACAAGATTGAATGCGCCGTACTTCGTTAACGCGCCTACTAATAATTACTTCGAAAACTCGCCTATCGAAAGACTTCATCGACTTGGAAATAAATATAACTCAATCGATGTTTATCGTCATCTGTCAGTGTCCAAATTTAAATTCAGTATATTGGAACAGTTACAATAGAACTATAAATCCCCATCTTGAAATTTTGTGTGCACAGTTTATTGTAAACCCTCATAGTTAAGTTCCGTCAAAACACCTACAATATAGGGCGTAATAAAGGTTAGTAATTTATAATTTATAAACAAACCTTATAAAAACTGTTCTTGTTTATCGTTGTAATAGGTAATAATAACAAATTTACTTTAACGACTTATACTTTGATTAACATTTTAATTTGATTGTAATTAGATACTCTGTTGTATTATATTATCGAACTCATTTGTCCTCTCCGTGATAGTTTACTGAAGTATCTGACATTATTCCATGGTTTCAGTATAAAGGGGATTGGTATATTTATGGTATAAAGTATTTCGTCTTCGGAAATTGAATTCCTTGCAGAAATTCTGACGATAAAGTAATTGGTCAAAATGCAATTGTTTTGTATATTAATTTTAGTGCGGTGCAAGTCGGTAGTATGTATTTTTGTTTAAAATCAACTTCGCTATGTATTCAACACATAAATTGCACATATATTAAAAACTCACCATTATTATTATTTGTTATATACGTATATACATATAAAACTGATTTTTTTCTCTTTATTGTATAATGCTATACTTTTTACTTACCAGCTTTATTTATATGTACCATGTGTAAAAACTATTCATGTTTTCTTTGTATTCTAAACACACCTGTATGCACTAAAACATAAAAATGTAAATGTATGTAAAAGCCCATAAGGGCGTTAATGATTAATAAATAAATAAATAAATAAATAAATAAATAAATAAAAGACCCTCCACACAGCATCCCAAAAAATTTAGTAGGCCCGAGGGAAATTGTTTTCCTCAGGGCCTCCGGTGTGGAGTTATTGTAAGAAAATAAAACAACCCACAATTTGCGTCCCTCATAATATATTTTTTTCGCTTTTAAAAAATCACGGTGAATGAAAAATCATTTCACCAAAAATTATCATGGCTTTCCAAATTACCCGGCTAGCAGAGCGGCGTGCTGGCAGAGAGGGAGAGTGGCGGGCGGGCCGATTTTCCTCGGCCTGCGGCTATCAGGGTAGCATAAATAATAACGGTCTGCGGGAGGGGCGCGGGGCGGCGCGACCTGGCATCAATTAGCACCGGGTGAGTACCGCCGAGCAGCGCGCACTCCGGGCGTACCTAACAACTAACTACAACGAGCTCGTGATTGCGCCACGAGTACAGTCTGCACCCCTCTGGTTCCAGTTACCTACTGCGGCTGTGTGGGTCCCTGGTATTCTGATCCGCAGATGCACACCCGGGCATGACGTGTTGTAAACGGAATAATGTAGGCGGAAACCTACGTTTTTTTACATTTTTACACAATATAAAAAGGAAGAAAATTTTGTTAGGCAAGTAAGTAAGTTGTGGTTTTTTTATTGAAAGTGAACTACAGAAGGGATTGATTTGGGATAGGAAAGTGAACCAAATATAATGGGGGTTAGGTAAGAATAGCAGACAAGGAACATATGTTGCTTACTTTGCAGAAGATTTTCCTCCACGTTTTAAAAGTGAAACTGCATTGGTAATTTCTGGACATGTGGAACGACGATTTAATATCTGAGCGTCTGGAGCTCCAGACGTGTGTGCCTGCACAGGTGGCCTGCGCAGGTACGCCGCCGGATTCGCCGGATTTGCCTGATCCACCCACACGTTCAGGCGGACCTGAAATTCGCGCAGTCGAGAGGAGAGTTGAGTTGAAAAATGGTTTATTTGGTTGTTTGTTAAAAATTATTTGCAAGTGGCTGCAATATGGGGAGGTTAATCTTTACGTAGGATTTGTTTAGGTTTTTGTGTGTGATACGTACGTTTTCGTCGTACAGGGCGAGGCAGTTTATGGACGCGTTATCATGGGTTCCAGCATAAAATTTTTCCGCGAGACTGTTTGCGAGATGTGTTTTTTTTTAACCAGGGTTTTTCAGAATATTTGTGGAGTTGGGATATCCTTATCCATTTGGGAGCCTCCAGGGTCATGTTATGGCGTACGGCCTTATTCTGGAATGCTTTAAGTTTTTTTTTTAAAATTAGACTCTGAAGCCTGGGCCCAGATGGGGCTTGAATATGTTAATTTTGACATTATCGTTGATTTGTAAATTAGGAGGTTAGTTTTATAAATTCATGATGAAAGACAAGAAAGGGGCTTTTTGACCCGGAGCTCTGTATGCCATTATTTAATGGCTAAAAAAAACTAGGGCATCTGGGCGCAATACATCAAACAAACTCAACTGAGCCGGTATGATTTCATTACTCGGTATTTCATTACTAGGTAAAAACTAGATGTGCCAGACAGGGTTGAGACACACAAGAACTTTAAGAGGCTGAAGGTCCCAATCCACGAAGGCGCCAAATGTCGGGAAAACGCCGCGTCGCGTCGCGTCGTCTCGGTTGTCCGCTTTAGAGCTTTTCTGAATGATCCAATGGTTCCTTCCTTATGACGGAACCGGGTCTGGTCCAGAGAGCGTTGGGTATCCGTGGTCCAGGATGAAGCGATGATCAGTAAAAAACGATGATCCCTACACTCCGTTTTTCGTACTCGCTTCGGCAGTACATATACTATGTAGTAAACTGATGCCTGTATTTTTGTTAAATGTGCGTGGTCTGTTGAAATTTAGAGACTGAATATTTGCATTTGCCATTTGAAGACACAAATGCTGTAACTCCTTCGATACAACTGGATGGAGTAACATTAGCCAACTGTGATTCATTTAAATATCTGGGCTCACTAATCCACAGAGACGGAGGATGTGCAGCGAATGTCATCCATATAATAGGTGTGGGATGGATTAAATTCAGATCCGTAACAGGAATATTGTGTGACTCCGAAATGCCAATAAAACTTAAAGGAAAGATATACCAGACTATTGTAAGACTCGCAATAATGTATGGCTCCGAATGCTGGACTATGTACAACTCCTACTCTAGGCAACTCGAAACAGCAGAAATGCGAATGCTTAGATGGTCGGCAGGAGTATCACTAAAAGATAAGATCAAAACTTCACGCATTCGTGGTAGCCTGGGTGTCACAGACATAAATAGTAAGCTGGAGGAACGACAGTTGAGATGGTATGGACCACACAGTGAGGCAGGCAATGTCATGTAGCTTCATCGACAGTCATCCAGCGGAAGACCGAAGAACTCCTGGATGACTCAATGCTCCAAAATTCTTCAGAGAAACGGCCTGGATGAAGGCGATACCCAGAACAGAAGAAGTTACAACCCGAGAACGAGAAGAGCCGACCCCAACAGCCTACCAGCGCAAGGAAGAAGTGCGTGGTCTGTTTCAATGGGATGGTTAGCAAATTCGTAGAAGTCATAAACATAGGGATGGTCTGACGCTCTTTTTTTTGTATGAATACCGCACAAGCACTGCTCCCGTCTGAAGCCAGTGTGACTATGTCATCTCCAATTAGGGTATGTTGTGAGGCTGAATGTAGGAGATAGGGTAGAGGAAGGTGGGGAAGTACCTGGCTATTCAGATCTGGTCACCAAACACGGCTAATACCATTTCAAGCAACGTTTCAATTCTGAATGGTGGTCTTACACAAGGGCGATACTGAGAGTATCTTCCACTCTGGAACGTGTCGCAAATATACTATATATTATTTTAAATCAATAAATTGTGAAATAACACAAATTAATCAAATAAAATTGAGTCAAGAGCCTTACCGCTGCACTACGCCGGCCGTTATACCGCGTCACGTAAACAGAAGCACTCTTAATTAAAACCTGAATTGTGTTCAGAATATATTAACGAGTGATTTTCAGTTGTGTATTCATCTGCTGATACATTCCGAAAGAGACCATTATTTTATTCGAAGTGCACTTGAGGTAATCCAACCGCTTTCCCGCCCTGGTATAAGTAACAGATGGTTACTCCTTCAGGGCTCTCACAAAGACTCTAATTTTTTTTAGTAAACGAAGCTACTTATGATGCACGAAGCTAAACCCTCAAATGTCCCTGTAAAACAGGAGTTAGTCTGAAAATGGGGTGATGGGTTAGTGTAATGAATGATGAACATAATATGAGATAAATACAGAGAATATGATTAATATTATTTTATTCGAAGTGCAGTTATAAAATTCTAGTTGCAGACTATGTACGTGCTGCCAGAATCAAAGAGACACCATTTTCATATTTTAATTGTAGTTTTAATTCGCCAAATACAGATTTAATTTAACCCGTCTAATCACAGGAGACGCAAATTTGTTTATTTAGCACAAGCTTATACATTTATATAAATAAATTATTAAAAAAAATTGACTACCAAACCAGTCAAATTGTCCCACACATTTAATTTTAAAATAAAATTGAGAAATTATGTCCCAAACATTTATTTTTAAAATAAATTTGTGATTGCGATAAAAAGTTAAGATCCAGTTTTATTACATTTTTTTTAAGAAAAGGAATCTATATTTAAAATTATTAGTTATTCTATTTTAGGTACTTTAATTCGATTATTTGCAGGCGTGTATTTTGGAGCCAATTCACATTTCCAATATCAAAATTTTAATATTAAGAAACAATAATGTTCTAATAAGCACTCCGGAAAAAATACTATATTTTCATTTTAGAACAATTTTGTTTTTTGCAAAAGGATAAAAAAAGGAACATTAAAAATGCAAGGGAAGAACCGGAAATTTTGTACGCAACCATGACAGGCAAAAGTTTATAGATATTTTTTCTTATTATTCGAAGAGTTAAACCAGTTTTCAGAATGTAAAATTCCATTTGAGGATTCATCTGCTGACACAATTCAAAGTAAAACATTATCTTATTCGAAGTTCAGTTATAAAATTCTAATTGCAGACTATTTATCCTGTATGTGCTGCCAGAATCAAAGAAAAACTATTATCATATTCTGAGTGTACTTTTAATTCACCGCATACAGACTTAATTCAAACCAATTTTGTATTGAGAATGTAATTTTCCAATTGTGGATTCATCTGTTTGCACATTTTAAAGGAAAACATCCTCTTATTTGAAGTTCAGTTATAATATTCTATTTGCTTATTCTATGTGCTGCCCGAATCAAAGAAAAACCATTTTCATGTTCTGAGTGTAGTTTTAATTCGCCAGGTACAGATTTAATTTAAACCGGTACAGAATGTAAAATTCCAGTTGGATTCATCTGCTGACACATTTCGATGGAAAACATTCTGTTATTCGATGTGCAGTTATAAAATTCTAGTTGCGGACTATTTATTTAATGCCAGAATCAAAGAAAAACCATTTTCATGTTCTGAGTGTAGTTTTAATTCACCGCATACAAACTGGTTTTGTGTTCAGAATACAACGAATAAATTAAAAAACGAGATGCAGATTCATCGTACATCGAGTGAAGTTTAACATTTGAATTACATAATGCCGTAAAATTCTGAGAAATATATTGTTGCATGTGTAACTATTATTTGGGGACTTTAACGCAGTATCAATCAATCAACTTTGGAGTAGAATTTATAAACATGATTTTCGTTGAAAGAATACTCGTCAAATGTGATTATTAAAAAATCCGGCTCCTATATAAATAGGTCGTAATAAAAAAATAGGATTTCGGAATACAACCCCTCCCCATCCCCCGCCGCTTGAAGTACCCCAATAAGGGGGCGGCGAAATTTTCCTCCGCCGCGATGTTCTGAGTGTAATTTCAATTCACCGCATACAGATTTAATTAAAACCAGTTTTCTGTTCAGAATTAAAGTGCCGCTAGAATCAAAGAAAAACCATTTTGTTGTTCTGAATTTAGTTTTAATACACTGCATATTTAGTTTAATTTAAACCATGACGACCGGCATAGTGCAGCGGTAAGGCGCTTGACTAGCATTCCGAAGGTCGCGGGATCGAATCCCGGCGTGGCAAATAAATTTTATTTGATTAATTTGTGTATTTCACGATTTATTCATTTAAAATAATATATAGTATATTTGCGGCACGTTCCAGAGTGGAAGATACTCTCAGTATCGCCCTGGTGTAAGACCACCATTCAGAATTGAAACGTTGCTTGAAATGGCTTCTGCCGTGTTTGGTGACCAGATCTGAATAGCCAGGTACTTCCCCACCTTCCTCTTCCCTATTTCCTTCCCCTCCCCACTAATTCAGCCTCACAACATACCCCAATTGGGGATGCCATAGTCCAAGTGGCTCCAGACGGGAGCAGTTGGGACTCTTGTGCGGTATTCATGTAAAAAAAAAAAAAAAATGTTTGTGTTGTGTTTGAGTTGCATTCCATACGTATGCATGATGAAGATGCTAAATTCTATTACAGGCATACCATTCTCGATTTCGGAGAGCAGTTATATATAAATTTGTAGTAGAATTTATAAGCATGACTTTTTTGGAAGAGTACTCCTCGGCACATGGGATTATAAAAATTCGCATAAAAAAATAGGATATCTACTACCCCCCCCCCCCCCCCGGTCAGCACTTGAAAATCTGCGGAAGAAGTACATGTAAAAGTTAGGGAGAGGGGGGGGGGGGGGGGGGGCATAATTTTCCCACGCTACGCCACTGAGTTAAGACTTACGTATTTCAATACTACGTTTGTGTGAAAGCACTATGAAATCAATGGCAAGCCAGAGATATTAAATCTTTATATATGTTTACTAGCTGACCCGAAAAACTTCGTACCGCCTCAGAATCAATAGCTGTTGAATTAAATTAAGTTTTTTTATTAAGTTAAAAATTACGCAATGAAGCAATTATCAATGCGCAACTGTCCGTGTTTTGTTTTTGTCAGTATCAGAGATGGCGTTGTGTACGGATTTATATTTTTGTGATTTTCTTACTTTTACAATTACTTTCGGGAATTCGGGAGGCGGATACGGGTGCCGCCGCCCCGGGAGCCATTTATTGAATAACCAACACCTCTGCCATAGATCACCCCAAGTGGTTCGCTACGTTTGGTGATTTAGCAAGGGTGCCCGGGTTCATGAGGTGACTTATGTCCGGGTCTTGGCAGTTGATGCGCCTGCCCACCTGCTGCGTGGCGGGCCGGATCGAGAGAGACTGGTTGAAGGAGGCCTTTTGACCTTTCCAGCCGGACTCTCTCGACCGATTGCCTTGCACCACAGTTGGAGGGATGGATTCATACGTCCGTCACTCCCGGACACACTGACCCTCAGATTCCTACCCATTCCAGAACTTTCTATCCTCGCCATTCCTTAAAAAGATCCTCCACACAGCATCCCCTAAGATGACATAGGTCCTGAGAGAAATTATTTTCCTCAGGGCCTCCTGTGTGGAGCTTACGTAAAAAAATGCGTTTCATTTCAGAGATTTATTATAATTATTGTATTTTTCCTTTGGAGGTGTGCAGACATACGTTCACCATTTGTCTCATTTTCGACTATTGACATTGAGTGTGTAAGAAAGAAGGGCAGCATTATATGATTAAAAACAAATGCACAACAATCAACGCATTGACATTTGACGTTTTTGAATGTTTGGAATTCATGCACAGTTCAATATTATACCCCTTACAATATTGCTGCAGTTCTTTCAAAATAGGAGAATTCGTTCCATACAAAATGTATGGGGAAAATAATTTCCTTTATAACTATTTATTTCGTTAACTTTTGTGATGTTTTAATAGTTATTATCCTATCCGGGGCGGAGACAAATCCAACAAATCAAAGATCATCAAAATCAGCCCAGCCATTCTCGAGTTATAAATAGTGTAACTAACCCGACTTTGTTTTATATAAAAATATATTAAATTAGTTTTTATTGTTAGATATTATCACTATTAACCTGATTTGGTTGAAATTTAAAATGTTTTATTTTTGTCATTTCTGTTTTAATATTATATTATTTTTTTAATAATGTGGATATAAATGTCGGTTTTTAAATAATGTGTTTATATATTAGTATGAATTGCATAGTACGTGCAAGTAAGTTTCCCCCCCCCCCTCCCACACCTCCCCTACCTCCATCTCCCACCCCTCCCTCCCCCTCCCCCTCTCCCTCCTCCACCTCTTCCACTCTTCCCCCCCTTCCCACCCTCACCTAATTCCATTCCCCTTCCCCCCCTCCCCCCTCTCCCTTCCCACATTCCACCACCAACCCCTCCCCCCCTCCGCCCTCCCCCTCCCCCCTCCCGCATTAATTTGAAGCACTCCCCTAATAATTTGAATCGAATAAAGAATTATAGATATCTTACTAATCGTACCACCTGTTGCATTTTTTTACAAATTTCATAATGCCAGAGCTCTGAGGTCTAAGCCTGTATCTTATTCTGTTATGAGCTATATTATTCTAGTGTTTCATTAAAATCCATTCCCTAGTTTTTGCGTGAAAGGGTAACAAACATACATCCATACAAACTTTCGCCTTTATAATATTAGTAGGATATAGATATAAAAACATCTACTTTAAATTAACCAATTGCCATTTGTTTTTTTGACAGTTGAAAGGTTCCCTTCTAAGTCCGTTTAAGCTTTTGAACAAATTGTGTTATTATTTTAACATCTTAGGTGCTCTTTGACACAGATATTAATATTTATTACCCCCATTTTGTCTATATAAAACACGGGTTTTGCCTACATAAAACACGGGTTTTTCCCTTATAAAACACGGGTTTTTCCATTATAAAACACGGGTTTTTCACATATAAAACACGGGTTTTGCCTGTAGAAACTTTATGTTAATCTCCTTGAGAGGGTGATCCCTGTACTAACGTATATTACATACGTCTGCAGTGGCAAACGCAGCCACCAGAATATCACGGAGGTGTTTGTCGTGCCTGCGGGATAATTGGGAGGCATAATTAATGGCCGCGGGCCGTAGCAGTGTCACGACACCAATTAACGACAGCCAGTATTTGCCGCCCAACGCCACCCACCTGCCCTGCCGTATCCTGCACGGGTTGTTAGCAGAGCTGTTAGCTGCCATATTCTACTCCTTTATCGGAGATAATAACCGGTGGATGTTTTCCTTTGATCCATTTTTGCGTTTACAGTAAAGAAGTTTACAAGTATATGAAAATATGAACCTGGAATGGTTTTTATAAGCGTTTTTTTAAGTGAAAACTTCTTTAGCGCAGTTGAAACAAAAAAGTTGTGATTCGAAACCCAATGAAACGGAAGCGAGCGACACTAAAAAGAGATAGTTGTCACTACGTAAAAAAATCTTTTTGCGAATTTATAAGCTAGTATCACGTATCACGTACCTAGGGGTCACTATATGCCACACCCTCACAAGATTTTTTTTAAATTTCCTATCTTTGCACACTATTTACATTTGCACACCAAATGACAACAATGAATGAATGAATTTCTTTGTCCATAACACCCCTCTCGGATTCGGCATTCTCAATGTGTAGAATTCAATGAGATTAGAAGTACCTTTTTTCTTCATTTACCTGTGAAACTCTTCTCAATATTATGTACTCCTGGGCACCTAGCATGGCCGCTAACGAACAAATAGCAATTCACGTCAAATAAATTAGGAACCCTTAATCGTTGTGAACGTTAGAGGCCTGCAGTCGTGCTCGGGAGCGATGACAAGTTACCGACATTTTCAATAAAACCTATATCGATCGACCATGTAGGTACCCTGGGTCGCTTATTTTTGCAGTTTTGAAATTTGTTCGGTAGGGATTGTGAATTAGGTGTCGTGTAAAATTCGACTACAGGCTGCTAACAACATCGCTCCTTATGTAGAGGCAATAAGGTTCAAATTCCCCTTTAACATCAACAACCTGTTTAGATTCATTCGCGAAAAAACATCGTCAAAATGCATGTTTTATTTTATTTTGCAAAGCTCAGACACATATGTTTTAAATGTTTTACTATCATTTTATAAAGAATTTATTTTTCCACACATTATACAATAAAACCATAAGCGAGAAGGGGTTCGTAAGTTGGATATTTTGAATTTTAAAGCAGTATTTATAGGCCTGATGCATTATTTTCTTCCGTGCTTATAAAAAGACTAATAAAAAACGTACTCGATTACTTTAAAGGCAAATAAATATGAGTTCTACGAGCAGTAATTAATTAAAGCGTCTAAAAGATTTGACCAAGGTGTAGAGGTTATGTGCAGAATTGAAGCAGCAAGAACTGCATTCATTAAAATGATATCACTCTTCTGCAACGACAAAAGCAATTTAAAACTAAGACAGAGAATATTAAAATGTTGTGTGTGGTCAGTCTTGCTGAGTAAATACCAAAGTAAATACCATGAACAGGTTAGGTGCTTTTGAAATGTGGCTTCATCGGAGAATGCTCAAGGTCCCATGGACCGACATGATACCAACACAGAAATTCTCAGGCGGGCTAGAGCAGATAGAGAACTGCTTACATTGATAAAAGTCGGGAAGATTTCATATCTGGGTCACATACTTCGAAGGGAGAAGTATTACTTGCTCCAATTAATATTGAAAGGCAAGATAGAGGGTCGCCGAGGGCCTGGTAGGGGACAAATGTCTTGGCTGCGAAATGTACTAGAGTGGACCGGCATTAGAAGTGTGGAGGAGCTATCCCGGGCAGCGCAAGACAGAGAGACATTTTCCAGAGTGATCGCCAACGTCGGGGGGACGTGATAGGGCACACCAAGAAGATCTAAAAGATTTCAAATAATTTTTCAAACCAAAATCGCATGATTGTAGTGCATCACTGCCAATCCGAACGGTGTAGCACTTTTTATTCAATTTACACCTACGATGAACAGTAATTTAATAATATAGGTACCTCTAACAACTTATGTACTCCTGTATTTTATATTTTGTTTGTTGCGTCGAAAAGGGTTGCATTCTATTTTAAAAACTCTGTCTCGGCACATAATCGTTGCCTCATTCAAATTCATATCCATATATCGTCCCATACTCCTTATTGACTCTTGATAGACCCGGCTCTCCATCACGTTCAATTTGATTCACTTGATCACGGATCTCTTCCTCGGATGTCCCGGACTTCTAACATCAATTAATTTATTTGTTAAACGCGCTTTGGTATTGGGTTTTTAATTTATTTTTAAAGCGCCCTTCCCAAAACCAACGCCATACAACTAATTGCCTACTATCAGTAGGGAATTCATGTCGAGTTTGTTTTGGATGGGACCCCGCCCAAATAACGTATCGTGCATTGAATAAAAAACAATCGTGGGAATGGTAGCAGACACCATTGCTAACTTATGTACTCCTGGGTTTTAATTTTTTGTTTTGTGGAATAAGGTTCTATCAGCATCGGCCGAAATTTTTACCGTTTGTTTGCCAAACGAACAAACAAACTGATTTACGAGGATATTTTTCTTGAAAACGGCGCTATGGAAATAATCCGATTATGAATTATGAAAAATATGCACAAACAATTGTGGGAAAAAATATTTCGACCCCACAATAAATTACTTCGATTAAACTCAAGTTTCCCACGAAAACGGCGCTATAGAAATGGTCCAAACATTATTATTATTTCTAATCGAGAATCACCAAAAATAAAAAAATCAACCAAAAAGAAAACATCTCCTAATAAGTGTGAATTGATTGATTTACTTAACAATTTAAGGTTTTTTTCAGTCTGTCTGTAGAATTTTACCTTCTTACCTGCTCACTGGTCACATTTGCTACCAACTACCAACTTCATAGATCTGCGGCATATTTATGTATTATGTCATGTCATTATTGTAAAGTTTTTGTTTTATTTTGTGCAAGTTTCCTCCCATAAAAAAGTCAAATAATTTGTCGTTTGCGGGTTTTTTCCCCGCACTGCTAAAAACTTTTTCATGGAAGCTTAAATTGGCGTCCCCGTGTCTTTTTGGACTGTACAAGTCATGGATACAGCAATTTTTTAGACAGTGACTAGTTTTATGTATATATATCATATATATGTGGATTTAGTTAGTCAGTTCCTCCTGTGATGAACCTGTCAAGCTGATTTGGTTGTTTAATTGAATATGCATTAAAGAAATCTCTAGCAATATAAATCTAGATAGATTTTTAAATATGTATTTGTGTCAAACTAAAAAAGGTTCAAATTACAATTCAAATTCGTTCCGTGTTCCCAGCTTTTACCATACAGATGTGGTTTTACTGATACGGCGGCGGTTGTCATCCAGAAGCCACCTCCATCCCACCTACCGTATTCGCAACCTCCTTCCCCTCCCTAAAACCCCTCCGGCAGATCGCAGAAGTCGAGCATCCCTGTAGCCTCTTCCTGTACTGCCTGTAGCACCAAAACCACCTACTGAAAGCAAACGGTCCAGAGCAAGACATATTTCTGTGAACTGAATGAGATATATATAATAAGTAGTTATGTTGGTACTGGGAATGAGACGTAGCTGGTAGCTAGTACTAGGAAAACTCGGATGGGTTGTTATTAATTTTGTTATGTTCAAGGTAACGCCGACCCGCCCTGACTTATGCAACCCCGGGAAAAGGGTGAGAATAGATCGGGATGATTTGCATAACTCGCCTAGAAAATATCATTTTTCGTCATATCATTTTTTATGGGATTATAAATTTTTTATTAATTTATTATTTTTAAAATATGTTTTGAATTTCGACTTTGTTTTCTTGAAAATATTACATAATATAAAAATCTCGTGTCACGGTGTTTGTGGTCGCACTCCTCCGAAATGGCTTGACTGTTTTTTATGAAATTTTTTATGTATATTTTTGGTAAGTATAATTAATAGGTTTTAAGTATATTTCATACCGCTAGGTGATTAGGGTGTCCCTATTCAGAAAAAAAATATTTTTTGACAAAAAAAATATTTTTTTTTTTTTGGCATCAAAAAATATCTATAACCTCAAATTTTAACACTCGTGCCCCACCGGCCCATTTTTTAATCGCGTATTTAGTATTTTTGTTTAACAGTCTTTCGTATTTATAACGAAATTATTTAAGTTGTTGAATGACAGATGGCGCTACGTCCGCCTCATTGAACTTTTATCCACACATGCGCAAGACATTCACGAGAAGCGTTGCGTGATTTTGATATTTCATTCGGCATCATGTTCTCGCGTGGGCAAACCATCGAGCTTATTTGTGTAGGATAAAGAGTGACTGACAAAAAATATCGTTCACTCAATTACTCTTCGAAATTCATTGATTTTCTTTATTTAATTTTCCTACTTTAGTTGGTGTTTTATTTTTTTTATCGGTGGTCATCGTCTACAGCGCTCCATTCCTCTTTCTGACATAGATCCCATCCCCACACACTTACAATACATTCGTTATTTTTTTAACAACCGAAATATTTACTAGAAATAATTTATATGGCAGAACAACGTTTGTCGGGTCAGCTAGTTACATAATAAAAATTTAAATGTATTTGTAAAATAACTTATTTTTTCCGTATTATTTTCGATAGATATTGTAACAAATATAAAACTTTTTTCCACTTAATTTATTTGTGACCGTAACCGGTTTCAGCCTGTTACGACCGTCTTCAAACTGGTACAATTGTTTCTTTGTACGGTTTGTACCTACTTCATATAATTAAATGTTTGTATTATAAAACGGGGCCTCATATTCCATTCAGTGAAACCAACATTATATATAAATTATTCTATGAAATGTTAACTATTGTACCAAAATAAAAAAAAGGTTTTTCTATATTAATTTTTTGCTGTGTCGTCTTTGACGATTGAATTTCTAGTTAATTGGTTATTACCAGTAGTAATAATAATAATTACTTATTACCTCGGGTTTATTGATTACTTTAATATTTTTGGGTAATGAATACCTTACTTAACAGTAAAATCCATTTTATGTTTCTTGTCTATTGTCTATTAAAATCGTTATTATATTCGGTATTTTTGATTGATAGTTATACTTATAATGCACTTTATTAGTGGTAAATAAATAAAATTATCACAATAATTGTGCAAAATGAAGATTTTTCGCTAACTTTTGAGAATGTTTTGATAAACTCCGTTAGATGTCATCGTATTTAAAAAAATAAACATTGGTGTTCAACACTCTTTTATTTGTGGAAAATATTGTTGGTTTATAATATTATTTTCCAAGTCAATCAAGTCTGTGTGAGTAGGTAAAAAGCTAGCTAAAAACATTAGAAAGACAACAAGTAAGCTTATATTACCAACGGCGTCTCCTGTACTCCTGGTAAAATACGTTTGCAACTTCAACCGTGGCCGTTCGCTCATAGTCCGCCGCGGTCTACTGGGAAAACAATTTTAAAAAAAATCAGGTTAAAATAAATAATAAGCAACTCCAGTCCAATTTTTTTTTAATGAATAATAGACCTTCTAACTGCATATTTATTTTTAGTTTTATAGTTAAAATAATAGTCAAAGTTTTAATTTTTCAAGTATGTACGTTTTCAAATGCTTATTTTATTTTATTTATTTGCAAACTCATTTGAATTGTGTTTTTCGTGTTGGGTATGTATTCAGGTTTGTGTAGAAATAATAAAATCAGTTTATACATATTTGTGTGTAATTATATTTTTTGACATATTATTTCCAAAATTGGTGTTTTTAATCTTTTTTTTAGTTAGTTAGCTATTCTGGAAAATTCTCTTGTGATATTATCACGCAATATAGTTATATAACATGAATAATAAGATACATTATCTGGTAAACAGAAAACAATCGCAAAAGAAACCCAAATATTTTGTTATAAATGGATATTTCACCAAAAATAGAAAGGTTATCGTGCGGTTTTTCGAAATACAGCTACAATTCTTCGCTAAAAAGCAACTCCCCCGGTATCTGAAATAAATCGTCTTCGGACATGAACGATGTTACCCGGGAATCTCATGCGCTCCTGTCATGTTATTTTTGCAACAACAAATTTTCCATGCCGCAACTGCCACAAACAACCTCATAGACCACGTGACATTTCGACGAAGAACGAATAAAACCTAATAGGTTATAAATAAATTATTTATGTATTTTTCTCGAAGTGCAAAGCGATCGCGTCACCCGATGAAAAGATGCTTTCCTGATAATTTATTTCGGTGACTTTGTGACTTGAAATCTAAATTAATTATTATTTTCCCTCGCCGCCCAAACATTACTTTTAACCGCGCGTATCATGTGCTCCTGGCACTTTATTTTAATGTGTGAAGCAAAACCAGCTATGTCGTCGTGTCCATCATACAAATCGGAACGAGTTTCTTTGAAAATGTTCTCCGGACTATATTTTCGGGGTTTTATACCGTGTTGCGCTACCTCCTCCTTTACCCTACGTTTCGGACAGCGTTACAGTGTCCATCATCAGGGCAGATACTACATAAGAATAAAAAAAGAAAAAGCCCCGAAAAAGGAAAATAAATAAATAATAATTGGATAATTTGTAGAGCTTTTGTGAAAAATCACCTCAACCGGCATTAATTACATTAATTACGTGAGCAGTTTTTTTTTCCAATCTAGACCCCCCCTCCCTTGGTTAGATAAATTTGGGCCACTTCGTATATTCTTTTTAAGTTTTTTATTTTATTTTAATTTTTATTATTTCCAATAGTTTACATGAATTTAAACAATTTATCGTAAGGTGAGATTTTGCTGGACCCTGGACCCCTCCCCCCTTTTGAGCTCACGTATCTTATACAATTTATTATGAATCCAGGCTCTATTTAATTTTATTATTTACAAGTAGATTACACAGAACATCACTTCCGATAAACACACTTTAATTAGAACTTTGTTTATAGAAAAACAATTATTACCAACCTGTCCCGTTATTTTTAATCATTATATACTCTTTTTAACCTTTTTTTATCATTATACTCCAAAATTGGTTACTTTTATAATATTACAGGGCTCTGTCTGCTTTTGGTTTCCTAAGATTTGTAGAAGAGGTAGAGGATGGAACGCCTTGATACAATATTCTGATGACAGTCCTTCACTCGTTAATTGTTCATGAGTTCGTTGTATCACTGAAATAAATATTCCTGTTATCACTGAAATAAATATTCAATCATTATTCCACATAGCATTCGTTTCGTATTCCCGCATACCTCCTTACACTTCTGTACTCCTTGCCGCGGGCAGACCTCCATTTCCCGTATGGACCGCTTATGAGGGACGCGAAAACCGGGCGGAAAAGGACAAGATTTCGGCCACACATCCGCCAAACCAAACCGGTTTCAGGAAATAAATAACCTGAAATTCTGCCGTCTCAGACTGGCTCCAACTTTGTCCACGACCTATCACAAATGATGCCACAGAGAACCGCGGATCGCAGAAATGTGAGGAGGTTAAAGCACAAACTCGCAAAATAATAATCATTGCAGATTGAAAACTACTGCTGTAAAATGTTGTCAAAAAATGTACAAATTGAGGAAATCTGAGATTGAATGCAAATGCAAAAATCTTTGAATGATAATGAAAATAATTGCTTTCACAATATGTCCGAAGGGGAATTCTTCATAATTATTTTACAAGAATTTAATCGCATTTAAGGGGAAGTCGTTAAGAAATGTTGTTGTTCACACTCTAGTTTGGGGAATAAAAAATAAAAGTTATTCTTAAAATAGCAATTTTTATGATCTTTTCGAATGGAATATTCTTTACGTCTCTTTATGTCATTCATAAATTATTTTAGATGTTAGATTTATTTCCCACTTTAGTTATTCCCGCTTATGTTGTTTTTCCGATATCGATTACCCGTTGAATTCATGTTTTCCTGATATTTTATATTAGCGACTTTATGAAAAGAAGGGAAAAGAGCGATAAGTCGGCCGACCGAGGAAAGAAACAACAAGCGCCGCGCCGCTCAAATGGTAAATTTACCCTTGCTTCTCATGTGCTCCGGGTACTTTGGTATAGCTCGGCGACCTCAAATTCTTGGTATTCTCCAAGAATTCAAGATGGCGATAACCTACCTGATGAATCTGATGATGATGATATCTGTTCGGTCGCTTGTACTCCTGGTAATGTATTTTTGTGTCTGAAACTTGCGTGCAGCAAGCAGGCCCCGCAAATGGAGTCCTCCCCCAAGGTGTGACTGAGAAACAGGCGAAGACGACTGCTAAGTCGCAGTTTTAAGTGTTACTTCCCCGGAGAACATAAAGACAGACGGATAGGGTCATTCTCCGTCAGATTATCACGGTACAGAAAATCACGGGATATTAAAATTCCGATTTTAAAAACGATAATTAAAATAATTTTCTGTAAATATTATTACTACCACAAATCACCTATTAGCCAACACCAATTACTAGCACAAGCACCCGTGACAAATCACGGAATATTTTAATTACAATTTCGAAAGAGACTTAGATAATTAATATTTTTTAGAGAAATTAGATAATTCTGTTCAAATATTATATTGGAGGAGGTCTACTTAATCGCTTGTCTGCTAATAAAATTTATTTAACTTCAAATTATTTTGTGGACGGAGAACACAAAATAGTTGTGTTGAAACATATTTTGGAGATTTTAAAATTAAAATTTGTGATGTTTGAATACCGCACTAGTCTGCGCCATTTTGAATTTTTGACATTTGAACGGTCCTCGTAAAACTTTAAGTTTTTGGTTGTCATCAATTTTAAAACATTTATTAAAAAAATCCTAGGGGAAAAATTGTGTGATTTCTGCAAACATTAGTATCAGGGGGGCAGAGGGTGGGTATGATAAATAACCCCAGCAGTCAAGCACCTAGTGGCCTCACTCCACCCTACAACCAACTAACCGAGCGCTCGCAGACCAGTGGGCTTAGTCACTAATTTTTGTAAACCTCCGTTTCATGAAAATTACGGGTTTAGCTACGTCACATACCCGTATTTTGACAGATTCGCCAACTTTGGTAGTCTCTGTCAAATCGTAAACGGAAACGGTAAACCTACAAACCAGGAAATCAGCGACGCCTCACGACGTCCTTGCATTTTGACAAACTTAGGTAGTCCGTAAGGCGAACTGTCAGTTGGAGTTTCTGGTATACCAAATTTGTCCATTCGCCGTCCGGTTTACGGGTTACCGGAGAACGGGTTTGATCTTTTTTTGTTTAAAAGGTAAGTTATAATATGATTTATTTCGAATTAAACGATTCCTCAACCGAATTGGTAAATCAAACCGCCGTAATATTGGGCACAGCTTATGGAAATATCACTTCGTTTCAACAATTACTACAAAAATAGGTTATGTTTACTTCAATCGCGGCAAAGTGATCATTTTATTGGAAATTTTATCTTGAATGAGAATAGAATTTGAATGCAAACAGTCTGTTAAAAATAGTAGTTTAATACGGTCCCGCTATACCTAATTTTGTTTGTAAATTCGAAATATGAGAACACTCTTTGCCCTATTTTCTTGTTCGTTTTTTGAAAGAAGATATGGATTGCGCTGGATCCGCCCTTGCTTGTTGGGTACAGAGTTAGGGAAATATTTACCTTTACTACAATAGTATGAACCCAATCTTGCAATATTATTCATAATTAGTGTATTTTTGTAGGTTCAGCCACAATGCCAGGTTATCTCCGCCTGGAGTACATGAACAGAGTCATTCTCAGAGAAGAACTCAGAGAAGAAACATTCCGAAGAAGACAATTGAGAGATCTATCGAATCCCATGAACATTACCGCTTCACTCTTCATAGCAAATTATCGGCTGTCGCAGGACCTATTTACCATATTGTGTGAAGAGTTGAGGCCAATTCTTCCTGTACGCAGGCGAACTACCGGAGTTGCCTTGGAACTTAAAGTGAATACAAAATTATTTCTGGTTTATCACATTCTTTTTTTTTTTCATTGCTCGTACTCATTATATTTAGTTTGTATTGTTTCTTTCTGCCTATCTTCTCTTATATTTTAATGTATTTGATTTGTACACATACTTAAAATATATTATATTTTTAAGGTTCTAACGGCACTGTCGTTTCTTGCGACAGGGTCATATCAAAAAATTGTGGGAAATGATTTTCATTCAAGTCTTTCCCAAAAATCAGTCAGCCGACACATGAATGAAATTGTGTCAGCGTTAAACCAAATAATGGACCGACATATCATATTCCCAGGAACTCGGGAGGAAAGAAATTCAGTAAAACAAGGGTATGTTTTCATTTCATATATTTTATTTTTACTTTTTTTTTCACACACATAGACGGGCATAATACCTTTACATGAAATGACATATAAATGTGAATGAGGCTAGGAGTGTGTGCAAGACAGAGTTGTTTGTTGTTTGGGTGTTGCTGTGTTTGAAACAATAAAAAAAAAAACTAAATTCTATAACCATATTAATAGATTTATCTACATCTGTTTTAATTATAAAAATTGTACATGTTTCAGATTTTATGAGAAATTCCAATTTCCAGGGGTAATTGGTTGCATCGACGGAACTCATATAGCCATAATCAAACCAAAAGTGCACGAAGAGGCATTTTTCAACCGAAAAGGTTACCATTCATTAAATGCTCTCATGGTAAATAAGCATTTCGCTAAAAACATACATATTTAATTAACTTACATAATATATTATCATCACACAGCTATCACGTAATATTATCTTAATATACATTGCAGATTTGTGACTCCAATCTTAAAATAATTGGTATATGTGCGAGATACGGAGGTGCGTCACACGATGCCCATGTTTGGCGGATGATGGCTATAAAACCTCCATTGGAAGAAGTTAGAAATCGAGAAACTTTCTGGCTTTTGGGTAAACTTCTTTTATATTTAAAGTGATCAGTATACCTACAATGTTTTATTGTATTTGTTTAAATGTATGCGTGTGTTCCATATGTTTCAGGAGATTCAGCATTCCCATTAAGGCCCTGCATGATGACTCCTATTTTGAATGCGTTACCGGGATCACCAGAAGAAAATTATACTAAGATGCAATGCAGAGTGCGAAATTGCATTGAACGGTGTTTTGGGGTGTTAAAGGGAAGATGGCGCTGTTTATTGAAGCATCGTGTTTTGCATTACACACCAAAAATGGCAATGAAGATAACTATCGCGTGTGCTGTTCTTCACAACATAGCTGTTGAAGCCCACATGCCAGAACCAGAAGATCCGATTATTGAAGATGATCCTGCAGAAGGGGTTAATATTATCGATCAACCCGAAGATCTGCTTACGCAAGGTCGGCTCACTCAAGGTGAGCTTGTTCAAACTCTCAATCACCATATTTAATCATCAGCGCTCCATCCATGCCACCGTCTTTCTAAAATCAACTAAAATAATCAGATCTTCTGGTTCAAGCTTGTAGGTAGTTAGGTAAGTATTTACCTTTACTATAATATGTACCAAATAGGTAAGTGTCTGTTGCAATCTTAATAATAATTTGTATATTTATGTAGGTACGTTAGCCACAATGCGAGAGTATATCCACCTGCGTTTTTTTAATAGAGCCTTGCTCAGGGAAGAACTGAGGGAAGAGAGTGTCCGAAGACGGGAGTTGAGGGATCTATCAAATCCAGTTCTAACTCATTTAGCATACCCTCTATCTTTCTACATTTGTGTTACTTACAGTGTTACGTAATTACGGTATCGAACCACTTGATTACTGATTTATAGGCAAATTAATAATGAATAACAACAAAATGTTCAATTTAGATACTTACAAAACGAACTTTATACTCACAAGCCTCCCCAGCTAGCTCGATCGGCAGGGTCTCGCCTTCACAGTTCGTTGACAGAGTCGATTCAAGACAACTATCTGACTAATAAATGCAGGCAGGGTTACAATAAACTAGCAGACCCGGCCACACGTTGATGTGGCTAATGAAACACAACGCCATTACCCAACCTTTATAAAATCCATACCATCCGCTTGCCAGCTGCCCGCTGCCTGAATTGAATATTTGAATTTCTCGGCTTTTCTCCACTATAATAAGCATGTATTATACATATAAACCTTCCTCTTGAAAACCGCATGAAAATCCGTTATGTAGTTTAAAAGATCTATGCGCACATACATTTTGAGCGACTTCATTTTATACTATGTAATGATTAAAAGATCTATTTAAAGACTTATTAATTTATTTATGACTCGATGCTTATAGGAAAAGCCTTTAATCCCAATGTGAACTTTGTATTTTACTGAATCTAAAATATAATAAAAGGGATGATTGGATAATGTATAGAACCGGAGGGCTCTCCCAGCCTCCGGCTGCCTGCCCTTCCCCTCCCACCGAAATCTGGGCCAATGAAGGCACGTCGGTGTGTTGCTAACTATATATATATATATATATATATAACAAATAATATTAAATATCAAGTACCTGGTGCAAATCATCGTACAGGGGCCGGAAGTTAAAATTCAAGAAAGTATTTTCCGCCGTTGTAACGAAGGTTTTTTGACTTTAAACCCTTCGAAGAATTCCCTCAATAAATTTTACAAAAAAAAAACATTGTTCACATAGAGATTAGGCATTAAAAACCTAGGCAAAAAGTTGTACAGTTTACATACATACAATAAGTTATAAAGTTTACAGTTAACATAAAAAAACAGCAAAATCATCACGTCGAAGCGGCCTGGCATGAACATTTTTAAACGCAGCTTCCTAGGCAACGCAAGTCAGTGAGTAGTGTCCATCGCGTCTAGAATAACAGTCACGATCCTCGCAGAGAAATTTCAACATGAAAGCAAAATAACAACATTATTAGAAAAGTACAAACATTTAGGTTCGAGGCACATAGAGTAACAAAACTATCTAAATGGTAAATGTATTTGCAATAAGAGATCAAAGCGTTGTGATGGACCTTGTTTTAGGAAAGCAGGAACCTTGGTTCGCAGACAGAGGCGCTATCGCTGAAAGCATCTCGCGTTGCCTGCAAGGTAGTGTGGAGAGGTGGGACATCTGTGGGACGGAACCCTGCAGCAACATCACATTTTTTAGTCCTGTCGACCCAGAAGCAAACGTAATGCTCACAAAGTGAGGATTATGTCAGCTCCTGGAGGTGGAGTGTACACGCTAAGACCGGTCACGTAGAAGGATGGATCTGTCTATCACAAGCTGTACGCCACTTGTACGCGAATAGAGTCTTGATAAGGGACGAAATGGAATACCCCTTCTAGAATCAGTAAAGTAGTCTTCCCGGAGGTGTCAGGTGTTGGGGCTGATTGGGAAAAGCTCGAAGGCGCCCTCGTTCTCTGCATTGGGCGGATGATGGTGTTCGGAGAGCTGGCCACCCAGTAAGCTTGGTAAGTGGAGGAGCCAACACTAGCTTGCAAAAATTTCCTTTCATAATCCCCATTCTATCCCTTTGTCATCTTTATGCTAGCCAACCTTGGTACAAGGTTGTGTTTACTAACAACAGATTGTATCACCACGATTATGCATAGGGCCCAGCCATTGGAAAGCGGAGCAGGGACTTTTCAGTTGGAACAACAATTGGAACCGTCTAGGTATGTACAATTAAAGTTTCATTAACGCGTACAGGAGAGAAGATTTAAGTTTGTAGCGCCACTAGAATATGGCCGATAGGAAATCGATATGTGGGTAGGGGAACACAGTTATACCGTTACGACCACAGTTTAGGACATACTAATACAGATTTAGATGGGGAATACTACGTCGGGGAATGAACTTAATAAATAATAATAACTTAGGGATGCCTCATACCGCCATTATATATGTCTGGCCGTGTTGTAGGTGGCTTGTTTTCAAGCTAATGGGTCCAAGGGGATAGTAAATTTTCCGCTCAGCAAACGCCGCTCTCCTCTTGTTGTTGTCCTGAAACCAAAAGAAAACTGAACTCTAAAAACTATATTCATAGTTCAATAGCTACCGATATCTATTTTAATAATCAAAATTGTATATATTTCAGATTTTATGCCGTGATGATGACTCCCACTTTAAATGCGTTACCGGGATCACCAGAAGAAAATTATACTAAGATGCAATGCAGAGTGCAAAATTGCATTGAACGTTGTTTTGGGGTGTTAAAAGCAAGATGGCGCTGTTTATTGAAGCATCATGTTTTGCATTACACACCAAAAATGGCACTAAAGATATCTAATGCGTGTGCTGTTCTTCACAACATAGCTGTTGAAGCCCACATGCCAGAAACAGAAGATGCGATTATTGAAGATGATCCTGCAGAAGTGGTTAATATTATCGATCAACCCGAAGATCTGCTTACGCAAGGTCGGCTCACTCGACGTGAGCTTGTTCAAACTCTCAATCACCAAATTTAATCATTAGCGCTCATCCATGCCACCATCTTTCTAAAATCAACTACAATAATCAGATCCTCTGGTTCTGGCATTTGAGCTTCAATGGCCATATTGTGGATATAAATATACAATAAATCATAACTTACATATCCGTTTTAAAACCTCTGCGAATATCTTCTCTACCAAAGCTAACACATTTTCTCTAAACCGCCGGTCTTCTTCTCTCTGTGCGGCGGTTTGTATCAGAAGTGCCTGCAACAGTTCATTATTCTTCTCGGCGAGCAGAAGCTTCTTTTCTCTCAAAAGAAGCTTCTGCTCGCCTTGAACCATGAAGCGGTCAGTGGATTTTTTATTAACTGAAAATGAAATATTTTATGTGATTTTTTATAAATATATTTGTTAAATACGATTCTTATTCTTTTCATTGCATCATTTCCACAAAACCTAAGATATTTCAGTGTAAATACTTACACAGTCCTTTACCAGATTGCGTTGTGGCCTTCCGCTTAGGCGTTGCCGGGGTAATCTCCATGTGCAACGCCGGTTCTAGTGTTGCCGGGAGACTCTGCTGGGGTTTTCGCTTGGTGCCAGACGGCCCAGGCGTTGCCGGGGGAATCTCCGTGTACACCGGTTCTAGCGTTGCCGGGAGACTCTCCTCGTACAGCTCCTCCGGACCAAGTGCTGCAGGCGGAGTCTGAGGCCGACAAACGATTCTTATCTGCAAAAACATTAGAAATTTCCTATAAGCTTTTCAGCACCCATATTAAAATATAATTGTGCATGAATATACAAATAAACATACAAACGGAGTCTCCCCTCCGTCCAATCCGTCAACCCCCTCTCTCCCCATTATGGCAAGGATGTTTTCATCCATTTGGGAGAGAGGTGGCAGTTTGCTCGGCCCCCCTCCCGTCTGGCACATCTCAACTCGCAGCCGCGACGCCTTCTTCTTCGTGTTAGATTTAAGGTCCTTCCATGACTGAAACAATTGATAAATGGTCAAACTACTATTCAGACACCGGTAAAATAGATTATTTTGAGTAAGGTGTTTGTTTTAGGTTCAGTAATGTTTATTATAAGATGTACATACTTGCTCCCATTTCTCGCCAGTCTTGCGAGCTCCAAACCCAATGGCATTTAGCCTGTCGGCTAAAGCCTCCCAGTGCTGCCTGTTTTGCAGGCGACCCTCCTTCCCGTCATGAATGCCTGATGCCATGGATGGTCTCTCCCTCATCCATGTCACCAAGCATTCCACCTGTTCGGGCGTTGCCCTTTTTGTCTACAAAGAAGAATAATAATTTTTATAAATGTTTTATATAACTAAGGTACTATGGCCATTCCGGCTAAGTAAGATCTTTCTACACAAGAAAATCAATTGCATAAAGAACACAATGAGTTAATAAAAACTATATATTCGATAAGTTGGTTGAATTTTCTACCTATTGCAAGTATTTATTTAAGCATTTATTAAATACACGCCATCTTATTAATAAGCTATGAGGACGGTAAAATCACCTATTTCACATGGCATAAATGGTAAATGAATAATACTGACACAGTATTATGACAAAATCAAAAATACACAATACCTAACTGAGTTGTCATTAACTGCAAAGAAATCTACAAATAAAAATTACGTACTCTTAAATCAATCATTCAAGTGAATTTGAGGTTATAAAGTCTTTATAAACTAAATACTTTCTGGAAAGTTCGCGATATCTTACGATATATGTTTAAAAACATAAACAAACAATATTTATACAACTTAGGAAACAACATAAGCAATCAAAATTCATATAACTTACGTTCATCGTGGAAAAAATTGAAGTTCCAACGGACATTTACTTGTTTTCATTCAATGATTTTTGTTTTGACGTTTGTAGCCCAAAGACAATCTCAGATTTATATAGAGTTGAAACTACGACGCTGCATCATGGCTGCATCCGACGCCAGACTAAACCAAACCGCAAACCTCGAATTACATATTAGCATTTTCTGACAAGTGGGTTCCGTTTCGCCAAACGGCCAGGTTTTAGGTTTCCGAAACGGAATTTTATTGACTAAGGGCCCTGGGCCCTTAGTCAATAAAATTCTATTGACTAAGGGCCCTGGGCCCTTAGTCAATAAAATTCCGTTTCGGAAACCTAAAACCTGGCCGTTTGGCGAAACGGAACCCACTTGTCAGAAAATGCTAATATGTAATTCGAGGTTTGCGGTTTGGTTTAGTCTGGCGTCGGATGCAGCCATGATGCAGCGTCGTAGTTTCAACTCTATATAAATCTGAGATTGTCTTTGGGCTACAAACGTCAAAACAAAAATCATTGAATGAAAACAAGTAAATGTCCGTTGGAACTTCAATTTTTTCCACGATGAACGTAAGTTATATGAATTTTGATTGCTTATGTTGTTTCCTAAGTTGTATAAATATTGTTTGTTTATGTTTTTAAACATATATCGTAAGATATCGCGAACTTTCCAGAAAGTATTTAGTTTATAAAGACTTTATAACCTCAAATTCACTTGAATGATTGATTTAAGAGTACGTAATTTTTATTTGTAGATTTCTTTGCAGTTAATGACAACTCAGTTAGGTATTGTGTATTTTTGATTTTGTCATAATACTGTGTCAGTATTATTCATTTACCATTTATGCCATGTGAAATAGGTGATTTTACCGTCCTCATAGCTTATTAATAAGATGGCGTGTATTTAATAAATGCTTAAATAAATACTTGCAATAGGTAGAAAATTCAACCAACTTATCGAATATATAGTTTTTATTAACTCATTGTGTTCTTTATGCAATTGATTTTCTTGTGTAGAAAGATCTTACTTAGCCGGAATGGCCATAGTACCTTAGTTATATAAAACATTTATAAAAATTATTATTCTTCTTTGTAGACAAAAAGGGCAACGCCCGAACAGGTGGAATGCTTGGTGACATGGATGAGGGAGAGACCATCCATGGCATCAGGCATTCATGACGGGAAGGAGGGTCGCCTGCAAAACAGGCAGCACTGGGAGGCTTTAGCCGACAGGCTAAATGCCATTGGGTTTGGAGCTCGCAAGACTGGCGAGAAATGGGAGCAAGTATGTACATCTTATAATAAACATTACTGAACCTAAAACAAACACCTTACTCAAAATAATCTATTTTACCGGTGTCTGAATAGTAGTTTGACCATTTATCAATTGTTTCAGTCATGGAAGGACCTTAAATCTAACACGAAGAAGAAGGCGTCGCGGCTGCGAGTTGAGATGTGCCAGACGGGAGGGGGGCCGAGCAAACTGCCACCTCTCTCCCAAATGGATGAAAACATCCTTGCCATAATGGGGAGAGAGGGGGTTGACGGATTGGACGGAGGGGAGACTCCGTTTGTATGTTTATTTGTATATTCATGCACAATTATATTTTAATATGGGTGCTGAAAAGCTTATAGGAAATTTCTAATGTTTTTGCAGATAAGAATCGTTTGTCGGCCTCAGACTCCGCCTGCAGCACTTGGTCCGGAGGAGCTGTACGAGGAGAGTCTCCCGGCAACGCTAGAACCGGTGTACACGGAGATTCCCCCGGCAACGCCTGGGCCGTCTGGCACCAAGCGAAAACCCCAGCAGAGTCTCCCGGCAACACTAGAACCGGCGTTGCACATGGAGATTACCCCGGCAACGCCTAAGCGGAAGGCCACAACGCAATCTGGTAAAGGACTGTGTAAGTATTTACACTGAAATATCTTAGGTTTTGTGGAAATGATGCAATGAAAAGAATAAGAATCGTATTTAACAAATATATTTATAAAAAATCACATAAAATATTTCATTTTCAGTTAATAAAAAATCCACTGACCGCTTCATGGTTCAAGGCGAGCAGAAGCTTCTTTTGAGAGAAAAGAAGCTTCTGCTCGCCGAGAAGAATAATGAACTGTTGCAGGCACTTCTGATACAAACCGCCGCACAGAGAGAAGAAGACCGGCGGTTTAGAGAAAATGTGTTAGCTTTGGTAGAGAAGATATTCGCAGAGGTTTTAAAACGGATATGTAAGTTATGATTTATTGTATATTTATATCCACAATATGGCCATTGAAGCTCAAATGCCAGAACCAGAGGATCTGATTATTGTAGTTGATTTTAGAAAGATGGTGGCATGGATGAGCGCTAATGATTAAATTTGGTGATTGAGAGTTTGAACAAGCTCACGTCGAGTGAGCCGACCTTGCGTAAGCAGATCTTCGGGTTGATCGATAATATTAACCACTTCTGCAGGATCATCTTCAATAATCGCATCTTCTGTTTCTGGCATGTGGGCTTCAACAGCTATGTTGTGAAGAACAGCACACGCATTAGATATCTTTAGTGCCATTTTTGGTGTGTAATGCAAAACATGATGCTTCAATAAACAGCGCCATCTTGCTTTTAACACCCCAAAACAACGTTCAATGCAATTTTGCACTCTGCATTGCATCTTAGTATAATTTTCTTCTGGTGATCCCGGTAACGCATTTAAAGTGGGAGTCATCATCACGGCATAAAATCTGAAATATATACAATTTTGATTATTAAAATAGATATCGGTAGCTATTGAACTATCAATATAGTTTTTAGAGTTCAGTTTTCTTTTGGTTTCAGGACAACAACAAGAGGAGAGCGGCGTTTGCTGAGCGGAAAATTTACTATCCCCTTGGACCCATTAGCTTGAAAACAAGCCACCTACAACACGGCCAGACATATATAATGGCGGTATGAGGCATCCCTAAGTTATTATTATTTATTAAGTTCATTCCCCGTCGTAGTATTCCCCATCTAAATCTGTATTAGTATGTCCTAAACTGTGGTCCTAACGGTATAACTGTGTTCCCCTACCCACATATCGATTTCCTATCGGCCATATTCTAGTGGCGCTACAAACTTAAATCTTCTCTCCTGTACGCGTTAATGAAACTTTAATTGTACATACCTAGACGGTTCCAATTGTTGTTCCAACTGAAAAGTCCCTGCTCCGCTTTCCAATGGCTGGGCCCTATGCATAATCGTGGTGATACAATCTGTTGTTAGTAAACACAACCTTGTACCAAGGTTGGCTAGCATAAAGATGACAAAGGGATAGAATGGGGTTTATGAAAGGAAATTTTTGCAAGCTAGTGTTGGCTCCTCCACTTACCAAGCTTACTGGGTGGCCAGCTCTCCGAACACCATCATCCGCCCAATGCAGAGAACGAGGGCGCCTCCGAGCTTTTCCCAATCAGCCCCAACACCTGACACCTCCGGGAAGACTACTTTACTGATTCTAGAAGGGGTATTCCATTTCGTCCCTTGTCAAGACTCTATTCGCGTACAAGTGGCGTACAGCTTGTGATAGACAGATCCATCCTTCTACGTGACCGGTCTTAGCGTGTGCACTCCACCTCCAGGAGCTGACATAATCCTCACTTTGTGAGCATTACGTTTGCTTCTGGGTCGACAGGACTAAAAAATGTGATGTTGCTGCAGGGTTCCGTCCCACAGATGTCCCACCTCTCCACACTACCTTGCAGGCAACGCGAGATGCTTTCAGCGATAGCGCCTCCGTCTGCGAACCAAGGTTCCTGCGTTCCTAAAACAAGGTCCATCACAACGCTTTGATCTCTTATTGCAAATACATTTACCATTTAGATAGTTTTGTTACTCTATGTGCCTCGAACCTAAATGTTTGTACTTTTCTAATAATGTTGTTATTTTGCTTTCATGTTGAAATTTCTCTGCGAGGATCGTGACTGTTATTCTAGACGCGATGGACACTACTCACTGACTTGCGTTGCCTAGGAAGCTGCGTTTAAAAATGTTCATGCCAGGCCGCTTCGACGTGATGATTTTGCTGTTTTTTTGTTATTTTATGTTAACTGTAAACTTTATAACTTATTGTATGTATGTAAACTGTACAACTTTTTGCCTAGGTTTTTAATGCCTAATCTCTATGTGAACAATGTTTTTTTTTGTAAAATTTATTGAGGGAATTCTTCGAAGGGTTTAAAGTCAAAAAACCTTCGTTACAACGGCGGAAAATACTTTCTTGAATTTTAACTTCCGGCCCCTGTACGATGATTTGCACCAGGTACTTGATATTTAATATTATTTGTTATATATATATATATATATATATATATATATATAGTTAGCAACACACCGACGTGCCTTCATTGGCCCAGATTTCGGTGGGAGGGGAAGGGCAGGCAGCCGGAGGCTGGGAGAGCCCTCCGGTTCTATACATTATCCAATCATCCCTTTTATTATATTTTAGATTCAGTAAAATACAAAGTTCACATTGGGATTAAAGGCTTTTCCTATAAGCATCGAGTCATAAATAAATTAATAAGTCTTTAAATAGATCTTTTAATCATTACATAGTATAAAATGAAGTCGCTCAAAATGTATGTGCGCATAGATCTTTTAAACTACATAACGGATTTTCATGCGGTTTTCAAGAGGAAGGTTTATATGTATAATACATGCTTATTATAGTGGAGAAAAGCCGAGAAATTCAAATATTCAATTCAGGCAGCGGGCAGCTGGCAAGCGGATGGTATGGATTTTATAAAGGTTGGGTAATGGCGTTGTGTTTCATTAGCCACATCAACGTGTGGCCGGGTCTGCTAGTTTATTGTAACCCTGCCTGCATTTATTAGTCAGATAGTTGTCTTGAATCGACTCTGTCAACGAACTGTGAAGGCGAGACCCTGCCGATCGAGCTAGCTGGGGAGGCTTGTGAGTATAAAGTTCGTTTTGTAAGTATCTAAATTGAACATTTTGTTGTTATTCATTATTAATTTGCCTATAAATCAGTAATCAAGTGGTTCGATACCGTAATTACGTAACACTGTAAGTAACACAAATGTAGAAAGATAGAGGGTATGCTAAATGAGTTAGAACTGGATTTGATAGATCCCTCAACTCCCGTCTTCGGACACTCTCTTCCCTCAGTTCTTCCCTGAGCAAGGCTCTATTAAAAAAACGCAGGTGGATATACTCTCGCATTGTGGCTAACGTACCTACATAAATATACAAATTATTATTAAGATTGCAACAGACACTTACCTATTTGGTACATATTATAGTAAAGGTAAATACTTACCTAACTACCTACAAGCTTGAACCAGAAGATCTGATTATTTTAGTTGATTTTAGAAAGACGGTGGCATGGATGGAGCGCTGATGATTAAATATGGTGATTGAGAGTTTGAACAAGCTCACGTTGAGTGAGCCGACCTTGCGTAAGCAGATCTTCGGGTTGATCGATAATATTAACCCCTTCTGCAGGATCATCTTCAATAATCGGATCTTCTGGTTCTGGCATGTGGGCTTCAACAGCTATGTTGTGAAGAACAGCACACGCGATAGTTATCTTCATTGCCATTTTTGGTGTGTAATGCAAAACACGATGCTTCAATAAACAGCGCCATCTTCCCTTTAACACCCCAAAACACCGTTCAATGCAATTTCGCACTCTGCATTGCATCTTAGTATAATTTTCTTCTGGTGATCCCGGTAACGCATTCAAAATAGGAGTCATCATGCAGGGCCTTAATGGGAATGCTGAATCTCCTGAAACATATGGAACACACGCATACATTTAAACAAATACAATAAAACATTGTAGGTATACTGATCACTTTAAATATAAAAGAAGTTTACCCAAAAGCCAGAAAGTTTCTCGATTTCTAACTTCTTCCAATGGAGGTTTTATAGCCATCATCCGCCAAACATGGGCATCGTGTGACGCACCTCCGTATCTCGCACATATACCAATTATTTTAAGATTGGAGTCACAAATCTGCAATGTATATTAAGATAATATTACGTGATAGCTGTGTGATGATAATATATTATGTAAGTTAATTAAATATGTATGTTTTTAGCGAAATGCTTATTTACCATGAGAGCATTTAATGAATGGTAACCTTTTCGGTTGAAAAATGCCTCTTCGTGCACTTTTGGTTTGATTATGGCTATATGAGTTCCGTCGATGCAACCAATTACCCCTGGAAATTGGAATTTCTCATAAAATCTGAAACATGTACAATTTTTATAATTAAAACAGATGTAGATAAATCTATTAATATGGTTATAGAATTTAGTTTTTTTTTTTTATTGTTTCAAACACAGCAACACCCAAACAACAAACAACTCTGTCTTGCACACACTCCTAGCCTCATTCACATTTATATGTCATTTCATGTAAAGGTATTATGCCCGTCTATGTGTGTGAAAAAAAAAGTAAAAATAAAATATATGAAATGAAAACATACCCTTGTTTTACTGAATTTCTTTCCTCCCGAGTTCCTGGGAATATGATATGTCGGTCCATTATTTGGTTTAACGCTGACACAATTTCATTCATGTGTCGGCTGACTGATTTTTGGGAAAGACTTGAATGAAAATCATTTCCCACAATTTTTTGATATGACCCTGTCGCAAGAAACGACAGTGCCGTTAGAACCTTAAAAATATAATATATTTTAAGTATGTGTACAAATCAAATACATTAAAATATAAGAGAAGATAGGCAGAAAGAAACAATACAAACTAAATATAATGAGTACGAGCAATGAAAAAAAAAAGAATGTGATAAACCAGAAATAATTTTGTATTCACTTTAAGTTCCAAGGCAACTCCGGTAGTTCGCCTGCGTACAGGAAGAATTGGCCTCAACTCTTCACACAATATGGTAAATAGGTCCTGCGACAGCCGATAATTTGCTATGAAGAGTGAAGCGGGAATGTTCATGGGATTCGATAGATCTCTCAATTGTCTTCTTCGGAATGTTTCTTCTCTGAGTTCTTCTCTGAGAATGACTCTGTTCATGTACTCCAGGCGGAGATAACCTGGCATTGTGGCTGAACCTACAAAAATACACTAATTATGAATAATATTGCAAGATTGGGTTCATACTATTGTAGTAAAGGTAAATATTTCCCTAACTCTGTACCCAACAAGCAAGGGCGGATCCAGCGCAATCCATATCTTCTTTCAAAAAACGAACAAGAAAATAGGGCAAAGAGTGTTCTCATATTTGGAATTTACAAACAAAATTAGGTATAGCGGGACCGTATTAAACTACTATTTTTAACAGACTGTTTGCATTCAAATTCTATTCTCATTCAAGATAAAATTTCCAATAAAATGATCACTTTGCCGCGATTGAAGTAAACATAACCTATTTTTGTAGTAATTGTTGAAACGAAGTGATATTTCCATAAGCTGTGCCCAATATTGCGGCGGTTTGATTTACCAATTCGGTTGAGGAATCGTTTAAATCGAAATAAATCATATTATAACTTACCTTTTAAACAAAAAAAGATCAAACCCGTTCTCCTGTAACCCGTAAACCGGACGGCGAATGGACAAATTTGGTATACCAGAAACTCCAACTGACAGTTCGCCTTACGGACTACCTAAGTTTGTCAAAATGCAAGGACGTCGTGAGGCGTCGCTGATTTCCTGGTTTGTAGGTTTACCGTTTCCGTTTACGATTTGACAGAGACTACCAAAGTTGGCGAATCTGTCAAAATACGGGTATGTGACGTAGCTAAACCCGTAATTTTCATGAAACGGAGGTTTACAAAAATTAGTGACTAAGCCCACTGAGGGGATTTGCTCGCAACTCGCAACCCCTGTGAAACTGCGGTGTGAAATCTTGTGTAGGTACTTATGTTTTCCTGTACCTTCTTTTCACCATTGAGATGCTGAGCAAGTCTCTTCTTACAGAGGGGGATCACCCAAAACCTCGAAGGAAAAACAGGATATCGGTCAAAATCACTGACGCGGGTACGGACTCAGACTCCGACATGATTACTGAGGAGTTTACACCGACACCCGGTACAAGTGGGCCAACAGTGACCCCCGTCAACCCCCCGACGCCGATGCCAGGGTCGAAAAAGCGACCGAGGATAAGCGAGTCCCCGAGGAGTTTGCAGACTTTGGCGGACTCCACTCCCAGCCATGGCGAAGTGCGCCAAGATCAGGATGTTGGTCATGGACGGGTCCAACAAGCTCAACAAGGCGGATAAGAGTGCGCTCAACATTCTGTTGGATGAGCTCATGAGTGAGATCACCACCTTGATGTTGGAACTTAATACCATGACCACTAAGAGCGCAACCATAGAGCAGATGCTAAGTGCCCAGTCGGGCCTTACAAATAAGCTGGACACAGTTTTAAAGGAACGCCCCTCTACAGTGAGCGACTCTAGCCGCCCTCGCTCGTACAGCTCGGCAGTGACGACCAATTTTCCGGACCTCCCGAAATCGAAAAAAAAAGTGGTTAACGGTTTAGAGCGCCCTTTGCCACCGAAACCCTTGACGGTGCTAGTATATCCAGAGATACCTGAGGGTATGACCTCTGAGAGCACCCAGAAGAACATGGAAAAAGTCATCAACCCTAGGGCTGATGACTTTCAAGTGGTGCGGCTTCGGAAGATTAAAGGAGCGGGCATGGCTCTCCAGGCCAAAGGAAAGAAAGACCTGGAAAATATCCTCAAGGCTGCGCAAAAACTGGCTGCTAGTGGCTTAAAAATTGTCAACCCACTGGGTCGCCTGCCGAAAATAGTGTTGTATAACGTCCCAAGGGGGGAACCAGCAGCAGACCAGGCCCTGTTCACGGAAGTCTTCACAAACAACCTGGCGACCAACCCCACCCTGACCCTGACGTTGGAGGACCACCTCCGCACTATGCGACATGTCTCCCTTTTTGGCAAAAGAGACCAGCCAACAATGAACATGGTCCTAACGTGCCACCCGGCCGCCAGGAAGGTACTTCTAGACAGCGGGATGTGCTTCCTTGGTTGGAACGCTTGTCGCGTACGGGATTATACTGGGGCAACTCGGTGCTTCAAGTGCCATCAGTACGGACACATTTCAAAGAGTTGCTCCCAAGCCCAAATGTTCTGCCGCCACTGCGCCGCTTTGGGGCATGATATTGAGACTTGCCCCAGGAAGGCACTACCCGCTGTCTGCGCAACGTGCACCCGGTTCAAGAAGCCGGCAAACCATCCAACGGGTGATAGGGACTGTCCAGCCCAGAGAGCTGCAGTGGAGGTAGCCTTTCGTATGACAGACTATGGCTCTTCGTAAACCCATTTCCTTGGGTCAAATTAACCTTCAGAGATCCAGGATGGCCACGCTGGAGGCGCTGAGGGTCATGTCTGACCTCAACATCGACATTCTGCTCATTCAGGAACAGTACACCTGGGAAGGTAAGACACCCATTAATTTTCCGGGGGCGGTGCTCGAAGTCGGCCGTTCGCCGGGGGCAGGTGTCCTGGTCAACACTTCGTTGATCAGCCCCCTCCTTCTGGCCGGTCTTTCTGATGAGTACCAAACCTGTGTATGTATTAGATTTGGCGATACCGAGTTTTTTTTTATCTCGGTCTACTTTAAATTTGGGAACCCGGTAGGACCCCACAACCTCCGCTCAACGCGCTTAAAGGCCGTAACATAGTTATCGGAGGTGACTTTAACCCAGCTCACCATTATGGTTCGACACTAGTAACTGTAGGACGGAACGATCAGACGCCGTAGAGGACCTGATTGCCGCGCAAGGTCTCAGTTTCATGAATGAACAGAGCTCTTTTTTTACGTTCTCGAACATACATGGTGAGAGCAACATTGATCTAACTCTTTGCTCTGGATCAGTTGCGACCAGGATTTCAAAGTGGACAGTCCATGAGTGCGAAATAAATTCGGATCACAGGTTAATTACTTTTACGGTTGGTGTCAAGAAAACAGAAGCTCCAAGATCCTCCTGGAACTTCAACACCACTAGGGCGAATTGGGATAACTTTGGGGAAGCGCTACGAGATACGCTAAGGGATTTTCACCACGTAGCAGCTACCGATCCGGACAATTTGGGGAATTTTTTCAACAGGGCGGTTGTATCTGCTGCCAACTCGTCTTTGGGAAGATTAAACCCAAAGACTAGTATTAGGACGCCGTGGTGGTCACCTGAGCTGACTTCGCTGAAGGGGGCCTACAAGAGGGCCTACAGGGCGCTGGGGCTGTCCCGGAGTGGCGACTGTACGGAGGAGGAGACGGTTGCACTTCGGGCGGGCCTCAGATCTGCCAGGTCGGCCTTCAAACGGGCTGTTCTCCTAGCGAAACGAGCTGCCTGGCATAATTGGGTTAAAAACGTGGGTAACGCCAACCCGTGGGAAATCCACAGCACGATTGCAAAATCCGGGAAAGGTTCTGACCGGTATTTGTCAACAGTAATTGGGATTACAGATGGGAGGAACGCTGAGACAGTGGATGTGGCCTCCACACTCGAAACACTATTGGGTGAGTTAGTTCCTGTAGAATCAGTAATTGGGGAAAGTGACCACCATAAACAGATAAGAAATCTGTCACGGCTGCCACCTAGAGTCCTCGCCCAAGAGGATAACTTCATTAGAGTCACTAAGGCAGAAATTGATGTGATAATTGGGGGTTTGGGTCCTAAGAAGGCACCAGGGCATGACAGGCTTAATGGTGTAATAGCGAAGCAAGTCTGGGTCCACGCCAAGGAGGAGCTCTTCCAAGGGAGTTTTCCCCTCTGAGTGGAAGCGCGGCGTGCTCCGGATTATACCTAAGGGGAACGATAAACCACTCACCGACATCAAGGCCTACCGGCCGATAACGCTGCTTCCCGTTTTAGGCAAGATCCTGGAGAATTACTGAGCGGCTCCGTCAAACCTTGTCCCCGGCCAGTGACCTCCAGTTCGGTTTCGTCCTCGGTAAATCCACGGTGCACGCCCTGTCGTATGCGCTTGAATGGGTGAAGGCTTGCCCAAAGAGGTATGTAGTTGCAATATTCCTCGATATCACTGGTGCCTTCGATCACGCGTGGTGGGCAATGATACGTACAAAGGTGAAAAACAGGCGGTGTTCCAACTTATTTTTCCAAGCCATCGATGACTACCTTTCTGATCGTACGATTACGATCAGTTTCGGTGAGTTTTGTATCCAGAGGGAAGCCGACATGGGATGCCCGCAGGGCTCCATACTTGGACCCGACCTGTGGAACATCTCCTTTGACGACTCCTCCAGGTTACCCTTGCCTGAAGGATGTATCGCTGTCGACTACGCTGATGATAAGTTGTATCTGGTCGCTGGGGACAGCAGAAAGGAAGTGGAGAGTAAAGGCAGTGAAGGTTTGCAGATGCTCCTGGACTGGGGTGAAAGAAACAAGATGACCTTCGCTCCCCACAAGACCAAGGGCCTCCTGATGAAGTGCTCTCTCAGTAGAGCAAGAAATCCTACCATCAATATGGGAGATTCTAACATCCGCTTTTTTGAAACAGTGAAATATTTAGGAGTTACTCTGGATCGATCGTCCTCTTTTCTGGCTCACGTCAAAGAAGTATTCAGCAAGGCCCAGGCTCTCTTCTTGAAGCTGAGGAGACTCTCCACAGCTGAGTGGGGATTGCGTAATCCGGCTCTGTGAATGCTATATAGGTGCATGTACGTGGCGCAAGTCTCGTATGCCGCCTCTGTGTGGGAGCACCGCCTGGACAATTCGCTGATTCTCTTAGCTCTCAGGCGAGGCCAACGAACCCCCTTGCTGGCACTCTCTGGTGCGTATAGAACCGTTGCTTCGGACGCTTTACCCGTTTTGGCTGGCATTTTGCCAATCGATCTGGAAATCAGGGAAGTGCTCACTAAGCAGAAATTAACCAGAGGAACCCCGGCCACTCACCTAGGCGTTGTTCTGACACCGGGCGGGCGGGGACTCTCCCTGGGCTGCTTCGTCAAATGAGGGATCTGTCGCTCCAAGAGTGGCAGATCCGTTGGGATAGAACGAATATGGGAAGATGGACTTTCTCCTTCTTCCCATCAGTTAAAGTCAGAATGGAAGGGGTCTTTCTCAAGTTGGACCACCACATCACCCAGCTTCTATCCGGCCACGGGGAATTCAGGGGGAGACCAGTGTGGGACACTGATCTGGTTTCGAACAAGACGAACTTCGAGTGCCTGAGGAACTTTACAAGGATATGGGTTGATAGATGGCCTGAGCTTAGAGTCGCTGATTAGTAGATTTTGACACCAGGTGTACTTGTTCCTGACTTACCACGGACTTTTCTTGCTTCCATTCTTTTACAAACTCTGCTCAGGATGTACAGTTTTATATATTTTTCATTTTTATGTTTAATGTTTGCATTTTACATTTTATGTTTTTATGCTTTTACATTTTATGTTTATTTTTTCTTGTTTACACGGGCCCTGCGTTATTCAACGCTCATGTTTATTTTATGTTTTCTTTACTTTACATGCTTATGATTTATTTTTCGTTATTTTATGATTTATTTGTTTTATTTTTTTTAATGTTTTGCAGTTTTCTACGCTTATATACATTTCTTTTCAGTTATGCTGTACTACGAGAACTGAACTCAGTTGTTCGTTTTTGTACCGTCCTTCTCCCCATGTAAGAGGTTGGACCCTGGACCGTGTCCCCGCCTACGTACCATGGCCGGTCTTCTAGAACTGGTGGAGCTGCACCTGTTTGCCGCGCCACACCCCTTGACATGAAGAGGCTGTGGAGAAGGTTGAACGACATCCGAAAGCTGTCCGTCCCGCCTCCGGCGACCCGACGTTTCTCTCCCTAGGTTCTTCTTCATGTTTTCCACTTACTGTCGTCTAGGCACCACCAGCTAGCTGGCTTAAGGACGACGCTGCCGGTTGTGGGGAGGCCGGACAATCAGCCTCCTTCACTGTTTCAGGGACTGCCGGCAGGCAGGTTGCGGTGACACCGGTTCTTATCTGTACATATGTTATTTTACTTTTGTTTCCTTTTTCTTTTGCGTACAGTGCTCGGTGCCGCCCGCCGGATTATGTATGGTCATGTCTCCTGCTGTCATGAGCTGATTACTCATGACGGCTGCTGTCATTTTGGATTACTTTATTTTTTGTTGATGTTACTAACAACTTGTTTGACTGTCCATGAGGCTCACTGCTTTTGCATTGACACCTCCACGGGCTTTAGAATTGTAGAGATTGACCATTACAGTACAGTCCTGTAGGCGCGCCCGCATACCGCCACCTAACACAGTATGAGGGGACATTGAAGGTCTAGATTCGTTACATTAAATGTAGAGCCGTTTATTAAAAAAAATTAGATTCTTGCGAGAACTCCGAAGGGGCGACCATAAGTTGCCTATACCGGGGTGGGACAGTGGTGGGTACTTCAATGTACCTTCTTTTCATTTTTGTGAAATAATCAATCTCACAATTAAAACTAAAATACACCGAAGATGGGATTGATGGAGATTTTCAGTATATATTATTAGTAAAAAAAATGTATTTTACGGTGACCGGACAACTCAGAATGAAATCAACTCAGAAAGTTCTTTGAAAAGTCGTTAAAAGTGATGTAAAAATTGTCGCGCGGCCGGTTTCGGCCGTTTCTAAAATATCATAAAAATCTTAAATTTCGATTTGAGATCACAATACCCAACCAAATTGAAAAATTACTTTAGTAAGTAATCAAAAGGTATATCAAATATCTAGTACGAATAAAGTAGCTCACATCCATACTAGATATTTGATATACCTTTTGATTACAAAAATAATTTAGCAGTTTGGTTCTGCACCGGATCTGCCATACGTTCAAAAACGTGCAAAAAACCATTTAGTTATAATATTCCCTGAATCGTTTCAAAATTACCCACAGTACGAAATAATTATTACGCTCTAGCAACACTTTCCAAAGAAACAGAATGCGCACGCATAAATAAACCAGTCATGCGCACGCATCACGTTGGTTTACGGCTTACGAATTTATAGTCAGTTACAGAATTTTTTTACAAATTCCATATATTTAGTTTAAACGTAAGATCTATTTTTCCATATATCTTTTACCGTCTTTTACGACGAATGGGTGCGATCCAAATTCAATAACCAATCACAGCGCGATATTTTTTTTCAAGAGAACAAACAAACCGACCGCCTTTCAAGTTAGCGTACGCTCGCTATTGTTTTATTTTGTACGATTTAAGTCTCTCTTTTTAATCAAAATTAAAATGTAGGGGGGGGGGGGGCGCCATCGGTACATACTGCACAGGGCGCCAGATTTCGTGTTGGGTTGGGTATTGTGATCTCAAATCCAAATTTAAGATTTGTATGAAACGGGCCAAAACCGGCCGCGCAAACGTTCCGGTAAAATAGGTTACATTAGGTTGTAAGGGCTATTTTTAAATATACTATTTATGCAGAAGATTAGGGCAAGTAATTATTTTTTATTATTTGTTACCTAATTACAGTGAAGGCTGTTTATCTATCTATCTTGCAACTTACAACCCACCACTAAATAACTAACAACTTATTACTAGTGACTAATATGGGTGCTAAAATTTCATAATTAATAACTAATTCTTTATGCCCATCGATATAACTTAGGTTGTTTACTAATTATAACTTAATTAGACTAATGACAATCATAACTTTTTGGCTCTCTCTACTTTTACGCGGTAAATTAATGTTCCGTGGAATAACTACAATATATCGATAAATAATCGATTTTCTAGTTCTAGTCAATCTGTAAAATACTGTTAAATAACGCGGAGTACGCACGACCCGCGCTGCCTTCTGTACTCCTGGCATTACCAATAATAATACACCCATCAGCGCACATTGCACTCGGTCCGATTAAAAACAAACCACCGTTGGCTACCGGACAAATAACCGATCACCTCCACAGTCCACGCCACAAACCCAACAAAACAGCTGATGACAAAATGACCAGCGCCAGCGGGTGTGTTGTGGTTTTGCATAAGTTTTAGTCAAGTTATGATAACAATAATCGTATTTTGAAAATTGAAATGTCAAAAACTATTTTATACGGATACATGAAGATTCAAATTTACATTTAAAGGATTTTATTTTATGAGAATTTCATAAAAGTGGTGTATTTTTAAATATTAATATCTAAATACACGTGTTCCTAAACGTATCAAAGAAAATAACGTCTTTAGAGACGCAAGAAATCTTTTATAAAAGCCGGTATTATTTTTTAGGTTAGTTTTTTGGCAATAAAAAAAAACTTTGAAATTTTTTATAATTTTTTATTGTACGCCCAAGGAAAAAGTGAGGTGACAGTTTCGTTTCAAATTCATTATATAAAAGGACTGTATTTTTTAAATTTAGTTTTTTTATAAATTTCTCTACACTTTCATCAAAAATATTTTGGTAAGAAATTTTTTTCCTACTTTTTCCGCGTTTGAATCTTAAAATATGGCAGTTTTTTAAAACTAAAGTGTATTTCAAATACACAAATCTAAAAGGTATTTTTATCTAGTTTTCATAAATGGTATTTGTTTTTACGACACTATCAAAAACAAGAAATATATAGAACATTCAAAATACTTTGGAAAAATTCCAAATTTCGTTCAGACATCATTACTAAAACAGAGATAAACTACCCTCTCAGGCTGTGTAAACAATGTGTATTTCTTTCAATGAACAATTTTTTAATTAGTAATGTTTTCGCGGCCGTTTGTCAATTGAATAAAATTTTTCATGGGGTTTTTTAGTAAGGCTGCAAATGTGGAAGATATTTAAGAAATCGGTAGAAATTCGGGTAGCGGTGGCTTAACTCGTGAGTAAAACCTCAAATTGTAATATTTAATTAAAGGTGGGTTCGAGTCTCAGATGGGTCCATTATCTTTTTCTGATTTTTCTGTTTCAGAACTTCGATTGAGTTTCGCTAATATTGTCTTCATTTAATTTAAAAAATCAGGACTTAGTTAGTTTTTTGAGAAAATGACACAAATGTGTCAAAACCGGTAGCAGATAAATAAAAAAATAAGAAACACGAAAAAAAAGGAATTAACCTCAATAATTAATGTGAGCATAATAACTAAATCTTTGCATGGGTTCTTAATTTAAATAGCATATTTCAGACCCACAAATTTATTATGTAACCAATATCACATATTTATTTGTATGGGCGTATAATAAATATAAATAAATAACACCCGTGATTTTTACGGGTCTGCGGCTGCGCCAGTAAAGAAAAAAGTTTGATAAAACATTAAAATGTCATATCGACGTGGCTGGTGGTTATTTTGAGATTTAGGACATCCGATTCGCCTCCTCTGCCGGTAATGTCTGTCCCGTAGCCGGAGCGAGCTACCAGGGGGGCAGCGCGCGGGAGGTAAACAGATACCTACTATTTTCCGGTATAACGTATAACGTTCCATACAGCCATCGGGCACAGGCACAGGCCGGGATATTCCCCTGCTATTTGCAGAGTGTGTAGACGGCTCTCGACACGACTGCCTCTGCCGCGCTCCCCGCCCCGCCGCGCGCTCATGATCGCCGGGTAGTCGGCTCGGTCAAAAAGTACGACTAATATAAGTTTTTTTTGTGTTGACTGTTCGCCGGAATTAAAGAGAAAATTACGTACTTAAAAATGAAAAGAAATAAAAAGCTGTCCGGTGACCAAGAAAAAATCAAAACTGGACACATTTTGAACGATACCAATTTCCAAAGTAGCGAAAAGGTTTATGTAAAGTTTTTTTATGTTGACTGTTTTTCAATGAGTTGTTTGGATAAATTTACTCTTTGATTCTAAGTGCGATATGGACATCTAAAATTACAACAATGGAATGAAAGTAAATTATATATATAAAATCAATGAGATGGACTGACGACCTAAAAAGCTGTCGACCAACAATTAGCAAAACTGGACACATTTTCAATCGCAACAAACTCGGCTATCACTTCGACGATCTTAAAGGTACAAATACTTAAAAAACAGACTAACTAACTGATACAGACCAAATATTCAACAGTTGTGACGTACTAGGCCAATTATACGTTAAAACACTACTAAACTACATTTTTGACAAACAAAAACAAATTTCAACAATCTCAAAATATAACTAACAGACCAGTTAGACAATTGTACAAAAATAACATAAAAACTCCGACAGTGAATACAAGCTTTGTACAAAGACACATCATGTTATAAATAAATAAAATATGCTATAAAAGCATTCAACAGTCTTACCCCTGAAAATAAAATAGAAGAAAACAAAAATAAATTCATACTCAAAATTACAAAATGGATTAAAGAACAAAAAAGACAATATTACCAAAATCTCACAACATAATAAGAATAAAGCACATACACGTAACACACAAAACCAATATAAAAGGCATCATAAAATAATTATTTTTTTATTTTATTTTTAATTTTTAACTTTGTGAGTAAAACCTCAAATTGTAATATTTAAATAAATGAAGACAATATAAGCGAAACTCAATCGAAAATATGGAATATAATCGGAGTATGAATGAGATGGGCTGACGACCTAAAAGACTGCCCAGTTACCAAGAATCAGCAAAACTGGACACATTTCGAACGATACTCGTTTCCAATGTTTGATGCCAAAAGGTTTGTTTATAAGTAAATGTGCAATAGTAATTGGAATGGTGTCATCGAAGTTGGAAAGAATCTTTCAGTATCATCTTCGCATCTTATGGAAGTCAATTGGCAAATTTATTTATTTATGAAGTGGGTTTTTACAAATGTGATTGTTCATGCATGCACAAAAACAATCTTATTATAAAACTAATTTAAAAGATACATTTCGTGACACAAAAGCGCTGCTACTAGGATAGGTAATAGACGTATATTGTAAAAGGAAACAAAAAAATAGAGTAAAAGAGTAAATCCACAATGATTCAAATGGCAGTTTGCGTTTTGTCAAGTTGCAATAACATTTCAATAAATTAAATTTTGTAACCAAAAGGACACTTCAACGACATCTAACGCCTAGTTGTCGTCATTTCGTAGTTCATGAGCACACTGCAATTTAGTATCCCTGAACTGAAAGAGACCGCCAAACCACAAATAGTTTTAATTCAGTTTGTCATGCGTTTTGTCAAGTTGCAATAACATTTCACTAAATTACATTTTATATCCAAAAGGACACTTCAATGACATCTATGACCCAGTTGTCGTCTTTCCGCCGTTCACGAGCACAATACAATTTAGTACCCCTGAAAGCACATAGAGACCGCCAAACCACCACTTTCTGATTTAAATAGCTTTAATTTATAATCGAGAACAATACAAACTAAAACATATTATGATGCCTAATAAACACTGTTGTTTCCCAGATATGATTTTAGATTTTCACGGCCAAAAGTATTTTTGCTATTTATTTATGGGGTGTTATGCCGTGTTGCGCTACCTCCTCCTTTAGTTTCCTTTAACATTTCCGACAGTGTTATAGTGTCCATCATCAGGGTTGTTTCCCTTATAATATAATATATGATGGTTAATTTGTTTGTTTGGATGTGTACATAAGTCAATAACTTGTTGCTTCCTACAATTTTTCAAAAGGTACACACACCATTTTCTCTTTTTAAAAGTTTTCATTTCATTTCTCTTATCTGCTTGAATCCTCGTATCTTTACCACGAACTCCAACAACCGCATTACTATTATTTCCTATAAAATAAAACAAAAACCACACCGAAATATCGCACGGAGTAGCGCCCCATCCCTTTCCGGGTAGCATCCGTCCATGTAAACTGAAGCGTGCCGGGTCGCATTTGCGGGCTCTCGACACCCGGCCTCCCCCGACAACACCCGAAACCACCCAACCCCACCCGGCAAGCCCCGTGACGGTACAGTAGTCAGTACTACAGTTTGTAGGCACTAGGTATAGAGCGGAAAGGCTGGTGGAGGAGTGTGGGGGGGAAGAGGTATAACGCCGAGCGTGCCTGGCAAACGGTTCCCTGAAAACGGACACACCGTCAGAAAAGAAGTAATCAAGCGGGGTGAGTTGATATTTTGATTTCGGTTCGAGTTCGTGTCACTCAGTTACTTAAATAATGTTGGTTTGATGACGTTTATTGCTTTATTGAAGTGAAAACTTCTTTAGCACCGTTGTGATTTGAAACTAGATGAAACGAAAAATAGCGACACTAAAAAGAGACAAACACATACATCTGTAGGATTTAACCTGTGAGAGAATGAGATAGTATAATCGGTCTCCTTTTTGGGCGGTGCTTCGTAGCCTTCCAACTCTTGTCTACTTTAGTTTTTTGAAGGTTTCACTTTCACTACGTGTGAATTGCACACTTTGCTTTGAAGTGAAAACTTCTTAGCACCGTTGTGATTTGAAACTCGATGAAACGGAAGCGAGCGATACTAAAAAGAGACAAACACGTCACTCCAAAATGAACAGGCCAAAAAAGCGACATCTAGCGACTCCGAAGAAGAAAACACAAATACCAATAAGATGACCAAATTGTATAGGAAGAGGTGCACTGGAATTCAACGACAAAAATTGGAAAAAAAATCATCCTTCACATTGATAAAAAAAGTCTCCCCTCTCTTGTCTACTTTAGTTTTCTGAAGGTTTCACTTCTACAGCGTGCGAATGAAATGATTTTTTTTATTTAGTCTATATCTTAGGTCGTCTTGTTTAAAATATTAGTTAAAATGAAAACACACCGATTCGAATCATATCTGGTGCCAATGATCCGCCTTGTTATTAAGAAGGCTCAGTTTCTTTGGGGAATTGGTGTAAATGGCCCGCTCATTTGCAATAAACTTCCCTCTGCTCTTACTAATATCCAGAATTTGGCTTTCATAAATCTTAACTTCTTTTCAATATACCTACTGTATAATAAGCCATATTCTCAAGCTTTTAACAGTATTATCATTTTAAAATTGTTTGGTTTCGGTTTCCTCCTTATTGTACTTTTATTTCTGAACATTAACTGCCTTCTGTTTTATATTCTATTTTAGTTATAATGTCCTTGTTTTGTCCTGTGCTATAATATACAACACGGAACAAAATGTAGCACATAATAAAGCACCGTTTTTGTTTATTATTATTGTCCTGTGCTATAACAGCACTGTTATTTTTAATTTTTTGTTCTCAATGTTTTGTGAATTCTGTAAATTTTACTATTTGATTAATATTATGTAAGAAGCACTAAAATAGTAATCTTAAGACTTCGACCACTGAATTAAAAACAATGATTTCGTATATCATAATATTTTTTATCTATAATGGATAACCACAAAGTTATAGCTACATTCAAAAGTTTATTATTTTTAAGCTTATTATAGTAAAGAGCACTTGAAGTGAAATAACATTATAAAACAGTTTTTTTTTTATTTACCAGATTCTTATATTTCTTGAAGAGATGAATCATTTAAATTTACTGAATTTAAAGTTAATGTTCTTTATAAATAGAACGGCGTAATTTGCGCTTTGCAATTTTTACCTCATGTGGGTATTTTAAATGTTACCTGGCTATTATAAACTTAAAGGCCTTATGTTTCATCGGTAGGGAAAAATTGTTATCTCTACTAAAATTGCATGTTTCGTCCAGACTCAACAACACTATTCATCATCAGAAGCTCGGGACAATACATACATACGTGTCTGTTTGTGTTATGTTGGGAGTGGGAAGGAGGCGGTCATGTCCTTTTTTTAATTGGAGTTCTTCCGCATTTGCCTTCGGGAATGAGCAAACCATGAAAATGTTGTTGTTATTATTAATTGAATACCATGTTGTAGAACCAGAGACACGGACTCGTGAATTTACAACAATTGTGAAATTCACTATGGGGACTGGGCTACTGTCAAAGCAATTAGACGAAACATGGAACAACAAAATAGGCCTAGGACCCATAAGAGTTGTGCCACGTAAACCCTCTCTGTACCGATATAAGAACTAATAACAAGCGCCCTTGAGGTGATTTTTCACAAAAACGGCGCTATATAAATCATCCAAATATTATTATTATTAATATTATAAGTATAATCTTTGCTCAGACGTATCTGCAAATCTTTTTTTTTTGATTTGTTAGATTATTTATTATACGCCATGAAGTGGGAATCATTAAAATTACTTTGTACAGATAGAACGGCGTCATTGCGCCTCGCAATTTTTACTTCGTGTGAACATTCAAAATGGTACCTGGCTTTTATAGACTTAGAGGTCTTGTATTTCATCGGCAGGAAAAAAATGTTACCTAAAAACCCTACTGAAATTGCATTTGATCACGTACTCTGTAAATAACATAATCCTATTTGTACCGTAATTAACTTTTCTTCCGAAATAAAATATCTCGGTGTGATCGTTGATCAAAACCTGAAGTGGATTAGTCTCATTTCAGAGCTAGTGAAGAGAATAAGGAAATGTATTAACATATTTGTTAGGTTAAGAAATATTTCAAATGTAAAAATAATGAAAAATGTATACTATGTTCTTGTTCATTCTTTACTTATCTACGGAATTATAGGTTGGAGATGATCTTACAAAAATAATCTAAACTCTGTAAAAGTTTCGCAAAGAATCATCATTAAAGTTATATTGAAACTAAAAAAATCTACCTTCTCAAGAGAATCACTTTTTAAATTATTTCCAGCACGAAATGTCGATGACATATTCAAGCAAGCTTCCATTATAAAAATGTGTAAAGAAAAAACTAACAAAGAATATCAAGAATTTTACAAACTAATGAGAAATGGAAACCAATTTATTACACCTAATTTTAAAACAACTCAAATGCAAAATCATTATTTTTTTCAAGCTATAAAAAATTATAATAATTCCCCCTTCTGAATTATGCTGTATCATCAACCAATCAGAAGAAATAAATAAAATAAAACAATTTTTCCAAAAAAACTTACAGTAAAACATTTTGCAATTGCAAAACGTATTATAACTTGCAACCTAAGTAAGAATCGTGGCTTCCTTATCAGGCACAAGTCCTCTCCACTCCACTCCTCTTTTCTGATAACGTATACATGACCAAAAACGACCTTTAATATAATTATTATATTACAATAAAAAAAATGTTTTCATCAACATCAGCAATCAGCAACCATCAGCATCAGCAACCATCATCATCAGCAACCGGCGGCCATGTATACATAAGTGTCTGTTTTTTTTTTTTTTTTTACATGAGCTCCACACAGGAGGCCCTGAGGAAAATAATTTCTCTCAGGGACATAGGCCCTGAGGATGCCTATGAGGCCATCTTTGAGGATGCTGTGTGGAGGGTTTTTTTAAGGAAAGGAAGGAGAGGAGAGTTCTGGGAAGGAAAAGGGTTTAAGGGGTGGGTAGGAATCTGGGGTTCAGTGTGTTCTGGTCATCCGCCTCCAAGATCTGGACAAACCTCACCCCATTAACCCGGGCACCCCTGCTAAATCACCAAACGTAGCGAACCACTTGGGGTGACCTATAGCAGAGGTGTTGGTTATCCAATAAAGGTTCCCGGGGCGGCGGTACTCATTCCCGCCTCCCAAATTGAGATATGTTGGGAGTTTGTGTTATGTTGGGAGTGGGAGGGAGTCGGTCATGTTCTTTTGTTTAGAATTCTTCCGCATTCGCCTTTTGGGAATAAGGGAACCCATGAAAAAATCTTAACCGGGAAGAGGCGGCCGACTGTCAACTTGAAACAGGGTCGGCCTTCAGTGACATCGGAAGATGTCCTGAATTCTGCAAATTTTACAATGCCCTAAGAGATATTGATAATTTCCACTGTACCCGTTAAGAGGAACGGCTGCGCGAACTGTATCATATAAAATTTAATTTTGGATTTGAGGCAAAAATACCCATCCAAGCTGAGTACCTAGTTATTTTTTTTAAATCAAAGCATAAATTAAACATCTAGTACGAATAGGTAATTCCAGAATTCATTTTTGCTTAATTTTGGAGGCAACTTTGGAATTTATCTCACCAAGGGGGGGGGGGGGGTCTAGATTGGAAGAAAGACTGCTCACGTAATTAATGTACGCCCATAGTTATTGGTTTTTTTCAACAGTTTCTTCACTTTCATCTCACAAATTTCTTTTCCACCTCTTCTACAGTATCCCTCACAATACGTTCATCTTCTAATGCCCTACTCACTAATGTACTCTACTCGACCGTAATGTTAAAGCTTTTTGGTCAGTCAAGTGGTGAGTTACTCGTCACTCTACCAAACTACTAGTCCAAACAAGCCTTTTAGTTGCCAGAGAGTGATATATTTTTCAGATATTGAAAGCTTGGTGTATCGTAACGAATCCTACAAACAAAAAGTAGAATACACAAATCCACCCCTAAAACAAAATGTGCTGTTTCCTGTCCAGTCCCATACTTCAAATGGTAATGCGTATAGAAAAAAAACGTAAACATCCATCAACATTTGCACAGCCGTTGCCGACACCGGCCCGCAGACTCCGGTCCAGAGACCCTCCCCTTCCCCTTCTTCTGCCCCTCTCCATTCCCCCCGACCCTCCCCCTCCCACCCGCAGTGTAGGGGTAGGTAGGAGATTCGCTGGGGGGTAGGGATGTGACAGACATAATAATATTTTTCGAATTTCATTAAATCGATGTGTTTTTGCTGGTTACGGTTTTCGTGGATTTGTAACGCAACTCAGTGGGACTCTGGCATCTCCAATTGAAAATGAGATGGGAAGAGGAAGGTTGAGAAGTATCTAGATTTTTCAAGTGAAAACACCGTTGGGGGGCATACATTAATTAGTTGAGCAGTTTTTCCTCCAATTTTAATAAATTTGGGCCACTTCGTATATTCTTTTCAAGTAATGTGAGATTTTGCTGGACTCCCTCCCCTTTTTTGAGCTCACGTAATTAATGTATGCCCCCTTGTGACACTAAAGAGACAAACACGTACATCTATAGGATTTAGCCTGCGAGAGAATGAGATAGTAAAATCCGTCTCCTCTTTGTGCAATACTACGTGGCCTCCCTACTCTTGTCTAAGCATCGTACATAAGTGTGCGGTTCGTAGCTTATCGGTCTCCTCTTTTTGCGGTGCTTCGTAGCCTTCCCATTATTGTCTATTTTAGTTTTCTAAAGGTTTCACTTCTACCGCGTGTGAATTGCAAACTCTGATTTTTTTTAAATGAGAATACCGCACAAGAGTCCCAACTGCAGAGCCAGTGATTTCCTGAAGGTTTCACTCCTACCGCGTGTGAATTGCACACTCTGATTTTTTATGTGAATACCGCACAAGAATTCCAGCTGCCTGGAGCCAGGCATCTATGGCATCCACAATTATTGGGGTATATTGAGGCTAAAGATAGTGAGGGGAAGTGAGGGGAAGGAGATAGGGAAGAGGAAGGTAGTGAAACACCTGGCTATTCAGATCTAGTCGGCAAACATAGGTAAAGCCATTCCAAGCTGCGTTTCAATTCTGGGTGGTGGTTTTGAGATGGCGATACTGAGAGTATCTTCCACTACATATTATAATAAAGAATCACACTTTCTTTTCATAAAAATTGGATGCACTATGGATTATGTATTACACGCTTGTATAGTAAGTACATTTATAAGATATACTTATTTATTTAACATTTAGTGCGGGGAAAACAGACCGGCAATAAATCAATTTAGACACCTTCAAAAACTGACATATTTAGATTTGTATAAATAAGTCATCTCAAAGTGGTTTAACCACAGTTTGAAAATGTCCTTGTAGGCCGAAACAGCTGTAACTAAAATAAAATACCTGCAGAACTTGATTATAACATTATTAAATTTAATTTAAATTGAACAATTTTTATTGCTTGTTCAGTGATGGAGGAGGATTGAAACCCTTTAGACAACTCCGTCACAATACAAATAATAATATTATTTCGTTGCTCATTCAATACAAAGCCACCCCTCACAAGTCGCCTTACGGGCGTCAGTACTCAGTGCTCAGTGCTCGGCGGGCCGGGCCGGAAAGGGGTGGTGTGGAGGCGGGGGTCAGGCGGGATGTTGGGGTTGGGGGGTGGCAGGACGCCCCCAGATAGACGCTGGCGGGCGGGCGTCGGCGTCGCGCCTATCGCCGCGGCGGGTAACTACCGGCTGCCGGCAACCCACGCCGCAGTACTGAGCATGAATTCACCGTATTCCGATGGGGAATAAGTACATAATTCCGATACGGAATTCTGCGGCCGATGCTGAATTGTAACTAGGAACTGTGCTCATTTCCATTTTTTTATTTGACTTCTTTTGTCAGTTTTTTAAATTTTTCTTTTTTACATTAACGGACCTATTTAACAGGAGGCCCTGAGGTAAATAATTCTCCTAAAGGCCTGTGTCATCTTTGGGGATGCTGTATGGAGGGGTTTTTTTAGGGGGAGGAAGCTCTGGGAATAAAAAAGGTATGAGAGGTGGGTAGGAATCTGGGGCTCAGTGTGTCCAGAAGTGACGGACGATTGAATTCATCCCTTCCACTGCGGTTCAAATCCTGTCCTGTTTTGCTGCAGAAGACAAAAGATCTCCCTCAATCAGTCTCTCCAAACGTAGCGAACCACTTGAGGTGACCTATGGCAGAGGTGTTGATTGGTTAGATAATAGAAACAATGGGAAATATGGCATGGACTCTTGCCGACCGTCACCGAACTATGTCCAAACTGCAAAGAATATTGTAATGCTGCGGCTACATTAGCGGGCTGTGGCGAATATTCGCGTTATCGCGATAAGTGTGGCTGGGTAGATCGTAGCATCGCGCAGTAGTAAACGGGCGATAACGAATGCCTATCGGGGCACTGTCGGTAAACTGGCGCGCATCAAAGGGTTTTGTCGCGACAATATTCGCTTGCGTGGCTACATCTGCTTAACTTCAGTCGGCCGCACAACAGGCATCGAACACCACCCGGCACGATGTGCCATGTAATGTAGCCAAGAACATCGTGTATACCCGTTTACGATGTTTTTAGCGCATCAACGCGACACGAATCTTCGTCCACTAATGTAGCGGCAGCATAACGGCTATGCAACGAAAGTTATTTTGCTTTATTGTACGCACTGCAAGAAATTTTAGAGATACCCGGGTTATTTAAAAAATAATTTTCAATTCGTAAGACTTGAGTAGACTTGCGAGTGGGTTGGTAATTTTGGCGAAAAATTCCCACATGTTGTAAGAGTTCAGATGAAATTTCTGAGATTTCTCTACCTGAGGGAATACGGCTACTATACGTGGCTCTATCATACCGACTTTCTCTTGGGTATGCTCGGAATGGCTCATCTACGGGTCAGAAGGGATGTGCATATAGTAATATGAGTATACGAGTGTATTTCTTCAGATTGATTCGTGGATGGTTTGTGTGATGTATCGTAAAAGCTTCCGACTTGTAGCGACAGATGGCGGTGACATCACCTATCGGTATAATCCGCTAGGTGGCAGGCAGCGTAGTGCCTAAGCTCTCCGGCAGGGGATCGGGGAAGCGGAGAAGGTGTGGTTGAATTATCACTGGCCAGAACCATTTTAGCCAGCTCCTAGTTAGGTTGATAACCGAATTCCATTATATACGCGAAGTATAAATAAACGCAGATAACGAACCAGATTCTATTTATTCTAAAGTTATCTCCATCCAAAGTGTGTTGGAGAATCTGCTAGTGTCTATCAAATAACAGAACACTACAGTTTGAAAACTCGGCAATCAAAGAGAGCATATTCTCAATGGTCAGTGACCGACAGCACAGACTGTTTTATCTCCCAATCTACAGGACTAACTTGCCAATGGTCATGGTGAATCAAATGGGATTTACACATATTTAGTATCACTGAAGTTGCTTTTAAACGGCAAGCTTTATTGCTGCCCGCGTAGTGAATAACTAATAGGCCACTTGCATGGATTTCATAACGACTTGGAAAAAATCATGTGGATAAATCTTTTTACTAAGATTAAGAAAATGATAGTAAAATTGTTCAGAAATGTACAGCTTTTTTTAAAAAATTTTAAATAAATAAATCCATTATTTGGGCTCGTGACGTCGCTGCATGAAAATGTCCCGTCTCCGAAAATGTTCCTATTAATTTTGTAAAATTCCACACTGATTTATTTTTTTATATGGCATCACTTTGATTTCAGGCGAATTTTTGAATTCGTTCACTAGATTTATTGTTTGTTCTCTGCGAACTTATCATTTGGTTTGACTTTTTGACAGATCTTCTGAAGAGAACCCCGTACATTTAATGATGTACGGGGTTCTCTTCAGAACGTGAAGATGATGTCGGTACGTGTTTTAAAGGTATAATGATTATGGTGCTGATTTTAACAAAATGAAATGTTATAATATTTTACGCACCAGATTTAAATGTCCGGGTTTAATTTTCCCCACAGGAAAAACTAAAACCTTTCACACACTTCCCGAATGATCGTCTGGTCAATCCACGTTATGCAATTGCACTATATAAGTATTATAATTACAAAACAATACAAGAACAACATGTTAACCTACCAGAGACCAGATGGGAAAATAATTCACCGACTCCAGATATTTTCATATCAAAGGGTTCGGCTCTGTGGAATTCGTAATTGAACCTATAAATCCTACTGATCCCTCAATATAAATATTTAAAAAATCTTTTGTAATCCTACATGGATTTAAAATTACCGATTTTTGCATTTTTATATATAAATTCTTTGACAAATCTAATACGCCTAAATTTTTAATCAGAGACCTAGGTATAATGCCAGTAGCCGAAATAACAAATGGTAATATTTTTATAGTCCGAGAATGCCAAATTCTTTTAATCTCATTCCTAAATCTGTGTATTTTCTAATTTTTTCAGAAACAGTTTTTTGAATATTACAGGAATTTGGAATAGCTACATTAATGATATAAGTTATTTTTTAAATGTTGTCATGTAAAGCTATATCAGGTCTATTATGACTAATTGTTCTGTCTGTTAGTATAGTTTTATCATAATATATTTTATAAAATTCATTTTCTAAAAATGAATTTGGTTCGTATTCATAATTTGGTACTATATTACGGCAGTCAATCAAGTTATGTTTAATTACCAAACTTTGGTGGATTATTTTTAAAACCTGGTTGTGCCTAAATGTATACTCGGACGGCGCTAATATAGAACATCCCGATATAATATGTTCTATAGTTTCAGGAAAAGCCAAACATTTTCTACATAAATCATCAATTTGATTTACATCTTTGATTATATGCTTCCTATAATTTTTAGTATTAATGACTCTATCTTGAATGCCAAGCATAAATCCTTCTATTTCTGCGCTCAAATCTCCAATACTCAATCATTTGTTTGACGAAAGTTTGTCAACATACGTTTGGTTGAGATAATTGAAGTGTTTTGCATGAATAATTTTATTTGACCAGGAATCTAATAATTCCTGGTTAGTATATATAAGAATGTTGGCAATCTCGTCATATAAATTTAAAGGTGTAATGTTTATATCTGCCTTGCAAATTATTTTGTGCATTTCTGAGATATTAGCTTTCCTATGGAAAAAAATTCTAAGCATTTCTACCTGATTGTGTTTCAAAGATGTTATTTTGACTACACCTCTACCTCCTAAATTTCTAGGTAAATTAATTCGTTCTATAGCTGAATTTGAATGATGGCAATTAAACTTTGTTAACGTAGTTCTAATTAATCGTTCTAAACTATCTAAATCTGTATTGGACCATTTAATTATGCCAAATGAGTACGTTAATAGAGGTATTGCCCAAGTATTTATTGCTTTTACTAAATTTTTAGCAGATAGATTACATTTTAAAAATTTTCTTATCCTAGTTTGAAATTTAATCCTAATATCATTTTTAATACTAGTGTGATCTAATCTATTCGATTGCGGGTATCCTAAATATTTATAAACCTCATCCCCTTTCATACTTTTAATTTTGAAATTTCTAAATATACCCTCGTCTCCATCTACAATTTTGCCTTTCTCTATATGGATCGTTTTACATTTATCTAAACGAAAAGTCATTTTAATATCATCTGAAAAAATTTTAACTACCTTAATCATTTTCTCTAAATTTGATTCAGAATTTGAAAATAATTTAATTTTATTATTATTATAATTTACAAGTACAAGTATATTACATTGAATTTAAGTAATATACATAGACGCTGTACATTATAATGATTTATGATCAATAAGATGGATCAAGGAAAAAAATATTTATGAGACGTAATATTTTTGGCATGCCTCGTTATTCGCCTGTGCCATTCGTGTGGAAAACGTTCTTTTTTAAAAAATGATTTTCGGCTATGTAATTATCGTTTTTTCACACTATAAAATTATGTCCCGTCTTTCCGGTTTATAAAAAATGGTTTGATTTTTCGGATTGAAATTTTCAAAAAATCCCCAGGGTTTCAAAAATACGATTAAAAAAAACAGAATGTCTTAGAATATTTGCCTAAACCGGATTTTTTTTTTTAAAAATGTGATGCAAGTGGCCTTTTGCCTTAATCCCTCAACAACTCATACAGGTTTCATTGAAATCGTTGTATCTCCCTTACTATCATAGTGAGAAATGTGATATAAACGGTGTTAGAAAGAGAAAAAATCACGTCTTATATTCAAATCTAAAAGTTAACCACAAAGGAAGTAAAATGTACAATTTTATGAAAACAAAGTATCGGATCGCAATTTGAAAAAAAAAATGAAAATGAAGCATTGTTTTTTTTCTTTGATGCATTTGAATGAAAATATGTTTTACACTTTTATTATTCGGCGGTACATGCCTCTTTGTACATCCCCTCGCGGTCACTTATTTATATTTTGTGTAAGTAGGTATACCGTATTTTCTCTAAACCGACTGCATATTGTATATAAGTATCCCAGGAGCCAACTGTCATGGAACCAGTAATAAAGTGTACCTACCTACTTACCCATACCCATAAAATTAAATTGTTTTATAAAATTTAGCCACTTGAAAATAAAGCGTTTATGACATCATCGACCGCTGCATTAAATTCTATTTGGACTTTGGCAGTGCGGGTTTCCCTTGAATCCATTTAGATTTTCTACCTGCTCCGCGATTCGATCCCTCCTCAGCGGATCGCAGAAACGCAAAGAGGCGAATTTCCCATCACACAGCTCTAATGATAGGTTTGTACAAGCTTCTGGAACCTGTTATATAAACCGGTATCAGAATATTGACACCAGTTTTAGTGCATTCATTTTAGCAGTGGTCATTGGAGGTCACTCTTATGCATATGATGAGAATAGCGATTTATTTACATAAGAGATGATACGTTTTATAAAAGAGGTGGTCGAGGAGTAAACCTATCTGTGAATCTAGAGATCGCAGGTTCAGTTCCCAGCTTGTTCGAGTAAATATTTATTTTTATTTTTATTTTTCACAACATTTTTTCCTAGTAAATTAAAACCATATACAACGTTGTCAGATCTTCAATGCATTTTAACAGCGTTACCACATAAGAAAGCTTATTGGTAATAAAACGTGTTTTAGTGTACACGGGGTTTATTTATGTTATTGCAATAACACAGGTTATCGGCCGTGAAAAGTTTTTTTTTATTAAAGCTGTTAGGTTTGTGACTTAAAACACATCGTGTATGTATGACACGATGTATGAACTTGAATGATGCAAGGAGTGTGTACCAAGACCGAGTTGTTTGGCGGTGCGTCTTCTCTGTCTACCCTTGCGGCGAAACGATATAATGGTTAGTTAATTAAATACTTAGATAGTATGTACTGTTTTGTATTTGAAACTTTTATTTTTATTATTTTATGTTACACGCACAATCGCCGCCAAGACCTAGCTCACCCCTTGAACTCGGGGGTGAGCTAGGTTGAACCCTACTAAGCTACCGAACGTAGCGAACTACTTAGATGACCTATGGCTGGGGGTTTGTTATGCAATAAATGGTTACCGGGGCTGCGGTACCCACACCCGCCTCCCAAATTGAATGATCGTGTAAACCAAAGATTTCTCATAAATTTTTCCTATGGGGATCGTTTTGAAAAAAAAAATCATGTAAAACGTCCTTTAGTTAAGTTATGTCGTACTTAAAAATGAAATTTCTTCACTCAAGTCAGTATGCCCACAGGAAACAAAAAATATATTTTTAAAATCTCTACCCGATGTGATATTTTATTTGACCGCGTCGGAACTCGGAACGGCTCCGTGGCTTCTTCCTTCCATATCCCGTCTCCACGGGAGTTCGAGCACGACCGGATATATCCTGTATACCGAGTATACCAACATAGACCCGGTAATATATATCTACCAGTGGTTGACAACCGGCGGCTCACTTCAACGTGTGTTGCTGCTTTTAACTTTTTTTCATTTTTTTATGTGAGTACCGCACAAGTTTCTCAACTGGTCTCAATCGTCTGGTACCAATGAGACTATGGCATCCCCATTTGTGGTACTTTGTGAGACTGAAGTAAATAGAGAAGGAAGAAGATGGGGAAGAGAAAGGTGGGTAAGTATCTGGCTATCAGATAAGGTCACCATTGAAGGAAAGTGGAGAAAAAGAACAAACAACTCACAAAACCTAACCTAACTTATCTAATCTTTTTTATGGACAATACCGCACAAGAGTCCCATCTTGAATCTTCTCATTCTGACATTTAAGATTTGGGAAGATTTTTTTATTATTTTTAGTGTGAATACCGCACAAGAGCCAACTGTTCCCGTTTGGAGCCAGTGAGACTATGGCATCTTCAATTGGGGTATGTTACGAGACTGAAGGTAATGGGGAGAGGAAGGAAATGAGGAGGAGGAGGTGTGGAAGTACCTGGCGGTTCGGATCTAATCACGAAACACGGCTAGAACCATTTCAAGCAACGTTTCAATTCTGAATGGTAGTCTTACACCAGGGCGATACTTAGGGCATCTTCCTTTCTGGAACGTGCCGCAAATATACCATCCATTATTCTTTTAGCGATTTTTGTGAAATAACACAAATCAGTCAAATAAAATTTACTTGCTCACGCGCGAACTCGCGACCTCCGGATCGCTAGTCGATAGCCTTACCCCTCGACCACGGAGGCTGTAAGACCTATTTTCTTTAACCATGTTCTGTTTTTTTGGATTTTCTGTTTTATTCGGTTACAAAGTAAGATATCGAACTGTTTCAATCACGAGAGACACCGATGAAGTAAGCTCCATTTTTCCTTACATCTTCCGAAATTGATGAAACTTTTTTTAATATTTGTAATTTTTTACAAATATAGGTAGGTCAATGAAAATGTTTTATCAGCTCAAGAAAAATTTTAATTTTTGAAAACGTTTCTTCAATTTCACCAGAAGTACGAAAAAATGAGTTTGGAACATGAAAAAATAACGAGTGTGCTTTAGACCACACGACTGAAGAAAAACTTCACTAACTTATATCTCCCTCTCAACTTCCGTTCGCCTCGCCCGACCGTTCGTTCAAACTTTTCGTAACGCTCTCGTCACGCATTCACCAGCTAACTCCCCAAGTCATGCGTGCGTAAATTTTTTTTACTTCAAACATTAAAATTGGCTCGTACTATTTACAGTTGTGGGTTGTGGATTCCTGGTGTACCATGTACTCGCCAGACGGTTCCGCCTGGAGACGGTAATGTAGGAGCAGTGTGTGGTTTGCACATCACTACTACTAGGTGGTGTGTACGTGTGTAGTGTGTAGGTACCTACTTAGAGTGATAGCGGTAGCGCTGTGCAGAGTGCGCATCACTATTATCATTCGCGCGGGAGGCGGGTGCGGATTGCACATCACTACCCAAGCGTGTTACTGGAGGTGGAATATCTTAATTTGTAACCTCCTCGCTTTCATGTCACCCTGGTAGGAGTTTGTGACTGAACGTGCTGCGGCGGCTGAAAAACGCAATCTGCGCCGACGGAAACGTTGCTTGTGTGCCTGCGACCCGAATGGAACCCGACGTTTCGGACCACTTGATCAACTAATTGATCAACCTAAAACTACTAACCCCGTATGCATTGACATTGGAGAGTCTAGAGTCGTTCAAATAAATGTAGCTTCGTTCAAAAAAAGTAGAGTCTTGACGTGTGCGGTGAAGGAGGAAACCATATGTTTCCTTATCGCCGTTGGGAAAGTGGTGGGTCCGCTCCAATGATCAACCTAAAACGACTTTTTCTGTTTTTGAGTAATATCGATGAAAAATTATCTTTTACGTAAAAATGCTTGCTCTTTACATGTATTTTCTTTGACTTGTGTTGTGTATATTTTATTTTGCTGTATGCATTTGCATGCATTTGCAATGCTTGATGTACAGCAAAATACATTATTATGAAGAAAAAATCTATTACAACACTATTTTAGCCTACCACTTTCGATACTTTTCGTACCTACGTCTACGTACCAGCACAGTATTATTTAACACTATCATATTTACATAGAAATCTTCTTTGGTTTTCTCGTATTTCTGATTTTCTTTAAATATTCGTATAGTTTATAGTTTTCTGGAAACTTTTTATGTTCCTTATAATTTTTTTCTTTATGCCTAATTGAGATTATGATTCCTTGAATGATCCACGGTTTTAATTTTTTGAATTTAGTATTTGGAGAGTATTTTATAATGGAAGAGGAAGATTTTATATGCTTATAAGATTGATCCAAAGTTTTGTAAGTGAACATAAATCGGTGTTATTAGAAGATAGAACAGTTTCCCAATTTTCTATGTTAAGGTTTTGTTGTAATTTTTCGTAATTAATAATAGTTTTTGGAAAATTATTGCGGAAGTAATATTATTCACATCTATTTTGTCAGTTTTAAAGGCCAATGCATGTGTGATGATGAGTAATATTATTTTTCCAAATAATTGATTTTATTTTTACAGTTTCATTAGTATCACACCAGTATGATCAATGCATGATGGCCTTTGTCCAAGACATTCTCTCGTATATTTTTTTACGGTTCCATGGCAACTCAGAATGAAACCAACTCAGAAACACCTCAGAAAGGTCATTAAAAGCTAGGAAAAAATAATTTTAAAATAGCCGGTAACCCTAACCCAACTTAACCTATTTAATCAATTTTTTTATATTTTTTTAACATCACTCTTAATGACCTTTCTGAGGTGCTTCTGAGTTGGTTTCATTCTGAGTTGTCTGGTCATCTTTTTTTACACATGGTTTAAAACGTAGTTCCGTTAATGGGTTGATGTATTCAGTTTTTTCTTTATTTCTATGTATGTAAGTTAGGCAAGTATTTTAGTTTTTTTTTAATTGTGTCAGTTATTTCGGTGTACAAGTCCATTATCAAATAGTCAAAAGTCTATCTTAAGGTGAAGCACTACTCGGTAATGCAAAATCATTTAATTTTGGTTTGAAATTTAGATAGCTTAGAATTATTTTAGACATTTTAATTAAGTACTGCGAGTAGAACACATATTTTGCCTTTAAAATAGTCGAGTATTTTTTTTTTGGTTAGTCTTTTTAAAAGTTCAGAAAAAATAAAGTATCTGACTTATAAAAACAGTTTCGAAGTTCAAAATCTCCTACTTACCCCCTTTCCCCCTGAACCCCTTTTCGGTAATGGTTTTATTGCAAAATGTGGAAAATTTAATTGTTTAGAAAATAATTGTAAAACATTTAAACATTAAACATATTTTTTTCTTGAATAAATCAAAGCTGGCAGTTAGTAGCGTTAAGGGCCCGCAACCCGAATTTCTACCGATTTCTTACATATCTCCCTTAACACGTTAAGTTTTAAAGCTCTTTAAAGATAATATCTAGACATTGCCCGCCCCGAAACGCAAATTATATAAAATTCCCTTGATAGAAAAAAATCGCGAAGTATGCTCCAAAAATTATTATAAACACGTTTGTTTCAGTTATTTTCCAAATTATATGTATGAAAAAATTCACAGTGTTTCTATAAATGCTATTTAAGACAATGCCAGCGAGATTTTTTGAAACGAGTCGTGTTTTATTAAACATTTTCGCAATTTTCGCATCGATTTTGTTGCTGTAAATGCTAGCGCTCTCCTCTAACATTCGTAAATTCGTATCTCTCTTTCGAGCCCGGCTGCGGAGCTTTAAACTTATTCCTTATCACCATTTACATTATAAGGAGTGCTATTGTTAGAGGCCTGATCCCAATTATTACACGATGTAAAAAATAAAGGAAAAAAAAATGTGGTGCCACGACTTAATACGTCTAGTACATTTTAACCTCAAAGATCCGTGTATATGTCGGCGGCCGATCGTAAAACAGGCCGATCATGATGCGCCTGAGATACTTCACGATCTGCCGCCAGGCACTTCTCGAATTAGCTAGGCGCCTGATCTGCCTGATTTTACTGATATTTTTTTGAAAATATTTATTGAACGCCTTGAACTCCAAAACTGCTCTCACAATAATACTGACATTATACTTTCAATTTTATCTTAATAATACTTAACATTCAACTTAAACTTAGTAATATCTAACACTATACTTTCAACTTGAACTTAATAATACATGAACTTGTCTTATTGATTTGATGCAAACTACATACTACGACAACACAAAGGCATTTTATCTTCTTTTTTTGTATTTCTTGGGCATTAACTATGTAACAATTTCTAGAATTTTATTTTGAAGAGTTTTAATTTTCAATGTACATTTGTTACTTATATTTTAAATTGATGACTCCTCCCACCGTTCTCCCCCTTCACCAAAATCTCCCCTCCCATTATCCACTACCCCCACCTAATTAATTTTTGTACTTGTATAGAATTTTTAAGTTAGTTTTAAGTTTGCTCGTGAATGACACGGATGTGGCAAAACCGATCGCAAAAAATTTAAAATATAAGTAACAAATGTACATTGAAAATTAAAACACTTAAATAAATTTATCTTCTTGGTTTCTTAAATCTTCAACCTTCAACCAAAATACCGAATCCGGACTCCCTACTTTCAAAAACATAAAATAACGCTGTGGATCCTTACAACTGTAATACAATTCAATCATAATACTCATACATTTTACACTCTAACCACCTAATCTACCTACATATATGATGTGTGATTTATGTGTCTGCGGATGTGGATGTCGAAGAACCTTGTATGTGTTTTGACCACTGCACTTGTTGAAAGAATGCACATAAGGATAGGAAAGAAAAATGTCTTACTGCGGACCTTTTGGCTCTCTCTGTATCTTGGCTGGGTATATTCAGGCACTTATAGGACTGTGTTAGTCGCGATACCTTTACTTGCGGTACGCGGGATTATTTGCGGATGCGGTAAGCGTAAAAGGTATGCGGAGAAGGTCGATTAAAGACTGGATGTGAATAATGTAAAATGACAGGTATATAGGGATGGGTAGGAAAGGAACATGTGACAATACAAGCTACAAGCGCAGGGTCTACGATGTACGAGTATGTAGGTAAGTGTAGTTATGTATTGTGTAAATGCCCAACCAATGTATTTCCCACAATCTCCATCTAATTTTCCTAATTTTAATACTATGTAAAATATTTATAACTTAATCTCAATTGTAAAATCGAATTACTATTATTGTTAAGCATATGACGTATAATTCCAATCTGTTAACTTCACCTGCCATAACACAGGGACCCCCAACATGGCGGGTGAAATAATACTAAAAAAATTGCATTTTTTCACGAAATATAAAAATTAATAAACAAAAACAAAATAACGCTATACTTTCAACTTGAACTTAATAATACTTATCATTAATGATCTAACTGATTTCGCTGACATATTTAATTTAAACTTCGATACATTTAAAGCCAAATTAGTCCACCATTTTTAAATGCAAATAATGAATGAGAAGTTGTTTTTTTTCTAATGTTCGTATTCTAAGTGCATTCGACGAGTTATTAATAAAAAAATAAAGTTTTTGATTATTTTAATGTTTTTGTTGCTCGCAGGTATATGAATTGTGCCTAAGAGTTCTCTAAAGTCATACATTATAGTAATTTATGCTTTATTTGTATATTTTGTAATATTTTCTTATGTGCATACTGTTGTATTAATGAAATTTGTATTTAATATGTAGTCCTATAAGCCCAATAGGGCGTCAATAAATAAATAAATAAATTATAAAACTTGATTTACATAACATTTAAAAAAGCTTCAAATTGCATTGACCCATACATTTAATTTCTATAGAGGTTTACTGTTCGAGAGATTTTTTGCCACTTCAGAAAACAGATTCCAGTTGAGACGTTAAATTCTCGCAAAAATTGTCACAGAACCCCGCATTCCGTATCTGCGAGAAATAAAAATGAGAGATATCCCATCCCGCACTGAAACGAAGTGAATTAATCCAACGACAGGCGTAATCCCCCCCAGGCGACGTGGGGAGGAAGGGGGCTGCTCTCATCCCCCCGGCCGCTCGGGCCCTCCCGATTAATCAGCCGCGTCGTTAGCCGCCCCCCTCGTCACCCCAAACCAGCCTGACATCACGCCCCCATTCAGCCCCCCCCCCCCCCGCCTGCCGGGTGATATACTGGGATAATGCCTCTCAGCCAACATCACGCCCTGAGCTATAGAGGGAACACGGGAATATTGATGGTTGAAATACTTTTGATGGATTCGTACCGAACTTACAATCCCGAATTTCTCCATTTCTTTGAACACACCGCTGATGAAATGTACAATGGTGGCGAAACCGGTTTGTAGGCTTGTATATAAATACAGTGAAGACTACTAGAATAGAAGTCCTTCAGACTCTGTAAAACTCATTCTAATGGTAGATATTATGCGCAAGGATTTTTTTTTGATAAATTTATGTTATTTCGCAATTTAATCTTTTATAACCATACGTAACCAAAAATATGTTTATATGTTAATGCGTATTTTTGTTTGATAAATAATTTAAAAAATACGTAGAAATATCTAATTCCTACCTATATATTTGCAACGCATTCTAGAGTGGTTTCATTTTATTGTTTACCTGGTGGATGACCATCATTAACCTTTAACTGCTGACGTGAGGGCCGCTCCGCCTTAGCAATAATAATAATATCAAAATATTCACCTCCCCCGCGCATGACGCATACGCTGCCTCCAGTAGCTTCGAATTTAGTGACGCCAGAGCCGTATGTTTTAAATTTAAATTTTTTAATTAAATTTAAATTACTGTAAGTAAATTCATTTCAATTTTTTGCGGGCCTCTCTGACCCATCGTCAGTACTTACGTAACTCTTAAGTTGATTTTTACTAGTTTTTATTTAGTTAAATAGATAATATAGACTGTTTTCTGATCTCAAGTGATTTTTGCCAAAAATTATTACATAATATCCAAATTGTCAAATATAAGTTACTTAACAAAAAAAAAAGTATTTTATAGTATTTAAATATATTTAAATTGTCGAATAAATAATAATTTGGACTAAATCTTCAAGTAACAGGCCGCCCAGGCCCCCACGTCAGAATATATTTAAAAAAAATCACGTCAGCAGTTAAAGGTTAAGAAACGAAACGTTGCTCGAAATGTCTTTAGCCGTGTTTGCTGACCAGATTTTTTTTTGCATAAGCTCCACCCAGGAGGCTCTGAGGACACCCAGGAGGCATATGTCATCTTTAGGGATGCTGTTTTGGGGTATTTTTAGGGAAGGAAAGTGAGGAAGTTCTGGGAAGGAAAAGGGTATGAGGAGTGGGTAGGAATCTGAGGGTCAGTATGTCCAGGAGTGACAAACGTGTGAATCCATCCCTCCCACTGCGGTGAAAGGCGATGTTCCGAGAGAGTACGGCTGTAGAAGTCAAAGGGACTCCCCTAACCGTTCGCTCCCGATCTGGCCTGCCAGGCAGCTGGTGGGCAGACGCATCCACCGCCAAGATCCGGAAAAGCCTCACCCCGTGAACTCAGGCACCCCTGCTAAGTCACCAAACATAGCGAATCACTAAATGGTTCCCAGGGCGGCGGTACCCATACCCGCATCCTAAAATCTTCCTTACTGACCTCTTCTCAATCTCTTTCCGGACGGACAAGAAATATGGGTATAGTTTTTAGTGTGTAACTCTAAAACCACGATTCCGAGTTACCTAGTTGTAATTACCCCACGATTTAATAATGGGAATTCATCTGAACACCCGTTCGTCATCTGTTCATTTCACGAACACGCACAAAAAGGCTGCCTTCTCATCCGGCCCGCCGCAACCTACCACCCCATCTGTTCTATACAGTACCACCTCCCACCTACCGCCCGGTACACTGCTAGTAGCGGTATTGTCGTAGCTGGGGGAAGCGAACACCTTTCATCGTAGTTCGTAGCCCCGTAGCGCGTAGCTAAAGGAGCCGTCGTAGATGCTAGCTGCTAAGTGATCTAGAAATTTAACGTAGACCCGTCTCCCACGTAGTGTAATGAAGACGTTGTTCAAAGTACCTAACCTACTTACTTGTGACTTTATGGATTTTATGAAAATGTTATGCAGATGATACGGAACTTCTAACAAGTAACATTGAGGATCTACAACTTTTGATGAATCAAGTAGTGAAGACTTGTGAGAGGTTTGGGCTAGAACTGAATATAAATAAAACAAAATACATGCTCATAAGCAAAAATAACGCATTGGATGAAAATCTTTATATCGCTGGAACAAAACTAGAGAAGGTACAGAGTATTATATACTTGGGCTGCAATGTAAATGATAGATGGGATCCTTCGGTTGAAATCAAATGCTGCATTGAGCAAGCTCGTGCTACCTTTATCCGCATAAAAAGATGTTCTGCAGTCATAACCTCAACCTTGGATTACGAATGCGAATGGTCAGATGCTACATGTTTTCGATATTATTTTATGGAATGGAAGCATGGACGCTTACTGAAGAACTAATTAGACGACTTGAGGCACTCGAGATGTGGATCTACAGAAGAATACTTAAAATAAGCTGGATGGACAGGGTTACGAATGAAGATGTTATGGATACGTTTTAAAATTTTCACGGCCAAAAGCATTTGTTTTTGGGGTGTTATGCCGTGTTGCACTACCTCCTTCTTTAGCCAACGTTTCGGACATCGTTGCATTGTCCATCATTAGGGCAGATCCGGCAGAAACTTTGGCTAAAGAAGGAGGTAGCGCAACACGGCATAACACCCCAAAAACAAATAACGAAAAAGAAGATGTTATGGTTCGGATGAATAAAGAAAAAGAAGTTTTTAAAACTATGAAAATCCGAAAACTTCAATATCTTGGACATGTGATGAGACATCCAGAGAAGTATGAGATCTTGCATCGCATAATGCAGGGAAAGATTGCCGGAAGACGGGGCCCTGGAAGAAGGAGAACCTCATGGCTGAAAAACCTGAGACAGTGGTTTTGCCAGTCTACCGTAGAGCTGTTCGTCAGCCATAATGTTGTCCGCATAGACAACATGATAGCTGACGTCCGTTTGGCTAAGGGACACGGAAGCTAAGTGTAGTTTATGATCAGACCGAAAGCCATTCACATTTTTTGTTGGTACTTGCCAATTGATTTGAGATTTATTGTATTAATTATGTTCTCTATTTTATGCAGGTGCTTGCGGGTTTTTACAGATGCAATGCCGCCTCATGAATGAGTTTTTCTTTTGCCCTGTTTAATTTATCTTTGTCTTACTAACCTATTTTTCGCATTTTGTTTTTCCTGTTAAGCACTTGCATACTGCTTACTAACAACGTATGCATGGACACTGGAGGTCTAGATTCGTTCAAAATAAATAAATGTAGCTTCGTTTAACAAAAAAATTAGAATCTTGCGAGAGCCTTGAAGGAGTAACCATCAGTTACTTATACCAAGGCGGGTAAGAGGTGGATTACCTCCACTGACGTCCGTTTTGAGGCTTTGAGGCTTGAGGCTTTGCTTTTCTTTGCTTTCTTTGAGGCTTCACTGAGTGGTTGGCTAAGGGACACGGAAGCTAAGTGTAATTTATGGTCAGACCGAAAGCCATTCACATTTTTTGTTGGTACTTGCCAATTGATTTAAGATTTATTGTATTACTTATGTTCTCTATTTTATGCAGGTGCTTGCAGGTTTTTACAGATGAATGAGTTTTTCTTTTGCCCTGTTTAATTTATCTTTGTCTTACTAACCTATTTTTTTGCATTTTGTTTTTCCTGTTAAGCACTTGCATACTGCTTACTAACAACGTATGCAAGGACACTGGAGGTCTAGATTCGTTCAAAATAAATAAATGTAGCTTTGTTTAATAAAAAAAATTTGAATCTTGCGAGAGCCTTGAAGGAGTAACCATCAGTTACTTATACCAGGGCAGGTAAGAGGTGGATAACCTCCACTGACGTCCGTTGAACGGACAGGGCCCAAGAAGAAGAAGAAGAGATGAAACTGTATTGAAAAGATGTGCTTCTTTAATACTTCTTGTAACATAATAACGCCTTCTTCACAAGAATTCGCAAACAGCCTTTTATTCAGAGTTACAATAATAAAGTTATAATAATAAAAATACTTCAAAATTCGCAGAACATCTCTTAGTGAATAATCACGCTCCACTTAACAACAGCAAGTCTAATCCATTACTTATAGAAATAAAGAGTCTTAGATTAAATTGGCCTGGAAAATTAGAAATCAATAAACGAGCGAATGACCCCAATGTAACACTAATTTTATTAAAGCAAGGAAAATTATTAATTGTTTATTTCCCACTCCTTAGATGTTTAAAAAAAATAACATGATTATTGTTATTATTGTTATTGTGAGACTGAAGGTAGTGGGGAGGGGAAGGAGATAGGAAAGAGGAAGGCGGGGAAGTACCTGGCTATTCAAATCAGACCAAATATAAACAATTTTACCCATTTAAATTATTAAACAATTAAGAACACATTAACATTTAGTGCAGGGAAAACAGATTTCAAAGTTTTTCTCAGCAAATTGGTTTCGCCGGTAATAAATCAATTAAGACACCTTCAAAACTTGAAATTTAGAATCATATAAAAAAGTCGTCTTAACGTGGTTTAACCACAGTTTGAAAATGGTCTTGTAAGCCAAAATAGCTGTCACAGTAGTAAAAACTAATATACTGGGAGGACTTTTATCAATTAAAATTTAATTAAATGCAAAAAGAATGGAGTTCTACACAAAAACAATTAATTCTCACAGCCTTTGTGAAATGTTTGTGAAAACATTACTAATATAGGAACTGACAAAAATAGTTCCTGAAAGATATAGGTATACATTGCTTACCCAGTCAAATAGGATTGTTTATCTGTTATGTAAACTTTAAATTTCTCACCGAATTTTGGAATATTTTCAATGTATTTTAAATGGTGACCCGACAATTGATCTGGCGACAATCGGCCCGCCGACAGTTGATCACCCGGACAATTGGTCTACCGTACAGTTGATTCGCTGGACAAATGACCACCCGGAACGTTGATCGCTCTGCCAATTGATCCCTCGGGCAGTTGATCCCCTAAAAGACTACTTCTTCAAGTAAGTATCCAAAGAGGATATACGGCCGTAAAACCAAAGTCGATATACTTATATCTGCAGGCGTCTTGAGTGGAATCCGCTACACAAATATGTTTACTAAAAATAATCCAGAGTAACTGAGGAGCTTGCGGTGAGGCCCTGCGGCCGAATAACAAAATACGCTTATAATTTTGCTTACATTGTTGAAAAATTAGTTGAAAGTAATTGAAAGTTCAAATTATGGTCATAAAATATGTAGGAATTTGAACAATCCAACATTATTACTGATGACTATTTTCAATGTATTTGAACAATAAATGAATTAATGATCAATACACATTATTACAGTCCATCTAGCAAAAAGTGCGCTTTCGTTCAGCACTCTAATAATTAGTATCTGCCATGCTTCCGCCGGAGCCTTACAAGCACTCCCCACCTGCCAAAGAAGAGGTACTCCCGGCACCCGATAGCAACCCAGGGTGGGACGCCTAGGTACCTGGTAACAATAAGCGTCGGGACGTCGGGGTAGTCGAAACGACCGCAACGCCGACTCGAAGTCGACGTAGGCATTACTAGCAGTATTATTTATTAATTTTCAGTACTGTCAGGTGAAAGACCTCCTTCAGAATCGAAACGTCGCCGTCGCTTGAAATGACAAAGACATATAGAATTTATTAAATGCAAACGTGTTAAATGACCAGATAATACCCATCCTTCCTCTTACCCATCTCATTCGTCTCGCCAATTCCTCGAGCCTCTCAACATTCCACGCCATAATTTCACCGAAACAGTAACAGAAATAATTTTTTTCTTTGAAGCAAACAAAAGCGCCACTTTGAACCTTGACATTTTAAAAATTTGTGCAAAATATGAATCCATAAGTGTTCGTTCAGCAAGCAATGCATATGTGTTCGTTCAACTCTGGTCGCCATATCTTAAATATATGGTATTTAATGTGTGGCAAGACTACACACGTAGGGTAACACATAGTACAAACCTTAAAATTACCTAACTATTATTTCAACTTATATATCACTATACCTAATACCTAACACTATTTTTTTTTTACAGTTTTTTAGAGAAAATGTGTCCTTACTGGGGTACCCCGTTCTGAGGACACATTGTACAAGTTTTATTATTTGAATTATAAGTAAATACTTATGTTAGAATATTACCAAGAAAAATTACGAAGTTAGATCTAAAAGAAAGTACAAAACAAGCATTATTCTTTGTTAGGTTGCAAAATTGAATCTATTTTCTTCCTTCCCATGTCCATAATCCATATTTTTATGCTTCTTTTGAAAGCGGTTATTTTTTATGGTTTTCATTGCAAGAGGGAGTAAATTAAATAATTTTATAGAGAAGTATTCCATATTTCTTTGTCCAAAAGTCGTTTTAGTTGTAGGTTGGTAGAATGTATGTTGTAATGTAGATCTTGTGAATCGGCCCGAGTTTGTCTGTGTAAAGTTATCCTGATTTTTGAATGCGTAGATTAGAATATCTTTTGAATATAATTGTTTCAGTGACATTAAATTCAGCGCTTTAAAAACATAGTCTGTAGGCTAAAGGAGGAGGTAGCATAACACGGCATAACACCCCAAAAATAAAAAACAAAAATACTTTTAGCCGTGAAAATCTAAAATCATATCCGATAGTCTGTAGGGGTTCTGATGGGTACTCTTCTTCTTCTTTGTGTGCCGCATTAGGTCCCCCCGACGTTGGCGATCACTCTTGAGAATGTCTCTCTGTCTTGCGCTGCCCGGAATAGCTCCTCCACACTTCTAATGCCGGTCCAATCTCGTATATTACGCAGCCAAGACATTTGTCTCCTACCAGGCCCTCGGCGACCCTCTATCTTGCCTTTCAATATCAAATGGAGCAAGTGATACTTCTCCCCTCGAAGTATATGACCCAGATATGAAATTTTCCTGATTTTTATTAATGTAAGCAGTTCTCTATCTGCTCTAGCCCGCCTGAGAATTTCTGTGTTGGTGATCATGTTGGTCCATGGGACCTTGAGCATTCTCCGGTGAAGCCACATTTCAAAAGCCTCTAACCTGTTCATGGTATTTACTTTCAAGGTCCATGTTTCACATCCATAGAGCAAGCATGGGTACTATAAGTATAATTTTCAGAATTGCCATTTGTGCTATGAGGACTGGTTTTATAGTGGAATCGCATGACCTTCCCCATCCGATAAGACCATATTGTAGTTGAGATTGGGCTAAGGCATAATAGATTTTAATTAGTTGTTCTTTATCTAAAATGTTTCTTATTGTTTTGAAAAAATAGGTTAGTTTTTTTAATTTGTTGCTCACATATTAAATTGCTGCTATATCTTCTCTTCAACTCGTTCATAATAATACCTAAAATTATACTTTCAACTTGATCATAATAAAACAACCCAATACTTCCAACTTGAACTTAATAATACCTAAAATTATGCTTTCAACTTGATCATAATAAAACAACGCAATACTTTCAGCTTGAACTTAATAATATCTAAAATTATGCTTTCAACTTGATCATAATAAAACAACCCAATACTTTCAGCTTGAACTTAATAATATCTAAAATTATGCTTTCAACTTGATCATAATAAAACAACCTAATACTTTCAACTTGAACTTAATAATACCTAACATTATATTATACCTAAATTTGTTTTACTTAACATTTAAAAAAGCTTAAAAATTCAATGTTTTATAAATTTCATTTTTTTGAACTAGAGATTCACTTTTCGAGAGATTTTTCTCTGTTCGAGAGAGATGATATAGAAACAAAAACATATCTTTTTTGATCTGAACATTTCGATTTTTATACTTTTTTTCGAAAACTAAAAGGTTAAAAAACTTTTGGTGCCAGATCTTTTACCGTTTAAAATTCGTTAAAAATTCGAATTTCGGACTCAATTTACTCGAAAATGTAAATACAAATCAAAAAAATTATGCATTTATAAAATGCACAACCTTTTTGATAGTCCGTGCAGTTTGGTCGTAGTTCGGAGATATTCGGCAAGCTTCCATACCGTACGTCCCTCTGTTTCTATTATCTATTTTTAAGGAAGAAGTGTTTGGCATTCCATTCTGTCTGTTACTACCCGTGATGAAAATTAATTTGTTATTTCAGTTGATTGAAGTGGAAATCAAATTATTGTTTTATTCCGTCTCTCAGAGAGGGGGTGCAGAGTGCAGACTACAATATGTAATTCTAGGATTTTGGGGGTCGGTGTTAATCTAATTCCTGGTCCATATGACCTTGAATGTCTGGGAGCTAGGAGAATTCGTGACAAATATACATAGTTGTACATTATGAACATGAAATAATTTACATTTCCGTGCTCCGATCTGAAAGAGGGTGTAAAAATAGGGTGTGAAAGTCGATTATTGAAGGCAGTCGGTAACTATGGAGGGAATTAAATGACTTAGCTGCCTTTTTTATTTGATTACCGCAGTCCCAACTACCCGGACTCAGCAGGACTTTGAAATCCTCAATCGGGGTATTTGTGTGTTTTTTTTTCCAATGGTAACGTAACATTATTTTTCTTTTTTTATTTTAACTTTATGAGTAAAACCTCAAATTGTAACATTTAATTAAATGAAGACAATATAAGCGAAACTCAATCGAAAATCTGGAAACAGAAAAATCAGAAAAAGATATTGACACCTCTGGGGCTTGAACCCAGGACCTCTTGCTTTCCGGGCAAACGCGCTAACATGTATCATACTTCGACTAAGAACCACCCACATTATCTTAACGCATATATTATTGGCAACTATCTTTATGTATGATACATTAAAATACATTTGTCTAATAAAACATGTGTGTTTTTTCGTTATCAGTAATTTCAGCTGGAAAAATGTAAGGTTGTCCATTTTTAAAACTTACAAAACTTACTAAAATTACATGTGCGCCCTGCTGTTGAATTTGGCAGCCACCTCTGGTCTGGAGCCCAAAAAAATCCTATGACTATGCAGATGAAACGTTAGATCGGTTTGATAGACGCCCTACCATAACAGATGGATCGCTAAATTTATAGCACAGTTTTCAGATCCTCATTCTCTCGATATTTCATTGGAAGGTGCTCCGAGGAACTTGCCGGCCCCTATCCTAAATAACATGTAGGTCTTCAAGACCTATGTTCACTACTTCCTCCTTTAATTAAATTATCCCCGAAGATGACATTATTTTGGTGCTTTATAATAAATAATAAATAATATAAATAATAAATAAAGGTCTTTATTCCAGAATGTGGGGAGGTGAGTGCAATCCCACACATCCTATATAGTGTGTAAGTACATACATAAAACACATAGATATTTATAAAATATGGTATTAAGAAGAAAATAAAATAAAAATACAAGTAAAAAATAAATAAATAATAAATAATTTTAAAAAAAAATCAGTCTGGGGTTATGGGAGCCAGTGTCTTCCTCCAATGTTCTTCTAAGCTCGATCCTGAAGTCAAGCGGGATTCTATTATGAGAATGTTTCTGGAGTGGTTTATCCTTCCCCTCAGTCCTGCAATCCTGGTTCTTAATAGAGCTTTAAATCCTGGAACTCGCCCTTCTGTAAACATTGAGGAGGCACTGCAGTGCCTGGGAAGTCCAAACATCAGACGGTAAGCATTGTTATATTGCACCCGAAGCCTGTCCATGGTTCTTTTTTTGAAGGTTGCCCTAAGCTCGCATGTGTACAGGGTTGTGCAGAAGGCTAGGAATAGCGTCCTTTTTACCCGTGGACTGCATAGCCGAAATCTTCTACTGAGCATGTTGGATTTTATGCTCAGTACGCGCCTCTGCCTGTCAATATCTTCATCATCTGTTAAATTATCGTTGATGATATGTCCTAGATATTTGGTAGATTCTACTGTTTTTAGGAGTTCGCCGTTCAAAAGGGCGGGGGGGGATATTTTTTGGGCCTTCACCGTGTTTTATGACCAACAGTGCTGTTTTTTTCGCATTATAGATCATGTTGGTTTCGTGTGCGAATTCTTCACAGATCTTCGGGAGGATTCGTAATCCCCTTATTGACGGTGCCATCAGAACCATATCGCCTGCGTAGCTCATGTTGTTGATACATTGACCTTCGATGTGGCAGCCCACTCCAGCATTGTTTAGCCTATGGGTTAGTTCATCCATGTATATGTTAAACAATACTGGGGACATACATCCTCCCTGTCTGACCCCGCTTTTCAGGAAATAAGGTACTGAAAATCCATCTTTCCATTTTACAAGATTTTCCTGTTGACGGTGCCAATTTTCGAGGATTTTTACCACTTTCCAAGGTATACCTCTTTCTTTTAGTTTTTTCCATAATAGGGGGTGGGAAACTCGGTCAAAAGCCTTACTTAGGTCCAGAAAGCATGCATAGGTTGATGTTTTCTTCTTCCTGTAGTATTCCAAGGTCCGTTTTACGCAAAAAATAGCCGAGTCCGTAGAACACTCTCTCTTGAAGCCCATCTGATTATCGTTCGTTGTCAAATGAGATCCGACTTGATCCAAGAGAACTCGTTCAAATATACGGGCCATAGCCGTGGCGATGGAAATTGGTCTGTAGTTTTCCTTTAAAGTTATGTCTGACAGTTTCGATTTTATTATCGGTATTATAATAGATAGCCACACTTTAAGATATCGGTGAATAGTGTTGCCATTAGTTCCATAACCGCTGCCCCTGCATGTTTGAAGTGTTCGGTGCTTAAGCCGTCATGCCCTGCCGACGTTCCAGATTTCATGTTACTAATGGCCGATTTTATCATGCTAGTTGTGACAATGGGATCGATATCATCATAGGCAGTCAGATGCGTTTCATTTGAGTCGATAGCTGGGGTGGTAGTTGTAAAATGTTCTTTAAAAATGTTTGCGATTACTTCCGGGTTCGATTCTCCATGTATGTTGCATGAGATTTTGCAGCGCATGTTTAATAGTTTGTTTGACTTGTTCCAAAATTTTTTGAAGTCCCGATTTTAGACCACACGACTGAAGTAACAGAACAAGACAAACCTCGCCCAACGAACCCAGGTATCTCTGCTAAGTTACCAAACGTAGCGAACGAGGTGACCTATGACCTAGGGGTGACATATGACATTGGGGTGAAATATGACCACAGGGTGACTTACGACCTTGGGTGACCTATATAACCTTGGGGTGACCTACGACCTTGGGGTAACCTATGACCTTGGGGTGACCTACAAACTTGGGGTGACCTACGACCCTGGGGTGACTATCCTTACCCTTATCCTTATCACTCCCTAAGTCAAGCGTGCGTAAAGGCCCGACCGTTCGCCTAGCAATCGATCACCGTTCGCTTCGATTACCGTTCGCATGACATTTTTCGCAACAATCGCCTCTTTTCGTAACGCAATCACCAGCTTACCCCCCAAGTCGAGCGTGCGTAAAGAAGTTTTACTTAAAAAAATACGAGTTCTCGAGATATTCTGAAACACCGGAAAAGGCAAGTGTTACTAAAAAAATAGGTCGCTTTTATTATTGTATTTCTCGTATTTTATCATATTTTTTTACTTGATTTTACGTCGGAACCATAAAAAGAGGTCCATTTCTTATCTGGTCTCAACATCCCCAAGTCTCATTTATTCTTCTCCCGGCACTACAGACATTTCGTCCACCAAATCTTATTCGGTGGTATATTTTTGTGGTCCAAAATCTAGATATTTACGTACTTAGTTCAAAGACAACAAAACAACTTTGCAGAGTATCCTACATAAAAAAATCTCCATATTAAGAGGAAACCGAGCTACGTTTTGTCCATACAAAAATTTTGTTCACTCAAGTGAACAGAACCGTAAGCACGGGATTTTTTCAATTAAGGCAAATTAAAGCAGTAAGGAGAAACCTGCCAACAGAGGCGACTAAATTACTAGTCAATTCGTATGTGGTTTCACGCTTAGATTATTGCAACGGAATATATGCAAGTCTTCCAAAATATCAAATCAACAAATTACAATCCGTTTTCAACGCTGCGGCAAGACTTATCACCGGCGTATCTAAATATTCCCATATTTCAGAGCATCTCAAAAATCTTTACTGGCTTAAATGTCCTGAAAGGATCCAGTTTAAGCTCTGCTGGATGGTATTTAAGTCCCTTAACGGAATGGCTCCGGCTTACTTATCGGAATGTGTATTCCAGAAAATTCCAATTATCGACAGTCAACCCTGAGGTCAGCAGCGTCATCAGCTATCGGAAGGTTAAAGGAACCAAAGCGCACACCAGATACTAAGTTCGGTGAGCGCGCTTTCGGAGTGTCAGGACCTAAAGCCTGGAATGGACTGCCACATGAATTAAGAATGTTCACGGACGCGGTGAAATTTAGAGCTAGACTTAAAACTCACCTTTTCAGACAGTCGTATCCATAAACTCAAAATCTTTCACCTTCACATTCAATGCCCGCGACACCGTAAATAACTAACCTGTAAAAACGTGGAATAAAAAATAAAAAAAATGTAAGCGTTTGTGAAGGTCATTTCATGAACATTCTCCAGCCCTAAAGAGTCCTAAAGTCTCCAGCATTTTAAAATAAATATCAACTATACTTTTGCCACTAATCTCCAATAGTCCTAAATTCTCCAGTAAATTTCTTTAAGGAACATATGAACCTATACCACCAGGAAATAATTAAAATAACTTGTATATTACAGAACAATATATTTCTCTTTCATATTCATCATTAAAAAATGTTTAACACCACTGACATGTTTCTTATACTCAAGTATTTATTACGAAAAATATTATGAAAATAATTCCATATTTGAGTACATATTTTTAGCCTTAGCTCAAACGTGGATTTACGCAAAAACGTCTGACATATATCTATATACCTATGTTACCATAACACGCACATGCAAATTGCTCATCAAGATATAACTTATCCCTACTCTCTTACCAAATAGTACTTTCTTTGATTTTATATTGTACTTGTATTTTTTACAAACACACTTGTACTTAATGTACTTGTATTCTTATTACACTTTAATAGTATTTTAATTACACAATTGTAGTTGTATTTCTTTATTTTTTTTGATACATGCTCCTTGTATTATTTTTAATTCAATAGTACGTATTTTCTTTCATATTATTTTAAATTTTTCTGTTTTTCCATACTTATTTTTTATATTCATATATCTTAAACTTATGTAGAAATTTTGCATTATTTTTAATTCCTTTATACATCATACTTGTTTTAGATGTATAAATTATTTTATTTTATTTTTATATTATTTTGTTTTACATTCAACTTATTTTTAATTTGTATTATTATACTTAACATAAAATTGGCCACTACAACACGGGCATGTGCCTAGTGTGATGGCCAAAAAATTATCCATTTACTGTAATGTATAAACTTTACTGAATAAAGAACATTAAAAAAAAAAATTAAAATAAATACTAACTTTACTTTTGCAACTAATCTATTCATAAATGTAATACTCACGGACATATGAATGTAATACTAAAAGTGATGAGGGTAGCAAATAATGTAAAATCATGCAATGTCCAGTGTGTTAACTGTAATGTCCTCCGCGTGCAAAGCCGTATCTTCTGCAAGCATAAACTTTCTAATTAAAGTGTGTTTATTGGAAGTGACCTGCCAGGTAAGTATGTTTCTGTATCCATGTGTAAATAGTAAAATTAGTTAGAACCTAAGCATTCTTAATAAATTGTACAGTGCCCTTAAGGTGATTTTTCACAGAAAGGGGCGCTTAATAATTAATTAATTAATAATTATTTTATTATTATTATCATCATCCAAATTCAGCTATAGAACGAATTAATTTACCTAGAAATTTAGGAGGTAGAGGTGTAGTCAAAATAACATCTTTGAAACACAATCAGGTAGAAATGCTTAGAAATTTTTTCCATAGGAAAGCTAATAGCTCAGAAATGCACAAAATAATTTGCAAGGCAGATAGAAACATTACACCTTTAAATTTATATGATGAGAATGCTAACATTCTTATAAATACTAACCAGGAATTATTAGATTCCTGGTCAAATAAAATTATTCATGCAAAACACTTCAATTATCTCAACCAAGCGTATGTTGACAAACTTTCGTCAAACAAATGGTTGAGTATTGGAGAGTTGAGTGCAGAAATAGAAGGATTTATGCTTGCCATTCAAGATAGAGTCATTAATACTAAAAATTATAGGAAGCATATAATCAAAGATATAAATCAAATTGATGATTTATGTAGAAAATGTTTGGCTTTTCCGGAAACTATAGAACATATTATATCGGGATGTTCTATATTAGCTCCGTCCGAGTATACATTTAGGCACAATCAGGTTTTAAAAATAATCCACCAAAGTTTGATAATTAAACATAACTTGATTGGCTGCCGTAATATAGTACCATATTATGAATATGAACCAAATTCATTTTTAGAAAATGAATTTTATAAAATATATTATGATAAAACTATACTAACAGACAGAACAATTAGTCATAATAGACCTGATATAGTTTTACATGACAAAATTAAAAAAATAACTTATATCATTGATGTAGCTATTCCAAATTCCTGTAATATTAAAAAAAAACTGTTTCTGAAAAAATTAGAAAATACACAGATTTAGGAAATGAGATTAAAAGAATTTGACATTCTCGGACTATAAAAATATTACCATTTGTTATTTCGGCTACTGGCATTATACCTAGGTCTCTGATTCAAAATTTAGGCGTATTAGATTTGTCAAAGAATTTATATATAAAAATGCAAAAATCGGTAATTTTAAATACATGTAGGATTACAAAAGATTTTTTAAATATTTATATTGAGGGATCAGTAGGATTTATAGGTTCAATTAGGAATTCCACAGAGCCGAACCCTCTGATATGAAAATATCTGGAGTCGGTGAATTATTTTCCCATCTGGTCTCTGGTAGGTTGACATGTTGTTCTTGTATTGTTTTGTAATTATAATACTTATATAGTGCAATTGCATAACGTGGATTGACCAGATGATCATTTGGGAAGTGTGTGAAAGGGTTTAGTTTTTCCTGAGGGGAAAATTAAACCCGGACATTTAAATCTGGTGCGTAAAAATTATTATTATTATTATTATTAAATGTGTGCCCAAATTCCTCTTTGGATTTTTTCACTACTGCAAATAGTTTTGAAGTGAAAACTTTTTTAGTACCGTTGTGATTTGAAACTCGTTGAAACGAAAAATAGCGACACTAACAAGAGACAAACACATACATCTATGGGGCCATTCAAGTATTACGTACGCATTACACGGGGCGCGCGGGGGGGTCTTTGCTTTGCTTATTTTTGATGACATGGGGGTGGGGGAGTCTGGATGGTGATTACGTCAGCAGTATCAATATATATGACGACCTCCGTAGTCCAGTGGGTAAGACTCTTGACTCACAATCCGGAGGTCGCGGGTTCGAACCCGGCATGCGCAAATACATTTTATTTGATTAATTTGTGTTATTTCACAATTAATTCATTTAAAATAATATATAGTATATTTACGGCATGTTCCAGAGTGGAAGATACTATCAGTATCGCCCTGGTGTAAGACCACCATTCAGAATTGAAACGTTGCTTGAAAATGGCTTTAGCCGTGTTTAGTGACCAGATCTGAATAGCCAGGTACTTCCCAACCTTCCTCTTCCCCACCTCCTTCCCCTCCCCACTACCTCCAGCCTCACAACATACCCCCAATTGGGGATGCCATAGTCTCACTGGCTCCAGACGGGAGCAGTTGAGATTCCTGTGCGGTATTCACTGTAAAAAAAATATATATATTATATATATATATATATTTTTTACTTTTTCGGATTTTAGATTTGTTAACGAAAGTGAGCAGACACAACACTGAGCAGCAAACATCCAATGTTATCGAAGACTCAGAGCCTTGGATTCTAGTGTCATGGACTGAGAACTGTTAATTTGCATTAATATACCAAAATTTCAAAAGAAGTTTGTTTTTTTCATTAATATATTAAGATTATAATAACTGAATACCATGTCAATAAAATTTGCTTAAGGGCTTTGATTACTTTTGTCGACGAGGGGAGGGGGTTGGGGGGGGGGGGGGGCGTTAATCATTGCAAAAAATCTACTTACGTAATATTTGAACGGCCCCTGAAGGATTTTTTTCTTTACATTAACTCCGCACAGGAGGCCCTGAGGAAAATAATTTCCCTCAGGGTCTATGTCATCTGGGATGCTGTGTGGAGGGTCTTTTTGAGGAGAGGAAGGAATGAACATTGATCTTGAAGAGACCCATGTTGTAGGAAGGAGGAAACACAGAGGCCGGCAAATCATTCCACAGCCGAGCTGTTGAACACAAGAACGAGTCGAACAAACGACCCGTTCTCATGTGACAAATGTCAACCGTGTACAAATGTTGGGCACGCGTTTGACGCGTTTCCCGACTATGCACCGGTGCCGAAAGGATCAATGATGCTAGTTCCTCGGTGCATCTTCCATTTTTATACCGGTAGAACAAGGATAGCATTCCCACCCGACGCCTGTGCTCTAAAGATGGCAATCCGTCTGTTAAGATGGGAGAATCTATTAAACGGACCGCCCGTTTCTGCACAGAGTCGAGGGTATTTTTCAGGTATTTTGGAGCTCCAGACTAGAGGTGGCTGCCAAATTCAACCGAGAGAATAAGATAGCGCTTTGTATCCTCCCCACTCACGTCTACTTTGTTTTCTGAAAGTTTCACTTCTACCACGTCTGAACTGCACAATTGTATTTTTTTAATATAATATTGATATCAATGCATATCATGTCGAACGTTTTGTTATTTTTGATAAATTAGTTCTTAAAGCAGTTAGTATCCTCTAAATATCGTTAAAATTGTATGGTTTGAATGCCACCAACAGACGTTCAGTATATAAACTAGACAATGTTTTTTATAAAAAAAGCTAAACGTACAGACAAAGAAAATTTTCTTGTAACACAGTTAGTAAAAAAATTCTAAAAATCGGTCCAGTTTTGGAGGAGAAAAATGTGGAATACATAACCTCGATTTTGAAGATTTTATTTAGGTATTATCAGCCTGAAGTGCAGTTGTTCCTTTCTCTTCGTATTCGGGAGAGTAAGAGCGACAGGAAAAGGAACAGTCTGCTAAAATACCTATTGTTCTAATTTTTCAGCGACCAGGTCTCCTCTTAAAATACCAATTTTACAATCTCTTTGTCTTAAGTTTGTGTATCGGAGTTAATTTAGTCGTCATTTTAAGTGGGTGGTACGTCCAGTTTTGCTCTGAGTAAAATAAAAAAAAAAATTAAATTAAATTAATTAATATTATAATAAAATGCATTTCTTTTCTCTACGTATTACTTATTGTATATTTTTATTTAACATTTTTTACGATAAAGTTAGGTATGTGTTATTATTATAGAAGAATATTTGAAGTCCATTCAAATTTGGGTTTCTATTCCATAGAAAAGCCTATTCTCACTGATCGTTTTCATAGATTCTACGAAGTAGATCATCGAATTTGTCTTATAAATATATATTCACTTTTTGCTAACTTTTACATTACTTACCTTATGTATGCATTTTATTGTACTAGAAATTACGTAAAAATTACTTTTGAAATGTATGTAGATATAATGGGAAAAAATAATTAAAAAAGAATAGATCCCGGCGACTTTTTATTACTAGTTATGTACGTAGATAAGAAGAAAGAATAACACGACAAACCCTTAGAAAAGGCATAAAAACTAACTTGCATTATTAAAGGATATCAAGGATAGACTTCTAAAATACATCTCTAACAACAATATCTTAACACCACAGCAATATGGCTTTCGAAAAAACTTCAGTACCCAATGTGCCACCTTCGATTTCATCTCGAACATTCAGCAGTACATAGACCAGGGCGAGTATGTAGCAGCTATTTTTATAGATCTAAAAAAAGCCTTTGATACAGTAGATCATGAAATACTCCTACAAAAAATGGAACATTTGGGTATAGTCGGAAAATCTTTAAAGCTCCTCCGAAGTTACCTATCTGATAGATATTGCCTTGTCGACATCGAAGGGAACCTAAGCGGCTTTGGAAAAATCACACGTGGAGTGCCACAGGGCTCGATTCTAGGACCCCTACTTTTCTTACTATACATCAATGATATAACTAAATGCGGCATCTTGGGAAAACTTCAACTTTACGCTGATGATACTGTTATTTATTACCGTTGTAAAAATCTGAGGGAACTTGAATCTCTAATGAATAAAGATCTCGCAAAGCTAGCTAAATGGTTGCGGATAAATAAATTAAGCCTCAATGTCAAAAAAACTCACTATCTCACTTTCGGGATAAAAGATTATATGACAATGAATATTACTCTTGGAAATGAAAAGCTCCAAAATGTACAAGTAACGAAATATTTAGAGTTATTCATAGATTCTAACCTATCGTGGAACTCCCATGTTGAATATGTTAAATCCAAAATTTCCCCGATAACTGGTGTACTCTATCGACTTCAAGATGTGCTCCCCACAGCTTTACTGCGTGCCACATATAATGCTCTGATCCACTCTCACCTAAGTTATCTGGTTAGTATCTGGGGCACCATTACTAAGAAACAAATATCTGAAATACAAGTAATCCAAAATAGAGCCATAAGAAATATATACCATCTACCATGGGATACGCATGTCAAAGACATATACTCACTGACACAAATTCTTCCCTTTACTATTCTGCCAAAATATAGCATCACCACTGCCATCCTACAAATAATTCAACACTCGTCACACACCACCACTAAACCAGCCTTTAATTCCGATATACACCAGCACAAAACACGATCACAAAATCAAATACACCTATCGTCATCTACACACACAACCAAATTTGGAATTAACTCCTTACAATACATCGCACATACGCAATACAACGCATTACCTAATGTCCTAAAACTACCAGAATCAAACAAAAAAATATTGGCAAAGGCTCCAAAAGGATATTTTCTCAGCAACTTTATTAACCAGTGACGAATTTATCTGTCTTCCTTTGTAACTCTTGTATATTCTTCAATTACCTGTATCAAGTGTGTCTAGTCCATTTAAAAATCTATGTATTGTTCATTGATTTCCGTGTTCTTATGTAAAAATAATTTTTCTTTAGATGTATAATGTTGTCCTTCCCGAAATGAGTTTTATTAAACTCATTGGGAGTAATGTATTATAAATTTTATGTAATAATTTTGTAATATATTATCTCTAATAAATAAATAAAAAAATAAAATAAAAAAAGATAGTTTATTGTATATTTACGGTTTCGTTTACACTGAATAAATTCTACTAAAACCGTAGAAAAGGTATGATTGATAATTTAATGTCTATTAACGGTTAATTACGATTATTTACGGTTTGGTTTACACAGAGTAAATTATACTAAAACCGTAGAAAAGGTATACAAAAACATGATTTGCATTATTTAAGATATCATTGAAAATAACCATACTTTTGAAAAAAAAAAATACAGGGATTAAAAATATTCTTCATATTAATTAACCATAAAGGGAAACGCTTAGATAATTAAGAAGCCATGGAAATAAAAAAAAATTCCTCAAAAATAATGATTCGATTATCAACAAACAACAAATATTATCTTATAGCCCAATCATGGATATGTTCCCCCAGTCACTCTTCATTAAACCCTAGGCACCCCTACCACAACACTTAGTAATAATACATTGTACCCACCCATTGTTTTGTAAAGTGTCAAGTTAGTATATGTTTGCCCTGAGGAAGGAACGGTCGTTCCGAAACCGGTCGGCAGTAATAAAATACTGTGGTCTAACAAAGACATATTGTTTCATTTATTTATAATGGATAACCACAAAGTTACAGCTACATTCAAAAGCATAATATAATAATAATATATTATTATTTAATTATATATTTTACTTTGATAACATTATTCTAAAATATAATATATATTATAGATTGTAGTATTGAAGGGTAGTTTACATTAGAATATTTAATTTGGACATATTGAAAACTATTTGTTGACAAATGACAGCACTAGGTAACGACAGTTGCTTGGTTACTGGAATGTAGGAATTAATAATAACAATCATTTCAAAGTTGTTTTGGAAGGTGACCAAATGTCATTTTCAACCAACGGAAATGAAAATGGGTTTATTATGTCATCTATACAGATGAACATAGATAATCTGAGACCCCAAAAAACAAAAGCAGGTATTCCTAGGCAACGGATGAAATGGACGAACGATGTCAATATGTTCATCGTTCGTTCATATTTTTATGTAACTAAACTAGCAACAGATATGTTATTGTATAGGAAAAAATTACATTTACTTTTCTCACAAAATTATCCGGTAGCCCAAGTAAACAAACAAAGATTAGCTGACCAAAAAAGGGCAATTTTCAAAAATAATTTAATTCCTGTAGTAACATTAAATCAGATTAAAAAGGAAGTAGCAGATAGATTGCAATTGGAGAATAATTTAGAACAAATTAATACGAGTAGTAATGTTATATTAGATGCATTGAATGAATATAGTTTAGATAATATTCTAGTAGAAGAATCCAATGATATTACAGTAGATTCAAATAACTTAGACGTTATTCATAATCTTGGGGAAATCAACATTGCAAATTTAAACTTACTAGATAATGTAATAGAATTAGCTAACTTGCTTCATAATAATATAAATAGATATAGAGTCCACAGTTAGACCAAAATTACCAAAATTGCATACGTCAAAGAAATTATCTAAATTAATTTCTGAATTAAATAATTTAATTTTACCAAAAATAATATTTGACGAAATTAGTTTTTTAGATCTTCATACAATAGTGTACGCTAGTGCTATCACTATATGTAATAAGTTAGGAGTTAAATTAACGTCCTCTGATGAGAGATCATATAGTTATAGTAAACCAGAATGGCAGATTAGATTAGAAAATGATGTAGTATTAGTAATATAGCTAGAGTAATTGAATATAAAAATGGAAATAGAAGTAGGAATATTTTGAGACATGGAGATGAAATTGGGAGAATATTTGGTTATAGCATTGATAGCAATAATAATGAAAATATAATCAATGATTTACTAGATTTTTTAAAACTAAAATTAGGTGTAAAAGCTAGTAGATTAAAAAGATATAATTATACGTATAATAAAAGAAATAATAATAGATTATTTCAGAAAAATGAGAAAATATTTTATTCCAAACTTGACGATAAACAAAATATTATTTCGAATTTTAGCTGTTTTCATTGATCTTCAAAAAGCTTTCGATACAATTGATCATGAAATACTGTACTTAAAACTAAAAAAAATGGAATAACCGAAACAACTCTAAACCTACTTAGAAGTTATTTAACTGGAAGAAAACAAATTGTACAAATTGTTAAAAGAAAGAGCAAATCTCTTCCAATTAAATTCGGGGTCCCCCAGGGAAGCGTATTAGGACCTATACTATTTCTGATATGTATAAATGACCTTATGAATCTTCCCATTAATGGAAACATAATGAGCTTTGCAGATGACACTGTTATTATATTCCACGAACAAGATTGGACAAGAACCTACAAGGAGGCGGAACATGGCCTGGCTGTACTTCAAAACTGGCTAAAAGTAAACTCTCTTACATTAAATGTTAGTAAAACTAAATATCTAACTTTCTCCAAAAACAAAAGAGGACAACCAATGAATGTGCATACCCTCAAATTACACGAATGTCAAAATACTTTTCCACAATGTTCCTGCCCGTCTATAACCCAAACCAAAAGTATTAAATATCTTGTGATTGAAATTGATGAAAATCTACAGTGGAATTCACACATTGATCTTACCTCAAAAAAGCTAACAAAACTCATCTACTTCTTCAAAAAATTAAGAAACATCTTGTCGATGAGGGATCTAAAGAGAGTATATTATGCTTTATGCCACTCTCGATTGGAATATGGAGTAATAGGATGGGGCTCAGCAGCATCTAATCACTTAAAACAACTTAAGATAACTCAGAATTGCATTATAAAGACCATTCTAAAGGTCCCCATAAGGACGTCAACAACAGAAATTTTTAAACAGTTTGATGTTCCAAGCATACAGAAAATCTATGCCAAAAACATTCTAGTACATCACCACAAAAATGATTCAGAGGCAGACACCTCACACGCTCATAAAACCAGAGCCAAACAAACAGACATACTTAATATACCAAAGTGTAACTCTTCATTTAGTCAAAGAAGTTCTGCATTTTTAGCAGTAAAGTTATATAACAAACTCCCACTTAGTATCAAACAAAACATATCCCACTTAGTATAAAAAAAAATAGCTACATTAAGGACATTAAATGTTGGCTGAAGAATCTATCGGAAAATGAACTTACTGTTAAAAATTGAGATACTACCAGCACCTATGGGTTGCTTGAGCAAGCTCCCAGACGTTGATATTTCGAATGGTGCGAGGCTTGGCTGGACGCTGAGTGTTCGCAGCCTGTTTTAACTACCAAGTACATACTATGGAGGAAGCCATTTTTTTGTAGATGCTTTCGAATTGACATCAGTATAATCGTAGATTCTTTAAATGTGTGCAGGTTTTTACATTATAAAAGTGCTAGCATCCCATTATTATCGCTTCTTCCCAACGCAAGTTTTAACAGTAAACAACTGCCAGTGTTTGGCCCGGTGTATTGACACCGTATTATAATACATTTATAACATGTCCAAGTGAAATAAACAGTGAAGTTTTTTGCAAGGATAATTATTTTATTTAAAAGGACCCCTATCAATTTTGAACACTTACTAGTATACTTAAAACATCATAGAAGTTTCTGGAAAACCTTATCCAATCAATGAAGTTAAACCATAGAAGTCGCTGAAAAACTTATCCAAAGCATAGTCCCCCTCAGCACAGGATCTCCTAGTGAGGAGGACTACGAATATATTTTAAATATACATCTAACTAACATGTTTCTAATAAAAATGTAAAAAATATTATATAGTTACTAAACAAAAAAAAATATTTAAAAAAAGAATAATAATATTCCGTTGCCATCTGAATCAGATATGCGCGATTTTTGGACAAACATTTGGAGTAAAGATATAAAACATAATGAGACAGGTCCCTGGATAGAAAATGAAGAACTCAATTGTTCAGACATTGAACAAATGAGTTTTTCTGATATATCGGTTGAATTGTTAGCCAAAATTATAAAACAAATACTCATAATTGGAAAGCCACGGGTTGCGATTGGATACATAATTTTTGGTACAAACGTCTAACTACTTTACATCCTCTTTTTGCAAAAAATCTTCAGACATTGAACAAATGAGTTTTTCTGATATATCGGTTGAATTGTTAGCCAAAATTATAAAAAAATACTCATAATTGGAAAGCCACGGGTTGCGATTGGATAAATAATTTTTGGTACAAACTTCTAACTACTTTACATCCTCTTTTTGCAAAAAATCTTTCAAAACTTGTCAGACAACCTCAAAATTTTCCTAATTTTCTAACTAAGGGCATTACTTATATGTTGCCTAAAAGCGAAAATATTAATAATCCCTCTCAATATAGACCCATTACATGTCTACCGATAATATACAAAATTTTAACCTCTTGCTTGACAGATTTAATATATACTCATTTGGATGAAAAAAATATTTTATCTGAACAACAAAAAGGTTGTCGCAGAAAACATATGGGATGTAAAGAACAAATAGTTATTGATTTTGTAATTTTAAAACAAATTCAAAATCAAAAGCTTAATTTACATACTTGCTATATAGATTATCAAAAGCTTTTGATAGTGTCCCGCACTCGTGGCTAATCAAAATATTAAAAATATATAAAGTTAACCCAATTATAATTAGCTTTTTGAAAAATATTATGTTTTTTTGGAATACAGATTTGCTAGTTAATTTAAAAGGTAAGAAAATAGTAGTACCGGGCATTTCGATAAAAAGAGAGATTTTTCAAGGAGACTCATTGAGTCCTCTTTGGTTTTGCTTAGCATTAAATTCCCTATCTAAAATGTTAATTAAAAGCAAGTTTGGAATAAAAATTAAGGGTAATACAGGAGAGAGTAGTATAGTTTCACATCTATTATATATGGATGATATAAAATTATTTTCAAACTCTGAATCAAATTTAGAGAAAATGATTAAAGTAGTTAAATTTTTTTCAGATGATATTAAAATGACTTTTGGTTTAGATAAATGTAAAACGATCCATATAGAGAAAAACAAAATTGTAGATGGAGGCGAGGGTATATTTAGAAATTTCCAAATTAAAAGTATGAAAGGGGATGAGGTTTATAAATATTTAGGATACCCGCAATCGAATAGATTAGATCACACTAGTATTAAAAATGATATTAGGATTAAATTTCAAACTAGGATCAGAAATTTTTTTAAATGCAATCTATCTGCTAAAAATTTTGTAATAGCAATACATACTTGGGCAATACCTCTATTAACGTACTCATTTGGCATAATTAAACGGTCCAATACAGATATAGATAGTTTAGAACGATTAATTAGAACTACGTTAACAAAGTTTAATTGCCATCATCCAAATTCAGCTATAGAACGAATTAATTTACCTAGAAATTTAGGAGGTAGAGGTGTAGTCAAAATAACATCTTTGAAACACAATCAGGTAGAAATGCTTAGAAATTTTTTCCATAGGAAAGCTAATAGCTCAGAAATGCACTTAATAATTTGCAAGGCAGATAGAAACATTACACCTTTAAATTTATATGACGAGAATGCCAACATTCTTATAAATACTAACCAGGAATTATTAGATTCATGGTCAAATAAAATTATTCACGCAAAACACTTCAATTATCTCAACCAAACGTATGTTGACAAACTTTCGTCAAACAAATGGTTGAATATTGGAGAGTTGAGTGCAGAAATAAAAGGATTTATGCTTGCCATCCAAGATAGAGTCATTAATACTAAAAATTATAGGAAGCATATAATCAAAGATATAAATCAAATTGATGATTTATGTAGAAAATGTTTGGCTTTTCCGGAAACTATAGAACATATTATATCGGGATGTTCTATATTAGCGCCGTCAGAGTATACATTTAGGCACAATCAGGTTTTAAAAATAATTCACCAGAGTTTGGTAATTAAACATAACTTGATTGACTGCCGTAATATAGTACCATATTATGAATATGAACGAAATTCATTTTTAGAAAATGAATTTTATAAAACTATACTAACAGACAGAACATTTAGTCATAATAGACCTGATATAGTTTTACATGACAAAATTAAAAAAAATAACTTATATCATTGATGTAGCTATTCCAAAACCCTGTAATATTCAAAAATCTGTTTCTGAAAAAATAAGAAAATATACAGATGTAGGAAATGAGATTAAAAGAATTTGGCATTCTCAGACTATAAAAATATTACCATTTGTCATTTCGGCTACTGGCATTATACCTAGGTCTCTTATTCAAAATTTAGGCATATTAGATTTGTCAAAGAATTTATGTATAAAAATGCAAAAATCAGTAATTTTAAATACATGTAGGATTACAAAAGACTTTTTAAATATTTATATTGAGGGATCAGTAGGATTTATAGGTCGAATTAGGAATTCCACCGAGTAAATTGTACTACAAAGTGTACAAAGGTGTCGTCACATGCTGAATCCACTAAGGAACGGTTGTTAAAAAAAAATTAACAATTCATCAAATAGTTGTACTTAATTTTCACGTTCAAATTTTTTAAATAATCCCATCCTAAAAGTGTTAAAACAAAGATTAACATTAAAGTAAAATTAATAATAAAAATAAATACAAAATGATTTTTCGGTGAAACAATAGAATGGGAAGATACTTTAGCCAGTTGAATGAAATAACGTGCGGGAGAAACTATTCTGCGTGGACGATGCTGCTTATTTCACCAAGCAGGTAATACCTCTCAAACAGCAAGTCTTTTGAGTTCTGCAATTCGATAGAAAATTTGAGAATTATTAATACAGTCGTTGAAAAACGGACTCTTCGTCAAACAGAGGTACTGTCATTTACGAAGAAACTGAGGCGGCAGCCGGCCGTTTACCGCTGACTCAACACATTCCACGCATCAATATTATGTAGGTAGCTACCTGACACATTTCTAAACAAGCGTAGAATCGTAAAGCTTGTAGATTTTGCTACAATATCCCGCAGTCCCCGGTTTGTTTATCTATGCAAATTTATGTCCGGCCATCTGCAGTACAAATGCCCGCCGCCGTCCGTCCGCGCAAAACGGATTGCCGCACTGAACAGATCAAATCCCTAGAAATGTCATCCACACCTACATGATCTATATCCGGGGTCACCAAATACTTTCATTAGGGGTCCGTTTTTTTTTAAATAACATGACCGTTGTTAAATTATAAACAAATGTGATTAATAAAAAGAAGTAGGTACCATGGGTTTTTTACAATATTAATGAGAAAAATGACATTTTTGTGTGAAAATGAAATTGGACTAAAGTTTGTGCTGGCTATTGTCATTAAATCTTTGAGATGTTCATCGGTTAGTCTGCTCCGGAATTTATTTTTATTTAAACATATGTTGACCCAAACAAAGTGAGAGGTTCCAAGGCAATTTTTTTTAATTCTAAGTATTTATTAGCACAAACAAATTTTATCCAAAACTCTTGACAAGAAACTTCCTGTTTTTTGGTGTTTAATGGTTAATGGTCCGCACAAAATAGGTTGGCGGTCCAGATCCGGACCGCGGTCCGCCATTTGGTGACCTCTGATCTATATGATAATAACCTAATTTCAATATTTGAAAATGTGATCAAAAATCAGAAAAATTGAGCTCACTCCGAGCACCCGGGCACGCTCGTAATCACTTGTTCGACAGCCTCCATTGTCGTGGGGAAAGGTTCTCAACTAGCAATCCAAAGGTCACAGGTTCAAATCTCGGCGTGAGAAAGTAAATTTTATTATACAATATTAGATATATATGCGGCACGTTCCAGAGTGGAAGATACTCTTAGTATTGCCCTGGTGTAAGACCATCATTCAGAATTGAAACGTTGATTGAAATGTCTTTTAGCTGTTTTTGTAACCAGATCTGATTAGCCAGATGCTTCCCCATCTTCCTCCTCCCAATTTTCTCACCCTCCCTTTTACCTTCAGCCTCATAACGTACCCTCACTGTGAATGCCATAGTCTCACTAATCTATAGGTACCTACCGATTTGGAAGAAAACTGATTACGTTAATTTATGTACGACAAGGCCGATAGAATAGGTACAGGTCTTGGCGGGCAATGGATTTTGAACACGTGATCAAGTCACAGTCATCGAGCAACGACAGTTTGTAAATGGCGGCGTTTGTTGTTGATACTCGTTGTTACTGAGGATTTGTGCGTTGTTTTACCGACTCGTTCTTGTGTTCAACAGCTCGGCTGTGGAATGATTTGCCGGCCTCTGTGTTTCCTCCTTCCTACAACATGGGTCTCTTCAAGACCAATGTTCATTCCTTCCTCTCCTCAATAAGACCCTCCACACAGCATCCCAGATGACATAGGCCCTGAGGGAAATTATTTTCCTCAGGGCCTCCTGTGTGGAGTTAATGTAAAAAAAAATAATATTTATGAAATAAGCGAAAGTATTTACTTCATAATTTGGCGGTCGCCTGCCCAAGCCTGTACTCTAGTCGATCGACATATAAGGCCTTTCGACTCCCAGTCTCCAGAACGGTCAATCAAATTGATTATATGTAAATTTTAGTCAATGCCACCAGAAGGGAAAACAATTTATTGGTAATATTTCGACCACACTGAAACGCCCAAAACACACTTCTATTGGCTGATCTGCTCAGTGCACGGGCGCGCCCGGGGCGGCGAATAAAACATTAAAAAAAATACAGCGTGTCCTTGATCTGATTTCGAAATTTTACTGCCGAAACTCTCCCGAACAAAACATTGTTTTTATTTATATTCTAGCAGGTTTCCGGCATGCGTTGCTATGCCATCTAAAAAATAAATTAATTCTCCCTGCGTGTCCTGTCCCATTCGTCCCGTTCCCCTTCCGCCTCTCCTTCCTCTCACGCATCCCGTTCCCCTCTCGCGGTCCCACTCCGATTCCTCCACCTTCTCTCTCCCCACTCCACCCCCCCCCCCCCCCCCCCCCTTCCCCCGTCCCGCGAACCCCTAGTCCCGAGTTTCCCTCCCCCCTCCCAGGTTCCCATTCCCCCTCCCGTATTCGTTTCACCCTCCCGCGAACCCCCCTCCTGAGTTTCCTCCCCCCTCCCGAGTTCCCCCCCTCCTCCCCCTCACGCATTCCATACATTAATTCCCGGTACATTCAGTTTCCAAACAGCTCGCGTTCCACCTATTACAATTTTTTAATACAAATTTCATAATGCCAGAGCTCGTATACGTTATTCTGAGGAATGCGCTATATTATTGTAAAGTTTCATTAAAATCCATTCATTAGTTTTTGCGAGGAAGAGTAACAAACAAACATCCATACAAACTATCGCTTTATAATATTAGTAAGATTAGCGATATTATACCTATAGCCTATAGCCTGACATAAATATTTTTAGCGACTGAAAACCTTTGGATCGAACGGTTAAATTCCTTAGCCTCGGATTCAGAAGTCGTGAACAACTTTTCCTCTATTTTGTCAATGTGTGTGCGGTCCATCTCATATTTATTTATTTATTTATTTATTTATTTACGGACTTACGTCCAATTTAAAACAAAGTATCACCAAGTATAGAAATGAACAATGTAAGGATTCGGATGGTACATGAAAGCAAAGACAAACAGTGAAAATAGAAGAAAAATAAGTGTCAAGTCACGTCAAGACCTTGCAAAAATTAGGGTGAATATTACATATCTTCATTTGTTTAAAGAGCGACAGAAATCATTTAAGCTAATACCAAAAAAATCAAGGTCTTGACGTGAGTTGACCAGTCTACACATTCTGGACAGTGGTGAGTTATAACCATAGTTAGTCGAGTGCTGATTGAGGAAAAGCAGGTCTTTATTTCTGAGTCTACGAGAAGGTATATTAAATGTGATGAGTTGTAGTAATGTAGGCGAGTCGATTAAACAGTTAATAATTTTGAAGAAACAAATGAGATCAGATTTTATCCGACGGTCTTCTAAAGGAGAAAGGTTTAGAGTTTGTTCAATTTCAGCATACGAGTAATTGCCTCGCTCTAATCCTAGCCTCCAAGCAATTCCCTTTAGGAACCGATGTTGAACGGATTCAATATGACGAATATGGACAGCATAAAAAGGAGACCATATAATACAAGCATATTCAAGATGGGGGCGAACCAAGGAGCAGTAAAGAGTTCTTAGGGTATTTATGTTTTTGAAGTCAGAAGTGGTTCTAGTGATAAAACCAAGTAGTTTGAGAGATTTATTAACAATCGTATTTATATGTTCCCGGAAAGAAAGCTTGCTATCAAGAGAGACACCAAGATCTTTAATAGATTGAACAGTTGTTAGGCAATTATTATTTAATTTGTATTCGAAAACAATCGGATTTTTAGATCTGTAGAAGGACATAATTTTGCACTTATCGACATTTAGTTCCAAGCAATTAATTTTACACCAGTCATTGAAAGAGTCAATATCTGATTGGAAAAGAAGGCAGTCATGGTAGTTTTTGATTATTTTTAGGATCTTATTGTCATCAGCAAAAAGCCAAAAGCGTGTGTGAGAGAAAATACGAATAATGTCATTTATAAACAAGTTGAAGAGAAGCGGGGCTAAATGTGCTCCTTGCGGTACGCCGGATGTTACTTCAATAATAATAGACTCAATGTTATTTATTTTAACTCTTTGTTTTCTATTGCTTAAATAAGAATTAAAGAAAGATAGCAATGGGTTTCGTATACCTATAGCATATAGCTTGGCCATGAGGATAGCGTGTTTTACTTTGTCAAAAGCTTTAGAAAAGTCGGTATATAGAACATCTACTTGTGATTTATCTTCTAGGCCATTGACTACGGTGTTGGTAAAGGAGAGTAAGTTTGTAGTGGTAGATTTAGCAGATCTAAAGCCATGCTGTTCCTCAATCAGCACATTTTTGAAAATAGGTGTTATTTTTTTTGTGATTATAGATTCAAAGATTTTAGGAATGTGAGATAACATCGATATAGGTCTATAGTTTTCTACGTTCGACCTATTACCCGATTTAAAAATAGGTCGTATGTAGGAAACCTTCCAGGAATCCGGAAAAGTGGCAGATGATAATGATAAGTTATATAATAAACAAATTGGCTTAGATACAACAGATTTACATTCTTTCAATAATATTTCAGGTATACCATCAGGACCAGTGCTTGTTTTGCTGGGAAGATTTTTTAAGTAATTGAACACATCTACAAGTGTGATTTCGCAATTATTAAGGTCAATAGTATTAGCATATTTAAGTGGAGGGATGGTGCATATGTTATCAGTATAGACAGAGGAGAAATGTTCAGCAAAAAGGTTGGCAATATCGAAATCGTTGGTGGCGTGAGTATCATTAAAAAATAAACTTGAAGGGAGATCGTTATCAATACGTTTTTGTTTAATAAATTTCCAAAATTGTTTAGGGTTAAGATTTAATTTTGTCTCAGTGAGTTCAATATAAGATTTATAACACAAGTTAGATTCAATTTTGGATATTTCTCTTAACTGAGAAAATTTTTGATAAAGCGCTAAGTTGTTCGTTAATTTGAATAACTTGTGTGTTTTCTTTTTTTCCATAATCAAATGCTTTAGTTTCATACTGAACCAAATAGGAAATTTAGGCTGGGAAAAAGTTCCCCTTGGAACGAACAAATCTATAGCATGAGTTATACATTTGTTGAATTTAAATACCGCATCGTTAATATTGTTGTTTGATAACATACCTGCCCAGTCATATTGGGCAAGGTACCTATTCATGCCAGTATAATCACCTTTGTTAAATTTGTAGTGGAATGTAACTGCTGATTTCAGAGTGTCACTTTTGAAAGGATTAGTGAAGTTAATATCGAGTGGTGGATGATATTTATCTATTGGTAATATTGAGTCAGTAGCTTCACATACACAAACGCTAGGCATATTGGTAAATATTAGATCAAGACAGTAACCTCCACAGTTATTGATCGAGTTTAATTGGTACATATTCAGGAAGGCAAAGGAATTTACTATTATGGAAGCATGAAGGGAAACATTATTAGGAGTTTTCACACCATGACTATCATTAAGCCACACTATTTTAGGAAGATTATAATCACCACAAATAAGTAAGGAATCGGCCTTTATGGAAACACGCTCAACTGCTTCAGTATGTGACTTATAGATTTCTATTGAAGAGGAGGGGGGAATGTATACACAACCAATGACAAGTTTCTTGGAACCAAGTAGAACACAAATAAATAATTGTTCAGATACATTATTAGACGATTCAAGAATGTGGCAAGAGTATTTTTTTTTAATACATATCATTACCCCACCTCCTCTACACTTGTTAGAAGAGGAAGAGCGGTCACAGCGAAAAATAATGTAGTCATGGAGTCCAAGTTCTGTTGAAGCAATATTGTCTGATAGCCATGTTTCAGTAAAACATAAAAAATCATAAGGGCATAAATTTATGGAGCATCTAAAGGAGTTTAGCTTAGTATTGAGACCACGAATATTTTGATAATAGGTGGAAAAGTTAGTATTAATAAGGTGTCGATTCTGATTCAGCCTAAAAAATTGACTCGAGATAATTCGCGTCTCTCAGCGGCTTGGCGGGCAGGACAGTCAGGGGAGCCAGTGTTGTGTGTGGACGGTTTTCTGAAGAACTTGCAGGTAGCACATGCTGGTGGCTTTTCAGGAGTCGGGCAAGCATCTCGATTGTGTCCAGGTTTTCCACAGTGAGAACATGTAGGCATGTCTGCGTTACATTTCGACGCCGTATGGCCGTAAAGTTGACAGTGTCCACATTTTAGACTGTCGATCCAATCCCTTACGGTGTGTATTTGCCAGTCCATAGCCAGTTTAGAGAAGCGAATGAGGGAGTGACGAACAGAAGGAGGAACTCTGAAGCCTCGAGTGCACGATCCGGTACGAGGTCCTACTTTGTGAGAGAACTGCAATTTATCTTTCAATTCATTAATTTGTAGACCGGTTTCTTCGTGTGTTTGCTGGTGGATTGCCAAGATGATGTTCTCGAGGGGCACAACTTGAGGTAGACCATGAATAGCTATCCGAGGAAGTTTATGTGAAGAAACTGCTGCTTTCAGACCAGCATCGGATAGGGTCGGTGCATTGGCAAGTTTTATGGCCTCTGCATCGGTACTTGGATGCACGACTACACCTCCGTTCCTTATTTCTCGTACCCCCGTGATTGTAATTCCCAAAGATGATGGGTTAGTTGAGGTTTTGAGAGTTTCAAGAGTACTGCTGGAAGGAAGTGACTTGTCATCTTTGGGGAAGATAAGTACGGCTGGTCTCGCAGGAAGTATATGAGCAAAAAAAGAGCACGTGCAAGGTTAACAGACCGACGATTTTTTTCTTGAATGAAAGTACCGCCTTGGAAAGACATGCATTGATTTTCAGATATACGAATATAACAATGAAACAATCACAATAAAATAAATAGTACCTACCTACTATTTTTTTTATTTAATTTGTCTACATATATGTTACTATTCACAAATTGTTATTACCCGTCTAGTAATTAGGCACATTGTTGAAACAAATAACAAATTCTTGTTTAGTTCTGATTTTTACCCCATTTATGTGTTTTGTGGTGGTGATTACGAATGCCACCAATAAAAAAATTGTTGGAATTTGAGATTTTGCCAAAAAACATGAAAAATATATTGATTCGCGGTTTATTATTAGGATTAAAAAACTCTCAACCTTGAGAAAAATATAATGTTCTTCCCTAAAATAATTTGCATAACATTTCCTATAATTTAGGAGCTTGCAAGTACAAGCAAATTTTACCCCACTTTTAAAAAGTTTCGATTTAAAAAAAAATTCCAACTTCCTCGGCGACTAAAGAATTACAAAAACTTTTGAGGTCATGTCTACGCTTCGACGCATTTTAAAATACATTAAACAGCTGATATAACCCCTAGCAACAGTTTTTTTATAATTTGACGTAAAAATTTCCAATTTCGATCTCAATGTACTTAAAAACGAAAGCTAAATTCACCACTTAATATATTACCACAAGATCGACTCCAAATGTGATGTATATTTACCGGTTTCCCGCTTGTACTACACCGATGTAATATCCGGACACCATTATTATTAGTAGGTAGGCATCTTTATCGCTTGTCTGAATTCTTCACACAGTAGTTATAATTTTGAAAATAACACTTCAAATTAAGTCCGAGTTTTAGATATCATTGAATCAGAGTTACAGAAAGGCACACAACCGAAATTAATATTTTTGATTAGTTGTGTCACAAGTCACAATCTATCAAATTTTCCCAATCACCTCTAAGATCGCGACACCCTGTAGCGTAGCACCAAAGCTGTGAGCTAACGGAGAAATTGTTTGAAGGGGGTTAGGGCCCCCGGGGGCCCGCTGCTCGCGGGACTTATGAATATGCAATTTTTCTCAGGGAAGTATTTTTACTACAAGCAACCTCCTCGCTTATCCTGCTGCCCGGGTCATTAGTGGATTCTTCTACGTTGTACAATGGGAGGAAAGACAGAGCGTGTCGAGCGGCTAAGATCCCTGGCTCCCGGATCCAGTGGCTGGTTGCTGGTTCGAAACCTGGCGTGCGCAAATTATTTTATTTTAATTTATAATATAACTAGCGAGTTCTCGGAATGCGTTGCAATTCTACTTAATAAAGACATTGTTCCTCCCTGCGTGTCCTTTCTCATTCGTTCCCCGCCACCTTTCCCGTCTTCTCTCTCCTCTCTCCCGCTTTCCCGTCCCGTGAACCCTCCTCCCGCGTTCCCTTCCCCTCTCCCGCGTTACATTCAGTTTTCAAACAGCGCGCGTGCTACCTATTGCAATTTTTTTTATATAAATTTCATAATGCCAGAGCTCACTAGCTTATTATTACCTTTGGAGGCGTGCGCACAACAACTTATCAAAGATTTACCGCAATCGGATAAATATTATAGGAAATAATTTCATAACCCCAATATATACAAGCCTGATTCCACAGACGAAAGTCAAAATTTTTCGCTTTACGCGATCGCTATTTCCATCTCTATTTTCATATCTACGATTTCAGTTGGCATCACAGCAAACAGCATGGTTCATGTGTTGTTTGCAGTGATGACAATTGAAATCGTAGATATGAAAATAGAGATGAAAATTGCGATCGCGTAAAGCGAAAATTTTTGACTTTGGTCTCTAAATCGAATCGAGCTGAAAAAAGAGATGATGTAAAACCTACATAAGGGACAAACTTAATATTTCATTAGTGCTTCTGAAGGACAGATCTAACCGGATCCATAAATTGTATTAAAGTATTTTTATCTTTTTAAACGACTTCAAAAAGGAGGAGGTTCTCAATTCGACTGTATTTTTTTAATTTTTTTTTTTTATGTTTGTTACCTCAGAACTTTTGACTGGGTGAACCGATATTGATGATTCTTTTTTTATTTGAAAGCTGGTGCTTCCCGTGTGGTCCCATTTTAATTTGGTTCAGTTTCGACAATGGCATCCATGAGAAAACCATATAAGTCTTAAATTTGCATTAAGTATGTGCGCGACAAATGGACGAATAACTCAATATCACGCCAACTGATTTCGATGATTCTTTTTTTATTGGAAAGGAGGGGTAATTTGATGAAAGTTTGGTTAGGTTATGATTATCGGATCCATGACAAATTAACGAAACTCGGCCGAATCTCTTAATTTTACGTTATGGTTAAATTATGTCTGTTTCATATGAGCAGCACGTTTAGTAGGTTTACCCATATTCAGACAAATTAGTTAGTGTACTTCAGATTCACTAAAAATCAAAAAAAAAACAAAAATTTTAACATAACAAAAAAACTACTTCAAAAATGCACTAAAAAGTAAAAAAATAATTTCGTATTCTTCTACAACTTCATAATCAACTTACTTTTTCTAATCATCAATATATGTACGATTGTTATTTTTGGAGTCGGTGTCAGCAAGTCGCTGGTGCGACACAAGCACATCTCGCCTATAACTATGTATGTAGTTACAAACCTACCTTGACTGACACCGGCTCCAAAAGTCACAATCGTACCTACATATTGATGATTAGAAAAAGTAAGTTGATTATGAAGTTGTAGAAGAATACGAAATTATTTTTTTACTTTTTAGTGCATTTTTTGAAGTTGTTTTTTTGTTTTGTTAAATTTTTTGTTTATTTATAAAAGTATTTTATCTTGTCGTGCGGAGACATTTGATTTGGTGTTGGAAACAGAAATAATTATTCTTCTCACAGCGTTTCAAATATGTATGTATACTTGATTACATTGATAAAAACAAAAAAAAGTTGTTAAATTGTGTTATTATTTTTTTTTTTACAAGAGGAGGCCCTGAGGAAAATAATTTCCCTCAGGGCCAATGTCATCTTTAGGCCTATGCTGTGCGGAGGGTTTTTTAAGAAAAGGAAGGAGAGGAGAGTTCTGGGAAGGAATAGGGTTTAAGGGGTGGGTAGGAATCTGGGGTTCAGTGTGTCCTGGTCATCTGCCTCCAAGACCTAGACAAACCTCACCCCGCGAACCCGGGCACTTCTGCTAAATCACCAAACGTAGCGAACCACTTGGGGTGACCTATGGCAGAGGTGTTGGTTATCCGATAAAAGTTCCCGGGCCGGCGGTACCCATTCCCGCCTCCCAAATTATTACAAATTGGTGACATTTTTTCAGTTGACAGTTGAAAGAAAAAAAAAATTATATATTTTTATTGTATAAACGGCATAAAAAGTCAAGTAACAGTTTTCTTACTAATTTAATTATGAATGGTTCTAGTCAAAATATTTAGATAAGGTGTTTTTTCAACATTTTCATGTTTTATTTAAAAAAATATCTTACTCGTGTTCAGAAATGTCAATTTTTATTTCAAATTCAAATTCAAACATCTCAAAGATAATTTTATCTTTTTTTTTACATTAGGAAAATTAATTCCCCCAGGGCCTTAGGGGATGGATAGTAAGTTCTGTGAAGGAAAAAGGTGTGAGGGGTGAGTAGGAATCTGGGGGTCAGTGTGTCCAGGACTGACGGACGTGTGTACCTATCCCTCCAAGTGCGGTGCAGGGTGATGGGTCAAGAGAATCTGGCTGGAAAAGTCAAAAGGCCTCCCTCAACTAGTCTGTCAAACTTATCTAGTTTCTAAAATAGCATTTATTTTTACAACTTCAAAAATAAGAAATACATCGCACATTTAAAAGACCTCGGAATCTTTCCGAAATTCCATTAAATATCATCGCAAATTAGGGACTTATAGGTAAAAATATGTTTAACATTGAACGGTTAACTTCAAAGCAAAAAGAAATCCTTTTTAAGTAACAATTATTATAAGTAATACTTATTAGCCTGAAACACTCATCTACATTGAAAAAATCGCCCGAGAAAAGATACATGCCCTCGACGGGACTCGAACCTGCGCCCTTCTGATTTCCGGTCAACTGCTCTTATCCACCGAGCTACGTCGGCTTATCTCCTACCCGCCAAATAATTCAATATATACTAGTGTTTCATTCAACAATTACTGCTTATTACATTTTTCTACCTGCAAACAACCAACTTTATTTTATATGGGAAAGGCATTGTAAGTGCTAAATCTCCCACTAGGTGGCGTCGAGAAAAATTATGGCAACATTTTTTGATGAAATACCGTCGTCGTCAAATATTTTAATATTTTTTTTAGTAGATAGACTAATGTTTAATACAAGATTTTTATGCATAGCACAAAGGGTAACAATTATTATAAGCGATACTTATCAGCCTGAAACACTCATCAACATTGAAAAATCTTCCGAGAAAAGATACTTGCCGCCAACGGGACTTGAACCCGTGTCCTTCTGATTGCCGGTCAGCTGCTCTTGACCACTGAGCTATGGGGGCTTATCAAATACCCGCCAAATAATTCAATATATACTAGTGTTTCATTCAACAATTACTGCTTATTATATTTTTTCCACCAGAAAACAACCAACTTTATTTTTGCGAGAGAGACATTGTAAGTGTTAAATCCCTCGCTAGGTGGCGTCGAGACAAATTATGACTACATTTATTGGGGAAATACTTAAACTTGTCAAATCTTAATTATTATTTTTATAAGTATTTGATAAACCTTACTTACTAGCCTGAAATAGCATAAACAAATAACAATTATTATAAGCGATACTTGTTAGCCTGAAACACTCATCTACATTGAAAAAATCTCCCGAGAAAAGATACATGCCGCCGACGGGACTTTTTTAAGTGTTCATTGAACCGGAGTTATAGGCATAATCCCAACTGAAATAAGTATTTTCATTAATAAAGTGTTTAGGGAGTATGACATTGAAAGTTTGGCAAAGATTTCTTTGTCATTCATAGAACTTCATTAGAATCTTTGATTTCGTAACACTTTTAATATTCATTTCATATAACAGTATAGTATATACTAAAATACATTCGCGATCTTTCAAAAAACTTTATTGAAACTGTTATGAAACCGCTTGAAAACAGAATAAGAAAATACAAAGTGTTCTTTTCTCGGTTCGGTCGTTAGTCTCACCTATAGAAAACTTTACCCGATACCTCACAATACGCCCCCCTTATAACTTATTCTCCCCTGGTACTCGCAATCCGCCCTTGCTTACTATTACTCTGGGGGGGGCGCCCGCCGCCACCTGTTGCCGCCCCCACCCGGAACCACCCGGCCAACTCCACCCAGCACCACCCCAGACCACCCAACACCACCCAGCAACCATCCAAAATGGGTGGGTTGGGGTGAAAACGCTAATTACGCCTGGCGAAACGGACGGTTCTATCTACGAAGCTCGCGCAAATGTATGGGATTTTAAATTGATGATTTTATAAACGATTTTGTATTGGACGTAAATTTTACAAATTGCTTTTATTCAAGTTTCGGTGAGGGTTTTCTGTTTCTTGCTGGAGGAAAGCGGAAAGCAAAATTACAACCTGAAATTGTAATTGTAATGATTTTTTGGGAGCCTAGGTTCGGTTCCTACCGGCTGCGCCAGTGTTATATCCTTGATACATCAGGGAGTAGAAATTGATAAGTTCAGCTCCGAATTATGATATATTATGTTTATCATTTCTATTTTTGACACTGATTATTCGAGGTGGAATTCCATTATAAAAATATATCGCATACATCTATCTATAGGATTTAGCCTGCGAGATAATGAAATAGAAATAAAATATTTATGTTCCTATATAATACGATAAATCCACGGTCCCAAGTGAGCCCTCATTAGTATAAAGGCCCCACTTCAGCGGCCACATATCCAGCGAATCGAGGGTCGAATGCTGCTACTAAATCCAATAAAAAAAATACATATATTTTTATAAAATCAATATCCAATCTTCATACCACTCCAAAATGAACAGGCAAGAAAAGAAAGTGACATCTAGTGACTCCGAAGAAGAAAACACAAATACTAATGAGATGACTAAATGTATAAGAAAAGGTGCACAAATCATACTTCACATTGATAAAAAAAAAGTGTTTCGTAGTCTCCCCACTGTTGTTTACTTTAGTTTTCAGTAGGTTTCACTTCTACCGCGTGTGAATTGCACACTCTGATTTTTCCACTTATTTTAATATTGACCATTACCGGTTTCAGCCGCAGTATTTGCACTTGACGTGTCGTGACACGCACACAGCCTGCAAAAGGGGTCGGTTACGTACACGGCCTTGTAGATGCAAAAAAAACGGAGAATTCTCGCCCTGAGAAGGACGGTTGTACATTTACATCTATAGGTACATACATTGTTGTTGGGGCCCGCTGGACTCCAGATACTAATATCTACAGCCTGTATGTCGGACGAATATCTACAGCTCATATGTTGGACTAATATCTACGAACTTCAGAGTGTTGACTAATATCTACAGAGCTAAGGTCGGACTAATATCTATGACGGTCCCAGTGTTGACTAATATCTACAGAGCGTAGGTTGAACTAATATCTACAGAGCGTAGGTTGGACTAATATCTACAGAGGGCAGCTGAGCAAGAGGTTGTACGGAAAAGCATAAATAACTTCAATTACGTAAATACTAATTACGTAAAGGCTTAAACGTTTAAAGTACGTACATGAAGTTTTTGCATAATATTATGTATTTTGCTGTTTACGAGGACAATAATTTATTGAACAAACTTGAAGGTCATAATACAAATACACGGCACCACAACCTAACCTAACCTAACTGACATAGAAATGGTCATGGTAACAGACTAAATAATTTAGAAGCACTCGACATAAAGAAAGCTGTTAAAACAAAAACCCAAATCCTTAATAATCAGTTAAATGTGTCCAATAGTCCGATATTAGGGATTTTTACATAAACACATACATAAATTAAGTTTTTTAAACTGCATTCGCAATATTACGTTATTCCAATATGCTATATATAATTGCAAATCCAACCTCTGCCAGTTCTGTAGATATTCGTCCACTCTTTGGTTCTCATAGATATTAGTCAGCAGTTTGAGCTGTAGATATTCGTACGCACTTTGGTTCTCATAGATATTAGTCAGCAGTTTGAGCTGTAGATATTCGTACGCACTTTGGTTCTCTTAGATATTAGTCCGATTTTTTTCAGTTTTTTGAATTCCTGTAGATATTAGTAGACGCCTCCGCCCGCTGCACGCCGCAATTTCCCGCCTGGGAAGCTCGAACCAGAAATAAAAGTCCCAGAAGTCAGCAGGAAAAAGCAGCTAGCTTGCTGCAGGTGGCAGGTTCCAGCAACTCCTTAGTCGAGGAGATCCGATAAGAAAGCGAGAGCAAGTTTTTCACCGCTAGCCCGCTTTTGTCATAGCTGTGGTCGGGCCACGAAGTTGACAAAAAGTTGTGCAATTGATGGTGGACTTAGCAGAGGAGTGAACTGGTAATGCCTGGGAACCCTTAACTTTGGATAACTCAGCTACTAACTGGATTATTGAACGTACATTATACACAGCCAATAGAACTCAGTGTTTCAGAGCACTTACTGCTTCTTATTATAGGCAACCATTAGTAACAAAATGCTAAAAATAAATGACAAAATTCGTGCATTTATAAAACTTTACTCGTATAACTTTCATGGAAGTATAAATGAAGACTTGCAGATTCCGCCCAAAATAATGTTGGGATTTAAAAAAAAGAGTGCAGTTCACACGCAGTAAAGGTGAAACCTTCACCTACACGATCTCAAACAATAGAAGCCTTGAAAAGTGAGCTCATAATCAAAGCGGCCAATGCGCGCAGCTTGACAGAGCGCGACGCTTTGTAGGTACTGTGTATGTAGGTAAGGTTTCATCTCATTCTCTCGCAGGCTAAATCCTATAGATGCACATATGTGTTTTTCTCTTTTTAGTGTCACTCGTTTCCGTTTCATAGAGTTTCAAATTACAACGGTGTTAAAGAAGTTTCACTTCAAAAAAATCTATATGCTCTTTCAAACTAGGTCGAGTGAGTTAGCGATTATTAAATTTCCATTCGTTTCGAGTCTGAATTTTCAGATACCACTCCCGTGTCGATTGTCGATAGTACCTATCAATATTTGGTGAAATAAATCAGATTTTTAGTGAAGAAATATGCAAATACCGGGATTAACCGCTAGCAGGGGTCCCACCACTTTATTTGTGAGGTATCTGCAGATCTTCATTTATACTGCTAATTAGGGTTTACACTCCCACAATCCCGCATCCCGCAATCCCGCAATCCCGCAATATTCGGGATTTTCACGTTGCAGGATTTGCAGGATTCTAAACTAAAACTAACCATTAACAGCAGTTACAAGAAAGCTATAAAATCTTTTCAATAATTATTAATTTCATCTAAATCTACTTTACTTAAACATTTTAATTATCAATTAATAATAATAATAATAATTGGATAATTTGCAGAGCGCCGTTTTTGTGAAAAATCTCAAGGGCAATTATATCAATTATAAATTGAAATATCAAAAATTATATATTTTCAATATCTTCTAATAAATATTTGTAGTACCGAAGTACGAAAAGTTCTCTTAAATGACTCGTTATGTTAACTTTTTGTATTTTTTTATAAAATGGTTTTTCTTTATTTATTACTTTTTTAATTACATAATTTGAGGATTTTTCGACCACCATGCTGGGCACTTTGTGGTGGTCACCAGTATCAAACATAATTGAAACCAAATAATATGAACATGTTGGTGAAATGTGATATAGGTTCCGCGGGATTTCTGAGTTTTTCCCGCAATCCCGCAGGATTTTAAAAAGCTGCGGGTTTTGCAATACTTTAAATTTTTTTTTCTTTACTTGTTGCTTTGTTAATTGCATAATTTGAGGATTTTTCGAATACAGTGCTGGACACATGCCCGTGTTGTGGTGGTCATTAGTACTAAAGATAATTGATACCAAATAATAAAAACATGTTCTGAATTTATCACGCAATCCCGCGGGATTTTAAAACCCATTTGTTAACCCCACTGCCAATATGAATGTATGACTCAAGTTTTATGAATGCACAATTTTTGTAATTTATCAAAGCCTTGAAACCATCATGTGACCACCCCCCCCCCCCCAATCCCCTTCCGATTGTTAAGTGGGGGGCACTTAATAAGCAATTGGAAAGCGATCATGAAGAGTCTCTGCTCAACCGGGGATTTTATTATGCAGATTAAGCCAAGTGCGATTTACATAGGGCCCTGTACTGGCTTTCACCAACTAACACTGAGCCAAAATATATTTATTTATTTATCTTGAATATTTCGCCCAGCTGTTTTACATGTTTATTATTTCTTAACACACAAAAAGAACATCCAAATGAGCATAAAATCACAAAAACAAAATACTCAACCATTCAAGATGGAAAAATGGTAGATTGGGAATAATGGGAATAGTATAACGTATAATTGAAATATATGTATACGTATTAAGTGAAATACCAGTGATTCTTGATATAAAAATGTAAGTGATATTTTGGTCTCCGGTGACCTTTTTGATGATTTTTTGACGGGACTCTCAGATTTGACTGTGACTGTGTTGTCGAATGATTTTTGACATCGAGGTCAAAGAGATCGAGCAAAAATCATCGACTATTTGTGATTTGACTGTGTTATCGAATGATTTTTGACACCGAGTTACCGATTTTCAAGAATCAATTTCTCTATTTTTCTAGAAATATTTCGATGGTCAAAGAGATCGAGCAAATAAATCATCGACGATTTGTGATTTGACTGTGTTATCGAATGATTTTTGACACCGAGTTATTGATTTTCAAGAATCAATTTCTCTATGACAATGAATCGAAATATTTCGAGATCGAAAGGGGTCGAGCGAATCATCGAGCGATTCATCTAACCGGTTGGGCCCATCGCTGGTCGCTAGTCGGAATTGAGTTTTAATCGTTCATCGACGATTTGTATGAAAAAACTGTAGTCGATATTATCGTAAAGACGGGTCCATTGCGCGGGCAAACCCCAGACTTTTGCTTTGACAGTCCCATAACACAACATTCAAGGTCATAAATGTTTGAAAATTTTTGTAGTGTTTGAGCTTCCCGTGTTCGGCGTTTGAATGTCATTTCGGCGTTTGAAGGACTTTCAAAAAATTAATTAGGGTGAAGTTCGCGCAGTTCACACAATTTGATAACTGGTCTGGAATACGGACGTCCACGCGTACGCAATACTTGACGTTTGGCGTTTATTGCATGACCTAAGTTACTGTTGAATTTGAGATGCACAGATATTTTAATAGATATTTATTTATCAGGAAAGATTTCCAACTAATATCGATTACTATTGAATTTAGAGTGCGTGAATAACTACGTAGCATCAAAAATAGAATAAATTTAAATTGGTCAATTTCTCCCGTGTCTCTGAAATAGATTTATAAATTAATAGACTTTATTTACAAGTGAGTTCGCGAAAGAAATAATCATCCATTACGACAGTGTGTTTATTTAAAATCCTTAATAATTATTAGATCCGCGCAGTTGATAACCAAAAAACTTGACGTTTGACGTTTATCGTTTACGTAAATTTTAAAATGCGTTCGATGTGGAAAAGATGCTACACCAGGAAGAAAACACAAATGTTTATTTATCAGGAAAGATTTCCGACAAATATCGATTATTGCACCAATAACATTACCTATATTAACGTCATTGTATTGCACGACCTAAAGTTACTAGAATTTAGAGTGCGTAAACATTTACGTCAAAAACAGAATAATTATAAATATTTGATATATATATCAGCTCTCCCGTATGAAAAACCTTGAAATTAAGAACGTGCCTTTGACGAAAGGAGAAAACCTTCTCTACATAGCCCAGAAAATAGGCGAGCAGATTGTTTTCGCACTACAGCCAGAAGATATAGACATCGTGACGCGAGTGGCTACGAAGACGACCCAGGTTAAGCCAATAATCATCCGATTTGCGAGTAGACGGAGGAAAGAGGAATTTCTCGCCCTTTACAAAAAGGCCAGAAAGGTAAGCAGCATCGACCTAAAATATTCGGGACCTGAAACTACAATTTATGTCAACAACCACCTAACAATTAATAATAAAATTCTACTTTCAAAGGTTAAAACCAAAGCACGGGAAGCAGGTTTTAAATTTGTTTGGGTAAAGGACTGCAAGATCTTGGTGAGAAAAAATGAAAATTCACCAGCTTTTTTAGTCAGGAGGGAAGACGACCTACAGAAAATAACAAAAGGAAATACCTACTGCTCATCCGATTATTATTGCATGCTCGTCCCTTTCCCTCCACACCCTGTCCTATCCTGCATCTCACATTGCCATTGCATTACCATTATATTTATCATCGCACATCATTACCTTATTATATTTTCTCAACTCCTGTCAACTGCAAGATATTCTCTCTTTCTGTACTCAACTATTATAATGTACTTGTCATATTTCAAGTATCTATACATATTACACCTCACATTATGTTCACATATTCTCTGCATATTTTTGTTATTGTCACTAAACTGAAAAAGAGTCCCTGCCTCTAAGTATTTTTTATCAGAACGTACGTGGACTGAGAAGAAAAACTGATACATTTCTTCGCAGTGTTACGAGCGGTGATTATGACGTAATTGGCATAACAGAGACCTGGCTGACAGATTCTATTTCAGATGGGGAGCTTTTGGACACAAGATACAATGTATTCCGACGCGATAGAAGTATTCAAGGTGTAACAATGGGTGGTGGGGTGCTCTTGGTTGTCAAAAAGGAACTCAATGCAATTTGTAATAATTCATGGTGTTCTACAGATGAAGACATTTGGGTGACTCTTCGCATCCCACGTGCAAATGGATTTACTTGCGTTCATCTTTGTTGTATTTACCTGTCCAAAAGCTTCAACTTCAATGCTCGAATCTCCACCTTTTCGAATGATCTAGGTATTAAGCTTTTGAATCAACCTGACGACAAATTTCTTATCATGGGAGACTTTAACCTTTCCGATATTACCTGGACTCTTCCTGTGGGTGAGGTAAACATGATTCCTTGCAACTATACCTCTGCAATAAGCGCAACATTTATCGACAATATTAATTACTGTAACTTCCACCAATATAATGGTGTTCAAAATACGTTAGGAAGAATTCTTGATCTCGTTCTCTGTAATTTCTCGGTACGCGTTGCTCCCGCGAACGATCCGTTGGTTCCTGAGGATACTCACCACAAATCCATCATTATCACTGCTGAGTTCGTTGAACCACCGGTCCTAAAGGAAAAATCAATTAAAAGGCCCTCATTCCACAAGGCTAATTATGATGACATAAGAGACAGCCTGGCACAAGTAGATTGGAACGTACTTAACTTAACCGATTCCGTCAATCCTGCAGTATCACATTTTTACAATATTATTATTAATTTGATCTCGGTTGAGGTTCCATTGAGGCGTACTGGTAAACATTCCTACCCCCCGTGGTATAGCTCATCATTCATAAAACTTATTCGCGAAAAGCAGAAATCTCACAGATTATATATAACTTATAAGAACCCTTACGATTACATTACTTTTTCAAGACTACGCACCAGACAGAAAAAAATGGCAAAGAAGTGTCACGAAGACTTTATTAATAATGCTGAAGAGAATATCGCCAAAGATCCCAGAGCATTCTGGTCATATGTTAAATCAAAAAAACTATCAGCATCATTCCTAGCGTTTTAAATCTTAAGGACAGCCGAGGGGGGACAGGCAGTCTATGATTTATTTACTGAATATTTCCATTCCGTTTACGAACAGGCTGACCCTCTGGGGACTTCCTGCGATGACTCCGTAGTTAAGCAGGTCTGTGCGAAAGGGTCAGTTTTTATCGATGCTGACCTTGTATCTAAATATTTAAAACGGCTTGATTCCAACAAGGGAGCTGGGCCAGATGGTATCCCACCAATGTTCATTACTGAGTGCGCAAATCATTTGTCACTTCCGCTATCTATACTGTTTAATATATCGCTTAAGACTGGTACATTTCCAGATATATGGAAAAGAGCCTACATCACGCCAATTCATAAATCGGGAAATAAGTGTAAAGCAGATAATTATAGACCCATTTCCAAACTCTGCATTTTTTCAAAAGTGTTCGAAAACATAGTCTATGACCAGTTATTCCCTGTGGTAAAGAATTCTATCAAAGAATTTCAGCGTGGATTCTTTGCAGGTCGCTCTGTTGTTACAAATCTTATAACATTTATAAATTTCTTGTCTGCCTCTATGGATAAACGTGTGCAAGTTGATACAATCTACACCGACTATAGCAAAGCCTTTGATAAGATCAACCACAGCGTCCTGCTTAGAAAACTTGCTAATCATGGTATTCATGGAGGTCTCCTTCGTTGGTTATCTTCATACATAACAAACAGATCCCAGGCTATGACAGTGGGTGGATTTTCTTCCATCTGGAAAATTTTCACTTCCGGTGTGCTCAGGGGCCCATTTTGGGTCCTTTGCTTTTCTCTATCTATATAAATGATATTACGACATGTTTTCACAATGGTCAAATTTTACTATTTGCCGATGATATGAAGATATACCTTCCTATAAGCTCTCCAGACTGTTCTGTGCGTTTACAAGAAGATCTTGACCGACTGACGGATTACTGTCTCAGAAATAAGCTTTTTATCAATATTTCTAAATGTTTCAAAGTCACATTCACACGTAACCGTGTGAAAATACTGCATGATTACTCCATTTCTGGATTGCTATTACCAAATAAAGATTATATACGTGACCTCGGAATTCTTTTGGACTCTAAACTTACCTTTGAAAAACACGTTGATAAGATTGTCACCAAAGCAACAAAGAGTCTAGGCTTTGTACTAAGAACATGCAAATTTTTCAAAAACACCAAGACTTATTGGATTCTCTACAATTCACATGTTCGTCCTCACCTGGAATACTGTTCACAGGTTTGGAACCCGCGCTATATTGTTTATGTTAACAGGTTAGAAAGAGTTCAGGAGCGATTTCTCAAATTCCTCAATTTTAAATCATTCAATGTATACAACTCTTACGATGAAATCGAGAACCACTTTAGAATCACGAAACTGCTCAACAGGAGGCTTGTCGCTGATCAGATGCTCCTGTACAAAATTATTAACTCGAAAGTTGACTGCCCGGAGTTGCTAAATAAAATAAATTTCCATGTGCCTACTCGACATAGCAGACAAAATACCCTGTTCTACATTGATAGATGCAACACCAATTCCAACCAAAATGAATTTATGCAAAGGACATGTAACTACTATAACATTAAATTTGCACGTACAGAAACACTTGCTGACATATTCACTGCTAGTTACTTTCGCTACAGAATTTCATTGTATCGCATTCTAGGTGCGAATAACACGTCATATTCATGATGATTAAATTAATTGTACCTAATATTTTTAAATTACCTGCGTGGCAACTTTCACTTATCCCTGTCCTCCCCTTACCCGTCCCAATCCAAATACCTATTTCGCAGCCTACATATTTGAGTATAGTTATAATCGCATTTATTTTATTGTTGTGTTTTTATATTTAGGTTTACAACTTGTTGAATCTACAACTGAATTATAATTTTTTTTTTAATTGCTGCTTTGTCCTGTTTTTTTTACTTTTCTTAAATATTCTAGTTTACATTCAGTTACTTTTATGTTTCTAAATACCTATCTGTGAACATTAATAATTGGTCTGTTTTTTATCATCCTCTTATGTATATTATGTTACTAAGACTGTTTATGTTCCTTAAATAAATATAACAATTTAATTATCAAATATTTTGATTATATTTAGGTATAATAATATTTTTAACTCGTGATTATGCCCGCTCATTGCACATAACCACAAATAAAAGGCCGTTCCGTTAATTCTTCACACGCGACGCATTGCGCGGCATCGCGCATCTTCTGTCAAAAAATGAAATCTCCCCCCCGCCGGCCCCCGCCGGCCCCCGCCTGCCTTCCCGCTTCACCCGGGATGGGATGTTTAAGTTTTATTTTTGTTTTGTTTTCCGCCGAACACGGGAAGCTCAAACACTACAAAAATTGGCAAACATTTATGACCTTGAATGTTGTTGACCTTGACTGTCAAAGCAAAAGTCTGGCATTTGCCCGCGCAATGGACCCGACTTAAAATCAACTAGCGAATCAGCCCACCTTACCGCCGATGCGTCCTGTTCTCCTGTTACTTTCGGACAAAGTAAGTTTCAAAACATAGAAAGAAGAAGTTGACTCAGGCGCTTCATACTCAAATAACCCCTAAATTGACAATGTTTCTGTCCTTATTACTAAAAAAAATCTCGTGAATATTTTATACAATAGACGACCGTGTATGTGAAAACCATATGCTAAGTCCAGACTGAAGCCAACCTCGAACTAAGTTCGGAGTTGGAAGGTTGGCCGATCGTGTGGTCGCTGCGCTGCAGCCAACCCTCCAACCCCGAATTCCGTACTCAAAAATGGCGGACATGAAACAGCTGTGGCTACGCTGTATCTTTTTCAGTTGCCTACAATTATTACGTACGTATAATCATATAATTATATACACGACATGTTTTCAAACAATTGTTATACCACTCTCCGTAATAATATAGTCATTTTAATAGTACGCGGCACGGTGTGGACAGCTGCGGCAGGCTGGTTCGTGTGAGATCGCCTCGAAGGTGATCCCGGGCCAACGCAAACTCCAACCTTCCAACTCGAACTTCCAACGCACGAACACCCCTCCACACGATCGTCCAAACGTTTGAAGTTGGAACGTTGGCCGCAATGTGGGCTTACCATTACATAGGAAACTGACAAAAAATAGTTCATGGAAAGATACACACGTTTGCTTATCCAGTAAAATGGTCGTTGTCACTGTTATTAAAAATAAGTTTTTTTATAAGTACGGCTGTTAGAACATAATTATTATCTTGTTTACACTTACGATTGCTTACACGAACAAGTCTCTTACGTATATATCGTAATAATAATAATTGGATAATTTTAGCGCCTTTTTTGTGAAAGGGCGCTTTACAATTTATTATGAATCTTAGGGTCTATCTAATTTAATTATTTACAAATAGATACAGAAACATACTTACCTGCAGGTCACTTCCGATAAACACACTTTATTAGAAAGTTTATGCTTGGCGAAAATACGACTTTGCACCTGGAGGACATTATACTTAAATCATCGGACATTGCATGACTTTTACTTTGCTACCCTCACCACTGTTGGTTTTACATTTATATTTATATAGAAGATTAATGCCAAAGTTGAGTTAATATTTATTTTGAAAGACTTTAGAATTTTAAGAATTTGCTTTATTTTTACACACATAATACAATGTCGCGAGCCGTGAAGGCGAAGGTGAAAGGATGGTGATAAACTTATGGATACGCCTGTCTTAGAATATGTCTACTTTACCAAAGTACCAAGTACATCTTTACCAAAAAAACATTTTTCTAAACAAAAAATCAAACCATGTCAAACAAATTAATATTTTGTAATGAAAATGTTATTGACGGGTAGTCCTTTGTCAACTTATGAACTCCTATTACTTTGTGAAAAAGTCCGCTTTGTCACGTGAACATAACGGAATAATATTTTTTTATTCAAAGGCAAATTAAATTATCCTGTGGACGTGAGTTATTTTATTTATTTATTTGTGTTTTATATTAATTAAATGACATAAGAAATTTTTCATGAATTTGGAGGTAACTTTGGAGATTTTATATTTAAAAAAAATTGCCAACGTAAATATGATGAAATATAAAATGAAAATAATTCAGAAATATTCTTGAATGGTTTAAATTTAAATAACAAACGGCCGATTTACGTTGGAGGAAATGTAAGTACAAAAAAATTTCGACCCAAAAAACCGCCTTTTTGGGTCGAAATTTGTTCGCTATAATGTAAAAAAAAATCTTTATACTTGGCAGATTGGGTAAGATTATTATTTTTTAATGACCAACTCACAAAAAAAACTGGAAAAAATATACACAAAATACAGCGGTGAGTTAAAAAAATGACAAATCGTAATGTTTGAAAATCCGACAAACGCGCAAACCCGTAATACCTTCTGTATTCCTGTTACATGTCTGTTTCTAAACCCACTCTATCCGTCCAAACCGTCCAATTCTGTAAAAACGTTTTACGTTTCGCAAACAAAACGAACCAATTGCAAACCAAACCTGCAATTGCATATCCTTCATGAACTCCTAGTAATATTTTAAAAAGAGAGTTTCAAAATCGGACAAATCCGAAATATGAGAATCTAACAAATACGCTTTACCCGTGGTTACTTCTGTAATCCTGTTACACGCAAGTTTCAAAACCCGCTCTATCCATAGAAGATCCAGTTTATCAACGAAACGAACCGTTCGTTTCCCATCACCATCGTTCGTTATCCGTTCCGTAAACATTTTGCGTACCTACAAACAAATCGGTTGTTTATCGACCTGGCAAAATATTATATTTGTTTGGTTTTTGTAAATAATGAATTGGATCTTGATACTGATTTTTATTTATTTTACGGATTCTTTCGTAATTCACCTACGACTTATAAGCTTCTACTATAACAATTCCTTTTATGTGTCTAACTAACTTGTAAGTACTGCGGCTCATTTGCCCTGTTACCATCGGTTGTATTGTATTTACTTACTGATTTTAAGTCACAAATGTGTTTTATAAGGGAAAAATCCTTAACTGGTTAAAAAACAACCATGTTGACTCTGATATTGTTTGCATTTTTATGGGTAATAAAATAATGACACCGATAGTCGGGGTTTTCCGGATCATTTGAGCGGGAACAACGGAGGCCAAATTCAAAGCGGCGCGGCGCGATGAACGGATGATTACTGTCTCCGGTCTAATCATCTGTGGTACTTCCTGTACTCCCGTTACTTTTTTAATAAGTTCGTTTCAAAACCGGCTAAATTCACGACGAGAAGATCAAGAAGGTCGCCTTGCCTTATCCGAGATAGCTCCTGTACTCCTGTTGCAGGTCAATTTTTAGTCAGATTTGTGAAAAGTGAGCTTCAAAACCCGCTTCACGTGATGTGATAGCAGATTGCATACCTGTGATACTTTCTGTGCTCCTGTTACTAAACCTTACCTCATAGTCTCTCACCCCGTATTCAGAGTCTATTTATTTCCGTAAGGAAGGCAGGCGTCCGGCCAAGTCGATGATAAAAAATAATTTACTCTTTCTTGAATGGCGGGAGTATAAATTTTAGGGAAAACGCTTTTTACAAGTTATGCTTTGTTTGCGCCCGTACGCAAATAGTTTTGTCTTACTACTACCAAGTCCATAAACAAACTCAAATCTTCCAAGAAAGGCTTACAAATACAATAGTGGATTGAACACACAAATTTGTAAGCCTTTCTTAAAAGATTTGAGTTTGTTCATGGACAAAACTATTCAAATTTATATTGCTTATTTATACGAGCGCAAACAATTAATTCGTTTTAATATTTTCAAGCAAGCGGATAGATAGGATAGAGGTAAGGACGGTGCTTTCCTTTCCTTCGGTAAGGTTACCTAGACTACTTTATATCGACTCTGAATTACGGGTAAGTCTTCTTTTGGTTCGAGTCCTCGCTGTACGCGTTCTGGCGAAATTTATTAGATGTAATTCTTCCACTTACTAAATCTACAACAATATATTTTTATTTTTAATTTTGTTATCCTGGGATTTAGCGACCATTCTACATTAATTTAGCGACATTCATAGTTCTCCTTTCAACTCGTTCAAATCTCCCGCCTAGTTCGTCTGGCCTTGTGCGCGGTTGCAGATAGGTAAATCTGGCAAATAAAAAAAAATTGTGAGAAATTATTATTTGCTAACAAGTCTGATGAATGTACAAAATATACTATTGCTGTTTTTATGAAATATCTCACCAAAAGGTACAGATAAATCGACTAACTCAATAATCTTCCTGAAAATTTCATTCATAACTTGCATATTTTTCAAACCTACGACTTGAAAAACTACTAACGTTACGTAGTGTCCGACCGAACTTTCGGTTTCGGTTTCGGTTACGGCTTACGAAAAACGATTTACGGCTTAGTTTCGGTTTCGGCCGCCATCCAGCCGAAACTATGGCCGAAACCGAAACTGAATTTGGGTGGTTTCGTTCTGCGATCGGACATGTTCGGTGAACTGAATTGCGAGCCACGAAGTGTCATTTTGCTGCGTCCGCGCTCGTAGTCGTGTCAGGACTTGATTTACTTGTTTGTGTTCGCTCCGCAAACTTCGCGGTGGTTTGGTTTATTTGTTGTGAAATTGGAGGTGTTTATACTTAACATTATTTCGAAATAGGTAAGTTTTATTTCGCTATTGAAATGATTTAGTTCATGATAGGCCCTGAAGAAAATAATTTTCCTGAGAGCCTACGTCATCTTTGGGGATGCTGTGTGGAGGGTTTTTTTAGGGAAATGAAGGAGAGGAGAGTTCTGAGAAGGAAAAGGGGTGTGTCATGGTCATCCACCTTCAAGACCTAGACAAACCTCATCCCATAAACCCGGGCACCTCTGCTAAATCACCAAACGTAGCGAGACACTTGGGGTGACCTATGGCAGAGGTGTTGGTTATCCAATAAAGTTTCCCGGGGCGGCGGTACCCATTCCCGCCTCTCAAATTATTTTGTTCTTTAGGTGAAAGAGTATTTTTTGTTTAGTGTACCTAAACAAATTAAGTTTAAAAAAAGTAATTTTGTTTTCTACCTTTTATTTTATGTTATTTGTTATTATAGACGTGGGCAGAATGATTCCCAGGAGTGAATCGATTCAGTCTGATTCCCATGGCCTTTTGAATTGATTCCTTTTATTCATTCTTTTATTTCAATTAAATCCCAAAAAAAAAAAAAAGAAAAAAAAATGGGGAGGCTTACACCGCACAGGAGACCGGGAGGCCACAGGGTACCGCAAAAGAGGAAACTGATAGGCTACTAAGCACCGCACAAAGAGGAGCCCGATTATTTTATCTCATTATCTCATAACATATAGATTAAGGTGTTTGTCTCTTTTTAGTATCGCTTTTTCGTTCCATCGAATTTCAAATCGGGGAGGCTACGAAGCACCGCACAAAGAGGAGACCAATAGGCTACGAAACACCACACAAAGAGAAGACCGATTATTCTATCTCATTATCTCGCAGGCTAAATCCTATCGATTTATGTGTTTGTCTTTTTTTATTGTCGTAATTTTTCGTATGTAAAATGTATTTATTGCTAGCAATTATATCTTAAAATTATACAGGTTTTCGTTTCACCCTTAAAATTTTATTAAATTAACATACATTTTAACATTAAGATGAGTATTTTATGACAGCTAATTGGCCTTATAATATCTGCAAATTTACATATTATATCTACCCAAGATCTACGTTTAAAAGTAGGTAGGTACTTGTATTCCGATATCTTTCATACGTACCAAAAAACCGATAAGCATCATTGTAGCTTCTCACTTTTCTAGTTCGGATTCAAAGTCGAAAGTTTTCGACTAACTATGTAATGAAATTGACGGCTTGGCGCGCGGGGGAATGCATGAACCGCACGGACGGATGAAGGGCTGGCATTAAGGAATGAATTAGTAACTTTTGACTAGCGTTTTGTGTCTTGCGTCGCAGTGACTTGATTAACTCGCAAGCTGCGGACCTAGGACTGGGATGCGTTTGGGACAGATCTGTGATTGACGGACGATGACGTCTGACGTCATTTCTGGGTCTGAGATTTACAAAAGACGATGACGTCACAAGTGAAAAAGACTTTTGTTTTAATTCCTGAATTGCGCTTCAAGGACAATCTCGATTCCGACAAACTAGATACCTGGGACGCGGATATTGAACACGGACCTGGGACGGCGGGGACCTTAGGACAATCTCAGGACTATTGATTAGGACAAATGATTAATTCCTTACGTGAAAGAGATGCTCGGGCAACTCGTCTGAATCGCGGCCGCGTTTTGGGACATGGATTTTGATGATGTTCGGGTATTTTTAGAATGGCGGCGTGGCGGTAGCGGGATACAATCGTAATAGGCGAGTCGTTCACAATACCGTCCGTCGACCACTTCGCGGCGCGCCGCTCGTTTAATAATATTTAAATACCTATGAAACAATATAATATTTAAATCGTTTACGGAACACATTATTCATTGAAATAATTTAACAGTAAAATAAATGGAAATTAAAAATGTATGGTATTAAAAATCGTAGGATGCAAGGCCAAAGGTAAGGAATGAAGAATCAATTCCTTTTGAAATTGAGAATTAGATCGAGTTTGTCACAAGATTGAATTTGTTCATTTAATTCGGTCATTCAATTTTGCCCACGTCTATTTGTTAATAATGTTCAAATAGGTAATACCTACTATTTCTTTTTTTAATATTACTTACGAAGCGATTAACGATTACGATTTCAAAAAGCATATATGATTTATTTGAAATAAGGAGTGATAATTATGTAATGTTTATTTTTAGTTCAAATTGAAGACCTCTATAATACATGATTCAAAAATAAAGACTGATTGATTAACATTGACAATTTTTTTTCCACGAAAACATGATTTTATATGGAAGTTTCGGTTTCGGTTTCGGTTTCAGCCGAACCGGTTTCGGTTTCGGCCGTAAAAACTAGTTTCGGTCGGACACTACTAACGTGTAACTAATATTTTTGTAACGAGTATCTACAATTTATAAACAAGTTACAACTAATATGATAAAAATATCTTACCATAATGATTATTAATTTATAATAATTGTCTCGAAAGGGAACTGGCCAAATCCATAGGAGAAAATCGGTTTGACAATCGGCATGAGTTCTAAAATTTGTCTGAGAAACAATCACTGACCTTTGATACCTCCTGTATTCCTGTTACAAATCAATTTTTAGTCAGACGTTGTGATGTCGGATGTGCGATTTTGAAGTTGAGAGAGTTTAAGTTTTTTACGATTAAGAAAGAGATACTGTCGTATATAATAGTATATATTTCAATTGCATTTCATTCAAAATTCCGACAATACAAACTTTTTAAATCAACAAAATAAGCTGACAGATTTTCAATTTTCTTTGGAACTGTCCACCGCACCCGGTGTCTTCCTGTATTTTCAGTTTCAGTTTCAGTTATTTTTGTTTTCATTTATGAATTTTCAATCTTTTTAACGATTATTTCCAAGTTGTCTTTGTCCCCGATACAACTGCTAATAATACTTCCACAAATTTTGTTGATATAAGTAATAATGATGCCATAAAATCAATTAATTTTAATTCAATTGATATAACTGCACCATTATTGTTAAAACATCTCAAAAATGTGGACACAAAATAAAGTGCCGGTTGTGATAAGGTACACCCAATTTTTATTGTTAATTGCGAAAATTGTGAAACACTAGTTACTCCTGTAAGGGAACGTACCCATACTACGTGACACGTTTAGGGGGGGGGGGGTCTTCACGCTACATACAAACGAGCGGCGGGTTGCTTAGGTTTTTGGTCACGGGGGGGGGGGGGGGGGGGTTAAAAATTGCAAAAAATTGGTCACGTTGTATGGGTACGTTCCCTAACCCCCCTACTGTTCAAAAAATCTCTTAAAGAAGGTGTATTTCCTACCATTTGGAAACAAGCCTTTGTTACACCTGTTTTTAAAAAAGGGGACAAAACACAACATTGAAAATTATAGACCTATCTCTAAGCTATGTATCTTTAGTAAAATCGTGGAAAAAATCGTGTGTAACCAACTTTTTAACACAAATGCAAAAATACTATTATAAGCCCCCATCAACATGGTTTTTTTCAAGGCAGATCTGTTGAATCGAACCTAGGACAGTTTACTGATTTTGTTCTTAACTCTATGGATAACAGGAAACAGGTTGATTCCATTTACACAGATTTTTCTAAGGCTTTCGACAAAATAAATCACGACATACTGTTAAACAAGCTCTCTGAGACGAGATCTTCTGAGATGGTTCACCTCATAAGAAGTCAAGCTCTTGCTTTAAAAGGTTACATGTCACAAATTATAACTATTCCCTCAGGGGTACCGCAAGGGTCCCATCTAGGGCCTCTATTCTTTATTTTATATATAAACGATATGAACCATGTTATAAACCATTCTTGTTTCCTATTTTACGTCGAAGACATGAAATTATATAAATGTATTAGCTCCAAAGATTACTGCAACCAATTACAAGAAGACGTTAGCAAAATTGAGGAATATTGCGAAAACAATCAATTATATCTAAATATAGATAAATGTAATGTTATTACTTTTACACAAAAAAATTCCAATTAATTATATTTACAAATTAAACCACGTACCTCTACAACAAGTAGAAACAATAAGAGATCTTGGAGTAATACTAGATTCTAAAATGTTATTTAGGGATCATACTGAAAATATTATAGAAAAAGCTTATAAGCAATTGGGTTTAATGAAACAATGATTCGCATTACAAAACCTTTTATTATAGCACAGACCCTAATTCTGTTATATGTATATGTCATATGTACGGTCACAACTCGAGTTCGCCTCAGTAATTTGGAATCCTCAATATCAAACATATATTCATCGCATTGAAAATATCCAGAACAAATTTATAAAACACCTATCTTATCGTTTTAGTTATCATCGATTTGACCCTATCGCTTTATATAAACGCAGAAAAATCTCTGATGCATTATTCTTACACAAAATCGTGAACTGTCTTGTTGATTCATCATACTTGTTAGAAAATATTGCATTTCGTTGCCCCAAACAAAACACCAGATCGAACGACTTATTTAGAATACCACACAGTAAATCTAAATACGCGCAAAACTCTGTAATAGTACGTATCTATGAAACTTACAATGCCTTACGAGATGAAGACATTTTCAACTAACCATGACTTGAAATCATATAAAATGCAGCTTAATAAATTAATAACTTAAAATACTTTTTTTTTTCTCTTTTTTGTGAAAATTATATTATTATCAACCATAGTAAATAGTATAACCATGTTTGTTAATAATTAAACGTTTTTCTTTATTATGTTTTATGTTCTTCTTTTTTATGTTTTTGTTTATTATGTTCATATTTTTTTTCTTTGTCATTTAATAAGTTGAGTAGGTAAAAATAACATAATGGAACTTAATTGGTCTACAACATATGAACTTAAGTTTTTATTGTTATAAAATTATTTTACTGTATGACTGTTTGTTTCCTCAATAAAGAGAAATAAAAATAAAAAATAAGTCCAGAGGAGAGTAAATTACAAGTGTGCAATTCACAAGAAAACTAAAATAGACAAGAGTGGGGAGGCTACGAAGCACCGCACACAGAGGAGACCGATTATACTATCTCATTCTCTCGTAGGCTAAATCCTATGGATGTATGCGTTTGTCTCTTGATAGTATCACTGTTTTTCGTTTCATCGAGTTTCAAATCACAACGGTGCTAAATAAGTTTACACCTAAAAAATTCCCATAGTTTCATAATATTTTTTATAAATTGTGGCCGGAAACATTGGATTCTATGTACGTTTTAATTATTTTGTGGTCAACTTTTAGATGTCGGAAATATAAAGCGTGGTGTTTTCTCTTTGTAACACCGTTCACTTTTCTAACCATCATAGGATAGGTAAGTAAGGGAGACCCAACGATTTATATGAGACCTATATTTATTTTATATGAGTTGTTCCGAAAACCGAACAAATGCCTGAAGGGCTCTAGAAGAAGAATAATATTATTATTTTTTAATTTATAAACTAACGTTTAGACAAGATTTTTATGCATAGCACAAAGGGTAACAATTATTACAAGCAATAATTGTCAGCCTGAAACACTCATTTACATTGAAAAATCTTCCGAGAAAAGATACTTGCCGCCAACGGGACTTGAACCCGTGTCCTTCCGATTGCCGGTCGAATGCTCTGACCACTGAGCTATGGCGGCTTATCAAATACCCGCCAAATAATTCAATATATACTAGTGTTTCATTCAACAATTACTGCTTGTTATATTTTTTCCCACCTGAAAACAACCAACTTTATTTTTGCGAGGAAGACATTGTTAGTGTTAGTGGGAAAAAATATAACAAGCAGTAATTGTTGAATGAAACACTAGTATATATTGAATTATTTGGCGGGTATGTGATAAGCCGCCATAGCTCAGTGGTCAGAGCATTCGACCGGCAATCGGAAGGACACGGGTTCAAGTCCCGTTGGCGGCAAGTATCTTTTCTCGGAAGATTTTTCAATGTAAATGAGTGTTTCAGGCTGACAATTATTGCTTGTAATAATTGTTAAGAATAATATTATTACCACCCTGTGACAATCTATGTACTCCTGTTACAATGTAAGAAAGTGAGTTTCAAAACCCGCTCTATCCGATAGACGATAGAGACTTGCAGCGTGAGGACAGAACTTAACGTCTACCGATCTACGATTCTTCCTGTAATCCTATTACTATTTTATGAAGTGAGTATCGGACAAATCCAGCGGAGCAAGCCGTGTTTTGATATCAGAGAATCAAAATCAAACGCGCGCACCCTTTATACTTCTGCACCCCTGTTACTGCGTTCTGAAATTTTGTGTTTCAAAATGACTACGACTATTCCGAGGACTCGCGGATTCAGTAATGGGCCACCGCTGTCTAACCCGTGATAGTATGTGCTCCTGTTACTATTTTATAAAGTGCGTTTCAAAACCCGACAAATCCATAGAGGAGAAGAGCCAAAGAATCAGCCAAAGAATTCAAATCGTTTGCGCGCTTTACCCGTCCTTTTCTGTTCTCCTGTTGTACAATTTGTTCCGCGCGCGCCGGCGCGCTCCGGCAAACGAGGTTATACGAAGGGGCCTGCGCGCGCATACGAGGAACGAACCTACAAACAAACCTATAAACAAACATTTATTTATTTATTTTATTTTTATTTATTTATTCTTAGTTCATTAACATTACTATATTGTATTACATATATTGTCCTCCACACGAGTTCACGTGTGTTGTAGAGGACATTTTTCAGTTGTAAATTATAAATTATAAATTGTGGTAAACAAAAGAGTGAAAAACAAAAGAAACATACATTTCACATTTTAATATAAACTTTCATTTTACATTTTTAATATAAACATACATTTTACAATATAATAATTATTTGTTTATCCAACTTTAAATAACGTTTTTTGTATTTCTTGGGCATTATGTAACGATCTCTAGACATTTAAAGTAACAAATGTACATTGAAAATTAAAACTTGAATTTAGTTTACTCTTTAAAAATATGGGGGAGGGGAACTCGAGAGGGATTCGCGGGGCGGGGGAATCTGGAGAGGGGAGTGGGGAGAGGAAAGGCGGAGTGGGAACGCGTGAGGGGTATGGATTGCGGGAGAGGAAGGGGAAGCGGAATGGGAATGGGACGAATGGGAAAGGACACGCAGGGAGAAACGTGGCTTAGCAACTTTTATATACGTAGATTTCCCCCTAATACAATGCGAGCGAAACCGCGGGTAAAAGCTAGTAAATATATGTATATATCTATTTGATTATCTATTTTATTTCAATTATCGCTTATGTTTTTTATTTATTTATTTATTTTATTTTTTATTTATATTTTTTCTTTTCTTTTCTATTTACTTTTTTTTTTTACTTTATCTGTTCTGTAAATATGTACAACTTTATGGGACGTGTGGGATTGCACTATCCTCCCCACATCCTGGAATAAACATTATTATTATTATTATTGGTTGGGAAGGTATCACTAATGCCACCTCTCGACAATTTACAAAAGTTTCCGCGGGAAACCGCCTTTATTAAGTAAGGTTTGAGTCCAGGCTACACCCGTTTCGCCTACATGTCGCCAGATGTCATTGCTGCTAGGAATTTCTTCAATAATTAATTGAATATTTTATTTCTTTTCAGAATGCCGCGTTTCAAGATCCAGTCTACAGAAAAGTGGCGATTGTTGAAGACTTCTTCGACATTATTTACACCGTCCACGTCGATCTCGAAGGCAGAGCTGGCAAACACGCAGGACAGAAGAGGACTTACAGAACGGTAATTCTTTCATCTCTAATTAAAATGAAGGTGATAAATATAATAATTTATAATATAATAGTATATTATACTATTTAATAGATGGCGCCAGTTTAATTATTTTTAGAAAAAACGCTTTTACAAGTTATGCTTTAACATATTAAAGAATAATTAATTGTTTGCTCCCGTACAAACGCAATATGAATTATGAATAAATAGTTTTGTCAATAAAAAAACACAAATCTTTCAAGAAAGGGTAACAAATGCAAGGATTGAATCACCGACACAATATTGTATTTGTTAGCCTTTCTTGTATGATTTTAGTATTTTTATTGACAAAACTATTTATTCGTGTTGCGTATGTTCTTGCGCACACAATTTTACATTTTAATTTACATCAGTATTTTAAAGCACAACTTGTAAAAAGCGTTTTTCCGTAAAATAGTTACATATGCGCCATCTGCGAAAGAGAAGAGCGACAGCGCATTTTAAAACTTTTTTCTCCGTTTGCTCGACATTTTCAGAAGATCATTTTTAAAATTTTTCGCCAACTTAAAAAAAAATCAAACCTTCGAATTTTAACATGGAGACATAAAACTCATTATTGTACATATAGCCAATGAACTAACCTGTATTTTACCGCTTATCTCATATTTGTAAGATTTATAAAAAAATATTTTAAAAATCATAAAGTTTATAACCGCGCGAATCCTGCGTGATTGTTACTTTGAAACTGCCGTGAGAGGTACTTACCCAAGTCAACATAAAATATCGATTTCTGTATATTGTTTGTGGTATACTTGATAATGAAAGGCGCATATCTATGGAAAAGGGACTTCATTTTAACCGTAAACGGCTGATCAAAAATTCTGCGTGAAAAATATATTTTTAATATCGTTATAAAATAGTCTACGAAGTTCGGAAATTTTTTTTTTTTAATATCGTTATAAAATATTCTACGAAGTTCGGATTTGCGACGTCTATGGTCCTAATAGATAAAGCATTTCAATAGAATTGTTTCGAGTCCAAAATAACAAAGTGGGAACTACAAATATTTAAAAAAAAATGCTGAATCAAGGTGATAATTGCCTTTTTTATCCGAAAAGCAATCGGAGACATTTAAAATGGCTCCAATATATGGCAAAAATCGCTCCAGTGGAAGGATCACCTTAAATAATATAATTTCTCTTGTAATGTACTACCTATAACGTTATAAAATTTTAAAAATACGTCATTCATATGTACGTATAAAATAAGTCGATGCAGTGCTAGGTAATATATTCAATTAAACTAATATTTTTCTGCTTGCCGAAATAAATTTTTTCAGACTTTTGAATCACGAACACGCCCACATAGCGTTTCTTGCATTTTAAATTACCATTTTCCTCACGAACCTGCCGATCTTTCCATTTTTGTTTCGCATACAGTTTCGTCTCTATTTACAATGGATTAATTTGGACACCTGTTGCACGGCATAATCTCCTGGTATGTAGCAGTGTCAACAATGAAGACGTTTAAATTTAAACCAACGAGTTTTGGGGGGGTTTGCTTGATCGCTCCCACTCTGGGGTGGGTGGGGGGAACGGGAGAGCAGAAAACAGGCGAAAGAGGATTGTTTACACAAACTTGTTGGAATTTATTTGCTGTGTCGTTCGCGTCTCGCCGTTTGGCATTGGTTTTGTGGGCTGAGAATTTGTTTGAGTTAGTGGTATCGATTCACCTCTTTTGCTTTCTGTTACCCCGTTGTTTTTTGTAGAGGTTGTTGAGAATGGGTAAGATTTTTTTTAAGCAATTTTATTTTCCAAATTGTGCATGATTTTTTTTTGTTACATTTTTTTATTTTCTAATGAATTTTTATTCCGTTTCTTCTAGATAACTGAAACTTACGCATTCCTGCCGCGGGAGGCCGTCACCAGATTCCTGATGGGCTGCCTGGACTGCCAGAGGAGACCCCGCTCACTGTCCCCTCCAGCCCCCCTCGGGCTCCCTCCTGGTACACCCGGCCGCAGCCATAGCCCCACTTTTGCCCCAAACGGCTTCCACCAACTGGCCCCCCTACCAGCAAAACCATTAGATCACCACCTCACCAAGAACGGGATCCACGAGGTATCAACCAAAAACTGGGAAAACGAAATTGATGCGTCCCAACCAGCTCTCAAAATATCATTCACAGATGGCTTAGCTGCTTTTGACACAACAGGAGAAAGAAGCTTAAGATATCTGAACCCAAGCCAAGATATGTTTAGCTCAACCAATACCAATGGGATCGATCTAACAAGTACACTCCATCCAATACCTAATGGCATCTCTCCAAATAAAATTGGACTGTTTGAATCAGGCCTAAGTGCGTTCAGGAGCGTGAGAAAAGATGTTAACAAAGAAGACATCTTCGATTTTAATAACTCTGAAGAAATTGATACTGGTGAAGCAAAGACTGAACCTTACATATCAGGGAAATCCAGCCAGTCCATCATCGATTCGCAAAGAGTTGAAATAAAAGCAGAAAAGAAAGAAGAACAACAACATTGCGAAGCCATTGAAGAAAGCTGTGTTAAAACTAGTCAAGATGAAGTTATTATACCAGTCAGCGAAAAACCAAAGAAAAAGCCAGTCGATAAAGAAGCACCGAGAAAACCTTACAATCCTTTAGACGTGTGTAATTTGACTTCTAAAGATCCTCCCAAGTCTAGAACACCGCCAAAGAAGAGGTTGAATCCATTATTCAACAAAATTGAAGAAAATGGTGTGGAGTCGAAGGGATTTTCAAAAGCTTGGTCACCGTCGATGCAGTCGATGTTTTCTCCGCATCGCTTGAGCACGGAGGGCTTGGGAAGCAATCAGAAGGCGTTCCTGCACGGGGTTGAGATAGACTACAGTGTCCCCATCACAACTACATACCTGAAGCACATGAGAAGCCTGGGGTACAGCACAGAGGAGTCTATGAAGATCAGCAATAAGGTACGTAATTTTAAAACTGTTGGAAATAAATCAAAATTCTAATAATCCAAGAGCTAATTTAATAAGAATAAAATAATATAATTCGTTCGCCACTCCTAGATAGGCTTTCCAGGAAAAAACCCTGCTTCTACCAAGTTATAAATTTGGAAACGCCAATTGTCCTCAGTTTAACGACCTTAGTCACAATAAATTAAACTGTAACAATAATATTTTCATTTGAAGGGAAAGTTTAGAATGTAATAAAAGAGCCACGAATAATTTTCGACCATTTGCTCCGAAATTAATAAAGTCCTAGTAAAAATAAAAGCAATTTGTCAAAAGATTCTCATTACAAGCAAACTAGGCTGCTTTTATACTACTAAGTGAAATTTGCGACTTACGTAAGATTTCGGTGAGTTACTCACAGGAGCGTTTGCGTATGCATCCAATTTGTGGTAATTAATGCTCACGGAAGTTGTTCGGAAGTTTAACTTAACGTAAGTTTTCACGGCGACCGCTACGTAATTTATGCTTTATTTTATTAGCGGTAAACTGATTTCCTATCAACAACCATTTGCTGCTGTCAAATTTACGCGATTTTGTGAATAAATACGAAAGGGCTCAAATAATAGAATGCGCTTTTGTTCCTTTAACTGCGGAAACTTATGGAGCCCTTTAATTTTATCCGAATGACAGCTACATGACAGCAACCGTCTTCGAATTCAAATACGTAATGTTATAAACATAAATATTGAGATCAGAAAGGATTTGACCAATAATTAAATAGAAGGATGCTCATTTTCGGAAAGCTTTTTTCCACCCGAAAAATAAATGATGTCTCTTCGGTTTTTGGAATCCGAAAAGTTTCTTTCAATTTACGTTTGTTTTCGTAGATTCATTTTTATACGAGTTTTTTCGAGTGTTATTTTTACACTGTTTTTGTGGGTGGTAAGGTGGGTTTATTCACTTAAAATAACTCAGTGTGTTTACTTCAAATAATAAAAAAATTCTAGTTTTTATATGAAACAAATCCTACAAAAACATCTGATTTTTAATTTTTGACATCTTACATGGGCGCATTTTGGTACCATTTCTTACGGTAAGCGTCTCAACTTCTCAAACTGGTGTGAAAAGCTGTGAGAAAGCCGTTAGTTGGGGAGGACGCGATTAGACCTGTCAAAAAACTAAATAATAATATCCAAAAAAGCCCTTTAAAAAAATTGTGATGATAAATTAAAATTTTGAAATATTTATTTCAACTGCTTTTTTCAATATTTGGGATGTTTGCGTTCGTTTTGAAAATCTGCGTTCATAATTTGAGGTGAAAGGTTCGTAAAAGGCTGCACAGATACACCAGGAGGACATAAAATGAGTCTCGTCAATTATTTGCTCCGCTCCAATCTTTCTAATGAAAATAAAAATTTTGAGTACTTTATGGTTTTATGAGTATATAATTAATTTCAAATTGATATTTTTAAAAATGGTTTTACCCCAAGCGTTCGTAGAAAATGTTTAGGTGTGGTGGATGGCGTCATTTTTCATACGTTTCGAAGGTTTCTGCGCACCGAGCACCGCATTGGATGTCGTAGTCCCAGGAGTGCACAGGTGAAAATGGATGTTACGAGTATTTTCAATGCTGCTCGCCCCTTATAAAGATATTATTGTTATTGAAAATCCAGATGCGCTTACCCTCTGTCGCATCTGCTCTCCTGGAGTTTCAAACGTAACATCTTGAGCAGGCAACGCTTTTTTTTCTTATCAAATCAACCAAATGTTTTGTTATTCAAAATGGTTCTGACAGCATGAGCTTCAATTATAATGATATTTAATTGGAAATGTGTATGGTGAACTTTTTATTACAAGCACCGATAATTCTATAATTAGTGCAGTCTTAAGTTGTGTATCGGCTTCGCAGAAAATAATTAGGTTTTGCGTAAACCCGTGAAAATAGTTTTATTATTATTTTAGAGGTCAGGTATAAAAATTCTCTCAAAAATCACCGTGGATTTCGATTCAGTTTCGCTGTTTAAAATTTCTTATCACGACGCCAGACGGAAATAATCTGTTATTATTTCTGTGGTCCCAGTATTTTTTGTCTTAGTCATAACATAAGGTCAAATAAGACTTTCAATGCAGTGTCATTTTTCTTGTGACCTTTGATTGTGGAATGTGTTTGGAAATCACCCGTCATCGCATTTGTGTTCCTGGCATTATAAAAATATGATATTGCATTGCATACACGTTTTGTGCATGATGACGAAACAGATAAAATAAATTCGAGCTCCGATGAGCGAATTTCGTCCAAGAGAAACTGCGAACTCCGATTATTCGGCATTTTTTTGTTACATTAAAGCGAATACTATCATAGAGCCTACATGAAAATCAAAATCGATTTCCATGCAAATTTAAAAAATACGGAGGGGCTAAATAAAATTTAATTTGTTATCCTTTACTATTACTTCTTTGTCGTAGGTAGGTAGATACAAACAATTGCTATAATTTCTGTGTTCCTGGCATTTTGTGATTACCTGAAGTAACTCTTATCAATACAATTACAATCCATATGAAAAAGTGAACAGTTTATCAAGAGGAATATTTTTATGGTTGATGAATGCTGATGATAATTCAATAATAATAATCGTGCGCAATAATTTAAGGCTCTGCAACCGGGGTCGAAAAGAAGATGGAGAGATACGAAATTACGAATGTTAGAGGAGAGTGCTAACATTTACAGCGACAAAATCGATGCGAAAATTGCGAAAATGTTTAATAAAACGCGACTCGTTTAAAATAGAGCAAAAATTCACGGCCATCTTAAATAGAATTTAAAGAAACACTGTGATTTTTTTCATAGATATAATTTATAAAATAACTGAAACAAACGTGTTTATAATAATTTTTGGAGCATACTTTGCGATTTTTTTCTATCGAGGGAATTTTACATAATTTCCGTTTCGGCGCGGGCAAAGTCCTTCAAGAATAACATATATTTTTTAAGAGCTTTAAAACTTACCGTGTTTAAGGGAAATATGTAAGAAATCGGTAGAAATTCGGGTTGCGGGCCCTTAAGTGTGGAATAATCTGTGTTCGGAGATCTCCATGTACGGTATCGACGTTTGGGGAATAATCTGTAAATACTAAAAATATATGTGTTTCTCTGTTTAGTGTCGCTATTTTTCGTTACATCGAGATTCAAATCACTGCACCTGCTAAATAAGTCTTCACTTCAAATTAATTTGAATATATATGTGTATTTTAGTAAAGAAACTTTGTTTTATTACGGGTTGACTTTTTTATGAACATTTTATTTATTTATTTATTTATTTCAAAAACATACGGCACAACATGTGCCATTGACATAATTATATTTATATATATTATAATACAATAACATAAGAAAGTGACATATAAATGTAAAGTTAAATATAAAAACAAAAGGTAAAAGAAAGGAGTTAAGGTAATGAGTAGTAAATAGAATTATTATGTATAAAATGAAAGTATAAAGTAAAAGTGTAAACTATAAAATATAAAGTATAATGTAAAAGTAAAAAGTTAAGATAAAAAGTTGAAAGGCAGGAAATAATATAAACTATAAGTTACCTTTGTAAATAATATAAATTACACAAGTTATAAATATAAAAAAGTATGACAAGTAAACAGTAAGAAATGCTCTTAGGAGCCAAATATTGAAGATAACCAAAAATTTAAAAAATATATATATAATAAATAAAAGGAAGGTATTACGGAGTATACAAAGCGACATGAAAAGTAGGTAACTATGATATGTTTCTAAGCCATAGGTATTAGAGTGCATACTGGTAGGACATAATATTATGGTTACATGATTATTTATTTATTATGATTACGTGGTAGTACTAGCAGATAAATTTTGTCTAATGCATCTTTTGTATGATGACAGACTTTCGGCATGATCGATATGAGCAAATTCATTACCTAAAGTGTGTAAACGATGTATTATTGAATTTTGTTCTGCATTACTGAGAGTTTTGTTGCAATAATAAGGTGTTTTGAGTCGAGTTGTTCTACTAGGTACATGATAATTTATTAACGATACCAATTCAGGGGAGTCAAACCAGTTATTGTTTATTTTAAATAAAAAAATAAGATCATTGAGTATTCTTCTATCTTTTAACGATAAGAGTCGCATTTTTTGTAATAGAGAATCATAGTTTATGTTATCCGCGGGAATTCCGAATTTGAAATTAATTGATCTGAGAAATTTGCGTTGGATTTTTTCAATGGAGTTTGCGCGGCTTTTGTAGAGAGGGTTCCATATGGGCGAATTATATTCCAAATGACTCCTAACCAGAGTTGTATATAATAATTTAAATGTATGAATGTTTTTGAAATCTTTACATAGTCTTAGAATGAAGCCCAGCATTTTCATAGCTTTATTAGTAATGATATCAATGTGGTTGATAAATAGTAGTTTAGTGTCGAAGGTTATTCCGAGGTCCCTTATTACAGGTACTGACATTAAACTGTGATTGTTAAGTGAATAACTGTATTTGATGGGGTTTTTTATTCTAAAGAAACTCATGATTTGACATTTTTTAATGTTAAGTGTAAGTCTGTTAATGGTACACCATTCTGCGAATTTTACAAAATTGGATTGAAGGGACAAGCAGTCGTATATATTTTTAATGATTTTGTAAATTTTCATGTCATCAGCAAATAATAATATGTTAACATCAGAGAATATGGAAGTGACATCGTTTATAAATAGTATAAACCATATTGGACCAAGGTGCGAACCCTGAGGCACACCACTAGTTGCTTCAAATTCGTAAGACAAGTGTTCTTTAATAGAGACAGTTAGTACACGTTTTGATAAATAATTCCTAATCCAGCATAATAATTTACCACTTATTCCTAGTTTAGACAATTTATTTATAAGAATTTTAATGCAAACCTTATCAAAGGCTTTACTAAAATCCGTATAAATTGAGTCAACTTGTTCTCTATTAGCAAGAGCACCTGAAATAAAATTTTCGTACAGTGTAAGGTTAGTTAAAGTAGATCGTCCAGAGATAAAACCATGTTGAAATGATGAGATATTAAAATTTATGCAAGAACATATTTTTTGAAGAATTAACTTTTCAAAAATTTTTGGTATCGACGATTGTATGCATATTGGTCTGTAATTTTCAACTAAAGACTTGTATCCGCTTTTAAATATTGGAGTGAGAAAGCTATTTTTCCATATTTGCGGGAACTTGCCTGATAAAAGTGATTGATTAAATAGTAGGTACAGTGGGTAAGAGACACTAGCCCCACAGTTTTTAAGAAATACGGGGGGAATTTTATCTGGCCCTGAGCAAGATTTAGGTTCCAGTAGTTTGATACATACTGCAATTTCTTTAATCTCAATATGTATCTGAGATAGTTGTAAATTTATATCTGACTCGAAGTTTGGAATGTCTTCATCAGGGATATCGGTTTCATACACATCCTTAAAAAAGTCTGCAAACAAATTGACAATTTCATTGATTTTACAGGAAGTTTTCAGTTTGTAGTGCATAGTTTCAGGTATGCCAAGGTTATTATTATTTTGGGATTTACAATAGTTAAAAAAATGTTTTACATTGTTATCAATCGAAAATTCAACATTCTTAATATAATTATTATAACAAATGTTTGATAATTTATTACAATCTTTTCGAAGCTTGCTGAAAATTGTAAAATCAGAAAGACTTTTTGTTTCTTTGTATATTTTATGGGCTTTTTTCTTCTCAATTACTATGTTAATGAGGTCCTTGCTAAACCAGCTAGGGAAATTTGAAGATAATTTATAACTAATAGGAACAAATTTTTCTATGGCTTTATATAGGTGACCATAAAAGACTTTAATATTTTCATCAAGGTTTCCTCCTTCTAATATAGACCAGTCAGTGTTATGTAGATAATCGCGTATTGCAACATAATTGGCTTTATTAAAGTTGAGAAATTGAGTCTGGTTTTTAATTTGGCATTTTATAGGGTTACATAGTATAGTAATGTCTAGAGGTGGGTGATGAGAATCAGGGGTAAGAACTGAGTCGAGTGACTTATCAACCGCAGTTGCCATGTCGGTACAAAGAACAAGATCTAGTAATCTATTATTGTCATTTTTTAAATTGTTTAATTGAACTAGGTTAAGGAAATCGCAAAATTCAACTATTTCTTTTTCTGTTTCAGATAAGCTAGAGTTTTGTGATACTGTAGAATTGTCACGGGTGCCCCAATTAATTTTTGGTATATTATAGTCACCGATGATAGTGATTTTACTGTTTGGAAATTTGTACGACAGCTGTTCAATATCCTCAAAATGACTCTTGTATACACTTATATCCGATGACGGTGGAATATAAACACTGCCAATGATATTTTTTTGATTTTTACCGTTTAGTAAGATGTAAACTTGCTCCACATTACAATTTTTGGTTTTCAGAAGTTTTGAAGGATGTGCCTTGTTGACAGCTATCATGACACCACCGCCTCTAGATTTAGAGCTGGTATGTTGACTTCTGTCAGACCGGTAAATATGATGGTGGGGTAGACCAAGCTCAGCAGAGTTAATTGATGGTTCCAGCCAGATTTCCGTTAGAATGAGAATATCATGTTGCAGTGTCGGGGCATGTATTTTGAATTCCTTAAGTTTAGTTTTCATGCCTCTGACATTTTGATAATAGCACATCAATTTGTTTTGGTTGTGTCGTTTTTTGGAATAGTTGTAACAATAGTTGGTTTGGAGTTTATGTACTTTATGGTAAGGTTTGGTTCACCATTCTCTTGACGGTACAACAATTGCTTTCTTAACTCCACCAATTGGTTACGTTGGAGAATAGTTAAGTCATTGCTGGCCTTGATGCCGTCTTTTTCTTATTTTATAATAACTATCAACTCTTGTCCTAACGTCAATGGCCTAAACATTTAATTGATAAAATATACGGACGGAAGATATCTTTATTAATTAATTTGCTACCAGTTTTTTCACAGAATTTGAATAATTGAGTAGTTGAAAATCAAAAGGTACTTAAGGCGATCCAATAGTTCAGGAAAAAATCGAGTTTGAAAATACTTAAATAGGAGTTTGAAAATACTTAAAAAAAGCTTTTGGAAACGTTGGAAAAGGTATTTAAAAGAATTTTTTTTACAGGTTGATTTCGTAAAAACCTGTAAAAAACATTAACTCCCTTTTTACGCATTGTTTATTGTAATAAAACGGAAATTTAAAATTGATTTCACGAAATCAAGCGACGCGGAGGCACGCGTCCATCTTTCGCTTCGTTCGGGGCGTGACTGAGGTATGGCGACTGTGGCGTGGACAGTAGTTCTTCGGTGGACGCCATAGGGTTCACTTTGAAAAACCGAATTCGTCGACTAGCGGCCGTGTTGTAAAATAACAACGCGAAAATGCATATTTTATTTTATTTTGGGAAGATCGGGTGTAAATATCAACTTTTTTTGCGATTATTATAAAATAAACTGAATTTGCCACATTATACAATAAAATCATATCCGAAAAGGGGTTTATAAATAGAAGAGGGTGGACTTGAAAGTGTGTTTTTTAGACCTTATACTTTATTTTTTTATAGACTTATTAAAAGGCTTATAAAAAAATAACCGATATTTTTAAGGGCCAAAGTATGTTCTACACCGAGTATTTAATTGAAGTATCTATAATACTTCTAAGCGATCAAATTTTCAAAACAAAAACATATGAATTTGTATGATTTTTCATTATTTACTATGGCTTCATCTTAACCACCATTTTGACTTTTTTGAGATTTGAATGCCAACACGTTCTCTTGGATCATCTTTGTTTGAAATATTATTTCAGTGCCAAAAAATGGTTAAATCTTTAGTTATAGCTTCTTAAAAATCGTCTTCAATTTCAAAACGTACTTAAATCCAAAATCATTTGTTTTCAAAACAACCAATAAGGGCCATGGAATTGGCAGCCATATTGGTTTTTTAACCAATCAATGAGTTACTTTCTTTGCAATGGACACCATTACAAGAAACACGTGTTTTGTGAGTGGTTGTAATATCGGTTGCGATATGTTGATATCAGCTCTACAGGTTGAGTCTGTTGTAAGGTCCAGCGGACTTACATTGGAAGTGTAGACGGATATTGGTAGGTAGTATTCAAAGAAGAGAGAGTAACGGAATACTGTACTAGTATTTATTGTGGAGCTGCCTAACACAAAAGAGGACGGATATAGCACGCATCGCCTTACATAGATTCGCGCAAGCATGCTATCTCGCTTGCACTCATACAATTCACACAGACATTACAGTGGTTTTGAATTTGATGTGATCGTGATGCTTGTGAGATATTAATGAGAGTTACGTTGTATCTATGTATATATAAATGATGTAATTTCTTCACTACACCCTTGGCAGAGAAGTATTATCAAACATAGTTTATGAGTTTCAAAATGTGACTAAATCCAAAGACTTCACTTTTAAAATGTATCTAAATCCATGGTTAAATATCAAAATCTATGTAAGTCCATTTTTAAATATTAAATAACTAATTAATTATCTATCGGATTTGTATTTCAAATATGCATTTAATTTTTTTTATTTTATCGTTATTTTTACAAAACATTTAATTTTACTTTATTATACTTAATTGCTATGAAACATTTTTCTTGCTTTTGCCAAAAATTTGGTTCGTAGAGATACGTTTTGATATTCAACTTCTCAATTCTTCAACCTTTTAAGTTAATTTGCAAGTCATAAGTAATATTTAAGTTTTGTTATCAATTTAGAAATGTGAAATAACTTTTAATTTTTTATTTATTTATTATTTCATAAATGTTTACATGTTACAGTTTTTTGGCATTTTTGTAACTACCATACTAGGCTTTTGTAACTACCATACTAAGCTAATGCCCGTGTTGTGGTAGTCATACATGAAATATTATTTCTTGGAAACAGATAATACATTATAAGAAGAGGATAGAAAAAAACACAATTAGGTAGGAATAAATAAAACTAAAAACAAATATAAATACAAAAAACAATAAAAAATTTAAAATACTTAGGTCTCTCATTCAAAATTTAGGCATATTAGATTTGTCAAAGAATTTATATATAAAAATGCAAAAATCAGTCATTTTAAATACATGTAGGATTACAAAAGATTATTTATATTGAGGGATCAGTAGGATTTATAGGTTCAATTACGAATTCCACAGAGCCGAACCCTCTGATATGAAAATATCTAGAGTCGGTGAATTATTTTCCCATCTGGTCTCTGGTAGGTTGACATGTTGTTCTTGTATTGTTTTGTATTTATAATACTTATATAGTGCAATTGCATAGCGTGGATTGACTAGATTATCATTTGCGAAGTGTGTGAAAGGGTTTAGTTTTTCCTGTGGGGAAAATTTAACCCGGACATTTAAATCTGGTGCGTTAAAAGCTGAAAAAAAGAACAAAAGTATATTTTAAAGAAGATTGAAATAAAAAAGTCACTATAAATTGGAAAATGGATGTGTTAGAGTAAATAATTTTTATTATTAATTTTTTTAAACTTTATGAGTAAAATCTCAAATTATAATATTTAATTAAATGAAGACAATATTAGTGAAACTCAATCGAAATCTGGAGACAGAAAAATCAGAAAAGATATTGGCTCCGCTGGGACTCGAACCCAGGACCCTTTGCTTACATGGCAACAGCTCTACCGATTAACTACGGAACCCATATTAATTCGGTCACTTTTAACTGTATCATACTTCGACTAAGAACTACCAACATTATCTTCATTTACTTAACGCACATATTATTGGCTGCTATCTTTCTATATATGATTGCAAGATTCAACTCGAACAAAATGCGATCTAGATAGTGTCTGGATAATTTTTTATCCATTTTATTTTTAATACGCGACATCTATTGACTTTTCTGCAAGTCTAGGATGAATATTTATTATTAATTTTTTTAAACTTTATAAGTAAAATCTCAAATTATAATATTTAATTAAATGAAGACAACATTAGTGAAACTCAATCAACTCAAGGGTCATGGGTTCCAGTCCCAGCGGAGCCAATATCTTTTCTGATTTTTCTGTCTCCAGATTTCGATTGAGTTTCACTAATATTGTCTTCATTTAATTAAATAAATAATTTTTTTTTTGTTTTATTTTTTAAAAAATAATGTTAACTTATTTACTGTTTGAAAAAATCTCTTCCCCTTTCAAAAAACCAATGTTTTACACGAACTTTAAAAAGGGATTCAGAGTTATTTGACTCTATATCGGTACTCAAAGTATTTTTGGAGCGATGAACCAGAATTGTCGTTGAGCAAACTGACCAGAAATAACAGAACTTTAATTGAATCTTTACAGAATTTGAAAATTTACTTTGAAATTTGATGAATTGTTTATATTCTTAGAAATTATATTTTTTGTTGCGTTTACTTTTGTTTCATGGATTAAAATTTTATGTGACAACTGACGAAAGGAATCTTTTGTCATTTATGTGTTCCCGATATATTTTAGTCTTAGTTAGTCATGAATAAAATCCTTATCGTTTATTACTTTAATTACATTTATCACGTACCCGCCATCAGTTTTGCGCTCCTAGTATTTTTGTTACGTTATTTATTATAAATAATCGGTTTTGGTGACGAAACAATGGCATGACCAAGTGAATCAGATACTTGAGTCGAGCCATGTCAAGAGTCAGAATAATAGAAGAGCACGTATGAGACGATGTATAAATGTGAACGAGGCAAGGAGTGTGCCAAGATCGAGTTGATTGGCGGTCCGTCCTCTCTGCCTACCCCTGCGGGAAACGGCGTGATAGTAAAAAATAAATAAATTTTGGGGCTCAGTTATTCCCTTGCGCACATTGAAATCTCCGAAAAATTCCATGGAAAATTCCACACAAATATGTTTTCCAAATAATTACAACGATTTTATATTTTTTAAATATTTGGATTGGCTCACCTTCAATAACAAAAGGCAATTCTTTAGTGTAGAACTTTGCACCCTAAAATACAGGTAGGCAATTTAACGTAAATAAAAAGTGAACACTTCAAATAAAATTAATATTAATAATTCGCAATGAAAGTACGAGATTGATAAAAGTGACGGAATAAAAAAAAAGTCTCTGTAGATCATTGGCAGAGGTCTTATTCTAGGATAGACCACAGGTTCTAAGTTCGAGTCTCAGCAGCTACATTTTCCTTTTTTTTCAAATTTTCTGTACTATATTCTAATTAGGAATTATTACTTATACCCTGAACAGAAAATTTGATGAAGTTTGTCGCCCGTTTAGGCCCCAGTCAGAACAAATAAATTAATAAACTGTTGGAAATTTGAAAATCATTGACAATTTTTTTTTGCTTCGTTTTGGCACACCTGTACGGCCCACATCATACTTCTATCGATTTATACTTTCAGATTAGTTCTTGTAAAACAATCTGTTATCATTTCTGTTTTCCTGGTATTTAGTATCATATTTATAAGCCATTATTTATTCTTCTAATCAATAAAATTGTGTTATTTATGAATTAACTCTTGATTTTACCCGCTAGAGTTTTTGTGCTCCTGGCATTATTTCACATTATAAGTGTTGCGTACAATGTTTTTGCCACATGCAATCAAATCCATCCATTAATGAGAAACCGTTTAATTGAAAATTATTTTTTATTTATTTGATTTATTTTTATGAAATATTTTTTTAAATATTTATTCAAACATCCATGACTTTTCTTGGTGTAGGTATAAAAAAAGACTAGATTTTCAAAAATTACTGCCCTCAAAATAGAATGAAAAGATTGAAGATTCCATTGGCCTGTTGGGGCCCTAGAGCAGAATAGAATGGTTATGTGTGAATTTGCTACCTTAGTTTCTTTCTAAAAAAATGCTTGCTGAAAACCCCACCGAATAAAAAAAATATCAAAGGGCTGCGAGACGTTTTTCAAACACAACTACATTTTTTAGTTGACGCCAAAATCCTCAATCAAACAGAACAATTTTTAAAAGTCAAGAGCAGCTACGGTTGAAAGTTATTTTAATTTTTATTTTAATTTTATACGCATTAAATAAAGAATTGATTTTTAATGTTTTTTTGATTTTTTATTTTTATGTGAGAATTGTAATTATTGAACGAATAATCTTGCACTACGAAACATAAAATAAAAAAAATGAAACATAAAAAGTGATATTTTGGAAAGAAATTCAAATTTATATGTGACAAATTTTCTAAGTAAATGTTTGTAATAAATTTACATGTCTTCAAAATGCTTTTTTAAATCATTTTAAATTTTAAATTTTTTATATTTCATATTTACGTAGAGTAACACTATTTTTTGGATTAATTATCATTCACTCATAAATAATTGCCAAATTTGCCTCTAAATGATGAGAAATTAAATAATTTAATTGCCTACATTTTATAATTTAAAACACAAATTTAAAAATGTTCATGCCCACAGATCTGAACAGTTCTTAATACTCATAAATCTCATAATATGAGATGAGTATAAGAACTGTTCAGTGTCAATTCAACAAGGGGGCATTTCACTATTAAAAGTGATAAAAAGAAATAGCCCATAACCTAACCCGACGTAACCTATCTCTACATATTATAAATTAAAGTCCTCCGCCGCGTCTGTCTGTCCGCGATCAACTCAAAAACTACTGAACGGATTTTCATGCGGCTTTCACTAATAGGTGGAGTGATTCATGAGGAAGGTTTAGGTTTATAATTTATCAAGGTTTTGTGTAAATTGGTTGAAATATAAAAGAGAATGTCTGGATGTGGTGGAAGAACGGGCTGGCAAGCGGGCGGTGTGGATTTGATTTGTATGCAAATAAGAGATGGCGGTGTGAGTTAAAAGGTTGGGTAACCATCCAGTAGATGGCATTGTCTTTCGTTAGCCACAGCAACGCGTCGCCGGGTCAGCTAGTTACATACACGACCTGTTTTTTTCCATCTATTTTAATGAATTTTCAAAGTAGTGATGGAGTGCCACTTTGTTGAAATTGTCCGGTCACCATATTCATTTTGTCGTTGGGTTTTTTGGCCTCAAATCCAAAATTAAGTTTGGTATGAAAAAGGCCGCGTGCCGTTCTGTATCAAAATTTTGTATCAGGAGTTCATGCAAGTTAGGCGTTAGGCCAATCAACGTTAGTTGTACGCAAGCAACTTTTCACATTGTCTTGTTTTGAAACTCACTTTATCACAAAGTAACAGGAGTACATAGGTTACCACAGGACTATGACCCTTGAAGACAATGTTTGTATTATAATTTTTAAATAAATTAATTTGAATTTTTGTTTTTCTTAATAACATTATTGTAACAATGGTTTAAAAAAATCGGTTTAGTGGAATATTTTGGCCTCTAATGCAAAATTAAGTTACGAAAAAGGCAGTGCAGCCGCTTTGCTTAAGCCGCGAATTTCTACCGTTTTATAACAATACATATTTCTCTTGATTACCTTAAGTTTCTAAAAAAATAAATGTTATTTTTTTAAGATAATATCTATACATTTGCTGAGCCGAAACGGTAATTATATGAAATTCCATCAATAGAAAAAAAACGCAAAGTATACTCGGAAAATGATTATAAACACGTTTTTTCTTTTATTTTAAAGGTTACATGTATGAAAAATTCACAGTGTTTCATTAAATACTATTTAAGACATTTCCCACGAGATTTTTGCTACATTTTAAAATGAGAACGAGCTTTTTTAAACATTTTTGCAATTTTCACTTAATCATTATCGTTTTTAATATTAGCGCGCTTCCTCTAACATTCGTATTAAAATATCTCTCCTTCTTCTTGTTTTTGAACGCTTACTACCGGGCCTTAAGGCCCCGCAACCGCGCACAGAAATAAGAAGATGGAGAGATGAAATTACGAATGTTAGAGGACAGCGCTAGTATTTAAAGTGGCAAAATCGATGCGAAAATTGTGAAAATGTTTAATAAAACACGACTCGTTCGAAATAGAGCAAAAATCTCGCGAGGGTTGTCTTAAACAGCATCTAAAGAAACGCTGTGAATTTTTTCATACATATAACTTGTAAAATAACTGAAACAAACGTGTTTATAATAAGTTTTGGAGTATACTTTGCAATTTTTTTTATCGAGGGAATTTTATATAATTTGCTTTTCGGCGTGACGAATGTCTAGATATTATCTTCAAAAATAGCATATATTTTTTTAAGAGCTTAAAAACTTCAAATATTTAAGGGAGGTTTGCAAGAAATTCGGGTAACTGCGTCTTAAACTTTGTAGAATTTTGGGCATGCACATCATTTGACCCACCCAAAAAGCTTGCTATGCATCAGATAGGGAGGTGGGTGTTTGTGTATTGGGATGGAGAGTGAAGGGGGAAGGTTGAGGTACATCTATTACATCCCTCCGAAGCCGGAACCCAGCAGGGACCCCGGGTCTGGGCCGGGTCCAATTTCAGGCCCTTACTTATTAGGGGTCCCGCTGTGGGACGGGGAGGGTCGACAAGAAATATTTCGGGACGCTTTTGGGTACTACGTGATTTCTTCAAATGTGTTTGCTTCACGATGGGATTTGCTGCTGGGGTTTATTAAATTTTCTATATATATTAAAAAAAACAAACATAAGGCCACTGAACGCAAAACAGTATTAATATTTATTTATTTATTTTATTTATTAATTTTCAACGCCCTGATGGGCTTTTACATGACAAGTTTATGATACAGAGACAGTTTTTTTTTTTAATAAAAAAGATAAACTATAAAAACATAACAAGTAAACATCATATGAAAGGTAGGTATACAGATAAATTTAAGGAAAGATAGTGCATTACAATAAAAGAGAAAGTATCTTAGTTGTGAATGGCATAGAAAATAAATTAGTTGGTATGTTACTAAATACAAAATTTACAGGTGACTGATTAAATGTCATAAATAATACATGACAAAATGCAAGATACATAAAAAGAAAACGTTAACAAGTTTTTACAGAGAGATAGAAATACACAAATATATGCAATAGACCCTTACGCGATGCTCCTTATCTAAATATTCTACATAAAAATATTGTTCAGATATTTCTTGAATAACGGTAAACTTGTATTAAATACATCGATATTTGAGGTATATTTGTTCCCTAGTGTGTGTAGTCGAGAAATTGATGCGTGTGTGTGGTAGTTGGTTAGAGAATTATTGTTGCAGAATAATATGTTTTGCCTTATCGCTCGAGTTGGTACCTTAAAGTCAATGAGATGCAGGAGTTCGCAACAATCTAATTCGGAGTGAATAATTTTAAACAAAAAAGTTAGGTCGTTTATTTTTCTTCTGTTTTCTAAGGAATGCAATTTAAGTGTATTTAGTAAATTTGTGTAGTTAATGTGTTGAATACCTATTCAACACATTAACTACACATGTGTAACTTGAAGTTAATAAATGTGTAACTTGAAGTTAATAAATCTTCAAAATTTGTGCTGCACTCTTTCGATATTTCTTATATGAATTTGATAGTATGGGGACCAAACTATGGAATTGTATTCCAGCGAGCTGCGTACGAGTGACAAATATACGATTTTTATAACTTCCAACGAATCGAAGTCTTTGATTGTTCTGATTATAAATCCTAGTGTTTTCATGCCTTTGTTAGTTATTTGTTGTATGTGATTTATATTATATAATAGATTTAGATATAGATTTATAGATTATAATAATTAATAATTATAATTTTTATTTTAGTAATTTGTACATTTAAGTTTACAAATTTCTATTTGATTCATAATATTTCATATTCACTATATTTTTTCAAGTTTTATGTAGCTCCTACAATACATCTTGAACTTTCCAATTGGTGTGGACTTTAAAGTTTCTGGTAGTGTGTTATACAACTTCATTCCCTTGTACAGTAAACTGTTCTGCGTATTCGCTTTGTCCTTTTTTTGTAGCCTAATTTCCTTGCACGTCCTTGTGTTATATCTGTGAATGTCTTTATTGTATAAAATTTTATTTGAGAAGTATTTTGGTAACGTGTTGTTCAATATTTTGTGGATAAATACCATCGTGTTCAAGGTCAGCACTATTTCACGGTCAACCAATTTAGTTCCTTTAACATTTTAATTATTTTTGAAAATCTGTTTCGTCGAAGAATTATTCTCATTGCCCTGTTTTGGAGAATTTGTAACTTATTTTGTTCCCTTTCGTTACATAGGAAAAGTATACTTGAGCAGTAGTTGAAGTGTGGAGCAATAATTGAATTGTATATGGCGATTGCAGTTTTTCTAGAAATTTTTGGCCGAATTCTTCCAAAAAAAGATATCTTTTTGCCAATTTTCTTTTGGGTGTATTCAGCATGTCTATTGAAGTTTAGTTTGGAATCTAATATAACTCCTAAGTATTTCATTTCAGTAACATTTTCAATAATTTCACCATCAATTTTAATTTTGCTTTCACTGGATGTCTTCTTGTATCCAATCACCATACATTTTGTTTTTTTTGTATTTAATTTAAGCTTATTTATTTTTAGCCATCTTGATACATCATTTAGTTCATTATTTAAAATGTGTATTAGTTATTCATAGTTATCTCCAATTAAGTATATTAGTGTATCATCGGCAAATAGTCGTACTTTGCATTTTGAAAATATTTTCACCATATTTTAGATTTAGCAATAGATTTATATATATATAAAAAAATCATTTGTCTCGCTAAAAATCGAGAACGGCTGGGCCGATTTAGCTGATTTTGGTTTTGAAATGTTTGTCGTAGTCCAGGGAAGGTTTAAACGGTGAGAAAATATGGAAAAATTGCGGGGAAGATAGTAAAAACAACAATTACATTTTCCCATACAAACTGTTCTACCTATTTTCCTGTCAATCATTTGACTTTCGTCCCTTCGGTACGGTAGACTCGGGTCCACTCGAATTGAAGGACGTATTAAATTAAGGGTTTGAATCGACAACACATATCCACATTACTCGGATTATCGCATATTTAAATTTTAATATTTTGATGGTTGTCATTTTTGGTTCGTTCAGAATAACAAAATTGCAAACGTCGGAAGAAAAGCAAACAAATTGTTGCCTTGGAAACTATGTTTTTTTTTTGAATTAGGCAATTCACCCTAAAAAGCGTGCTTTGTTGTGCGTCGTAGTTAATACATAATCGCCGAAATATATGTATGCATAACTTCCCAACGACTGCACCAAATTAGAGATGGGTAAGTTCTGCATTTTTCCGAAGGCCTCCGAGACGTGCTTCCCTTTAAAAGCACTTGAGTTCTTGGAGCAGGTCCCGGGAGCCACTCCCGACTCGCGAATGGCCCGAGCGCTCAAAAGAATTCGATCGCGCAACCTGCTTCCTACTCACAAATGGCTCGAACCGAGACGCTCGGGTTCCACCCTAGCCGGACCTGGGAGCCGGAGGTCGCAAAAGAAATCGAACGCCCGACCTACTCCGCCTGCTCCCGAATGGCTCGAATCGAGACGCTCGGGTTCCACCCTAGCCGGACCTCGAAGCCGGAGCCCGCACGCAAAAGAACTCGAACGCGCCACCTACTCCCGACTCCCACACGTGGCTCGGACCGTGACGCACGGGTTTGACGAGTGCGTTTGACGAGTTTGACGAGCGCCGCGCCGCGCTGCCACCCTACTGTGGTTCGGCCCGCCGCACTATGGGGCCAAACGGTGCATATCATCTCATAATTCGCTTTCGGTAATAATTATGCCGTAGAATTAAAACAACCATTGATTCTTAACGACAAATCCCTATTCTTTTTTAATGTTGTTATAATTTTTTTTTATTCCCTTCCGTTAATTTATAATGACACGTCAAAGTTGAACTTTTGAGAAATACGGATTTGTTGCGAAAATTTATATGATACTTTGAACCCACATATCAAGCGTTCTAAGTTCAATAAAGCAAATACTGTAATTTTATTACATAAGTATGCTATCCCTTTTATATATAAACCTGCATTTTTTTTTCGGAAATGGGAATTACTTATTAAATTTAATTATACGAATAAATTCCTCAGATTTAAGACAATTATTAACTTTCACTAAATCTTTCGTTTCTTCCGAAGCTTCCCGAAGGTTAGATATTATGATTTTTATATTCCTTATAGTGTTTACTTTTAGAATTAGTAATAATATATTGCCCCAACTTGCTCCTTTTCTGAAATTGGCTTAATACTGATAGTGAGCGCTGCGTAAAAAATCTAAAACACAGAAGATGCCTTATACATCACAATAATGTTCTTATTAATTACATGATATTCCTTTAATTACTTCACATTTTATTTTTTAATATATCTATGGTCACAATACATACCAATCATCAATTTGAAATTGAAAAAAAATCAATAATTTGTCCCCTGAATCGAAGAACAGTCTGTTAAGTTAGCTTGATAATGATGGACAAAGTTTTTAAAATTTTAATATGAAACATTAGCTATCTACGTGTACTTAAATTTATCCGGAATAATTACCAACTCTTAAAAAATGTTCTAGATGACAAAAAAAATTATGTACCTACTCCCATCCGCCAAAAATATCAGAAGCGAAAAGAGAATATTATCCTGACGGTATTACTGTAACCGATTTTAAAACAAGTGTAAAACTACAGGATCTTTTTAATCATATTGTGAAAAGAATTTTCAAAATCAACTGTATTGATACATCAGATGCCTTAGGGATGACATTCTAAAATGATGGTGTGATGGATCCTCAGGACACTCAGAGTATAAACAAATTTTGAACAATAATGTGAACTTATTTCAGATGCTAATCATTTTATTGCTTCTTTAGTTCCTACTTAGATTCTCAAAGTAATCGCGTAATATGGGAAAATCAAACTCCATCGTCCAACAGATACTGTCGTACAATATCCATTGAATTTACAAAAGAAACTCCAGCTAAAACGAGAGAAGTTATATCAGAAGTCGAAAACTAAATTTCTTTACTTTTTTCATCACATTGTTTTATCTGAACATGAAACTGTTTCTGTTAAATTCGAAATGACTCTGACAATGATTGATGGGAAGGTAACCCAAGTGTTGACAAATACCCCGTCTTCTTTAGCATGCACAATATGTCTGGTAAAACCATCCGAAATGAATAAATCTATAGAAACGCTGAAATAAATAATCTAGAAATTATTAGAAATAAACAAGGCAGGCAAGAATTCCACAGAATTGGGCTCTCAACATTACATTGTTGGATCCAATTTATGGAATGTATTTTACATATTTCTCAGCTCATAATGAAGAAGAAAAAACTCTTAAAAAAGAGAAAAAAAACGGATGTCCAAAAAATTTTCAGAGACATGCTTGGGCTTATTATCGACAAACCCCGTCAAGGAAGTGGCAATTCTAATGTCGGACCCACGGCAAGGTTCTTTGTTAATTCATATAGCGTAAATATAACTACTCGTAGTGTGAAAGAAGAACTTCTCAAGAGATTTTTTCATAATTTTACAAACCACGGCTGGTGGAAAACCTACAGACTCGAAAAAATTCTGGGAATACACAAGCGCAAGAGCTGAATATTATGTACAGGAATATGGATGGTACTATATACCTGCTTTTGTACAAAAGATACTAAATATAAAATACTATTTTTTGTTACCGTTTGGACAATTTTCAGAGGATGCCCAAGAAACAAGAAACAAGGATTATAAATTGGTTCGCCTTGACCATGCTAAAAAATGCTCACGATCATCAACTAACTCACGACGCAAAGTTCTGTAATTATTAGATGAAGCTAAAGCGCTTTTGTTAAATTTTGAGAACGAATCAGAAGATTAAAGATAGACTAATAATGAATTGGGTACAGTTTCATCATTGTGAACTTAAGTAAGATTTTTTTAATGTATATGTTTTTAAAATTTTAGCATTATTCGTTAATATTTTTTTGTGTTTATAAATGTTTTGTTAATAAATAAGACATTATTATAAATGCGAATATTTAAATAAAATGCATTTTTATTTTTAACTTGTTGATATTAATACATCTTTTGTAATATTTTTAACAATCTTCATAAATTACAAATCTGTACACATTCATTAACATATATTCTAAAAAATCACCTCAATATTCGTATTATTTTAAAAGTTATTGAATTTTGAGATGATATTCACCATTTGGCCCCATAGTGCGCCGGCCGAGTTCTGGCTACAAGTACTGTACCGGGTTCTTTGGGAGTAGACGATTTGAAAAGGGAGTAGGAGTAGGAGCCGCTTCGCGCAAAGAACCCGAGTTTAAGAGCCCACTCCAGCTGAACCTACACATCGCTACACCAAATTGGATAATTCTTTTTTTTTTGTTCGTTATTTTGTATAAAACTTTCTTTTGAGCTCTGGCATTATTAAATTTGTATAAAAAATTGTAATAGGCGGCACGCGAGCAGTTTGAAAACTGAATGTACCGGGAATGAATGTGTGGAATGCGAGAGGTGGGAGGGGAACTCGGGAGGGCGTGGAACACCGGAGCGGGGAGGGGAACTCGGGAGGGGGATCTGCGGGAGGATGGAGGTGAATACGGGAGGGGGGAGGGGAACTCGGGAGGGGGGTTCGCGGGACGGAGGGAAGGGGGAAGTAGAGTGAGAAGAGGGAAGGTGGAAGAGGAGGAGTGGGAACGCGAGAAGGGAAGGGGATGCGGGGGGGGGGGGAGGGGAGGAGGAAGGTGAACGGGACGAATGGGAAAGGGCGCGCAGGGAGAAACAATTTCTTTATTAAATGGCATAGCAACGCATGTCGGGTACCAGCTGGTCTTACATAATTTTTTAAAAACTTTAAACCAGACTCTACACTACCCTAATTTAGTTTATATACCTATTGTAATTTTTGAAATTATACGTCTAAATTTGAACGAATCTCCTTCCCCAATACCTTCAGCCTCACAGCATAATCCCCAATGATTGGGATATTATAGTCTCACTGGCTCCTGACGGTTGAGTGAAATTGGGTCTGTATTCAGTAGTCACTTAAAAACTATTACTTTAAAAGAAAATTAATAAATAAACGCTTCACTCAACATCTTTCCACCTATTTTTTGGGAGATGGTTCACCAATCAATCAATCTCCCAATCTTAAATGTTTTCTCCGTCTACCCGCTACCTGGGCGGGGAGGCGATTTGCGGTCCCGGTAAGAAATAGATATTTATATGTGGGCCCCCTTCCCCCGTGAGGTCCCAATCCATCACTGGACCGAGGGGCAGGGCCGGCTGGGGGCTTTAGGACCCATTGTGTGGGCCCTAAACCAACCGTACGACCGACCGACCTACCTACACATGATATTATGGAGGTCAATGAGATCAGAGACGGATTGAGACGCAAAACATAATTCAAATTGTTTTTTTTTTTTTTTAAGTGAAACTTCTTTAGCGCCGTTAGTGACTTGAAATTCGGGTGAAACGGAAATGCGTCACAACTCAGTTCTACAGAAATACTAAGTTCTATTATAATGTTGTAAATTCGCATTCGTTCCATAGCGTAGTTGGCAAGGTGCCTGAGAAGTGCGCCCCACGGTTGAATTTGGCAGCCACCTCTGTTCTGGAGCTCCAAAATACCTGAAAAATACCGTCGACTCTGTGCAGAAACGGGCGGTCCGTTTGATAGATTCTCCCATCTTAACAGACGGATTGCAATCTTTAGAGCACAGGCGTCGGGTGGGAATGCTATCCTTGTTCTACCGGTATTACAATGGAAGATGCTCCGAAGAACTAGCATCATTGATCCCTTCGGCACCGGTGCATAGTCGGGAAACACACCAAACGCGTGCCCAACATTTGTGCACGGTTGACATTTGTCACAAGAGAACGGGTCGTTTCTTCGACTCGTTCTTATGTTCAACAGCTCGGCTGTGGAATGATTTGCCGGCCTCTGTGTTTCCTCCTTCCTACAACATGGGTCTCTTCAAGACCAATGTTTATTCCTTCCTCTCCTCAAAAAGACCCTCCACACAGCATCCCAGATGACATAGGCCCTGAGGGAAATTAATGTAAAAAAAAAAAGTCTTTGCGGCCAGAGAGACAGATCAAGCGAACGGGGGTTCGAATCCTACGAAATTCAAAAAAAACATTTTTATTATGTGACATCAATATCCAAAAAACAAGCAAAAGAAAGGAAAGCGGCATCTAGTTTCACTTCTACACTCTATTTTTTATCAAAATTATTTCATAAATTAATTTCATTATTCTTCTTCTTTGGGTCCTCTGTGCCAGAGATCCGCAACATTTTAGATCAGCGACCTAAAAAACCTAAAAAGTTTTTTTCAGCAATCCTTGATGGAAAAAAATGACAAATTTACGTGGTACATAACGCTTTATTTAGATTTTAGATAGATATTTTCAGCTGTTTTTCATTATTTCAATTATATTTTTTCTACAATAATAGGACGGAGGCAGGAAAACATATATTTTATATACTTTTGTAAGCATTGTAAATTTGTTTAATTTAAAATTTAATTCAATAAATTAAATTACGCCAAAAAATAGTGCGAACGTTTTGCTAACATTCTTTGAGACATTATCTTGATTCATTGTGATTTAGTTCAACAAAAGAGACTCTGAGGAAAATAATTTCCCTCAAGGCCTATATCATATTTTGGGATGCGGCGTGGAGGGTCTTTTTAGAGAAAGGAAAGAGTGGAAGTTCTGGGAAGGAATAATGTACGAGGGATGGTTAGGAATCTGGGAGTCAATGTGTTCGGAAGGAACGTATGAATCCACCCCTCTCACTGCAGTGCAAGGCGATGGGTTGAGAGAATCCTGCTTGAGAGGTCTTTTTTTTTTTACACGAATACCGCACAAGAGTGCCAACTGCTCCCGTCTGGAGCCAGTGGGACTATGGCATTCCCAATTGGAGTATGTTGTGAGGCTGAAGGTAGTGGGGAGGGGAAGGAGATAGGGAAGAGGAAGGTGGGGAAGTACCTGGCTATTCAGATCTGGTCACCAAACACGGCTAAAGCCATTTCAAGCAACGTTTCAATTGTGAATGGTGGTCTTACACCAAAGTAGTACTGAAATATTATTTTAAATGAATAAATTGCGAAATAACACAAATTAATCAAATAAAACTTATTTGCCACGCCGGGATTCGATCCCGCGACCTTTGGAGTGCTAGTCAAGAGCCTTACCACTGGACTACGCCGGCCGATCTAAAGATCTCCTCAACCACTATCTCCCGATCTGACCCGTCAAGCAGGAGGTGGTGGTAGAGGCAAAAGATTCCACCGTCAAGACCTAGAAAACCTCACCTCATGAACTCGGGCACCCCTGCTAAGTCACCAAAAGTGGCGAGACATTATTCAATAAATGGTTTCCGGCCAATGATCAGATCCTTCGGACCAATTCGATCCAAGACCTTTCGACTTTTAGGTTCCAGACAGGCCAATGGGTTCGATATTTGATATTTTTAACTAGAAGTAGATATTTAAGGAAGAGTTCACTTTTTTTATTTTATTATTATTATGTTTTTATTTATTTATTTTGGCAATGCTGATTAAAAATACGTTTAAAGTTACATCGGTTACATAGTTACGTAAGGTTTTAACAAAGATACAAAAAATTGCCTTTCCTCACCATAAAGAGACAATGCTCTTGTGTTTGGTGAAAGAATCCTAGCTCAATTAGTAAATTAAAAGATCGTTTAAGTTAGTAATAACGGCTATTGTAAATAATAAGTAAGGTTAGAAAATCATGTATAAATTTAAAAATAAAAATCATGTTAATTTAAAAAAATCATAATATAAATTAAAAAATCAGTATAAATTAATGAATCATGTAAGTTAGTAACAAAAATTATTGTAATTAGTAAGTAAAGGATATGTAAGAAAGAACGCAAGATTTATACAATAGTAGACATAAATAATGATACAGAAACTAAGAAATGAGAGAGAGAGAAGGAATATAATATTAGACTTTAAGATATAAAAAGTAAACTTATTTATGACTTATGACGGAATAAAATTGTACTATCAAATACGGCTGCCATCTTGATAGGATTGACTGGACTCGGAACAAACAAACAAATTTACGTAAAGACGAAACGAAAAGAGGTCAAGTCCAAATAATATACGCGCAGTCAATTAACACAACTCATATATTTTTGAAGTGAAAACTTCTTTAGCACCGTTGTGATTTGAAACTCGATGAAACGGAAGCGAGCGACACTAAAAAGAGACAAACACATACATCCATAGGATTAGAGAATGAGAATGAGATAGCAATAAAATATTTATTTATTTTACGGGTACTCGGTTTCAATAAATATGGTTCTAGTAGTAAACCTGCAAAAGACCATATACATGGCCGTAGGATGCACCCAACAAATCCAACTCTCCCAATCCCAACTCTCTCATTTGGAAACCAAAATTTCGAAACGGTACCAAGATTCACATACCTAGGCTCCCTGATAACAAACGACAATAATACCACAGAGGAGATCCAGAAGCGCATAGTGAACGCAAATCGCTGTTATTTCCGCCTACGAAACCAATTAAAGTCCAGACTGCTGTCCAGAAACACGAAGATATTAGTGTACAAAACACTTATCAGACCAGTACTTACGTACGCAGCTGAGACTTGGGTACTAACTAAGAGGAATGAGCGAACACTGGACGTTTTTGAAAGAAAAAAAATTGAGGCGCATCTTTGGACCGGTTCTAGAAAATGGATTTTGACGCAGACGTTATAACAATGAGCTCTATACTTTGAAAATTATTTATAAAACTGGGAAGACTTCGGTGGCTGGGTCATGTGGAGAGAATGACCGAGCATCAAGCACCAAAGTCCCTGCTGAACTCAAGACCAATAGGGCGAAGGAGCCTGGGAAGACCAAGACTAAGATGGAGCGACAACGTCCCGGAGAGAGCTGGCACAAAACCGATATGAGTGGAGGAAGACTCTTGAGGAGGCCAAGACCCACCATGGGTTGTAGAGCCAATAGTGATGATGATGACTCGGTTTCAGTATAATGCGATAAATTAACAGTTCCATGCGATTCCCTTTTGGTGTAGTGGCATAAAGCGCTTGACGAATCAGCAAGTAGAGATCGAATTCAGCCGACTAGAGATCGAATCCCACGAAAAATAAATATATTTTTGTAAAATTAATATCCCATTTTCAAACCCCTCCAAAATGAACAGGCAAAAGAAAACACAAAAGAAAGCGACTCCGAAGAAGAAAACACAAATACTAATAAGGTGACCAAATTTATAGGAAAAGGTGCACTGGAATTAGATGACAAAAATATGGAAGAAATTATCATTCACATTGATAAAAAAAGTGCTTCGTAGTCTCCCAACTCTTGTCTACTCTAGTTTTCTGAAGGTTGCACTTCTACCGCGTGTGAATTGCACATTCTAATTTTTTTTAAATCTATAAATATTTCTACATACCCCTATTACAGTCCTGCCTTTAAGTTTTCCAAGGTGGTCGGTTTCTTTATACCCTTATATTCCAGCAGCGGACACGCGGTACCCGATCCATCTTCGGCGGCCCTGGTAGGCGAAAACTCTCTACCTAACTAACCGCCTCCTCGTTTACCCCCCTCACCGCACCGGCCCCACCGCCCACCACCACCCCCCGTCTGATACCCTACTAACATTCTTCGGAGATAACCTTGATGGTACAAATGATATAAAGAGTGGTGATGCGTTGCAGACTTTTGCTCATTTTGAGGTTATGTCAAGGCTTTGTTAAACTAACCCAACTAGCAACGGTTATGAAACTATCTAGCTAATTAACCATTTCGCGTGATATGCAGATTCAATTATTCAATTATTTATTCATTTTAAAACATTACAAAATAAAATTCCAATACCTTTTTAAAGAGTATTAATTAAAAATTAAAAATTTAAACAGGCTTTTAAGTAAATTATATTTCAATGAAGCACAATCATACTAACAACAACAAAGCTTTTTGTCTGAATTGTGCTTCATTGATATTAAACATATCGATATCCGAAGTGATTCTATTTTAACAACAAGACAGCTCTCCCGACTGGCATAACCATTGGCAAGTTAGTTCTGCAAGCCGGGAGATAAAACAGTCTATGCTGTCGATGACGGAGATAACCATCGGGAACATAGAAACTAATGCTCTCCATGATGGTCGTGTTTTCAAGCCATTCACGAATCAGTCTGAAGAAATGTGTTACAATGAGCACATCCCTTCTGACTCGTAGAAGGTTCATACCAAGCATGCCCAAGAATATATGCTTGCTTCATTCACATTCTTATATCGTCCCATACATAATATTCTTCTGTTATTTGATTCACTTGGTTGCTATGTTTTCATTGGACTTGACGTATCCTACCAGTCACATTCGCGTAAGATTATCTCAGTATCGCCCAGATAAAACAACATCATTCAGAATAGAAACGTTGCTTCGAATGGCTCTACCCGTGTTTGGTGACAAGATGTGCAGAAAGGCCAGATACCCCCACCTTCCTCTTCCTCATGTTCTTTTACCCACATTACCTTCAGCCTCACAACATGCAGCAAAAATCGGGGATGCCATATTCTGGCTCCAGACGTTGAAGAAAAAATGTTCACAAATTCTTTTAAACAAAATATTTTGTGAATATTTTTTTCTGGATCAGTATATGTAAGTTATTTAATTACATCTGAATTTTCGACATGTCAGTTCCAATTTTTAAAATGACAATAAAAATACTTTTTGTTAAAGTATAATATTATTAAATAGGTAGGTACTTTATGGCTTGTGTGAATTCTTGACATAATCAGTTCCAATTTTGAAAATTACGCTTAAATTCAAAACAAATCCTGTTTCATTGAAGCAGAGCTAAAATCAATCACACTGACCCACACACGAAATTTAGTAAGTTTGATCAGGTTTCTATATATATATTTAAGGAAAACTTCTTTAGCACAATTGTAATTTGAAACTCGATGAAACGAAAAATAGCGACACTAAAACACGTACATTTATGGGATTTAGCCTGCGAGAGAATGAGATAGATATCTTTCTCCTCTTTGTGCAGTGTTTCGGAGCCTACCCACTCTTGTATACTTTAGTTTTCTGAAGGTTTCACTTCTACCGCGTGTGAATTGCACACTCTAATTTTTTTTATATCTCCACACACAAGGGTGTTAAAAAAGGTAACTTTCTCTAATTTGCCAAGGTCCAATAATAAAAAAAACTATTCTTCCAATATACGATATTATTCTTTCTTTCGGCACCACAAAATTCAATTATATTATTTTCTTACGGCTACCGCAGTAAGTCCCCTTGAGTGACAATCCCCCCCCCCCCCCCAATGGACAAGTCCTCCACCCCTCCAGAAGGGAGAGAGTTCTCCTGGATAAGGCCCCCTTAAAAAGAAGTAACTTCCCTAGCGCGAGCATCAACTTTTTTTTGGTTACCTTTTCGAAAATAGTTTATCTCGTTGCCGAATTTCGTTACATCTTTATACGGTTAATTTTGCGGGCGGCCAGAAAAACTAAAAACCCTTTGTTTATACATGTACTAGAATTTTTAGGTTTTATTTAATGATTTTAAAAAAATTATTTATTTTTATTGAAGTGCAACTTATTTAGACCCGTTATTGATTTGAAATTTGGATGAAACGAAAATGCGTCACAAAAATTTATTATATGATGGGTCCTCGGCCCGCGCGAGCTCCCGGTGGCTCAGCGGTAGAGCGCGTCGCAAATCTCACCGGCCAGATAAATCCAGCGAACGGAGGTTCGAATCCTACGAAATCCAAAAAAATAAACATTTTAATTTTTGTAAATCAATATCCAATCTTCAAACCACTTTAAAATAAACAAGCAAAATAAAAGAAAGCGACATCTAGCGACTTTCTAGTTTCACTTCTACCGCCTGTTATTGAGGATAACTGTAGATACGCATATGAAATGGGATACTCACATAAGCAACATCTGCAAACGCCTACGAGCTATTGCTGGGCGAATTTACAAAATTAAATATTTCATGCCCATAAGTACGTTAAAAATAATTTATTTGTCATTAGCGGAATCTACTATCAGATATGGAATAACGTCTTGGGGAAACTCGTGCAAGTCAAATATAGGTTACATTCAAACAATTCAAAACTCTTTGACTAAGCTCTTGGTAAGCAAAAGTATTTATGCACAAAGAAGAGACATAAAATTATTATATGAGTCAGATAATATATTACCTGTTCGAGGGATATTATGGTTTAAAATTGTATGCCAAAACCTTTTGTCGGATTCAATATATAAAGAAAAAGTTGACCATGCACATGGCACTAGATTTAGTAAAAATGAGGGTTTATCCGTTCCGAAAATTATAAATAAATACGGACAACGGACATTCACTTATCTTGTCCCTACCATATTTAATAAGATGCCAGTGAACATAAAAATCGAATCAAATTTCACCACCGATTTCAAAAAAAAAAATTAAAAAATGGCTAATGGATCAAAACTTTTTATACTGATATTGTTTGTAATCTTGTGTATAAATATGACTAAGAGTAATTTACCTGTGTTATATCTGTCTGTCTGTATATTTTATGCCTTTGTATTGTAGCTATTTAAAAGTTATTCTTCTGTATCTTTTTTGTATATTGTGGTTTCTTGTTATATTTGTGATTTAATGTTATATTAATATTGTTAAATTGACCTGCTGACAAACTGCTTTGGCAGTTTAGCGGGTGCTTGAAATGAAGAATAAAAAATAAAAAAAACTGTGATTTTTTAAAAACTTAATGAGTAAAATCTGAAATTGAAATATTTAATTACACGAAGAAAGTATTAGCGAAACTCAATTAGAAAATCTGGAAACAGAAAAATCAAAATAAAATATTGGCACCTCAGGGAATCGAGCCCAGGACCTTCGTCTTTCTGATACCAACTGATCTAGTGTGTCCCTAACCGATTCGGTCATTTTTAACTGTATCATACTTCGACTAAGATCTGCCAGTTCTTTTTCAACAGAAGGGTAAGGCTCTTGACTGGCAATCCGAAAGTCGCAGATTCAAATCCCGACATAATAATAAATTTTATTTGATAATTTTTTATTTATTTCACAATTTATCCAAAAAATTATTATGTAGTATATTTGCGATACGTTCCAGGGTGAAAGATACTCTCAGTATCGACCAGTAAGGTCACAATTCAGAACTGAAACATCGCTTGAAATGGCTTTAGCTGTGTTTGCTGACCAAATCTGAATAGCCAGGCGCTTTCCTCACCTTCTTCTTTTCCATCTTCTTCCCCTATCCATTTACTTCAGCCTCACAACTTACCCCAATTGGGGATGCCAAATAGTCTCACTGGCCCCAGACTAGAGCAGTTGGAACTCTTGTGCACAAAAAAGGCTTCCTCAATCAATAAGTTTGTATTAGTTTTCAAATTACAGCATTTTTGTAATGGGTTTAAAGATTAAAAATTATTTAGACATCAGAAACGAAATCCTAATTTGAGACTTAGAGGCTACGCAACAAAATTAAAAAATATATATATTGGGCAGTCGCTTTCTACCTACCCTTAACACACCCTTACAGAGTACAGTCTTGTGGAGGTGCCAGTTGGGGTGAGGGGGTGGGGGCTCTCTCTGCACACACAGCCTCCTCCTCCAGAAAAGAAAAATAGAAGAAAAATTGTTAGATGCCTTCAGATTACCCCCTGGCGTCATTTGGGCCGTTGGAACGGAACCCTGGACGTGAAACAAGCTTCGTAATATATATTTAAAAAAATATATTTTTTTCTTAAACTTCTCCATGGCGTAGAATCACTTATATATCGATCGTCCAGTTGATTTTTTTTTTTTTTTTTACAGTGAATACCGCACAAGAATCTCAACTGCTCCCGTCTGGAGCCAGTGACACTATGGCATCCCCAATTGGGGTATGTTGTGAGGCTTAAGGTAGTGGGGAGGGGAAGGAGGTGGGGAAGAGGAAGGTTGGGAAGTACCTGGCTATTCAGATCTGGTCACTAAACACGGCTAAAACCATTTTCAAGCAACGTTTCAATTCTGAATGGTGACCAGGGCGATACTGATAGTATCTTCCACTTTGGAACATGCCGCAAATATACTGTATATATTTTAAATGAATTAATTGTGAAATAACACAAATTAATCAAATAAAATTTATTTGCGCATGCCGGGTTCGAACCCGCGACCTCCAGATTGTGAATCAAGAGTTTTACCCACTGGACTACGGAAGCCGTCGATTAGACAGACATCTCCAAATACTAAGTTTTGAGATAATGAGGAAATATTCGAAAATATTACTTGGGCACGTTTTTGCGTTTTACATATTAAATATGCTACATATAAGATAAAACGGGGAGGCACAATGGTCCGGTGCATTAGAATGACGTTTTGAAGTATCCTGTTAGTGACCCAGACAAAATCGTAATTTTCTTTAATCTATATACAAAAAAATCAAAATATGTTAATTTCTGGGTTTGTATATATATAAAGGTATGTCCGCTATGCGTTGCTAAACCATTCATCCGATTGCGATGAAACTTTGGGGATTTGATGTGTGCATACCCGCGATGGTTTCTGTATACAATAGTGAGTTCTGGCATCGTGAAATTATGCATTGCTAACCGTTCATCCGATTGCGATGAAACTTTGGGGATTTGATGTGTTCGCGGGAGAGAGGAGGGGGAGGGGAACCTGGGAGGGGGGTGAGGGAGGGCAACGCATGCCGGGAAATGAATGAATGAATGATTAATGAATGATTAATAAATGCAGGAATGAATGATGAATGAATGAATGAATGATGAATAAATGAGTGAACGAATGAATTAGTGGATGAACGAATGCATCGATGAATCAATCAGTGATATAACCACCTAATACCATGCGAGCGAAGCCGCGGTTAAAAGCTATTTCACTATATTTTTTTTGCATTTTAATTCAATTGGTTGCTTTTATGAGTAATCTGTGTATTTTACCAGATAGAGGGTACACTTTTACATATAACTGCAAACTCAACTCAAATTTCGGTTTCCGGAGATTTTTTTTATAGTAATACCTCACAAAAGTCTCAGCTGCTCCCGTCTGGAACCAATGCGACTATGGTATCCCTAACTGGGGTATGTTGTGAGGCTGAAGGTAGTGGGATTCAGATCTGGTCACCAAACACGGCTGACGCCATTTCAATTAACGTTTCAATTCTGAATGGTGGTCTTACACCAGGGCAATACTGAGAGTATCTTCCACTCTGGATTGTGCCGAAAATATTCCTGCTATACATTATTTGACATGAATTAATTGTGAAATAACATAAACTATTCAAATAAAATTTATTTGAATAATTTATGTTATTTCACAATTGATTTCATATTCGAATTGCGAGTCAAGCGCCTTATCGCTAGACCACGCCGGCATCAAAATGATGAGATGTCTGTCTAATCACCTGGATGATCGATATGTACATTAATAGTTTAAACTAAGTTTGGATAAAGACGATGTTAATGGATACTTTTAAGATTTAGTCACTAAAATTAGCTAAAGCCATTTCATCATAGTGACGAACACTCAGTACTACTAACCTGGTGAAAGATAATAATTCAGAATCGAAACGTTTGCTTGAAACGGTTTTAGCAGCGTTTGGCGATCAGATCGGAATAGCCAGTACTTTACAAACTTCCTCATACTCTCCCTTCAGTCTTCAACATACCTGTAGACCTCCATAGTCGAGGAGTAAGGCTCATGACTATGAATCGTGGGTTCATGTCCCGGCGTGCACAAGTAAATTTTATTGAATTAATTTGTGTTAAAATTAACATATATTTATTTATTATTAACATATATTTATTTATTACTAGCTTTTGCCCCCGGCTTCGCTCGCGTAGTATTAGGGGGGTTCCTCCACCTTCCCTATCCCCACTCAACTCCCCCCCCTCTCCGCCACCCCAATCCCCCATCTCCACCCCCTCCCCCTCTCCCAAATCCCCCCTCCCTCCTCCCCCCATCCCCCCACCCCACTCCCTCCACCTCCCCCCCTCCCTCCCCTCCACCTTACCCCTCCCTCTCCCCTCCCCTTCACCTTTCCTCTCCCCATCTACCCTTCCCCCTCCCTCCTTCCCCCTCCACCATCCCCTTAACCGCCCCTCCATACCCATTAGATTAATTTTTCAAACAGCTCGCGTGCCACATATTGCAATTTTTTTATACAAATTTCGTAATGCCAGAGCTCCAAGCTATAGCCTATAGCCCATCCTGATGTATGAGCTATATTATTGTAAAGATTCATTAAAATCCATCCATACAAACATTCGCCTTTATAATATTAGTAGGATTTCATTAAAATCCATTCAGTAGTTTTTGCGTGAAAGAGTAACAAACATACATCCATACAAACTTTCGCCTTTATAATATTAGTAGGATAGTAGGAAGTAGGATATTTGCGGCACGTTTTTAAGTGGAAGATACTCTCAAGCCCCGATGAAAGACTATATACTATTCAAATTGGAAACGTTGCTTGAAGTGGCTTTAGCCGTGTTTTGTGACCAGATTTGAGTAGCGAGGTCTTCTCCACCTTCCTCTTCTACGTCTTCTTCCCATCCCCACTACCTTCAGCCTCACAGAATACAACAATTGGGATTGCCATAGTATGACTGTAGACTCTAGATGGTTGAGAGCAGTTGGTGTGGCATTCACATTTAAAAAATATCGTGTGTGCAGTTCACACGCGGTAAAAGTGAAACCTTTAGAAAACTAAAGTAGACAAGAGTGCGGAGGTTACGAAGCACCGCATAAAGAGGAGACCGTTTATACCATTTCATTGTCTCGCAGGCTAAATCCCAAAGATGTGTTTGTCTCTTTTCAGTGTCGATATTTTTTGTTTCATCGAGTTTCAAATCACAACGCTGCTAAAGGCGTTTTCACTTCAATAACGAAGACCCAAATGGGAGACTACTTGTTGTCTCTTTTGTAAAAAAACAAGAAGCAGGCGTAAGCCAGACAAATGTCTGCTTCTCAGTGACGTTTGGCCTCTTTCGCAAGTGCATTGATATTTATTTAATTTTTTTATTGTGAAAAACAGTTAACATATATATCCAATTACATTTCACAATTTTTAGTTAATAGTGTAATACATTAATTGTATAGGTACATTAATAACGACAGGTGCTAAAGAATACCTTTATTTTGCTCTTGAAATGATTGTAGTTCGATTGAAAAATGTCAATTTCAGAAGAAAGGTTTAATAGTGAGGTCATTCTCCCCAGAGGCATGACCATTGTTAGGTTGGTCCTGCCTCTAGGAAAAGTAAAAAGTCTGTGTTGCCTTTCTCTGGTGAAGTTATCGGGGACATAAAGTGAAATCCTTTCCAGAACATCAGGATTGCTAATGTGCCCGTTTAGCAGCTTGTGTGCTACTAGCACCATTGTAATTTTTCTCCTAACGTCGAGACGATTTAATCCCAGCATTCCCGCGAGAAAATCAGAGGGATACAACAAAGGGTAGTACCCAAACTCTCGCATGTACAGGTACCGCATGAACTTTTTTTGCACCTTTTCAACATCATTTGAGTAGAGGGCATCTTCGGGTCCCCATATTACTGATCCACTCTCGAGAATGCTGCGAACCAGAGTGAAGTAGAGCATTTTTATGACTGCTGTGTTGGAAAAAGATTTTGCGTTGCAGATTACAAAGCCTAGCATTCGCATCGCAGAGTTGCATACCGAATCGATATGAGAACGGAATGTCAGGCGTGTGTCAAAAGTGATTCCTAAATCCCTCATTTGTGAAATATGTTTTAACGAGGTACCAGACATTTTGTAGTTATAATATAGAGTACTCCTAGCCCTTGTATAGCACATAATTGTACACTTTCCGCTGTTAAAATAGAGTTTATTACTCCATTCTACGATTCCGTCGATATCGGTTTGTAAACGAATAGAATCTGCTTTCGACATTATATTGGTATAAAGTTTAATATCGTCAGCAAATTACAAGAAATTTACAAATTTTATAAACAGAGCTATATCATTTATAAACATATAAAATAATAAAGGTCCTAAATTAGATCCTTGCGGGACCCCAGAGTTTGTGAAGTAAGGTTTTGAAGCAAACTTCCCATAAACTATGTATTGTTTTATGTTAGATAAATAATTGTGGAAGAACAGAAGCATTATATATGAGAGACCAAAATTTTCAAGCTTTTTTAGTAATATGAGATGATCTGCTTTATCAAAAGCTTTAGCAAAATCATTATACGATACATTTACTTGTTCGTTGTTATCCAATGTATTTGCGACATAATCCGTGAAAACCATTAAGTTGGTCGTTGTGGATCTGCCTTCTCTTAACCCATGCTGCTGATTTATGAGAAAAGGTTCTACTTTACTATAGATGTTTTTATGTATAATAAGTCCAAATAATTTGGCCGGTGCCGAAAGAATCGCCACAGGTCTATAGTTCAATACATTTGATTTATCGCCGCTTTTGTGTAGGGGCGTGACCTTAGATATTTTCCAACGGTCGGGGGAATTTAGAGAAATATTAAATATATGTAAGAGAGGTGACATTAATGGTTCGGCATATCCCTTCAAAATAATTGTATTAATAAAATCTGGTCCGGCAGATTTTTTTGGTTTAAGTTTTTTGACTGCCGCTAGGAAATCATTTTTGTGCACACGTATCATGTCTACATTATGAGCTAATGAAGAGTAACCTCCGGGAGTATAGGAGTCAAATTCAGCACTTTGTTCGCCATACACAGACTTAAAGTATTCTGCAAATGCTTCCGGAATATCGGGCGCTCTGTATGTGTTTGTCCGTTCCATGATACTTGGTTTATAATCCCACCGTCTTTCTTCTTTCTGGAAACAAATTTTTAGAAGGATTTTGGATCACCACACCACATCGTACCAATACACACAATTGTCAGTGTTGTTTGGATACATTTTAACTGCGCTACATATAGATAAGTACTTGGATGTTCGTAAAACCTAAAATAAATAACACTGAATGAAAATATAGTGGAACGTTGAGACTCATATCTACAAGGCTCTCGGCTACAAAAATAATACGTACGTGTATTTCTAGTTAGGAGTAGGTACAGACTTTAGTTTCCTTTCAACCTTATCGGGCTCCGGGTGAAACCCTCCACCCCCTACCCCCCTCCCCCCCGACCCTCCAAGGGTCACTCCATCCCTTAATGCCGACCCTCCCGCAAATAAAGGTCGGGTCGGGACAAAGATTTTTTTTGATTTAGCCCCCCCCTTGAAGCCCCGTCCACACCCCACCTCCCTGCCATCCCCGGATCTACCACCCTCCCAGCAAATACCCCCAAGCCTCTGCTGCTGATAATGAGTTTTGTGCTTGGAGTAGTGGGGTGGGGGTTTGAGGAGAAAAGAAGACAGATAACTTGGAGAATGGTATAGATTAGGAATTAGATTCGTCTTGATACCTACTCGCATCTCTACGAAGATTAAAAAAAATAGTGTCATAAATGTATTAATTAAAAAATATGATTGATGAGGTTCGTCGTTTATTTATTTTCTTTTAAACTAGTAGACAATGTATTTTTTAAGAAAGCAAAATTTACAAGACACAGAGTATTTTTTTCTAATACAGTTACAGTAAAAACAATCTTAAAAATCTGTCTAGTTTTGGAGGAGAAAAATGGGGAATAGAAAACCACCATTTTTGATGATTTTATTTAGGTATTATCAGCCTGATGAGCGGTTGTCCCTTTCGCTCAGTATCCGTGGAGCAAGGGAGTCAGAGACAGCAACAATTTGGTAAAATACATACAGCCTTACTAAAAATAAATAAAAAAAACCAGTGAAAATTTTATTCAATTGACAAACGGCCGCGGATGTGAAAACATAACTAATTAAAAAAATTGTTCATTGAAAGAAATACACATTGTTTACACGGCCTGAGAGGGTACTTTATCTCTCTTTTAACGATTATGTCCGAACGAAACTTGGAATTTTTCCAAAGTATTTTGAATGTTCTATATATATCTTATTTTTGAAGGTGTCGTAAAAACAAATACCATTTATGAAAACTAGATAAAATTAGCTTTTAGATTTGTGTATTTGAAATAAACTTTAGGTTTAAAAAACTGCCATATTTTAAGATTCAAACGCGGAAAAAATGTTAAAAAAATTTTACCAAACGTTTTTGATAAAAGTGTAGAGAAGTTTATAAAAAAACAAAATTTAAAAAATACAGTCCTGTTATATAATGAATTTGGAAGAAAACTGTCACTTAAATTTCTGTTTCATACAATAAAAAATTGTAAAAAAAATTTTAAGTTTGGTTTTAATTCCACAAAATTAACAATAAAAAAACTGAAATTCTAATGCATTGCTTGCACATCTTAAGACGTTAATTTCTTTGATACGTTTACCAACACGTGTTTTAGAAAAATCAAACATAACTTTGAATAAATTCTCAAAATATAAATACCACACAATATAAATTTAATTTTTTAAATAACTTGTAAAACAATTTCCTGACAGTTCGATATTCAAAGTACGATTATTTTGCTAATTTGATTAAAACTGATGTAAAACCACCCCAAAAACACCAAATATATTAATTACTTGAATATAAAAGTGCATTGGTCATTATTATATAAATAATAATCACATACAAGCAAAATTAAAACACACATCAGCGGAGCCAAAGTTTTTCGCGGCTTTAATTTTTTCCAGCGCGAAGGACAAACGCGCATGCGCATTAACCGTCGCCACCTAGCGGGTGTGAATGAAAACAAACAATTTCATAAGTAAATTCTAAGAAATTACAACGTTGTCAGATCTAAATTACATTGAATGTATTTTTACAACGTGATCACGCAAGAAAGTTATTAGTTATTAGTAATATATCGTGTTTTAGCTTATACGGGGTTTATTTATGTTATTGCAATAACACAGGTTATCGGTCGCGCTGTGGTTTTTTTTTTAGTAAGGCTGATATTGTTTAAATTTCTCTGCGACAGGGTTTCCTCGTGATTAACTAAAAGATTCGAAAACGATTGTACTTACATACTTAATTAATTTAATCTATCTACTCTCTCAAAGAAAATGCTAATTCCTCTGGCGATAGATTTTAAATTTGGGATTCCCCTTTCAATATATGCTAGTTCCTATTAAAGCAATCGAATTCAAATTTTCGGTTTGCAGCCGAATCATTTGCATCAAGTTTTACATCAAAATCGGTAAAATTACCATCAAAATCGTCTGTAATAATCGGTCTGCGGTTTATCAAGCTACCCGGATAGCAGAAAATAAGAGGAGGTTTACCAACGACGACTTATAGACTGGGATCCCGCTGCAACGAACCTTACGTCATTGAGTACACATATGAAATTACTTTGTAGTGAGAATGGATGATTAGTAAACCTTAAAAAAGTTGGTCTGCCGGTGCACTTTGATAGATTCTCCCATCTTAACAGACGGATTGCAATCTTTAGAGCACAGGCGTCGGGTGGGAATGCTATCCTTGTTCTACCGGTATTACAATGGAAGATACTAGCATCATTGATCCCTTCGGCACCGGTGCATAGTCGGGAAACACGCCAAACGCGTGCCCAACATTTGTACACGGTTGACATTTGTCACATGAGAACGGGTCGTTTCTTCGACTCGTTCTTGTGTTCAACAGCTCGGCTGTGGAATGATTCGCCGGCCTCTGTGTTTTTTCCTTCCTACAACATGGGTCTCTTCAAGACCAATGTTCATTCCTTCCTCTCCTCAAAAAGACCCTCCACACAGTATCCCAGATGACATAGGCCCTGAGGGAAATTATTTTCCTCAGGGCCTCCTGCGTGGAGTTAATGTAAAAAAAAAAACTTCTTGGAGGGTTCCGCGCAGTCACGGAAATAGTGAACGGGAATGTTTTCTTACGACAGGGGTCGACTAGTAGATGAGAAAGGAAGCAGCCGGATTTAAAGTACTTACGTAAAAAAAATTTGGTCATCGAGTGCATAATTGAAATCTACGAATAAGTTACAACAACGGAAATATTTGTCAAAACATTGTACATATATTTTCGTATCGGTGATCAATGAACCGGTGTATGCAATTTTTAGCCATAAGTTGTTTTTAATTGTTTGTCTAGCTTGTAGTTTTTCTAAATTTTAGAAATGTATTATAAGTTTGTACAGCGCCCTTGAGGTGATTTTTCACAAAAACGGCGCTGTATCAATCATCCAAATATGATTGTTATTAACTTAGTGTAGATTAGCGATCCGCAATTGGCGGCTCGCGGGCCAGATCCGTCCCGCGAAAGGCTCCCTTCTGGCCCGCATAGCCAGAAGGCAGAGCTCCTGTACAACGATTATTCCTTCTCACCGTACTTGGCGCACCATTGGTCACAATAATTCTTTTTTCATATCTAGTTCTTGTGAAGAAAACATAAATGCAAGTTTTTAAGAAACCGTAACGTCCGAGTGGGTTTCAACTACCACGCTACCAATGGTATGTGCTATCGTACTTATATATACAAATAATCTCTCAATTTGGGAGGCGGGAATGGGTACAGCCGCCCCGGGAACCTTTATTGGATAACCAACACCTCTGCCATAGATCACCCCAAGTGGTTACGTAGTCACGCTACGTTTGGTGATTTAGCAGGGGTGTCAGGGTTCATGGGGTGATTTTTGTCTAGGTCTTGGAGGTGGATGACCAGGACACTAAACCCCAGATTCCTACCCACCTCTTAAACCCTTTTCCTTCCCAGAACTCTCCTATCCTTCCTTTCCTAAAAAAAAAACCCTCCATACGGCATCTATAAAGATGACACAGGCCCTGAGGGAAATTTTTTTCCTCAGGGCCTCCTGAGGAAAAAAAAAGAATGTTGAAAATCCGCCCACTTTCAAAATATTGCATGTTCAGTGATGGTGGACTAAACTAGTGACTGAACTGACTGACTAAACGCTGAACGTACCCATACTACGTGACCAACTTTTGGCAAATTTTTAACCCCCCCCCCCCCCCCTCCGGTGACTAAACACCTAAGCAACCTGCCGCTCATTCGTACCAAGCGTGGTATTTTGAAGACCCCCCCCCCCTGAACAGGTCACGTAGTATGGGTACGTTCCCTTAGTAGAGGATCGAACCCGCAACTGGGAACCAATAACTACCACGCTACCAACCGATGGTCGTGATATTTCAAAACACGTAATTTTCACGAATCTTATGACGTAATTCGTTCACTATTTCCATGACCGCGCGGAATCCTCCAAGAGACGCACCGGCTTTTTTAAGGCTTCCGTCTGTTAAACGTCCATTCTCACTATAAAACCGTTTCATCTCCCTATGACGTAGGGTTAATTGTATCGGGATCCCAGTCTATCAGCTTATTAACTTGTTAGCTTTCGTCCAGCATTACCATTGTTATTATCAAAGGAGAGCCATGGAAACCGATGGAGTGGGAGTGGGTTCGTTCATGAGTATTTGTGTACCCCACACGTTTGGCAGATCGCAGTACTGGGAACTGATTGTGTGAAGTGTGGACTTACTATCTATTGGCAGTGACGTGCACTGCTCTATGTGACCAAAGATAAGCTTGAAAAATTTTCAAGCTCAGGTATTCATTTTAACGTTTTAATTAATTGTGGTGAAAACTTCTTTAGCACCGTTGTGATTTGAAACTCGATTCCAATATAATACGATAAAGCCACAGATACACGCAAAGAAAACACAAAATAAAGCCACATCTAGCGAATCTGAAGACGAAAAAACAAATACTAATGAGATGAATAAATGTACCTACAGGAAAAGGTGTACTGGAAAATTTCTAGTAATCTAAATCCCCAATCTAGTATCTAGTATCCCCAAGCGGTTCGCTACGTTTGGTGATTTAGCAGGGGTGCCCGGGTTCATGGGGTGAGGTTTGTCTAGGTCTTGGAGGCGGATGACCGGGACATACTGAACCCCAGATTCCTACCCACCCCTTAAACCCTTTTCCTTCCCAGAACTCTCCTCTCCTTCCCTTTTCCTTAAAAAAAACCCTCCACACAGCATCATCAAAGATGACATAGGCCCTGAGGGAAATTATTTTCCTCAAGGCCTCCTGTGTGGAGATCATGTAAAAAAAAAAAAAACTGTTTCCTCTTCTAATATCACGTAGAGGGTGTAAACACGTATTTTTTCGTCTAAAAAATAGACATCGATATATTCATATATCCGTGGTCTAAAATTATTTTTAAGGTCTTATTCTTGCACGCCACTGTATTCTAGAGAGATTACCTGTTTATCTATAGACAATAGAGTCAATCAGAAACGTAACCAGAGATAAGCAGGATCGTGTCTAACTTAAAGCTTCTACTTGGAACAAATACAGCCCAATTTTTTTTTTAGATATATATATATATTATCGGATGGGGAAGCTCATGCGATTCCACTATAAAACCACTCCTCATAGCACAAAGGGCAATTCTGAAAATTATACTTAGAGTCCTCATCAGAACCCCTACAGACTATGTTTTTAAAGCGCTGAATATAATGTCACTGAAACAATTATATATACAAAGATATTCTAATGTACGCATTCAAAAACCAGGATTACTTTACACAGACAAACTCGGGCCTATTCACAAGATCTACATTACAACTAATATGCAATACTTATCTATAAAATTATCTAATTTACTCCCTCTTGCAATAAAAACCATTAGAAAAATAACCGACTTCAAAAGAAGCATAAAAATATGGATTATGGACATGGGAAGGAAGAATGTAAATACAATTTTGCCACCTAACAAAGATTAATTGCACTTTCTTTTAGATTTAACTTTATAATTTTCCTCTGTAATATTTTAACATAGATATTTACTTATATTTCAAACAAGAAAACGTGTACAATGTGTCCTTAGAACGGGGTACCCCAGTAAGGACACATTTTTCTCTAAAAAACTGTAAAACAAAAAAAAAAAACTTAATACTCTTATTGAAAATATAAACTATAACGGATTATGACTAATGAAACATCTAAAATCATTGATATATGTACATAGATGACTAATGACCGCGCCAAAGCATTGCCACTGTACATATGTCCAAAAGCATATGCCCCGCTAACGTCAGTTCAGTGCTCATTGTGACGCCGACCGACTTGTGCCGGACTATATGCGATCAAAACTATCTCCAAAATGATTAAATCCGTCGCGAAAAAATGCGATTCACGGTCAGAAAACATAATAAAGCCAGCGTAATTACTTTCCACATGTAAGTTTATTGTTTACATATTCATATTTAATTTAAAAAATCAGAAAATGAAATAAAATGTCAAATACTCTAATATAGGTTCAGTGTTGTCACTTAAAAGTCGTTATGGTTTTCCCACATTTAATGGGAGAATACATAATTTAAGGAATAAGTTACTACGGAGGTAACTATATTAAAGTACTTAATAAAAATTATGTTTTAATCTTCATACAACATAATTCATCAAAACTTATTTTAGTTTATTAATGAATAATTTAGTGAGTAATTATATTTTTTACGTATTTTATATTCATAATTTTGAAGGGTACCATAAAGATGCAGCACGTCGTGAGAAGTGGGTGGAATTAATTCGATTGCTGAGAAAAGAACTTTGAAAACACTTTTGGAACAATTTCCGTTTGAGTATTATATACTATTGGTACAATAAAAAATATTGGAACAAATAATGACTTCATTATTTCATTAGTTATGTATTATTTTAGTCATATAATAAAAAATACATATTTAAAATAATTTAAATTAGTTTATATTCTTACAAACTAACGTAAAAAAAACTATTTCATTGTTTATCTTGGGTAAAATTTCAAATTGTTGGCAACACCAAACCGCAATTGCAGGTTTGTGTTTCTGTCATTGTCTAATCCTAGCCGCGGTAATGTTTTCGTGACTTGTGCAAGTGAGACAAATATAGGTTTACTTTAAAATGTTTAGTGATTTGAAAGCTACGTCGTCGCGGTTGTAGGTGGTTACGCTTTTTTCGATGAGCGGTAATGAAGTTTGCTTCTCTATTTATATACCTCAATGTCTAAAATGATTAAAGCTGTCCGACAGAAGATTAGTATCCGAAGTCATTTTTCATTTTAAAATCATTAATTTCCTTATTGACAGCCCTGCATTATTGCAATTGATTTCATTTTATGTTCCTAATAGAGTACACGAACTAAAAACATCTTTCACTGCAACAATCATGTCAATACAAATTCATTTATAAACTCCCTTATACCACGCATACGTAGCTTAGGTAACCAATATGCAAATAGCAGAATTTTTAACTAGCTGGCTAACTAAACACAACGCCATCTACTGGATGGTTATCCAACCTTTATAACCACCGCTATCTTTGAGTTTATCGCGAAGAGACAGACAGACAGACGCCGCTGAGGACTTTAATTGATAATACGTAGAGATGGTGCGAAAGATTATAATAATGTGCAAAATGCTTGTGGTAACTAACGTATTTAAGTTGATAAGGATACTGTATCCGTCTAAATAACTTTCCAAATACCGTATTGTACGTGACCATTTTTTTAGAAGATAGAATAGGTATAGTAAGCTATCGGATAGATGGCTAAAGGATAGATATATGCCATCGCGGACTTTTTTGTAGATCTATAAAAGAGGAATATCCCACCATGCATTGTTTTGTTATATCTCAAAGGGATTAGCAGTGTTTTCGATGAAAACTCCCAGGCGGCTTGATTTTTTCCGACGCTTTCCAAAATTATCGTTATGTTTCAACCAATTTAAACAAATCCTTGACAAATTATACCTAAACCTTCCTCACGAAACACTATCTATTGGTAAAAACCGCATGAAAATCCGTTCAGTAGTTTTTGAGTTTGACAGACAGACAGACAGACAGACGACGCGGAGAACTTTAATTTATAATATGTTTGTAGAGATAGAGATGTAGAGATAGCAACGAAAGAACTTATAAAAAAGCATTTCACACATTTTTAAGTGAAAACTTCTTTAGTAATGTTGTGATTTGAAACTCGATGAAACGAAAAATATCGACACTAAAAAGAGATAAACACGTACAGTTATAGCATGTAGCCCGTGAAAATAGTATAATCGGTCTCTTCTTTGTGCGGCGCTTCTTAGCCTGATAACTCTGATTTTTTTTTTGAAAACAATTATTAGTCTACATTTTGTTTTGAAAATAGTAAATTTTAGTTAATTAAAATTATTTTTACACTATGTAATTGTTTTGTAATAGATTTTTATGTAAAAAATGTCTTATTCTGTATTTGAAGGTATTTGTATCATAAATAAATAATTAAATATCATATCGTTTGAGATTTTGTGATCTCAATATGATCTCAATATTTTCTAACCACCGCTTAGGGCTCTTTCAATTTAGACGTTCCGTGTCCGACCGCTGCCGTACGTTTACCGTGCCGCTGGTTATAACCCACTGCCGTGCAGTATAGTAGCAGTCCGACACCAAACGCCTAAATTGAAATTGGGTCGTTTAAAATCGTTAAAACTAATTAATTATTTAATCGTTTAAAATCCTCTATAAATTTTTCACAGATACCTTCCAAAGTATTTTTTGTTTCAGTGCGATTACTGTGTTTGTCGTTTTTGGAGTTCCATATAGCAGGACGTATTTCAATTTTATTTATAAATTCTTCCACGTTTATATCATCCGTTTTAAGCAAACAATAAAGATGAAAATTCGTTAAAATTAGCTCTCACGTCTTGTCACCGCACTATTCAACAGCGAAATAAACACGTGGAGCTTGCGACGTTGCCGCCCTGTCGTCGAGCGTTCTCGGTACCGACGCCGCACTGTTGCCGCTTCGTGCACTTTGTATGAAAACAAATGACCGTCCTTGCGCCATACGACAAACGCACAGCTTCGGCACTCTAGCGGTCCGACACGAAACGTCTAAATTGAAGGCGCCCTTCGGTGTAGGTGTGTAGCAGTAGGTGCGCTTTTCTGCATGACTTGTTTATCGACCAATACTCAAGTGAAAGGCTCAACTTTGAAATATAAGTAGATGTGCTATCTGCTGTTTTTACTATGTGGGTCTGCGCTTCCGGGTGTCGCCGATATTGTTTACCAATTAACAAATAAACTAAAAGAACAAATAATTAACGAATAAACCAAACGAACGTTAAACTAAATGAACGAATTCTTTCCTTATTTAAAATATATTGTTAACCAATATTAATGCACATTTTCAAAAAATCAACGAAATGAACAAATTCTTTTTGTATGAAAACTACGCTAATTAGCGCGTAGTCCGGCGACAGTTGCGCGGACACCATAAAATATCTCTTCTGTATTTGTATATATTTGCGTGCAATGCTTTAACTGTGTAGATAGTTATAGCATTGTTCAGTTAGTTTAGATTAAGTGGTTTTATGCCTTCGCTTTTCTTCATTGTTCTGTTTTGTCATAAATACCAGTAAAAGAGGAATATTATAATACCAATTAAAATATCATATTATAGGTAGGTGTACCTACTTTATCGCTTGCCTGAAATTTTCACTCAATTAGTTTCAATTTTGATAATGACATTTTCTTTAATAATATTTAATTGTCTTCCTTTTTTTTCTTAGTAACATGTAGAGATAACGATTTTATTTTTTATTTTATTTTGTTTTTTTTTTATTTATTTATTTATTTGGGAGACCAACAGTTTACATTAATAACAGAGTATAATAATTGGGCACAATAATTGAACCATTTACAGGTTTCCACATGGGTATTGAATACAAGTGGTGTAGTGATTCCAGAGATATTTATTAATAAGAAATTACACTTCAAAAGACGAGTTATTACGGTGGGAATAGGAAGGGGGTAGGATGGGGGGGGGGGGTCAGTTAAGTTGAGGTATAGTATGATATCCTCACTGGAATCTCCCGCACTGAGGATTTCATTTACATATTTAATTATGAGAAATTAATATGAATTAGTTATAAATATATACCATGTAGTATTTTTTTAAACAATTATAAAATAAATAGGATGTCGTTTTTTCTAATTCAGTTCAGTAGATTCGGTTTAAGTCTGTATTTGATATCAGTATAATTTCTATTTCTGATCTCCCTATATTTAGTATCCAGCGTTTTATTTGAGATTTAAATGTTAAAATGTCGATGTTTTTGAGTGAGATTGGTATTTTATTGTAGAGTTTAAAACCATAAAATAAGTAACTTTTTTGCCGCCCAAATGTTGTGTATGCTGTTGTTGTTTTTTATTTTTTTATTTTATTTTTTTTAATTTATTTTTAAAAATTATTTATTTACATTTAAACCCGTTAAACTGCTTATGTAGTTTGTCAGCAGGTACATAATGACAACATTGGTACATTTTCAAACATTGTATACATATAATTTTATAATTTTGATGTTAAATATCAATTAAATTAAATTAAATTAGTTACTCGTTGATTATGTTTTTGACCGTGAGATCTAGTGTTTCTAATATACGTGTTAGTTGTTATTTCTTGGGTTTGTACTTATAGTTCATTGAACCAGAGTTATAGATGAACACTTCTGAAATAAGTATTTTTGAAGATATTTATACCTACGAGTTCTGGATTGAAGAATTTTTCCGGAATTATAAAATAATTAATTCATCTCCCCCACTCTCCCACCGCACATACATTTTGTTCCCCTGGTATCCAAGACCCAAAACTTGGCTTGAGTCGGATAGTTTGACTGATTCAAAGGGACTTTGGGGCCATCCTGTAGGGGATGGGGAGGAGAAAGAGAAACCCACTTCAAAATGAGCCAAGAGTCTGAACATAGCAACGAGTATGTGCCAAGGCAGAAATGTGTGGCAATTGATCCTCTCTGCATACACCTGTGTGGAATAGTCAGTAACATACTTTGATATGCGTGAATAGAAATTAAAAGAAATAAATTGTGAATATGCAGAAATCAATTATTATTAATTTATTTTATATAAAGCGTTGAAGAAAGGGCAAAAAATTTTATCAGTCAACTTGGTACAATTTTTATTACGTATTTTACGAATAACAATTTTCGGAAAACCATTTTGTGTAATATTATTTTTTCCTAAAATGCTCTATTGAATGATGCTATAATTTTTATTAAAATGCCAACAGGTTACATCACCACCATGCATGGAAAGATAACGACTTATTATTTAACAATAATAATAATAACGTAGTATTTATATAGCGCAGTTTTGTGATATTTCACTTCAAGTGCGCTTAATTATAATAAACTTAAAATTAATCCTATAGTGTTCCTTACGAGTCCTTACAAAATACAAAATTGATTAAATTATGTGAAACATAGAATATACAGTATACAAAGCAATTCCTAAAGAACAATATTAACAAAAAGAATTCATTAAAACTAAATTATAATAAAGAATAAGAGGCAGTTTACGTTTAGAAATAATAATAACAGAGTGCACATAAACTGTAAGGAGGTAATCGAAACCAAACAATTACCAGAAACTTGAGGAACATGGCTTATATAAGTAGATTGTTGAGATTTGTTGAGATATATGATATACAGCCGATGAATTTATTAATCGAAAAATTTTGGTCAGCTTTGCAACATACCTACGCTAAATGGAGATGCCATAGGTATGTGTACTTGCTCCGTACTTTCAAATGGGAATTGTAATTATTAAAGTATGTTTTATGCTGCATTTCATACAAAATCTCAAATCCATCACACCAGGAGAACATGAACTGCAGAGTTAGTGAAGTTGATATTCCTTATTCTATGAAAGCGTAAATATTGGACGGTGACACCTCAAGTTTCACTAGAGGGTGCGTTAGTTCCTCTCCACATAGGATTCGATAACCGCCCCCCTACCCCCCGCCATTGTGCGCTCCTGGTACTTATAACTATATCCAAAGGCCTTTTTCATGTCATGTCATGCTGCTGAAATGTGGCGGAACCACTTTTAAATGGTGCTCCCTTCTTTATCGACTAAAATTTTATTTAAATAATATTTTAGAAGCAGTTAAAATCATGGATGCTCATGACAACTTAATAGATACTCTCAGTATGGCCCTGGGTCAAAGACCTACACCAATTAGGATTGATACGTTGCTTAAAATAATTTTAGTCGTGTTTAATGGAGCAGTTCTAAAAAGTCATAGACTTCCTCTACGTTCTTTCCAGCCTCACACTATGCCCCTATTGAGGATGCATAGTTCTACTAGCTCCAGACAGTTGGGAGCATTTGGGACTCTTGAGCAATGTTTATTTACATTTAAAAATAAATCTTCGTAATTTGGTCCCTGGTGTGGAGAGTTGACAACATACGACATTTGGGCATTTTTGAGTAAAATAAAAAATTTCTCTAAAACATTATCGAAGTGAAAACTTCTTTAGCGCCGTTGTGATTTGAAACTCGATGAAACGAAACATAGCGACACTAAAAAGAGACAAACACATACATATATAGGATTTAGCGTACGAGAGAATGATATTTATAATATAATCAGTCTCCTCTTTATGCGGTGCTTTGTAGCCTCCCCACTCTTGTCTACTTTATTTTTCTGAAGGTTTCACTTCTACCGCTTGTGAATTGCACACTCTGATTTTTTTAAAGTGAAAATTTCTTTATCACCGTTGTGATTTGAAACTCGATGATACGAAAAATAGCTACACTAAAAAAAGACGAACACAAACATCTATAGGATTTAGCCTGCGACAGAATGGATAGAATAATCTGTCTCCTTTTTGTGGGGTGCTTCGTAGCCTATCGGTCTCCTTTTTGTGCGGTATTTCGTAGCCTCCCCGCTCTAGTCTACTTTAGTTTTCTGAAGGTTTCACTTCTACCGTGTGTGAATTGCACACTTTGTTTATAATAAAATGCTAGGTTTGTTAGATGGGGAAAATTATTTACTTAATTAAATGAAGACAATATTAGCGAAACTCAATCAAAAATTTGGATACAGAAGTATTATACCTAAATAAAATGGATAAAAAATTATCCAGACACTATCTAGTTCGAGTTGAATCTTGCAATCATATATAAAGATAGCAGCCAATAAAATGTGCGTTAAGAAAATGAAGATAATGTTGGTAGTTCTTAGTCGAAGTATGAGTTAAAAGTGACAGAATTTTGTATGGGTTCCGTAGCTCAATCGGTAGAGCACTTGCCATGTAAGCAAAGGGTCCTGGCTTCGTGTCCCAGCGGAGCCAATATATTTTTCTGATTTTTCTGTCTCCAGATTTTCGATTGAGTTTCGCTAATATTGTCTTCATTTAATTAAATACTATAATTTGAGATATTACTCATAAACTTTCAAAAAAAAAAAAAATTATTTATATAATTTTTTTGTAGATTTCTTATCTGAACCAATAAAGAATAATATAATGTAATTATTCTTCATACTCCAATCGAAAGCCTCATTATAGAAAGATCTTCCACGAATTGATACAGTAATATTTTCCGTATTTATCACCCCCCTAGTATTAATCCACTAGATTCTTCTGAACCATATATGTGAATGTAGAGCACCCTTTCCGTTAGCTGTTTCCCTGGTGTCCGGGCATAAAGACGGTGGGAGGATGGGGAGTGAGTGACCCGACCGTGCCGTCGCTTGTCCGAGCCTTATCCGCCACCCAACCACCCCCGAGCTACCCCTCAACTACCCCCCTGACTATTTAACCCTCCCACGTTCACCACACCCCCCTAGAACCAGGGGGGGGGGTAGTCTCCAACCCCCATATAATTCCTTTCTCTTTTACTGAATATGTTGTCTTCTGGGAGAAGTGGAATGGATCGGAATATGGAGTATCCCTATCCTAGGAACTTAGGAAATAGGTTCAAGTGATATATATATGGACACCATGTATGCAGTACCCCCATTGCTAAATCATTTTCCAGATTTATCAAATAAATGGATAGAGTAACAACCTTTTGCAACATACTATTGTATTTTTGACATATTTAAACCAACAATTCATTAATAATGACCGATAAGTTTACTAAATTATATTTTTAACATTTTAAGAAGATATTTAAGAAATTTAAATATAAAAGAGATGTACAATATTTTCTTAGTTCTCTTCACTAGGAGAGAGAGAGTTTTCATCGTCTTCTTTGGTAGAACTTCGTGGTTTGGGTAAGGTTTTGTCAGTAACTTCAATGACGTTGTTTTTTAAAGTACTATTCAGTTTTTTTTCCGATAATTCTTTAAGCCAATATTAATTTAATGCAATATTTAATGTAGTTATTTTTTACTATAATTTGTTTAAGAGGGAAGCCTTTTACCAGACAAAACCGGAAATATGTCATTTTTAAACCAAATTAGACAATTTGATTTTTTTAATCAAAATATTGACTCTTTTCCACAAAAATTATAAATTGATTTCGAAAGACTGTTTTTTATCTAATAAAGCTATGTTTTAAATTTTGAGAAAACATGTTTATTTTTAGTACAATAAGGTTTTACCGTAGGTCGTTGGCAGATTTTTAAATTTTCAAACAAAATTTTATATTACACAACATGCATTTCAAATCGTATAATCATGCAGTAAAATAAACAATAAATTATTTGGGAGAGGTACTTTTCAGAATTTTAATTTTAGTTCAAATAAAATCATTAAAAAAAGATCCGCGTCCTTATTTTGTTACGAAAATACTTCAGTGTGTCTATGTATATGCGGTCTTACAAACTAATATATTAAAAAAATCATTCTTATTTTCCTTAGACATTATTGAAAAATTATGAATACTTGTGATCAAAAAATAATTACAAAAGTACCTACATAATTTTAATAGTATTTATCATTTTTCAATAATGTCTAAGCAAAATAAGAAAGTAAAAAAAATCTTAAATGTATTAGTTTGTAAGACCGTAAATAAATAGACAAACTGAAGTATTTTCGTCACAAAACAGTGTGCGGATCTTTTTTAAATGATTTTATTTAAACTAAAATTAAAATTCTGAAACATGCGTTTTCAGGATAATTTATTGATTTATTTTACTGCATGATTATATGATTTGAAATGAGGGTTGTATAATACAAAATCTTTTTTGAAAATTTAACAAATCTGCCAACGACCCATGGTTTAACCTTATTATACTAAAAATAAACATTTTTCTCAAAATTAAAAAAATGCGTAAAAGAACAATGTTTCGAAATCAATATAAAATTTTAAGCCTTTTATAGTGCAAAAACCGAAAACACGACCTTATGCAATAAATGAATGGGTAAGCAGTGAATTATTATGTCATATAAATAAAAGGGATAAACTTTATAAAAAATGGAAAAGTACACCAACAAACAAAATATATGAAACAGAATATAAAAAAACACGAAACCTTGCCAATAAACTTATAAATAAAGATAAAACGAACTACTATAATAATAAATTTAAAAACTGTTTTAATGATACAAAAAAACCTGGGAAGTGATAAATAATATTTTAGGACGTAAACCCAAAAACGATTGTGATGAAACTATAACACGATATATGTTAAAAGATAGAACTGAGGATTCTGTGTCAAATGATTTTGTGAATTACTTCTCGGATAGCATCAGCAACATGTTACATAAATGCAATCACAAAGCTACTAATATAGTACTGGAAGAACTACCTCACAGTTTATATATACCAAGAGCTACTATAACCGATATTGAAAACATTGTTAAAAAAATGAAAAACTCTAAAAGCACAGGTATTGACAATATAAGAATGTTTGATTTAAAAAGAAATATAACAACTCTTGGGCCAATAATTACTCATTTAATCAATATGACAATAAAGCAATCAAAAATTCCATAAGAATTTAAATGTAGAATTACTAGACCAATATTTAAAGATGGAAAACACATTGAACTGGGAAATTATAGGCCTATTAGTATTCTACCAGCATTAGAAAAAATTCTTGAAAATTTTTTATCAAATAAATTAAATAATTATATTGAAAAAATTCTCTATCATAGATCCAAGTCAATATGGTTTCCAAAGAAAAAAAAAACTGAAAAACTACTGCAAGATTTTTCCAATTACGTAAATAATCAATTAAATAATAAATTACATGTTATTGTTTTATTTATTGATAACTCTAAAGCTTTTGACACAATTAACTCAAAAAAACTGCTGAAAACTCTAGAAAAAATTGAAATAAGAGGAAATGTGTTAAATTTATTTAAAGATTATCTTAGAGATAGAAAAATATGTACCAAAATAAATAATACTTTTAGTAAAACAAAAAATGTATCTGCAGGAGTTCCACAAGGTTCCATATTAGGACCTACACTATATATAATTTATGTAACCATAATGAAAAAACTTTTCTCTTTTGTGAAACATTTTGTATTCGCAGATGATACGGCATTGGTCATATCACATAAAGATCTGAAAATTGCAATTGAACTCATGCAAATTGACTTTAATCAACTCTGTAAATGGTCACATGATGCAGGACTATTAATAAATGCTAAAAAAACCAAAGTAATGCATATAAGATCACCTAATGCCAAATTTCAATTTAATCCTAATATTATTTCTCATAATTTTAATTGCATCCATAAAAATATTCCAACTAATTGTAAATGTGAAAGCTTAGACTTAGTTTCGGAATACGTGTATCTTGGTGTTGCAGTAGATTGTTTTTTTTAAATGGGACAAACATATAAAAAAAAAACCTGTAAAAGACTCAGATCGATTGCTGGCAAAATGTACACATTAAATTTTTTCCTATCAATTGAAACACTTAAAATAATTTATATGTCACTAGCAGAATCTATTATAAGATATGGATTAACAATATGGGGAAATACTACTATAACCAATCTGAAACAAGTGCAAGTTGTACAAAACGCAATTGTAAAATTATTGGTCGTCCCTAATATTTTCTAACAGAGACAAATAAACCGTTGCTGTTTCAGAGTGCCAAAATTTTACCTGTTAAGGCAATACTTTGGCACAAAATTATAATTCAGCATATATTTACCCCGCAGCATAAAGAGAAATTAGAACATAAATACAGCACTAGATTCACGCGTAACGACGGGTTAATAGTTCCGAAATTTAATAATAAATACGGACACGAACGTTTGAATACATCATACCGAAGATATTTAATTTATTACCTGACACTATAAAGCAATGTAATTCTATGAATAAGGTTAAATATATGGTGAAAAATTGGCTATTGGAAAAAAAAGATTTATATTGATTTTGATATGTATGAAAAAATGTTGAATCTGTAGATATAAGATGTAAATTATAAATTTTAAAAATGTATAAATATGTAACTAAAATATAAGCACCTGTTGACAAGCCGATTCAATTGGCTTAGCAGGACTTGTTTGTTGATTATATTAGGTATTATCTATTATTTCAATAAAAAAAAATAAAAAAATAAATTATAAAATTTGTTTGAACTTTTAGTTTGCACTCATATTTCATGTTATTTTGAAATTTATTAAAGGCGAAAAAAGTCAATTTTTTGACTTGAACTAAGTAACTCCTTAAAGTCTGTCAAAATCGATTCGTGTTCTCTTCTATTGATTTGTTTTGATTCGTGTTCTTGTTACTTACTACAGTAGTAGTGACAACCCGGCTTAGCCCGAGTTAAATACATACTATTTAAAAAAATGCCAAATTGCTGAAAATATGTTGTTTTAGTTCAATAAATTCCATATTCAAAACACTGAAAATTTCGTGATCCCAGAGTACACACTAACACAGTTGTTATGCTCTAATTTTGGGCTTTTTTGTGTGACAGCACAATAGTCCAAACTGCCGGAGCAGTGGGACTATCGCATTCCCAATTGGGGTATGTTATGATTCTCAAGATAGTGGGGAGGGAAGAAGATGAGGGAGAGGAGGGTTTGGACATCTTAGCTAATCAGATCTGGTCAGCAAATACGGCCAAAGCCATTTCAAGCAACGTTTTGACTTTGAATGTGGGTCTTTCATCAGGGAGATACTGAAAGTATCAACCTGTCTGGAACGTGCCGAAAATATCCTTTATATACAGTTTTAAATGTTAGGTGTTGAATTTTCTTTGTTTTAAAAGAAATAATAAACATGTAAAAGCCCAGCTGGGTGTGAAGTTTAAAATTAATAACCAGCCTGAGACTCTCGTCTACTGGGTTCAAATCCTCAGCTGGCAAGTCCTCCATCACGATGCAAATTTTCCGCTTACTATTGTGATAGTATGAGATTTTCCGGAAATGTTTGTCTTTAAAAAAATATATATATATACCCAAAAATTGTCAATTAACACAAATTAATCAAATGAAGTTTGGTTGTGCATGCCGGGATTTGAACGCATATCGTCCGAATTCATAGGCAAGGGTCGTCGCAATACATCCACGGAGACAGTCGAACGAACGTTTTGTGTTATTTCACCTCAAGTGCGCTTTGTTATAATTAACATAAGAACGATTTTATGACCCCATTCAGAGGTCATGTTATAAAAATTACTCCCTCAGTGCTCTTTAGATAGTAACCCAACTTAGGACATTTGTGAAAGAGGTCAAATATCGCCTTAGGATGTAGCACCATGATGAGTAACCCAACTTATCTACAGCTAAAAATTGTTTTTTTTTTTTTTTAAGTTTTTAGAAAAGAATGGGTTCCTTACTTGGATACCCCGTTCTAAGGTCATGTTGTACATATTTACGTGTTTGAATTACAAGTAAGTATCTATGTTAAAATATTACAAAAGGAAAATTATATAGTTTCACAATACAAGCATTAATCTTTGTTAGGTTGCAAAATTGTACCTATATTCTTCCTTCCCTTGTCCATAATCCATATCTTAATGCTTCTTTTGGAGTCGGTTATTTTTAAATGGTTTTAATTGCAAGAGGGAGTATATTAAATAATTTTATAGAGAAATATTGCATATTTATTTGTCCAAAAGTCGTTTTAGTTGTAGATTGATGGAATGTATGTTGTAATGTGGATCTTGTGAATCGGTCTGGGTTTGTCTGCCTAAAGTTATCCTGGTTTTTGAATGCGTACTTTAGAATATCTTTTGTGTATAAATGTTTCAGTGACAATAAATTCAGTGCTTTAAAAACATAGTCTGAAGGAGTTCTGATGGGGACTCTAGTTTAATTTTCAAAATTGCCCTTTGTGCTATGAGGACGTTTTATAGTGGAATGGCATGAGCTTCCCCATCCGATAAGACCATATTGTAGATGAGATTGGGCTAATCTGTAATAAATTTTAAGTAGTTGTTCTTTATTTAATTTTTTCCCATTGTTTTGAAAAAAATAGGTTAATTATTTTGATTGGTTGCCTACATTTTTTGTTTGGGAGTTCCAATTTAAGTTTTAATCAATAATTAATTATTCCAAGATATTTTGTTGTTTGTATTTCATTCAATTTTGGGCAGTTGCAAGGAATTTCTTGATAATTCTTAAATATTCTGAAAGGTTTCTTTTCGATAGGGCGATACTGAGAGTATCTAGTATCTACCACTGCTTCAAAATACTTTGGAGGAACGAACCGCCTTATAAAGGAGGGTATAGCAAAGAAGGTAGAAAACGAGTGATGGTTGAAGCGATGTGGAAAAGCGTGACACAAACAGTAAACAGGCAGAAGTAAGATTGTCACCCGAAACTACACCCTACCCCACCCCACCAACCCCACCCAACACCACCCGCTACACCCACAGGGCCCCGAGCTTATCAAACTTCTCGCTACCCTTCATAATACAGGGGTGCTTATTTATACAACTCACAAAATTATGATTCATTATCAAAAGAACATTTTTCAAAATTATAACAAATTGTGCGAAAAATTCAGACAAGCGAAAGTGCACTAACCTATCTTACTACGAATGTATGTTTGTAACTCTTTCGCGCAAAAACTATTCAATGGATTTTAATGAAACTTTACAATAATATAGCTCATACATCAGAATAACAGATACGCGTTCTGGTATTATGAAATTTGTATTAAAAAATTGCAATAGGTGGCACGCGAGCTGTTTGAAAACTGAATGTACTGGGAATGAATGTATGGAATGCGGGAGGGGGGAGGGGAACCCGGGAGGGGAGAGGGGGACTCGGGAGGGGGGAGGTGAATTCGGGAGGGGGGTTCGCGGGACAGGGGAAAGGGGAGGAGTGGAGTGGGGATAGGGAATGTGGAGTAATCGGTGTGGGAACGCGAGAGGGAAAGGGGAGGCGGAAGGGGAACGGGACGAATGAGAAAGGACACGCAGGGAGAAACAATTTATTAAATGGCATAGCAACGCATGCCAGGAGCCAGCTAGTAATAGAATATTTGAAACTGATTTATCAAGATTATTTTTCAAATTTAATATTAATAAATCTAAAAAATAATAAAAGGTAATCGTCGCAACTGGGGATCGATTCCACGATCTCCATTTTACCTGGACAACACTCTAACCACTGAGCTATAGAGACCTGATTATTTTCCGTAATTTTTATTTCAATTTAAGAATTCCAATATTATCCTTAAATACTCGTAGTTCTACGCGAATATATTAGTAACCTAGATAGTGTGTTGGATGTAATAATTATGGATCGTCCAGTAGATTAGACAGATATTTCCAAATACTGTTTAAGCTTTGAGAAAATGAGGAAAGCAATATTCGAGTGCTCGCCATAAATCAAATATTATTTACAAGTGTCTGTGTTTGAAAAATTAAATATGCTATAAAATAACACCGGGAAGCACAACGGTATAAAACAACATTAGTATAAAATTTTGAAATTTCCTACTAGTAACTCAGAAAACGCAATTGTTTTCTTTAATTCAATACAAGTTTTTGTGCATTATAATTGATTTGGTGGTGTTTATGAGTAATCTGAGAGTAGTGCCGGATAAAGGGTACGCGTTTACACATATGTAACTACAAATTTCGATTTTTCAGAGATTTCTAATTTTTCCACAAGTATTAAATATTCAATTTAAAATTGAAATACCGATAATTTTGAAAACCCTCTGTAGATGTAAGATATACGTTAACCGCCCCTGTCTCGCATGTCACCCTCTCCGCCCCCATCCGTTCCGACAGTACAAGGGTCCTCCTTCCAGGCACGGGTCTCTCCGGGTACCCGGGTAGATCCGGGTAGCAGGGCGGGGTGGGGAGGTAACCCAACCTTCCCCTTTCCTGTACCCTACAGCCAGCCGTACCCACCTGACATATCCCATCGTATTACGGCGCTATGGGTTTTTCCCCGTAGGTACCGGGCGTAGTGTAGGTTCCGTGTGCTACCCTCTTCTCTGCTATCTGCTACAGGGTGGGTATGTGCCAACTGCCTACTACCTAGTCGCTATCTGGCACAGGGTGGGATTAAAATATTTAACGATTATTGAAAGAATTTTAACTATCTTCAAAGAACGTGAAACAGCAAACGACCGAAAAAACATTAAACGACAAAATTACACAAGCGTGAATTTCACGTTTCAATACAATACACTGCTAGAATTACACACGGATGCATTTACACATAGAAAAAATTTACACATACTCAAATTACACCTACTGGAAAAACCTTCCATTTGTAATATATTTCCATGTTTTAATAAAAATTTAAAGTTATCAAATCAAAAAATAAAATAACAAAAAAAATTACATACAAATTAAATTTTTGATTATTTTAGTGTAAAAAAAACTTTATTTTACAATTTCATATAACAATTTCATTTCTCTCCAGTTTGCAATTTTCAATTTTCAGTTTTCAATGTCAATTTTCCATTTTCAATTTTCAATTGTCAATTTTCAATTGTCAATTATCAATTGTCAATTAGTATTAATTAAATCAAAAAAATGAGAGATTTCTTACAATCAAACTGATTGATCAGTTTTGTAAGATTTTTAAGATAAATATTGTAAAATTAAAAAAACTGAATAAACATACTTTAAAAAAAATCAATTTTCAATTTCAATTTTAATTTCAATTTCAATTATATGTGTTTAAAAAAAACACTCAATATTCGTATTAGTTTTTTTTAACAAGAAACACAAAAAATTTCAATGTTGCCTCTAAGAAAGGCCTATATTTTAACAAATAAATAAAATAGCTCACATCAGCACTACATGATTTCTGCACATTTTGATTAAAATAAAATAGTTTGGCCGAGTATTAAACCAAATTTGACCCCATAAAAAATGTTAGGGCATCCTTGGTCCACTACTTTACCATTCACTGGTCCCATCAATGTTCATTAAGGCTATGGGAATTTTTGCAAATATTTTCTTATCTAATTATTATTATCATTGCTGATTTGGCCCTGCAAGATCAAAAACCCAGGAGTTTGGAGTTCGGAAGGTTTCGCTAGAGTTTTCCACATCACCTCGCCAAGATCACACTTACATTCATTATAGGCCCTGTACCCAGTACCTACTGCTTACACTGTACCACTATACCACTGAACAAATTATATACCAATGGAAGTGTATTGTAGGCAAGGACGATTTAAATTGATTAAAAAATTCAAAATCCAAATATCGAAATTCTTTATAATATCATTTATGCTAAATAACCTTCGTAGCAGGCCTCGATTGTATTTTCTCAAGGATCAAAATATTTCCGTTTTGCAATAAAATTAAAATAAATGGAATGTTTCTGAATGTATCCCTAAAACTAAAAACTGTTTTCGAAAGGTGATAAAATACGATTTAAAGTTTTATACATAGTTAGAAATAAATGTTTCATTTTTCAAATGTAAAACTTTTGCATGCAAACGTAAAAAGTTTTTAAAAAGGCTCACCTTACGTTTTTTCGAACAAAAATTACTGATATCCGCAAAAAAAACATGTACATATTTTATGTAATGTAATATAAACGTTATCGTCAACTCACTCTTTTGTCACATACGTTTTAGAATTTTCACGGCCAAAAGTATTTTTGTTTTTTGCTTTTGGGGTGTTATGCCGTGTTGCGCTACCTCCTTCTTTAGCCAACGTTTCGGACATCGTTGCAGTGTCCACCATCAGGGGAGATCCGGTAGATGTGTAATTTTTAGTGGTGAAATGTGTGCTGCTTTTCTTCGAAGCGATACCGTGTCGCCAGCTCCACTAACTTTCACCGGTACAAAATAACCGTGACAAGCAGTGGCGTCATTGCCGCGGAACGGAATAGAAAGTTTACTAAATCGTGGTATTTATGCTATCCTGGGGCAAGTCCGCTTGCGAGTTGCCGACGGAAGCGGCTCCATCTCTTAACGAATTCTAAAATTAGAAATCATAATGGTAAGAGTATTAGAATTAGAATTACAATGGTTAAAGCGCCTTAAGTCAATATAAACGTATAAAACAAAATGGTTTACCACGAGCTGGCATTACAGTGTTTCTTAGACATGTTTTTTTTTTGCGTTTAGCTTTAGTGTAGCCGTCAATTACCGGATACCACTCTTTTGTCGTTTAATATAAAAATAATTAATAAAAAAATCTCAAAGTTTCATATTTTTTTTCCAAATTGCGGTCGGAAATTTTAGATTCATAAAGGTGTACAAAACACATTTCTCTTTTGCAGCAAGCCTAAGCACAACTATGTAAATTACTCAATATTCAATACAGAGGTAAATTCGTATATAACATTGTCTCCCCGTTAAACGCTGATTCTAGTTGAATTTCAGCTTTTTATCAAATTGTAATAAGGTTAACAGATTTCGTAAAATTTTTATTAATTTCTTCTGCCTCCGTAGGACATAGAAGCCGAAAGGTTTCGTGTAAGTTGGCGCTATCATTTTTCTTTCAAATCAGTTTAGATCACACGTCTAGAGATTTTCCGTTCAGTGCCTGTGTTATGTGAACTGTATAACTGTGAACTGTGAACCCATATGCTAAATGTATCGCCCTGCTGGGATTATTTATAGCGAGACACACTGACATCAATACGATATGTTACGAAAAGAAACATGATTGAATTTGACTGGCTCACCTTAGTGTGTTTATCTAGTTGGTTTCCATGACCCTTTTTAGAATTACCGTTTTTAAAACGTCTTCATTCATAATTACATGGACCTGCTATAACTGTTATTTTGTCTTTAAAACGGTTCCGTGCCAACCCCAAAATGAAAACAACTCAGAAACATCTCAGAAAGGTCTTTGAAAGCTATGAAAAAATAATTTTAAAATAGCCGGTAACCCTAACCTAACTTAACCTATTTAACCATTTTTTTATCATCACTCTTAATAACCTTTCTGAGGTGCTTCTGAGTTGGTTTCATTCTGAGTTGGCCGGTCAAAGCGACGAAATCGAAGCGAAAATTGTGAAAATGTTTAATAAAACACGACTTGTTTATAATAGACCAAAATTTTCGCGGGGTTGTCTTAAACAGCATTTAATGAAACACTGTGAATTATTTCATACACATAACTTGTAAAATAACTGAAACAAACGAGTTTATAATAATTTTTGGAGCATACTTTGCGATTTTTTCTATCGATGGAATTTTATATAATTTGCGATTCGGGTCGACAAATGTCTAGATATTCTTAAAAAATAACATATTTTTTTAAGAGCTTAAAACTTCAAATGTTTGAGGTTTGCAAGAAATCGGTAGAAATTCGGGTAGCGGCGTCATAACCAGGGATTTTGACTTTTTTTGGAGAAACATAAAAAAAATCACTTATTATTATATATTTAAACTGTAAACATTTGTAAATTGCGTGTGTACGAATGTACGAGAATAAAAGATAAGAGTTTTTATTTTTTTATTTTTTTGGCTTTCACCCTTTAAGGGTGTTCTAGGCCATCATTTCAAATGGGAGAGGAGAGATGCAAGGTGAATTTAGATTTTAATTTTATTCATATAGGCAAATTTCAAAATTATGTGGAAGGTTGGAGTCGAGTTCAGACTTAGAAAAGATGAGATGTTGAAAGGGGGGGGGGCGGCAATTTTAGATAAGGCTTCATAGAAGAGAAGATATTTGTGTAGAGGGGGACAACCAAAAAATATGTGATCTAAAGTTCCCACTTCTAGACCACATAATGTGCAATCTGGAGGAGTCAAGGACGTGAATTTTAAAAAGGTGAGAAGGAACGGAACAATGTCCAATTCTCACTAAATAAGTGAGGAAATTTTTATTTTGCAAAAATGGGGGAATTGTTGAAACCACGGTTTTGATGGGATAGTTTGTATTGAAGCATAGCAGGCTCACTTGGATTGACTAGCAATATGCCAATACTTTGCCTAAACATTGCGAGATCTATATTTGCGGATAGAAAAATGTCAGATAGGGGAATGTGGTTTACAAGGATAACATGAGTAAATGCTGAGTGTATCTGATTTAATGTTAAATATCTTCAGCAGACAGAGCAGACCTCTTCATTTATTCATGTCGGTAGTAAAGTCTCAGGTTTGATCTGTTTTTCTTTGCGTAAATCACTCCCAACTACTCACTCCCCACCTCTTCCTGTGCGCCTATCTGATGTGTTTAAATCTATTTGTAATTAATAATGTAGGAGTCGCTGACTGAGGCTTCCCTCCGCTCTCTGCCTACCCCGCGCGGCAGTGGCGACGGGGGAAGTTTGGGACTGGCTTTGTTGCCACCCCCCGCCACCCCAGGGGTGCGGTTAGGACCCCGCTACCTCCCCTTACCCCTTTGCATCAGGCTGAACCTTAGATTCCCAAAAATACCAAAATAGAACCTTGAAGAGTTGCCAGCACGAGTTTAACTATTAAAAAATAACTATCCTTAACTCACAAAAATTATTATGATTTTGACAAAACCCCTCGGGTGTCAACAAAAAGAAAATGAAGTCATCAAATGTTTCCGCTTGACATTCAATTTTTAATTGATTCGCCGTATTTAAACGTTTCCCAAAATAAAATACTGTTCTTGAAAGCAGATTGATGAAAGATTCATTCAGATTTAAATATTACGAACGGACACGTGCTATTATTTTTTTAAGCGATCATAGCTAAAGTTAAGCTTAACGATGGTTTTTTATTGTATTCTTTATTTATCACTTTATTCTAATCTATAAAACACATTTAGTTAGGAAGTATTACAAAGGTATTGTCACTTCACTTTTTCGTTTTAAGTGAAAGTAATTATTCTATATTTTTGAATGTAGCTATTACTTTGTGGTTATCCATTATAGAAAAATGAAACGATACAACTTTGTATAAACCACTTATATAATGTGCAAATCCGACCGGTTTCGGAACAAAAGTTCCGAAAAGAATAAGCTTTCCCTGACGAAGGAACGTTTGTTCCGAAACCGGTCGGATTTGCACATTATATAAGTGGTTTATACAAAGTTGTATTGTTTCATTTTTCTGTAATTATTCTATATTTTTATAGTGGAATTATTACACAGCTCTACAAAAAATGTTTTTTTTGTTGCCCTGGATATCTCTGCGGATATTTATATTTTCAAGTACCCAGTTTACGGATATATTCATGAAAGTATTGAATTGGCTCTGGTTTTTATGATTTTGGCGTATCTTATATCATCATTACATATTATGAAGTAAAGACTCTCCCGTTGTCTGTACGCTTATGTCTTTTAAACTATGCAACGGATTTTCATGCGGTTTTCACCAATAGATAGAGTGATTCGTGAGGAAGGTTTTAAGATATATAATTTGCCAAGGTTTTGTGTAAATTGGTTGAAATATATAATACGTGTGGCAGCGGCAGCAGGCTGCGGGCGATCGACAGCGGGTTGGCAAGCGGGCGATCTGGATTTGATATTTATGCAAATTAACAGATGGCGTTGGTTATAAAGGTTGGGTAATTGCGTTATCAGTAGATGGCGTAGTGTTTCGTTAGTCACAGCAACGTGTGGTTGGGTCTGCTGGTTTAAAATAATTATCAGTCTAAGTTGGCTGTTCAGAACTAGAGTTATTAATAGGTGTTTATTTTTTTGGTGAAATTCGCTTTCTGCGACATCACGTGCCCCTCCCGCATGCCTCATGTGGAGAATCCTTAACTGTTGGTAAAGCCAATGTTCTAAATGAGCTGTTGTTAAGTAGATAAAAAATTATACTTCCGCCAATACATATCAAGTTAGGTATGATGATTCTTCACATGAGGCATGTGGAGGGGGGGGGGGGGTCACGTGATGTATGACGTCGCAGAAAGCGAATTTCACCGAAAAACTAAACATCTATTAATAACTCTAGATCTGAAGAGCCAACTTACACTGCTAATTATTTAAAACTAGCAGACCCAACCACACGTTGCTGTGACTAACGAAACACAACGCCATCTACTGATAACGCAATTAACTAACCTTTATAACCAACTCCATCTGTTAATTTGCATAAATATCAAATCCAGATCGCCCGCTTGCCAGCCCACTGCCTATCGCCCGCAGCCCGCTGCCGCTGCCACATATTTTATATATTTCAACCAATTTACACAAAACCTTGACAAATTATGTGCTAAAAAACCTTCCTCATGAATCATGCTATCTATTAGTGAAAACCGCATGAAAATCCGTTGCGTAGTTTAAAAGATATAAGCGTACAGACAACGGGAGCCACTTTACTTTATACTATTTATTTATTTATTTAAGTTTTTATTCCAGCAGGACTGGGAGGGTAGTGCAATCCCAGTCTGCCATATTACATAGACAACTATTAACTATATAAAAAATAAAAAAAATAAAAATAAATGTTTACATATTAGGTAGGTACCTAATTAAAACATAAAATGAAAACAAAATTCATCATACAAATGACAAAAAATAAGCATAAAATTAAAATAAATAATAATTGAACAGAATTAAAAACAAAAAAGATATTTTTGGATTATCCATCAGGGAGGTCGCCTCATCATCTGCATCCATCGCTCATTTATTGGAGAACTGAGCCACTCGGATGCAGCCACGACAACGATATTGGTTGAAGTCCGTGTTCTGCTCCAGAAGCTGGCTAGTCGGTGGCGAAGTAAGGCTGGGAATGAGTGCACCCTCCCCTCGGTGAACATCGTGAAGGCACTGCAGAACCTCGGTAGTTGCATAAGTTGCCTGTATGCATTGTTGTAGCACACCCTCAGTTTGTCCCATTGCGCTGCTGGGTATTGTGTCCACAGTTCAGATGTGTACAGGGCAGTGCAGTATGTCTTGAAGAGTAATTTTCTGACATCGTCGCTCCAGTGGTAGAACTGCATTGAGAGCATTCCGGCCCGTATGTTAATTGCTCTTCTTTGTCGTTCCATATCTTCTATATCCTTCATGTCTTCGGTTAGGATATGTCCCAGATACTTAACCTGTGAGGCCACAAGCAGTTCATTTCCTTCTAGATATATTGGAGGAATATTTGATGGCTCCTTATTGTGTTTGAAAGCGACGATGACTGACTTTTTAGAATTGTACAACAAGTTATGAGAGTTTGCGTACTCTTCGCATATTTGCACAAGTCGTCTCATCGCTTTAATCGAAGGTGCAAGCAGCATCATGTCATCGGCTATGTAATGATGATATAAGATACTCCAAAATCATAAAAACTAGAGCCAATATTCCAAAATCATTAATTGTTTCATAAATTGTAGGCATAAAATGATTCAGAACCACTTTCATATCAAGGGCAACAAAACCATTGTTGGACCAGTGTTATTGATTAAAATTAATATTTTTGAGTCAAATTATAATATTTATACATTGAATTCAATTTTTTTGACTACTAGTTATTATTAATTCTTCTTTAAAAATATACTTATCCTAGACTTGTAAGAGTCAGTAGATGTCAAACATTAAAATGAAAATGGATAGATTTATCCAAGACACTATCAAGATCGCAATTTAATTCGGGTAGAATCTTGAAATAATTTATTTATTTTTTATTATTGAAACATTTAACCATTTTACAATTTTACAACATAATATAACATCAATATTTCAATCACTCTCCTAATAGAGCAGCTGCTTGTGTTTAGGAGAGGACAACTAAATATTTTCATATAGCAGCCAAAAACATATATATAGCAGCCAAAAAAATATGCGTTAAGAAAATGAAGAGATTGTTGGTAGCTCTCAGTCGAAGTATGATACCGTTATAGGTCGAATTAGCTTAGTGGTCAGATTACTTCCCTGGCAAGGAAGATGTCCTGGGTTCAATTTTTTGTTACTGAATCATTTTCTGTCTTTTTTGTTTTACTTTTTTCTTTTCAGAGTCGTTAATATTGTCTTCAAAGATTAGAACTAATTAATATAATATTGGCACGTAATTGATGGTAAAATTATTTCAATTTATACTGAGACATCTATGGTAAACTTTTAAATGCGAAGAAAAAGCCTGGTATTCTCTCGTCTGACCATAATTTTTTATTGAAGTAAAACTTCTTTACGCACGCTTGACTTGGGGAGTAAGCTGGCGAATGCGTGACGAGAGCGTTACGAAAAGCGATGCGAACGGTAGTTGAGAGGGAGTACGCTTCGTTAATATACGAAGTATGTAATCTGTAGGGGCAAGAGAGAGAGGTGCAAGCACACATTTTCTTTCTCTCTTTCTCTCACAGCCAGTTACGTTACACGGTGTAGGCCTATTGTCTGTATCACAATGTATGCAATCTCTTCCTGTCATATAGATGGAGCAGAAGTTTTACTTCAGTTGTGTGGTCTAAAGTTCACTCGTTTTTTTTTTGGTACATTAGTTTACGTTTCATAGTATAATTGAATAATGTTGGCCTCAAGTAAGGCTTGCCCGTGCTGAGACCCCCGCTTTATAATATTAGAAAAATTAATAAGATGTAGTACATGTAGATGAAATTGGTAATGAAAAAAAATAACATCAAAATCGGCACATGGCATAACTTGTATGTTTGTGAATATAATAGGCCACTTGCATGGATTTCATAACGACTTGGAAAAAATCGTGTGGATAGATCTTTTTACTAAGATTACGAAAATGTTAGTAATTTTTTTTAGATATTTATTTATTTTATTTATTTATTTATTTATTGTTTGTTTATAAATATTACATAATACAATATAATGAACTTAAAATGTCCAACTAGGCAAATGCCCGTTTTAGGACATTCCAATATGATAATGTTCTTACATGTAAATTATAGTAAGTTATAGTGTTGACTATTCTGTTGGTAAAATAATACATATGTATATTCATATTCTAGAATATTTTCAGTTATACCATGACATTTTTTACTATTGTTTAGCTGACATAATAAACTAAAGTAATATTAATAGATAAAACAAGAAAAATGAATTTGAAAATGAAAATGAATGAAGAAATTCTGTTGGTAAAATATACCCATGTACATACACATATATACACACACATATATATATACTAGTTTTAACTGAAAGTATACTAGTTTCACGAATAAAATACAAACAAATATATATATACATATATATATACACACATACACATACACACATACATCTATACACACTCATAAAACCAGCACACCTTCAGTTATACCACGACATTTTTTTTTACTATTGTTTTAGTTGACATAATAAACTAAAGAAATGTTAATAGATAAACAAGAAAAATGAAAAATTACATGTACAGTTTTTTTATATTTAAATAAATACATCCATTATTTGGGCTCGTGACGTCACTACATGAAAATGTCCCGTCTCCGAAAATGTTCCTATTAATTTTGTAAAATTCCACACTGATTTATTTTTTTTATATGGCATCACTTTGATTTCAGGCGAATTTTTTAATACGTTCACTAGATTTATTGTGTCTTCTCTGCGAACTTATCATTTGGTTTGACTTTTTGACAGATCTTATGAAGAGAACCCCGTACATTTTAGATATCGGTACGAGGTATAATGGTTATGGTGCTGATTTTATCAAAATCAAATTTTATAATATTCTTATTATTATTATAATTTACAAGTACAAGTAAATTACATTGGATTTATTAATATAGACGTTGTACATTATAATGATTTATGATCTATAAGATGGATCAAGGAAAAAAATATTTATGAGATGTAATATTTTTGGTATGCCTCGTTATTCTCCTGTGCCATTCGTGTGGAAATCGTTCTTTTTTTTAAATTTTATATTTTTTTGGACCTACAAAATTAGGTCCCGTCTTTCCGGTTTATAAAAAATGGTCTGATTTTTCGGATTGAAATTTTCAAAAAATCCCCAGGGTTTCAAAAATACGATAAAAAAAATACAGAATGTCTTAGAATATTTGCCTAAACCGGAAAAAAAAATTAAAAAAATGTGATGCAAGTGGCCTATTGTGTGTTTTATAATTGTTTTGTGTGTTACATGTATATTTTTTATTATTTTATGTTATAAAATTTTGGTAATATTGTTTTTTTGTTCTCTGATCCATTTCTTAATTTTGTATCTGAATTTATTATTGTTTTCCTCAATTTTTGTTTTAAGTGAAAGACTGTTGAATGCTTTTATAGCATGGTATTTGTGGTGTCTTTGTCCAAAGTTTGTGATCACTGTCGGAGTTTTAATGTTTTCTTTGTACGCTTGTCTAACTGGTCTGTTAGCGATATTATGTGATTATTGAAATTTGTTTTTTTTTGTTCATCAATGTAGTGTAGTAGTGTTTTAACGTCTAATTGGTGCATATCTAGTGTAATAAATATGGATCTAAGTTTGAATAGGAACAAAAGAATAATGACAGGGATTATTTGTTTGGACATGAATGCAGGTTATAAAAGGTATGTCTTGTATGGGGAACGGTCTCTTCCCCTACGACCACCGCGCAGTTAACATTGCATTAATATATTCTATAATTATCCGAATTATACTATTTTATTTAACCCCGAACACAGTAAACTAAAGACATTTTATCCAGTACGTCAATGTTATACGTCAATATTATGTCAAAATTAGAACGAGTGTTATGAGAACGAGTCATTTGGTATGATAATGATTGTCTGTTTGCTTTGGGGACTTTCGACTGTTGTTATTTAGTGTATAAGGAAAAGCTGCAGCATTATATGTTTAAGAACAAAAGAAAAACCACCAGTGCTTTGTTATTTGACGTTTTAGAATTTATTTTAATTTACTCACACTTCAATATTATCCTTGTATTTATCCTACTTCCTACTAATATTATAAAGGCGAAAGTTTGTATGGGTGTATGTTTGTTACTCTTTCACGCGAAAACCACTGAATGGATTTTAATGAAACTTTACAATAATATAGCTCATACATCAGAATAGGCTATAGGCTATAACTTAGAGCGCTGGCATTATGAAATTTATATTAAAAAATTGTAATAGGTGGCACGCGAGCTGTTTAAAAAATGAATGTAACGGGTAGGGTGGGGGGGGTGAGGGGGGGGATAGGATGTGGGGGCAGGGCGGAGGGGGGGAGGGAGGGGGAGGACGGAGGGTGGAGGGAGAGGGTGAGGGGTGAGGGGGGTTTTGTGGGGAGAGGAGGAGGGGGTGATTGGAGTGGGGATAGGGAAGGTGGAGTAGGCGCTGTGGGTACCCCCCTAATACTATGCGAGCGAAGCCGGGGGCAAAAGCTAGTATTACATACTTTCAAAATTATCGTCGCGATAAATAGTATTGTAGGGATTTACGGAGACGTCATGGTGCGGTATGTGAGAGAGATGCAAGAAAATGACGACTTTTTCTTTTGGAAGAATCAGACCTACGTACATTGTACATTGTGTATCTCATCTTTTGAAAGAGCTGCAGCATTATTGTGATAAGGAACTTATGTTTATTGCCTTTTTTATGCCGTCACGATACCGTAACCGTGAATCGTCACGGTAATTTGAAAAGCATTCGCAATCAATATAACTGCAACTACAAGCGCAATATGGCATAATAAACCAAAAATTAATCACTATAAAATAATAATCATTTTGAATGTTTTATACAGCCTTTACTAGTTTGATTTTGACGCTACAAAATTATTGTATTATGTACTCGTATGTATTTATCTTAATGTACGTATAATTCGCGAGTGCTTGTTCGCTGATATCATGTTTCCATTGAGACGTACATAAGATGTTGGTACATTGCCTAAACAGAGCTTAAATTCGAATCGTTACAAATTGAAGCCCCTTGATGTAGTAGGTGGCATATCTTTCTGTTCTTGAGTGGAATTAGTTCTGGTTTCGGGGGTCTAAGGGGGAGTGTTGTGCACACGCACACCTCCCTCCCCCACCCCAATCTCCCCAATAACCCTCCCCCACGACCACGAAGGCTAAGTAACGCACGGGGGGTGGAATACACCCGAAGTGAACTGCTTAGGACGATGTTATAGAAGTTTAGTTAGCAGTAAGAGGATCGGTAAAATGATTGATTTTTATGTTTTTAAATTAAAAGGAACATTTAAATTTCTGATATGGGTTTTTATCAAATCCAGGCCAACCAATATAGAGACAATAAACTAAAGTGTCTTAAAAAATATTGTCATATCTTTGTACCAGTTTTACCCGCTGCTTCGCACGATTCGTGGTATTAGAGAGAAATTACTCTACATAGAACGGAAATGAAATATTTTTCGGGATTAAAGTAGTCTATGTCACTTCCCAGTCCTCCAACTTTCCCTTCGCAAAAAATCACGTCGATCGGTTGCTCCGCTGCGACGCAAAATAAGGACAAACAAACACACTATCGTATTTATAATATTAGTTAGAATGGTTGCACAGTAGAAGTTGGGGGATGGCACTAGAAGAGGAAGACTTAGAAGTACCTAGATATGATCACTAAACACGTCTAAAGCCATTTCAAACAACTTAATAATATATCGATTCTAATTTGTGGCGATACTTATGAGTAGATATCATTTATAGATATTATTTTCTTTTAATTTTTTAAAATTATATGAGTTTCATTTAATAATTTATTTGCGCATTCAGAATTTCGCTACCTCGGGTAATCATAATTCACTATATTATGACGAGTAACGTAAACAATTTGTAAGTAATTTATTTTATACTAGCGCCGACCATGAAAATGACGGGATATATGATGCGGGATTTGTCAAGCTGAAAACAATTAAACAAAAAAATTAACTGAAACTTGAAAAATTACGACACCAGTCAAAAATTTAAACAAAGGAATACACATTTCACGTATGGAACTAGAACTACTGTATCACTTGTCGGATTCTTTCCCACAATCTGTTACAATTATGGAAATCAAAACAAATCTCAGTTTTAGAGTCCACTGAACACAGGTCACATTCGGACACAGAGATGCACCACCAAAAGTATTAATTTTAATAATATGCCAACACGTTTGTGAATATTTTCCACCAACTTCGTATAATTCACCTTAAATAAATCCTCCTTTGGCACCATTTAATTATATGATAATTTGTACTAGAAATATTATAATACACTAGTATTACTAATCGAGAACCCCCCACCCCCTATCTAAGAGGGTGTATCCCTCTAACCTGTAGCAACTTAGCAACGTAGCAACCTAAAACCGTATACACGTAGAAAACATCCCCTGTTCTTGCTTAATACATTCCATTTAATAAGAAGGCTTTTAATAATATCCCCTTTTACAGCCTAGAAACCTCAAAATGCTTCCGAATGGCGTCTAGTACAAATTGAGCAGCATTTTTAAAAACATTTTCAGAGCTTTTTCATGGTAACATTGTAATTTTTAAGTATATTCCGTACCCTTATAAACCTTTTCCCTTAAGTACTTCATAAGATTCTCGTTTTATTTGAATACTTACACCACATTGAGAGTTTTTTAAAGTTCTTCCTGGGCAATATTGAGGCTTTTATTGTGTGTCTACTTATGAAATATTGAGGCTTCTATTCTTTGTCTACTTACGGTCAATTATGCTATTTTTCTATATTCTCGTATACTTCTTTTCTTAGAGTCATTTTTTCTGTGTACTTGTACAATATTGAGGCAATTATTATTTGTCTCCTTATTGATTATAGACGTATGTGTCTATTATTTGTCTACTTAGGGATGAGTTATACTTTGCATGGGGTGTCTTTTTAATAATGGAATATTGAGGCATCTTGTTTTGTGCATTTGTGTGAATTTATTGTATATTTTTGACGTACTGGACATGTGTTGTGTGGCCAGTTAAATTATGGCTATTTTTAATATTGCTATTTGTGCTAAATTGAAGAATCTCTTACGCAATCGATCCTTGATCCTTTGACAAACTTTGGTGTTTTATAATCGAACAAAAATTGGTTTGGAGAGATAATAGTGCAAAGTTTTGGTCATTTAAATCTGGTCATGCAAACAACACTATCAAGCAACGATTATATCAAATAACATTTTAACATTATGACTTTCCTAAAACAAAGTAGGTTTCTTTAAAGTGGTTAGCATCTCAAAGTATTTTTTACTCTTTAAACAGAGATCTTCAACAGCGGAACAAAGAGGTGTGTGATAGTTAGTTAATTAATTAATACCGTGATAAAAATGTTTTATTTTTATCATGTACTTAATAATATTTTGATGAGGCCCTTGATTGCTCTTTCCCTCACAAACGAGCGAGAAAATTAGTTCCAGAGAAGGGAGCGTTTTCCTGCAAAAGGGAAAAAATGTTCATTATGTATCAGGAGCACATAATCGTACATAGGTCGGGCCGTCCACAGGGTATCGGGATTATCTCGGGGTAAAAGAAAAAGCGAAGCGAGGAAAGGCTTTGGCTATGAGGGACGAGCTATACCTATACACCTCATCGCTTTCCTGCCCCCATGGGCGGGTGTGTTCGTTCTTAATGTCTAATACCCTGGCAGCGGGGGGCGGGGGGTGGTAGGAGCTTGATAGAAGTAGGCTTTGGGTTATATGGGATAACTAAATAGGTACCCACCCGCCTACAGCCTACACGAGGGTGTATACTTACATTTCATGGGATCACCGCACGAGAGTCCCGACGTCCCAACTGTCCAGGGGGATACTGGCAACCCCGATATTGGAAAGTTTCTTGAGCGGAAGAAAATGCAGGAGGGTTAGAAGAGCTTATAGTGGTTGTAGTAAGAACTATGCAGATTTGGACATTGTTAACATCATTAATATACTTTAAATGCAGTGGGTTATGGCAGACCATTAGATGTATCAGGAGGTAGTTGTAGAGGGCAAGGAGAACAGGTAAGGGAGGTCTGAGAATTAACTGACTATTCAGAACTCACATTTCAGGATAATGTAATTTCAAGAAACTTTTAAATTATTTTTGATCAGTTGTTACCAGGGCGGTACTGAGTACAAATGTACAAACTATTGCCCAATTGGACAAAGTTTTGTCGAAGGAATAAAAACCTTTATAGTTTTTGAAATAATCACTTCTTTAGCACAAAAGAGAAAAACACACACATCTATAGGATTTAGCCTATCTAATGAGATAGAATAATCGGTCTCCTCTTTGTGCGGTGGCCTCCCACTCTTGTCTACTTTAGTTTTCCGAAGGTTTCACTTCTACCGTATTTTTTGTATTTCTTGAGCATTAACTACTATGTAATAATTTCTAGACATTTTGTTTTGAAGCGTTTTACTTTCCATGTACATTTTTTACTTAAATTTTAATTTATCTGCTACCGGTTTAGAAACGTGTCATTCATTTTAAATTTGCTAACGAATGACACGGATGTGTCGAAACCGGTAGCAGAAAAATTAAAATTTAAGTATCAAATGTACATGGAAAGTAAAATTCCTCAAAACAAAATATTTACGAATAATTACCATTTTTTATTATATTTTACCTCAATTCATTATTATGTTACGATAGTTGAATTATTTCACCAAATTTGTATTTCTTAATTTTTTCTGCATATTGAAAACTTCACATTTCAAAATTATATAATTGACTGTTAGTAAAAGTGTAGGTAGATTTAAAATAATTTATATCAAGTAAAATGTATGGGAGAGTTATTTACTTTTTAAAGTATATTTATGCTCAATATGCGAGTGTCACATAACTCCTATCTACTGAGCCTCAGAGTGAGAGAGATATCAAGTTTGCACCGCGATACCAGGAGCACATAGGTTCTAGGAGGTACGGAGGCAGTACCACTGGCTTAGTACCAGTTTGGACCTGCTGCGGTCTGTCCTCGTTCCACACCCCGCTGTGGGCGGCCGCCCCCGCCCCCGCCCACTGCACCCGGGCACTGCCGCCTGCCACCTCGCGGCTACTGAAGCCTACCAACGCCCTACGGATCTGGGGAGTTAAGTTACCGTCCTTTTATATTCAGAGCAGGGGTGTGTGGAATAAGTATCATTTAAAAATATCATGTTTTTTTTTTCTTATTTATCTATATAAAAGTATGTTTACATAAGGTTTTTCCATTTTTGTTATTTTTAGGACAAATCATTTTAGATATATTTAACACTATTTAAGGCAATTTTTACCATTGGCGGTTCGCTGTCATTCTCAATTAGGGTTCCATCTAAGTTATTTAAATCTCCATTTATATAAAAATCTATTCATTTTTTTAAGTTAAGAGAAGTAATTTTTCTGAATCTGGTTTCATTTTAATTCTGTTTATTCGATTTTAATGCACAGTTCCCAAGTATTTTGCATTTAACTCAATGTTATTCTGCTATATGATGCGACTCAAGCATCTGTTTCTGCTGTGTTGTGTCTTCCTCGGGCGTCTCCGACTTCTTCTACCATTCATTTACGCGTTACATCCTTACACTCTATCTTTTTCCGTCCGTCGACTTTTACATACAAACATACTTACTCATTACTCTTCATCAAATTATGAGTATCACAATACACCGTGTATAATATGTGTACATAATATACACTCTTAACAGTATTGGTTTTCTCTAAAGTGTGTTAGAACTTAGAAACCCCATTAAAAAGATGATAAAATAAAACAAACTTTTTTTATAATATTATAATCACATTATAGATAGCGCTCCTTTAAAATTCCGTATTTAAAACCCGCACCACCGCGTCGAAATCGGTACTTTTTTCCGTTTTGTGCGTGATATAATCCGCCCAAAATAGTCGATACTGTTAAAAATTGAGATACTACCAGCACCTATGGGTTGCTTGAGCAAGCTCCCAGACGTTGATATTTCGAATGGTGCGAGGCTTGGCTGGACGCTGAGTGTTCGCAGCCTGTTTTAACTACCAAGTACATACTATGGAGGAAGCCATTTTTTTTGTAGATGCTTTCGAATGTCAAAATGTATAATCGTAGATTCTTTAAATGTGTGCAGGTTTTTATGTTATAAAAGTGCTAGCATCCCATTATTATTGCTTCTTCCCAACGCAAGTTTTAACAGTAAACAACTGCCAGTGTTTGGCCCGGTGTATTGACACCGTATTATAATACATTTATAACATGTCCAAGTGAAATAAATAGTGAAGTTTTTTGCAAGGATAATTATTTTATTTAAAAGGACCCCTCAATTTTGAACATGGGCCTTACGATCCGGATTGCAATCAGAGGACTGCAATAATATAAAAAAACAAGAACCAGCTGCCAATTTACAGATGACCAAAATCACAATTACCGGAATCACAAAGATGAACAAAGGAAGACTGGATTCACATCGGAAATGAGATAAGTTTTTAGTGCCTTCCCACCCATACCCATTCCTTAATATCCATTCAGAAATCATTCGTAGTTTTTTAACAAGATTAATCCCATAAATATTGTATTGTAAAAAATAAAATCACTACCCACGTAAAGATTTTATGCAACTCATGATTTTCAATTGATTGAACATTAGGTTCTCAATTAACAATTGCCAGGAATATTGTCGTTGTTGTCTTTCAGGCGGGTAGCTTCTCAAATAAATAAATACGCATTGTCGGAACACATTTTATCAGGGATTAAGCTACGAAAAGGTATTTGTACACAAAATGGATAAGATCAAATCTTTAATAGCCAAGAGAGGCGTGATTAAGGGGAAATTGACGCGTTTCGCGGATTCTATAAACTCCTTGTCCGCGATTGAAATTAAACTGAGGTACGACCGAATAAAGCCATTGTTAGATCAATTCGAATCTATACAGGACGAAATTGAAATTTTATCGGATGAGGAACTGGAAAATTCTATTCAGCGCGAGACGTTTGAAAATCAATATTTTTCAGTCCTTGCTACTGCTAAAGGGGCGATGGACTCAATTAACGAGGGTAGAGTCGACATCAAACTCCCAACTCTCCAATTGAGAGAATTCGATGGGAATCAAAAAGATTGGGTAAATTTCGTTGAAACCTTTAAAACTTTAGTTCATAATAACAGTTCCTTGAGCAACGTCCAAAAATTCTTTTACTTACAATCTGCGCTGAAAGGGAACGCATTGAAAATAATTAGTAATCTAGAAGTTTCGGAATTAAACTACCTATCGGCTTGGGAATTGTTGCACGACAGATTTGCGAATCTCAGGGCTACCGTACATAAACATATCCAAACTCTATTTCAATTAAAGGATATGAAACATGAAGAGCCTGTAGCATTAAGGTATTTAATTGATGAAACTAATGTCAATTTGAAAGCGTTACAAAACATCGGAGTTAAAGTAGATCATTGGGATCCTTTGATTATTTACATAATTTCAAATAAATTGGATATAGCTACCCGGAGAAATTGGGAACAATATACATTGCAAGGTGAATTACCTACATTAAAGGAATTCATAAAATGTTTATCTGCTAGGGCACAAGTATTGGAGCTTATGAATGCTTCAGAGAAAAAATCTTCTAACCTACACAAAATGCAAATAGGCAACAATAATAACAAAAAAGATTCATCGGTATTCTTGGCAATAAAGGCAAACAACTGCATTTATTGTAATGATAAAGGTCATCAAATTTATTTTTGCAAAAAATTTCTAAAATTAAAATTACAGGATAGGATTGATGCTACGAAATCAATCCGGGCGTGTTTTAAATGTTTGAGGTTGGGTCATCAGGCACAGAGTTGCAAGACAAACCTAACCTGCAAAATTTGTGGCAAGTATAGCCACAATACTCTATTACACAAGGAGGTACCTCCGCCGGAGACCTCAAATATGGATGCTAATAACGAGGTTATAGTGTCGAATTTTTCTGCATCGGAAAAGGCAGAAAAAATAATATTATTGTCAACCGCCTACATAGGAATTGTGGGGGCCAACAATAAAATGTTTAAAGCTCGCGCCCTGATTGACTCTGGTGCGCAGAGTAATTTTATGAGAGCTGATCTTGCTAATAAATTAAATTTACCATGTGAATGGATAAACAAACCCGTGTCTGGGATCCATAATAATATCACACACATAAAAAAGAGAATTTCAGTGGAGATGACTTCGCTTAATACAGATTATAAACGCGAAATATCATGTCTGATTTTACAGGAAATTACAACCAATTTACCACAAGTGACAATGGCGAAAAAAGAGTTCAAAATACCACCAGGACTGGAGCTGGCAGACCCGAACTTCAATATAGCTGCACCCATCGACATCCTGTTGGGCGCGGAGAGCTTCTGGGAGATGCTAAACAACGATAGATTGAAACTCGAGTCAGGACCAACGCTTCAACGTACGCAACTGGGATGGATTGTGTCCGGTCCTATCAACGTGTACCCCAAACAAAGGCCTGTATCAGATTTTTGCAGTTTATCTATAAATAAGTTGAGTCATCAAATAGAAAAATTTTGGAAATTGGAAGAGATTAATTCCACTAAAATTCAAACTCAAGAAGAAAAGGCTTGCGAAGCCAGTTTTGTAAGTACTCATACTAGAGAAGATGACGGTAGATATGTTGTAAGTTTACCGCGTCGGGCATGCATTGATCAGTTGGGAAACTCATTGCTCACTGCCGAAAAAAGATTTAAAAACATAGAAAGAAAATTTGTGTCACATCCCGAGTTAAAGACACAATATGTAAAATTCATGCGTGAATATGAAGAATTGGGACACATGGAGATGTGTGACCAGTCAAAAGGGGATCGTGACTCCTATTTTTTACCGCATCACGCTGTAGTGAAAGAATCCAGCACTACTACTAAAGTGAGAGTCGTTTTTGACGGCTCCGCCAAAACCTCAAATGGAATTTCCCTCAATGAAGCCTTGATGACAGGACCTGTTATACAAAAGGATCTATATAACCAACTATTGCATTTCAGGAAACATCAAATAGTCATGACTGCCGACATCGAGAAGATGTACCGCCAGATTAACATGTGTGAAGATGACCTGGACCTACAGAAGATAGTATGGCGCGAGTCGCCACAGGATGTGCTCAAGCATTATCGTCTGAAGACTGTGACTTATGGACTGGCACCTTCCTCCTTCTTAGCCACAAGATGCTTAAAGCAAATTGGTATGGATAATAGTTTAATTTTTCCTAGAGCTAGTCAGGTCATAGAAAATGACTTCTATATGGATGACTTGTTAACGGGAGCAGATGAGCTGGAATCCTGTAAAAAATTAAAAGAAGAATTAATCAGCATCTTGTCATCTGCGGGGATGACATTGAGGAAGTGGAGGTCCAATGCGTTGGAATTGTCAGCCGAGTCGGGCCAAGCTAAGTGTGCCGATTCAGGCGATTCCGACAAAATTATTACTGACAATCCAAAGACTGAGAAAATATTAGGATTAACATGGAACAATGAATCTGATTACTTTTCTTATGTAATAATGAAGCCATCAGGTCCAACCGAGAGCAAACGAGAGATATTGTCTTGCATCGCATCAACCTTCGATCCATTGGGACTCCTAGGGCCGATAATAGTCATAGCCAAATTGATAATGCAAAGGCTGTGGCAGTCCAAAGCAGCATGGGATGATCAGTTACCTAATGAAATATTAGCACCCTGGAGGACCTACCTGCAAGATTTAATTCAGCTAAATGTGTTGAAAATACCAAGAAAAATTATTTGCAAGCAAGCAAAAGAGCTACAGCTACACGGTTTTTGCGATTCGTCTGAGAAGGCTTTCGGAGCCTGTATCTATATGGTGTCAATGGACCACAGCGGTAAGTGGCATTCACACTTAATAACATCCAAATCAAGGGTAGCACCATTGAAGTCTATTTCACTGCCTAAGTTGGAGCTATGTAGTGCTGTACTACTGGCAAAATTAATGAAAACTATAAAACAAGCATTAAATATAATGAAGATCAACACATATTATTGGTGTGACTCTACGATAGCGCTGTGTTGGCTGAAAGGTCAACCTACTCGTTGGAGCACTTTCGTGGCTAATCGAGTAGCCGAAATACAAGAACTGAGTGATCCAGATCAATGGAGACACGTATCATCATCCGACAATGCAGCGGATATACTTTCAAGAGGAGCTACGGCGGATAAACTGATAAATTCTACAATATGGTGGAATGGACCAAATTGGTTGACCGACGGAGTCAACGATTGGCCTATATCGAACATTTCCTGTTCAAACCCTCCGGAGCTCAAGAGTAAAAATATTCTTTTATCTACTGATATTCAAGAATGGGAAATATTTGGAAAATTTTCCTCATTTATCAAATTGAAAAGGGTTACAGCATATGTACTGCGGTTTGTGAATAACTGCAGAAAAATTAAAAGTAAAATTTTAGGTAATTTAAGTGTAGCTGAACTAGAAGCAAGTTTGAATTGTCTACTGAAATCAGCTCAGGCACATGCCTTTCAAAAGGAGTTGAAGACATTAAAAAACCAGGGAAATGTCAACAAAAATAGTAACTTAAAATCTCTTCATCCCTTTTTATGTGATGGTCTTATATATGTGGGCGGTAGATTACATTTAGCTACACACCTATCGTACCAACAAAGACATCCAATTATATTGCCAGCTAAACATAAGCTAACCGAATTGATTATACGTCACTATCATTATGTAAACTTACACGCAGGACCTCAAGCGCTATTAGCTGAAATAAGATTAAGGTTTTGGCCTATTTTTGGGAAAAATACTGTTAAAAAGATATTACATAAGTGTATTGTGTGTTTTAGGTGTAATCCTCGTATTGGTAACCAGATCATGGGAAGCTTACCGAGCGAAAGAATCACACCGAGCCGACCTTTTGCTATCACGGGAGTCGATTTTGCTGGACCGATTCCAACCAAAAGTGGGCCACTGAGGAGAGCTCCACTCGTGAAATCGTATTTATGTATTTTTGTTTGTTTTTCCACAAAGGCGGTTCATTTGGAATTAGTTTCGGATTTATCTAGCAATGCTTTTTTGAACAGTTTAAAGAGATTTATATCCCGTAGGGGAGAACCTGATAAGATCTTTTCCGATAACGCTAGCAACTTTCGGGGGGCCAGTAATAGGCTCAAGGAGCTGTATACCAGTTTGAGAGAGAACAACGACAAGATTCAAAATTATTTAGCTAACAGAGGTATTGAGTGGAGGTTCATAACCCCTCGAGCCCCTAGTCAGGGAGGGCTGTGGGAAGCTGCGGTCAAGTCAGCAAAGTTTCATTTGTATAGAGTCACTAGTAATTCTGCTTTAACCTTTGAACTTTTGTATACCTTAATTTGTCAGATTGAGGCCTGTCTAAATTCCCGTCCATTGACTTCCTTGTCTGATGACATCCACGATTACCAACCCCTCACCCCAAACCATTTCCTCATAGGCACTAAATCCTCTATCATTCCGGAGAGAGATGTCCGAGCCATACCAGACAACAGGCTGACCCAATATCAGAGAATCCATGCGCTAATGTTATCCTTTTGGTATAGATGGAAGCGAGAGTACTTGATGGAGCTACAAAAAAGGACGAAATGGCAAACCAGTAATCAACGGGCACTGCAAAAGGATGATCTGGTTATTCTGAAGGAAGATAATTTACCTCCACCATTATGGAAAATGGCGCGAGTTATATCTACACATCCCGGCGCGGATGGTGTAGTGCGAGTGGTTACCCTGAAAACCCCTCAAGGAATCTTTGTCAGGCCTATCACAAAGATATGTCTAATGCCTCTGGACCCGGAAGCTGAACCTGTGACGGACGCCCCGGACCCTTCCGTCAGTCCGGACTCCCCGGACGACCATGATGAAACTTTTTAGGGTGAAAATATTAAAAAAAGACCCTTTAAAGATACCAATCCCAGGAACAACATGACAACCAATAAATTGATGATTGATTGCACCCCGCGCTGTGGTGCTTATATCGTGGACTGCACCTGGAGAAGATCCTAACCAATGGACTTAAAAAAAAAGACAATTGTGTTGTGTTGGGTTGGGTTTTATTATAATATTATTTTGTGTTGGGTTGTGTTCTATTATAATAGTATTTTGTGTTAAGTTATTATTTAAATATGTAAAAAAAAAAAATTTTTTTTGGTTAATTTAAGTTTATATAATTAGTTTAGGTTAATCACCTTAAAATTCAACTTGTGAATGTACATTTTTAAATAATAGTATAACAAGCAGTGCAGGATGACTTAGTTTTTGGCTGCTAATTTATAATAGGTAAAATTATTTGTTAGTATTGGTACGGTATTTAGAGTTAGGATTTGTGTTTTTTGCTTTTGCTTTGATTGTCTTCCCCTGTTTTTGTTATGTTTTCTTGAAGGGTTCCTAAATCGGTATGGTCGATTTAGTAACCCCGAGGCGGAAGCTATGTTAAAAATTGAGATACTACCATCACCTATGGGTTGCTTGAGCAAGCTCCCAGACGTTGATATTTCGAATGGTGCGAGGCTTGGCTGGACGCTGAGTGTTCGCAGCCTGTTTTAACTACCAAGTACATACTATGGAGGAAGCCATTTTTTTTGTAGATGCTTTCGAATGTCAAAATGTATAATCGTAGATTCTTTAAATGTGTGCAGGTTTTTATGTTATAAAAGTGCTAGCATCCCATTATTATTGCTTCTTCCCAACGCAAGTTTTAACAGTAAACAACTGCCAGTGTTTGGCCCGGTGTATTGACACCGTATTATAATACATTTATAACATGTCCAAGTGAAATAAATAGTGAAGTTTTTTGCAAGGATAATTATTTTATTTAAAAGGACCCCTCAATTTTGAACAGATACAAAAAAATCCTGGCCCATACAAATTACTGTAACTGTGATTTGAACGAAACTTCTATGCAAAATTAACGCACGCTTGATGCGTCGATCCTGGGTCACGTGATATTTTAACCGAGTATCTAAAAATGATCTTCTAATCACTACCGAGTATTACCGATCGAGATCGTTGCAGAGTGACCCGTTGACCTTTGCACTGTAAGGATGCAAGTTAAATGTTATTTTTTATGTTATATAATGGTATTTAATTTTTTTGTCATTTTTGTAAATTTTATTTTATTTTCTTGGTTCTGCATTTCTTCAACCTTTTGCTAGTGGCATTTTTAAATCTACTATTGAGGTAGACCGATTTTGACTTCTGTTTTTGTATTAATTTTTTTATAGATAATTCTTTAGTTTTAAGAAAGTTTCGGCAAACGTCGCATTGTCAAGGCGCTAGTTAAGTAATTTTGTGTTGAACTTTCTCCAGTATTGTTTGTTGTTGTGTTTGTGTTTATTGGTTGTCGCTTATATTCTGTTATATATTTTATTCACAGTGGCTGAATACAGTGTTGTGTACATAATTTTTATTTTTTTATTTTATTTGATGCAATATATTTACATTTTATACACAATTCAATAATGTTGGCCTCATTGGGTGGTTTACCCGTGCTGAGGGCTCCATTTCATATACAAAATTATACACATTACATACATATAAATATATATATATATATATATATATTGGTGAAAAAACAGAAAAAAGTAAATAAAAAACATACGATTAAGATAAATTAAACTTAAAAAGTAGAGATTTAAAATTAACGTAAATTTAAAAATAAATCATATTATATAAGGTTAAAAACTATATTTTTAATAAGTGTTGTGTGTTTGTGTTTTATGTTGGTTTTGTGTGTTACTTGTATTTTTTTTATTATTTTATGCTATGATATTTTGGTAGTATTGTCTTTTATGGTCTTTAATCCATTTTGTAATTTTGTGTCGGAATTTATTTTTGTTTTCTTCAATTTTATTTTCAAGTGTTAGACTGTTGAATGCTTTTATAGCGTGATATTGGTAGTGTCTTTGTCCAAAGCTTGTATTTACCGTCCGAGTTCTTAAGTTTTCTTTGTATGCTTGTCTAACTGGTCTGTTTGTGATATTTTGTGTTTGTTGAAGGTTGTTTTTTTGGTCAAAAATGTAATTTAGTAGCGATTTAACATATAATTGTCGTAAAATCGCTAAATTTGTCGTAAAATAACGCTAATACTTATGATAAAAGATTGGAAATTAAAAATAAAAGGCCTCCGCATTCAATTATATATTCTACATAATTATTCTTGTTGAAAAAACAATAATAATTAGCAACATGCATTGAGTGCTGTAAAAAACATTGAATAATTTAATTCCTCAAAAACTTTTCGCGTTATCTAATAATTGTGTCGAGCGTCAAATGATTTAAAAACAATAGATTAGTTTTCGTTATTTGTTTTGGGGGTGTTATGCCGTGTTGCGCTACCTCCTTCTTTAGCCAACGTTTCGGACAGCGTTGCGGTGTCCATCATCAGGGCAGATCCGGCAGATCAGACTACCGGATCTGCCCTGACGACGGACACTGCAACGCTGTCCGAAACGTTGGCTAAAGAAGGAGGTAGCGCAACACGGCATAACACCCCCAAAACAAATAACGAAAATACTTTTGGCCGTGAAAATCTAAAAATGTATCCAATAATTATGAAGGTTTGTTTATATGGGTGACCGGACAACTCAACAATCAACAATGTGCAACTTCATCTCTCCTTTGAAAAATCATTAAAAGTTATGAAAAAAAACTAGATTGATTACTAATAATAATAGATTGATTGTGGGCTGTTTAAAAGAATTACACCGAAAATGACTTTAAAGAGGTGTTGATGTCACTTTGTTGAATTGTTGTAAAACTGTGAATACGAGCGCTTAGTAAACCATACAAAAATAAGAAATTTATAATCATTTTTTAATCTGGACAATAATGATTAAGAAATTTGTCAATCTGAGTTAAGGCTCTGCAACCGGGCCCGAAAAGAAGAAGATGGAGAGATACGAAATTACGAATGTTAGAGGAGAGCGCTAACATTTACAGTGACAAAATTGATGCGAAAATTGCGAAAATGTTTAATAAAACACGACTCGTTTAAAATAGAGCAAAAATATTGCGGGCATTATCTTAAACAGCATTTAAAGAAACACTGTGAATTTTTTCATACATATAACTTGTAAAATAACTGAAACAAACGTGTTAATAATAATTTATGGAGCATACTTTGCGATTTTTTTCTATCGAGGGAATTTTATATAATTTGATTTTCGGCGCGGGCAAAGTCTAGATATTATCTTCAAGAATAACATATATTTTTTTAAGAGCTTTAAAACTTACCTTGTTTAAGGGAAATGTGTAATAAATCTGAACAAATCCGGGTTGCGGGCCCTTCAGTGATTTGTTTAGTAACGCTTGATTCGCCTATTGTTCGAAGGATGCGTTGGGAAGAGCGTATTTGTGCTTTTGCGGAGCGTTGAACTAAAACTCCGGCTCAACAGATGATTAGTAGGATTGGGAACAACGGCCTTTAGTGTATGTAATCACCACCCAAAGTTACCCTGTAATAGCGTGGAGTTCGTGTATTGCAAGCACTTGTGGATATATATAATAATAGTAATAAGCCTTTTTATTCTGGATTTCTGTTGATATGAATACTAGACATGTTCTCGTTTGTTATAATATATCACGAAGCTCAGTTTGCCTTTTGGCCTCCTCTAACAATTTCCATTGGGACCTGTCATGCGCTACTCTTCTCCATTGATGTCCAGCCGAGGTCGTCTTCCCATCTTATGTGTTGACGTCCTCTACTTCTCTTGCCATCTCTGGGATACCAGTCAGTGACATTTTTGCACCATTTCTCTTGTGGATCGCGGATCATGTGTCCTGTCCATCTCCACTTTTGTTGGTCTATTCGGATAACTACATCGGCAACTTTAGTTTTCTCCCTTATTATGCTACATCTCACTCTGTCCTGTTTCCTTGTTCCTGTCAAACTTCTCTCCATGGCTCTCTGGCGGCGTTCAACTTTTCACAGAAAAAAGCACTTGTACATATAAATACAAAAATTTAATTAATTAGTTTTTAAAATAATTTTATTAACATTAATTAACCCAGCAGTTTATTGAGATACAATATTCTAATAAAGCCAGTAAGTTACCCACCTCACCAGACGATGTCTGTTCTCAGACATTATTATTATTACCATGTTATCACTTAGTTCTGAAAAACACATCGATTTATAAATCAATCAATTTAAAAGTGAACACGCCCTGTAAGGTGTAGAACCTTAGCGTGGGCTGTGTTCCGCTGACGGTCTAGGTGGGGTTGAGGGTGGGTCTGTCAGGTGGGGTTGGGGGAGGGCGGGAATGGGGACCGACCCTCCCCCACATATTGGGGGTAGGAGACCCATTTAATTTTTCCCGAGAAAATAAGTATCCTTTGTTTAGAAAAAATAATGTGAAATGCTCCACATTATACTAATAAGAAATGCCTCACTTAGTCAATTGTTTTTGATCAATATAGGCAAGCTGCAGTTGATGAGTACTACAATGAAAGTTTGGAGGAGTTTTAATTCCCAGGTCTGAAGAAGACAATGAAGGTTTTCGATTTTTAAAATGGTTGATCAATTTAAATAATCAATCATTTTCATAAATTTTATAAATAAGTTAAATGAGCTGACTTAGATAAATGATGAAACAATGATACATAAATATAGCAGCCAATAAAAATATGAGTTAAGAAAATACATATAATGTTGGTAGTTCTCAGTCGATCATGCTGTTGAATGCGGAACGGGATAGGGTCGAAATAGTTCAATGGTTAGAACAGAGCCCCGGCAAGGCTAAAGTCCTGGGCTCAATTCCTAGATGCAATTTGATTTTTCTCTTTCAAATTTTCGTTAATATTGTCTTCAAAGATTGACATAGATAACTGCAAATGGTTCGCTACGTTTGTTGGCTTACCAGGGGTGCTCGGGTTCATGGGGTGAGGTTTGTCTATGTCTTCTGGGTAAATGCGTTTACCCACCTACTGCGTGGCGAGCCGGATTGGGAGAAATGGGTGGAGGGAGACTTTTTGACTTCTCCAGCCGGACTTCGCCTTGGACCGCAGAACGATTCATACGTCCGTCACTCCTGGACACATTAACCCCCAGAAACCTAACCACCCCTCATACCTTTTTCCTTCCCAGAACTTCCTCTCCTTCCTTTCCTTGAAAAGTCCCTCATCCCTAAAGATGACATAGGCCCTGAGAGAGTCTTTTTTCCTCGTGGCATTTTGTGCGGACCCTAAATTAACATTTTTGTTCAAGGCGTTCAATAAATTCTTTCTTTATATCATTTTTTACATCTTTTTAGTTCTGAGTGATTCAATTGACACAACTCTTGGTGTCCGGAATTCTCAGGTTTAAGAAATTATTTTCAGCTTTCAACGTTATCTCCAAAGTTAGCTATGTAATTTTAAAAAAAATGCTTTGTAACATCAGCATTTACGCTTGACAGTTGATCCATTTTAATTTTTCGACATTTGCCAATTATTGATCGATTAAGATTTGATTTTCGGCCAATTATTGATCAATTAAAATTTGATTCTGAGCCAATTATTGATCAATTAAGATTTGATTCTGAGCCAATTATTGATCAATTAAGATTTGACTCTGAGTAAATTATTGATTAATTAAGTATTATCAATCAAATACTTAGATTAATCTTTACTACAAATTGGTTTATATTTTTCAAAAAAATAAAATATTTTGTATAAAATGATAATTTTCTTGTTGTTTCGTTTGAGCAAAATTAAAATTAAATTTATTATTTACGAACATATTAATTTATTTATTTTTAATCATCTCTTTAGGCAGTTTTCACTTTTGTCTATAGAGGTTAATAGTTTGGAGGTTAACGGTTTGTTAATACATTGAAAATAGACTATTAACCAAACTTTGTAAATTTAATGTTTTAATATTAAAAAAAACGTTGTTGTAAAAACCGCCCCCGCCAACAACAAAGTTTGCGGAATCCCTAACTGATACCCTTCCCCCCCTCCCCCCCGCCCGGCACATCCTGCGGGGCCGGGATTTCGCTGCGAGTTTGACTGGCACTCGAGGGGCGCGCGTGGGCCGCCCCACGGGTAAGCGCGAGTAATCAGGGGGAATGTGGGGGACGTGGGTGGAGTGGGTGAATGTGGGATGGCAGGGACGAATGGAGAAACTTTTCTTTTGGGAATCTACATTTTTTATGTAGCTCCACTAGTCTAGAATTTTGGAATTCTTTATTTTATTTTTATGTTGTAGGTACTACAGATTAATCATTCACTTACAGTATAAGATTTTTTAACATTTGGGAAGCTAGGTGTACAAAAATATTTTCAGGATATTAAAAGAGTAATTAAATTAAAAAATCAACTCTTTTAGAAATTTCATTCAATGTCTCTTTTTTTTCTTCTTTTCTTTTTTTTTATTTACAAAAAGTTACATAAAATATAATAAATTTTACACAATAATTAATTACATAATACAGGGCTTGTGTGTATGGGGGGTGTTATTACATTGGATCAATTTATTATTTTTTATTCAGTTCAAATTTTCAGTATAATTTTTAAGCTGAGTTTTAAATTTTTTTAAGTTACTGTCCATGTTTCTGATTTTTTCAGGTAGTGAATTAAAAAATTTAACTCCGAGATATTTATGATTTAACTGTCCTATTGTTTTTTTTACATTTTGGAATAGGAAGTTTTGATGTTTGTCTAAGATTTCTGTTATTTTTAAAGGGTGCAACCTTATTTTGAATATTATCTTTATAAATTTGTAATGTTGTGTGATAAAAGTATAATGCACTTATTTTCTGACCTTAAATTGTTTGAATAACAGTTCTGATGAATATGAGTAGGGTTTTTTTTTTAAAATTGTTTTTATTATTAGTTTTTGTGATATGTAAATTGTTTGTGTTTGATTTGTATATGTACCGCCCCATCCTATAATGCCGTATTGTATAATTGATTGACAGAAAGCGAAGTATGTGGTTTTAAGTAATTTTTCGTTTAAAATATCTCTTAGCATCTAAATATATATGTTAGTTTCCTTATTCTGTTGTTCAGAATATTTATGTGTGGGGACCATTTTAAACGCTGGTCTATTATTATACCCAGGTACTTAATATCGGTCTTGCTTTCTATGTTTGTACATAATATATTGCATTTGTGGTTTTCTGTATTTGTCACAGAGTGGATTATTATGTTTAATTCTTTTAGTGTTTATTGTTTTTTAATGGAAAATGGTAAATATTAGGTTTTTTTAGAATTTAAAGTCAACAGGTTTTTATCAAACCATAATTTTAGTGCATTGATATCTGTGTTTGCCATTTTATTTAATTCAGACCATGTGTTTGCTTTTAGTTTTTTTCTCTTGTTTTATTTTAATTTTATTTATTTTGTTATAAAGAATACATTATAAATACGTATAAAGAAGCTTTGACTGCCCAACTAGGAAGGTCTCCCATTCTAAGACAGTCAAATTGACAGGTTTGGTTTATTTTGGGTATGTAGGTACATGATTTTTTTAAAAATATTTTTATTTATTTACTAACCAATACATATAATATGCAATTAACCAACATCAATAAGTTAGACAAACATCAATACTTCCCACTCCAAAATGTAAAAAAAAAATTGGACAATTGAGTCATAAATATCTCGGAGCAAAATTTTTTAATTCATTACCAGAAAAAATTAGAAACATGAATACCAATATAAAACATTTTAAAACTCACCTTAAAAATTATACTGAAAACTTCGTTTAAATGGTAATTTAAATGTGATATAAATAAACTGAATGATATAAAAAAAGCAATACAATAACACCCCCCCATACACACAAGCCTTGCTTAATTATGGGGGTACATCAAATATATCTACCATGTAATTAAATACTGTATAAAATTTATTTGTAATTTATGTACCTTCTATTACTAATAAAAAAAAAAAAAAATAAAATAAATATATAATATATAATATTAGTGGTAACAATACCTACCTAATTGAGAAATTCTCGTGTTTAGAGAGGGAGCACTATCAGATTGACTACAAATTGGATGTATGTAGATCAATTTTTTTATACATGATGAATAATAAGTTGGCATTTTTTTGTACATAATGGAAAATTTTTGTACATAATGAAAATATAAGTTGACATTTTTTTTGTACATAATGAAACATAATGTGAATTTTCATACATAGAGAAAATATTAGTTGACATTTTTTGTTCATAATGGAAATATAAGTTGGCACATCGTAACACATACCTAAATCTGGTTAAAAGTAAAATGTTTTTTTAAGTTTTTGTTTAAAAAATTCATAATTCCTTTCGGATTGTATTTCTTTAGGGAGTTCGTTAAAGAATTTTATGGCTGAGTATGTGTTATGATGTTGGGCTGTTGTTATATTAAGTTGATTTGATTGAGACTTTGTTGTTAGTTTATCTTTGTGGATTTGGAGTAATGCATTTTTTTTATAAATTTTATTTAGTGGTAATACTCTGAATTCATCGAATAATTTTTGGGTTGAATAGTCTAATTGTTTCTTTAGAATAATTTTGATGAGTCTTCTATGTACTATTTCAAGTGGGGTTAAATTGGTTTTATAGGCTCCTCCCCAGCCTATTATTCCGTATTGTAGAACTGATTGGGCTAATGCATAGTAAACCTTTAGTATGTAGTATTGAGTAAAGTTCACATTCACATAATTATACTATACGATACAGTAGGATAGTAGTAGTAGACTAGGTTCTAGAATCAATTTATTATCGAATATGTAAGAAACAGTGTTTTCGCAGTTAGTATAGAAGAAAAAACACTAAAGGAAAAAAGTAAAAATTTGGGAAACAAAGAACAATATAGGACATTCGTAATATATAATTATCACGCACATCAATTTTTTATAATATTTCTGACTCTGTCTTGCCTAAATTTAGTGACCGTTTTGTTATTTTCGGATACAAGAAAAACAGTAAAGAAAAAAATATTTTGGAAACAAAAGAGAGAGGCGCTGTAATATACTTATCATACTTATATAATTATCAGATAACATTTTTTAATAATATTTCTGACTTCCATTGTGTTGTCAAGCTATTTTTTAATTATTATTTTTGAAATAAAACTTCTTTACGGACGCTTGACTTGGGGAGTAAGAGAGCGTTACGAAAAGTGTGATCGGGAGAGGCAAACGGTTGAGAGGGAGATATAAGTTAGTGAAGATAGAAAGAGAGAGAGAGTTACGTTTCGTATATTACTGTAGGGGCAAGAGAGAGAGGTGCGATCTCACATTTTCTTTCTCTCTTTCTCTCATAGCCATTTACGTTTCGTAAATAATCTAAGACACAGTGCAGGCCTATTTTCTGTTCATATAGATGGAGCAAACGGTTTACTTCCGTGTGGTCTAAACTAAAGGTAGTGGGGAGCGGATGAACATGGGGAAGTGGAAGGTGGGGAAGTACCTGGCTATTCAGGTATGGTCACCAAACACGGCTAAAGCCATTTCAAGCGACGTTGCAATGCTGTGCTCGAGCACGTGTTAAGCCGTGTGGTATCTTGTGGCGACGACTACGGCTGAAGTTTTCAGGTTCGTAAAAGCTGTAGCATTCCAAGAGGAACGGACCATAGCATTCCCAGGTAGATTTCGTATTCACGTCGTCATCATCACTGTTCATTCGAAAGGAACGTACGTCGTAACTTGCTTCATTTAATATTAATGGGTGACAGTGACCATTCTTCCACAATTGACGGAATTGACGGGAACCTTTACATTGTAATGTATCTATATTAATAACGTAGTATTATTTAGTAACTACATTGATGATTCAGATACTTACATAATATTTTATTTGTGTGCATACAAATATGTGGAATGGAAATATAAACGCAAGTTAGTTAAAGAATTTTATTTATTCTTTTGAACATAAAATATGTATTTACCTAGTAGGAAATGTATATCTGAAGAAATAATTATGAACACATCGAATCATAAGTTTTTAGTTATATTTTACAAATATGTATACACAAATATGTTACAGTTAAAACCCGTTCTTGGTTACACCGCGTTTTCTCTGCTATAAACTAGTTTTCACTAAATGCCTTTGTTACATCTAGAATTAACTGCTGAATATCAGGGAAAACTGGTTGTAACTAGACAAAACGCGTTTTCTCGAAATCATTCAGTTAAAACTGTTTCAACCTATGTCAAAGTTCATCGTGCTTTATTCTGATTGATCGAATGACTTCAGGTTAGGTTAGGTTACATGTACCACATGTACTGTGTTGGATTATTAGTTTTCCGCTTGTGTAGATTCCACTTGTATTTGAATACATTAGTTTTCCCCTTTCCACTCGCATCATACTACGAGTTTCCGGACACTGTGTATGGGTATATGGTGGAATATCATCATCCTTTGATAGTAGTTATGCCATAGGGTTTAGCTGTCTGTCCGTCCCTGCCAGGGTTGTTTGGTAGGTTGCGGGCGCAGGGCACACGGGTAGTTGATGTGGTGGGTGGCAGTGGGGGTGGTTGGGTGGGGGAGGGGGGTGGGGAACGCCGGGGGTGGGTGGGGGTTGGCAGCAGGCGCCACGACGCCGCCAGATACGATCGCACCTATTTTAGACGGCTGCCTTAATGTGTGTCGCATTCGCCCGGGCCCTATTTACCCCACTGTACCCCAATATACCACAGTACACCAAAGTACAACACAATTTACCCCAAAATTGTCAAATAATAACACGCGGTACATCGTACGCACATCGCACTTTTATTTTTTCAACAGTCCCAATCAGTCAATATGGGCGGCGGGTATGGGTACCGCCGCCCTGGGAACCATTTATTAGATAACCTACAACTCTGCCATAGGTCACCCCAAGTGGTTCGTTACGTTTGGTGACTTAGCAGGGGCGCCCGGGTACATAAGGTGAGGTTAGCCCGGATCTTGGCAGGCCGTATCGGGAGAGAATGGTTGAGGGAGTCGGTTTAACTTCTCCAGCAGTACGCTCTCGCATCATCGCCTTGCACCACAGTGAGAGGGATGGATTCACACGTCTGTCACTCCTGAATACCGTTTTCCTTCTCACAACTTCCTCTCTTTCCTTTCCTAAAAATAAATAAATAAAAAGACCCTCCACACAGCATCATCACAGTGGATCAAATGTAAAAAAAGCCCAACCGTTTCCACCTGTCCAAAACTAGTGGGACTATAGCTTCCCCCTTTTTGTGAAGTGTGGTGATATAAAAAAATTATTTAGATTTTTTTTTTTATTTGTGATTTTGATCTTATTTGGGTAAAAGGAAAAAAGAAGATGAAGCTTGAGAAAAACCTGGCTCTTTGAATCTAGTCACAAAACGTTACTACCTACTGCCATTCAAGCCACGTGGTTTGTTCTGCATCAGTTTATTTCCCTCTGGAATAATGGGAAAATATCAGTACAAAGTTTTAATATTATATTCAAATTAATAGATAACTTTGTATTAACCACTTAATTATTTACAAAAACCGACATGTTTCGTCAGCAAAGCTGACTTCTTCAGGGTTCTTGAGAAAAATAATAGACATAAACATATTTTTCTCTATTACCTATGTATGTCCATTTTTAAAATTAGTTCTGTCAAAACCCTGAAGAAGTCAGCTTTGCTGACGAAACATGTCGGTTTTTGTAAATAATTAAGTGGTTAATACAAAGTTATCTATTAATTTGAATTTAAAATGTTACCACAAAATAATTTTGCACTATTAGAAGAAGTGATTTAATATTATAATTTAATATACTAATTTCGATTGTGGGAATGTATGTGAGTGATTGTAACTTTGGTTCAATGAACTCAGATTAGTTTTAAATTTCAATATCATTTTCAAAATTTTCAACTCCAAGAATTCAAATCATCGATAAATTACCCACTTATTTATATTACAATATAATAATTTAACAAAATTATTTTAATGGAATAAATCGATAACTTTGCTAATTACTAAATTTATTTAACCGTTATAAAATAAACTAATTAAACCTTTTACAAAAAAAAAACTTTTGGCCAAAGAAATTTTAAATGCTTAGCAATAAAACAATGCACTTCCACCGGCCATTAAACAAAACACAATGTTTCATAAATATAAATCTGACACAAAATGATGTATTGCCAGCCAAAACAGATCTAACGTCAAAGATATTATCAAAACTAACTTATAAGCATTTATTTTATCAACGGTGTTGATTGTCTGTTATTTCAAATGTAATTTTTTGTTTAGTGACCGACCAAATGTTCATTTTCGTTTTCGGCAACTTTCGCAAAAATCTAGTTTCGGCGTCAGTTTCGGTTTCGGCAGATTTTCTGCCGTACCTTCGGCCGCACCGAAACTCTGCAAAAGATCTCAATAAATGGTAAACTTAGTCTTAAGAATGTTGTGATTGTGAACACAATTTAAATTAAAATATTCAATTAATGAGGTCCTTCCTCATGTAGGTTCTACATAAGTGTTGATTATTTACAAATTTTTGTTCCAAGAAGTAGTTAACATGCTTGTTAAATTTTAGTAATATAAAAAAATTTCAACTATTGTTTTTTTTATATATATATTTTATTTCATTTAACACATGTTAACTGTTCGTATAAATGTAAAAAATAAGCCAAAGTTCAGTAAACAATAGATTTTTAACATGTCTTTCTGTTTCGGTAGAAAATCCTGTTTCGGTAGGACTAATTTTGTTATTATTTTTATTATAAACTGCTCACGTTGTCCAAGTGAGACAGTCATAGGACATCACAAATTGTCAGTAATCAATTAATAAAGACGAATAAAAATTAAAAAAAATTAAAAAATACATTTTTGTGCTTATACAAAATATAAAATTTTAAAATAAATTCAAATAAGAAATAGAGGTCTTAATAAATTAAATAAATTTTGTTTTTTTTTTTTTAATAAAAAACAATGTCTCGTTTTATTTTATTAATATGTCAAACCACAAAGTGACTGTTTTCCACAAAAATATTAATTTATTTAAATTGTCATTTTCAAAATTGGAACTGACGTGACAAGCGACAAAGTTACTGTAAGTTCTACCTCTAATGTATGTTTTTTAGAAAATTATTTTGATTCTACCTATTCTATATTTGAAATGTGTATTTCTTTTGTTTAAATTTCTTACGGGCTATTCTAACGATTAAAGTCAGATTTTTACCAAATTTTTTGTCTAAATAATTAAATTAACAGAAATTATGTTTCATGAAAATGTAATGTTTTCATAAAAATATCATTTAGGCGACCAACAAATTCGCACCCTTTGCAGTAGCTTCGTTCCTTTCCCATGCTTCGTGGCTCAGCTCGCGGTAAACTTGTCATTTGTATACGCAGCCTTACCGTTGCGCATTATTATAGTTTGACAAAATTAATAATAAAATTTCTTTGTTCCAGGTAAGAAATCCCAGCAACGATTGAATAATTCCAGCAACGAAGGTACTTCGATGCAAATTTAAACAGGGGTAAGAGGGCAGTTTGACGTCAGACCAACCCTAGGTTTAATGCACACGCAATGTATGACATATCGCCTTCCTCGATACCAGGGCGGCATAACGCCAAGAGGGTGAAACAACCATTATCGTTATTAATTTATATTTTCTAGAATTATGTATGAACTGGAAGTGTCCGATGAGCGTAATATAGGGACAATAGGAGCAATTTATAATGTTTAGAGTTGTGGGCGTTGAATGCGAACATTGATGAAGGGGCTATTCTAATGTTTATATCCATCTTCTGTGTGGCATGTGCTCCTGGTAAATGATTTTATGATGCTATGTTATTTATAATTTAAATAGCACACTTACTTCTACGCCAGTACCCTACGTTCGTCATTTTGTTAGGCTGTTATAGAAATACTATGAAAATGAAACTACACTTGCAGAAATTCAAACGTAATTTTCATTTAGCGCCATATTTTAATTTTTTTTATGTTTGAAATCAAGGTTCATAGAAAATGCGTTTCACAAGGTTTGCTCAACGAGGAAGCAGAGCTGTGATTGGCGAAAAACTTGAAATCCATATTCCACTGGAAGATTGGAATTAACTGCAAATCAAGTCGCAATCTTTTACTTCAGGTTCGTTGTTTGTTTCTTGTCATTTCGAAATTTTGAAAGCGGCCCGAAGAGTTTTTTTTTTGAAAAAGACCCGTATGAGCTAACCTCGATAAATGCATTTTAGTTTGTTAAACGCAGAATTTCAAATGTTCGATTAGCGTCATTTTGTTTTTTTTTTTTAATATTTGAAATCAAGGTACGTAGAAAATGCGTTTAACAAGGTTCGCTCGTCGAGGGGGTAGAGCGGTGATTGGCTAAAAATTCGTGACGTAGATCGAAGTCCATGTTCCACAGAGAGATGTGAATTAACTGCAATAAAAGGCAGTGTTTTACTTCACGGGTTCGAAATTTCGAAAGCGGGCCGACTAGTTCTTTTTTTTTTAAAAAGGCCCGTATGAGCTAGACTTGTTAAACATATTTTCTACGAACCTTGATTTGAAATGTCTTCGTTAAACACCGATTCTAGGTTGGTTTCAGCGTTTTATCAACTGTTATCAGGTGACAGTTGTGTTTTTCCACTGATCAAAAAATATTTAAAAGCTAAAACCGGCCTAGAATATAATGAATTAAAGTTTGTAAAAAAACGTTTGTAGAAAATGTACGAGTATATATTTTCTATGAACCGTGAATACGTCTATGTACGTGAAAGTGAATCAATTATCAATTTAAACCCCTGCAAGAATGACCAGATCTACCAGGAACGCAGCGGATATGAGAAGATCAGCGGTAATAATAAAATTCAATTCCTGAAATAATACCTCCCCATCCCTCTTGTGCTCCTGGTATTCGATAAAAACATCGGGAAATCGAAATTCCTGAAAAGGGCCTGCTGGGAAATGTATGAAGAATGGAAGGAAACATTTATTTTATCTGAGAATGGCAAATTAATTACTGGTTGACCTGTACCCGGCCTTGCGAGGGGTTATTTTGTTATATTTATAATTTATTCACACCTTGAAGAATACTTCATTGAATATATGAAATATCTGAATTGTTTGGAGTAAAGTTTAGAATTCTCAACGACGTATAATTTAAAGGTGGAAATAGTATGAAGAATAGAAAAAAGTTTTAAAAATGTAAGCGAAAAATTTCCGTATATTTTGTTTATCAGAAATGAAATATGTAAAACTTATTTCCACTTAATTTATTTGTGACCGTAACCGGTTTCAGCCTTTTCAGGCCAACTTCACGCAGGGCTAATAAGTGGAAATTTTTTTTATTTTTGGGTTATATTATTACTAGCTGGGGTACCCGGCTTCGCTCAGGGAGTTGATATGAGATATGGAACTGACGTTCGAAACCACGACAGATCTCTCGACGCCAGCCCCACCCATACAAAAAGTCTTCGAATAGTCCACAATGTTTCAGAACATTCCACAACATTCGAGAGTATTCGGGAATGTTCGACATTCCACAACATTTCAGAATGTTTCGGGATGTTGTGAAATGCTCTCGAATACTCTCAAATGCACTGGACTGTTCTACAAATTTCTAGAGGGCGAAACTTCCAGCCCTTATATCTTCAAAAGCATGCCCTTCAGGTAAAAAAACGGGAACCTTTTACATGGATGGGGATAGAGGGCTACCACACCATATAACTCCCTTGATCGTACCGGGAGTCGTTTTTGAGTTTTAGTGGCACGCACATTGTAGTACACTTTATTTTATAATATTTATTGATTATAAAATTTTACTTAGATTTCAATTAATCTGTATTTAAAGAATCGCAGAAATTTGGCATTACGAACACACGTACGGTGTTGTATTGCAAGATACGTAAATAATGAATTTTCGTTTCGTTGTTTGCTATATCAAATACCACTTTAAAGTCCAGAGTGGGTGGATGTGAAATAGTTTCCTAAGACCTGCTTACGTTTCTGTACTCCGGTTACCTGGAACTCTGTGTGAAATGAGTTTAAGGGTGTATTTTTTTACCTTTCCACGTGTGCTGCTGAAGTTGTTCGATAGATTTTTTTGTTCTTTGTTGGAAATTTCTATAAAATGAACTCTTGCTTCGAGGGGCATTTTTTTAACTGGTGGCATGTTATAAATGTGTTGTATACCGTTACACATTATTTTGTGTGTGCGAGTGCCTCCTATGCCAGAAAGAGACAGAGTTATATGATGACCAGCTACACAATAATGAAAGTATTTTTGTGCAGTAGAAACATTTTAAATTCAATTCAATTCAATTTATTCATTTTTAAAACATTAGAAAATAAAATTTCAATGCGTTCTAAAAGAGATAATGTATTAAGATTTAAACATATTTAAGCATTATATTACACTTCAATGAAGCACAATCATACTAACAACAACAAAGCTTGATTTGCTTGGAATTTGACACATTTGCAACATTGCTTGGAATTTGAAACTCGATGAAACGAAAAAGCGACACTAAAAAGAGAGATAGAGAATGAGATAGAATAATCGGTATCCTTTTTGCGCGGTGCCTTAGTCTCTCCACTCTAGTCTACTTTAGTTTTCTGAAGGTTTCACTTCTACCGCGTGTGAACTGCACACAAATTTTGTAGTGAAAACTTCTTCAGCACCTGATTCATATAATACCACAACTGATTTGAAACTCGATGAAACGAAAAAAAAGCGATCCTAAAAAGAGACAAACACGTATATCTATACGATTTAGCCAAAAATAAATATACATTCTTCAAACCACTCCAAAATGAGCAGACAAAAGAAAACACAAAAGAAGCGACATCTAGCGACTCCGAAGAAGAAAACATAAATGCTAATACGATGACCAAATTTATAGGAAAAGGTGCACTGGAAATCGACTACAAAAATATTGAAAAAAATCATCCTTCACATTGATGAAAAAAGAGTGCTTCGCAGCCGAGTCTTGTCTACTTTAGTTTTCTGAGAATTTCACTTCTACCGCGTGTGAATTGCACGCTCTGATTATTTTTTTTATTATTAGCGCGCTCTCTAACATTTGTTTTTACATATTTCTCTTTTAAATCTTCTTCGTCTTCTTTTTGAGCGCTTACTACAAAGTATAAAAATTACAATTTTTTTACTAATTCATATATATTATTAAGGGTGGCTCGGAACAACGCAATCATATAACAAATATTCGCCCAGGTCATTAAAAAAAACAGCCCCTATCACAAGACGGGTTACCCAGCCACCCCAGCACACAGTACTACCCTTATTGGGAATCCTTTTAAATGAGTTAATGACTTTCTGAGGGGTTTTATTTTATTTTTCAAAGTGGCTTGCTTTTGTTAACAAAGGCACTCGTAACTCTTACAGAACGTTAAAACAGTAGACGTTTTACACCTTCAGAATAATGTGTATTGATTCTTCTTCCAGTTAGTAGCCTAGGGGATAAATGCGTCGGGTTCCACCATGGCATCGCCGGTTAAATCTTCTGCTAAGATAAGCCAGTTATTTTAAATACGTTAAAATAATTATGTTCAACTTTCTTCAAAGATGTTATTAATCTTGCGCATTACGTAATTAATGTTAAAGATTTCAATTCGTAAGCAATCTCGCATGGCTCTCGACTCGTAATCCGAAGGTCGCTGGATCGAATCCCGGCGTGGGCAAATAAATTTTATTTGATTAATTTGTGTTATTTCACAATTAAGTGAAAGTAAATCTCAGTATCGCCCTGGTGTTAAGACGACCATTCAGAATTGAAACGTTGCTTGAAATGGCTTTAGCCATGTTTGGTGACCAGATCTGAATAGTCATGTACTCCCTTGCCTTCCTCTTCCCCATCTCTTTCCCCTCCCCAATACCTTCAGCCTCGCAACGTACCCCAATGGGGAATGCCGTAGTCTCACTGTCTCCAGACTGGAGCAATTGGGACTCTTGTGCGGTATTTACATAAAAAAGAAGTTTTTTAATCTTTTGTTGTTACCGCACAATAATTCCAACTGCTCGGATCTAGTGTGACTAAGGATCCCCAATTCGAGGATATTATTTTTGAGGCTGTATCCAAGGGTGGTAGAGGAAGGTTGGAAACCTGGCATTTCAGATCCAGTTAAAAAAGACACTTTTGTAAATTTATTGTTTTTAATAAAAATGACTACCAGGTTAGGGAACGTACTCATACTACGTGACCCGTTCGGAGGGGGGGGGGGGTTCTACAAAATACCACGCTTGGTCACAATGAGCAGCGGTGGGCTTAGGTTTTGAGGGGAAGGGGGGGTGGTTAAAAATTGCAAAAAGTGGGTCACGTAGTATGGGTACGTTCCCTTAGCATGCAACACGAGTAGTAATAGACTTTGTTTCTGACACACATAGTTCAGTGTCCCAAATGATTTTATCTCCATCCGTACCACATAGTTTTCCATTTTCCGGGGTGAGATGCCCGACCTCACGCCCCCCAGACCGCAGGGACGTGCTCATAGGGATCCTGCTAGCCGGCGCCGGGCGACCGGAGCGCAGAAGTGATGGTACGGTGGGAAGTACCAACTCCCAACCAACCGAGCCCCGGCTTAACGATAGGTTTATAAAGGAAAATCTTTATATCCAAGAGGAAAATGCGTAGTTACTATTTCACGCTGCGCTGATGCTTTGAATTTCAAGGGTTTTAGAATGGTTAACCATACCGAAGAAAAGATAAACATCTAAATTAGTAGATAGTGAACGTTTCTGTGCTCCTGGAAAATAGTGGTTGATGAAAAAATTCTGATAACTAATTTATATTTTTGACTGACTAGCTGACCCGGCCACGCGTTGCTGTGGCTAACTAAACACAACGCCATCTACCGAATGGTTATCCAACCTTTATAACCACCGCCATCTTTGAGTTTATCTCGAAGAGACGGACAGACAGACAGACGCCGCGTAGGACTTTAATTTATAATACGTAGAGATAGTGCGAAAGATTATAATAGTGTGCATGAAATGCTTGAGGTAACTAACTTACCTACTTTAGTTTATAAGGAATAATACTGTATCCGTCTAAATAACTTTCCAATTACCGCATTGTACGTGACCATTTTTTTAGAAGATAGAATGGGTATAGTAAGCTATCCGTAAAATATAGATATATGCCATGGCGGACTTTTTTGTAGATCTATAAAAGAGGAATATCCCACCATGCATTGTTTTGAAATATCTCAAAGGGATTAGGCAGTGTTTTTGATTAAAGCTCCCAGGCGGCTTGATTTTTTCCGACACATCTAACAATTATCGTTATGTTTCAACAATTTACACAAAACCCTGACAAATTATATACTTAAACCTTTCTCACGAATCTTTCTATCTATTGGTGAAAATCGCATGCAAATCCGTTCAGTAGTTTTTTGTTTATCGCACAGACAGACGACATGGAGGACTTTAATTTATAATATGAAGAGATGTAGAGATGTTCGGAAGCGTCTACTAATATCTACAGGAATTTCAAAAACTGAAAAAATCGAACTAATATTTATTTTAAAGTGTTGGCGAATATCTACAGCTCAAAGTGCTGACTAATATCTATGAGAACCAAAGTGTTATTATCTACAGCACGGGCTTAGCCAGGGGGGGGGGGGTTGGGGGTTCAACCCCCCCCCCCCCCGAAAAGTTAAGATATCAACATCAATAATATTAAAATAAGGAGAGTAAAGAGAATGTTTTTTTAACACTGACATCTCAAAATGATATTATGTATCTAAAAAGATAAATGGGGACCTCTGAAATATAACAGGATTAGTGTTACAGTCAGGTCTTCTTCTTTCGTATGGTGGGGGGTCAGAGGGGGACATCTAGGTCTGCGAGCCAGTCTAGGGCCTCAGGCGTTGCCCTGTGGACCTCATCAATCCCGCCGGGGAATGAATGGAGCGGGCATTCGTTGACCACATGTTCGGTGGTCTGCACCGCACCGCATTCACACGTCGCCGACTCTTTAAGGCCCCATCTATGCATCATATGAGCACAACGGCTATGGGAGCACCTTATCCTATTGATGGCAGTCCAGAGTTGTCAGGTGAATACGTACTTGCATTAATGTGATTATTTGAAAATTTGACTGCTTAAAATTTTATAACATGTACAACTAACGTTTATTATGTATTTTGTTTTGAAAAGTTTTATTTTCTTTATACAATTGTTACTTTAATTTTATTAAAAACAAATTAAAAAATAAATAAATAATACCAATGTTAATAGAAAATAAAAGTTTTCAACACAAATTGTTAGAAATATTAGGTCCTTACATATGAAATTGGCGTTTTGCCAAACTGGAAACTTTGATCTCAAATATCTTCTCTTTGGTTAGGAATTCCAAATTCAAATTTATACAGCTCACGTATTTGTGTTTCGAAAATTATAATCCATTTGTTTTTTCCTTAATTGTTTTTTTTCTTTGAGGCACTTAGTTTACAATATGGAAAACTTGAAATATCGAAACTATCGGAGCATGGTTTGGTTGGTTCGGCAGGGTTCAGCCATTGCGGTGAGCACTTCCGATTATCGTACAGGATCCACTTTTCATCACAGGTAATGATTCGATTTAAAATCCCTTCATTATTGTGCCGGTTGAGTAATGCAACGCAGCAGTCAAAGCTTCACTCAATTCGTGAGGTACCCACCTTCCAAGCTTTTTCACCTTCCCAATTTGCTTCAAGTGGATTAAAACAGTTTTAAAGTCCGACAATACCTCCCCCCCCCCCGACAAGAGTTTTGAGTTTTATTTTCTTGAACCCCCCCCCCCCCGAAACTAAAACCTGAATACGCCCGTGATGTACAGCATCTACAGCACTGGCAGAGGTTGGATTTGCAATTATGTATAGCATATTGGAATAACGTAATATTGCGTATGCAGTTTAAAAAACTTAATTTATGTAAGTATGTATGTAAAAATCCCCAATATCGGACTATTGGACACATTTAGCTAATTAGTCCAACCTGCGCTCTGTAGATATTAGTTCAACCTACGCTCTGTAGATATTAGTCAACACTGGGAACGTCATAGATTCGTCCGACCTTAGCTCTGTAGATATTAGTCAACACTCTGAAGTTCGTAGATATTAGTTCAACGTGTGAGCTGTAGATATTCGTCCGACGTACGGGCTGTAGATATTAGTATCTGGAGTCATGACCACTTTGGAGTCTACTTGTCAAAAGTTCTTACTTAAATTGACCACGTCAATTTTCTTTCAAAATCAGTTTAATTCTTGGAATTTTCTGATCCACTTTATTGAGTAGAGTTTTGATGCAAGATTGCGGTTCCACTTAAAACACTGGGAAAAGAAACTGTCTTTAAAATATAACTTCTTTCACGTATTTTTTACTTTTATTGTAACTAATTAATGTTTTAAGAAAATCTATAAGTTTCATAAATTCATTCGACATTTGAAAAGCAAACCTTCCGTTATTAATTTTTCTATCAGAGTAGCAGGAAGCATACATAATACTCTCTCTCGATGGCGTTGTAGGCCATATCGAGCTTTGGCTTCCGCAACATTCACCTCCAACTCCTGTCCTCAGCGGCTGATTTCCAGTTTGTTACCTGGAGAAGCCGTGCTGCATCCCCTCTTACCTTCATCTCCTCTTATTAATTTAACGCACACTCCTTCTCGCTTCATCCACGTTCACACGTCAAATCGCATAGCGTTTTAACCCTTTAGTTGCCTGCAACGGGAAAAAGCTAGTATATTATTATTAGTTAAATAACTAATGCTGCGTTCAGAGCTGATTTGTTAGAATTTTTGATCAATTTATATAAAAAAGTTGAAGTCCATTCAACTTTAGGTTTCTTTTCCATGGAAAGACCTGTTCTCACTGATATATTTCATAGATTCTATGAAAAAGATATTAGAATAAACCCTGCAAAGCCAGATAGCGAAAATAATAATTAAGTCAACGATTTTCTAAAATTCTTTAAAATTTTGAGAAAAAATAGTCTGATTTGAAGCAGCTTAGCTAGAAAACGTAAATAATTTTAATAAGTTATTTTATAAAAATGAATACATGGTTATTTTTTCTACTAGGCCAGCAGACGCAACCGTATAAATATTAGTAGTGAGTTGTTGACCACACGGAAAGCATAAAGTTGTTACGGATCGAACTAACTGGCGAAACCGGTTAGCAAAACTTGTCAAAATTACGGTAATTTTTTTTCCAAAAGTTAAGCAAAAAATCGATTGTTTTTATTTTTTCTACCAGGGTTAACAACAGTCGATATGGAGTTTAATAAATATTAGTGATGAATAGCGGAAGGACATTTTCTTAGTATTGAAACAGCTCTGGGATGTCTCCATATATCCCAAGGTCCTAATCAATGTATTGTCTTCTCCTTTTTTCCTCTCCTTTCTTACAAAACCTTTTACTTGAGAATCAGAAGAAAGAAGAAGATGACTAAATCCTACCGATGCCAGTTCGAAATATTATTTGATCAATCATAATATAATCTACATTAATTAGTTGAAATATGGTCTCGATATTTGTTATTTGAAACTCTCGCAAAATCATTATGTTTTATGTTTTTTTATGTTAACCATCGAGTGTAACTGTGCCAAGTGACCAGAAGGAGCAAATCACCAAATTTGAAGGTAAGGCTTTCTCCCGTCTCTCTTTTCCCAGTGATAAAAAAACGCCATCGAATTTTCTCTTGTTTTTTTGTTAAGTATTTTACAGTCTTGTTGCCATAAACAAGATGGTTTCAGGAAAACACCGGGAAAACTAGTAAAATAAATTCGACATAAATTTCAGAAACAAATCGACCGTTGTTATTTTTTCTAACCGAGTAGCAGAAGCTAGAGGGGTAAAGCTTAGTGATAGCCAGCAGCAGTGTACCGTGTATCGAGCATCAGCGTGTGGGTTGTGAGCAGCCTTCTTCAGGCTGTGGCAACGGCGTCAGATAACCCGACCGGCCGCCAGCCGACAGCGGGCCCTAGGACCCTAACCCGACCCGATAATATAACTACGGTACCTGGGGATCAGGGGGTTCTAAGGGTGGGGTTTCCCCATACCAACCAACGGAGGTATTCTGCTAAAAATATCTAAATTAATTTAATAATTCATTTATAAAAAAAAACTTAATTCTGTTTAAAATGCTGATTTGTATTAATAATATCGTGTTTGTTGCTTACCGGTTTTGGTTTATTTCCAAACTTAAATTTTTGTATCGCAGGATTTTTATGTGAGTATCCCAATTGCTCTGAGTCCGTAAATTATGTTGATTTATTTGATGATTTGAGATTTTTTATCTTTGTTAACCAGTTTCTACACTTCCACTGTGTGCTTCTAGCGCTGCGCCTAGGTGTTTCAGAGATTTCTGCAGAGGCGAGATGGAAGTTGCCTTGGCAGGTACAGCATGAAATACAGTCTGATAGACGTGGTAGAAGTTTTTTTGCTTCAGGCTTTAATAAGAGGGAAACCACTTATAGTTGATATTTGTTTGAGTTATTGATGAAGAGCACCACTGTGTAAGTTTCACTTTATGTTTGTTAATGATAGCCGATACGTTTTAGAGCAAGTGACAGTTGTGGAGGTGTTATGATGAGTTTTGTGCTCTAAAAATCCACTTCTAGAGATGAAAATACGCTGGTTTGGCGCGCGATATCCAGTTTAGGATAATTATGCACTTTTGATTTAGTTCACTGTATTTTTTTTATTATTTTGATGCAAGTGACAGTTGTGGAGGTGTTATGATGAGTTTTATGCGCTAAAATGTCCACTTCTAGAGATGAAAATACGCTGGTTTGGCGCGCGATGTCCAGTTTAGGATAATTATGCACTTTTGATTTAGTTCACTGTTTTTTTTATGTTTATTTTTTATTATTTTGATGCAGGCATAGAAATGCGTCAACACTCTGTAGTAGGTAGGTAGTTTCTGTAGCATTCCCAAATGGGGTATATTTTGAGGTTTAAGGAGTGGGGAAAAGAAGCAACGGGAAAGAGGAAGGTTGAATCGTGTCTGGCAATATCACTGAAAAGATAATCCAAAAGAAAGGTGAAAGTTTTCAGAATCTTTGTGGAGTTGGGATACCCTTATCCATTTGGGGGCAACGGCGAATATGGGCTATGCGTATGGCTTTATTCTGAAATATTTGCATTTTTTTCAAATGATACTCAGGAGCGTGGGGCTTGTATACCTAAGTTAGTTTTGGCCTTATCATTGATTTATAAATTAGGAATTTATTTATGATTGATACTTTTTTATTTCTTTTGTGTAGCATGAGGTAAGGGGTTGCTAGGATTTTATTTGCTGAGGCTAGGGTTTGATCTTCAAGTTGATCTTCTGTCAATGGTTACTCCGATATATTTAATACTTTTTTTCCAAGGGACTTTTTCTCCGAATAAGTGGATGTTAGGTGGCCTTTTAGGGTATCTATGTGAGAAAACGCAAGCGGCGCTTTTGAAGCGATTTATACTAATTCGCTGTTATTTAAAGAAATTTTCTAGTTGAAATGTGTGGGATTTGACTTGACGGGTAGCTTTCTTTACGCTTACCGAAGTTGACTTGACGTCAGTATTTTCTGAAAAATCGCCTATTTTAGTTTGAAGGTCTTGGATAAAGGGCGGGGGATGTCGCTTAAATAAATGTTAAAGAGAGTTGGCGAGAGAATAGAAGTTTGAGGGACACCGGCTCTTATCAATCTCACTGAGGTGAAGATACCATCTAGTTTGATTCTAAATTTACGGTCTTTAATAAAATTTGCTAAGAGTTCGGTCATTGAGAGGGGAATACATAGGAAGTTCATTTTATAAAAGAGACCTCTGAGCCATTATTTGTCAAATGCTTTGCAGACGTCTAGGAAGAGGACTACTGTTTAACTAACTAACTAACTAACCATCACGCCGTTTCCCCGCAGGGGTAGGCAGAGAGGACGGACCGCCAAACAACTCGGTCTTGGCACACACTCTTTGCCTCACTCACATTCATACATCGTCTCATACATTCTCGTTGGCGATAATTAAACCGTTAGTTATTTCTCCAACCAACCGCAAGCAATAGTTTTATAGATGAACAATGCTGGCGACCCGCGTTATGGGCGCGTATGTTTTGTACCCCATCTGTCTTGTTTCTAATATATTTGGAAAATCGAAATGCTTAAATATGTTATCGTGCATGAACAAGAGTAGGCCCTACATTAAAGAGTACCAGGGTAGCACATCAGCCAGGGGGTGGGGGGTTCTCTACACTTTCTCGGCGCCAATGGGGGCCCCTCCTGGTGGTGGTGGGACGCCTGGGGGACGGGGGGTAACAAGGGGGTCGTGGGGGCTACGCAACTGCCAGCCAGCACTGCTGCCTACCCCTGACAACTACCCCTAACATCTACACAGAGCCTTAGCCGAACATAGCCTTGGTGGGAGTATACCAGTTATTCCAACCCTCTGCACTGGTTTCTCAACGAATAGATTCTCTTACTTATTGAAAAAATTGCGGTATAAAAATTTCCCGAGAATCATTAGCATCCACTGGTCGGAGCCGGCGAATCTGTGACATCCTAATTTGAGGTATTTTGTGAGGTTGAATGAAGTGGGGAAAGGAAAGTTAAAAGGGAAGAGGAATGTTTAAAAGTACCTAGCTATTCAGACTAAAGCTGTTTCAAACAATGTTCATATTCTAAGTAGTCAAGCGCATCTTTTGAGACCCCTCTGACAACAATATTCTCTTCTATTAAACACACTATTTTCGGTTGTCAATGCATGCTTGCGTGACATGAAATATTTCGGCATAATGCGTAAAATTATTCAAGTTCAATGAACTTTTACTTTTCAAAATAGAAACTGATGAATATTAAATAATATCTGACCAACAATAAAGTAGGTATTAAATTTATTTTATTTAAGTAATTAATAATATAAATTCTTAATTGAAAACGTGCATTTCTTTTGTATATGTTTTTGACAGATCTAAATCGTTGACAATTTTAAATCTGAATAATGAGTTTTATAGTTTACTAACTGTGTTCATTCGTTTGACAAATATTTTACAAATAATTTCAGCTTCACAAATCTTACAATTATCGATACGTTTTTAGATTTTCACGGCCAACAAAAAGACTTACAACTATAAAATCCCGTGATTTTTTACGGGTTTGTGTTAGTTTTATTATAAGTTAGGTTAGTCGTCACTGCCACATTCGGTGACAAAGTTGATTTCAGCGCAGTTCGTTCGTAGTAACTATTTCGTTACAAACACGATAACTGTGGAATTGAATGACTTTTAAAAAAGTTTTTTTGCCTTGCGTCACCAGGGTGGCAAGGAAATGAAAGTTAACCGAACATCAACTCTGTTAGCTTGTAGTAAGGTTATTTGTGCAGTAGAGTTATAGTGCATTTTGCAACAAACTATAGAAATAGTAACTACCGAATACTGGTGAGCACCAATTTTTTTATCCTAATATATTTCCACGCCTGTAATGATATTAAAACTAGTGTCCGACCGAAACAGGATTTTCTACCGAAACCGAAACCGAAAATTTTTTTTTAGACATGTTGAAAATCTATTGTTTACTGAAATTTGGTTCATTTTTTACACTTCTAAAAACCGTTAACATGTGTGAAATGAAATAAAAAAAAAAACAATAATTGAAGTATGTGAATTTTTTTTTAATAATTGAAGTATGTGATATTACTAAAAATTAACAAACATGTTAACTACGTTTTGGAACAAAAAATTGTCAATAATCAACACTTATGTACAATCTAAAGGAAGGACGTCATTAATTGAGTATTTTAATTTAAATTGCGTTTACAATCACAACATTCTTAAGACTAAGTTTACCATTTATTGAGATCATTTGCAGAGTTTCGGTGCGGCCGAAGGTTCGGCAGAAAATCTGCCGAAGCCGAAACTGATGCCGAAACTAGATTCTTTTGCCGAAACATGCCGAAACCGAAACCGAACCTTTGGTCGGTCGCTTTAAAACTAGCAGTCAGTTTGCTAGACCTTTTGGGCGACTCTTAATTAATTTTCGACTGGCAAATATCATCTGAGAAACGTATCATTTCAACACACGTGTTGGTTCCATGACATTTGATCCCCGTTGCCCCCCGACATACTTACACACAATATACAGTCGGTTTAGGAAAAATCCAAAAAAATTACACAAAAAATAACTAAGTGTTTTCGAAGCCGAACGGATGTACAGAGAGGATGTACCGCCGAATAACAAACGTATAAAGAATATTTTCTTGCATCAAGGATAAAACTACTTGTCTATACACTACATATCCCAGCGTATGAGTACTAAAAATCGACACTGTAAATAAATACGTTTGATATCCATAATCCATACCAACTTATTTTCTAAGGTATTTTTGAAGTCTATTTTAGGTTTGACATTGGCAAGTAATGCGCAAAAAGTTATATATATTTTTAATAATTATAATATCGGAGGGGTCAACTTTCAGGGGGTCAACTGTCGGGGGATCAACTGTCGGGTCACCCACGTGATATTTGTCCGCTATCAACACAGGTTTTACTAGTGAGACAACCAAAGTAAATCCCAATGCAATTTAATAAAAACTCTTTATTAGTATGTTATCACAGAGAAATTCTAAAGACAAAATATTTTATAATAATTAATAAATTGCAATAACCCTATTGGTGTTTTACATTTGAGCAAACCGTGTTTATTTGACAATAATTTAAACACTTAGCATACATTCTGCTACAGAGATTGATGATATTTATGGTCATATTAAAACATTCTTCATCGATGGGTTTAAGACAGTTTCCGATATTAAACAAAGGGTTTCATGATAAAATTTTTTTATTTTTTATTAGAAAATAGTTTTTTTTCTTGTTTACATTGCACCTGCAAAGCTACTGCAAGTAGCTTGTCGGCAGGAAAATAGTGTGGACAACAACATGATACAATATACAATGTTTTACAATAGAAGAAAAAAATATTGCAATTTAATAAAAAACATAATAAAAACATAAATAAGTATAAAGAAAAAAAAAATTTAAAATTAAATATTAATAATTAAAAATTAAAAATGCACGAGGAGTCAAGTCAATACATAAAATCTGATTCCAATAGCCATGTTCTAAACAATAGTGCAAATTTAGGTGTCGAGCAACATTTTTTTCAAATCATATGGCAGCATATTAAAAATAAGTGGTACAATGTGTTCAAGAGTTCGCTGGCCATGTTTATTAGAAAATCTAGGTACTATCATCCCTTCATTTTGTGTAAGCCTAGTATTGTACATGTGATCCACCATTGTTTTGTATGGGCTATCTAAGATATGTTGCATACAGATTTTATACCAAAAAAGAGCTCTTATAGGTAACACATTTATGGATTTATACATAATTGTGATATTTTGCCGCTGGTCATAAACTGCTTTGCTGACGAGTAATTTGACCATAGCGTTTTGAATTGACTGTACATGTTGGAATTAGAATAATAATAAATCAGAATACTTTAAAAGGTGATATAAAGCTATGAAAAGTGATGAAAATAAAAACTAGCCTGAAAAAATAACCCTACCTAACCCATTTACCTCAATTTTTAGACAAATCAGAAAACTTTAGAAAACTGATATAAAGTCATTAAAAATGATAAAAAATTAGCATAAGTCGCAAACAGAACCTAACCAAGTAAACTTAGTTTTTTAAATAACTTTTGACTGTTTTCAAAAGTTTTATGATTTGTGATAGTTCTGATTTGACCGGTTACCAAAAGGAACATCTTAAAAGTTTTCGAATCACAAAGCAAAATATACATTATTTTTATTTGACGAAACTTGCTGTAAAATTACTTTCAAAACCACTTTTCTACACGTTTATCGAAATTGTTAAATTCTGTGCTTACACAGTTGAAAATCGTACAGTGTTATATTTTGATGGTTATATTTTGAAATCTTTTAAACGCAACCGTAAAATTTGTGGTAGTTTATCTATTATATCTTATTTATTAATTATAAAAACATTACATAATTAATATTTCAAAGGGTTTTTAAAAGCGAGAAAATATTTTAGATAAGATAGGCAGATTTAAACTAACAGCAACAAATCTTCAAAGTGATTCTATTTAACAACAAGACCGCTCTCCCGACTGGCATGACCATTGACAAGTTATTAATAAGTAATAATGGGTGATGTTTCGTACCTTACGCACTCATGGACACAACGAATATACATATTAATTTATATGTGTACATTAGGGTAGATACTTTAAAAAGGATCCTCTAAGGGTTGGCAGGGTGGCCCACGCATAGTTTTCCGATGCCCAACCCTTAAACTTGAAAGTTACCATCGGTTAAAGTGAACGAAGCTAGGCGAGGGATCATTTCTCAGAGGAAGTGGCGAGGTCTGAAGAGGAGGGGGGGATTTCACGTTAGATAAGTACCGCACCCCCCAGAAGGGGTAGGCAGTAGGAATAGACCCCCTATTTATAGGTAAAACCCTAACCGGCACCAAGGCTGGGGGGTTAGGGGGTGGCGGCAGTTTTCAACTCCAAGCCACAATATCCAACTTTTTCCTTTTGGTAGGGGGCGGCCGGAGGAGGAAAAAATAAACCTCCCTCGCTCCATGAATATCCATGCACCCTTCTGCTTACGATGCTCCCCTGGTCAGAATGTTGGAAAATTCTTTCCGTTTTCTTTTTACCGACAAGCTCATGAACCTAGCGTGGAAAATCACTTATTTTGTTTAAAAACTCGTGTTATCGCAGGGTAACTAATAAACATACTCGGCTGATTTTATTATTTTTGTGGCGTATCACCTCAGGGTATTTTTCATAGGTACATCTACGAGTACTTGCTAAAATTACTTTGTTTTAACTATTTCACTAGAATGCAGAAATTTCAAAGAGAGAGAGAGAGTATGTTGGAGGAGTACAGATCATATTGGCAGTCTATTTACTATGTGAATTTATGTTCTTAAGACAGTTTTTGTTTTTGTGTTGACAGTTACTGTCTTGAAAAGGTTTAAATATAACCTAAACTATGTAGTTGATGTAATGTAAAATTCTAATACTCACAAGAGACCAAATTTGTCCCTACTCACATAGGTCTCATTTAAATCGCTGTAACTCCCTGACTATCATAGTTAGAAATATTTTCTAAACGGTGTTAGAAAGGCAAAACACAACGCTTTGTATTCAAATCTTAAAAATATCTACCAAAAAGTTTTTAAAAAAATTAAAAATTTTTATGTTTGCAAGCAAAATTTTTATATTTAAAAATTATATCTTTATTTAACATTTTAAAATTTGAAAGCGTATTTTATCACCTCTAATAAACCGTTTTTAGTTTTCGGATGTATTCAGAAATATTCCATTTATTTGCATTTTATTGTAAAGCGGAAATATTTCGACCATCTGAAAAATACGCCAAATTTCTGAAGGGAAAACAAAGTAACTTTTAAAAATGAAATCTAAGTACAATGTGAAGAAACAAAGATAGATTTGATTGATTTCATTGAACATTAAAAATGTCTATCGTTTAAAAATAAACAATTTAAGTCTACGAGTGGAATAAAATTGTCATTCGTTAGCTCATCTTTTATCCGCTTCATCCATTCGTAAGTTGTGGCCAAGAGACCGCCTGCACAAATAAGTTTCTTGATCTATTATTTTATATTTTTGAAATGTTTTAACTTTAGAAAAAGTTGCGTAATCGCTATCCTGACCTATTATGTACCTGATATGGTTATGTAATTGTTGGAGTGAAAAGATGACAGTTATAAAGTAGAGACAAAGAAGTTTAATGGTAGCCGCTTACCCCCAGCGCCTTTCTGAAATAATGTGTGTTATTTCTTACATCAAACTCGTGCGTCACCAGAAAATTGTCAATTAAGACAAGAGAGCCTTCCCGGCGAGCGAATAAAGAAATTCTTTCGTAATTTCGTTCGAAAAACGCCGCTTCGTTTGAAAAGCTCGGGTCAGATGTAAGGCTTCGCCGCTTGCCCGTTCAGCCCCTACCCCCCTGGCACCGGCGACTCGGGCCCGCTGCCAGGGGGCAAGGGGGTAGACCCTTGCCCCCCTGAGACACCACCACCCCGGTAGGCGTGGGGCGCAGCCGGTTCTCTGGAAGAGGGGGGTCGAACCGCCTTTTTGTCCCGCCATTTATTATTTTTTCTGAATTTTGCTAATGGACGGATGGGTCTAATTCCTTTTTCTTTGTCCGGCTAGGGGGTGAGGAAGGGAGGGAGAAATTAAGGTAGCGTCTTGGAGATTGTAAAAATACAAAATGAAAATACAAGGGTGGCCGCTACCGCTGCCTATCTACTGTACATGTACGCCATTGTCTTGCAAATGAGCAGAGTTGACTACGGAAAATGGAAAATTTGCTTCGATAATTATTTTAAAGGTTACGAAAAAGCTTAATCTCTAATAACATCGAAAAATTTTCACTAACTTTGTTCAAGCTTTGTTTCTTCCACATAATTTCAAAGATTTTGGGAAAGTGTTTTGACAATTTTCAATGATATTCAAGAAGTGCTAACATAAACAACCAACGTTAGCCAACGATTAGCCAACGCAGAAGTGTGATGATGGCATCTGCCCTGATGATGGACACTGTAAATCTGTCCTAAATGTTGGCTAAAGAAGGAGGTAGCGCAACACGGCACAATAACTTAAAAATTAATCACTACAATTATTCACTTTCATTATTATATAATTTTATTGGTTAAGAATAAAAAGGTTTTTTTTTTTAAATCTACCCATTTTTTTATTTATTTTTAATGTCGTCTGTATAATTAATTACATGAATTGCCCCACTCGTTACCAATGGATTATTTCCCATAGTTAGTATGTGTGGTATTTAAATGTACGTTATCGTGTAAAGTGTGTGTGTACTTGGGATGTTTTAATACAAATAAAAATTAATTTGAAAATTTTTGATTAACTGTTTCGCCAGAAGTAAGGTCAAAACGAGCTTACTTCGAGCAAAACGCTTTAATCGGGTTAAGTGTGCATTTATAATATGACTGGATCTATATTTTATCAAATTAAATGAAGACAATATTAGCGAAACTCAATCAAAAATCTGAAAATAAAAAAAATCAGAAAAGGATACGGTCACATCTGGGACTCGGACTCAGGACCTACGCTTTGCCGGGGCGCATCTCTACCAACTGAGCTAATGAGTCCCTATCCGATTCGGTCATATTTTAACTGTAAACTTCGACTAAGAACTACCACTACCTATATTATTTCTAGAACTACCTATTGGTTGCCATCTTTATGTACGATTGCACGATTCAAACCCGAACTAAATGCTATCTAGATAGTGTCTTGGATAAATTTTTATTTTTAATATACGACATCTACTGACTTTTCTGCAAGTCTAGGATGATTGTCTAGGATCTATATTTTATTGTTTAAATTAATTTGATTAAAATCATACTTTTAAGAAAGATTTTAGAAAACTTCAGACTTTCCTCAATTTTCTTTATCTTTATGTGTGGGTACGAAATGTTTGAAATCAGATTTTTAACACCGCTGCCTTTAGTGTCCGTTTTACCACCGTGGCAACTCTCCCCCAGTGGGTTGCATGGGGAACAATAGTGCACATTGCACCCGGTCGGCATCTTACGCTCATCTTCCCCTAGGTTTTAGTGTGCTCCGCTTTAATGTCCGCTCTCCGCATAACCCGGCGGGTGTGCCTTTTGACGTTAACCTCTTAGATACCGAACCAAACGCGTCAATCAGATTTTATGAAAGACTTTTGAGAATTTAATTACAGTAATATCTCGATTATGTAAATAATGCATTCCGTAGACTTTTACGTCACTTGAATTTTACGTAAGTCGAATTACCCGAACGAGATTTGAAGCAGTTGACGAGTTATTATTTTATTTTTGAATTGTAGACTTCTTTAACACCTTTGTGATTTGAAAATCGATGAAACGAAAAAAGCGACCCTAAAAAGAGACGAGACAAACACATACATCTATAGGATTTAGCCTGCGAGAGAATGAGATGGTATAATCGGTCTCCTCTTTGTGCGGTGCTTCGCAGCCTCCCCACTATTGTTTACTTTAGTTTTCTGAAGGTTTCAATTCTACCACTTGTGAATTGCACACTCTGATTTTTTTGTTACCAGACTATTGTCCAATTACACAAAATATGTAGCATAAAAACATATAAATAATATTTGCAGAAACTGTACAGAACTAACTAAATTATTAACGATCACGCCGTTTCTCCGCAGGGGTGGGCAGAGAGGACGGATAACAACTCAGTCTTGGTACACACTCCTTGCCACATTCAAGTTCATACATGGTGTCATACATACTTTACTATTATCATATCTGATTCACTTGATCGGGCCGTGTCTTCCTCGAACTTCCTCGAACGACTTCTTCTACCATTCACATTTGCGTCATATATTCTCCTTACACCCCTTTTTTCGTTCATTCGCTCTACATGCCCAAACCATCTTACTAATTACGCTTATTATTTGCGGATCTCCACACTTCTTACACGACAAAACATACATTTTCATGACACATACGGCTCAGGGATCTCATTTATACAGCATTCAGTCTGTAATATTGTACCTAATAATTATTGCGACAGCTTATCAATAGGGCGAAAAACAATTCTTGAAAAATTTAAAATTAAAGCTGAAAGTCGGCTTTGTAGGGTTAAGACATTGAGTTTGGTACACCGAACAGATAAACCGATAGAAGTGTATTGTGGTATGGTCAAAGTAAGGTCAATTTGATCTTTCTTCTGGTGAAATTGATCTAACATTGTTAAGGGGAACGCATGCGCGGCCCATTTCTGCCCGTTCATAAACAAATCTTAGATTTGGATTTGAGATCAAAATACCAAACCAAACTGTAAAATTATTTTTGTAATCAAAAAGTATATAAAATATCTAGTCAGGATGTGAGCTACTTTATTTATTTTTGCTTTAAATCATAAGATAAGATAATCATAGGCCATTAAAGATTTTAGTGTTTCATGATTTTGGAAGCAACTTAGGCAATTATTTGTGAGTAAAAGAAAAACAATAAAAAATAATTTTGCTATATTTAAAATATATTTTAAAATATAATGAATAATAATACAAAAAATAAAAAATTCTTAAAAATGCATTTTTTGGGTAGTAAATTTAAAATATAAACGAGTAATTTTTATTCCGCCGTAAATAGATAATTTGTATTTTTAATATACACCCATCAAAATGATTTTTTTTATAAACTTTTATTTTTTATTTTATATATCACCATATTTAAATGATAAATAAAGTAAAATATTTTTTTTGTTGTTTTTAATTTACTCACAAATAATTGCCCAAATCGCCTCTAAAATCCAGAAACATTAAAATCTTTAATGGTCTATATCTTATAATTTAAAGCAAAAATAAATAAAGTAGCTCACATCCTGACTAGATATTTGATACACCTTTTGATTACAAAAATATTTTTTTAGTTTGGTTGAGTATTTTGATCTCAAAACCAAATCTAAGATTTGTATGAAACGGGCAGAAATGGGCCGCGCATACGTTCCCCTTAAAAATGTATCAAAAACATTATTGAACGAATAATCAATTTATTTTATCTGCCCAGTGCCTAGATGACAAAAGATTAAAAGATTCAGATCAATATTCAAGATCAAAATTCATATTACTGAATAAGTGACTTTATTTTTATGTATACAGGGTGTTAAGGGACGTACTTGACTTACTTTAACCAGTGATTCCTGACATTATTTGGAGTAAAAAATGTAATTGAAATTTTGGTCTCCGGTGACATTTTTGATGTTTTTTTTTTTTTTTTTTCCTACAAAAACATAAAAAAATGGTAGTTGTTGAACAGTTGGAGGTGGGTTAAGGGGTTCGTCGGACACCCTGCTGAGTGACCAGTGACGACATGCGGAAGAAATTTTTTTTGTTTGATTTTGAAGAAAAATTTTTTGAAAAAAAAAAAAAAAAGTGGTCAAAAAAAGTCACCGGAGACCAAAATTTCATTTACATTTTTTACTCCAAATAATGTCAGGAATCACTGGTTAAAGTAAGTCAAGTACGTCCCTTAACACCCTGTATATCAAAATAATTCATTTAAATGAATAAGGAACTATATTTTGATGTAATAGATCAAAATTTATTTAAATGAATAAGGAACTATATTTTGATGTATAGATCAAAATTCGTATAAATCAATAAGGTATTATTTTGACGTATAGATCAAAATTCATATAAATGAATAAGGGACTCTATTTTGACGTATAGATCAAAATTCATATAAATGAGTAAGGAACTATATTTTGATCAAAATTCGTATAAACTATTAAGGGACTCTATTTTGACGTATAGATCAAAATTCATATAAATGAATAAGGGACTCTGTTTTGACGTATAGATGAAAAAACCATATAAATGAATAAGGGACTATATTTTAATGTATAAATAATTGTTTAATTTTAATGCCTATAGTCGTATATGAACGCATATTTTGCTATGTGTAAGTAGTTATAATAACTAATAAACAGTAATTCATTGTTTTTAAGTAGGTAATTAATCCACATCAACATGTAACAGACATAGACAAGCCATTGCAAGCCATAGAAAATTTTTACAAAAGAAATTTTACCTTCTTGTCTTTGTCTTCTAAAGCAAAAGTTAAAAAAGGTAAAGAATCACCCTTCAGATCCAAAGAGTCAGATACTTTCCATCCTTGTACTTCCTCATCTCCTTCACTTCCCCACTCCCTTCATCCTTACAGCATACCCCAATTGGGGATGCCACAGCACCCCTGGCTTCGGACAGTCGAGAGTAGTCTTTTTTTTTACTTTTTGAAATAATGGCATGCAGAGCTCCGGGCCAGAAAGGCCCCTTTCTCTTTCACCATGAATTTATAATATATGGTTGTTAAAAAAATGGTTTATTTTGCTGTTTATTAAAAATTATTTGCAAGGGGACATGGCTGTAATATGGGGAGGTTAATCTTTACGGTGGATTTATTTAGATTTTTTTGTGTGGTTCGTACGTTTTCGTTGTACCGGGCGAGGCAGTTTGTGGACGCGTTTTCATGGGTGGGAATTCCCGCATCAATTGGGACGGTGGGAATTCCCGTTTCCGCGAGACTTAAGATATGTTTTTTTATAATCTTTGCGAAGTTGGGATACCCTTATCCATTTGGGGGCACCCAGGGGTATGCGTATGGCTTTATCAGATGAGGCTTGAATAAGTTTTTTTTTTTTTTTTTAATTTATTTCAGTTTAAAAGAAAATTACATTTTCACTCATTTTACTAGAAACAATTAAATACATTAAACTAAACTAAATATAACAATACAGAGCTATTCTATGACGTTACTTTGTTTATTAAGAATAAATATTAATATATTTTTTTTAAATTTACCCAACTTTTTTTCGTTTTTAATGTCGTTTGGGATACAATCTTATAAGTTGCCCCCCTCGTAACCAATGCGCAATGGATTGTTTACCATAGTTAGTGTGGATGGTGTTTAAATATATGTTATATTAAATGTAAAGTGTTTGTGTACTGGGACGTTTTAATGAATTTTGTGTTTGTATGTACGAGCTTTTTTGATGTAAGGAGACATGTGTTGTATTCATATAGTTTCCTTAATGTTAATAGTTTTGTTTCCATATATATTTTTTGTGGATGTTCTGGGCTTGTAGTGAAATAGTTTTTTGTTTACCTTGTTTTGTATTATCTGTAATTCATTTATGTATGTTTCACATGCATTTCCCCAGATTTCAATCAAATAATTTAAATGTTAGTGTACGAGACAAAAATATAAATCTTTTTTTATTTTATTTAAGTTAGTTTTGGCCTTATCGTTGATTTATAAAGTAGGAGTTTATTTTTAGTTAGTAGTTTTATTTTATTTTATGCATAGCGTGGGGTAAAGGGCTACAAGGGTTTCAAATATGTGTTTTTTCCAATAATTTATTGAGACTGATCACTGTTTTCTTTCAAATTGGCAAAGATCACATTTCTAGGGATTTCCTGTTCAGTCTAAGGGTAGCAGTGGGAGGATAAGGCACCAGCCAAGGGGTGGGGGGTTTTTTAGCACGGGGGTGGTGTGGCACAGTTGGGTGAAGTGGCGTTGCTACTGCCGGTGACGCCAATGGATGTTATTTCGAAGGGCGTGGGGTGGCTCGGACGACTGATGAAAAAAACCTGCCGCCACTGGACTCTCATCAGATTTAAAAATTCTAGTCTGTGTTTTCCGGCGTTTTTACAATAGGATTTTTTTTTAACTCTCAATACTTTTATAAGAAAATAGGCAAGTCGTAAAACCTTGATAAGTTTAAGACCGTTTGGTTAATACTGTCTAAGAAAATATATTGTATTTTATAGACAGCCCTTATTTATTAAGCTTTATTGCCTTCCATACACCAACAAAAACTACTCGACCTTAAATTGTTTTTATTTGTAACAAGAATATCAGGACTGAGACATTTAGATATGCAAGAAGTTGGCAATACTTTCAAGAAAACAGTAGATGTGTTCAATGTGTGAATGTGTGAATTTCTGCTTGCATTAAAAAAAATAAAAACTTGTAAAATCCCGTATAATTTAACATAATGTTTTTAAATTATTTGTTTTCTGAATTATCAAATCTCCCGATCTGAGTTCTAGAAAAATTCAATTTGTACAATTTTTTTCAACGCAACTACTTTCAAATCACAAATTAATTTCAATTCCGAGCTGTGTAGCTTTTAAACATTGCTAAAATAAATATAATACGGTTTTTGAAAATCATTATTTAAACCCGAGTGCAGCCGGGAAATAAAGCTTGCGTAAATTTATAAAATATCAACTGAAGAGATAAACTAAATAAATGTGTGGTGGTTCGTGTGTCCAAAGTAAGCTCAATTTTACCTTACTGTTAAAAATTGATTAGCTCCACACAGGAGGCCCTGAGGAAAATAATTTCCCTCATTGTCTATGTCATCTTATGGGAAGCTGTGTGGAGGGTTTTTTAAGGAAAAGAAGAAGATGCAGTTCTAGTAAGGAAATAGGTATGAGGGGTCGTTAGGAATCTGGGGGTCAGTGTATCCAGGAGTGACAGACGTGTGAATCCATCCCTTCAACTGCGGTGCAAGGCGATGAGTCGAGGGATTCTGTCTTTAGAGGTCAAAAACCTCTTCAACCAGTATTTCCCTATCCGGCCTGCCACACAGTTGGTGGGCAGACGCATCGGCCGCCAAGACCTCGACAAACCTCATGCCATGCCCCCCTGATAAATAAACACCCCGCCTCCCAAAATTATTTGTTATTACATTTCCGTTTTTTCTTCAATGTGTGTGCTTTAGCAATATTGACTTTGAAAGCACACTTAAAATCTGCCATTAAAGCTGAAAGAATAAGGCGTTAAGTTGCCTGTGAATTTAACGTGCCTGTCGTAACGTTTGAGTGCGTATCATAACAATATTTATCGGAAACGGAGGGGAAGTTTTTATATTCTGACCGCAGGGGGTACCACTCATAAGTGATTTATTATCAAAAGCTTTCAATTATTCTTCTTCTGGTACCCTGTCCTATCGGATGTCAGCTATCATCAATTCAATATTCAACCGACTGGCTGCAGAACAGCACTTGTGTAAGTCATGTAGATTTCGAAGCCACGAAGTGCGAAAAGTAAACGAAACGTATTTTCACTTCTTCTAACACAGCAAACTTATTTTGTGGCACCATTTTGATTTAAATTGACTTTGTTTTTACCACTTTTCTTAAATTAATAAATTACTTCGTTTTTACCACTTTTCCTTTTTAGAAAAGTGGTAAAAACGAAGTAATTTATTTATTTAAATGAAACATATTTTAATATATAAATCTAACCCCGTCATCTTTGGTGGAATATCTTTGAAATTTGGAACAAAAGTAAGAAAGATAGTGCAAATTCGAGTGCATTTGTTTTGAAAACGGTTTTGAAACTACCTTTAAAGCAAGTTAATGGTGTATTTGGTGTACATAATGTTATTTTTAAGTAAAAAGAAGGAATTTGGTCAGCTTGGAAGCGCATTATATCGTTTAGTTGTGGCGATAATACCTCAAGATATCGCGGTGGAACTGTACAACTATGTTGTGATTGTGTTGTGTGCTTCTTTGCAGAGATACAGTGGTAAGTGATTGGTCATCCCTTTTTCCTTCCATGCCCTTGTTCTTTCCTATACATACTATCACGCAATTCCAGCAAACACCAGTTCGTTTTGTTTCGTTTTTAGTATTTAAGGTCCCGTATCCCCCGTTACGAGTGTATCTGAAGCTGTTATTCGTAAGCGGTTTTGATAAAATGATTGTTTATGTATTGAACGACTTCATATGCCCATATGACTTTTAGATTACAATTTTCATAACGTGAATCGTCGAGTATCGGAGACTTGGGTAGTATCCCTGTGAAACCTTCTTTACAGCCTAGGCTAGAACTTCGATTGAATCTCAGTTTTCTTAATATTTTAGTAGAACATTGTCGCTAGTGCATCAGGTCATTTGAGGTTGAATATTATTAATGGCAACTGATGCTCCTTGGAAAATTCTAACAAAGCAACATTTTACATAATTTACAGCTGTGGGAGAACATACCGAGATCAGAAATGGTGTAGGACGTGAAAACTGTGCCTCGTGTGTGTATCATAATAATTTTACGAGTTTCTATGGCACCGAACCACAGGAGCGCAGAGGACGGCGGGGGCAGCGGTTCCATACCCCTTTGGCGAAACCTCAGGGGGTGTGTGGGCGGCAGCGCCGGCTTAACGCTCGGCGGACCACGCACAATACCTCGCGCAGTTTATGATGCCCTGGTAAAAAGGGCCTGCAATTTCAAAGGGATAACGAAACTTGGCACATTCTGTCAGTATCGCCCTGGCGGAAAGACCATTATTCAGAATGGATTTAGCATGGCTTTAGCCGTGTTTGCTGACCAGTAATAAACAGTCAGATAATTTCCACCTTCTCTTCTCACGATCGTTGATGCCATAGACTCACTGGATCCGGATAGTTGGAAGCAGTTGGGAATCATATGCGGATTGTTATAGTTTATAAAAATTAAACAAAATAAGCACATTTGACATAATTTACACATTTAAGAATAAAAACAGGATATTCCAATGACGTTGATTTTCACGTTATTTCTCTGCCTTTTGTTAGCCGTCAGGCGTGCCGCTGTTAGCTCAGTTACCTCTTCCCTGAAAACTACGTATATCATAAACAGACATTAAAACGAAACTCTCAACAGAAAACTCCTTTTAAACGTACATAATTGAATTAAAGATAACAAATTTCGGTATTTAGTTAGGTTAGGTTGTATTATCAAAACAATCAATTCCAAATAATGATACGTAAGTACCACCTAACCTAACCTAACCCGAACCTTACAAAACAATGATTGAACATTATATGTTACAAATTTCTGCAAAAACGCGATATCCCTTTTTAAGTTGGCTATCTTTTACCTAGTCTGTTTTCCTGTTACTTGCTGGGTGCGGTCGATGGGGTGGCGAGGGGTGGGTGGCTCTATGTGTGCCACGCCGCCTGCGTGCGGTGCTTTGCGAACCTACCATCCTACTTACCTATACTACACTGAGCGGTATAATGCTATCTACCATCACCGTTTCATGTGCTCCTGGTAGAAATTATATCATTCATAATAGTTTTTCTTTGAGAAAATTCATCAAAACACAAACTTGACACCCTACTACACAGTTTTATTTTTTATATTTTTTTCATATGACACGAATAACCTTGCAGTCTGTACATATAGGGTAGTAGGCATTGTTTGAAAAACTATTTTCTTATTATCACGAAAAGAAAATTTTATTTATTTATGACTATGAGTTTGACATATCAAAAAGAAAATGTATAAAATATACACGAAAATAGATGAACAAAATAATTTCTTAGTCCTCTCTCACTACGATATCTTTTGCTGAGGCAAACTAGGTTTTGGATAGAGGGTTTTTCAGCGACCTCTACACATAGTTCAACTTTTTTGTTTCTGTGTGGTATTTTCAGTAACTTCTGTGATGATGTTTTTAAAAATACATAGTCATTTTTCTGATAATTTCCTAAGCCAAGATTTGCTGTGTTAAATTTGGTATATAATTGATTTTATTTGTTTGATTTTAGATGGGAGTTTGTTGTATAACTTTACAGCTAAACATTTAGAACTTATTTCTCCACATGTATTATACACAGGTATATTTAGCTTGTATGTTTGCTTTGCTCTTTATACAAGGTGTTTGCTATTTTGTTTTTTATGAGATGATGAACAAATAATTGAGTCATGTAATTTTTATATCCATTGTATATCAACTTTCATTGATTTGAAGAAAACCGCAAAAAACTCACATCTCTAGCGTAAACAAGTAATTGCATTTCTAATTATTATTTCATTGCACACTATCGGTGTAGATAAATACAAAATAAATAATTCAATTACCGTAACCAATCAAAAAAATCGGAGTGTGCAATTCAAGAATAGGGAGACTACGAAGCACCGCACAAAGAGGAGGCCGACAAAATCTTGCGAATAACTTTCGTGCATCTATTTTTATAGATTTTAAAACATGTGTTGGCTTATACACAAATAGTATGAACAAAGACAAATCAGTTTCCAGAAACCTAATTATTGACAATATTGAAGTGAAAACTTCGTTGGCACCGTTGTGATTTGAAACTCGGTGAAACGAAATATAACGACACAAAAAAGAGACAAACACACAAATGTATAGGATTTAGCCTGCGAGAAATGAGATAGTATAATCGGCCTCCTTATTGTGCGGTGCTTTGTAGCCTCCCCACTCTTGTCTATTTTTTAGTTATCTGAAGGATTCACTTCTACAGCGTGCGAACTGGACACCTTTTTTATAGATTTTCAAACCCGCGTTGTAGTACTAGCAGACGCGGCAACACTTTGCTGTGGTTAACGAATCACAACGCCATATACTGACAACGCCATTACCCAACCTTTATAACCAATGCCATCTGTTAATTTGCACACATATCAAATCCACACCGCCCGCATGCCAGCCTGTTTTTTTTATTTTTTTATAGTGAGAAGAATCAAGATTTCAAGAATCTCAGCTGTTCCCGTCTGGAGCCAGTGAGACTATGGCATCCCCAATTAGGGTATGTTGTGAGGCTGAAGGTAGTAGGGAGGGGAAGGAGATAGGGAAGAGGAAGGTGGGGAAGTACCTGGCTATTCAGATCTGGTCACCAAACACGGCCAATGCCATTTCAAGTAACGTTTAAATTCTGAATGGTGGTCTTACACCAGGTCGATACTGAGAGTATCTTCCACTCTGGAACGTGCCGCAAATATACCATATATTATTTTAAATGAATAAATTGTGAAATAACACAAATTAATCATATAAAATTTATTAGCCACGCCGGTATTCGATCCCGCGACCTTCGGAATGCTAGTCAAGAGCGTTACCGCTGGACTACGCCGGCCGTCGAACCGCTGTCCGCTTGCCAGCCAGTTTCCTTTATTTATTATTTCAACCAATTTACACAAAAGCTTGACAAATTATATACCTAAAAACCTTCCTCTGAAACACTCTATCTATTGGTGAAAACCGCATGAAAATCCGTTGCGTAGTTTAAAATATCTAAGCGCACAGACAGGGGAAGCGACTTCATTTTATACTATGTAAAGATAAAGATAAACGAACACAACTCAGGTTAAAGAAACCTAATTATTGAAAATATTTTAACAGCTAAATGTCTAAAAAACATTTTGTCCCGTTTCTGTCCGCCTGAAAAGTTACCTGTATCAATCTGTTTACTGATATTAACAATTATGTATTCATTATATCCGAATGAGATAAGGGGAAGAAGATGAGACAAGAAAATGAAACGGAAATCAAGTAATATTATATTGTAAAATATATTTAATCAAACTTTTGTTACAAAGGGATATCAACGCATTCAAATAAATTTAGGGTCCTTTCAAGAACACCTGTTGATTGCTTCAATGAAAATCTTGTAAAGTTTTATATCTGTGACCGCATCATCTTAAAATGTTGACAAAATCACTAATATTACTTATTCAACACTACTTTAAAAATTCCGAGAAAAGATACTTGCCGCCAACGGGACATTAATAATTATTGCTTATAATAATTGTTAGCCTTTGTGCTATGCATAAAAATCTTGTCTAAACGTTAGTTTATAAATTAAAAATAATAACTACTTTAAATCGTTAGAAATATCATTATTATTTTAATTATTACAATAAGTTATTAATTGTTTTTTGTATTTAATTCATAGAATTCCGATAAATTTTTAATTTTACTATTAAATCCTCAATAGTTTATTTTTGTGACAGCTATTTCAAACTGTGATAAAACTACTTTGAGACTAATTTATACGATTCTAAATGAAAAATTTTTAAAGGTGTCTAAATTTATTTATTACCGGTTAAACCAATTTGTTGAGAATTTAATCGAGACAGTAGATATTCTATAATAAATATGTGGTAATTCGAAAATGTTTTCTTAATTATTTAATAATCACGTTACTGCTATGACTGATTTAAGTGCGTTATATTGTTTAGGTTTTGTAAATATACTAAAAAGTGGTAAATAAATAATTTTCCTTACTTTATTAATTAGCGTTACATTGGGGTCATTCTTCGTTTATTGATATCTAATTGTTCAAACAAATTTAATCTAAGACCTTTTCTTTCTATATGTAATGGTTTAGGCTTGTTGGAATGTGATTATTCACTAAGAGACACCTAACCAACTTGCAGTTTTTTTTCTGTTCAGGAAGGATTTTTTTTTCATGTATATTATCGAGGCTTCATAATGTTGTCTAAATTATATCTGTTTTTAAATTATAATATTAATATATTATAATTATATTCTCTAACGTTTTTTAAAAGGCACTTATTCCCTTATAAAGATTTCACTTTCAAATATTTTCCAGTTTACATCTAATAAATTTCATTATTCTCGATACGGCATGGAACTCAATTGAGGCTATTAAATTCTGAACTTCCGATGAGTTCGAGGTCATCACTATGGTCACTCTCTGTAGTTCATATTTAATTCACTTCGATAATGTGTGTTCAACATCTTCAATTTGTTCGCATAAGCGCTCTCCTCACGACACTGCATGTAGTTTCTGTGGCAGTGACTGCAGAGAGCGTGGAGTTGAGCCGTCTCGTTTGTTAAAGGGCCGCTAGAACGAGACAGCGCTAGTTGGCTCAAACCCACACTCTCTGCAGTCACTGCCGCAGTCACTACATGCAGTGTCGTGTGTAGACCACTATATTGAGCACATTGGAGAATCAGAGAGGCCTGCGAAACACAATATTCTTCCCATTGGTGCGTGTTCGGAACTTAATCTAAAAATGATTCTCATTATTATAAGCAATAATTATTAGCCTGAAACACTCATCTACATTGAAAAAATCTTCCGAGAAAAGATACATGCCGCCGACGGGACTTGAACCCGTGTCCTTCTGATTGCCGGTCAGGTGCTCTCAGGAGACAATCAGAAGGACACTGGTTCAAGTCCCGTTGGCGGCATGTACTCGTATCTTTTCTCGGAAGATTTTTTCAATTTAGATGAGTGTTTCAGGCTGATAATTTTTGTTTATAATAATTGTTACCATTTGTGCTATGCATAAAAATCTTGTGTTAAATGTTAGTTTATCAATTAAAAATAATAATTAAATGATTCTCATTTCCGATCTATTCAGATTAACCTCAGTGAACCATGGTCTTTTAAACGGTTCCTTTTGGAGCTTTCTGTACCAAATTCCTTTGTGAATAGACAACGTATCAAAATGATTTTTTGGCAGTAATCTTCAGCATCTGGCGTCCAGTCATAAATGATTCCATTCACACATGCTTCGTTTGCCAACAAATCCACCTCTTCATTCCCATGTATTCCTACATGAGATGGAATCCATTGAAAACATATGAAAATACCTTTCTTCTGTCGCTGCCTTATTTGCTCAACAATATTGTAGGCTATTTTCCTACAGGCAACTCCTTACAGGAAGAATTTAGCAGGCGAAAGAATACTACAAGATTTAAATATAGCTGTTCGAAGCCAATTAATTAAATACTTTGTTTAATATTTACCACTATCATTAAATGCCCCCTGGCAACTAAACGTTTCCCTAAAAATACCATTCCTCCCCCAGATGGTACCTATTTTGGAAAAGGGTTCGAATGGGGTGAACTCAGGCCTAGAGTAAATATAAAGGATAAATAAAAAGCCACAATCCGTTCGGATGGGGTTCGGAATTACTATGTGAAGTTAGTTTGCTCCCAACTAGCCGACCGAGGGGTGTTTATTTTATACATAGATAGTTTAAAGCCTCCAATGTATCTAATGTATTTAGATCTAGGGGCATACACCGAACAGATAATCCCTAGCCCTAAACCACCATTCAGTTGCTAGATATAACTTTATTTTATTCTAATACTAGCGAGTTCTCGGCATGCGTTGCAAAGTCTTTTAATAGGAAAATTGTTTCTCCCTGCGTGTCCTTTCCCATTCGTCCCGTTCCCCTTCCGCCTCCCATCCTCTCCCGCGTCCCCTTCCCATCTCGCGTTCCCACTTCACCTCCTTCACCTTCCCTCTCACCACTCCACTCACCCACCCAATCCCCCGTCTCCCGAACCCTCCTCCCGAGTTTCACTCCCCCCTTCCAGGTTCCCCTCCCCCCTACCGGTTTCCCCCCCTCCTCCTGTGAACCACATACCCGAGTTCCCCTCTCCGCTCCCCCTCCCGCATTCCATACATTCAGTCCCATTACATTCAGTTTTCAAACAGCTCGCGTGCCACCTATTGCAATTTTAAATACAAATTGTATAATACCAGAGCTCACCAGTTGCTTTATACAAACATTTTCCTGACAATAACGAACTCAAAAAAAAAAGAATTATCCAATTTGGTGCAGTCGTTCCTTACATACATTTCGGCGAATCATTTTTATTAATATAGATAGATAGATAGATTTTTAGTTCCAGAAATTAAAAATTACATTTTTAATTGTTCCCTAAATAAATACTTTACAATATTATGTATACAAATTATTTCGTTTATTTAATTTCAGAAGAATTACTTTTAATGCCTATACGTTTTTCTTTTTTAATATCTTCTGGAAGGCAATTTTGTAAATTGCCTTTGGATTGGATTGCTTGCAGGACCGGAAAAATAAATTTGAAACATTTCGCACTATTTATTATTTAAATATTCATTTGATATTTAATTAAGACATTTACATGCAATAGATATATTAAATCACCTTACTAAGCGGCTGCCTGTTTCACGGTGACCAATGAAGTATAGTTACTTTCTATGACGTCTAGTGTAAACATATGGATTTTGTGTATAAACATGCTGAAAACTTAATTATGATAGAAAAGAGAAAAAGACATGCAGAATTAGATTATAAAAATACATAACTTTTTTTATATGTGTACATGCCTCAAAGACTGATTATAACTAAAAAAAACCACCAGACTATTCAACCTCTAAACTTTTTCAAGACTTTCAAGTCTCGCCTCTAAAAATACGCTGCTTTCAAATTCAAAGATCATTTTAAGAATTCGCAACATGCCATGGTACGTGTTGAGAGCAATAGGCAAAACACAGTGGGTCGCTTATGTAAGCCATTAATGCATGCCAATTTTGCACAACACTACTACACGTACAATGGGGTGGTGTTGTTAAATCAATTTTAGCAATAGAGCTGAGATTAGAACCCCACTACAATAAATTTACAAGTAAATTAAACAATAATGTTTTAAATAATTTAGTTAATTAGAATCACATTAGTTTCTTATAATATTTTTTATTTTATTTTATTTTTACTACGAGTATATAAATTTTTCTCTTCACTTAATATGTAAAACAATTTTTTTTATATACTCGTACATGTATGTTAAGTTATAATATTTATTTTTTCCCTTTACACATGAAAATTTAAATAATAAAAAAATATACACATTCACCCACACATTCAAAAAATATATATACCTTTCTCTGAGTACGAGAAACAGGCCACTAACACTTTTTAACAGCATCCCTCATTTGTGAAAATATAGCATTAATTTCATTGATTTTTGTGATATTGACAAAGTACAGAGTAATCAACATTCTTTTGAGGGTACTTCTTGATGTTCTTCTTCTTTCCAAAGTTTTTATGAGCCAGTTAAAAATATTTATAAACTTTTACGATCGCGCACCGCCGCGCGCCGCTGGACCGCCTCATATAAACTTTTTATGTTGCCGAACTGGAACTAACTAGTTGGTCGGCCGAGAAAACCTTCAAATTATAACGTTGGTACTTTGTATCTTATTACATTATGCTCTCCGGTTAGATTATATATTATTATCATCATCAGACACTCTCTGCCGTAGATAATAAAAACAAAGGGAGATATAGCATGGAAGCGTGTCGACTGTCGCCGAGCTACGACCAAACTGCACGGACTATCAAAGCGGCCATGCAATGAAATTGATGCATTTAAACAAACGCTGTTCATCGATGTAATTTACAGAAGAATGGATGAATGACGTTGGCGATACTTTTCTCCTGATAAAAGCCTTTCTTCGGTGTGTTTCAGCTTTGTGAAGAAAAAGGGACATGTTGCTGTGCTTGTCAGCTGATCAAAATTCGATCACATGCATAAATGGGCCGAGAAGTCATTGGTTATGGAATATGGCAAAGCCTCACTGGCTCCAGATGGTAGCACTTGGGACTTGGGACTCTTCTGTGGTATTCACATTAAAAAAATAATAAAAATAGCCATTGGCTCGGAAATTTTGAGCTCGTCGAAAATCGAGCAGGAAAAGCTGAGTTTCCCCACACAAGATGCGTTTTTCCTCGGCGCGGGGCCATTTGGCTTGTTTGCTCTGTCGTGTATCCACTGTAAGGCATAGTTAGTTAAAAGTCCATTTATAAATCTCAATAATGCGAAGTTACGTGAAGGATTTCGTTGCTAGACGTCCCCTTCCTGATACCATGAAACCTCCGGATGTACCACAGCCTCTCTTATACTATATGGGACGTTTAGGTACCCCAGGGTAGATAATATAAGTATGGCAATGCCTGTAGGAACCCAAGCCGTATCGGGAGCGCAGAAAAGGTTCGGGTAAGGGGGAGGGTCACCTTAAGGGTTCCAAACCGACCTCTCGTCAATTTTTGAGGGTCCGGCACCCGTTGCCAGGGGGTGGAGGCGGTCGTTAACGGAGGGTAGGTATTTTTGTTTCCACGAGCTGGTACAAGAAAATAAAGAATTCAATACAATCGTTATAACAATAACAAGGAAAAGATAACCCACAACCCTCCACACAAATTCTTGTTAAAATCAAGAACTTAATAGAAGATCAAAGCAAAAAATTTCAAAAATCCGAAAGTGCAAAAACTAACAGGAATAATTTTTTTCATATTGATCGCTGTGTTTTCCTCGTAATTTCTAGTTTATAAAGACTATCTTAATTTTTCACTGTGAAATCGGAGAATAAACTGAATTCAATTGTTTATTATAGGGTGTTCAGTATATTTGAACGTAAATTACAAATGAAATCATTTTCATTGAAAAAGAAGATAACACTAATGATACAAACGAAAAAATGAAAAAGAACAAGACAAAGAAAAATAAAAAGATAACGGTCGCAACTGGGACTCGAACCCAGAACAACTCGTTGTACCGGGAAGAACGCCTTATCCAATTAGGCCAGTGCCACTTCTCATTTAAACGTCATATTTGTAAATCTCATATTTCAAATTACGGAATTAACAATATAATCTATGTGTAATGTTTTTTCGTATTATTGGCAACTACCTTTTTCATCGTTCGAAACAATTGTTCGAAGAACTGGTTTGTAACCTAGATAGTGTCTCGGATAAATAAATCCAATTTTATTTATTTGAAACACCTATTGATCATTTTGTTAAAGTCTAAATGAATATAAAATTTTTATTTTAACTTTAAAGACAAAAAAATATTATTCGTAGTTAATATTGTTAATTCTGAAATTTTAAATTTGAGATTGACAAATATGACGTTTAAATAAGAGGTGGCAGTGACCTAATTGGATAAGGCGTTCTGGGATCGAGTTACAGTTTGGACCGTTAGCTTTTTATTTTTCTGTGTCTTGTTCTCTTTCATATTTTCACTTAGATTTTTAGTGTTATCTTCTTCTCCAATGATATATTGATATATAACATTGTTGGGAATAATCTTCAAAAGTCATTAAAAGAGAATTGTTCATTGTTCTAATAAAAATTGAAATCATTTTCACGGGGGGGTATTCTTTATTTAAATTTTATTTTGTTATTTTTTTTATTTTTTTATTTATTAATTGAGTTAGTTTATACTGCATGAATATAAACTAATAAGCACAATGTAACATTTCATTTGATAAATTCAAATATTTTTACAGTAAGCATAACATTTCTTTTTAAATACATTCATTCTTTCTTCATTCTTCATACTTTCAGGCATTTCATCATACATCTTTAGTCCTCTGTACATTAGGCAGTTCTGTGATTTTGATTTCTTCATTTGTGGTAATCGAACTCAGTTTATATTTCTTGTTTCGTAATTATGAATGTCTCTATTAAAAACAATTTCATCCTTAAAGTATTTTGGCATTTGGTTTTTCATAATTTTATGCACGTTAAAAAATTAACACATTAAATAGTAGTCTCTTTTTTATTGGAATCCACTTTAGCTCCTCTCTCATTTGATTAATCCTTGCGTATTTGCCTTTCTCCAGTATACATCTCATAAATCATTTGTGTAAAAATTTTAGATCATTATAGCAAAAAAAAGAACGTTTTCGCAGGCGTACCACAAGGGTCCATACTAGGCCCTACCTTGTATATTATATATGTTACTGCAATGAAATTGATTTTCTCTCATGTAAAACATTATGTTTATGCTGACGACACTGCATTAGTTATTTCACATGAGGATTTATTAATTGCAAGTACTTTACTGCAAATAGACTTTGCCACTCTTCAAAAATGGTCACATGATGTAGGTTTAATAATCAATGCTAAAAAAACAAAGCTTATGCACATCAGATCCCCTCATGCCAACATCACCATAACTCCTAAAATTGTTTCTCGTGATTTTAATTGCATCCATAATTCTGTGATACAACCATGCTCATGTAAAAATATTGAACTAGTCTCTAAATACGTATATCTAGGCTTAACAATTGATTGAGGCTTAATAATTTTAAATGGGATATACATATACAAAAAGTTTGCACACGGCTTAGAGCTATAGTGAGCAAACTTTATAGACTGAAGTTTTTTGTTCCACTTAATACTCTTAGATTAGTATATCTGTCATTGGCGGAATCCCTAATAAGATATGGAATAACCACATGGGGACATTCAACAAAAACAAATCTTCTTTCAGTGCAAAATGTACAATATTCTTTGGTAAAATTATTATTAAAAAAAACTGAATACGAACAAAGACATGATATACCAAAATCATTATTATACAACTCTGTAAATGTATTATCTGTTCGTGCTATATTGTGGCTTAAAATTGCGAGTCAGCATACATCTCAATCTGAATATAATAAACTAGTGGTTCATGTTCATAATACAAGACTAACTGCAAATGATGGACTTATAATTCCCAGATACCTAAATAAATACGGTCAAAGAACTCTAGAATACCTTGTTCCAATAATTTACAACATGTTACCCAACGCAATAAAAAGCTGTGAATTGAGTTTCAGAAGGAAATGTGCGCTTTTCGCGAAAGGAAACTTTTTTGTACTAATTTCGGTTATTTTCCGCTTTTCGTTTTAATGTTTTTTCCATTATTATTTTCTCTTGTCTTTTCTTTTATTTTTTTCATTTTCTCTGTTCTGTATTTCTTATAAATTTTATTAACAATTTTTTTTTTCATGTACCTGTATATTTTATGTATCTGTCTCTTCGACTTGGTCGAAGACCTGTCTCAATTTAAAAAAAAAGTAATTGTCAAAAGAACCCGTTGACAAACTGATATCAATCAGTTTAACGGGACTTAATTTAAAAATGTAAAAAACTGTAAATAAATAATAAAGGAATTTTATTAATAAACTAAAAAATAGCTTTGTTTTGTATAACTTCTAATTTGTTCAAATTTCCTTCATTGGCCAAATATAATATCGTAGAGCAGTAGTCTAAATGTGGAGCAACGATAGTTTTATAAATAAGCTCCGTAGTGTTTCTATTTAATTAACGTCTGAGTCTTCTAAGAAAATTTACCTTTTTGATACCTTTTTTAGCACATATTCAAAGTTTGCTGTGAAAGTCAGTTTTGAGTCGAGTATTACACCCAGGCCCCCTAGCATGGTTAATCGATATAGGTTTTATCGAAAATGTCGGTAACTTGCGATCGCTCCCGAGCACGAATGCAAGCCGCTAACGAATTAACAACAGTTTACGTCAAATATATTAGGAACCCCTAGTCATTGCGAACTATCGTTTGTTCGTTAGCGGTCTGCAGTCGTCTTCGGGAGCGATGCCAAGTTACCGACATTTTCGATATAACCTATATCGATCGACCATGCTAGGACCCCAGGTATTTGATTACTATTATTATTTGATTACAGGTATATAATTACCCAGGTATTGGTACCTAGTCTAGAAAAAAAGAAAGAATTTGTTTTTCTTCATATTTCTCTAAGAATATCTCCTTATAAGGATTTTTCAAAATTCGAATTATTTTTAAAGTTATAGCCATTTTAGTTCGACCGGTTTAGACGGAATCTAAATAGAGCAAAAATTTAAACACGTGTTTCTTCAAACTTATTTTTTCGAGACGGTTGTCACGATATATCAAGTTCTACTGAACCAATTTACTTGAAATTTGGTAAGAGCCTTCTCTATACATTACCCTATCGCGCTAACTAAAACTATAACCAAATTTCAATTATTACTATTTTTAAAAAAATCGGAAAAGTAAAAAAAAAACTGGTAAAAAAATGTATTTTTATTTCAGACAGCCGCCATTTTAAGAAGAACAAAAGTTTTTTTTTCTAATTAATAGGAGGGTTGCAATCGGGTTAACCAGGGCGCGCCATTTTTTTGAGACCCCCACTTCAATATCCTGTAACTTTTCGAATTTTTAATTTTTTCGTTTGATTTTTTTATGTATTCTTTAATGTTTAAAAAATAATCGCTATTAAAAATAATATTTACAATTTGGGAGGCGGGAATGGGTACCGCCGCCCCGGGAACCTTTATTGGATAACCAACACCTCTGCCATAGGTCACCCCAAGTGCTTCGCTACGTTTGGTGATTTAGCAGGGGTGCCCGGGTTCATGGGGTGAGATTTGTCTAGGTCTTGGAGGCGGATGACCAGGACATACTGAACCCCTGATTCCTACCCACCCCTTAAACCCTTTTCCTTCCCAGAACTCTCCTCTCCTTCCTTTCCTTTAAAAAAACGCCCTCCACACAGCATCCCCAAAGATGATACAGGCCCTGAGGGAAATTATGTAGAGCTCATGTAAAAAAAAAAAAATGTTTTTTTATTGCACCTGAAAAATACCTCCAATTTATGCTTCTAGACTAGAATACCCCTTGGTACTTTGCATTTATTGTGATATTATCTTCAGCGATGCAATTCTTCGTAAAAAAATATTATTATCTTCATGGACAACTTAGCAAAATAGCTACCGCTAACAAATATTTCAGAAGATTCTAAACATATGAAAATCAACATCGTAGGTTGCACTGGCGAAATTAAATCGTTTTCTCGTGTAGAGGTCAGTAACACCTTAACATCTTTCTCAACTGTAACATTGTCATCAAATAACCATTCGACGCTATTTTGTTTACTCGACAGTTAAAAGGTCCCGTCAAATGCAGATTTAAGTCAGCCGTTTCAGCTTTTGAATAAATTGTGATCAGCGGAAGAGGACGACTATCATGTTTTAAAAAAAAAATATATCTTTATTTTCCCCATATATTATAGTTTATATTTACGTATTTTGAAAATCATAACAATAATGTGGGAACCCACTAAGGCGCAGCCTGTGCGTGGGTAATATAGTTAAAGAAATTCTATTTTAGTACCTAGAAAAAACAAAAACAAAAAGTAAAAAGAAGATTAAAATTTGTTTAAAACAGTTTGTACAAAAAGTGTATACAATAGTGTACGGGTAAATAAGAGTATAGTGTAATATAGATATATAGTGTTATAAATACGTGTGAAGTTTGTGAGAAACATAAAGTGATGTAAGATTAAATAAATAGAGTTTTAGTATGGTTTAGCCATAATTTTAACTCTTTTATGTAATGCGGAAGTTGAGTTGCAACTTGAATATTTTTTGGTAAACTATTGAAGGTACGAGGTCCAATAAAGCTGCTGTGAGTTTGCATTTGTTTTGTGTGTGTTTGGGGGGTACAGAATACATTATTGTACATGTTGAATACATGTTGTAATGCTTGTTAGTTTATTAGTCTTACGATTTTGTAGAAAGTTGAAGAACACCTAGTATCGACGTTCAACGGGGACCTTTCAGATGTCAAAAAAAGAAACGGTAGTAAAAACCTAAAATTACTTGAAGTATGAATTCCTTATAAAATGAAGACATTTTCAAATAATGATTGTGGTTTTCTACGACAGAAACGAATTTTAACAGTTTTCTGCTTACCGAAAAACTTAAAAACTGAAAACTGAAAAACTCACGTTTGATGAGTTTTTGCTCCACTCTAAACATACTTTAAAAAACTGTAGAAAGAAGCGAAGTTAGCCGTCCATAATGGAGTGCTGGTACCTACCCTGATGTATGGCAGTGAGGCATGGACCTGGCAGAGGAAGGATGAAAGTAGACTGAATGCTGTAGAAATGAGATCCCTGAGGCGTATGTGTGGTAAAACCATGTACGATCGTGTGAGAAATGTGACGATCCGCGAAGAATGCAAGGCTGATGTTAGCGTGATGAATAAGATTAAGATAGGGACGCTCAGATAAGATTAAGATAACGACGCTCGATGATGCCCGAGGAAGACATGGCACGACCCAGTGAATCAGATACTTGATTCGGGCCATGTGAAGAGTCGGAATAATAGAAGAGTGATGTATGAATGAGCCGATGTATGAATGTGAACGAGGCAAGGAGTGTGTACCAAGATCAAGTTGTTTGGCGGTCCGACCTCTCTGCCTACCTCTGCGGGGAAACGGCGTGTTGGTTAGTTAGTTAGTTTACATTTGCTCTCATGGCCATTGGTTGACAATGTTACATCTGAATTTCTATGAAACAGCTGGCCCACGATAATAATATTATAATCAGTATGCCGATACCTTAAAGTTCACTTAATAATTTGCATACTATCATATACCACTACTGTGAGACTACACATTCGGTGAGTCGTTTCAAATAATTGTTCACACACCTTTGATCGTGAAAATACTCGTAAAATACTCGTACAACTATTAGAAATGCACTAATTGCATAATAATGCCCCATTCCTGTATGCCTCACATGGCATGTAACTTTGTCGTCATCATCATCATCACTATTGGCTCTACAACCTCTGATGGGTCTTGGCCTTCTCAAAAGTCTACCTACACTCATCTCGGTTTTGTGCCAGCTCTCTCCAGTTTAGAAGCTCCAAGATAGATATGTCTTTGAGGACGTTGTCGCTCCGTCTTAGTCTTGGTCTTCCCAGGCTCCTTCACCCTGGTCTTGAGTAACTTTGTCGTATTAATTAAAAAATACTGAAAAAACCATGCGAAGCATAAGGTGGCATTACGACGACACACTGTACTTTTACTGTCTTTTTTTCATTCTGAATTGCAAAGGGTAATATTTTACATTACAGCGCCCTTGAGGTGATTTTCCACGAAAACGGCGCTATATAAATTAGCCAATTATTATTATTATTACAGTAAACCCTTTATTCTTTGTTTTATACTAAAAGTGTAATATAAGTTGATCTTTGCGAGCCACCGAGAACATGTTACCCCCACTTTTTTAAGTTGTAATAATTATAAGTACTCTCCAGCTATCCGATTACCTCCGACCACTGAAAAAAGTCTCAAGAAGTGTGATGCATTTCGATTTGAATGAAAACTGACGTTTCCAGCTTACAATAGACCAATAAAATTGAAAATCTGATCAAGAAAGAATTTCGAAAATTGAAAATGTTTTTTCATCAATTTTTTACAGAAGTAAGTAAAATTGAGCTTCGTTTAGACACACGAACACGCCCGCAATACATTTCTATTTCTCTTTCTCTTCGATGGCTCCAACCCGAAACTTTATCTTGCTTTTTCCTGGCGCAAAAAATTTGAAATTTTTGCGAAGCCTCCTTCACCAGAAGAGGAGGTTGTCGCGATGCGTCATCGAATACACCCTGGGATATAACAAATTGGACGTTTCCCTCGGCGTGCCACAGGGCACCAAAGTGAGCCCCCCACTATCTCCCCTTTAATGCCCTCAAGTCGTCCCGGCGTCTTCTCCCTTTTACAACCCCCTGCACCCCATTGAACCTCCACCTCCCCCCATATCCACCCGCCTGTCACCCACGTATCGTCGTCCCAAATAAACGCTCATCTAACCCCCTATCTTCGCTGCTTTCCTCTCTGTACATAACCTACCCAGGGACGTACAGTGTACTCCAGGGTATGAGGATTGGTGATTATTCCGACCACGAGTAATGCGCACAGATATGAGTCGTGGAGTTGCAAAACCCACTATGCAAATGTCTGCTGGTTTTGATAATTTCCGAAAAAGTATTTGAAATACATTGACAACCCTACTAAAAAACGTCTTGAAAATTTTAGTCAATTGATGAATGACCGTGGATGTGAAAACATAACTAATTAAAAAATGACAAAAAATTGTCCATGGAAAGATATATATACATTGCTTACACAGCCAAAGGGGGTTGTTTATCTATTGTATTTATTTATTTATGAAACAAATAAAATTATCTTTTTGATATTTGTATTTTAAATATACTTCAGGATTTTAAAAATTGCCATTTTTTAAATTTCAAACACGGAGAAAATTAGAAAAAAACGACCAATAACATTTTTAATTAAAATTTTAAATAATTCAAAACTAAAAAAAAAACATAATTCTTTTACTTAAAGAGTTTGGAACGAAACTGTCACTTCTCATTTTTATCGTTCATACAATTAAAATTTATAATAAACTAGCTGGTCCCGGCTTGCGTTGCTATGCCATTTAATAAAGAAATAGTTTCTCACTTAGTGTCCTTTCCCATTCGTCCCGTTCCCATTCCATCTCCCCTTCTTCCCCTGCGTCCTCTTCGCCTCTCCCATTCCCACTCCGCCACCTTCACCTTCCCTCTCCCCATTCCACCCCCCCCCCTTCCCTCGTCCCGCGAACCCCCCTCCCGAGTTCCCCTCCCCCCTCCCAGGTCCTCCTCCCCCCTCCCAGGTTCCCATCCCCCTCCCTGGTTCCCCTTCCACCTTCCCCGCCTTCCCTTTTCCCTTTCCCGCTCCCTCGTCACGCCAACGCTCCTCCCGCGTTCCATATATTCAATCCCAGTACATCCAGTTTTTAAACAGCCCGCGTACTACCTTTTACAATTTAAATTTCCATTTTTCACGTATATTAAATTTGGTACCTAACATAGATACCTATTTAAAATATCTAAAATTCTTGATTCGATTCAGACTATTAGAGGAGTACCTACATTAAATAAATTTATCAACGTAAAGATTTTCAAAAATAGAATCCTGATTTAGAAATCATTGTTTGGCAAAATGTCATTCTCAAACACGCGAACTGTCAAACGTGCGATAGTCGTTAGGTTTTCTGAAATTATCCAATTTTCTGCGCAATTTTCTTAATTTTTCTCTCCATAAGAACCATCCTCTTACAGAAGAAGGAGGTAGAGGAGGAGTATAGAGGAGAAGAAACCTTTTATGCTTATGATGAGTGAAACACATGTTACTGAAGATATCCAAGATAGTGAAATTAGATTTGAACATTATAATACCATCCGTTGCGACTCACATAGTCGACATACAGGAGGAGTGATGATTCTCTTAAGCAATAAAATTCCATATGAAGTAATATCGAACAATCAATTTGAAAAACATTGTTGGATCTTAGCCATCACCATTAAATCAGGAACCAAGAAAGGTGTATATACTGTAATTTATAGATCACCAAACACAAGCAAGTGCGACTTTTTAACATATTTTCAAAGATGGTGCATGGAAAATTTACAAGATTAAAAATATAAACGTTATAGCTGGAGATTTTAATATAAATGTTAAAGCAAATGCAGACATATACACAAAAAAAAAACTGAAATCTATTATACAAGCTGCAGGGATGAAACAATTAGTCAAAGATTTTACACGAATTGCAAATATCTCAAAAACGACGATTGATCTGGTAATCTCAAATAAATTCAAGGCTAAAGTTCGGTGTTTGGGTAAAATTCCTAAAAAATAAAACTAGTTATTTTTATACTAATTTGGGGTCGGGGAATCCGAATCTGAAAGAATTAGGCGGCGGCAAGCAATATTAACTGAATTAAACGACTTTAAAAAATTTTATACACATACAGGAAAATAGCCATTTTGGAAACATTTTGATTCCTAGAAAATCAAACTAGTTATTTTTATACTAACTATGGGCCGGGGAATCCGAATCTGAAAGAATTAGGCGGCGGCAAGCAATATTAACTTAATTACACGACTTAAAAATTTTCTATACACACACACATGAAAATAATCATTCCGGAAGTATTTTGACACATGTAGTACAAAGATCATAGAAAAACACGATAACATAGATGTTTTTACCACACAAAATTAAGTGTTGCCATTAAGCAGTAATATTTATAACGTAAAATAACATGTTTATATTGTAAGTACTTATTTTTTATAATTGATTCTCAAATATTTTAGGAAGGTACACCAACTAGTATTGTGGAGTTTTTATGCCTTGACGCGAGTAGGCGTTATAAAGGGGCACGTTCTTTTGTATCACAAACCATGTTACATAAACCCGGCGTAGCTGCTAAACTACTTGAAAACAGGGATGTTTTTTTGCCGTGACGCGAGCAGGCGGTATAAAGGGGCACAAACCATGTTACACAAACCTAGCGTAGCCGCTAAACTACTCGAAAACAGGGATGTTTTTTTGCCGTGACGCGAGCAGGCGGTATAAAGGGGCACAAACCATGTTACACAAACCTAGCGTAGCCGCTAAACTACTCGAAAACAGGGATGTTTTTTTGCCGTGACGCGAGCAGGCGGTATAAAGGGGCACAAACCATGTTACACAAACCTAGCGTAGCCGCTAAACTACTTGAAAACAGGGATGTTTTTTTGCCGTGACGCGAGCAGGCGGTATAAAGGGGCACAAACCATGTTACACAAACCTAGCGTTAGGTTAGGATAGGTTAGGGACGCGAGCAGGCGGTATAAAGGGGCACAAACCATGTTACACAAACCTAGCGTAGCCGCTAAACTACTTGAAAACAGGGATGTTTTTTTGCCGTGACGCGAGCAGGCGGTATAAAGGGGCACAAACCATGTTACACAAACCTAGCGTTAGGTTAGGTTAGGTTAGGGACGCGAGCAGGCGGTATAAAGGGGCACAAACCATGTTACACAAACCTAACGTTAGGTTACGCATTTTTAAGACTACGAATTTTCATACTTTTGATTTAAGAATACGCCGTTGAGATAGTCGTAATTCATCAGGTTAATGTGTTAATACGACGGACGAAGAAGACTTGGTCGATTTATAAGGTGTGTTTTTGAGAGCTGGTAACACTGCCGGCACATGTTTTTGTATATTTCTTGTTTTTCTATGATCTTTGTACTACGTGTGTCACAATACTTCCGAAATGATTATTTTCAAGTGTGTGTGTATAGAAAATTTTTAAGTCGTGTAATTCAGTTAATATTGCTTGCCGCGGCCTAATTCTTTCAGATTCGGATTCCCCAGCCCATAGTATAAAAATAACTAGTTTGATTTTCTAGGAATCAAAATGCTTCCAAAATGGCTATTTTCCTGTATGTGTATAAAATTTTTTAAAGTCGTTTAATTCAGTTAATATTGCTTGCCGCCGCCTAATTCTTTCAGATTCGGATTCCCCGACCCCAAATTAGTATAAAAATAACTAGTTTTATTTTTTAGGAATTTTACCCAAACACCGAATTTATTCCAAATTCAAATTAAATATTAATGTACTAGATAATCCTAAAATTACCGACCATAACATCATTCAAATTCTAATAAATGACAGAGAAAAATGCAACCCCAGTAAAGAAACACAAATAACAACATTTAAAAATTACAAAAAATACAATAAGGAAATTTTTATTCAATCCTTAGAGACTATTAACTGGAATGGAATAAATCAAATGGAATATAACCAAAAAGCTGACCAGATGATATTAAACTTTAAAAAATCTATTGATAAAGTTGTTCCAGAACAGAAGATACATAAAAGAAACAATAATAAATGGTACACAATCGAACTACGTACAATGCAGCACGATAGAGATACATTTTACAAAAGAGCATACCTTACTAATAGTATTACGGATTGGGATAACTACAAAAAAGCGAGAAACAAATACTCCAAAGACATAAAAAACGCATAATGAGTACATAAAAAATAAAATAAATTCGGAAGAAGGGGATCCCAAAAAAATTTGGAAAAGCATAAAAGAATTACTACATGGCGAAAACAAAGACGAAATAAAAATTGTAAACTTTCCAAAAGAGATAAACGAAGAAAACATGGCTAATAACTTTAATAAATATTTTATTGAAAGTATCATTCAAATTAACAAATTAATACCCAACATTGCTGTTAACCCCACAAATGATAATATCGACCCAAACAAAGAATCATTGTTCTTCAGAAAAATAAATGCAGAATATTTATTTAACATTTTAAACAAAATAAAATCAAAGAATAGTTCAGATGGATTAACTATTAGTAAAATGAGAGATGCTTTTCCAGTAATTGGATCTACTCTATTAAATATTATCAATGAGACGATTAAAGAAGGAAAATTTCCACAGTCATGGAAACTATCTACTATTATACCGGTTTCAAAGGTTAAAAATACCAGAAAATGTGAAGAATTTCGACCAATCAACACCTTACCAAAATATGAGCAGATTCTTGAAGTTATAATAAAAGAACAAATTTTGCAATATCTAGATAAACGCGATATTTTATACCAAGAGCAATCAGGGTTAAGATCTAATAACTCATGTGAAACAGCATTAAACGTAATTGTCGAAGAATGGAAGGAAGGAATTAATAATAATAAATTTATCTTAGCAATATTTTTGGATTTTCAAAAGGCATTCGAAACTATAGATCGAGACATACTAATAAGAAAGCTTAAAGAAATTGGTTTCTCATCTGTAGCCATTAAATTAATACAAGAGTATTTGAGAGACAGAAAGCAGGTAACAAAAATAAATAATCAATTTTCAAAACCAATGGAAAATAAGTTAGGAGTACCACAGGGATCGGTCCTTGGACCTCTATTGTTCATACTCTATATTAATGACATGGTGAAAATATTTTCAAAATGCAAAGTACGACTATTTGCCGATGATACACTAATATACTTAATTGGAGATAACTATGAAGAACTAATACACATTTTAAATAATGAACTAAATGATGTATCAAGATGGCTAAAAATAAATAAGCTTAAATTAAATACAAAAAAAAACAAAATGTATGGTGATTGGATACAAGAAGACATCCAGTGAAAGCAAAATTAAAATTGATGGTGAAATTATTGAAAAAGTTACTGAAATGAAATACTTACGAGTTATATTAGATTCCAAACTAAACTTCAATAGTCATGCTGAATACACCCAAAAGAAAATTGGCAAAAAGATATCTTTTTTTGGAAGAATTCGGCCAAAAATTTCTAGAAAAACTGCAATCACCATATACAATTCAATTATTGCTCCACACTTCAACTACTGCTCAAGTATACTTTTCCTATGTAACGAAAGAGAACAAAATAAGTTATAAATTCTCTAAAACAGGGCAATGAGAATAATTCTTCGACGAAACAGATTTTCAAAAATTATTAAAATGTTAAAGGAACTAAATTGGTTGACCGTGAAACAGATGCTGACCTTGAACACGATGGTATTTATCCACAAAATATTGAACAACACGTTACCAAAATACTTCTCAAATAAAATTTTATACAATAAAGACATTCACAGATATAACACAAGGACGTGCAAGGAAATTAGGCTACAAAAAAAGGACAAAGCGAATACGCAGAACAGTCTACTGTACAAGGGAATGAAGTTTTATAACACACTACCAGAAACTTTAAAGTCCACACCAATTGGAAAGTTCAAGATGTATTGTAGGAGCTACATAAAACTTGAAAAAATATAGTGAATATGAAATATTATTATCAATTAGAAATTTGTAAACTTAAATGTACAAATTACTAAAATAAAAATTATTATTATTATTATTATTATTATAAAAAATAATTTATCCGAAATAACCTATATTTTTATGTTAACAAAATTAAATTGACAACATCACATTATGAAAGCACTGACAAATATATCGCAAATAATAGTAATTATATTCAATAATATAATAGTGAATTGCACGAAAATTATGTTCAAAAACATTAAATGAATTGCGCGTAAAATACCACACGGCACAAAAGAAATTTTGCCGCGAATGAATGAAAAACATGGCGGCCGCGCTTGTGCAAATCTACCAAAGTTCAATGCGGCCAACAACAAAACGTCATTATGTTATTAGTAACGTAGCAGAAACACCGTTTAACGGTCCTTAAGTGTTTTTTTTAGTAAGGCTGTGAAAATATAATATTTCCCCACACGATTAGTCGCCGTAAAACATAGATCACAGTTTCTCCCGGACACAGATTATTACGCACCTTAAAAACCTTATTACGTCTTGAAAGGGAAATTGTGACAGTTTTCAATTATTATGAAAGACTGATCAAAATTTCTGAAAAGTACTTATGTCAAGGGTATGTAATATTTTTTGATAGGCAGTTAACTTTATTTCTATTAAATAAAATTTTATACTTAATCTAAACTAAACCCAACTTAACCTAACATAACTTAGCCTAAAAATTAATAATCTCGTAAATATAAACAACTGTATTTGTCTTTAATAAAAGAGGTTAACAAATACCTCTTTGTATTTCCTCCCTCGTACAAAATGTATCTTTAAGACGGAAGTTCACTCCTTCCTTTCCATAAAAATACCCTCCACACAGCATTCCTAAAGATGACACAAGCCCATTATTTTCCTGTGTAGAGTTCATGTAAAAAACGCAACCAGTTATAATGTCAGTAAGCCATTATGATTTGAAAAAACGTCATTTAAATACATTTTTTGATTCCGTCTTCGAAATTTTCAATGTGCGGAAAAATCTTGTGAGGAAAAATCTGTGTGGAATATTTGTGGTCGGAATAATCCGTGTACCGTGTATGAGACATGATGGGAGATATTTAAGTCTGAGACACTTATCATTTGGGTGTTTGGCTTGCGGGATACAAAGGGAAACAGTCCTAATTTCAACTGTAAACATATCACTCTGCTACTGGGTACCAATCTGCTTAAGTGTGTGTCACCAACATACGCTCAGCGTGCATATTATATTATTATAACCACTGGAGATATTAAAGGATAGAAGTGGGTTGTGGGCGTGTCGATGTACCCGAAGTAAGCTCAATTCATGTTCATGCATGGTCGTAGATTAACGAATAACACAAGAAGTGCCTTTCTGTTATTATCTATCTGTTGTCTTGTTTGTTTTGGTGTTTTATTTTTTTTTCTTCAAAACCAAAAAAAATAACTTCCACATCACTGTGGTGGTTACACTAATCGCCTAATAACTCACCCCGATCCTATGAGTCTACTGATTTAAAAAAAAAATTGAAATTAAAAACATCAAAAATGTCACCGGAGACCAAAATTTCATTTACATTTTTTACTTCAAATAATATCAGGAAAGGATGGTTAAAGTAAGTCAAGTACGTCCCTTAATATGAGTTCTGTTATTTTTACTTCTTTCGAAATGGAAGACTAATTTATTTTTATAAGAAAAACTATCTTTTTATAACTTTTGAAGTTTATTCCCATCAATCTAATATGTCATTGAAGAAGAAGATAATAATAATAATCTAAACGAAAATATATAAGAGAACAAGACACAGAAAAACAGAAAAAGATAATGATCGCAACTGGGACACGAAACCAGAAAAACCTCTCGTCTATCCGGGACGTGCGTTTTACGAATTCCGCCATTGTGCCCTACGGTCAAACCGTCATAATAGCCAATCTCATATTTAAAATTTTGGAATTAACAATATTATCTTCAACTAATTTATTTTCCGTATCATAGGCAACTACCCTTTTTAATTGGAAACAATCATTCTAGGAATTGGTTTGTAACCTGAATAGCGTCACTGATAAATATATACTTATTTATATTTTCTTCTTGAATAGTGATTATGTTTGTGTTGATGTTTATTACCAGTTTAATCACAGGCTACCAAATTCCTCCCAACTCATATAGGTCTCATATAAATCGTAGTAACTCCCTTACTATCGTACTGAGAAATATGTTCTAAACGGTATTCCTCTGACCGGCCGGAAACGCGCGGCGCGCGCGTATTGTATTTTTAAAAAAGTAAAATTTACACCTTTATGAAATCAAAGTTTCTAATCGCAATTTTAAATTTTGGGAATTTTTTATTAATTATTTTCACATAGAACGACTAAAAAGTGAGGTTACAATAACGTTGATAATATGTTTGTGTAATTAAATATGTATGTGTTTTTATAATAAATTATAACAACTCAATTCGTTGTGAGTAATTTTAGTTAGAAAAAACGCAGGATAAGTCTTTTTTTTTTGTTTACATGCAAAATTTTATATTTAAAAAATGATGTTTATTTTTAATTATAAAATTGAAAGCATATTTCATGACCTTTCTAGAACAGTTTTTAGTTTTCGGATATGTTCAAAAGTATTCCATTTATTTGCATTTTATTGTAAATCATGGGGTGATATTTGTCCAGGTCCTAGTGGCGGATGCATCTGCCCTCCTGCCGCATGGCGGGCTCAATCAAGAGAGACTGGTTGAGGGAGGCATTTTGACCTCTCCAGTCGGACTGGAGGGATGGATTGAAACGTACGTCACTCCTGAATACACTGACCCCCCAGATTTCTACCACCCCTCATAACTTTTTCCTTCCCAGAACTTTCTACCCTTCCCTTCCTCAAAAATACACTCCACACAGCACCCCCTAAGATGACATAGGCCCTGAGGGAAATTATTTTCCTCAGGGCCACCTGTGTGGAGTTAATTTAAAAAAAAAGCGGAAATATTTTGACCTTCTAAAAATAGGCCAAATTTCTAAAGGGTTAAGTTTTCGTAGGAATTATTAAATAGATATACGAAAAAAAGGACACGTTTAAGAAGATAAATATCTTATCCTTTGAACAATTTATTTACTTCAATACTATGTAAATTTTTAATATAAAAAATAACACCAATTGAATTTCTAAGAAACATTTAAAAAATGAAATAAAATTCTACTCCAGAAAAAAGTCCTTGATGTACGGATATTTGGCGATTTACTAAAGGAAATAGATTTGGAAGAAAATATAAACAAATTTAAATTTAAATTGCGTAAATATGTGAAAGATTCATTTTAATAAGGATTGTATATATTTAACATAGGTAACGATGTAACTGTTTAAAAACCACAAATACATAAATAAAATCTGCAAAAAGAAAAGGTGTTATTCAGTACCCAATTTCTTTAAGAGACATAATATTTTTAATTTTAAATATTTGTTTCTTCTTAAAATTATTCTCACGGCTTTGTTACAACTGCATACACGTTTTTCTATTAAATTTAATACGCATCAATAATGCGACAGGAAAGTTATTGTCGGCGACTTTGTACTAGAATTTGTGTTAAATTGACAAAAATAACATTTATTATTAATCAAACGCAGGCAGGTTTTTTTCCTTTGATGTTATGTCATTTTGCTATCTGCATTTTTAGAAATACATATTTCTTGATTTATGAATAAATCACATAATAAATATATCATTTCAATCTTCCTCTATATCTTATAAACGCGGCGTGTTTTATCTAATTTATTTTGAATGATCAAATTTGATTCCACGATGAATTTATTTCTTGTATTTGTCGATTTGTTTTCAATGCAAGTAATGATAATCTAGATAACTGTTAAAATTCCGTTTTCCTTCATGAAAATGCAAAAGTTAATGGGGTTTTCATCTAAACTAATAATATTTTAGTCGATGACAATTGTCAAATATAGCAGACGTGGTCGTGCAGGCAAGGGTCGATGAATTACCGATATTGTTGAAATTAACATTTATCGTGTCAACGTTGGGAGTTGATGCTAAGATACCATGAGTACATCTATGTCAAGTTTCAATGAACGGTTAGCGGCGTGCTGACTAATTGCCTATATTGTTGATAAATGTAGTTTATTTATTGATTTATTTATTTTCCATGTTCTTCGTAAAACGGTTATTCACCAATACATTATGGAGAAGATTACAAATTAGACAAAAAGTATAGCAAAACACATAAAAAGGTCAGTTTCACTACTTTGTGACATACGTCAAAAGATAATTGTTAAACTGCCTGTAGGTTACGTTAAAAATGTCGATGGTCAATGCAGACTCGTTGAGCAGTTCAGTCGCTCTGTTGACTGGCGCGTTCTGATAGGCAGAAGTCCTCGCTTTTGGAGCATAAAAAAGGGTATGGGACCTTCCACGAGTATCTTGTCTGGGACATATAAGTTAATCTCTTTCAAAATAGGTGGAAAATAGGTGGTAGTTGTAGAGGGTCTGACTATTGTAATCGAATTAAAACAAATCACTTTGCCAAACTCCACTTATTAAATCAACATTATCAACATCTTTCAAAACCCATGGTTTCTTCATCAGGATAAAATTAAAATTAACAAAAATAACAAAAGACAAACAAGAATGGACAGAATAAGTACTTATTAATTACTTAAAGGTATCATAAAAAATAATTTTATAAAAATATATATTTGGTCCTTACATATGAAATTGGCGTTTTGCCGTACTGGCAACTTTGATCTCAAATATCCTCTCTTTGGTTAGGAATTCCAAATTCAAATTTATACAGCTATTTACTCATGTATTTGTGTTTCGAAAATTATAATGCATTTGTTTTTCCTTAATTGTTTTTTTTTTCTTTGCGTCACTTGATTTACAAAATGGAAAACTTGAAATATCGCTTTAATTGACGACCTCCGTAGTACAGTGGGTAAGACTCTTGACTCACAATCCGGGGGTCGCGGGTTCGAACCCGGCATGCACAAATAAATTTTATTTGATTAATTTGTGTTATTTCACAATTAATTCATTTAAAATAATATATAGTATATTTGCGGCATGTTCCAGAGTGGAAGATACTATCAGTATCGCCCTGGTGTAAGACCACCATTCAGAATTGAAACGTTGCTTGAAAATGGCTTTAGCCGTGTTTAGTGACCAGATCTGAATAGCCAGGTACTTCCCAACCTTCCTCTTCCCCACCTCCTTCCCCTCCCCACTACCTTCAGCCTCACAACATACCCCAATTGGGGATGCCATAGTCTCACTGGCTCCAGACGGGAGCAGTTGAGGTTCTTGTGCGGTATTCACTGTAAAAAAAAAAAAAAAAAATACATTCTTCTTCTTCTTCTCGTGCCCTGTCCATTCAACGGACATTGGCTATCAAGTTAGCTATGCAGACTTTGTTTACTGGGGCCCGGAACAGTTCTGCAATAGACTAGCCAAACCACTGTCTCAGGTTTTTCAGCCATGATGTTCTCCTTCTTCCGGGGCCCGTCTTCCGGCAATATTCATCTTCATTCGTAACCCACCGTGGCACCAGTGCTGCAGAAACGGCTCGAAGGATTAATGATGTGTATTGCGACGGTGCCGAGAAAGATAACACAGTGCGTTTTTGGTTCCAACGTTTTCGTTCTGGAAATTTCGACCTGCAGAACAAGCCCCATGGATGGCTGGAGACCAAAGTTGATAATGAAGAATTGAAGGCTATTGTGGAAGCGGATCCATCGCAAATCACGTCCGAGTTGGCTGCAGGTTGCGGTGTTAGTGATAAAACTGTTTTAATCCACTTGAAGCAAATTGGGAAGGTGAAAAAGCTTGAAAGGTGGGTACCTCACGAATTGAGTGAAGCAAATCAACAAACGCGCGTTGACAGCTAGACCGCACACTGCACAATATTTAGCACGGCTACCAAATTAGAGGAGCTTAAATTGGGATGTCTAAGACATCCACCGTACTCTCCGGACCCTGCCCCAATAGATTACCATTTTTTTCGAAATTTGGATAACTTCTTGCAAGGGAAAAAAATCAACTTCAATGGGGCAGTCCAAACCGCCTTCAAAGATTTTATTGATACCCGTCCGAATGGTTTTTTTAGTAAAGGGATCGATGAACTACCTATGAGATGGCAAAAGTGCGTAGATAGCAATGGTACATACTTTGATTAAATAAATATATTATATTTAAAAAAATCGACTTTATGTTCCTTACATACAAAACGCCAATTTCATACGTAAGGACCTAATTTTAATTTTTTTTTTAATATTTAATAATTGCATTTATTTATTATTATTTTTTTATAAATTAATAAAAATGATCAAGTTGTCTAAATACAAAGTCATTTGTTTTAAAAGTGATTTTGCAAAGATTGAGAAGCATTTATTGTAAATTTAGTTTGTAGAATTCTATTTTAATTTTTTAATAATATTATTATTTAATTTATAAAAACAGTTTATTTATAAACAAGTTCACTGTGTTATTGTTATTACGCGTGACAGCTGTTTCGGTAGACTAATTATCGATATTGTTGTTAAAAAATGATGACGGACTGTCATCGAATTACCGATATTATTGATAAATTTTGACATGTATGAAAACTAAGTATCGGCTAATTTCCGATATTATTGATAAATGATTTCAAATTTCTTACTAATTTCCGACATTGTCTATCGATAATAACATAGTTCCGAATAACTGTCGATATTATTGATAAATGATTTAAATTTTTTTACTAATTCCCGAAATTATCTATCGATGGTAACCGAGTGTCGACTAACTACCGATATTATTGATAAACGTGAACACAGTTTTGACTAATTGCCGATAATAATAATCGACGACAAAATGTTTTGGTAGAAGTTGGCTAAATATTGTAATAATTAATAAATCATGACAAAGTGTCGACTATTTACCAAAAATGCTGACAGGTGTTGACTAAATGTTGACTTATTACTGATATTGTTGATAAATTATGACTAAGGATCGACTAATTTCCAATAGTGTTGATAATTAACGACAAAATGTCGTCTAATTGCCAATATTGTTAATAATTGGCAATTGGTAAACTATTTACCGATAGTGTTGATCGGCGTCGACTAAATTTCAACGATTTACCGATACTGTTGATAAATTATGACTAAGGGTAGACTAAATGCAAACCTTGTAATAATTGATGACAAAATATCGACTAATTGCCAATATTGTTAATGATTGGCATTTAGTCATCTATTTACCAAAAGTTTTGATAGGTGTTGATTAAATGTCGACGATTTACCGATATTGTTGATAAATGATGAATAATATCGACGATATACCGATATACCGATGTACCGATATTGTTGATAAATGATGAATAATATCGACGATATACCGATATTGTTGATAAATGATGAATAATATCGACGATATACCGATATACCGATGTACCGATATTGTTGATAAATGATGAATAATATCGACGATATACCGATATACCGATGTACCGATATAGTTGATAAATGATGAATAATATCGACGATATACCGATATTGTTGATAAATGATGAATAATATCGACAATATACCGATGTACCGATATTGTTGATAAATGATGAATAATATCGACGATATACCGATATTGTTGATAAATGATGAATAATATCGACGATATACCGATATACCGATGTACCGATATTGTTGATAAATGATGAATAATATCGACGATATACCGATATTGTTGATAAATGATGACTAAGGATTGACCAACTGCCAATAGTGTTAATAACTGGCAAATAGTCGACTGTTTAGTATTTGCCGAAAGTGTTGATAGGTGTTGACTAAACGTCAACGATTTACCGATATTGTTGATAAATTATGACTAAGGGTAGACTAACTGCCAAAAGTGTTAATAACTGGCAACTAGTCAACTGTTTAGCGTTCTCCGAAAGTGTTGATAGGTGTTGACTAAATGTCGACGATTTACCGATATTGTTGATAAAAACCTAGATCCGATTCGGCTGGGGGGAGATAGGGGAATGTTGGTTCAGACGAGTATGGCCGCAGAGCTCTATGCGTTAGTAGGAAACTTTGTACAATTTGGGAAATTAATTCGAGCGGCTGGGGCGGGTGGGGGGAGGGGGGGGGGGGGGGTTGGATGCGCGGGGCGTAACATCGGCGCTCATCCGCTTCACGTGCCCCTTCCCCCTTCCCTTCTCCCGCCTGGCCCCTGTCTCTTGTCTCCTGGCGTCACCCACGGAAAGAAATAAGAAAACCTACCGCCAGGGACTGTCAAGGACGGGTGCGAATTCAGATCACATAAACTTTATTTACCAAATATATATTAAACCCGCTGAAACCCCCGTCTTTTCAAAATGTAGAGAGAAATTTATTTCATAAGGCCCCGTAACCGCGCTCAAAAAGAAGAATATGGAGAGATATGTAATTACGAATGTTAGAGGAGCACGCTAATATTTAAAACGATGAATTCGATGCGAAAATTGTGAAAATGTTTAATAAAACACGACTCGTTTAATATAGAGCAAAAATCTCGCAGGGGTTGCCTTAATCAGCATTTATAGAAACACTATGAATGTTTTCATACATATAACTTGTAAAATAACTGAAACAAACGTGTTTATAATAATTTTTGGAGCATACTTTGCGATTTTTTCTATCGAGGGAATTTTATATGATTTGCGTTTCGACGCAGGGAATGTCTAGAGGTTATCTTAAAAAATAACCTATATTTTTTTAAGAGCTTTAAAGCTTAAAGTGTTTAAGGGAGATACATAAGAAATCGGTAGAAATTCGGGTAGCGGCGACTTAATTTGAACGTCAAGTGTGCAAAATTTCATCAAGAAGTATCAAAACGCTGTTAGATAATTTACAAAAGACCTTTCGATTCTTGGGCCCCAGATAGGCGAATGAAATTAGTCAACCAGTTTAAGAAAGGATTTCAATATTGAAATTTTTTTATAATTTTCGTAAGATGTCACTTTTGTCACGACACACTTTCCGGGATACACTTTTGTCCGGGACACACTTTTGTCAGATTTTATTTTAATTACTAGCATAGACCAATGAAAAATTACGGGATAGTCTGAATTCTTTAAAAATGAGTGTCAATTTTGAAAATGACAATAATTTCTTTTATATTTTTACGTAAATACCGCTAAACCGTCCCAGCTGCTCCCAACTGTCTGAAGCCAGTGAGACTGTGGAATCCCCAATTGGGGTATGTTGTGAGCCTGAAGGTAGTTCGGAGGCGAAGGAAATGGCGAAGAGAAAGGTGGGGAAGTTCCTAGCGATTCTGAATGGTGGTCTTACACCAGGCCGATACTGAAAGTATCTACGATTCTAGAACTTGCGCAATTACACTATAAATTGAAAAATTATTTGCGCAAGCCGGGATCTGAACCCGCGACCTCCGGATCGGTAGTAGAGAGCCTTACCCCTCGACCACGGAGGCCACGGAAAATATTTCTTCTCTTTAAAAAAGGAGGCTTTAAATAAGGGTAGTCTGAATTCTTCACATAATCAGTTTCAATTTTGAAAATGATACTTAAATTCAAAGCAAATTCGAGTTTATTGAACCAGAGTTACCAGAGTTCAGCACAACTGAAATTAGTATTTTCGATGATTTCCTATCAAATATCGTCGAATATTTTTTTAAACAGATAATCAAATCTGTCTCGGGCCTAGGAGTCAAACTGTCGAGACCAATATTCTTTCAAATCACACCTCCTTTCAATATTATATTATTAGTTCCCACTACAAATCCATCTTTAATTAGAAAAAAAACTTTATTAATTGTCTGAAAACTCCTGCACTCATGGGGCGTCCCTCCCTGGCGGGGTTGGCGCGGTGGGCCCGGTGCCCTCCCCGCCTAGGGGCCCGAGGAGAGCGATTGTCTGCCCCCCTACCCCCTAGCGCCCCCCTAACCCTAGCGCCCCCGGCCCCAGGCTTGGGTCCGCACAAAGAACTCCTTAAGGCAGATCTCCACCGAATATCTGACACCTCATAACTATTACTGCGCAGTTTTGTACGGAATATGTATGCATTCATAATATTAGAACCTTTATTCCCATACGTAAAACGTTTTATAATATTATCATCTCATATATAAGGTACCCATCTTCTCAATATGTTGCCTGTATTATATTTGTCTCTCTATGTATTTTATGACTTGTGGCATTCGAGATGTGGATCTACAGAAGAATATTAAAAATAAGCTGGATGGACAGGGTTACGAATGAAGATGAATATTGCCGGAAGACGGGGCCCTGGAAGAAGGAGAACATCATGGCTGAAAAACCTGAGACAGTGGTTTGGCCAGTCTATTTCAGAACTGTTCCGGGACCCAGTAAACAAAGTCTGCATAGCCAACTTGATAGCCAATGTCCGTTGAATGGAAAGGGCACGAGAAGAAGAAGAAGAATGTTTTTTTTTTTTTTTTACAGTGAATACCGCACAAGAATCTCAACTGCTCCCGTCTGGAGCCAGTGAGACTATGGCATCCCCAATTGGGTTATGTTGTGAGGCTGAAGGTAGTGGGGAGGGGAAGGAGGTGGGGAAGAGGAAGGTTGGGAAGTACCTGGCTATTCAGATCTGGTCACCAAACACGGCTAAAGCCATTTTCAAGCAACGTTTCAATTCTGAATGGTGGTCTTACACCAGGGCGATACTGATAGTATCTTCCACTCTGGAACATGCCGCAAATATACTATATATTATTTTTAAATGAATTAATTGTGAAATAACACAAATTAATCAAATAAAATTTATTTGCACATGCCGGGTTCGAACCCGCGACCTCCGGATTGTGAGTCAAGAGTCTTGTCCACTGGACTACGGAGGTCGTCTTGGAGGTCATTTCCAGTAACGTTTATGCCACTACATTAACGTTACTTGAAATGTATTCTTCAATATCTGTTTTCTATATTTGGGTTTTCGTTAAAAATACGAGTACGTGTGATTTGGTGTTATATTATTGTTAAATTGACCTCCTGACAAACTGCTTTGGTAGTTTAGCGGGTATGTTAACTTGGAAAAAACTCATCAGTGAAACCCTAGGCTCAGCAAATAAAATTCTTGCAGCCCTTTAACCTATATTATGTGAAATAAATTTAAAAAAAACTATCAATTAAAAATAAACTCCTAATTTATAAATCAACGACAAGGCCAATCTGCAAGCCCCATCTGGGCCCACGCTTCAGAGTCTCATTTGAAAACACTTCAAACATTTCAGAATAAAGCCAAACGCTTAGACCTGGATGCTCCCAAATGGATAATGGTATCCCAACTCCACAAAGATTTTGAAAGCTCCTTATTAAAAAAAAACACAAAGAAACATTTTACGCGGGAATTCCCACCCATGAAAACGCGTCCATAAACTGCCTCCGTAAAACTTACGTACCTCACATTAAAAAAACCTAAATAAATCATCCGTAAAGATTATCCTCCCTGTAGTGCAGCCATGTTCCCTTGCAAATAAATTTTAACAAACCATAAAATATACCATTTTTTTCAACATCTGTATATTATAAACTCACGATGAAAGAAAAAGGAACTTTTACTTTTTGGCCCTGAGCCATTATTTCAAAAAGTCAAAGAAAGTTTAGCGGTGTTTAAATGAAGAATAAACAAGTTAATCAAAATAGTGCAACGAATGGAAGACTAAGCTAGCAAAGGATTTCAACTCCTACCCGGGATTCCTCTTTGGGAACCCGACGCGTTTGTCAGCACTACCACTAAACCTACATAAACATTCAAATAACAATACCTAAATACGTAACTTCTGACCTTAAGGTTACACGTTGTTTACCCTTATTTTTATTACATAAGCGAGGCTTATTCCATTCTGTGCGAGTCCGGCTTAACCCCCCTCTCCTACCCCCGGCCGGGTACCACCCACAGGGCACAACCCCCCCTGATCCACCCCCACCCTCCTTTGGGGGATGTGTGAATGATCTAGGAGGTTCGGTAATATGACGAAACGTCTTCCGTGAAGCCTAGTTTTTGATGAGGGAACTCCCCAGCGATTGTAACATAACCACACCACGACATACTTAACTGCTCAATCAAATTATATCAAGCTGATATTTATTATTATTATTATTATTCCTCCATAGACTGTATGCTGTAGAAATGAGATCCATGAGGCGTAAGTGTGGTAAAACTATGTACGATCGTGCGAGAAACTTGGGATCCGCTAATAAGGCTTGATGTAAGCGCAATGAATAAGATTAAGAAAGGGCATGTAGAACGAATGAACGAGGAAAGGACTGTAAGGAGAATATATGACGCAAATATGAATGATGGAAAAAGTCGGGGACGCCCGAGGAAGTCATGGCACGACCAAGTGAATCAGATACTTGAGTCGGGCCATTTCGAGAGTCAGAATAATAGAAGAGCACGTTTGAGACGATGTATGAATGTCAACGAGGCAAGGAGTGCTAAGACCGAGTTGTTTGGCGGTCCGTCCTCTCTGACTACCCCTGCGGGGAAACAGCTTATGGTTAGTTGGTTAGTTAGTTACTCCTTCATTTTTGCACAAGCATTATTAACACTATTCGCTTATATTGATGGTTTCATCGGTTACTTATAACATGTTACGTTAATGTAACTCCTCAGAAATCGTGCGTATTTTTAGAAGGTCTAAATTTCGACTTTACAATAAAATCCAAATAAATGAAATATTTATGAAGGTTTTTTTCGTTATTTGTTTTTGGGGTATTATGCCGTGTTGCGCTACCTCCTTCTTTAGCCAACGTTTCGGACATCGTTGTCCATCATCAGGGCAGATCTGCCGGATCTGCTGGATCTGCCGGATCTTCCCTGATGATGGACACTGCAACGATGTCCGAAACGTTGGCTAAAGAAGGAGGTAGCGCAACACGGCATAACACCCCAAAAACAAATAACGAAAATGCTTTTGGCCGTGAAAATCTTAAAACTTATCATTTATGAAGGTATACATAAAAACTGTTTTTGAAAGGTGATAAAATACAATTTCAGATTTTATAATTCTAAATAAACATATAATTTTTGAAATATAATAATTTTGAATGCTAACTTAAATAAGTTATAAAAATGGCTCACCTTACGTTTTTTTTTAACTAAAATTACTGATAATTTAAAACAAAATACGTATATGTGTTATTAGGCAAATGTATTATAAACGTTATCGTCTACTTACTTTTTCATCATTTCAATAAAAATAATTAATAAAATTAAAATATAAAATATAAAATTTATACTCACCTGTCTGTCGTACAATAAAAAAAAAATAATTAAAAAAATATAATAAAAAATTCCCAATGATTAATAATTATTTTTCAAATTGCGGTAGGAAATTTTGGTTTTATACAGGTGAAATTTTTTAAATTATTTTGCGGTTAACTTTTGTATTTGAATATAAAGCGTGTTTTCTCTTTCTAGCATCGTTTAGATCACATTTCAAACCATGATAATAAGGGAAATTCAACGATTTCTGTGAGACCTGTATGAGTTGTTACGAAAACCGAACAAAGAAGAGGTTAATTTCTTTATTTTAATCTTCAGAATTTGAATTGGGAGAAGATTTCGTTACTCCCGGCGACTATTTCGCCGATTTCCAATCCCGATTTTCAAAGTCGATTTCCAATCCAGATTTTCAATGTCGATTTTCAATGCAAATTTTCAAGGCCAATTTTTGATGCCGATTTTCGACCAGTGTACCAGTTTTAAATTTTGATCTATTTTGATAAGCTCTCTATCGTAACGGCCATGCTTGACAATTGACCACAGTTTGATCAAAAACAGAATCACGCCAAGAATCGCCGTTTAATGGTGAACGTTCAGTTGTGAAAAAAAACACATTTTCGTTGATCGTCATTGGTCATCAAATGTGATGGTTTGAAACACACAATTAGTCTTTCGTATAGTTTATACATCGTACATGCAGTCGAAAGAAACATATCTGCGTTTCTCATGTTTTGAAACAACGGTGATATCTGACGATTATTTGATACATTTTTAAATACTACTTGAAATCGAACAACTGTGTATACAGATTTTTTTTTGTTGTGTGCAGTATTAAGATCGTTTAACCAGCCAGCGGACGAAAATCCACATTTCGTCGAAAGTTGTTCTTACGATCGTGCAGGGCGGTTACAATGAGAAAGATTAATTACTCTCCGTACCAGCTTTTTAAAATTTTAACTCAATATCGAATTTATTTCAATTCAAATTTGCTTTAATTTAACCTTCATCCAAAAATGCTGAAAGGCGTGATGATAAAACTATTAAAATAATGTACTTTTTGTAGTTATTTTTTGATTATAAGTATTTGTCATTTTTTAATAATGTCTAAATTTAATAAGAATGTTAAAAAAATCTGAAATATATTAGTTTGTAAGTGCGCAAATAAATACACAAATGGACCAATTTTCGTCAAGAAACACATGTACGTACATATTTTTTAATGATTTTATTGAAACTAAAATTAAAATTCTAAAACATGCGTTTGCTAGATAATGTATTGATTTATTTTACTGCATGATTATATTATTTGAAATGTGTGTGGTATAATAAAAAATCTTTTTTGAAAATTTAACAAATCTGCCAACGACCTATGGAATAACCTTAATATACTAACCTTATTATACTAAAAATTTCAAAAAATTCTCAAAATTTATTTCCTGCGAATGCTAGATAAAAGAACAATCTTTCGAAATCCATTTATAATTTTTTGTGGAAAAGAGTCAATACGTCTAAAATCTTATTTGAAAATGACATATTTCTGATTTTCTCTGGTAATGCCCTCTTCACGGGTTTGTTATTTTTTTGTGTATTTTTTAAATATGAAAAACATATGAATAAAGACTTAAAGAATAAAGCCCAACATTTAATTCTACTAAAATTATGTAGATAATGTAGATTTTCAACATAAAAATCCTTTCTCATGTGCTTACCATATAGTACGTACTCACTTTGATTTTATACTCGTAACTCATTTAAATTAAATTATTTTATACTATTTTGTATTCTATTATATTATTTTATGCATATGTATATTTTCTTAATACTCTCACACATTCTTTATATTGCATATGATAATTTACTGTATAAAAAATCGACCACCACAACACGGGCATGTGCCTTATATTTTCTTAATACTCTCACACATTCTTTATATTGCATATGATAATTTACTGTATAAAAAATCGACCACCACAACACGGGCATGTGCCTAGCATGGTGGTCGAAAAATCCCCAACTTTTGTAAAAAAAGATTTTTTCAAAGAATAAAGAAACTTTAAAAAAAAAAAGGTGCGTCCCGGTGTGGGTTTGTTTTTTAAATAACTCTACAATTTTATTTCATGAATGTAAAGTTTTGAACACTTGTCTCAAACAGGAGGTAGGTCACTGTCTACATAAGATGTCGAAAATCAACCCACCCCCTTTTGCCAACACCTAAAGCACAATGTTGATACTTCTTGATGAAATTTCACAAACTTCATGTTCAAAATTAGACGAACAGAGTTGTGTAATGTCTATCTACCTTAGATTTAATCTAATTTAGAAAAACTCGGGCACTGCCGGGGACTTCAGCTAGCTTGTGCATTTGCAAAGAAATATATCTAACAATAATGGTGAAATTAGATAAATAGCAGTTGCTGTCTTTTTACACTACAATGTTGGTGAATTCGCGGATATTTTCCATTTTTAACTCAAAATCGCGCTTTTTGCACATGTGGTTCTGATAACATGAACCGTATGTGTGTATGAAAAAGCGACAAGTAAATTTTGTACTTTGTTGTTAGTTATAAGTTAAGCAGGTCATTTTGGGACGCTGTTTACTCTATTTTTTCATATGTACATATATTATAATATACAAGAATAGCCCCTTAGCTTTAGATTTTAGAAGGACGGGTTCTTGGTATAATGCCTATCTCCTTCTAGAATCATCCTTGGACAGGATCTTTGCACAGCAGTGTCCTGAGCTCGTATACATCAAGCCACCCAGGGTCCGAGCGGATATCTCGTCAGGGGGAGGGTACCCTTGTCTCTGTTGTACCCTCCAGTCCTCTGCCTTCCACCCTCCGCCGTACCCTCCACTGCGGAGGGACTAAACCCTCCTTACAGGGGGTTACAGGGTAGCAGCAAGCAAGCAGGCGACCCTCTTACACCATTGTCCCAGAGGGTCCGCATTGCGGCCCTAGAACCGACATTAAGTCCCCATCTTTGGGAGAGGAGGAATAGAAAAATTGCGACCCAAACTGGAGGACGTTGTAGAAAGATCTTCTAAGGTTTCTACCTAAAACCTAGAATTAACATTCTTTTAATAAAACTTGTTTTAAATAATATCATATTTTGCAAACCTTTAATTAACAAAGTATGCACCGAACGGACAACCTGGCTTATTGTCATATTTATTTTTACAATAATGAAAGGAATTACATTAGAGTAATTAATGTTACCGAGCTAACAACAGATACGTTGAATTCAAAATTACAAGCAGAAAGAGCTGTGCAAATTTTATAACACAAGAGAATCGTTTAAGTTTATGATTTTTGATCTCCACCAATTAGAAAATAAGCTTAATGTTTGTTATGCGATTAAATAATGTTTATAAGGTTTAAATAACGCATTAAGTATAAGTAATGGGAAGTATACCATAAACCTACTATTAGAACAACCACCAAGTTAATGACATGAAAGTGTTGACAGATTATGAATTATTCCAGTTTTGAAAATGTCACGCTCGAACGTACAAGAAAATTAATGATGTTTAATCATGGACATAAATGGATGTCTATGTGTTTAATTATATTCTCGGTTTTGGAAAATGCTAGTTTTCCGTAGAATTTTCTACTACGTGGTCTTTCTGCTCTAATCTTATATCTCCCGTTCGCCCCCCGCAGTCGGTCTTTGTGGAGTTTTTATGTCCAAGGATACCAGGCGGTCAGAGCGTCTAGGAGGCGGGCGGGCGTGTGTAAGAAAATCCTTGGCGTGTACAAATGAGCGGGAGAGGAGATAAATGGCCAGGGTTGCGGCTCGCTGGGCTATTGATAGTTAATCAGCGGCTCTGTGACGCGCTCCCTCGCGTGATACCGCCCCCGTTACACCCTTACCACCCCGCGAGCCCCGCATTCATCATCCGTAAAAACTACCCGAGCTGCGCGCCTGGTAGCTAGTAGCCAGCAGCCTACAATCCTCGTCATCCGTCATTATGATCTGTGGACCTTTGATCGATTGTTTGCCGAACTCACTTGATGGAATATTGTAAAGGACTGAATCCCTTTCTCCTTTCTGCGCTCCTGGGCCATTAATTAACGAAAATAACTCATTTTATCTATGTAATTATAATTTACTCCAAATCCCATTGATTTTCCCTATTGGATGCGATTTCTTATAGAATCTTTTTCTGTAGGTATGTTAAATCTTTGGAAATAATCTAGTTCCAATTTGTACGTAATCTAAAGGGTGAATTTATCAGATCCCGTTTTACTTTTCTGGTCTCCTGGGATGATTAGTTGAAATATAAATTAAATAAAAATCCCGACCGTTTGGCATTTCGTCGTAACACTTATTTGCATGATCCTTCTACGAGCTGTCAAATCGGAATAATCAATATTATGGTACCTACCTGCCGAAGAAAGTTTTTTTTTTCTTTGAGATGTGAGAGGTGAGACGTGTCTTTGTAGAAATAGTAAAAATCCTTATTTGAAATTTAAAAAAAAATATATTAAAATAAATGGTTAATAATTAAGTAGGTACCGTACCTAGTTACAAATCTTATGATTTCAGAGGAAATTTTTACTTTAATTTATTAAATAAGAGAAAATTAGAAACTTTTAAAAACTTTTTTGAATTACTGATTACAAAATGAAAATCGTTAAAAAAATGTATTTATATATGTTGAATCTCTATTTTTACATGATTTTTGCGCAGTGTTTGAGGCAGTTAACCTCTCAGGCCTCGACCATATTCCGTCTGTAATTCACAATATTTCCGCTTTGCATTAAAATCCAAAGGAATCGAATTATTGTGAACGAATCCAAAAACTAAAAACTGTTTTTGGAAGATGTGAAATACGCTGTCAAATTTTGTTATTAGAAGTTAATAACCTTGTAATTATTTAAATGTAAATTTTTTTATGTAAACTTTAAAAAGTTTTTAAAAAACACACCTATGTTTTTTTGTAACTAAAATTACTGGTAATGAAACAAAATAAAAACACACATATTTTATTAGACAAGTGTATAAATTTTATAATCACCTCACTTTTATACCGTTTCATGTAAAAATAATTTGTTAAAAAATCCACAAATTTTCATAACTTTTTTTTAAATTGCGTCCGGAAACTTTTGTTTCATAAAGGTGTACATTTTAATTCTTTTGTAGTTAATTTTTAGATTTGAAAACATGGCGTGGTATTTTCTCTTTCCAATACCATTAATATCTTACTTGTCACTATGCTAGTAAGGGAGACACAACGATTTCCATGAAACCTATATGATTTGTTCCCAAAAAACGAACAAATTAGGTTGAGCGGAATTACCTACGTATATTTAAAAATCTTTGGAATGTTTCAAGTTGCATAATGTAAGCATCACATAATGGTTGGGCGTTTACACAATTCATAGCTACACTTACCTACATACATCTACATATATCATAGACTCTGCGCTTGTAGCTTTGATTGTCACATGTTCCTTACCTATCCATCCCTATCATTTTTCCCATCCTATCCCATCCCTATGTACCTTACCATAACAATCAGTGTCGTCTATCGAAACTCGCCGTGAAAGCATCCAATTTTCCGCTCCTGCATTCTCTACCCGCATATCACAGTAAATACCGCGAATAATAATTATACAAGTGTATGAACAAAATCCACCCATGAGAGAAGAGACGTACCACAAGGTTCCACAGTAAGTCCCTTCCTTCCTTTCCCTTTATGTGCATTCATTTTTACTTGTGCAGTGGTCTATCATACATCTCAAAACACATTCGGTCCTTCGATATCCGCATCCACACAAAACACACATCATTCATGGTCCTTCTCGCAAAATCATTCACATAATATAATGAATTGAATCTTTTTTAACCCTTAAAAATCTCAATAATTTCATTTCCAGCATCTCAATTAAATTTGCATGCTCCCACATAAATCTTCCATTCACAGTCTCCGGCAAGACGAGAACCCCCTCAATAGCTAGCACCCCTTTCCTGCCCCTCCTGCCATCTCCTCTACTGTACTACTTACTAGTACTGAAGTATTCCACGGCACCAAGTAAAATGGAAAGTTGCGAACAGTAAACACCTAAGACACTTGTTGATATCCTGGTATCTGATTGTGCATATATCTCGCCGTGGCTGAAACTTTACGGAATTAACTCGTAAGTTGGGGTTTAGAAATGTTAGCGTGTAAGTAACTACATAATTTAATTAAATTGAGAAACATTTTGAATAATATAATTTGCTTGTGCGTAAGTGTGTGACATTTTCAAAATTTGAACTGATGTGTATGTTAGTATCATTTTGTAAAAAGAATCTTTTCAAATCCAAAAGGAGAAGCGATGAAGTCGTCAATAATGATCAAAATATTAATTTCGGTTGTCTGTACGTCTGGCGTAACTCTGCTTTAATTAACTCATTGATTTGAAATTTACTGTCATTTTGAAAATTTTAACTGATTGGGAAAAGAATTCTCACAAGCAATAAAGTACCTACCTAAAATATAACAATGTTAATTCTGCAATATTTATAAAGTCACTTTGTGACGTCATTTTTAATTGCATGAAAATAAATTACTTTATATACACCACTTATATCAAAATTACCAACGTGTTTCAGAACCAATGGTTCCTTCATCAGGATAAAACATGTATTAAAAGAATTATTTTATTTTTATTCTGACGAAGAAACAATGGGTTTTGAAACATTTTGATTAAATAGGGGTGTATATAAAGTAATTTGTTTCATATCATCATTACATAGTATAAAATAATGAAGTCGCTCAAAATGTATGTGCGCGTTAATCTTTTAAATAACGCAACGGATTTTCATACGGTTTTCACCAATAGATAGAGTGATTGAAGAGGAATGTTTATATGTATAATACATGTAAATTATATTAGAGAAAAGCCGAGAAATTATAAGAAAACATATTTTTGTACGATTTAAAACGGCTGGCGGGCCGTACTATAATAGTCACTTTTGAAATTCGTTCTACGGAAGAAATTGGAAAATAGATGTCCTAGAGTAAGTAGGTATTTGATTTTCCCTTTTCAAATATCCAGTGTTGCATTGCAAGCATTGTATAACTAGTCGCGAGTTAATTAGTTTATATGTATAATACATGCTTATTATATTAGAGAAAAGCTGATAAATTCAAAAATTCAATTCAGGCAGCGGGCAGCGTGCAGCTGGCAAGCGGGTGGTGTGGATTTTATAAAGATTGGGTAATGGCGTTGTGTTTCGTTAGCCATAGCAACGTGTGGCCGGGTCTGCTAGTAAATAATAATATGATCTTAGCAGAAAATTCTTAAGAGTAGTAATTTTCAAAATTGGAACTCATTTGTCAGGAATTCAGACTGTTCCGTGATTTTTCATGGTTCTGTGCTTTAATGTGATGTGTGCTTTCAGTTAAGGTTTTGTGGAATTAATAATCTACTCTTTGAGAGATGGCGCGAATATATTTATTTTAGGGAAAAACGTTTTTTACAAGTTATGTTCCAAAATATGAAGATGAATTAATTGTACGGAATGAAACAAGTTCTTTGTTTAAAACCACTTTACGAGTATTTTAATTTATATTAGTCGACCTGTTTCAATTGATGTCATCCTTCTTCAGGACAGTAAACATACTCGTATTAACTTGTTTGTTTATTGTCCAGAAGAAGTTTATATGTTTTTTTATCCTGAAGAAGGCTGGGATCAACCGAAACCGGTCGACGAATATAAATTAAAATAAAGCGGTTTTTAAACCAAAGAACTTGTTTCATTTTGTATACTGTCAAGCCACAAAGTGATAATGAATTAATTGTTTGCGCCCGTACATACGCAGTATGAACATCAATAAATAGCTATGTCCAAAAACAAACTCAAACCTTTCAAGAAAAGCTAACAAATACAATATTGGATTGAATCATCGATACAATATTGAATTTGTTATTGCCTTTTCTAAAAGATTTGCGTTCTTATTTATTGTTATCAAATTTATTTTGCAGAACTCCATTTTAATTTATATCTATTTTTATTTTTATTTTTAAAAAAATTACAGGATGCCATTGAAGAGATACAAAAAATGTAACGCTTTGGTTAAACATAAACAAACTAAAACTGAATGTTATGAAAACTAAATTTTTGATTATTGATAGTCAAGGTGGAACTGAACATGCAATACTAAACATTGATAACATAAATATAGAAAGAGTTAACAATATTAAATATCTGGGTGTAATATTAGACGATAAATTAAAATTCAACAAACACTTCGATTACATATCTAAGAAAATTGCTAAAAAAGTTGGCTTCTTAAAAAGGATTAGGAATAACTTGGATCTCAAGACAACGCACCTTGTATATAATTCTATTGTAACTCCTCATTTAAATTATTATTCTAGTGTTCTATTCTTATGTAACGAGACCCAAAATAATAAACTACAGGTTATACAAAATAGGGGAATGAGGATGATTCTGAAATGTAATACCTTTACTAGAGTTAAAACTATGTTACAAAATTTATTTTATTATGTATGTTACAAAACTTAAATATGATGACAACTAAACAACATATAATATATAATACGTTAACAATGATGTACAAGCTTAAAAATAACATGCTCCCTAAATATCTGCAAACTAATATTATGTACCATGAAAATATTCACAATTATCCTACGAGGAGTTGTCGAGACTTCAGGCTTCCCAAAACTAAACTTACGTGTACACAGAACAGCGTGTTTTATAAAGGTCAAAAACTTTATAATAACCTACCAAATTCCATAAAGGAAGCCTCAAGTCTTGGCACTTTTCGTAAAACATGTGCTACATACATTAAGAAAAATTTATGAATTGTATTTATTTGTATTAACTGTATGTCTTAAACCCTATTGTTTCTATTTCTAACTGGAGTAACTGTATTTCTTTTTAAAACTGTATTCTTTCCGTTATAATTTTATGACTATATTTATTTTATTATGTATTTTATATGTTTTTTTTAATACTAGATGTATGAAAAAATTTGCTTACATCTAAATAAAGTTACAAAAACAAAAACAATGATATTTTTAAATATTCTACTTGCAGTTACTACCCTGCGGGCGGCTTTTTCAAATCAAATCACCAAAGTTTCATCGCAATCGGATGAATGGTTTAGCAATGCATAATTACACGATGCCAGAGCTCACTATTGTATACAGAAACCATCGCGGGCATGCGCACATTCAATCCCCAAATTGGATGAACGGTTTAGCAATGCATAATTTCATGATGCCAGAGCTCACTATTTTATACAGAAATCATCGCGGGCATGCGAACATCAAATCCCCAAAGTTTCATCGCTATCGGATGAACGGTCTAGCAATGCATAATTTCATGATGCCAGAGCTCACTGTTGTATACAGAAACCATCGCGGGCATGCGCAGATCAAATCCCCAAAGTTTCATCGCAATTGGATGAATGGTTTAGTAATGCTTAGCGGTCATACATACATATATATATATATATATATATATATATATACATATATATATATATATATATATATATACAGAAACAAACATATTTTGATTTATATATATATAGATAAAAATAGTTTATTTAGAAGCCTTCAGAAGGCAAAACAGCTGTCACACGTTATAATAATTACGTAGCAGGACTTGTTCAAAATAAACTGTTTTTATAGATTAAATAATAATATTATTGCATATTAAAAAAGAAATTAAGATTTAAGTTCGTTTATTGTGGATTGTGGACAAAACTATTTATGTACGAACGCGAAAAAGTAATTCATCTTAATATTTGAAAGCATAACTTGTAAAAATAGTTCCCCTAAAATAATTAAACTCGTGTCATCCATAAAAGAGAAGATTGTGAATTCTTTTAGGTATCACCTTAAGGTCATATTAGAATGAAAAAATAATTATTTTTGTTAAATATTTGGAGAACGACTTCCTGATTTAATCGACTTAAAATGAAAAACTACAGATTCTTACATATTATTTTTCATTCTGTTTATTTTAATCAGCACTTAACAATATGAAATTTTAATCTCAATCTTTAAAAATGGTTCGTAGTTGTATTGGAGTTATTATCGAGTATAGTGATTCCTATGGGCCCCGAGCACCGCGGGCTTGCTACCTCCCTCCTCATGGTCCCCCCGTACCCCCATTGGTCCCCTCATGCCCCCCTGGCCCTGCCCAGGGCCCCCATCCGGGCCCCCGGCTCTGAGGGAATATTCTCTCCTCCATATTTTTTGCTTCGCTCAAGGATATTTTTCTCTTGTGTTCTTACGAAGCGTACAGTCAGCTACCACTATTTATTTTGACTTATTATTACTAAAAAAAAACTAACTAACCATCACGCCGTTTCCCCGCAGGGGTAGGCAGAGAGGACGGACCGCCAAACAACTCGGTATTGGCACACACTCTTTGCCTGACTCACATTCATACATCGTTTCATACATTCTCTTCTTTTATTCTGACTTTTGATATGGCCCGACTCAAGTATCTGATTCACTTGATCATGCCATGTCTTCCTCGGGCGTCCCCGACTTCTTCTACCATTCACATTCGAGTCGTATATTCTTCTTACACTACTTTATTCGTTCATTCGCTGTACATGCCCAAACTATCTGATGGTCCCTTTCTTAATCTTACTCATTATGCTTACATCTTTGCGGATATCCACATTTATCACACCGACTGCTCCAAGGAAGACTGCAGTAACTCAAAATTTGGTGTTTTTGAGTTAGTTACATTTTCGGGTTTCGTAATTTTTTATCTATCTGCCAAGAAGACATTTGTAACTCTAAACAGAAAAACCATTTTAAAAATAGTGGTAAGTCACGAAGTCTTAATTTTTCCATGTACAAAAGAAGTAAGTTGAGTTACTGCGCTTTTCATCGGAATTTTTTTTTGTGTATGGTCGTAAGTCAGACTTACTTCTTTTTTCCATTAGAATGCTGAAATTAATTCGCAGCTATGCGTAGCAGTATTTGATTTGCAAAAGGTTATATAGACACCTCATTCAGTGAGTAGTTTTTACTACAAAAGAAAAGTACGCAACATACAATTTCACCATTTATGATATAGGAAAGAAACAGGGCCACTGCTTTATTTGGCATGAATCAGAAGGAAAAAGATGTGCCAATGAAATCGCTACATGTTTACCAAAAATTTTAACTTCAGTTCAACAACAGAGCATAAATAAGTAAAGTTTCGAATAGTTGCAGTGGACAAAACCAAAACCGATATGCGTTTTCCATGTTAGAATATGCCGCACTAACCCGTACATCGTTTTATGAAGAAAGGACACACTAAAAATGAGAGTGATTCTATGCACAACACAATAGAAAATGCAAGGAAGGGGAAAACTATTAACGTGCCTGAACAATGGGTTATGCTGATTCGATGTTCGAAAGTGGAAGTTTTGCTATATGAAATTAACGAAATGAGCTATGAAGACTATTTGGATTTCATGTCGCTCATTTCGCAAATAAATTGAAAAAAAAGCCAACGATAATTCAGTTCCAATGAAATGGAACAAAATACGTGAGGTATCTGCGACATACAATAATCCACTGGAAGTATATATAATGTATGGTTACATGGAAGAACCCATAACTGTCATTTTAGAAAAACGTACAAGAGGCAGGCGACTGGACAGATTAATTCAAGATGTTGCTGTGTGTAATCAAAAACGAAACATCGATAAACTTTTAGGGGTATTGCTTAGACAATACCTATGGGTGTTCTAAATTAAACTTAAACACTTGATTGAATCATGTAATTGTTTATTTATTTAATAATTATAATGAAAACAATAGCACGTTAAAAAATACACCGAACTGTGTTGATTGTTTTACTGAGGAACGCTTGTTGGTTCCCGAAACTGTTTATTTTCCTGACAACCAACAAGCGAAAAGTGATTGATATTTTTCGAATTCATTTTCAAATTATATTAAGTTTCAGGCCGTGTCACTAAACCGCGGTAAGTACTACACATCTTGTAGCATTATGCAACATTCCAAAAACTTGCCATAATTTCTATCTTTCACTAAATTCTTCCGTTGAAGAAACTTCCATTGGACATTCTAATGCCAGAGGTGGGGTGTCTGATGATTCAGAAATCGAATGAAACTTTATAATTTTCTTTTCCTTCTTTAATTTTATGAAATGACTTAAGAATCTCTTCTATTTTATGCAAGTAACAGTTTCTAAACAAATACATTATTTTTTCTGTTGATCGAACTAAAAATGTTTTTTTATATTGTTGTTTATAACACTGAGACACAATAACTATTGAAAAACTCTCAACTGTGCATTCTTAATGTCTATAAAAGATGTTTCTTTACTGTTAAAATAAAGCAGCTCGTCGTAACTTCAATAATTCGTTTAATTTTTCCCTGTAACAAAGAAGTAGCTCAACATACGGGCCGTTGAAATTATATAAACTCCGAGGAAAAGAGTAGTAAGTCCCAAAACCCTTCAAATTAGTGCAAATTCGAGGAAAATACTAAGAAAATATTAAGTAGTTAGAAAGAGTATTAACAAGCGAAACTTATTCAATTTAAATAAAGTTCAAAACCCTCATCTAAGATTATGCAGAATTTTTTGAACTTTAAAATCGCTCTCCTGCAAAATGACAAAAAGTGAGTTACTGCAGTCTTACTTGGAGCAGTCGACACGATCTTACATTGTTTTACCACACATATGTCTCAGGGATCTCATTTCAACAGCAATCAGTTTACTTTCATCCTTCCTCTGCCAGTTCCATGCCTCACTGTCATACATCAGGGACTCCATTGTGGACTGCTGGCTTCGCTTCTTTTGACAGTTTTTTATTAGCGCCAACGGCATTCCGTCCACCATTAATGGAGTTACCGGCATTCACCCTTATTTCAATATCTCTATCAGCCTTCCCATCGCTCGTAAACATACTACCTAGATAAACAAACTCATCCACCTGCTTCAAGTATTCATATATTATTATAATATTTTATAATTATTTAATTAAATGAAGACTATAGACTAGACAATTTGAGGTTTTACTCATAAAGTTAAAATAAAAATAAAAATTTTTATAATTAACTTAATTTGCCTGAAGTAAATTTTAACATTAAACAATATAGAAGAATGAAACAAACAATTACATTTATTTTTTTGACAATGCTACGTTTTCGCCACATCATCACGACGTGATGTTATTTACCTTAAATGCATCCCGATGTGATACATACCACAACATTCAACAAAATAAAAACAAAGAGATAACAATCAAACAGATCACCACAACTAGTATGATAGTTAAAAAAATGGCAAAAAATGTCACATGTAAACATTTATAAAGAAATTAAGTAAAAAAAAGAGAGGGCGTTTTACACACGTAAATAAAGTCAGTGCAACTTTAACAGGAGTAATAATTGGATTAATACCGCGTAAGCTGATCAATCTGGTGAAATTAACAATGTCCCCAGTAAGGTGTAGAGTCAGGGTTGGCAGTGTCTGTCCGAGCCCTTTGAAGCGCTCCACGGGGTGAGACAAGGAGATGAATTGGCCTGCCTCTTATTCAACATAGACTTAGAAAAGTTATTCGTGACTCAGGCATCGAGATAAGAGCAACGATATTTGTCAACTCTGTGCAACTATTGGCTTACGCTGATGATATCGACATAATCACGAAAACTCCAGATGCTTTACGTAACGCTTTCATAAATCTTGAAAGCTCTGCCAAAAATATGGGTCTCGTAGTAAACTAGCAAAAGACCAAATAGATGGCCGTAGGATGCACCCAACAAATCCCAACTCTCTCATGTGGAAACCAAAATTTCGAACCGGTACCAAGATTCACATATCTAGGCTCCCTGATAACAAACGACAATAATACCACAGAGATCTAGAAGCGCATAGTGAACGCAAATAGTTGTTATTTCCGCCTACAAAACCAATTAAAGTCCAGACTGCTATCCAGAAACACGAAGATATTAGTGTACAAAACACTTATCAGACCAGTACTTACGTATGCAGCTGAGACTTAGGTACTAACTAAGAGGAATGAGCTAGCACTGGACGTTTTTGAAAGAAAAAAGTTGAGGCGCATCTTCGGACCGGTTCTAGAAAATGGATTTTGGCGCAGACGTTATAACAATGAGCTCTATACTTTGTTTAAGGAGCTAAACGTCGCAAAATTTATAAAACTGGGAAGACTTCGGTGGCTGGGTCATGTGGAGAGAATGATCGAGCATCAAGCACCAAAGTCCCTGCTGAACTCAAGACCAATAGGGCGAAGGAGCCTGGGGAGACCAAGACTAAGATGGAGCGACAACGTCCTCAAAGACATATCCATCTTGGAGCCTCTAAACTGGAGAGAGCTGGCACAAAACCGAGATGAGTGGAGGAAGACTCTTGAGGAGGCCAAGACCCACCAGGGGTTGTAGAGCCAATAGTGATGATGAATAATTGGAACATGAGAAAGATATTAAAGTTCTGAAATTACGATGCTATGTAGTTTAAAATACACTTAGAAAATTCCTATATTTTCTAAACGAACAGATGTCAACTTTTCACCTTTTAAGAATTTTTCTGGTGAGGGACCATTAATCAAAGTATTTATTAATAACTAGCTGGTCCCGGCATGCGTTGCTATGCCATTTAATAAAGAAATTGTTTCTCCCTGAGTGTTTTCCATGGAACTATGATAATATCCATACTTTTAGGTCCTTTCCCATTCGTCCCGTTCCCCTTCCGCCTCCCCTTCTTCTCCTGCGTCCTCTTCCCCTCTCGCGTTCTCACTACGTCACCTCCACCTTCCCTCTCCCCACTCCACCCACCCCCCCCTTCACCCGTCCCGCGACCCCCCTCCCGAGTTCCCCTCCCCCCTCACACGTCCCCTTCCCCTCCCGCGTTCCCCTTCCACCTTCCCCGCCTTCCCTCTTCCTTTTCCCACTCCCTCGCCCCGTCAACCATCCTCCCGCGTTCCATATATTCAATCCCAGTACATTCAGTTATTAAACAGCCCGTGTGCCACCTTTTACAATGTTTATTCAAATTTCCATTTTTCATGTATATTAAATTTGGTAATTACCTAATATAGGTACCTATTTAAAATATCTAAAATTATTGATTCCTTTCAAACTATTAGGGGAGTACCTACTATAAATTTATCTACTTAAAGATTTTGAAAAATAGAATCCTGATTTGAACAATCAATGTTTTGAAAAATGTCATTCTCAAATACGCGATCTGTCAAACGTGCGATGTTTTCTGAAATTATCCAATATTCTGCGCGATTTTCTAAATTTTTCTCTCCGTAAGAACCATCCTCGCACTTTAAGGAATATTCTAAAAAACGAATTAGCGAAATCGGTTCAGCCGATCTCGAGATTTGCGCTTACCAACACATTTAGCGATTCATTTTTATATTATAGATGAATAGAGCTTTAGCTAGGGGTAATAACAACATGTATGGCCAGGTACTTTCCAACTATTATTTTTCCCGTCTCCTATCCCCTATTCATGATTTACAACTTTCAAATATGTTTAGCTTCCCAAAACTAAACTTACGTAAACACAAAACAGCGTGTTTTATAAAGCATTTTTTTTTGGTTTTTTCGTCAATATTCTTTAAAATACAGACGAAGACACTTGTCGAAGAAATGTAGCAGATAACTTAATCGATAGTCCTGATCTTCTTCAACGCCTGTCATTCCATGTTCCAAATCGTAACAGCAGACAATCGCTTTCCTTTAATCTCCCTTTTTGCAAGACCAATTCCAAACAGAACTCATCCATCTACAGACTAAGCAACATGATTCAAACTAGGAAGTTCAATCTACCCCTCCCCTCATATATTCCCTTCCTTAGCCTTTTAATCCTAATCCTATATTTCTCCTCACCCCCTCCCTCATATAGTTTAACTAAAAATAAACTAATTAAGTAAAGCTTTACAATATCACATATTATAATTTACTATTATTGTGTAATTTATGGTTTGCTGTCAACTTTCCCAAATATAAATAAAATTAAAACAAAAATAAAATAAAATAAAGGACAAAAACTTATCAAACACTTTACAGGAAGTTACAAGTCTTGACATTTCATAGAATATATGCTACGGGTATATATTATGAACTATCTAAGTAACTTACCATCAAGCCGTTTCCCCTTAGGGGTAGGCAGAATAATTCACAAAAAACAAATGAATCGGTCTTGTTACACTCTCCTTGCCTCATTCACATTAATACATCGTCTTGCTGTATACGTGTGAACTCTGGGCAAAGAAGAGTAGTATAGAAAGACTCCGGGTTCAGTACAACAACGCCTTCCGCATAATGTTTGGTCTCCCCAGATATTGCAGCGCTTCCCAGATGTTCACGGAGGGGCGAGTTCCCGGCTATGCAGCTCTTATTAGATCCAGGGTGGCAGGAATGAGGGAAAGGATATGCAGCTCTGGTAATATCCTAGTCATGGAAGCCCGCCTCAGTCCATCATCCAGCATTGATGCACACTGGAAAAAAATACTGGCTCCTAATGTGGTCAGAGAATTCTAAAAGCCAATAATTATTACTATCTTCTTAATTTCTTATATCTTTTATTATATCTTATCACCTTTGTTTCATGAATTTATAATCATATTTACCTGCTTTTCTTATTTATTTTTCTCTTCAAATATTTTGTATATTATGTATTATAACCCTTATGGAATGTGTGGGATTGCACTATTCTCCCCACATACCGGAATAAACATTTATTTATTTATTTATTTTTATACTTACTCAATTTCGCTCCAAATGCAACGTTTTTTAACCACGGTGACATTATGCAGCCTTGCTTAACACTTTTGTGATGTCCAACCACCCCGTAAAACCACAGTTAACCCGAATACCTAACTAATATATTTGTATTTTTTAAACAGAATTTATATTTTTCAGCCCACAACATTCCCCAAACAGTGATGTTGTAATTTCATTCGCCCCAAACATGCTTTTTAAATCTCATAAAAAAAAAACAATATAATATAATACTTTTCAAATAAACTTGCATAATTTTATATTATACCTTGGAGAGTCTGATGTATAAAAGGATTTATTTCACTATCAAAAACACATTGAATAGACTCATCAAAATATAAATTCGAATGTCTCCCGCAATCTCCGTGTATGACCGTCCCTCACCAGTGGCGCAACGCAAGCCTGGAAAAGCGTTTGGGGGCATCGGGGGCGGGCGAGCCAGTGGGGTGTCTGGGGGTCCGCCCCTAATCCCCCGGCATCCTATTCCTTCCTCTCCTACACATTTTTTTATTATTTATTTTTTTCGACGTCTTTTTGGGCGTCTTGTAGGCGACGCGACGCTAGCGGCGGCTCCCGGGGGGGGGGTGAGGAAAGAGGTAGGGAGTTAAGAAGCGGGGGATGATTTTTGAAAATAATAAATTCAGACTTGCGGGCGGTTGCCAAATGATTATAATGTCTGCAGATAAATACGATTATGCACAAACTCGACACAGTAAAATCCTAAAACGCGTTTTATCCAACACTACAAATCGTTGACTTGAAAGTTTTTTTTATATTAACTCCACATAGGAGGCCCTGATGAAAATAATTTTCCTCAGTCATTTCGCTATGTAATCTTTGGGGATGCTGCGTGGAGGGATTTTTAAAGAAAGGAAGGACAGAAAGTTCTGGGTAGGAAAAAAGTATGAGTGGTGGGTAGGAATCTGGGATTCAGTGTATCCAGATCATTCGCCGCCAAGACGTAGACAAACCTCACCCCCTGAACCCGTGCATTCCGGTTAACCCGGGCATCACCAAACGTAGCGAACCACTTGGGGTGACCTATGGCAGAGGTGTTAGAAATATATTGGCACACACATTAGCTCGGTTGATTGAGCTCCGCCCCGACCAGGCGTAGGTAATGGGTTCAAGTCCTAGATGTGACGGTGTCTTTTTCTGATATTCTGTTTTCATTTAATTAAAAATGTTTCAATTTGAGGTTTTACTAATTAAGTTAAAAATAAAAATACACATAAATTTCATTTAAAAAAAAAACAATTAGTGAGATCTATGTTTCCTGATTTTTATTACTGTGTATTAAATATCAATTTTGATATCGGTGACATTTTATTAAAAAAAATATATGTAAAAAATCTCATAAAACTGACCCTTGACTACACCCCTTAGGCTGCCTCTGTCGGCAGAGTTCTAAGTCCGGTACGTTGTTCCCACCCCCCCCTGTCAGTTACTCCCCCTACCCCCCAGCCACCCCCCAAACACCCTGTGCCTCTGGTACCACTCCCTTCTGCCTATTTCCTTCTACCAACCTACAGTACACACCCCTTATACTTTTTAGAAGGGATGCAACATTGCCAATATATTACATTACCGGTAAATTCTTAAAAAAGTTCCGGTGTGGTGCTAATTTATTAATTTTAAAGTAACGTAACCTAACCCAACAAATTTAAGCTAACAGAACCGAATCTAACCTCACCTAAGCTAAACTAACTTAAACTAAATTTGGGAGGCGGGTATGAGTACTGCTGCCCGGGAATCATTTATTGGATAACCAACACCTCTGCCATAGGTCACCCCAACGTTGTGCCCTACGTTTGATTAAGCAGAGGTTCCCGGGTTTATGGGATGAGACTTGTTCAATTCAATTCAATTCGGTTCAATTCAATTCAATTCAATTTAATTTATTCATTTTAAAAACATTCAAGGCGTTTTTAAAAGAGAAAAATATTTCAGATGAGATAAACGGATTTACACTAACAGCAACAAAGCTTGCCGTTTGAATTTTTCTGCATTGATATTAAACATAACGATATACGAAGTGATTCTATTTAACAACAAGATAGCTCTCCCGACTGCCATAACCATTGGCAAGTTGGTTCTGCAAGCCAGGACGTAAAGCAGTCTTTGTTCGGATCTCGGTGTCGGACGCGTCTGTTCACCAAATGCATGGTAGGCCGGATCGGGAGAGAATGGTTGAGGGAGTCCCTTTGACTTCGCTAAACGTACTGTCACATAAATAATTATGTGACTAATGCAGTTCTTGCTTAGGTGGTTATTTTGTCTATGGTGTTTTTTTTGTACACTGGTAATTTTTGGAAAAGAGAGAGCTTCCTTTTTGTTGATGGTCACTTCCTTCCGATCAACTTGGGCAGTTGGGTCGGAAATTGGTCACTCACTGGAAAAGTGTTTTATTGGATTTTATCATGAGAATCTAAGTCGATTTTTAAACCTAAAAGAACGCGGGGTGTTTTTACGTAACACGCGAGGTTCGTGTACGAGTTATTTATAGTGGATGACGTGAAAGTCCCACTTTTTTTCCGATGTGGCTGGTTGGCCGTTTTGTGGAATTATTTCTGGAAAAGGAATCGTGAAGTGAATTGGTCCTGGTGTTGGCTACTATAATATGCCTTCACGACCCCGCGTCGCAAAGTCACGGTCTGCTAACCGTAATACGCCAGACTTGGATACTGTTGGGGGCCACGTGCCTTTTGATTGGAGTTCGTCGAGATGGCCCGTGGCTGAATGCGCTCCTTGGAGGTATAGCGGCCTCCTGCCCAATTAGAAGGACGACCTTGGTGCTCTGGATTCCGCGCCGTTCCCATATGGGAAGACTGAAGTTCCCGTCCCGTCTCGTGTTCTCTCATTGCGAAGCAAGATCGCGTTCGTCTACCGGGGTTATTTCCGTATAGTTAGTTTAGCGTGTCCATTAGGAGTCCATCTGGTATGTGTATTTTTTTATATTTCCTTTTGTTACCTTGGTATGAAGTTTGTACACTTCCATGTTGCTTTTTGGTTTGGAATTCAATACATTTTTATAAAGTTCATCTTCTTTTATTTGACTGAAAACCCTACCTACATGACAGATAACTACTTGGCCCACTATCCTGAGCCCTGGTCTCTGCTCTGCCGCAAAGTTACATTTTATACGAACATGATATGTTTCAGTACCGCCTTGCACCGCAGTGGGAGAGATGGATTCATACGTCCGTCACTCCTGGACACATTGACCTCCAGATTCCTCACACCCAACATCCCACACACCGTTTTCCTTTCCTTCTTAAAAAGACCCTCCACACAGCATCCACTAAAAGATGACATGGAGCTAATGTAAAAAATTAATTTTAAAAAAAAACATTCTATTCAACTGCACCAAATGTTACTACATGATAAAATATTTATTTAAATAAAAAAATATATATTTCTAAATGAAATTCTCAGCACTGGAGATCTCAGTGAAGATAATATCATTATATCAACTTGTTACAAAAAAGAAAGATAGTAAAAAATGTATTATGTATATTATATTTATAATTATGAAGCAATGATAGAATTAAAATAAAAGCGGTTTTTGGTGTTCTGGAGAACCGGTTACAAATAATATTTTTACCGGTAAACCGGTTTGATAAAAACTGGTAATGCACGCCCTGCTCCTTCTACTAGGAACTAGGTTCCGGAGTACAGAGGGCCATAGGTAGTAGCCAGTAGACATAGGAGCCATAGGCAACCGTCTTAAGCCGGGGCCGACTTAGACATAGCTTGATAAGCAATTTATTTTTTACTTACACGTGTAATAAATTACGAGTATCTCAAGACAGAAACGAGAAGATATATTTTTTCATATTTTTCCCTGAAAGTTTTTCAGAAAAGTACTATATGGGTATACTTTTTTGTTGTCATATAAACTTATAATATAAGTTACCTAACTGTAATGGAGATGAGACATGAACCATTATTATTGGTAGACAGTGCGTGTCGCCAACATGTTCACTCATGCTACTGCTGCTCGCACGTCCCAACTTTGTTTTTATCTACACACAAAATACAAATTTTATTGCATAGCCGCTTTGATGGTCTGTGGCAATAGGTTGGCACTCAAACTTGACCTGCGTCGATCGTGAACTAATCGATCATTTTAATCCGCTCATTAACCACCAATGATCGATCGGGTTACTTTTTCAACAAAGATTCAATCGTCAGCACCCCTGTCGCGTGATGAGAGCCGGTGTCATCATCATCAAACGAAAGTATCCGATCAAAGATCAGGTGACGGGTATGTCGGTCTCGGGTACGGCGGGTACTTTAGACTTGAGGTTGCCGGAGAGTGGCGGCGCACTGATCTCTCTTCTCTACGGTATTTTTTCAAAGTATCCGATCAAAGAGCGGTTACTCTCTAAAATTGAAATTCTTTCTTAAACAGATTATAAATTTCATTGGCTTGTCTGGGGCCTAGGAGCTAACTACGGCTTCCGTGAACGAGTGGTAAGGCTCTCGATAAGACATCCTCAGGTCACAGTTTCGGATCCCGGCGTGCGCAAGAAAATTTTATTGGATTGATTTGCGCTATTTCACAATGTTCATTTAAACTAAATATATAGTGTATTTGCGGCAAGTTCCAGAGAGACTATCAGTATCGCCCTGGTAAGGACCACCATTCAGAATTGAAACGTTGCTTGAAATGGCTTTAGCCGTGTTTGGTGACCAGATCCGAATAAGCAGATACTTCCTCACCTTCCTCTCCCCCATTTCCTTCCTCTCCACACTACTTTCAGCCTTACAACATACCCCCATTGGGGATGCACAGTCTCATAGGCACCATACGGGAGCAGTTGAAACTCTTGTGCGGTATTCATTACAAATTACCGCCAGCATTTTTTTTTTTTTTTTAAGTTTCTTTATCATTGAAAAAATCTTTTTTTACAAAAGTTGGGTATTTTTCGACCACCATGCTAGGCTCATGCCCGTGTTGTGGTGATCGATTTTTTATACAGTAAATTATCATATGCAATATAAAGAATGTGTGAGAGTATTAAGAAAATATACATATGCATAAAATAATATAATATTAAAGAATAGCCTTATCGTTATATATATATACATATACACTTCTAGAGATTATCGGATCAGTGTTTCAATGTATTGTATACGTCAACCTAACCTAACAGTGTAGACATAATCTTCAAGATAAAGAAAGTTGGAATTTTTTTTAACATAAAAAGTTGCATTTAATCGTAATTTGTCTTGGCGATGACTGGCGAACCACCATATCTCGTGGTCCTTCACTCTCTCCCCTCTGTCCATTCTTACCCCATTTCCCCCCACTGCCCCGCACCCCCTCCCACATGATGAAACTGCCCCCCGTTGCGTGCTCCTGTCACCCACTCCCCCAAAACTAAACTAGTAAGCGAGTATTTTTATGATTTGTGAACATTTTTGTTTTTCGGTTATGAGAAGTGTTGTAACACAAAGTAGAAATAAAACTTAAACAAAAACATGTATTTATTTTTATTTTCAATGAGTAAAACCGCAAATTGTGATATTTAATTAATGAAGACAATATCAGCGACACTCAATCGAAAATCTGAAACGAAAATCATAAAAAAATTAGAGTGTGTAATTCACACGCGAAAGAAGTGAAACTAAAAAGTTGTTAGATGTCGCTTTCTTTTACCTGTTTATTTTAAAGTGGTTTGAAGATTGGATATTGATTTACAAAAAAAATGTTTATTTTTTTGGATTTCGTAGGATTCGAACCTCCGTCCTCTGGATTTTTCTGGCCTCTGAGATTTGCGACGCACTACGACGAGCTCGGCGAGGCGTCAATTTACGCATTATATTATTCCGATGACCCGTACAAAACAAAGCGGCCAATGAGCGCAGATCTATCGTCATTTCCGTTTTATTTCTCAACCAATAGGAGCCTTGAGCGCAAATTGATGCTTCGCAGGTGCCGTAGTGCGTCATTTCCGGTTCATCCAAATTTCAAATCACTCTAACGGGGCTAAGGAAGTTTCACTTCAAAAAGTTACGGTCACATCTAGGAAATGAACCCAGGACCTTTGCCTTGCCGGAGCTGAGCTAATGTGACCCTATCCGATTCGGTCATATTACTAAGAATATACTTCAACTAAGAACTACCAACATTATCTTCATTTTATTAACGCATATTTTTATTGGCTCCTATTTTTACGTATGGTTGCAAGATTCAACTCGAACTAAATGCTACCTAGATAGTGTCTGGCAAATTTAACAATTTGTATTTAATATGCGACATAATATATTGACTTATCTGCAAGTCTAGGATAAATATTTATTTTTATTTTTAACGTAATGAGTAAAACCTCAAATTATTATATTTAATTTGAAAATAATTAAAGTCTGGCCAATCTGGCCTTAAATTTCAAATACAGAACCGCTGTGTTTCACTTATTACACTTATTCATTGCGAAATTAAATAGGATGGCGATGTACTGTGTCTGGCAAGTGTAAGAGAGACAGAGCGCGTGATAAAGGGCCTAGAACCAAAAGTATTAATTATCAGTGGCGACATTCAAATCTACACTGAAGGCATTTTCTAGTATGTATATAGTGTGAGTCAACTCTGGTTGCGATACCTACACCTACAATTGACTCCAAATGAAGTACTTCAAAAAATATTGAAAAACAATTCTTTGTTTTTCAATCATTATAATATACCATATTTTACTCCGAAAATGAAAAATTATTTGTTTTATAAAGATCCGAAAATCACATGAAAAAAATGTTTTTTATACTGTATGTACATGTTTTTTTTTTTATTTCAGCTCGAAAATAATATATTTTCTATTTGTCGTATCTATAGAGAGAGCTCAAGTAGAATTAATGAGCATGCGTGTTCTCGTTATTATGATAACTTTTATAACTCTGAGAAAAATGTTTCGGTTAAAAATGTAAAAAATATAATCACTCTATATACATTTTAATACTTGTTTAACTTTATACATTTTGTGAAATATTGTTCAACTTGGGCCTGCCTACAATGCTAGAAAAAAAACTTTAGTTACGGTTAGTTACAGCTTCTACTGTCATCATTATAAGCGGAATACGTTGTTTATGCAATAGTGGAGGACTTAGCTAGAGTGATTGAACCCGCGACGCCTGGGTGAAAACCGACGCATTTAGCCAATTGCCACCCTATCAGAAAGTTTGTTAGAGAGGATTTAAATCAAGAATCCTTTGAGATTTCACAAAAATTGCACAATAAATATTATCGCAAATACCCGGAGTGCATAACTGATCAAGGTAAATTATTATTCTAACGTCAATTGGATAAATTTATGAAATTGATGACGTCATTTGATGTCATTTTGCGATGACTTTTTCGTTATTTTCTGTAAGCCATTTCGACATCGCAACTACCCGGAGCGCATAAGTGATCAAGTTAATAGTTCCAACATAATGCGTTGCTTCATCCATCTTGGTGGGTGAATTGTAGGGCCCCTTTAGGCGCGCTGATCCGCCGTCCGAACCACTCCCACACTAGTGGCGTGGCGGTTCCCTCGGCGTCCCACCCCCTGACAGGACTGCCCCCCTGGTAGTTGGTAGCGGTGTACCACCCCCTCGCCGCCCGGTGGGGTGATATCTGCCGAGTCTGAGGGGATTTCGGCCAAAGCTTTCTTGAGTACACCCTGATCTGAAAGACATTCCCTCATATTTACTAATAATGAAATTTATTTCACCCAACTGCCCGAGGGTAGAGGCTCTATGGCTTTTGGGGTAGGTATATTGTAAAGCTGAAGAGAAATAAGAAAATTATATCGGATCACATATGAAAAATATTCGCTTTACACGATAATTATTTTCATGCTTACGATACTAATCCTCAAAAATGGCAACACCTTGAACGTAACCATAAATCACATGAAAACATCTCTGTCATGCCTTTTTCGTGAACAAATCATAAAAAATACTCAAGAATTTAACAATATTAATATGTAGTCTTTTGAAGTGAACACTTCTTTAGCACCGTTGTGATTTAAAACTCGATGAAACTAATAACAGCGACACCAAAAAGAGACAAACACGTTGGTAACAACTATAGTAAGCCTGCGAGAGATTGAGATATCGGTCTTCGGTCTTCTCTTTGTGCGGTGCTTCTTAGCCTTCCCACTCCTGTCTATTTTAGTTTTCTGAAGTTTGAACTTCTACCGCGTGTGAATTGAACACTCTGTTTTTTTAATCAATATTTGAAACATAAACATGCATCATTTCCACAATGCCTCATAGTCGAGGGTTAAGGCTCTCGACTAGTGATCTGGAAGTCGCGGGTTAAAATCCCGGCGTGAGCAAGTAACTTTTATTTAATTGAATTTGTATTTATTTATTTTATTTATTAATCATTAACGCCCTTATGGGCTTTTACATACATTTACATTTTTATGTTTTAGTGCATACAGGTGTGTTTAGAATACAAAGAAAACATGAATAGTTTTTACACATGGTACATATAAATAAAGCTGGTAAGTAAAAAGTATAGCATTATACAATAAAGAGAAAAAAATCAGTTTTATATGTATATACGTATATAACAAATAATAATAATGGTGAGTTTTTAATATATGTGCAATTTATGTGTTGAATACATAGCGAAGTTGATTTTAAACAAAAATACATACTACCGACTTGCACCGCACTAAAATTAATATACAAAACAATTGCATTTTGACCAATTACTTTATCGTCAGAATTTCTGCAAGGAATTCAATTTCCGAAGACGAAATACTTTATACCATAAATATACCAATCCCCTTTATACTGAAACCATGGAATAATGTCAGATACTTCAGTAAACTATCACGGAGAGGACAAATGAGTTCGATAATATAATATAACAGAGTATCTAATTACAATCAAATTAAAATGTTAATCAAAGTATAAGTCGTTAAAGTAAATTTGTTATTATTACCTATTACAACGATAAACAAGAACAGTTTTTAAAAGGTTTGTTTATAAATTATAAATTACTAACCTTTATTACGCCCTATATTGTAGGTGTTTTGACGGAACTTAACTATGAGGGTTTACAATAAACTGTGCACACAAAATTTCAAGATGGGGATTTATAGTTCTATTGTAACTGTTCCAATATACTGAATTTAAATTTGGACACTGACAGATGACGATAAACATCGATTGAGTTATATTTATTTCCCAGTCGATGAAGTCTTTCGATAGGCGAGTTTTCGAAGTAATTATTAGTAGGCGCGTTAACGAAGTACGGCGCATTCAATCTTGTATTACGGGTAGGTACTCGCAGTTGGATTAGTTTGGTTAAATCCAGGGCGTCCAGTCTGCCATTTGAAATATTGAAAAGACAAATTAAATCACTCATTGTTCGTCTTGAAGTTAATTCATTTAATTTTAGTAAGTCCATTAAAAATGTGTAGTTAAGTTCTTCGATTGGAATTCCTAATTTATAGTTTATAAATCTCAAAAACTTATGTTGCACTCTCTCAATTTTTTGTTGGTGAATCTTATAAAAAGGAGCCCAGATTGTTGAATTGTACTCTAAATGGCTTCTCACTAACCCAGTGAACAGCAACTTAAATGAATTAATTATTTTAAAATCTTTTACCGTCCTCAATATAAACCCTAAGCTTTTCATGGCCTTGTTAGTTATTTCGTTTATATGAGAAACAAAAGATAATTGATTGTCAAAAATAATACCTAGGTCCTTGATTTGTTCAACTCTTTTTAGAAAGATGTTGTTGATGCTGTATTCATATTTAATAGGATTTTTAATTCGGGCAAAAGTTATTGTTTGACATTTTTCAATATTGAGGAAGAGTTCATTATGGATGCACCATTCTTGTAGCCTCACAAGATTTGTTTGTAATACGCAACAGTCATTGAGATTAGTAATTGTTTTGTAAATTTTAAGATCATCAGCAAATAAAAGTATCATAACTCCATCAAAGATTGTAGTTATGTCGTTGATGAACAAGGAAAACAGCACTGGTCCCAGATGTGACCCCTGGGGGACTCCGGAGAAGATTTCGAATTGATTTGAAAAGTGCAAGTTGAGTTTGACTGAAATTTTTCTATTGTATAAATAACTTTCAAACCATCTCAAAATATGCCCCGTTATTCCAAGGGATTTTAATTTGTGCATAAGTATTTTGTGTGAGACTTTGTCGAAAGCTTTGCTAAAGTCAGTGTATACCACGTCTGTTTGAAGACGATTGTGCATATTATTAAATAAGTATTCCTGATAGATCATCAAATTTGTGAGAGTAGACCTTTTTGACATGAAACCGTGTTGTCTATGTGAAATTACTTTATTAATCTCAGGAGATAGTTTAGAGAGCAGAGCAGATTCAAATATTTTCGGGATCGACGACTGGATACAGATAGGTCTATAGTTGGATATATCGGATTTATCACCCTTCTTGAAAATTGGAGACAGAAAGCTTGTTTTCCATTTATTCGGAAAGATGCCAGTTTTTATTGACAAATTAAAAAGTTTAGTAAGAGGATAAGTTAAGATTGATAAGCATTTAGATAAGAAGATTGTAGGAATGTTATCGGGACCAGCCGATTTTTTCGGGTCTAGGGACTTTAATTTATTTCTAATATCACTTTCTTCAAATATACATTGATTGAAATCGATCTGGTTATCATTAGATGTTGTGGCGTTGAATAATGGAGAGTTGTTTGCAGAATCGTAGACTTTGCTGAAGAATTCAGCAAACAAATTAACGATTTCTTGGGGATTATCGGCCATTTTGTTATTTAAATACATATTAGAGGGTACACCGGAGTCATTATTGTTTAGTAGGTTTGAAAATTTATAGATATTTTGAGGGTTGGCAAGAGCCAATTCTTCGCAGTTATCGATGCACTTTTTGTAACATAACTTGGAATTTTTTTTGATGCTCGTTCTTAGTTCACAAAATTTTGCGTAATCAATAGGATCATGTGATGATTTGTAAGCTTTATGAGCGATTTTTTTGTCTCTAATTAATTTAATAAGATCGGTACTAAACCATTTTGGGTAATTATGCGTATACATTTTTGAAACGGGTACAAATAAATCAATAGCATTATTTAGAATTAAGTAAAATTTGTCAACCATTACATTGATGTTTTCTTCAGTGTCCAAAAATTTCCAGTCGGTTGAAGATAAAAAATTAATGATTTGATTATAGTCTGCTTTGAAAAAGTTCAACTTAGTTGATGCTGATGGATTTTTTTTAGTTATTGAACTGTTACATTCAATTATTAGAGGTGGGTGGTATTTGTCAACTGGGAGAATAGATTCAACAGATGCGGACACTTTTACTGATAAAGAATTGGAAAATACTAGATCGAGAAGACGAGAATTTATATTCAAAACACAGTTTAACTGTCGGAGGCTAAGAAAATTTGACATTTCGATTATATCATGAGAACCGTGGTGGATGTTGTCCGTGCATGAAGTTTTGTTGTTTTCTACGTCCCATGCAATATTAGGCAGATTGTAATCTCCTGTCAAAATAATAGTGGCGCCAGGAAATCTTCTCCGGATCGTTTCAACTTCATGGTAGTGGTCTTTGTATAGTTGAGCGTCAGAAGATGGGGGAATGTAGACGGAGCCGATAATAATTTTTTCCTTTTTAGTAGATACCATGATGAAAAGTTGCTCCAGATGTGTATAGATGCATTTAAGTTTTCTTGAATGAAGTTTGTTGTTTATGGATATTAACACTCCACCTCCCCTGGATTTATTTTTTTCATTTCTGTCTTTTCTGTACACTGTATGATTATAGAAACCTAGTTCTGAAGTGTTGATATTATTATTTAGCCATGTCTCGGTGAAGGCGTAAGAATCGTGATTCAAAGTGGGTAGGGTTGATTTTAGATCCTGAAGTTTAGTTCTAAGACCTCGAACATTTTGATAGAATATTTTCAATTTATCTTTAATTTTATTTATTTATTAATATTTCAACGCCCTGATGGGCTTTTACCATGATAAGCTTAAATACAGAGACACAGTTTTAAATAAAAAAGATGAACTTAAAAAAGTAAACATCACATAAATGGAAGGTATGAAGATAAATTTTAGTAAAAATAATGCATTACAATACAAGAGAAAGTTTTTAAAGTTGCAGATGGCATAACATAGTATAGTGTATATTTACAAAATTTACATTAAAACAATTCTTGACAAATCGAATCAAATGTCACAGTACATAAAAAAACGGCAACAGGTTTTTATATTGTAGATAAATATAAAAATTCACAAATATATGCAATGTGCTATGTGATTCTCCCTAAATATTAAAATATACTATAAAAATAATGGTAAATTTGTATTAAATTTGTTTGCAAGTGTGTGAAATCGAGGAATAGGTGCATGTATGAATGAGGTAGTTGGTTCCAGAATTATTGTTTCCGAATACTATGTTTTGCCTTTTCGCTCGAATTGGTACCTTAAAGTCAATGAGATGCAGAAGTTAACGACATTATACATATTTAACAATCTAAACATTTAAAAACATTATAAGGTGTATTTTCGGCACGTTCCATAGTGGAAGATAATCTCAGTATCATATTCACAATTAAAAAGGTTGCTTGCAATGGCTTTAGCCGTGTTTGGTGACCAGATCTGAATCAGAAAGTCATTTACTCTTTAGTCCACAAGCCGTATAAATTTTGAATGTTGATTTTTCACCAGGGATACTCAGAGTATATACCACTCTTAGATTGTCGGTTAGTTAGTTATATACACAATTTTAAAATTTTAAAATCATATTTAAGTATCCTAGATTTCCTCTCGAAATAGCGTGTACGCCTTGCACAGAGTAGAGGGGCAAAAAATCTTCATAACCGTCCATTGGGGGGGCGGCGGGCAAGAAGGGGCTGCTACCCTACAGGGGGGTGGCTTTACACCCCCTCCCCCAATCCCCCCCCCCCCACCAGGGTCCGGGGGGGGGGGAGAACCGAAATGATATTCGGGAATGCTTTTGAAAACAGCGCAAACCCAAAAGTTTCGCCGAAATATCAACGGTAGGCGATGGGGCCACCATTGAATTTGGACCTTAATTATGATAAAAGTATAAATGTTTGCTAAAATAATATAAATATTAGTTATGTAACTGTACTTTTAGATACGCAAATAATAAATGTTGATAGTAACCCCCTAGTGACTTATTTTCAAATTTGATTCACAAAAAACCAAAAACAACGAAACCGTCTCCAAATGAGATGTAGATTTCACCAGTTTTTCGCTTTGACCACTGTTTTTCGGACACCGTGTATAATACGTATATAGTAATATAATTATATGTAATATATGTATGTATGTGACGTTTGTTTATTTTAATTTTTCCGGCCTCTGTAACATACTTTAAATAATTCATAATCTGCTCTTTCGTCGATGACGTCAATTTCACTATTTTAGGAAAAAAACACTTTTTGCAAGTTATGCTTTAAAATATAAATATTTTTTGTATCGATGATTCAATCCAAAATTGTTTTTGTTAGCCTTTCTTGAAAGATTTGAGTTTATATATGGATAAAACTATTTATTCATATTCAAACAATTAATTTATCTTAATATTTTGCAAAAAGTATTTTTTCCTAAAATAATTTTACTTGCGCCATCTGTGAAACAGCAGATTATTATAACATTGAAGAAGATTTTAACTACTTAAATAACATGATTTTAACTCTAACTGAGTCTCCATGTAATCCTCTACGTGTGGTCACCCTGGGTGAGTTATACCCATAGGGTACCGGATACCCGCAGGTTGAAACTGGGCTCGGGTCCTTGCCTACTCTGATATTACTACTTCCACATGTGAAGGTAGGATGGGTTGGGTCTGCGGGAGAAGGGGGTGAGCGCAGGGTCCGCAGGGTCGCTTCCGGTTTGCAAAAAGCAAAGAGGATCCCAACGGCAGGGGTGAAGACGGGAAAGGGTGGGGAAATTATTTGAAAGTTATCTAGCCGTATTAATTTTAGCGGTAATGTTGAAAATTCATTTGAGAATCACATACCTACTTATGTATTATGTACACATGCTGTTTCTCTGAAATGGTAGGCAGTGAGCAGTGGTGTGGATGGTTAACTCGTGTTAATATAGTAACAACTAAGTGATGAAGGTTATGTTTACAGTAAGATACTTTCAGTATCGCCCTCTTAAAAAAAAAACAATAAAATTTAAAAAAAGAAAAGTTTTTTAAGGATGTCCGTCTGTGGTTTTTTTTAAATGAATCCCTCACAAGAGTCCCAACTGCTTCCATTTGGAGCCAGTGAGACTATGACATCCCCAATTGGGGTATCCCCAATAGACTGAAGTTAGAGGGGAGAGGAAGGAGATGGGTAAAAGGAAGGTGGGGAAGTTCCTGGCTATCCAGTTCTGGTCACCAAAACGGCTAAAGCATTTTCAAGCAACCTAGCAATTCTGAAAGGTGGTCTTATAACATGCCACAAATAGACCATGTAATTATTTTGATTAATTATTTGTGAAAAATCACAAATTAACCAAATAAAATTTATTTGCGCACGCCTGGATTTGTCCCGCATCATTTGGATTGCTAGTTGAGAGCCTTACCCCTCCACCAAGGAGGCCGTCGCTGTTGTAATAATTGTATGGTTCTACATTTGTACCTATTTTATTTTCTATTTTGTTACTTATTTTTTTACAATTTTTGTTTTATTTCAGTGTTAACATTTTTTTTATTTTTTTATTGATAACTATTTTAAAAATAACAAGTTTATTTACAGTCCTCCTCACTAGAGATTATTGTTCCTAGCCGGCTGTAGTTAGTTTTATTCATGATTCCCTCATGTTCATGTTTGTTGACTATTTGGGAGGCGGGTATGGGTACCGCCGCCTCTGGAACGATTTATTGGATAATCAACACCTCTGCCATAGGTCACCCCAAGTGGTTCGCTACGTTTGGTGACGTTCGCTACTTTAGTGGGAGCAGGATGCCCGGGTTCATGGGGTGAGGTTTGTCCAGGTCTTGGCGGCCGATGCGTGAGCCCATCTGCTGCGTGGTGGGTAGGATCAAGAGAGACTGATTGAGGGAGGTCTTTTATCCTCTCCAGAATCTTTCGACCTACTTACTGCCTTGCATCGCAGTTGAAGGGATGAATTCATACATCCTTCAATTCTGGACACACTGACCCACAGATTCCTATCCATCCCTCATACCCTTTTCCTTCCCAGAACTTACTATCCTTCCATTCCTTAAAAAAACCTCCACACAGCATCCCCTAAGATGACGTAGGCCCCGAGGGAAATTATTTTCCTCGGGGCCTCCTGTGTGGAGCTAACGTAAAAAAAAAATATATATATTTATATATATTTATTAATTTTCTCATCTTCATTTAAGTTAAGTAGTTGATTCCACATCTTCATATTTGTTGACTGCATTCAAGTTTGTTAAATGTAGGTTGTGTAGGTGTTACTTCATAATTTGAATGATTTCCTCATCTTCATGTTGATTGACTATGTTTATTAATTTCTCCGTCTTCATTGTACTGGATTTCCACATCTTCATGTTTGTTGACGTAGATTATGTAGGTGTTACTTCATGATTTTAATGATTTCCTCATTTTTATGTTTTTTGACTACGTTTCTTTAATTTCCCATCTCGTGTTTGTAAACTATATTGGTTACTTTTGTTAAGTTCAGATAAGTTTTAAGATTTTCACGGCCAAAAATATTGGGGTGTTATGCCGTGTTGCGCTACCTCCTTTAGCCGTTTAACGTTTCTTAACGTTTCGGACAGCGTTGCAGTGTCCATCATCAGGGCCGATCCGGGATCACATCTACCGGATCTGCCGGATCTGCCCTGACGATCGACACTGCAACGCTCTCCGTAACGTTGGCTAAAGAAGGAGGTAGCGCAACAAGGCATAACACCACAAAAACAAATTGAAAAACGAAAACAAACGAAAATTGTTAAGTTCATTCCAATCAGTTTTCTTCTGATCCAAGGAAATGGTTCACTTGTTATCAACGAAAATTCTTTTTTTAGGGACCCTGCGTGATCGGGTCTCTCGACGGTGGTTTCAGAGGAATAATGAAATTTGGGCCGGGGCGGATGATGGCAGGGGTTATTTTTTCCTTATTTCCCTATAAAGGCGCCCCAGGAAAGCCGTGGTCGTTACACATATTTACCCCCCCCCCCCCCCTGGTCCCCCTCTCCAACCGCCTATCATCCCCCCTGCCGGCAAATGGCAGAATCGCGTGACGAGCTACCAACGTTAAAAAATGGAATTGTGATCGGTCCCAGCTTGCAGACTATATTGGGAGTTCAATGTAACGTTCAGCCACAACTAACCATCACGCATTCCCCGCAGGGGTAGGCAGAGAAGATAGACCGTCACAACTCCGTCTTATCACACACCCCTCGCTTCATTCGCACTCGTACATGGTCTAATTCATACTTTTTACAATAGCTCCACATAGGAAGCCCTGAGAAAAATTATTTCAATCACGGCCAAAACATCTTAGGGGCTGCTGTGTGGAGGGACTTTTTAGGGAAAGGAAGGATAGGAAGTTCTGGAAGGAACAAGGTATGATGGTGGGTAGGAATCTGGGGGTCGGTGGGTCCAGAAGTGACATAGGAACCGATCGTTGAAGACGTTGGGGAGATCAAAAGACCTCCCTCATCCAGTCTCTTTTGATCCGGCCCGCCAAGACCTGGACACCTCACCCTAAAAACCCGATCATCAAACGTAGCGAACCAACTGATGTGTTGGTTTTCCAATAAATGATTCTCGAACGGACCCATACCCGCCCCCCAAAAAACTTCCCTTGCTTCATTCACATTCGTAAATCATCTTATTTATACATACTTATCTAATCATTGAAGGCAATATTAACATATCAAAAAAGATTCGGTTGCTGGGGCTTTGCTTTAATCACTGAGCTAATCCGACCCTATCCTTTTCGGTCATATTTAACTGTATCATACTACGACTAAGAACTACCGACATTATCTTCATATTTTGTCATAATTTTAGGCTTCTATTATTGAACGTTATTATTAGATTCTAACCTCATTCAATTGCAATCTACATAGATAGCGTCTCGGGTAAATACATCCATTTTAATTTTTTTTATGTGCGACATCTATTGACAAATTGACATTCTTACGAACGATTTATTCTTAATCATGTTGCTTATTTATGGGCGCAAACAAACAAATTGATCTTAATATTATAAAGTATAATTTGCAAAAAAGGTTTTTCCTAAAGCAATTAAATTAGCGTCAATTATGAACGAGCAGATTATGTTTCTGATTTTAGATTTTAACGGCCAAAAGTGTTTTAGTTAGTTGTTTTTGGGGAGTTACGCCGTGTCGTAATGTCACACATCTGCCCTGATGTAACAAAACACTGTAACGCTGTCCGAAACGTTGGCTAAAGAAGGAGGTAGCACAACACGGCATAACACCCCAAAAACAACTAACGAAAAGAGCAGATTATGAATTATTATAAGTTTACCCTTATCATTGACATGAACCATTTAAGTCCTTTTTTATTCTTTGAATCCTGGCTTGTCTCTCTGTTTCTTTCTTAACATCTCTGTACCTCTTTATACTTTTTATTGTTTGTTTTGGGGGTGTTATGCCGTGTTACGCTACCTCCTACTTTAGCCAACGTTTCGGACAGCGTTACAGTCTAAATAAATAAATAAAATAATAAAATTAACAATAACATTAGCATATAAATAATAATAAATATCACTGTTTTTTTTTTCATTTTTTTTTTATGGTATTTCTCTTCTATAGAAGCAGACGCTTGTGATTAGAAGAGGGACGATTATGGGAATAGAAAATATTTCAAATATATTAACAAAATATATTTTGTATCTTATAATTTACTTGTGGTAGATTCTTGATAAATATCAAATTTACAAGTTATATAAGTTATGATGATAAATTTTATCAATTTGGTATTTTTACTTTAAATTGCTCTTTGATTGCTTTTAATAGGCATTTATCGTCTTCGATTTTTCTTATTTTTTCAGGTAGGCTATTAAAGTATTTTTTTCCTAGATATGTATAATGATGTTGTGCAAATGAGGTGTTGCATTTTTGTGTTGGAAATATATGTTTTTGACGAGTACGACTTTTAGTTAAAAATCTATGATTTTGTTTTTCTTTTATTATTTGGATTATTATATTTTTTCGAACTAGATCATTAAATTGTAATACTTTAAATTCTTCAAAAATAAGGTGAGTCGGATAATCTCTTCTCTTTTTCAATATAATTTTTATTATTAGACGTTGCACAATTTCAAGAGGGAGTAGATTTGTTTTGTATGCGGCTCCCCAGCTTACTACAGCGTATTGGAGATTTGACTGAACTATAGCATGATAGACTGATGTTAGATTTTCTAATGAGAGAAAGTTTCGGATTTTTAAAAATATGTAAATTAATTTCCTTATTTTGTTAATTGTAAGGTTGATTTGATCTTTCCAGTTCAGGTTTTTGTCTATTGTTATTCCTAAGTATTTAATTTTATTCGAAATTTTTAATGTGGAACAGTTTATTTCACAGTTATTTTTTTTTGTGACCTTTAGAATTGTCATGTATAATTATATCAAAATTTACCGGAACATCATTTGATTTTATTGCAAATGGAATGACGTGAGTTTTTTCGCTATTAAGAGATAGTAGATTTATATCAAACCAGTGTTTCAGTATGTTTATGTCTTCTGTTACTTTTTGTTTTACTACTTGCCATGAGATTCCACTTTCAATAAGTACTGTGTCGTCGGCATAAGAGGTTATACTACCATGAAGTGACTGTGAGAATATTTTGTTTACATATAAGATGAATAGTCCATCATCAGGGCAAATGTGTAAATGTTAGTGGTAAAATGTGTGCTTAAGTACTTCGAAGCAATACCGTGTTGCCAGCTTCATTCCACTGCGAGCTGGAATTACAGTATACTTGAAGATGGTTTTCTGCATTTAGCTTTGGTGTAGCCGTCAATTACCAGATACCAAGAAATATTGAGCTTAGCTCCGTCGTCTCTATTAATGTTAATAGGATTTTTTGAATTTCAATAGCCTCTGTAATAAGCGTGCTCTATAAGTTTTGGGTCTTCCCAGGGCTTCAGGAACAAATCCAAAGTAATGGCCGGTTTCAGTTGAATGCTCGGCGATTGCCGATTTGTCAGGATGGTCAAATTTACACGCTCGAAAGTGTTCCGATATCCTTTTGGAGATCGTCCGCTCTGTCTGGCCCACATAAACCTTATAACATCCGGAACAGCTAAGTTTATATTCTCCATCTGTTTCCAGAGGAAACTTGGTCTTTGCAGACCTCAGTAGGTCTTGTATTTTGGTCGTGGTTCCGAAGACAGTCTTGATGCTTTCTTTCCTCAATAGTCTGGCAATTCTGTCTGTCACATTGTGAACATAAGGTAGGAAAGCACAGCTTTTAGACTCTTGTTCAATTCTGTCTTCGTTTGGTGTAGATTTGGCTCTTATTATTTGCCTTGTCTGCCTTGCCGGATAACCGTTACGCTCCGGTGCATCGGTGAGCTTTGTAAGTTCCGCTCCGATTTTTGTTTTTTCACATATTCTGGTCGCTCGGGTTACCAACATGTGGATAAGTCCTCTCTTCTGCGCTGGGTGGTGATGCGAATCGGCATGTAAATACCGATTTGTATGAGTTGGTTTTCTATACACTGTGTGTCCTAGGCTACCATCTTCTTTTCGCATCACTTCCACATCTATAAAAGGCAGGATTTGGTGGTTATTTTCCAGCTCCATTGTAAACTTAATTTTACTGTGAAGTGAATTAAGATGGTCTAGGAATTCGTTCAGTTTCTCTGTTCCATGAGGCCAAATGGCGAAGACATCATCCACATAACGCCACCATACCTTTGGAACAGCCGAAGCTGTGTCGAGTGCCACTTCTTCAAACTTCTCCATAGAGAAGTTAGCTAGAACTAGCGACAATAGACTGCCCATCGCAACTCCTTCCACTTGCCCAAAAAGTTCACCTTGAAATGCAAAATATCCTGTTTTGAGACAGTGTTCAAAAAGTTTGCAAATGTTTTCTTCATATATCTCCCTGAGCATTGTCATGGAGTCTTCTAGAGGCACATTCGTAAAAAGAGAAACTACGTCAAAACTGACAATAATATCCCTTTCATCAGTCTTAACCTTCTTAAGTTTACTGATCAGATCTATGGAATCCTTAATCCAAGATTCAGTTTTTCCAGTTTACATCTGCAGTAGTCTAGAGAGGTATTGGGACAGTTTGTAAGTAGCTGCGCCAATAGCACTGACAATCGGTCTCATTGGGATATCCTTTTTGTGTATTTTTGGAAGACCGTATAGGGCAGGAGTTCTGGACAAAAAGCCCAGATCGATCCTCTTTCCTAATACTGGAAGCTTTAACTAGCTCTCTTGTCTTCAGGTCAATCTTGTTGGTGGGGTTGTTTTTAATTTTCTTGTAAGTGCCGGCATCGCGTAGGAGATCTTCCATCTTCTTAATGTAGTCTACACCACAGTGGCATTACCTTTGTCGTCAGGCAAAACTAAGATTTCCTCATTGGCGCGCAATTCTTTTAAGGGCCCGCAACCCGGATTTGTACCGATTTATTACATTTTTCCCTTAAACGCGGTAAGTTTTAAAGCTCTTAAAAAATATATGTTATTCTTGGAGATAATATCTAGACTTTGCATGCGCTGAAACGCAAATTATATAAAATTCCCTCGATAGAAAAAAATCGCAAAGTATGCTCCAAAAATTATTATTAACACGTTTGTTTCAGTTATTTTACAAGTTATATGTATGAAAAAATTCACAGTTTTTTTATATGCTGTTTAAGATAATGCCCGCGAGATTTTTGCTCTATTTTAAAGGAGTCGTGTTTTATTAAACATTTTCGCATCGATTTTGTCGCTGTAAATGTTAGCGCTCTCCTCTAACATTCGTAATTTCGTATCTCTCCATCTTCTTCTTTTTGGGCTCGGTTGCAGAGCCTTAAGGCCGCAAACTCTCCTTTTGTGATGTTTGGGCGGGGTATTTTGGCCCTTTTCAAAATATGGCAAGTCTCTTGTCGTATATCCTCTGCTTGGGTCTCTGACATTTTATGGACTTTCATCATTGAATGTAGTGCTGTCTCTACACCACATACGATAGATTCCCCAGGTATCTTTTTGGGAGCAACTGCGTAGTTCATCCCCTTGGCAAGCACAGAAGTCGCCTGTGGGCTCAACGCAAGGGTCGAAATGTTGATAATAACTTTGTTATGATCAAGTTGTTTTCGATCACCTTTTTTGTCTTGGTTGAGCCACTCGAACTTTTGTTTCTGTCTCGCATCTGTTGACTGCTTACATCTCTGTGCTTGTTGCCACGGCATAACACCCCAAAAACAAACAACAAAAATACTTTTGGCCGTGAAAATCTAAAATCATACCCTCTTTATACTTGTCAATCTGTTTCTCTATCTCTGTGACTCTTAACCCGTCAGGTCTATTTGTTCAGTTTTCGGAACAACTCATATAAGTCTCATAGAAATCATTGTGTCTCCCTTACTATCGATAGGAATTATCATGGTTAGAAATATTATCTCAGCGGTTTTAGAAAGAGAAAATACGAAGCTTTATATTAAAATCTAAAAATTAACTGCGAAATTATTAAGATGCACACCTTTCTGAATCAAATTGTGAAATTTTGAGACTTTTTAGTAATTATTTTTACATCAGTGAGTGAGTGAGTTGATGGTAACCTTTTAAATATAAAAAATTAATAAAATAAATTCTAGTTTTGATTTTTTTTCGTTATCAGTTAGCCATTTTTTAAACTTTTTTTTATGTTTGCACGGCAAATTTTTATGTTACTTATTTATTTCGAATTATAAAACATGAAAGCGTATTTCATCACCTATCCAAAACAGTTTTTAGTTTTGGGACACATTCATAAATATTTAATTTATTTGGATTTTATTGCAAAACGGATTTTTTGACGCTCTGATAAAACACGGTCGAGGCCTGAGGGGTTAACGAGTAAAGCCTTAGTAAGCCAAAATTATCAAATTTTGCTACTCTTTTAGAAGAATAAAACACAATAAAATTTCAGAACGATGACGCAAAAAATTTTAAACTCGCCGATCAAAACGTCAAAAACGCCGCGGTTTAAGAGTTTTTCGTTTTCTTCTCCTGTCCGTCTCTCCGCTTTAATTTCATCTTTCTGAAAGAGTGTTATTTTTTCCTGTTGTAACGTCCGCAGGGTGTTCAATGGGCAGGGGGCGGGGGGGAGGGGCGGATAGGGGGAGACATGGGGAACCTCAGAGCTGGCGGGAAATCTTTTAGATCCCCCCCTAATTCCCCCCCACGACCCCTTCCCCAGAATAAGGTTCCCGTATAATAAAAATGCCCCCTGTTACGCCCCTGGCGTGCCAAACTCGATGACGGTTATTTTCAAATGTGGTGTTTTTTATTTTCATTTCTTTTCTTCTCGAAAATAAAAACTTTCCTGATTTTTTAATTATTATTTACGTTTTTATCGAAAATAATAATTTCGGTTGTGTGTGTCTGTAACTCTGGTTCATTGACATAATAGGTAGAGTAGGTACCTACGATCTTTATCGCTTGTCGGAATTCAAATAATCAGTTCCAATTTTTCAAAATATCAGAGCATATTTGAGGTCATTGAACGCAGTGATATTTCACTTCAAATGAAATTTGTATTTTGAATTTTAGGTAGGTTACTTTACTTGTAAAATTAAATAAATTTATACAAAATAAATCTGTTTAAAAAAATATTATATGATTGACTATTACTTTATTACAAACACATTTTTTAAAAAGATTACTTAGATTTAAAGTAACTGACTTTTGGAGTCTATTGAACCAGAGTATGAATCCAACCCTCCCACTGCGCTGCAAGGCGATGTTCCGAGAGAGTCCTGCTGGAGAGATCAAAATATATCTCTCAATTAGTATTTTTGATGATTTTAATTGTATTAGTTTTAAAGAAACAAAACGATTGCTATTTTTTATTTTATTTTTTTTTTTTTTTTTATAGTAAATACCGCACAAGAATCTCAACTGCTCCCGTCTGGAGCCAGTGAGACTATGGCATCCCCAATTGGGGTATGTTGTGAGGCTGAAGGTAGTGGTGAGGGGAAGGAGGTGGGGAAGAGGAAGGTTGGGAAGTACCTGGCTATTCAGATATGGTCACCAAACACGGATAAAGCCATTTTCAAGCAACGTTTCAATTCTGAATGGTGGTCTTACAACAGGGCGATACTAATAGTATCTTCCACTCTGGAACATGCCGCAAATATACTATATATTATTTTAAATGAATTAATTGTGAAATAACACAAATTAATCAAATAAAATTTATTTGCGCATGCCGGGTTCGAACCTGCGACCTCCGGATCATGAGTCAAGAGTCTTACCCACTGGACTACGGAGGTCGTCAGACTATGTTTGTAACCACGATTTTTTTTTTGATAATATCGACTAAAATTAAACTAAGTAATATAAAATTAACTTAAGTATATCATTGAAGAAGAAGATACAATAATAATCTAAACGAAAGTATGAAAGAGAACAAGACACAGAAAAACAGAAAAAGACAATGGTTGCAACTGGAACTCGAACCCAGACCTCTCGTCTAACCGGGACGTGCGCGTTAACCAATTTCGCTATTGCCACCTTTTGTCAAACCGTCATATTTCTCAATCTCATATTTCAAATTTGAGAATTAACAGTATTATCTTCATTATTATTTTTAATTTATAAACTAACGTTTAGACAAGATTTTTATGCATAGCACAAAGGGTAACAATTATTATAAGCAATAATTATCAGCCTGAAACACTCATCAACATTGAAAAATCTTCCGAGAAAAGCTACTTGCCGCCAACGGGACTTGAACCCGTGTCCTTCTGATTGCCGGTCAGCTGCTCTTGACCACTGAGCTATGGGGGCTTATCAAATACCCGCCAAATAATTCAATATATACTAGTGTTTCATTCAACAATTACTGCTTATTATATTTTTTCCACCTGAAAACATTTAATTATCTTCAACTAATTTAATATTGCCTTATAATATTATCTTTGTAACAGACGTATCAGCGTCTTCACAAGAACTATAAAAAAGGGACCGGTCTCGTGCACGCCTTCAGAGGTTCACGCTGATGATGATTGTTAGAGTTGGCTGGCCTCCCTACATCCAGTGGTAATGGTCCTGGATGCGCCTAGTTTCTGCCTGAGCGGTGCCTTGGCAGTGCCCAGAGTTAGGGCCGACTGCAGCGGTAGGCACCAGGTACTCGTTCAGGCAGAACTTCAGCAGGAGGCAGCAGGTGGTAGACTTCCAAAGGTAGGTGTTTGGAGGAAACTTCCGAAGAATAAAAGACAAGTATTTGTTGAGTAGAGATGTGAACAGGAACTGAACTTGAACTTGAACTGATTTATTATGAGAAATGTGGGTCCTTTTATACCCAAATTTGGGGTAAAAGGTGCCCACGTGGTACATTTTTGTGGTGGGAGGTTAAACCTTGCCCGTATGTATAAATAGGGCGGTGTTTCCGTCACACCTTATTTTGGCGGTGCCGCTCGTAAAAGTGGTCGCTTAAAATTGCGTTTTATACATAATTATGTAGGTTACATTTATAATATATGGGTACATGTTTTAGTGTTTACATATTTGGGGGGGTAATCTTTATCCCTAGATTTTTAGTTTGGTGAGTTTAGGGTAATTTTATAGTTTATTCTAGGTTTTTTTGTTTTGGCTAATTGTGAGAAGTTTGTATAAGGAATCTACTATTTTTCCCAGGTCCCTCGCAAGACTAGCTACTGAAACCTGTTTGTTTCATCGTCTTGCGAGGTCCCTGGATTTTTAAAATGGGAAAAAACGGATTTTGTAAGGAATTTTTCTAAGTCTTTGTTTGAGTTAAAAAATGCCCTAGTGTTGAGAGTTTAAGGGTTAGAAGCTTAAAATCTCTTTCCCTGAATGCCCGGCAGGACTCTGGAATGAAATGTGTTGATTTCATCGTCCTGCGGGTTGTGAGAGTATAATTAAATGAGAGTATATAAAACATGGTCGGCTTCGCTCGCTTTCCTGTAGGGCCATAACCACAAGGAAGGAAAGGAAGAACAAGGAAGCCTATTTTGCTCGTCGGCCTCCTGCAGGGCCATAACCACCGAACAAAGGAAGAACATTAAGTGAAGAAGCATATTTAAAATAATATGAGTTTAGAATGTCTCCCGGTGGCAACCTTAGCATGTAAGCATTTATTTGTCGCACCGGGGCATTGTACATAATAAAAAGGGAAATAAATGATAATATTTTACATAAATATTTCCGGCGAAAAGATCGTCGCTGGCGGCATGGTACTAACGAGCTTAGTGGCCAGAAATTTCGGAGGAAATTCCCAAGAAATGACCACTAAATGTAGAGGATGCCGTCAGCGATGACTTTTGCCGAAAAAACAAATGAGGGTATGTAACACGTCGGTTACACTCCCCCCGTGCGGCTGTGCTGCACTAGTCATCACGACGTGTTGAAGGATGAGTAGACGAAGCTGCATCGGTAGGCGGGAACAACAGGATCCCAGCGAGCTTCACGGCAGGTCGGACGTGGACTGCGGGGCTCGTCTGGATTCGGGCGGTCCTTACTTGGCCATCTGCAGCGGGGGTGTCGTCAAAGACTCGGCCGTGCGGTCGGTTGATGTGGAGCATCACGGGGTCCATGAAAGGCAGCAAATTTTCACCTTTGATGGGGTTGAATGACTCCCCCCGTGTGAAGAGCGCCACCTTTTTGATAGGGGCATTGTTGGGGCAGGGCGGGCTCGCCTTCGCTGCGCCGACGAGGAGCACCACTGATGTAACAGAGGTAATGCTGGGGCAGGGCGGGCTCGTCTTCGCTGCGCTGATGATGAGCACCACTGATGTGACAGCGGTACTGCTGGGGCAGGGCGGGCTCGTTGTCGCTGCGCCGATAAGGAGCATCACTAATGTGGTAGTGATACTGCTGGGGCAGGGCGGGCTCGTCTTCGCTGCGCCGGTGAGGAGCACCACTAATGTGGTCGTGGAATGCGGTTGGTCATCCATCTGGGCCAGTGCTTGGTACCTTTGTTCGCGCAGAGGTACGGATCCAGCAGGCGCTTTCTGCCGATCGGCTAACTGTGCAGAGCTGGCTGTCCGGTGGAGCCCGGGTGAGGGCGGCCCGGGGCCAGAAGGTCCAGGCGGCAGTGAATACCACTGCTCCGGCAGCGGTGCGGATCCGGCAGGTGCTTTCTGCTGGTCGGCTTGCTGCCTATGATAGAGCAGAGGTAAGGGCGGCACGGGATCAGGAGATCCAGGCGGCAGTGAGTCCCACTGCTCCGGCAGCGGTGCGGATCCGGCAGATGCTTTCTGCTGGTCGGCTGGCTGCCTCTGATAGAGCAGAGGTAAGGGCGGCACGGGATCAGAAGGTCCAGGCGGCATCGTGGTTGGGTCCCCTTGGTTGTAGTAAGGGTCCGGTGGCGCAGGGCCTCTTGGCCCCGGCTGCACCGGTGTTGCGTACCTCTGGTCCATCAGAGGTACAGGTCCAACAAGCTCTCTGTGCACGGCTTCTCGGTACTTCGGAGGTACGGGCGGTGCGGGGCTAGATGGGCCAGGCTGCATCCAAATTTCCTGGAGTTGCCAAGGTTCTCCTAGGTCCGGAACTGAGCGTTCGGTTGACTCCAGGATTGCACCAGGTTGGGCAGGAGCTGCTGCTGCTTCTGGTGGTGCGTACCACTGATCCCTCAGAGGTACGGGTCGGTCAGGCTCTTCACGTACGGCTTCTCGGTACCTCTGTTCGAGCGGAGGTACGGGCGGTACGGGGCCGGCAGGACCAGGTTGGGCAGGAGCTGCTGCTGCTGCTGGTTGGTACTGCTGATCGTGCAGCGGTACTGGCTGCGATGGCCCAGGATATGTCCACTGGGCGTACGAAGCTGGTCCCCCAACGTAGTAGTAAGGGGGCGGCGGCAGAGGGCCTCCAGGCCCTGGCTGCGCCAACGATGCGTACCTCTGGTCCACCAGAGGTACAGGTCCAACGGGCGTCTCACGTACGGCGACACGATGCCTCTGGTCCACCAGAGGTACGGGCGGTACGGGGCCGGAAGGTCCAGGCTGCATCCATCCTTGACCCTCATTGTGCTGAGGGGGCGGCGGCGGAGGGCCTACAGGCCCTGGCTGCGCCAGCGATGCGTACCTCTGGTCCACCAGAGGTACAGGTCCAACGGGCGTCTCACGTACGGCGACACGATGCCTCTGGTCCACCAGAGGTACGGGCGGTACGGGGCCGGAAGGTCCAGGCTGCATCCATCCTTGACCCTCATTGTGCTGAGGGGGCGGCGGCGGAGGGCCTACAGGCCCTGGCTGCGCCAGCGATGCGTACCTCTGGTCCACCAGAGGTACAGGTCCAACGGGCGTCTCACGTACGGCGACACGATGCCTCTGGTCCACCAGAGGTACGGGCGGTACCGGGCCGGAAGGTCCAGGCAGCGTCCATGTCGGACTGCCTTTGTAGTGAGGGGGCGGCGGCAGAAGGCCTTCAGGTCCTGGCTGCGCCGGCGATGCGTACCTCTGGTCCACCAGAGGTACAGGTCCAACGGGCGTCTCACGTACGGCGACACGATGCCTCTGGTCCACCAGAGGTACGGGCGGTACCGGGCCGGAAGGTCCAGGCAGCATCCATTTGGGACTGCCTTTGTAGTGAGGGGGCGGCGGCAGAGGGCCTTCAGGTCCTGGCTGCGCCGGCGATGCGTACCTCTGGTCCACCAGAGGTACAGGTCCAACGGGCGTCTCACGTACGGCGACACGATGCCTCTGGTTCACCAGAGGTACGGGCGGTACCGGGCCGGAAGGTCCAGGCAGCATCCATTTGGGACTGCCTTTGTAGTGAGGGGGCGGCGGCAGAGGGCCTTCAGGTCCTGGCTGCGCCGGCGATGCGTACCTCTGGTCCACCAGAGGTACAGGTCCAACGGGCGTCTCACGTACGGCGACACGATGCCTCTGGTCCACCAGAGGTACGGGCGGTACCGGGCCGGAAGGTCCAGGCAGCATCCATTTGGGACTGCCTTTGTAGTGAGGGGGCGGCGGCAGAGGGCCTTCAGGTCCTGGCTGCGCCGGCGATGCGTACCTCTGGTCCACCAGAGGTACAGGTCCAACGGGCGTCTCACGTACGGCGACACGATGCCTCTGGTCCACCAGAGGTACGGGCGGTACCGGGCCGGAAGGTCCAGGCAGCATCCATTTTGGACTGCCATTATAGTGAAGGGGCGGCGGCAGAGGGCCTTCAGGTCCTGGCTGCGCCGGCGATGCGTACCTCTGGTCCACCAGAGGTACAGGTCCAACGGGCGTCTCACGTACGGCGACACGATGCCTCTGGTCCACCAGAGGTACGGGCGGTACCGGGCCGGAAGGTCCAGGCAGCATCCATTTTGGACTGCCATTATAGTGAGGGGGCGGCGGCAGAGGGCCTCCAGGCCCTGGCTGCGCCGGCGATGCGTACCTCTGGTCCACCAGAGGTACAGGTCCAACGGGCGTCTCACGTACGGCGACACGATGCCTCTGGTCCACCAGAGGTACGGGCGGTACCGGGCCGGAAGGTCCAGGCAGCATCCATGGGGGTTGTCCATGGCTGCTTGGCTGCGGGGCTTGGCTATCATGTGCCAGCCCTGAAGCATCACCGGGTTGTGCCAACCCTGAAGCAGCATGCGGTGGAGCGGGCCCTGTCGCACTTTTTTGTGCCGGCCCTTTTGCTCCACGCGGTGTCAGTCCTGCAGGCTGAGGTAGAGTGGACCCTGTCGCACCATTTTGTGCCGCCCCTTTTGCTCCATGATGTGTCAGTCCTGTAGGATGAGGTAGAGCGGGCCCTGTCGCACCATTTCGTGCCGGCCCTTTTGCTCCATGCTGTTGTGGTTGCAGGGTTTCCGTCAGCATGTCAATAAGCTTCTGCTGACGGCGCAGCTCTCGTCGTAGTTGTCGCACCATGTCCTCAATAGATGTAGAGGGCAGTGCTTGCTCGTTGTGGCTCTCTTCTGTTGAGCGCGCCATCTCAGTTGTAGAGCTAGGCGTGTCACGAGCGTGGGTATGCATGGCATCAGGCGTGATGTGGCGTCAGGCGTGATGTGGCATCAGGTGTGGCATCAGGCGTGGCGTCAGCCCTGGCATGGGGCGTGGCGTCAGTCCTGGCATGAAGCGTGGCGTCAGTCCTGGCATGAGGCGTGGCGTCAGTCCTGGCATGAGGCATGGCATCAGGCGTGGCGTCAGGCGTAGCTTCAGGCATGGCGTGTCAGGCGTGGAATGTCAGGCGTGACGTAGCATCAGGCGTGGCGTCAGGCGTGGAGTCTGGCGTAGCGTCAGGCGTATCGTCCAGCGTAGCGTCAGGCAAGGTATGTCAGGCGTGACGTGGCATCAGGCGTGGCGTCAGACGTGGAGTCTGGCATAGCGTCAGGCGTGGCGTAGCATCAGGCGTGGCGTTAGGCGTGGTGTCTGGCATAGCGTCAGGCGTGGCGTAGCATCAGGCGTGGCGTTAGGCGTGGTGTCTGGCGTAGCGTCAGGCGTGGCGTAGCATCAGGCGTGGCGTTAGGCGTGGTGTCTGGCGTGGCGTCAGGCGTAGAGTCCAGCGTGGCGTCAGACAAGGTATCTCAGACGTGACGTGGCATCAGGCGTGCAGCTGATCCGGCTCGAAGGACCACTTGTAACAGACGTATCAGCGTCTTCACAAGAACTATAAAAAAGGGACCGGTCTCGTGCTCGCCTTCAGAGGTTCACGCTGATGATGATTGTTAGAGTTGGCTGGCCTCCCTACATCCAGTGGTAATGGTCCTGGATGCGCCTAGTTTCTGCCTGAGCGGTGCCTTGGCAGTGCCCAGAGTTAGGGCCGACTGCAGCGGTAGGCACCAGGTACTCGTTCAGGCAGAACTTCAGCAGGAGGCAGCAGGTGGTAGACTTCCAAAGGTAGGTGTTTGGAGGAAACTTCCGAAGAATAAAAGACAAGTATTTGTTGAGTAGAGATGTGAACAGGAACTGAACTTGAACTTGAACTGATTTATTATGAGAAATGTGGGTCCTTTTATACCCAAATTTGGGGTAAAAGGTGCCCACGTGGTACATTTTTGTGGTGGGAGGTTAAACCTTGCCCGTATGTATAAATAGGGCGGTGTTTCCGTCACACCTTATTTTGGCGGTGCCGCTCGTAAAAGTGGTCGCTTAAAATTGCGTTTTATACATAATTATGTAGGTTACATTTATAATATATGGGTACATGTTTTAGTGTTTACATATTTGGGGGGGTAATCTTTATCCCTAGATTTTTAGTTTGGTGAGTTTAGGGTAATTTTATAGTTTATTCTAGGTTTTTTTGTTTTGGCTAATTGTGAGAAGTTTGTATAAGGAATCTACTATTTTTCCCAGGTCCCTCGCAAGACTAGCTACTGAAACCTGTTTGTTTCATCGTCTTGCGAGGTCCCTGGATTTTTAAAATGGGAAAAAACGGATTTTGTAAGGAATTTTTCTAAGTCTTTGTTTGAGTTAAAAAATGCCCTAGTGTTGAGAGTTTAAGGGTTAGAAGCTTAAAATCTCTTTCCCTGAATGCCCGGCAGGACTCTGGAATGAAATGTGTTGATTTCATCGTCCTGCGGGTTGTGAGAGTATAATTAAAAGAGAGTATATAAAACATGGTCGGCTTCGCTCGCTTTCCTGTAGGGCCATAACCACAAGGAAGGAAAGGAAGAACAAGGAAGCCTATTTTGCTCGTCGGCCTCCTGCAGGGCCATAACCACCGAACAAAGGAAGAACATTAAGTGAAGAAGCATATTTAAAATAATATGAGTTTAGAATGTCTCCCGGTGGCAACCTTAGCATGTAAGCATTTATTTGTCGCACCGGGGCATTGTACATAATAAAAAGGGAAATAAATGATAATATTTTACATAAATATTTCCGGCGAAAAGATCGTCGCTGGCGGCATGGTACTAACGAGCTTAGTGGCCAGAAATTTCGGAGGAAATTCCCAAGAAATGACCACTAAATGTAGAGGATGCCGTCAGCGATGACTTTTGCCGAAAAAACAAATGAGGGTATGTAACACGTCGGTTACAATCTTCAACTAATTCTTTTCTTCCATGTGACGGTTTTCTCTCACGTCCCGGTTAGACGATAGGTCTGGGTTTGAATTCCAGTTGCGAGCATTGTTTTTTTCTATTTTCTGTGTCTTGTTCTCTTTCATACTTTCATTTAGATTATTATTTTTATCTTCTTCCTCAATGATATATTACATTGATGGGAATAACCTTCAAAAGTTAGAAAAAAAGAGTTTTTCTTGTAAAAAAATTAACTTGAGTAGTTTAATTAAATTAAAGTAGGTACTTAAATTAATTCATATTATAAATTTATTTTGTTAAACGAAACCAGTATTATTAAAAACAAATTATAAATAAATCGTGGTTACAAACAAAGTAATTGTTCATTAAATATGTCAAACCACAAAGTGGCTGCTTTCTACCAAAAGCAAAAAAATAATGATATAAATAATGGACTCATAATCACCAGTAATCTGATGGACGATGACGACATCGATAGGAAAAGGAGAGCTCTCAGTGTAAAAGCTAACATGCTCAGTAGAAGATTCCGCCTTTGCAGTACTGCTGTAAAAAGGACGCTCTTCCTTTCCTTCTGCGCAACACTGTATACGTGTGAACTCTGGGCAAACTACAAGAAGAGTAGTATAGAAAGACTTCGGGTTCAGTATAACAACGCCTTCCGCATAATGTTTGGTCTCCCCAGATATGAGGTGATTTTCTACGAAAACGGCGCTATATAAATTAGCCAATTATTATTAATTATTATTATTGCAGCGCTTCCCGGATGTTCACGGAGGGGCGAGTTCCTGGCTTTGCAGCCCTTATTAGATCCAGGGTTGCAGGAATTAGGGAAAGGATAACCAGCTCTGGAAGCCCGCCTCAGTCCATCATCCAGTATTGATGCACACTGGAGAAAAATACTGGCTCCTTACGTGCTCACAGAATCCTGAAAGCTTAACCTTTTACTACTATTAGCTTATTATCTTTTTTTTGTTTCGTGTACATTCATATCCACCTTCTTTTTCTTTTTTTCCTTTCAAATACTTTGTACATGTATGTGTATATTACCCTTATGGAATGTGTGGGATTGCACTCTCCTCCCCACATACTGGAATAAACACTTATTTATTTATTTATAAAAAAATCGAGTGGAGCTTACAGGCAATAGAAGCAAAACTTTACCAAAACAATCTCAACCAATACTTGAAAAGTGAGGTCATAATCAAAGCGACGAATGAGCGCAGACCTCGCATAATTTCCGTTTCATATCTCAACCAATGGGAGCCTTTAAAAGTGACATCTTTATCAAAGCGGCCGATGAGCGCAGTTGATGCGTTGCAGGTGCAATAATCGTCATTTCCGTTTCATCCGAAATCCAAATCACAGCCGTGCTATAGAAGTTTCACTTCAAAAAGAAATGTATTAGTTTTCTTTATTCTTGAAAGTGACTGACCTTTCTAACATCAATGGGTCTCGGAAGGTTAATTAATAAATAAATTAAAACTTCTTTCGCTATTGAAGATAATCTTCTTTTGAATAGAAATACTAACGAATCAATCCCCATAGTCACCTATCTATCAATAGTATGGGATAGTTGGTATAGATGTCTATCTCTCTGAGTAGTGAATAGTATAGTTTCCTACCTCTGGGGCTCCAGGAGCGGTGATTAGTTCTCGTCACCCCCAACTCCCACCCCCCAACCCCTCTCTAATATTCCCCGAGCCGATTCGACTACCCCCTCTCCAAGTATAATAATCTCCCCACCCCAACGAGCCTCAGCGGGATACGAATTTGTTCATCTTCATTCTCAACTTTACTGATACTGACGAAATCTTGCTAAGGGAAACTAGGTAGTATCTACTAGAACTGGTTATTTGGTACCTTCGATAGGCCATTTACTGATAATATTACTCTATTTATAATCAAAAATAATTTCGAGCATCCCTTGGTTCTCTCAGCTTTCTCAGTACCAGTCCTCTTCTTCTGATCACTTTGTATGTCTTATTCGATTGCTGATAACTTCCATTCAAAGCTCTGAAAAATCCGACACTCTTATTTCGATTCCTGGACATGTTGGCATCGTGGGTAACGATATTGCGGATTCCTTGGCAAAACAAAGAGCATCCAACCCTATTGTTACCCTCGTGAACCTCATTCCCTTATCTGACATTTGTCCATCCTCAAATATATATATCGCAATGTTTGAGCAGTGTATCGGCTACTTTGCTAGTCCATCCAAGGGAGCCTGCCATGCCTCAATATAAATTAATATTCCGTCAAAACCGTGGTTTAACAACTCCCCCATTTTTCCAAAAAATTAATTTCCTCGCTTATTCGAATGAGAACTAGACATTGTTCCGTTCCTTCTCACCTTTTTAAAATTCATGTCCTTGACTCCCCTGATTGTACATTTTGTGGTCCAGAAGTGGGAACTTTAGATCACACATTTTTGGTTGTCTTTCCCTAAACAAATATTCTCTCTTCTATCAAGCCTTATCGAAAATCGCCTCCCCCTAATTCAACATTCCATCTTTTCAAAGTCAGAACTAGACTCCGATCTTACATATTATTTTGAAATTTACCCATCTTTCCTTACCCCGTAATTTAAAATGATGGCCTATATATAACACCTTTGTGAAAGCCAGAAATATTTGATCTTCATTTGAAGGAGTTTGAATGTTACCGTTTAAATAAGATCATATTGTAATTCCTCTAACCAAGTCTGATTTCAGTATAGTCTAGTTTCATTATCTAGTCTCTTTTAATTAACAGGAGCAATCTTCCCAGCAAGCCTTCTATTGATATGCATGGTGTGACTATGATCTGATGCATGGGGTCAAGTTAGCCTCTCAGATGCTGGGCGTACGAACAGATAGTATACAACTGCTGACCATGTATGTAAAGGACAGGCGTCAAATGGGAATGCTAAACTAGTTAGAAATCACTCCAGACGCGTGCCCAAGGTGTATAAGGTTGAAATTTGTCACATGAGAACAGGACGTTTTAAGAGTGTCGCCGACCAAAGTGGCTCAATGGTAGGAGTCTTCTTTGGAACAGGAAAGTATGCGTTATGGATATCAAATTACGCTTATTCTTCTTCTTTCGTATGGTGGGGGGTCAGAGGGGGACATCTAGGTCTGCGAGCCAGTCTAGGGCCTCAGGCGTTGCCCTGTGGACCTCATCAATCCCGCCGGGGAATGAATGGAGCGGGCATTCGTTGACCACATGTTCGGTGGTCTGCACCGCACCGCATTCACACGTCGCCGACTCTTTAAGGCCCCATCTATGCATCATGTGAGCACAACGGCTGTGGGAGCACCTTATCCTATTGATGGCAGTCCAGAGTTTGCGGGCAATGAGAACCCAGGCTGTCTCTCAGTGGGATCTTGCACGAGATGGGCGTTTTTGACGTTGGCTGATTGCCACTCAAGCTTTCAAGGAGTCTTTCTCCTTCCGTCCAGAAGGGTTTTCGAGACTTTAAGCGGCATGCCGGGTGAGAAACGACATCATTGTGCAAGTGTATTTCGCTTTTTTGCAGCGCCTTCTTGTATTCCCTCAGAGGAATTACGCTCACTGAGGGAATTACGCTTATCAACCTCGGCTATCGAAAGATTTGCCGGCCCCTTTGAATCCTCTCTCCTACAACATGGGTATCTTCAAGGCACTATTTCCCCTCCTCAAAAATACTCTCTACTCAGCATCACAAAAGGTAACATTGGTCCCGAGAGATATTATTTTCCTCTGGGGTCTCCTATTCGGAGTTAATAGTAAAAATAAAATAACATCAAATGAGTTACTTTTTATGATGCAAACCAGCCCATAACGCAACAGCTAGTTCATTAATATATTCAGTCACAAGGTACAAACTCGTTCGCTAAAAAACCTTTTCTTTTTAACCTTAATTACTGAATGTTCCCGGCACATGTAATGTCCGACCTACCCCCGGGGGGTCCCCCTCATCCCTTACACCCCTGTGGAGGTAGGCGGCTCCTTCCACCCTCCCGGTCCCCCACAGGGGTGCGGAACAGCCGAAGAGTATTTGGGGTAGCAACAAGACTCGGTTCTGACGAAGAAAACTACTCTTTGGTAGACATTTCGCGATACCTTTATTCTGTGAGTATTATTAAGAAGGCTTATCTTAGTTTTACCTGCTAGCCACTAGCATGTCTTAACACAAGTTACAGATAAAGGACTGGAGGTTGCCCATCAACTTCCCAACGATATTTTAAGGAAAACAAAGTGTTTTCCAATACGCACATGAACGATGCTTTTTTTTTCTCAAATGACTCTAAACCCCGAGTGTCCCAGCCCAATTATGGTACAGGAAGATATTGGGTTAGGTTAGGTTAACAAAAAAAATAAAAGTCGCATTTCAGTAGGCTTAATAAAAATGAAAAATGCAACAATATAACTTTGTAAAAACCACTTATATAGTGTGCAAATCCGACCGGTTTCGGAACAAACGTTCCTTCGTCAGGGAAAGCTTATACTAATTTGACAGTTTCAAACAATGTTTTATTATGGTAGGGGGTGGAGCCGTTGTTAGTTAATAATGTAGATTGGGTGGGTAGGTATTAGTGTAGAGTGGGTGGGTAGGGGAACAAATCTGAGTTCGCTAACCATATCATTGAAAATAACCATAGTTTTGAAAAAAAATACAGGGATAAATATTCTTCATATTAATCATAAAGGAAAACGTTTAGATAACTTAGAAGCTTTGGAAATTAAAAAATCCCTTAAAAATAATGAATCTATTATCAACAAACAAAAAATATTGTCATATAGCCCAATCATGGATTTGTTCCCCTACCCACCCACTCTACACTAATACCTACCCACCCAATCTACATTATTAACTAACAACGGCTCCACCCCCTACCATAATAAAACATTGTTCGAAACTGTCAAATTAGTATAAGCTTTCCCTGACGAAGGAACGTTTGTTCCGAAACCGGTCGGATTTGCACACTATATAAGTGGTTTTTACAAAGTTATATTGTTGCATTTTTCTATAATGGATAACCACAAAGTAATAGCTACATTCAAAAATATTAATAAAAATGATTCCGTGACGGTTGGCCCCCCGGCATACCAACAATATGCAGTCGGTTTAGGAAAATAACATTATACCTACTTACACAAAATATAACTAAGTGTTCTTGAGGGGCGTGCAGAGAGGTTATACCGCAGAATAACAAAAGAAAAACATCGTTTCATTCAAATACATCAAGGATAAAACTATTAGTCTATATACTGTATCAAGTATAAAAATTAAAACTACATAATAAAAACAATTTTCTTTATAACTAAATAAATATAGGAGTACACCAAATGTTTCATATATTATACATGTAATTATTGCCCTTTTATGAATTATGTTTATATTTTGTACATATACATTTTTTAATCTCTCAGAACTCGGGACCTATTTTTTCCGTAGGCCGAAATGTTTCCGCTTTGCAATTAAATCCAAATAAATTGAATATTTCTGAACGTATCCGAAAACTAAAAATGATTTTTGAAAGGTGATGAAATACGCTTTTAAATTTTATAATTCGAAATAAACATATAAATTTTGAAATATAAAATTTTTAAATGCACACATAAATCAGTTTAGAAAATGGCTTTTTTGTAACTAATATTACTGATAAGGAAAAAAATTAAAAACATACACATGTTTTATTAGACAAATGTATTATAAATGTTATCGTCAACTATTTGTGAAAATAATTTATAAAATATTCCCAAACTTTCGTAAATTGTGGTCGGAAATTTTGGTTTTATAAATGTGTGCATTTTAATTATTTTGTGGTTATTTTTAAGATTTCAATATAAAGAGTACTTTTTCTCTTTCTAATACCGTTCAGTTCATGTTTTTAACCATGATAGTAAGGGCGACACAACGATTTATATGAGACCTATATGAGTTGTTCCGAAAATTGAACAAATTAGCCTGAGGGGTTAAAAAAAAGAAATAAAAAAATTACTTCAATTCTTTTTTCCTATGTGTAAATGATAAATTATGTTTTTTGTAAATTTTTATCACTTGCAATGTAATGGTTTTTGTACTGTTTTTGCAATAATTAAATGACCTGACTCAAGTATTTGTTTACTTGATCGTGCCATGAAATATTATTAACTATTAACATTTAACATTATATGATTCAATGTACAGCTTTTTATTTGATTATGATAACTGACTTGGGATCTGGGGTTACGGAAAAAACATTCGAGTAGGTACTTCCGTAAGGCTTTGTAGAGCGGTCAAGCCTGCACGTGGCTCCAAGTCTAGTTGCTAGGATTTTGATATTTCTGGGTAGGGCCGCACACATCGCCCCCCCCAGTGCCCCCGGGAGCCCCCCGGGCGGTAATGGGGTATGGGGGCGGATGGGGGCACAATCGGGCAAACAGGATGTCGGGGATTTGGGGATGTGTTGGGTCAAAGGGTCTCTACCCTCGCTCCTTGCCAGAAAGTGGCACAGGGGAGACAAAAAATACCATGTATATTATTTTAATGGTTTTTTAAATAATTTAATGTGTAAAATCTCAAATTGTGATATTTAATTATTGAAGACAATTTTGTGACTCTCAAACTAAAATTTGAAATACAAAATCAGAAAAAAGGTACGGTCGCATCTACACGGAGAAAAATGTATTGCTAATTTATTAGGAATTCTCTTCAAATTATTGGTAATTCCGATTAAAAACGGGATTGCAGACCTTACGAATGAATTAACAGGACGAGGTACGAATGAATTAACAGAGTATCTGGTATATTTTTATCTTCTTTACTAAGTATAAAATGCAGTCGCTTACGCTGTATGTGCGCTTAGATCTTTTAAACTACGCAACGGATTTTCATGCGCTTTTCACTAATAGGTAGAGTGATTCATGAGGAAGGTTTTAAGGCATATAATTTGTCAAGGTTTTGTGTAAATTGGTTGAAATACATAATATATCTAAGAAGACGCACCACGCCATGGTACGCGTTGAGAGCAATAGGCAAAACACAGTGGGTCGCTTATGTACGCCATTAATGCATACCAGTTTTGCACAACACTACCACATGTACAATGGAGTGGTGTGGTTTAATCAACTAGCAATAGAGCTGAGATTAGAATCTGACTACAATAAATTCAAAAATAAATAAAACAATAATATCTTAAATAATTTAGCCACTTAGAACCGCATTAACCTTTAACTAAAAATACTTATTCAACAATTTATTTTATATTATTTTTATTTTTTTATTACATTTGATATGATTTGTAAGTTCGTATTTATAATGTATGTGTTATAATTTTTATTTTTTTAAATTTAAAAATATATATATATTTTCTCTTCCCTTTACACACGAGTAGTAACACTCTCGTAAAGGTTATATATTATATACATATATATGTTTATACTGTTTCTAATCAATGTTGCATGTTAGTATTTAATGATTTGAGTTTAATCCGATTGTAACCTGAAAATGTAATTACTCATGATTATATTACATGTATATGTATATAAAAACAAATTTAAAAAAAAATATATATATATATATATATATATATCTGGCCAAACGGCAGCGGGCAGCGTGATATGGATTTGATTTAACAGATGGCGTTGGTTATAAAGGTTTCATTAGCCACAGCAACGTGTGGCCGGGTCTGCTAGTAAAGTATATAGGCAAGTATACGTAGTTTCATCCTTGTGATGCATTTGAATGAAAATATGTTTTATAGTTTTGTTATTCGGCGGTACATCCTCTCTGCACACCCTTTCGGTACATTTTGTATACCCTATTTTCCCAAAACCGACTGATTATTGTATATTAGTATACCGGGAGGCCAACTGTCAGGGTATTAACTGTCACGGAATCATCGCACATACCAATACTCCACTTAAATCTTCAGTGGATATATCACGAAATAACAGAATTTAAGAACGAAGAATATAAGTGACATCCCTAGTATGTGCCCATAACTGTAAACATAGGGCCCCAGAGCCGAGGGCACAAGGGGGGTGGGGTTTGAGGGAGGGGGCATTTGGGGCCCATGGGGTAAAGGGGGGGGGGGAGTGTTTATTTAGGTATTTCTGAAACTGCTAAAACAACATTTCTGGATGAAAACTCTTACTTTAGTGGTCGCCGATAAATGCTCGTACACTTTTAGGTCTTAATAATTATTTTTTGGAACTTAAAGTTGATTTTTTTTTATTTAATGAAAAACAAATTTCATAATTTTAGTTTTTTTTTATTAATGTAAAAACTGTTTCGGTGATAACATTTCGGTGATAGCTACCTATTTTCCCTAAACTAACTGCATATAAAATAAGTATGCCGGGGTCCAAATATCGGAGGTTCAAATGTTTTGGAATATGGGAAATTCACACCTCTTTAATTTCGTAGTGTAACCTTTTTGTTTTTCTCATTTTTAAATGTAATTAGGCTCCTAATTTCTTTAATTAAATTAATCCACTGTGAGCGAAACTCAATCGAAAATCTGGAAACAGAAAAATCAGAAAAAGATATTGGCACCTCTGGGACTTGAACTCAGGACCGCTCGCTTTCCGGGCGAACGCGCTGTCCACCGTGTCGATATCAAATTCGTTCATTTTTAACTGTATCATACTTCGGCTAAGAACTACCCACAACATCTTCATTTTCGTAACGCCTATCGAACCGAGAGGTCCTGGGTTCAAGTTCCACAGGTGCCAATATCTTTTTCTGATTTTTCTGTTTCCAGATTTTCGATTGAGTTTCGCTCACAGTGTCTTCATTTAAATAAAAATTACAATTTGAGGTTTTACTCATAAAAATTCAAATAAAAATATTCTAATTTCTTACCTACAAATTAACTATATGTTTTTTGTTTAGTTCGTAGAAAAAAAATTATCAAGTTCTGCAAGTATTTTAGTTTTTATTTTTGTTACAGCTGTTTCGGCTTACAAGGCCATTTTTCATCCAATAAATTATATAAATTAACTATTTCATTGTAAATTAATGTCTAAGGATTACGGTTTAACTTTTAATTTAAGGGTAGATGCTCCCAGGATCGCCCTGGTGAAAGACCATTATTCAGAATCGATACATTTGCTTAAAATTACTATAGTTGTATTAGGTTTTCAGTTCTGGTTAGCAAGGTACGTCAAAAACTTCATCTTTCACACCTCCTTCTCATTCTCAATTCTTACAGCGTAACATACCCCCAAATGGGAATGTCATAGTCCCACTGTTATAAAAGCAGTTTTACAATATGCATGATTTTTATTAATTTATTTCTATGTAATGGAGAATTTGCAATTTATAAATTATATCTGAATTGAAACGCTTATTAATGGATAAATTAATCTTTTACTTTGATCGGCAAAATCTGCAATAATTTTTGTCGGCTAAAAGACAAAGAAAACCTGTTCCGGGACAGTGCTAGAGATTCAAAAATTGCAATCAACGTAGAAAACAATATCGCAAATTATTTATTATTTAACCTACCAGAGACCAGATGGGAAAATAATTCACCGACTCCAGATATTTTCATATCAGAGGGTTCGGCTCTGTGGAATTCCTAATTGAACCTATAAATCCTACTGATCCCTCAATATAAATATTTAAAAAATCTTTTGCAATCCTACATGTATTTAAAATTACCGATTTTAGCTTTTTTTTTTCAGTTATATTATTAATTATTTTATTTTGATTTTTATTATTTCTGTTATTTCACCAGCAGCATTTCCACCTTTTTTTACATGAGACCCACACAGGAGGCCCTGAGGAAAATAATTTCCCTCAGGGCCTATGTCATCTTTGGGGATGCTGTGTGGAGGGATTTTTTTAAAGGAAAGTAAGGAGGGGAGAGTTCTGGGAAGGAAGAGGGTTTAAGGGGTGGGTAGGAATCTGGGGTTCAGTGTGTCCTGGTCATCCGCCTCCAAGACCTAGACAAACCTCACCCCATGAACCTAGTAACTAAACCTAGATTTACGATGTAAACATTAGAAAAAATTTGAACCATTCATGAATTTTTGTTCATTTCACGTTCTAGGTAAGTTCTATTTAAGCTATGTAAGTGCTATTATTATATTAAACTAATTTTGAAGGTTATTCTTAAAGTCCCGTTGAGAACAAGCACTGATTTTATTTTTAAGACACTAAATGTTCCGAACCTGCAAAAATTGTATTCAAAAAATATCCTGCTTCATCAATTTAAAAATACACACATGTTTGAAGAACGAATGAACACAAGAGCCTTAAGAGAGTCAAATGTAAAATCTTTCAACATCCCAGTTTGTCAAACTTCTTATGGGCAAAGAAGTTTTAAATATAATGCAACAAAGCTGTTCAATTCTCTACCTCCTGAAATTAGAAACACGCAAACCAAAAGTACATTTAAAAGTAAAATCATTGATTTAAAAACAGACTTACCTTTATACCTACTGTGTGTATATATGTAACCATGTACCTACTGCAATCTTCTTATATATATGTAACATACTTGAATTGTATATTTAAAGAAAAAAAATTATATTAACCTGCCATTTTCATAATATTACTACAAAATCTTAGATAACCACTCTGTAAATTGCCATCTCAACACAGGCGTTTCACACCTAGTGAGATGGGCAATACGTCATTTTATAACCAAATGTAATATGAAAATAATTAAATAAATAAAATAAAATATCATTATAGACCAGTTGCTTCCCAAATTGAAATAATCACAGAACTCCAATGAACTTTCACGGAATGTGAAAATTAACTTAAAAATTTTGATGCATTGTTAAAAAAATTTTAAACAGCCTGTGCTTAGTTTTCTTTTTCTTTTTCTTTCCTTTTATTTTTTTAAAGTAAGACCGACAATCCCGGGTTTCGAATAACCTGACTATAATTAAAACCTGAAAATCTCCTACTAGCTACCACAACAGCAAGCGAAAAAAATTGCTTGTGTCGTGACGGAGGACTTAGCCAGCCGTGGGATGGAACTAACAACGCCTTAGGCTGGCCGCATACATACGTTTTCCGTATTCGATTTCCTAATGCGAAATTTCGATTTGGAATTCCGTGAGACTAGCGCAAACGTTCGTTTTTCTTCATTCGGAATACACGTCAGTACAGATAGTGATAGCGTGGTGAACGCACGACGATGGAGGACGACTATTTATTAGCGCGGTGCGGGTGCGATACTGAATAGAAATTTCCGAGCGTGTGCGCCGGCACAAACAAAATGTATGCAAGCGCTGCGTTCCGCATGACGTCATTAGGTTTTTCGATTGGGTTTCTCCGAACGCGCCGGCTTGCATTCGAAACGTGCGTACGGAATTTGTTCCGTTTGGAAAAAAAGCGAACGTGTGCGTCAGTTAATGTATTTTCTACTGATTCCACGCATTCGGATGTCCGAATACGGAAAACGAATTCGGAAATCAAATACGGAAAACGTGTGTTTGCGGCCAGCCTTAGTGGGACCCAGACTCGACGCAAACTCAACCACTGATCGGACAAACGGAATTCAAATCGGTATAAATCATACTTCTAGAAACTCTCTGTTCAGTGTTTATTCCCAATGTCCTCCAAACCTACATACAACACAAACAAAGCAAGTCTATTTTCCTTTTCCAAGTACGTTATATTATTTTTCGTTCTCACGTGATGAGCCCTTCCTCTTTTTTTTAATTACTCTTCTAATTCGTATTTTTCTCCCCCTCCCCCCGGCGCACCCCCTCCGCCCCCTATTCCCCCCTCCCCCCAGAGGCACCCCCGTGACCCCCCCGGCACCGCAGCCCTCCCCTCCACGCCTCCCCACAACCCTCCGAGCCCCCGTGGAGCCGATAGGGATAATCGCGTGGTGTGCCCGTGTATGTGACTCGCACGCACCGTGGTACACGCACACAGTTACGCGTGGCGTTGGGTACGGTGTATCGGGTGGTCTAAGAAAATCGGCGCGAAATATATCTGTTTTCTGAAGTGAAAACTTCTTTAGCACCGTTGTGATTTGAAACTCGATGAAACGGAATCGAATGACACTAAAAAGAGACACACACATACATCTATAGTATATAGCGATAATAACAGTTTGACGGCCGGCGTAGTCCAGTGGTAAGGCTCTTGACTCGCACTCCGAAGGTCGCGGGATCGAATCCCGGCGTGGCAAATTTATGTTATTTTATAAATAAATTTTATTTGATTAATTTGTGTTATTTCACAATTTATTCATTTAAAATAATATATAGTATTTGCGGCACTTTCCAGAGTGAAAGATACTCTCAGTATCGCCCTGGTGTAAGACCACCATTCAGAATTGAAACGTTGCTTGAAATGGCTTCTGCCTTGTTTGGTGACCAGATCTGAATAGCCAGGTACTTCCCCACCTTCCTCTTCCCTATCTCCTTCCCCTCCCCACTACCTTCAGCCTCACAACATACCCGAATTGGGGAAGCCATAGTCCCACTGGCTCCAGACTCTTTTTTTTGGATTTCGTAGGATTATAAATATTTCCCCTCAAGCCGTAGGTATGTCATCTTTGGGGATGCTGTGTGGAGGGTTTTTTTATGGGAGGAAGTTCTGGGATGTCTGGGGTATCCGGCCTGCCACGCAGTTGGCGTGCAGACAAGATCCGACGTCAAAATCAAATGCAAAAAATTAATTTATCGAAATTTATTATTTATTTTGACCATCCGTTCCGTGTGTATGGTATTACCACGACTGTGTGTGCCAACACACCCGTGCCCGGACACACGGTAGGTAGGTACTACCGGGTCCCTACGCAGGCTGGGGAGCTCCAGCCCCCACGGCCACCCTCCCCGCCGAGCCCACTGGCCCGACCCCACCGGAGTGGCACAGTTTGGACGGTAGCTGAAAAACAACCCTATACAATGACGATTCTGAAAAATAAAAGCTTTTTTTTTAAGCGACGATTTATGGCGTTATATCCATTTTACTAACCCGATGAGAATGTTTTTTTTAAATATGAATATCGCACTAGAGACCCAACTGCCTGAAGTCAGTGGGAGTATGTTGTGATGCTGAAGGGAGTGGTCATTTTGACGGTGACCGGACAGCTCAGAATCATACAACTTCAACACCTCCTTTAAAAAGTCATTAAAAGTGATGAAAAAAAGTGATTAAAAAGTGATTAAAAAAGTGATTTGATAGGTTACATTAGGTTAGGTTATGGGATATTTTTCAATTATTTTTTTTCATACTTTAAATGACTTTTTAAAGGGTTGTTGAAGTTGCACGATTCTGAGTTTTCATGGAACCATTTTTATTTGATCACCAAACAGGCCAATAATTTCATTTCAAACAATGTTTCGTTTTTGAATGATTGTTTTTCACCAAGGCGATACTGACAGCATACACCATTTGAAGTTCATCAGTGAAACAAATGGTATTATATTATAATGTGTTCTGTTGATATGTATACGTATTTTTTTTAACAATAACTGTACACAGAAGGTAAATAAGGAAAATAATTTCCCTCAAGGTCTATGTCATCTTTGGGGATGCTGTGAGGTGGGGAATATCCTTGTCAATAGGAGCTATGTCTGTGTACAACCCAGGTGGGGTTCTTCTTCCACAAGTTGAAATTCGCTACATCAAAACAACTCGACTGTGAAATTTATTGCTGTCTTCTGTGTTCCCTCACTCGTACACCCTACAACATGGGCGAAAATCAAGACGTAGATTCCCTTATCACTGTACTCAAAAACGCTATTCCAACAGCATCCCTAAAGATGCACAAATATACAGCATCCCCGAAGGTCAGGATTTTCCTGTGTGCTGTTAACATATACGAGTATATATTTAAAAACACATAGATTCGTACTAGAATCCATTTAGAATTTACAAGAAAACTTAACGTTAATCAATTTAAGTATTTTACATAACCTTGATTCATGAATTAAGTACTTATTAAAAAAATAACTTGATTTAAGACTTATTGATGTAAGCGAAAATGACCATTGATTGCATAGAAATGATATGTGGATATAATTGGTTTTTGTTTGTGCGTAAGTTTAATGTGTGTAGTGTGTAGGTACCGCAGTCGGTATTCAGTACCTAGTTTTGGTATGTCGCCCGCGTTGCACTCACTGTCGGTAGGTACTACTAGCTACTCGCTTCGCCTGTTTGCCTCAGTTTCTCAGTTTGAGTTTGAGTTCGCTCTGTGCAGCGCTCGCGGACGGTCGTGTTTCACGGGCAAGTCGAGCAATTCCCAGTCTGAATCATAAAATATTCAAACATCGCAGTTTGTAGTTTTTCTGACAGTTTTCCGAGAGCGGGAAAAGACGCCATCGCGTTGTTTTGGAAAACAGACCTTTAATCCATTCTGGCAAAGGATATCGCAATAATTTTTAGTTTCTGACCATTGCTTTGTGTGAGTTTTCTTTGAGACAATTATTGTTCTGAAAAGTTTTCAATGTATTTTACAATTGTTTTTCTTCGTTTGTCTTTGTTGTTTTCCGTGGCACGTGTAAAGCTGGTGTTGTTTTAAATGCTAATTTAATGCGGTTTAAATTGTTTAATTGTGCAAACGATTTAAATAAATTAAAATGGCATATTTTAACTTTGTTCTTAAGTGTGGATAATGTTACTCTCAGTGTCGCCCTGCTGAACATTTTTGGGAGAGGAATGATGCTTGAAAATGGTGCTTGAAAATGGTTTCAACTATAATTAGTGACTGGATCCGAATAATAAGGTACAACCAAACCTTCCTCTTCTTCAACATCCTCAAATTACACATCGGTGTCTTACACAGTTGTGGTGGCTCTATGCAGTGCTGATTCTTGTGTAGCGTCAAACTAATATTATGATTATTTTTTATTTATTACTGAAATTAGAATTTCATGTCTTTCGTTGTTTTTCAATAAGATTCTAATTAATGATTTTTTTTATAATTGTCGAATTGCCTTGCAAACACACATTCCCTTGCAATATCACTTTGTTTCAACTTAATTACTACAAGAAACAACTGTCTCTGTCGGAAGAGATGGTAAAAAAGTCATTAAACTTCCAATTTTTCTCTTTCAAAGTTCATTTATCTTTAAAACCCCGAACTAAGAACCTAATAATCTATTTTGTGCATGTTTTTCCATCTCCCTGATTTAAATAGTTGTTTTATGTAATAATTAAATTGAAATTAAGTGTATTTAAAAAAAACTCTACCAACATACTATGGGTAATTAAAATATAATACTCAAGTTAGTAGTTTTACGATGGTTTGTTTATCAAAATTTAATAAACAATTCATCAAATTTCTAAGTTGATTTTTCAGTTCTTTGAAAGTTCTTTTGAAGTTATTATTTTAGTTCTGTGATGCAACTGTCCCATAATGATTTAAAAACAGAACTTGAATATAACTTTCACAGATTTTTAAAAAATCCACTTTAAAATTTGATGAATTATTCAAATTCTGTAAAACAGGCCTTTGGAGTTTTTGTTTTTCCCTTTACAAATCTTTAGCGCCTTTGGTAAACTTTCGAGATAACTGAACGCGCTTAAAACGGAAATTAAAAAAAAAAAAACATTTTGATTTACCTTAATTACCTACTACAAAAAACATTAATTTTTGGAGATCGCTGGCAACGGTTTAATATGCACTTTTTTTAAAAACCTTTTGATTCACCTTAATTACATTAAAAGGCAAATATTTGCATTGGAGGAAGTGGAAAATATTTCATTCTAAATTTCGATTACGTAAAATTAAAATTAGCTTTCGTCTTGTGAGATTGTACGCCATTAGCTATTAGCTCGTTCGCTGTCACTTTGGTATGTTGGTATTCCTGAAACACTTGAATGTATAACGAACGGCTAGAAGATTTTGAAGGTACGGGGCACTTTCTTTTGAATCACAAACCATGTTACACAAACCTAGCGTAACCGCTAAACTATTTGAAAACTGGGATGTTTTTCTTGTCTTGACGCGAGTAGGCGTCATAAATGGGCACTTTCTTTTGTATCACAAACCATGTTACACAAACCTAGAATTCCCATGAAGTCTGCTACGCTTGGCTCTAGCATCTTTTTGTACAGTAACAAGAATACCAACATAAATGATATTTGAAAATAATGTTTGAAAATGGACGGTATCGATTCACAGAATGAAAACTAATTTTAATTTTACGTAATCGAAATTTAGAATGAAATATTTTCCACTTCCTCCAATGCAAATAGTTGTCTTTTAATGTAATTAAGGTGAATCAAAAGATTTTTTTTTAAAAGTGCGTATTAACCATTGCCAGCGATCTCAAAAATTTACCTAAAAAACAAATATATGCATTTGGGGCGATGGAAAACACTGTATTCAAAATATCAATACAAAATGTCATAGATTACGGATATAAATTATTGTAAATGGCTGTCAGCTGTCATCCCGTACTACAAAAGCAAATTTTCATTTTACTTAATTAAAATTTTAAATGCAGTATTTTACATCGCCGCGAATGCAAATAGTGGTCTTTAAGAGTAATTAAGGTGAATCAAATGGATTTTCCTAAAAAATATTCATGATATGCGTGTCCAGTCATCCGGAAAGTTAACCGGGTTTTCCTTTATCTCCGTATCATGTCATGTGATTTTTTATATTCAAATCGAATTTTTTCCTCATAGCAATTCATTGTAACATTTTAATTTTAATATCTTTTTGGATTTATACTTTAATTTCCACAAATGGCTTAATTTAGTTGTGGAAATTATTCCATTTCTTGGGAAAATCTATCTATTTTTCTTCTTGATAAACCATTTTAACGTATGGTCATTGTCACGACCAGCTACGACAATATTTTATAGTTTGACATTAATTAGGTATTGAATGAATATAATTTTTTTTTGTGCATTACAGATTGATTTAATCCTATTACAATACACATAACATATACATGAGAAAAGGAATTACAAAAATACATATTTTAGAGTCCTTGCCTAAAATTATTCTTGAAACTTTCAAGACTAATGTTGAAAATGTCAAGAGACCTAGAAATATCATTTAGCAGCACCATACCTCTTGTCATGCTATGTTGGGCCACAACGTCTGTTCTGCCATGAGGGATATAGAGCAAGTCATGGTGGCGACCCTAATTAAAACCTAACCTAACCTAACCTACCTATTCGATATCCTGCTATTTTAATTATACTTAAATGCCTACATACTTGCATTTTGGGAGGCGAGTATGGGTACCGCTGTCCCATTTATTAGATAACCAACTCCTCTGCCATAGGTCACCCCAAGTGGTTCACTGCGTTTGGTGACTTAGAATGGGTGAGGTTTGTCAAGGTCTTGGCGGCCGATGTGTCTGCCCACTTGCTGCGTGGCGGGCGGGATCGAGAGAGACTGATTGAGGAAGTCTTTTGACCTATCGAGTTAGAATTCCTCGACCCACCTGCACCGCAGTTGAAGGGATGGATTCATACGTCCGTCACTCCTGGACATACTGACTCCTCAGATTCCTACCCACCCCTCATACCTATTTTCTTTCCAGGATTTACTCTACTTCCTTTTCTTAAAAAAAACCCTCCACAAAGCTTCCCCTAAGATGACACAGGCTCTGAGGCAAATTATTTTCCTAAGTGTGGAGCTAATGTAAAAAAAACTTCATAAACGTGCAATACATTAAAACTTCCTTTATAACTACTCCTCTTTAACTATGGACCTATGTTATCTATGGCGTCATGGAATTTGCACAGCTTTAAGGTATTTATTAGGTCAGCTATTTGAACCTCACAAAATCGAAAGTGTGTAATCTAATCACACGGGTTAAAGCACTATTTATAAAAACTTGTACTTAGCGATTTTGATTTCTCTTAAATGCTAAAATGATATCACTGCCGTTAACCGAAACCGGTTAACACTTATTTTCAGCTTAATTCTTAAGGCGATGCACCACGTCACGTAATATTTGTAATCGGGCCGCTAACAATAACACTCCTTATGTAGATGGCGGTAAAGTTTAAATTCCCGCTTAACCCGTCTGCTTGGTTCAATATAGTCTCACCTCACAATTCGGAAGCCTCGGTTTTGCGCGTAAATTCTGAAACCGTCACTTTATATTGAGATTGTAAAATATCTATGCAAGATAGCTTTCATATTTCAAAGACAATAAGAAGCATTATTTCGTTCTCTTTCTGGTTAAAATAAAAATACATATGATTGCATGATAGGAAGAGAGATATATAGCTTTTAAAATGTAAGGTAGCTCGGGACGTTTTTGGTCTTATGAAAGTATAACGCAATTACGTGTTTTGGGATGTATTTATTCCTAAGCAAGCAGACGGGTTAACACCAGCCGATTTTGATTTATTAAAAAAAAAACATCGCCAAAAGCGTGATTTATTTTACTTTGCGAAGTTAGGCACAAATGTTTAAATGTGTCACGTTAATTTTCTAAAGAATTTAATTTCCCACATTAAACAATAAAACTGTAACCGAAAATGGGTTAAGTAAGTAGGGAGATTTTAAACTTTTAAGCAGTTTTTAAAGGTATGGTACTTTTTTTTCTGGGCTTGTAAAAACACCAATAAAAAAAGCTCGATTATTTCAAAGGCGAATATGTGTTCTACTCGCAGTATTTAAAACCTGCCTGCTTTTTTAGGAATAAATACAAGACCAAAAACGTCCCGAGCAACCTTACATTTTAAAAGCTATATATCTCTCTTCCCCTCATGCAAACATATGTATTTTTCTTTTAACCAGAAAGGGAACGAAATAATGCTTCTTATTGTCTTTAAAATATGAAAGCTATCTTGCATAGATAGTTTACAATCTCGATCCAAAGTGACGGTTTCAGAATTTACGTACGAAACTGAGGCTTCCGGATTGTGAGGTGCGAATATATTGAACCAAGCAGACAGTTTGAAACATCCAAAATATTTCTAAGCGATCCAATTTTAAAACCAAAATCACACAAATTTGCATAATCTACGCATAGAATCTGCCTGAAAACTGGATATTTAATATTATTTACCCAATATTTTAATAAGAATGATGTTTTTCAATCTTGGTATTCGGGTGTTAATTGTTTATCTTAACAATTATTTTTCTTACTTGACTACAGACTGCGTACAAATAAACACAGCAAAACCGACTATTTCTGTGAATACTGCACACGAGTCCCAACTGCTCCAAATTGTCCGGAGCCAGTGAAACAGTGGCAACTACAATTGGATATGTTGTGAGTCTGTATGTATTCAGGAAGGGAAGGAGACGGAGAGGGGAAGGTTTGGAAGTATGCCGATATGTATAGTGCATAGCTATGTGTGAACAGATGTACCCGCAGTGCAACATTTTGCCGCCCGCAAACTGACCTTACACAATAAAGCTGAAAAAACATTCCGCATTTACTTACCTAAACCCAATAACATATCATCTATTTAAGTTATTGTATTAGTAAGATAAATTATTAATTCATACAGTATTCTAAGCATTGAGAAATATAATATTTAAATAATTTGTGTTCACCGAATACCACAATTTCTCTCACAATATACCTACAAACAAAAAAATATACAAGTATTAGGGGACCAGCTGAATAGGTAAAAAGGTTTCCCCAAACCGGCCTTTCCTGATCCGGCCCGTCGCGCAGTAAGTGGGCAGATGCCTCCGCTGCTAAGATCTGAATACACCTCACCCGATGGACCCAGGGCAAACGTAGCGTACCACTTGGGGTGACCTATGGCCGAGGTGTTGGTTATCCACTTTATTTATTTTATTTGATTCACCTGATTTATAAATGTGTGTTACATATTTGACTAATGTGGGCCTCACTGGGTGCTTTACCCGTGCTGAGGACCTCATTTTACAGTTTGATATGATTTTTTATTTTTTTATTTAAGATACATATAAAATAAAAACTAAAGAAAAAAGAGACTCAACAATAACATATGAGAATTGAAAGAAAGAAAATAGAGCAAAACAAAATAGAGTAAAATAACACTAAAATAAAACATTAGAATAAAACTATATAATTAGGATAGATACATATAAACCGATAGTGAAATTAAAAGGTTTTATATATTAGTGAGTATTGCAATGGTGTTTATGTCTATGTGTTTTTATTTTATTTTTTTTTTTTTTTATGTTGTGATTTTTTTGTAAAGTTGTCTTTTTTGGTCTTTAATCCATCTTTTAATTTTGAGTGTGAAAAGTTTTTTGTTTTCTTCTCCTTTTAAATCGAGTGAAAGATGGTTGAATGCTTTTATTGCCTGGTATTTGTGGTGTTTTTGTCCAAAGCTTGTGTTTATCGTCGGTGTTTTTAAGTTTTGTATGTATGCTTGTCTAACTGGTCTATTAATGGTTTGTGTTTGTTGGAGTTTGTGTTTTTGGTCAAAGATATAAATAAATGCTTCCCGGGGCAACGGTACCCACTTCCCAAATTAGATGGATTCAAATTGTTACTGAAGAGATAAAACGATAGAAGTGTGCCGTAGGTGTGTCCGTGTGCCCGAAGTAAGCTCAGTGTTTCCTTACTTTGTAAAAAATAAAAAATAAACATGGATTATGGAATTTTTTTCCTAAACAGATATTCAATTCCATTCGCTTATCTGGAGCCTAGGAATCGAAAGTCTTATCAAAATTGATGACATTATAGTTTTTCAAATCGGTTCTAGGGATAATCTGTTCATTGCTTATTTAGACAACAGTGTATTTAAAATGCGTAGGTTGGCCCGACCTGCATTTGTACGGCTTGTTACGATAATGTACACAAACAGTACCTAGCTACAGTAACCACTAAGCCTTGGCCGCTGTATGTGTGATCGCAGTACCTGCTTGCGAATTTGCATAGTTTGGAAGCTAATAGTAGATAGTTCCCCACCCATGTAGGATTATGGTATCCCCAATTGCGGTATGTTGTGCTGTTGGGAAGTAGTCGTACTTACCTGGATATTCAGATGTGATCGCCAAACACGGCCAAAGCCAATTCAAGCAACGTTTTGTTTTAGAATGGTGGTCTTTTACGGGGGCGTTTAAGGAGAGCATTTGGCATGAAAGTAGCGTCAAATAAGTTGAGAATACCGGTGGAATTTGAGAGGCAGATATGGGTGCCACCGGGAACCATTTATTGGATAACCAACACCTCTGTCATAGGCCACGTTTCTTGACTAAGCAGGGGTGCCCGGGATCATGTGATGCGGTTTGCCCGAGTCTTGACGATAGATGCGTCTGCCCACCAACTGCGTGACAGGTCGAATATAGAGAGACTGGTTGAGAGAGACCTTTTGACATCTCCAGCAGGACTCTCTCGGAACATCGTCTTGCACCGCAGAGTTAAGGATGGATTTGTACGTCCATCACTCCTGGACACACCAACCCACAGATTCCTACCAACTTCTCAAACCTTTCCCTTACCAGAACTTCGTTTCGTTTCTTTCCTAAAAATACTCTCAACACAGCTTCCCAAAAGATGACATAGACACTGAGGGGAATTTTTTTCCTAAAATTTAACGAATTAGATGTTTAGCGGTTAAAAAAAATACAAGTGTGCAGTTCACATGTGTTTGAAGTGAAACCTTCAGAAAACTAAAGCAGACAACAGCGAGGAGACTACGAAGCACCGCACAAAGAGGAGACCAATAGGCTACGAAGCACCGCACATAGATGATATCGATTATACTACCTCATTCTCTCGCAGGCTAAATCCTATAGATGTATGTATCTGTGTCTTTTTAGTGTCGCATTTTTCATTTCACCGAGTTTCAAATCACAACGGTGCTAAAGAAGTTTTCACTTCAAAAATCTCTGCCATACCCTCTGCAGAAATGGCGCGAGTTAGCGAGATTTAAAAATTCAAAATGTGGTTAAAAATAAATTGACGATATTATTTAGTTTATATGCATTATTTTGCAAAATTTCGAATACGGAGATGGTGTTTGATTTCATCTTGTGTTGTGTGTTTCACCGACACCTTGACCGGTAAGAAATCCCAGCAGTTCAGGCCTACTCAACGAAAGGAGTATCGTGTGACTCGCGTTTTACCTGTCCGCACCTGATACGCCTCCCACGAAACTTGAGATTCCTTATTATATGCAAGCATAATTCAGACAACTGAGATAATGTCGGCAAAATCATGTGATATTGGTTTGAAAATTAGACCGCTTTGAAATATTTTAGAAGCTTTAATTAAATATACTGCGAGTAGAACACATATTTTACCGTTCAAGTAATTGAGTATTTTTTTGATTAGTCTTTTTATAAGCCCAGAAAAAAATAAAGTATTTTATTTATTTATTTTATTTAAGTTTTTATTCCAGCAGGGCTGGGAGGGTAGTGCAATCCCAGTCTGCCATATTACATAAAAAATGAAAATAAAATTCGAACATAAATAATACTAATAAAAAATAATCACAAAATTAAAAACAAAATAAAATGAAACAAAAATAAAACAGAAATTAAAATTTAAAAAAGAAATATTGTTTTTTTTTTATCGTCCATCAGGAAGGTCGCCTCATCATTTGCATCCATCGCTCATTCAGTGGGGAGCTGAACCACCCGGATGCAGCCACGACAATGATGTTGTTTGATTTCCGTGTCCTGCTCCAGAAGCTGGCTAGCCGGTGGCGAAGTAATGCTGGGAATGAGTGCACCCTCCCTTCGGTGAACATCGTGGAGGCGCTGCAGAACCTCGGTAGTTGCATAAGTTGCCTGTATGCATTGTTGTAGCACACCCTCAGTTTGTCCCATTGCGCTGCTGGATATTGCGTCCACAGTTCAGATGTGTACAAGGCAGTGCAGCATGTCTTGAAGAGGGCCTATAAACAAATTTAATTCTTTAGAACGTTTAAATATTTGTGACTACGCTTTTAAAAATAAAATAAAACACGCTTTTTTGCGATTTTTAAAGTTAAAACATCTTTAGCAAAGTTGTGATTTGAAACACGATGAAACGGAAACGACACTAAAAATAATCAAACACATACATGTATCTATAGATTTAGCCTGCGAGAGAATGAGATAAAATGAAACCTTACCGCATTGGTCGCTTTGATTATGAACTCACTTTTCATAATATTGGTTTTAAGTCATAGAATTGGTTTTTAGAATTTTTTCCGTTAGAATTTGTTGAGATTGTGTGGTGAAGGTTTCACTTCTACCGCGTGTGAACTACAAATTATAGATTACGTCACACCTTATGGGAGGGGGGGAGGGGCGTAGATAAGTGTGACATCGTGTGACAAGGTGTATGGTAGAGTTATCAGCTCTGTGACAAAAATAAAAAAAAATGTTGAACTTCTGTTTTAATTATTTCTAGATGTAAAATTGCAACATATATGTGACGTCACACTAGGGGGGAGGGGTCTCTCAAATGTGACAGGGACGGGGGGGGGTCAAAAAATCATGAAATTCGTGTGACGTAATTTATGGATGGCCCCTATGGAGTGTATTGTTGAAAATTGATTTGTTGGGATAATACATCCAATTGGGGTAATATTTTCTGACGTAAAAATAACGGGAAAGGGATGAAGATGGGAAAGAGGAAGGTTGGAAAGTACCTGGCTATTCAGATCTAGCCACGAAACACGGCTAAAGCCATTTCAAGCAACGTTTGAATTCTGAATGTTGGTTTTTTGTCAGGGCGATTGTGAGACAGCTGATGAACCACGTGATGAGTCGCAAATATATTGTTTATTTCCTTTATAGTGTTAAATAAAATTTTCTATTTTTAATTAAATGAAGACAATATAAGCGAAACTCAATCGAAAATCTGGAAACAGATAAATCAGAAAAAAAATATTGACACCTCTGGGACTCGAACCCAGGACCTCTTGCTTTCCGGGCAAACGCGCTAACCACTGCGCCACGGTGTCGCTTGTGGTTAGCGCGTGTTTTAAAGCAAGAGGTCCTGGGTTCGAGTCCCAGAGGTGTCAAAATCTTTTTCTGATTTTTCTGTTTCCAGATTTTCGATTGAGTTTATTTGCTTATATTGTCTTCATTTAATTAAATATTACAATTTGTGTTTTTTTTTACTCACAAAGTAAAAATAATGATAAAATATTCTATTTTTAATTAAATCAATTTTTTAGCAAGAGGAAACATATCCGTGACCTCTGAATTCGTAGTCGAAGAAGATTTTGGTTTGGGTCAGCACAACTTTTTTCTGAAAATGTGATTGTTTTTCTGATACTAAATTATCTTCTTTATTTCTAACAGCGTCATCGATAGATAATTTTAAAAAAACTTGTACAAGTGCAAAAAACAGTGCTATAAAAATGTGCTATCAACAATCTAGTTGCTACGTCATCAATAATTTGATTAATTAATAAACAAAATCCATCGCTCCGATAAGCCATTTAATAGTGCCGCTACCAGGGGGACATAAAGTGCCGTGGGTGATCAACATCAACAACTACTGCAAGAATCGTCTGCAACATGGCTGCCAAGCGCAAGGCTGGCGCCTTACTCCAACACGTCCTGCCAAAGGTAAACCTGATTAAATACTTACTCAAAAAACAAATAACTAATTAAAACTACTTGTAAAACAAACCACCACGTCAAAAGAGTAAAATTTTTGTATAGATAACTAAAACCAACACAGAAATGAAATGTTCTTTTCTTTGGTGACATTTTTATTTGACCTTGTTGCGAACACGTTCAATAGCAAGTAAAATTTACACTCACCTCAAAAGTGCTTTTTATTTCTGTGGTGAAAAAAAACTTCACTACAATAGATTTTTACTTATTTTGCTCTGAACTTTGACTTTATACTAATGTGGAATATTCTTTAAAAAATGAATGTGACGTCATTCTCACATACTCTGTGTGGATTTACCTGATATTGGATACATATTACCAATAAATCATTGTGTTTATTGTCCATAATGCATTTCGTACTGTGAGTTGCTCTGTAATATTGTATCTTTTACCTCTTTGCGTTTCTGCGTTCCGGATATTCACGTTCGTATAATTCCGTTACCGGTGATTGTTTTTAGCAGAAGTTTCACAATGATATTAAAACGATCTCTTCGCATCTCATGTACTCCTGGTAGTTTTTCATAGAAAATATCCGTTATTGCTTTTGTTGCACGTAATAAAATTATTTAATTCAACCCACCCAACAATCCTTTTCTGTGATTTGATTGTTGATTCCTTAATATTTTTTTATCTAATGTCAGCCATTGTTTCGCAAGTAGGTAGTGATCTATCGCGAACCCGTGAAGAATCACGGATTATCATTAAAATTGTAGGACTTGTGAAGCTGACCCATTTATAAAATGCCTTTGGATCACATTACCATAAACAAATTTTGCCAATTTCTTTATAATAATATTTTTTTGTTGAAAAATTAGAGACATCAGAAATTTACTTTGAACACCAAAACATCTTCAAACCAAAAAATCTTCAAATAAATGAAGACAATATAAGCGAAACTCAATCGAAAATTTGGAAACAGAAAAATCAGAAAAACATATTGACACCTCTGGGACACTGGTCAATATGTTTTTCTGATTTTTTTGTTTCCAAATTTTCGATTGAGTTTCGCTTATATTGTCTTCATTTATTTAAATATTAAAATTTGAGGTTTTACTCATAAAGTTAAAATAAAAAATAAAACAAAAAATCTTCTGTCAAAAATTTAAGAAAAGAAATACATCTCAAATAACATGAAATCATTAATTAAATAAAACAAAAATCTGAAAATAGAAAATACAAATAATCAGATTTTACAATCTTACACCTAAAATCGACTTCAAAAATTCCTTTAATAAGTTGGTATGGATGCAATATATGTACAGACAAGTAATTTTATCCTTGATGTATTATTAATGGAAATATATTTTATACTTTTGTTATTTGGCGGTACATCCTCTCTGCAAACCCCATCGGGGACACTTTTTATATTCTTTTTCCCCTAAACCAACTGCATATTGTATATAAGAATTCCAGTAGGCCAACAGTCATGGAATACTTTAAATGAATCTCGTGAGTAAATGAGTTAGAATTCCCAATTTTTGCTAGAAACCTTTCAAAATAGGTAAAGGTACAAAATATTTAAATTGCATTGACTGTAATTTTAGTATTTAGTCCTTGCTAAGTAGAATGGCCTTACCTGAGTTTGATAAAGTACCTACCTACTTAACATTAAAACAACCACTGTGCCGATAATTACAAGAAGTGTTAATATATTATGAAGATTTGATGGAAAACTGTTATGTTGCCAATTTAAATAAAGATCTTTCGATTCCTAGACGACAAGCCAATGAAATTGAGAATTTCGATACTTGAAATCAATCATTTTACCATCATCAAAGATAGATCCCGCAATGTTTGGGCAGATTATTGGCACATTGCTAGTCAACCCAAGGGAGCCTTCTATGCCTCAATACAAAGGACTAACCCATCAAAACCGTGGCTTCAACAATTCCCCCATTTTTTCAAAAAATAAATTTTTTCACTGATTCGAATGAGAATTGGACATTGTTCCGTTCCTTCTCGCCTTTTTAAAATTTACATCCTTGTCTCCCCAGATTGTCTATGAACTGGAAGTGGGAACTTTAGATTACATATTTTTTGGTTGTCTCTCTCTAAAGAAATATCATCTCTTCTATCAAGCCTCCTCTAAAATCACCTCCCCTCCACTTAACATCTCATCTCTCCCATCTTCCGTCTGATCTAGACTCCAATATTTCATTTAGGTAATTTTGAAATTATAATAAATGAAAGCCTTGAAACCTTGAAAGGTGAAAGCCAGAAATATTTGAAAACAAAAAATCAATCATTTTTAGATCTGCATCAATTTCAACTGTAGTATGATAAAATTTAGCCTACTCAATGATATATCGAGACGCCAAACACTCGTCCATCGGTTTATACTGCAGTGCATACAGGTATGACTGCAAACTGCAACTATGACTCTATGTTTTACCTGAGAACCTTGGCCTGACCATCTAAGGCTGGAAACTGCGAACGAATCTCTTGGTTTCATTTTCGTTAGGTAAGCACCTATCTAAACGTAATCAAGTAATGTACACTTTTTAAAGAACGCCCAACAAAAATATCACATCTTATTTTAATATAATAATTTCCGACAGTTTAATGGGAAATAAAAAGGGCATTGGACGCTTTATATTTACCGTGGCGGCAAAAAAAGACAATAAACATACCTTCCTTGTCCCTACAACGTTGCACCTCTTTCTTACATATTAAATAATGGTGAAACACACAAAATACGTGTTACAGTTTCTTCCAAAGTAATACTTTTTTGCGACGGGAATTTCGTTTCATTTTTTTTATACGTGTATGGTAGATGTATAAAAATGATTTTAGGTTTCCTTTGGGGGGGTGCAGACATACGTTCACCGTTTGTCTCGTAGGTCATTCGTCCAACTCTCCTCATTGATCCCCAGTTTCCTACCGAACCCTCATACATTTTTACTTCCCAGAACTTCTTCTCCTAACTTTCCATAAAAAGATCCCCCCACATAACATCCCAAAAGATGCATAGGCCGTGGAGAGAAATTTTCTCCTTAAGATTATAGATATTATTTTCTTCTGTGTGGAGCTAATGTGAAAAAAATGATATCATTATTAAATATAAAAATTAAATAAAATTGAAAAATATTTTTAAAATGAAGACAATTTAAGCGAAACTCAATCTAAAATCTGGAAACAGAAAAATCAGAAAAATATATTGACACCTATGGGACTCGAACCCGGGACCTCTTGCTTTCCTGGCAAACGCGCTAACCACTGCGCCACGGTGTCGATATCAAATTCGGTCATTTTTAACTGTATCATATGTATCAACTGTATCGAGTCCCAGAGGTGTCAATATCGATTTTTCTGTTTCCAGATTTTCGATTGAGTTTTGCTTATATTGTCATCATTTCATTAAATATTACAATTTGACGTTTTACTCATAAAGTTAAAATAAAAAAAATAAAATGAAAAATATATATATTTTTTTATCGACGTTTATGTTACAAGTTTACAACGCAGATCTCAGCATCAGGACAAAACAAAAGACTGCGTGCGTTTTGGCACGATTGATGGTTATACCTATTTATCCTACCTTGACTTGAATGTCAGGTAATCTCAGCATTGCCTGGTCGTAAATACTCAATTATTAAATGTCTTAAATAGGCTAACTACTATTCAGTTAAGAACCAGTTCTTGTCATTCATTAGTTGAATTTTGTAGGCGATTTATCGAAGATAAACTATAAGATTAAGCCATAGATTAATTCTAAATCAGAATTTTAGATTAATCTGTACTACGAATAGGTTTACATTATAAACAAAACTAATAAATGCCTTGGATAAATTGAAACTTTACCCACCGTTTCCGTTGATTAGAATTATAATAAAATTGTTAATTATTTACTAAAAAAATACAAGTGCAAACTACTACTAAAGTGATTCCTGACATTATTTGGAGTAAAAAATGTAAATGAAATTTTGGTCTCCGGTGACTTTTTTTAACACATTTTTTTCAAAATTTTTTTCTTTTAAATCAAACAAAAAAAAAATTCTTCCGCGTGTCGTCACTGGTCACCCAGCCGGGTGTCCGACGAACCCCTTACCCCGCCTCCAACTGTTCAAAAAAAAAACATCAAAAATGTCACCGGAGACCAAAATTTCATTCACATTTTTTACTCCAAATAATGTCAGGAATCACTGGTTAAAGTAAGTCAAGTACGTCCCTTAACACCCTGTACATAAACGCATATAAAAGATTCACATAAAGTAATAAAATAAATTTTAAAAAACATTTTTGCACTTGAAATCGTGACCCAGGATACCCCTTAGTCATCTTTGGGGATGCTGTGTGGGGGTCTTTTTGGGAAAGGATGTTCTGGGAAGGAAAAAACATTATGGGGGTGGGAGGGAATCTGGGTACTGCGAGTTTTCATCACGCGACAAAATATCCTACTAAAACCTGACCTAACCTTATATTACATTTTATTATTTTTGAACAATAATTTATTGTCTTTCCAGGATGTCTGTATTATTTGTTCCAATTTTTTGTTAGGTTAGGTTAGGTTTTAGTAGATATGTTGTTGGGGGATGTTTTATCCTCAGGATATTTTGTCGGAGATATTTTGTCGCGGGTTGAAAAGTCGCGGAACCGGGAATCTGTGGGTCGGTGTGTCCAGATGTGACGGACTTGTGAATCTATCCCTCCCACTGTGGTACAAAGCGACATTGTAGAGTTCAAAAGGACGCTCTCACACAGTCTCTCCCGATCTGACCTTCCATGCAGTTGTTGGGCAGATGCTACCGCCGCCAAGACCCGGACGAATGTTGCAATTCTTAGTTTTAACATAATCCATAACCGTATTGACAGCCCATTCCTCTTGGAATGTTATGGCTTATACGTGCCTGAAAATTTCAGTCGTAGTCGTCGACACGACTTGTTTAAAATACCATACGGCAGAACAGATGTTCTAGGACAGCATAGCATGACAAGAGGAATGGTGCTGTTGAACGAAACATCGGAAACACTAGATATATTTAACTCTTCTTTAGATAGCCTTAAGATTTTTTTGTATAATAATCATCTTCCTAGGTGTTAAGACTGTCAAAATGAGAAAATTGTACAGTAATTGGATAATAAATCTGTTGTACAATTTTTAAAAAAATTAACCTCACGAACCTGGACACCCTTGCTAAGACACCAAATGTTGCGTACCACTTGGGGTGACCTATGACAGAGATGTTGGTTATCCAATAAATGTTTCCCCGGGCAGCAATTCAAACAAATGGATGTACGAGTATTTAAGAATGAATGATTTGAGTTTGGAGATAGCCAATCGAAAATATTTTTTGACCTTAATAACAAAAAAATCAGAGTGTGCAATTCAGAAAACAAAAGTAGACAACAGTGGGGAGACTACGAAGCACTTGTTTTTATCAATGTGAAGGGTGATTTTTCCGCATTTTTGTCGTCGAATTCAAGTGCACCTTTTCCTATACATTTGGTCATCTTTGTGATTTCCTCTTCGGAGTCGCTAGATGTCGCTTTCTTTTGCTTGTTCATTTCCGAGTGGTTTGAAGATTGGACATTAATTTTACAAAAGTTGTTTTTGGATTTCCTAAAATTCGATCCTTGGTCTGCTGAATGTCTGGCCGCCAGGCGCTTTATACCACCAGACCAAAGGATACTTGCGTGGGACCGTGAATTTATCATATTAAATTGGAACCGAGTACCAGTGAAATAAATAAATGTTTTCTGCCATCTCATTATCTCGCATGCTAAATCCTATAGATGTATGTGTTTGTCTCTTTTTAGTGTCGCTCATTTCCGTTTCATCTAGTTTAAAATCACAACGATGCTAAAGAAGTTTTCAATTCTAAAACACGCGTCTTTAGTTCATCTCCTGGCCGCCTGCAAAGTTAACCGTGTCAAGCTGAACACTTGTTTTCAGAGTGTGGTTTGTAAATAATCAAAAGTAGATAAATAAAATAGTCGTGGTCGGATGACACTAAACTCGAATATCGTGATCACCGCAACACACGATGTTAGATATTACCTATCACTGAACCGACAGATGTGTTTTACCAGTGTACCCGAAGTAAGGTAAATTTTTCCTTACTTCTGATAATAAATAATTCATAAAACTTTTTTGAAATAAAACTTACTAGCTGAAGTCCCCGGCTTTGCCCGGACTTTACAAAGAATTTTAGAAATCAAATGTATACAGTGACCTTCCTTTTGTTTTGAAGGTCACATGTGCAAAATTTCATCAACCTCGGCATAAAACTGTAGATTTCCATAGAAAGCAAATCCACACCGCCCGCTGCCAGTAAGCTCGTCCACCACAATATATTATATATTTCAACCAATGTACACAAAACCTTGACAAATTATATTCCTAAACCTTCCTCATAAATCACTCTATCTATTGGTGAAAACCGCATGAAAATCCGTTGTGTAGTTCTTGAGTTTATCGCGAACAGACAGACAGACAAACACGGCGGAGGACTTTAATTTATAATATGTAGAGATTTACGCACGCTTGACTTGGGGAGTAAGCTGGCGAATGCGTGACGAGAGCGTTACGAAAATCGAGGCGAACGCTTCGTATATTACTGTAGGGGCAAGAGAGAGAGATGCGAGCGCACATATTCTTTCTCTCTTTCTCTCTTAGCCAGTTACGTTACACAGTGCAGGCCTATTGTCTGTATCACATTGTAGGAGCAAGAGAGAGCAGTGCGCGCGCACATTTTCTTTCTCTCTTCTTATCATATAAATGGAATTGAAGTTTTACTTCAGCAGTGTGGTCTAAAGCACACTCGTTTTTTTCCTTAGTACGTAATCAATTTCGTTGACCTGTCTGGGGTCTAGGTGTAGATTGGCCATATTTATAGTTTTCACGAAAATCGTTAAACAGGGTGTAACAGAACTTCCCGAAGGATTTTAAATAGCGATTCCTTTGCAAATTTGGAATAAATAAATAAGATTACTATCTGATGATATTTTCTAGTATTAAAATTTTAAAAATATGTTTTTCACGTTGATCACGGGATCACGTGACGTTACCGTACTGCTAGAAAGAGACGGAGTGCTTATTACGTGACCCGCTAGGCTATGCCCGACTACTCAGTTGCGGCGTTTGATGTAAAAATATTACTATTATTTTTAATCTAAAAAAAATATCAATGGACAACAAATTGACATCTACATTTTTACTCCAAATATGCTCAGGAATCGCTGTTTAAAATCCGTCGAGTAATGCTGTTACCCTTTGTACATCACATTTCTATGGATTAGTTGTTCACTGGATTATTAGATAATGCCATATTGGCGTAAGTAAGATTGTTTTAGTCAGAAGGTTGAACTTAATTCGTCGGAGACAACTATTTAGTGAAAACTTCTTTAGCAATGTTGTGATTTGAAACTCGATGAAACGGATAATAGCGACACTAAAAAGAGACAAACACACACATCTATAGGATTTAGCCTGCAAGAAAATGAGATAGATCTCATCTTTGTGCGGTGCTTCGTAACCTGAGGAGAGTGGGGACTCTTTTTCGTTATTTGTTTTTGGGGTGTTATGCCGTGTTGCGCTACCTCCTTCTTTAGCCAACGTTTCGGACATCGTTGCAGTGTCCATCATCAGGGCAGATCCGGTAGATGTGTAATTTTTTAAATTGTTCGAAGTAAATAAGCATACACTTCACGACTAAAAATTACACATCTACCGGATCTGCCGGATCTGCCCTGATGATGGACACTGCGACGATGTCCGAAACGTTGGCTAAAGAAGGAGGTAGCGCAACACGGCATAACACCCCAAAAACAAATAACGAAAATGCTTTTGGCCGTGAAAATCTTAAAACTTACCTTCCCACTCTTGTCTACTTTAGTTTTCTGAGGCTTTCACTTCTACCACGTGTGAATTGCACACTCTGTTTTTAATGTGTATATCTACCGACTACCACGCAAAAATCCCGCCTCCCGTATTTATGATGTTGAATAGAGTAGGGAAGTAAAAGAGGAAGGTTGGGAAGCACCTAGCTATTCAGATCTGGTCGCCGAACACGACTAAAGCCATTTCATACAACTTTTCGGTTCTGTTTTTCCTCCTTCTTGTAATCCGGGCCTCTTCAAGATTCGCTTTAATAAATCTCTTCGTACAGCCCCTACCTTAACCGTTGTACTGTTATAGTATAGTACCGTTGTCCTTATACTGTGCAGACAGGAGAGAGCTTTTGAGAGGTGTTACATAAATAAATAAAATGGTGGTCCTTCACCAGGGCGATACTGAGAGTAGGTACTCTAACTTTCTGGAATCGAAAATATATGAAATTATTTTTATGAAATAATTGGTAAGGCTCCGCAACCGAGCTCGAAAAGAAGAAGATGGAGAGACTCGAAATTACGAATATTAGAGGAGAGCGCTAACATTTACAGCGTCAAAATCGATACGAAAATGTTTAATAAAACACGACTCGTGTAAAATAGAGCAAAAATCTCGCGGGCATTGTCTTAAAGAGCATTTAAAGAAACACTGTAATTTTTTTCATATATATAACTTGTAAAATAACTGAAACAAACGTGTTTATAATAATTTTTGGAGCATACTTTGCAATTTTTTTCTATTGGAATTTTATATAATTTGCGTTTCGGCGCGGGCAATGTTTAGATATTTTCTTCAAGAATAAGATATATTTTTTTAAGAGCTTTAAAACTTAACGTGTTTAAGGGAGATATGTAAGAAATCGGTAGAAATTCGGGTTGCGGGCCCTTAAATACATTTTAGTTAAATAAAGCCGAGTTTGAACATGCCATATCTGCATTCGTAGTTGGTTACAGCGAAGATAAAATATATCTAAATTAAAAAATCTGCATAGTTACGCTTCGCTCAGCATCCCCAAAGATGACTTTATTACAATTTTTTTTCGTCAGGGCTACATGTCTCATACACAGACTGCCTCTCAGATTATTCTCAGTGTCGCCCTGTCTTAAGACCATCAATCGGATTTGAAATGTTGGTTGAAATAATCGTTTAGCCGTGTTTGGTGACTAGATCTGAATTGCCAGGTACTTTCCCACCTTATCCCCCCACCTTTACTTTTACCTTTATCCTCACAACATATTCCAATTATTGGAGATGCCATCACTTGCTCCATGTGGTTGGGAGCAGTTGGTAATCTTGTGCGATATTTACATTTAAAACAAATAATTATAGGTGTGCAGTTCAGATGCGATAGGAGCGAAATCTTCAGAAAACTAAAGTAGACAGGAGTTGGAGGCTACGAAGCACGGCACAAAGAGGAGACCGATAGGCTACGAAGCACCACACAAAGAGGAGACCGATTATTCTATCTCATTCTCTCGCAGGCTATATCCTGTAGATTTATTATGTGTTAGTCTCTTTTTAGTGTCGCTATTTTCCGTTTCATCGAGTTTCAAATCACAACGGTGCTAAAGACGTATTCACTCCAAAAAGAGAGTGTGCAATTCACAGGCGGTAGAAGTGAAACCTTCAGAAAACTATAGTAGACATAGTGGGGAGGCTACGAAGCACCACACAAAGAGGAGACCGCTTATACTATCTCATTCTCTCACATGCTAAATTCTATAGATGAATGTGTTTGTCTCTTTTTAATGTCGCTATTTTTCGTTTCATCAAGTTTCAAATCAAAACTCACTCGGTAAAAGTGAAACCTTCAGAAAACTAAAGTAGACAAGAGTGGGGACGCTACAAAGCACCGCGCAAAGAGGAGACCGTTTATACTATCTTATTCTTTCGCAGGCTAAATCCTATAGATGTATGTGTCTGTCTCTTTTTAGTACGCTATTTTTCGTTCCATCGAGTTTCAAATCAACTAAAGAAATTTTCCCTTCGAAAAATGTATACAGTTTATGTAAAAAGGTGCCATATTATTTGACACGCGTTCTCCGGTAATAAAAACAATAAATAAAAATTTATATGCATTTTTGCAACAAACAAAATGTATTTATCGGCGCCGATTGTACTATCCACACACACAAATACAGAATAACTACATTCCTAGTGGTACCGCCGGACCCATACAATCGCAGCAGTGGAAAAACTGAACACGTGTAAGCCGTTTTCTTGCGAAAAACGGGTTTTTGATTACGAAATGGGCCTTATTCAAGGAGAACTAACCTTGCCTTGTCACCCGCTGCCGGCCCAACACCGTGCAAGTCCTTAAAAGGTAACGATTATTTCAAAAACGTCAATGTCGTTAATGTTGATAATGGTGAACTTGTTAAAAAAAGAAAGGCTGTCCAGTGTTTTTCATACAAAACTTAATTTTGGGGGCTATGACTTTATGGTTATCCATTATAGATAAATGAAATATTAAAATAATAATAAATATTCTTCATATTAATCATAGAGGAAAACGTTTAGATAACTTAGAAGCCTTGGAAATAAAAAAAGCCTTAAAAATAATGAATCTACTATCAACAAACAAAAAATATTGTCTTATAGCCCAATCATGGATATGTTCCCCTACCCACCCACTCTTCATTAATACCTACCAACGGCTCCACCCCTGCCATAATAATACATTTTTCCCATCCATACTTCAAAACTGTCAAATCAGTATACATTTGCCCTGAAGAAGGAACGGTCTTTCTGAAACCGGTCGGATTTAAAAGTGGTTCAAACAAAGTTAAATGTGTCATTTACATTTAAATATTTTTTTAATCAAAAGTTATATTAAATATCTACTACTGATGTATGCTATTTCATTTATTTTTGTTTTGAATTATGGTGTACAGGTAATTAAAGAATTCAGTTTTGCTTCGTTTTAGAGGCAACTTTGGAATTTTTTTTTGTGAGTTATTTATAATTATGTATTAAAAAAATATCTTGCCGTATCTAAGGGAACGTACCCATACTACGTGACACGTTTAGGAGGGGGGGGGTCTTCAAAATGTCACGCTCCATACAAATGAGCGACGGGTTGCTTAGGTTTTTGGTCATCGGGGGGGGGGGGGGGGGGTTAAAAATTGCAAAAAGTTGGTCACGTAGTATGGGTACGTTCCCTAAGTACTTTGTTAAAATTATAATAAAAACATCGTAAAAAAGCTTTTTTGGTTAGTGATTTTAGTTTATGGACGGATTTGTAATACATATTATCAGTAATATGTATTTGATATACCTTTTGATTGCATAAATAATTTTTTATTTTTATTTTTAATTTTATCAGTTAAATCTCAAATTATAATATTTAATCAAATGAAGACAATGTAAGCGAAACTCAATCGAAAATCTGGAGACAGAAAAATCAGAAAAAGATATTGGCTCCACTGGGACCTGAACCCAGGACCTATTGCTTACATGGCAAGTGAGCTACGGAACCTATATTCAATTCGGTCACTTCTAACTGTATCATACTTCGACTAAGAACTACTAACATTAGCTTCATTTTCAATTTGCGCGCTATCTTTCATGCAAAAGGTCCTGGGTTTGAGCCCAGTGGAGCCAATATCTTTTTCTGATTTTTCTATCTCCAGATTTTCGATTGATTTTCGCTTATATTGTCTTCATTTAATTAAATAATTTTTCAGTTGGGTTTGGTATTTTGCCCTCAAATCCAGTTTTAACTAACTAACTAACTAACCATCACGCCGTTTCCCGCAGGGGTAGGCAGAGAGGACGGACCGCCAGACAACTCGGTCTTGGCACACACTCTTTGCCTCACTCACATTCATACATCGTCTCATACATTCTCTTCTATATTCATCTTTCTTTCCATACCTCCTCTGATATTCGACGTACCAATTCGACATTGTTCCCGTTCCGTCCTCCTCTTTGCTTTACCAAGGGTTTGGCGATGTGATGGGTAGCGAGCCTCATCGAAAAATCCAGTTTTATTTATATTTAATCTCGGTTTTATTAATAATATTGGTAAGTTGTCATCGTTCAAGAGCATGACTGCAGATCGCCAACGAAAAAACAGAGTTCGATCTTACCGGATGTAAACTGAAAAAAAAAAACATTTTCTTTCAAATCGTTATAGATCACACTTACTCACATAATTTCGGCAAGAGAAAGCGACTAGGTGTAAGACCACCATTCAGAATTGAAACGTTGCTTGAAATGCTTTAGCCGTGTTTAGTGACCAGATATGAATAGCCATGTACTTCCCCACCTTCCTCTTCTCCTCTCCTTCTTCCTCCCATCTCCGTCCCCTACCTTCACCCTCAAAACATACCTCAATTGGGGATGTCATAGTCTCACTTGTTTCAGATGGGAGCAGTTGGGATTCTTGTGAGGTATTCACTCTTACAATAGAAGCAATAAAGCACCATTTCTCTTGGCTTGCTATGCTGTGCTAGAACATCAGTTCTTCCGTATGCTATCTTGAACAAGTCGTCTGAACTACGGCTAAACTTTTGAATGGGCTTGTAGAATGTATAGATATTCAAGAATGTTATAAGTTATAATACACATAAGTCCTGCTTATTATTATTTTTTTACATGAATACCGCACAAGAGTCCCAACTGCTCCCGTCTGGAGCCAGTGGGACTATGGCATCCCCAATTGGGGTATGTTGTGAGGCTGAAGGTAGTGGGGAGGGGAAGGAGATAGGGAAGAGGAAGGTGGGGAAGTACCTGGCTATTAAGATCTGGTCACCAAACACGGCAGAAACCATTTGGAGCAACGTTTCAATTCTGAATGGTAATCTTACACCAGGGCGATACTGAAAGTATCTTCCACTCTGGAACGTGCCGCAAATATACTATGTATTATTTTAAATAAATAAATTGTGAAATACACAAATTAATCAAATAAAATTTATTTGCCACGCCGGGATTCGATCCCGCGACCTTCGGAATGCTAGTCAAGCGCCTTACCGCTGCACTACGCCGGCTATGTATTTGATGTACCATGGGGGTACATCAAATACACATATTATGTAATTAATTATTGTATAAAATTTATTGTAATTTATGTATCTTTTTGTGAATAAAAAAAAAAAATATATATATATATATATAAAAATATATAATGTTACGAGTCACATGGTGTTGCCAGGGTTCCTCCCCGATAACAACTTGACGAACGTAGATAAATACCCATTAAGCCTAGCTTAAGAATCAACTGAAATACCCACGCAATAATATTTTCAAGCTTTTGAGGCAAATAACATTCATTAACTGCGTTGAACGTTAATTTCAACAACTGGTTATTTGTCGTTACTTGCAGTAACTAGTCTAGGTGCAGTACGCAGGGGAACAGTCGAAATGATCCCCCATTCCAATCGTGCCTGCCGGACCGGGCCGTGGGCCGCCAGCGATCAGAATGTGACTATTGCGGGCCACCACGACACGATTAGCTGCGAATGCGCGTATGCGGTGGTCCAGACAAAATTATTATTATTTTTAAATATTAAATACTAGCTGACCCGGCCACGCGTTGCTGTGGCTAATAAAACACAACGTCATCTACTGGATGGTTATCCAACCTTTATAACCACCGCCGTCTTTGAGTTTATCGCGAAGAGACAGACAGACGACGCGGGGGACTTTAATTTATAATATGTAGAGATGGAGAAGTCAAACTTCTATAGCCTCGCTGAAATTTGGATTTCGGATGAAACGGAAATGATGCATTACAGCACCTACGAAGCATCAAACTGCAATTTTCAAGGCTCCTATTGGTTGAGATATGAAACGAAAATGACGCTAGGTCTGCGCTCATTGGCCGTTTTGATTATGACCTAACTTTTCAAGGCTCATTGGTTGAGATTGTTTCGGTAAAGTTTCGCTTCTACCGCGTGTGAACGGCACTCGATTTTTTTTAAGTGAAAACTTCTGTAGTACCGTTGTGATTTGAAACTTAATGAAACGAAAAAGCGACACTATAAAGAAAAACCATATAAATCTATAGGATTTAGCCTGCGAGAGAATGAGAAAGTATAATCGGCCTCCTCTTTGTGCGTGCTTCGCAGCCTATCGGTCTCCTATTTGTGCGGTGCTTCGTAGCCTCCCCACTCTTGCCTACTTTTGTTTTCTGAAGGTTTCACTTCTACCACGTGTGAATTGCACACTCTGATTTATTTATCTGGGCAGGCCCAAGTTAGACCCTAAGTTGCAAAAAGAAACCCTGGTTTACGGTACCGATTAAAAAAGATTCATTATTTGAACATCCAGTTGATTAGTAAGACATCTCAAAATACTAACTTTAGAGATAATAAGGAGAGCATTATTCGAATGCTCACCATAAATCATACATTATTTATGCAAGGTTGTGTTTTACATATTAAATATGCTAAAAAAGAACACTGGGAGGCATAACAGTCAGATATATTAGTATTTAACATTTTGAAATAGCCTACTAGTGACCCAGAAAACCATCAACATTTACCGCAAGTTTTTGTGCATTATAATTGATTTGGTGGTGTTTATGAGTGATCTGAGTATTGTATCATCTGCATACTCATCTCAAATATCGATTTTTCAGATATGTCTGACTAATCAATTAGACTATCGAATTGAGTGAATTGGGCGTTTGTTTGTTGGGGTACCCTGTATGAAATGCACGCCGACCTTGCCTGCCATAACAGAAGCAGCGGACCTTGCAACCTGCATCTGCAGTTGCATAAGATACCTACCTGTCCGTATCTACTCACCAGTCCTAGTCACTACTCCCTCACACTCTGCACTTATCTCACTCTCTGTGCACCTCCATCAATACATCAAACACCTCTGTACACTTCTACCTACGCTGGACAGGTATTATTATACTTAGAATTATTATAGCGCCGTTTCATAGAATGAAGAATACACCAAACTGTTGCTGTCAATGTCGCTGTTAATAGGAATACTGCGGGAAAGGGACAACTGCATCTCAGACTTAAAATCGTCAAAATCGAGGTTTTGCATTCCATATTTTTCTTCTTCAAGACTCAACCGATTTTTTAAATATTTGATAGAGAAATTTAGATACTAGAAATACTAACTTTATCATACTTTTCGACATAAACGGAAGTTAATTAGTTAATGAGGTCTTTAATCATATTTGAACCACCTTGGTTTCTCCAATATCGATTGGAATAAATTGATTCCGTCTTAGATGAATTAATTACCTTAGTCGATGGATCGCGTACCTATATGTTTTTTTTTCATTTCTAAGAGCAAGATGGATCGCGTACCTATATGTTTTTTTTTTCATTTCTAAGAGCATTGTTAGTTCACCTCCATTCATTAATAATTAAAAAAAATTTTCAAAGTGTACAAATCACACGCGGTAGAAGTGAAACCTTCAGAAAACTAAAGTAGGCAAGAGAAGGGAGGCTACGAAGCACCGCACAAATAGGAGACCGATAGGCTACGAAAGAGGAGACCGATTATTATTCTCTCACATGCTAAATCCTATGGTGACCGGCCAACTCAGAATGAAACCAACTCAGAAGCACCTCAGAAAGGTTATTAAGAGTGATGATAAAAATATATTTAAAAAATTGGTTAAATAGGTTAAGTTATTTTAGGGTTACCGGCTATTTTAAAAAAATTTCAAAGCTTTTAATGACCTTTCTGAGGTGTTTCTGAGTTGGTTTCATTCTAAGTTGGCATGGAATCAAATCCTATACACGTAAGTGTTTGTCTCTTTTTTAGTGTCACTCGTTTCCGTTTCATCTAGTTTCAAATCACAACGGTGTTAAAGAAGTTTCACTTCAATAAAATTGTGTATATATTGACAGCTTATCGAGACTCGAGAGGCCGCGGTAAAATTGGCGACTTTTCCAACCGACTCACAATGGGGTGGATGGCCCCGAAAGTTGGCATCAAATCAGGGGTTGTAATTACATCAAATCTTTTTCGATTTTTAGTTCCGTATAGACATGTTAATAAAAATAAGTGAAAAATTTTTTTGGAAAAGTCACCCATATTTAGTACAAAAATATTAAATTGAAAAATATAATTATTACAAGCAATAATTGTCAGCCTGAGACACTCATTTACATTGAAAAATCTTCCGAGAAAAGATACTTGCCGCCAACGGGACTTGAACCCGTGTCCTTCCGATTGCCGGTCGAATGCTCTGACCACTGAGCTATGGCGGCTTATCAAATACCCGCCAAATAATTCAATATATACTAGTGTTTCATTCAACAATTACTGCTTGTTATATTTTTTCCACCTGCTATGCATAAAAATCTTGTCTAAACGTTAGTTTATAAATTAAAAAATAATAATGAAAAATATAAGATAAATTAAATCAGTAATAAAGCTCACTTCCTTTCAGAAGCTATTTATTTACAGTTATACACAGAATAGATCGTCTTCGTCATCTTGTGATAATATACTATCATCATCACTACTTGGTTCAACTACCAAATCATTCCCGGTAGTCGGATTAGGGTCTGGTAACTTTAGCATTTGTAGTACTGCTTTTGGAATTGTTTTCACTGTCCTTTTGTTCATTTTTCCCAAGCTGGAGATAACTGAATCTGACGAAATCTCACTCAGAGAATCGATGACAGGCTGTTAACTTGTATTAAGCGTTCAGCAATATGATCTAGCAATTTATTGTTGTAATTTCACTTCTTCACTGAAGATTCCGTCACCGTGATGCATTCGCTTAAAGGGCAACATTTTTTCTTAGCTCGTTGTACAATTGTATAGGAAGGAAATACCTCTTTATTCTTTTCCCTTATTAAACCATATTGGTAAAGTCTAAGATTGGCATCTACAATCGAAGGAAGTGCTTCATCATCAATCAATACCTTTTTGTTTTCGGTTTTATCGGTAAAAGTTTTTCTATACTTCTTTGCTCTGGTCGGCGTACTTAAACGTGACTTCTTTGACTACAGTCAATGTTGTTGCTTTACCTGCCCACCGAAAACTCATGTGGGTAGCAGAGGTTAACTCAGTACTAGATGTTTAAGATCGCAATATCATAGTTTCTGGTGTTTCGTATGATCACACGTTTTTTGTTTTTATTATATTTGTAATTCTTTCCTTGTAAGGCCCTTCAAGCCATTCTTTATTGTTTAAAATTAAGGTGTCATAGTTTCTGCGATACTTCAACCATATAGTTTTCAATTTACAAAAAAAAAAAAATAAAATTAAAAAAAAATGATTCAGAAGGTCAGAAGGTGAGATGTCTATCTACGAGATGTTTTTTCGGGAATTTTACTTTTTAATCAAATTTCTTAACGCCAGAGTTCTTTATATGTCTTCATAATCAGGTGTAACTCGAATCTCGTGTGAATAACTGCAGAAATTGTATCTATAACATAACACACTGATTATAAGACTAGAACCGTTTTTTATGAATACTGATAGTACTCACTTTAAGGTACTATTATTTAAAAAGTTGTACACCAAAAAACGTCTTATAATTTAATCTAGTAGCTAAGATAATGAGGTATACAAAACAAATGAAAATACGGTGGAATCTCGTGGAACTTTTAACTAAATGCCTCAATATTAAAAAAAAAAATTAAAAAATTCATTCTAATAGGTGTTTGTTTTAATTTAATTTGTTGACAAATCCTATGAAGTTTTTAAAAACCACTATAATATAATATAAGTAAATACCACCAGACATCGTATCCATGTTGAATTGGATCTGGACATTCGATGGATTTTGCTTTTTTATACACTTAAAAAGTATTGAAATTTACGCGACTGCAAAAACTGACACAGTCATCCGCACAAAGGTCATGTTCAAACTGATCCCTTTCCGTCGGTATCGCGACAAAGGCGACATGCTTCGGGGGAATTATGAAGCATTTAATGAACTTCAAAACTAGCATATTTGTTTTATTGTAAAAAACACTTGACTTTTGGGATTTCTGCCAACGCGATACATTACGCCACCCCATAGTGCGACTGTCGAAATCACATGTTGACCGTGCTCGCTAACTGACCGATGACGAATTTAGTAAATATCGTAGTTATATATGGTTTTATCGATCGACAGCACCTACTAGACTTCCTCGGCCCTTAGAGTATCCCATAAAAGGACAAGTCCCTCTTCTGTATTCGAACTCAAAATTTCTCTAAATTGCCACAAACCTTGGTAAAATAATTCTGCCAGTGTCTTATCTATAAATACTAATAAATAAGTACCTACCTTGTTTTAAGTATTACTTTTCTGCAGGTTTCTGTGCAAAGTCATGCAAAATTAAACCTACAGAATGCGGTTGTCGTTCTTTAGGTATTCTGCATAGACATTTTTAATAAATGCATTGTTGGTACTTTTAACTATTTTCTTGCATGTTTTGAAGTGAATACTTTTTTAGTATTATCGAAGGAAGCAAATACTTTGTGGTGTGACATTATATTAAATTAAAAAACACACTTTGTAAAGCACCACTTTTTATTAGAATTGATATTTAACAGCCAACCAGGTTTCGCTCATCTCGAGCTTCATCAGGGCTTATTATAACAATTAAATATAATTATCTACAGACATACATATATAAAAGAAATTAAGAGAATGAGTGAAAGAGATAGAAACAGAATAGGTAACACCCTATTGGTGCCAGATTTCTATCTCTTTCACTCATTCTCTTATTTAATTTCTTTTATATATGTATGTCTGTAGATAATTATCTTTAGTTGTTATAATAAGCCCTGATGAAGCTCGAGATGAGCGAAACCTGGTTGGCTGTTAAATATCAATTCTAATTAAAAGTGGTGCTTTACAAAGTGTGTTTTTTAATTTGATACTTTTTTAGTACCTCTTTGGGATTTGGAACTAGATGAAACGGAAGTGAGCAACACTAAAAAGAGACAAACACATACATCTATAGGATTAAGCCTGCGAGAGAATGAAGAATGAATGAGAATGATTTTTTAAAGTATTTATTTCACGGCTACTCGGTTCCAATATAATACGATAAATATACGGTCCCACGCAAGCCTTTGGTCATTTGATCCAGTGGTAAAAATATATATTTTTTATAAATGAAACAATAAAACTTTGTATAAACCACTTATAAAATGTGCAAATCCGACCGGTTTCGGAACAAACGTTCCTTCGTCAGGGAAAGCTTATACTAATTTGACAGTTTAGAACAATGTTTTATTATGGTAGGGGTGGAGCCGTTGTTAGTTAATAATGTAGATTGGGTGGGTAGGTATTAGTGTAGAGTGGGTGGGTAATTATTGGTAATTATTGGTGGAAATTAAAAAATCCCTTAAAAATAATGAATCTATTATCAACAAACAAAAAATATTGTCATATAGCCCAATCATGGATTTGTTCCCCTACCCACCCACTCTACACTAATACCTACCCACCCAATCTACATTATTAACTAACAACGGCTCCACCCCTACCATAATAAAACATTGTTCTAAACTGTCAAATTAGTATAAGCTTTCCCTGACGAAGGAACGTTTGTTCCGAAACCGGTCGGATTTGCACATTTTATAAGTGGTTTATACAAAGTTTTATTGTTTCATTTATTACAATGGATAACCACAAAGTAATAGCTACATTCAAAAATATATATTTTTTATTTTTGTAAAATCAATATCCACTCCAACATGAACACGCAAAAGAAAACATAAAAGAAAGTGACATCTAACGACTCCGAAGAAGAAAACACAAATGTTAATAAGATGACCAAATGTATAGAAGAAGGTGCACTGAAATGACGACAAAAATATTGAAAAAATAATCCTTCATATTGTTAAAAAAAATGCTTTGTAGTGTCCCCACACTTGTTTACTTTCCTTTTCTGAAGGCTTTACTTCTTCCGCGTGTGAATTGTACACTCTGATTTTTTTATATCTATGGAATGCGGTTGTCATTCTGCGTAGACATTTTTTACTTTTAACTATGTATTTTCCTGCATTTTTGTAAAGTGGTCTTCTACGGTAAGAATGCGTTTACTACTGCAAAAATTCTGTTAATAAAATCTAATCTATTCGTATTTTACTTTATTATTTTTAATTTATAAACTAACGTTTAGACAAGATTTTTATGCATAGCGCAAAGGGTAACAATTATTATAAGCAATAATTATCAGCCTGAAACACTCATCAACATTGAAAAATTTTCCGAGAAAAGATACTTGCCGCCAACGGGACTTGAACCCGTGTCTTTCTGATTGCCGGTCAGCTGCTCTTGACCACTGAGCTATGGGGGCTTATCAAATACCCGCCAAATAATTCAATATATACTAGTGTTTCATTCAACAATTACTGCTTATTATATTTTTTCCACCTGAAAACAACCAACTTTATTTTTGCGAGAGAGACATTGTAAGTGTTAAATCCCTCGCTAGGTGGCGTCGAGACAAATTATGACTACATTTATTGGGGAAATACTTAAACTTTTCAAATATTAATTATTATTTTTAATTTATAAACTAAGGTTTAGACAAGATTTTTATGCATAGCACAAAGGGTAACAATTATTATAAGCAATAATTATCAGCCTGAAACACTCATCAACATTGAAAAATTTTCCGAGAAAAGATACTTGCCGCCAACGGGACTTGAACCCGTGTCCTTCTGATTGCCGGTCAGCTGCTCTTGACCACTGAGCTATGGGGGCTTATCAAATACCCGCCAAATAATTCAATATATACTAGTGTTTCATTCAACAATTACTGCTTATTATATTTTTTCCACCTGAAAACAACCAACTTTATTTTTGCGAGAGAGACATTGTAAATGTTAAATCCCTCGCTAGGTGGCGTCGAGAAAAATTATGACTACATTTATTGGGGAAATACTTAAACTTTTCAAATATTAATTATTATTTTTAATTTATAAACTAAGGTTTAGACAAGATTTTTATGCATAGCACAAAGGGTAACAATTATTATAAGCAATAATTATCAGCCTGAAACACTCATCAACATTGAAAAATTTTCCGAGAAAAGATACTTGCCGCCAACGGGACTTGAACCCGTGTCCTTCTGATTGCCGGTCAGCTGCTCTTGACCACTGAGCTATGGGGGCTTATCAAATACCCGCCAAATAATTATAAATAACTATAATAATTATAATAACTATAAATAATTATAATAACTATAAATAATTATAATAACTTTAAATAATTATAATTACCCGCCAAATAATAATAAATTAAAAATAATAATTAATATTTGACAAGTTTAAGTATTTCCCCAATAAATGTAGTCATAATTTGTCTCGACACCACCTAGCGAGGGATTTAACACTTACAATGTCTCTCTCGCAAAAATAAAGTTGGTTGTTTTCAGGTGGAAAAAATATAATAAGCAGTAATTGTTGAATGAAACACTAGTATATATTGAATTATTTGGCGGGTATTTGATAAGCCCCCATAGCTCAGTGGTCAAGAGCAGCTGACGGGCAATCAGAAGGACACGGGTTCAAGTCCCGTTGGCGGCAAGTATCTTTTCTCGGAAGATTTTTCAATGTTGATGAGTGTTTCAGGCTGATAATTATTGATTATAATAATTGTATTTTACTTTGTAGACGACTGTACAAAATGTTGAAATTAATACTCTGACTTCAACCTTTGTACGTAATATATAATACGTTTTCTATAAATGTATATTCCAGCAATTTTTTTTGAACTACAACACTCTTTTAAATGATTTGAATTTGCTTAAATTGTCGAAGAGAAGGATTTTCACTGACTTGGTATTTCTGTATAAAATTCTAAATGATGCATTTGATAGTCCAAAATTGCTCGCATTGATGTTTTCGAATTCCACTACATAATACTAGAAGTCGGGATTTATTTCAGTGCAGAAATTCTAGGATTAACTACCATATTTATTTATGTAATCCTCACTGCCCAGAATACTAATGGAGGGAAATAATTATACCGAGTCAGTGGACATCTTTAATTTGTCATTAAACAAATACAAAAGATTGTTACTGAGGCAGTTCAGTTATTCATAATTTTCTGTATAATTTTGGATACGTTTTTAGATTTTCACGGCCAAAAGTATTTTCGTTATTAGTTTTTGGGGCGTTATGCCGTGTTGCGCTACCTCCTTCTTTAGCCAACGTTTCGGATAGCGTTGCTGTCTGTCGTTGTCGTACAGATGCAACGAAAAATGTGATATATAATTTTTGCTATTCCTATGTAGAAGCCTATGAAGAAGTACAAAGGGGCGTCAATTAGTTAATAATACGATTTAATATCTTAGTATAATTTGTATTTCTATGAATTTAAACCGAAGTCAATTCTGTACATGAATGAAAACCCCAGTGAAGTTGTAAAAAATCTATAAAAAATTAAAACATCGGTAATGTAATAAGTAACGCAGGTATCTATTAAGAGAAAACCTGTTCGCCGATAAATGTGAACAAAGGGTATTTTACCAAACTTTTTCTGTCACTGTCTTTATTACTCCTCCAAATACTGAGGAAGAGGCACAAAACCACCTCAGTCTGATAATATCTAAATAAAATCATCAAGACGCAGGTTTTGTATTCCTCTGTTTTGCTCCTCCAAAACTGGAGCGATTTTTTAGATTTTTTTTACTTGGGAGAAATTTTTCTATGTCTGTTCATTTTTGCTTTTTTTTAAATATACGATGGCGTTCAAACCAGGCAATTTTAAGGATTTTTTGACGGTCCTAACACCTATTAAATGTGATATAAATTTTTTAAATTAACTGAAAGAAGTAACTTAAACTTAACTAAAAAAAAAACAAAACGAACCGACACGCTAGTGGCCAATATCTATATTATATTAAAAAATACTTGCAGTAGTGTCAAAATCCAAAGAGGATAAACGCCGCCCTGTTTTCTCTTAATGTGTTATTTAGCTTCCGTTTTGTTAAGTTATCGCAAAGATAGATGCATTTTCATTAAGTAACACTTACGGTTAGGCCGTTCAGTTTCATGTTGACTGTCGGCCGAATCTTCCCGGATGAGGTTTTTCATGGTTTCCTCATTCCCGAAGGCAAATGCGGAAGAACTCCAAATAAAAAAGTACATGACCGCCTCCTTCCTACTCCCAACATGACACAGATAGGTACGTATGTATACATGGCCGTCGGCTGCTGGTCCTGTTGATGAAAACATGTAATTTTAGTAGGGTTTTTAGATAACAATTTTCTCCCTACCTATGAAACACAAGACCTTGTCTATAATAACCCGGTAATATTTTAAATACCCACATGATGTAAAAATTGCAAGTCGCAAATGACGCCGTTCTATTTGTATAAAGAACATTAACTTTAAATTCAGTTAATTTAAATGATTCACTCTAGTAAATTAAAAAAAAAATTAAAACTCTAACTGAACATTTGTGTGCACGAGACACCTTCGATGCATGATTCTGAGTTATGGATACTCTCAAATATCACCAAGAAAACCCGTACTGTTACTTGAAATGGCATTAGCCATGTTTGATGACCAGATTTAAATAGCCAAGTACTTCCCAATCTCATTAATTGATCTTATTCCTTTCCTTACTCGTTTTAGCTTTACAACATACCCCATCGGAGATGCCTTAGAGAAGTTGGGACTCTGAAAATGGATGTATATACTAAATTGTACCTGCATTTCGTTACGTTTTAAGTTTGGTTAGATGCATTTTCATTAGTAACACATATCTATGCAATCATCTCATGCTGAACCTACGTATGCACGAGCCATCTTCAATGCACGATCCTCGTACAGCTTACCAAGTTCGTGATATTAATACAATTACCGAGTTGGACGATATACGGCCCAACCTTAAATTCCCCAGAGCGTGTCCTCCGCGGAGCTCCGGCCCCGGCGTTACCCGGCGTTACTCGGCGACACGTGAGCGGGTCCAACTACCGACAAGTACACCGGGGGTAGTTGGCTATGTGGGCTGTGGGTGGGGTTGGTGAGGGGGTGCCGGTTTGCCGGTACATTCGTGTTTGCCCGGGGCGCAGAAGTACATATGGATGTCGTACATAGGCCTGGTTATCTACCTTATGTGCTGCCTAACCCATTATGTGTTATGGGGGGGCACATGGGGTAACGATCCCTCCCCCCCGGGGCCACCCCCCTCCCCCCATCCCCCCAGGAACCCTCGTCACCCCGTCACCCCAACACCCACCCGATCCACCCACCGTGCGCCCTATAGTTTTGCCCCAACCCGTTTTGGAAGCAGGATGGGGTAAAACTGTTTTGGCAGGGTTATCAAAAATCACAGGCCGTACTCTATAATCTATTAATACCTTACTAATCTACCTCCCTACCTTTTTTAATGTGAATACTACACAAATGGCCCAACCGCCTAGAGCCAGTGTGATTATGGCAACACCAATTAAGATTTGTGTGTTGTGTTTGGCTGAAGAGAGTGCGATGTGAAGGAGTTGGGAAGTATATGAGAAGATCTGGTTACTACCACTAGCTAAAGCCATTTAAAGCAACGTTTCGATTCTTAATGCTGGTCTTACACAAGGGCAATATTGAGAGTATTTACCAATATGATTATATTGTTAGAAGAGTGTCAATTTCATCAGTGAAAAGATTCTATGTCGTCCTCTCCGGAGATATTATGTTTTATTAGTACTGGGCCAGTATCTCCGTACTCTTCTGTATACAGTAAAAAGACTTAAAAGTTCTTTGAGATCATTATGTCTTTTTCGTATTTTTCAAGTATAGTTTGAGAGGTCACCCATCCTTATAACTAGGAAGCTAGTTTTGCTGATAACATAGACAACTAAAACAATGTTAGAACTTATCATAGACTGGTTATGATACACTACAATCAGCTTCCCGGAAGCACATTTGCGCTTTTGATTTTTAAAATAATATTATTAGCTTACGAATAATCTGAAAATATTTGAAAATCTCCTACTACCTACTACCATCACACTAAGCGGGAAATGTTGCTTTTGTAGTGATGGGGGACTTAGCCAGTCGAGGAATTGAACTCGGACAAACTGTACAAACAAGTTAATTTCAACCCAATACAACCCATACTACCTATTCTTTACATTTTCTTTAAAAAGGTACAAACATTTTTGTTCTCTAATTATACGCAAGGCCAAAGAATTGTACCACAGAAACAAACTGATAACAGTAAACTTTGATACTAAAAGCGTTTGGTCAATTCTGAAGGAAAATGCGTGTTTAAATTTTCAGGTCACTTCAATAAAACACACTCCATTTAAACAAGTGTTCTGATTTTATTTTACAATCACGTTTACATAATGATTTTGCTCATTTTATTCTGGCTAGTTTAAACTTTAAACACCGGCTCGTTCCTCCTGATTTTCCGAAGGAACTGCCTGTTCCACTTGCGATTTGGAAAAGAGAAGAATTCAAGGAATCTGATTGTATTTATAAACAAAGAGGTTTAAAGAACTAATACTAAAACAACAACAACCAAAAACTATCTAGAACTAGAAACAAATAATAACAATGCTCCTCATTACCGACTGAGAGAGAGAGAGAGAGAGAGAGAAATCTGTTTGTTAATATAGTAATTAATTAACATGACTGACAGTAGGTTTCAGCTAAGTACCGAACCTAATGCTTTTGATTTTTTTACTCCACAGAGGGCAACGATAGTTATTTACAAACACATTGCTTTTCAAACAATACACATTCACAGAGAAACAATGACGATAAAATCAAAAATTTACTTATCAGTGTTGAAGAATTCTACCATAATAACAATCCTACACTTATTTTTACATAAACAAACATTTACACAAATATTGGAGTTATCCTATCTGAAAATATTAATAAAAAAACGTGGAGACCACGATAATCAAGAAACTCAAAACAATGTAGCAATGGGGAATAATAAAAATAATATCAGATATTTCAAATTACAGAAAGTCACAGTTAAAAAAAAAATTAAACCCACTTTGATCAGCACCAACTCTGATAACTTTACATTATCGAATTGATAGGCTTTACCTTCGATGGTTTTATATTGATTTCCCGAGCAAGGTTTCGCCGTTAACGGCCAAACCGATATTGACAGAGATAAATAAGAACTCTTTGTACGCTGGCAACGCTGAAGATAATCTCTACGAATTGGAAATGTCAAACGATAAGCAATTATACGTAAAACTATTAATAAATTAGCAATATTGAATTGAAAAACTAACCTAAATATGCATTGTCAGTCCGCATTTACTTTTTGTATCTAAAGGGGAGTTAATTAGTTAATGAGGTCTTTATTCATATTTCAACCATTTTCGTTTCTCCAATGAATTGATTGCGTCTTAAATGCATTATTTAAGTCCATGTATCGCGTATACGACTTCTTTCATTTCTAATAGCATTGTTAGTTCAATCCGTTCATTAAATAAATCAGTAATTTTGCAAACGAACCACATAATTCGGAAATATGTGTATATTGATAGTTAAATGAAACTCATCTTATACTATGGAGGCGAGCTAAAATTTATCAATCGTCGGTCGGAATATATGTCAACAATCGTAGACCGCGCTCACAAATATTGATAACTGACCATAGCTGACGGATTTGGTCAATATTGTTTTGATGAAGGGTTTTATCGATTGTCTACGCTAGACCTTCTGAAGTTAGAAGTTTTCTTTCTAATTTTCTATAGAAAGTAGACTGATATGGTCGCCGCTCATTATCGTGTTGTGTTATGTCAAGTGAGGAACAACCAACAATAATGTCTGTGATCGTAATGAATGTGATGAATGGAGTGTTCGCCCCTAAGTGCGCGGGCGCCCCCGTGGCACGCGGCTCCCCGCCTAATTGCGCCCCCCTGCAGCCGCCCCCGTGCGTGCCGAACCATCGCCCCCAGTCCCCCACCGCCCCCCGGGGGATTATAATGGGCCGCCCCCGAGCCTACCGACACACTCACAGCCAGCACGCTATCCGGCCGGATAAGCAGTGACGTTGGGATTACAGTGACCTACCCACCAACACACCTATTTATCATAATATATTATAACAACATACACAATAATGTTACTCTAAAAGTGTTTCATTCAACGGAGATCAACCAGCAAGTTTCCTAAATGCAAATATTTTCGACGAGCACTTCTTTTTTACTTTTTAAAATAATGGCATACAGATTTCGGGCCAGAAAGGCCCCTTTATCGTTCATCATGAATTTATAATATATGGTTGTTGAAAAATGCTTTATTTTGTTAAAAATCATTTGCAAGGGAACATGACTGCAAAATGGGAAGGAAAATCTTTACGGAGGATTTCTTAAGGTTTTTTGTGTGTTTTCGTCGTACCGGGCGAGGCAGTTTATGGACGCGTTTTCATGGATTGGAATTCCTGAAAAAATGTCTCCGCGTGACTTAAGATGTGTTTTTTTTAATAAGGGGATTTCAGCATCTTTGTGGAGTTGGGATACCCTTATCCATTTGGGAGCACCGATGGCTATGCATACGGCTTTATTCTGGAATGTTTGAAGTTTTTCAAATGAGACTCTGAAGCGTGGGTCCATATGGGGCTTGCATAAATTAGTTGTCACAACTCTTTCACAACTTCGTTGTGTAGAAAATGCGTTAAATTGAAGGCCGAAATTGCTTTTTATGCTCGAATTGAGAGATAATTAAGGTTGTTATGTTGCAGTTATTTGAAGGGTGGTTCTGCATCTTTTGCGACAGCGAAACGCCTGCTTAATCGGCCGTACACGATACGTTTTGACAGTTTTCTTAAATGTGGTCGGTATTCCGTAACGCGCTAGCGAGGTAAAGACTGCGTTCGTGTTAAGACACAAACTCTTAAAATAGTTACGCTAACGCCATAAATGACGGCGCTTTTGCCGCGTAATTCTCGTTAAGAGATGTCAGTCGCGGGAAAATTGGCGAATGTCAATAATACAACAAACGATAATCATTTATATACGCCTATTAAGCTTGTATATAAGTAGTTTTAATAACTAATAGATGGCAATTGATATTTTTAAGTAGATAATTAATCCATATAACACACCACAGGCATAGACAAGCCATTGAAAATATCACAGAAGTTTAACAGCCGATAACGCACGACGGACGCCTTCCGATAGCGGACGGATTTCGTCTGTTTGTCTTAATTGTCTCGTAACGATGACCGAACGTAAAAAAATAACACAAAATATGCAGAATCCTTCTAGTAGTTTTCCTGGCAATCAAATCCTACTCTTAACATTTCTGAATATAGTGAAAATCTGCCCTTAGATCCCTGAGTAAGGGAAAGAAAGCTTTAGACTTAGACGGTGTGTAGGTATCTACATGTGCAATGTATTATTATATGGGACAAATAATGTGTACTTTTGGTACAGGCAGCGCAGTTAGCAGTAGTACATACCTAGATACCTAGGAGTATCTCAAGGCCATATCGACAACTAAGATAAATAGGTACGACAAACTTGCGTTTTATCGATGGCTTTATCAATACTGTGAAAAAATTGCCCAAACACAAATGATACATTTTACTTATAGTGTAGTCATTAGTTGTTTGACGTTTTAAAACGACATTGTGACCGGTCAGTTGGCATAGCGCTTGGGTCCCACCCGAGCGTCGCGTGTTCGATTCCTCGGCTAGCTAAGTCCTCCATCACAACACAAGCAACATTTTCGGCTCTATGTGGTGGTAGTAGGAGATTTTAAAACATTGTTGGGTTATTCGTAACCCGGGAATGCTTGTCTTTCTTAAAAAATATATTCTTAAATCATTAATAAAATTATTTTGAAAAACTAATTTTATTAATGATTTAAGGCATTTAAGCACCACACAGAGGTGTGGAGGAAAATAATTTCCATAATTTGTCATCTTTTGGGGATGATGTGTGGAGGGTGTTTTGTGGAAAGGAAGTAGTGAACCTGGGTCTTACTGACAAACTCGGCCCGATTCACAAGATCCACATTACAACGGCTCCATGCCAACTCAGAATGAAACCAACTCAGAACCACCTCAGAAAGGTCATTAAAAGCTATGAAAAAATAATTTAAAAATAGCCGGTAACCCTAACCTAATTTAACCTATGTATTTAACCAATTTTTTTATATTTTTTTAATCGCTCTTAATGACCTTTCTGAGGTGCTTCTGAGTTGGTTTCATTCTGAGTTGTCCGGTCACCATTCGATTCACCCGTCACAATTAAAAGGGATCAATTTGTTCTATTACTGACTTCATATAATTGTAGGTATTATTGTTAAATATAGGAATTTCGGTTATCGATGCATGGGTGCGTGATTTGAAATTGTGTTTCTACGTAAAGCTTAAAATTTTAAAAGTATGTACAATGAACTTTTAATTTTCAAATTTCAAAAGCGATAAAGTGGATATCGTAGCTACTTAACGAACTAATAATTATTTGTTTGAAATTTGTATTACTTTTGTTTAAATGTTTGACAGATGCAGATGTCGTAATATGTCAAGTTTATTCACGTTCGAAAAGTATTTGTTTTTTTCCTTTAGAAAAGGCATTGATCCTGAGACAAATATTTTTTTTTTATAAACACATTCAACTTCACAAATCCTACAATTATTATAAAATCATGATAGATTTCACGATTTAAAAAAATATTCTGACATTCGGGTGTCAGTTTTCGCGCCTTTTGTCTCGGGCCAATACAACTCGCTTCGACAATCTTCGGCCATCTTCGGAAAGACTCGTTAATTTCCATATTTGACCGTCCGCGAGGCCGCGACGTTCCTTTATTTTCCACCCAATAAATCGCCGTCGGACTTTTCCAACCCGAATAAGCAAGAAGACACTTCGTAAAAAAAATCTTTAATAAATAAATTCTACAATAATACATAATGCGTTAAATGCTTTAACCCTTTTTATTTTTACATTTAATTTATCAGCCTGACATTTAATTTATGTTATTTGAGTGCAACAGGTGCTCTTTGTTTGAAGCCAACTTTCCTTGAAAGTTTCAGAACAAGACCATTAGCGACGACTAGCGGAATTTTATCGAAGGTTTTTGACATTTAAATAAAATTTTCTTTACAGAAAAGTTATTCGAAGAGTTTACGGATAATACTCGAAATTGTACCGATATGGAAAAAAAATGCGCTAAATTATGTTAGAACTTTCGGCTTCTTCCAGTTGATTAGTCGGACATCTCCAAATATTAAGTTTTGAGATAACTGGGAAAGCAATATTCGAATACCCTCCATAAACCGAATATTATTTACACGTATCTGTGTTTTACATATTAAATATGCTATTAAATGACACCGGTAGTATAATATTTTGCAATATCCTACTAGTGACCCAGAAGACATCAACATTTCGTTTAATTCACTAGTATTTCTGCATTATAATTGATTTGTTGGTGTTTATGAGCAATATGAGAATTGTACCAGATAGGGGGTATACTTTTACATATAACTGCATACTCAACTCTAATTTCTATTTTTCGGCATGTCTCACTAATCAACTGGACGTTCGATATAACATAGATATATGTAATATATAACCTACAAATCTTTTCATTATTTATGCATTAAACCGCTTACTCGTTAATACGGAATACTTTTTATCCAAACAGTTAGATTTAGCTTAATTATTACGAAAAGTGAATATTTATGTCGGGGAAGACCAAAAAACATGCAAAAAATATGCATTTAACATTTCAATTTTGTTAAAATTAATTCACTCGCGTGGGAACGCCATGTTTATTCATCGTTTTTATTTTAACATTTCACCAATGCTGCCAATAATAGAAAAAATATTTTTGCGTAAAACAAACTGATTGCATCATTGACAAGTTTGGACCTAGTTTGTACAAGTTTGCATCTACAAGTTTGTAACAGTAGAACATGGAAAGAATTGTATTAAAATAATTACACAAACCCGCTAGACAAACCCTGCTTTGCCAACAAACCATTCAAAACCTGGGATGTTTTTTAAAAGTATGATGAAATGCGAGTTTATTTTAGAGAATTTATTTTATAAGATTGGTACTTCCGACAAATGTCATATTTGATTGTCTATTAGCTAAAAAAGGAACATTCCGTATTATACGTGCATCAAACTTCGACAACACGAACGTTCCGTATTATCCGTGAGGTGGACTAACTGCATATTTACCATCTTTTCTATACATATATGTATATATAGAAGAAATCGATTCGTCTGATGCATCTAAAACTTGACTTTGTTAGCTCTAGTGCCATGAAATTTGCACAGTCTTTCCCCGCAATTCAACACAATTGTTTAAGACTCGCTTACATCATGAGCTATTGAGGTTGGCAAAATCATTTAACTTCGTAACAAATGATTGTTCGTTACGCTATAAAAAATCTACCAGCATGAATTATATTAGGAAAATTTTTATTCGCTTCGACACGCGACGAAAGATGCGAAACCGGGTAATAAAACTAGAAGTGCATGTAAACTGCACTACGCGACCTTTTTCATGCATAACTTAATTTTGGATTTGAGGCCAAATACCAAATTAAACTGAATATTTTCAATAAAAATCAAATGTACCAAATGTCTAGTACAGGTGTGAGCTATCTATATTATTTATATTTTCAATTATAAAATATATTACATTTAACGGTCAGTGGCTGAGTTGGGATCGCGTTTGGGTCCCACTCAGTGTTTCATTCCTCGGCTGGCTAAGTTCTCCACCACGACACACGAAATATTTTCGCTTACCGTGGTGGTAGAAGGAGATTTTAAAATGTTGTCCGGTTATTCGTAACCCAAGAATGTTTGCCTTTCTTTTAATTAAAAATAATAATAATTAAAAGTAAAGAATTCGATTATTTATGATTTAAGGACAACTTTTGATTGATTTTGGAGTAAATCATAATTATTTAAAAAATAATCTTGCCCAACCAACCACCATGTTAATTAATTTTTTTTTTGGTTGAAATATTAATTCGTATACTAGGACAAATTTGTGTTCATACCTAAATCGATCGTTTGTGCTTATAAGGATCGCAGCGCCTTCCTTTATTTAGTTGCATATATTTGCAACATGCAACAATGATACACGTTGAGCGAACAAAAGTTGTTGCAACGTACAAAGAATTAATTTTATTTAAAGAAAATTATTTTATTTTATTTTTGAAAACTTCTTTAGCACCGTTGTGATTTGTAACTCGATGTAACGAAAAATAGCGACATTAAAAAAATACAAACTATAGTTTAAAGGATTTAGCCTGCGAGAGAAAGAGTCGTATAATGGGTCTCCTCTTTGTGCGGTGCTTCGTAGCGTCCCCACTCTTGCCTACTTTAGTTTTCTGAATGTTTCACATCTACCTCGTAGGAATTGCACTCTGTTTTTTTAGGAAAAAAATCCCCTCAGCGCCTATGCCATTTTTGGGGATGCTGTGTAGAGGGTCTTTTTAAAAAAGAGGGAAAGGAAGTTATGGGAAGGAAAAAAAAGTACGAGGGGCGGGTAGGAAACTGGTGGTCAGTATGTCCAGGAGTAACGGACAGAACGGATATATCTATCTCTCCCACTGCGGTAAGGCGATGTTCCGAGAGAGTCCGGCTGGAGAGATCAAAAGGTCTCCCTCAACCAGTCTCTCCCCATCCGACCTACCAGTTGTTGGAGCCTAACGTCCGTTTCCCGCTCCGTTCGGGGGTGAACTGATAAAAAAACGGGCGTGACAAGTTATGTAGCCCTGAACGGCATAGAGTTCACTTTGAAAATCTAAATTAGTCTACTGCCGGCCGTATTGTAAAATACAACGCGAAAATGCATATTTTATTTTATTTTGTGAACTTCGGGCGTAAATATATATTTTTTTGCGATTATTATAAAAGAAACTGAATTTTCTACATTAAACAATAAAACGATATCCGAAATGGGGTTTACAAATAGGAGAGTTTGAACTTTAAAGTGTTTTTTATATACTTTATTTTTATTTTTTTATAGGCTTATTAATAGACTTATAAAAAAACTGACCGATATTTTTAAGGGCCAAGATATGTTTTACACGCAGTATTTAATAGAAGCTTCTATAATACTTCTAAGCGATCCTATTTTCAAAACAAAAACATACCATTTTGTATGATTTTGCATTATTTAGTATGGCTTCATCTTAAGAATTATTCTGAACACCCTGTTTGACACCTCGATTAGTAATATTAATGAACGTTCCCCCTTTTTCCCGTGATTCTTTTAATTAACTCTTTCTGCATTCTAACTCTTTCATTATTGGCTGGAAAACATAAACAGATTCACCAATCAGAAAAGCGTTCACGGCAGGTCATAGTTGAATGCCTAGTGGTTTTCAGATATATTTTTTGTAATAACATAGATGCATCTTGTTAAAATCTCTTTAACCCGTACGTGACGAAATCAAAAACGAGTTTCCAGAGATTTCCGGAAATCTTTATATCTATGTATAAATTAATGGAAAATATTCCTGGTTGAACAGTCAAAATTTTTATTTGATGTAATGCTTTCAGTACTAATTAAGTTAAAACCTACCTAAATAATAAAACAATCAGATTGAATTTGTATTATTTATTTGGCTTTTTTATGTGAATATCGTACAAGAGTCCCAAGTGCTCCCATCTGGAGCCAGTGAAGCTATGGGTTTCCCAATTTGTTTATGTCGTGGGGCTGAAGGTAGTGGGGAGGGAAAGGAGATAAGCAAGAAGAAGATGGGTAAATACCTGGTGATTCATATCTGGTCACAAATACGGCTGAAGCTACTTCAAGCAACGTGCCGCAAATATACCGTATATTATTTTAAATGAACTTTTTGTGAAACAACACAAATTAATGAAATTAAATTTATTTACGCTCGCCGGGATTCGATCCCGCGATAGTCTAATATTTTCGTTTTCTACATTTTCAGACTTTCAGGCATTTGTTCGTACATTTTTTGGCCTCTATACAGCATTGTCTATTTGTCTAATTGTAGCGGAGGTAAATTATTATTTAACGCAATTTAATATTTTTTTTTAATTTTTTTTATTATTTATTGAAACATTTATTATAATTACAATTTTACAACAAAATATTTTTTTACAGGTTTTTTTTACTACCCTTCCATTAAAGGCATTTGCTTGTGTATGGAAGGGGAGTGTACATAAATGCTATTAGTTATTAGTTAGGTATAAGTTAGTACTTAAATAATTAATTGTAAATAAATATATGTGAGCTGCAGTATTTATTTGATAATGGTGTGTGTTTTTTTTTTAAAGAAAGAATGTTATGGAGAACTAAGATATTTGTAAGATTAGTTGACAGTAGTTCTTTTCTTAAGAACATCTTTAAAATGTCTCTTGACAGAGAGCAGCATTCGGGCCTTATCATTGATGCTTCTGATTTTCTCTGGTAGACGATTGAAAAAAGTTCTTCCCTGATAAGTATAATGATGCTGTGCAAAAGACGTATTTAGTTTTGGGCATAGAAAAACATATTTAAGTCGAGTTCTGTTTTCATTTAAAAATGGATATTTATCTTTTTCTTTTATTATTTGAATTACTGAATTTTTAATATATAAATCTTTAAATGTGGGTACTTGAAATTCTTCAAACAGGCGTTCTGTTGGGTAGTCTAAGGATTTTTTTTAATATAATTTTAATAATTGTTCTTTGTACAATTTCTATTGGAAGAAGGTTAAATTTATACGCGGATCCCCAACTAATAATAGCGTATTGTATAGTGGATTGAACTAAGGCATAGTAGATTAAATATAAATTTTTTATCGACAGAAAATTTCTAATTCTTATATATAAAATGTTTGACACGTGTAAACCTATTTTATTACATTTTCGCAAATAAGTTACTGCTAATCACATATATAGTATCAATAAGTAATCACACATATCAAAATATAAAAAATGGAACTACAAAAATTTTAGGCTGGCAACACCAATTTACCTGTCAAATATTATTTTAAAGTGCAATGACACTGAATGTATAGATCACAGTAATCCACATTGTTGGTAATTAATTAAAGAAAAAAAAATAAAATCGAAGAAGCACTGTTGTTGGTACCTACTTAATGACATAAATTTGATTAAATGGTATTTTACAGAGTGATTTGCTTTAATTTAATTTAACATAAATTTTGAATTTAACAGTAGATAGAAAGAAAGAATCACTAATGGTGAGTTTAGTTACACTACTTTTAGATCTGAATTAGTAAAATATATTCAGATCTAAAATTAGAGCCCGGGCAACGCTAGGTACGTAAGCTAGTATTAAATTATTGGGAGCAATTTCTAAAGGGTGCTTTATATTTTATTACAGTATCGTTATTCTTCATTATGTTAATACAAAATTGCAAAGGTATAATAATAATATACCTATATGCAATTCTAATTTTGAGATCAGTGGGTATCTATATTGCAATGAAAAAATATTTTTTTCACTTTTATGCTTTTTAAATTTTTTTTTAAATATAGGTTATACAGCTATACGTTAGCACCTTGAGTTATAATAATAATAATAATAATAATAAATTTGGAAAACTTATTTGTATAGCGCTGTTTTTGCGAAAAATCGCCTCGAGAGCGCTGTACGAGCGCAGTTATTTGTTTAGTATTGCCATTTGAACTACAGTGGCGCCCTCTTATGTTTTCTAATCTTATTTGACAAAATGTATGTGTAATATTATTTTTGTTTAATTCATTATTAATGGAAATTGGATTTTGCCTGATCGTATTTGAAAGGTTAGACAACCCGTCAATAATTACTGCATTAATCATTTAATCCATTAATGTACGCATTTCCCGCCTGCCATTGTCTTTTTTATCACTTTTACAATCTCCATCTTCAACGCAATGAAAATTAGGCGGGAACAGAAAAAAAACATGGCCGTCCCCAATAATTATTGCGTGTGGGAACAAAACATGAATAATCAACGAGAAAATGCAACAATGGACTCGAAATTTGCATAAAAGTTAGCGAATTACGTTTGAAATGAGTTGGAAAAGGTGGAGGAACGTTTCACTGCAATAATTGTTTAAAAATCGGCCTGTTATGGTGGCCATTTTCTGTTTTTTTTTCCCGCGTAAGTGTGCGTAGTGTTCCCTCTACTTAGGTATATATTTTTTCAAACCATGTAATTATCTTGAGAATGTGTCTAATTACGTTTCTAGTTGTATATCTACGACGCATTATTATTAGAAGCTCATTTACTTAGATTTCTATGCGTGAGATAAATAAGAGACGTTTAGTTAATCAAATAATTTATTGTTATTGAGAGAATTTTTAATTTTAAATCACATATTATCCCTCCCTCCCATCTCATCTTTTTCCCCTTATCCCATTCAGTTCTAAGACCCTTTTATTGCTACGACAAAGTGCCTCTGTAGGTATAGCATGATCGATCGATAAAACCTTATATCAGTAAGATATTGACCAAGTCATCTATGGTCAGTTATCAGTTGCGATCACTGTTAACAATTGGTAAGAGATATTCCGACCGACGATTGATAAATTATAGCCCGGACTCCATAGTATCAGATAAGTTTCGGTTAACATTTGGATAATGTCGTTCGTGAGTTCAACTAACGAAGCTTTTAGAGTTAAAAGAGGTGGTATACGCGATCCATAGACTTAAATAATTCTAAGACGCGACAAATTTATTCCGTTCAATCTTTGAGAAACTAAAGTGGTTGAAATATGAATACAGACCCGATTAATTAATTAATTCCGGTTTAGTGTCAAAAAGTAAAAGCGAAGTGCTAATGCATATTTAGGTTAGTATTTCAATTCAACATAATAATAATAATAATTGGATAATTTGTATAGCGCTGTTTTTGTAAAAAATCACCTCAAGGTCATCATATTGGTGGCGTTTCGGGATGTGAATTCGTGTAAAGGTCCGCCAGTGTTGCTAGCGTATATGGATTTCTTATTTATTTCCTGTTATTATCGGTTCGACAGTCAACGGTGAGAGGGGTATCGATATAAAATTATCGGAAGTTACAACTATCGAGCAAAGCCCCGACAAGACTAAGGTACTGGGTTAAATTCCTTGACCCGATCAATTGTTTTTCTACCTTTTCTTTTTCAAATTTTCTTTCGGAAGTTGCTTATGTTGTTTTTGTAGCTAGGTTTTACTCATTTAAGTTATTAAAATTTTAAATTGTGTTAATGTCTCAAGAGCATTATTTTAAGTCGATCTTCGACACCACGACAATTACTTACATTCGACAGTTGATTTCAAAACGATAGGATTTTTAAAACAGTGTCAGATGTCAGATTGTAATTGGGGGAGTAGTTGAATGGTGAAATTTTTTTTTTTTTTTTATATTAATTTTTTTTTTTTGTTTGAAAATGATACTGAAAATAAATTCTTAGGAGTTATATTAGGTTCCAAACTAACCTTTAACGAACATGCTGAATGAACCCAAAAGAAAATTGGGAAAAAGATTTTTTTTTTGGGAAAAACTTTCCAAAAAAACTGCACTCACTATTTAAACTCAATTATTGCTCCACACTTTAACTACTACCCAACCATTCTTTTCCCGTGTAATGTGAACGAGACCAAAATAAGTTTCAAATTCTCCAAAATAGGGCAGTGAGGTGGTGAAATGTATTTTCAAAAGTAAATAAAATGTTAAATGAACTAAATTGGCTAACCGTGAAACAGATGCAGATCTTGTTCACGATGATTTTTATCCATAAAAAATACTTATCAAATAAAATTATATAATAATAATAATAAAACGTTTATTCGTCAATAGATTTTTTTACAATATATTACACATATTTTGTTCTTTTTTTCATCGATTCTATCGACGAAAAGGTCATTGCTCACATACAATTCAGGATTTCTCCTAGAATGCAGCTGATTTTCAGCAGCCTATAGAATATAACAAGGACATTCACAGACACTGCAAGGAAATCAGCCTACAAAAAAAGGACAAAGATACGCAGAACTTTTTTCTGTACAAAGGGATGAAGTTTGATAACACGCTACCAGAAACATAGTCTGCACTAATTGGAAAGTTCAAGATGTATTGTAGGAGCTACATCAAACTGGAAAAAATACAGTATGCGATATGTAATGATTTTTTTTTTTACATGAGCTCCACACAGGAGGCCTTGAGGAAAATAATTTCCATCAGGGCCTATGTCATCTTTGGGGATGCTGTGTGGAGGGTTTTTTTGTAAGGAAAGGAAGGAGACGAAAGTTCTGGGAAGGAGAAGGGTTTAACGAGTGGGTAGGAATCTGGGGTTCAGTGTGTCCTGGTGATCCGCCTCCAAGACCTAGACAAACGTAGCGAACCACTTGGGGTGACCTATGGCAGAGGTGTTGGTTATCCAATAAAGGTTCCCGGGGCGGCGGTATCCATTCCCGCCTCCCAAATCGAAATGTTATAATTAATTAGCAATTTGTAAACTTTAATGTACAAATTACTAAAATAAAATTAATAAAAAAAAAATAAAAATAAATATTTTATCGGAACATCCGTATATATTGTTGACTTATATTACTTACACAGGTTCAAATTTTGATTCCGCTATCGCTAACCGTAAGTTATAGTTGCGTTAATAGTTATATTGTACGTAGGTACCATTGAGCGTATGGTAGATACAATCACTTCTCGGAAAAGCCGCATTTCATCGAAATATTTGCGCAGAAATTCAGTATATATTTCTGTATTTCCGCATTTCAGTGTGCGTTTCGCGTAACGTGACATGCCTCGTTCCGCAAATTATTTGTCAGTGCCAAATCATCCAGACCCCCTTCCCACCCCCATTCGCTGATACTCGGTACATACGCGTAGCTACTGTACATAACGTACATGGACCCAGTCAGCACATAACCAAACACAACTAACCCATGTAGAACGTACCTACCACACGCGCAGACATGTACATAACTGGTGCACATTGTACTTTGTACTTGTACATAATCAGTGGTACCTGAATATAGTGGTACAAATGCAGTACTACCTATTGTCGATATGGTGGGGTACTACAACTGATTGTGGCACATAGAGCTGACGAGAGGTCGTCGAACTCTGACGGACTTACCCCCCAATCTGGGCATGATTTGAATCGTATCTTAAGATCACTGGCGAAGCCGGGGTAAGGCTGATAATATTATATATGTACGTATTGTAGTCTGGCAGACGTGGTGCCTGTGGGACTATTATTAGTATGAAAGTCTAAGCATGTTTCTGATATTTGGGGCCAGCATTCAAACATCACTTTGTAATCTGCTAATTCAACCAATACCATGTAACTGTGACTTCTATACGGGTAGTTTTTGAAGTGAAAACTTCTTTAGCACCGTTATGATTTGAAACTCGATGTAACGCAATCGAATGACACTAAAAAGAGACAAATACGTATATCTATAGGATTTAGCCTGCAAGAGAATGAGTTAGAATGAAACAAGCTGGGCGCATTGGCCGCTTGATTGTGAGCTCACTTCTAATGGTTGAGATTGCGTGCGTGAAGGTTTCACTTCTACCGCGTGTGAACTGCACTCGATTTTTTTTACAATAGCTCCACACAGGAGGTTCAGAGGAAAATAAATTCCCCCAGGGTCTGTGTCATCTTTGAGATGAGGAGGGTCTTTTAAAAGGCGGGAGGAGTAACAAAACGTAGCTAGCCACTTGGGGTGACCTATGGCAGAGATGTCGGTTATTCAATAAATGTTTTTTCGGGCGGCGGTACACATACCCGCCCCCCAAAAAAGAAAATGAATAAGATTTCCAATGAAAAAATCCTCAAACTGTAATCTTATGAATTCTATGAAATACATACCAAAATGTTTGTAAATGGTCTAGAAAAAAGTTGAAAACCAGTAAATTCGTTTTCGAATGTTTTACTTAACTTTCCAGTACATATTTCATTATTAAACCAACAATTCAGCAAATTTCTAAGACAATTTTCATGTTCTATGAAAGTTCTATTTAATATCTATTATTGTAACATTATGGGCAAGTTTCACAAAACTGAAATAATATCAGAACTTTCACAGAACTTGAAATTTGATGAATTATTCATATTCTGTGAAATAAATGACCCTTACAACTAGACGTGGGCAGAATGATTCCCAGGAGTGAATTGATTCAGTCTGATTCCCATGGCCTTTTGAATTGATTCATTTTTTTAATTCAATTAAATCCCAAAAAAAAAAAAAAAATAAAAATAAAAATAAAATAAATAAAAAAAATTGAAAATTAAATGAATGGGGAGGCTAACACCGCACACCTAACACTACGGGTCATAAGGGATGTGCTCATTGTAACACATTTCTTCAGACTGATTCGTGGATGGTTCGAAAATTCGGCTATCATGGAGAGCATTAGTTTCTATGTTCCCGATGACTCCAGATACTAATATCTACAGCCTATATGTCGGACGAATATCTACAGCTCATATGTTGAACTAATATCTATGAACTTCAGAGTGAGGACTAATATCTACAGAGCTAAGGTCGGACGAATATCTATGACGGTCCCAGTGGTGACTAATATCTATGGAGCGTAGGTTGGACTAATATCTACAGAGGGCAGCTGGGCAAGAGGTTGTATGGAAAAGCGTAAATTACTTCAATTACGTAAAGGCTTAAACGTTTAAAGTACGTACATGAAGTTTTTGCATAATATTACGTATTTTGCTGTTTACGAGGACAATAATTTATTGAACAAAGATGGAGGTCATAATACAAATATATTTATTTATTTCGAAATATACGGCACCACAACCTAACCTAACCTATCCTAACTGACGTAGAAATGGTCATGGTAACAGATTAAATAATTTAGAAGCACTCTAAATAAAGAAAGCTGTTAAAACAAAAACCCAAATCCTTAATAATCAGCTAAATGTGTCCAATAGTCCGGTATTAGGGATTTTTACATACATACATACATAAATTAAGTTTTTTAAACTGCATACGCAATATTACGTTATTCCAATATGCTATACATAATTGCAAATCCAACCTCTGCCAGTGCTGTAGATATTCGTCCACACTTTGGTTCTCATAGATATTAGTCAGCAGTTTGAGCTGTAGATATTCGTCCTCACTTTGGTTCTCATAGATATTAGTCAGCAGTTTGAGCTGTAGACATTCGTCCTCACTTTGATTCTCATAGATATTAGTCCGATTTGTTCAGTTTTTGGAATTCCTGTAGATATTAGTAGACGCCTCCGTTCCCGATGGTTATCTCCGTCACCGACAGCATGGACTGTTTTATCTCTCGCCTTGCAAAACTAACTTGCCAATGGTTATGCCAGTCGGGAGAGCTGTCTTGTTGTTAAATAGAATCACTTTGAATATCGATATGTTTAATATCAATGAGGCACAATTCAGACAACAAGCTTTTTTGTTGTTAGTATGATTGTGCTTCATTGATGTATAAATTGCTTAAATCTGTTAATACTTTTCTTTTAAAACGCTTTAAAATTTTATTTTGTAATGTTTTAAAATTGAATAAATTGAATTGAGTTGAATTGAATACCCACATGAGGTAAAAATTGCGAGGCGCAAATACGCCGTTCTATTTGTAAAAAGATCAGTTGATTTAAATTCAGTAATTTAAATGATTCGACCACTTCCAGGTACATAAGAATCTAGAAAATGAAAAAATTAAATTATTTCTTTTATGTATAGTGGGGAGATAACCGCAGCCACGTGACCGCCAGGCCGTGTGGCCGCGGGGCTACATGTCTAGGAATAACTGACCTCGCCAAGTGACACTCTGTTAGGTCTATTATCGATCTCTAGCTCCACCGTGAAGGGCTGGAAAGGGATGTGTGAAACTAAGTAAGCTCAATTTGTCCTTACTTCTTGTGAAATTGATCAAAATCTCTCTTGAACAGAAAATTTGTTTCATTAACGTGTCTAGGGCCTAGGAGTCGAAAGGTCTTATATAAATAGGGTGACCGGACAACTCAGAACCATGCAACTTCAACGCCTTCTTTGAAAAGAGATGATGAAAAAAATGGTTAAAGGATACGGGCAATTTTTCAATTTAAAAAAAAACTTTTAATGACTTTTCAAAGGGGTGTTGAAATTGCTTGATTCTAAATTGTCTTGGAACCATAAATTAGCGTCATCTGTAGGATGTGATAGGAGTAGGAGTGTGATCAGTGGCGACGTGAGATTTTTTATACTCCAAATACGCTCAGGAATAGCTTGTTAAAATCCTTCGGGTACATGCTGTTACGCCCTGTATATTCTTTTTGTATGACTTACTTGAAATAATTGGAAGGGTTTATTAATCGGTGCTCCCGAAATTTTATCGGAGAAATATTGTTGTGAGATAAATAAAATAAATTTTATCGGAGGAACATTGTTGTGAAATAAATAAAATAAATTTATCAATTTTATCCGAGGAATATTGTTAAATAAATAAAATAAATTTTATCGGAGGAATATTGTTGTGAAATAAATAAAATAAATTTTAACGGAGGAATATCGTTGTGAAATAATTAAAATAAATTTTATCGGAGGAACAGTGTTGTCAAATAAATAAAATAAATTTTATCGGAGGAATATTGTTGTGAAATAAATAAAATAATTTTAATGGAGGAATATTGTTGTGAAATAAATAAAATGAATTCTGAAATATAAATATTCTTCCTCTGTTTAAATTGGGCCATATCGATGAATAGCAGGCCCTCCCTAAATAATTAGTGAGTAATGCAACAAAATAACGCAAAACCGTAAAAAATCACGGGATATTATACTTTTTGAGTTATTAAATAATATACATCATTTTATTTTATTTTAAAAGGAGCATATTCCATCATTTATTCTTCTGTTACACATTGTCTCTACATATTATAAAACAAAGTCCTCCGCCGCGTCTGTCTGTCTGTCTATTCGTGATAAACTTAAAAACTACTGAACGGATTTTCATGCGGTTTTCACTAACACATACAGTGAATCATGATGAAGGTTTGGGTATATAATTTGTCAAGGTTTTGTAGAAATTGTTTGCAATATATAATATATAAAGGTGGACGAGCGGGCTGGCAAGCGGGCGCTACGGATTTGATTTGTAAGCAAATCTACAGTTTTATGCTGAGGTTGATGAAATTTTGCACATGTGACTTTCAAAACAAGAGGAAGGTCACTGTCTACATTTGGTTTAGAAAACTCTGTGTAAAGTCCGGGCATCGCCGGGGACTTCAGCTAGTTGTGTATAAATTACATATTTATTTAAGCTGATTTAGTAATAATATAAATCGATTAATGATATCAATATTAAACTTCAAATCTCAATATCTCCCAATTATGTTTTTGCGGATTAGCGACTTTGGCATTAAACCGACGTTATATACACGGGTGACCGGACAACTCAGAATGAAACCAACTCAGAAGCACCTCAGATAGGTCATTAAGAGTGATGATAAAAAAATATTTAAAAAAATGATTAAATAGGTTAAGTTAGGTTAGGGTTACCGGCTATTTTAAAATTATTTTTTCATAGCTTTTAATGACCTTTCTGAGGTGTTTCTGAGTTGGTTTCATTCTGAGTTGACATGGAACCATATACACGATGTCCAGAAACCCGTAGTACCTACAAGCGAGAAAACGGTGAATCTGCATCAAGGAGGGAAAAACCAAAAATAAAAACATTTCAAAAGACACCTTATATTAACCCTATGGTGACCGATTCCGCTCAAATCCTTAAAAAATCGTCTTCGGACTTGATTTACTCGAAAATTAAAGCTCAAATAAATAAATAAAATTATTCCACAAAAAATCGACTTAAATGTGATGTGTTTATTACTTGTACTAGAAGTTTCCGGACACCTTGTATATCCAAACAATCCACACATACGGTTGTATCTTTTCATCATTCTATTTAAATTTTGCAATTTTTAATAGGTTTTTTTTCTTTTCCCTTTGTAGTTAACTCAATATGTTTAATGTTGAGCGATGAATCACCTTAATGCGGTAAAGATCGACTATTAATTTTATTAATTTATTTAAAATATCTATACCTTCCCCTAAATCCAGTTAACCCATTAAGATCATTTTTACACCCGTGTTCTCGAATTTTAATATTATGTAAAAACTTCCTACTTCTTCTGGCGCTAATCTTAATTGTACCTAATTAGGTCAGAATCTATATGTCTTAGTCATGAGTCACTAGCTATTAGTCTAGATGTAAGTCACTAGTTATAATTGTAAATCTTAGTTGTAAGCCAGTAATATAAGTAGCTATAAGTCTTAGATGTAAGTCACTAGTTGTAATTGTGAATCTTAGTTATAAGCCAGTAATATTAATTATTTTATATATTTATTGGTACAGCGCCCTTGAGGTGATTTTCCACGAAAACGGCGCTATATAAATTAGCCAATTATTATTATTATTACCTTCTTTAACCTCTGGATTAAGAAATTGTGATGGTTCAGACCATCAGATCTCCGTAATCTCAGTGAATGGTCCACAATTGTTTAGCTTGAAATTGCTTAAGACATTTTTAAAGACCAGATCTGAATAAACAGAATGTTGGGGACTTATAAGAGATATCCACAAAGGGGAAGGACTGGAGATAATGAAGGATTGCTGACTTACCCTGTTTTCTTCTTCGCTTGTCTAAATTCCGCTGGTTCGTCACTTTCACCACCAAACTTGCGAGAGCACGATGGTTCTTATCTGTTTTGACACGGTCGTATTCAACACTCACAATATGTGTTGACAGTACGATTATTCATTTTCAATGAACACAGTGACACATGAGTGTATTTAGTCGATAGTAGGTAGGAAAAAAAAAGCATTTGTGGGTAGGAATGATAATTTTGGAAAAAGAAGGATGAATGCCAACACCAACACAGATGGTTCCAAATTTTTCTGTTTTTCATCTCATTCCGCTTTTCACTCAGCAAGCAAAGCAGGGTTTCCCAAAAAGTGGTCCGCAAGAGGCTAGAAGATGGTCCGCGGAAGGTCCGCCGGCCAATAAGCGAGCCAGGTCGCTGATCGAGAAGTCTGAATAAAAAAAATCGGGACAATATTCAGTTTATCATTATTGTACCTTGTGGTCAGTGGCCATTATGGTATTCCGTTTCGCCCCACCCCATCCTACCTTGTTCTACCCCCTCTGTTGTGGTAAATATTCTGCTAGAACCCGTCCTACCCTATCCCATTACGTCCCTCCCGTTGTGCTATCCGTCCCGGGTGCCGGTTCACGACGAGTTCATCGAAAACGAATTCATCGAAAATCAATTCATCGAAAATCAATTCATCGAAAGCAAATTCATCGAAAACGAGTTCATCGAAAACCAATTCATCGAAAATCAATTCATCGAATGATCAATTCATCGAATCGCCAATTCATCGAAAAATATATTTTGTTGATATTTGAGAGAAATGCCGAGCGGACCGAGAAGTTAAAAAAGCATTGGTCAACCTAAACTAACCTAACCTAACCTAACCTAACCTAACCTAACCTAACCTAACCCAACCTAACTTAACCTATTTAACCAATTTTTAAATATTTTTTTATCATCACTCATAATGACCTTTCTGAGTTGGTTTCATTATGAGTTGTCTGGTCACCGTTCCTTAGATATCCCTTTTTTGCAGTATCAGACAATCGGAAATCGAAGAGATAACCTATAAATTTTACATTGTCACTACGAAACTGACAGTTGCTAAACACATTTAACTCAGTTAAACAGACCTTTTTGGGTATTTAATTTTGACAGCTCTAATATCTACAAAAAAATGTTTTTCGATGAATTGGCGATTCGATGAATTGATCATTCGATGAATTTGCTTTCGATGAATTGATTTTCGATGAACTCGTCGGTTACCCGGCTGCCACCCATGCTAGCCTACGTCACTGACCACAAGCAGTGGCTTAGGCCAGCATGGGTGGCACCTGGGACGGATAGGGCGGACACCGTGGTGTCATCTCACACCCCCCCCCCCCCCCTCCCCCATTAAAGTTGACAAATACAAATTTCGACTTCATAAGGCATCGCAATGCCACTGCTTGTGGTCCCTGTCGAAAAAATAAACGTACAAGTGGTCCTGGGTCAGAAAAAGGTTGGGAACCACTGGTTTAAAGCCTCGATTACATTGAGTGAGTTTACAAGCTACTAGCCGGCATGTTTAAAAGCGGGCGAATCGGTGAGTGCGATTGTGGTGATGACACACAAAACTTCCTCTCGTTCAGTAGCGAACTAGCTAGCAAGTTGAGTGAGCTAAATAACGACTCCCGCGTGAACTAATTTGAGTAGCGAGCAAAGTAGTTCCCCTTTCAATTTTTTCGTAGATTGTTCTCTATCTACTAGTTACTAGTAAATGTGATTACACTGAGCGAGTTTACTAGCAGATACTGAATTCGCCGGCTAGTAGCTTGTAAACTCGCTCAAAGTAAAGTTGATTCTGGACGCAACAAATTATTTTAAAAAACCAGCGCATTCCATTGCAATCAATATCCCTTTAATAACAGCTAACCTGCAGACCTATTGGTGTATGGTTCGATTCCCATCATCCCCTTGGGGGTGAATGCTCCCAGCCCCTAGCTGGTTGGCCAGTAACAGCCAGCAGCCAGCTAATGTGGGGCAGCCACCACCCACCCCTTAGTACAGCGCAGTTACAGGAAGGTTCACCCCCCCCGGTAATACCACCCACCATAATGGCTCCTACCACCCGCTAATGGGGATGATATTAAACGAATTAACATTGAATTGTTTCAACCGGTGGTGCACAAATCATGCCCGAAATTGAGACAGTAAGATTTTAGCAATGTTAATCATATCCTATGAAACTGGAAGATTTAAAGAAAGAAGAATATGTACTGATCTATTTTTTCTCTATAAAATTGTTAATAACACGTTTGACTCCCCTGAACTCCTTAGGCTGATTAACTTTCATGTGCCTAATAGAACGGTTCGTCAGAAGGTACCTTACCATTGTAACAATTCAGGTACCAATGCAGAAATAAACTCAGTAAGGAACCGACTGCACAGTGCAGGGAATAAATATTACATGAACACCAACGGTACTGAATGTCTATCAGCCTATAAAAACATTGTTATTAAATCTGTATGTCTATCTTGATAGCTTTGAAATGTTTATAAATTTTCAATATGTATCGAAATTTATATGAATGTGCATCCTATATTTTACTCTGTTTGTTGTTTTGAAGTTAAAATTTTATACTTCGTACTTTTTTTAATTGTTGTATTTCTGAATTCTTTGATTATATCAAATGTATTTTTAATTATATCATATGTAAAAGCCCTAATTGGGCGTGTACACATAAATAAATAAATATCATGAAGACGCGCGAAACAACTCGGATAGTTCTCATAGAAATCATCATATCTCCCTTACTATCGTGGTTAGAAATATGAACTAAATGGTATTAGAAAGAGAAAACACCACGCTTTATAATAAAATCTAAAAATTAACCAAAAAATAATTAAAATGAACACATTTATGAAACCAAAGTTTCCGACCGCGATTTAAAAAATATTATTAATCTTTGGGGATTTTTATTATTTATTTTTACAAGAAACGACAATACAGTGAGTCTTCAATTACGTTTGTTATATATTTGCCTAAAATATACGTATGTTTTTTTGGTTATCAGTAATTTTAGTTAGAAAAAAACGCAAGGTGAGGCATTTTTAAATCGTTTTTATGTTTCCATTTTAAAAAAAAAATTATATGTTTATTTCGAATTATAAAATTTGAAAGTGTATTTCATCACCTTTCAAAAACAGTTTCTGTTTTTGGATGCGTTCAAAAATATTCCAATTATCTATTTGGATTTTCTTGCAATGCGGAAACTTTTCGAACTTCCAACAAAATAGGGCTGAGGCCTGAGCGGTCAACAAGTGCATATGCCAACTCTAACAGTATTGACGTTCACAGCTCAAACTGTACAAAGAAGCGAAGCTATCAGTTAACAATGGGGTGCTGATACCTACCCTGATATATGGTGAGGCAAGGAACTGGCAGAGGAAGGATGAAAGTAGACTGAATGCTTTACACTGATATGAGATACCTGAGGCGTATCTGTGCGGTAAAACCATTTATGATCGTGTGAGAAATGTTAAGATTCTCTAAGAATGCAAGACTAGAGTAAGATTAAGGACAGGTTGTTATCAAAATTTGAACACTTCGTCGAATTTCATAGTTAAAATTCAAGTTCTGTAAAAGTTTTATTCGAGTTCTGTTATTATTTCATCATTGGCCAATTCTAGCACAGTACTTGGATATTAACAGAATTTTAATAGGACTTTCACAGACTTTGAAAATTAACTTTGAAATTTGATGAACTGTGAAAAAAATCCGTCCTTAGAAATCGGATGGTTTGGCATGTAGAACGAATGGACAAGAATGGAGTGTAAGGGGAAAATATGACACGAATGTGAACGTTAGAAGAATTCAGGGACGCCCGAGGGAGACATGGCACGATCAAGTGAACCAAATCATGTCGGGCTATGTCAAGAGAAAATTTGTAATTTTGTTACCTATTCGTACATTATTAGTGTATTGGAAATCTGCATCTATGCTTGAATGGGCTGTCTCCTACAACTAAATTTAAGTAGAGTTGCTGAGAACAGAGCTGGTTAGTTTTAAGATTTTCACGGCCAAAACCATTTTCGTTATTTGTTTTTGGGGTGTTATGCCGTGTTGCGCTACCTCCTTCTTTAGCCAACGTTTCGGACATCGTTGCAGTGTCCATCATCAGGGCAGATCCATCCAGTAGATCCGGTATATCTGCCGGATCTGCCGTGATGATGGACACTGCAACGATGTCCGAAACGTTGGTTAAAGAAGGAGGTAGCGCAACACGGCATAACACCCCAAAAACAAATAACGAAAAAAAGAGAACAGAGCTTTTAATTTTCTATGAAAATACTGAATGGTATCGAAGATCTATATACGTTTAACGCAAGTTCACTTTGAAAGCATTTTTGAAGATATCGAAAAACTAATCTTACTGTCGTTAATGACTCTTTAAATTCAATACATTTTCATCGAAATTAATCAATCGAAGTTTTTATATTTACCGTGATGGCAAAAAAGGAGGATACATTCCTTATCGCTATAATATGCTACAGCTCTTTCTTACACCAGCAGATCTAGATGTTACTAATCGTTTAATCGAACTTTCTAGGTCAAATCGAGCCGTTTATTATGATCGATCTTTTCGTGTAACTGGCCCGCTCATTTGGAACAAACTTCCCTCAGCTATTACTAATATCCAAAACTTGGCCGAATTCAAAAGAGCTTTAAAATCAAACTTATTTAAAAAATCGTACCTTTTATGAATTTTAACTCGTTTTCAATCTACTCAAGTTTCTGGTAATTGTTTGGTTTCGATTACCTCCTTACTATAGTTTTATGTGCACTCTGTTATTATTATTTCTAAACGTAAACTGCCTCTTATTCTTTATTATAATTTAGTTTTAATGAATTCTTTTTGTTAATATTGTTCTTTAGGAATTGCTTTGTATATACTGTATATTCTTTGTTTCACATAATTTAATCAATTTTGTATTTTGTAAGGACTTGTAAGGAACACTATAGGATTAATTTTAAGTTTATCATAATTAAGCGCACTTGAAGTGAAATATCACAAAACTGCGCTATATAAATACTACGTTATTATTATTATTATTAAATAATGGTGAGACACGCAAAATACGTGCGACTGTTACTACTTTTTTGCGACGGGAATTGCATTTCATTTTCTTTATACGTATGAGAGAGATGTATGAAGATGATTGTTTGTTTCCTTTGGGGCGGTGCAGACATATGTTCGCCGTTTGTCTCGTATTCGACTGTTGTCATTTACAGCCTTACTAAAAAAAACCACAGCGCGACCAATTAACTGTGTTATTGTAATAACATAATTAATCCCCGTATACACTAAATCACGTTTTATTACCAATAACGTTTCTTGCGTGATCACGCTGTTAAAATGCATTAAGATCTGACAACATTGTAAATGGTTTTAATTTCCTAGGAAACAATGTTGTTTTAATTCTTCTCCGCTAGGGGCATTATTGGTGCTCCGGTGCATATGGGCCCGCGATGACAAAACAGTTCTGTGTGTTTATGGCGGGATATGGAAAATTTTGTTAGTGCCTAAATGTTGTGATTTTACTAAATAATTTCTATTGTAGTGACGAATTTACTCTTCTGTTCACATAATTGATATATTTACCATATTATTTGTGTGGCTTACATCAGTTTAATCAAGTTATTGTACAAACGCCGTACTTTCAAAGTTGAACTGTCAGAATATTGTTTTTTTATAGGTTACTTAGATAAAATTTTCATTTTAAGATCTTTATTTTAAAAGAATTTCTTAAAAGTGATATTTTTTTATAATATTAAAATCTAATACATGTGTTCGTAAACGTATCAAAAAAATTAACGTCTTTAGAGATGCAAGAAATCTGTTTTAAATTTCGCTATTGTTTCTAAGTTATTTTTTTGGCAATAAAAAAAACTTTGAAATTTTTTATTATTTTTTTATTGTATACACGATAAAAAAGTGAGGTGATAGTTTCCTTCCAAATTTACTACATAAAAGGACTGTGTTTTTTAAATTTTGATTTTATTTAAATTTCTCTACATTTTGGTCAAAAATGTTGTCGGAGGAAATTTTTTTCCATGTTTTTCCGAGTTTGAATCATAAAATATGGCAGTTTTTGAAAGCTAAAGTGTATTTCAAATACTCAAATCTAAAAGGTAATTTTATCTAGTTTTCATAAATGGTATTTGTTTTTACGACACCTTCAAAAATAAGAAATATATAGAACATTCAAAATACTATGGAAAAATTACAAATATCGTTCGGACATCAATGGTTAAAACAGAGATAAACTACCCTCTCAGGCCGTGGAAACCATGTGTATTTCTTTCAAAGAACAAATTTTTAATTAGTAATGTTTTCACATCCGCGGCCGTTTGTCAATTGAATAAAATTTTCACTGGGTTTTTTAGTAAGGCTGTTAGTGTTTAAGAAAGATTTAAGAAAGGTTTAAGAAGACATTACCCATGTGTTTAAGAGCAAAAGCAAAACCATCAGCGCATTGACATTTAACGTTTTTAAATTTTTGGAATTCAGTTACACTTTGATGTTATCCTTTTAACTATATTCCATACTTTCAAAATTCTCGTCACGACTGGTAGTGTCGTAGGAGTCTACGGAAACATCACGGTGTGGTGTGTGAGAGAGATGCAAGAAAATGAACCCTTTTTTTCCTTTGGAGGAAACAGACCTACGTACACGTGTATCTCATCTTTTAAAAGAACTGCAGCATTATAGCAATAGGGAATGTGTGTTTATTGCCCTTTTTGCCGTCCCGGTACCGTAACCTTGAATCGTCACGGTAATTATAAAAGCGTTCAATAGTACCAAAGATATATGTTAGTAATAACTGGATAGTACCAAAGTTTTATAGGTTTTACCCATAGACATCAGAATTCAATAGACCAGAAGATACAGACGAGGGGGTAAAACCAAACTATGAAGGGGGAAGAGGGGAAAGATGACTGTGATTCGTTATACAATCAATCTGACAGTAAATAGGCATCTCGCATTACAATATCACCATTTAGTTCTTAAAAGCAAAATCTGCTTTGAATGAATAGACCCTTTTACATGGGAGCGCGAATTGCTTGCCACGATAATAACATATTTGCTAAGGCCAAATGCTCGCCGCAAAAAGACTCGCCCCAATACACATAGCAATATTTTGTTGCCGTGTTTAGTTAAAACACTATAACAAATGTTTCATAATTTACTTACCCCTGTAACCAGCGACGAGAATACTGGAGAACCGCCCACATTCGCTATGTCTATATAATATGTACCTATAATGTATAGCGCAAGCTGCCGTTTTTGGCGTGATATTTCGTAAAACGTATAGACGTTACTTTCGCGCTGGTCACTACAAAAATGATGACGTCACATATTTTAGATTCTCTCCCCTCCCCATGGAGCGAGCTGGCGCCAAGGCGGAGCTTATAGCCGGTTCCATGGGAAGGGGGAAATATTACGTTTTTATCACTTAGGGCAGGTCCAGATATATTCATATGTCCGTGGTTTTACCCAATTTGAAAACTCATAACTTCGCCATTTTTGGAGATATCGAAAACTAATTTTACTGTCCTTATTAACACTTTAAATGCAATACATCTTCATCAAAATAAATCAATTATGAGACAACCTCATTCTGTGCATCGCAATAGAACTATCCCTATCGATTAACCACGGCAATTATGTATAGGCAGGGCATCCCTCAAGGCAGGGGGTGTGCCAATCCAACGTCCCAAGGGTAGTGCAACGAGTAATAACATCTCTGCGACAAAATAAGGGATGGAATTCAACGGAATAACAGTAAAGTGTTTGTATGTATTTTTAGGTGATTAGGGGAAGGTTTTGTATACTTGTTGAATCATTTTCGATACGTAAACAATGGGAATCAAAGCAATTAACCTCTTTTGTTGTTTAGTAATTTATTGTAGGTATGTCGTGTTTTGGTCGCGTCAGTGTTTCCGAAGTAAAGTAGTTTTCCTGTTGGTGTAATTGGTTTAACATTGTAAAATATCGATATATTTTTTTAAGTGAATACTTTTTTAGCACCATTTAGATTTGAAACTCGATGAAACGAAAAATATCGACACAAAAAGATACAAACACGTATGTCTATAGGATTTAGCCTGCGAGAGAATGGTTATTTCACGGGTACTCCGTCCCAATACAATACGATAAATCCGCTGTTCCATGCAAGTCTCCATTGGTCTTGTGGTATAAAGTGCCTGACGAATCTGAGCGGCCAGACATTCAGCGGACCAAGGATCAAATCCTAAGAAATCCAAAAAAAAAGGTTTTTTATTTTTGTAAAATCAATATTCAATCCGAGTGGATGTTGAGTTGGGTAGTTTCGTTAGCAAGGAATTACTTTATTGTAATTAATTTTAAGAATTACATGTTTTCTTTTTTAAATCTGCTATATAAATATGTCTTTTTAAATCTGCTATATGTATGTCGAAAACACTAGATATATATAACTCTTCTTTAGATAACCTTAAGATTTTTTAATATACTATTTATCTTCCTAGATGTTAAGAGTTAAGATTGTCAAAATGAGAAAATTGTACGGTAATTACGGCAATTAAAAACTTACCTGGGTGGTAACTTGAGATTAGCACTGTTAATTGTTTTTAGAAGAATTTAGATACATTGGAAATCTTATTCATTTTCGTAACTATCCGAATAGAATTTACAGATAAATCACTTGTATCGCTTGAGTTAGCAGATTACAAAGCAATGTTTGAGTTCTGGCTCTAAATTTCATAAATATTGGCTTTCATACTGATGGTCTTGCAGGCACTTCCTTCTATTTGAGAATCACGCTGTTCATTTTTTATTAGAGAAATTTAGATATAGTTTTAAGTAAAGGAGAGGCAATGTGTATAATGGTCACAAAAAGACCCACGGTGTTAACATAAGTATGAGAAAAATATGTGGATTTTCGCACATTGTGAATATTTAAAATTATAATTAATAGTCTTCAAGTGGGGTGGAGGTTGGTTCGGTAGGGGGGTTGAGCATTATGCTGATTGGCGGAGAGAGAGCCCCTTTAGGTTTGCCTTGTAGGTGGCGTTTGAGAGGTCCCCTCATGTCGGAGGGCTCACCGTTGCAAAGACGTGTTACTTGCACTGGCAAAGGAAGTGATGTTATAAAAAGTGGGTGCAAAATTTAAAGACTCTAATTGCTGGAACTAATAGACAGAATATGAGTTGGATTATTGCGTGTACAGCATAAGAATCCCATCTGCTCCTAATCGTCTGGGGCCAGTGAGACTATTGCATCACCAATAGAGGTATGTTGTGCGGCTGAAAGTGGTGGGGAGAGGAAAAAAGATCGGAAAGAAGATGGCTAATGCTAATGCCTTTTTATTTGGGAAGCGGTATGGGTACCGCCGCCCCAGGAACCATTTTTTGGATAACCAACACCCCTGTCATAGGTCATCCCAAATGGTTCGCTATGTTTGGTATTTTATCAGGGGTGTCCGGGTTCTTGGGGTGAGGTTTGTCTATATCTTGGTGGCGAATGCGTTTGCTCACCTACTGCGTGGCGGGCCGGATCGGGAGAGACTGATTGAGGCAGACATAATCTAGATCTCTCTAGCAGATCTTTCTCGACCCATCGCCTTGCAACGCCGTGGGAGCACGCATTCATTTGTTTGGATTTTAATTCAGCATGGATTCACCCGTCTCTCGCTCCTCAACAACCCCAGATTCCTATCCACCTCTCATACTGTAAGTCCTTCCAAGAACTTCCTCTCCTTCCTTTCACACAGCATCTTCAAAGATGATATAGGCGCTCAGGGTTTTTTTCCACAGAACCCCCTGTGTGAAAATATTTTTAAAAAAACGCAACATTACAATTATTGTGAATGGTGATCTTCCACCAGGGCGATACTGAGAGTATCTTCCACTTTTGAACATGCCGCAAGAATACTACATATTAATTATTATTAAATGAATAAATAGTGAAATAACACAAATTTATTAATCAAATAAAATTTATTTGCTGAAAGCCTCGGAAAAATATTATGATGGTGTTTGATTAATATTATGTGGGTATTTGATATACCTAGGTGTACAAAGTCCATCATATCCTGATGATAAATTTATTGTTTTAGTTAATGTTATTAACCTGCTTACTCCTTTGACTGTCGGACTGGGCGACCATGTCAGGGGGCACCACCCCACTCCCCCGATACCCCACCCCCAACCCCCCTTAATATCGCGGGGGGGCGCAGTATATAATGACGTGCGTGTGTGCGTGGGTCGATACCCCCCTCCCCCTGATATATGGGAACACTCGACCCCCACGGGGTACCTACACAGATATAGATTTGAACACACCGATGACGTACTCCAAAAACAATGAAAAACAAAAAACAATTGAAAAATGCTGTGCTAAAAAATGTCAATTCGTAAATTCCGTGACAATGAACCAAAGTTAACAAATGAAACAAGGTATCACCACGACAAACTAACTTTTCATTTGTATTTTCGTTCTTCATACTCATTCTTTTGATGTCGTGTAGGTCCGGGCATCCAAACTTTCGGCGCCATATTTATCAAACTTTCTTTAACTTTGAAGCTCCCATGGTCATCTTTATCAAATTTTCTTTGTCTTTCAAAAATTCCATGGTCTATGTCAAACTTTATCTGTCTTTCAAACTTCCAAAGTTATCTGTACCACACTTTCTTTGTCTTTCAAACTTCAATGGTCACCTGTATCAAATTTTCTTTGTCTTTCAAACTTCAATGATCTTCTGTATCAAACTTGGTTTGTCTTTCAAACTTCCATGGTCACCTTTAGCAAACTTTCTTTGTCTTTAAAATTTCCATGGTCTTCTTTTCAAACTTTATTTGTCTTTCAAACTGTCTTTGTCTTATCTGTATCACATTTTCTTTGTCTTTCAAACTTTAATGGTCATCTGTAACAAATTTTATTAATCCTTCAAACTTCCTTGGTCTTCTATCAATCTTTCATTGTCTATCAAACTTTCGTGGTCATCTGTATCACACTTTATTTGTCTTTCAAACTTCCATGGTCATCTTTACTTTCTTTGTCTTTCAAACTTCCATGATCATCTGTATCAAACTATCTTTGTCTTTCAAACTTACACTGTGTTGGTTTTGTAAAAATAAATTAGTATAAAATAATGTATGGTTACTGACTTTGTTTTTCATTGTTCCAGGAATCACTGAACCAAGATCACTCAGATATCACAGACGATGACCACTTTTCAGGTAATTAAAAACATCAACTACTCCCGTTTTTTTAAGCATTTTCTTGTGTTGCACAATTTCATAGAGTTATAAATTACGACATGATTAATAACGATAAGTGGCTAATTTTATTGGCACATTCTTAAGAATATCACTTTGAACGCTCATAAACTTTTATCATTTTTTTAGCTTATTAATTATGTAACTCTCTGAAATAATTTTTTTTTCATGATTTTTCTGTGACAATAAATTTCTTTTTTTTTTCAATAAACTTTTTTGTGTTAACTTATTTTATAAGCACGTTATTTCCTTTAGACTTGCTGTCAAATTTATTTGTTACGCTATCGTTATTAGAGAATCATTTTTAATTTATCACATCTTCATAATATCAATCTATTTTTAAAATATTCCATTGTTGACCAATTTTTTTTTCTTTCTATGTACGTGTAACAACTACCTACGTGAATAGTAAATATGTAATTAAATAGGCATATCGTAGGTAGGTACTTTAAAATCTTAAAAAACCTTGTAAATTCCATACCAATTTATTAAAATCAATGATTTTCGTTAGGTAGCTTTTTTAGTTTTAAAAACTTTGACTTATTTTGCTTATAACCCTAATAAATCCAATAAAATTCTTATTTTGCTTGCAATCTTGCCCAAATCTGCTTTTATCTATTCCATTACTTTTATGACTTTGTTGCGTAGGAATTGTTTGGATATTTCTGAGTTTTTTTAATGACGTTCTGCTTCTACTGAGTTTACAAATAGACCGTTTTCTTTATTTCACACGTTGAATATTTGTTTTGATTTCTGATCCATGAAGAAAATGTTGAACCGCTTAACAAGAAAATTTTTTTTTCAGCCTGTAATAATTAATCGGTGCTAATATGCAATCGAAGCAATGTTCACGTTTGACTATTGGATTGTTGTGCTGTGTTATGCTTGCTCTTCAGTCTTGAATGTACATCATCAGGGCAGAATGAAGACAATTGTTATTTGTCTAGCTGTGACACCGTGTCACAGTAGTCCTCCTGGAATACATTAATATTACGTTAGGCCCTGGCTTCTATTAATTTTGATTGGGTGCCTACCACGGTATCATATCTACACGAATGAACATACTTTGCGCCAATGATGGACATTGCAAGTCTATCCTAAACTTTGACTCAATAATGAGGAGGAATTGCAACGTGAACTACGAGTATAACATCCCAAAAGTCAACAACATAAGAATGATGTCCGTGAATCGTATCCAAAATAATCCTAGGCTGCAATTTTTCTCTTTTTCTTTCGATAATCTGTTTGTTTCTCTGTTTTTCTATTCTCTGGTATTTAGTTGTTCCATTTATTTTGTTTTTCTATTCTCTGTTTTTTTGTTGTTCTATTTCTTTGTTATTCTTTTTCTTTCTGTTATCGTTTGTGATTGACTGATTGATTGGCAAACCCAAAGTGACCCGGTGGAATGTTCTCAGGTCTTCAGATGAAAGACGCAGACAAAGTCAAGCTCTTGCTCCTCGCGTGGAACTTGCAAGGTCAGAAGAAAGGTAATGCACCAATACGCAAAAGCGACTTTTCCAAATTATTTGTTTTCGTGGTATCTTTGACAGAGTGAAGCTTGTTTGGCTTTCGAAATGTGTGTACCTAGTTTTGGGCTCTTTGGCATTCGAGTCTTCGGTTTTGGGACGTTTCACAAAAACATCAGCTTTCGATTTGAACGGGTTTTCTCTTTTGAACCAATTCGGAATTATGTCTTTTTTTAACTTTCGATTCTTTGGTTTTCTTTTCTTCTTTTTGGCAATTGATTTTATCTTTATTTGGGATGGTTGTAATCCGAATTTTCGTCGTTACGCCGCTTTAAAAACGAATCTTCCATCGTTGGCTTTCGATCAAAGCATTTTTTTGTGTTTCATTTGCGATTTCTCACACGAATCTACCATTGTTTTGATCATTTTTCGATTTAGTTGGCAATCCAATTTACCATTCGAATCTTCCATAGCCAGCATTTGATTTAATGGTTTTTTAAAATCCTTTAAATTGGATTCATTCGTTTTGGGCTGTTGCTCAAACAATTGTACCATTTTTTGCATTCGATTTTATCATTTTTAGATTCAATTCAACGGTTTCTTTTTCTAATCTGTCTTTGGCGTTTTGATCGTTTTTGAGTTGGTTTGTTTAGGGTTAGTTAAATTCTTCAGCTTTTAAGAAAAATCAAAGTTGAATTTCGTTTGTTCAACAACTGAGCTCTATATTTTTCTTTTTGGATTGTTACAATGAAATCAAATGTTTCTCATTCTTCGAAATCAACTGTAATTTTGAGCTCTTTTTCATGCCCTTCCACTCCACCGGAACTAATAACATCCTAACAATTTACAAACTCATTACTCGTATCGTAGTTGAGCCTTTAGAATATATATGTGTTTGTTATCTTTTGTGTTTAATTGGTTTAAATCTTTTTGTGGTTTTCGTAGAATTGGCGTTTTTTTGTGTGTTTTTTTTTCTTATTTCCTTGTTATTATTATTTTTTGGCTTTGTCAAGTATAATTTTGCATTCACTTGCATAAAATTTAGGTAGGTACACCATCTCTTATATTATTCTGCTGACTTTAATAAGTATTTGTAATTTAGCTATGTTATGTTTGGGTATTGGGTATACTCGTAAAATCGTTAATATTACTTGTAAATGTTTTATAAAAACGTAAATTATTTAGGTAGATATTTATCTTTTACTGAAAATGTCTCAATGGAAATGTTTTATAATATTATTCATTGTAATATTTTGGACCTAAAATGGACAGTCTTCTTATTTTTATGTGTTTGGGTTTTACAAATCGAAGAGTTTTCTTAGCCATCAATTTAAGGGCCCGCAACCCGGATTTGTACCGATTTATTACATATTTCCCTTAAACACGGTAAGTTTTAAAGCTCTTAAAAAAATGCCCGCGCCGAAACGCAAATTATGTAAAATTCCCTCAATAGAAAAAAATCGCAAAGTATGCTCCAAAAATTATTATTAACACGTTTGTTTCAGTTATTTTACAAGCTATGTAAATGAAAAATTCACAGTGTTTCTTTAAATGCTGTTTAAGATAATGCCCTCGAGATTTTTGCTCTATTTTAAACGAGTCGTGTTTTATTACACATTTTCGCAATTTTCGCGTCGATTTTGTCGCTCTAAATGTTAGCGCTCTCCTCTAAAATTCGTATTTTCGTATCTCTCCATCTTCTTCTTTTCGGGCCCGGTTGCAGAGCCTTAAATTAAATTTTTGAGATTTCTACAGATAATCAAATAATTTGAAATGAAAACTTCTATAGCACCGTTGTGATTTGAAAAAAAGATATACATACATCTATAGGATTTCGCCTGCGAGGAATGAAATAGCAATAAAACATTTATTTATTTCACGGGTACTCGGTTCCAATATAACACGAGAAATCCATGTTCCCACGCAATTTAGTCTAGTGGTTTAAAGAGCCTGATTAACCTTAGCGGCCAGACATTCTGCGAACCAAGGATCGAATCTTAAGAAATCTAAATAATATATTATATTCCTATTGCTGTAAAATCAATATCCAATCTTCAAACCACTCCAAAATGAACAGACGAAGAAAATACCAAAGAAAGTGACATCGAGCCACTACGAAGAAGAAAACACGTATACTAATAAGATGATTTATAGGAAAAAGTGCACTGGAATTCGACGACAAAAATATGGAATTAATCATCCTTCACACAATGACGTTACATATTATTAGACGAGGGGTAGAAATCTCAAAGTGGGAAGACAAGAACAAGACAATTGTACCGATCTCGATATCTAGTACTTTAGTACTAAACTGCTACGCGTCGAGTAAGGTTGCGTCTTACCAGTAAGTAAGTAAATTGCGTTTTAAAAAGTGTCAAAATGCCCTCCTGTGTGATGAGAAAATGTTTCAATTACACGGCAAATAATAGTAAAGGCGAATGAATAACATTTCATTTGTAAGTACACGCAAATTACTTAATATTATCGATTATTATAAATATTACAATTAATTTTCATGTTTCCCGCTCGCGGTTTTAAACGTCATTAGAGAAAATTCAAGTCCTACTAAAGAAAAGGGTCTGGACGCGCAACAGCCAAATTTCTGTTGCTAAGTAAACTTCACTGTTTTAAAGTAGACTGATCAGCCTAAACACTCTGTTTATCTGTTTGCTTGCGGTAAAACAACACATAATCAGTAGTTCTAACAAGTAATGATGACAATCGCCACCATTTGAAAACTGTCGTTGCCCTATTCATTGTATTTATTGCATAGCTTGACATATCAAACTCAGACAGGCAGCTGGACCTTTTATTCTAGTGGGCCTCAAGAAAAGGAGACAGCGAATGTTCCATTAAAAACTGACAAGCAATACGCCGCCCGCTCATATATATCCATGTCATTCATACACACGCATTATTTGATTGTCTATCTTTATCACACAGGAATAAACTTTTGAATTAAGAAATTATACTCTGAATCAGTGATACTGTTAAATGGTTGCAATGTCGAAAAGGTGGAAAGATTTAGATACCTCGGCAGTATTCTCACGGAGACTCTTGACCCAGATGTGGAGGTTAGATGCAGAATTGAAGCAGCAAGAACTGCGTTCATTAAAATGAAATCCCTCTTCTGCAATGACCATATCAGCTTAAAACTAAGGCAGAGAATGCTAAAATGTTATGTGTGGTCGGTCTTGCTCTTTGGATGTGAAACATGGACCTTGAAAGTAAATACCATGAATAGGTTAGAGGCTTTTGAAATGTGGCTTCACCGGAAAATGCTCAAGGTCCCATGGACCGACATGATCACCAACACAGAAATTCTCAGGCGGGCTAGAGCAGATAGAGAACTTCTTACATTAATAAAAATCAGGAAAATTTCATATCTGGGTCATATACTTCGAGGGGAGAAGTATCACTTGCTTCATTTGATATTGAAAGGCAAGATAGAGGGTCGCCGAGGGCCTGATAGGAGACAAATGTCTTGGCTGCGTAATATACGAGTGTGGACCGGCATTAGAAGTGTGGAGGAGCTATTCCGGGCAGCGCAAGACAGAGAGACATTCTCAAGAGTGATCGCCAACGTCGGGGGGACCTGATACGGCACGCAAAGAAGAAGAAGAATACGCAGCCCGCTCATATATATCCATGTCATTCATACACACGCATTATTTGATTGTCTATCTTTATCACACAGGAATAAACTTTTGAATTAAAAAATTATACTGAAAATCGCTGAAAACAAAAGAGTGTTCCTTACTTTCCACATTATATTGTGAGTATATGAGACTATGGCGAGTCTATTTATTTATATAACGTCATTGCCTTCACATTGATAAAAAAAAGTGCTTTTTAGTCTCCCCACTCTTTTCTACTTTAGTTTTCTGAAGGTTTCACTTCTACCGCATATGAATTGCACACTTTTTATGTGAACACCGCATAACAGTCCAGTCCTTCTGGACCCGGTGGGACAATGGTATCCCCTATTTAGGGATTGTTGTAAACGTGAAAGAAGTGGGAATGGGAAGAAGATTGGAAAATACCTGGCTATTCATAGTTCTGTGTTAATGTGACTTTCTTTCTCTGCCTAGCCTCCCGGAAACAAATAATGATCGATACAAGTCCAGTGCGGTAACGCGCATTAAATAATGCATCAAGCATCAGTGGCGCATCAAGTCTACACCCGGCGGTTGCGGGGTCCAAACCGGTGACCTTTCGCGCCCCACGCAACGGTTTTTTCGCCGTACATAGCAACTGTAATTAGTCGGTGGTAATTAAAAATAATTTTCTCCTTACAATCTTCACTCTACAAACATAAAGCTGTCTCTCTGCAGAGGTATGCTGAGTTTTTGCATTGCAAATGATGATGTTTTTTTTTATCGAAATGTGGCATTGAATCGTTTGGTATTTTGCACGTTTTGGAGTTGTCGTCACAACATAATTTTACAAAATTTTTCATGTTGGAACGTTGACTGAAATGGTTTTGAAGCTGACAACATCTGAGTAGTCAGGTGCCTTCCAACCTTCCCCTATGGCATCTCCTTTCCCTCGCGAATACTTAAGCCTCACAGTACACCCCGATTATGATGCCGTAGTCCAGTTTGAACTCTTTTACGGTGTTTACTTAAAAAAATATATATTTTCATTCTATGTAATAGATGTTTTAATCTTTTAAAATAAAGTATAAGATCTTAATACTAAAAACTATCGAACGGTGAGCTCTGGCGTTGTGAAACTTGCACTACTCGTTATACCTGAAACGTGTAGATCGTTTAATCATAAGATGACATGAAAAATATGGTATTTTTACGATATTTTCTAACACTTGCCTGTTACGTTGGTAGAGCCAACTCGGGCCATTTAATGTGCTATATTTGTCACGAAACATCGATAGCAATTGAGTCTCGTTGTGCTATATCTGTCACCATCTTTCAAGTTCTCATAAAATCTTAATCTCTATTTTGGTCAGACATATTATGAACATGATATAATACAATATAACAGTTTTAGGAGAGAACACCAAGCTTTCTCTTTGCATTTTAATGTTTACCACATAAAAAAAACTACCACATAAAAAAATTACTTGAAATGTCAACGGTAACGGGCCCTAAAATGTATAGAACCTCTGGCTTAGATCTCCGATTGAATCATAGATTACGGAAAACTCGATTAATGCTGAAGCACTATTTTCAATTAATATAAAAATATATGTGTGGTAAAACCGTGTATGATCGTGTGAGAAATGTGGAAATCCGCAAAGAATGCAAGGCTGATGTAAGATCAAGAAAGGAACGCTTCGATGGTTTGGGCATGTAGAGCGGACGAACGAGGAAAGGAGTGTAAGGAGAATATATGACGCAGATGTGAATGGTAGAAGAAGTCGGGGACGCCCGAGAAAGACATGGCACGACCAAGTGAATCCTATACTTGAGTCGGGCCATGTCAAGAGTCAGAATAATAGAAGAGCATCTATGAGACGATAAATGAATGTGAACGAGGCAAAGAGTGTGTGCCAAGACCGAGTTGTTTGGCGGTCCGTCCTCTCTGCCTACCCCTACGGGGAAACGGCGTGATGGTTAGTTAGTTAGTTAGTTTTTATAAAAATGTATACTTTAGATAAGATATGATTTTAGATTTTCAGGGCCAAAAGTATTATTTTTTTTCATCAGGGCAGATGTGTCACACATCTGCCCTGATGATGGACACTGTAACGCTGTCCGAAACGTTGGCTAGAGGAGGAGGTACCGTAACACGGCATAAAACCCCAAAAATAAATAACAAAAACACTTTAGATAAATTGAAGTTTTTCCTAAAAAGTTTTCTTAAAAGTTTTTCCTTTTTTTCCGTTTCCCATGAGTAAAATTAAAATAAAATTTGTTAATTACTTAAAAAATATATAAGCGTAAAGTACTAAAAAATATATTTTTTCATTAAAAATGTAAGAACGTATATAAAAAGCATTTTTTTAAATATAATTTTATGAATAAAGTTATCTGTTTCCGTTGATTAACTTTATAAAGTTTCCGTTGATTAACTTTTTTCTTTCTTATAAAATTATTGACAAAATAAATAAAAACCACTTTTACACTTAAAATCATGACCTTTAGACTCCTTTTGCCAAGCGATTTTTATGCCTATAATATAGATATAAGGCACATTAAGAATACATACATTTTTAGCTTGCGACTTCCTCTACACACACACTAAACAACACATATTGACTATTTATCTCAAAAATTAGAATTCAAATCTAAAATAGATGGTTTAAATTTAACACCCTAAGTTATATTATAAAGGTTAAACTTATTATCCAGGCGTTAATAACTAAGTTGCATTATCTAGATTGTATATTTCAATACTAACTTTCCGACTTGACGTAATAAAGTCAGTACCTACTCGATGTCAAATTAATGCAGCTGTAAAGGGGAGTAAATGTCAAACGTTTCACTTGGCTACCCCTAACCTGCCTTATTAGGTAATAGGTAGGTAGGTACATTACAAGACAATACAAGAGTTGTAGAAACTCTCAGTATAGCCTTGGTGAACCATCATTCAGAATCGAAGTGTCGTCTTCCTCTTTCCGATCTCTTCCGACCTTCAGACCTACAACATTAAAAATAATAATTTCGATGGTGTGCCCCTGTAACTCGGGTTCAATGAACTCTAGAACTGAGATTTGCTTTGTTTCGAAATTCAAACAAGCGATGAAGTAGCGACAAAAAATATATTTTTAAAACAAATTTCAAAGTTAATATTCAAGTTTTGTGAAGGTCCTAATCAAGTTATTAAACGACTTCAAAAAGGAGGAGGTTCTCAATTCGACTGTATTTTTGTTTATGTTTGTTACCTCAGAACTTTCGACTGGGTGAACCGATATTAATGATTCTTTTTTATTTAAAAGCTGGTGCTTCCCGTGTGGTCCCATTTCAATTTGGTCCAGTTTTAATAATGGCTTCCATGAGAAAACCATATAAGTCTTAAATTTGCATTAAGTATGTGCGCGATAAATGGACGAATAACTCAATATCACGCCAACCGATTTCGATGATTCTTTTTTTATTGTAAAGGATGTACTTCAAGGGTAGTTTGATGAGAGTTTGGTTAGGTTCTGATTATGGGATCCATGACAAAGTAACGGAACTCTTCAATTCTTAGGAGCAAATTAACGATACTCGTCCGAATCTTTTGTAGGCTATCCGGATCTTTGAGTCACCTACAGTAACGTCGTTATGGTCAAGTAATGTCTGTCTCATATGAGCAGCACGTTTAGGAGGTCTACCCATAATCAGACAAAGTAGTTAGTGTACTTCGGATTCACTAAAAATTAAAAAATAAACAAAAATTTTAACAAAACAAAAAAACGACTTCACAAAATGCACTAAAAAGTTTAAAAATTATTTCGTATTCATCTACTTCTTTCGTATTAATCAAATTACTTTTTCTACTTATCCATATGTAGGTACGATTGTTATTTTTGGAGTCGGTGTCAGCGTGTTCACTTGACAGCTCCCCTCCCGCCGCGGCCCCGCTCTCGCCTCTCACCTCTAACCTCGTCAAGTCGCGCGTGCGACACAATCACATCTCACCTATAACTACGTATGTAGTTACAAACCTACCTTGGCTGACACCGACTCCAAAAATAACAACCGTACCTACATGTTGATGAGTAGGAAAAGTAAGTTGATTATTAAGTTGTAGAAGAATACGAAATTATTTTTATAGTTTTTAGTGCATTTTGTGAAGTCGTTTTTTTGTTTTGTTAATTTTTTTGTTTATGTTATTATCCAAGTACTGTGCAGCAACCGGTTCAAATTATGGAATAGTATTAGAACTTTCACAGAACTTCAATTATTTCGTTAAAATTTAATGAATTGTTAAAATTCTGCGAAACAAACAACCGTCCTAAATATTAATGCGTTCTCTCTAACTTTTGTACGTATTTACGTATCTCCCTGTTAAACCATCATCTTTTTCTTCTTTGAATGAATGAATGAATAAAGAGTACTTACCTACCTGAAAATCAAAATTTACGTCCGACCTTAAAAAACCTAAATATTGTTAGTAAGTTTTGAAATTAAAGCTGATTTTTAACAAGCAATATCTTTAGAATACACATTGAAGTTATCATAGCTAACATAGCTGCATTCAAAATTGAAAAAAGTGCAAAGTGGAGTATGTTTGCAAAACTGACTAATTCCAATTTTTATCTAATTTGACCTGTGAAGGCAATTTTTTGAAATATCTATACTTACAATATTTTTGCAATACGATTTTGTAAAAGCTACATATTTCAATTGAAAAATATCTTTCAAAATGACTGCTTCTTATTGTCGCCTTATTCCATCCAATGTTTACTATCAAACTCGTCTCATTCCACCAATGTTTACTATCAAACTCGCCTTACTCCATCCAATATTTACTATCAAACTCGTCTCATTCCATCCAATGTTTACTATAAAACTCGTCTCATTCCATCCAATGTTTACTATAAAACTCGTCTCATTCCATCCAACGTTTACTATAAAACTCACCTTATTCCAACCAAAGTTACTATAAAACTCGCTTTATTCCATCCAATGTTTACTATCAAACTTGTCTCATTCCACCAATGTTTACTATCAAACTCGCCTTACTCCATCCAACATTTACTATCAAACTCGTCTTATTCCATCCAATGTTTACTATCAAACTCGTCTTATTCCATCCAATGTTTACTATAAAACTCGTATTATTCCATCCAACGTTTACTATAAAACTCGCCTTATTCCATCCAAAGTTACTATAAAACTCGCTTTATTCTATCCAATGTTTACTATCAAACTCGTCTCATTCCACCAATGTTTACTATCAATCTCGGCTTATTGGCCTTTGGTCATGTCGTGACAAAATTACCACTTCCAAGATTGTCTTGCAAAACAGACTTACCTATTCCAAACATGATTAGTAAATATCTTATTAGTTTTCAATATTTGTTTATATTTTATGATTCAAATCCAATATTATTAAAGTAGGTACTCTATTTCTAAAAAAAACATAAATCTAAAATCACACATTTGACGTTTTTATCAGTTTTTTGCGATTTCCCAGTAAAAAAAAATTTCCTAGTCAGTTTTGCCCTCAAAGTACCCTTCAAATAGTGGTTAGATACCTAATCTACCCTTTTATTTTCGGATAGGTATTACATATGTGTTTGCATCCATAAATACAATTTATTTGCACACGCCGGGATTTGAACTTGTATTTATTTGTACATGATTTATAGGTACCTACTATTTTTTTTTTTTACATGAGCTCCATACAGGAGGCCCTGAGGAAAATAATTTCCCACAGGGCCTATGTCATCTTTGGGGATGCTGTGTGGAGGTTTTTCTTAAGGAAAGGAAGGAGAGGAGAGTTCTGGGAAGGAAAAGGGTTTAAGGGGTGGGTAGGAATCTGGGGTTCAATGTGTCCTGGTCATCCGCCTGCAAGACCTAGACAAACCTCACCCCATGAACCCGGGCACCCCTGCTAAATCACCAAACGTAGCGAACCACTTGGGGTGACCTATGGCAGAGGTGTTGGTTATCCAAAAAAGGTTCCCGTATTGATGTGATATTAGAGTATTTGACATTTGTATTAATGTATGATCTAATTGTGATTGCAGCCCGTAACGGAGACACGGATGGTGGGGGAGGAGTGGGGGACACCAACATGGCGGAGCTATGGGCCTCCTACCACTCAGCGCTGGGCCTGGCCAGCTCGGGGGGCCCCGGAGCCACGGGCGTCAGGAGGCGCGACCAGCCGGTGAGTTGGAAGGTCGGAAAGTGTGGAGGATTTAACCCAACCTAACCTTACCTACATCCTAATCTAACCTAACCAAACCTTACTTCTATTTCAACACAGTCAATGTTACAGTATGTTCGGGAATGTTATAAGTTCAATTAGGTTATCAGAATCACCGGAAAATATCATTAGTGAATGCACAGCAAGCCAAAAATGTGTTTTTCTTAGTGTGCCATATATCACCACGAATGGAGTACCGCAAGGCACCATCTTGGGTCCCATACTATTCCTCATATACATAAATAGTTCAACTGAGATAAACCTTGGAAAAATAGATTACAAAGTAATCATTTATGCAGACAATTAACACACAATAAATATATATACAATAGAAATAAATTAAAATAAACTTGAACAAGAAATTGAATATATTTAATAGATATAAAAAATCCCTTTGCAAACGGTGTCTAGAAATTGTTGATTTTATTAAAAAAAAAATTAATCTAGGGAAACTGTCACAGGTAATGTTAGCCATTTAATTGAACTTTTTTAAAGTTGTTTCTTCCATGCGTTCATACATTTTTGATGAAAAGTACATGTTTTACTAGTGTATGCTTATATTTTTTACAAAGTAATTCAAATTTTTATTTTCATTCTACTCAAGCGAAATGTTTCAAAAAGTTACAAATTATCCAAGCATAATTTTGGTATTCTTTAAATATTAAAGATTGATTGAAAATAGTGATTTCGCCTTGCCCAGCATAAAAAGCAAATGAATTACCGACCCTTAATCAAATCCGATATCCCATCTCAACTTAAACTAATCTATATGATATTATCATTATGGAGAAGAAATCAATTTAAAAACAAACCTTTTAATGATTCATAAAAAACCAAATCCAAACCTCATAACATAACCCTTTTTTTTCAAGAGAAAATCATGCAAAAAAATGAAGATTTTACAATAATTGATAGAAATTTACGATATGACCAAGCGTCTTGGTGGTATATCTATGGCATCTTATGTAGAGCTGCTCAAGCATGTGAACGCAACGAAGAGCACGGTTCCAAGTCAACATGTTTGATCAAGCCAAACCGTGGAGCATGAATATATGTGTGTACATGGCATAATAGTTGTTGTCATGTATAATATTGGTGTTGCAGAGTCCAGTGCTCCTGGGCACCGGGTCTGAGGGTCCTGGAGGAGTCCACGATGAGACCTCATCCTCCGCAGGCAACGGGAAGGAGGACGAGGATACGCTGGCTTCCGATGATGAGAGTGACGATAGACTGGACCCCCAGCATCACGACCCGGAGAGGCTAAAGGCGTTCAATGTAAGTTGATTTTATTTACAGTAAATAATAAATAATCCAAATAATTTTTTTTTATTTTTAACCTTTTACAATGATTCCATTCCAAAAAATGATTGAATAATAAAAACAAATAAATAGTCAACAACCCAACCTAATTTAACCTAACCTAACGTAAACTAACCTGACATAACCTCACCTGACAATTCTAACTTAATGTTATTTTTTCTCTGTTCCGTTTTATCCAGTTACCATATCGTTGGGAAATTACTACGACTAGGTAACTCACTAAATCCTTCTCGTCTATGAATGCTGCAAACGGAAAAGTTCAGAGTCATCAAGTTATTTGACCAGCCTACCGACCAGATTTAATTAGTCACTAGTATAGACAGGTCTTCTGACTTGCAGCATTATTATTGTAAATATGTAAACTCGTAATAAACCAGTTTGTTATCAAGAACCTTAAGTTATTGAGAAGTCCCCCACAGAACTAATGATGTTTGAAGACCCCCCCCCCCCCCCTAAACGTGTCACGTAGTATGGGTACGTTCCCTAATGTATTTAATAAATAAATTTCAGATGTTTGTGCGGCTGTTTGTGGATGAGAACTTGGATCGCATGGTGCCCATCAGCAAGCAGCCCAAGGAGAAGATCCAGGCTATCATCGACTCGTGCACGCGTCAGTTTCCCGAGTTTGCAGAGCGCGCGCGCAAGCGCATTCGCACCTACCTGAAGAGCTGCCGACGCAACAAGAAGGTGCGCGACGGGAACGCTAGCGCCGGCACCAATACGCCCGCCTGGGACGCTACGGTAACTAATATTAATGTGTCAAAATCTAGTATATAAATCTAGTGAACCCATTACTCAGAGAATGAGAGATCAAACACCCTTCCCAAGCCAAGGTGTGAGCTATCTTGCTAAGGCTGAATGATACTGGGAAAGGATTGCATCTCAGAGTATTTCGAGACCTTACCCCTTGCACCAGGGTTTCAAAAATTCTCTCTTCCTAAATAGTCCTAAATTCTCCAGTCCTTCAATGTCATCTCTACTTTTGCAATTAATCTTTTCACAAATGTAATATCAATAGAGGGCAGCAAATTAATGTAAAATCATGCAAATATCTAGTGTTTTTAATATAGTGTCCCCTGCATGCAAAGCCGTATCTTCTCTAAGCATAAACTTTCTAATTAAAGTGTCTTTATCGGAAGTGACCTGCTAAGTAAGTAGGTTTTATGTATCTGTTTATAAATAATAAAATTATATACATAGAGCCAAAGAACTCATAATAATTGAACAGCACTCTTGAGGTGATTTTTCACAGAAACGGCACTCTATAAATTATCGAATTATTATTATTATGGATTTTTTTTCCAAAGATACACGTGGGACCAAAAATGGACTTTTCAAACAACAAAAAGTAGGGGCTTTGTGGAACCTAGACAGAGTGGAGAACCTAGACAGACTTTGTGAAATCTTCCCTCTTAGGGCTTTCGAGGAACCAAGGGAGAGTGAAATGTAGAGCTAAGACCACTCCAGTGGACTCTTCCCTCGTGGGGGCCTTCAGAGAACTCAAACAAAGGGGGACTTCTCTTGAGAAAATCCCTACTGCAAGAGAATCCTCACAGGACCTGGAAACAAACCTCAAAATCGCAAATGCCTTTGTTTTTGTATAACAGCATCTGGGATGTTAGGTGTTTCGTCTGTCACTAGAAGTGGCTAAGTTTCATACAATAACTAAAACCAAGATAAAATGTATAATTTAGATGCCTAATTTGATTATTGTTGTGTTGCAGATCCGGCCGACCCCAGCACACCTGACTTCTGTACAAGCGGAGCAGATCCTGGCTCAGGCATGCGAGAATGAGAGCCACAACGCCAAGAGGATGCGGCTAGGACTGGAGCCCGTCAGTCAGCCCATGCCTACCACCAATGCATCCTTAGTGAGTATTCTCAACTGCACCAACTAACTTCACCAACTAACCAAATGCGTCCAAACACGACCTCTGTTGTAATCTTTGCTTCAATAGATAAAATTGTAATACCACACAGAAGTCTTAAGTGCTACCAATCGTCTGGAGCCAGTGGAACTATGGCATTCTCATGGGGATGTTGTGAGGCTGAAAACAGTGGATAGTTAAGTTTGCTGAAGGCGGCCCATTCAAATCTACTTTGCTGAATTTCTGAAATTCTTTCTGCCACTGAGACGATGTATGAATGTGAGTGAGGCAAAGAGTGTGTGCCAAGACCGAGTTGTTTGGCGGTCCGTCCTCTCTGCCTACCCCTGCGGGGAAACGGCGTGATGGTTAGTTAGTTAGTTCTTTCTGCCACTGTCAATTTTACTAATGTGATTGGTGTTTTCGCAGTCAATGGACACCACAGCCCCGAGTGCCCCCCACGGAGGGCTGCTGGGGGTATTTGGGGGCAGCAAGGGGCAGGAGGCCACTCCCCCAGGGCCCACCTCGCTATTGGGGGCTCTGCACAACGGGGGCAGCCATAGCACCAACAATAACATCAAAGACGGGGGAAGTAAGAGTGCCAGGTAAAAACTATTTTCATCATTTACTTATCTCGTTCATGTTCGAGAGAGATCTCGTACATACGTCACAATGATGTCACTTACAACCGCTCTCTGGGACATTATTTTATCGCATCCATTGTTTTGCCACGTTCATAGTTTATTTCAATAGAACCTTTAAAAAATTAAAGATAGAGGTTTCACTGTATAAATTAGTATGTAATTAAATCTTGTTTGCTGTATTTGACGATGTGGATCTATTGTCCTTTGTTGAGTATTATAATAAAGGAAGTTCTCGTGTTATTTCTAGTCCTGCATCATCTCCCGCTCTGCCCCTCTTCAGAACTAACTTCCCACAATCGTTTGGTCTCCAACAGGGCAGGCAGAGGTAATGATGATACACAAACACAATAGATTATTGCTTGAACATGGCTTTTTTTTCCTTTTTTTTACATTAGCCCCGCACAGGAGGCCCTGACGAAAACAATTTCTCTCGGGGCCTATTTCATCTTTGGGGATGCTATGGGGAGCGTTTTTTTAGGGAAAGGAAGTTCTGGGATGGTAAAATGTATGAGGGTGGGTAGAAATCTGGGGGTCAGCGAGTCCAGGAGTGACGGACAAGTGCAAGGCGATGGGTTGAGAGAGTCTGGCTGGAGATCAAAAGGTCTCCTTAAACCAGTCGCTCCTCGATCCGGCCCTCAAACACATCCGCCGCCAAGACCTAGACAAACCTCACCCCATGAAACCGTCACTCCTGCTAATTTACTAATCGTAACAAACCACTTGGAGTGACCCATGGAGGGGGTGTTGGTTATCCAATAAATAGTTCCCAGGGTAGCGGTACCCACACCCGCTTCCCAAATTCCTTTTGTCACTCTCTTGAAGTTTTGGACCACTTTATAGTATTCTTTCCTTCAGTGATAAATCTGTAATAGTTAAGGATTTTTAAAGGATCATGCCAATAATCAGAAATGATCAGAAATCAAGCAAGAATCAAAACTATAAATATTCCTTCAGAACATTGCCAATGCCAATGTTGAGCAACCAATTATAAAGTAAAATTTTCATTACAGTGTACATGTTTAGTATAATAAGTGTATTGCAAAAGCTATTTTTAGCACCACACATGATGTGTCAGTGAAGGTTACGCACTTGGAAAGCGTTGAAAACATTAAAAAGTAGTGATTTCAGTTAAAATTACTAATCAACATTAATTAACTGCTCATTTCAAAAATCATACCTCCAAATACTAGTACATACAAACTGCTTCGGTTTAAAGCCAATGAGTGCTTTTATAATAATTTTATAATCGCCCTTGAGGTGATTTTTCACAAAAACGGTGCTCTACAAATTATCCAATTATTATTACCGTGATGATTCACGGTTACGGTACCGTGATGGCAATAAACATACGTTCCTTATCGCTATAATGCTGCAGCTCTTTCTTACACACTGAATAATGGTAAGACAAAAGATGAGACACACAAAATATGTGTCACTGTTTCCTCCAAAGTACTACTTTTCCTTCCGTTTCATTTTCTTTATACAATTGAAGGAGATGTGTAATAATGATGATGTGTGTGGGAGATGTATGAAAATAATTGTACGATTCCTTTGGGGGGGTGCAGACATACGTTCACTCGTTTTCATCAGCTCATTGAGATTTGACATTTTTTGTAATTTTTGCAATTCTCTCACACTTCAATATTATCCTTTAACTATATTCCACACATATTGAACGAGCTGCAGCATTATAGCGATAAGGAAGGATAGGTTTGGTGTCACGGTACCGTAACCATGAATTGCCACTGTAATAATAAAAGCATTCAATGAATCCACGTAGATTTTACCGTTTATCGCATATTTTGGGGTTTCAAAAATTCCAAAAAATCATTGATTATAATGTTTATTCCGTTTAACCTTATTATCCTCCATTTATTTTTAGTTCGCGCACCTCCACTCCGTCGGCCTCCTTGACAACGGACTTCCCCTCTCTGGGAGGAGTGGGGGGTGGGGGCTCGAGCGGGTTCCCGCTGGGCCTGTCGCTGGGCGGGCTGCACGGGCCCTCGGCCAGCGGGGCCACGGCCGCCACCAGCGCCGCGGTGCAGGCCTACCAGAACGCACTCTTCTCCGCCATGGCGCACCAGGGACAGGGGCTGAACTTTGGCGGATTAGGCGTTGCGCTTACGGGGACCGGTGAGAATACTAATACATAAATATTTTAACCATTTAACTAACTATACGCCAATTCCGCAGGGATAGGCAGAGAGGATGGACCGCCAAACAACTCGGTCTTGGCACACATTCCTTGCCTCACTCACATTCATACATCTTCTCCATACCCTTCTATTATACCGAATCTAATGAACTGAATTACAAAAAAAAAAAATCTTATTTACTTTATAATTATTAAAAAAAAATACTACATGATATATGTTATGTCGAATTCATATTATTCTTATAATTAAATTATAAAATGTAAATGAAATCCTCAGCACGGGAGATCCCAGTGAGGATATCATTATCTCTATTTGTTATTAAGAAATGAAGACAATAAATCATTATTATTATTATTATTATTATTCTGAATCTTGACATGGCCTGACTTAAGTATTTGCTTCATTTGATCATGCCATATCTTTCACGGGCATCCCCGACTTACTTCTATCATTCGCTTTCAAAATCAAAATCAAAATCATTTATTGTACAAAATTTTCATTTAGTACAAAAGGTATAACTTATAGGTACCTATATCCTATTTCTTCTAGTTAACCTAACATGTTATACAGATATGAACACAAATGAAATATAAATATAAAAGTGGTGTAATACAAAGTGAATTTGTTTTAATTTATTATATAAACATAAATATAAAAACAGTTGTACCTATGTGAGGTATTCACTTATTGTGTAATGAGACCTGTTCAGAGGGAATGTTTTTAGTGATGACTTAAATCTGAGTGTATCTTGTATTTGTTTCATATCATGTGGAAGGTTGTTGTATACTTTAATGGCCATGTAAAAGGATCCTTTTTGGAAAATTGTTTTGTTTGCTTTTGGTATTAATAAATTTTCTGTAAACCTTGTAGCGTGTTTATGTGTAGAGTTTTTTTGTGGAAACTTTTCTGGAGATGATCGCACTAACATGCATAACTCCATTATATATATATGTCGGTGACTGTAAGAATTTTCACGTCATATATTCTCCTAGCACTCCTTTGTTCATTCGTTCTGTATGCCCAAATCATCTAAGCGTTAATTTCTTATTCTTACTCAATACGTTTGCATTAGTCTTGCATTTTTTGCAAATCTCTGCATTTCTCACTTGGTCGTACATGGTTTTATCACACGTGCGCCTCGGGGATCTCATTTCTACAGCATTCACTTTGAAGACCATTCTATACGAAACCAACGAAAAGTAACATTCCCAAAAATGTGGCTTGAAGGGTTTTACCAAAACACAGTTGATATCAATTTTTTACTTGAGAATTTTTATCGATAAAACTAACGCTAAACATTTAACTATCATAAAACGTATTTCAAATCAATTTATTTGATTAAATCCCCACTTAATATGTAAGATTTCACGCTTTTTAAACCCGTCAAAAAATTGTCTAAATTAAAATGTTTTGTTTTTCCAGGCCCCACAGACTTATCCATGAAGAACACCTCCGTCCTGTCATCGGCATTCCCCTCCACGTTGTCCTCAGTCTCGGCTGCCTCCGCGCTGGGCCTCTCGGCGGCGCCCGCCCTCCCCCTCCCCTTACCCCTCTCCCACTCGGCCGCTAAGCCCTCACTGCTCGCTCACAAACTCAACACGGCCGAAATGGCGGCCGTACGACAACTCATCACCGGTTACCGGGAATCTGCCGCCTTCCTGCTGAGATCCGCCGATGAACTCGAGACCCTGCTCCTGCAGCAGCCATGAAAATCTGTCAAACGCAGCTGCGTCGCGTACATTTAAAACGATAAAAAGAACGAACTGAAGTCTTGTCTGATAATTTTATGCACGAATAACACGTCAAATAACCGAGCTTAAGCGGTGTATTTTTGAAACAAAAAGTCTGGTCTGATCATAGGTAATAAAAACAAGGGAATAGGGCATTATTAGTATGAATGTCACCAACATCATTGACCCATACTACTGCAAATCATATCTACGCTCAGCGTCACTCCCGTCTTTATTTCCACCTATACAACAAATGCTTAAATTTCACTGTATCGCCACTTTGATATTTCGTGCTGTTATAGCTCGACGACAGTCGTCACGCAGACATGCCTTATCTCCCTTTGTTTATATTATCTAAGATTCTGTTTTATGAAAAACAAAACGCAAAAATGACAAAGCTGATTTAAATCGGTGATTTTGATTTTGTGTGAGAGTGCATTTTTAAGACTTTTATATCAGATTTTGATTGTAAATAAGTGTTAATTGTTTGGAGTCTGGTTTTCTGAAATGCGAGAAGATTTGATTTGACGCAGTGCGTTAAACGTGCGTCTGTATTAAATTAAGTGTATCGAGAGTACAACTGTCGTTTTAAGTCACAAACTGTAAAAACATTAATACAGTCAACATTCCGTATTAAATATTTGTAATGTGCTACATACTACAAGTATGAACATAGTTTTAAAATCGAATATAAGTTTTTTTTACATAATGATTTTTGTAGAAATAATATTGTAGAAGTGATTTGTTTTATAGGCCTGAACTTAATAAACATAATTTTTAGTTTAAAATAACATGCAATAGTTTTAACAAGTTTCAATTTCAAAGTAGATCTGTAATTTTTAAACTAAAAATAGATACCTGCTACATATAACAGTTTTAACTTCCAAACTTACATAATATTGTGGTTGATATTTTTTTATTAATCAATTAATAGAAAATCAGATTGTTCTGTTCTTTCATATTTGAATTTCCATTATTAATGATTTAATAAATAATAATAGAATTTATAAAATGTACCAAATGATCTGCGAAGAGTAAAATAATTAAATAATTTTTCGATCTCATAAAACTTTAAATATTTTGGAATCTAGGTGTAAAAACAAACAAAACAAAATGTGATGTATTTATTATTAACTTTAAATATAATGATTGTAATTTAAACAAAAAAATCCTTAGAGGTTTATACTGTTTGGGTCGGAAGGAGATAAATTGCTGCCATATGTAATAGAAGATGTAGAAATTTCTGCAAGTTTTGCTGAGTTTCTCTTTATCCATTATTGCTTATACAAAGCATAGAAAATCAACACTATTTTCTATAATCGCACAGTATAATTTCAGCTGCATACATTTATGCTCGTTTTTTATACAACGTAACTCAGCAAGATAATAAAATTTAGCTGACCTTCTAAATTAACTTGATCTACATGTATGCATGTATATGATCCATGAAGTTTCTTCACTAAAACCCATACATTGTGTCGTGTGACGAGAGAGAGAGTTCTTTAAAAGGGTTAAGATATAAACTGGTCAGTGGCTGAGTTGGCTTCCACCCAGGTGTCATACATTCAATTCCTCGACTGGCTATGTCCTATATCACAATATAAGCAACATTTTCCGCTTACTGTGGTGGTAGTAGGAGATTTTCAAATGTTGTCAGGATATTCGTAACCCGGGAATGCTTGTCTTTCTTTTAAATATGATATGATCATCATCATAATCACTCTTGGCTCTACAAACCCTGGTGGGTCTTGGTCTCCTCAAGAGTCTTCCTCCACTCATGTGGGTTTCGTGCCAGCTCTCTCCAGTTTAGAAGCTCCAAGGTAGATGTGTCTTTGAGGACGTTGTCGCTCCATCCTAATCTTGGCCTTCCCAGGCTCCTTCGCCCTATCGGTCTTGAGTTCAGCAGGGACTTTGGTGCTTGATGCTCGGTCATTCTCTCCACATGACCCAGCCTCTGAAGTCTTCCCAGTTTTATAAATTTTGTGACATTTAGCTCCTTTAAACAGAGTCAGAGTTCATTGTTGTAACGTCTAAATATGATATGATAATATTATACAGAGAAACTCAGCAAAATTATAAATGGAACCGGAAATTATAAATGTTATTGGGTAGTGTTGCCTCATTTGTCAACATTTGGGAAATACTGATTTAAGATGTGACTGTCCTTGTATGATAATATTTCACCTTAGGAGATATAAATATAAAAGTAATATATTTAAGAAGCAGCGTTCGTTGCAATTAGAAATAAGACTACAAAGTAATTTTAACAACTCGATATTTGGTATTTTTGTAATAATTTCGAATTTAGTAGGATTAAGATAATTGAATATAATAATAATAATAAAAATAATATACAAATGTGTATATGTATGTGAAGTTTAGGGATGGATATAATTCTTGGGGAGAGAAAGAAATAGATCTTGAATATATGTATACATAATATTATCTGTCATTTTGAGTTAATAAATAATCAATAAAGATTAGTAGATTCCGATTTCTAAAATTAATGTGTGAAAATATATACTAAACTTTTTACCAGATATTAACTTCTGAGCATCAACCATATATGAGAATTCGAGGGCTGAATGTCAAACAATGTTATCTACAAAAAATAGTCAAATAATTCTAGGCCTTGGGATCACATAATGTTATCTACAAAAGACATACTAATAATTGTAGGCCTTAGAGTCACATAATGTTATCTACAAAAAAAACATACCAATTATTCGAGGGCTTAAGAGGAACAGCTGTACGGCATTTTTCATACTTGCCCAAACCTAAAGAAGGGAGGTGTCCTCAGTAGGACATTATTAGCCATAAATATCATATTCCATTAGTACCTCTGAAGGACAAATTCGACCGGGGCGTCCCTATATCATAAAAGTATTTTAATTTTTTTTCTTTTGCGGAGGTACGTGATTTGTTCATTGTTGGAAAGAGAAATAATTATTCTTCTCAGTTTGTTTTAAATATTTATACTTGATTTAATGGATAAAATCCAAATTGTCTAAATGTATGATTACAAATTGGCAGGATTTTTTTCATTGACCGTTGAAAGTTAAACAATTATTTATATTTTTTATTGAATAATCAGCATAAAAAGTGAAGTGACGGTTTTCTTTAATTTCCTGCAAAAAAGGAATGTGTTTTCACAAATATCAAATTCTTTCAAAATTATAGATGTTTCGAGTCACAATGTTTCGATAAGTTTTTTTTTGATAACTTTTTCATGTTTGATATAAATTATTTATTATTTAGAAAATTCAATGATTATTTCAAATACAAGCATATCAAAGATAATTTTATCTAGTTTCTAAAATGGTATTTATTTTTACGTCAACTTAAAAAATAACAAATATATATCACATTTTAATCTCAGAAGCATTCTGAAATTCCATAAAATTTCATGTCGTGTCATTGAAACTAGAAGAAAAAAATATTTTAAGAACTGAAGGTCTTAAAGTCAAACAATATTATCTACCAAAAAATATGCCAATAGCTATGTATTTTTGTAGATAACTTTGTTTGACTTTAAGCCCTCGAATAATTGGTATGTTTTTTTGTTGATAACTTTATTTGATTTTAAGGCCTAGAATTACTTGTATGTTTTTTGTAGATACATAACATCGTTTGATTGTATGCCCTCGAAATGTTTCATTTCTTCAATAATACTCGCTAATAACATTAAAAAAATTAGCACAACTCAATAAAGAGCCATCTGTTGACTGTCGTACAAACTACAAACATAAAATAAGTTGCTTATTATAAAAATGGCTTAATTCTTTTCAAATTGATTTATTTTTCTGCCCTTAATTGCAGCAAGATGTCTGGAGGTAAAGTTCAGTAACTTCAAGAGGTCTTCTATATCATGGTACAAGTAAAAAAAGTTATATAACTTTTATTGAATTTCTGTTTTTTTTTCCATACAAAAGTCACACATCATAAGAATTGAAAATCTGTAATATAAGGTTGAAATTACATGATAAATATGCCACAAGTGAAGATTGACAATGGATCTGTATCCATGGAATTGGAAATTGCACACAAATAATGAGTTTTTCCTGAAAAGTACTTAAAAACAATATTGTTTCGAACAAAGTTATTTACAGATATAATTTAAAAAACAAAAAAAAGTTATTTATGTTCAAATCACCTCCCGAAATTACTGACTTTATCTAGCTATTTAATAACTTCAGACGGAAAAAATCTTTCAATTTTTTTTTAAGAAAGTTGAATAGAAAAATTTCTGAGTTCAATGGATTTTAAAGTGCGTTCTTATTTTTAGGAATTTATGCCTTGTTACCGAATTTACGAATTTCAGTGTATAGTTAATAGAGATCCAATATTCTTTTGTAAATATTTTAACAAGTAGGTTTTGTAAATTACTTTCATTGCCTGGGTGATTTGTATTACGCTGTTTATTCATTTAAAAAATATTGCTCCGTTGCTGTTAAAAAGTGTTAAGATTTACGTGAATTTTTTTTGAGAAGTACTACTATTTTTAATTATCAGTAGCTTCAAAAAATATTTATCAAATGGAAGAATTTAGTCAACCAAAGAAAGAAGAGAAATGTTGTAAAATTTCATTAGCTTGTTAGACATACTTACTTGAAAGAAATTGTTAAATGGAGCCTGAAATAATTTTACTGAAAAGAAATTGGATTTGAAAAAAAATAAATTATATTATCGGCGACTTAAATTTAAACATTTTAAGTTGAGTGCTTATTTATTTACACAGGGTGGATGTAACGAGTGATTCGAAGCTTGAGATGTTGAGCGGCTTGCTGTCTTAGGACAGTATTGGCGTAGAGACAATCAGCAGCTAATCGATTTTCTTGGTGTGATCACCGAGAAGCGGGGTTAGATGGTTCAATTCGCCAAATCACCCGTTGCATGGTTTCTATTGCTTGGTTGTCGAAGTGTATGGTGTTCTAACTAACTAACCATCACGCCGTGTCTCCGCTGGGGTAGGTAGAGAGGACTGACCGCCAAACAACTCAGTCTTGGCACACACTCTTTGCCTCATTCACATCATACATATTCTTCTATTATTCTGACTCTTGACATGACCCGTCTCAAGTATCTGATTCTCTTGATCGTGCCATGTCTTCCTCGGGCGTCCCCGACTTCTTCTACCATTCACATCATATATTCTTCTTCCACTACTTTCTTCGTTCATTCGCTCTACATGCCCAAACCATCTGAGGGTCCCTTTTTAATCTTACTCATTACGCTTACATCAGCCCTGCATTCTTTGCGGATCTCCAGATTTCTCACACATGGCTTTACCCTACAACAGCACATCAGGGATCTCATTTCAACAGCAATCAGTCTGCTTTCATCCTTCCTCTACCAGTTCCATGCCTCACTGCCATACATCAGGTTAGGTAACAGCACCCCATTGTGGACTGCTAGCTTCGCTTCTTTTGACAGGTTTTTATTAGCGCCAACGGCATTCAGTCCTCCATTAATGGAGTTACCCGCATTTACCCTTATTTCAATATCTCTCTCTATCAGCCTTCCCATCTCTCGTAAACATACTACAAAGATACGCAAACTCATCCACCTGCTCCAAAGTTATGTGTATGGTGCTCTACACTGGTATTCTCACGAAACCTCTCGGGAACCGAGCAAATGATGCTGTGCAACCGCCGAGTCGCCATCAGTAACAACCGAGTGTATGTGTGCTCTCATTAAAGCGTTTTGCTGCGTAACTGCACAGTTCAACCCTGCCCTGTTTGAATAAGTACTAAAAAGAAATTTTCTTTACTTTTGATAAAATATAATTTGTGTCAATGTAACCTTGTTTCATACATTATTTCTGAGTTGAAAGTGTGATATATGTGTTATGTTTCAAAGGAAAGTGGGAAATTTGTGCTTTATCCATTACAAAAAGAGTTTACGATATTATATTTGGAAGAAAAATTATTATGTACTAAATTTGTAAAACGCTGAAGAGATTTTAATATATTAAGGAGATATATTTGTTAAGATGAAAATTAATGCGAAAAATTATGAATATAGTGAGGGAAAACTACAAATCTATTATAATATATTTGAATGTAATGCAGTTATTGTTTTATTTCATTCTTTGAAACCTTCATTGTCAAATCCTTAATTACATATTTTTAGAGACCTATTTTTGGAGACATATTTTTGTGAAATACTTAATGGACGGACACCTAACTTGCCTAATCCAAAATTGCGGGAGACCTATTTATGCGAGAAATTTAATGGAGGGAGACCTACCCTGCCAAATCCTCAACGGAAGAAGATCCGCTTACTAAATCCTCAATGAAAGAAGATCTGCTTACCAAATTCTTAATGGCGAGAGACCTATTTTTGTCAAATCCTTAATGGAGAGAGACCTACCCTGCCAAATCCTTAATGGAAGAAGACCTGCTTGCCAAAACTTTAATGGTGGGAGACTTGTTTTTGTGAAATACTTAATAGCGGGCGACCTATGTTTTGCAAAATCCTTGATGAAACAATACCCGCCTTTCCCTGACCTTAATGGCCTTGGAAACCTATTTTTGCCAATTCCATAGTGGTAAAAGACTAATTTTTAACTTAATAAAGGGAGAGACTTACCCTACCAAATACCTGCCGAATACCAAATGATGGGAGACCTAACCTACCAAATCCTTAATGGCGGGAGACCTACCTAATCAGCCGGATGGTTAATGGCAGGAGTTCCAAACTGTCAAATTCTTAATCAATACTTTCATATTAACAAATCCTGCAATTATAATATCCTGTAGTTTTCAAGGGTCTACTCTAGTTATAAATAAATGTGTAAAAAACAAGGTTTCTGAAAAAATTAACAAAAGAAATCATTAAATATTTGGCTTTTTTATTTTTATACACACAAAATACATGAAAAATTTACAATAACCGGTTGAACAATGATTTTCAAATAAACTGTAATCGAAAAGGCATTTAATTCACTGATTTAAACCATATTTTGTTGAACTTTCAAACAAAAACACCATTCAAATAAAAATATAACAAAATTGCCCTAAACAATAAATAAAAACGATTCAACAATAATTTATTTACTAAAACAAAACAAATCATTGGAATTATTAACAGTTCAATAATAATATTCAAATAAACTAAACAAACATAAAATAAATGGAATTTAACTAAATTTTCACAAGTGTTAACAATACTGGCAAAAAAATTAACTTGAATTGAACTTATATGAAATATGAATTAACTAAATATTAAAACGAATCGGTGAAAATTATTTGGGTGCCTTCACCACCTTAGGGTAAACCTATTTATAATAATTAATATGGCAAACATTTTCGATTTTTTTAAAGAAATTCGCAACCTGGTCACAATTTATAACAATATTTCTGTGACAATATTTCAATGTAAAAAGTAATCTTACGTCTAATTTGCGGTAACCATGTTATGATTTATTCAGATAAATTTTATTTGGTAACATTCAGATTATAAATGAGGTCATACAACAATTACATATTCGGTATAATGTCTTTCAACATTTATAAATTGATATTGAAGACACAGATAACAGAAACAAAGGGAGATGGCGTGGAAGCGTTCTGTCCACCGAGCTATGACAAAACAGCACAGACTATCGAAGCGGCTATCCAATAATGAAAGCAATGCTTCTGGTGTGAAGGTGAAACAAAGGTGAGCAGCAGTATTATGGGTGAAAGATGTCGCAACAAGCATTGCATGCGCAGCTTCATACTGTGTAATAATAGTTCCATGTCCCATCTCCCTTGTTTCTATTATGATTTAAGAGAAAAATAATAAATCATTAAAAAGAAATCAACCTGCTTTATTTAGCACTCTATCTGTAAATTATACATAAGAGACGAGTCATTGACTTGCAAAACCCACACCCACGAAAATAAATAAATTTTTAATATTTTTTGATAAATATCAAAAGAATAATGTATTATTGTGTTGATATTTAAGCCGAGTTCACACGAGAAGAAAGGACAATATTGTCCTGTCCCAGCTCAGTGGACAGTGGGGACTCGGGACTATATGGGACAATACAACAAATCAAACTAAATATCGCACATCCCATAGAAAAGTGTTGTAAGTCAAAAAAGTTGATTTTACAGGAGATCCAAAACAAATGAATAAATTGTGAATAAGCGGTCCTGTCGAAAAGAGATACCAGCGACATCTTGCAGAGATGTCATTTTTTTAATGTGAATACCTCACAAGAGTTCCAGCTGCTCCCGTCTGGAGCCAGTGAGTCTATGGCATTCCCAGTTGGGGTATGTTGTGAGGCTGAAGGTAGTGGGGAGAGGACGGAGATGAGGAAGAGGAAGATGGGGAAATACCTGGATATTCAGATCTGATCGCCAAACACGGTTAAAGCCATTTCAAGCAATGTTTCAATTCTAAATAGGTCTTACACCAGGGCAATACTGAGAGTATCTTCCACTCTGGAACGTGCCGCAAATATGCTATATTTTTTTTTTTTTTTTACATTAACTCCACACAGGAGGCCCTGAGGAAAATAATTTCCCTCAGGGCCTATGTCATCTGGGATGCTATATATTATTTTTAATTAATTAATTGTGAAATAACACATAAATCAAATAAAAATTTATTTGTGACCGCCGGGATTCGATCCCACGACCATCGGATTGCGAGTCAAGAGCCTTACCTCTAGACTAGGGAGGCCGTCAAACATGGAACGATATAACTTAAATATGGTTTTCATGGGGCTTAGATAATCACAATCGCTTTACTTTTCATAAATAAAATGTAAAATAGAAAATTTTGACTTACGACACTTTTCTACGAAATAAGCGATATACTTATTTTTTTAAATTTGGGGTGTTTTGATTTTTTTTACAAATTTTAAAACCTAACTCTTGGAATGAATAGAGCAAATTTTTTTTATTTGGAATCGTATTTTTAAATTAAAAATCACGACTGTCGATTTGTTGTGAGGCAAAAGTAATATCACAGATTATTGCTCGAGAATGAAACTCGTGAAAGGAAATTAAAACTTGTAGAGCATATTTTAAATAGATACTTAAGCCTTATTTTGAGGAAAAGAAAAATCTACCAAAAATTTACATTGAAAGGAAAGATGTTATATATGGGAAGAGATAGCATTTCAATTTGCAAAAATATTATATTTAAATGTTTTTTTTTAACAAGGGAAGCTAGTATTGCAGTATTGATTATTAATTTTGATGGACTTGCAAACAACACACCAAAATTATGTTAGACGAGGACCATAAAAAATATTTTTTTTTAATTTACAATAATAAGGGCAGTGTTAAAAATCACATATCACTATGAGAGCCTAAAAGAATTTGTTGAGTATAGTACAATTCGTAATAAATTTTTTTTATGATTACATAATTTATTTTTAACAAAAAAAAACAGTATGAAAAAAACATGGATAAAATGCAAATGAATAGAGCACTGAAATTTTTATATACATACCGGGTGCGGTCCCTCCATACATACTGTGGATGCGGTGCTTTCCTTCCTTTCTAGGTGTATAATAAATACAAAAATAATTGTTATTTATTTATTCCGAATTAAAAAAAACTTTAGCTTTATTTTTTTCTAGAGGTGAACAGCAATAGATACTGTAATTAACGACACCGTCCCAACCTCAAAGGCCAAAAACAAAATGCGACGAGCGGACCGGGCCGAAACATTATTCTTGATACTCGCGTAAACACACCAAAACAGTGGATTCTTTGCTTCATTCCGTATCCACGTTGTTAGAAAGAGTATGATATTTGCGCATGTGCATTTAGTTCTGCCTGCCTAGTTTTGTCTGAAGCCGAATACGCATTCGATGGGAGCATCCAACGCGCAGAAAACGACTTAATAGTGCACAGAATGGCATAACAAAGCATGTGGATTAATTCGGTATGTTTTAGAGAATTTTTTGGCGCGACCATTTTGACAATTTGGCTTGAATAATGGATGCCGATTGATACGTTAAATATCTTTCAAATATCTATTTAATTTTAGAACTGTAATAATTGATGTGAAGAGGATTTATGGAGCTAATTTGACATACTATTTTAGTCAGTAATCGCATCTTGTTCGTGGGCTAGTCTGTAGGTATTTATATTAGATATTAGGTAGGTATATTCTTCAGCATTCCTTATCCAAAAAGTTGCCGACCGCCACTGATACATATGTGTATTTTTTTGGAGTGATGTTTGTAGTTTTAACCTCTAATAGACTGGAGACGCGCGGGTGCGCGCGTATTGTGCGCATGCGCGAGAAAATAATTAGATAAAAATTCGAACAAAACATGTTTGTCTGCAATTTGTATGAAGAACAAGATCAGAATCGTTTGCGCCAACATTACCCCATATGATGGGTAAAAATTTCATTCACCTTGCAACCCCAGAATATTTTTAAACGATTTTATCTATGGTATGAAAATGTCAAATTTGCCGCGAATTTTATCTGTCAAGGTAGATAGATGCTTGTTCCTCGACTAAAACATCGTAAAACCTATTAATTTACGTAATTAACGCAAGTAATGTTGTTTTGGTACATAGTTTATTGTTCTAGGAACGTGCTTCAGTCAATAAAATATACGATAGCTCAAAATTAATCCACAACACATTCAATTCAAAATTTAAAGTGGTGCTTTTTTAGTGAATTTTCATGAAATGGCCTGGCCTCTCAGAGGTTAACCAAAGAATAAGGAAGAACGAAATACACGATGTAAATTTAAAATTCAGAAATTCAGTCTCAGTACAAATTCAAAATCAAATGTAATAGCGATATGCAATGTAAGAAAGACAGAGTACACAATATTGATAGGTTGTCTTGATCTAATAGTTAAAACGTACTAAGTCAGTGGCGTCAGGCGTCAGGTTGCCACTCAAACCTTCATGGAAGATTTCGATACAACTGAAAAAGTTATGCCATTATCGATTATTAAAAAAGTGTGCAATTGATACGTGGTAGAAGTAAAACCTTCAGAAAACTAAAGTAGACCGCACAAGGAGGAGACCGATTATTCTATCTCATTCTCTCGCAGGCCAAACCCTATAGATGTACGTGTTTGTCTCTTTTTAATGTCGCTTTTTCATTTCATCGAGTTTCAAATCCAATTGGTCAATTGGTCAAAAACCTCCCAAAATTATAAGATGACAGTAAAACATGATATTATTAAATATTACGCAAATCAAAACAACTGGTATTATTCCAATGTATTTGAAATGCACCGCGAGATAGCCGGCAGCGCCAAGCAGTGACATCTAACGTCTTAAATGGAAGCTTTCTTTCCAATGCATTATGATTGGCTGGGTCGAGTTATCAAATGTCCCGATATCATGTCTTCTGTCTCTTTACGCAATATACAATAAACCGAGATGGCACAATGTCGCCTAGTAAAATAGATTTCGGATTCTGAAGACAGTTTGGGTCATTGCCATGAGAGAGAGAGCATGATGAATATTATGCTTCTGAAAGAGATGGTTTGATAAACGTAGGTTGATTTTGCATATTGTACGGTTGTCGCATGAAAAAATGTACTATATTAAAGATAATTGACTGCCAAACTCGTGAGGTACCTACAAATTAATACATATTATCATATTTAATTTGATATTGTATCATAACCACTTCCGGACCCCTAGAGCCGCCTCTGATGGTGCTAAAAAAGTTTTCACTTCAAGAATTGTAATTACATAACAGGCTCTATCCAATATCCATTTTATCCATACGTAACAAGAAATCTTTCTATTATGCAGGAAAAAATATGAGCGGTCAAAGAATGCATCCAAAATACTAATTAACAATTTTTTTCACCGAATCGTTGAATGAATAATACACTTGGCACAGTTGACGCTTGGAGCAAAGCGCAATAGAAGTTCGGGAACAGATCACAAGTTTAATTAACATGTGCCGAGGTTATTCTTTGGAAAATTCGAGTATAGATGTAACAACTACAACATAAATAAATATAATAATATTAGATGGAATTTTCGTTAGTCTATTTACAATATTTTTATTCCACGCAATATTTTAAAATTACTTGTGATGATTTTTCAAGTACTAAAATTATCGTTTTATTATTTAAATTAATAATGATTGAAGGCGTCAGTGTAAAAACTAGCCAAGTTCATATAACATCCAATACAAAGTTATCATATTCAAATTGAACATTAAAAATCATTCTGATTTTGGCAGTTTTCCCACCGAGACACTCAATTCCACAGTAAAAATAACATCTTGTCATCAAAGTTGCTTACGATACGTAAAGTTACTTACGTTACGTAATGTTATTTACGCTACGTAGAGTTATTTACGTTAAACATAAAGTTACTTAGGGGCTGTCTGTTTCAAAGCATGCTGGAGTAAAAGTAAGGGCAAAAGAAATCGCTAAAGTTGAATTTCACCAAAATGCACTTTTCAACGAGAGCTATTATTATTATCGTAACGATCCACAATAACAGTACCGTGATGGCGCAAAAAAGCATAAAATGTACTTTCTGTATTCTGCAGCTCTTTCTTACACACTAAATAATGGTGAGACAAAAGATGAGACGTAGAATAAACATGTGTCTGTTTCAAAGTACTACTTTTTTTCTTTGGAGGAAACAGATAAACCTTATTAGGCTCAGCTACGGCGATGGAAATTCTTTTAATTTTCTTTATATGTGTGAGGGAGATGTATGATAATGATTGTATTTTACTTTTGGGGGGGTGCAGACATAAGTTCACCATTTGTCTCATTTTCGACTGTTGTTATTTAGTGTGTAAGAAAGAGTTGCAGCATTACATCAACAAAATCCCCAGATCCCACAACGACGCTAAATAAAATACAGCGGGATATTTTGACAGTTTGCAATTTTCAAATTAATTTTTTTAGTGTGGCCGCACCAAAAAATATTGCAGTGCGCTTTTTCACATAATTTTGAGAAATATTCTGTTTTTTGGACTGACCACACTAACAGCTATTTCTTTAGCAAAAGTACACTTGAAACATCCTTTATTTAACATCCTTGTTACTTTAACTGACGGTTAAAATATAAATTTAGCTTTCGATTTAGCTTTCTGTTGAAACAGGCGGCCCTAAGTCACATAAAGTTACTTGCGTTACGTCAAGTTACAAGCTACGTAACATTACTTACGTTGACAAGAAACATAATATCATTTTTCATTGAAACTTAGAATGGTATAAATTCACAAACTTTGACTTTATAAAATATTAATATTTACATCTAAATTTTAAACAGTGCATTTCATAAAATTAGAAAACAATTTACTAACTTCCAGTGCAATTCAAATCTTAGATAATGCCACATTTATTTTACTTAATATTTCTAATGGGGTTTATATTACAGCGGAATTTTAAAGTAATGTATTTGGTTTTTTAAAAGCTGCGTCCGATCTACACAAAATAATGAGCAAAATAGAGTAGTCACACATACATATTTCTTTTATGTGTATACCGCATAAGAGTCACAACTGCTCAGAGCCATTGGGATTATGGCATCCCCAATTCGGGAGAAGAGAGTGGGGAGATATTGACTAAACTAGTCATCTATGGTCAGTTGGCGTTATTTCCGAACACGGTCGTCATGATTCCTATAGTCAGTTGACAAAAGCCGCCATTTTAGCGTCAGATATGCAAAATATTTACAACTTTTTGAATAATGTCATTCGTTATGCAAAATAACTGGCATATTAATGAATGGAGATGAACTAACGAAGCTCTTAGAATTGAAAGAAATCGTAGAAATGAAATAAATAGAATCTTAGAATAGAAAGAAATCGTACACGCGATCCATAGGCTTAAATAATTCATCTAAGACGCGATCAATTTATTCCATTCGATCTTGGATCCAATGAATGGAGGTGAACTAACGAAGCTCTTAGAATTGAAAGTAATCGTATATGCGATCCATAGGCTTAAATAATTCATCTAAGACGCGATCAAATTTATTCCATTCGATCTTGGATCCAATGAATGGAGGTGAACAAACGAAGCTCTTAATTCATCTAAGACGCGATCAATTTATTCCTACCGAACCTGGAGAAACGAAAGTGGTTCATATATGACTAAAGACCTCATTTACTAATTAATTTCCATTTAGTGTCAAAAAGTATGCGCGAAGTGCCAATGTATATTTAAGTTAGTATTTCATTTTGAAACTTTCAATTTATTAGTATTTTTAATTTTTCGTAACAGTTTGACATTTAGGAATGAAATTCATAGATAAATCTATCAGTAATTTCACTGTGCTAGGCTCCCAGATCTGAATAACAGGTTATCTCCCCCACTCTTTTTGTGACATAACATTCGCATTGCAGCATATCAGGGGTGCCACGTCCCACTGGTTCGAGATAGATGAAACTCGCATAAATAAAAAAGCACATATAATAATTGTTCTAGTTGACAAGAGTAACTGCGGTAAAAACTAACCTGACATGACTAAGAGACGTAGATTTATAAGTACACAATTTAAATGCAATATAAAAAAATATAAAACTGAATATTTACACATTTATATATGTTAGTTTGAAAAATAGAAAATATTGTAGGTAAAAATATACATTATGACATCATTTGACTTTTCGTCTATTAGGGGTGTGATGATTCTAGGATTTAACATTTTTTCTGAACTGTGGGATACATTTTAATAAAATGCACTAAAAATGCGTACATAATACTTGACAGCACATAATATACTCGGTTCGGGGTTGTTGGGTTTTCATCCCACAATCTACGCAGACTATCTTCACTTAGATTACGAGACAATCAATAACTATCATTGAATCTAAAACCATTAAGTCCACTATTTACCATACTTAATCGGAAGCTTTGCAATAATAAACCGAAATTAAAGCATTTATTCGATGAGATAAATTATAATATTAATAACGCATTATATTTATATCTTGTACTATAGGAATAATAATCGTTATTGAAGTACAATAGTAAAATGGTAGAATCTCCGGCATTCTTTCGGTTAAAGACGTGCTTTAAAAACAGCCGTCAAATCATAGCGACGAGTCAACAATTTTTAATTTTAAAATTTAACAATCACACAACCGTCTCAGTCTTCTTGGAGAAGTACCGGAACCTCACCACGGCCAGAATTTTACTCATTAATCGGCGGGAGAAAGGTTTCTCCGTATCTCACTCACGGCTCGTTCGTCTGTTGAAACTATTGCGGGATCCGTCCGGGTAGGACTTGCCGCCACTCTCCGCGGGTTTCATGTCGACGAGGACGGCTTGCATCGAAGAACAGACACTCTGCATCTCCGTCGAGGAATTCCTGGATTTGCCTCGTTTCCCAGCGGCTTTCGGGGTGACTGTTTCTGCTTGCGTCTCTGAGGATTCTTCGTAAGTCGAGTAATCGGGGACGCGCTCGTCGACTTCCATCGGCGTGTTGCGCACGACGTCCGTTGCAAACGCATCGGCTGGAAGAATTTCTTCGCAACTAGAATTGCTTTTGTCGAACGCTCGGTTCGATCGTTTTCTGCTGCTCTTGCTTCCTTTTGGCTTGCCATTCTGACGAGAAACTGTTTTCTTATCGGCATTCTTCTTCTGCTTATCGATGTTTGTTTTTTCGTCCTTTTTTCCATTGATATTATTCTGCAACGGGAGGTTGGTTTCGACATTGGTCAGACTATCAGATTCAATGCTCATTCTATGCGAGTTTTGGCGTTCGTTAGCGATGACGTTGGTAGCGTACTGTTGCGTTGTTGAGACATCTTGCAAGGATTGCGTCGTTTTGACGGCGTTCTTATCGGCATCTGCGTAGAAGTTGCTGATGAAGAAGAGATCTGCGTTTGAGAGGGATTTGACAGTCTGATGTTCCACGCTGCTGTTGTCTTCGCTGTCGGTGGTTTGATGTTTGGAGAGTTGTTGGTAGTTGCGAGATTTGTGGAGGTTGGAGTTGTAGGTGCGCGTGTTGGAGTTGGAGTTGTAGGTGATGGTGTTGGAGGTGTTGGTGTTGGAGTAGTGCGGGGCTGACTTGAGCTTGACCTCGGGACCGCCGCCGTACACCCCGTGGAAGAAGAGCCAGCAGTCCTCACCCAGTTGCGAGTAGTCGGAGCCGGCCTTCAGCACGGCCTGCGGGGAGGTGTTGTTCTCCTGGAAATACATTAACTTATTCATTATTTAATCTTACAAATATATGGTGATTGTTCATCTTAAAAATAAGATAAGTAGAGAATAACAAGTTAAGTTAAATTACTCTTAATGAGAAGTTACCGCTCGGAAGGTAGGTAGGTGAAGATATTACCTGAGCGGAGGACTTGACCACGATGGAGGAGTTGTCGATGGGCGGCGGGGGCTGTTGCACCTTGCCGTGTGCGAAGGCCTGCCAACTGCGGAACCAGTTCATGCTGATGGCGTAGATTGCTTTCTGCTCCTAAAGTCAAACATTACATTAGTTCTTAGCCAATTAGAGTATAATTCCGTCATTTGGTCACCTCATCAGAAAATTCCTAATGTCGAAAGAATTAACGATTTATTCATTTTAAGTTAAATATCCCCTTATACCAAATTAGCTACAATTTTTGTATTAAATACCTTAAAAATACATTCACTTAAGGATCGGCGAAGGATAAATGACCTGTTTCTTTTTTTAAATTGTAAATTCGGAACTCTACTGTTGAAAACTCCCGAGTGTAGTCAATTTAAGAGGACCTACTTGATTCACTCGGCATAAGGACCTAACCCTCTTAAGAAGTTGTCTCTTAACCTCTAATCGGCCGGAGACGCGAATCCATGCGCGGTTTGTGCGCATGCGCGCGGTAAAAATTTCTAAAAAAATATGTTTGCGATTTTGACCCTTCTATGTACAGAATTTGAATAAAGGACAAGGTCAGAATCGCTGGCGCCAACATTTACACAGGCAAAAATTTCATTCACCTGGCAACCGCAGAATATTTTTAAATGATTTTATCAGTGACATCGAAGTGTCAAATTTGCTGCGATTCTTTCTGTCAAAGTCCGATGCGTGTTACTTGATGAAAACATCGTAAAACCTATCAATTTACATAATTAACGTAAGTAATGTTGTTTTGGTACATAGTTTATTGTTCTAGGAATGTGTTTCGGTCAATAAAATATATGATAGCTCAAAATTAATTCACAAAACATTCAATTCAAAATTCAAAGTGGTGCTTTGTTAGGGAATTTCCGTGTTTTTCCTGGCTTGTGAAAGGTTAACCCCTAGAAGACGGGCAGTATTTTGTAAATATCTGAAAACCAAATATAATATTGAAAATTATATTTGAAATAATTGACCGGCTTCTACAATATCAACTTTTTTGCTTTCGAATTTTCATGGACAGGAGCAAAATGCATTAAAAACTTCTAAAACCTGGCTTTACACCCACACATTGCAGTTCATTTGTAGATGTGGTCATGATTTTACTGTACTGCTATTGTAGTGTGTCGTAACCCTAGGGGTTTTAAGAAGTTTCGTGGCTTAAGAGCGTTTAACCAGCCAGCGGACGAAAATCCACATTTCGTCGAAAGTTGTTCTTACGATCGTGCAGGGTGGTTACAATGGGAAAGATTAATTATTCTCCGTACCAGCTTTTTAAAATTATAACTCAATATCGATTTTATTTCATTCCAAATTTTCTTTAATTTATACCTACATCCAAAAATGCTGAAAGGCACGATGATAAAACTATTAAAATAATGTACTTTTTCATTATAAGTATTTATCATTTTTCAATAATGTCTAAGTTAAATAAGAATGTTAAAAAAATTTGAAATATATTATTAGCTTGCAAGTGCGCAAATAAATACACAAACGGACCAATTTTCGTCAAGAAACAGATGTAAGTATATATTTTTGAATGATTTTATTTAAACTAAAATTAAAATTCTAAAACATGCGATACCCAGATAATGTATTTATTTATTTTACTGCATGATTATATGATTTGAAATGGGTGTGGTATAATAAAAAATCTTTTTTGAAAATCTAACAAATCTGCCAACGACCTATAACCTCATTATTCTAAAAATAAACATTTTTTCTCAAAATTTAAAACATGCGAATGCTAGATAAAAGAACAATCTTTCGAAATCAATTTATAATTTTTTGTGGAAAAGAGTCAACATGTCTAAAATCTCATTTAAAAGTGAAATATTTGTGGTTTTCTCTGGTAACACCCTCTGGTAAGAAGTTTGGCTTGTTCGGTGCCTTGGAAAACTTCTTAATCTGTCAAAGGCCGGCAAATTCCAGGAAAAATACGGAAATTTCGTAACAAAACACGATTTTGAATTGAATGTTTTGTGGATTAATTTTGAGCTATCGTATATTTTATTGACCGAAACACATTCCTAGAACAATGAACTATGTACCATGCGCGAAAAAAATATTTCGAAATAAAAAAGTTTGACCGCGATTTTGACCCTTCTATGTACAGAATTTGTATGAAAACAAGGTCAGAATCGCTTGCGCCAACATCATTGATGATATAGCCACTAGTTTCATTCATCTGACAACACCAGATTATTTTTAAATGATTTTTATCTGTGGAATCGAAATGTCATTTTTGGCGCAAATTGAAGCTGTCAGTTTTGACGCGTGTTCCTCGACTAAAACATCATAAAACCTATTAATTTACGTAATTAACGCAAGTAATGTTGTTTTGGTGCATAGTTTATTGTTCTAGGAACGTATTTCAGTCAATGAAATATACGATAGCTCAAAATTAATCAACAAAACATTTAATTCAAAATTCAAAATCGTGTTTTGTTACGAAATTTCCGTATTTTTCCTGGAATTTGCGGGCCTTTGACAGGTTAATGTAACAAATTCAAAGTTTAACCGGTCAAAGGCCATGCCATTTCGCGGAAATTCGCGGAACTTCGCAAAAAAACACTAAAAAACCACCACTTTGAATTTTGAATTGAATGTTTTGTTGATAAATTTTGAGCTATTGTATATTTTATTAACTGAAACACGTTCACAACACAATAAACTGTCTACCAAAACCACATTACTTGCATTTATTACGTAAATTAATAGGTTTTATGATGTTTTATTCGCGATACACGCATTAATTGCGACCGTTAAATTCGCGGCAAATTCTGACAGCCGATTGTCATAGAAGAAATCGTTTTAAAAATATTCCAGGGTGACAAGGTGAATGAAACTTGTAGCGTCTCCGAGAGTAATGATGGCGCAAGCGATTCTGACACTGTTCTTCATACAAATTGTGTACATAGAAGGGCCAAAATCGCAGACCAAAAGTTTTTTGTCGGAAGTATTATTCAAATATTTGAATTATTTTCTCGCGCATGCGCATATGACGCGCGCGCCGGCACGTCTCCGGCCTGTCACCGGTTAAAACATACTTAAACTATTTTTTATGTCAAGATATTATTTTTGCAACATACTGTTTATTACTAATGTTGTGTAAAAAATTGTAAACATTATGTACCCAATGTAAAAGCCCCATGGGCAAATAAAAGATGTGAAAGATAAAGATTGATAAGTACCTGGTTATTCAAATCTGGTCACAAAACCCATTTCAATTCTGAAAGGTGATTCTTCACCAGATCGACAGTGACAGCAAGAGTATTTACCACAGTTGTATAACAAATATACTTACCGAATAAGTGTAGCTGTGGAAACGCTGCAATTCGTTCTTCTGTCTCCGCCTAAGTTTCTCGGTAGCAGCGCGGCAGATGGCGCAAGCGTGCGGCTGGTTGCAGGCGGGGCCGCCTCCAAAGCTAGCAGCGGACACAATTAGCATTATAAATGGAAGTTACAAAACATTGTAACCAATCCTGGCCACAGACAAATATCTGCCTACAATACACTAACACCAATATCGGACAGTGTCTTGAAAAATTATTTTGTAAACACAAACCCAATTGTCTGCATTTGTGCCCAAAGTAGAGTTATCTTTGGCACGTCCAGTAGTGTTTAGTTTCGCCAGAATCATTGAGGAGTTACAACGCTCGTCCTATTTTCCCTATTTTAAAATCAGAAGGTTTTTAACCAGTCAGCAACGTAAGCAGATATACGCGTTAAAATGACAATAGCAGTCAAGTACAATAAGCGTGTTTATACGTCAACGCGTGTGTCTCCACAGAAATCGTTATAACTCCATTATTGTTTTAGTGACATCCCTAAAACAAAAAGTAAAAGGTCGATACTGGATCAAGCTGTACATCCCTATCAAGTTGTCCATAGAAAAACATAAACAGACTGTCAGACGCGCGGTTGACACATATTTTAGCCGCCAAATCGCCTACGGGCCCGCTCGACATTGTTAATTTTTATTAAATATTTTTATATGAAATGATACAAAAGTGAGGAGACAAAATTGTTTATTATACATTTATACAATAGAATAAGTATTGTTTTTTTTACATAATCCGTGATTTTAGTACCGTTTTCATATAAAAACATCACGTGAGTCATTTTTTTTATGTTTGCATTCTAAATTTTAATATTTACCAATGTTAATATTTATTTGTAATATAATAATTTGAAAGCTTATTTCGTAACCTTTCTAAAACAGTTTTTAGTATTCGGCTATGTTCAGAAATGTTTCATTTATAGAGCTTTAATTATGAAGCGGTAATAACACAAAGTTTTCGTAAAACTGACATTTCGTTTAAGACATTAAAAATGAATATTTGCAAAAAATCGGAGGGGTTAACATGGATATTGAAGCATCAGGTATGTTCATTAATCTGTAATTATTGTTAACGTAATACTAGTTACGTAATATAGATATGTATATTATATGTTTTATGAAATACCATTATTGTTAAAAAAAAAATTGAATTGTTTACTTTAGTTAGAGTTATGCAAAAAGTTCCATAGAGTTCCACTAACTACAGTAGAAGCCTATTAATTCGAATCCCGATAATTTGAAAAAATTTTATTTGAATTTTTTGCCAAAAAGGACCCCAAAAATTTTGTTTTCATACAAAATGATTATTTAATTCGAAATTCGTAATTCAAAATTTATTTTTGCCGGCCCACGAAAATTTGTTCATATAATTCGTTTTGCAAAAAAAAATCATATAATTTCGTAAATCTGAATCTGTCAGAGAGCCGTGGTGGAAAAACACCGTAAGATGTCGATTTACATTTTGTAAATCTGAATCGGTCTACACTTGAATGTCAAATATGTGAATTTAAAGGGCCAGCTGCGGTGGAAATCGGCCACAAAATTTCGGTTTACAAGGAAATATATCAAATTTTTTACGAATTTAAAGGGACAGCTGCGAAATCTTGATTTACATGGAAAGAATCGTATTTTTATGAATTTTCTTCGAATAAGGGCCAACCGCAGCGGTAAATGCCTGACAAAATTCGATTTACTCTGGTATAAGTAATATTATTATTACGAATTTACATTGAAGAACCTATCCGAATTTGAATTTGCGGCTGAGGAAATCAATTTTCGGCAATTTTTTTACGAATTTTATTTTTGATATCCTGTGGATTTCGAATTAACGGGGTTCTACGGTAGTTTGAAAAAATATCTTATAACTCTTGTAAAAATATTAAATATATGTCCCCCTTTTTCCCCTTGTTAAATCGAGCGCATTCTTTTTCGGTAGTCTTGGTGACCCCGCCCTGAATGATTAACGGAAAAGTACTAAATATTTATCTTCTTCTTCTTTGTGTGCCGTATCAGGTCCCCCCGATGTTGGCGATCACTCTTGAGAATGTCTCTCTGTCTTGCGCTGCCCGGAATAGCTCCTCCACACTTCTAATGCCGGTCCACTCTCGTATATTACGCAGCCAAGACATTTGTCTCCTATTGAAGTTTCTGTGATCGGACATGTTCGGTGATCGCAGAAACTTCTTATAATATAAATATTTATAATTTTTAAAAATGATTGCATTTTATAGTATAATAATCTTAATTATATGTTATATGTATCTATCTACATATATAGAACATTGAATTGGTTGCATGAGTTCACACATTATAATAACTTACTTCTGATAGAAGAACTCCCACAGAGGCTGCGAGATCTCGGTGGTGAGACGATCCACCAGGGGCAGGCGCTCCGGCGACACGCCCCCGTGTTCACATAGAAAGTCCCCGTTGTCTATGGGGCCCGGCTCGGCGTACGTGTTGAACCTGAGACAAGGAATCAACACTTAAATGAAATAGTCAAGTCAGAATAGGCTAACAATTTGCCTACAATGACACATCAATGATAATACAGAACATTGAAAAAAAATAATGAATGAAAGAAAAAAATAAGAAAAAAAGACACACCTTACATATTATCGTGATTTATTTTTGGGTTAGTATGCCGTGTTGCGCTACCTCTTTTTTAGCCAAAGTTAAAATTTGAATTCTTCCATCCCCGAAGTTAGCGACAAAAGTCTCGTAGGAAATGTTAACATGACCACCTCCGCTCCTTTATTTCTTCCTCGGTTATAAGTAGGGCCCGGATTAATATGTAAATACATATAATATGTTGATAGGTTTAATTCCTTTTTATTAATTTCTAAATAAAACACTTGTGTTGCAAAGTTTTTTTTAACTAAGAAACGACATTTATGTTTATTAATATCACTTTGAATGGTTTTTTTCTAACAATCAAATAATAGAATAACAAAACAAATGACAATCGATGATTGCATTCTAATTGACATTATAGGATTCAAATTTAAAGGGAATATATTTCCTTTACATCTCCCCCCCCCCGCGGGAAAGAAAATTATTGCAAAAATTTTCATTCATCTTCGATATCCTCTTCATGGTTCATCAATGCAGGTGCTGGAATTAATTTCGAGATGTGGAAAAAATTTGATTCTAATTTTTTTCGACCAGTATTTATCTTGTAAATTGAGTTTGATAATTTTTCTATTATTTTGTAGGGTCCGATTCTCAATTCGTCGAGCTTCTTCCTGTTAAGTTTGTTTCCATTCTCCACAAAAACAGTACCACCAACTTTGAAGTTAATATGTCTCCTGGTTTTATCGTAAATCATCTTGTTGTAATTATGTGACTTTATAGTATTTTCCAGAGCTTTTTTTCTGTCTTGAATCAAATCGATGTCAGTCTTCTTAAGTTTTAACTCATTTGGCAAAATCGTAACATCTGTGCCGTTAAGTAGGTACTGAGGCGCATAACCAGTGACAGTGTGCTCCGTTTCATTATAGTTTTTTACACAATTACGGGCTATAGTTGTCCAAGCCACTTTTAAGTCATTTTCGTTGATTTTGCATCTAATTTTATTGACTAGCGTTTGATTTAATCTTTCATTTAATCCATTTGAGAAAGGCGAGTTTACTGCAGTAAAAATGATTGGAATATTTTTTTCATCCAAAAATTTTTTGAATTCTCTAGAATTAAGACCCGGATATTGGTCTGATAGTATCATGCCAATGTCATTAGTTTCTGTGGAGTTTAAGAGTTTGATGAAATCGTTGGTATTTTGAGTTTTTGACGTCAAAATATATGCAAACCTCGTGAAATGATCTGATAGCAGGTGCAAGTATCTCTTTGTTGACCGTGAACCCCCAAAACCACCTATCGTATCAATAGAACATATTTCAAAAGGTTTTGTTGCGGGACCCAAGTAGGACATCAATCCATATTTATTTTGACCTCTTGATTTGTTCTTTAAACATACTGCACAACTTTCGCAAGTTCTCTTTATATTGTTTGTCATGTTTTCTGATGTGTACCATGAGCTTATCATTTTTTGCATTTGATTAATTCCTATGTGACCTAGGTCTGTGTGAACATTTTTGATAAAATCTATGCTGAATTTTTCTGATAGAATTATTTTTTCTTTTTTTTTTACTTTCTTGTAATAAACATTATTCTTCGATATCAATTTATCTTTTCTGCACTGTATCTTCTCATTTTTGACCTGATCTTTTAAGATATCTTCTAATTTTATTAAGTTGACAACTTTTAATTGCTCATCTTGGTTCTCATCTGGTTCTAAGACTGGGTTTCTGCTTAGACAATCAGCTTCAATATTGTACTTTCCTGGAGAATATTTAATTTGAAAATCATATTGGGATAAGTAATATGTTAAGTCACCAAGCTCTTCATCGGTTCTAGATTTGATATTCATATTTTCCAGCGGTTTGTGATCTGAATAAACTGTAAATGGTTTTCCTATCAACCAGTATTGCCAGTATCTCACTGCCTCTTTTATAGCTAAGCATTCTAAGTAAATTGCTTTTTTCTTTTTCTGTGCGCTGTTTAATTTTTTCGAAAAGTAAGCAACAGGTTTTTCTTTTCCATCAGATTGTGTCTGTTTTAAAATAGCTCCAACACCCTCTAGAGAAGCATCTGTATATATATTAATTGGTAAATCTTGATCAAAAATTTCCAAGATCGGTTGTGAGCATATTAGGTTTTTCATCGTTTCAAAAGCATTTTGGCATTTATCAGTCCAAATAAACTTTTGATTTTTCCTTAATAAATTATGCAAAGGATCTAGTATTATTGCACTCTTCGGAATGTACTCATGATAAAAGTTGATTTTTCCTAGAAATTGTCGCACATTCTTTTGTGTTTTTGGAATAGGAAAATTCTTTATTGAAATCAAATTATCCTTTACTGGCTTGACTGAATTATTCTGAATTATATGACCCAGATATTTTACCATATCTGATGCAAATGTGCATTTTGTAAATTTTAATCTAAAACCTTCTGTTTTGATTGCATTCAGCAGCTTTGTCAGATGATCAATGTGTTCAGCAAAAGTTTTTGAAAAAATAAGAATGTCATCTATGTAATTGACAGCAAATTCGTTTAGTTTATATTTTCTCAATATATTGCTTAATATCCTCTGAAAAATTGCCGGAGAAGTCTTCAATCCAAAAGGCAGGCAGGTCCATTGATAATGTCCCTCCTGTGTTACAAATCCTGTTTTTTTTTTGTCTTCAATCCGCAATGGAATAGACCAAAAGGCTGAGTTTATATCCAGCGTTGAAAAAAATTTGCAATTTCTGGTCTTTGTCATTAGGTCTTCAATCAATGGAAATGGTTGAGCTTGAGGTATTACTATTTTATTTAAGTCTCTGAAGTCTATGCATAATCTGGATCTTTTGTTTTCTTCTTTTTTAAATGCTAGAGTGACCGGTGCAGCAAATGGACTGTACGACTCTTCTATCAGTTTATTGTCTAATAATTTTGCTATTTGCTCTTCTATTTCCTTTTTATCTTCTACACTGCATCTGTAAGGCCTCTTACTACAATATTTATCCACTAATAAGTCTATCTTCGCTTCATATCCATTGACAGTACCAACATCATATTTACTCTTCGCGAACACTGATGTGTATTTGTCTATTAGTTCATTTATTTCTGTTTTTTGATCATTATTTAAATGATTCATTGTTATTTTAAAATCTTCTTCTTTAACATGTTCGTTAAAATTAATTCTGTGTTTTTCTATATGATTAAATTTAGTATTCGTTTTCATATCTGTAGAATATTTTTCTTTTTTATTTGTATTATTTAGGCAGAGTTTCTGTGATATTTGTAAGTCTTCACTTTGGATAAGTTTGAAGTCTTTTATCATGTCTAATCCAATCAAAAAATCATACTTGAAATTGTGTTCATCAATAATGTACACATCAACTTTATTCTCCAATTCAAAAATTTTTATGTTTAACGTTGTCAAACCACTCGTCTTTTTAACACCATTAATCGTTACTAAATTTGCTTCATTCAAATTGTTTCCTTTTCCTTTTAGTTTCAATAATTTAGAATTAATTAGAGAAACATTTGAACCTGAATCATAAATTCCGTATATTTTTAATTTATCATTTAGTAATAGTTTGACTTTTATTAATGGTGTTACTATTAGTTTTTTTGATCATTTTCATTTAATTCAGTTTCTATCACTGAATTGTTTACATGTTTAATGGCATTTCTCTTAAATTTTTCATCCTCTTTTGTTTTGAACCAGCATGTAGCTTCAGGGTGGTAACGAATGCCCTTATTCAATTTTTCACAAATTTTACATGGATTTTTACCCCCATTTTTATTATGTTCTGCATTTCCAAATGTTTTCTTATTCATAAATCTTTTTTTGTTGACCATATGTTCATACTTGTTTACTTCATTAAACAAATCTACAGTATCTTGTAATCCTTCTCTATCGATCTTGTTAAGTATGAATTCTGGTAGTCCGGAAGCAACAAGATCTATCAAAGTACCGGTGTCAATTGATCTTCTCACATCCAATAGAAGTTTTTCTTTTCTCATAGCATAATCCAACAGAGAACCATCTTTGTATCTAAATGATAGTGCGTATGTGACAGGGTTCCATCCTTTGTTTGCAAATGATTCACAGAATTTGTTTTTCCATGTTGACCACTCTGAGTTCATTGTTAGTTTTATAATCATGGAACTGTACCAGTCTATACAAGATTTATCCATGAACAATCTGAGTATTTCTATTTTTTTTCCATCCATGGTCACATCAAACCGCAAACATTCTTTTTCAAACACTTCCATCCACTGGCTTGCATTTGTATTTTTAGTGCAGAATTTTTCTATAACAAACTTCTCAGCAATGTTTTTTAAGCTCTGTTGCTTATCTTCCATTAACTTTTCAATTAATTTTCCTAATGCATCTTCTTTTTGATGTACTTGTAAACTTTTTTCGTCCAATTCTTCGAGGTATTGGTCTCCAAACTGTAGGTTTCCATCTTCGTCTACATATGTTTTTTTTAGTTCTTCTGTCATGGTTAACCAGACTCTTCTAACCTGGTATCTTTTTTTCAAACTATTTTTTATTTTTCCAAAAGCACTAGTTTTCATTATTTCCTCGTGATAGCTGGCGGATCGTAGCATTTCTGGTATTGTAAACACTTTTCCATCACTTGTGACTATTTTTGTAATGCTAATAATATTTGATCTGCCATCGCATCCAGGTAATAGCGTAAATTCGAATTGAATTTTCTCCATTTTTGGTTTAAAACGAAATGTCGTTTTATAATAAAATGATATGTATATATATACATTTACATATATACATATATACATTTATGTTTATTAATATCACTTTGAATGGTTTTTTTCTAACAATCAAATAATAGAATAACAAAACAAATGACAATCGATGATTGCATTCTAATTGACATTATAGGATTCAAATTTAAAGGGAATATATTTCCTTTACATACATATTTTTAATTTACACGATTTTCGGTCTCGTATGTGTTCTCTACCTAGATTATCATATATAGATTGTGAAAAACTAATTTTTATTTTCCATATTTCATGGTTAAGTCCATATTTTACAAAAAATATCACAATCATCCATAATTTCGCTTTTTATATCATAAAACACGAGTTAGTTCACAAAAATTGATATAATTTTACGTGTTTGCATTCTCGCCACCACACGGCCGCGCGCGTTTCATTTCTCTCGCGTATTATTCATCGTAATTTTATTTTTGATTCTCTTCCTCTCCGCGCGACAGCGCCACAGTCGCCACACTAACACCGACAGTAAGCCGGCATTCACCAACAACGAGCGACGTTCCTGCCGTGTTGCTTGCGTGTCTTTTTATTTTTACGTACTCAAGTCACCTACTCAGTGGCGGCCAGCCCTAAGGTGCGGCGGTGCAACGCACTCCCAAAATTTCTGCCAATCTAAAAATTCCCGATCACCAAAAAACATACTTTATTTCCGACATGCCTCATCACGAATCACAATACACACTTTGGTTCTAATGCATACATAATATAGGTTTCTATGTATACCCGCTCGCGTAACAGATACTGAGATAACAGAAGCAGAACGTTTTGTTACTATATTCAGGCCGGGAGTGCATTTGCCAAAGCGATCACAGAATCGAAGAGAATCCTTACACAATTCTCCATGAGCCAGAATCGTAGGTAGGTATAATCCTTTGGAAATTTAAATAACCCATGGACGGCGATCCGGGAATTTCCACCATGTCAAAACGACCGTTTGTTCAGTAGCATCTTAATTTGGGACGTGGTCGTGTCATTTTATTATTGATATTGTGTGTTTAAATTAAGATCTACTCTTTTTTAGTCAATGTTCCGCTCAGCGTCGACCATTTCTTATCTCTACAGCATACCAACCAACATAAACAATGAGACCCGTTGTGACAAGTCGCAGGTCAATACGCCATTGTTATTAGTTTTTTGGATGAGACGGGAAGAATAAAAAAATGAGTTCCATTATTAATGTTCATTTTATAAAAAACAATGCGCTGAACTTTGAAACGATTAGAAATTAAAAATAGTGGCCCACCACGGCCCATTTTTAATATTAAACAAAAGTGCAAGTTAAAAACAAAAGAGACAATGGAGAATCGACCTAACCTACAAATAGGTAAGATTTTTTTTCACAATTAAATTCATTTTAATTAGAGTAGCGAGATTTTTAGCGCACTACCGATTTTTGTGAGCACCAGCCGCCACTGCACCTACTACTACTCTCTAGGTACGTATCAGTTTCATTTCAAAATGCCCAAGGATAAACAACCTTTGCGTTTCAAATTGGAAAAATATATCGAAGATTTATCAAGCCAAAAAAGTATATTTTAGACAAAAATAAAGAATTTGATACCCTAAAAACAATTTAAAAAGTTCCGAGCGTAAGCTTTGAGGGTACTGCAGACGTGCCTTACACAATTTCGGAACTAGGCGCTCCCATTACATCATGTGATGTGGAAAGATCTTTCAGCCAATATAAGGCTATATTTAGAACAAATTGATAGTTTTAATTTCGATAATTTAAAAAGCATGTGATTGTGTACTGTAGTGTCCGACCGAACTTTCGGTTTCGGTTTCGGCCTAGTTTCGGCCAAAAAACGAGTTTCGGCTTAGTTTCAGTTTCGGTCGCCATTCAGCCGAAACTATGGCCAAAACCGAAACTGAATTCGGAAGTTTCTGCGATCGGACGTGTTCGGTGCACTGAACTGCGAGCCACGAAGTGTCATTTTGCTGCGTCCGCGCTCATAGTCGTGTCAGGACATGATTTACTTGTTTGTGTTCGCTCCGCAAACTTTGCGGTAGTTTGGTTTATTTGTTGTAAAATTGGAGGTGTTTATACTTAACATTATTTAGAAATAGGTAAGTTTTATTTCGCTATTGAAATGATTTAGTTCATGATTTTTTTTTTACATGAATACCGCACAGGAGTCCCAACTGCTCCCGTCTGGGGCCAGTGGGACTATGGCATCCCCAATTGGGGTATATTGTGAGGCTGAAGGTAGTGGGGAGAGGAAGGAGACAGGGTAGAGGAAGGTGGGGAAGTACCTGGCTATTCAGATCTGGTCACCAAACACGGCTAAAGCCATTTCAAGCAACGTTTCAATTCTGAATGGTGTTCTTACACCAGGGCGATACTGGGAGTATCTTCCACTCTGGAACGTGTAACAAATATACTATATCTTATTTAAATGAATAAATTGTGAAATAACACAAATTAATCAAATAAAATTTATTTGCCACGCCGGGATTCAATCCCGCGACCTTCGGAGTGCTAGTCAAGAGCCTTTCCGCTAGACTACGCCGGCCGCCACTGATTATAGGCCCTGAGGAAAATGATTTCCCTGAAGGCCTAGGTCGGAATTTGGAGTTCAGTGTGTCCTGGTCATCCAGCTTCAAGACCTAGACAAACCTCAACCCATGAACCCGGGCACCCCTGCTAAATCACCAAACGTAGCGAACCACTTGGGGTGACCTATGGCAGAATTGTTGGTTATCCAATAAAGGTTCCCGGGGCGGCGGGACCCAATCCCGCCTCACAAATTATTTTGTTCTTAAGATGAAAGAGTATTTTTTGTTTAGTGTACCTAAACAAATTAGGTTTAAAGAATGTAATTTTGTTTTCTACCGTTTATTTTATGTTATTTGTTAATAATTTTCAAATAGGTAATACCTACTATTTCTTTTTTTAAATATTATTTACGAAGCGATTTACGATTACGATTTCAAAAAGCATAAATAATAATTTATTTGAAATAAGGAGTGATAATTAATTATGTTATGTTTATTTTTAGTTCAAATATATATCAGAGATTCAATGATTAATATATGATTTAAAAATAAAGGCTGATTGACTATTTTTTTCCACGAAAACATGACCTTATTTGGAAGTTTCGGTTTCGGCCGAAAAAAATAGTTTCGGTCGGACACTAGTGTACTGCAATTAATTTAATAAGAAATATTGAGGAAGGGATGAACTATAGAAAGCAATAATAAAAGTTTTTTTTTACATTAACTTCACGCACTATGTCATCTTTGGGGATGCTGTGTGGAAGTCTTTTTAGGGAAAGGAAATAGGTATGAGGGGTAGGAGACTGGGTATCAATGTATCCAGGAGTGACGGACATGTAATCTATCTCTCCCGCTGAGGTGCAAGGCAATGTTACGAGAGAGTCCTGCTGGAGAGGTCAAAAGGTCTCCCTTAACCTCTTATTGGCCGGAGACGAGCGGGCGCGCGCGTATTGTGCGCAGGCGCGAGAAAATAATTCGAAAAAAATTCTAACAAAACATGTTTGTCTGCGATTTTGGCCTTTCTATGTACAGAATTTGTATGAAGAACAAAGTCAGAATCGCTTGCGCCAACATTACCCCATAAGATGGGTGAAAAATTTCATTCACCTTGCAACCCCAGTATATTTTTAAACGATCTTATCGGTGGCATGAAAATGTCAAATTTGCCGCGAAATTAATCTGTTAAAATCGGATTGTGTTCCTCGACTAAAACATCGTAAAACCTATTAATTTACGTAATTAACGCAAGTAATGTTGTTTTGGTACATAGTTTATTGTTCTAGGAATGTGTTTCGGTCAATAAAATATACGATAACTCAAAATTAATCCACAAAACATTTAATTCAAAATTCAAAATCGTGTTTTGTTACGAAATTTCTGTATATTTCCTGGAATTTGCCAGCCTTTGACCGATTAACCGGTCAGCAACGTAAGCAGATATATGTGTTAAAATGACGATAGCAGTCAAGTACAATAAGTGTTTATACGTCAATGCGTGTGTCTCCATAGAAATAGTTCTAACTCCGTTATTGTTTTAGTGACATCCCTAAAACAAAAAGTAAAAGGTCGATAGTGAATCATGCTGCACATCTCTATTCAAGTTGTCCATAGAAATACATAAATATTTTTATATGAAATGATAAAAAAGTGAGGCGACAAAAGTGTTTATTATACATTTATACAATAGAATAAGTATTGTTGTTTACATAATCTGTGATTTTAGTACCGTTTTCACATAAAAACATCAAGTGAGTCATTTTTACATTTTTTTAATGTTTGCATTCTAAATTTTAAGATTTACAAATGTTAATATTTATTTGTAATATAACAATTTAAAATCTTATTTTGTAACCTTTCTAAAACAGTTTTTACTATTCGGCTACGTTCAGAAATGTTTCATTTATAGAGCTTTAATTGTGAAACGGTAATAACACAAAGTTTTCGTAAAACTGACATTTCGTTTGAGACATTATAAGTGAACATTCGCGATTTTCGGAGGGGTTAACCAGTTTCTCCCAATCAGGCCTGCCACGGAGTTGGTGAGCAGACGCATTCGATGCCGAGATCCGAACAAACTTCACCCCATGAACCCACGCACCCCTGTGAACCACTAGGGTGACGTGTAGCAGAGATGTTGGTACCCATACCCGCCTCCCAACTCAACCTGTTTCAACACTAAACAATGAAGACAAAAAGACAATGTGTACCTGTTAATCCACTGCTTGGAGATGTAGAACTTGATGTCGTTGAGATCCAGTGTGGTTTCCAATAACTCCACTGCCTGCTGTCGCAGGGAGGCCATGCGGGGATTAGATTTCCTGCAAACCAGAGACAATAATTAGCCACACATATGGAGCAGAGCCAGAAGAAATAGAGTGTTTGTTTTCAGTAACGTCAGTGAAATATCTGAAAAATCTGGAATACCTCAGGGATCAAACTTGAAACCTCTACTATTCTTGATATTGATTGATGATATTCAAGAATACATTCAATGTACTACTTGTTAATTAGTTACTTAACAGTTTACTCAGAGGTGGTGAAACAACCACTTACTTTAATAAAATTTCTCTACTCAGAAAGCATTATGTACATGGACTTACTTATAAAACAGTACGTAAGCCTCGCAGGCGGCAACTTGCGTGGGTGTGCAGCCCGTGACGTACTGATCGTCAAACTCGAACCACCTTTCTGAGGGCTGGTTGCGTGCTACGCACGTGTAGTGGCCTCCTCCCGCCGTGCCCACGTGGCAGATCACCGCCACCAGATCGTACGTGGACACGCTGGACGTGCAATCTAGAATAGGCAAAACACAATCATGTCAAGCAATCGATAAGACACTGAATAGATAATCTCTAGAATCATAAATAATAGAAACAAGGGAGATGGACCATAAAATATTATTAAATAGGGTGAATCTTTTTTTGGCTCTTTTTTGACATTTTTTTTACATCCACTCCAAACATGAGTTACGGTTTGGAGGGTCTTTTTGAAGAAAGCAGGTCTTGAAGAGACTCATGATGTAGGAGGGGGGAAACAAGAGAGGAAGGCAAATCGTTCCAAAGCCTCTTGGACTTAAAAATGAGTCGTACAAATGACCCATTTTCAAGTGACAAATTTTTCACCAAACACAAATGTTTAGCGCGCATTTGGCGTGTTATCCCTGGTGCCGAAGGGATTGATGATAATAGTTTCTCGAAGCATCTTCCATTCAAATACCGGTAGAACGATGAAATCTTGGAGTTTAGATTGCAATTTAGGAGGTGGGAATGGGTAGCACCGCCCCGGGAACCACTAATTGAATTGTTTTTTTTTTACATTAGCTCCACACAGAAGGCCCTGAGGAAAATAATTTCCCCTCAGGGCCCTGTCATCTTTGGGGATGCTGTGTGGAGGGTATTTTTAGAAAAGGAAGGAGAGAAAGTTCTAGGAAGGAAAAGGGTATGAGGAATGGGTAGGAATCTTGAGATCAGTGTATCTAGAGTGATGGACGTATGAATCCATCTCTCCCACTGCGGTGCAAGGCGATGTTCCGAGAGAGTCCAGCTGGTGAAGTCAAAGGGACTCCCTCAACCATTTTCTCCCAGTCCGGCCTGCCATGCAGCTGGTGGGCAGAAGCATCCACCGCCGGACAGACCCCATGCACCCGGGCATTCCTGCTAAGTCACCAAACGTAGCGAACCACTTGAGGTGACCTGTGGCAGAGGTGTTTGTTATCCAATAAATGGTTTCCGGGGTGGCGGTACCTATACCCGCCTCCCAAATCGTAAGATAGGGAAATCTATCAACCGGACAGAGTCAAGGGTTAATAGATTATAATAGTAATACTGTAGGTACCTTTGTGAAGGTAGGGCCGCATGTCCAGGCCGGAGAGAGGGAAGGACACCTTGGCCCCGATCTTGGTGCTGGACATGAGCTCGTGGCGGAAGCGCTTGAGGTGTACGCACAGCACCTCGGGCAGGCCAAGCACCTTGGAGTATTTCACGCCGTTGCGCAGCTTGTTGCACTTCTCGCAACTGCCCAATAAACACACAACACTTATTACAGACAAACATCACATTTTATATACACAACCAAACGTGATGGCCGTATGAAAGGGAAAATCTAATCATTGATATAATCTAATAATTGAATCTATTAGTTACTCTCAAATGAAAATTTGAAAAAGAAAAATTACAAAAAGATTCAGTCGCATCCAGGAATTGAACCAAGGACAGTAGTTTTGCCGAGGTTCTGCTCTAACTACTGAACTAATTTGACCGAAGATTAAACAACAACATTGGAGAACCGATCCAGTTAATAGAGAGATGTGAAACCAGTTTTTTTTTATCCAGTTACCTTTGGAACCGGTTCCCCAAAAAGAAAAACCATGGGGGAGATGCCTGGAGAAATTCTGACAAAAAGGAATCGGTTCCTCAAAAAATCAAAATATTTTGTTGCTTTTTTAAAATTTTTTATTTTATTTTTGATAAATATTTACAGTTCCTCAGAGAAATAATGTTGTATGTGACTGTGTATGTGAATATGTATGTGGTTTCAATGTCTCTCGACAGGTATCATTAGTATATGCAGTTATAAGGTCTCTCAACAGATGTCGCTGGTAGTACAGGGTAGAAACAACTGTCGGATGTTTGGGTCTAATATCCAGTTTCGAAGACAGCTGATCATATCTGATCTTCAGGATCACAGAGCATCCTTCAGAATGGATGTTAAGTCCAATTAGATATTCATTGTAAATACAATACCATAATAAACAAGAATCGTAATCGAGACGAACCAAAGTATAATTGAAACTCCCCATTATCAGAGTTGTATTGTTAATTAGATGAAACAACAATACACCACTGTACAGACAGTTCCAGTGACAGCATAGGAACCGGTTCCTTGTAACCGGACAGAATCATTCACCATCTCCTATGTACAGTACTGTGCAAATTAATGTGAACATGTGATAATTAGCACAATTACACTTGTTCTTGCAGTTGTACGTAGCATATTGTAATAGCGGCCATTTTGTGTTTGTGTTCTGTCATTCATTGAGTTACGAGACCACCAAGCTACAGATGCGTTGTAATTTTTTAGAAATACAGTTTTTTTGCAGAGGTAAACTTAACTAAAGCTTTTTGTTTCTTATTTTTAAAGATGGATATTTCTCTTTAAAAACGCACAAAGATTGTTAATATTTCAAAGACAAAAAAATTAGATACGTTGAATAGCCAGGTAACTTTCCGGATCCTAATCCAATTGAAAATCGGTGGGCTATAGTTAAAGCAAGACAAGCACAACCAAAACAAAGCTGATTGAGGCAGTAATTTAGAGACACGCAAATATCGGAAAATTGTAAAAAAAATTGTTGATTCTATGCCAAACCGTGTACAAGAAGTTATAAAAGTTAAGGTAGGACACACTTCGTCTTAAAAAAAAATTAATTGTAATAGTTTCTGTATTTTTTTCTTCAATAAAGAATTTTTTTTTTTTTCTAATTCTACACTTGTGTTCACATCAATTCGCACAGTACTGTAAATGTAGTTTACGTAACATAATATTGGTGACAAAACCGGATATCTGCAAAAGAAGTTAGGTTAGATCAGCTAATGGATGGAGTGGAGACTGACCTGTACATGTTGTCCCCTTTGAGTTCGTCAGCACTGAAGAAGGCGGCAAGACAGTCGTACAGGGTGACGGCAGGTCCGTAGAGCCACGAGCGGAACCAGGACAATAGCCACCACATCTGCTAACCCAAAACACACCCACCATGCCACGTTAGATTAGATTTCATTTATTGAAATAGAATTTGATTGCTAGTGGGATGGCCATTAAAAAATCTTTGCAATTACAGTGAAACCCTTTCGTGGCTTAAGAAATTTGATTTTTTTGGTCCCTAGGCTCAAAATTGGCCAAACTTTTCCCACATGTAAGGTTTTCCTGCTTAAGAAGATGGTTTTTTCCGGTCCCTTGGAAAACTTCTTAACGCGCAAAAAAAATATGTTTGTCTGCGATTTTGACCCTTCTATGTACAGAATTTGTATGAAGAACAAGATCAGAATCGCTTGCGCCAACATTACCCCATAAGATGGGTAAAAATTTCATTCACCTTGCAATCCCAGAATATTTTTGAACGATTTTATCTGTGGCATGAAAATGTCAAATTTGCCACGAATTTTATCTGTCACGTTACCGGATCATGTTCCTCGACTAAAACATCGTAAAACCTATTAATTTACGTAATTAACGCAAGTAATGTTGTTTTGGTAGATAGTTTATTGTTCTAGGAATGTGTTTCGGTCAATAAAATATGCGATAACTCAAAATTAATCCACAAAACATTCAATTCAAAATTCAAAGTCGTGCTTTGTTAGGGAATTTCCGTGTTTTTTACGGCTTGTGACAGGTTAACCCGTCAATGGCCAGACCCTTTCACGAAAATTCACTAAAAAATCACTAATTTCAATTTTGAATTGAATGTTTTGTGGATTAATTTTGAGCTATCGTATATTTTATTGACTGAAACACGTTCCTAGAATAATAAACTATGTACCAAAACAACATTACTTGCGTTAATTACGTAAATTAATAGGTTTTACGATGTTTTAGTCGAGGAACACGCATCAATTTTGACAGCTAAAATTCGCGGCAAAAATGACATTTCGATGCCACAGATAAAATCGTTTAAAAATATTCTGGGGTTGCAAGGTGAATGAAATTTTTACCCATCTTATGGGATAATGTTGGCGCAAGCGATTCTGACCTTGTTCTTCATACAAATTCTGAACATAGAAGGGTCAAAATCGCAGACAAACATTTTTATTTCGAAATATTTTTTTCGCACATGCGCACAAGCTGCGCGTGCCCGCGCATCTCCGGCAAATAGGAGGTTAAGAGGGTTTCACTGTATTTATTTTTTCATTATCAGTAATTTTAGTTAGAAAAAACGTAAGGTGAGCCATTTTTAACACTTTTTGTTTGCATTCAAAAAATTTTATGTTTATTTCGAATTATAATATTTGAAAGTGGATTTCACGACCTTTCAAAAAAACAGTTTTTAGTATTCAGATGTGTTCAAAAATATTCTACATATTTATTTGGATTTTATTGCAAAGCAGAAATATTTTGATCATCTGAAAAATGCACCAAATTTCTGGAGGGTTAAGGACTCAATTGGCAAACAATCGCAGAGTCTTCAGTTTATCTCTTCAGTTGGTTGTTAGTAGTTATACTATGGGGGTTTGTTTATTTGAACTGACCCAGCCCTCCTGAGAAGCGGTGGCGGAGTAGACGGCATCACTGCAGGCCACCCCCCTGCCCCCTCGCCCATCTCCAGGGGTGCCCCCTCCGCCCTGGGGAGCCCCCGAGCCCCCGTGCAAGACGGCCATGTGGTCCCGCGAAGGGATGGGCAGGGACAAATCCTGGAATGTCTCAACGCGGGTTGATATCTGAAAAATATAAAAACAATTAGTGAAAAGTATTTTTTACTGTAATGAACTGCATATAATCTAATGCGACCTTGGATCTTAGGAGCGGTGCGAGAGGGAGAGGCTAAGACACGAAATGGGCTGTAGCACCATTGAATAGAAGACCTTGGTCTTCTAATCTTTATATATATAAAAAATTATGTTTCTTTGTTTGTCCCATACGCGTACCTATACCATTCATCTGATTGCGATGAAACTTTGGTAATGGTTATGAAATTTGACAAAAAAATTTACAATAAGTGGCGCGAGTTGTTTATTACGTGTGGTTTAGCGGCAGGGAGGGAAGGCGTTGGGGGGTTCACGGAACAGGGGGACGCAGGAGTGGGAGAAGGTGGAAGGTGGGACCTAATAGGGGAGCAGGGGTTGGAACGGGGACGCATGAGAAATGACACGCAGGGAGAAACAATTTGTTTCTTTTAGTGGTATTGTAAAGCATGCCAGGTACCCACTAGTCAATAATAATATTGTTTCCTTACTCTGTTACATGTGAGGCACTGCACCGAGGAAAGTAGGCGGCCATCGAACACGTCTGAGATGACGCTGCGATAACTTCCTTGCGCCGGCACGCGGTCTCTCTCATCCCCGGCGGCATCACACGGTCCCTCCGATTCGCTAGCGTCCCCGTTCCCGAGACGACCGTCCAGGTCCGCAGAGGACCTGCGGTAGCCACCCTGAGCTAGGGAGCGATCATGCTCACCCGATGCGGGGCCGTCGCACTGTCCCTCAGAATCGAAGGTGTCCCCGCTGCCGAGACGGTCACCCTTGCCTGCGGAAGACCTGGAAAAAGGAAATAATAGGATTCAATAGCTTATTACATCTAGACCGGGCTAGTACAAAAAAAGCACATCTGTTGCCATACGCCGAGACTTCTTCTAGCATTCACATTTGCGTCATATATTCTCTTACACCGTTTCTTTTCCTTTCTTCTATTTGTTCGCTCTACATGCCCAAACCATCTGAGCATGCATTTCTTAATCTTACTCATTATGCTAACATATGCTATCAGCCTTGCATTCTTTGCGGATCGCAACATTTCTCACATGATCACACATGATTGTACCACACACTCGCCTCAGAGATCTCATTTCTACATCATTCAGTCTACTTTCATCCTTCCTCTGCCATTCCATGTCTCACTGTCATACAACAGGGTAGGCACCAGCACTTCGTTGCGGATGTTAGCTTTGCTTATTTGGGCAGTTTTTTATAAGGGCCAACCACGTTCGGTCCTCTATTAATGGAGTTACCTGCATTCTTCTTTCAATATACTATTTCTATACAAGATTGTCAACTGCCTTATTGACTCACCAGATCTATTAGAAAGGATTACATTTCGTTGCCCCGAACGCAATAGATCGAATACCCTATTTTTTATACAACATTTCAAATCGAAATATGCACAAAATTCTTTGATCGGACGTATCTGCAAATCTTACAACGCCATAAGAGATATCGATCCCACTGCACCCTTGAAACGCTTAAAATTAAATTAACCTTACAATGTGCTTAAACCAAAACTATTATTTATTTATTGTTTACTTTTTCTTTTTACTCACTTTTTACTAAACTATATAATATTATAACTATCAATATCTACTTGCTTCCTAATCTGTAACTATTTCTTTTTTAAAAATCATAAATGGAACTTCACTGGTTTATGTTATATTCAGTGTTAAATGTAAAATGAATGTATATTTACAACTGTATATTTCCTAAATAAACTTCCCAATTACACAAACTCATCTCACATCTATATTGCACACTGTTTTCGTACTCTCTCTTTCAAACACCATGCTTTACTTTTTTTTATTTTTGAGCTCCACACAGGAGGCCTTGGGGAAAATGATTTCCCTCAGGGCCTATATCATCTTTGGGGATGCTGTGTGGAGGGTTTTTTCGAGGAATGGGAGGATAGGAGAGTTCTGGGAAGGAAAAGGGTTTAAGGGGTGGGTAGGAATCTGGGGTTCAGTGTGTCTTGGTCATCCACCTTCAATACCGAGACAAACTTCACCACATGAACCCAGGCACCCCTGCTAAATCACCAAGCGAATCACTTGGGGTGACCTATGGCAGAGGTGTTGGTTATCCAATAAAGGTTCCCGGGGCGGCGGTAACCAATCCCGTCTCCCAAATTGAGACTTACTTGTATTCATCATTAATTATTTGTTAAGTAAAATGTGGCAATAAGTACTAACTTTCTTTGGTATCCTTCCTCGCCGCTGAGGTCTGCGCTGTCACTGACGCCACTGTCGCATGTCTCGTACGACTCTTCCTCCTCTTCAGCTTCCCCCTCTCCCTCCCCGGAGGACTGCTGTAAAGGTTGCGTGGCCTCATCTGAACACACAATGCATTTTTAATAATAACCGTAGTAATAAAATTAGGTTGAATACAGCATTCGCACATTGAATTTTTAAATAGGAATTTTGAAAAGCAAATGTGCTCTTTTGAAGTTAGGTATTAATTATTAATTAATTGACGTATTAATTATTAATTGAATGAATTATTAAATGATTGAAATATTAATTGATTGAAATATTAATTGACTAAAATATTAATTGATTAACATTTTAATTGATTTAAATATTAATTGGTTGAATTAAAAAAACATAATAATTGATTTAATTTAAATGACACATTAATTAAATGAAATACAGGGTGTCCGGGGGTAAAGTGCATTAACTTCGGGAGGTGATTCTACATGATAGTATAAGTAAAAAAAAATAAATAACTTTTTTTGAAATTCCAACTTTTAGGGGTAGTTTTGTGGTAAAATGATAAAATTAGACCGGCGTGTGCGGTCAGCTTTATTATTTTCCGCAGTTACGATATGGGTCAGTCACAACTATGTAATGTTGCCACAATCGTGCGCGGTAGGCTCTCAGCAAATAAGATCGTACCTCACACTAAGGATTTTTTAGTAGGTACGTCTTTCTGTATCGGAAAAAAAAAGTTGGAATTTCAGAAAAACGTTGTTAATCTTTTTTACTCCTACCATCATGTAGAATCACCTCCCGAAGTTAATGCACTTTACCCCCGGACACCCTGTATTAATGGACTGAATTAAAAAAATATTGATAAATTGAAATATTAATTGATTGCAATATTAATTGAGTAAAAGATAAATTCTTCAAATTCACTTTGTGGCACCATTTTATTAACCGGTCAAAGGCCATGACATTTAGCGGAAATTCGCAGAACTTCGCAAAAAAACACTAAAAAACCACCACTTTGAATTTTGAATTGAATGTTTTGTTGATAAATTTTGAGCTATTGTATATTTTATTAACTGAAACACGTTCACATCACAATAAACAATCTACGAAAACCACATTACTTGCATTTATTACGTAAATTAATAGGTTTTATGATCGTTTTATTCGCGATACACCCATTAATTGCGACCGTTAAATTCGCGGCAAATTCTGACAGCCGATTGTCATAGAAGAAATCGTTTTAAAAATATTCCAGGGTGACAAGGTGAATGAAACTTGTAGCGTCTCCGAGAGTAATGCAGCGCAAGCGATTCTGACACTGTTCTCCATACAAATTGTGTACATAGAAGGGCCAAAATCGTCGACCAAAAGTTTTTTGTCGGAAGTATTATTCAAATATTTGAATTATTTTCTCGCGCATGCGCATATGACGCGCGCGCCGGCGCGTCTCCGGCCTCCCAGCGGTTAATGCAATAATTAAAAACACTTTGGTTTTACCACAATAAACTTTATTAAAAAGTCGACATGTTTCAAGAACGATGTTCTCTTCATCGGGACATATAATGTACATTAAAGTTTATTGTGGTAAAAACAAAGTGTTTCTAATTATTGCATTAAAAGATAAATTAATTGAAATAATTAATTAATTGATTGACTAACATATTATTTGATTGAAATATTAATTGATTGACATATTAACTGATTGAAATTTGAATTGATTGAAATGTGAATTGAGTGAATTGATGGTTACCTTTGGTGCCGTCTTGGGGCAGCAGACAGTAGCTGGCCGACCACCGGTGTCCGGGGAGTAAGCTGGACACCCCACTGCTGCACTCGGACTGCGAGTGAACCCTGAACATATATTTTCACATTAATAATCAACTAATAAACATGGATCCTAAGAATCTCCAAAAACTCCAAGAGAAATATCAAAACTTAGGCATAAAAAACAAGATACCTCAAAGCCATCCAGTACATTGACGTAGTATATATAGACGTGCCCTGTGAAATTCATAATGACCCCGAAACCAAATAAAATTGGCTCAAGGCCCATTTAGAGTGCATGCATTGTTTTGCACCGTTTATATTGCATAGTTCTTAGTGTCTGGTAGGGCGACCAAAATGGCTGCGACAATTTCTAACTCAATTCATTCGTATAGCGGGTGCGTGTGCGTGTGCCAAATAAGTTACAATTCACTGAGTAACTGCAATAGGATAAAATGAAAATGGGAATTCCAAAAACTTACCACTGCACTTTCTATCGTCAATTTCAGGCCACTGGTTTTGTTTCTTATAACTTCTAAACTTATTATAATAAATCAGTTCACAATACAACATTTCCAAATATATTCACGTATCGAGTATAATATAACAATTCTACGTAGCGGGGAACGAAACAATAGGTACTTGATGGTACTGCGGCGGGCAGTTTCACAAAAGCAAGAATGCACAGTATCGGCAAATAACATTTAGCGTACGCGTACTTGTAAAATGTTTCACGTTCACGTTGCGGTTCGAAATATAGCGGGTTCACAATATTACACTCTTGTGATCGATCCTTAGCGATTTCCGTGGTGCGGGTCAAACGAAATACAATTAATACACGGCAATCACGATGCTTTCACAGCGGGCAGTTCAAATATATGTAGCACGGGCAGTGGAACAAAATACAATAAGAAATTTTGCGTATATCACAGGCGGTTCACAGTTTTTGTGTGACAACACTACCTTTTGATGCAAGTAAAGCGAACACAGCACACTTCGTTTTTGGCAATTTATATAGGTAGGAATTGGAATAAGGGAACAAAGCAGTTACTCAGTTACTATCATAGACAACAATGATTTAAATTCAAACTGGCGCAACCAGTGTCGTATCTTTTATCGGTCTATAAGGTCTACACTGAAACTAATTTGCATTCCAGCCGTCCGGACCGGGTTTAATTTTTTCAAACACAAAAATATCCCACCACCGAATATTGTACAAGGTACACGCCGCGGACTTTATTTTTGAAAACATAGTTAGCTATCAGAATACAAAAGAAAATATATGCCTTACAGATCGCATTTACACACTGCATTCAAAAGTGAAAAAAAAATGTTCTTTAAAATTTGTCGAGCAATGTTTCTGACGTCATTCGCTTGGCCCGGTTCGTTCACTAATACATTGGCCTACAGGGACAAAACAAAATACACAATGTCACACAATGAACGCTCTCGGGTTATTTCTTCAAGCGACTTTATGAGCGTGTACGGCTAGTTTATACCAATTAGGATTGATAAAATTATCTCCATAATATGTCACGCGTGATTTTTGAGGTATCTTATTGGTTGATGAATGACAAAACTACATAATGGGATTTGAGAACGAACCTTGTGATCGGTTTTAGGAACTTGCATTAATATTATCAAGGCTTTCTAAGCGAGGCGGTGGAATACGGAGAAGAGTTGTATTGTTAACATTAATTTACATAGCGTCATTATTCATAGCCAGGCTACTTAGGTATAGCACATCTAGCCATTATTGATCGAAGATCCAGTAACACTACAGACATGCCCTAACTGAAAATCTGGATATCAACAAGCTGGAGGCAAACTATGTGACAATTTTTTGGCACCGGGAGGGTCTGAGCATTTTTAGAAGAAACTACGACATCATTCGTATAGTGACTGTTGGTGAGCGCTCATTGAAAAAACCAGATGCTTCGCAGAAAAGTTAAATTTGCGAAAGGAAAGTAAGGAAGGTTCGCAAAACAGTCCTTTGTGGGACTTTTCTGCGCAAGGTTTTGATGTTCATTTCTAACCAGACCATTAGGTGTTTATGTGTTCGTTAACTGCAGTGAGTAAATTATAAAACACTTGTAAAAGTGTCAAACTAAATACTGTAACAAAATTTTCGATTTTCGAAACAAATTGAACCTTTTCATCCGATTTGGGACTCGCAATTAAGGTAATAGAGAACTCCAGTCCAATTTTTTTATTTTTTTTTTATGAATAATGACCTTCTAACTTACATAACTGCATTTTTATTTTTATTTTCAGAGTTAGTTTTAATAGTTAAAATAATTGTCAAAGTTTTAATTTTTCAAGACCCCCGAAAACCACCGGAAATATGGTAAATCGTGTGACGCCATCACTCCTGAAAAATTAGTATAGGATTGGGCAATCAGCTGATCAACTACCGCCATTTTGAAATCCGTTGTTCGAAGTATTCTCCCTAGAAGAAGCATTACTATTTTTTTTGTGCAGTAGTTTTTCAATATTTTAAATAATAGAGATAAACTAATAGAGATACCTCTATTTTTGATACTGAATTATTTAGGCTTAAATATTGTTTCAATAAACACAACAACTAAATCTCTATAAACAGTACGAAATAAAGAATAACATGAAATGTTGTAAATACTGACGGCTTGTGCCATACCTACATTTCAATTGATTTCATTACAATGTGATACAATGACTGGTGACGCGTGACGTCAGCACTAACCATTCAATCGTACCAACTTTACAGTGTATTTTAATGAGACGTTAAAAAATTCACTTTTTAATATTTTTTTACGAACTCTACGTTTAATATTATGAAAAAAACTTATATATTCAGAATCAGCGTTTATTGGTCTGTATGAACATATTTTTTCAAAGCCATAATATTTTTCACTGGAGTTCCTTATTAAGCAGCGAGGAATTTGCACGCCATTGTAAAAAGGACATTGACTCTAATGAAGAACATTGTGATGAAAATCCATACCACACAAAGAACTAAGTATCTCCTTAGAGATAGAAAGACGAATGAGCAGATTAGGATTATGCTGGGTATGCAGCACGACATACAGATCAGAATCAAAGTATATACATATCATTGGATAGCATCGTCTTTGGTCGGGAAAGATAAGAAGGGGTAGCTCACAGATGAAATTGGCAGACGATTTTAACCCCTCCGCAACGTAAGCAGATATAAGCGTTAAAAATAGGACAGCAGTCAAGTACAATAAGCGTTTTTATAAGTCAGCGCGTGTGTTTCCATAGAAATCGTTCTAACTCCGTTATTGTTTTAGTTACATCCCTAAAACAAAAAGTAAAAGGTCGATAGTAGATCAAACTGCACATCCCTACCAAGTTGTCTATGGAAATACATAACAGGAATCAGCTGTCAGTCGTGTAGTTGACAAAAATATTTACCCGCGCAAATAAAACCCGCGCCTTGCTACCGGCAACTCCACCGCGCTCCACATTTAAAATTTTTATTAAATATTTTTATATGAAATGATAAAAAAAGTGAGGTGACAAAGGTGTTTATTACACATTTATACAATAGAATGAGTATTGTTGTTTACATAATCTGTGATTTTAGTACCGTTTTCACATAAAAACATCATGTGAGTCATTTTTACCTATTTTTAATGTTTGCATTCTAAATTGTAATTTTTACAAATGCTAATATTTATTTGTAATATAATAATTTGAAAGCCTATTTTGTAACCTTTCTAAAATAGTTTTTACTATTTGGCTATGTTCAGAAATGTTTCATTTATAGAGCTTTAATTGTGAAACGGTAATAACAAAAAGTTTTCGTAAAATATCATTTTGTTAAAGACACCAAAAGCGAATATTCTCGAAAATTCGGAGGGGTTAAGAGAACTGCAGGTTACGGATGAGTAAGAGAAGTCAAAGGATCGGAAAATTAAACGCTCATGAAAAGAACACTAGTAATACAAACGGAAAACATTTTACCTGTAATATTTGTTAGAAGTGATGTTCTCATGGGAGGTGGCCGGTGATTGTGGTCCTCTATAGAGCCGTCGATTCTGCTCGCAAGCTTCACCACCACGAGATCCTGGAGACAAAACAATGGTCACATATATTAAAAAGGACCATAATTTAAAATACAGAAATACAGCATAATTTTTAGCCAATTATTAAAACTCTAATGATTCTAAAAATGGTTTTAAAAACATTTTTGATGAATTGGTACACAGACTGCCAGGCCAAAGCCGATGCTCTTTCAAAATGGTGAGTTATTTTAGGTCACCGGAATTAAAACCGTTAAGTTATAATTATATTATAATTAAATTATACTTAACTTAGGGATAAAATATTTTAATAGTCTTCTCCGAAGAAGTAAAAAAATATAACAATTTATCACATCATGCGGTACATTTTGACAGAGTGATGTATTTTAGTGAAACTTCACTAAAAATCCAGCGACGTGATTGCTCTAAGACCAAAGATAGGTTTGTGTAGTTTCAAGATCGGGTATGAATTGTGAGTTGAATATTTGAAAATAGCAACTTTATTATCATCTTTTGCTAATCGAAATGGCCAATTGAACAAATGAGTGTACAAATTCATGAAGAAAATAAATTTTGATCAGAAATTTGTCGTACAAAAAAGTGGATGGATCACATGGGCGACAGCTACAATTAACCGGTCAAAGGTCGGCAAATTCCAGGAAAAATACGGAAATTTTGTAAAAAAAACACGATTTTGAATTTTGAATTGAATGTTTTGTGGAAATTTTGAGCTATCGTATATTTTGTTGACCGAAACACATTCCTAGAACAATAAACTACGTACCAAAACAACATTACTTGCGTTAATTATGTAAATTAATAGGTTTTACAATGTTTTAGTCGAGGAACAAGTATCGACTTTGATGGATAAAATTCGGGGCAAATTTGACATTTTCATGCCACAGATAAAATCGTTTCAAAATATTCTGGGGTTGCAAGATGAATGAAATTTTTACCCATCTTACGGGGTAATGTTGGCGCAAGCGATTCTGACCTTGTTCTTAATACAAATTCTCTACATAGAAGGGCCAAAATCGCAGACAAACATGTTTTGTTCAAATTATTTTCGAATTATTTTCTCGCGCCTGCGCACAATACGCACGCGCCCGCGCGTCTCCGGCCAATAAGAGGTTAAAGGATGTATGATTTTTTTTGTGTAGGTAAATATTTGGAAAAAACAAACGTTTTTAGGTGAACAACTTTACAACTTTAGGCGAAATAAAAACCTTTCACTTAATCAAAGCAATTCACACAAGGAAAAAACGTACATACCACTTGAATGTCATATCAAGTACCAGAGAAAGAGGACACACAGGAGAGATATTGGTAACCTCGTAATGTTACTTTGGGATAGCGAAAACTCACCCTGCTTGGGCTGCCGACTGATGAAGGTCTGCTGGTTTTCCCGGTAAGGTTCTTTCAGCTCCTCGTGCAGCTGGTCCATGAAGCATCGCAGGAACTCCTGGGTATCGTGCTGGTGATATCCTCTGAACATGGGGTGTACCTGAAATACAGCCAAAATTACATCACTTCACAATAATTGGAAGGTTGGCGCGATTGCCTCGCATCACGGGTCAGAAAGGAGCTTGGTGTCCTATCTGCGCTTTATGGTAATTAGGAAAAATAATGCAAATAATGCTGTTATATTTTTTGACTTTACGTGAAAACATTATGTTGTATTTCTTTAATCTTTTGAACACAAATGTAACAAAGACAGATACGGTGTGAAACCATCATTTGTACCTGTCCGTGTCAATACAGCAAATTAGAATGCTGAAAAGACAGCACACGCCATCTGTCATTGAATATTTTTCACTTGCCAAAAAATTACTAAAATTATCACAATACCGACATCTACAAAATTCATTACAGTGGAGCGTCGATTATCCGAACGTCGATCATCCGAATGACAGCTTTTCCGAACTACTACGCCCGCCCGACCCGCGCGAAAACGTCTACAATGCAGACGAAACGGGGCTCAATTTGAAAGCTTTGCCACGAAAAACTCTTGCTTCACGTCGTGAATTAGCAGCATTTAGCTTTGGTTATTAGCCATTAGCATTGGTCCTAAAATAAGCAAGGATCATATCACTGCCTACGCATGTGCTAATGCTACTGGCAGCCAACGATTGCCCGTGCTTGTAATTGGTAAAAGCAAGAAACCATGTTGTTTCAAACAATTTAATATGTCTGCGATGCCTATTGTTTACACTTCGCAAAAGAGTTCTTGGATGGATAGTACAATTTTCATGGAATAATTTACAGAAAATTTTATACCCTCTGTAAAAGCCCATCAATTAAAAATGGTAAAAGAGCGAAAACATCTTTGCTTCTTGTAACGCCCCAACCCATCCTTCATGAAATGAAAAAGACGAGTTTGTAAAAGTCATGTTTCTTCCACCTAATGTGACTTCATTATTGTAGCCCATGGATCAAGGCGTTATTGAGGCTTTCAAACGGTATTATAGAAAATAATTTTTACGTAAGTTACTTTTGGAAAAAGGAAAGGAGGGACAAGAAAGCCTTATAAGAAATCATAAAAAGATTGATTTGGAAGACGCATCCTACATGATCGGAGCAGCGAACAGTATCTAATATCTATCCTTAACCGGTGACAGGCCGGAGACGCGCATGCGCGAGAAAATAATTCAAATATTTGAATAATATTTTCGTCAAAAAACTTTTGGTCTGCGATTTTGGCCCTTCTATGTACATAATTTGTACGAAGAACAGTGTCAGAATCGCTTGCGCCAACATTACTCTATGATACGCCTAGAAGTTTCATTCACCTTGCAACACCAGAATATTTTTAAAACGATTTCTTCTATGACAATCACCTGTCAGAATTTGCCGCGATTTTAACCATCACAACCGATGCGTGTTACGCGACTAAAACATCGTAAAACCTATTAATTTACGTAATAAATGCAAGTAATGTTGTTTTGGTAGATAGTTTATTGTGTTGTGGACGTGTTTCAGTCAATAAAATATACAATAGCTCAAAATTAATCAACAAAACATTCAATTCAAAGTTCAAAATGGTGCTTTTTTAGTGTTTTTTCGTGAAATGGCCTGGCCTTTGACCAGTTAAAAAAGTATGTGACCTAGCCGCTCGTAAGCGGGTAGGCTTGCTTCGGCAGACGAACATTGATGATTTTTTTAAGCATTAATTTTGCACTTTTCTTCGCTTAATTCCTATTTGTCATTAAAGATATAAATTTAAATATGGTATTTATTCACCGCTTCATAATATGGAAGTACGTAATAACGTATGGCTCGATTATCCGAAAATACCGGTTATCCGAACACCCACGTCCCCCAATTAGTTCGGATAATCGACGCTCTACTGTATAATACATGTGTTAACCCCTCAAGCTAATTTATTCGCTTTTGGGAACAACTCATATAGATCTCATATAAAAATAATAATATAATAATAATAGCCTTTATTCAGACAGTAAATTTCATTACATTATTTATAATAAACTTTTCACATTTATAACACTTATCATGCATCGACTCCCTGTCTGTCACTAGTTGACAAAGACCTCCTCCAACTGTCACCATTTCTCTATCATTAGCTACTCTTGTCCATGTACCACCTGCTATGGCTTTGATGTCATCAACCCAACGTCTAAATGGTCTACTTCGTTTTCTTTTCTTGTGAACCAATTCTGACTAATTTTGATCATTTTTCACTTTCTCTGATTGTGTGGCCTTCCATTTTATTACTTTTATCACTTCCACTTTATCACTTTATAATAGATCTCATATAGAGGTAGGTCATTAAATGCTTACATTTCTGATGCCATATAGAATTCCATTAGGCACCACATAGCCTCTGGTTTTCTTGTTCCATATCTCCTTCACAAGCTTTTGGAATGATCTGAAATATTAAAAAAACAAAATAATTAACATTATTATAACCACACTGGTGTAAAAGATATGCTTTGCCTTCTTTGCCTCCAGCTCGTCGAAATGATACCCAGATTTTATGTTAGGGCAAGTCTATAAATTTGGATGTCTATTATTATGACATACTTTCATAACATCTATATTGAAAGCACTTTTTCTCCGAGAACACCCAATAATTACAAATTAAAGTCAATAATCAAACTCAGATCATAGCTTATTATCATCCGACACATATTCAAAATACAATCATTATGATGTATGAATGTGAATGAAGCAAGGAGTGTGTTAATATTGAGATGTGTGGTGGTTCATCCTCTCTTCCTACCCTGTGGAGAAACAACTTGATGTTTGGTTAAGATGCCAGTACACATTGGGCCAATATTGGGCCAATGTTAGGTCAATTTGCTGGACCAATGTTGGGCCAATCTGCTGGGCCAAAAATAGGATGCTATTCACATTAGTACTGTATTAAAATATAACTAGCCGTTGGAAACAATAGTTATATTATTTCAACGTCCAACGCTGTTGAAAATAATTAGCGCCAACAGTTGAAATATAATACCTACATGCGAATATTATTCAACGCAGTCAACGATTCAACTGCCTAATAAATAAAAAGGGTTTAGAGTTTGTACTTCGTGAACAACATTACTCGATATTTTAAATGGTCTTTTGGTTATGTACGTACCTACTGCACGTTTTTTTTTATTTTCCCATCCAATACGGCCGATACGTAGCGCCATGGAACAAACAAATTTATCAACGACAAGCAAAAAAATAACCTATTGATAATTTTCAATGTTTTGTACCTATTGTTTTCAACGGTGTTGGAATGATTAAGGTCAAAAGGGTCAAGAGATCACACTTCGTGAACGATATTATACCCAATTACACAAGGTCTTTTGGTAATGTACATACCTACTGCACGTTTTATTTTATTTTCCCATCCAATACGGCCGATACGTAGCGCCATGGAATGATCAAATTTATCAACGACAAGCAAAAAAATAACCTAATGATAATTTTCAATGTTTTGTACCTATTGTTTTCAACGGTGTTGGAATGATTAAGGTCAAAAGGGTCAAGAGATCACACTTCGTGAATGATATTATACCCAATTACACAAGGTCTTTTGGTAATGTACATACCTACTGCACGTTTTTTTTTTATTTTCCCGTCCAATACGGCCGATACGTAGCGCCAAGCAACAAGCGAATTTATCAGTGACAAGCAAAATATATCTTCAACAGGATAATATTTTCAACACCGAAACCAACGTCTTCCAACAGTTTCAACTTTCAACGTTATTATAGGATTATTATTACGTGTGTATCGCGTGGGGCATAGAGATAATAATAATTAATAATACATCAATGATTCGGGGAACCACCCGTTAAAAGGGATTCCTTAATACGATTTTGATATATTTTTTGTTAGTATCGTGTCGATCTCCTATTATAGTTGCGTCAACGTCGACGTTATTTTCAACAGTTGAAAATTGCCAACGATAACGACGTTGGCGTTGGATAGAATTATCGTCAACGCCCAGTACTAATTCACATGTTGCAATAGTGTATTGGGGTAATGTTCGGTCAAAGGGCTGGGCCAATTCTCCATTGCCCATTTGATCAAGATTAATGTGGAAACTGTCGCAGACGCTGCAATTTATTCATAAGGCACGTTTAAGCTGGGAACATACTAGGCCCACGCCACGCCACGCGACGTAGGTAGACGTCATCATTTCCATATCTGGACTACTTACCATCCATACATTTTCTATGGAAACGGGTGCTTTAGAATCACACTAGCCCCACGCAACGCAAACCGACGCCCCCTACGCGACGCGGATCTGCCGCAGCCAGATCGGCGTGGGCCATGTGGAAGGTGGAGGGGGTATGGTCACGCCTACTACGAGATGATTTTACATCTTTTTGGTGTTATCTAAGCATCTAACGTTATGTTTCGAAATATCTGTGGTTGTTTTTTGACAGATATTATTCAAAAATGGATGACGAACAGTTCATTGAAACTGGACGTCACGAAGTTATTTATAAAATCAAATTACAGGATTATAGAGATTCTGCATACGCAGTGCAGCTTGGGAGGAAATTTCAGCCATTCATGGCATGAATTTCAATATTATACCCCTATAATGAATGACAATCAAACATGACATAGACACACTGCCAGTCTTTCTCTGATCCGAATGGACTTTCGTGTTTTCTTTGTTTATGTCATATTCAATTATGCTGTGGAGCTCTTCAAATACCACTTTACTCATACGGAAGTACCTGAAGAATCGTCCGTCATCAGATTCTAGTTAATTAGATTAGTTAACTAGATTCTACTAAAGTATGGAACTCTCCAAACATTTGTCTTTGTTTGTTAATGTTGTGGACCCAAATACTTCTCACTTTTTTCTTTTTACGAGAATATTGATTTAATAATAATAATCGTAGCAAATCATCTTCAAATTCACTTTCAAGACATGGCAAAGCTGTCATCTGCTGAGAAGAGAATCACATAAACATAACCTAAAAAATAAATGTCAAATCAAACGCGCCTGCGCACAACCAGAGACCCCTTGTCACGTGGTCACAGCGACGCGTACGTACGTCGGCCAGTGTGAACGGGACAGGAACGTTGCGTAGCGTTGCGTCTGCTCAGTATGATCCTTGCTTTAATGCGCACCAAACAAGAATGGCCAAGTTGGATTGTTGGCAAGTCGTTGGCAAGTAGTGGCACTTGTTGGGTTAGGTAAGGTGCATATATACCTACCGGCTAAGTCCTGGCTTCTTGGAGTCGGCCAGGAAGTCGACGGTGGCTCCGCAGTACAGGAAGTACTGCGTCAGCGGCGGGGTGTTACTGAGCGCCTGCAGTGCCGAGTTCATGTAGCATGTGTTGCCCATGTTCTGCAGACCCACCAAACCTGCACACACAACATATGTATGAATTATAAATTCCATTACATTATATTATTTACTCTATGAACTACACCAATTTTTCCCATTTTCATTAATCTTAGAAGGCAAAAGGTCTAATGCAAGTTGGCAACATCAGTATCATCCGTTTTGACAGCCTTCGTGGTCGAGGGATTAGGCTCTCGACTAGCAATCCGAAGGTTGCAGGTTGAAATCCTGGCATGCGCAAGTAACTTTGTGTTATTTGATTGATTGTTATTTCACTACTTAACCTCTAATTGGCCGGAGAAGCGAATCCAAGCGCAGTTTGTGCGCATGCGCGCGGAAAATTTTTTAAAAAAAATATTTTTTTCTGCGATTTTGAACCTTCTATGTACAGAATTTGTATGAAGGACAAGGTCAGAATCGCTTGCGCCAACATTTACCCATAAGATGGGCAAACATTTCATTCACCTAGCAACCCCAGAATATTTTTAAATGATTTTATCTGTGGCATCAAAATGTCAAATTTGCCACGATTCTTTCTGTCAAAGTCGATGCGCGTTACTTGACGAAAACATCGTAAAACCTATCAATTTACGTAATTAACGCAAGTAATGTTGTTTTGGTACATAGTTTATTGTTCTAGGAATGTGTTTCGGTCAATAAAATATATGATAGCTCAAAATTAATCCACAAAACATTCAATTCAAAATTCAAAGTGGTGCTTTATTAGGGAATTTTCGTGGCTTGTCACAGGTTAAAATGCTGTGAACTTTTAAAATGTCTTTTAGAACTTTAAAAAGTAAAAGTCAAAAAAATTGGTCAGACTAAGGATTGAACCTTCCTCCCCAGGGACTAGAGTCAACACTGCTAACACCTAAATCAAATTCTAATCGGATTGTACCAACATTTATCTAGTATATTAACTGCTGTAATTTTTTAAATATAATTTCATCCAATTCCAGAAAAATGCGTATGCGCGCGTGTGTGTGTACATGAGTGCAACCAAAAGTTGATGGAATGCATTGTCATTGACGAGTCTATCTTCCGAGTGTCAGGTCAATCGGAAGTCAGGAAGTAGGTTAATTTCCACTTCAAAGATTCCATTTCAGTAATTCCTCATTCAAGAAAACAAAATAGAAATTCACCTCTGGGCTTTCCGTCCATGATGCATTCCTCTTCCTCCCCCACGTCGCTGGAGTCCTGGTCGTCCCCCGCGTGATCGAGACCCCCCAGTCGTTCCAGTCCCCGCTCTAAACCGGCCGAGGAGCCCCCTCGAGCACCCTCCATCTGCAAACACAACAAACAGCCTGTAAAATTGTTATAAAGTATAATAAAACAGTAATAAATGATTTCAGGTAGCACCCCAAGCTTACGCTCATTAAATCAAACCCAATCATCAACAAGAGAATTAGATAGAAGAACTGACCCAGAGGCAGAGGTGGACACACTATGAGGAACGGACATTGCCATTATGTGGAGGAACTTAAAAACGCAGTCATCATATTATTATTTATTTACTAGCGAGTTCCCGGCATGCGTTGCTATACCACTTAATAAAGAAATTGTTTCTCGCTGCGTGTCCTTTCCCATTCATCTCGTTCCCCTTCTGCCTCCTCTTCATCTCCCGCATCCCCTTTCCCTCACGAGTTCTCATTCCGCCTTCCCTCTCCCCACTCCTCTCTCCCGCTTCCCCTCCCGCATTCCATACATTTAGTCCCGGTACATTCAGTTTTTAAACAGCTCGTGCGCCACCTATTGCAATTTTTTTATACAAATTTCATAATGCCAGAGCTCACCAGTATATATATATATAGAAACCTTCATAAATGTGCTCACAACAACTCACCAAAGTTTCATCGCAATCGGATGAACAGTTTAGAAATGCATAATTTCATAATGCCAGAACCCACTATTGTAGATAGAAACCATCGCAGGCATGTGTGCATCAAATCCCCAAAGTTTCATAGCAATCGGATGAATGGTTTAGCAATGCATAGACATCTCATATACTCGTATATATGTCGCAGGCCGATCGTACAATCAGGCAGATCATGATGTGCCTAGCCACATGAAGTGCCTGATGGCAGATCGAGAAAGGCCTGAGGCGCATCATGATCTGTCTGATTTCACGATTGGCCAGGGACATATATACAGCCAAGCAAGCATTTTTTGAATTTTATATATATAGATTTCTTCTGACAATGGTAAAAGAAAACGTGTTCAATAGAAGAATCGGCATTTGTGCCCCGCTTGACCAAGCCATTTCCTTTTGCATCAGTTGATTAATTTCCTCCAGTGTTTTACCGCATAATATTTGGTTATGCCATTTGCACGATTCACCTCTCATTTGCACATACATACATTTAAACATATCAAGAACCGCTGTACTTGAGAATTAATATTGTTGCATTTCCCTAATCATTCCTACGTTGTTCCCGTGTACCTTTCGCTATCAGCGCGGCCAGCCAGTATCAATCTTCGCAACCGCAATCAATATACAGCGGCTGAATATAATTTTATCAGAAACAAAAACATGAAGTATTATTCGTGTGTATTTTGTGGAGCTACTAATCCACTATTTCGTGAGTGAGGATGTCAGATGAAGCAGGGAATTTACTTCAAAATACAATGCAAGTCCCTCCTCCTTCCTCTCATGGCAGTTTCTCCTTGTACAGTGGTTCTATAAATTACATATCATGCAAAGGTTCTTCGAATACACATAAATTACACCAAATTACATTCCAATATTTGATTTCTGATTCGGCTATACGAATATATGAAAGAGTGTCAATAAAATTTGACTAAACGGATTCAATCCTTTAATTAATACATTTTCAACGTGCCAAATTTTGTAGAAAGTGATATCAAAATCGAGTAAAACTCAAAAATTTTATTGAGCATGAAACCATCGTAAGGGGGCATACATTAATTACGTGAGCTCAAAAGGGGAAGGGTTCCAGCAAAAGCTCACATTACTTGAAAAGAATACACAAATTGGCCCAAGTTTTATCTCAACAAGGGGGGGGGGGGGGTCTAGATTGGAAGAAAAACTGTTCACGTAATTAATGTATGCCCCCTAAGATTCTGTAGATCAAAAACTGCAATGGGATGGTCGCATCAACCAGAAGCGATTCAGAGGCAAACCGGACAAGTGGACAGACTATGTGGAAGAGGTTTGGAGCAGGACGGGAAGGACTGAGGACAGGTGGCGAATGATGAGGTTCTGTAGCCATTTGAGAGCATTTGTTGAGAAGGTCAATTCTACCCTGGGTTGTAACACCGTGCTGACGATGATTGTCAATTTTTAAACTGTCGAATGGCTGTTTCCTTGTGTCAGCAAGTGGGGCTATTGGGTAAGTACCTGAGTGTGGGCCGCAGCCTCCTGGTGTAGGGCCGCGCTGGCCAGTGCTGCCCGGGGGAACACTTCCATGTTGCAGCGATAGCACCACACCCGTTTGGTGGTTAAGTTCAAGTGGACGCAATGTTGGGGCTTCTCCTGTAACATGTAAACAATCATTATTGCAACAAATTTATGAAAATTGTTCCTTAACCACAATGAAATGTTGAAAGAACAATGTATAATACTATAGTCACATGTAAAAACACATAACTTACGATAAACTACCGTCTGTAGTGGATAACATTCAGAACGCAGCTATAAAAAAAAACAATGGCAATCGCAAATCTCGACTCGAACGAGCTACATCTCTTCACCTATTTTTTAAAGACTTTTTCTATTGAAATAAACAATGAATGCGGGAAAACAATGGATGTGGAAATATAGAAAAAATATACATATTTCATATTATAAGTAAACGCTTGGTAACATCAACGTGTTTTCTGCAAGATTTTTTTCCAAATCTTTGACAATTTTTAATCTATCTTGAAGAGTAGGTATGCACTTTTTTCACTGGACGGTTCATTTTTAAGGTTGAATGACTCAACAACTTCTCTTTTTGATTTTTATTAATGATGTAACGGAAATTATTCTGCATTCCAGGTCACTTCTTTTCGCAGATGATCTAAAACTTTTCTTGGAAATACAAACTTTAGAAGACTGCATTCGACTCCAATCAGACATTGATAGAATTGTTGACTGGAGTAAACGGAATCAGATTGAATTCAATATCTCTAAATGTTTCATTCTTTCTTTCACTAGAGCGTATCATACCTGGTTTTACCGGTATACTATGAGGGCTCTAAATTTAAAACATGTCTCCACTATGAAAGATCTTGGTATTTTGTTTGATAGTAGGTTAACTTTTCATGATCATATCATAATGACGTGTAGTACTTCACTGAGAATGTTGGGTTTCGTCCTACGCACTGCGAGAAACTTCAGAGACACCCGGGATCTCACAGTACTATACAATGCTTTGGTTAGGAGTAGGCTTGAGAGTGGGTCGGTGATTTGGAGTCCACACCAAGTAAAGTATTCCCTCATGTTGGAGAGAGTTCAGAAGAAATTTCTGAGATTTCTTTACCTGAGGAAATATGGCTACTATCCGTGGCTCTACCCTACCCACTTTCTCTTGGGCATGCTCGGTGTGAACCTTCTACGGGTCAGAAGGGATGTGCTCATTGTAACACATTTCTTCAGACTGATTCGTGGAAGGTTCGAAAACTCGGCTATCATGGAGAGCATTAGTTTCTATGTTCCCGATGGTTATCTCCGTCATCGACAGCATAGACTGTTTTATCTCCCGGCTTGCAGAACTAACTTGCCAATGGTTATGCCAGTCGAGAGAGCAATCTCGCTGTTGAACAGAATTAATTTGGATATCGACATATTTAGCGTCAGTGAAGCTGCCTTTAAAAGGCAAGCTCAATTAATACTTATATAGTTTTTTTTCTTTTTTGCCTACCATTTATATATTTAATTTAATGTTTAAGGTAATACTGTTAATTTTTTTTTTTTAAAACGCATTAAAATTTTAAATTTTGTAATGTTTTTAAAGAATAAATAAATTGAATTGAATTGAACAATTTGAAAGTAAAAAGATAACCCATATACGTATCAATGTGTTTAAATATCTAATGATTGATCAAGTAAAATAGTTCAAAAATGGCATGTTTTAAACAATTAATGCGGTAAAACGAATTAACCCTTTTTAGACGAGCGTCATGTATACATGCCAACCGATCGCGTGCCTAAAAAACGAGCATATGTGAGAGAATTTGAAATACCAGTCCATGAGTATCGCAAATTCTTTAACGACATTGTCTTTAAAAGGTTAAAGAAGAACGATTGATGCAATTTGATTGATGATATTTATGCAAATTTCACATGAAATTAATTTGGGACTGGATAAAATAAACAATGTATGCGAGAAAAACAAATATTCGAGGAATGAGGAACAATCGATCGAGACTTCACTGGGTACTTTATAATAAACATAGAATAAAGTGCCTTCCGTAAAAACTTCAATCCTAGCATTAGAGCATGCAAAACCGTTATATCGTTACCGCAATTTCACGCTGTTTTTCAGTACCGCAAAAGTGAGATTAGAAATGCGAATTTTGCAGTATTAAAAACGAACCATGATAAGGAAATCCCCGCTATGAACAGTGCATCGAGGAATTCCCAAATTCCCTACAGCAAACTAACATTTTTCGTAGTCTTACTCAGTCTCAGTCTCACTCGCAACTACTCGCAAGTCGGACAAGTAAGTGACTAATATGTCCTATGGAAATGCGATTAAGTACCGATTATTACCATTTAAACTGTTGTCTTGGCAACATTGGTCACGTGACCAATGTAGTCCGAGCTAACACCGCTCCAAAGGAAGCGACCTACGTCATTCCAGTTACCGGACCCGTCTCGAGAACACTTGGCTAAATTATTAATTAAGAATCACATTTCCATTTCTACCCGCGATTTCTAAAAGTGTAAATGTGTCTGGCAAAGACTAAATAAATTATAAAACGTGGAGAACTCTTTTATTGCTTCACCGAACACAAAATCCTTCCTTTGGAGTTAAGTAAGTATCATCGACGACTTGAAGTAAGGTTCCCCACAGTCCTATTTTATTTGTTTACTATGTGAAAGCGTGAAAAAATAATTATTTTGACTAAGATATTAACGCACTATACTTGTATCCGTGTATCAAATTTTTTTTTGTAAAAAATTAATACTACAATTAATGGTATTGAATTCAATGACTTCAAAGTTCTAATATAGTGTGGAAACATTTTTTGCGATCTATAGATCGTCAATCAGCGAAGTGTAAACTCTGTCAAATTATTATTAAAAGTAGTGGACGATCAACAAGCGAACTACATACACATTTACGCAATAAGCACGGAATTGGAACTAAAAATGTTAACTCCGATGAGATACCAGAAGAGGTTGATTGTCCTAGAGCAACACCAATTAAGAGCTGCTGCCAATCTACCGAAGTAGCAGCTACAACCTCAACCTTAAACGATAAAACGAAACGAAAAATTACGATCACTGGTGAAAAAAGCAAGATATCACACTATTTTGAAAAAACTGATTCCCTTTCTACGAAAATGTCCCATATGGTGGCAAAAGATGGATTACCATTTAAAGTTTTTCGTAAGTTCAGAAGATGTACGGTCTTTGTTACTAATTTCGCAATATCGCAAATTTTGTGGTATTACATGTCCGATACCGCAATATCGCGGTATTGAATATATACTGCGGTATTGCATGCTCTACCTAGCATTCCGTCTCCTTACACCCTTCTGGCACGATTGATGTAAGGCAGGTGTGCTGAGGGAAACCACCTCACAGGATATAGGTTACCCCAAGTGGTTCGCTACGTTTGGTGACTTAGCAGGGGTGCCCGAGTTCATGGGGTGAGGTTTGTCTAGGTCTTGGAGGCGGATCACCAGGACACACTGAACCCCAAATTCCTACCCACCCCTTAAACCCCTTTCCTTCCCAGAACTCTCCTCTCCTTCCTTTCCTTAAAAAAGACCCTCCACACAGCATCCCCAAAGATGACATAGGCCCTGAGGGAAATTATTTTCCTCAGGGCCTCCTTAGAGGATCTCATGTAAAAAAAAAAGGTTATCAGGTTTGTTTTAAGTTGGGATCCTTAGGTTGGCACTATTTTAGAATAAACCACAGGCACTCCTCGTAATAGTTTTTTTGAGATGATTTATTCATACATTCATATAAGAGTGGTATAGATACATTTTAAGATTTTCACGGCCAAAAGCACTTTCGTTATTTGTTTTTGGGATGTTATACCGTGTTGCGCTACCTCCTTCCTTAGCCAACGTTTCGGGCATCGTTGCAGTGTCCATCATCAGGGCAGATCCAGACACATCTACCGGATCTGCCCTGATGATGGACACTGCAACGATGTCCGAAACGTTGGCTAAAAGCGCAACACGGCATAACACCCCAAAAACAAATAACGAAAACAGTGGTATATTTGGTTCGTGAGTCAAGTAGCTTAAAAGGAAAATAAATAAAATAAATAAATGTTTATTCCAGTATGTGAGGAGGAGAGTGCAATCCCACACATTCCATAAGGGTATAATATACACATACATACACAAAGTATTTGAAAGGAAAAAAAGAAAAAGAAGGTGGATATTTACAGTGAATACCGCACAAGAATCTCCACTGCTCCCGTCTGGAGCCAGTGAGACTATGGCATCCCCAATTGGGGTATGATGTGAGGCTGAAGGTAGTGGGGAGGGGAAGGAGGTGGGGAAGAGGAAGGTTGGGAAGTACCTGGCTATTCAGATCTGGTCACTAAATACGGCTAAAGCCATTTTCAAGCAACGTTTCAATTCTGAATGGTGGTCTTACACCAGGGCGATACTGATAGTATCTTCCACTCTGGAACATGCCGCAAATATACTATATATTATTTTAAATGAATTAATTGTTAAAACACAAATTAATCAAATAAAATTTATTTGCGCATGCCGGGTTCGAACCCGCGACCTCCGGACTGTGAGTCAAGAGTCTTACCCACTGGACTACGGAGGTCGTCAATAATAAGCTAACAGTAGTAAAAGGAAAACAAAAGAAATAATAATATTAAGCTTTCAGGATTCTGTGAGCACGTAAGGAGCCAGTATTTTTCTCCAGTGTGCATCAATACTGGATGATGGACTGAGGCAGGCTTCAATAATGTTAAGAAATAGGCTTTAACGGTATGTAATGTAAAGTAACGGTGGAAACGATAAAAACCTTCAGACCGACGGCGGCTATCAGCTGCTGGTAGTATCTTGTGGACTATATTTGTTGGACTCCCAGCCCTGCTCTTGGAGGGAGCACAACGATCCCATCAAAATCCAATCAGCGTTACAGGAACAGTAGTTGTCCATCTCATTTAAATATCGAAAACACGGTTTTGTAAGGAAATATAGGCCTCGATAAGTGCCTTGTGAGCGTATTTTTATTCTATCATAATAAACCACATTCTGAATTAGGGTATGTCTGACACAATTTCATAGACGTCATAACAATACAAGCTCTACTATAAATACCTTGAAATGGCATGTGTTGTGATCGTTGTCATTCTCAGAGCAGCCGATTTGCAGGCAGTCCTCCTGAAGGCACACCCACAGGTTGGGGCCTGGCCGGTTGCAGTCCAGGCACAAGGGCACCTGCAAACAACACAGATGCTTGATATCTGAAATGGTCCATCACCGCTGTCCCAGTTACCGTAGAACAAAGAAGTACAGTTACTTTTGGAACCAGTTACTTATGAAATCAGTTACTATCGGAATCAGTTACTTTTGAAAATCAGAAAATTTAGAACCAGTTCTCAATTAGGGATGAAGGGGACTTAGCCAAAAAACAGAAACTCCCTGGCAATAAAAAAAAACTCCCCACATTTAAATAATATTTTAACAAGTTCTTTTATTTCATGTGGAGTAGGAATGTGACAAACCTACGCTTAGGCAAGAAGTCGGGGACACCCAAGGAAGACATGGATAATACTATCGCTAGTAATACACAATATTTATTTATTTATAATATTAATGCCTTTCGGCTTTTACATAATGTAACATAGTATAAGGTATAGCAACAGCATGAAAAATACAGCTCCTAGTGAGATAGTAAAACAGTATGAAATGAGAAATGGAGTTGAGAAAGACATATAAAGTTGTGCAGATTCTTCTTTGTGTGCCGTATCAGGTCCCCCCGACGTTGGCGATCACTCTTGAGAATGTCTCTCTGTCTTGCGCTGCCCGGAATAGCTCCTCCACACTTCTAATGCCGGTCCACTCTCGTATATTACGCAGCCAAGACATTTGTCTCCTACCAGGCCCTCGGCGACCCTCTATCTTGCCTTTCAATATCAAATGGAAGAAGTGATACTTCTCCCCTCGAAGTATATGACCTAGATATGAAATTTTCCCGATTTTTATTAATGTAAGCAGTTCTCTATCTGCTCTAGCCCGCCTGAGAATTTCTGTGTTGGTGATCATGTCGGTCCATGGGACCTTGAGCATTCTCCGGTGAAGCCACATTTCAAAAGCCTCTAACCTGTTCATGGTATTTACTTTCAAGGTCCATGTTTCACATCCATAGAGCAAGACTGACCACACATAACATTTTAGCATTCTCTGCCTTAGTTTTAAGCTGATATTGTCATTGCAGAAGAGGGATTGGAATAAATTCGGTGTTTGGGTAAAATTCCTAAAAAATAAAACTAGTTATTTTTATACTAATTTGGGGTCGGGGAATCCGAATCTGAAAGAATTAGGCGGCGGCAAGCAATATTAACTGAATTAAACGACTTTAAAAAATTTTATACACATACAGGAAAATAGCCATTTTGGAAGCATTTTGATTCCTAGAAAATCAAACTAGTTATTTTTATACTAACTATGGGCTGGGGAATCCGAATCTGAAAGAATTAGGCCGCGGCAAGCAATATTAACTGAATTACACGACTTAAAAATTTTCTATACACACACACTTGAAAATAATCATTTCGGAAGTATTTTGACACATGTAGTACAAAGATCATAGAAAAACAAGAAATATACAAAAACATGTGCCGGCAGTGTTACCAGCTCTCAAAAACATACCTTATAAATCGACCAAGTCTTCTTCGTCCGTCGTATTAACACATTAACCTGATGAATTACGACTATCTCAACGGCGTATTCTTAAATCAAAAGTATGAAAATTCGTAGTCTTAAAAATGCGTAACCTAACCTAACCTAACGTTAGGTTTGTGTAACATGGTTTGTGCCCCTTTATACCGCCTGCTCGCGTCCCTAACCTAACCTAACCTAACGCTAGGTTTGTGTAACATGGTTTGTGCCCCTTTATACCGCCTGCTCGCGTCACGGCAAAAAAACATCCCTGTTTTCAAGTAGTTTAGCGGCTACGCTAGGTTTGTGTAACATGGTTTGTGCCCCTTTATACCGCCTGCTCGCGTCCCTAACCTATCCTAACCTAACGCTAGGTTTGTGTAACATGGTTTGTGCCCCTTTATACCGCCTGCTCGCGTCACGGCAAAAAAACATCCCTGTTTTCAAGTAGTTTAGCGGCTACGCTAGGTTTGTGTAACATGGTTTGTGCCCCTTTATACCGCCTGCTCGCGTCCCTAACCTATCCTAACCTAACGCTAGGTTTGTGTAACATGGTTTGTGCCCCTTTATACCGCCTGCTCGCGTCACGGCAAAAAAACATCCCTGTTTTCAAGTAGTTTAGCGGCTACGCTAGGTTTGTGTAACATGGTTTGTGCCCCTTTATACCGCCTGCTCGCGTCACGGCAAAAAAACATCCCTGTTTTCGAGTAGTTTAGCGGCTACGCTAGGTTTGTGTAACATGGTTTGTGCCCCTTTATACCGCCTGCTCGCGTCACGGCAAAAAAACATCCCTGTTTTCGAGTAGTTTAGCGGCTACGCTAGGTTTGTGTAACATGGTTTGTGCCCCTTTATACCGCCTGCTCGCGTCACGGCACAAAAACATCCCTGTTTTCGAGTAGTTTAGCGGCTACGCTAGGTTTGTGTAACATGGTTTGTGCCCCTTTATACCGCCTGCTCGCGTCACGGCAAAAAAACATCCCTGTTTTCAAGTAGTTTAGCAGCTACGCCGGGTTTATGTAACATGGTTTGTGATACAAAAGAACGTGCCCCTTTATAACGCCTACTCGCGTCAAGGCATAAAAACTCCACAATACTAGTTGGTGTACCTTCCTAAAATATTTGAGAATCAATTATAAAAAATAAGTACTTAAAATATAAACATGTTATTTTACGTTATAAATATTACTGCTTAATGGCAACACTTAATTTTGTGTGGTAAAAACATCTATGTTATCGTGTTTTTCTATGATCTTTGTACTACATGTGTCAAAATACTTCCGGAATGATTATTTTCATGTGTGTGTGTATAGAAAATTTTTAAGTCGTGTAATTAAGTTAATATTGCTTGCCGCCGCCTAATTCTTTCAGATTCGGATTCCCCGGCCCATAGTTAGTATAAAAATAACTAGTTTGATTTTCTAGGAATCAAAATGCTTCCAAAATGGCTATTTTCCTGTATGTGTATAAAATTTTTTAAAGTCGTTTAATTCAGTTAATATTGCTTGCCGCCGCCTAATTCTTTCAGATTCGGATTCCCCGACCCCAAATTAGTATAAAAATAACTAGTTTTATTTTTTAGGAATTTTACCCAAACACCGAACTTTAGCCGAGGGATTTCATTTTAATGAATGCAGTTCTTGCTGCTTCAATTCTGCATCTAACCTCCACATCTGGGTCAAGAGTCTCAGTGAGAATACTGCCGAGGTATCTAAATCTTTCCACCTTTTCGACATTGCAACCACTTAACTGTATCACTGATTCAGAGTGATCTAGTCGTCCAAATGTCATCCATTTAGTTTTATTGACGTTGATTGTTAGGCCCAGTTGCTCACCAGCATTATTAACAAGATTTAATAGGTCTTGGAGGTCATCTATACAATCAGCTAGTAATACAGTATCATCTGCGTATCTTATGTTATTAATGACAACTCCGTTGATCTTAAGACCCTTCTCAGTATTACTTAGGGCTCTTTTAAAGACATAGTTGGAATAGAGATTAAACAATAGTGGCGACAGGATGCAGCCTTGTCGTACTCCACGCTGAATGGCAATTGCATTAGATCTCTCATTCCCATGTCTTATTTCTGCTGTTTGGAACCAATACAGGTTTTTAATGAAATTCTGGTCTTTGGTGTCAACGTTACAATCCGCAAGCATTTTCATTAGGTCAGCATGTTTTACCCTGTCAAATGCCTTTTCGTAGTCAATAAAACAGGCAAAGACTTCCTTTCTTTGGTCACGACACTTTTGCAATAGTACGTCGATAGACAATAATGCTTCACGCGTCCCGAACGCATTTCTGAAGCCAAACTGAGTGCCATCCAAGTCCTGCTCGCACTTATTGCGTATCCTGGCATGTATTATTTTAAGGAATAATTTAAGGACATGACTCATCAGGCTTATTAATCGATAGTCACTGCACTTCTTAGGGTATTGTTTTTTAGGCAATGTCACAAAGGTGGATTTTAGCCAATCTTGGGGTATATTCCCTGTGTCATATATAGAGTTAAATAACCTCAACAGGTAGTCGACATTTTCATCATTAAAGAGCTTCAACACCTCAACTGGAATATCGTCTGGTCCGCACGCTTTTCTATTGTCTGAAGTCTTTATCGCATGAAGAATTTCTGATTTTAAAATCGATGGTCCATGCAATTGATCATTAGGAATATTAATATCAGGTCTAATATCTGTGCAGATAACAAATCAAAAATAAATAATTCATTATTTAAATATTACAATATTGCAACAATGAAAAAATATAATTATATATAATATATGCAAATAATGATCAACGATCCGATTCAACGAAGAGTGCACGGCGGCGGGAATGAAGATGAGTACCTCAAAAACAGAGGTGATGGTTATAGGAAGGGACCAAACTCAGTGCAACATACACGCTAATGGGAATCAGTTGAAACAGATGGACAGATTCAAATACCTCGGGGTTGAATTCTCCAGCGATGGACGGCAAGATGGAGAAATTGATCGAAGAATTAGTGCGGCAAGCGGTGCATTGCGTCCTCTCTACACCTCAGTGATAAGGAAAGCCGAGCTCAGCACCAAGACAAAGATGGCAGTGTTTAAAACGGTATACCGCCCGACGCTTACTTACACCAGATTACGGCCACCAGATATGGATGCTAAATGAACAAACACGCTCTAGAGTCCAAGCTGCCGAAATGAGATACTTGAGAGGAGTGGCAGGGGTTACGAAATGGGATCATATAAGAAACTCGACGATCCGAGATGATCTAAACATTGAACCACTGCTACTCTTCATAGGAAAATCGCAACTGAGGTGGCTTGGGCATGTACTAAGAATGTCTGATAACCGAATTCCGAGGAAGATACTGAGTGCGATACCAGAAGGTGGACGCCCAATGGGCCGCCCCAGACACAGTTGGGCGAGGCAACTACAGAAACTGTGTGAGGAGAGGATGGGTCTGCCATGGACGGAGGACGAACAAACAGCACAAGACAGGGACGTATGGAGGAGCCTTGTCGATGCAATGGGACCCCGACCCGAATAGGAGAAGGGGAAGAAGATGATGATGATGATTTAAATAAGTGCTTTGATTTCGTGTGGAGTGGGAATGTGACAAACCTACGCTTAGGTGAGAATACTGAGAAGCAAGCTGGAGTACGTGAGCGATGTTTGGGCACCATACCACCAGAAGTATATTGATATGTTAGAGCAAATCCAAAAGAAATTCCTTAGGTATGTTTATATGCAGAAGCATGGAACCTATTCAAGGTTCATGCACCATATTGACTTACTTGAGGAAACTGATTCTGTGAGTCTAGAAACTTGGCAGAAAGCAAGTCTTGCTATTCTGTCTTTCAAAATTTGGAACAATTTCATTGACAGCCCATTTCTCTTGGGATGCTATGATTTATATGTACCAGACCACTACAGCCGAAGTCGACATCATGACTTATTTAAAGTACCGGCAGAACAGACGTCTTGGCAAAGCATAACATGACAAGGAGAGTGGTTCTGTTAAATGAAATTGCAAACCATTTGGTTGTAAGTGACTGTTCTTTATATGCCTTAAAAATATTATTGAAGAGTCACTTGCCTAAATGCTGATAGGGTAACTAAATTGTAGTGTAATTGGAAGTATTCTGTTGTACAATACAAAAATATGTTTAAGGTGGTCGAAAAATCCACAAATTATGTACATAATCATCAAAACAATGAATGAAGAAAAAAAAATTAAAAATAAATAAATCTCTATCAAATTTGAAAATCAATTGGCGGTAGTAATGTGGTGGCCAAATATTATATCCTATTATCAAATCAAAGTAATGTCCTAATAAGTTAATAGATAATAAAGTAAGATAAAGATCACACAATTAAAATCAATTTCTAGTACCGTTTGAGCACTTCATTGAGATAAGAGACTGATAAAGTCACCTGAGAGAAAATATTTTTAAAAAAATTTACATTAGCTCCACACAGGAGACCCTGAGGAAAATAATTCCTCTAGGGGCCTGTATCATCTTTAGAGATGCTGTGTAGAGGGTATTTTGAAGAAGGAAGGAGATGAAGTTCTGGAAAGGAAAAAGATGATGTTCCAAGGGAGTCCTGCTGGAGAGGTCAAAAGGTCTCCCTCGACCATTCTCTCCCGATTTGGCCCGTCTCGAACAAACAAACCTCACACTATGAGCCTGGCCACCAATTTATAAACAAATAAATACTGTCAATTTATAAAATACCTTCTTACATATAAATTTAATCACTGAAGAAAATATTAGTGATTATGATATTCAAAAATTTGAAACAGAAAAATATTCAGTAGGATCTAGGAATTGAACCAAGGACCTTAGCCTTGTCGGGGCTCTGCTCTAATCACTGAGCTAATTCGACGTAGAATATCGTCTTCAACGATTAAATATTACGATTTGAGGCTTCCCCTGTAGGTACCTACTTGCAATTATTATCTACCTACTGGCAAATATCTAAGTACCTACACTCAGGAATTGAAAATTTTATTCAAATATTATTGGAACATGAAACAAAAGAAAGCTATACAAGAACATTTTTCATTCCACTCTCTTCTGCTGTTTGAGCCATATCATTTAATTTGTTGTCATAAATATGTAATAAATAATAAATATAAATATACAATAAATCAACTTATACAACACTCGTTAAATTGTTCCAAAAATAAAATTTCAAAAAACATGTAAATTTATTTGATTTTCAATGTGAATATGCTCACTACAGAAAAATTTAACCCATTGGGCACAGAATAAATGAGCTAAAAAATTGGCCTTCAACACTGAATTAATTTTGTACCAAAAATTGAAAACCTGCATTGTTGTACTAAATCTTTTAATAACTTTTGAACGAATTTAAATTAATTAATTTCTTTAAATTTGTTTACATATTGGATTAAGGTAAAGAAAAACAAATAAAAATATTAAAATATGTATAAATAAGGATACAAACATAACCTTCTCTTTTTTCATAAGTTTTTTTACCATTTTTATTCAAAAAGTTACAAAAAAACATAATATTCATAAATCAAACAATGATAATTTTGATTTTTTACATAAATGTATACAAATAACTAGTAAAATAATTTGGTATGATAGTCCTCAAAGCAATCAGGGACGTTCAGGGTGACTACCAAAAGCCTAGAACCACTCGCAATTTTGAAGAAATTAAATGGCGGCTGGCTGCATACAAAACTTGGAACACAAATATCGGGGAAAAACATAAGAAACATATTATTGCAAATTCTACAAAATGAATGATTAATTACCTACGTGTCACTGTCGTGCTCATTTTCCGTTTTTTGGCGGACCTACTCTAGCCCGTCAGCTCGCCGGGGTTTGTGGTTAAGTACCTGAGTTGCATACCCGACAGGCTGCCAGGGTTTGTGACCAATGGGTTAACAGTCCATACTTTAGAACTCTTTTTCACATAACGCGATTTTTCTGCATAAGGGCTCAATTGCACATTCTAAATAATATTTTTCCTCAATTTGCACAACACAGTCAGACTGCATTGCACTACATTAATCTACGAGATTCTGGTGTACATAGCATGAGAATGTACGTATTGGGATTTGATGGTGTGAGCCACAAGACAGATAGATAAATTGTTCACCGCTTTGCAATCTTAATCTACAATCAACTCAGTTTCCATCATAATTTCATCAGTGTTTAATTCGTTACTTTTATACAGAAAAATCAACAAAGTAAACCTAGTGAGTATGTTTATCTAATTAATGTCTGATTAGCGAGCTTGTAAATATATCAAATAATAGTAACGAACACGAGACCGTTACCTTGACAATATGAATGTCAACAGGTGAACTTATAAAACCTAGAATGACAATAATAGGGCAACAAATTAATTATGTATTTATGCAGACGGTTAATTGCTATTTAATTACATTACTAATTTAGTTAACTTAAACAGCACATTGTAGAAATAAGTAATAACAAACAATAATGAAATTTGAATTCAACCACTTCTGTTATTTTTACGAGTAATTTAAATATTAATACAGTCAACAATAAGCAAAGCAAATCAAAGTGCAATCATGTAATACCAACTCTCAGAGAATCAATAATCGTTTTTAAACCTTTGTTGTTATGACAAAGGAGATATTCTACAACGGAATAAAAACAAGCCTTGAATTTAGCGATGTCCCAAGAATGATAAACATCCTTCAGTCAATAAAAGTAAGGTTAAGATATTTGAAGAAGGTTTCTCACCTCTTTCGTCTGCCATAGTTCCTTGGCGAGGACGTCAACCAGTTTGTTCAGGTGCTCGCAGGAGTTACCTTCGGCCATTCTGCAAACACACTTCAGCCGACCTCGCGGGACAAAGGTGAGATACAATAATAATTACACAAAAATGACAGACTGAATCAGCAAAAAAACACCGAAGGAAATTCGATGCATGTTTTGGGCACAAACCGCACAAGGAAACACGAGTCGTTGTCTGGAGGAAGGTTGAAGGACACTTTGAAGATAATTTTGAAGGTAATTCAAGAAGCAGCGTAAGGCGCTACATTTCAAAATATTCAGTTCAATAAATTGTAATATAATTCTTTAAATGGAAACGGAATGTTCGCGATGACAAATAACAAACGTCGCCTTGGAAATGGTTTCTATGGTTTAGAGATGGAGGGGAATAAAGATATTCCTGTCCCGGTGACTTCGAGGTCGCTGAACGCCTTGATACTCCGCGCCTTACGGCGGGTTCAAACTAAAACTATAAACTTAAAATTAAGGAGGAACAATTAAAAAAGCTACTGGTTTAAGAAACAACACATTTATTACATTAGGACACAAAAGGCAGGTGTTAATTATTAATCTAGTGTTAGTCTTAAAACTACTTAATTAATTAGTCTTAAATTTAGAAGGTCTGTTTGCTTAATTCTACGGTAAAGTCTTTATGTAATTGTTCAGAATCTAATCACTTCGGGGGTTAAAATAAATAAAATGTTCAGTCACTTCCCTTTGGTTGCTGATGATGGAGTCTCCGCGTAAGCACACAGTCACTAGGCACTTTAAACTTAAGTTCTATTTTTTTCACTTGTTATTGCACAGGTAGAGTCGCGAGAGTTCTTTGTTGTGACAATTTGTGCACAGTGGAACTTGCGCAAATTCCTGGTCGGAATATGTCACGGTCACTTGGTTGGACTTTCTGGCGGAAGTTCACGAAAGTATCGGCGGTTCCTGGTCGAAATCCGCGAGCGTGTCTGTTAATTTCCCTGGTCGGGAAATTGCGCGCGGTCGCGTGTAGTTGGAGTTGGTCTCTTAATTTTTTTTTATCCCTGGTCGGGACACTCCGTTGGCGAAGTGGAGTACCAACCCCTAGGCCGGGCAAATGGTGACTGCCTTCGTGTTGAGGATTCTCCCGTCGGGTCTTCCTTCCTGCTCTGGGGTAGATCTTTAAAACTAATTGCATCGGCGGCAGCGGCAAGGGTCAAACGCAAAGGTTTATCGCCCGTCGCTCGGCTCGGCGCGGCGATTGGGTTTTATTAGTCCTTGCCGAAAATACCCTGGCCTTCCAATTTTTATTGCGGTCCAGCTTTGCTTTCGCCGCTCTGTGTTCGCCGCTAGGTACAAATGTTATTATTATATTATCCTGCGTTCGTAAAAATGATTTTAGCTCATCTTTCGTTGCTTTCTAAAACTATATGACTATTTCCGGTACCTTGACTGACTAAGCTCTTTGTGTTTACCGCCTACTCCCATGCTGGCGACCTTATTGTAGATGGTGCACATTTGTCAGTTCCGTGAATTTTTGACATTAAAATACCTAAAGGTATATCAGCCTGATGGTATTTTCTGAGGAACCGGTTCTTTTGGAACTGGGTCGAAGAAACCTTTTTTATTAGATGGCCCGTAAAAATTAAACTACCTGTTAAATTAAAATGATCGTTAAAGTATTGCGAAATATTTCATTTATATTTTAGATATAAATCGTAAGAAAATACAACCCTGAGCCAGGGGCGTAGCTACCGCCTCACAACCCCCGCCCCCCGGCCTACAGAAGCCCCTAACGTGTGTAAGCAAAAATTAGTAAAATTTTATCCACAATGTCACTTAATCTCGTGCTTCCCGGGGAAAAAACATATAAAAAAACTGTCATACGTGCTTATAGAGTTTTCACTGCAGAAAGGGGGAATTCATTTATTACGTAAGACGAATTTTGCTAGTTTTCGACGCCCCCCCCCCTATTATAGGCCGATTCCCTCCCCACTGTTTAATATTTATTACGTAAGAATCTAAAGAAAAAAATGGATACACGTTTGGTTTGTTTTAATGTTTATTTTTCAAAGTAACAATTTTTAGAAATGTTTATTTGTACTTACAAAGGTACTAACTTTTCAAAGTATAAGTTTATAGTCTGTCAAATAAGAGTAGAAAATATAAAAACTGGAACTACTAAATTTGTAGACTGGCAACATCAATTTAACTGTCAAATATTTCTTTGAAGTGCAATGACACTGAATGTATAGAACACAGTAAACCACATTTTAAAAAACATTTTTTCTTCATGTCATAAATTTAATTAAAGGGTGATTTATAAAGCGATTTGCTTTAATTTAATTTAACATAAATTTGAATTTAACAATAGATAGCAAGGAAGAATTAATGGTGAGTTACTTAATGGTGAGTTAATTAACACTAATGGTGAGTTTAGTTACACTACTTTTAGATCAGAATGAGTTAAATATATTCAGATCTAAAATTAGAGACACGATCTAATGCCCAGGCAACACTAGGTACTTTATCTAGTCTTTAATATAAAAATGAATCGCTAAATTTGTTGGTAAGCGCAAATCTCGAGAGCGGCTGAACCGATTTCGCTAATTCTTTTTTAGAATATTCCTTGAAGTTCGAGGATGGTTCTTACGGAGAGAAAAATTAAGAAAATTGCGCAAAAAATTAGATAATAACAGAAAACATCGCACGTTTGACAGTTCGCGTGTTAGAGAGTGACATTTTGCAAAACAATGAATGATTGTTCAATCAGGATTCTATTTTTGAAAAGTTGAAAAATTTATTTAAAGTAGGTACTCCCCTAATATTTTGAATCGAATCAAAAAGTTCAGATATTTTAAGTAGGTACCTATGTTAGGTACCAAATTTAATATACATGAAAAATGGAAATTTGAATAAAAATTGTAAAAGGTGGCACGCGGGCTATTTAAAAACTGAATGTACTGGGATTGAATATAAGGAACGCGGGTGGAGGGTTGGCGGGACGAGGGAGCGGGAAAGGGAAGAGGGAAGGCGGGGAAGGTGATAGGGAAACGCAGGAGGGGGGAGGGGAACTCGGGAGGGGGGTTCGCGGGACGGGGAAAGGAGGGAGGAGTGGAGTGAGGAGAGGGAAGTTGGAGGTAACGGAGTGGGAACGCGAGAGGGGAAGAGGACGCAGGAGAAGAAGGGGAGGCGGAAGGGGGACGGGACGAATGGGAAAAGACACTCAGGGAGAAACAATTTCTTTATTAAATGGCATAGCAATGCATGCCGGGACCATATGGGACGCAGGAGGGTTGGCAGGATGAGGGAGCTGGAAAGGGAAGAGGGAAGGCGGGGAAGGTGGAAGGAGAACGCGGGAAGGGAAGGGGAGGTGTGAGGGGGGAGGGGAACTCGGGAGGGGGTTCGCGTTACGGGGGAAGGGAAGGGGCGTGGAGTGGAGAGAGGGAAGGTGGAGGTGACTGAGTGGGAACGCGAGAGGGGAAGAGGTCGCAGGAGAAGAAGGGGAGGCGAAAAGGAAACGGGACGAATGGGAAAGGACACTCAGGAAGAAACATTTCTTTATTAAATGGCATAGCAACGCATGCCGGGACTAGCTAGTATTAAATAAATGTGAGCAATATCTAAACTGTGCTTTATATTTTATTACATTATAGTTATTCTTCATTATGTTAACACAAAATTGCAAAGGTGTAATAATAATATACCTATATGCAATTCAAATTTTGAGATCGGCGGGTATCTATACTGAAATTAAAAAATATTTTTCCACTATTATGCATTTTTAATTTTTTATAAAAATGTAGGTTACACAGCTTTACTTTAACACCATGAGTTATGTGTTTAGTATTGCCATTTGATCAACAGTGGCGCCCTCATATATTTTCTACTCTTATTTGACAAACTGTAAATTTGCGCATTTTTGTGATCTTACGTAAGAACTATTGAGACTCCCTCCCACCCCCTTGAAAGAAAAAATAAGACGTGGTCGACATAAATGAATAGCCCCAAATGACAAAAGTAAAAAAAGCAATCTCTTTTTTTTTCCCAGGTTAAAAGTTGGCAACATCCTAAACGGGGGAATCCCACATTAACCGATGTACAATGACAAACCACGGAGAGCAATATTTACGCATTTTATTTCATTCCGGTTCAAACGTTATTTATTACATTGTAATACAATACAATCTTGTTCTTCTGATTATTTATTGGTTAAGTAGTTTGATTTGTGAAAAGAATAATAATAATAATAATAATGATTTATTGTCTTCATTTCTTAATAACAAATAGAGATAATGATATCCTCACTGGGATCTCCCGTGCTGAGGATTTCATTTACATTTTATAATTTAATTATAAGAATAATATGAATTCGACATAACATATATCATGTAGTATTTTTTTTTTAATAATTATAAAGTAAATAAGATAGTGTTTTTTTTATAATTCAGTTCATTAGATTCGGTTTTAGTCTGTATTTGATTTCAGTATATTTTCTATTTCTGATCTCCCTATATTTAGTATCCAGCTTTTTATTTGAAATTTAAATGTTATAATGTTGAGGTTTTTGAGTGAGAGTGGTATTTTATTGTAGAGTTTAATGCCATAATATAAGAAGCTTTTTTGCCCAAATGTTGTGTTAGCAGTTACTTGTTGGATATGTTTTTGACCATGAGATCTAGTGTTTCTAATGTACGTGTCAGTTGTTATTTCTTGGGTTTTGTACTTATGAATGTAAATGAGTATAGTTTTAGAATATAGTTGTTTAATTGACATTATGTTAAGATTGTTGAAGATTTCGTCAGTGCTAGTTCTTACAGGAACTTTCAGTATAATTTTCATTATGGCTTTTTGAGTTTTAATTAGTGGATTTAGTATGTTTTTATTTGCACTGCCCCATCCGATAATACCGTATTCTAACAGTGATTGGCAGAGGGCCATGTAAATCTTGATTAAGTCTTTTTTAATGAGGACATTCCTGATAGATTTGAAAAAATAACTTAGTTTTTTAATTTTATTATTTAAATAGGTAATGTGTTCGGTCCATTTTAAGTTTCGGTCAATTTTTAGACCCAGATACGTTATATGGTCAACGTTTTCTAATGAGGGACAATTACAATTCTCATTTAAGTGATGCGGGCTATGAATTTTCATGAGCGAAAGGAAAAGAGATTATCCCAGTGGATCTATGAAAATAAAAAGTAAACCGAAAAGGGAGGAGGTTATAAAAAAAATGCCTAAAATTTCTTCATTTTTTCAGCAATCAGCTTCTGTAAGGGATTTAGATTGCAATGGTAAGTACTACCTATTAATCTACCAGTAGCGAAGGGTGAATTTTGTTTTTAGAAAACAACCTTCAATACATGAAAATACCTGATCACGTATTGTACCGAGCAATAATAAGAAATTTTTTTGATTTTCTTCATTAGTAGTTGATTATTACTCTCAAAGCCATTTTTCTCATAATGCTGTGAGAAATAAATCAATTTGCCGAAAAAAGGCAAGAAAAGTGTATATTTAATTTGAATTGTTTGGCTAGCTGAATTTCTAGGAGGAAATGATAACTTATAATCAATAAATATTTAATTTATTGCAAGCATTTTTGTTTCTTTTGTGAGAAATCTTTACCCTGCATTTGGGCCCCCCAACTAATTTTGATACAGGGCCCCTCCACGCCTACGCCTTTGCCCTTAGCCTGATACACCCTTAGCTATTTGCAATGACTAGAATTCACAGAACAACTTATTTCAAAAAGATTATTTTCTAGTAAATTCGCCAGCAGAGGAATGCATCAGCTGTACATGATAATAGGCTCCGAATTTGATTTATAATAATTTAATTTCGTAATAAAATTAGAAAGCTAAAATAAGTATATTACTTTAAAATCGATAGAAATTCAATAAAAGCAACACGACTCGGGGCCCTAATAAATCCAAAATGTTTGGGAACGCCGAGACCAGACAAAAGGACCCATAAAACCTACCTAGACAACAAAGCCAAACTGACCGAGGCAACAATAGAAGAAATTTGGTTTAAATAGATTTAGGTAGACTAGAGATTTTTCAATATTCAACAATAATTATTAAAATTAGTCTAGATTTCTATTCATAAGAAAATGATTGTAAACTTATTTTTAGCAATTTAAGTTAGGGAAGATTTTTTCATACGTTGAGGACAACCTGGGATTGAGCGTAATGACAATGACTTTCTAAACTTAAGAATTAATAAAATTTAGAATTAATATCTAAAGTTTACGTTATTAGAAAAATGCGTACCGTTTGTCAAATAAGAATAGAAAATATATGAAGGCGCCACTGTTGATCAAATGGCAATACCAAACACATAACTCATGGTGTTAAAGTAAAGCTGTGTAACTTACATTTTTATAAAAAATTAAAAAGGCATAATAGTGGAAAAAATATTTTTTAATTCCAGTATAGATACCCGCCGATCTCAAAATTAGAATTGCATATAGGTTTGTTATTATTATACCTTTGCGATTTTGTGTTAACATAATGAAGAATAACTATAATATAATAAAATATAAAGCACAGTTTAGAAATTGCTCACATTTATTTAATACTAGATAAAGTACCTAGCGTTGCCTGAGCATTAGATCGTGTCTCTAATTTTAGATCTGAATATATTTAACTCATTCTGATCTAAACGTAGTGTAACCAAACTCACCATTAGTGATTCTTCCTTTCTATCTATTGTTAAATTAAATTAAAGCAAATCGCTTTATAAATCAAAATTATATCATGAAGAAAATTTAACATTTTATTTAAAAAAAAATTTATTTAAAGAAAATTTAATAGTTTAATCAAATTTATATCATAAAGAAAAAATGTGGTTTACTGTTTTCTATACATTTAGTGTCATTGCACTTCAAAGAAATATTTGACAGTTAAATTGGTGTTGCCAGTCTACAAATTTAGTAGTTCCAGTTTTTATATTTTCTACTCTTATTTGACAGACTATAATTTTATGAATTCTGTAGCTTCTTCTTTTTACTCCTACCTTTTGACAGGCACAGATTCGCATTGGAACTCCTTAGTTATGTCAAGCCCCTCCCCATACCGATTTCATGGCTCCGGGAACTGCACCGGAACGGGCACCGCAGTGACATCCCGTTTCAGATGGTGCCATCTCTACTTTATTCCATAAACAATGATGAAATATATCAAAGAATTATTTTTCTATGCAATTGTTTATGCACGCTCAAACTATTTTCCCTCCTTGTTCCACAAAACTTTTGATAAAGCAAAAAATGTACAAAAATAGAGATAGTTCCCGAAATGTTTAGATTAATTATTGACTCATTTATGCATTTCTAGTCAACCCAAGGGAGCCTGCTATACCTCATACCCCCTTTAAAAATAAAACAAATTTCCTCACTTATTCCATTGTTTCCTTCATTCCTAACTTTTTGAAATTCACATGCTTGATTCCCAAAATTGTGGAACTTCAGATCACATAACTTTAAGTTGTCCCTCTAAATAAAAGTCCCCCATACCTTTCGGGGGAAGGGGGGTTCGGGAAAAATCACGAAATATCACAAGGAGGGGGTATAATGAGATAGCACGTGTATTTATTTTTCGTTGAATGCACGATAATATTCTGAAAATTTCAATATAATTTGTACTAAAAAAAAAATACCTGATTTTGGGTATGAGGGTGGGGGGAGTAGTCGAAAACATCACCAAGGGGGGGGAGGGGGTTAAAAAGTTGCTAAAAAACATCAGGCGATTAATGGACAACCCCTATTCTATCAAGCATTATCTAAAATTACCTCCTCTCCATTCAACATCTCATCTCCCCTAAGTCTGAGCTCTACTCCAATCTTCCATAAAATTTTCCCATTCAAATAAAATATGTAAATTCACCTTCCCTCTATCCATTATCTGAAATGATAGCCCAAAACAACCTTGAAGGGTGAAAGCCAGAAAACTTGGGAAAAAAAGTGACCTGCTACCAAAGACGTTATAAACTGTAGACGCGGGGTAGACAACTCAAAGTGGGAAGCCAAAAGCAAGGCAATTGCACTGGTCTCGATTTCTAGTACTTTAGTACTAAACTGTCACTCGTCGAGTAAAGTCGTGTCTTACCAATATGAAAATTGCATTTAAAAAGTACCAAAATGCCTTCCTGTGAGATGAGAAAATGTTTCCATTACACGGCAAACAGTAGCAAAAGTGAAGAAATAACATTTCATTTATATGTACACACAAATTACTTATTATAAGCAATATAATTAATTTTCATGTTCTCCGTCTTGGCAATTTTGTGCATCATTAGAGAAAAAAACACACATTCTTTGATAGTCTTATGGTACGGCCACACTGAGGCCAACTTCCAACTTCAAACTTTCGGACGATTGTATAGAAGGGTAGTTCGTGCATTGGAAGTTTGGCTTCGGTGTGGAAGTAGCATTTCTTTTTAATACATGAATAACTTTTGAATTAACCCTTTCCCTGCGGGAAGCGCACCACTGCGCCACCCCGTACATGCCCTGTACGCGGGCGCCGCGTCTGTGCGCCGCGAAGTTTCTCCGGCATTATGTATACGAAACATACTTGAATATGGTAAAATTTATACTCCTAAAAATTCTCAAATCCTTACCCTACTGACATCTTGCGATATTTATCCGTAATACGTATTCTAATCAGAGTTACAGAGATTTGAAGGGACCTCCCAACTCAGAGCGAAAATTGAATCAGTTTGAATTCTTCCCGCGTCTTTACACACGCTACTGCGCAGGCGCCTCTCATAAGCACTCGTAAGATTCTCAAGCGAAGAGGCTCGCCGAGTAATACATTATTATATCGAATTAATTTTTCCTTTTTTGTCGATGTGAACTATTGTGATAAACGTGGACATTTATCTGATTTATCATATTTAAAAATAAGTTTTTTTTATAAATATACTTTCAGACTGTGGTAGAAATATAAAATTTGATCAGTATTAGATTATTTTTTTTAAACAAAAATAAGTGATTCAGAGTGTTTTTAGTGGACAATCAAGTGTAGTGATTTTATAACTCTTTACGAAAAGTTGAAGACGCTTGAATTTTTATCAATAATTGAAATTATTTTTATTACCAACATACAAAATGTCGGGTCGTAGTCTTAATGACGACGAAATAATTAGGCAACTTTAGAAATAGATTATGATTTCCAACTTAGTGAATGTGACGAATATAACAATTACGAAGCTGCAGTTGTTTTTATTATACGGCCCTTTTTGAAGTGTGTGTCAATATTTCATTCATCCAGCCAATCGAGACATCGCACCACAGTTGAAGAGCTGTACTCCGGTATGTTGATATGCTTATTGTGTTGACCTTGAAATATTAATATGGCGGCCTGACCCAAACGTATTCATAACACTACTGAGATAAGTGTCGAAGATTTATAGAGTTCCATTGATAAACCGAATGTTTATTTACACTTGAAAAAATACTTCAAGACATAAGTGATTTATTTTTTAAAACAAATATTAAAATCCACTCGTGATTATTGTTTAAAGCCATAAATTAGATTAGTGATAAATAGCCCCGCGTGTGAACGAAGTGACACATATTTTTGACGCAGAGAAAAGGTTAAGAAATTACTGAAAACCACTGAAAACAAGAGTGTTGCTTACTTGCCTCATTATTTTGTGAGTATGTGAGACTACAGCAAGTCTATATAACGTCATTGCCTGCTACATGGAAAAAAAATGGTTAACATAAGTATTGCACTTCACCACAACCTTCAAATGCATGTAGGTAATTATAAAAATATTACTAAAAAAAACTATTGTGATTGATTTTTGGGGTGTTGCCGTATTGCCTCCAACCATTGCTGCCAACACTTCAACCATCATTGTAGAGTTCAGCATCAGGGAAGATATTTAGAAAAGTGTATTTATATGGGTAGAATTGAGAAATAAAAGTCACATTTTTAGTGTATCTGTGAACACTAGGCGTTCACTTTATTATTTTTTTAGATTTTTTTGCTTTATCACATGATTATTATCAAAAATTATGATCGAAACAATTTACAAAATCGGACAAGAGACAAAATATGGTTTAGATTTTAGAAAACAATTCACGGTAAACATACAAACATCATCATAACCTAATAGTCGCCTAACTTCGGGTTAAAGACACAAGATGGTGCTACATATCGTTGTATTAACATTAAAACCAAAACCAAATAAAGTTGTAATAGAACCTGACTCGTGTTGTGTTTCTTTCTCACCCTGATTAGTGTTCATTTATTTATGTGTATAAATATTATTATTATTAATGAAAGCCTCTCATGTTAAGCACTAGCCATCCCAAGAAGCTATTAACAACAAATATCTATGCAATAATAAAGAAAATTGGTTATAAAACTTATATAAATATGATTTACAAAACCTTATCTAATTATTATGGTGTCTCAGAGTATTAATTACTGATAATTTTATTTTACATTGTTTCTACATGAATTTTTAACAAGTAAAAATATTGGTAGTTTACCAAAAACCTTTGACTTTCAAAATTGAAAATCAGTCAGATTATTTAAATTCATAATGCGTAGGTTTATTAAAACATTTCCGGATTTTTGTACACTTGGTGTAAAATTTTGTTTTAGAGTTGACCAAAATGATCAAATTCATTATACATACTATAAAGAAACAATTGATATTTCTCATAATTTATTTTAATTTGACCTAACCTTAAATATTAGCGAAGCAACGTTGCATCTCATCGAAACAATATCGTTTTAATAGTAACACTTTTTATGACTGAATAAATATTTGAGTTTTAATTTTCGAATTGTAATCGAAGCTATACTAATTATTACTTACGGTTTTAACATTCACTATTACATAGTAATAAATAGGACACGGATTTACGATTGCAAAATCAGGCCCGAGCTGTTAATAACTTATTTTTTCATATCCGTAAAACACTTTTTTAGATTGGTACATAAATGGTGTTTGAGAAAGACACTTCTTAAAGGTTTTTTATATCTAAATCTAAAAATAAGCTGTAAGTCCTAAGAATTGTGGTATTAGACCTTAAGAACTAAGCAAAATTCAAGATAACAATAAACCAACAATAAACCTATTTGACGTTTTTAAACCTATTTGATGTTTAGTTATAGTTTTTACCTCAAACAATATACATATGTATGTACTAAACCAAATATGGGTTTTTTATTATTTATTTTTATTAAAAGTGTTAGTCCTGACTTTGCAATGATCTGTTCCAAGTCCCATTTATTACTAATAAATTATGTTATTAAATAAAATAATGAAAAAAAATTATAATTTTCACTTTGCATTTCTTTTTTAATAGCCAAAAAAGAGTTGCCTGGTTCAAAATGCAAAGAAAATCACAACTATTACTGTTGGGCAAAATTTTTGTACAAAAATATACGCTTTCAACAGGTACTTGAGAGTTTATATAAGTGTGATGTTCAAATTAGTCTAAAAAACTATATTTTTGTAAATCTACCTAAATATTAATTTAATCTTTGTTTATAACACTGCGATATAATATGTTTACAAGGAGTTCTTCCATTCTCACTGGTATCTCTAGAGATATTATATTAAATTACGTAGATGATTTGTGAAGCATTGTTAGAGAAAAAAGGGCAAAAGAAAAGTATAATACTGTCAAAAAGCAATATGTAATTAAAATTTTAGCTTTAATTTGAAACGCGGCAAAAGGGTCCTCAAATACGACCCAATGCAGAATAAATTAAATAGAAATAGATGCACAAAGTAAGTGAAAGATGAGCAATCAAATTATAAATATTAAAGCAATATGTGTAGTATTGTTGTCAATACGATGTGACACAGTTTGAGTAAATGATTATTAATTAATTACAATTATGTAGAACTTTGAAAGGAAAGCTAAGCGACAACTGCTGAAACAACTTCAACGGGAGATTCTTTGACTTCATCTTTCACTTCAACTTTGGCTTCAATTTTCACTTCAGCGTTAGGTGCTATTTCGGACTTAGCTTCTGCCACCTTCTCTACTTGGATTTCTTTATGAGCACCATCTCCGATGATGTCAGCAGCCTCGGCTACAACAGTCTGGCTTTCTTCTGGTTTTTGGTCTGCGACAATTTCATCTTTCGAGATTAAATTTTCAATGACTACTTCACTTGTCACTTCCACTTTTTGCTTGACTTCTACTTCCATTTTCACTGGTATGTCATCTTCCAGTGGAGGATCTTGGAAATCTTCAACAACAGCTTCTGGCGTGGCCTGTTTAGGTTCTTCAGCAACAGCTGGCTTAATTTCTTCAACAGTAGGGGCTACCTCTTGTGGTGTTGAAATTATTTCAGCTTCAATTGTTAATTTTTGTTTAATTTCATTAGCCAAAATGTCCTCTGAACTTGGCACGCCCTTTCCTGGTATTCGTTCAACAACTATCGGAGTCTCTTCAGCAACTAACGGTGTCTCTTCGACTACTGGTGTTTTCTGCTGAGGAGTGTCTTCAACTAACTGATCGACTTGTTTCGATTCTTCTATTGGTTTCACTTCAATCAATTTTGTTTCAACTGGTGAAAGATCTTCAACGAGTGGATCCTTTACAACTGTTGGAGTGTCTTCTACGATTGAGGATATCTCTTCAACTGATTGAACCTCTTCTATCAGCATTGGTTTTGTATCTGTAACCGGTGGAATTACTTCGGTGAGTATTGCTTTGATTTCTGTGACATCAGGCACTTTTTCTATAAGTGTAGTTTTCATTTCAACCGTGGGTGGTTTCTCTAGTACTGTAGTTGCTATAGTTTTCTCTTCCACGGCAGTTGCGGCAGGTTCTGGTGTTGGTAAGGGGGCCTCAGGGGCCAGGACGGGAGTGGGCTGAGACAGGAGTGAGGGTGGAGGCTCTACCCTGGGAGGTGAGGGCTCCAGTGAACTCTCTTTGGAGGACTTATCCGAAGACTCTCGGGATCTGTCATCCGGCCTGACGGTCACATCTCCCGATGCCAAACTAGGATCTACATGTCTTGGATGTTCTCCTGGTGACAGGAAAGAAAACAAATGTTAAATTTGATTCAATACTGAAAAAATGCACTCCTGCTTCTAAATCATATGACCAAAATATATAACAAATGATGTTTTCGCTGATTACGAATTTTTGTGGGTCGGGCGACTCTTCCGCTGAGCTCCTCATTGGTACACAGAATGTCTGTTGATGGTAATCAAACTAGGCAATTTTAAGGATTTTGTGAGGGTCCTAACTCCTACATGAAGTAACTTATCAAAAAAGCAAAACGTGATAAAAAAATATTTGAACTAATGTCAATATCCAGAGAGAAAATAGGGGAATAAAGGCCTATCCGCACACAACAGTGCCGGCACGTGACGCGACAGTTCCGTACCGTACAGTACCGTGACGTGCTATTCGTACATGTCAGTACCGACACGGCAGTGTCATGTGCTAAAATGCCTCGATATTCAAGATCACAATTAGCAGTGATTGCTTTAATATTAGATGAAGACGAAGACATTTATGTGAGAAGAAGGCATTGGGTTCATAATGCGTGGAGGAAAAGAGAAGAAGAAGGAGAGTTCGCCACCCTATATAAACATCTGATAGATGATGAATCAAAGTTTTTTGAGTATTTCAGAATGTCAAAACATTGTTTCGACATACTTTTATCTAAACTTACTGAAAAGTTAAGAAAACATGATACTCATTGGAGAAAAGACAGACCAATTCAATCAACTGTTCGTCGTCCATCTTGAAATACTGCGACCGTGTCAGTGAAAATATTGTCCGCTAGAAATTCACGTCCCGTCACGGCGAGCGTCGGCGCAGCACTGACATCACTGAACGTCACTGTCACTGACGAGTACGGATAGTGCCGTACAAAATGTATGCCACAATATCATTTTTCACTGACACTGATGGATACGTCACTGATCGGCACTGTGTGTTGTGTGCGGATGGGCCTTAAGTATGGACCAAACGCCACCAGTGTTTACACTGAAGTGGTGTTTTCCTAAAAATATTGAACAAACCTTGTCTGGTTGGGCCTGTCCTTGATTGGTGTCTCGGGACAAACATATTGTCTACGATATGGTCGATGTTATCCTTCTGGGCAGCAGCTGCAGCGTCCGTCAGCCTCCCTCTGAACAAAAATAAATAGACAACTATTATTAAAACATTCTATACCTAACTATCCATTACGCTGTTTCTACGCAGAGGTAGACAGAGAGGATAGACTGTAAAACAACTGTTTTGGAACACACTCCAGGCTTCGTTCACATTAAAACATTGTCTCGAACATACTCTTCTGTTGTTCTGAATCTTGACATGCCCCCATAAGTATTTAATTCACTTTTTTTCTTTAACTCCACACAGGAGGCCCTGAGGAACATAATTTCCCTCAGGGCCTATGTCATCTTTGAAGATGCTGTGTGGAAGGTCTTTTTGAGGAGGGGGAAGGAGTGAACATGGGTCTTGAAGAGAACGGAGAGGGAGGAAACACAGTGGCCGGCAAAATTATTGCCGGCCTTTGTGTTTCTCAGCCGAGCTGTTGAATTGAAAAACGAGTCGAAGAAATGTCAACCGTGTACATATGTTGGGCGCTTGTTTGGCGTGTTTTCCAACTATGCACCAGTGCCGAGGGGATCAATGACGTTAGTTCCTCGGAGCATCTTCAATTGTAATAGCGGTAGAACAAGTGATCGTGTGTGTCTTCTTCGGGCTTCCCTGACTTTGTATACCATTCACTTCTGCGTCATATATTTTCCTTACACCATTTCTTTGTTCATTTGCTCTACGTGCCTAAATCATCAATGTTTCCATTTCTTAGATCCAGTTGTTTTGCAGATATTCAAGTATGACAAGTCATCATGTGGCCATTTTGTTTTTTGGACAGTTGAAAGATTAATGTTAAATGTCAATTCTAGGTCTGTTTCAGCTTTTGAACAAATTGTGATCAGCAGAAGAGGACAACAATCATATTGTTAAACTTGTCAGCTTATTACAATTTGGTAGAAAGCTGGGGAGGAATGCAGATCCCGCCAATGTGGGGGATTTTAATAAAAATGCACTTTCTAGATGAGAAAAGTGTGGAAAAGTTGAATAAAAAAGAAATTAAGGTGCGCTTGGCAAAATTGAGGGAGATACAGCCGTTTAAAGAATGAATAAAATGACACTTCGTAAACTTATACTACGCCATTTTGTTACTATTATGTTGGTATCTCAGACTTGCTATTAACGAAGGTTGATACGATTGTAGCCAACTTCGTGTGATAGATGAGACGCGTAATTATAAAATTTTTCTAGCGGACTTTTTTTCAACGATTTTTTAAACTGTTTATCACCTTCCAAATTAAAGTAACCTAACCTAAGACTACGCTAAACATGGTTTGTGTAACATGGTTTGTGCCCCTTTATAACACCTACTCGCGTCAACGCAAGAAAAACATCCCAGTTTTCAAATAGTTTAGCGGCTACGCTAGGTTTGTGTAACATGGTTTATGTAACATGGTTTGTGCCCCTTTATAACGCCTACTCGCGTCAACGCAAGAAAAACATGCCAGTTTTCAAGTAGTTTAGCGTTGCAAGTTGTTTAGTAACATGGTTTGTGACCATTATTAATTCTGTTTTTCATAATTACGCGCCTTATTATATATCACACGAAGTTGGCTACAATCGTATCAACCTTCGTTAATAGCAAGTCTGAGATACCAACATAATAGTAACAAAATGGCGTAGTATAAGTTCACGAAGTGTCATTTTATTCATTCTTTAAACGGCTGTATCTCCCTCAATTTTGCCAAGCGCACCTTAATTTCTTTTTTATTCAACTTTTCCACACTTTTCTCATCTAGAAAGTGCATTTTTATTAAAATCCCCCACATTGGCGGGATCTGCATTTCACCCGAAAGCTGAAAAGCACCTAGAATTGGCGTTCAACGGGGACCTTTCAAATAATGTAAAAAAAAAATAAAAAATGGCCATTTTATGACAATGTTACATTTTAATTTCTGCAAAAAAACTGGACTTAAATCTTTTCCATTATACCTACATCAGCATTATTTCCGAATCTCTACATTTCTAACATGGTTTTACCACACTTGCGCCTCAAGCATCTCATTTCTGCAACATTCAGTCTACTTTCATCCATTTGCAAGTTCCATGCCTCACTGCCGTACATCAGGGTTGATATCAATATTCCGTTATGGAATGCTATTCACTTACAATTTACGGTTATAAAAATAAAGTAAAACACACTAACTTTTTACAATCAACGATAGAAATATCCATTGAAAAATGAAATTGAGTGTCAAAACTTCAGAGTTATGTTTCAGAAGACTTGGAAAAAGAAAATAATGCAAACAGAAGAATAATTGCAGTACATATTCTATTTTTTAAATTATGGTTCAAGGTAGGCTTCAGAAAATCTATTATTTCTTATTATACAAGGTGGCGCAAAATTAATCACCCTATCGGAAGATGTTATAATTTTAACAAATGGCTATTTACGAACTAGACAGCTGCAGAATACAAACAAACAAGCAATGGAGCGCAAGAGTGTGGAATAATTGTGTCGATTTTAGCTTTAACGCTTTTAGCGATTTTGTGTCGAAAGTCATCATGAGCGACAAGGCGCATTTCCACTTAAGCGGTTACGTCAATAAGCAAAATCTTCGTTTCTGGGGCACTGAAAATCTACGTGTCATGCACGAAGAGCCATTACATCCATTCAAAGCCACAGTGTGGTGCGGCGTTCAAGCGGGAGGAGTGATTTTTTGAGGACTCCATTGGCATTATGGTCACTATTACTGGCAAACGCTACAGGGCCATGGTAAACGGCTTCTTACTGCCGGAATTAGATGAACGGGCCTTGGTGAATATGTTGTTTCAACAAGACAGGGCAACCGCACACATAGCACGAGCCACAATGGATATTGTGAAGGAAGCGTTACCTGGTCCATGGTAAACTTCCATTTAGGCGATTTGGCATGGCCAGCAAGATCGACCGATTTAACCATCCCAGACTTCTTTCTTTGGGGCTACTTGAAGTCGGGGGTTTATGCCAACAAGCCTCAGATAATCGCAGCCCTTAAGGAGAATATTTGACAGGAATGCAAACAGTTATCACCGGAAATCTTCCGGAAAGTTATGGAAAATACGATAAAACGGGCACAAATGTGTATCAACACTGGCGGCAGCCACTTGACGGATCATTTTTTCCACTTAAGGGAACGTACCCATACTACGTGACCAACTTTTTGCAATTTTTAACCCCCCCCCCCCCCCCCCAAAAACCTAAGCAACTCGCCGCTCATTTGTACGGAGCGTGACATTTTGAAGACCCCCCCCCAAACGTGTCACGTAGTATGGGTACGTTCCCTAACAGAAAAAATTGTATAGTAAGTCCAAATAACGATTTCCATTACTAAAAATATTTTTTTTTTTATTTAGTAAAAAAGTTATTAAAAAACAAAATTGGATGATTAATTTTGCGCCACCCTGTATTAGAGATCTCTCTTGTCTTGTCTAATAATTTTAACAAAATAACATTTTTTAATGTCTTCGAAAATGAATAATTTTTTATTATAATAAATATATATTATTAGAATAAGTGTATTCTTTATTTGCTTTGCGACTTGACATTTTGTAGAATTTTATTAAATTGGCACTAAAATTTTTCATAACTTTGACAACACCAAGCTGCTCACATTGTACAAACGCCGGCGCACGCCCTCCGCCCAACTGAGTAAGTAACGAAACGATGAAAGTAGTGGTATTTCACGTTTGGCAGTAAAACTCGCTTAAGAAGTTCCCACTTAAGAAGTTTTCACGCTTAAGAAGTTTTGATTTTCGGTCCCTTGAAAATTCCATACAAAAAATTGCAAAAACACGATTTTTTCGCACTTAAGAAGTTTTCGAGCTAAAACTGCTTTCCGCTTAAGAGGTTTTAGAAATCCGGCGGTAAAATACACACACGAAATATTGTGCCGCAAAATACATATTTAAAATGAACCTTTGTCATAAATTGAAAGACGTTGGCTTCACAGATTACGCGCAATCCCTAGTACCTGAGACCATAAACAGACCCTTTGTCGGCCGCCGGCCGCCGCCCGCCTACCGTAACCCCTAGGTACAATAGCAATGCGACACGTGGGATGAACGTGCAATGCGGAATTATGTAATGAATATGCAAGCGTCTTTAAGGTTGAGTTTAATATAACCTTTCATGTATTTTTCGGCCTTAATGACAACGTGGGATAGATCTACATTTGCATACATTTGACGCCTCCTTCAATAATATTCCTTTTGATACTGAACATAGATGATTCATAATATTATTGTACAAAATTTTTATTCCATCGAATTTGTAAAACACGAAAAACTTTTGATTGTCAAATCGGATAACGGATACGGAATATTTCACCTTCAAATAAATATATTTAGCTTTATTATTAGGTAGATACATAACAACATGATTAAATATGCCGGGGGAGATGGTAAAAGATGCATTATAATTACGTTTTTATCAATCAAACTTCAAAATTTGCCGTGCATCGTGTTTCATCTGAAATTTGTCGTAAATTAAGTTTGAAGGTTAGGAAATACATATGCATAAATTTAAAATTTAGATTGCAACGAAACTTCGCAAATGATTTTTGTAGTTGTTTTGTATTTACCGAGAGGCTGAATTCGATAGTTTTACCGACTTTGGATGCGTGGATTATAATTCCAGCGTCAAACAGCTCGTTTGATATAACTTTCCGATTCAAGTAATTTATTTACGCGCGAAATCGTAGATATTTGACATATGGTAGGTAGGTAGGTGGGTACATAATATTGGGCTGCGCGTATTTCATAAGGAATTTTTAGAAAAGGATTAAAACATCTTAAAAAATATATGATAGTCAACTGTGCCTGGCGAAAACACACCATAACAATAGACTGTCCGATTTCCGACACGTGAACGCCATTTGAGCAAGCATCAAGCGTGCAAAAAAGTTAATTCCGCTAAATAATAAACAGTTTGCCGCGTGGGGCTTTGTGAGTTTTTTCTGCACAGGGCCATGGCAGGGTTGCAGCACGCGGAACGCTTGCTCCGAGGCAAGTAAAACCAGCTATCACCGAAGTTTGTTTACAAACAAAATTACGTGCAGGTGTCCTTTTATCAAACCGCTTGCTAAAATTAACCAAAACAAGTCTTTCTTTCTCCCTCAGTTCGTACAGAAAACCAAAGCGTTAAAAAGAGACAGAATGCTGCAACTTTTACTATCCGAATTCGAGTGGCTTTCGTATACACTTTTGCTTGCAATAAGGAACTCCAGTGAAAAATATTATAGCTATAAAAAAATATGTTCATATAGACCAATAAACGCTGATTCTGAATATATAAGTTTTATTTCATAATATTAAACGTAGAGTTCTTAAAAAATTATTAAAAAGTGCATTTTTAAACCTCTCATCAAAATACACTGTAAAGTTGGTATTACTGAACGGTTAGTGCTGACGCCAAGCGTCACCAGTCATTGTATTGAAATCTTTGATTATGTACAACAACATTTCATGTTATTCGTTATTTCATACTGTTTATAGAGATTTAGTTGTTGTGTCTATTGAAACAATATTTAAGTCTAAATAATTCAGTATCAAAAAAAGAGGTATCTCTATTAGTTTATCTCTATTATTTAAAATATTGAAAAACTACTGCACAAAAACATAGTAATGCTACTTCTAGGGAGAATGCTTCGAATAACGCTATTCAAAATGCCGGCACTTGATCAGCTGATTGCCCAATCCTATAGTAATTTTTCAGGAGTGATATGTCACACGATTCACCGTACATACGGTGGTCTTAGGGGGAACTTGAAAAATTAAAACTTTGACAATTATTTTAACTATTAAAACGAACTCTAAAAATAAAAATAAAAAATGCAGTTATTTAAGTTAGAAGGTCATTATTCATTAAAAAAAAAATTAAAAAAATTGGACTGGAGTTCTCTATTGCGATGCGCCATTCTCGGAAAAACGTAAGGTTTTTTTAACAGTTTTAAAATTGTGTTTACTTTCTCTTTTGCCGATAAGGGATTAAAATATTTAGGAATGTGTCCATGGGATGGTTTTGTTTTGATTGGTTTAGTGCTTTTAAGGGTTATTCGGCAGAGATGCAAAATTTTACAACAAAAGAATACAATAATTTTTTTTTTTACACGAGTTCCACACAGGAGGCCCTGAGGGAAATTATTTTCCTCAGGGCCTATGTCATCTTTGGGGATGCTGTGTGGAGGGTTTTTTAAGGGAAAGGAAGGAGAGGAGAGTTCTGGGAAGGAAAAGGTTTTAAGGGGTGGTTAGGAATCTGGGGTTGAGTGTATCCTGGTCATCCGCCTCCAAGACCTAGACAAACCTCACCCCATGAACCTGGGCACCCCTGCTAAATCACCAAACATAGCGAACCACTTGGGGTGACCTACGGCAGAGGTGTTGGTTATCCAATAAAGGTTCCCGGGGCGGCGGTACCAATTACTGCCTCCCAAATAATAAAGTAGAGCAATCGACTATAGGTAAATACTATAATTTAAATGTAGGTATGTAAATACTTTTTATAATCAACTATGTTTTAAAATTTTTCATTTATTTCACATTTCCACCGTTTTCTAAATAATATTAATTACCATGATGTGTAACTACTAGAAGATACCTATATATATATTTATTTTTTTGAGTGCTTGGAGCATATAAGCTTGTTTTCATGACAATTTAACATAGGTAGACAGACATAGGAATGATGTATGCCCCGGACTCGAGATATTAATGGCTAAAAATGAATCCCACTTAAGAAGTTTTCCCACTTAAGAAGTTTTTTTCCCCCGGTCCCTTGGAAAACTTCTTAACCGGTGACAGGCCGGAGACGCGCCGGCGCGCGCGTCACATGCACATGCGCGAGAAAATAATTCAAATATTTGAATAATATTTTCGTCAAAAAACTTTTGGTCTGCGATTTTGGCCCTTCTATATACATAATTTGTATGAAGAACAGTGTCAGAATCGCTTGCGCCAACAGTACTCTCGGAGACGCTACAAGTTTCATTCACCTTGCAACACCAGAATATTTTTAAAACGATTTCTTCTATGACAATCACCTGTGAAAATTTGCCGCGATTTTAACCGTCGCAACTGACGCGTGTTCCGCGACTAAAACATCGTAAAACCTATTAATTTACGTAATAAATGCAAGTAATGTTGTTTTGGTGGATAATTTATTGTGTTGTGAACGTGTTTCAGTCAATAAAATATACAATAGCTCAAAATTAATCAACAAAACATTCAATTCAAAATTCAAAATCGTGTTTTGTTACGAAATTTCCGTATTTTTCCTGGAAATTGCTGGCCTTTGACGGGTTAAGAGAGTTTCACTGTATTTTGTTCTTCACATTCGAGTTTGACAGTTCATTTAACCCCTCAGGCTAATTTGTTTATTTTTCGGAACAACTCATAAATATGTAAATAAATGTTAAAAAAAATATCAGTTGGGTAGGGTTAGGTTAGGTTAGTTTGTCAATGATAATTTACCTTCCCCTGGAGGGCGGAGGTACGATGGGAATGGCATTGGTAGGCCTCCGCGTGGGCAGCGGGAGACCCTTCTGCTCCTGGGGGCTGTAGAAGGTGATACCGGTGGGGGCGGCATAAACCGTTCGGGCGGGCTGCAAATTTAAAAAATTAAAACACTAATATAATGATTTTTGTTACAATCACTGAAGAAATAAACTGGACCGTTTTTCACAGCCAATAGTGTTGCAGTGATTTATTTTTAGAGTATTATGCCGTGTTGCGCTACCTCCTTCTTTAGCCAAATTTTTCGTACAGCGCTGCAGTGTCCGTTATCAAGGTAGACGGCAGGGTAGAACACATCTGTCCAGATGATGGACACTGTAACCCTATCGGAAACGTTGCCTAAAATAAATAAGTTATCCAAAATAACCTATATTTTTATGTTAACAAAATTAAATTAACAACATCACACTAAAGCACTAAAACTGACAAAAATAACGTAAGTAATAGAATATTATGTTCAATTATACAAATATAATAGTGAATTGATCATTACAATGGAAATCATGTACAAAAACATAAAATGAATTGCACATAAAATACCACATGTCACAAAAGAAATTTTGCCGCGAATGAAAGAAAAACATGGCAGCTGCGCTTGCGCAAATCTACCAAAGTTCAATGCAGCCAACATAAAAACATCATTAATGTTATTAGAAACGTTGCAGAAACACCGTTCAACAGTTGTTAAGTGTTTTTTTATAAGTAAAGCTGTAAATAGATCCCCGTTATTTATCCATCACTGTGTACAACCAATGCATACTCTATGGACTCTTGACGTGTTCTGACACAAGTAATTGGTTCACTTGATCGTGCCGTGTCTTTCCGACTATTTTATCAATAAGAATGATTAAAAGAACGCATACTAACATTTGTGACGTGCGTGGGCGGTGTGGTGTGCGCAGGATGAGGGGGGTGGGGGGGATGCGCGGGGTGGGGCGGGTGGGGGGAGTGCGCGTACGCCGCCGCGGGCTGGTGGTGGTAGGGCAACGGGGGAGGGGGGGGCTGCGTAGGCGGGTCCGGGCTGGTAGACCTGCGGGGGCAGTGAGTGTGTGTACATGGCTCCGTTGGTGCTCTGGAACAAACGGGAAAAAAATGATATTAGTAATTTCAATCATGAAAATTAGTGGATGTCTGTAACGTGGGTCAATAACGAAAGCGCGTAGAGAATTTTTCCTATCAAGCCAACTTCTATTTCAAACACTTTATTTTGGCCCTTTTGTCTTTATTGACAAAATTTCATACATGATCACAGCAGCACTTTTTTTTATGTTAGCTCCAGTGGAGTGTCTTTTTAGGGAAAGAAAGGAGAGGAAATTCTGGGAAGGAAAAAGGTATGAGGGGTTGTTAGGAATTTGGGAGTCAATATGTTGAGAAGTGACGGATCTATGAATCCATCCCTCCCACTGAGGTGCAAGGCGATAGGTCAAGAGAGTACAGCTGGAGAGGTCTAGGTTAATACTCTCTCAACCAGTCTCTCCCGCTCTGGCCCACCGTGCAGTAGGTGAACAGATGCATCCGCCACCAACACCTGGACAAACCTCACCCCATGAATCCGGGCACCCCTGCTAGGTCACCAAACATAGCGAACCACCTGGGGTGACCTGTGGCAGGGGTGTTGGTTATTCAATATGTGGTTCCCGGGGCGACAGTGCCCATTCCTTCCTCCCTTACTGCAAATAAACTTGCAGGTGTATCGGCCGTTGTGAGTGATCCAAACAACATTCGCGAGCGTTAACCTCTCCGAAAATCGCCATTTAAGCCCTTAAACTGTCTCAAACAAAATGACATTTTACGAAAACTTTTTGTTATTACCGCTTTACAATTAAAGCTCTATAAATGAAACATTTCTGAACGTAGCCGAATAGTAAAAACTGTTTTAGGAAGGTTACAAAATAAGCTTTCAAATTATTATATTACAAATAAATATTAACATTTGTAAATATTAAAATTTAGAACGCAAACATTGAAAATAGGTAAAAATGACTCACGTGATGTTTTTATGTGAAAACAGTACTAAAATCACAGATTATGTTAACAACAATACTTATTCCATTGTATAAATGTGTAATGAACACTTTTGTCTCCTCACTTTTTTGTCATTTCATATAAAAATATTTAATAAAAATTAAAAATGTCGAGCGCGGTCGAGCCGCCGGTAGTATATTTGGCCGGGTAAATATTTGTGTCAACTACGCGACTGACAGCATATTCCTGTTATGTATTTCTATGGACAACTTGAATAGGGATGTACAGCTTGATCTACTATCGACCTTTTACTTTTTGTTTTAGGGATGTAACTAAAACAATAATGGAGTTAGAACGATTTTTATGGAGACACATGCGCTGACGTATAAACACGCTTATTGTACTTGACTGCTATCGAATTTCTAACGCATATATCTGCTTAAGTTGCGTAGGGGTTAATAATAATAATAATTATTATTATTACGTAATGAGCAGACAGCATTCTGCTTATGCGCTCATATCTAATTTCACAATAGTTCGACAGTAAATGAGTAGTTTTAATTTTTAACTAAGTTAGTCCTTTCTTCTCTCCAAATATGAATCCAATAGAGCTTTGAATTGGTTTATATTAGTTGCATCGATAACATGTTGTGGGAGTTTGTTCAAAGCATCCACCACTCTATTTGCAAGGAATTGTTTTCTGGGATTAGATGCAAAAGGCGTTTTGGTAATTTTTTTTGAGTGTCCACGGAGAATTATATTTTTATTAGTAGTGAAGATTCCTTGGATGCCAGGCAGGGAGGCAGGGGGGCAGCTGTAGTGTCCAGATAAAATTTTGAAAGTTTCGATCAGGTCACCCCTTTCTCTTCTTTCTTTTAAGGTTGGTAATCTTAGTTCCTTGAGTCTATCTTCATATCGCCGATCTTTCAAAGCTCTTGGTATTTTAGTGAAACGTCTCTGTACTCTCGACATCAGATTTATATCCTTTGCGAAGTAAGGACTCCATATTTGGAAAGCATATTCCAGGAGAGGTTGCACATATGTTTGTATATTTTTAACATCATGTCCGGTGTTAGGTCAAGAAATGTTTTCCTGATTAAATATGTTAGTGAGTTTGCTCTTTTCACAATCCCAGCGATGTGCGGTTCCCATTTAAATCTTGTGATATGGTAACTCCTAAGTCTTGTTGTTATGTCACTGCTTTTAGTGGCGTTCCATTAAGTTTGTATGCAAGTGTAGGGTTAGTTTTTCCAACATGTAGGACAGTGCATTTTTCGACATTGAGTTTAAGAAGCCAATCGTTTGTCCATTGATATATTTCATTTAAATCATTTTGCAGTTGGTCGTGATGTGTGTGTGGGTTGGCATAGAATCTTGTATCATCTGCGAAGCAGCTGGAGTCTGATTTTATTGTATTGTGCAGATCCGTGATGTACAAAATAAACAGAACTGGACCGAGAACTGATCCTTGAGGGACACCACTGGTCACGTTTCGCTCAGATGACAGTTGGTTGCCAATACGAACTTGTAACTATCTCTCAGTGAGGAAGGATTTAATCCATTCGAGATTTAATCCAAGTCGTCCTCTTATGCCTAGGAATTTAAGTTTAGCCAACAGTCTATTGGTTGGAACAGAATCGAAGGCTTTCTCAAAGTCGAGATAAATTATATCAGTGGGAATCCGTTTATCCCACGCATTTGTCCAGTAATATATGTTAAGAATGAGATTGGTAATTGTGGATCTTTTTGGCACAAATCCATGTTGTTTGTTTGAGATTATGTCAAGTTTGTTCAAGAACGAGCGTATTTCGTCCACTATTATCCTTTCCATGGTTTTGCAGATGATACTAGTCAAACTTATAGGCCTGTAATTTGCTGGTTTGAGTTTATCACCTTTTTTGTAGATGGGTGTAATTATAGCTCATCTATATAAATACACCATGAAATATTTGTGTAAGATCATTTATAAACAAGATAAATAATATTGGGCCAAGGAGTGAACCCTGTGGAACTCCACTTGTTGCATAAATTTTTTCCGACATGGAGGATTTTATTCTAACAATTTTTTGTCTTTCAGTAAGATAGCTTTCAAACCAGGCTAATATACTGCCACGTATACCAAGCTTTTCTAATTTTCAAATGAGAATTTTATGGGAAACTGAATCAAAGGCTTTACTAAAATCAGTATTGACAGAGTCCACTTGTTTTTTTTCTTTAAAATCATTGCTTATGGCGTGGCATTGTGTTTCGTTAGCCACAGCAGCAGGTGGCTGGGTCTACTAGTCATTTATAAAAGGCGCAATAAGACTGAGATATTTACCTGAATGTACTGGGGTTGTGGCATCATGGGTTGGGGTGGAGGGGCGTAGCTCTGGGTAGCTACCAGACCGGCTAAAGACAAAAAAAAAATTATATTAAAAAAATTAATAAATCTACAAATTATGTATAAAAAAGAGTGTCTCTGGATGGCAGATGTTGAGGATTTGATTTTTATACAAATCTTCATTCCGAGATTGATGAAATTTCGCACATTTGACCTTAAAAGTAAGAGGAACTTCATTGTCTATGTGAGATTTAGAAAAATCACCCCATTATTTTTTACAATCCCTTAGAGCAGAATTTTGATACTTCTTGTTGAAATTTTACACACTTGATGTTAAAAATAAAAAAATTCATGAAAATTAAGAGAAGTTGGTCAACCTGATAAATTGAGTATACATAAAGTATGTTATAATAAAAAAACATAGTATAATCTTACGTGGTAAATGTGGGGGAGCAGGCATATTGTGAATAGGCATCTGTTGATTAGGCATCTGTTGGTTGGGCATTTGTTGGTTAGGCATCTGTTGGTTGGGCATTTGTTGATTGGGCATCTGTTGGTTGGGCATCTGTTGATTGGGCATTTGTTGATTGGGCATCTGTTGATTGGGAATTTGTTGATTGGGCATCTGTTGATGCGGTCTCTGTTGATTGGGCATCTGTTGATTGGGCATCTGTTGATTGGGCATCTGTTGATTGGGCATCTGTCTCAGGGGCATCTGCTGCGGTCCGGTAGCCCCAGTCGATTGTCTGATCTGGGGCTGAATCGGTGGACTGACTTGGTGCAAGGGCGCGTTCGCTTGGTGCAAAGCCGGATTGGTCTGGTGCAAAGCCTGGCCCTGTTGGAGCATGGGCGGATTCTGCTGGTGTAAGGATGGACTAGACTGGTGAAGAGGCACATTCTGTTGATGCAGGGAGACGTTTTGTTGGTGCATTGCCGCATTTGTCTGATGCATGGACGGATTGGCCTGCTGCATCATGGCTTGTGTTGTTTGGTGTTGTTGCTGTTGGACCTGATGTTGCAGGGAATTGTTCTGTATCTGCATGACTTGATGATTTGTCTGTATTAAGACGGGGTTGTTCTGGAGCAGGGTTTGATTCTGTTGTTGGATCAGAGCTTGTGTTTGCAGGATGGTTTTGGTAGCATTGGGTTGGTGCATGGGGGCGTTGGGTTGGTGGAGCTGTTGCTGGGGTGGCTGCTGGTGGTGTTGTGGTGGGGGAGTCTGGCGGAGAGGGAGGGGGTGGGGGAGGGAGGAGATGTTGGGAGGGAGGGGGAGGGGTGGCTGACCCTGTTGAACTCCTGTCTGGGCTTGAGAAAGAGGGGGCTGCTGGTAATCTAAAAAAAAAATTAACCATGATTTACAATGTAAGATTGTGAATAAAATTTTTAAAAATTAACCCCTATTTTACAATATCTTTCTCTGAAGCAAACTGTCAAAATGCAGATTGCGTGTTTCGTGCGACTTCAAAATAAAATACTTCTTTTGAAAGCAGATCAAAGATTCTTTCAGATTTTACTATTAGAAATCAATGTATGGTGTGCAATTAAAAATATTTAAATTTTTAACACAAATGAGGGTAAAGTTTTTAAAGTAGCTAACCGGTGGTTTTTATTGTGTAAACTGTAATTACCACATTACTCGAAACAAAAAAATTATTTAAATTATTTATTATTAAAGTTATTGTCATATTGTGATAACTTTTTTTTGTTTTTTATAAAAATACTTGTTAAAAAAATTGCAAATATGACAAATATTTTTGAAATGCTAAACTTTATTTCATAGAATTATTTTTAAAACTTCTGAAGTGCATACTGTAAATTTTTAAATGCAAAGTGTGGTGTTCTCTCTTTCTAACACTGATTAAAATGAGATAGCATTACTTTTACATGTTCAGCTAGGAGAAATATCTGACAGGGTGATTGACGTTTGGGATACATAATACCTCCCAAAATTGTCAAGGGGTAAATACAATAATAATTACAATTTGGAAATAATATAAATTGAGCGTTACCCGTGATGTACTGCATCTGATGTGGCTGATAAACTTCAGGCATTGGTCTCTGTCTGATGCTGGAGTATCTCTTGCTTCCTCCGCCACCAGATCTTCCTGCACCAGCTCCTGTGGGATCAACTCCCCTTCTGTCTTCTCTTCCACCCCTGTCTTCCCTGCCTCCTCTCTCTTCCCTAGCTGCTCTATCTCCCCTGTCTCCCCTGTCTTCCCTACTTCCCCTGTCTTCTCTATCTCGTCGATCCTCTCTATTCCTCTCTTCCCTGGGGGACTCTAGTGGACCGGATGGGGTGACTGGACTCTGCTGCAACCTCGGGGCCACTTGAGGCTGAAAAACAAATTAACATATGAGAAAATTTGCAAGTAAAAAAGCAGCAAATCTACACATCATACAAAATGGATAATACTACCACAACATCTAACAAAACAAACTTATCAATATACCATCAAAATATTAGATCTATAAACAAAAACTTTGACCAATTCCTCATCGAACTCGACCTTACTAAAATCAAATATGACATAATTATCCTGACAGAATGTTGGCTAACACCTTACTATACTCCTAAAAACATCCCCAATTATACCCACCATCAAACCTCAAATCACTACAGACAAAACGATGGCATAGTAGCATATACATTAAACAACACTCTTAACTCATTTAATGTCAAAGAAATTTATATTACGAACTCAAACTGTCTTCAAATAACGTACAATGTCAACACATGTATCATTGCACTTTACCGCTCTCCTTCTCAACCTAACATCTCTTCATTTTTGCGCGACATAAACTGCTATCTCACGGATCTACACAAAATAAAGAACTTAATTCTAATGGGGGATCTTAACATTAACATTTTAAAAAACAACGAACATCCCCAATGCCAAGACTATCTAAACACACTGATGTTCCACGGAATGGAAAGCACAATCAATTCAGCAACACGATGTACGCCAAACTCCTCCTCCTGCATCGACCATATTATGGTTAAATCAACCAACCAATACACCTCCGAAATCCACATGTCATCAGTTACAGATCACTACGCCACCTCTTTCACAATGAGTTCCAAACACAACGTACAAAGCAAACCTCCAACTAAAACAACGAAGAAAACAATCAACTATGACAATCTTAACAAAACGATTAACTCCAAATCGTGGGACACACTCTATAACAAAACTAACATAGAGGAGGCCTGGAACTACTTCTCTACCTACCTACAAGATATCCTTGTCCAAAACACCAAAATCACCACAAACACCATTCCTAAAGCGATCAAACCTCTCAAACCTTGGATAAACCATACTATAATCAACTGCATTCGGAAACGCAATTCCATACACAAAAAATGTGCCACAAATCCATATGATATCACACTCCATAATTTCTACAAAAGATACCGTAATATCTGCACACAAGTCATTAGGAAAGCCAAAAATCTATATTACAACAAAAAAATTTCCGAATGCAACAATGACCCTAAAAAAATATGGAAAGTCCTCAAGGAAGCTACCAATTCAAATAAAGCCACCGACACCTTAAACTCTCTCAATATCAAAGATATCACTGTAGACTTTACATCGAACCCCAACACAATTGTCAATTACATAAACCAGTACTTTACAAACATAGGTCCGGAACTAGCAAAAAAAAATCCAAATAAATAACGATACGCTTGGTCCAAGTGACCACGCGACCAATGATGATTTCCCAACCCGCTTTGTTCTTAAAACGATTACAGAGAAAGAAGTTTCTATAGTAATAAACTCGCTCAAAAACTCTTCATCAACCGGCATTGATGAAATATCTAACAATGTTCTTAAAAAAATTGCCCCTGGTATACTTCAACCATTAACGCATCTACTTAATATTAGCATCCGCCAAGGGCTATTTCCCACCATTCTAAAACAAGGTCTCATTATCCCTATTTTTAAAACTGGCTCCAAACTTGATATTAGTAATTATCGTCCTATTACGTTGCTAAATTCCCTCTCAAAAGTATTCGAAAAGATCGTCAATAATAGTCTCATGGAATATCTGGAAACCAATAACTTAATATCGCCGCGGCAATTTGGATTCAGAAAACATAAAAGTACCAATGATGCTATAGCCACGGTCACTGACCATATTTCTGGCCACCTTGATAAGGGCTTGAAATGTCTATCGGTATTTCTCGACCTATGTAAAGCATTTGATACAATCTCACACAGCAAACTAAAACGCAAAATGTTTAATATAGGTATTAGGAACAAAGAATTAGGCCTCCTCTCCAGCTTCTTATCTGACAGATCCCAATGCGTTAAACTCAATACCACAAAGAGCCAGAATTTGCCCATTAGTTACGGGGTCCCTCAAGGCAGTGTTATAGGTCCAACGCTCTTCCTAATATATATTAACGAGTTATGCAACCTAGATATCGATGCCACTATTGTCAGTTTCGCCGATGACACTGTCCTACTCTTCCAAGCAAAAGATTGGCTTACCGCATATTCCAAAGCGGAGGAAGGAATTCAACAGGTAAAATATTGGCTTGACTCGAACATATTAACTCTAAATGTACAGAAAACCAAATACTTACTGTCTAGTCTCACCAATATCCCAAAGTCAAACCCAGCCCCGCCATTAAAAATACACAAATGTAAAAATTCATCTCTAAACCGGAACTGTGACTGCCCATGCCTAGAGCAAGTAAACATTATCAAATATTTAGGAGTAACCTTCGATACACACCTGAATTGGAAGCAACATATACATAATACTACAAACAAAATCCGAAAATCTATATACTTTTTCAAACAAACACGCAATTTCCTTCACCTAAAACTTTTAAAAACAGTATATTACTCATTGTGCCAATCTCACATCGAATACGGAATTCTAGCCTGGGGTAATGCATATTCCAATGCCCTTGATCCCATCATGAAAGCACAAAAACTAATCATAAAAATAATTCTTAAAATGCCGCTTACTACCAGCACTGATATTATCTTCAATTCCTTCAACGTTATGGACATAAAACAGCTCTACTCAAGATCCATATTACTTAATTTACACAAAAACAACAAAACACCATACAAAGCTACACAAACAATACACAATACCCGAGCCAAAAACAACGAACTTCTCCAAACTCCTTTTTTCAAAACCACCTTCGGGCAAAGACACTCTAAATACATAGCTTGCAAACTATACAATACACTACCAACTACGATCAGACAAAGTGACTCCTTTACAAAATTCAAACAAGATATTAAAAAATGGATTATAAGTATTGGACGCCACACTATCACGAATATCTGTAAAATAAATCACACAGACATAAATAACTTTTCACATACAACCTAACCCATATAAAACAAATGAAAATAATGGAATCCTGTCAAATTTAACCTATAAATAGACTAGGCAGAATTGATTTCATTACTCCATCTCCAACATTTATAAAATAACTCTCTTTAAAAGATTTATTACCCTTCCAATCACCCTTCTGTTTTAATTCTATTCATAATATGTATTTTACCTGAAATATCCTTGTAATTACTATATTCATTTATATACCTGTACGCCTGTCTCGACACAGGTATACCCTAGTGAGACAGGCATACAAATAAAACCATTGTAAACATTTTTTATTATAGATAAATAAATAAATAAATAAATAAAGTATACAAGCATGTTCTTTTCAAAATGTAAGGTTTGTGCTAATGTCAGATATTAGCCACTGGAGCGATCACGCGAAACAAATAAATTTGCCTCAATTGCTCAATATTTCATAGAAGATCACTTTTTCGCCAACATTAAAAAAATCATACCTTCGAATTTTAACAAAACCTTATTGTAGTGCTATATAGTCAATGAATTAACCTGTATTTTACCATTTATCTCAAATTTGCAGGATTTATAAAAAAAAGGATTAAAAAATCGTTAAGTTTATAACCGCGCAAATCCTGTGTGTTTTTATAAATAGTTTTCATTATTTTTAATTCGAATCTTTATTAGTAGATTTACAGAGTGTTTGTAAAGTGTGCAAGTTTAATATTTATTACGACATCATGGAGTCCTGTTACGAAACGGAACGTGGCTAATCACTGAATGGACCACCAACTCGTGAAATTTTATTCCGTATGTTTAATTATTTTTCTTATTCATAAGGTAAAAAACGGTGGTCAACTTTAAGCATAAATGATTTGTATGATTTGACGTAAGGCAACTGGAGCAGTAGCGTAGCGAGGGGGGGCGGTCCGCCCCGGGTGCCACCCGATAGGGGGGTGACACTCGACCATGGGAAAAAATTCACGAAGGATATTGTCACCAAAGTATTGTATACATGAACACGGTCTGTTATTTTCTTTCATATGTTCCTCGTGGAATGCCCCGAATTTTGTATCTTTAATAGGGGGGGGGGGGGGGTGACACCACTCCCCGGGGGGTGACATCCGCCCCGGGTACCACCCATGCTAGCTACGCCACTGAACTGGAGTATCACAGACTAGTACCTATTCAACAGTTAATCTTTTGTACCTTTGTGTTAGTAATCTGTTATATTTTAGATAATATACGTATAGATAGTTGCTGATGATGACTGATACATAATTAAATAATTACTGTTGCTGATGATTGCTAACACATAATTATAAAAAATAAAAATAATCCATAAGCAGCCAAATTTTTAAGCACAGATTTTGGAAATCACACTTCATTTCAACATTAGGTTCTTAGTTTAGGTAAACCAAGTAATTCATGCGTATTGAGTTTTAAACGAAACTTTATAAATGTCAAATCCGTAAAATGGCGGCAATGGAGATGTTTTATATGGGAAATTATTAACTTTGAATGAAAACCAAATTTAAATGCATGTTTTCCATCTATCCCGACCGAAACCGATGTTTCTTTTGGTAATTAACTTTAACAGAAGTTTACTTTTCAAAATCTATGCCTATTAAACGTGTAGCGGCATGTGGCGGCTTGTAGATTATTTACTTTATAAAATATTATATAAGTATGAATATTATAATAAATTAATCTTTTTAATAAACTTATTTTTCTTCTTAAACCTGCAGTATTTCTATAAAAATGTTGTAAAACAACATTAGTTTTATGTTACCGATTTAAACACGCTTTGAATTCGAATTCTCAATTGTGAAATAATTATTAATTGCTTTTTTGTTAAATGCCTAAAACGAAACACGCTGTATGAAAGTTTTGCATCTGTGTGAGTACTGTGATGAAGTCAACTTAACTTGCGAGACCTATACTTACTCGAGTCAACATAGAATATTTTCGGTTTCTGTAGGTTGTCTGTAGTATACTTGATAATGAAAGGTGCATATCTCCAAAAAGGACTTAATTTTAACCGTAAAGAGCTGATCAAAAATTCGGCAGGAAAAAAATATTTTTTAAATTTATTTTTCACATCGTTCTAAAATAGTCTACGAAGTTCGGATTTGCGACATGTATGGTCATAATAGATAAAGCATTTCAATAGCTTCGTTTTAAAATAAATGGCTGGCCGGGGAAATGTTTTAAATAATTACAATAAATGTGTTACGAATGGTAGGAAAATGTGGTCCAATTTTGGACCGCTATCAATCGCAGAAAAATAAAGGTGGTCCATTTTTAGATCATAATCGCTTTGGTTAGACAACTTGAGTGCAAATCTGCAGTTTTTTTATATTATAAATTAATGACATGGCAATCAAAATACGTATGCATAGATTAAAGTTAGTTTATTTTATAATTTCAATCTTCTCTTGTTAATTTCAAAATTTTTAACCTTTTCACCGCATTCTTGATATAAGGTTAGGTGGTTGAACATGGCACCGATATCCTTCAGCGATATTAACTCTACCAACACTAGATAAGATTCTTTGTGTAAAATATAGTGGGGGTGAGGTTTGTCTAGGTCTTGGCGGCAAATGCATTTGCCCATCTACTGCGTGGCAGGTCAGATTGCTTGAGGGAGACCTTTTAAACACTCTAGACACATCGCCTTGAATTGCACTGGGAGGGATGGATTCATAAGTCCGTCACTCTTGGACACATTCCATCCCTCATATCCCTTTCCTTCCCAGAACTTCTTCTTTTACCTTTCCCTAAAAAGACCCTTCACGTGAACCACACATAGGTTTTACTTTATCACAAATCTTATTAATTCAGCATATCAGTGAATTATTGTTACCTGTGGGGCTTTCCTAGAGTTAGGGCTCCTCTTGTCTTGCAAGCCTCCCGGACCCGAGCTCGGGAGCCCTGAGGAGGGAGGGGGGACGGGCAGGGCTCTGGGGCCGCCCACTGACGAAACATCCTTACTGTAAAAGAAGTAACAAAGTTAATAAATACAAAGAGAGCCTAGAAAAAAAAAACATAAGAGTGCAGTTCACACGTGGTAGAAGTGAAACCTTCACCCACACAATCTCAACCAATAGGAGCCTTGAAAAGTGAGCTCATAATTAAAGCGGGCAATGCGCGCAGCTTGACAGAGAACGACGCTTCGTAAGTCCTGTACATAGGTAATGTTTCATTCTATCTCACTCTCTCACAGGCTAAATCCTATAGATCTATGTGTTTGTCTGTTTTTAGTGTCACTCGTTTCCGTTTCATCCAGTTTCAAATCACAACGGTGTTGAAGAAGTTTTCACTTCAAAAATGGTTTTAACACTTTTGGGGACAACTCTCATAGGAAACTCCCTTCGCGAGGTGAGAAATATGATCTAAACGGTGTTAGAAAGAGACAACACCAGGCTTTATCTTTAAATCTAAAAGTTAACCACAGAAAAAATTAAAATATGCCCATCCACGAAACCAAAGTTTCCGACCAAGATTTAAAGAAAATTTATGAAACTTTGATTTAGATAATTTATAAAGAAAAACAAAGTGAGGTGACAGTAACGTTTATAATACATTTTATTTATTAATATTCAAACATATTGTTATTTTTAGTCACTCAAGTTATTTAAAACACAGTAACAATATGGGATAAACGGTGAATGGGTGGATTTGTAGGCTTCAAACCACAGTAAGCAATTTATATGTTTCAGTATTAATATTTAGAGGTATGATTTTTGGAATTGAAGCTGCCAAATCTAAAACCGGAAATCCGTATCGCTCAAAGCTTTTTTAAATTTATTTTTTTATGTGATTATCTCACAAGAGTCCCAGCTGCTCCTGTCTGGAGCTAGTGATACTATGGCATCCATTGGGGTATGTTGTGAGGCTGAAGGTAGTGGGGAGAGGAAGAAGAAGAAGATGGGGAAGTTCCTGGCTATTCAGATTGCATTTTATAAAAATGCTATCACTCCAGTGGTTTAACAAGATAATTGCATTAAAACTGTTTATTAGATGTGAAATAAAAAAAAAAAACTATGTGGAAGGAATACTTACTTTTGCAATTAAAAAACATTGAGAATAATTGAGTTAAGCCATTTTTCCTGTCCACTGTCAACCATTTGTCAAATTTGGAAGTCAATCATAACCTCACATTTGAATCTATTATAAATTGTTCTAAAACCGGTGTTACCATAGTAATAAATTTTAAATTTTTTATTTGTATTGAGTACATATATACTTACATTAGAGGTTGATTGAGCACACTGTCCACATGCACTTTATTGGTGTCCCAGGGCTTTCTGAGCGGGGGGCCTACGCCCTGTCCCCTCCCAGCTATCCCCTTCTGCGGTAGACCCCTGTTGAGGCCCCCGTGGTCGCCCCTGTCTCCTCGATCTCCTCTACCGCCCCTATCCCCCCTGTCTCCTCTATCTGGTCTGTCCCCCCTGTCTGGTCGACCCCTATCTCCCCTGTCTGGTCTGTTTCCCCTGTCGGGTCTATCTCCCCTGTCTTGTCTGTCTACATCTCCCGGAGTGGCAGCGTTGTTGGCATTTCGGTCCAGTTCCGAGGAGACAGGGGCGATATCCAGTTCGATAGATTTCTTGGGTGAGTCTGGTGGAGAAGAGGAGATGTTGGTGCCATTGCGACGTCTGTCTGAACGGTTTCTGTAACGAGAAATATTGTAAATTTTAAGGTTATGTTGAAACTTCTTAGTAATTATTATTATGCTTGAGACATATCAACACTTTTCTACAAAAAAAAAAGAATTTGATTTCAAAAGATTGTTATTTTATCTAGCAAAGTTACGTTTTAAATTAAAAAAAAAAAAAGTTTAATTTTTATTATAATAAAGTTCTATCGTTGGCGATTCGTACTTTTCAAATCATATGATCATACAGTACATAAATCAATAAATTATATAGGAAAGCTACTTTTCAGAATTTTAATTTTTGTTCAAATAAAATCATTAAAAAAAATCCGAATATGTATTTGGTGACGAAAATACTTCAGTTTGTCTATTTATTTACGGTCTTACAAAAAAAATATTTTTCTTTAAAGACTTATTTTGCACATTATTGAAAAATTATAAATACTTATGATCAAAAAATAATTACATAATTTAAAAAATTTTATCATCACGCATTTGAGCAGTTTTATTGCTAACTTGAATGTAGGTATTTATCACCTGTCAAAGGCCGGCAAATTCCAGGAAAAATACGGAAATTTCGTAACAAAACACGATTTTGAATTGAATATTTTGTGGATTAATTTTGAGTTATCGTATATTTTATCGACCGAAACACATTCCTAGAACAATAAACTATGTACCAAAACAACATTACTTGCTTTAATTACGTAAATTAATAGGTTTTACGATGTTTTAGTCGAGGAACATGCATCAACTTTGACAGCTAAAATTTGCGGCAAATCTGACATTTTTATGCCACAGATAAAATCGTTTAAAAATATTCTGGGGTTGCAAGGTGAATGAAATTTTTACCCATCTTATGGGGTAATGTTGGCGCAAGCGATTCTGACCGTGTTCTTCATACAAATTCTATACATAGAAAGGTCAAAATCGGAGATAAACATATTTATTTCGAAATATTTTTTTTTGCACATGCGCACAAGCTGCGCGCATATGAGCGTCTCCGGCCGATTAGAGGTTAAACCAAATTTTTAATGAAATAATATCGATATTGAGTTATAAGTAAAAAATGCTGGCACGGAGAATAATCAATCTTTCTCATCGGAACCGCCCTGTACAGTTGCAAGGGTACGATCACAAGATCATCTTTCGACGAAATTTGAATTCTTGGCCGCAGGTTAATGGGCTTTGATGTTTATCACTCCCAAAAATTGTGAAAATATTAACCCGTCTGCTTGTTTAGGAATAAAAACATCCCAAAACACTTCTTATTTTTAATTGGTAAACTAACGTTTTAAGACAAGATTTTTATGCATAGCACAAAAGGTAACAATTATTATAAGCAATAATTATCAGTCTGAAACACTCATCTACATTGAAAAAATCTTCTGAGAAAAGATACATGCCGCCAACGGGTCTTGAACCCGTGTCCTTCTGATTGCCGGTCAGGTGCTCTACCACTGAGAGCTATGTCGGTTTATCTAATACCCACCAAATAATTCAATATATACTAGTGTTTCATTCAACAAATACCACTTATTACATTTTTCCACCTGAAAACAACCGTTAAAGTATATAAGTTCAAGTATTTCACGAAAAAATGTAGACATAATTTGTCTCGACGCCACCTAGTGAGAGATTTAGCACTTACAATGCCTCTCTCACAAAAATAAAGTTGGTTGTTTTCAGGTGGAAAAATGTAATAAGCGGTAATTGTTGGCGGGTATTAGATAAGCCGACATAGCTCAGTGGTAGAGCACCTGACCGGCAATCAGAAGGACACGGGTTCAAGTCCCGTTGGCGGCATGTATCTTTTCTCAGAAGATTTTTTCAATGTAGATGAGTGTTTCAGGCTGATAATAAGGAACTCCAGTGAAAAATATTATGGCTTTAAAAAAATATGTTCATATAGACCAAGAAACGCTGATTCTGAATATATAAGTTTTATTTCATAATATTAAATGCAGAGTTTTTAATAAATTATTAAAAAGTGCATTTTTAAACCTCTTCGGAAAACACAGCGTTAAGTTGGCATTACTGAAATGGTTAACCGTGACGTCACAGTTAACCTGTCACCTGTGTATTGTATTGTATTGACATTTGAAATGACTTGAAGTGCACGCGTACCTATGCAATTCAACATTTCGTGTTTTTGGTTTATTTTCATACTGTTTATAGAGATTTAGATAAATAATAGTTATTGTGTTTATTGAAACATAATTTAGGCCCTCAACAATTTACGAAAAGGGCTATATTTGCGGACAATCTGCAATAAATGTTGTCTATTTGAGGTTAAAGTCATGTCATATTTTGACGTTTGTTGTTATGTATTTTCAAATTGTTTTTAGTATAGGGCTTTTTATACAAGTTGTTACACACTCGTCATGATCAGTGTATTATAAATACCAGTGTTTCTGTATGTATTATACATAAAACAATGTACCTACAAAGTAACACCTGACACAAAACACGATGTCACATGTATTTGCAATGAAAGAGATGATTTATTGTTTTTATATTGCACTTTGATTAAATACAATAACAGTAGCGGTGAAATGTGGACATTTTACCAATGTTTTTCTATATTAAAAGCAGTTAATCTTGAATAAAAAACACACCTCACACCTAAAAGTCATTATCCGCCATGATTATTCTGGATTCTTCACAGTGTTGCCAACAGTTAGAAGTGAAATTTCCCTAGAATTTCACATTTACGCAATTACCTACGTAGCCACCTGATTGTGTAACACTAATCCTGTTATATGATATGATAATTAATTGGAAAGATATCGGAACTTGGTAAATATACTAATAATACCGTGATTTTCCAAATAAAACACTTTTTGCTACGTGAAGTAATAATTTAAAAGTACGAATACACTCACCACTGAATTAGAAACTGAATTCCAAATATAAAAAAAAACACTTTGCAAAATAAAAATCATAAGCAACCCGCCGCTCATTTGTACCAAGCGTGGTATTTTGAAGACCCCCCCCCCCGAACGTGTCACGTAGTATGGGTACGTTCCCTAATATCATTTTGAGTTGTCAGTGTTAAAAATAACATGGTATGTAAGTACATGAAAAATAATTAAGATTCATAGGAATTCCAAAAAATATATATACGTATATATATAAATAATACCAGTAATACTGTCATATGTAATAAAATTTTGGTAAATATCGGTTCGGACTGGCCACGCTTATTACGAATAATTTTTAGAAAAAAAACTTTAGATTCGCCTTAATTACTATAAAAGGAAACTTTTTGGCTTTGGGGCGGCGGAAAATAATGCATTTTAATTTTCAATTGCATAAAACCAAAATTCGCTTCGCGACTGACACAGCGAAAATCCGCGTCCGTACATGTCACTGTGATGTTGATATCCTTGATAAATTAACAAGAGCTAATACGACTGTAGCCGACTTCGTGGGATAAGGCGCGTAATTATGAAATTTGTCTAGCGGGCTTGTTTGTGTAACATGGTTTGTGATACAAAAGAAAGTGGCCCTTTATAACGCCTACTCGCGTCAAGGCAAGAAAAACATCCCAGTTTTCAAGTGGCTTAGCGGCTACGCTAGGTTTGTGTAACATGGTTTGTGATTCGCGGTATTTCATGTAGGTATCCCACGAAGTCAGCTACAGTCCATAACAGTGACAGCAAGTGACAGCTACGGCCGCGGATTTTCGCTGCGTCGGTTCGCGAAGTGAATTTTGGTTTTATGCAATTGAAAATTAAAATGCATTATTTTCCGCCGCCCCAAAGCCAAAAAGTTTCCTTTTATAGTAATTAAGGCGAATCTAAAGTTTTTTTCTAAAAATTATTCGTAATAAGCGTGGCCAGTCCGAACCGATATTTACCAAAATTTTTGCCAGAGTTCGAAATTTCCCTAGATTTTGTCCTGATTTCCCTTATCCCTAAAAAATATTTTTCTCCCCTAGATCTAGGGAAATTTCCCTCGACATGACATCACTGATTCAAAATGACAACTTAAAAAGTAAAAAACTAACGGTGGGGACGGTGGGTAAAGACCACCATAGATACGGTGCGTTTCTGGGAGTCTTTAAAAATTAAAACTTTGACAATTATTTTAACTATTAAAACTAACTATAAAAATAAAAATAAAAATGCAGTTATTTAAGTTTGAAGGTCTTTATTCATTAAAAAAAATAAAAAAATTGGACTGGAGTTCTCTATTATTGCTTATAATAATTGTTATCCCAAAACACGTAATTGCGTTATACTTTCATAAGACCAAAAACGTCCCGAGCGACCTTACAATTTAAAAGCTATATATCTCTCTTCCTCTCATACAAACATATGTATTTTTCTTTTAACCAGAAAGAGAACAAAATAATGCTTCTTATTGTCTTTGAAATATGAAAACTATTAGATATTTTACAATCTCGATCCAAAGTGACAGTTTCAGAATTATCGCACAAAACCGAGGCTTCCGGATTATGAGGTGCGAATATATTGAACCAAGCAGACAATTTTTTAAAAGGTTTTCTTTTATGAAACCCTTGAAAACCTCATGAGTGTTTGTTTTTTTTTTTTTTTTTTTACATGAGCTCCACACAGGAGGCCCTGAAGAAAATAATTTCCCTCAGGGCCTATGTCATCTTTGAGGATGCTGTGTGGAGGGTTTTTTTAAGGAAAGGAAGGAGAGGAGAGTTCTGGGAAGGAAAAGGGTTTAAGGGGTGGGTAGGAATCTGGGGTTCAGTATGTCCTGGTCATCCGCCTCCAAGACCTAGACAAACCTCACCCCATGAACCCGGGCACCCCTGCTAAATCACCAAACGTAGCGAACCACTTGGGGTGACCTATGGCAGAGGTGTTGGTTATCCAATAAAGGTTCCCGGGGCGGCGGTACCCATTCCCGCCTCCCAAATTGAGTTTGTTGTCTGTTTCTGTGCAGTACCTTTCGTTGTTTGCGGCGAGTGCGGGGAATTCCTCCCCGTTGGCGCGAGGGGGTCCGGGAGCGCGCGGGGTGCCCCCCTTGTTGGTGTAGGCCTGCTCGTCTTCCCAGTTGCGAGTGTACTTTGCGGGCCCACGTCTAAACAAATAAACAAAGTCATAAGACAATGCAAAACCAAATTGATAGAAACACCATTATAGGGAGGATTAAAGAGCAATTAAATATATCTACTATTTTATAAATTTCATTCATTGGCATCATCCCTTTTATCATGCTATGATGTGCAAGAACCGTGCGGTATCTTGAAAGAATGAATGCATTCCACAATATAAGCTGCCCAAAACGAGAATTTTGAGAGGACCAGAAGAAGTTACAAAGGGAAAAATAATTTGTCTCAGGGCCTATGTCATCTTTGGGGATGCTGTGTGGAGGTCAATGAAATGAAGGAGAGGTGGTTCAGGGAGTTTGTGGGGAGTAGGTAGAAATCTGAGGTCTTGTGTAGACATCACGTCTAATAGTTATCTTAAAATAATATTGATGTGTACCCATATTTCCTACGGCGGAAGGCGCGAGGAGGTCCTTCCTCAGCTCTGATGTCATACCCATAAATGGCTATCAACTCCTCACTACTCTTTGGAACCTAAAAAAAAAAAGATTTTTAAATTCAGCATTAAAATAAGAAATTGGTACAACAAAAATTTTTAAAATTTACTTGTGCATGTAAAAAAGGATCATACAGAATAAAAATAAACCATGAACTCAAAAACCACATTGTAAGATTCTGTAAGTCACCCCAAGTGGTTCGTTACGTTTGGTGACTTAAAAGGGGTGCCGGGGTTCATAGAGTGAGGTTTGTCTAGGTCTTGACGGCGGATGCTTTTGCCCAAATACTGCGTGGCGGGCCGGATTGGGAAAGACAAAATCATATTTAATTTAATTTAGCATCAGGAGTACAATATTACGAAGAAAAAGAATGGAGCAGATGTGAAAATTCGAGATTTATCAGTTTGGAGTAAATGAGCACATACAAATATTACCTGATCATTTTCATTGAACTTGTCGTGGGACCACCGGTCGGGCGCTGTGGCCCTCGTGTGGCGGGGCTTTTTGTCCCCGGTCTGCGGGGTCATAGCGTCGCCCCGCTCCCCACGTTCTCGCGGGGGGCCCCCCTCACCACCGGGGCCTCCCTCGCCCCCGGTGCCCCCACGGGAGACAGAGTCGGGGCCTTCAGGCGTCTCCCCACCTTCTTCCTCGCTGAAAACAATACAGATTATATAAATACTAGCTTTTTCCCGTGGCTTCACTCGCATAGTATTAGCGGGGTTCCCATTCTGCCTCCTCCACTCTCCCTCCACCTACTTCACTCCCCCCTCAGTCCTCCTGCATTCCACACATTCATTCCCGGTAAATTTAGTTTTCAAACTGCTTGCGTCCCACTTATTGCAATTTTTTAATACAAATTTCATAATGCCAGAGCTCAATAGTAGTTTTATACAAAATAACAAAAAAAAATAATTTTCCAATTTGGTGCAGTCGTTCAGAAGTTAAGCGCGGTACATACATTTCGGCGATTCATTTTTAGAGGACGCCAACACTGTTTCCAAGGCAACAATTTGTTTTGCTTTTCTTCTGACGTTTACAATAATTCGAATTTGTTAGGGACAGAAAACAAATGATAAATAATTTCATAACGCCAGAGCTTACCAATATATATAGCCTATATTACTTGCAAATAATGTAGCTTTCTATCAGTGAAAGAATTTTTAAAGTCCATTCAGTATTTTTTGCGTGAAAGAGTAACAAACATTCATAAATCCATACAAACTTTCGCCTTTATAATATTAGTATGATTATATTAAATTGGGAATATCCATTGAAAACATTAATTACTTCTCCCTGTTACATCTACTGGGACTTGATACATTAAAAGAAAGAAGAATTTGTTCTGACTTATTTTGTTTACTTAAAATTGTTAATAACTTGTTGGACTCCTCTGAACTTCTTTCGTTAATAAGTTTTCATGTACCGAATAGATCAGTTCGTCACAAATTACCTTACCATTGTAACAATACAGGTTCTAATGCTAAATTATATTCCATAATAAATCGCCTACATACACTTGGTAATAAATATGTTGTTGATGATGTGATAAATATTGAAAGATTATCAACATACAAACATTATGTAATTAAAGCTGTTTGTCAGCGCTTCTCAGTTGGATTATAATCAATATACTTTGAATATTTACATTCTTCATCAACGTTTACTTATGGAATTTTTAAATTTATTTTATTACATACTTTACGTGCTAATTTATTTACTTCAAAACATCTTGTATACATGTATATGTAATTTTCTTTTTCTTATATTTGTATTTATAATAGCTTACTATTTGTACTTTATGGTGTCACTTCACAGTGTGTACTTTTTTTTTTTTTCTTAACGTGTATATTCTGTATCCATTCCAAATTGTTGAATTCCTATGTAAAAGCCGTTAATCGGCGTTAATTCATAATAAATATTTTAAAATCTTAACCTTCCTTTTGCCAAAAGATTTAACACAAATCTCTGAAATTACTATTATCTTTTAAAAATGCACATAGTTCCCCAAAAGAGAGTTTTGTACGATATCTAAATATCGAATATGTTAAAGAAGCCTCTGTGCAATGATCATCTCCATAGTGATCTCTCAGTGTGTTTAATTGGAGTCAAAAGAAAAAACCGGTAGAGTGAACATTCAGTTGATGCGTTTCATTCGAATCTATTACGGAAACTTGTGCAATGAACAATCCAGTGATTCCTCGGTGTCGTAATATCGTTTCCCCATAATATCGTATTGTAGGAAAGGGATAAGACAGTCCTTTACAAATAAACAATGTTTTCCACAAGCACCTGACAGATTCAATTAGCCGTTAGTATAGACAGGTCATGCGACCAGTAGTATTGTTTAGTTCTGAAACAGTTTAAAAACTAAATCCATGTTCACAAGTCCTTCATTCATTCATTATCCCTTAGTCTTCCTCCCTTCCTTGAAGGTCCCTACTTAGTTACTACAAAAGGAAAAGAAGATGTTTTCATACCTACGTGGAACCCATCTACAATATTGGCACCAAAATTTTAAATTACCTACTTGTATGAGTTGAAAAATCGCAGTGACATCGGTCACATATCGCCATTGAAATCTCGCTATTAATCGCAAAATTACTAATATAACCCCAAAGTGTCGGTAATTGTGCCGTTATTTTATTTATTAGCGTTATAAACAGTCTGTACAAAATTCATAAATGACAGTGATAATAATATGTATGTCATAGACCAATAAAATAACGACAAATTGAAATTTAGAACCATATTACAAAAATCCACAATACCTATACCTGATATAAACAATTCTGAATTAAGTGTATCTTCTTACTTAAATCTACAAAAAGTAATCAACTGAAAATTTTCAAGGGTTTACATTTAAATTTTGATGGATATCAATAATATATTTCAGGAAGTGATTTTATTTGAATTCAAACTGCTGTAGGAGAGAAAATGTGGTGATACTAAAAATAAAAAAGAGAAATACAGAAATCAATGAAATGTTAAGTTATTAGTTAAACATGTGGCATTCAATAGTGTTATTTTTTTATGCATGCTGTGAATTTATCAAGGTTTGTATTAAACACATCGATATTTGGGCATAATCTGTTAAAAGTGCTACAGCTTCTTCTTACAAATACATTTTCAAGATAATTTGTCTTGCTCTTAGGGATATAAAAGGTGTCGGGAGATAGAGTAACTCTTAACCTCTGATTTGCCGGAGACGCGCCTGCGCGCGCGTCGTATGCGCATGCGCGAGAAAATAATTCGAAAATTTGAATAAAATTTTCAACCAAAACTTTTTGTCTGCGATTTTGGCCCTTCTATGTACAGAATTTGTATGAAGAACACGGTCAGAATCGCTTGCGCTAACATCATAGATGATACAGCCGCTAGTTTCATTCACCTTGCAACCCCAGAATATTTTTAAAACGATTATGTCGTTATGTGATTTTACCGTGAATTTACCCGTCGCAATTTATGCATGTTCCGCGACTAAAACATCGTAAAGACTATTAATTTACGAAATAAATGCAAGTAATGTTGTTTTGGTAGATAGTTTATTGTTCTAGGAACGTGTTTCAGTCAATGAAATATACGATAGCTCAAAATGAATCAACAAAACATTCAATTCAAAATTCAAAGTGGTGCTTTTTTAGTGAATTTTCGTGAAATGGTGTGGCCTTTGACCGGTTAATGGACATCTGAAATGAATATTTTGTAGTAAGTACGAGCTATCAATGAAGTTATGAATAATTTTATAGAGCATTAATAGGTCTCTGATATCTCGGCGTTGATCAAGAGATTTAAGGTTTACGGGGACATAGTTTTCATCATTTCGCACGCGATAAGAGACATATTTCATAAACTTTTTCTGAACTCTTTCTATATTTGTTATTGAAGTGCAGCCATCACCAAGATCGGTCCAGAAACAGCGGATGAACCCATCAAAAGGTAGGGACTTATCCTTCCATTTGCCATTTCCTGTGATTGAGTTAAAAACTTGTAAATTGTCTTGTTTTAAAAAATTAGATTTACAGCCCATACCACTCTCGTGTCATGACATTGGTCGTGACAATGATAATTATTGTAAATATGTAAACTCATAATAAACCAGTTTGTATCAAGGTCCTATTATTATTAAGAAGTAGCCCCACAGAATTAATAGTGTTTGATTGTAAATCACATAAACATCACAGTTAGTTGTATAGATATTTTGCTGTAAATTAGAAGTTACCCATTTTTGCTTTGAAAAGTTTTAATTTTCCATGTACATTTGTTACTTTAATTTTAATTTTTGCGACTGGTTTCGATACGTCTGTATCATTAACGAGCAAACTTAAAACTTTAAGTTTGAACTTAAAACGTTTTAAGTACGTATATCGTATGTACGGACGTATCGAAACCGGTCGCAAAAATTAAATTTTAAGTAACAAATGTACATGGAAAATTAAAACTTTTCAAAACAAAAATGTCTAGAAGTTGTTACATAGTCAATGCCGAAGAAATACAAAAAATTAGAAGTTACCCAGGAGCTGTGCGATCATCGTGCTCGTAGAAGGTTCCCCTCTTGGGAATGTACTGAGGGTTTCTCCTGTCTTCATCATCATCCACTTTCTCCACTTTCTGGGCCGAGCCAGGAGTTGCCTGCAGAACAAAATAAATAAAATTAATATTTGTAATTACACATAGATAGTATTTGAGCGCGGGGGGAAGGAAAGGGCAAGTGATGGAGCCCTACCATCTATTAACATTATTCATTAACCCCTCAGGTCTCCACAATATTTGTCAGAGGATCAAAATATTTCCACTTTGCAATAAAATCCAAATAAATGGATTATTTATAAACATATACGCTAAATATGCTTCAAAATTTTATAAATCAAAAGATAATAAAAAAAAAAAATTAGATACATATTTTATTTGACTTTTTCTTTTTACATTAGCTCCACACAGGAGGCACCGAGGAAAACAATTTCCCTAGGGGCCTATGTCATCTTTGAGGATGCTGTGTGGAGGGTTTTTTTTAAAGGAAAATGAAGAAGAAGAAGATATGGGAAGTAAAATGGTATGAGGGGTGGGTAGGAATCTGGGGGTCAGTGTGTCCAGGGGTGACGGACGTATGAATCTATTCCTCACACTGCGGTGCAAGGCGAAGGGTCGGGAGAATCCGGCTGGAGAGGTCAAAAGGCCTCCCTCAATCAGTCTCCTCCGACCCAGCCCGCCACGCAGTAGTTGGGCAAACGTATCCACCACCAAGACCTAGACAAACCTCATCCCATGAACCCAGACACCCCTGCTAAGTCACCAAACGTAGCGAACGACTTGGGGTGACCTGTGGCAGGGGTGTTGGTTGTCCAATAAAAATTTCTCGGGGCGGCGGTACCCACACCAGCCTCCCAAATTGTAACTAATGTATTATATCAAATGTATTTTTAATTTTATCATATGTAAAAACCTTAATTGGGCGTGTACAAATAAATAAACATTATCGTCACCTCATTTTTATGACATTCCATGTAAAAATAATTAATAAGAAATTCCTAAAATTTCACAATTTTTTTTTCAAATTGCGATCCAAAAATTTGGTTTAAAAAGGTAATTTTTTTGTCATCTTTTAGATTTGAATATAAATCGTGGTATTTTCTCTATCTAACACTGTTTATATCATATTTCTCACAACGATAGTAAGGGAGACACATGGACATATGAATATATCTGGACCTGACCTAAGTGATAAAAACGTATTATTTCCCCCTCCCCATGGAGCCGGCTATAGCTCCGCCTTGGAGCCAGCCGGGCTTACGAGAGCGTCGCTTGAATCTAAAAAATGTGACGTCATCATTCTTGCCCTGGTCACATCGCACATTTTACGAACAAAAGTGAGAGCTTGTGCTATACATTATGCCCTAATATATGTGAACGTAGCGAATGTGGGCGTTTCTCCAGTGAGTTACAGGGGTAAGTAAATTATGAAACATTTGTAAAAATGTGTCCGCTAAACACGGCAACAAAATATTCCCGTGTGAAAAAGGGCCAACTTTCTTTTGCCGATTTCGACTACGCAAATATGATAATAACGTGGCGGGCAATTCGCGCTCCCATGTAAAAAGGTCTATTCATTAAAAAGCAGTTTTGCTTTTAAGAACTAAATGGTGATATTATAATGCGAGAAGCCTATATACTGTCAGATTGATTTTTTAACAAATCACAGTCATCTTCCCCTCTTCACCCTCCATAGTTTGGTTTTACCCCTCATCTGTAACTTCTGGTCTATTAAATTTGGATGTCTATGGGGAGACACAACCATCCAAATAAATGGAATATTTCTTTATGTAGGATGATAAAATACAATTTCAAATATTATTATTGGAAATAAACATAATTTTTAAAACATTAAAATTTTATATGCAAACATAAAAATGTTTTCAAAATGGCTCACGTTAAGTTTTTTCTAACTAAAATTACTGACGATGAAAAAAAAAAAAAACAATTACATAATTTATTACGTAAATGTATTATAAATGTTATCATCAGCGCACTTTTTTATCATTTCATGTAAAAATAATTAGTAAAAAATTCTAATAGTTTATTTTTATTCTTTTTCAAATTGCGGTCATAAACTTTGGTTTTTTTTTTTACGGTAACTCCACATAGGAGGCTCTGGGGAAAATAATTTCCCTCAGGGCCTGTGTCATCTGAAATGCTGTGTGGATGGTCTTTTTGAGGAGAGGAAGGAGTGAACATTGGTCTTGAGGAGATCCATTTTGTAGGAAGGAGAAAACACAGAGACAAGCAAATTGTTCCATAGCCGAGCTGTTGAACTCACGAATGAGTCGAAGAAGCGACTCATTCTCAAATGTCAACCGTGTACACCGTACATATTTTAAGTGCATTTGACGTGTTTCCTGACTATGCACTGGTGCCGAGGGGATCAATGACGCTAGTTCCTCGGAGTATCTTCCATTGAAATACCACTAGAACAAGGATAGCATTCCCACCCAACGCCTGAGCTCTAAAATCCATTTGTAAGATGGGAAAATCTATCAAACGGACTCCCCGTTTCCGCATAGGCAAGAGTTTTTTTCAGGTATTTTGGAGATCCAGATCAGAGGTGGCTGCCAAATTCAACTGTGGGACGCACTTGCGATTTTTACAGGGTTAGCAGTTGTGTGCTAGTAAAGTATCTGAGGCCCTGTAAGTATGCCCAGTTTTTGGGAAGTTAATACTTATGGCTTGGAGCCCCCGTACCTGAGCTGGTCACTTAGAGTTATACCAGGCATATCAATGGAAGGCCTGTTTGGAAGATTGCTTCCGTTGAAGGAGACTAGATTTTCATAAAAGTATAGGAAATTATTTTGCGGTTAACTATTTTGTAATTATATCTATTTTTAAACGACTTCAAAAAGGAGGAGGTTCTCAATTCGACGGTATTTTTTTTTTAATGTTTGTTGGTGAACCGATATTGATGTTTCTTTTTTTATTTGAAAGCTGGTGCTTCCGTGTGGTCCCATTTCAATTTGGTCCAGTTCTGACAATGACATCCATGAGAAAACCATGTAAGTCTTAAATTTGCATTGCATGTGCGCGACAAATGACAAATAACTCAATATCACGCCAACCGGTGTTGGTTATTATTCTTTTTTTAAAACTAACCCGCCCGGCGTGTTCACTTGACGTTGAACGAACTTGTAGTTACAAACCTACCTTGACTGACACCGACTCCAAAAATAACAATCGTACCTACATATTGATGAGTAGAAAAAATAAGTTGATTATTAAGTCGTAGAAGAATACGAAATTATTTTTTTACTTTTTACTGCATTTTTTTAAGTCGTTTTTTTGTTTTGTTAAAATTATTGTTTTATATTATCGTAATTATTTTGGGGTTAACTTTTAGATTTGAATTTTATTTTTTGTGGTATTTTATTTTTCTAACACCGTTTAGATCATATTTCTAACCATGATAGTAAGGGAGACACAACGATATCTATGAGACCTGAATGAGTTGTTCCGATAACTGAAAAAATAGACCTGAAGTGTTAATAAAAAAAAAGGATTTTTAAATATTAATTGCACTGTTCTCGCACACTTAATTAATTGATAATAAATATACAATAATTCCACTCAAAACTATAAAAAATAAGATTTAATAAGTTGTATTTTATAAATAACAAAATAAATACTTTGTAAAAACTATCCCATTTCAGTAGAGCTGCACAATTGTCAGCCGTTTTCAAAACGAATAAAGTTATTAACAATTTGTGCATTTTGCACAAGAGTTCAATCGGCACTGATTAATAATTAATCAGCTGCGCTGCTATTCTGTGGTAATTAATTAGCAGCAAGTGTGACGAGGTGTTCATTATTGTGGTGTGGAGGTATTCAGGAGAAAGTTCGAGAGAGGTACTAGCTGGTAAATTGATGGAGATTTGTGCAAATAATTTATAATTAATAACAGCATTTGATGTGTTTAGATTGCTCTAGGAAATCATTATTATGAATGTGTTTTTCGTGTGCTTATATTATATTATAAATCGATATAGATTAACATCAACGGAACTAATATTGCAGGGAAGTTGAAACTAAATTTAAACGATGTAGATTCACAATAATAATTTATGTTTAATGTGAATATCACACACTATAAAATATAGCACAGGTAAATAATTTTAAAGAGACATTTGCTAGTTAAGTGCTGTACTAGATCAATCAAAAAATATATAAAAAGAACATTGTCGAATCGAATCGCACATCTAAATTTAAACTTAACTAAATTAAATTTAGAGAAAAAAAATTATAATTACGCGCCTCATCATTTATCCCACGAAGTCGGCTACAATCGTATCTAGCTCTTGTTTGTATCAGGTCAGGGATACCAACATAACAGTGACAAAATGGCGGGCGGGCTGTCGCAGTATCGGTTTGCGAAGTGAAATTTTATTTAACGAAATTGAAAATTAAAATGCATTATTTTCCGCCGGCCGTGATGGAAAAAGTTTCCTTTTATAGTGATTAAGGCGAATCTAAAGTTTTTTTCTAAAAATTATTCGTAATAGCCATGGACACTAATCCCAAAAAATTACGAATCGTTCTAACCCCGTTATTGTTTTAGTTACATCCCTCAAACAAAAAAGTGAAAGGTCGATAGTGAATCATGCTGCACATCTCTATTCAAGTTGTCCATAGAAATACATAAAAAGAATATTCTGTCAGACGCGCGGTTGCCACATATTTTTACCAGCCCAAATTTACTACCGGCGGCTCTACCGCGCTCGACATTGTTAATTTTTATATGAAATGATAAAAAAGTGAGGTGACAAAAGTGTTTATAACACATTTATACAATAGAATAAGTATTGTTGTTTACATAATCTGTGATTTTAGTACCGTTTTCACATAAAAACATCATGTGAGTCATTTTTACATTTTTTTTAATGTTTGCATTCTAAATTTTAATTTTTACAAATGTTAATATTTATTTGTAATATAATAATTCGAAAGCTTATTTTGTAACCTTTCTAAAACAGTTTTTACTATTCGGCTACGTTCAGAAATGTTTCATTTATAGAGCTTTAATTGTGAAGCGGTAAAAACACAAGGTTTTCGTAAAATGTCATTTCGTTTGAGACATCACAAGAACATATTCGCGAAAATTCAGAGGGGTTAACATAGAATATTTTCGATTTCTATGTTGTTTCAGGCATACTTGATAATGAAAGGTGCATATCTATTAAAAAAAGGACTTAATTTTAACCATAAACAGCTGATTCTGCGTGAAAAAATAATTTTTAACATCGTTATAAAATAGTCTACGAAGTTCGGATTTGCGACATCTATGGTCGTAATAGATAAAGTTAATAGCTTCGTTTTAAGACAAAAATAACAAACGTGGGAGTTACAAATATTTAAAAAAAAAATTGCCGAATCAAGGAAATAATTGCCTTTTTTATTCGAAAAGCAATCGGAGACATGTAAAATGCCACCAATACATGGCAAAAATCGCTCCAGTAATACAGGAATATAAGACAAGAGTATTGAATCACTTACCAGTGATTACACTGATGATAAAGATGGAAATGCAATTCACAAATTTAACACTACTCCATAAGTAGTTACTGGTTGCTGTTTGTTGACAGTACGAGATAAGAATGGATAACACTTTGTGCGTTGAGTTATCAATTAAAACATACTATACTATAATATTTAAATAAAGAATGATGATAATCTAATTATAAAAATGACATCCAAGCGGTTAAGATCCTGGACTATGAATCCAAAGAATCCAGGGTTCGATTCCCAGCTTGCGCAAAACAAATTTCACTTGAGACGCAAATTATTTCACATTTAAATGTTTTTTTTTTACATTAGCTCCAAACAATGTCAATGTCATCTTTGGGGATGCTGTGTGGAGGGTCTTTTAAGGGAAAGGAAGGAGAGGTAGATATGAGGGGTAGATGAAGGAAAAAGGTATGAGGGATGGGTAGGAATCTGGGGACCAGGGTGCCCAGGAGTAACGGACATATGAATCTATTCCTCCCACTGCGGTACAAGGTGATGGGTCGAGAGAGCCCGGCTGGGAAAGTCAAAAAGTCTCCCTCAACCAGTCTCTCCCGATACGACCCACCACGCTGGGTAGGCAAATGCATCCGCCATCAAGACCTAGACAAACCTCCCTCCATGAACCGTGCACCCATGCTAAGTCACCAAACGTAGCGAACGAACAAACACCCCTGCCATAGGGTGACCTATGGCAGGGGTGTTTGTTATCCTATAAATGGTTCCCGGGGCGGTGGTACCCCTACCCGCCTCCCAAATAAATGATGTAGTCATTATTATTTATTTGTTTAGCGTATTGGCGGTATGTTACAAAGTGGAAGATACTCCTGGTAAAATATCAACAAACAAATTTGAAACGTAAGTAAATAAAAAAAAAATATATATATATATATATATACTTATAATAATAAATTATCATTATGTAAAAAAAAATTGACAGCTTTATTAAGATAATAATTTTGTGCAATTTCACTTTTTTACTAGCCGACACGTATAAAGAGCGGGAAACACAAAAAAGTTAATTGCGAACGTGATGGTATGGAAAGTAGATCATTGTAATGAAAATAAACTAAATGACTGACCTGTCCATCGCCACTTTCTCTCTCCGATAAATCCGAGCCGCTATTGTCACCAGAACCGTATTCTGACTCTGCATCATCGTCCTAAAATCACAATACTTATTAGGAATGTTATTACAGATCGCCTACAGAATTAAGTTAATTGCTGACAAGACAAAATATCACACAATGAAGACGATCGTGACCTCATTGTTATGTTAAATTGGCTCACATTCCGCGGCTAATTAACCGCAATAAAACAATAATAATTTTAACGCATGAATATTAATTGTGTGCAGGATTTGGTTTTCTGTTTATTAGCGTAATATCACACTTACATCTCCGGAATTGATATGATTGCTTCCATCGTAAGAAGCGTCCGAATATTCGCCGGAGTCCGTCCGATCTTTGCGCCGCCTCGCCAGCGCCATGTTCTGTATTAACGATGCCATCTCGACAATAATCTGGCGGCGGAGCGCCGATCAATGCAGTTGCTTGGAAAATATATCAAGTATTTTAGGTAAAAACTGAATTCCAGAGGACTATTTCCAAAAATGTCAAAATCTACGTGCCTCCTTACTCCGGGCAAATCCATAGATGATTTTGTTTTCAATTTTCTTCTTTTAATTAAATTATTAGAATAGATTGTTCATATTTTACTAGCCAGATGCATTCTGCGTAAGAACTAAAAAAAAAGCGACAATAAAACTGTATTTTTGCAATATTCAACGACATTAATTATTTATTTTTAATATTAAATCCATACGATACCCCTGAGGGGAATCAATTACCAAAAGACCTGTGACATCTTTGGGGATGCTGAATTTAATACGCATGTATATTTTTAAACAGGGTATCATTAATTATCATCATCGAAATTCTGTCTTCTATGGTTCATAGCAAAATATGTCATATGATGTGTCAAAAGTGTCAAAGTAAAAACACTAATAAATATAACAAAACTAATCAAAAGTAGTGTAAAAATGGATTCTAATAGGTAATAAATCATTTATACTTCTTAAATATTATTACCATATAATAGTGAAAGAATTTCAGCTCCGCTTCTCAACTATTTATTATTGCTAGACTTCTTTCAAAATAATTTTGCAAAAATTTCACACAAATTATAAACTGCCGGCTCTATTTTTACGGCTGATTCAAATTTAGTATACTTAATACGTACCATTTTGGACATATTATGTATTCTGTTTTAAACACACATTTGGGACTTCATATTTATAATAAAATTATTATAGAATTTGATTTTACAATACCTAATATTAATTTTCTCATCAATACTTAATTAGTTACTCTCCCTCTAATCCTCTCCCACCACTTATTTTTGCAGGTGTGTTTATGTCTATAATATATACTTATATGTTTATTTAAATTTTTAGTATGCATTTATATCCTGATGAAGCATTAGTTCTGAAACATGTTGATTTGCATAATTAGGAACTCCAGTGAAAAATATTATGGCTTTAAAAAATATGTTCATATAGACCAATAAACGCTGATTCTGAATATATAAGTTTTATTTAATAATATAAAATGCAGAGTTTTTAAAAAATTATTAAAAGGTCCATTTTTAATCGGGTCGTAGAAACACGCCGTCAAGTTGGTTGCCGTTTAGTGGTAACGTCACTGTTCCTCGTGTCGTGACTTCACCGTAAAGTCATTGTATGGGAAATGTATGGGAATGTAGGAATGACACAAGCTATCGTATTCATTTATTTACATACTGTTTATAGAGATTTAGTTGTTGTGTTTATTGATCACAAAAATAAAGGTATCTCTTACTAGTTTATTTCTATTATTGAAAATATTCAAAAACTACCGCACAAAAAAAATAGTAATGATACTTCTAGGGAGAATACTTCGAACACCGAATTCAAAATGGCAGCAGTTGATCAGCTGATTGCCCGATCCCATAGTAAATTTTCAGGAGTGATGACGTCACACAATTCACCATACATATGGTGGTTTTCGGGGGATCTTGAAAAATTAAAACTTTGACAATTATTTTAACTGTTAAAACTAACTCTAAAAATAAAATAAAATATGCAGTTATTTAAGTTAGAAGGTCATTATTCATTAAAAAAATTGGACTGGAGTTCTCTATTAAAAACGGTGGTTGAGACCCTTTAACTCATCTTAATAATTACTATAAAAGACAACTATTTACATTCGGGGCGTTAGAAAATACTGCATTGAATATTTCGTAAAATTTTGTAAAATGACAATTTGCTTTTGTCGTATGGGATGACGGCCATTGACAATTATTTGTTATTTTGTTATTTTTTTTTTAATAATTTCAATTAATACCTATGTCATCTTTGGGGATGCTGTGTGAGGGATTTTAAGGAAAGGAAGGAGAGGAGAGTTCTGGGAAGGAAAAGGGTTTAAGGGGTGGGTAGGAATCTGGGGTTCAGTGTGTCCTGGTCATCCGCCTCCTAGACCTAGATAAACCTCACCCCATGAACCCGGGAACCCCCGCTGAATCACCAAACGTAGTGAACCACTTGGGGTGACCTATGGCAGAAGTGTTGGTTATCCAATAAAGGTTCCCAGGGCGGCAGTACCCATTTCCGCCTCCCAAATTAACCTGTTGGTATTCCTGCTATAACATAACGAAGGGCTAGAAGATATATTATAACCATGTAACCTATTTAGAAATTAGGTTAACACTAGTTACAAATCGCACGGTTGAATTTGGCAGCCACCTCTGGTTTTGAGCTCCAAAATACCTGAAAAAAAACCCTTGACTCTTTGCAGAAACGGGCGGTCCGTTTGATGGATCTCCCATCTTAATAGATTTCAATCTTTAGAGCACAGGCGTCGGGTGGGAATGCTATCTCTGTTCTATTGGTATTTCAATGGAAGATGCTCCGAGGAACTAGCGTCATTGATCCCCTCGGCACCGGTGCATAGTCAGGAAACACGCCAAACGTGCGCCCAACATATTTATACGGTTGACATTTGTTACATGAGAATGGGTCGCTTCTTCGATTCGTTCTTGAGTTCTACAGCTCGAATGTGGAACGATTTGCCGGCCTCTGTGTTTTCTCCTTTCTACAACATGGGTCTCTTCAAGATCAATGTTCATTCCTTCCTCTCCTTACAAAGGCCCTCCACACAAATAAAAACCTTTTTAGGCATATTTTACATTAATAATTTATTTATTAATTAGTTAAAAATTTATTTATTAAAATTGAAAATTATAGACCCATATGCATTATGTCATCACTACCTAAACTTTTTGAAAAGATTATATTAAGTAAAATCATGCATCAAATTAAACCGCTTATATCAATATTTCAACATGTTTTCATGCTAGGCAGATCTACGTCATCTAACTTATTGCTTTACGAAAATTTTATTTCTAATGCACTTTCCAAGGGTCATCAAGTTGACACTATTTATACTAATTTTAGCAAAGCCTTTGATACTGTTTCTCATCACATTTTAATGGAAAAATTAGAACACTTGGGAATAAGCGGCAACTTCTCGAATGGCTTAGAAACTACTTATCATTTAGAAATTATCTGTAAAAATTAACTCCACCACCTCATACACTTTTTTTGCCTTAAGCGGGGTCCCCCAAGGTTCCCACCTAGGACCAATTCTTTTCCTACTATTTATTAACGACATTTCATTAATTTTCGATAATATTCACTTTCTTCTATTTGCCGACGATCTAAAGATGTTTAAATCGATTGAAAATTCTTCTGATTGCTTAACTCTACAAAAGAACTTAAATAAACTTTATGAATGGTGCATCGCAAACAAATTATATCTTAATATCAACAAATGCCAAACGATCAGTTTTCATAGATCTGAAACCCCTTTACTCTTCGACTATACAATTAACAATGCCACTCTAAAAAAAGTCTTTGAATTCAACGACCTTGGCGTTATCTTTGACTCCAAATTACGCTTCTTGAATCACATTATTAGCATTACCAGTAAGGGATTACAAATGCTTGGATTTATCCTCAGAATCGCTAAAGACTTTAATAACATAAAAACCATAAAATTACTATACACGTCTTTGGTAAGAAGTCAGGTTGAATATAATTCACGCATTTGGTGTCCTCATTTCAACTCTCATTGTTTACAAATTGAAAAAATTCAATTATTAATTTCAAAATTGGTGTTCCTATTATTGAAATCAATTATGTCAATTTACGCAGTAAACTTAACTTATCGAAATTATCTGAAAGGCGAAAAATATTTGATCTCCTTTTATTGTATAAAATTGTACATTCAAGGTTGGACTGCCCTGACGCTATAAACTTCTTATCCTTACATGTACCTCCAAAATATACTAGACGAAATATTTTATTTTACAACAATAACTTCGCTACGAATTCTGTGATGGAAAGAATACACAGGTTGGGCAATGAACTAACTGATGTCGCTGACATTTTTAATTTAAATTTTGATTCATTTAAAGCCAAATTAGTCCACCACTTTTTAGATGTAAATAATGAATGAGAAATCATTTTATTTTTTAAAAATAAATGAAGATAATATAAGCGAAACTCAATCGAAAATCTGGAAACAGAAAAACATATTGACACCTCTGGGACACTCATTTTATTTTATTACAATTTTATTTTGTTTATTGTTTTTTTTGTTGTTCTTATTTCAAAAGCATACAAAGAGTAATTAAGTAAAAATTAATGTGTTTTGATTATTTTCAATGTTTTTGTTGCTCGTAGGTATATGTACATACGAGTTCTCTAAAGTCATCCATGTGGAATTAGCATTAGATGTATTCCTATTATTTTACATTGAGTTTATTTTGTATTCTTTTTTTTATTTTGTGTTATACGTTGTTATAAATGAAATTTGTATTTTATATGTAAAAGCCCAATAGGGCGTCAATAAATAAATACGCATAGATTACACAATAATAACGACTCTTCTAGCCCTTTGTTATGTCATAGTACCAGGAATACCAAGTATTAATAGTTCCAAGTATTATAGTTCCTTTTTTTTTACTTCTTATCAAAATAAATGTTTTTTGTAATATTTTTATGTATGTAACAAAAAAAAAAATTATTAATAAAAAAAAAAATTAATGTTTGCAGACGACCTGAAATTATTTAAAGCAATCAGAAACATTAATGATTGCCATATATTGTCAAATAACTTGTTGAGATTTATTATATGGTGTCACGATAACCGCTTGCAACTTAACATAAGCAAATGTCAAATTATGAGGTTTTATCGAATAAAGAATCCAATATTTTTCGACAATATGTCGTTAGTATCTGTCTCGGAAATCAATGACTTAGGTATTTGGTTTGACACGAAACTCAACTTTATCAAGCATATAGAAGTAATAACCAATAAAGCTTTGAAAATGTTGGGAGGTATTTTAAGGGTGTCTAGTGATTTCAACAATGTCAATAATGTAAAAACATTACATATGTCACTCGTAAGGAGTCATTTAGAATACAATTCCACGGTTTGGTCCCCAAATTATGAGGTTCATTCACATGCGATTGAAAGAATCCAAAATAAATTTTTAAGATATGTGAATTTTAAAATGGGCATTCCTAGTGAATGCCTAAATTATGATAACGTACTTTGTTCATTAAATTTAATAAAATTATCTGATAGTAGAATCATTTCCGATTTAACCTGTTTGTATAAAATCATAAATTCAATGTTTGATACCCCTGATTTATTATATGTAATTTCTTTTCATACTCCAGGCAGGTCAGTCACAAGACAGTACCTACCATATTATTGTAGCAATTCTAAGTCAACAAGCCAATATTATACTCCTATGCGACGGATTCAACAGCTTGGAAACAAATACTCCGATGTTGTTGATATATTTAGTACATCAATTTTATTATATAAGCATACCTTATTGAAGTTTTTTTCATCAAATGGGGGAATATTTTGATAAAGCTATTAAAATTGACTAACACATTGACAGTATTTTGTTGGCTGAAAGAAAAAAAACTATTTCAGATTTTTTGTATTTTGTACCTACATCCTGTGTGGTTCAAATTCAATACCTAATATTTTTACTTTGTATTTATTTTTGTGCAAGTGTTTTAAACGGTAGTTTCCTGCACTATTTACTAGTATAATTTCGTTAATATTGTTATATATATGTATGTAAAAGCCTAAATAGGCGTAAATAAATAAATAAATATCAGAAATTATGGTCAATGGCCATCATCTCACATGATGAAAGAAAATTTTTATTTTATAAATTGAAATTTTGTGTGCAGTATTTTCCATCCCCCGAATGCTAATAGTTGTAATTTATAGTAATTTAAGGGGAATAAAAAAAAATACTGGGAGAGGTAAACTGAATTTAAGACTTATAACCCCTCCGCAACGTAAGCAGATATATGCGTTAAAAATACGACAGCAGTCAAGTACAATAAGCGTGTTTACACGTCAGCTCGTGTGTCTCCATAGAAACCGTTATAATTCCGTTATTGTTTTAGTTACATCCGTAAAATAAAAAGTGAAAGGTCGATAGTGAATCATGCTGCACATCCAGTGTTGCCAACTTAACGGATTTCCCGTCATATCTGGCGGATTGGAGTGTCCCGAAACGGGAAAATTTTGTGTATAACGGAATTTACAGTATGACGGATTTTCTGGCGGATTCGAAAAAAGTGCCAAATTACATACTTTTATAGGCGAAAATCGCCTATATTTATGGATTTATGGAGAAATTTTGATCCCTGAAATTCTCTAGCCACCCCCCCCCCCCCCCAGAATGGACGAAAATTTGTGTATCTGACGGATTTCTGACCGTTGATCCGTCACGATTTAGCGGGAACAAAGATTTCGAGTTGGCAACACTGTGCACATCTCTATTCAAGTTGTCCATAGAAATACATAAAAAGAACATTCTGTCAGACGCGCAGTCTGACACATAATTTATCCCGCCAAATTTCCTACGGGTGCCCGACATTGTTAATTTCTATTAAATATTTTTATATGAAATGATATAAAAGTGAGGTGACAAAAGTGTTTATTACACATTTATACAATAGAATAAGTATTGTTGTTTACATAATCTGTGATTTTAGTACCGTTTTCACATAAAAACATCACGTGAGTCATTTTCACATTTTTTTAATGTTTGCATTCTAAATTTTAATATTTACAAATGTTAATATTTATTTGTAATATAATAATTCGAAAGCTTATTTTGTAACCTGTCTAAAACAGTTTTTACTATTCGGCTATGTTCAGAAATGTTTTATTTATAGAGCTTTAATTGTGAAGCGGTAATAATACAAAGTTTTCGTAAAATGTCATTTCGTTTAAGACACCAAAAGCTAATATTCTCGAAAATTCGGAAACACTTGAAAAGAGGTTTGAACAAAACCTCCCTATTTTTTGTAGGGTGTTTGTATGTCAGATGTGTTAAAATTGTGTGTGATAGCCATTGCCAAGACAGTCTCGATCCCCAAAACCAAAGTCTCACATAATTTTTATTGTTTTTACAAGAAAAGGTACAAGTTTACATTTGTGATAGAAGTACAATATTTGGTGATTAAACATTTTTCTTAAAGTGTAACAACCACTGGTAGACGTTAGTTTTCAAGTTTTTATGCTTGCTTATGTCCATTTTTCGGTGATGATATTTATTTATTGATCCTGATTATCACCGATTTCTTTAGTTTAGTTTAATTTAGCTCCAAGTTTTCAGGAAGATGATTTTGTTATCGTAATTATTCCCAATTTCAATATTTCCTTTGTTCAGCATTGGCCAATCGCAGCTCGGCTAGTCGTAGTCAACTATTTTCTTAGTGGTGGTCATTGCTGCCTTTAGTCTCTGGTGGAGGCTTATTCAGATGTGTTTCCGAGTCCAATTTTCATGCTGCATGTATAAATTACCAATTGCATTTGTGTTTTCAATTGATTAGTTAATTGAAGAAGGTAATAGCAGTTAGACATCGTTTGGAAGATGCGCTAAATACACATTGTTTCGTTAGCCAATAGCAGCACTCCCATTGTTTAGCGGGTTTATGGAGGGGATAACGTGCTGGCAGCACGGTACTGTGTGGGAGCGTAAATTCCATTTCTTGGATTTCTTCGGAGGGTTGTATCATATGCTTTCTTCGACATGTTCGATACAATTATTTCTATTAATTTTTACAATGTTTCATTATTATTTCATTTCAGTTCCGAAAAGTTAGCTACTGACGAGGATATTAAAAATCTCTGCGATGGGTTGCTTGGAATTTACCAGGAGCCACTCGAGAAGGTTTCCACAAGCTTGAAAGAACTAACGTAAGTTAATTATTACCAAAAACAGCTTACTACATGTATTCTTTACATTTATTCTTTGAAGTTTATTAATTTTCTCATTTTCAGAACTAAACAAAAATCACTAATCGATGCCGTGGAATCACAGAACTTGAAGCTACAGACCTCTCAAAACAGTGAAATTGTCAAAAATTTGGTAAGAAAAATAACATATCGTCATTCAGGGTTTTTTATTTATTTTTTTACATTATCTCCACGCAGGAGGCCCTGAGGAAAAAAGACAGGACGTTGTATGAAGGGTCTTTTTAGGGAAAGGAATGAGAGGAAGTTCTGGGAAGGAAAAATGTGTGAGGGGTGGGTAGAAATCTGGGGGTCAATGTGTTCAAGAGTTACGAATTTATGAATCCTTTCCTCCCACTGTGGTGCAAGGCAATGGGTCGAGAGAGTCCAGTTTGAGAAGTCCAGGTTAGGTCTACCAGTCTCTCTCGATCTGGCCCGCCACGCAGTAGGTGGTCAAAAGCATCCGCCGCCAGGACCTGGACCCCTGCTAAGTCACTAAACGTAGCGAACCACTTGGGATGACCTATGGCAGAGATGCTGGTTATCCAATAAATAGTTCCCAGAGCCGTGATACTTTTACCTGCCTCCCAAATTAAAAGTTATATACAGAATGAAATGAATAAATGTTATATTAGAATAAATCAATAAAGGCGGCCAGAATTTAAGTGTTGATCATTGCCATATTTGATGACACATGTGATTTATTTGTCTTTGTTTCAGTTTGCTGATGTAACTCACTGCAGAGAGAGGTTGATCTCCATCAAGAAGCAAATGACATCTATTCACGAGCGATCAAGTAAACTTAGGGTAATTATTTTAATATATATACATATTTATATGTAAGTTTGGACATGTAAGATGGGCAGCTGGAGTTAGGAAAATATATTTATTTATACAGGGTGCCCGGGGGTAAAAACTTCGCGAGGTGATTCTATATGAAAGTAAAAGTAAAAAAGATAAGAAACTTTTTTCGAAATTCTAACTTTGAGGGGTAGTTTTAAAAGATAAAATTAGACCGGCATGCGCGGGTAACATTACTATTTTCGACTGTTACGATACGGGCTAATGCAACATTGCCACTATCACGCCCAGCAAACTTACAGCATATTTACCGGGTAAGTTTGTACCTTAGGTCCACTAAGGATTTTTAGTAGGTATGTCTTTTTGTATGGGGAAAAAAAAGTTGGAATTTCAAAAAAAGTTAATAATTTTTTTTACTCCTACCATAATGTAGAATCACCTCCCGAAGTTAATGCACTTTACCCCCGGACATCCTGTATATTAACGCCATTTTTAGGGGCTTTTACAAATGAATAGTAATTATACATAGTTATTATATACAACTGAAGAGTGATTCTGTAACTATCGTGTTAAATTGGCCGTATGTGACACATTTTTCTTAAATTGCAGTATTCTGTATCAAGCTAACGAGTTAAATAATGAGCTTGTGTAAAGACACCAACTCTTATATGTAAATATGTTAATGCTAATGCCAGATATCACAGCATGTTTGCCGCGTACTCCTCGTTAAGAGATGTTAGTCATGGGAAATTTTCCGAATCGAATGTCATCCATCGTGTACAAACATCAATATAATATAATATGACAAACGGATAGTCGGTTATGAACACCTATTAGGCGTACATAAAAGCAGTTATAATCAATATCATTACTTAGCATAAAATGAAGTCGCTCAAAATGTGTGTGTGCATAGATCTTTTAAACTATGCAACGGATTTTCATGCAGTTTTCACCAATAGATAGAGTGATTCAAGAGAAAGGTTTATATGTATAATACATGCTTATTATAGTAGAGAAAAGCCGAGAAATTCAAATATTCAATTCAGGCAGCGGGCAGCTGGCAAGCGGGTGGTGTGGATTTTATAAAGGTTGGGCAATGGCATTGTGTTTCGTTAGCCACAGCAACGTGTGGCCGGGTCTGCTAGTATATTATAAAAGAAAGTGTACTACAATGTGTGTCCCGCTAAAACTCGGAAACGAGTCCCGGTACGATCAACGGAGTTATATGGTTTGGTAGCCCTATATCTACCATCCATGAAGAAGGTACCCGTGTTTTTACCTAAAGGGCGTGCTTTTGAAGATATAAGCGCTGGAAGTTTCGCCCTCTAGAAATTTCTAGAACAGTCTAGAACATTCGAGAGTATTCGAGAACATTCGCATCAGTGGAGCTGGGTACCCCTGCTGGTAACTAATAAATAGTGAAAAACCTATCTAATAAATAGTAATTCATATTTTTAACTAAGTAATTAATCCACACCAATTGAAATCAATACACTACAGGCATAGACAAGCCATTGAAAGCCATAGAAAATCACAGAAATTTGACAACCGATTATGCCCAACCGACATCTTCTTTTATCTTAATTGTCTCTTAACGCTGACTTAACACAGCGATACAGAATCACAAGCCTTATTAACAACATTTTGTATTTGTTTAGTGATAAATTGAAAATGTCCACTGACTCAGTATAAATATTTCCCTCCATTAGTATTCTGGGCAATGAGGAATACATAAAGTTGTAAGCCCCAGAATTTCTGCACTGAAATAAATTCCGACTTCTAGTATTACACTGCGGATTCCGAAAGCTTGTCAATGCAGGCGATTCTGGGGGACAAGTGGATGAAAGAAGAAGTTGGATGTGTCCTAGGAAGAAATGGCACAATCAAGTCATATATTCAATATTTGATTGAATATGTAGAACTATTAGGTTGCGTGTTGGAATATCTGTATTGAGTTCTACTAAAATCACAATTTGCAAATAAATTCATGTATGGATAGCGAAAAAAATTGACACAACTACCGGCACACCAAAAGAACGCCGTTTAACTGTCAAGGTTAACTGCGGTTCAATATCGATGGTTCTGCATTCAAACATTTTTTTTTTAGGTATTCCCGCGGTTGACATAAACTATGAATCTTTATTACAAAAAATGCGACTCTTATCGTTAAAAGATAGAAGAATACTCAACGATCTTATTTTTCTATTTAAAATAAACAATAACTGGTTTGACTCCCCTGAATTGGTCTCATTAATAAATTACCATGTACCTTGTAGACCGACTCGACTCAAAACACCTTTCCATTGTGACAATATTATGACGAACGCAGAACAAAACTCAACCATAAATCGCTTGCATATTTTAGGCAATGAATATGCTAATATTGATCACGCCGCCGGTAATCTGGCTTCATACAAAAGATGCGTTAGACTTAATTTGTTTGCTAGTACCACGTAAATAAAATACATCATATAAACATAATACGCCTACCAATACTTCACTCTAAAACTATTAATGCACTAGAAATCATAGGTACTTGTAAAATTTATCATATCGGTTAACATAATCCAGGATTTGTTACTTTTTATATTTTATATTTAAATCGTTGTAGGTACCTTGAGATAGGTATATTTTATTTGTATATTTTACATTTTATTGTTTTATTTCTCTCTTTAAATTTTTATTTTTACTTTTACCTAATAATTTATAGTTTGTACTTAATACTTTATATTTTATACTATTCACTTTATAATTTACTTTTATACATTATAGTTTTTATACACTACTTATTACTTTACTTTTCACCTTTTTTCTTAAAGTAAATTTTACTAACATTTATACTGTTATTCTTCATGTTGTTGTACTTATAAGTATGTCAATTATGTTAATGGCACGTGTTGTACCGTATATGTGTAAATAAATAAATAAATAAATTTTAATATTATTTTTATATGCTTCTGGAAAGATGGCTATTTTTTTAAAACAATCCAAAGCATGCGGTAGCAGAGGCTGTCTTCTGTTATGCTCGGAATAACAGAAGACTTTATTTGAGACAGTGTGCAAATGTGAATTGAACAAAATTGGCAATGTTTGATGCATCAATCAGACCGGTTGAACATTCTCGTATGAACGTTGGGAGGTTTAGGGACAGAGCATTCAAGCATTTTATTTGCAATGTATTTTGTTGCAGGTACGATCTCAAAATGTTTTAAACAAAGCCATGATCCGGCATACGGCCAGAATCCAGGAGTTGGACAGAGAACAAAAACTAATTGGCGGCCATGCCAGTTCACAGCTGACCACCAATCCTTCCTAGTCGGAAGACTGCGTCTGTATTTATATGTATAATTTTATAATCACCCTGTACTCTCTGAAGAGATAACCCTATATATATATGGTATCCGGAAATTTGTAGAACAAACGTGAAACTGGTGGATCTACATCACATAGAGATCAACATTCTGCTGTATGTCATCCCAAGTGGTTCGCTATATTTGGTGACGGGCGGGTGTGCCCTGGTTCATGGTGTGAAGTTTGTCTAGGTCTTTGCGGCAGATGCATTTTCCCACCTTCTGCGTGTCGGGTCGGATCGGGAGACACTGGTTGAGGGAGACCTTTTGATCTCTCCAGCCGGAATTTTTCGATCTATCGCCTTGCACCGCAGTGGAAGTGTGGATTCATACGTCTGTCACTCCTGGACACATTGATCCCCAGAATCCTACTCACCCCTCCTACATATTTCCTACCCAGAACTCCTCTTTCAGCCTTAATGCTACTACTGCTCAAATTGACACACAGCAGTGCCCTGCCTCTCTTTCTACCTACACACCAAATGCATTTCTTTCATTTTATAGCCGCTTTCATAGTCCGTCGTGCAGTTTGGTATAGTCAACACGCTTCCATGCCAATTCTTCCTTTTTTTCTTATTATCTATCTATGATTTGGGAGGAGGTTATGGGTACCACCGGCCAGGGAACCATTTATTGGATAACCAACACCTCTGCCATAGGTCACCCCAAGAAGTTTTCTACGTTTGGTGACTTACCGTGGTTGCCCCGGTTCATGGGGTGAAGTTTGTCCGAGTCTTGGCGATGGATGTGTCTGCCCGTTAACTGCATGTCAGGCCGGATTGGGAAAGACTGGTTGAAGTAAACCTTTTCACCTCTCTCTTGCCTTGCACCGCAGTGGGAGGGATTAATTTATACATCCATCACTCCTTGACTTGATTCCTACCCACCCCTCGTGCCTTTTTCCTTCCCAGAACTTCATCTCCTCCTTTCCAGACCCTCCGCACATAGACGACATAGCCCTTGAGGGGAATTATTTTTCTCAGGGCCTTCTTTGTCGAGCTAATGTAAAAACAAAAAAAAATCTATGGAAAAACCGATGTAAGTCTGTTGTGAGCGGGTTTGTGTTTGAAGTAACCTTCATTTTTCATTACTTAAAAAAAGTCAAATTGTTCAAGATCAAATTTTTTTCTTAAATAGTTAATCATTTTCTAGGATATGAAAAATCTTAATTTAGTGACTTCATTTTTCTGCCGTCGATTTTTCTCTTCAGTGCATTTACTATACTTTTGTTTTAATATTATATTAGTTTTAAGTATTGTCTTTAGAATTTCCTTTTTAAAAATGTATTCCTATAATCTTCCTATGTATAACTTTTTTATTAGTATTAGGGGGAGTTTGGATCAGCAATTTGTAATTTGGACAGGTAGGGTAACGCGAGGGGAGGGTGGGACCAAAACTTTAAATGCGTATGCAACTACATCAACCCGTTGTCGACACATTGCATTTTGTGTGAAAACTAGCAAAATAGTATGGCGGATACTCACGAGTTACGTGTATGTTACGCGCACAAAACTCGAGTATCTCCATGTGCCTTGTAGAATGGCCTTATTGCAAAACATTTCAACATAAGCATTTTCGAAATGCCAGTTTGAAATATTATTGTACAATCATATTTACAATACCTGCATTGTCAGTTGAAATATTGTCGCGCTGGTGGTAACAGCAATTATTATTGATTCTGTCTCGAAACTCATGTTTAGATAATTTTTTTATGATAAACAATATGGGTGACAGAGCTTCCCAAGTTTACATATCAGAGTTTTCCAAGCCTTCACTGTACAAGGCAAGTGAACCTGTTTATTTAAATCAGGGGTGCCCAACCCAAATCGTTCGGCGAATATAATTGTTAATTTTTACTGGTAATTCAGTGTCCAAAAATGCTATTATTATGAAACCGAAACCTTAAATGTTGACTACACGCACCTATTTGGGTACTTTGCACTCACCCACCACTTATTAAAATCAGGTCATTTGCTTTCGATCTTCCGAGAAATGTGTGGAAAAAATATACTGGTGAGAATTAATTGTTAAAATAAATTCCTAGTGCGGCCATGCGCCTGGCACTTTTCAAGCAATAAATCAAAACCCCTGAGTCGAAGGTCTAATAACAAGACTGTTCAAATTTCACAAAAAATAATATAAATGTGAAAAATTTACGAGAACAATTTTTTTGTTGTATGATTAAGTACCAAAATCCAAACATAGAAAACTAAAAACTTCATTTTGGGCCGCAGGTTAGGTATGCATGATTTAAATGTTTATTTTGTCATAAAATATGAAAATAATGGAGAGAAATTAGAAAGAAGAGTGGATAAAATCCTTTTTTCTTATTTTTTTTGCAGTGATAATTTTATTATTTTTTATAATTTTATTGTTTCTATTTTTTTGTAGTAATAATTTTACGATATAATAATCAAAAAAGATTTTGCAATCTTAACCTATTATACGCTGCTGTTGCAAATGTGATACGTCGGCGGATAACCCCTTGTGCGGCGGATGTTGCGTATGTGTTCTATGAAGTTTCACTAAAACACTTGTATTGTGTCAAAACGTGGCATGTGGTGGGGTAGGTGGCATTGAAAAAGCCAACATTGATAAGGATAAAAAAGTTTATTCTTTTTTATGCATTCCTATTTTTGGACTGATTAAAAAAAGCCTTTTAAAGCCTGTCCTTAATAAATAGAATTTATTGTGTAATGTAGATAGAATATTATTTTAAATCTCATGTATGTATATTTATTTTAAATAATTATGTAAAAAATGTTATCAAATTATATTATATTTTATTACAAATGTTTTATATTTATTTATTTGTATATATCTCTGTCATCAGAAGAGATAGTCATGCTCTAAAGCAAAATCTGGGAATCATTTTGAAGAGCTAAGAGCATCAGCAGGGTTCTTGAATAAGCTAAGACACTATTCATACATTGATCACTGGCGAGTGCTCATTGAAATAACCAGACCCTGCATGGAAAAGTAAAGTTTGTTAAAGTAATGTAACAGTTTGCAGCGCAGTCCGTTGTGAGACTTTTCTGCGCAGGGTCTGAAGGTTTATTTCTAACCGGACCATCATGCGTTTATTTCTGTGAGTAAATTATAAAATTCAATTTTTTTAAAGAAAAACTCTCTTTTTATAACTCTTGAAGGTTATTCCTATCAATGTATTATACCTTTGAACAAGAAGATTACAATAATAATCTAATAAACTGGGACTGGGACCAGTTTTAATTTGGGAGGCGGGAATGGGTACCGCCGCTCCGGGAACCCTATATTGGATAACCAACACCTCTGCCATAGGTCACCCCAAGTTGTTCGCTACGTTTGGTGGTTTAGCAGGGGTGCCCGGGTTCATGGGGATAAGGTTTGTCTAGGTCTTAGAGGCGGATGGCCAGGACACACTGAACCCCAGATTCCTACCCACCCCTTAAACCCTTTTCCTTCCCAGAACTCTCATTTCCTTCCTTTCCTTAAATAAATCCTCCACACAGCATCCCCAAAGATGCCCTGAGGGAAATTTTTTCCCACGGCCTCCTGTGTGGAGCTCATGTAAAAAAAAAAAATTGCGACCATTTTCTTTTTCTATTTTTTTGTTTCTTGTTCTCTTTCATATTTTCGTTATCTTCTTCTTCAATAATAAATCATAAAACACTTGTAAAAGTGTCAAACTAAATATGTAACCAAATATTCTTCGATTTTACCACTCATATCGTTCATCAATTTAGGAGGCGGGATTGGGAACCGACGCCCTGGATCCATTTATTGGGTAACCAACACCTCTGCCATAGGTCACCCCCAAGTGGTTTGTTACATTTGGTGACCAAACACGGCTAAAGCAATTTCAAGGAAGGTTTCAATTCTAAATGGCGGTCTTACACCAGGGCGATACTGATGTGTGGATCACACTTACCGAGTAGATGGGCAAGACAGTGCTCTCAAAGGGTAAGACTCGGGCCCTGTTTTATTTACTAGACGTGGGCCCCCCGCGCTTATCTGCACTAACTCGCTTGCCCACTCGGCAGGTTTAAACATGCACTCGGTGCGCACTCGCCACTCGGCACACTCACGTCGCTCGCAGCACTTTATTAAATTGTCTTTTTGCGATTGCAATTGTCTGCAGCATCACAACCGAACTGACTGACGGACTCGGCGCCAAATTAAAAAATATGTGTAAACACCTACTCATCCACCCACTCTCTCGGCCTAATACAATTTTGCTGTATCGCCCATCTACTCGGTATGTGTGATCCAGGCTTGAGAGTATCTTCCACTCTGGAACGTGCCGCAAATATACTATACATTATTTTAAATGAAAAAAATGTGAAATAACTCAAATCAATCAAATCAAAATTACTTGCGCACGCCGGGATTCAAACTCGACCACAGAGGCTGTCAAGACTATACCTCAGTGGAAATGACCCAGAGTTGGACTGAGAATGAGGTGAATAGACTGTGTGAAGGGGATGATTGTATTACGAAGAGAAGGATTGAGGATTGAGGCAAATGGCGAGGGAGCAAACTGGCACAGCCTGTGGAGAGCATTTTTGAAGAAATTCAATTCCCACCCTTGTTTTTACACATGTTGATGAATTAATATGTTGTATTTATGTTGAATAATAAATTACACAACTCAGTACAAGCTAAATTTTATTATAGAAAAATATTATCTATAAAATCTTCACTCCTCTCTTAGATACCTCAAAATACATTCTAAGGTAAAGTGAAACTATAATTTAACATGAAAGATAACAAAACAAGCAATAATAAAAATATGGCAGTTTACAATAATAATTAATTAGTTTATAATTATTGCTACTTTTATGAATATTATGATTTTCCAGTTGATTAGTGAGACATCTCCGAAAATTCAAAGTTTGAGTTGAGTATGCAGTTATATGTAAAAGTGTACCTTATATCTGGTGCATTACTCCGATCACTCATAAACACCACCAAATCAATCATAAAGCACAAAAAACTTATAGTGAATTAAGCGAAATGTTAATGTCTTCTGGCTCACTAGTAGGATATTTCAAAATGTCATGCTAATGTACTGGACTGTTATGCCTCCTGGTGTTATTTAATGTGTAAATCACAGACACCTGACAATAATATTTGATTTATGGTGAGAAATAAAATATTGCATTCCTCATTATCTCAAAACTTAATATTTGGAGATGTCTGACTAATCAACTGGACGATCGATATACTGCAAAAAATATGCTAAAAAATTACACTGATATAATATGTAGAACAAACTATAATTTTTATGGTAATAATGTAAGATACACGTTAACCCTTAGGGGCAGAATACTGCATTTACAGTGTTGAAGAATCGTGCATGTGCACAGTACTACGAAGCACCGCAATAGCAGTGTCAACCTTTTACATTAATTTTGCCTTTGAATTTTACATCTACTGGTTTAGTTAAAGACAAAAATATGTGTTGGCTGTAACAATTTTTTTTATTGAAGTTTCTTGCAGGCCCCTATGTTTAAACAAGATGAGAATTTTACAATCAATAATACATACGTTTCGCTGAATTTCGATAATGATAATATGAACTGGTTTCATTCAAGCAAACATCTGTGTTTTTTTTTCTAACAATAATATAATATATTTGAACATCTTTTTGCAAAAATCTTATAAAGTCACGTATAGTACAGTAACACAATGTATAAAAAAATTATATAAAAGTTATTTAATGAAGTTTAAATCAGTATTTTAAAATGGCACATGAAACAACTTTATTTTAGATAAATTAAAGAAATTAATAAATATGATCTGTACTTACATTCAGGGTGAAGATATCCCTGATGTTAGGCAACCTCCGATAGGAAATGGCACAAGAAAAATATTAAAACGATCAATGAATTTGTTTTAGCATTCACAGAAGTTGAAAAATTATAAAATGACATATGTGACACTAATTTTATAAATATAAATATGTCATAGATACAACTGCACAAATTTACGTACCACTTAAAAGTGCATATTGTACCTCTTAAAAGCACAAAAGTACCACTTAAAAGCACATAATGGTTAGGTACCTCTTGAAAGCACATAACGTACCACATAAAAGCTCAAAAGTACCACTTAAAGGCGCATTAAAGGCACATAATGTACCACTTAAAAGCACATCATCTACCGTTTAAATGTAGGTACATATTGTACTACTCAAAAGTACATAATGTACTACTTAAAACACATAAAGGACCACTTAGAAGTACATGATGTACCGCTTAAAACATATAATGTAGGTACCACTTAAAAGCACATAAATAAGTAGATGAAAAATAGTATTTTAAATTTATTTTAAACACAAAATATAAAACTATGAATGCATTTGCTTTTAAGGCAGTAATCTGAGATTTGTAAAATGTCTAAGTTAAACGACATTCCAAACCTTAGTTTTGTAAGTAAACAATTGCCACGTAAATAAATCAACAAATGGTTAATACTAATGAGAAATTTATAATATTCGTAATGACATGGTAAAAAGAAAAAAGTAGATGACGATGAAAAAATTGTAGAATGCAAACTATTTGTACATAAATTTAAGCCTGGCTAACCCTCCTGGGGGTATTTCACCACCTCTGAGTAAACTGTTGAGTAACTACTTGTCAAGTAACTTTATTCATGGGTTTAACCCTCTGGCTGCTCGTTGTACCTCATTTACATTTGCAAATATGATATGCTTTATATTCGAATCTAGAAATTAACCACAGAAAAAGTAAAATGTGCCCCTCTAAGAAACCAAAGTTTCCGATCGCAATTTGAGAAAAATTTATGAATCTTTGTGAATTTTTTTAAGAAACATCGAAAAAGTGAGGCGACTTTAACGTTTATAATACATTTGTCTAATAAAATTTGTGTGTTTTTCTTTTTTTCGTTATTAGTAAGTTTAGCTAGAACAAATGTAAGGTTAGTCATTATTAAAACTTTTTAAAATTAACATTCAAAATTTTAATTTAAAAAAAATTATTTGTTTATTTGTAATAATAATATTTGAAAGCGTATTTCATCACTTTTCAAAAACAGCTTTTAGTTTTCGGATACATTAAAAAATAATCCATTTATTTGGAATTTATTGCAAACCGGAAATTTTCTGACCTTCTGACCATATCCAAGGTCTGAGGGTTAACATGAATGTAAAAACAGACATTCATAATATTGTACACTACTCGACAAGTAAGACTAATGGATGGTTTACTCAGAGGTGGTGAAATACACCAAAAACTGGGCTAAACATCTCATAGTGCCCATCTGTCATACCAACTTTAAAGTATCATAATACAAATTACGATAAATTAACAAAACCCGTGAAACAAGTTATTCTTAGTGAAGAAATCTTTTGTCATCCCAAAAATTTCGTTTTGGAAACATTTTTCCTAACATTTAAAAAAAGGGTTATGCAAATCATCGCTTATTTTATTATATTCAGTACAAAATTTCAGGCAATTCAATTGCATAGCGCACATCTTACAAAATTTTATTTCTGACTAAAATAACAATCACCATCTACTTGACAGTCAGTTTACCATAGACATTATCAAAATGGCAGCTAGTCTTGCTCGGTGTAGACCATAGACAGTGGTTAACCCCTCCTGCGCAGCATGTTGGCGGGGAAGCGGTTGTTGCTGTTGGGGTTGATGGTGTTGGCCCAGGCACCGATGACGAAGGTCTCCACGTCGCATTCGTTGACCCCGCGTCTGATGCGGAAGTACCCACCCTCACCCCAATGCTCTCCCCAGCTGTTGGCTGCCACCTGGAATGGAAAGGATTGGAATTTCTCATTTCTTTTATTTCTTTCAACTCTAATTTTTAATTTTTTAATGTATATTTTATTTAGCTATAAAATTGAATATCTTATATCTAATGTAATCTATTCTAAAACTACTATAATATTAAAATTTGGACTTCACAAAATTGACATAATCTACGATAAACTGCAAGACTTTTAGCCTCCTAACATTTATGGGGACTTCACTGAACATTTTAAAACTTTTATAATAAATATTGTTTTGTGTTCCCAATAAATTTGTTTTCTTCTTCTTCTTCTTGTGCCCTGTCCGTTCAACGGACGTTGGCTATCATGTTGGCTATGCGGACTTTGTTTACTGCGGCCCGGAACAGCTCTGCATTAGACTGGCCAAACCACTATCTCAAGGTTTTTCAGCCATGAGGTTCTCCTTCTTCCAGGGCCCCGTCTTCCGGCAATCTTTCCCTGCATTATGAGATGCATGATCTCATACTTTTTTGGATGTCTCATCACATGTCCAAGATATTGAAGTTTTCGGTTTTTTATTTGTTTTAGGAAGCCTAAAATTTATGCAGTTTTTCGTAGAATAACAATGAACTGTACTATTACTATTACTTATAAATAAATACTAGTGTATTGTAAACTAATCGTTTCCACACACTTAGGATATTGGGTTGGCTTTTTCTTACTGTGTTTAATTTGTAGAATTCAATATATATATTTTTTTAATTTACCTCTTGATGTGCTCCCCAAAATTAACGACACGCATCATGTGACTGAGCACTTTTATTATTACCATGACTATCTACGTTTACGGTACCGTGACGGCAAAAAAGGTAATAAACCTTCCTTTAGTAATAAAACTTTCCTTTTCACTATAATGCTGCAGATCTTTCTTACACATTAAATAAAAATGAGACAAAAGATGAGAATCACAAAATACGTGTCTGTTTCATTCCTTTTTTTCTTACTTTTTTCCTTTGGAGGAAACAGATAAACCTTATTACGGCTCAGCCACGGCGACGGGAATTGCGTTTCATTTTCTTTATACATGTGAGAGAGATGTATGATAATGATTGTATGTTTCCTTTGGAGGGGTGCAGACATACGTTCATCGTTTGTCTTATTTTCAACTGTTATTATTTAGTGTGTAAGAAAGAGCAGCAGCATTATATTTTTAAGAACAAAAGCAAAACCATCAGCATATTGACATTTGATGTTTTTGAATTTTTGGAATTCACTCACACTTCAATATTATCAATGTAAGTGTATATTCCATACTTTCAAAATGATCGTCACGGCTAGTAGTATTGTAGGATCTACGGAGAAGTCACGGTGCGGTATGTGAGAGACATGCAAGAAAATGATGACTTTTTTTCTTTTGGAGGAAACAGACCTATGTACGTTGTGTATTTCATCTTTTGAAAAAGCTACAGCATTATTGTGTAAAGGAAAGTATGTTTATTGCCTTTTTTATGCTGTCACAGTGCTGTTACCGTGAATCGTCACGGTAATTATAAAAGCGTCTATTGCTTTTTGTTTAATGAGCATCTTGATTACAATAATATAGCATGTCATGTGCCATGCAACTTACCCAGTATTTAGTGCCATCTTCCTCACCCCATCCAACCAGTCTGACGGAGTGGTATCCGAACTCTAGAGGGACATTCCTGGTCTTGCGGTAGATTCCTCCAGTGTACGAGAACAGGTCCTGGTAAACCTTCAGAGTGGCTGGAATTACAAAAATACGCAATTAAGCCCTTTTGCAGAAAAACAAAATTGTTTTAAAATCTCAACCACAGATGGCAGTATAAGGCCTGTAGTGACATAAGGTTGGTAGATCGCTCCTTTTCAACAACTTTCGACACCTTGTTATTATGACAAACAATGCGTAAGAAAGCAGTTAATGTTTTTTACAGGCCTTTACGAAATCAACCTATAAAAAATAACTCTCAAATACCTTCTCCAACCTTTTCAAAAAGTATTTTTAAATCCCTCCCAAAAAGGGGCGGGACCCTTCCGATTTCGAATTTTTCAAGGACTAATGAATCGCCTTAACCACTGGAGTGCCAGCGCATTTTAAAACTTTTTTCTCCGTTTGCTCGAGATTTTCAGAAGATCATTTTTAAAATTTTTCGCCAACATTAAAAAATCATACCTTCGAATTTTAAACTTATTATGGTTCTGCATAGCCAATGAATTAACCTGTATTTTAACGTTTATCTCATATTTGTAGAATTTATAAAAAAAAATATTAAAAATTTGTAAAGTTTATAATAGCGCGAATCCTGCGTGATTGTTACGTTGAAACTGCCGTGAGAGGTACTTATTCGAATCAACATAGAATATTTTCGATTTCTGTATATTGCCTGTAGCTTGATAATGAAAGGTGCATATCTATGAAAAGGGACTTAATTTTAACCGTAAACAGCTGATCAGAAATTCTGGATGAAAAAATATTTTCAAAATATACTTTTAACATCGCTATAAAATAGTCTACGAAGTTCGGATTAGCGACATCTATGATCAAAATAGATAAATCATTTCAATAACTTTGTAAGTCCATAATAACAAACGTGGTAGTTACAAATATTTAAAAAAAAAAATTACCGACTCAAAGAGATAATTGCTTTTTTTTTTATCCGAAAAGCAATCGGAGACATTTAACCCGTCTGCTTGTTTAGGAATAAAAACATCCCAAAACACATAATCGCATTATAGTTTCATAAGACCAAAAACGACCCGAGCGACCTTACAATTTAAAAGCTATTTATCTCTCTTCCTCTCATACAAACATATGTATTTTTCTTTTAACCAGAAAGAGAACAAAATAATGCTTCTTATTGTCTTTGGAATATGTTAGCTATCTTGCATAGATATTTTACAATCTCGATCCAAAGTGACAGTTTCAGAATTTACCCCCAAAACCGAGGCTTCCGTATTGTGAGGTGCGAATATATTGAACCAAGCAGACGGGTTAAAATGGCGGGAATATATGGCAAAAATCGCCCAGTGGTTAATGTACGTTTTCACTTCTTACAAAACAATCTCTATTGTGATTCAGTACTAAACTGAATCGACAGACAAGTGGGACATTACATTGCAATAGATGGTTTGGATGGAATAAGTGTGTATGTTACCTTGGGCTGGTCCAGAGTTGAGGATCTCGTACATGATGTCCGTCTCGTTGCCCAGCCTGTAGGCGGGGGACACATGGTAGCGCTCCAGGCGCCCCGTGCCCTCTGGGACCTTGCACCCAGAGCTCTGCAGTGTCCCCTTGCGCGGCATCTTGCACCTCTGCTCCTTGCTGTTGTACGGCAAGCACTCTTCATCTACCAGGCTAAAATTTAGGACAATCAACACTTAGTTAGAATATACTTTTGTCAAACATAAAATACTTCTATTATAGGTATTTTATGGCAGGTAAAACATTGATAAAGGTAGTTTTGCACATGAGAAAACATTAATTTCTTGAAAATAACAGGGAAACAATGATAATTTCTCCATAGCAATGTGCATTTCAACATACATAGTAACAAAGATGAAATGTGTATTTCAACATAGAAACAAAGAGGAAATATAAATTCGATTACACAGAATTAAATCGAGAATCTAAATGGCCGTGAGACCATTGTAAGATCCCAAGCGCTGAGATGGGCTGGACATGGTGAAAAAAATGCCAGATGACGGATACCTTAGAAAAAAATAATTGACTTACCCGAACTTCCTAATGAACTGCCATGCCCTATCCAGGTACCCCCCACTGCAGGACCTCTGGCCCCGACTGTTGCAAGCCACCAGCTGCTGGGCACTCAGCAAGGGGTGCTCCAGACCCTTGGACATGATCACAAATCTGCAAATACCGTTACAGATTAGTATACTTGTATAGACGTTAGCTTGCTTTATTCATTTGTTGCTCTCTCTCTCCGTCTTATTAATATTTGTTACTTGTTACAAACTGGAAAGTTATCCTATAAATCTTACAATCCCAACATCTAAACAATATTGGAGCAGCAAATATTATGTTGTGTTCGGTGAGTACTGACTTTTTGTTTTGACTCTTTAAAAAAAAGGTCTAGAAGTTGAAATGCTGAAGAAATACAAAAATACTGACTTGTCGCTAGCAACGGCCGCCGTGGAGATGGCCCATGAGGAGCCGCACCAGCCCTGGTCTTGGATGGGGGCAAGCTGCCCGGCCCACTCCTGGCGAGCGTCGAACCTTCTGGGCAACTTGTTGGGATCATACACCGGCCTCAGGGGGTACATGCCCAGCGTGCTTTTTTGCGGAGTCAGCGTTCCTAGACACACACACATTCATTTATTCTTAATATACAGAAATAAAGGGAGATATAGGACAGGTATGTCATTTGCTGTTCATGATCGCTTAGAGAGATATTTACTAATTAATTATTAATTGTTCTTGTGTTTAATTCGAGTCCCCACTATTTTTCGACATAGTTCTCGTTACGATCGATGCACTTGGCAAGCCGTGGCTTTAGGTCCTTGATTCCCTTGTTGTACAACTCCCCTGCCAAAAATGTTCTCACCTCTTCATCCGTGTCCTCGATCTCCAAACGTTTTCTTTTTGATGGTGAACTCATGATTCAACTCAAAAATGCCTCGCCTTAGTTGGAAAAACGGTTTAAAAAGACCCGAGCGCTTTCCGTGCGATTTTGCTCATTAGCATTTTGCTCATTAGCGTTGGGCACCCAACGGGCATACAGCTTGCGTACGCCAATTTTCCCCTCAAAATCATTTGAAAGGTAGACTTACTGACGTCTAAGATCAAAATTGCTAGCTCACAAACTTCAACAGGGCGGACGGACTGTTGAGGAAGCGAATGATGCGACGGGATGCGATGGCGGCGCGTCCTTCTCAAATGGACCCAAAGATCGCACTGAAGCAGCTACTAAGCCAGATCTTCGCTCTTTTTGTAGGAGAAAGCCAGAGCTATATGCTAGTGCCAACATATTTTGAGTCCGCGTCACCGAAAATGAGTAAAGCTTTAATTCTTGGACGACCTTCGTAATATAAAATTAAAGATGAGCATTAAAAAGCAAAGACACGACATAGTTTTCATCAAAGTTGCCGTAAGTGTGCAATAAATTAACTAACTAACCATCATGCCGTTTCACCGCAAGGGTAGGCAGAGAGGACGAACCGCCAAACAACTCGGTCTTGGCACACACTGTTTGCCTCACTCACATTCATACATCGTCTCATACATACTCTTCTATTATTCTGACTTTTGACATGGCCCGACTCAAGTATCTGATTCACTTGATCGTGCCATGTATTCCTCGGGCGTCCCCGACTTCTTCTACCATTCACATTTGCATCATATACTCTTCTTACACTACTTTCTTCGTTCATTCGCTCTACATGCCCAAACCATCTGAGGGTCCTTTTCTTAATTTTACTAATTTTGCTTACATCAGCCGCACATTCTTTGTGGATTTCCACATTTCTCACATGATCATACATGGTTTTACCACACATATGCCTCAGTGATCTCATTTCAACAGCATTCAGTTTACTTTCATCCTTCCTCTGCCAGTTCTATGCCTTACATACATCAGGTTAGGTACCAGGACTCCATTGTAGACTGCTAGCATCGCTTCTTTTGACAGTCCTCCATTAATAGAGTTACCTTTGCAGATACTTTAATAGTACACAACTGCTAACCTTGTACAAATCACAAGTACGCCCCACGGTTGAATTTGGCAGCCATCTCTGGTCTGGAGCTCCAAAATACCTGAAAAATACCCTCGACTCTGTGCAGAAACGGGCGGTCCGTTTGATAGATTCTCCCATCTTAACAGACGGATTGCAATCTTTAGAGCACAGGCGTCGGGTGGGAATGCTATCCTTGTTCTACCGATATTACAATGGAAGATGCTCTGAGGAACTAGCATCATTGATCCCTTCGGCACCGGTGCATAGTCGGGAAACACGCCAAACGCGTGCCCAACATTTGTACACGGTTGACATTTGTCACATGAGAACGGGTCGTTTCTTCGACTCGTTCTTGTGTTCAACAGCTCGGCTGTGGAATGATTTGCTGGCCTCTGCATTTCCTCCTTCCTACAACATGGGTCTCTTCAAGACCAATGTTCATTCCTTCCTCTCCTCAAAAAGACCCTCCACACAGCATCCCAGATGACATAGGCCCTGAGGGAAATTATTTTCCTCAGGGCCTCCTGTGTGGAGTTAATGTAGAAAAAAAAAACCTGCATTTATCCTTCTTTCAATATTTCTATCAGCCTTCTCTCGTAAACGTACTACCCAGATACACAAACTCATGCCCCTGTTCCAAGTATTCATCATTCACAACTATATTGCACACGGTTTTCGTAGTCTCTCTTTCTAACACCATGACTTGAGACTTATTTACATTCATCATTAACTCATTCTTCATACATACTTCGTTCATCCCAGACATGGGAGACTGTAGATCTTCCGTCATTGTGATAAGAAAAACTCACCAAGTCGAAGTTTCAGTCCCTCCGAGAGCTTGTGGCCCCAGAATGGCGTATGGTTGGAGGCTCTCCATGTGGCCGCAGCATCATTGTTCACAGAGTCAATCACCCGTTCCTCCATCATGCAAGGGTCGGTATCACACACCATCTCCGCTCGACCGGCGATTTCACTGCACGTGCTGGAGTGGACAAATTAACAAATAAATTAGAATGATATAATTAGGATTAGCAGCAAAAATTTTTACTAATAAAATAATTAGAAACAATTTTTTTAACAAAGGTCTATGGATAAATTTAAGAATTTATAAGGCGGGAATGGGTACCATTGCCCCGGGAACCATTTATCATGATGACACTCGCTCAGTAGCGAACATTTTTGTAGGAAACTGAGCTCGCAGGTCGCTGCTAGCGCCAGTAGCGAGAATAATGACGCCTGCATGAACTAATTCTGTCAGACGTTTGACAGTCGAAAGCAGCTGTTTGTTGGCAGCCATTTTGAACGCATAAATAAATCAATCATGAGTAAGCGAGTAGCAAGTAAATTTAATGACCTTTCAACTTTTTTCGTCGATCGTCAACAATCTGCTAACACGATTACACTGAGCGAGTTTAATAACAGATAGTGAATTTTCCAGACAGCAGCTTGTAAACTCGCCCAATGTCATCGACGATTAATCAAAAATGTGTTTTTTTCATTGTATTTAAGGCAAAAAAAAAAAAAAATTGTCCGATTCACGAATCAATCGATAATTTTGTACTCATTCTAACATAAATGCACTTTCAAAATTTTTTCCGTTCTACATTTTGCTGTCTGACGACTTGACATAGAATCGGGACACTGGTGAATCCATATATCACAGTTGTACTCGATTCTGTAAATGTATAAATGTGCAAAATTTCATCAAAAAGTATCGAAATTCTGTTTTAAGGGATTTAATTTAGATTTTAAGGGATGGGGGTGATTTTTCGAAATTGTTTTTAATTTTTTTTACACTAACTCCACACAGGAGGCCCTGAGGAAAAAAAATCCCCTCAGGGCCTACGTCATCCTTGAGGATGCTGTGTGGGGGGTCTTTTTAGGAAGAGGAAGTTCTGGGAAGGAAAAAAGGTATGAGGGGTGGGTAGGATTCGGGTTCCAAGAGTGACGGACGTATGAATCCATTCTCACCACTGGGGTGCAAGGCAATGTTCCGAGAGAGTCCTGCTGGAGAGGTCAAAAGATCTTCCTCAACCAGTCTCTCCCATCCGGCCTGCCGCGCAGTTGGTGGGCAGACGCTTCTGCCGCCAAGATCCGGACAAACCTTACCCCATGAACCCGGGCACCCCTGCTAAATCACCAAACGTAGCGAACCACTTGTGGTGACCTATGGCAAAGATGTTGGATATCCAATAAATGGTTCCCGGGCGGCGGTACCCATACCCGCCTCCCTAACATAATGTTTTTTGTTCAATTTTTTCTCTTGTTTTGAAGGTCAATTGTGCAAAATTTCATCAATCTCGAAATAAAACTGTAAATTTGCGGAAAAAAAAACACCCACAGACACTCTTCTTTATTATACAGGGTACCTATCTGAAACTCATAGTACAAGCGGGAAACTCTTTAATCTAAGTACATCGCATTTGGAGGCGATTTTCGAGTAAATCGAGTCAAGTTGAAGTTTTTTATGTAAAATTTGAAATAAAATCAGTCGCCAGAAGTTTAATATCAAATATGTTAAAGCGTAGACATGTGTTCAAAAGGTTTTTAAAGGAAAAACACGAAAAAAAAAATCCAAATGTCCGAATCGAAAAAAAAACTTTTTGGGGTTCTCTGTGTGATGTAGATTCAGTTTCCCCGCTTGTACTATGATTTTCCGAACACCGTGTAGATATAAAGAGGAGTGTCCCGGTATGATTTTGTGGCTTGGTTTTTTTTTAATATAAATCTAGAGTTTTATTCTGAGATTTATAAAATTTTGTACATTTGACCTTCAAAACAGAAGGAAGGTTACTGTTTAAGTGAAAAACCATCCCCACCCCTCTTCTCACCCCTTACGAGGAAACACGGTCGCCGAGAACTTAGAATAATAGGTATTTTACCAAACTATTGCTGTCACTGTCGCTGTTATCGCGAAATTGATTGATTGCATCTCAGGCTGAAAATACCTAAATAAAATCGTCAAAATCAAGGTTTTGAGCAAAAATCTCGCGGGCATTATCTTAAACAGCATTTAAAGAAACACTGTGAATTTTTTCATACATATAACTTGTAAAATAACTGAAACAAACGTGTTAATAATCTTTTCGTTATTTGTTTTTGGGGTGTTATGCCGTGTTGCGCTACCTCCTTCTTTAGCCAACGTTTCGGACATCGTTGCAGTGTCCATCATCAGGGCAGATCCGGCAGATCCGGCAGATCCGGTAGATGTAATGAGGTAGCGCAATACGGCATAACACCCCAAAAACAAATAACGAAAATGCTTTTGGCCGCGAAAATCTTAAAACTTATCTGAGTTAATAATAATTTTTGGAGCATTTTTCTATCGAGGGAATTTTATATATTTTGCGTTTCGGCGCGGGCAAAGTCTAGATATTATCTTCAAGAATAACATATATTTTTTTAAGAGCTTTAAAACTTACCGTGTTTAAGGGAAATATGTAATAAATCGGTACAAATCCGGGTTGCGGGACTTTTTAAACCAGGCAATTTTAACGATTTTCGGAGGGTCCTAACTCCTGTAAGAAGTAACTTAATCAAACAAGCAAAACGTACTGACACGCTAGTGGTCGATATCTATATTATATTAACTACTCGGACTCACAAGCTTGTTTTCACAGTAATATAACTTTACCAGACATATGTATTACGTATGGGGCATATGAGGCGTACCTGACTTATTAAAAAAATATTTACAGTATGTAGTTAGTCAAAATCCAGGGAGGAAATTAGGGAATACGTTTGTACTTATTTATTTATTTTTATTTAAGTACATAAAACAGTCATTATGCCCAAAAATTTATATACATGGATGATTTAAATTACAAAAATTATAACAAAAATAATATCAGTAATAATTAGCTACTCGTAAATATGCAAAAGTGAATGACGAACAAGAATGAGTAAAAGGTAGAGTACAAAAGAATCATCAACAATTTATTATTGGCACCTGTGCTGATGGGACAATGGTTTAGTAGGTACAATATTTCCTGTCTTTGAATAAAGGGCTTCATCACAATATCAGCTTTATACGATTCATGGTAAAATATATTTTTTGAAGTGATTGAATGGGTTATTAAAAATGTCAATTTCATTATTAGAGCAGTTTATAGTGTTATAATGTCTTAATGTTTGTGGTAAAGGGGAGAAATATTCTGTATTTGTGTGGTAGGTAGATATATAGAAAATATCTTGCATCCTCCTATGTATGTCAAAACGTCATTTCTACCGTTTTATAAATTATTTCTCTTTCGGTTTTTAAGTTCCTAAAAAAATATGTGTTTTTTTAAAAGATAAAACATTTGCCACGCTGAAGCGGTAATGAAATTCCCCCGATAGAAAAAAAAATCAAAGTATGCTCCGAAAATTATTATAAACACGTTTTTTCTGTAATTTTACAAGTTATATCTATGAAAACAATCACAGTGTTTCTAAACGCTATTATAGTATATTAAAATATAAGTGGATAAACAGGTCTAAAACACGCGCGATTTTTCGAGCACGACGGCGTAGCCGAGTGCTCGAAATAAAGCAAGTGTTTTAAAGACCAGTTATCCACAAATACTTTACGCTATTTTTTTTTATTGGTACACTTTGAAAATTTGGAAATAAGAACTATTAATGAATTCGTGATATGACATCACAATATCTTGTTGTCATGGAAATGAAAAACACAAACATTAATTTGCAATCTGTCACATAAGATTAATAGTTGACATCACAGTTTTTACTAGTTATTGTGTGTTGTAAAATGAGTTCTAACATTGATAATTTAAATACCAAAGCAGAATCGCGGTTAATACCTGAAAAATCCAAAAACGTTTATAAAAAAGAATATGAAAGGTTCATAACATGGATGGAGGAGCAAAACGTAGTAGATGTAGATGAACGAGTTGTGCTTGCTTACCTTCAGAAAATGTCGGAACAGTACAAAGCATCGACTATGTGGGCCATACATTCGAAATTGCAATGTCTGTTGAGGATAAATAAAGGGGTTGATTTAAAATCATTTGTGAAAGTGCATGCATTCATGAAGGCAAAGTTGACATTTAGACTTCACATTTTGTTGATTTGTTGATGTTGCCATGGTAACTTTAAAAAACGCGCGTTCCATAAAGTGCGATTTAAACACGCTAGAGCGTACTTTAAATGAGTAAAAAAGGGCACCAATAAAAAAAAGATATTTCCCATGAGATTTTTGCTCTATTTTAAACGAGTCGGGTTTTATTAAACATTTTCAAGATTTTCGCTTAAATATTAGCGCTCCCTCTAACATTCATATTTACATATCTCCCCTTCTTCTTTTTGAGCGCTTCCTAACGTGCTTTGATATGAAATACTACTTTATTTCCCAAACGTCTTAAAAAAACGTGAATTTCTGAAAAGTTAATAAATCGAGTTGAGGGACTTTGACTAGTACCTACGTAAATAAATATCGTATGAATATCATTAATTTTCCTATCAGATTAGTGGCTTCGTGGTTCCACCTATGCGGTGGGAGCTAGACGAGAGGATGCGGCATAGATATGGATAAGTAGGTACTACTTCCCGCCAAAACGCTAAATAATGTCTGCGGAGAGCCCCTTATCAGTTTTCCCGCCAAAACTGTTTCCCGCGCTCTTTTCTCTGTGGTCACTGGTCGCCTTTTTATCTACCAGTGTTGAGTGTTGACACCTCCGATATTATTATTAGAATGTGCACTTTAATATTTTAGTGTGGTGGCAATAATTAATTTAGCGGTTTTGAGTTGCATGACATTTATTTTTCAAGAATTCTTTTGCCAATTATCTTCTTTTAAATACATAAATAAAATGTATGCAACTCACTGACCACTAAAATGTTATGATTTTATATTTTAGTTTCTCATTGTGTCAGTGAGAGTAGGTACTAAAATAATAGATTTATAATCTCAGTATCGCCAATGTATGAGACCATAATTCAGAAAAGGTGTTAGCCTTGTGTAATGACTAGATCTGAATAGCCAGATTTGTCTCCTTTATTCCTTCCCCACTCTCATTAGCTTCATTGATGCCATAGTCCCACTTAATTTTTAATTTTTATACATTAGTTTCACAATTCCTTTCACATCTTTGGGGATGCTGCGTGGTGGGTCTTTTAAGAAAAGAAAGGAGATAAAGTTCTGGGAAGGAAATGGTATGAGGGGTGGGTAGGAATTTGGGGGTCAGTGTGTCCAGGAGTGATGGGCGTATGAATCTATCCCTACCACTGCGTTACTCATCGATGTTCAGAGAGAGTCCTGCTGGAGAGATTAAAAGATCTCCTTCAAGTAGTCCGATCCGGCCTGCCACGCAGTTGGTAGGCGGCGCATCCACCGCCAAGGTTCAGGCAAATCGACCACCAATAACACGGGCACGTGCCTATCATGGTGGTCGAAAAACCCACAAATTATGTAACCATCAAGCAATGAATAAAGAAAATTTAAAAAAAAATCTCCCCCCCATGAACCCGGACACCTCTGCCTAAGTCACCACACGTAGCGCACCGTTTGGGGTGAACCTCTCGTGTATCCGGGACGTGCGTTTACCAATCCGCCATTGCGCCCTACTGTCAAGCCGTCATAATAGTCAACCTCATATTTCAAATTTTAGAATTAACAATATTATCTTCAACTAATTTATTTTCCATATCATAGGCAACTACCCTTTTTATTGGAAACAATCATTCTAAGAATTGGTTTGTAACCTGGACAATAATATATCCTATTTTATTTATATGGAACTATTGACTTTTTTTTTTATAAAAGTCTAAAAATGAATATTCAATTATTATAAGAAAAACTCTCTTGTTATAACTTTTGAAGGTTATTCCCATAAATGTAATATATCATTTATTTATTTATTTATTTATTTACATATGCATATATATTAACAATACATTACAATGTGAACATTTGTCTGTCCAACTGGGTAGAATACCCGTTTCAGGACAGCCAAATTGTATATTTAGTTAATAATATTCTTAACAAAGGAATAGTTTCGTTCAAGATATCAAGGGAATTTGCTTCTGTCAAGACAACTTTTGAGAACACTAAGAATTGTATATAATTAAGGGATGGTTTCTTTATGTCTTTAAAAGAATCGCAAAGATGTGATTTTTTTCAAGGTCAATTTGGAGAACGTAAATAAATGCATTCAGAGTGAATGCATTTATTAATGTTCTATGAGTGTTTTCTTTAGTGAGATCACAAGTAGGAGATTCTTTCCAGGCCATTTTAGAGAACATTTACAATTGCATAATCAGAATTTACACATTTATAAGCCAATATTTGACATATGAATTCACAATGTATTTATAACTGTTTAATTTTAAAGTACTATAATTTTTAGAATTTCTTAAATAGTATAAATTACACAATTATAATCCAAATATATGACAAATGATTTTTCAACCTCGTTTTGGAGAACATTAATTTATTTAGTTGTTTATTTATTTCTTTTATTTTACTCGCAGAGGGCTTTTACATAAATAATAAATAATAAAGGCAGTACCTCCATCTTTAACATGAGAAAACAAATAGTTTAGATAAAGTTACGATGTGAATAAAAAGTATATAAATTAAATTTAAAAAATGCAACAAAAATTTTGTACAGTGAGATATATAATATCAATATGATACGATTAGAAAATACGTACATTGAAGAAGGAGATAATAATAATAATTTTAACGAAAATATGAAAGAGAACAAGACACAGAAAAGATAATACATCTACTGGATCTGCCGGATCTGCCCTGATGATGGACACAGCTAACCTTGTACAAATCACAAGTACGCCCCACGGTTGAATTTGACAGCCATCTCTGGTCTGGAGCTCCAAAATACCTGAAAAACACCCTCGACTCTGTGCAGAAACGGGCGGTCCGTTTGATAGATTCTCCCATCTTAACAGACGGATTGCAATCTTTAGAGCACAGGCGTCTGGTGGGAATGCTATCCTTGTTCTACCGGTATTACAATGGAAGATGCTCCGAGGAACTAGCATCATTGATCCCTTCGGCACCGGTGCATAGTCGGGAAACACGCCAAACGCGTGCCCAACATTTGTACACGGTTGACATTTGTCACATGAGAACGTGTCGTTTCTTCGACTCGTTCTTGTGTTCAACTCGCTGTGGAATGATTTGCCGGCCTCTGTGTTTCCTCCTTCCTACAACATGGGTCTCTTCAAGACCAATGTTCATTCCTTCCTCTCCTCAAAAAGACCCTCCACACAGCATCCCAGATGACATAGGCCCTGAGGGAAATTATTTTCCTCAGGGCCTCCTGTGTGGAGTTAATGTAAAAAAAAAAAAACTGCAACGATGTCCGAAACGTTGGCTAAAGAAGGAGGTAGCGCAACACGGCATAACACCCCAAAAACAAATAACGAAAAATGAAAAGAAAAGGGTCGCAACTGGGACTTTTAGACTATTGACTCCTAGGCCTCAGATAGGCCAATGAAATTAATTAATTATTCAAGAAATGATTTCGTTAATTGAAAATGTTTGATAAATTTTAACAAAAGTAAGGAAAAATTGAACACACGGACACGCCCACAATACACTTCTACGAGTTTAACTTTCATGTCGATTAAAACCAAAACCGCTTTGATTTAAATGCTAAAATTATTACAAGATAATATACTCTATTTATTTACCTACAGAAACGATTATTTCTGCATAATAAAATAATAACTATATTTCCAAAACAATTTTCTTCTACCTTAAAACGTGCACGCTAAAATATGCAAGAATCGCCCGCGGGGCCTAGCAGAACTCCTGAGTGCTAAGTTACAATCTGAAAGTCGCGCCAGTTCATTATCCTACTAAAGATTGCGTGAACGGTGTTTATAGGCGCGAACAAGACAGTGACATCATATATCGTGTAATACCGGACATTATTGGCGACCGCCCAAAACAAGAGGCAACAAGTGGTCGATAGAATTATGACTGTGTTCGCATATCGAAATGAGAACCTAGTAAGTTATCTTCATCAAGAATGGACCACCTATGTCTGTTTTTAAATGACTTCAAAAAGGAGGAGGTTCTCAATTCGACTGTATTTTTTATTTATTTTTTATGTTTGTTACCTCAGAACTTTCGCCTGGATGAACCGATATTGATGATTCTTTTTTTATTTATTTAAAAGCTGGTGCTTCCCGTGTGGTCCCATTTTAATTTGGTCCAGTTCCGACAATGGCATCCATGAGAAAACCATATAAGACTTAAATTTGCATTAAGTGTGTGCGCGACCAATGGACGAATAACTCAATATCACGCCAACCGATTTCGATGATTCTTTTTTTATCGGAAAGGATGTATTTCAAGGGTAGTTTGATGAGAGTTTGGTTAGATTCTGATTATGGGATCCATGACAAAGTATCGGAACTCTTCAATTCTTAGGAGCAAATTAACGATACTTGGCCGAATCTCTTAATTTGACCCTAACGTCGTTATGGTCAAATTATGTCTGTCTCATATGAACAGCACGCTTAGTAGGTCTACCCATATTCAAACAAACTAGTAAGTGTACTTCAGATTCACTAAAAATCAAAAAATAAACAAAAATTTTAACAAAACAAAAAAACGACTTCAAAAAATGCACTAAAAAGTAAAAAAATAATTTAGTATTCTTCTACAACTTCATAATCAACTAAATTTTTCTACTCATCAATATGTAGGTACGATTGTTATTTTTGGAGTCGGTGAGGGAAGGAAAAAGGTATGAGGGATGGATAGGAATCTTGGGTCAAAGTGTCCAGGAGTAACGAACGTATGAATCTATCCTACTAACTGCGGTGCAAGGCGATGGATCGAGAGAGTCCAACTGTAGAGATGTAGGTATCCCTCAACCACTCTACCCCGATCCGGCCCGCTACGCAGTCAATGGTAAAACGCATTCGCCGCCAAGACCTAGACCAACCTCATCTCATGAACCCGGACACCCCTCCTAAGTCAAAAAAACGTAGCGAACCACTTGGGGTTATCTGTGACAGGGGTGTTGGTTATTGGTAACTCAATAGTCCCGTTAGATAAACTACGTTTTAGCAGTTTATCTAACGGGTTCTTTACATTAAAGATCTTATTATATTGAGTTAATAGTAACATTTTTACAATTATGTAAAATAAAAATTGAAAATTTTACAGAAATATTGTATAGAAAAGAAAAATTATGAAAACATAAATAACAATTTTAAAGTCTTTAGCATAATATATCATTGTAAGCTAGTACAAATTACGAATTACAAATTACTCGTAATTCTTTCAGTAAGCCAAGTCTTCAGTAAATTCACCTTGTTTATTTTGGGCACAGTGTTTAATTTGAGCGTGTAACATATTGAAACAACTGGGAATAATGTAATTTAACTTTTTTTGTCCATATTTATTTGTATGCTTAGGTACAATTAGTCCTTCATTAAATTTAAATCGAGTATTATGGTTGTGTTCCAGCCTGTTCATATATAAAGGGTTATTTATGTTTATAAATAAATAGTTATTTTTGTGTATACAATATTTTTTCGATTCCATTACAGTTAGACTTTGACAATTTGATTCCCCGACGGTCCCCGGCATACTTATATACCAACAATATACAGTCGGTTTAGTCTACTTACACAAAACAGGGAACGAATTACAAAAGTATAAAACATATTTTCATTGAAATGCATCAAAGATAAAACTAATTATGTTACTGTGTGAATACCAGCGTATAAATAACAAACAATCGACACTGTAAAGAAATAGGCCACTTGCATCACATTTAAAAAAAAAAATCCGGTGTAGGCAAATATTCTAAGACATTCTGTATATTTTTTTTTTAATCGTATTTTTAAAACCCTGGGGATTTTTTGAAAATTTCAATCCGAAAAATCAGACCATTTTTTATAAACCGGAAAGACGGTACATAATTTTATAGGTGTGAAACAACGATAATTACATAGCCGAAAATTATTTTAAAAAAAGTACGTTTGCCATACGAATGACGGCGGTACCCATACCCGCCTCCCAAATTGAACTGTCGGAGGATGTGCTGTAGGGTCACCATACAGCACATATCCTACGAAAAGTGCCGAGACTGGTGGCTTCCTTTAAGCCTTTTTTGATAGGTTATATTATAAAGTTGTTGTCCTTTATAAAACATCATGTTTTTAGACTGAATGCGGCAGAAATGAGATGCGTAAGGCGAATGTGTGGTAAAATCATGTATATAGTGTGAGAAATGTAGAGATCCGAAAAGAATGCAAGGCTGATGTAGTACGATTGAAAAAGGAACGTTCAAATGGCTTGGGCATGTAGAGTGAATGAACGAAGAATGGAGTGTAAGGAGAACATACAACGCAAATATTAATGGTAGAAGAAGTCGGAGATGGCCGAGGAAGACATGGCACGAAAAAGTGAATCAGATACTTCAGTCGGGCTATGGGCTAAGGTTGAAGATGTGTGGATTTTTGTTATTAAAAAATCACCAAAAATCGTGTTTAATTTATTATTGAACTAGCAGACCCAGGCACACGTTGCTGTGGCTAACGAAACACAACGCCATTACCCAACCTTTATAACCAACGCCATCTGTTAATTTGCATACAATCATATCCACACCGCCCGCTATCCACGCCGCCCGCTTCCCGCTGCCCGCTGCCATTGAATCTTTGAATTTCTCGGCTTTTCTCTACTACAATTTACATGTATTATACATATAAACCTTCCTCTGGAATCTATTGGCGAAAACCGCATGAAAACCCGTTGCGTAGTTTAAGTTTAAAAGATCTAAGCACACAGACAGCGGGAGCGACTTCATTTTATACTATGTTAAAGATAGAAGCTCACGCACTTACATATTAAAACGTTTTTCGGTCACACTCTAAGAAACTTAATTCGAAAAAATTCGAAGCCGAAGTATTTACACTTTTGCATTTTTTCAAAGCATTTTTCTAGACTTAAAAAGAAAACCAAGAACTGTTCTACCCATGGTATTTCAAACATCTGTAATATATCTAGGCAATCAAATTCTCAAACAAAAATCACGTGAGTTTGAATAAAACATATCTGAACCAATGAAAAATTAACGTATTTAGTTGGATTTTATCAAGTTTGTATATCGAAATTAATGGTCAAATATATTTCTCCTAGGCGCCAGTGATAAAATAAATTTATTTGGCGCATTATTGTGACAGCCAAGAAATTCGCTCTCAATTCAAGTTAGCATTCATTTGCATGTGTTGTCTTTTATTCGTGTAATTTCTTCTAGAGTGGTTAACTTATGTCGTTTAATTTGTGTAATTTCTACAACAATGTTAGCATGTTGGAATTCAGAACGCGTGACGCACGACGGAGAGATTTTATGTTTTTGTGTCCGACCACTAAATTATGTTGACCACTGTGCGATCTTGTTAATTTTATTGCTTTAATAGCTTTGTACCCGGCTTGTATATTTTATTATTACGCAATAGAAAAGTAATGATTGAAAATATTATCTTTCTTTTTATGTGATTAGGTATCGCACAGGAGTCCCAATGCTCCAAATTATCTGGAGCCAGTGGGACTATGGCATCCCAAATTAGGGTATGCTATGTGGTGAAACAGATTGGGGAGGTGAAGATAATGGAGAAGAGGGAGGTTAGGAAGTGGCTGGCTATTCAAATCTGTTTAACAATCACGAATAATGCAATATTAAACAACGTTTCGATTCAGATTGGCGGTCTTTCACCAGGGCGTTTAGATAATGTACCATCATCATCACTCTTGGCTCTACAAACCCTGGTGGGTCTTGGTCTCCTCAAGAGTCTTCCTCCACTCGTCACGGTTTTGTGCCAGCTCTCTCCAGTTTACAATCTCCAAGGTGGATATATCTTTGAGGACGTTGTCGCTCCATCTTAAGGCTCCGCAACCGGTCTCGAAAAGAAGAAGATGGAGAGATACGAAATTACGAATGTTAGAGGAGAGCGCTAACATTTACTGCGACAAAATCGATGTGAAAATGTTTAATAAAACACGACTCGTTTAAAATAGAGCAAAAATCTCGCGGGCATTGTCTTAAACAGCATTTAAAGAAACAATGTGACTTTTTTCGTAACTTGTAAAATAATTGAAACAAACGTGTTTATAATAATTTTTGAAGCATATTTAGCGATTTTTTTCTATCGAGGGAATTTTATATAATTTTCGTTTCGGTGCTGGCAATGTTTAGATATTATCTTCGAGAATAACATATATTTTTAAGAGCTTTAAAACTTTACGTGTTTAAGGGAGATATGTAAGAAATTGGTAGAAATTCGGGTTACGGGACCTTAAACTTGGCCTTCCTAGGCTCCTTCGCCCTGTCGGGTATTGAGTTCAGCAGGGACTTTGGTGCTTTGACCCAGCCTCCGAAGTCTTCCCAGTTTTATAAATTTTGTGACGTTTAGATCCTTAAACAGAGTACACAGCTCATTGTTATAACGTCTGCGCCAAAATCCATTTTCTAAAACCGGTCCGAAGATACGCCTCAAAATTTTCCTTCAAAAACATCCAGTGCTCGGTGCTCGCTCATTCCTCATAGTTAGTAGTACCCAAGTCTCAGCTGCGTATGTGAGTACTGGTCTGATAAGTGTTTTGTACACTAATATCTTGGTGTTTCTGGACAGCAGTCTGGATTTTATTTGGTTTTGTAGGCGGTAATAACAGCGATTTGCGTTATCGTACTACAAATTGGAAGGTGGGTATAGGCACCACCGCCCCGTGAACTATTTATTGGATAACCAACACCTTCTGCCATGGGTCACCTCAAGTGATTCGCTGTATTTGGTGATTTAGCAGGGGTACTCGGGTTCATGCGGTGAGGTTTGTCTAGGTCTTAGCGGCGGATGAGGGTAGAATTGAGAGAGACAGGTTGAGGGAGTCCTTTTGACCTCAAGAGCTGGACTCTCTTGACTCATCGCCTTGCACCGCAGTGGGAGGAATGGATTTTCAAGTCCGTCACTGCTGGACACGTACTTCCATAATCTATACATTTTCAACATCAAAATTTAAATATTTGGAAATAAAATTATTCTTCTTCTTCTTTCGTATGGTGGGGGGTCAGAGGGAGACATCTAGATCTGCGAGCCAGTCTAGGGCCTCAGGCGTTGCCCTGTGGACCTCATCAATCCCGCCGGAGAATGAATGGAGCGGGCATTCGTTGACCACATGATTACTAATAAACAAATTGGAAAAAATATTTTATCTAGATTTTAGAAAAAAAAAAGTTTTTTCAAAGTGATAAAAAATAACCAATATAGAAATTAATTTACAATACATGGGTGTTAGGATCACTTCAATCTCATCAAGGGTGGTGGACTTTTTATTTGTAAAACACTTTTTTATTGAAGAGTCGTTTTATTTACAAACACTTTTTGAGCAATAATGAAATCAACACTTTTAGAACTAAATTCAGCCCGGACCCCGCCTCAAGCGGTACGGCGTCTATACTCTAGGTAAGGGTTAATGGAAGAGAACAAATTTCTTGAGTATAGCCCTTTTTATACTACTAAAAACTATAAAAATACCGTCTTTCAGACTGTTTTAAAATACAATAATAACAATACAAGTAGCAAATATCCACTGAGGTCACGTGCCCTAAATTTGTTGGCTGATAACACTAGCTTCTATAAAATTCCCACAGAGGTCTCTAATATGCACACTTTTCTAATAAACTAAGAATAATTAACCAAATGGAATTAATTACAATATTTATCTCATAGATGTCACTAACTATTCTTAACAATGGGAATAATATAAAAGTTTTAATATTTATAAATAAAAATAATTCATTTCTATTATATCTACACATTGGAGAGATTATTTTATCTAGATTGTAGAACAATTTTTGTTTTTGTAAAGTGATAAAAAAATAACCTGTATGGAGGTGTATTTAAAATGCATATTGTCACTACCGTGACTGAACCGGTAAAGGTTTTGGAAATACGCCTCCTGAACACACTGACCTTAAGATTCCTACCCATTCCTCATGCCTTTTTCCTTCCCGGAAATTCTTCTCATTCCTTTCCTTGAAAAGACACTCCACACAGGGTCCCCTAAGATGACATAGGCCCTAAGGAAAATTATTTTTCTCGGGAGTCAATCTAAAAAAAATATTTCTAGTTTTTACCTAAATTGATGCATAAATAAGGTAGGTAGGTAGGATACCATTAATAATAAAAAACATACATGTTTATTAACAGGAAAGCCGAGTTAGACCCTAGAAATAGTATTAACATGACCTCCACAGAAAAATTAGCGCCAATTGATTTATTTGCACTGGCAACACTGCTGCACTTGGCGCCAAACGAAATTCGGAAAAAATGGCGTCTAATGTCAAATTAATTAAAAAGTAATTCAAAATGTCGCCTGTCCGTCGAAATATTAATATACGATCTCTACCAATTATTGTTTCCTGCCTTTTTCGTGTAATGTCACAATAATAATTGTTAGAACATCAATCAACATTTTGTCCATTCTTCATTTTGATTTTTTGCGAGACAATTCTGTCAATGGGTTTTGACAGATTTTAATACAGGCAATAAAATTTAACAGGTCACACGTAGCGGCAGGCATTATTCCTACAAGGTCACTCGCAAAATAAATCTTCGACATCTTCGTTGCTAGAAAAGTTTTTAACAGTCTGTCAGTGGAATAGTTTTTATTGTTATTTATTAACGAGTGATCTGTGGACATCTATTGTAACAATATAAAAAGGAGAAAAAAATCGTCTATGTTATCTACCTAAGATATAGATCGGTAGTGCGGTCGCTTGGCTATATCAAATACGTAAAAATCAAAAGTATCACATAAATTGAGCTCTTGCCCCGAAAAAGGTTGTACCCCTTGGAAGCCAAGGGCACGGCCTAATTTGAAAAAGGGCGCGAAAATTTTGCTTAAATATCCGTATAAATACGAAAATGAACTGATGTTGTTATTTTTACATAAACCTGAATAGACATCCTACGTGAAAAACACATTTCAAAGGTGATTGATAATAAATAAATACCTTTATATGCATTTGAAAAAGGTACAAAAATGATAAAACTCACGAATTTTCGGTTTCGACAGCGGTCTGAAGTCACAGATAAATTAATTACAAAAAAACTAGAGTTGCCTCATGAACGAAATCTTTTACCCTACTTATAGGGATATTTGGCGCAAGCGATTTTGACCTTGTTTTCATACAGTTTCTTTATACAAAGGGTCAAAATCGCATATAAAAGTTTTTATTTTTGAAATTTCATAGGAGACACCGGTGTCCCCATGGCCTCCCAGGGGAATAAACTTTTTCTGGGGAAAATGGAAAAAAAACGAAACCAGTTATCTACTAATACTATAAAGAGGAAAGATTTGATTGTTTGTTTGCATTGAATAGGCTCCGAAACTACTGAACCGATTTGAAAAATTCTTTCACCAATAGAAAGCTACATTATCACATAGTAACATAGGCTGTATATAATGGTAAGCTCTGGCGTTATAAAATTTGTAAAAATGAAAATGTGTATATTTCATATATTTTAGCGGCAGGGAGGAAAGGCAGGGGGAAGGTGGGGTTTGCGGAGAGGGAAGACGCGAGGAAGGGGGAAGGTGGGGAAGGTGGGAAAGGTGAAAGGGACCGGGGAGGCACGGGAAAAGACATGCAGGGAGAATCAATTTATTTCTTTGAATGGAATAGCAACGCATGCCGGGTACCAGCTAGTGTTTCATAACTTCCAATATTTAAAACACAATAAACATATAATTAAAGAAAGTATTTAATGAAAAGCAATTAAATTCGAATTTATTACAAGAATTTATGCTGAATTAGTAGAAAGATGTCGTATATAAAAATTTCTCCCACAACGGTATTCTCCTTCAAAATGTTTTTTTTACTCTTCATACCTTACAGAAAGCAACATGGTCTTCTAACATGAATTTCCGTGTATCATAGATATATTTGAGCTTAAAGCAAATAACGATAGACAAAAGTCAAACCATTTACGTTGGAGATATCGTCACAAGATCAACATACAACATTATTGTACGTGCCTGTTTTAACGGCTAAAAAGCAAGCTAAATAATATTTTTTCTGAACAAATACTACATTTCTGCATTCTTCAACTTTTTGGCTTTGTAGTATTTTTGATTGAACCTGTAAGACGTTCGTTTTCTCCCTTGATTCCAATGAATTATACCGTGCTCCGTGATTTTTATAAACAACATTATACAACGTACTTCCACAAACCAACCTTTAAAATGTTGCCACATACCTAAAAATAGTATTACCATGACCTCCACAGAAAAATTAGCGCCAATTGATTTATTTGCACAAATATATTATTACCATAATCCCCACCTTAAAATATGCACAATAATGTGCTCAATATTCCACTAGTAACTCAACATTGATAGATTTGTCACATCATTATTTCATCAATAACTCAACATTGATAGTTTTGTTACAACATTATTCTATCAATAACTCAACATTTACAGTTTTCTTACAACATTATTCCATCAAATACTCAACATTTACAGTTTTGTTACAACATTATTCCATCAATAACTCAACATTGAAAGTTTTGTTACAACATTATTCCATCATATACCTACTCAACATTGAAAGTTTTGTTACAACATTACTCCATCAAAAACTCAACATTGACAGTTTTGTTGCAACATTATTCCATCGAAAACTCAACATTGTCAGTTTTGTTACAACATTATTCCGGGCAAGTCGTAAGTTCCTCATAACAAAATGGATAACCGGATAAAACAGAGCAGTGACTAAGCGGAACAAGATAAAATAAAATGTCAGGTTAGATTATGTCAGGATTTTTTTTCTTCATTTTTCGTCAATCTTTCTTTTATAAAATGATAAAGCCCAACTGCTCCCAACCGACAGGAGTCAGTGAGATTATGGAATCTGGCTGAAGATAGTTGGAAGAGGAAGGAGATGGGGAAGAGTGAGGTGGGAAGTACATGGCTATTCAGATCTTGTCACCAAATACGGCTAAAGCCATTTCAAGCAACGTTTCAATTCTGAATGGTGGTCTTCACCAAGGCAATACTGAGAGTATCTTCCACTATGGAAGTGTATTGTGAAACAACACGAATTAATTAAATACATTTACTTGCGCACACCAGGATTTGAAATCTGTTCTGTTTTGTAATTGTTATTTTTTACATTAGCTTCACACAGGAAAACAAGCTCTCAGGGCCTATGTTATCTTTGGAGATGCTGTGTGGTGGCTCTTTTTAGGAAAAAGAAAGAGAGGAAGTTCTGGGAAGGAAAATGTTATGAGGGGTGGGTAGGAATCTGGGGGTCAATGCGTTAAGGACTGACGGACAAATGAATTCTTCCCTTCCGATGCGGCGCAAGGCGATGGGTCGATATAGTCAGGCTGAAGAGTTCAAAAGACCTCCGTCAACCAGTATCTCGCGATCCGGCGTGCCACGCTGTAGGTGGGCAATCGCATCCACCGCCAAGACCTAGATAAACCTCGCCCATGAACCAAACATCAAACGTAGCAAACCACTTAGGTGACCTATGTAGTAGGGGTGTTGGTTATCAAATACAGGTTCCCCGGGTGGCGGTAATCTTATTCGCCTCCTAAATTGTTTTGCCATTGAGCCAAAAAAAATATACATTAAATAAAAAAAATAAAAACGTTGAAAAAACTTACCACTCATTGCAGTTTTCTATGACCTTCTGCCCCTTGAGCATGTATCTTCCCTGGTAGTAACAGGTTTTGAGGGCCTCTGGTGGCGGCTCCACCCCGTGACAGTGGCTCCAGAAGTCGGGGCAGCAGTCCTCGTTCCTCGTCCGGTTGCAGAAGTCATCACAGTAACACAGGGTCCCTGTAGGGCCGACTGAGAAGTGAGCGTTGATTACTGAGTGGCCAGACGTGCGGAGGGGGGTTAGTCACTCACACGCTGGTTATTTATAATTATATGGATGATACACGCTGTGTTTTGATGCGAAACAGTCACACATACACACCTTACGACAAGGCCGACTCTGTTTCAAGTTGACAGTCGGCCGCCTCTTCCCGGATAAGGTTTTTTTCACGGGTTTCCTTATTTCCAGAGGCAAATGTGGAAGAATTTTACACAAAAGGACATGACCGAATCTTGTCCACTCCCAGCACAAACAGACACGTTTGTATATCTGGACACTGGTTGCTGATGTTGATGAAAACATGCAATTTTAGTAGGGTTTTTAGGCAACAATTTTTCCCTACCGATGAAATAAAAAGCCTCTAAGTCTATAATAGACAGGTAACGTATTGAATACTCACACGAGATAAAAATTGCGATTGATGCCGTTCTATTTTTATAAAGAACAATAGTTTTAAATTCAGTAATTTAGTTGATTGTCACTTCAAGGTTTATAAGAATCCAGCAAATCAAAAAAAATGATTTGAAGAGAACAAATGATGGTGTGCTGTTTTCAAACATATCTGAATAGAAACAGAACAGTAGCACAGGGTAACTGTAAAGGCCCACTGAAAAGATAGCGTGCTTACGAGTGTTTTGGGGTTAGTCACTCAAACGCTGGTTATTTATAATTATAAGGATGGTAAAAGTGGATTTTTTTAACAGTTTTGCATTGCGTTTTGATGGGAACAGGTGAACAGTGTGCTGTTTTCAAAGATATCGTAATAGAAACAGAACAGTAGCACGGGGTAAATGTAGGGTTGACAGAGGAGTGAGTGCTGATTACTGAGTGGTTAAATTGTGGTTAAATTAGAGTGTGTTAACTTTTATTCAGTGAAAAGGAAATTAATGGCAGTGAAAATAATCCCAGATATGACTAAGGATACAAATAATGTGTTTGTATTTCACCATATAGAGAATGTTTTAAAAAGAATTATAGACATTTTTTTAGCAAACTATCATGGACAGTATGGACATCCTAGCAATAATATCTAACGTTAAACGAAAGGTTTAAATGGTCGGTATGTTTCATTTTCCAAAAGATCTCCGTAGAAATATTTCTAAAAGAAGAAAAATTGACTGGTAAAAGAACAATGGGAACAAGAGAATATAGATTGCCGGGTAAAATGACAATTGAAATAAGATTAAGTAGAATAATTAGAATGCTTGAACTATAAAACAAAAATCAAAACAACGGGGGAAGGATCGGTATGAAATGGAGAAAGAAACAAGAGAAACTTGAAAAGAAATAAAGAAAATAATGGAAAATGATCGACTTATAAAATGACAAGAACAATAATGGAACTGAGAAATAATGGAACAAGGTATTACAGATTAACTAGTAAATAGACAAAGATAAGAAATATAGACTTATAAAATGAAAAGAACTGTATAAATGAATTGAGAAATAATGGAACAAGACGTAAAAGATTGACTAGTAAATGAACAAAGATAACAAACATAAAATGATAAAAAGAAAAGTGATAAAGCTTTGTAAAAATAAAACCAAAAAATATTCAAAAAACTGAACCATGTGGTAAACCCACAACAATCAAACAACACAATCCAAATCTCAAAGAAAACATAAAATCAATAATATTTTTAAATTCCATGAATATCAAATAAGTTGATCGTGTTTAACGTCTAATGATAACATCAGCACCCAAATTAGCAGCTCCTGAACTTTAAAATGCTGTCAACACTGTTAATCTTCTCTCACAACAACCGCCACTCGCTTGAAACCACCTCAAGCCAGGCCGGAACGCTGAATCAATCTCTTAACTTATGAGACACTATTTGACTGAGCTATTCGATTAACAATATTTGACTGAGTGTAGTGAAGTTCTGTTTTAAGGGTGCCATTTGGTATTTTATATCTCTGTAAATGTGTTTGTTACGTTACGTTTCCGGTTCAAGATTAAAAAAGAAGTTAACGTGTAATAAACTTTTCTTTGGAAAAATTGCATAAATAATGATGGTTTAAAACCAAGTAGGTCAACATATTGACATCACGGTTGATATTTGTAACATGAGAATGGTCGTTTCTTCGACTCGTTCTTGAGTCCATCAGCTCGTAATAATTGGACGTCCTCTGTGTTTCCTCCCTCCTCCAACAAGGGTCTCTTTCGAGTCCTATTTCAGACATTCACTTTTTCCTCTCCTCAAAAAGACTCTAATTATCCTGAAAGATGATGTAGGCCTTGAGGGAAATGATTTTTCTTTTGGAGTTAATTAAAAAAGTTAAGTATTTTATTTATTCACAAATGTTATGATTTCAGAGGAAATAATTTTGGTTTTGATTTATTAAATAAGAGAATATTATAAACATACTTCTTTGTACGCGAGGTCTACTAACTGCTCACAGAAATACTATTTAATTTTATTTATTAATTAATTGAATAACCCTGATATCTGGTAGTAAGGCACGGAATTGGTAGAGGAAAGATGAAAGTAGACTGAATGCTGTACAAATGAGATCTCTGAGACGTGCTTATGTCGTGTGCTAAAACCATTAGTTGTTCTGATAAAATAATACAAGGCGTAACGGGTTAGATTAAGAAAACGACACAGAAATGCTGATTTGGGCTCGTAGAGTGGATGACGAAGAAAGAAGGACCTAGGAAGACATGTTACGAGGTACGATCAAGTGAATTGAATACTTGGAAACTTGCCATATTAAGGGTCAGAATAACAAGAGCATTAATGAAACGATGTATGAATATGAATGAAGCAAGGAGTGTGTACCAAGACTAGGGGTAAAACCCCGGCTTGCGCTAGTAAATTTTATTTGATAAATTTGTGTTATTGCACAATTTATTCATTACAAATATTATGTAGAATATTTCCAACACGTTCCAGAATAGAAGATTCTCTCAGTATCGCTCTGTTATAAGACCACCATTTAGAATTGAAATGCTGCATGAAATGGATAGCCAGGTACTCCCTATCTTCCTCTTTCCCATCTCCTTCCCCTCCCCACTACCTTTAGCCTCACAACATACCCCAATTGGGAGTGTCATATTCTTACTGGTTCCAGACGGTTGGGAGCAATTGAGACTCTTGTGATTCACATAAAAAGAAGATGTCGATATAGAGGCCACATTTACAAGTTAAGAGGCCGATTTGATTCAGTGTCCCGGCCTGGTTTGAGATGGTTTTGCCTAGAAAGCATTCCGTTCAAAGTTCCTGCATCGCTCGAGAAACTGTGCTGGAATAATAATTTAGATTTCAGCTAGATTCCTGACCTTTTCCATCGGAGTGGTTTCATTAGTGGGACTTATATTAAACAGAGCTGCTTCGAGGTCAGAATTGTTTTCAGGTTGTCTCAAAAGTGGGCCGTTAGAAGAAGATAAATAAAAGATTGCCCAACTTTGTTTACCCCCTTTCCAAAAATGTTTAAGAAAATTCCAGTGCGTTTTAACATTAACAATGTTATTATGACAAAAACATTTTGGAATTCAAGCTGTTTATTAAAATAAACAAAACATAGATAAACATAGTAAACATTTTTACCTGCAGTGTAAAGAAACAATAAATAAATAGATGGTTTAGGGTCAAAGTTTTGGGTTCCCGATTAGGCGTTGTGGGTTCAACCCCCTGCCTAGCTGAGTCGTCAATTCGAGCAACATTTTCCGCGCATGATGATGGTATTAGGAAGAATTGAAATAATATGAGATTATTCGTAATCTGAGAATGTTTGCACACGTAACAAAAAAAACTGGCCTGTAATTGTGCGACCCTATCGGTTATAATAGGGAATCATATCGTGTGGTGTCCTTGGTTGGTAAGGAGAAGCAGGGGTGGCTTAAAGATGAATTAAGCTGATGATTTTAAAAGAACTGCAGGTTTCGGATGCGAAAATTATGGAGGCCTATGTGCAAAGCTGGATACCAGGAAGACTAATGAAGTAGAAGAAGAAAAATAATAATAACAAGAAAAACAACAACAAGAATAACAACATGAAGAACAACAAGTCAAATAAAAAGAAGAAAAACAAGACGAGGAAAAATAAGATGAGCAAGAAGAGGAAAAGTAGAAAAACAAGAAGTAGAAAAGAAGAAGAATAAGAAAAAACAAAAAATAATCGCAAGAAAAGAACAAGAAAAAGAACAAAGAGGCGAACAAGTAAAATAACAAGAATAATAAAAAGAATATCAAGAAAAGGACAAAAATAAAAAGAGAAATAAGAAGGAAAAGAGCAACAAGAACAATACGATAAACAAGAAAAAGAAGAAGGCGATTGAGAAGAACAAGAATAAGAATTATAAGAAAGGAACAATAAAAAGAATAACATGTAGAACAACAAAACGAGTAACAAGAATAATAAGAGCAGATAATAAAAGAACAAAAACAAAAGAAGTACAGGAAGAAGAAAAAGAACGAGAAGAATAACAAGAAGAATAATAAAAAGAACAATAAGATGAACAAGAAGGAGAACAAGTAGAATAAGAATTATAACATGAAGAAAAACAACAAGAAAGGGACAAGAAGTAGTGCAAGAAGAACAAACACAAGAACAATAACACGAAGAATAATGCGAAAAAGAAGAATAACGTCAAGAAAAAGAACAAAACAATAAGAAAATAAAAAGAAGTAAAAGTAGAAGAAGAATCGCCAACTTTGAGAATGACTGCTTTAGTTAGATCATGGATGCATTGATTTTAATAATTACCATAATCTATGCTCATTCCTATGTTAATGAAGAAGATAAAATGTTAGTTTTAATAGAATTAACCGGTGCTATTAGTCAAGTGGCCTATTAGTGGCCTGATCACTGATCATACAGTCATGTGAACCTTTAGGACAATTATTATGAAAAGTAACATTTTCACACTGAAGTATATGCAGGTTTAATGGGATGATCGTTCTCACTGCTTTCATTGGTAATAAAGCCCTGCAACAACTGAAGATGGGATATACCGATAGAAGCCTGTTTTGGGCGTGTCCGCGTGTCCGAAGTAAGCTCGATTTTTCCTCACTTCTTGTGAAATTCATAACAAAATTTCAAATATTGATTTTTTTATTGGACAGATAATTAATCAATGTCAATGAAGATATAAACTGTTGTGGGCGTGTTTATGCGCTCGAAGTAAACTCAATTTTCATTTTATTACTTTTTATGATTTTTCTTTAGCACTTAATCTCATTAATCTCAATTTTGGAGGTGGGTATGGGTACCGCCGCCCCGGGAACCATTTATTATGTAACCAAAACCCTTTCACAGATTTACCCAAGTATTTCGCTACGTTTGATGACTAAGCAGGGGTGACCGGGTTCATGGAGTCAGATTTGTCTAGGTCTTGGCGGCGAATACGTCTGCCCGTCGAGGGAGTCCCTTTGACTTCTCCAACCGAACTCTCTCAGAATATCGCCTTGCACCGCAGTGGGAGGGAAGGACTCATATCTCCGTCACTCCTGAACACATTGACCCAGATACCTACACACCCCTCAAACCTTTCTACTTCCCACAACTTCTTCTCATTCCTTTCCCTAAAAAATACTCTCCACACAGCGTCCCCAAAGATAACAGAGGCCCTGAGGGTTTTTTTTCTCATGAACTCCCGTGTGCAGCTAATATAAAAATAAATCAATTTCAATAACCTGTTTTAGGCCTAGGAGTTGAGAGACTTTACATAAAATAATGTTGACAAATGTTTTCTATCAAATCTTCAAAGATCACAATTCTAGAGTTTAGTTGTTCAGTGGTTGCAATCTTTTAGTTTAAATCACAGGTAAGTTTCGATTCTCTGAACCCTTTTAAATGAGTAACAAATATTAACATTAAGAAACTCGTGGTCATTGAATTTAGATGGAAATTTATTTATCTGCATTTTGTAATCTGTAATTATACTTTTATGTGAATACCGCATAAGAGTACGAACTGCTCCCAAAAACAACAACAGGAAAAATAACAAGAAGAACATGGCGAAGAAAAATAAGACGAACAAAAAGAAGAACCAGGAGAAAAAGAAAAAGACAATAAGAACAAGAACAAGAACAAGAAAAATACAGTAAGAACAAGAACAAGAAAAAGACAATAAGAACAAGAACAAGAAAAATACAATAAGAACAAGAACAAGAACAAGAAAAAGACAATAAGAACAAGAACAAGAAAAAGACAATAAGAATAAAAACAAGAAAAAGACAATAAGAACAAGAACAAGAAAAAGACAATAAGAACAAGAACAAGAAAAAGACAATAAGAACAAGAACAACAACAAGAGGAATAAGTGGACTCTGGAGATAATCCCCTCTAATTGGGGTGTGTTGTATGGTTGAATTTTATGTTTCAAAGACCCAATCATGTCTGATTACGTCTAAAAGGTAATAAAATGAAAATCTGGGCTCCTTCTACAACAGGCACAAAAACAGGCTCTCCATTGGTATGCTTGGTGTAAATCTAAGTGACAAGCTCAGATATGGGGGCTCCATCGAAGCCAGAGTTAAGTTAGCCTCTCAAAAACTGGGCGTACTGTACAGGGCCCGCAGATACTAATAGTGCACAACTGATAACCCTGTACAAATCACAAGTGCGCCCCACGGTTGGATTTGACAGCCACCTCTGGTCTGGAGCCCCAAAATACCTGAAAAAAACCCTCGATTCTGTGCAGAAACGGGCGGTCCGCCTGATAGATTCCCCTAATTTCCCCATCAGGCGTCGGGTGGATACTATCCTTGTTCTACCGGTATTTCAATGGAAGATACTCCGAGGAACTAGCGTCATTGATCACTTCGGCACCGGTGCATAGTCGGAAAACGCGTGCCCAACATATGTACACGGTTGACATTGGTCACTTGAGAACGGGTTGCTTCTTCGATTCGTTCTTGTGTTCAACAGCTCGGTTGTGGAACGATTTGCCGGCCTTTGTGTTTTCTCCTTCCTACAACAAGAGTCTCTTCAAGACCAATGTTCATCCCTTCCTCTCCTCAAAAAGACCCTCCACACAGCATATCAGATCACATAGGCCTTGAGGGAAATTATTGTGTGGAGTTAATTTGGGAAATGGGGTAGATGCGGGTTGGGATGTACCTGGCTATTTTGATCTAATCACCAAACACGGATAAAGCCATTTGGAATTGTTGGGACTTTTTTATCACTTTTCACAGGTTTCCCATTGTTGTCGCTTTATGTTATTAAAACAAAAACAATTAACCACTCGGATATTTAAATATTCCCGGATGATTTTAAATTAATTAGATTCGCTGTTTATGAATGTATACCAAAATGAAATACTGTTTTTGAAAGTAGTTGAGACTCTTTTAGAAATTTTAATATACTAGAAACAAACATGAATATGAAAATAAAATATTAAAATTTTGATTTAAAAAATGAGGATTTTTTTCATGACTGTTTTTTCGCTTACCGATGGCTTTTTTTAACTGTAAACCATAAAAATACCTCTTTAGACGAAACTCAAAAATATAATATATTTAATTACACAAACGTATTATGAAGGTTATTAACAGTTCTTTATTAATGTTTCACTCAAAAATAATTAGTCGAAAATTCGCAGACTGTCAAATATTTCGCAAACATGGAACGGTAGATTACGTTATAGAATGTATTAGAATTATTTGTAAGTATATTGTAAACTATTAGATTCAAATACAAAGCGTGATGTTGTCAATTTCTAACACTGCTTAAATCATATATACCGTAACACAAAATGAGATAGAACCAATTTTTTGAGTCCACCTGGGTTTGTGAGGTAAAGTACAGCTAAATGCAAAGATATTGAAATATAAGAGTTATGCTATGATGGCCGCCCGACTGTCGGCGGACTACGGTCTGATGGTCCTAGTTTGAATACGGATTTAGTTGATTTTTTTAAGGTGTGTATTAGTATTGGTTAACAATATAGTTTGAATACGGAAAGAATTCGTTCATTTAGTTGATTTTTTGAAGGTGTGCGGTACAGTTTGTCAAATAAGAGTAGAAAAGAGTAGTAGGAGGGCGCCAATATTGTTTAAATAGCAATACTAAAAATATAACTAATCGTGAAACGCTGTAAACCGTACATTTTTTGTAAAAAATTAAAAAGCATAAAAGTGAAAAAAATATTATTTCATTGTAATGTAGATACCCACTGATCTCAAAATTAGAATTGCATATAGGTATATTATAGGTACCTTTGCAATTTTGTGTTAACATAATGAAGAATAACGATATTGTAATAAAACATATAGCATAGTTTAGAAATTGCTCACATTTAATACTAGCTTTAGGTGTACTAGGTTTACCTGGCGTTGCCCGGGCTTTAGATCATGTCTCTAATTTTAGATCTGAATATATTTAATTCATTCAGATCTAAAGGTAGTGTAACTAAACTCACCATTAGTGATTCTTCCTTTTCTACCTACTCTTAAATTCAAATCTTAAAAATTAAATGAATGCAAAACATCATTTAAACAAATATATGTCATTAGGTACCTTAACAACAGTGATACTTCGATTTATTTTTTTCTTTCTTTAAGAACAAAAATAATGTTTTTTTAAATGTGATTTACAGTGTTCTATACATTTAGTGTCATTGCGCTTTAAAATAATATTTGACAGTCAAATTGCCAGCCTACAAATTCTGAAGTTCCATTTTTAATATTTTCTTAATTGACAGTCAGTGACAGACAGTCCCAATCGGTAAAAACAGCCGATAGCACGTCTTTTATATTTCAATATCCTTAATTATAAGAAACCCATTTGAAAATATTTGACTAGTTCCAAAGCTCTATTTGTTACCATATTTACCTAGAATAGGGGCGGAGCAGCCATCTTCCCTGCCACTGCAGCAGTCGGAGCCCCGGGGTTGGACGGCGCAGTAGGGCCCGGGGGGCAGGTCGGGGCCGCTGAGCCCGTGACACGCCACTGCTAGGAGGGCGAGGCCCAGGGCCGGCAGGAGAGCCCTGGCTAGCCTGCTTATCCTGAAAATAACAACAAGGTTAAATTTAAATACATTAAATAGAATTAGAATAAGGTAAAATAGGTATGTATTGGATTACCCACAGGAAATCTTAATTTTATTATAAAATCATATTTTTTATGCATTAACAGCAAAAGCATATATCTAGTAAAATAAAATACATTGGTAAAAATGATAAGAAGTCTCGCATAAAAAGATATTATATGTAAACAAAAATTGAAGAAATTATAAACGACTATTTGTGTCTAGATATACATATATGTATAAAAGAATTGGAATAAACAATGTTTATACTATTTTTATAAGAAAAAACTATCTTTATATAACCTTTGAAGGTTATTCCCATCAATGTGATATATCATTGAAGAAGAAGATAATAATAATAATCTAAACGAAAAAATATTCATTTAGACTTTTATAAAAAGTCAATAGTTCCACATAAAAATATCAGATATATTTATCCGTGACGCTATCCAGGTTACAAAACCAATTCTTAGAATGTTTTTTTCCAATAAAAGGGTAGTTGCCTATGATATAGAAAATAAATTAGTTAGAAGATAATATTGTTTCTAAAATTTAAAAAATGAGATTGGTTATTATGACGGTTTGACAGCAGGGCGCAATGGCGGAATTGGTAAACGCACGTCCCGGATAGACGAGAGGTTCTGGTTTCGAGTTCCAGTTGCGACCATTATCTGTGTCTTGTTCTCTTTCATATTTTCGTTAAGATTATTATTATTATTTTCTTCTTCAATAATGTTTATACTGGTTATTCTTAAGGTTATTTTGTCGGCCGGCGTGGTCGAGGGTAAGGTTCATGACTCGCAATCCGAAGGTCGCGGGATCGAATCCCGGCGTGGGCAAATAAATGTTATTTGATTAATTTGTGTTATTTCACAATTAAATAATTTAAAAATAATATATAGTACATCTGTGGCACGTTCCAGAGTGGAAGATACTCTCAGTATCGCCCTGGTGTAAGACCACCATTCAGAATTGAAACTTCGCTTGAAATGGTTTAGCTGTGTTTAGTGACCAGATCTGAATACCCCACCTTCCTCTTCCATCTCCTTCCCCTACCTGCTACCTTCAGTCTCACAACATACCCCAATTGGATGCCTTAGTCTTACTGGCTCCAGACGGGAGCAGCTGGGACTCTTGTGAGGTATTCACACAACTAAAAAAATTTAAACCTAAAACCTAAAATCGAGTTCAAAAATACCTTTATTAATAAGTTGGTGTGGATAACAACCGATTTTTTGTACAATGTCGATGTTTGTACTTATACGCTGGTTATACAGTATACAGACAAGTAGTTTTTTCCGGAGGCGTCTACTAATATCTACAGGAATTCCAAAAACTGAAAAATTCGAACTAATATCTATGAGAACCAAAGTGTTGACGAATATCTACAGCTCAAACTGCTGACTAATATCTATGAGAACCAGAGTGTTGACCAATATCTACAGCCAGTAGCGTAGCGAGAGGAGGGGGACGGTCCGCTCCGGGTGCCACCCGACAGGAGGGTTACACTCGACTGTGGAAAAAAAATTACGAAGGATATTGTCACCTAAGTATTGTATATATAAGTAAAGTATATACATGAACACGGTCTGTTATTTTCTTCCATATGTTCCCCGTGGAGTGCCCCGAATTATGTGTCTTTGTCTTTTTAAAGGCGAACATAGCCTATATTTGTGGAAAATATATATCATAGAATATAATACATAGCCTATAAATCTGAAATTCCCTTGCCACCCCACCCTCCCCCCCCCCCAGGATGGACCAATTCGAATTGAATTTAGCGCTTTGAATTTTTTTCTCAAGTCAATTTTTATAGGGGGGGGGGAGGGGGGGGACACCACGCTCTAGGGGGGGTGACATCCGCCCCGGGTGCCACCCATGCTAGCTACGCCACTGTCTACAGCACTGGCAGAGGTTGGAATTGCAATTATCTATAGCATATTGGAATAACGTAATATTGCGTATGCAGTTTAAAAAACTTAATTTATGTAAGTACGTATGTAAAAATCCCTAATATCGGACTATTGGACACTTTTAGCTGATTAGTCCAACCTACGCTCTGTAGATATTAGTTCAACCTACGCTCTGTAGATATTAGTCAACACTGGGACCGTCATAGATATTCGACCGACCTTAGCTCTGTAGATATTAGTCAACACTCTGAAGTTCGTAGATATTAGTTCAACATATGAGCTGTAGATATTCGACCGACATTCAGGCTGTAGATATTAGTATCTGGAGTAGTTTTATCCTTGATTTATTTGAATGAAAATTTGTTTTATTATTAGTACCTGTTATTCGGCGGTACATCCTCTCTGCACATCCCTTCCGGGACACTTATATTCTAATACTTTGTGTTAGTAGGTGTACTGTATTTTCCCTAAACCGACTGCACATTGTATATAAGTATATAAGTATGCCGAGAGGCCAACTGTCGGGTGATCAGATGAACTATCATGGAACAAATCCAGACATATGTGAGCGTTTAACCAGCCAGCGGCCCAAAATCCACATTTCGTAGAAAGTTGTTCTTACGATCGTGTAGGGCGGTTACAATGAGACAGATTTATTATTCTCCGTACCAGCTTTTAAAAATTATAACTCAATATCGATTTTATTTCATTCCAAATTTGCTTTAATCTATACCTACATCCAAAAATGCGCGATGATAAAACTCTTAAAATAATGTACTTTTTGTAATTATTTTCTGAATATAAGTATTTATCATTTTTCAATAATGTGTAAGTTAAAAAAAGAATGTTAAAAAAATCTGAAATATATTGGTTTGTAAGTGCGCAAATAAATACACAAACGGACCAATTTTCGTCAAGAAACACATGTACGTATGTATTTTTTAATGATTTTATTTAAACAGAAATTAAAATGCTAAAACATGCGATACCCAGATAATGTATTGATTTATTTTACTGCATGATTATATGATTTGAAATGGGTGTGGTATAATACAAAATCTTTTTTGAATATTTAACAAATCTTCCAACGATCTATGGTATAACCTTATTATACTAAAAATAAACATTTTTTCTCAAAATTTAAAACATGCGAATGCTAGATAAAAGAATAATTTTTCGAAATCCATTTGGAATTTTTTGTGGAAAATAGTCAATACGTCTAATATCTGATTTAAAAATTACGTATTTCTGGTTTTCTCTGGTAATACCCTCTTAAGATTTCAGTGAAATATTTATATACGTTAGTAAGAGGACAATTAATGTAAGAATGGGCAATAACAAGTTGCGGGCAATCACAGTATTCTTTACCGTAACTTATTTTGATCTAAATGAGTTACTTCCACAGACAATAAATCATTTAAAATTCCACCTGCCGCCACTGTCTGTTGTTTACACGCCAAACTGACATAACAATGATGAATGTCCATACATATAGATAATAATGATTTAAGTCATTTTCAGCAGAAAGCAGAGGCGGCGAACGCCCACAGAAAACAGAGTGTTATCGTTATGCAATCAGAATTCTATTTGTAGTCTAGTTTCAACCGTACGAATGGTTTCTAGGAAGATCCACATAGAATCAAGTAGGCATCTCGGCCAAGGGCGAGTCAATTAACATTCATTACTCATTACATTACATGACATAATAACGCACAACTATTATTTATTAATACTTTCTCATACGGCAAATATGCGAACTTCATTACCGCGTTATTTGCATTCAGTCATCTTTATGGTCTTGAAGTTTTTATGGGCGCCAGAAGGCCACTTGTTCTTTGTCATAGTCAAATGGGTAACGCGTTTTACATAGTTTAATTATTAATTTAAGTTGATGCAATACAAAGTAAAGCTAAATGGAGTGTTTTTGGTTTGAAAATTCGATCGCTTAGAAATATAATACTTTAGATGGTTTCATTAAGACCCGAATTTCTACCGATTTCTTTCATATCTCCCAAACATTTGCAGTTTTTAAGCTCTTAAAAAATATATGTTACTTTATATCTAGACGCGTTCCACGCCGAAAGGCAAATTGTATGAAATTCCCTCGATAGAAAAAAATCGCAAAGTATGCCCCGAAAATTATTATAAACACGTTTGTTTCAGTCGTTTTACAAGTTTTAGTTGTAAAAAAATTCACAATGTTTCTTTAAATGATACTTAAGTTACGTTCCACGAGATTTTTGCTCTATTTTAAACGAGTCGTGTTTTATTAAACATTTTCGCAATTTTCGCATCGATTTAAATGTTAGCGCGTTCCTCTAACATTCTTAATTACTTTTCTCTCTTTTTATAAGCACAGAAATAACATGAAAATATATATAAAATATAAAAAATAAGAGTGTGCAGTTCGCACGCGGTAGAAGTGAAACCTTCAGAAAACTTAAGTAGACAAGAGTGGGAAGGTTACGAAGCACCGCGCAATGAGGAGACCGATGGGCTACGAAGCACCGCGCAAAGAGGAGGCCGATTAATCTATCTCATTCTCTCGCAGGCTAAATCCTATAGATGTATGTGTTTGTCTCTTTTAGTGTCGCTATTTTTTGTTTCATCGAGTTTCAAATCATAACGGCGCTAAAGAAATTTTCACTTCAACAAAACTACTTTAAAGTTTAAAATCTTCTACTTTCGAAATCCTTTTAAAACCATAATATTGTAGAATATGAAAAATTAAATTCTGTAGAAAATGATCGTAAAATGATCTTTAAGTATTTTGCTGGATCTCAAAATAAAATAAAGTACGCTTTTTTGCGACTTTTTTTTCATCAATAAATTTTATTTATTATTTTATTCAATTAAGTTGTTCAAAACAGGCGGCTGGTGTTGAACGGTAATTTAAACTTGAACGCCATTTTCAGAGGCCGAGGAAGACATGGATGACCAAGTGAATCAGATATCTGAGTCGGGCCATGTGAAGAGTCGGAATAATAGAAGAGCATGTATGGGACGATGTATGAATGTGAACGAGGCAAGGAGTGTGTTTGGCGGTCCGTCCTCTCTGCCTACCCCTGCGGAAAAACGGCGTGATGGTTAGTTAGTTAGTTAGGCATTTTCAAAAAGGAGTGTTATTGTTAGCAACCTGATCCCGGATTTTAGACTACGAGGTGCATCGCTTTAATAAATAATTTTACACATTGTAATGTTCCCAAAACGTCGATAGTTTAACGACAAATTAATCGATCCGTTATATATTACGAACGCATTTGAATTTCAATTCTAAAAGCTTGCACTGGGTCCGTAATCGTTAAATCAGCATTGTAATCGATATCGGTAATTAGTCGACACTTGCTAACACGACCGCAGAGCGTCCAATACAATGTGACAGCGAGAAGTTGACACCGAACAAACTGTTCGAGCTAATTCAAACTAATCGAGCCTGTTAACTTTCTTATATATTTTTGTCGGTAAACATCGATTAAAATCTGTTTTTAACAAACGAAGGACAGATTAGAACGGGGTAGTTTTGACAGTTATTCAGGATATCACTGGTAATGGTTAACGACTATTGGTTAAAAAACCATCAACTTGAGAGGCGGTTATGGGTACCGCTGCCCCGGGAATCATATTTTGAATAACCAACACCCCTGTCACATAGATCACCCCAATTTTTTTGCTGCGTTTGGTGATTTAGAAGGGGTGTCCGGGTTTATGGAGTGAGATTTATCAAGGTTTAGATCCTTTTGCCCACCCACTTCGTGGCGGGCCGGACCGACAGGGTCTGGTCGAGGGAGACCTGTTGACGTATCCAGCCAGACTGTCTCGACCCATCGTATTGCACTGCAGTGGGAGGGGTGGATACAAACGTTCGTCACTCCTGAACACATTGATCCATAGATTCCTACCAAACCATCATACCTTTTTCCTTCCCAGAACTTCCTCTCCTTCGTTTCCCTGAAAAGACCTTGCACACAGCATCCCCAAAGATGACATACACTCTGAGGGTATTTTTTTCTCATGGCCTCCTGTGTGGAGATCATAAAAAAAAACTCGATTGAATTTGACTTTTCAAAACTACAAACAACTTTATAAGCAATAGATAAAGTGCGACAGTGTTGCTAACGTAGGTTTTTATCAATATTGATAAAATTATCGATGTATTTCACAGTGTGGGGTGTGTTAGCGATATTGATAAACTCACAATGGAATACGAGTCCTGGAGGACACAGGTAAAATTTACTGTGTTATTTAATATTTAAATGAAGCAAAGTTTTACTGAGTAGTAATTTTTAATTTTGGCATATTTTGTCGATATGTCGAAAGCTCGGCCAATGTCATAACACAGAAGTGTCCATTCCTCTGATAAAGTTATTAAAACAAGTGGCCGATTTATTACTAATGGATTTGTTATTGACGAGTGTAGATTGGTAAAAAGTCATCAATAAAAATACCACTGATTCATGGGTGACCTAATTTAGTCAACTTATTGGTATGGCCGTTGAAAAGTTCCATAATTATCATACGAACTTATTTCTTTAATTTTTTTCGCTACCGTTTGGTTGCTGTCTTTGTTCAGAATGACAATGCCAAATTTAATGTAAAGATCTTTTGTATGTCTGTTGTATGTTTTTTCAGGGGCTACTTAGAATAACCGTGTTTAAACTATTGGCAGAAATTTCTTGGAAAATATTAATGTTTTAATGCTAAATTTTATTTAATTTAATGTTTATTTTCTTAAAATTGAAGCATTTTTATAAATTGGTCTTTTTTACATAAAATAATATATTCAAACTATTAAGTTTCATACACTAAAAAGTAGACGTTATCAAGTACGACTACATAACAGCTGTCAAATTAAATATGATACTTATGTTTCATAAAGTACATGATCGTAGAAATAAAACTAATAATTTAAGATTACTGTACAATCTTGGCGGAACCTTTTCAAATTAGACTGAACTTTTTTTTCAAAATACTTAGTCGAAACTTTTTACAATGTAGACGGAACTTTTACAATGTGCACGGAACTTTTTACAGGAAAAAATAATCTTTTTTTAAATATCGAACGAATTATGAAGTGTGAAAAGACTGATAGAGATATTTAAAGAAGGCTAAATGCAGGTGACTCCATTAACAGAGTACTGAATGTGGTTCAAAAAAGCGAAGCTAGCAATCCACAATGGAGTGGTGGTGCCTACCATGATGCATGGCACAGTGAGGCACGGAACTAGCAGAGGAAGGATAAAATTAGACTGAATGCTATAAAAATGAGATCTCTGAGACCTCTGTGTGAAATAACCATGTATGATCGTGTGAGAAATATGGAGGTTCGCAAAGAATGCAAGCGTAATGAGTAAGATTAAGAAATGGACCCTTAAATAGTTTAGGCATGAATGAATGAATTAAGAAAGGAGTGTAATGATAATATACGACCCGAATGTGAATGGTAGAAGAAGTCAGGGACGCCTGAAAAAGACATGAGACCATCAAGTAAACCAGATACTTGAGTCGGGCCATGTCATGAGTCAGAATAGAAGAGGGTTATTATGTATGAGACGATGTATGAACTTGAATGAGGCAAGGAGTCCACATATGAACTCGATTGACATTGTCACATGATATCGGGTCGTTTCTACGACTCGGACTGGAACTACAGCTCGGACTACAGCTCGGATGTGGTACGAATTGCCGGCCTCTGGGCTTCCTCCTTCCTGCAACATGGGTCCACGTTTACTCCTTCCTCTCCTCAAAAATACCCTCCACAGATCATCTTCAAAGATGACATACAGGCCCTGTGGGAAATTATTTTCCTCACAGTCTCATGTGTGAAGTTAATGTAAAAAATGGTCGGTATGCCAACACTGAGTTGTTTAGAAAAGGCGCGACGTTTAGTTATTTTTCAATGAAGTGATTTGAATTAACACAACTACCCCAACAGACGCATTTGTTCCAACTTACTTATAACTCGTCTAACTGGTTACTTGACATTATAATTTTCATCTAAGTGCTATAATTTTATAATAGTGCATTCTATTGACATTCTAAACAGTGGCAACTATTGCAGTAACTATTATTAAGCTGTTAAAATCGACTATTTACGACAAGTCACTATATTATGGTTGAAAGTGGCCATAAAATAAGGAATCCAGTTGACATCATCAAAGTCTTAGCCTTCTTCCATTTGAAACTCAAAACACGATCAATGGAAGCATTGGAAAGCGAGATGACATCACGGACGATAAAAATCGCAAAGGTACCATTTAAATTCAGTTGCAACAAAAATACACCCAGATATATTCAAAGGTTCCCAATATTTTGCGAGGCGTGATCCCCTTGTAAATTCGCCAAGTAATCGCCAACCTGCGATCCCGACCACCCCTGAATTGAAGAGCTAAAAATTTCGCATACGACGTCCTCTGAAAGTCATTAAAAGTTAAGAATTTTTTTTAAATAGACCATAATAACCTAACCTAACGTAACTTATTTAATCAATTTTTTTCAACCCTTTAAATAACTTTTCATAGGAGATGTTGAAGTCGCATGATTCTGGTCACCATTTTGCGGCATGTTCCAGAGTGAAAGATACTCTCAGTATAGCCCTGGTGTAAGACCATAATTCAGAATTGATACGTTGCTTGAAATAGTTTTAGCTATGTTTTGTGGCCAGATCTGAATAGTCAGGTACTCCCCACCTTCCTCTTACCAATTTATTTCCCCTCCCCATTACTTTCAGCCTCACAACATACCCCAATTGGGGATGCCATATTCATTGGCGTAGCGAGGGGGAGAGGAGGCGGTCCCGGTGGGGGTGACATCCGACGGGGGGGGGGTGACACTCGATGGGGGGGAGGGGGTAACACCCAACGGGTGGTGAGGGGGGGGGGGGTGACACCCAACGGGAGGGGGGGGGGGGGACACCCGACCGTGAAAAAAAATTAGGTATGATATTGTCACAAAAATATTTTCGTAGCTCTATGGTTCCCCAAGGAGTGTCCCGAAACAGGAGAATTTTGTGTCTGACGGTCTTTTTATAGCATTGGCAATAGTCTCTCTGGATCCAGACGCTTGGGAGGAGTTGGGATTCTTGTGCGGGATTCACTGGTCGACCTGGTGAATTATCACCATTCTGAATCAAAACATTGCTCAAAATTACTTTAACCGTGTTTGGTGATTAGATGTGTATAGCCAGGTACTTCTAAAACTGGTTCTTCTGACCCCTCCTCGCTCTATCGACATCACAAAAACCTCAAATGGGGATTCCGTAGTCTCACTGGCTCCAGACTGTTGGGAGCTGTTGAGACATTACCTATTTGTGCGGAATTCACATTAAGGCAGGTTTGATTTAGCAGTTATCAACCCGTTGGGGATTGTGACCCACGGGTTTGGAATTTCTGGACTTGAAGAACATGGAGGTCATCTCACGACAAAAATATGTAATAAATATTATATACACGACTGAGGACGATCGTAAAATTCTGTTTCAATGAACTCTTGTGAACCTATTAAACATTTCAATGCAAAGGATTATGTTTTTAAGCTGGTATTTTTAAGATAAATATCTTTTATGCAATTTTAATAGATTTTGGTATGAATTGATTTTCTACTGAAATAATAAAAATAACTGTCTATAGAAGCAAGGTTAGAAGTTCACAATGGAGTGCTAATACCAATCCTGATATATGACGGTGAGGCATGAAACTGGCAGAGGAAGGTTGAAAGTAGACTGAATGAATCTAGCAGAAATTATATCTCTGAGAGGTAAAGAAACAATTTGGACGAGGGAAGATAGAGGGAGGGTACCGCCGCCCCGGAAACCATTTATTGTATAACCAACACCCTTGCCGTAGATTGCCCCGAGTGGTTCGCTGCGTTTGGTGACTTAGCTTGGGTTCAAGGGGTGGGGTTTGACTAGATCTTGGCAGCAAATGCGTATGCCCACCTACTGTGTGGCGGGCCGGATCCCGAGATACTATTGACGGAGACCTAACCAATACCTCTCCAGCCGAACTCTCTCGACTCACCGCCTTTCACCGCAGTGGGAGGGACGATAATTCTACTACTCGAAAGAAACGTACGTTCGCAAATATAATTTAATAAAACATTTGTGACAAAGTGAAACCTTCAAAAACTAAATTAGACAAGAGTGGTGAGGCTACGAAACACCGCACAAAGAGGAGACCGATTATACTATCTCATTCTCTCGCAGACTGATTCCTGTGTTTGTCTCTTTTTAGTGTCGCTATTTTTCGTTGCATCGAGTTTCAAATCACAATGGTGTTAAAGGAGTTTTCACTTCAATAAACATTCGACATTCTAGTATCTTCTGTCTTTTTTGTTTTCACACAAAACGTGTGTGAAGGGAGATATTTTTGAACAACTTTTTGGACGATAGTCTATGACGTGCATACGATCTCTCTCTGGGCCTTGTATAGCTAAAGCGTTTCAAATTTCTAATAATACATCGTCAGGAAGAAGAATAATTATTTTATTTTACGGTTTTTGAGCATTAGCATCGTAATTGAAGAGATTCGGTTCGGTTCCTGTTTTGTATGGAGCGGCAATTGGTATGCAGATTTCTACCAAAAGAATGAGGATGGCAAATTCAATGCAGATTTCATGTGTGGGGTGCTATAGAGTTCCGTGAGAACTGGACAGACAATCCCTAGAAGTGAGATGTATTTTAAAGAAAAATCATGTCGCCAATTTTCTCAAGACTTTTCAATTACTCAGACAGCCGAACGATTCTATATCTTTTGTGGGATCGTTATTTGATAACGGACATGATATCGAATAAACTTTGTTTATAAATGCTCTTTATACTTGAAAATAATATTCTTTATAAGTGTAAATAAACTTGATGTTATATATTATGATCTTTGTATCCGTGAAAACGATTGTATGGTTTTATATAAAATCTTTATACTAATTAGATGACCTTTAAATAATTGATTTGTTGTTACGTAATAATTGATTGTAAAATGCATTCAATAAACCGCAGTTTGATTCAAGAGGAATGCAGTTTGTACTTAACCGCGAGACCACAAGGCTAAAATGTTTCTATTATTATCAGCCGACCTTCTCTATTGTCATGAACATGTGTGTGGTCAAAAGTGGCAAAGTAGGTGTTCTGATGACCATCAATATCATATTTCTAATAACAACGTGTAAAATGATCGCATTAGAACAAATACAAATTGTATAATATAGGCACACAACGGAAGTTCAGGGTAGGCGTAACTTCCGACGATTTTATGTCGATATCCCAAGCAAGGTTTCACTTTTGAAAGCCGAACCGATATTGACAGGAAAGAAATCAGTACAGTACGCTGGCAACTCTGGAGTACACTGTACTGTACTAAATTGTACTATACTGATGACTATACTGTACTAAACTGTACTATAATGAAACTCAACAACTACCAGAAAATTCATAAAATTAGTTACATTAAAAATGTTAATATCAGTTATAAATTTGTTTGGTAAACTGTGTAAGCGAAGAATTGGCGAGTTTGCTAGATAATTTATTTGTGAATGGTGACATTGAAATAGGTCCTTATGCCCAGTGAGTCGAGTAGGTACTCTGAAATTGACTACACTTAGGAATACGCAAGTCAATTGAGCATAAATGTAGTTCATATCCAGGCGTATTGGGTTCAATTATCAGCTAGCTAAGTCCTCCATCGTTGCACAAGCAAACTATTTCCGCTTCCAAAGGAAGTGAGATGTTGTTGTCAGGTAAGAAAGAATAACATTGGAATTTATATCTTCTTTTAAAAAAATCCACCCGAAATAGTTGTTTGTTAACAATTAGTTCTGTGGGGGTACTTATCAATAACTTTAGGTTCTTGATAACAAACTGGTTTATTATGAGTTTACGTATTTACAATAATAATGCTTCAAGTCACACGATCTGTCTATCTAGTGGCTAATTGAATCTGTCGGTAGGAGGCATCCGCCTGCTCGGGTACCCCTGTCGGCCATCGATAGAAACACTTTCCCTGCTTGCTTCTGAACGGGCATCATTTAAAAGCTTTCCAATACATTAAAATAAGCAATAAAAGTGGGATTTTTTAATTGTAGCCGAATGATTTACGTGACCTAAATAATTGATCAAAATGAATTTGATTGTACCAGTTTAATTGTTCCAATTCTTGGGATGAAAGAGAATATATATAATTGGCACATGTCCACAACTGGCACGCTTGCTAAAGGAAAGAACAACGAAACTTAACCGCGACAATAGTTCAGACGATACAAAAAAAAACAAGCATAAAAAATGCAATAATAATTGGCTAATTTATATAGCGCCGTTTTCGTGAAAAATCACCTCAAGGGCAATAAATTAAAAGATAATATTAATAAAGTTGCTCACCTAAATCTATACATTTTGTGAATTTAATATTTTTTCACGGCTATTGACTTTATTTTTTTACATTAGTTCCACACAGGAGTCCCCGAGGAAAACAATTTTGTTGGGCCTATGTTATCTTTGGGGATGCTGTGTAGGTGAACTTTTTAGGGAAAGGAAGGAGAAGAAGTTCTGGGAAGGAAAAAGGTATGAGGGGTGAGTAGATTCTGTGGGTTATTGTGAAGTTAGTCAGAAGTGACGGACGTATGAATCCATTCCTCTCACTGCGTTGCAAAGCTACGGGTCGAGAGAGTCCAGCTGGAAAGCTTAACCAGTCTCTCCCGGTCCGACCCGCCACGCAGTATGCACGCTGTTAGCAACGTTTCGATATTGAATAATGGTTTTCACCATAACGATTCTGAGAGTATACAGGGAAAGAGAAATGGCTTTAGCCGTGGTTGGTAACTAGAACTGCACAGTCAGGTACTTCCCCGCCTTCCTCTTTCCTATCTCCTTCGAATAAACGTGATATACACTTTCGAATGTAGGTAATGATTGTGACGCACAGTATGTAGGGATGACTACTAGAAATACAGAATTAGAGAAATTAATTCTGTTTACGAAATAATAACTATTCCGAGTGAGCTAATTGTTTAATAGAGACATATTCAACAAAGACAAACCAAGTTTAAACATTCAAATATAAACAAATACTTTAATTTGCTTCTTTATTTAATTTTGAAGTATTTGCAATAACAATGATACAAAAAGAAAGCCTTTAATTACTAATTACTTGATACTTTTTCGCTCTTCGCACGCCTCTCAAAGTCTGATCAAAGCTAATAATTTTGCTTACATGCATAATTGCATAACACCGAACCTGTGCGTCAACACGTTTCCACTCAACAGTTTTTTTTTAAATTCGTTTAACTCTAATCCCACACGTTGAAACTTGAAAAGCGTTTGTTTGATACGAAAGTCAAACAGTTAATGAGATTTTTGATTGATCGTGGCCTTCATCCTTCATCCAACCAATATTATTATTATCCAAGGATAAAGTTATTTTTCTAGTGCTAAATTAACATCCGCGAATTCTTAGTCTGTTCAATTTTTCTATTTGTTTATGATCTGTTTACCTTTCCTCTAAATAACTTCATACAAACCACTTTCCTCGTTAAAATAATGAGATACTTGCACATGTTTTTCATTTGAGATATACTAAGCGTTCAAAAAGTAGAAGAAGATGGTTTGAAAGGGAGATGAGAGAGCGCGCTAATATTAAAAGCGATAATATTTAAGCTAAAATTGTGAAAATATTTAATAAAACACGACTCGTTTAAAATGGAGCAAAAAATGATTGTTTTTTTATAGATATTTTGTGAATTTTTTTACTTTTATTTTTTACGATAATTTCATACAGTAGGCCCTGAGGAAAATAATTCCCCTCAAGGCCTATTTCATCTTAGGGGATGCTGTGTGGAGGGTTTTGTAAGGCCCCGATTACCGCATTTCTACCGATTTATTACATATTTTCTTTAAATACCTTAAGTTTCAAAGCTCTTAAAATATATATGTTATTCTTGAAGATAATATCTACATATTTCAAAGCTCTTAAATAAAAATTGTTATCTACATTCGTTGTCTCCGCCTTTTTAACACGAGCTTTGCTAAAAAAAGGTGTAAGACATATTAAATAATATATATACATATTTTTAGAAAAAACTTTATAGAATACATAATAACATGAAATTTTGGTAACATTTATTAAGAGGGCATTACCAGAGAAAGCCTGAAATGCGTCATTTTCAAAAAAGTTTTTAGACGTATTGACTCTTTTCCACAAAAAATTATAAATGGATTTCGAAAGATTGTTCTTTTATCTAGCATTCGTATGTAATAAATTTTTAGAATTTTTTTTAATTTTTAGTATAATAAGGTTATTCCATAGGTCGTTAGCAGATTTATTAAATTTTCAAAAAAGTTTTTGTATTATACCACACCCATTTCAAATAATGTAATCATGCAGTAAAATAAATCAATACATTATCTAGCAAAGTTATGTATTAGAATTTTAATTTTAGTTTCAATAAAATCATTAAAAAATATGTACGTACATGTGTTTCTTGACGAAAATTGGTCCAGTTGTGTATTTATTTGCGCACTTACAAACTAATATATTTCAGATTTTTTTAACATTCTTATTAAATTTAGACATTATTGAAAAATGATAAATACTTATAATCAAAAAATAACTACAAAAAGTACACTATTTTAATAGTTTTATCATCACGCCTTTCAGCATTTTTGGATGAAGGTATAAATTAAAGCTAATTTGGATTGAAATAAATTCGATATTGAGTTATAATTTTAAAAAGCTGGTACGGAGAATAATTAATCTTTCTCATTGTAACCGTCCTGCACGATTGGAAGAACAACTTTCGACGAAATGTGGATTTTCGTCCACTGGCTGGTTAAACGCTCTTAAATAAATAAATCATATTTTTAACTTGATTCAACACAATGTTGATGATCGGGCGCCCCGACTTCTTCTACATTTACTTTCGCGCCGGATCTTCTCCTCAATATTATCTACAGTATTTTCTTCGTTCATTCAAAAAAAAAGAAAAAAATGAAAAACATTTTTTTTAAAAAACAGCTAAGTGGCTCTGACGAAGCGGTTAAAAATTGTGTATTAGTTTATCATAGTATATTTTTATGCAATTAAGTGGGAGATTGGATTCCTCTTAAATGTGTAAACACACCGCTAAGCCGGTTGTTTTGATGGCGGCGGTTAGCGGTACACTCTCACTCAGCGAGTTATCGATGATTGAAGTCTTGAAATAGGTTATACGGTCTCCGTTGTTATGGTTAATTCTGGCCGGGATGGAATTTCAAAGTCGTCGATGAAAATACACATGGTTACCTGCGGCCATAAATAACCCGGAGAAATGATGTAAGATTGTGTGCTTCGAAACGAAAGCTCGCAGATTATAATTTTATAAGAGGTCCGTTTAAAAGTTTCGATCTGAATATTTTGCTGGTTGAAAAAAATGGGGCACGGGAAACTCATGTAAAAAAATCATACCATTCACGAATCTAATTGCTTTCATTATACTCTAATAAGCCATGTTCTTAAGTTTACGGTAATTGTTTGGTTTCAGTTCTCCTCACTGTACTACTCAGAATGTTTCTTATTTCTAAACGTAAACTGCCTCCTGTTTTATATTATAGTTTAGTTTTAATGATTCTTGTTTTAATAGCACCGATATTGTTTAACTTTATCCATATCCCTATGCCAAAACAGCACTATTATTGTTAATATTGTTCTCTTGGCATTGCTTTGTGTTTAAAAAGCGAAGGTTACTGACCTCTAGCGTAACATTTCTAATTGCAGATTCCATGCTTGCAATGTAGGGTTTCACTGATTAATGATAGTCGATAAAGCAGATTTCTGTGTATCCCCGTATTACATTGACAGGCTGACATGTGTAGCTTTTATTGTTTGTTTGTGTGAGGTTTTATGTTATAAATAATGTGCGTTTTAGGTAAAAAGCCTATCTTATCTCTTGGAAACAGCTAGAATTAACTAGTAAATGGTCTAGTGACCAATTTCAGTGCTTGTCGGGTCGGGAAAAAGTTAATGTAACATGTGCTTTATAAAGTGAATAAATAAGTTGAATTTCGCCATTGAAGGAAGATTGTTTTCATTGAAGTTCTTCTGCCACCAAAAAATCAATCTGTATACTCTTTGTTTCATATTATTTTATCAATATATTGTAAGAACTCGCAAGTAAAAACTGTAGGATTACTTTAAAGTTTATTATAAATAATAAAAGAAATGACACAAAATTGGGCCATACAAATATTATGTTATTATTATTACATAGATCGTGGGAGTGCTAGCAGAAATCGAGAAACTCCAAAAACCCAGTTCTTTTAAATAATCGCCGTTGTGTTTTTGTTTGTTTGCTTTTTGTTTTTGTATTATGTGAATAGATACCAATCACCTGAAGCCTCACAACATCCTCAATTGAGGTATGTTGCGATGCTGAAGGTGGTGGGGAGGGGTAGTAAGTGGGGAAGAGGAATATGGGGAAATACCTGGCAATTCAGATCTAGTCATCATGCACGTATAAAGCCATTTCCAGCAACGTTTCAATTGTGAATGGTGTCTTACACTAGGGCGAAACTGAGAGTATCTTCTTCTTCTTCTTCAATAGCGCTACAGCCCATTTCGAGCCTTGGCCTCCTTCAAAATAAGCCTCCACCACCCTCTGTTCTCGGCCGTCGTCTTCCAATCTGCAACATGGAGTAGTCCTCTTGCATCCTTCCTGACATCATCCTCCCATCTCAGTCTAGGTCTGCTCGCCTTTCGTTTACCTCCCGGATGTCCTGTCAGAACCTTCTTCGGTGTGCTTGGCATTCGGTGCACATGTCCGGCCCATCTTAATCTTTGGAGTCTTAAATGGGTGGAGAGTCTGGGAGCTTGGTAAATATCATAGAGCTCATTATTGTGGTGGATTCTCCATACCTCTCCCTCTCGCACCGCTCCTAAGATTCTCCGAAGTACCTTTCTTTCGAAGATTTGTTCCCGCCTCACATCCATAGGCCAAGACCGTTCTAATAATTGTTTTATATAAGGTTATTTTGGTTTTCCTATGGACGTTTCGGGATTTAAACACTGGCAGCAACGCGAAGTAAGTGTTGTTAGCGGCTGTGATGCGCTTTCTTACTTCTGCTGGGTCTTCATTGTCCTGCGTTATGTTGGAGCCGAGGTAGGTAAACTCTTCGACCACTTCGAAATTATAATTGTCTTTAAATTTCACTTTATCTTTTATTCTGCGGTGAGGGGTTCTGGTTTGCATCATGAGTGTAACTTGAACTGAGAGTAGTAAATAAGGAAGAAGAATGTGTGAAAATACCTGGCAATTCAGATCTAGTAATCAAGCACGTATAAAGCTATTTCAAGCAAAGTTTCAATTGTGAATGGTGGTCTTACACCAGGGCGAAACTTAGAGTATCTTCCACTCTGGAACGGGCCGCAAATATACTGTATATTATTTCAAATGAATTAATTGTGAAATAACACAAATTAATCGAATAAAATTTTATCACGCCGGGATTCGATCCCGCGACCTTTGGATTGCGAGGCAAGAGGCTTACCCCTCGATTACGATGACCCTCAAACTTTGATTGTGGCAACTAGAAAAAATAAGAGAATGTAGAGAGGTTAAGTGGGATTGGGCTAGGAATAAGACGAAGAAGAGGATGGTGGGACAATATTATTAGATCTGGTCACCACATTTAAAGCAATGTTCGTTTCTGAATGTTGGTCTTTCACCAGAGCGATACTAGAAGTAGATGTTACCTGTAAGTACTTACCCGAAAGCTCATCATACAAAGCAATAAATTGAGTGTTGGATATAAACCCATTTAATGTTATTGCTTACTTTCCCTTTTGCAGTTTTTGAAGTAGAAAGTTCTGTTTTAAAATAACTGAAGTTTATATCATTAGTCATTAGTTTTCCCATTGCGGTTTAATATCGCGCTATTCAAATCACACACTATTATTACTCTCTCACTCTCTCTCTCTCTCACTCTCTCTCTCTCTCTCTCTATCTCTCTCTCTCTCTCTTCCCATCTGTCTCTCACCGATCTAATCTAGGTACCTGACAGGAACCACAAACCAAAAATGTGTGTTTTCTTAGTATTATATCTTATATCGCCACAATTAAAGGTAATAGGTATAAAAATCGCTTGGCAAACTGATTCTAGAGTTTATCATTTCAACGCAAATGCCCTTTTTAAAATTTATTTTCAGGATAATTTTATAAGAAGTAAAAATGTTTCCTTTCTAAGTAATTTTTTATTTATTTTTTATATGCATACCGCACAAGAGTCACCAACTGCTCCCGTCTGGAGCCAGTGAGACTGTGGCATTCCCAATTGGGGTATGTTGTGAGGCTGAAGGTAGTGGGGAGGGTAAGGAGATAGGGAAGAGGTAGGTGGGGAAGTACCTGGCTATTCAGATCTGGTCAGCAAACACGGCTAATGCCATTTCAAGCAACGTTTCAATTCTGAATGGTGGTCTTACACCAGGACGATACTGAGAGTATCTTCCACTCTGGAACGTGCCGCAAATATACTTTATGTTTTATACTGTTAACGAAAAATAATAAAAACATCCACATATTTTATTAGATAAATGTGTTCTAAAAATTATCGTCACTAAATAATTAATTAAAAAATTATTAAGTTGTACAAATTTTTCTCAGATTACGACCCGAAACTTTGGTTTAATAACTTCTAAGTATTAACTTCTAGATTCGAATATAAAGCAGCGTGTTTTCTCTTTCTAACTCCGCTTAGATCATATTTATCACTACGACACTCCCCAGATAAAACGATTTCTAAGAGACCTATGTGAGCTGTTCTCAAAAGCGAACAAACTAGCCTGAGGGGAGAAAGAAAAATAATAATCAATATAAACTGTCACAGATAATTTAAGCCTTAAAAGTGTATTTTTTTAAAGTTGTTTCTCATATGCGTTCATACATTTGTAATGAAAAAAAATATTTTTTAGTAATTTACGCATATATTTTTTGTAAAGTAATCAACAATTTTATTTTGATTCTACTTAAGCGAAACGATAGAAAAAGCTTTGATTTATCCAAAGCATATTTTTTTGTGTTTATAATATAAACCGATTCGTAGTAAAGATTAATCGAAAACAGTGATTACCATTAATCTTCGCTTTAAGTGTTGAATTGTTTGAAAATGTTTGTCGGCCAAATCCCTAGAAAGCCATTGACCTGAAAACTGCAGTACCGATTATACCAAGAAGTCTTCTCAATAATCTCAAAATATCCTGTTGCTAATGCTTTTATAATTCGTTATTGTCACAATACATCCCCAGACTTGGCAGAACTATATTCCGGGGTATTTTTAGACATCTTCTATCCTCTTGTGTCTATTGCTAATGTACCAACTACCAATATACAAACATCTCTCCTAGAAGAAGTGGGAGTGTAATGGATTTAATGCAATACTGATCATTGTACAGAACGTGATACTAATAAATTTAAACGAAACATGAAACAGAACAAGACACAGAAAACTATGAAGGTAACGGTCACAACAATTTGGGAGGCTAATTTCGCTACCAACCAACACCCCTGTCGTAGGTCACCCAAGTGGTTCGTTACGTTTGATAACTTAGCAGGGGTGCCCGGGTTCATGGGGTAAGGTTTGTCCGGATTTTAGCAAGCCGGCTCGGGAAAGACTGGTTTAGGCAAACCTTTTGACCTCTCGACTTTGATCCATCGGCTTTCACCGGAGTGGAAGGAACGGATTTATACGTCCGTCACTCCTGGACACACTGTCCCCCAGATTCTTACCCACCCCTCAGCCCTGTCCAGAACTTCCTCTTAAAAATACCCTCCACACTGTATTCCTAAAGATGATAAATATCTTCAACGCATTTTTTTCCGTATTTTTGGCTGCTATCTTTTTAAACGATTACAAAGTTCTAACAGATTTATTTGTAATCTAGATAACGTCTCGGATAAACATATCCGATTTTTATTTATTTGAAATCTTTATTTATATTCATATTTACATGAAATATGAGATTGACAAAAACGACGTAAAATAATTAGGTACAAAATGGCCTAGTTGGTTGAGGCATTGTTCAGTAAGACAGAAATCCTTGGTTCGATTCCAAGTTGCAACCGTTATTTTTTGTGTCTTGTTCTTTTTCGTGTTTCGTTTATCCATTGACGCATATACATATAACCTTCAAAAGTTATTTAAAAAAAATATCCAATAAAATTTAATGTAGAAAAAATATCTTATTAATGTAATTTTGTTTGATGACACATGGAGCAAGTCTGAATTAAGTGGCTGAATTTTACAGTTTTATTTAAATTTGAGAGATTTTATATTTTTGGCAGTTCGACCAACACAGGGTGACAACAAATTATATGCCTTGGTCATTTGTAGCATTAATTTGTTGGTAATGACGGTTTCTTAAAATGAATACATAAATCAAATCCGCTTCAATTTTCAAAAAAAAATAGCTTGTTTTCCCCAGTTTTGATTATCAGACATTTCGACTAATTTGAAACTGGCTGTACATGGGTAAGTTTTAAGATTTTCACGGCCAAAAGCATTTTCGTTATTGGTTTTTGGGGTGTTATGCCATGTTGCGCTACCTCCTTCTTTAGCCAACGTTTCGGACATCGTTGCAGTGTCCATCGTCAGGGCAGATCCGGTAGATGTGTACATCTGCCGGATGGCTGTACATGATTTGGAAATAAATAAAAAGTTTTTGATGTCTAACCTAACTAAACATCATAGACAATTGTAAGTGTTTTTTTATGGGTTGTATAAACTATAAAGCACGTTTATTAGTAAGTGTTAGATGTATATTAGACTTGTATACTGAGACTTGGGTACTAACTAAGAGGAATGAGCGAGCACTGGACGTTTTTGAAAGAAAAATTTTGAGGCGCATCTTTGGACCGGTTCTAGAAAATGGATTTTGGCGCAGACGTTGTAACAATGAGCTCTATACTTTGTTTAAGGAGCTAAACGTCGCAAAATTTATAAAACTGGGAAGACTTCGGTGGCTGGGTCATGTGGAGAGAATGACCGAGCATCAAGCACCAAAGTCCCTGCTGAACTCAAGACCGATAGGGCGAAGGAGCCTGGGAAGACCAAGACTAAGATGGAGCGACAACGTCCTCAAAGACATATCCATCTTGGAGCCTCTAAACTGGAGAGAGCTGGCACAAAACCGAGATGAGTGGAGGAAGACTCTTGAGGAGGCCAAGACCCACCAGGGGTTGTAGAGCCAATAGTGATGATGATGAGATGTATATAAAACTATACTTATTCATGATTTTTTTTACATTAGCTCCACACAGTAGGCCTGAGGAAAACAATTTCCCTAGGGGCCTATATCCTCTTTGGGGATGCTGTGTGGAGAGTATTTTTAGGGAAATGAAGGAGATGAAGTTCTGGGTCGGAAAAAGGTATGAGGAGTGGGTAGGAATCTGGGGATTAACGTGTCCAGGAGTGACGGATGTATGAATTCATTCCTCCCATTGTAGTGCAGGGTGATGGGTTGAGAGAGTCTGGCTGGAGAGGTCTAGGTTTCTTCTCGCTCAACCAGTCTCTCCTGATCCGTCCCGCCACGCAGTAGGTGGGTAAACGCATCCGCCGCCAAGACCTAGACAAATATCACCCCACGAACCAAGACACCCTGCTAAATCACCAAACAGACCGAATCACTGGACGGGGCGGTGCGTGGTACCCATATCTAAACTGTTGCTGGTGCTTTAACGTAGACTGTTACCATGAACCATGTACCTAAATCGGGCACAGGAGTATGGAATCAACAAATAAATCTGAAAATAAGTATGAATAATGGTATCGGCGTGGAAAGTGTAAATAAAAGTGAGCAGGTACTTCGGTATTTAGTGAATGTATCGGGATGAGAGATCTGATGAAACTGTCACTAGAAATAGACTTCTAGTTTCGCAAAACAACGCGCGACGTCTGATTCACAACACTCACTTTTAATGAGGCGTCTACCATAATGTAAGCACTATTCACTGTACAGTGAATAGTGCTTTAACTGCTTTATGGTGTACATATATACAGTATGTAGTGTTGATGCTTTCGGCATTCTCTAAAGCGTCGATGACACGTGGCGAGTTTACAAGCTATTATCTGGGAAATTCACTATCTGTTAGTAAACTCGCCCAGTGTCATCGTGTTACTTGCTAACTAGCAGTGACTAGCAGATTGCTGACAATCTACGAAAAAACTTGAAAGGTCGTCAACTTTACTCGCCTACACGCTTGCTCCGCTTGCTCGTGATTGGTTTATTTATGTTTCCAACATGGCTTCCGATAAACAGCTGATTTTGACTGTCAAACATCTGAAGAATTAGTTCACGCAGGCGTCGTTATTCTTGTTACTGGCGCTAGCAGCGGCCTCAGTTTCCTACGCTTCTGAGCGAGTGGACAGTTTTGTGTGTCATCATGACAATCCCACTCGCCGATTTACCCGCTTTTAAACTTAATAGATAGTATCGCAAATAGATCTGTCTGACAGTAAAAATTTAGAATTATGAAGCCAGCTCTTGATTTTCCCAATATTTCTATATATTTGGTGCCGGAGAAACATGCTCAGAGTTCCATGGACAGCTAGACGCACAAATATGTCCATTCTGGAAGAGCTAGGCATCTACATTAGGTTCTCAACTATCTGCCTACAACTTTTAAAATACTTTGGACTCGTCAAACTGAGCAATTAGCTGAACATTCCCACTTGTCTCTTACTAATTAGGGCGAGAGATTCTATTGGTTAGATTTTCACCCTGCTCAGGCTTCAAGGAAAGGAAGGAATGAGATAGCTTTGATGACCGATATAAGGTCATGTGTTAACTCTAGAGAGTAAGCTGCTCTCCGCTTCTTTTCAGGTAAAACCTTGGCAGGACTGAAATGATTTCAGCTAACCCGGAAGAAATAGACTCGTTGAAACCCTTTTGGTTAAGGAAACAATTAAGTAATGTTTGTTTCTCTACTGTCACATCTATCAAGGACCTTGGGATCACTCTAGACTGCAAGCTTTCTTTCCGTGATCACATTAATAACATCGTAAACAAATCATTTAAACTACTCGGCTTCATTCATAGAATTACCTCTGACTTTAAAAATATAAGTACACTTAAAACTCTTAACTGTTCGATGGTTCGCCCTCACCTTGAATATGCTAGTGTCATTTGGTCTCCTTTCTATGCTGTACAACATCGCTTCCTACGAGGAATTGCTTGGAGGTTGGGACTTAAAAGAGGCGAGTACTCATATGATGAAATTGAACAAACTTTAAACATTTCTTCTTTAGAAAAACGTAGAAAGGATTCTGATCTAATTTGCATATTCAAAATTATCAACAGTATTACTGACACACCTGCTTTGTTACAACTCACCCAGTTCAACATTCCTTCCCGTAGACTGCGAAATAATGAATTGCTGTTCCTCAATCAACATTCTACTAATTATGGATATCATTCTCCTTTATCCAGAATGTCGGGACTTGTCAACGCAAATCAAAACATTGAATTTTTTGGTGTAAGCCTAAATGACTTTCAGCAATCGATACGCAATGTGATTTTTTAAAGCCTTTTAAATCCATCTTCAAGCTATTTGTAGTTATCTTCTATGTGTACTTTTATATTATGTGTATTTTGTCAATGCTCTTCATCTTGTAACAGATTAAACAGATGAAATTATATTATTAAACTAGCTGGTCCCGGCATGCGTCGCTATGCCAATTAATAAAGAAACTGTTTCTCCCTGAGTGTCCTTTCCTATCGTCCCGTTCCCCTTCCGCCGCCCCTTCTTCTCCTGCGTTCTCTTCCACTCTCGCGTTCCCACTCCGTCACCTCCACCTTCCCTCTCCCCACTCCACTCCCCCCCCCCTTCACCGTCCCGCGAATCCCCCTCCCGAGTTCCCCTCCCCCTCCCAGGTCCCCCTCCCCCTTCCCGCGTTCCCCTTCCACCTTCCCCGCCTTCCCTCTTCCCTTTACCGCTCCCTCGTCCCGCCAACCCTCCACCCGCGTTCCATATATTCAATCCCAGTACATTCAGTTCTTAAACAGCCCGCGTGCCACCTTTTACAATTTTTATTCAAATTTCCATTTTTCATGCATATTAAATTTGGTACCTAACATAGATACCTATTTAAAATATCTAAAATTCTTGATTCGATTCAAAGTATTAGGGGAGTACGTACTTTAAATTAAATAAATTTTTCAACTTTTCAAAAATAGAATCCTGTTTGCATAATCATTCATTGTTTTGCAAAATGTCATTCTCTAACACGCGAACTGTCAAACGTGTGATGTTTTCTGTTATTATCTAATTTTCTGCGCAATTTTCTTAATTTTTCTCTCCGTAAGAACCATCCTCGAACTTCAAGAAATATTCTAAAAAAAGAATTAGTGAAATCGGTTCAGGCGCTCTCGAGATTTGCGCTTACCAACAAATTTAGCGATTCATTTTTATATTATAGATAATAATAAAATCAGAACATGAGGCTCTAACAAAATAATAATATTCTAAAACTTTAAAAACTCAGGGTCGTGATTAGCCCTTAAAGGAAACTAAATAGTTATAAACTAAATGAAATAAACCGATAGCTTGTCGCGTTTTAAATACAAAATCAAATGTTTTAAAATGATGATCAAGAAGTTAAAATTACTACAAGGGGGGGGGGGGGGGGGGGGGGGGCGCCAGTTCAAATAGAACAGAATTAAATGGTAAATCTATAAACTCCAAACTAAGCGAAGTATTAGCTCACAGGTAATGGCGATCTCACCGAAGTATGTGTCTTCTTCTATCTCTCGTCGAAACAAACATCCGGACCCTCTGGCTTTCTACTTAGAACTCGTGATGAAAAATTCTCTTGATCGTAGTATGTTTTGGGCAACAAATGAATTGCTGGATTCCATTTGAAGTTATATTTCCAATTAGGAATTCAAATTTCAATTTGAATTGATGCGTAGCCACCAACTTAATTATTGGGTACTTAAATACTTCGCATACTTCGGGTACTTAAATGCTGATGACGCGGTGCTGATTTCTAACACTATGGAAGATCTACAGTCTCTAGTATCTAGGATGAACGAAGTATGTATGAAGAATGAGTTAATGATGAATGTAAGTAAGTCTAAAGTCATGGTGTTTGAAAGGGAGATTACGAAAACAGTGTGCGATATAGTAGTGAATGATGAATACTTGGAGCAGGTGAATGAGTTTGTTTATCTGGGTAGTATGTTTACGAGAGATGGGAAGGCTGATAGAGATATTGAAAGGAGGGTAAATGCCGGTAACTCCATTAATGGAGGACTGAATGCTGTTGGAGCTAATAAAAAACTTTCAATAAAAGCGAAACTAGCAGTCCACAATGGAGTCCTGGTACCTACCCTGATGTATGGCAGTGAGGCATGGAACTGGCAGAGGAAGGATGAAAGTAAACTGAATGCTGTTGAAATGAGATCCCTGAGACGTATGTGTGGTAAAACCATGTATGATCATGTTAGAAATGTGGATATCCGCAAAGAATGTAAGGCTGATGTAAGTATAATGAGCAAAATTAAGAAAGGGACCCTCAGATGGTTTGGGCACGTAGAGCGAATGAACGAAGAAAGTAGTGTTAAAAGAATATATGATGCAAATGTGAATGGTAGAAGAAGTCGGGGACGCCCGAGGAAGACATGGCACGATCAAGTAAATCGGATACTTGAGACGGGCCATGTCAAAAGTCAGAATAATAGAAGAGTATGTATGAGACGATGTATGAATGTGAGTGAGGCAAAGAGTGTGTGCCAAGACCGAGTTGTTTGGCGGTCCGTCCTCTCTGCCTACCCCTGCGGGGAAACGGCGTGATGGTTAGTTAGTTAGTTAGTTAGTTAAATACTTCGCATTATAATTTCAATCTGTTACAATCTATATGTACTTTCCTTTCATTGTCATCTTTTTTTTTATTCGTGTTATTGTTATATTGTTGATGGACTATTTTTCCGTAAATAAATAAACAAGTTTCCTTTGAAAAATTATTGGTAAAGTTTATCATACTGTCTTGCTATTATTATCCATACATTACTAGACTCAATACTTCTCCAAAACGATATAAACAGAGTTTCAAAGTGGTGCAACGACAATAGAATGTTTCTGAATTCTTTAAAATGTGTTCACATAACCTTTACGCGTAAAAACAATTCTATTCCGACACAATATTTTATCGACGGTACTAAACTCCAGGAAGTCGCAACCATTCGGGACCTAGGCGTATTATTTGATAAAAAACTTACTTTCACACCTCATATCGACAATATCATTTCTAGATCTATGAAAATGCTAGGATTTATCAAACGAAACAGTAAACATTTTAAAAATCACACATCAAAAATAACGCTGCACAATTCCTTCACCCGCAACGTGTTGGAGTACGCAAGTGCTGTATGGAGTCCAACCTACAAAGTTCATATTCAACGAATAGAGCAGGTTCAAAAACATTTTATGTACCACCTGGCGTATTCCGATAGGCGAGCTCGATCACTTCCTCACTACACTGATAGACTAAAATTCTACAATGTAAGCACCCTTGAACAGAGAAGACTAAATACAGATCTAAATTTTCTATTCAAAATTGTAAATGGTTTAATAAACTGTCCTTTTCTACTTCACCAAATCAGGTTCAATGTTCCTAGAATTGGTTCACGACTGGTAAATTATGATCCGTTAAATATCAAAAAATATCGAACTAAGCTGGGGTATGATTCAGCTTTATCGAGAATGTGCCGTAATTTCAATGAGGCTTATAAAAAACATTCGATTAATTTGACAATGTCAACATTGGCCAACTTCAAATCATTTCTTAACAAGCTTTAAAGCTCCCTATTACGTTGTTCTAAAAACTTGTTCCTTGTAAAACTTGTTAATTATTATTTTGTAATGTATAGTATGTGTTTGTGTGAATGAATATAATGTATATGTAAGTATTATTTTATCAATGTTGTGTTTGTCTTTAATTAGTGATAGCATCAACCATGTTCAGTGTAATTGTATCTGTGAAAGCTTTGATGTAAATCACTGTTGACAAACCTAAAAAAAAAAAAAAAAAAATAAAAAAAATTATTGAACCATGTCTTACTTGCAAATTGATCGTACCCACAACAAAAGCTAATTGTGTTTACCGTTAAAATTAAGCAATTATTTAATAATCCCGATAAAAATATCATATTATAGTTAAAGATTTTTTTTTTAATATTTCAAATGTTAATCTCGGACAATCAAAAATTTGCACGGATTTACATAATTATTTGCGCTCGTGTGTAATTTATAAAATTCCTGCCGAGGTGAAAGCAAACGTTCGTGGAACAATAAACATAACTGTACATCTTGAAAGGGCAGAATTATTAGGTACATTATACGCTGAACTTCTAAAGCCAGACGAAACAAATCTCTATCGAAAGCCCGAGAATAATGTCCCATAAATGAACCACAAACCAGAAATTACAATGTGAATATGAAATACGCGATGCTTAAATATGTTTATGAGATTTTAGATAAATCAAATGATATGCACAAAGAACAAAGAAGTCCTTTGAAAGTTTGACTTGGTAACGTTAAATTTCACCGCTGAACAATAATAATTGACACAGTGAACTATGACGAATAGCGTTGTTTATTGAGTGCAATATCGTTTATTATCGGTGAAAGTTGGCAGAGAATTGTCATGGGGTGTTAAAACGTTCGTTCTGATGATGGTCATTGGATACTGCAAAACGAAACGTTTTGGTACAAGAAGGTATTGGAATTATGTTAAAATATGTCAATAGTTGATCAGCAATTATAAAAAAGTTTAAGGAGTGTTGCCAAATCTACAAATTTAACTGACCTTATATGTTTACATAAAATAATTCACGGTCATCTTGATACTATATTATGTTTTAGCAATATTGGAATAAATGTTCTCAATTCCTATTTGGATTACATTCAAAAATAATACCGCCTATTCCAGCCTTCTTAACCAAATGTATCGATTTTATAATTATACAGTGTGTGCTGAAGTAGACATTTTCGTCGATAATTTATAGGGATTGAGATAAATTTTCTGCTATTGCTCAAAAATATGTCGAGCTAATTATATTATACGGGCATATAACTTGTGTATATCTTTATGTCTCTTGTGCCCCTTGTATCTCTGGTGTATCCTGTGTACCTGTGTCTCCTGTGTCTCCTGTGTCTCTTGTGTCTTTTTTGTCTTTAGTGTTTCTTGTGTCTCTTTTTTACATTAGCTTCACACTGGAGAGCCTGAGGAAAATAATTCTTCTCAATGTCTATGTCATCTTTGGGGATGCTGTATGGATTGCCTTTATAGGAAAGGAAGGAGAGGAATTGAAGAGTGGTTATCTCTTGTGTCCCTTATCTCTTGTCTCTAGTGTCTCTTCTGTCTCTTGCGTATCTTGTGTCTCTTGCGTCTCTTGTGTCTCTTGTGTCTCTTGTGTATGTTGTGTCTCTCGTGTCTCTTGTGGCTCTTCTGACTCCTGCACCCCTTGTTTCTCTGGTGTCCCCTACATCTCCTATGTCTTCTGTATCTCTTGTGTCTCTTGTATCGCGTGTATCTTGTATCTCTAGTGTCTCTCGTGTCTCTTGTCTCTTGTGTCTATTGTGTCTCTTGCGGCTCATGTGTCTCTTGTATCTCTCGTATCTCTTGTTTTGTGTATCTTGTGTATCTTGCTTCTATTGTGCCTCTCGTGTCTCTGGTGTCTCTTGTGTCTCTTGTATCACTTGAACCTCTTTGTATAATTTGTCATTTGAGTGAGCTTTTACATAATTTTGTATTTTTTTTATCGTTTGTCTGAGTACGTTTCTGCAATTTTATGTACCTGTTTGTTCAATAACTGAGTTTTTATAATAGGATTGTTATCACGTGAGTGAGAACATCAGTAAAACATAGTATAAGTATCCACGATACATAAATCTTTTCGGATTGTTGCTATGCCAAAGTAAACCATTATTGTTTTGTACGAAGTACGGAGGCGTTTAAATAGGTGAATGGTAATTAAAACTGCGCTGCTTTGAAGGAATTAATCATTGTTATTAGTTTTAATTAAATCCCTGAACTATTTTAGGCGCCATAGAGCTTTGGCATTTGTTAAGACAGCCATCTCACAGACACGCGACAGTCATTATATTAGTTTGTGAGTTAATAGCCGCCTAATGGATCCGTAAATTACTGGAATTTATGGTTTAAAAAATTCTTATTTATTATGTTGTGATTTGATCACCAAGATATGTACCTGTACTAAAGACATAGTTCCACTATATCTGTGCATTTGGGACTCTTGTGCGAAAAGAAATATTTTTAGTTGTTGTATACTTCCTTGAAGAAAGTTTGTTATAGAGCCGATTCAAACAACACAAACATAGGTTGTATGTATATGTGCTTTGCATTACTTCCGACAGTGATATCTTTGCTCAACGTCACTGAGAAACAGCGCTTGATTACGCCTACTTATTGCTTTAGTTGTGCTTAAGTGATATAATTATTTTTAGGCAAAACATAATATATCTTTATTTACTATCTAAGCAGCATTACATGTATAAGACTGATTACCGTGAACTATATATCATTAATTCCTTAATATACTAGTAATAACTTATCTTTTCCAATAATTCTTTAACTTCTTCACCTCATTCTTGTAATCCAATATAACTACATAAACTCTCTTACTGTAGAAGAATTTGTGTGCACAGTATCAATTAGTGAAAATTTTCAACCTATACTTATGAATGTATATCCGCAAACTGTAAACTTCACCCGCCATAACACAGGGTCATCCCTAGCATGGAGGGTGAAATATCACAAAAAAACTATATGTACTTTCGATAATTCACGTATTAAATAAATAAATAAATATGCAATAAGATAAGAGTTTTTTACATTTATTCGAAAACTGTGTGCATTTAATTTAATTTTAATTTTCTGTGGAATTTTTCTTTTCGAAAGTCGAATAACAAGTTTTTAAACATGCTGTGTGCAAGCTAAGCGTCTGTGTGAGAAGATCCTGCATTCGACTCAACTCTGGATACGATACATACATTGAAATTATTCAACTTTATACTCAAACGTGGTGCACAAAAAGACATATTCAAGGTTTTGGCAAAACATTGCGTTTTTTTCTTCTCTGATTGACAAAGAAAACGCGTAATATTATTATTATGTGAGTAAGTGTAACTATTTTTAATATATATAAATGATATTACTAAATGGGGACTTAAGGGTACAATACAACTTTATGCAGATGATACAGTGATTCTTTATCACAATAATGATTTAAACGAACTAGAAAAGGAAATGGAAAGGGATATAGCTTGCCTGGCAAACTGGTTGCGATTAAACAAACTTAGCCTAAACATAAGAAAAACACATTACATATTGTTTGCAAATAAAAAAAATGTAAGTCTTAATATAAGTCTTGATAATAACCGCCTTGAAAAGGCTGATGTTACAAAATATCTTGGCCTTTTCATTGATTCACAACTCACATGGAATCACCAATTTAAACATGTTCTATCCAAAATTACTCCTATAACTGGTGTTTTATATAGATTTCGCGGGTTACTTCCTCCTTCTCTATTAAGATCGATTTACCATGCTATGATTCACTCACATCTAATATATCTTGCCGGAATCTGGGGATTTGCTACAAAAAAAATGATTTCAGAAGTCCAAGTCGTCCAAAATAGAGCCCTGCGAAATATATTCAGTCTACCTTGGGATACACACGTCAAAGACATTTACAGAAACACCCAAATACTTCCTTTTAACACCATTCCCACTTTTGAAATAACAAAAACTATATTACAAATAATTCAACACTCGGCACATTCCAACACTAAACTCAATTACAATTGCGACGTACACCAACACAACACAAGAAATCACAACAAACTTCATATACCAAAAATCAAATCAACAAAATATGGACTAAGATCCCTAGAATACATAGCTTACACAAAATATAATCAACTACCCAACGAGATCAAATGTGCAAGTCAATGTAAAAAGACCCAAACTAACATGCTCAAACTTCATTTTATGAATGACTATCTGAAATAATAATGTTGTGTATGTCCTATGATATGTCCACTTAATACATACAGCTATATGTTTCATGTAATGCGTATCATTCCCGCAATGAGTTTATTAACTCTTGGGAGTACAATGCTTTATATAATATACTATATTCTGTATTGTATTTTAATAAATAAATAAAATAAAAATAAGTGAGTCACTCACTGATTTATGTAAATGTAAATATTTAGAAGTTTGTTATCACCGACGCTCGCCCAAAACAAGAATAATTTATTACAGAGTGTTGCGGTATTTTTGCAAATGACACAGATATAAAAATAAACAATACTTAGCGAGTGCAAATAAATTACCACCTCTTCGCTGTGTTGTGTACTATGTAAGCGTGTAGGCCACAGTCACTGAATGATAAACACAAGTGTGATCTATACCTATTTAAAAAAAAACTTTTGTAACAAAACCATCTTATCATTCAGAGCATATATTGAGAGTTATTCAATTTTGAATTTTTTCTCTTTCCCGCATCGATTCTTCCTTTACTAATAAGGAGCGAGGGATGCTATTGGTTAGATATTGAATTTTGGTTAGGTCATGTGATAACCCGACAAGTTATGTTGCCTTCCGGTTCTACCCGCGTATCTTTGATGAAAAACCTCTGGCAGGACTGAAATTCTTTCAGCTAACCCAGAGTGAATACTCGTAACCTCGTTAAAAGGTTTAACGAGCGGTTGAGGGAACAATTAGTTTCCTTTGGATTATTTATTTTTAAAGTACCCACAAAGTTATAGTTATAGTTTTGTCAAATTGATTGTATCTACCCCAAATAAAATAATTGAGCATTTTTTTTAATTACCCCGCTACACTTATCAACATATAATGAATAGCACAGAAAAAAAAATTCATCACGCCAGAGCTCACTATTATACATAGAAACCAAAGATATTTTTTCTTTGATAGAAACCATCCCGTGCATACTCGCATCAAACCCCCAAAGTTTCATCGCAATCGGATGAACAGTTTAGGAAAGCATAAGGGACTAACAAAGAAACTTATATATATTAGGTATAATTTTCGAAACACAAATACATGAGTAGATAGCTGTGTAAATTTGAATTTGGAATTCCTAACCAAAGAGAAGATATTTGAGATCAAAGTTGCCAGTACGGCAAAACGCCAATTTCATATGTAAGGACCTAATATAAAGATAGCCGCCAATAATATGTGCGTTAAGAAAATGAAGATAATATTGATAGTTCTTAGTTGAAGTATGATACAGTTAAAAGTTACCGAATTTTATATGAGTTCCGTAGCTCAATCGGTAGAGCACTTGCCATGTAAGCAAAGGGTCCTGGGTTCGCGTCCCAGTGGAGCCAATATCTTTTTCTGATTTTCCTGTCTTCAGATTTTCGATTGAGTTTCGCTAATATTATCTTCATTTAATTTAAAAAAAAAGAAACTTGTGTTTCGACTTATCGGTTATTTGTAATTTAAATCATGCGTCAAAATGCTTTTGCAAATATTTATTTTACACTTCATTTATATAGTTACCAGAGAAACAATATTTTTTTGTAATCATCATTAACTCAACGATAATTGCCAAACCTCTCCGTATTAGGATGTGAGAATCTCCCAAAAATACTGTGCGGGTGTTTGACGTCTGGGAGACATTCCTCCCAAAAATGCTCTATGAGTTAAATAACCTTAAATTTTTTTTTTATATAGGTACCTGTCTTCCCAAATGTTACGAATATTAAAATAAAAGATCTTTTATTGAAAATGGATGTTTAATCTATCAATTATTTAAATAAATATACTTATATTATGTCGTCAATTTGCATATAACGACTTTTCGACAGGCTCCAGACGGGAATTTCTGTTGTTCGTATCTTGTACGAGTATTAGGAAATTTACAAATTAAAAGTTTCATGCACTTAAAATGGCATTATTTCAGCAGTTTAGTTATAATATTATAGAGAATGGACAATTAGAATAAATTATAATGCAATCTGAGATCTGTTTAGCTCAAACTAATAAAGCGTTTATAAAGTAATATGCGCCCCTGGCAGTCTTTAGCACACAATGCGAGATTGGAAAGATTTCGCGGCACCGGCACTCCGGCAACAATAAACTATAACTATGTTAATCTTGGTAAAACCGCTGGAGACTATACCTATCTAGTTCCAGTACCGTAAAGAATGAGTAAATGTCATAGAGGAAACCACAGAAGATATAAATCGATAGAAGTGTATTGTGGGTTGTGATGTGTAAATTCCCGGGAATATTTTTTTAAATTATTTTCCAGGAATTCCTGAAATTCCTCCTTGAGTGGTCAAAAGGTCCCCCTCAATATCTCTCCCGATCCGTCCTGCTACGCAGCTGATGTGCAAACGCATCCACCGCCAAGATTCGGACAAACCTCACCCCATGAACCTGGGCTCCCCTGCTAAGTCAAATTAGCTAAATCAAACAATCCCCATGAGGAGAACCACTTGGGGTGACTTGTAGCAGTTCCCGAGGGCCGTTGCCCATACCCGCTTCCAAAATTGAGAGACAAAAAAGATACGAGAGGGATACTAAAAAAATGTTAAAAATAAATCTTATATTGTGATTTATGTACGGACGAATTGTTGGTTATCTGGGGTTTATAGCAGAATCTCTTGCACGAGATCTCAGAGGTGCTGGTCCATTGATGGTATCTTAGATCGTAGTTCAGGTATAAAACGGTAATTCAAACAGCTTAGAATCCACCCCAGACAGTGGTGTGCCATCCAAACAGGATTAAAAAAATTTAATTTATTATTACGAATGACCTCATAATATTTCGAAAATCTTCTACCACCACCACAGAAAGCGGAAAATGTTGCTTGTGTCATGATGAAGGACATAGCCAGTCGAGGAATTGAAATCACGATGCCTGAGTGGGAACCAGACGCGTTGCCAACTCCAGTGATCGGTCGTTATCATATTATATTGACGTGGGTCCATGGAATTGTGCGGTGGAAAAAATTTGGTAAATTTTACACATTCAATAATTGTCTTGTAATACAATATGCATGAAGTTATGGAGAGATAATAAGGCTAAAGCAAATCACTAATATAAACAGTAAGCTGGAGGAACGACAGTTGAGATGGTATTGGCGGTAAGAAGCAGATCACCAGACCACACAGTGAAGCAGGCAATGTCTATGGAGCTTCATCGACAGTCATCCAAAGAACTACTAGATGATTCAATGCTCCAAAATATTACAGAGAAACGGCCTGAATGAAAGTGATACCCAGAACCAAATAAGATGTAGCCTGATAACGAGTTGGGTCAGTGCAAGAAGAAGAAAGACAATCGGCTAAAGCAAGAAACTTGTAATGTTTGGGAAAAGATTACCATGTTTGCAGTATGTTTTTTTAATATCAATTAATTTTCTGTTTTTCTTCCTGCCTAGACTTATATAAACTCTGTACACACCACTGACTATAGACCCGTGGTCGTCAAACTGCGGCCCGCGACGGATATTTGTGCGGCCCGCACAAATATCTGGCGTTTACTTTTAAATTATTTTTTCAAGTACAATTATAGTATCCGTTTTTTTGCGGCCCGCACAAATATATGTTTTTTTTCATGTACAATTATAGTATCCGGTTTTTTGCGGCCCGCGCAAATATCTGCCGTTTTCTTTTTTACTATATTTTTTTTCATGTACGAGTACAATAATTATACTATATCCGTTTTTTGCGGCCCGCACAAATATCTACCGTTTTCTTTTTAAATATATTTTTTTCATGTACAATCATACTATCCGGTTTTTTGTGGCCCGAACAAATATCTGCCGTTTTCTTTTTACATATATTTTTTTCATGTACAAAATTGTACTATCCGTTTTTTTGCGGCCCGCACAAATATCCGCCGTTGTCTTTTTAAATATTTTTATTTCATGTGCGAGTACAAATATCATACTATATCCGTTTTTTACGGCCCGCACAAATATCTGACGTTTTCTTTTTAAATACATATTTTTTTCATGTACAATTTTACCATCCGGTTTTTTGCGGCCCGCACAAATATCTGCCGTTTTCTTTTTAAATATATTTTTTTCATGTACAATAATTATACTATCCGGTTTTTTGCGCCCCGCAATATCTGCCGTTATCTTTCTAAATATATTTTGTTCATATACAATTAAATATATTATCCGTTTTTTTTACAATTAATTATATTGTCGTTTGAGACTTTCAGGGGAGCAGTAGAAGACCCAGAGAAAATTAGAGGGCGTAGATATGGCACAGTGAGGGTGTAGATAGGTAAAACAAAATTTGGTCAAAAAAGATTGTTTAATTTTTTTTATTGTATGTATTGTTATCATTTTTATCACGTGTGCGAAAATTCACACATTTTTTTTGTATAATATTATGATTTTGCGTGAATTATTATTAAGAATTGACACTATATCATGAACACAAGAAGGAAGGAAGTAGCAATCCGGTACTTAAATACAAAATAATTGCTTTTTTAACTTGCTAAACAAAAAGGTACAACACCCCCCCCCCCCCCCCCCGAAATCATAAGTGTGCGGCCCGCGGTGATACCTTACATTGTCCTATGTGGCCCTTGACCAGAAAAGTGTGACGACCGCTGCTATAGACCGTTTAGTCGTTTGTATTTAGAACTGTGGAAACGCTAGAGGTTATGGTCAAACACTGCCAACCGGATTGCAAAATCTTGTAAACGTACGGAAACAGGGAATAAGGACCATGTTGTAAGCGAGGAAACCGATTATTTTTGTAGCATCTTAGGACCTTGGATATTGGATATGGCAAATTTAAATGCGTTTGGATGCATCGAATTTACTAGCGAGTGAGCATCAAACAGACAAGATTTTTTTTTAACAATTCATATAACATTAGGTATTGTCAGAAATGAAGCCAATAGTATTTTTTTGAGAAGTGGAGCATAATAACTATTATCGAAGGAAGCAAATACTTTGTGGTGTGACATTATATATTAAATTAAAAAACACACTTTGTAAAGCACCACTTTTTATTAGAATTGATATTTAACAGCCAACCAGGTTTCGCTCATCTCGAGCTTCATCAGGGCTTATTATAACAACTAAAGATAATTATCCACAGACATACATATATAAAAGAAATTAAGAAAATGAGTGAAAGAGATAGCAACAGAATAGGCAACAACCTATTGGTGCCAGAAAGCGATACAAATAGAAAAAAGGGAGACAAAAATAATTACAGGCTGGGTAAGTGAAGGGGGGGAGGGAGAGGGAGGGAATTGTTTAAGAAGATGGTAAGAGCGTTTCACCAGCCAGCGGACGAAAATCCACATTTCGTCGAAAGTTGTTCTTCCGATCGTGCAGGACGGTTACAATGAGAAAGATTAATTATTCTCCGTAACAGCTTTTTTAAATTATAACTCAATATCGAATTTATTTCAATCCAAATTAGCTTTAATTTATACCTTCATCCAAAAATGCTGAAAGGCGTGATGATAAAACTATTAAAATAGTGTACTTTTTGTAGTTATTTTTTGATTATAAGTATTTATCATTTTTCAATAATGTCTAAATTTAATAAGAATGTTAAAAAAATCTGAAATATATTAGTTTGTAAGTGCGCAAATAAATACACAAATGGACCAATTTTCGTCAAGAAACACATGTACGTACATATTTTTTAATGATTTTATTGAAACTAAAATTAAAATTCTAATACATAACTTTGCTAGATAACGTATTGATTTATTTTACTGCATGATTACATTATTTGAAATGAGTGTGGTATAATACAAAAACTTTTTTGAAAATTTAACAAATCTGCCAACGACCTATGGAATAACCTTATTGTACTAAAAATTTAAAAAAAATCTAAAAATTTATTGAATGCGAATGCTAGATAAAAGAACAATCTTTCGAAATCCATTTATATTTTTTTGTGGAAAAGAGTCAATACGTCTAAAAACTTTTTTGAAAATGACGTATTTCAGGTTTTCTCTGGTAATGCCCTCTTAACGGAATAAATTAAAAATGGGACTATCAGATAAATTGATTTGGTTATTTATAATGTTTGATTTATTATTGCCCTTATATCCTTTTTTTCTATTTGTATCGCTTTCTGGCACCAATAGGGTGTTACCTATTCTGTTGCTATCTCTTTCACTCATTCTCTTAATTTCTTTTATATATGTATGTCTGTGGATAATTATCTTTAGTTGTTATAATAAGCCCTGATGAAGCTCGAGATGAGCGAAACCTGGTTGGCTGTTAAATATCAATTCTAATAAAAAGTGGTGCTTTACAAAGTGTGTTTTTTAATTTAATATATAATAACTATTCGTTAACTCTAAACAGTGTACAAATTAATTTTGGACACGCTTTTTGCGTAACTTGCACCACTGCTGAATCGATGAAAATAATATTAATTCGTAGTATCTTTCATTGAAACACCGGTAAAACAAACACAGCCTTCCTATCTGATGGTAAGCATTCTATAGATTTCATTCCATTCTTTCAGATGGGGGAATATTAAGTTTGGTTTTGAATTGAGAATATGCTTAGTTTTTTTTTTACATGAGCTCCACACAGGAGACCCTGAGGAAAATAATTTCCCTCAGGGCCTATCTCAATTTTAGGGATGCTGTGTGGAGGGGTTTTTTTTTTCAGGAAAGGAAGGAGAGGAGAGTTATGGGAAGGAAAGGGTTTAAGGGGTGGGTGGGTATCTGGGGTTTAGTGTGTCCTGGTCATCCACCTCCAAGACCTAGACAAACCTCACCCCATGAACCCGGGCACCCCTGCTAAATCACTAAACGTACCGAACCACTTGGGGTGATCTATGGCAGAGGTGTTGGTTATCCAATAAATGTTTCCGGGGCGGCGGTACCCATTCCCGCCTCCCAAATTGAGAAAGTTCCTACCGGGATATCATTTATCCAGTTCCTACCTCTCCCTAACCATCATCTTGCTGGAAATTGTTTGAAATTTGGAACAATGGAAGAAAAATAGTGCAAATTCAAGTGCATTTGTTTTTAAAATAGAAGATTTGTAGTCATTCGCGATATTGCGGTGGAACTATATTGTGATTGTGTCGTTTGCCCATTCGCAGAGATACAGTAGTAAGTGATCGGTCATTCCTTTTTCCTTGCATACCTTTTTTTCCTATACATACTATCACCTACATAATTCCAGCAAACACCATTTCGTTCTTAGTATTTATAGACCATTACAAGTACATCTGAAGCTGTGATTCGTGAGCAGTTTCGGATGCACCAAACAGGCTTTACTTTTTTAGCTTTGTTTAGGAGTAAAGAAAAGGAAAATTCATTTTACGAAATGAATTTACTATTAGATTGATTATTTTAATACAACAGAATTCCACCACAAATTAACTGCGTCCTAAATATAAATTTAATAACTAAAATGGGTACTTGATAGCATTATTATCAATGCAGAATCTATGTTGTACTAACTTTAACGTAGTTTATGAATGTCGGGTAATTTCATTGAAAGGTTTATGCAAATCAAACAGCTTGTATTTAAATGTCAGCTGATTGATCAATGGACACGTTTCCGTGGAATGCAAGGAATGGCGGACAGGTAATTGTACCGCAAGTCTAACTTACTGCACAGCCGATTACCTAGCAATAACAATCAGCAAACGTCTCTAGACTTGGCAGATATCGTAGTAACTAGTAATTGTATTTAAAAAACATAACCGTTGGATATAACGTCAACGCGGTTAACGACTTTTTTCTAAAGAAGTCAAACATTCCCGTGTTACGATTAATTTTATTATTTGCGATAGATACACCGACAGAATTGTGTTTTAAGGGTGAGTCCGAGTGTCCAATTATTCCTTGGTAATGTCCAATTGATCCTTCCTTTGAAGGATCAAATCCTTCCAATAAGGAATTCCAGTCCAATTTTTAATATTTTTTTAATGAACCTTCTAACTTAAATAACTAAATAACAATTTATATTTTTAGAGTTAGTTTTAATAGTTAAAATAATTGTCAAAGTTTTAATTTTTCAAGATCCCCCGAAAACCACCGTATGTGTAGTGAATCGTGTGACGTCATCACTCCCGAAAAGTTACTATAAGATCGGGCGATCAGCTGTTCAACTGGCGCCATTTTGAAATCGAGAATTCGAAGTATTCTCCCTAGAGTAGCATTACTATTTTTTTTTATGTAGTAATTTTTTAATATTTTCAGTTATAGAGATAAACTAATAAGATATACTTTTATTTTTGAAACTGAATTATTTAGGCCTAAATAATATTTCAATAAACACAACAGCTAAATCTCTATAAACAGTATGCAAATAAACGAATAAGATGAAACGTTGTTAATACGATGGCTTGTGGCATACCTACATTCCCATATAATCACTTTACGGTGTTCAGTGACGTCACCACTAAACATTTCAATAATACCAACTTGACGGCGTATTTCTATGACTCGATTAAAAATAAACCTTTTAATATATTTTTTAAAAACTCTGCGTTTAATATTATTAAATAAAACTTATGTATTCAGAATCAGCGTTTATTGGTCTATGTCTATATGAACATATTTTTTTAAAGCCAAAATATTTTTCACTGGATTTCCTTATTCAGGTGAAATTGATAAATTAAATAATAATTTACACATATCTCTTCACAGATTGCCACATTTCACACCTACAAACATACTGACAAATACACGCACACACACACACACACCTGTACACTGTACACAACTCCCGGTAAATACTAAATACCACATACCACAAATAAGTCATTATCATGTACCTTAATAAATTATCATGTACCTAGTAGAGCAACTCGACTCAAAACACCTTATTATTGCAACAACACTCTCAGTAATGCAGAACAAAATTCAATAATACATCGTTTACACACTTTAGGTAATGAATTTGCTCATATCGATCATGCCGAAAGTCTGTCATCATACAAAAGATGCATTAGACAAAATTTATCTGCTAGTACTACATAATAAATAATAAGTATAATCATGTAACCATAATATTATGTCCTACCAGTATGCACTCTAATACCTATGGCTTAGAAACATATCATAGGTACCTGTTTTTCATATCGCTTTGTATACTCCGTAATACCTTCCTTTTATTTATTATATATATATATTTTTTTTAAATTTTGGTTATCTTCAATATTTGGCTCCTAAGAGCATTTTTTTACTGTTTACTTGTCATACTTTTTTTATATTTATAACTTTATATTATTTACAAAGGTAACTTATAATTTATATTATTTCCTGCCTTTCAACTTTTTATCTTAACTTTTTACTTTTACATTATACTTTATATTTTATAGTTTACACTTTTACTTTATACTTTCATTTTATACATCATAATTCTATTTACTACTCATTACCTTAACTCCTTTCTTTTACCCTTTGTTTTTATATTTAACTTTACATTTATATGTCACTTTCTTATGTTATTGTATTATAATATATATAAATATAATAATGTCAATGGCACATGTTGTGCCGTATGTTTTGAAATAAATAAAGAAATAAATTACAAACTAACATATCATAGGTACCCACATGAACTATTTAATATCTGTAAATTGTTTCATCACTGAAAGCAATGTACTGTTTATTTCTATGACATAAACTAAATGAAAATAAATAAATGGAAAACCTAGTAGCAAAACCTGATAGATCACAAGGCCGGGACACTCATTTAAAGCAGCCTCCTAACGTGTATTCTACGTATATTTTCCATACATTATAATAAAACGAATATAAAACTTTATTCCACTTAATTTTATTGGACCGTAACCGGTTTCAGCTCGTTAGAGCCATCTTCAGACTGGTACAAATAATTCTTAACCAGCGGTTTATTTACATAAAATATGGGGGAGGGGGAGAGGGATGGTCTGCAAGGATTTTAATCAATTATATTTGTTGCTAAGTCGTTTTAGACTGTCGAATTTCTAAATATTTTGGTAATTCCAGTAAGCTAATTACCTTGGGTTTATAGCTCACTTCAGTGTTGATTAGGGAAAAACCTTACAAGTAATATGAGTTACTAATGACCTAATTCTATTGTCAAATCGTTATTATATTTATAAAGCATGGGATTTTTTTTTATATTGCAAAATATACTTTTTTTCAAATTATTTTTGGTTCCTCATTGCTGCGGATTGTGACTCTTACTCCAATTTCCATAGTGGACAAGGCTCCTCCACTCCTCGCGGTTCTGCGCTGCGTGGAGAACCAAGACGTCACAACCAACACCCTAGTACCAGACGTCAGTGATATTTGCTCACTCCAGCGCATTGGTGACTTTCCTCTGCCTTTTCTGCCTTGCCAGTTACTATAAGTTTCTCCAAGTTGGAGTCTTCAGTTTGCCAAGCAACATGTCTAAAGTATTTTAAAATACATTGTAGGCAGACTGTTTAGAGCCTGTAACATGTGTCGATGCCTAGCTCTTCTAGAATGGAGATATTTGTGCGTCTGGCTGTCCAAGGAATTGGTTTAATTGGTTTTGTAGAATACTACTATTGCGGACTAATGTCTAACATTGGTCATGGTCTGGTAAAGAAAAAGGCTGAGTGAGATCGCGGTACTCTATATGAGGGTTCACCCATTATTGTTTCATATCATAGTGTTTCCATACAAACAAAGTATTGAAAATCCGTAAGTCTAAGCTTTAACTTTAGGGCGCACAGTTTACACCCGCGCTGTGCAAGCGGGTTCCACACAGAGCATCGGACCATTATTGTCACACTCTACACTGCTGATGTTGAAAACATGCAATTTTAGTAGGGTTTTTAAATAACAATTTTTCCCTACCGATGAAACACAAGACCTCTAAGTCTATAATAGCCAGGTAATATTTTGAATACCCACATGAGGTAAAAATTGCGAGGCGCAATGACTCAGTTCTATTCTTCGACCAAGTATGTTCTATTTGTATAAAGAACAGTAGATTTAAAATCAGTAATTTAAATGATTCCCCTCTTCAAGGCAAGTACGAATCTAGCAAATCAAAATAAAGTCTCACTCTACACTACGTAAAATACCTTAACTACTCCACTTATTTCTAATAACATACAATCAATGTAAAGAAAATTGCGCTAAATTCGGTCGCAAAGGCATAAATAACAATACATTTATATCGGTTTACATCGTTAAAAATTATGCCCCACGCGCTGTTTTTCGCAGTTAATTTCAACGTTAACGGCGTTAATGTTTATCTGAATTTACTTTATCGAACTACTTACTGAAAGTTCTTGGCTCGAGATGGGATATTGTTTTAACCGAGTTCTTGGTCTAGTCTCTGTGAGAGTGACTCCACTGCTAACAATAAAATAATTCCACGAAACGATGATCACTGCTTGGGGTGTTTATTTACCGGTGGCGTTATTTAATTAACACCTGTGAAAGATAGGGTAAACACCTGTTAGAGTTAATGGGTTAGGTAAATAAATCGAGGTAGTTAACAATGTTTTATTGCGGGGATATAGGGTACAGTATTCTGGGAAATCTTGTCATGGTTAGGCAATTTGTTGTAAACAGACTATTGTGTTTTTTAACTGAGAAAGGTACTGAGAGTTTGATGAAGATTTCTCTGGGGGCTTTAAAAAAATATTTTCACATAGACCAATAAACGCGGATTCTGAATATATAAGTTTTATTTAATAATATTAAACGGAGAATTTTTTTTAAATTATTAAATAGTAAATTTTTAATCGGGTCGTAAAAACACGCCGTCAAGTTGGCATTATTGAAATTTTAGTGGTGACATCACTGTTCGTCGTGTCGTGACGTCATCGTTAAGTCATTGAATAGGAATGTAGGTATGACACAAGCCATCGTATTAATTTATTCGTTTATTTACACACTGTTTACAGAGATTTTGTTGTTGTGTTTATTGAAACATTATTTAAGCCTAAATAGTGTTTCGAAAATAAAAAACATCTCTTATTAGTTTATCTCTATTATTGAAAATAATCAAAAACTACTGAACAAAAAAAATAGTAATGCTACTTCTAGGGGAATACTTCGAACAACGAAATTCAAAATGGCGGCAGTTGATCAGCTGATTGTCCGATCCTATAGTAACTTTTCAGGAGTGATGACGTCACACGATTCACCATAAATACGGTGGTTTTCGGGGGATCTTGAAAAATTTAATTAAATTAACTATTAAAACTAACTCTAAAAATAAAAATGCTGTTATTTAAGTTAGAATGTCATTATTCATAAAAAAATATTTAAAATTGGACTGGAGTTCTCTATTGTCAACAGCATCGGTAATTAGTTGACATTTGTTAGCATAGCCGCAAATCAAGTATGACTTTTTTTGTTGGTTTCAAATCATTTCAATATCGATGATCCAGTTGATTAGTGAGACATGTCCAAAAATTGAATTATGAGTTGAGTATGCAGTTGAATGTAAAATCTTCCTGTCTGGTACAATACTCAGATTATTCATAAACCCCATCAAATCAATTAAATCAGTAAAACTAAAAATGGTAGTAAAGTAAACTAAAAATGGTTGTTTTCTGGGTTATAAGTAGGAAATTTAAAAATGTCATACTGCTGCGTCTGAACGTTATACGTCCCGTTGATATTTTATAGCTAAACTCGGACACGTGTAAATAATATTTCAGCATTCGAATATTGCTTTCCTAATTATCTCAAAACACCTCACCAGGAGAACCTATTTTCAGTTGTTCGCGTGTTTTTGTAGACTTTTAGTTTTAGTATTTTTTGTTGCTATGCATTAATTAAATTATTTTTGTTGAAGAATTTTATAAGATACTAGCTGACCCGACAAACGTACTGCCATATAAATTTTTAGTGAATATTTTGGGACCTATGGCAGAAAGGGGAATGGAGCGCTATAGACGATGACCGCCGATAAAAACAAATAAAAACACCAACTAAAGTAGGAAAATGAAATAAAGAAAATCAATATGAATTTCGATGCAATTGAATGTACGATATTTTTTATCAGTCCGTCTTTAGCCAAAACAAATAAGCTCGATGGTTTGACCACGCGAGAACGTGATGCCGAATGAAATATCAAAATGACGCGATGCTTCTCGTGAATATCTTGCGCATGTGTTGATTAAAGTTCTATGAGGCAGACGTAGCGCCATTTGTCATTCAACAACATAAATAATTTCGTTCTATTTGAAATACGAAAGACGGTTAAATTTGTTCATACAAAAATACTAAATCGCGATTTAAAAATGGGAGGGTTGGGGCAGGAAACTTAAAATTGTGGTTATAGGTATTTTTTGATGCCAAATAAAAAAAAAAAACAAAAAAAATAATTATTTTATTTTCTGGATAGGGACACCCTAATCACCTAGCGGTATGAAATGTGTTTAAAATCTATTCTCATACCTACCAAATAAATATATCTACATAAAAAAATTCATAAAAATAGGTCAAGCCGTTTCGGAGGAGTGCGACCACAAACACCGTAACATGAGATTTTTATATATAAGATTTTAAGAAAGACAAAAAAAATACAAATAAATAATAATATATGTGGGTACTGTAAATGATTTATAGTGTTTAGCTAGCACCTCACCAGGGGAACATGTGTTGAGGTATTCGTGTGTATTTTTTTGTTTGTTTTAAGACAGTTACGCAGTTATTATTGAAATATAGTATTTAGGGAAAATTTGAGACTTCGCATCGACTAAAATATTGATAGTTTATCGATTCTGTTCGCTCCCCTGATAAGAATATCTGCAAGTAGTTTAAACATTGTCAACAAAAGATTATATTGTGTATATCCGTGGTGAAGATCGCCATTCAGATTTAACGCGTTAAAACATTGCTTAAATTGCTGCATAATTTTCGGTGCAAAAAATCCTGTTAATAGTGGCAGTTCTAAATATTGGGTATCAAATTACTATTAATTTGGTGATTGTTAAAATGCAGGCCTTATCTGATTTTCACCGGACCATGAAAAAAACCAGGCTCTTAGAGGTGAATATTTATCGAATGCATAATAGTTAAATTCATGATTGCTTTCGGCGATTCATTTAGTTTCGCATATCTGAGAATATAGATATAAAAGGATACCTTCGCTGTTTAGATGTGAGATAGCATTAGAAGACAGAGATAGTTCCAGATAGAGACTAAAATTCATGGATGGTTGTTCCGTTGAACCATTGAAAATACTGCTGGCCTAACGATTAATATATTAGGTACTAGTAATTCTGTGAATAGTAGACATTTAATAAATCAAAACCAAAAATTCCTCTAAAGTTATAAGACTTGTAAGTTGGTACTTAAATACCTACCTAATTACGAATATCCATCAAAAATAATATTTACTAAACCATCCAAATAATGATATTATCTCTACCGACAATTACATTTCTTTTTCCTTCTTTATCCGTCTGACTTTTTAAAAATTTGTTTGCCTTGGTTCAGAAGCATCTTATTATTTTTTGGCTTTCACCTATTGATTGAAAAATAGGAGTTCATTTTAAAATTTTGCGTACTTAAAATAAATTTAGTAATGTTATTATTAGACGCACCTGTGGCCTCTGAGCTCACCAAGGAGCTTTTGCGAAGTGTTAATTGAGTTGCACTCATTTGATTGCCTATATTCGTACGGTCGAAACAGCCAATTACTTTTTACCGGTAATTAGCATGCCACCATTCAAAAATTCACACGATGCAGTTCTAACCAAAAACAGGATGACCAGCTCCCACAACGTTTAGACCAGCCAAATTGACAGTAATTATGTTTATTGGACTAATTACCTGGCAAGACCATTAATTATTAATTATAAATAGCGTGCAACAGTTTTAGCAGAGGCGGTCTCGTTATTGTAGGTCGCAGATCTATACTCTGGACCACAATTTCTTTGAGTGACTCCTATAGTCCTATGCATGACCAAATTCTAAACATCATGCACCATGCACGAGTTAGTAAAATTTATAATTGAACTCCTTACTAGTATTTCCTGCTTTAAGTCTCAACATCTTTAGAAACCAATTTATTCATAAAATGCTATTAAAATTTTACAATCGTCCCAAATATAAATTTACCCTCCTATTTCTCTATTAATTGTTTTTGCGTTTAATTCGTAGAACTCAAATTATTATTTTTTTTAAGTTTAATGTAATAGGCCACTTGCATGGATTTCATAACGACTTGAAAAAAATCGTGTGGATAGATTTTTTTACTAAGGCTACGAAAATTTATACAAAAATTTTTAGAAATGTACAGTTTTTTTTAAAATAAATAAATCCATTATTTGGGCTCGTCACGTCACTACATGAAAACGTCCCGTTTCCGAAAATGTTGCTATTAATTTTGTAAAATTCCACACTGATTTTTTTTTATATGGCAACACTTTGATTTCGGGCGAATTTTTGAATTTGACATTTAACGTTGACTAGATTTATTGTTTGTTCTCTGCGAACTTATCATTTGGTTTGACTTTTTGACAGATGTTGTCAAGAGAACCCCGTACAATTCTATGCTGTCTGTACTTGTTTTAGAGGTATAATGGCGATGGTGCTGATTTTAACAAAATTAAATTTTATAATATTCTTATTATTATTATAATTTACAAGTACAAGTATATTACATAAGATTTAGTAATATAGACGTTGAAAATTATGATGATTTATGATCAATAAGATGGATCAAGGAAAAATATATTTATGAGATGTAATATTTTTGGTATGCCTCGTTTTGCTCCTGTGCCATTCGTGTGGAAAACTTTCTTTTTTAAAATGATTTGTATTTGTAAATGGCTATGTAATTATCGTTTTTTCGCACCCATAAAATTATGTCCCGTCTTTCCGGTTTATAAAAAATAGGATTAAAAAAAAAATACGGAATCTCTTAGAATATTTGCCTAAACCGGAAAAAAATTAAAAAATTGAATTTAAGTGGCCTATTCAAATTTAATATGTTATTATTAAGTTCTACAAATATTTAAATTCGTCTACAAATACTCGCAGAACTGATATTTTTCATTTATTTACTTGGAAGGGCATTATATAATTTTGAAGCATGGAATTTTTGGTTTTTCTGGCAAAAATATGTAGTACACGGATAGCGGATATATCCGAACGAAGAATCCAAGAATTCCGAACGTACGGCTCGAGCGATGTAGGGTTTGAAGAAGTATTACTTAAGTAATTCATTTTGTGATGTTCGGTTTAATTGGATAGGCGTTAATAAGGCCAATAAGATGTTTGAGGAAACAATTCCGCTCAGGGCCTATGTCATCTTTGGGGATGCTATGTGAAGGGTCTTTTTAGGAAAAGGTAGGAGAGGAAGTCATGGGAAGGAAAAAGCTATGAGGGGTGCGTAGGAATCTGGGGGTCAGCGTGTCCAAGGGTGGGCAAGGCAATGTTCCGAGAGTCCTGCTGCAGAGGTCTACAGATCTTCATCAATCAGTCTCTCCCGATCCGGCCCGCCACGCAGTTGATGGGCTGACGCATCCGTCGCCAAGATCCGGGCAAACCTCACCCTGGAACCCAGGCATCCCTGCTAAGTCACCAAACGTAGCGAACCACTTGGGGTAACCTATGGCAGAGGTGTTGGTTATCCAATAAATGGTTCGCCGGGTACCCGGCGGTACCCATTCCCACCTCCCAAATAACACTGATAAGATTTTTTTAAAATTTTCTTCGGACGGCGTTCTTATTTTCAGAATTATTTTTAATTGTAAGAATAGGCAGATCCCCATGCAATATTACTATATTCTATTAAATAAAGATACCATTTGTTGTTGTATAGGCATATTATTATGTAATCTTACTTAATTATCTAACGGGTCTTTTTCGTGACCTTCGATAAGTTTGTCATCATAAAAAATCACAAGCGATTGAACAGGTCCCTAATATTATTCAAATGTGACCATTAATGAGGATTTACTACGGAACATATTTTTATATTCACCAAACCCGCTTTGATTAATTACTTCAATCGATAACGTTTTCATATTAAAGGTGTGAATAATGGGATTTACTTTTTTGTCGAAACGACGCTCTTGTCAAAATGAAAAATTGAAATTATACAACTTTGTAGTAGGTACAATACTGAATTCCTAGAAATGTGATCCCAATTTTTATGAGGAGCAGGCATGTTTTTCGAATTCAATTTTTCGAAATCAATTGTTCGAATTTCAGTTTTTCGAAAGACTAATTTTTCGAACGGCAATTGGCCGAAAGGCATATTTTTAGAATTTGTTAATCAACTTTTATAGTATATTAAAATATAAGTGGATAAACAGGTCTTTAAAACACGCGCGATTTTTCGAGCACGACGGCGTAGCCGAGTGCTCGAAATAAAGCAAGTGTTTTAAAGACCAGTTATCCACGAATACTTTACGCTATTTTTTTTTATTGGTACACTTTGAAAACATAAATATTGATATTATTATTAAAAATTTGGAAATAAGAACTATTAATGAATTCGTGATGTGACATCACAATATCTTGTTGTCATGGAAATGAAAAACACAAACTTGCTTAATTTGAACAGCATTTCCTCCGATTTAAAAAACGGAGGTATTAATATTTCAAATAATACGAACTGCTCTTTTCACATCCATTTAAATAATTAGAATGTAAACGATGTAAAAAAGAATTTAAACTTTGAATAAAATTTTTGAAACATTTGTAATGTTTTATTTGACGTTTAAAATATTCCTGTCAGATTTATAGTTAAAAGTTGACATTTGGACTTCACATTTTGTTGATTTGTTGATGTTGCCATGGTAACTTTAAAAAACGCGCGTTCCATAAAGTGCGATTTAAACACGCTAGAGCGTACTTTAAATGAGTAAAAAAGGGCACCAATAAAAAAAAATGTATTTCACTTGCTAATGACTTACGAGATACTGTTAGGTTAGGTTAGGTTAGGTTAGGTTAGGTTAGGTTAGGTTAGGTTAGGTTAGGTTAGGTTAGGTTAGGTTAGGTTCCTCGTTCCTCGGTTCATCCGAGACACTGCAATGACTAACGAAATACTGTTAGGGCAGGTTAGGTTAGGTTAGTAGATATTGTCCATGTCCATCCTATAATAAAATACTCTTGTACGTACTGTATACATACTTAGGGAACGTACCCATACTACGTGACCAACTTTTTGCAATTTTTAACCCCCCCACTAAAAACCTAAGCCCCTCGCTGCTCATTTGTACCAAGCGTGATATTTTGAAGACCCCCCACCCCCCTGAACAGGTCAAGTACTATGGGTACGTTCCCTTATATCAATTCGAAAAACTAGTAATTCGGTCAATTGATGTTCGAAAAATATATTTATTGCATTTCATTTATTGCAATTGCATTTCGAACAACTGAATTCGAAAAATTGCAATTCGGTCAATTCATCTAGACCCATTTTTGTGTATGTGAATACCGCTTAATAAGCTTCCAACTGCTCTCCACCGACTGGATTCAGCTGGATTATGACATCTGGTTAAATAAATGGAGTGTGAATGGGAAAGATATATCAAAGAGGAAGGATGGGATTGGAAAGTAGGTACCTAACCATTCAGATCTATTTCCTAAACACAGTCATTTCAAGCAACATTTAAATTCTGAATGGTGGTCTATCATTAGAACGATACTAAGAACGGATTGTTCCACAGAACTTGAACAATTCATCAAAGTTAATATTCAAGTTCTGTGAAAGTCCTAATCAAGTTCTGTTACTATCTACGTAGTATGAAACAACCGGCTCTTGATGAAATAATTACAGAATTCGAATAGAACTTTCACAGAACTTTTATTTCAAATAGAAATATAAATTTCTGTTATTTCCCACAAGTACTGCCTGTAACGAAATAAAGACAGAGCTTGAAAAGAAATTTTACAAAACTGGAATTTTCACAAAGAAAATTTCAAGTTCTGTGAAAGTTCATTTCTGTTACTGTTTAAGTACTATGAAACATCTCGCCCAAGCTGAAATAAATAGAACTTTCACAGAAATTGAATTTCATAATAATAATTTTAGTTCTGTGAAAATTCTATTCAAATCTGTTACTATCCAAGTAATGTAAAACAATTAGCCTACGTTGCGATAATAACAGAACTTGAATTGAGCTTTCAAATGAAATTAATGAAAATGAAACAGAACTTGAAAATTAACTTTGAAATTTGATGCACTGTTCAAATTCTGTGAAACACATTGACTTTTTTCCAACATACAGGTAAGCCCATAAACATAGTGTGCGTGGTAATTACGTATTATATATATTTTATCTTTTACAAAACGCAGGTGTAATAAAACATAAAATAATAATAAATTATGTATCAATTATTTTATCGATACCAAACAGTTATCTAGTAATAATAGGTTATTTCAATAACCCGCAGAGAGGTATTTAAATCATTTAAAAAACCTCGCGGCTGTGAAGTTATAAAACGATACAGTACGAGTACCTAACCAAAGAAGGTAGTAATAATATTATTTAACTATGCATAATGTTATAATTAATTGGCACCATAAATAAATACAAAAAAACAGCAAGTGGTATGTAATTAGCGGTCTGATATGATTTACAATATTTCTCGACTCTGGTCACAGTAGGAACCAACTTAAGTTCGTGGTTTGAATTTAAGAATGAGGCACTTTCATGAATTTTAAATATATACTTGGTTATAGTGCAACACGGCGTAGGTAATAATTTCAATTTCATTTCATTTTGGAAGGTAGGTGTGGGTACTGGCGCCCGGGGAACCATTTATTAGATAACCAACACCTCTGCCATAGGCTCACCTCAAGTGATTCACTAGGTACGTTTGGTGACTTAGCAGAGTTACGCGGGTTCGTGAGAATCGTGAGGGGAGGTTTTTCTAGGTCCAAGCGGCGTATGCATTTGCCTAACGGATATATAAAATAATAATAATAATATTTGGATGATTTATATAGCGCCGTTTTTGTGAAAAATCACCTCAAGGGCGCTGTACAAACTTATAATACATTTCTAAAATCTAAATACTACAAGCTAGGCAAACAATTATAAACAACTTATGGCTAAAAATTGCATACATCGGTTCATTGATCACCGATACGAAAATATGTGTACAATATTTTGACCAACGAACGCGATGCTGCCTAAAATTTAATGAAAACAGGACCATACTTACCTGGGAGGTCGCTTGAAATTAACACTGTATATTGTCCATTTAAAGAAATTTAGATAGAGTTCGCACGCAGAGGACATTATTGTGAACACATGTTATTTAATCCTGAAAAATATTTTAATATTAATATGTAATGTATTCTTTGACGAGTGTAATTTGGAAAGTAAAAGCAACATGTAAAGGTGGGTAGTGCAGTAGTACCTATAAGGATTTGATCTTTCTAAATGTGATTCGTCAAGAGACAGATTGATGTGTAAGGAATCAAGTAATTTTAATTCAGTAAGGAAAGTGTGATTAAGACATATCATAGACAATACAAGTATGATACTCTCAAATAGGTATATTTAAATTACGGGTATGAGAGCCCAAAAAGGAAGGTTTTTAGTTTGGACCTAAACTCTGTTGGGCTTGTTATGCATCTTAATTCCGGAGGGAGTCTATTCCCAGCCTTAGGCCCAGATACTCCGAAAGCACGATCTCCAAACATAGTATTTGGCTTTCGCTTAGGTTCTATTAGTCTGCCTTTAGCAGATGAAGTTGCTGATCTAAGGGTTGATTGTCTCGGACCGGTATTTTCCGGGACGCATAATTCGGAGATATGTTACCTATGTAAATATGCCTATCTATGTGGCGGGCCAGATCTGGAGAGACTGGTTGAGGGAGACCATTTGACATCTCCAGTCGGACTCTCTCTTAGGATCTGCTTCATGTCCACAAAAGATCCTCCACACAGCATTACCAAACATGGTATAGGCCCCGAGGGAAATTGTTTTCTCCAGGGCCTTCTTTATGGAGCCAATTAAAAAATAGGTGTCCAATGGCATTTCCTATTATTGGAATATGTTGAAGGGAGTGGGAAGGAAAAGGAATTGGGGAAGAGGAAGGTTGGCAATTTAGATCAGGTCACTAAATACGGATATTGCCATTTCAAGCAACGTCTCAGCGGTCTTTTCCAGAGTTAACACTGAATGTAGTGACTGCGGCAGTGACTGCAAAAAGGGTGGAGTTGAGCGAACTAGCGCTGTCTCGTTCTAGCGGCCCTTTAACAAACGAGACAGCGCTAGTTTGCTCAACTCCACGCTCTCTGCAGTCACTGCCGCAGTCACTACATGCAGTGTCGTGTGGAGAGCCCATTATACTAAATTTATATTAATAACCCCAAATGAGGTTTTCTGTGTGGTCGCCAACCGAAACATTAAGGATAAAAAAAAATTATTAATAAGTTTCAATTTTAATCCCTGTGTGTCTTACAGGCTGAATAGCATCGTAATTTGGAATACAACATTTATTTATTTACATTTTTTTAAATCTATAATCCAGATATAACCTGCTATTTACGAAATGTCGCCGCGAATCTCCGTTCACATTCGAAACACCTTCAAATCCTATTCTGGATAATGTCGAAACAATTTATTTATTTATTTATTTATTTACACATATACGGCACAACACGTGCCATTAACATAATTGACATACTTATAATAGTACAACAACATGAAGAATAACAGTATAAATGTTAGTAAAATTTAAGAAAAAAGGTAAAAGTTTAAGGTTATAAAAATTTAACAAAATTTTCATACCAACACCATGTATAAAACAAGATTAATTTTATTTACGCCTTTTGACAGTTCACAACTGACAACACTAATACAGCATTGTGGTGTTCTTTACGACTCTGGTCGATAAAAACTTTACAATTTCATTAATAGATACCTACATAAAACATCTAATTTTTATTGCGGTATTCAAAATACTATTAGAATTTTTTTTAAACACCGACTTATTAATCCTTCCGGAACTATTTTTTTTAAATAATAAAATGACCGTGTAAGTGGCTCTTTTATCGTTCTATACCGGAAAATATTATGGTAATCGTATCGAATTTAAATTCAAAACATGATTTTTATGATAATAGTGTATTTAGACTTTCGACATTTTAGATAGCAGGATTACATATTTTATTATAACATTAATAATTTAAACTAATATGTACACATTATAAATGTATACAAATTTGACCTTCGTAGTGTTAGGTCAACCGAATTATAAATAGATATACTTACACGATGATCAAATAATTAAACAATGTGATATAGAAAAATACACATAACATAAAAAGTTTATTTGGCGAATGAGATTCGAACTCGGAGCCTTTCTACTATCAGGAGAGATGATTTTGACGGCCTCCGTGGGCGAGGGGCAAGGCTCTCGACTAGCGATCCGGAGAACGCGGTTTCAAATAGCGGCAAGCGCAAATAAATTTTATTTGATTAATTTTAATTATTTCACAATTTCATTAATTAAAATTAACATGTAGCATACATGCGACACGTTCCAGAGTGGAAGATACTCTCAGTATCACCCTGGCGTAGGACCACTATTTAGAATTGAAAGGTAGCAAGGTACTTCCCCATCTTCCTCTTCCCCACCTACTTCACCTTCACACTACTTTCACCTCCAATTGTGGATGCTACAGTCTCACTGGCTCCAGACGGAGCAGTTGGGACTCTTGTGAGGTATCTACATTAATACAATGCACTAACCAATAATGGTCATATATTATAATATGCTTATAATGAATTTTTTATTCAGTAGTAGAAAAAGTAGATCCATGGGGCATACTTGTGGTAAAATTACGTATGATCGTGTAAGAATGATAGTGTAAATTATTTAATTGAAATATGGGGAAACACATACATTACGTACTTAAACGACTTACAAATAATACAGAACAAAGTTATTAAAAAACTCTTCAACTATAACCCAGACACTCCCACAAAAAAACTATATCAGGAAATGAACCTTTTGAAAATAAGAACATTGTACGAATATAACATATGTCTTTTAATCTACAAAATACAAAATGGACTTATACACACAAACACAACATTTATAAAAACATCACAAGTACACGAACATTATACTAGACAACACAATAAATTGTACACAAATACTGTCAAGACTGAAAGTGGCAAGAGAAGTATTGGTCACGAGGGAGTTCATATATATAATCTCCTTCCAGATAGCCTCAAAACGGAAAATAACATAAAAACCTTTAAAAAAAAACTATTTAAACTCAAAATGTTGGAACAAAATTAAAAATATTACTTCTTACTACTGTACTATATATGCTCTGTATTTAAGTTAAGAAAGCGAAATATTATGTTTCTTGTAACTTAATAATAAAAAAATAAAAATAAAAAAAAATGTAGAGATTCACAAAAAATGAAGCAAACGGATTCAAAGATGGTTTGGGCATGTAGAGCGAATGAACATAGAAAAAAGTGTAAGGAGAATATGTGACCCGAATGTGAATGGTAGAAGAAATCGGAGACGCTCGAGGAAGACACGGCACGAGATCAAGTTAGTAAACCAAATACTCGAGTCAAGCCATATCAAGAGTCAGAATAACAAAAGATTGTGTATGAGACAATGTATAAATGTGAATGTGGCAAGGAAAGTGTGTCAAGACCGAGTTGTTTTGCGGTCTGTCCCTTACCCCTGCAGAAAACGACGTGATTGTTAGTTAGGGTAGCAGAATTTTCGATTTATGTGAGTACCTCACAAGATTCCTAACCAGTGAGACTATGGCATCCACAATTGGGGTATGGTGTGAGGCTGAAGGTAGTGGGGTGGGAAAGAAGATGGGGAAGAGGATGGTGGGGAAGTACCTGGCTATGCAAATCTAGTAATCAAACACGGATAAAGCCATTTCAAACAACGTTTCAATTCTGAATGGTGGTATTACACCAGGGCCATACTATTACTCTGGAACGTGCCGCAAATATACCTTACATTATTTTAAACGATTAATTTGTGAAAAGACAAATCAGTCAAATTAAATTGATCTGCACACGCCAGGATTTAACCCGCGACCTCCGGATCGCTAGTCAAAAGTCCTGACCCTTTAAGCCGTCTAAGTCTTAAGTCTTCGATTGAATCTCAAATTAAGCCGCCGCTACCCGAATTTTTACCGATTTCTTACATATCTCCCTTAAACACGTTATGCTTTAAAGCTCTTAAAAAATATATGTTATTCTTGAAGTTAATATTTAGACATTCCCTGCGCCGAAACGCAAATTATATAATATTCCCTCAATAGAAAAAAATCGCAAAGTATGCTCCAAAAATTATTATAAACACGTTTGTTTCAGTTATTTTATAAGTTATATGTATGAAAAAAATCACAGTGTTTCTTTAAATGCTGTGTTAGACAACCCCTGCGAGATTTTTGCTCTATTTTACGTGGTGTTTTATTAAACGTTTTCACAATTTTCGCATCGATTTTGTCGCTTCAAATACTAGTGCGCTCCTCTAACATTCGTAATTTCATATCTCTCCATCTTCTTCTTTTTGAGCCCGGTTGCGGCACCTTAATAGTTTCTTTATAAGAATTTGTTTGGTAGTATGGAGGGATAAATAGGACTACTCGATAAACAACTCAGTGTCTATATCCTACGTCGACAGTATTGTAGACATATTCCAGCAGTAGGTACCTACCTATGTACATCGCCTGGAGTATCAGGTATCGGTTGTGTAGGTACTCGATGTGACCTTTGAGGAAATGCACGACTCGCCTTACATATCCCTGACCTTGTTACAATGCCGGTTCCTTCACCTTGGAATATCGCTGTAAACATATCTAACCTCCTGACATATTATGTACTCCTGGCATAAACGATGAACCCCCCAACGTGGACATGATAACGGTGTTTATCAACACAATCGGTGATTGGTCGACACTTGCTAGCACGACTGCATATCACCCGTAACATCCGATAGTTACATTGGAGTCAATTACATTTGTGTGTTTTAAATTTTACACAACTGATATACAACCATTAAGATAGGTAGGTAAATGGTTTTCGTTATTTTTTTGGGTGTTATGCCGTGCCGCGCTACCTCCTTCTTTAGCCAACGTTTTGGACAGCTTTACAGTGTCCATCATCAGGGCAGATCCGGATATCCGGTAGATGCAACGCTGTCCGAAACGATGGCTAAAGAAGGAGGTAGCGCAACACGGCATAACACCCCAAAAAAATAACGAAAATACTTTTGGCCGTGAAAATCTAAAAACGTATCAGATAAATAAATGGTTGTTCATCAGCTGTGTAAAATTTAGAACAAATTTATTAGTAATGGAGTAAGTATAACCGTTTACATATTCTTATGAACTTCTAGAACCTTAGCATTAACGCTCAATATTGTCACGATAAAGGTTTTTATCAACAATTTCGGTAATTAGTCGACACTTGCCCGTGGAATTTGACGGCAACACCAGTTACAAGTCAATGAAAAAGTGTGCTGTAGTTCAACATAGTTGCTGGAATACCCATTTTAAAATTTAGAAAACGTAACAATTTTTTTCTTTCTTTCAGTATCTTGTATATACATTCATTATAATGCGGGTTCCAAACAAGAGAATTGTACTCAAGTTGACTTCTAATAAAAGCAAAATATAACAATTTAACCTAGTTATAAAATTCAACATTTGTAAGCCCTTATTAGAGATTTCCATTATGTGGTTAACAAAAATGAAAGATGTGATTGAAAAGTGATGCCTTAGTTTTTAATTTGTTTGTTCATATGAACCCGGTCGGCATAAAGTATCTCTATCTCTACATATTATAAATTAAAGTCCCCCGCGTCGTCTGTCTGTCTGTTCGCGATAAACTCGAAAACTACTGAACGGATTTTCATGCGGTTTTCACCAATAGATAGAGTGTTTCGTGAGCAAGGTTTAGGTATATTATTTGTCAAGGATTTGTGTAAATTGATTGAAACATAACGATAATTGTTAGAAGTGTCGGAAAAAGTCAAGCCGCCTGGTAGCTTTCATCGGAAACGCTGCCTAATCCTTTTGGGAAATAACAAAACAATGCATATATCTATCTTTTACGGATAGCTTACTATATCCATTCTATGTTCTAAAAAAATTGTCACGTACATTGCGGTAATTGAAAAGTTATTTAGACGGATACAGTATTAATCCTTATTAACTTAAATACGTTGGTTACCCCAAGCATTTCATGCACATTATTAAAATCTTTCACACCATCTCTGCGTATTACAAATGAAAGTCCTCCGCGGCATCTGCCTGTCTCTTTGCGATAAACTCAAAGACGGCGGTGGTTATAAAGGTTGGATAACCATCCAGTAGATGGCGTTGTTTTATTAGCCACATCAACAGGTGGCCGGGTCAGCTGGTAAAAAATAAAAGTGGTGTTTACTTTAGTTATTGTTTTATTTTAAATCTTTAATGTTGAAATTAAAGTTCACTGGATTTTTTATCTGATTTATAATCTGACTACTCCACATTTTGAAATATTTAGGTAGAGTCTATTTTTATTGCACCAAATTAACAATTTGTTGATTTTATCTCGAAGAATGTTACAATGGTAAATGTTCACGCTAGATTTCTGTTAAAATGTGAGTTCTACATTTGCTGATAATTAATAATTAGCTGTTGGTAGTATCTTCGGGATGTGGCGGGTGGCATTCCAGTATAAGATGGTAGGTACTTGTAACATCCAAGTCGTGACACGGCAGGATTGTAAACGGTAAACTTTAATCAGGTATTTCTCTGTTGGATTACTTCCAGGTAAGATTTGCAATTAATATAATCGCGATACTTCCCGATCTGCGGAATACCATATTTTGAATTAAACATTAATTAGTTGTTGATATATGTGGTGATCGATCATTGCTTTAGATACGTTGACAGTTTACAAGGTTGTTTAAACGATTTGCATATATATCGTTATGCACAAAAATTCTTCTATAGCAAATATGCTATTTATAAAATGTGTGTTTTTTTACGCTACCGTAAACATATTTCATAACGTACTCTTACAAACATATTATTTATTTATTTTCATTTATTTATTTAACTCCCAGGGGGCTTTTACATGATTGGTAGTGTTCACGCCTTTATTGTTACACGTTGCCTTTTGGAACTACCTATTGGGTGCCCTCTGCCTCAGTTCTAATAAAATCACCGCACGGGACAGAAGGTCCCACAACCGCTATAATTTACAGTTGTAATAATCCCGCCGCTTAATAAGACAGAATTCGTTAACCGCACCGCAAATGTCTACGCGTGAATCTCGCCATTCTATGCGCTACTTCACAAATCGTTTAATACGCTAAAATATCGCACAAAGCAAATATCACCAATTTCCCTTCCTCATCTTTCCAAACTAACAATTACCTTCCCGGTGACATAAACTCAGTGCATGGAGGGTATACAGCAGTTTGGAGCAGTGGCGGATACAGAAAAAACTCAAGGGGGGGGCGCTAAAGATATACCTAAGAAAACTGAAAAGTAGACAACAGTGCGAAGAATACGAAGCACCGCAGAAAGAGGACACGACTATAGGTACTATTTCATTCTCTATTAGGCTAAAACATATAGATGTATGTGTTTGTCAAATCACAACGGTGCTAAAGAAGTTTTCACTTTAATAAATAAATGAAAGATTGGCGGACCGCACATTTAAAACTTGGCTGGCCACAGGGAGCAGTAGAACTGCGTTCCACGATCAAGGGAATCAAATAATTGGGTCGGGCCATGTTAAGGGTACCTTTACATGAAACGACGTGTGAATGTGAATGAAGCAAAAGTTTCAATTTAGGAGGCGAGTGTGGGTACCGCCGCCACGGGAATTATTTATTGGATAAACAACACCTCTGCTATAAGTCATCCCAAGTGGATCGCTAAGTTTGGTGACTTAGCAGGGATGTCTGAGTTCATGGGATGTGGTTTTTCAAGGTAGCGGCGGATGTGTTTGCCCACGTACTGCGTGGCGAGCTGGAAAGGACTGGTTGAGGTACACTATTTAACCTCTCCAGCAGGAATCTCTCGACCCATTGCCTCGCATCGCAGTGGGAGGAAAAAGTTCATCCGTCCATCTCTCCTGGACACAATAACCCAGAGAGTCCTAACCACCTATCATACCCTTTTCCTTCCATTATTTCCTTTCTAAATATGTTTACGAGAGATGGGAAGGTTGATAGAGATATTGAAAGAAGGGTAAATGCAGGTAACTCCGCATTTATGGAGGATTGAACGCCGTTGGCGCTAACAAAAAACTGTCGAAAGACAGGTACCAGCACTCCATTGTAGCAGTCCACAATGGAGTGCTGGTACCATCCCTGATGTATGGCAGTGAAGTATGAAACTGGCAGAGGAAGAACTAAATGCTATAGAAATGAGATCCCTGCGGCCTATGTGTGGTAAAGCCATGTACGATAGTGTGAGAAAAATATGAAAATAATGCAAGGCTGATGCAAACGTAATAAGTAAGATTAAGAAAGGGACGCTTAGATGGTTTAGACATGTAGAGCGAATGATTGAAGAAAGATTTTCTCATATTTAGGGAATGGCCAAGGGGGGGGGGGGGCGCGGGGGGCCCCCCGCGCCCCCATCTGTATCCGCCACTGGTTTGGAGATATTGGCAAGTCAACTCCAGGAATATTACAATACATAACCGCAATCTAACCTAAAATGAATATGTCAATTTGACTGTCCTAGAACGGGAGACCTTCCTAGTTGGACAGTTAAAGCTTCCTTATACTGAATGTATTTTATAACAAACTAGCTGGTCCCGGCATGCGTTGCAATGCCATTTAATAAATAAATTGTTTCTCCCTGAGTGTCTTTTCCCATTCGTCCCGTTACCCTTCCGCCTCCCCTTCTTCTCCTGCGTCCTCTTCCCCTCTCGCGTTTCCACTCCTTCACCTCCACCTACCCTCTCCCCACTCCACTCCTCCCCCCTTCCCCAGTCCCACGAACCCCCCACCCGAGTTCCCCTCCCCCCTTCCAGGTCCCCCTCCCCCCTCCCAGGTTCCCCTCCCCCATCTCTCCCTCCCTCCCGCTTTCCATAGCGATAACCGCTTCCTCGCGTGCCACCAATAGCATTTTTTTTATACAAATTTCATAGTGCCAGAGCTCACCTGAAGTTTTATAAAAACCTTGTCCTGACAATAACGAACACACAAAAAAAAGAATTATCCAATTTGGTGCAGTCGTTCGAATGTTATGCGCTTAGCAACACATTCAGCGATTCAATTTTATATTATACATAGATAAAATAAATAAATTTAAAAAAGATAGTAACGTCAAAAAAAAATCATCAATTTTACAGTCCACAAAACGCTGCAACATTTGATCCCTCAATCTTGATAGGGATCATTTGCTCCCCGCCGCAACAAGTAGTTCAATTTTGACACGACATATAATTTTGTAACTTTACAAAGAAATATTAAAAATAAAACTACATCCGTCTATCTATACTCGTATGAATCATGAAAATGAATCTCCGAAATGTATGTACGCGCATTACTTCCGAACGACTGCACCAAATTGGATAATTCTTTTTTTTGGGTAAGTTATTGTTAGGTCGAGGTTTGTATAAAACTACTGGTGAGCTCTGGAATTATGAAATTTGTATAAAAAAATGCAATATGTGGCACGCGAGCTGTTTGAACACTGAATGTATTGAATGCAGGGGCAGGAGGTGGGAGGGGGGAGTGGAGTGGGGAGAGGAAAGGTGGAGGAGGCGGAGTGGGAACGCGAGAGGGATAGTAGACGCGGGAGAGGAAGGGGAGGCGGAAGGGGAACGGGACGAATGGGAAAAGACACGCAGGGAGAAACAATTTCTTTATTAAATGGCATAGCAATGCACGCCGGGAACCAGCCAGTTATAGATAAAAATACACACTAGTCACAAAAATACAAGAAACAAAAACTGAAAATTACAGCGATTTGGTACAAAAATACAAGATGTGTTTAGAAATAGTGTTAGAATAAATATTTCACATGATCTCCAAAACTCGCCAAGTTGATATTAAATATGTCAACATAATCTAAGTACTGATTTTCCATAGTGTGAAATCATTGTATCGGAAAGTGGGCAATGTAGTTCCGCTTATGAATGCTGCAGTAGAATAGTGTCGTGTTGTTACTGTGGGAGTTTACGAGATGCAGGAGTTCGCAACATATTATACTAGACATGTATAGTTTTGAATGATGAATACTTGGCGCAAATGGATGAGTTTGTCTTACGGGAAGTATGTTCAAGAGAAATGAAAATTCTGATAAGGACATGGGACGAAGGGTAAATGAATGTAAGGAAACTGAGCTCGGTTGTAGCTAGTAAACTTGGTTGAAGGAGTGAAGCTGGCAATTCACACTGAAGAGCTGATACCAAATCTCTTATGTGGCAGTAAGGCATGAAACTGGCAGAGGAAGGGTGAAGGTCGACTGATAAAAAGAGTGACGGACGTATGAATCCATCCCGCACACTGCGGTGCAAAACGATGGATCGAGAGAGTCCTGCTGGAGAGGTAAAAAGATTACCCTCAAACAATCTCTTCAAATCCGGCTCGCCACACATTAGGAGAGCAGACCCATCCGTCGCCAAGACCTAGATAAAACCTCACTCCATGAACCGGGGCACCCCTGCTAGGTCACCAAACTTAGCGAACCACCTGGGGGTGAGCTATGGCAGAGGTGTTGGTTATCCAATAAATGCCTCCCTCTCCTAAATTGTAAAGAAAATAAAATTCTCAAACTCTCATATAAAACTTGGTATATGGATAATTACATATTTACGCTTGGTTATGCCTAAAAAGGGATTTTTTTCAATCAATAACAAAACATAAAAACAAACACTTTCCAATGAAATCGTATTCTGTTGATGTTCAACCATGATATCTAAAAAAAGATCCCACGATAAGTAAATATGAAATTAATCAGTTGGACTCTAATCTTACATGTAGATAATTATGAAATTTGCTCATAATAAAATAGAAACCTATTTAAATTAGTCTTACATCTCTCCATAATTTAAATCATGGCCTATAAAACACCCTTGAAGGATAAAAAGCAGAAATATTGAGAGAAAGAACACCGTTAAATGTCACATCATTTTATGTGTCGAAACCAAAACAAATGTCACGTGAACAGCCAAAGCCAAACCCTGACCTCTGGGACCTCCGGTTAAAATAATAATTATAAAGGCGTAGGATCCTGTCATATTAACACCATATCTTTTGACTCCATGATTGATCAATTTACACTACACTTAAGAGCGAGTTAAGGAGATGGTCAACAAGAATACCATTGTAGGTAGTAATAATGTATACAGTAGAATCACTGAACGAACATGATATAGTTTCTAGAAGTGTGGTCTATTTTTTTAAAGTAAACGGTTACCAGTTTGCATAAGATTTGTCGACTTCTAGGGTACAGATCTTCTTCTCAAGTCGGTTCGTCATTGCTGAGGATCGTGACCTACTCCAATTTCCATGGAGGACAAGAAGGCTCCACCATTCTTCGCGGTTCAGAGAGCCAAGGACACGCCAGTACCAGACGCTAGTATTACTTAGTCACTCAATTAGTGACCTTCCTCAGGTTCTTTGCCAGTGACTATGAATTTCACTAAGTTGGAGTCTTCAGTTTGGAGAGCAACCAAATTATCTTTAAATACGTCGTAGGCAGATAGTTGAAAGCTTATTGTGGATGCTCAGCTCTTCCAGGATGGACACAATTGTATGTCTGGCTGTTTAGGAATCCTGAGCATTTTTTCCAGCACCACATTATTCAAGTCTATCCGTTTTCTTTCGCTGGCTCTAGTGTCCATGTTTTCATACTGTACAGAAATATGGGGGAAATCAATACCCTGACGAGTCTCATCTTGGTTGTCTTCATTATTATGCCTCTGTCACTACTTATTAGGGCACAGATATACCATTGAAATTGATTTTCTGTTCAATGGCATGGCAACATGGAAATGTCGAAAGAATGCCAGATTACAGGGCACCAAAATCATTATCAACTGAATTATGGTAGACTGAAGAAGAAGTAGATAGACTGTTTGGAATAGGATTGGAGCAGGATGGGAAGGACTAAAGACTGCCTGGAGGCTAATGTCAAAAGAATGAACTCAGCCAATGGAGAACATTTGTGGAGGAGAACAATCTTCAAACTATGATATAGGTATAGATGATGATGATCGATTTCATTAGTAAGGAAGAACTAAGCTTACTACGGGTGCACATGCACACCAACAATACACTTCTATCAATTTATTTATTCAGTTTGTGAAACTAACAGAAAGTGACGTCAGAAGCTACAAATGTACATTACCAGACAAAAGTCTGTATCCAATTCATGCAAATGAAGTTGTTTAATTTTTCTTTTTATATTGCATTTGACAGGCTCCTCGGCTGTTATTTACTGTCTGTTGTTAATTAAACTGACATTGTAATAATATTCAGACTTAATAGATGCTACTTTAACAAGACAATTTATAGATATTAATACGTCTTTTGGGATTATCAAAAAAGTATGATAATATATTTTTTGGTTTAGTCCGTGAAAAATTTGGTCTGTACTAAATCTTTTTCAATTATTCAGAAGCGTTATTGAATTATTGATTTAAGGGGGAACGACCGCCCTCTTTGCCTAGCAATTGATCTCCTTGTCTGATTATATAATAATTCATATAAAATAATATATTTACTAGATGCTCTCATTTTATCTTCCTGATGAAAGGCCAGCATTCATTGTAGAAAGGCTAGTGGTTAGTGATCAGATCTGAATAGCCTGCTTGTTACTTCTTCTACTTCCCACTCCCGTCAGCCTCGCAACATATCCCAATTCCGAATGCCATAGGCCCTCTGGCTCCGAGCGGTATTCAAATAAATATATATTTTAAAACTATTGGCCTAACCAGCCAGACGTTTAATCCAGGCTTTAAGCTCTGCCAAGTACAGAGAATATTTCCCATTTATAATGGTGAAGAGGAAGTCAAATATTGTCAGGATATTTATTATGGATTTTGTGTCATTTTTAAAACATATAATGATATTTTTATTATAAGCAATAATTATCAGCCTGAAACACTCATCAACATTGAAAAATCTCCCGAGAAAAGATACTTGCCGCCAACGGGACTTGAACCCGTGTCCTTCTGATTGCCGGTCAGCTGCTCTTGACCACTGAGCTGTTGGGGCTTATCAAATACCCGCCAAATAATTCAATATTTACTAGTGTTTCATTCAACAATTACTGCTTATTATATTTTTTCCACCTGAAAACAACCAACTTTATTTTTGCGAGAGAGACATTGTAAGTGTTAAATCCCTCGCTAGGTGGCGTCGAGACAAATTATTTGGCGGGTATTTGATAAGCCCCCATAGCTCAGTAGTCAAGAGCAGCTGACCGGCAATCAGAAGGACACGGGTTCAAGTCCCGTTGGCGGCAAGTATCTTTTCTCGGGAGATTTTTCAATGTTGATGAGTGTTTCAGGCTGATAATTATTGCTTATAATAATTGTTACCCTTTGTGCTATGCATAAAAATCTTGTCTAAACGTTAGTTTATAAATTAAATATAATAATTAATGATATTTTTAATTAATTTGGTAGGATTTAAAGTAAATACAACACTTCCCATTATTTATACATCTGACTCTTAGATTTTATTTTCATGCTATCTCACTGTTCCTTTATTCTATTTTTTGCTTTGTTTAATTCTATATGAGTATATAAGCATACACAATGTTATTTATTAGTTTATTAATGCTTGTATTAAGCAAAACCGGTCGGTCGTAATAAATTAAATAAATATCGCGTTTATAAACAAAACAATTGTTTTATTTCATAACTAATTAAAATTTCAAAGAATTAAACCTTTTCATAATTGGTGCGACAGCCCCTGCGGAGATTTGGCCTACTCTAGAAAACGAATCAACTCCTGACGATCTCCTGCTGTGTCCTTTCAGTAAATTACTTCTGAAATTGGCCTCCTGACGGTGCAGCCACTTAATTTCGGACTCCCAGCACTTCTCTGACCTGATGGCTTATTATTAAGAAGGCTTTTCTGTGGTCGTTTTCCTTATATCCTTTCTACATGTCCTGTCCAATGGAACTTAATCTTGTTATTGAAAGCTCTTCAAATAATTTATATCACTCATTGTTGCACCATAATAAATATTATTATGTAATCCCTAAAAGTATGATCTATACCGATTTGTATGATAACTAACTGATTTCTCCAATTTATCTAAGACATTTGGACTCCTTGACTTAAAACTGGCCAATCAAAATTTGTTAACTGTTCATGAAAGAATTTCTAACTTTAATTTATAATATACACAATTGACAGAGAACATTAAAAAAATTACAAAGAAATAACAAAGGATAACAACCGAACGGCCAATAACGTTGAACAACAATAGAAATAATGAAACAATAAGCATGTTAATCAATAATAGTACGCAGTCAAGCCGAATATAACTCCTCGATCTGGTCCCTTATTTTAAAATACATTCAGATTCAATCGAAAAAATTCAACATAAATTTCTAAGACATATTAATTTTAAACTCGGTATTCCCATTGAAAACATAAACTACAATTACTTGATGAAAGAATTAAATTTATTAAGACTCCCAGATCGAAGAATTATATCCGACTTAATATTTTGTTCAAAATTGTAAATGGTAGCATAGACAGTCCTAATTTAACTAAACTCATTGAATATCATGTTCCAACGAGAACCACTCGATCTAAAATCCTGTTTAAATGTAACAATAATAGGACTGAGTACTCGAAACACTCCCTTGTACCTAGGTTACATGATGTTAGTAATAGATATGCAGATGTGGCAGATCTATTTTACTACGGTAGGTACAAGAGGGCCATGCTATCAAATCCTTTCAGTCAATATTAATTCTTTTTTTTTTGTTATTAGTTTTTGGGGTATTATGCCGTGTTGCGCTACCTCCTTCTTTAGCCAACGTTTCGGACAGCGTTGCAGTGTCCATCATCAGGGCAGATGTGTATAATATTAATTCTATTTGTACTATAGATTTTGTATGTAACTGTCTCTCTGGTGTCATTTCTCATTCAAATGCCACAATTATCTGTTAAACATTTTTTTTTCTTTTATTTCTATATAATTATTTTTGATTTTGTGACACGTAATCAGTTCTTATAGTATATGTATACCATTTAAATTAAATAAATAAATAACAACAACAACAACAAAAAAAAGTTTGGGTCAATTGAAGTCAAGTGAAAGCAAGAAATTCAAGAAATTTAGTAAAATTCTGGAGGCTATTGCTAAATATGTCCGGAGTCTTGTCACTAGAGTGGATATTTTATTTATAGTCGACATGTTCACACAATATATCGGGGGAGAAGGTTAAGTTATTTGGAAAGGAATATGGAAAGTTTCAGGGTTTCTTAGTGGAAGATAATTGATATTGATTTTGATTGTGGCCGAAAGGAAGTTGGATTTTGATATTATTGATGTTCAGAGTTCCTAAAACAATTAGTTTAATGAATCAAACGTATTTTCGAAAAGGATTTGGCCAAGAGGAAAGATTCTAGATGATTATTTATAATTTCGAAATGATTTTTTTTAATAAAAAGGACATTTCTACAAAACAACTTAATTTTTTTAACTGAACTACACGAAGGGCAGCGGCTCATCCTAATACTGGAATTATCAGGACTTTTACTAGTTCTCAAAGTTCCTGAATGTCAGAATCTTTTCGTCCATAACTTTTCATAAGTTTTCCCATTTGTATGTGTCTTGTTGATCTTGTGTCTCTTGTTTCTCTTTGTATTATTCGTCATTTGAGTAAACTTTTATGTATTTTTATAATTTTCTATTTTTAATTGTTTGGTATTTAATCTTAATAAATTTAGAAACAATTTCAAGGTTTACCAATGCACAATTTATTAGATTTATGTAATTGTTTGTACCTATTTGTATATTAACTGAATTGTTTTATAAATGATTGTTCGCATGTGCGTGTGAACATCTGTAAAAACACAATATAAATAAATAAATACACAAATAAATAAAGTATTGCTTCAAACCATTAAAATACACTAAAGTTTTAAGAAACTTGATATCTATAATAATGACGATGTCGTCTTTAGTTCCTCTTGTATTGTGTCACTTATACGTGTAAGTTGTAGAAGCTACTTGAAAAGGTTATGTATTCTTGGAGTATCGATTTCTGATGTTCCTGTCACTACTAAAGCAATAACTTATTATTTGAGAAACCATCTTTTGATTCTACAAGGTTTGTTTTGACATTGGTAATTGGTTTTAGGTTACCTTTAGCCTCCTTGGTTACAAGTTACATCTATTTATTTATATCAATGTACTGTACAATGGCCTGTACGGGCCTTTACAAACATGTCTTATACATAATAATTTTGCAATTAACATAATAAAACAGGCTTATTAAATTATATAGAACCCATGCAGAAGAATGGTAGGTATTATGCTAACACTGATTTTATTATTATCAAGGTATGTATGTAAGTTATTATAGCCTGCTTTTAATATATTCCGTGCAGTTGAACACATTTCTTTTTGTTTTTACAATAACTCCACACAGAAAGCCCTGAGGAAAATAATTTCCTTCAGAGCCTATGACATCTGAGATGCTGTGTGGATGGTCTTTATGAGGAGAGGAAGGAATAAACATTGGTCTTGAAGAGACCCGTGTTGTAGGAAGGAGGAAACACAGAGGCAGGCAAATCGTTCAACAGCCGAGCTGTTGAACTCAAAATCATGTTGAAGAAGCGACCCGCTCTCAAGTGACAAATGTCAACCGTGTACATATATTGGACGCGCGTTTGGCATGTTTCCCGACTATGGACGGTGCTGAGGGGATCAATGACGCTAGTTCCTCGGAGTATCCTCCATTGAAATACCGGTGCTCTAAAGATTGCAATCCGTTTGATGGGAGAATCTATCGAACGGACCTCCCGTTTCTGCACAGACTCCAGGGTTTTTCTGGTATCTTGGAGATCCAGATAAGAGGTGGCTGTCAAATTCAATCGTGGGGTGCACTTGTACAGGGTTATCAGTTGTGTACTATTAAAGTATCTACATCTACTACTTCTAAAAAAGTATTGCCAATTGCATGCAATCTAGTATCTAAATGACTCCGTTCATAAATTGTTGCAATTTAAAAAAAATTTAGATCGATCTTCTTGGTATACAACACGTATATTACAATATGATCAACCAAAATTCAGAGACACACGAAGGTATTAGGCAGTAAGGTGGGTGGGTGGGTGATTTGGTATATTTATAGCAGTAACTAACAGTAGGTCCTGAACTTTACGATTTGTCAACGCCGCGTTGTTTATTACCTTGATTTATTCTCTTTCTACGTTTCTTGGACGACAATACGCAGTGTTGCACATTTACAAATAAATTTACCCAACTGAATTTTTTCTCAGTTAAAAAACACTAAAATAGAGTCACATTTTATTATTTTGCTGTTCAACGGCAGACTTGGTAATGCCTACTTTGTGTGCAGTCTTATCTAAGACAATGCAATGTTCACGTAACTCCTTGGACTTGAGCGGAATTACAATAGGATTAAATTTATTAGAATGTTTGCCCCACTTTTATTAATGGTCTTTTTATGTCAAATTATTCTTTCAGCAATGATACAGTCTTTTTACTAGGTACATGTGTGCTCAAAAGTGGTAAAATAATCTCTTTATTATTGATTTTTGGTATTTGATCAGAAAAAGGTATATAACTTTTCTAAATATATCAAGGTCTGGTGGTAGACTACCATTTAGAATCGAAACGTTGCTTGAAATGGCTTTCGCTGTATTGGGTAACAAAATCTGGAGAGACAGGAATTACCAACATTCACCTTGCTCATCTCATTTCCCTCCCACTCTCTTCAGTCTCACAATATACCCCAATCAGAATGGTAGATATCCTTAGTTTTCTGGTGGAAGACCACCATTCAGAATCAAAACATTGATTGTAATAATTTGGGATTGAAATCACCTAACCTAACCTAACCTAACCTAACCTAACCTAACCTAACCTAACCTAACTAGACTAACTAACTTAACCTAGACGCATCGCCTTGCGCCGCACGATACATTGACCCCATATTTCTATCCACCTTTCATACCTTTTTCCTTCCCAGAATTTCCTTTCTCTAAGAAGACCCTCCACACTTCATTCATATAGGCCATGAGGGTTTTTTTCTCAGGGTCTCCCGTTTTTTTTACATTAGCTCCACACAGGAGGCCCTGAGGAAAATAATTCCTCTTAGGGCCTATGTCATCTTTGGGGATGCTGTGTGGAAGGTCTTTTTAAGAAAGGAAGGAGGGGAAATTCTAGGAAGGAAAAGGTAAGAATCTAGGGGAGTGTCCAGGAGTGACGGACGTATGCATTCGATGTTCCGAGAGAGTACGGCTGGAGAAGTCAAAAGGACTCCCTCAACCACTCTCTCCCGATTCGGCCTGCCATGCAACTGGTGGAGCTATTGTTTGGAGCTATTGTTAAAAAAACGAGTGTGCTTCAGACCACACGACTGAAGTAAAACTACAAGACAAACCTCGCCCCATGAACCCAGGTATCCCTGCTAAGTTATTAAACGTAGCGAACAGGGTGACCTATTACCTAGGGGTGACATATGACATTGGGGTGAAATATGACCATGGGGTGACCATCCTTATCCTTATCACTCCCAAAGTCAAGCGTGCATAATGGCACGACCGTTCGCCTCGCCATCGATCACCGTTCGCATCGATTACCGTTCGCATCACACTTATCGTAACAATCACCACTTTTCGTAATAAACACCACTTTTCGTATCGCATTCACCAGCTTACCCCCCAAGTCGAGCGTGAGTAAAGAAATTTTACTTTAAAAATAATCATAACATTGATTGATATGACTTTAGCCGTCTTTGGTGACCAGATCTGAATAGCCAAGTGTTTCCCACCTCCTTCCTATCTCCGCTTCTTTCATCCTCATAATGCGCCACAATTGTGGATTCCTTAGTCACAAGGACAATATGCAATTGGGACTTTAGTATCGGCATGCACTAAAAATGTAGGAGTTTTTTCCGTAATTATTGTTGTGTATGGTTTATTGATGAGAATTAAAAAAGAATCATTGATCAAACATCAATCATCAACAATATGGATGATGTTCTCGCGGAAGAGAATGTCCGCCTCATAAAATATGCAGAAATGTTGTCCACAAATCACACCGCTTACCCACGTCACGGATCTATGAATGATGGATGAGCAATACGTCTCCGGTCAGTAAGGCTCGCGGCTACCGGATACTAAATACTACAAACTCTGGGTTGAATAACTGAAGCACGGAGATTGACGTTCAGGGTCTGGGATATTTTCTCAAAATCGAGGGTTTCACAAATAATATTGAAATTAGAAATAAATACAGAATCAAAATCTTGCTTAAAATGGCTTGAGCCGTGCTTGGTGACCAGATTTGAATGTCCAGTTTCTTACTAACCTTCCTACTTTCTATTTCTTCGTTTCTATTCTAACGTAACCTATAACCGAACCTAACCCAACCTTACTCTTCTCTATCTTTCCACCTTCACCACATATCCTACTAACCTAACCCAACCCAACCCAACCTTCCTCATCTCTATCTCCCTCCCTTCATCACATATCCTACTAACCTAACCTAACTTAACCCAATTTTCCTCTTCTTTAATTCCTTCCCTTTCCTACCTCGGGATGCCGTGGTCCCACTGGCTCCCAAACTCCAAACCGTTGGCGTCGGTCGGAAGCAGTTAGAACACTTGTTCTGTATTCACAACAAAGAAAATAAATTAAAAATTAGAAGAAGTAGAAAGATGTTTCAGTAAAAAGTTATAAATATTTTTGTAAATAGTAGATAATAATAATATTAATATTTGGCTAATTTATACAGCGCAAAAAAAAACACCTCAAGGGCACCGTACAGATAACAATATAAAAAAATATATAACCGGGTAATTAACTAAGATTAAAAATTATGGCTAGTGACTTATGACAAAAAAAAAATTAACTGCTGACCTAAAACTAGAGACTTAATAATAAAAATTTAATAAGTACATAGGTTAGCTACATGAAAACAAGTGATTTTTAAAGAGGTCTCAATTCAAAACCTTGTTGCACACCGGCAGCCGGCAAAATAAACTACATGAATTCTTAATTTCTGATAATAATAGATGAAATTTCATCGCAGCCCTATTATGATATAATATACGAGACCATCAATAATGACGATACCACTTCATTAAAACCTCTCTTGAAGTTGGAAGATTTCGACAGACTGTTTGCTATACCGTCTGCTGGCGCCTGAGACATTCAAATGAGGCAGAAGCTCCCAATAGACAAACTTGATGATGGTAAACATAAGCCAAGCTAAACACACAAGCCGTACAGATACTTGAAAAGTGTAAATGGTATGCCACGGCGCGTGTTAAATGTTAAATCCTAAGTGAAACGCCCACGGAATGGCCGGCTATAAAGCAGATAGTTAAATGTTAAATCGAATCAATGGCGAATGCATCAAAAGTATTTCGGGAATTATAAGCGGAAAGAATCAAAAAGAATCATTACAAAGGTGTTCCTGGATTGGAGTGGGATGATACGCTGTATATGACGTCAATGCCGCGGAATTTTTAAATAATTGCAGCAATTAGCATGCGAAAGATTTGCAGTTGAGCGACATCCGTCATAATATTTTGATAATATGAATTCGCGGTCTTTTTAATTTACTTCTTGCGAATTTTTGAGCTGTTGTGTTGAAAATTCTCGGCTTTTTTCACAAGTTCTGAGAACTTGAAAGATTAGCTGGATATTGTTAAAGATTCTCACGGTTAATAGAATTACGTTTATTGGCTTTTTAGGTGTTTGTAGTAAATCATCTGTACTGATGATGGACACTACAAGGTTGTCCAAAACGATGCGAATGATCAGATTACTTACTGAATATTTAAATTTTATACTAGCAGTTAAGGTGTTGGATATTATTAAAGATTCTCACGGTCAATAGAATTACGTTTATTGGCTTTTGGGGTGTTTGTAGTAAATCATCTGTGCTGATGATGGACACTACAAGGCTGTTCGAAACGATGCGGATGATCGGATAACTTGTTGAATAAATACATTTTAAATTAGCAGCTAAGGTCTTGGATCAAACTTTAGTTATAAGACAAAAAAGGCTTCGAAAATTGTCAACAGAACCAACTAAATCTTTTCGAAATGGGAAAAGTCGAAAACCCTAGAAATTAGCAAGCTTTCTAAAAGGGTGCAAAATATATTGATTCATATTTTGCACAATTTTTTCTTTGGAATTCCTTACAATCAATGGAATATAAAAGTATAGTATATACACGGTGTCCGGAAACTAGTGGAATAAGCGGGAAACTGGTAAATCTACATCATACAGAGAAACCAAAAAAAAACCTTTTTCGATCATTTCGAGCGTTTCTCTTTTTTCCCTTTTTTGGGTTAAAATCTTTTTAAACCAGGTATTAAGCTATGAAACATTATTTGATGATCAGTAAAAATTAATTTAAATTTTTAAAATGTTACGAATGTAGAAAGAATGATATTGCAATAAGAAACAAGCTTATTTATAGACGAAAAGTGAAAGTTTACGAATCCACAGACAAAGAGTGCTAATAGACAAAAATTCATTGAAATGTTTCGTAAAGGGTGACATACATAGACGCGAAAGTTATGAGTAAAGGACTCTACACATCGACATTAAGCAAAATGAGAAGTGCTCACTGCAAAATAAAGTTGAATATTCGAAAATAGGACAATCACAACACCCAACACGAACTTGACAATATTTTAGTTTCTTAACTAAATTAAGAAAAAATCTGAAAACAGAAATATCAGAGAAAGATACGTTCACACAACTACCAACATTTTCTTAAAGCATATTTTTATTGGCTGTTATCTTTATGTACGATTATTGCGATTGGATAAATTTATTTCGTTTTATTTTTAAAATGCGACATCTATTGACATTTCTAGTCGAAGTCCAGGATGAATATTTATTTTTTATACTTTGGTATGTAGCTATAACTTTGTTGTTATCCATTATAGATAAATAAAATAATTTAACTTTGTTTGAACCACTTATATATTTGAGTAAATTCGACCGGTTGCGGAACGATCGTTCCTTCTTCAGGGTAAGCGTATACTAATTTGACAGTTTCGAAATATGGATGGGAACAATGTATTATTATGGTAGGGGTGGAGCCTTTACTAGGTATTAATGAAGAGTGGGTGGGTAGAGGAACATATCCATGATCGGGCTATAAGACAATATTTTTTGATAGTTGATAATAGATTCATTATTTTTAAGGATTTTTTTTTGATTAATATGAAGAAAACGTTTAGATAACTTAGAAGCCTTGGAAATAAAAAAAAATCCCTTAAAAATAATAAATCTATTATCAACAAACAAAAAATATTGTCTTATAGCCCGATCATGGGTATGTTCGCCTACCCACCCACTATTCATTAATACCTAGCAACGGCTTTTTACCAATTTTCAGCATGTATGATTTTAGATTTTCATGGCCAAAAGTATTTTTGTTATTTGTTTTTGGGGTCTTATGCCGTGTTGCGCTTCTCCTCCTTTAGCCAACGTTTCGAATAGCGCTCCGCTCCGCTCAGAGCTAAGCTCAATAGTTCTTGGTATCCGGTAATTGACGGCTACACCAAAGCTAAATGCAGAAAACCATCTTGAAGTATACAGTAATGCCAGCTCGCAGTGGAGTGGAGCTGGCAACACGGTATTGCTTCGAAGTACTTAAGCACACATTTCACCACTAACATTTACACATCTGCCCTGATGATGGACACTGTAACGCTGTCCGAAACGTTGGCTAAAGGAGGAGGTAGCGCAACACAGCATAACACCCCAAAAACAAATAACAAAATTTTTCAGCATCATTATAATATGCTAAATTAATTACAATAGACTTTATACAAAGTAACTATCCTCCATTGGTCACCATCAAACAGGCAGCCGCCTAGTATGGTGATTTAATGTCTTAATTATGTGAGATGCATTTACAAAATAAAAGTTCATAATTTGATTTTAATTAATTATGTAATTGGAACAAAGTTGTAAATTTTATGAATCACAGAAGGGCATTAACAATGAATGAGTTAACGGTTTTAAATAGGATGAAGGCTATATTGCATTAAGTAGGTACCTACCAAGAATAAAGTGTTGATTTTATCACCGTCTGTTATTATTATGGCCGAGAATCCAAATTTCGTCGAAAGATGTTCTTACGGTCTTACAGGGTGGAACCAATGAGAAAGACTAATTATTCTCCGTACCAGCTTTTTAAAATTATAACTCAATATCGATTTTATTTCATTCAAAATTTGCTTCAATTTATACCTACATTCAAAAATGCTGAAAGGCGTGATGATAAAACTATTAAATTTTATACACAAGTATTTATAATTTTTCAATAATGTCTAAGCAAAATAATAATATTAAAAAAACCTTCAATATATTAGATGTAAGACCGTAAATAAATAGACAAACTGAAGCATTTTTTATCAGAAAACACGTGCGCGTTTTTTTTAGTGATTTTGTTTAAACTAAAATTAAAATTCTGAAACATAGCTTCACCAGATAATTTATTGATTTATTTTACATTTTATATTTTTGATTTGAAATGTGTGTTGTATAATACAAATTTTTTTTGAAAATTTAACAAATCTGAAAACTAATCTAACGCTAAAAATAAACACATTTTCTCATAATTTAAAACATAACTTTACCAGATAAAAGAACAATAATTGTCTGGTTATTCCCTCTAAAACCCCTCAAGCCTCTGGCATATTGCGTTATTCCCTCTAAAACCCCTCAAGCCTCTGGCATATTGCGTTATTCCCTCTAAAACCCCTCAAGCCTCTGGCATATTGCGTTATTCCATCTAAAACCCCTCAAGCCTCTGGCATATTGCGTTATTCCCTCTAAAACCCCTCAAGCCTCTGGCATAGTGGGGTCTGGCATACGGGTCGTTTCTTCGACTCGTTCTTATGTTCCACAGCTCGGCTGTGGAATGATTTGCCGGCCTCTGTGTTTCCTCCTTCCTACAACATGGGTCTCTTCAAGACCAATGTTCATTCCTTCCTCTCCTCAAAAAGACCCTCCACACAGCATCCCAGATGACATAGGCCCTGAGGGAAATTATTTTCCTCAGGGCCTCCTGTGTGGAGTTAATGTAAAAAAAAAAAAATATTGCGTTATTCCCTCTAAAACCCCTCAAGCCTCTGGCATATTGCGTTATTCCCTCTAAAACCCCTCAAGCCTCTGGCATATTGCGTTATTCCCTCTAAAACCCCTCAAGCCTCTGGCATATTGCGTTATTCCCTCTAAAACCCCTCAAGCCTCTGGCATATTGCGTTATTCCCTCTAAAACCCCTCAAGCCTCTGGCATATTGCGTTATTCCCTCTAAAACCCCTCAAGCCTCTGGCATATTGCGTTATTCCCTCTAAAACCCCTCAAGCCTCTGGCATATTGCGTTATTCCATCTAAAACCCCTCAAGCCTCTGGCATATTGCGTTATTCCCTCTAAAACCCCTCAAGCCTCTGGCATAGTGGGGTCTGGCATACGGGTCGTTTCTTCGACTCGTTCTTATGTTCAACAGCTCGGCTGTGGAATGATTTGCCGGCCTCTGTGTTTCCTCCTTCCTACAACATGGGTCTCTTCAAGACCAATGTTCATTCCTTCCTCTCCTCAAAAAGACCCTCCACACAGCATCCCAGATGACATAGGCCCTGAGGGAAATTATTTTCCTCAGGGCCTCCTGTGTGGAGTTAATGTAAAAAAAAAAAAATATTGCGTTATTCCCTCTAAAACCCCTCAAGCCTCTGGCATATTGCGTTATTCCCTCTAAAACCCCTCAAGCCTCTGGCATATTGCGTTATTCCCTCTAAAACCCCTCAAGCCTCTGGCATATTGCGTTATTCCCTCTAAAACCCCTCAAGCCTCTGGCATATTGCGTTATTCCCTCTAAAACCCCTCAAGCCTCTGGCATATTGCGTTATTCCCTCTAAAACCCCTCAAGCCTCGGGCATATTGCGTTATTCCCTCTAAAACCCCTCAAGCCTCTGGCATATTGCGTTATTCCCTCTAAAACCCCTCAAGCCTCTGGCATATTGCGTTATTCCCTCTAAAACCCCTCAAGCCTCTGGCATATTGCGTTATTCCCTCTAAAACCCCTCAAGCCTCTGGCATATTGCGTTATTCCCTCTAAAACCCCTCAAGCCTCTGGCATATTGCGTTATTCCCTCTAAAACCCCTCAAGCCTCTGGCATATTGCGTTATTCCCTCTAAAACCCCTCAAGCCTCTGGCATATTGCGTTATTCCCTCTAAAACCCCTCAAGCCTCGGGCATATTGCGTTATTCCCTCTAAAACCCCTCAAGCCTCTGGCATATTGCGTTATTCCCTCTAAAACCCCTCAAGCCTCGGGCATATTGCGTCAGATTTTGTTTGTATTTCCGCTTCACCATAAAATCCAAATAAATGAATTAGTTCTGTAATTAGGTATCCAGAATCTAAAAACAATTTCAGAAAGGTGAAGGCATTCAAATTTTATTATTAGAATTTCTTTTTTTTGAAATATTAAAATTTCTAGCCTGTGGGGTAAGTTGTGGGGCTGGGTATAGTGGGGAGTGGAAGTAAATGGGAAAGAGGAAGGTGGAAAGTAACTGGCTATTCAGATCTTTTTTTTTTTTTTACATGAATACCGCACAAGAGTCCCAACTGCTCCCGTCTGGAGCCAGTGGGACCATGGCATCCCCAATTGGGGTATGTTGTGAGGCTGATGGTAGTGAGGAGGGGAAGGAGATAGGGAAGAGGAAGATGAGGAAGTACCTGGCTATTCAGATCTGGTCACCAAACACGGCTAAAGCCATTTCAAGCAACGTTTCAATTCTGAATGGTGGTCTCACACCAGGGCGATACTGAGAGTATCTTCCACTATGGAACGTGCAGCAAATATACTATATTATTTTTTAAATGAATAATTGTGAAATAACACAAATTAATCAAATAAAATTTATTTGCCACGCCGGGATCCGATCCCGCGACCTTCGGAGTGCCAGTCAAGAACCTTACCACTGGACTACGCCGGCAGTCAAGATCTGGTCATAAAACACGGCTAAAGCCATTTCTAGCAACGTTTCAATTTTTTATTTTTTATATTGGTTTTCAAGGTACAATCCCGTCAAACCGCAATAAAGCAGTTTGTCAACAGGATGTTAATGTTCAGTTACAATTTAAACATATATACATAATATTATTACTATAACTATACAGATTATCGCAATTTACACATATGAATTAATATAAACTATCTCTATTTAGCAGCCATTGTTTCAGCATATATCTGAATCTATTTGTAGAATCGCAATTTTTTATATTAATTGGTAACATGTTAAATATTTTTGGCACGTTATATTCCAGGGTTCGCCGTCCGTAGTTATTATTATATTTTGGAACCATCATTCCTTCATTCTTCGTGAACCTTGTATTATAATCATGTTCTACTTTCCTCTTATAATTAGACTCAGACATATGCTGAATCAATATTTTGTACCATAATAAGGCCTGCACCGAATTCTGAATGGTGGTCTTACACCAGGGCAATTCTGAGAGTATATTCCACTCTGATACGTGCCGCAAATATACTATATCTTATTTTTAATTAATAAATTGTGAAGTAACATAAATTTCGGATTACTAGTCGAGAACCTTACCTCTCGACCACGGATGACGTCAGTGCTTGTATTGTATATGTATATTATATGATCCCCAGTGCATTGTTGCACAATGAGGATCAGTGGTTGCTACGGGTACCTAGTACCTACCTCTGTTGCATAAAGTGAACATTGTCAGAATGTCATCTTGATAGCAGATTGCAAGTTGGTTGCAAGTTGGTTGCAAGGAGACGTTAAGTAACGATACAAATGCAGTTGGCGTCCCCTCTGACCTCTCCCAACAATAAACGGAACTTTCGGACTACGATATACAGAGTGTTACAGGTAATTGCGGTATTTCTAGGTAAATTATTTTAATAATAAATAGTTTGAGAGTAGTTGAATACTTACAATTATTTTCCATCATACCAAAAAGTACTTACCACAACACAAATGTAATCCATTATTAAGTTCAAACTAAAAACTGAATTTATGTAGGTATCTGCACTCCCTTTCCGCGCAGAAGCAAATGCTTCAAATTGTTCAAATGACAGAGAAATAAATAATTCTAAGATGTTAATTATTATTAAGATGTATTTATCCCACAAATAAATTTTTAAAAAAACCTCAACAAATTAAAGATTTTTTTTTTTGGTTATTTGGTTTTGGGGTGTTATGCCATATTGTTAAGAGCCATTAATCAGCGGGCGAGAATTTAAATTTCGTCTATTGATGATCTTGCGATCGTACCCTGAACATGGCGGTTCCGATGAGAAAGATTAATTATTCTCCATACTAGCATTTTAACATAATAACTCAATATCGATTTTGTTTCATTCAAAATTTTATTTGATAAATACCTGAGTACATTCAAAAATGTTCAAACTCGTGATGATAAAACTATTCAAATTATGTACTTTTTTAAAAATATTTTTTGATCTTAAGTATTTATAATTTTTCTATAATATCTGAACAAAATAAGAATGTAAATTTGTTTTAAATATAGTAGTTTGTAAGACCGTAAATAAATTGACAATATTTTCGACACAAAACAAGGACGCAGATATTTTTTTAAAGATTTTATTTGATCTAAAATTAAAATTTGGAAAATTATCTTTCCCAAATAATTTATTGATTTATTTTACTGTATAATTTATATGATTTGAAATGTAAGTTGTATAATACAAAAATTTGTTTGAAAATTTAACAAATCTGCCAACGACCTACGGTAAAACCTTATTGTACCAAAAATTAACATATTTTCTCAAAATTTAAAAAATAGCTTTACTGGATAAAAGAACATGTTTCGAAATCAATTTATAATTTTTCGTGGAAAAGAGTCAATAGGTCTAAAATTTGATTTAAAAATTACATATTTCCGATTTTGTCAGGTTATTCACTCTTCAAAAAAATTGTGAAAATACCATATTGGGCGATGCCATAGAGCCAGAGACAGTTGGAAGCAGTTGGGACTCTTCATACGTCCTGTTTCACCCTGTAGATATATATTTTTATATCTCATACATGAATGTCAACATCCAATATTTAGTAATCTCTTTACTTTGCTTGACACGTAATCTCTGACTCAATCGGATAACTTACATTGCCACATTATTATTGTTTATTTTTTCTACAACACGATGGTGTTTTTTTAATCCGATTATCGAGGAATGCAGAAATAAAATAAAACTGCACAACTGTTGTGCATAAAGCATAACTGACAGGACAGCCTTGGCTTTGACGTATCAATAATTTTAATACCTACCAAAGCCGAGGATAATTGAATTAAAACGAGTTGCACGATAAAAAACGTTGACAGCGGATTTAAGTGATTTAAGTATTTTTTTTCGTTTTGGATTGAAAGCATGAATATGATATGATGCGATTTTAAATTAGAGTTTTCCAGTATATGAGTCGGCAATCCACTTGAAGCTAGCTTCACATTGTATATATCCGAAGCATGCAAGTTCAAATCCCGGTGTGTGCAAATAAATTTTATTTGATTAATTAGTGTTATATCACAATTTTATTAATTTAAAATAACATATTGTACATTTGCGGCACGTTTCAGAATAGAAGATACTCTCAATGTAGCCCTGGTGTGAGACCACCATTTAGAATTGAAAAGTTGCTTGCAATGGCCTTAACCGTGTTTGTTGACCATATCTGAATATCCAGGTACTTTCTCGCCTTCCATTTCACATCTCCTTTCCCTCACCACTACGCACAGTTCAGAAAGTCCACTTTCACAGGCTGCATACGGGATGGGACTCTTGTGAAGTATTCACATTAAAAAAATTTGGATTTTATCAAGGTTCGGACATATAGAATAGATTGAGAAGAAAAGAGTGTAAGTAAGACTGATTGCTCTTGAAAGTTTTGTGTGAATACCTCATAAGAGTCCCCATCGTTCCTTGCTGACAATAGCCAGTAAGACTATATGGCATCCCAACTTGGGGCATATTTGTAAGGCTGAAATCAGTGTGGAAGGGAAGGAGTACGAAGGAGGAAGGTCAGGAAGTAACAGGCTATTCAAATCTGGTCACCAAACAGGTTTAAAACAATTTCAAACAACAACGCTTCGATTCTAAATCTAGTCTTTCACAGGGAATATCTGCCACTCTTTGTTCTAATTATAATGTCAAACACGAATTTATCTGAGACAATCCGCGCATGCTGATTGCAAAGAGGACACCTGAGACTAAAGGCGGTAGACCATTTGGCATGCACCGAAATATTGATGACGGTCCACTGTTGATCGCGTGCCAACACTGGCTGTGGGCGCACCCAAGTGATATCACAACACAACTGACAGAATGACCTGGTCACATTCCTGGGCTCCTGTCACCTGGTACATTCATCAACAGATTAATACAGTTTTATGGCTGCGTTTTATGAATATCCTTATGATAATAAATAGTTCTGCTGATGAGCTACGTTGTAACTGCGTGGTTGATGATGCTCTCTGTAGGTATCGACCTTATGAAAGACCACCTTTCAGTTTCGAAACGTTGTTCAGCTGGGGTATGAGTCCGCTCCCCGGGATTCGTTTATTGGATTACCAACACCTCTGCCATGGTTCGCTACGTTTGGTAACTTAACGGGAGTGCCCGGGTTCATGTGGTGGTTTTGTTGAGAGACTGGTTAAGAGAACCGAACTCTCTTGACTCATTGCTTTACACTGCAGTTGTCAGGATGGATTTTCACAAGTCTGAACACACGAATCCCCAGATTCTTACCCTATATCTTACCTTTTTCTTTACCAGTACTTCAAATCCTTTCTTTCCTTAAAAACACCCTCCACACAGCATCCCCTAAGAAGACATAGGCCCTGATGGAAAGTATTTTCCTCAGATCCTCCTGTGTGGAACTAATCTAAAAAAAACAAAATATCCCATTTTTATTACGGTTGAAACTATACCATAACAGTTGAATTTGTAATAACCTCTGGGAATAAAATATTAGACTAGATCTCGATTTAAAAAAACAGAAGCAAAACAAAAATAACATTTGTTGAGAACCATGGTATTATTCTTAATTCCTCTGCTATCTGCAAAGTTATCAGTATCAAGCTGTAGGGGCGTCATTGACAGTCGATCGCAAAAATATAGCACATCCCACGTTCTCATCACAATTGAATGAGTCTAAAGCCTTCATGTATCAGACGTACAGAGGATGTTCTGCGGCCATCGCCTATTAGTTATTATGTCTTTGTGGGACCATCCCACCTGATATACAACAGGTAGTCCAGATCTTAAAAGTAAATAGAGTGACGCGATCAAAACTGTATGATCGTCTTGTGTGCGCAGAGGTTATGATTTGAATTATTAATAAAGGTGGGCGCAACTGAGCACCTTGTGGAACACCGTACTGGCAAAATGAAATGTAAATTAATAAATTATTAATATTTTAATGAGATGATCTGTAATCTCAATATTGAGGAATATTATATGACGATATTGGAGAATGGTACATTGCTACCTATTGAGATTTGATCACCAATAGGTAGCAATGTATTACTAAGGTCATTAAAAGGTATGGGCGAAGCAATGAACTTTGCAAAATCAGCAAAATACCAGTAGTTGCCAGACAACTATGATGGAGTAATATCCATTTATTATGTCATGAAATTACTCCAAATACTAAGGAAAATCGTGGAGCGAAAAGCAAGAATATCTTAAATTTTATTTGGTTCTCACGACCAAATAGTGAATAATTTAATAATTTAGCTTTGGGGGCTTCGACCAAGGGATATACTTGGTCGAAGTTTGGGGGTATTATTTTTGAACCACCGTTTTGGACAGCATTCAGCGTCCATCTACAGTGATTGTGAACACTTCAAGGCAGTTCGAAACGTGTCGAGTCGATTTAAAGTTGTTAAAGAAGGTGTAGGAAACACCAATAAATAAAATAAAAAAATAAAAATAAAATTATTTTAGTAATTTGTACATTTAAGTTTACAAATTTCTAATTGATAATAATATTTATATTCACTATATTTTTTCAAGTTTTATGTAGCTCCTACAATACATCTTGAACTTTCCAATTGGTGTGGACTTTAAAGTTTCTGGTAGTGTGTTATACAACTTCATTCCCTTGTACAGTAGACTGTTCTGCGTATTCGCTTTGTCCTTTTTTTGTAGCCTAATTTCCTTGCACGTCCTTGTGTTATATCTGTGAATGAGAAGTATTTTGGTAACGTGTTGTTCAATATTTTGTGGATAAATACCATCGTGTTCAAGGTCAGCATCTGTTTCACGGTCAACCAATTTAGTTCCTTTAACATTTTAATAATTTTTGAAAATCTGTTTCGTCGAAGAATTATTCTCATTGCCCTGTTTTGGAGAATTTGTAACTTATTTTGTTCTCTTTCGTTACATAGGAAAAGTATAGTTGAGCAAGATGGACAAACATAATAAATAAAGTGGACTACTTTACCACGGGAATTCCTTTCGAGGGGTATCAATTTAGCTCTCCTGCTTAAACTTCTCACTGTTTGAAATCATAAATTCACTACCAATTCAACTCTCCTAATATAAGATTACAGATATAAAAGGGAAGATGAAACCTTGGAACAGAGACGGATTGTTAATGGGCTCTCCACACGACACTGCATGTAGTGACTGCGGCAGTGACTGCAGAGAGCGTGGAGTTGAGCAAACTAGCGCTGTCTCGTTTGTTAAAGGGCCGCTAGAACGAGACAGCGCTAGTTCCCTCAACTCCACCCTCTTTGCAGTTACTGCCGCAGTCACTACATGCAGTGTCGTGTGTAGGCCGCTTAAGACATTTTAAAATTGACTTATTCATCGGACAACATCGGACAACATTATAAATTATATATTAATTTGATTATACAGTAGGTTTATACTGTATAATTACAAATTTTACAGTATAAACACACTAAAACTATTTAAATTAACTAAAATTTACAATCAGGCTATTGGAAACGAAATGTAAACTAATAAGTTATTATACTTTTGAATGTAGCTATAGCTTTGTGTTTATCCATAAATAGAAAAATGAAACAATTTAACTTTGTTTGAACCACTTATATAATGAGTAAATCCGACCGGTTTCGGAACAACAGTTCCTTCTTCAGGGAAAGCTTATACTGAATAAGGAACGGTTGTTCCGAAACCGGTCGGATTTACTCATTATATAAGTGGTTCAAACAAAGTTAAATTGTTTCATTTATCTAATAAGTTATTATGTAATTAAATGAAGACAATATTAGCGAAACTCAATCGAAAATCTGGAGACAGAAAAATCAGAAAAAAGATATTGGCTCCACTGTCCCAGATGGTCATAGATTCACAAGCTCCCAATGATAATCTCTTGAATGTTGTTATCAGTTTTTATAATTCATCTTTAACTAGGAATAAATCTTACATTATTTATAAATCTTCCTTAGAGCAACCCAATCAAAATATTACTTGCATTATAATATATGTCACCAAAGCAGTGTTCATAATAAATTATTTGATTAAAAATTGAAAATTTATCTAAATTAGGGGGCTCGCAGTGGAAGCATTAGAATTTGGTTACATCGCGCTGTGACCTTGAGGACTGCATTCCGCAGACCCAGCCGGGAGGTGACGCGCCGCTGCACTCTTATACCAGATAACCTTTTTATTCTTATTTTAGTGTTTTGTTTAGATTCGCAAAAGGATTTGAAGTCGGATTAACCGCGCTATTTCTGCTGCCCTGGTAACTATTAAACAGAAATCAGTTTATAATGATTTTGTTTTTGGGGTATTATGACGTGTTGCGCTACATCCTTATTTAGCCAACGTTTCGAATTGTATTACAGTGTCCATCATCATCAGGGCAGATGTGAATTATTGTTTTTAATTATTGTTATTCGATTACAAATCTCAAATTATGTCAGAAATCGGTTTGCCTGAAGCAGCAAAAAGACAGATGAACTGATCCTAAAAAGAGATGAGAAAGAGGTTGGTTGGGAGGAAGGTTCTTGGCTATTCAGATCTGGTCACTTTTTAAAGATTAAGTCATTGTTTTATTAGAGACACGTGAAAAGATATGGTGTTGTCAGTAATCTAACACATTGAGATGTATGAGACGATGTATGAATGTGAGTGAGGCAAAGAGTGTGTGCCAAGACCGAGTTGTTTGGCGGTCTGTCCTCTCTGCCTACCCCTGCGGGAAAACGGCGTGATGGTTAGTTAGTTAGTTAGATACGGAAACTAGTGACATTGGACTACTTTCCTAAACACGGTGTCCGGAAACTCGTAGTACAAGCGGAAAATTGGTGATTTTACCATCAGAGAACCAAAATAAAACAATTCTATTAAAAAAAATCTATTTCGGTCTCGATTTAATCAAAAACGAAAACTCAAATCAAAAAAGTTATACCACAAAATCGACTCCAAATGTATTTTGAAAAAAAATTCTAGCTGCGTTTTTACTATTACTAAACACACTAATTTTTGTTTTCTGTAATGTGAAATGAATTTAAATTTCAAAATTGGAACTGATTATTGTGTGAATTCAGGCAACTGATAAAATAGGTCTAATAGAATTTAAGTGCCAAGATTTAATCATTTTAGAAATAGATTCATTTCATAAAAAAAACGTAAACAATCTAAAATCCTCCATTTGCTATCACTTTTAAACGAGATATTATATATAAAAATTTTAATCGTATTCCATAAATAATTTTTGATTAATTACCCACACATTTATTAAAGTGAAATACCTTTAGCACCGTTGTGCTTTGAAACTCGATAAAACGGAAACGAGTGTCACTAAAAAGAGACAAACACATACATCTATAGGATTTAGCCTGCTAGAGAATGAGAGAGCATAATCGGTCTCCTCTTTGTGCGGTGCTTCGTAGCCTTCTCATTCTCGTCTACTTTAGTTTTCTGAGGTTTCGTCGAACTGTAGTCGATTTTTTTTTTCATTTTTAAAATTTTATCAAGTGTGTAACGGTAAATACTAATTTATTCGTCTACAGCTGTTGTATAGTTGAATTAATATTGAAAACTACCTCATGTTTAATTCAGAAGACTAAATGAGAAAACTGGATGATCTCATGTCATCAGCATAAAGTGTGCAAAGCAAATAAGTCCTCAAAAGAATGAGGAAATAATTACTTATTATCGTGAAGTGGCCTTAGAAGGCTTCAATTTAACCCATTCGGAAAATTAATTGTGATCAAATATTTACTTCTCCATCAAAGATAATATCTGAGCACCATCTTTTATTAAACGTAATTCTTTTATGTGAATACAGCCAGGAGCCAGTGAGACTATGGTATCCCCAATTTGGGTATGTTGTGAGGCTGAAGGTAGTGGGGAGAAAATTTTATTTTTATTTTTTAAATGAGGAAAATAATTTGCCTCAGGACCTATGTCATCTTTGGCGATGCTGTGTGGAGGGTTTTTTAAGGAAAGGAAGGAGAGGAGAGTTCTGGGAAGGAAAACTTTTTTTTTTTTTTTTTACATAAGCTCCACACAGGAGGCCCTCAGGCAAATAATTTCCCTGAGGGCCTATGTCATCTTTAGGGATGCTGTGTGGAGGGTCTTTTAGGGAAAGGAAGGAGAGGAGGGTTCTGGGAAGGAAAAGGGTTTAAGGGGTGGGTAGGAATCTGGGGTTCAGTGTGTCCTGGTCATCAGACCTAAACACACCTCATCCCATGAACCCGGGCACCTCTGCTAAATCACCAAACGTAGCGAACCACTTGGGGTGACCTATGGCAGAGGTGTTGGTTATCCAATAAAGGTTCCCGGGGCGGCGGTACCCATTCCCGCCTCCCAAATTGTTTAAGGGGTGTGTAGCAATCTGGGGTTCAGTACCGGTCATCCGCCTCCAAGATCTGGACAAACCTCACCCCATGAACCCGGGCACCCCTACTAAGTCACCAAACGTAGCCACTTAGGGTGACCTATGGCAGAGGTGTTGGTTATCCAATAAAGGTTCCCGGGTAGGCGGTACCCATTCCCGCTTCCCAAATTGAGATGGGGCAGAGGAAGGTGAAGAAGTTCCTGGCTATTCAGATCTGGTCACCAAACATAGCTAAAGTCATTTCAAGCAACGTTTTAATTCTGAATGGTGGTCTTATACCAGGATGATACTGAGAGGATCTTCCACTCTGGAAGGTGTCGCAAATTTAATTTATATTAATTTTAAACGATTAAATTGACGAATGAACCCGCGACCGCCGGATCGCTAGTCGAGAGAACCCTCGACCACGCAGGCCGTAATAGCGCTCTATAGTTCCAGCTTCTCCCAAATATCCAATATTGGGGTATGTTGTGAGGCTGAAGGGAGTAGGAAGGGACGGAGATGGGGAAGAGAAAGGTTGGAAATTATCTGGCTATCAGATCTGATCATCAAGCTGTATGATCAAGCCAGCTGTAGTGTTTTGTTATTTGTAGTAACACTAACAGATTCTCCAAACACTTTGCCCGAAGATTACTTTTGAGAATAAATTGATTCTTGTTCGTTTATCTGGTTTTATTAATACTTTGCGTATACAATATGGACCTCTTTAGTCGACCTAACTGGGAGCTAGCTAAATTGATTCTAAAGAGTGTGTTACGGACATCACCCACTCTCCCCGTCCCTCTGTTGGACAACTTAGGTACTAAGCTACCTGCCATCTTATCACCGCCGTCTTTATCTAAAAGCCGGAAGCTTTTTAGATATCTTCCCCCTGTTATCTAAAACCTATCGATTTTGAATTATGTTTCTTTCACCTGTTGTTTCACATAAATTCAAATGTAACGTTTTCATCAAATGGTCATTCAGCGCAATTTTGTTTCGCAATCTTTCATATTGTAATAAGCTGACAAACTTAACAACATGATGATGGTCCTCTTCTGCTGATCCACTATTTGTTCAAAAACATGTGCAGGCTTTAGGTTTGGGTGGGGGCGACCTCGGCTCTCCTTCGCCTTGCCTCCGGCTACTCGACGCTGAATTCCTTAGGGTCATCGGGTATTTCCCCTCAATCTCCCATTTACTTTTCTTTGAGGCATCACCGAGGAACCGGCTAAGGGGCGCGGAAGCTGAGTGTGGTTCACGACTAGACCGAATGTCATGCGCATTCTTGCTGGGACTGCCAATCGATTGAAGAGGACTCCCAACCGTTTGCCATTCCCTTATTACTTATCTACTGTGTCTTCTTCCCAAACAGGTGCTTGTAGGATACGCTGGATACAATCACCCAGCGCTTGCCACCTCGTGGACTTTCACCAACCTGTCCCATTGTCTTGCCTATATTTTATCATACTAACACCTATTGTATCTGTATTTCCCCCTAAGCACTTGCATACTGCTTACTAACAACGTATGCAGGGACATTGGAGGTCTAGTTTCGTTATCAAATGTAGAGTCGTTTTCACCAAAAAAATTAGAGTCCTTGCAAGAGCCTTGAAGGGGTAACCATCTGTTACCTATACCAGGGCGGGTAAGTGGTGTGTCCTCCAATGTTCAAAAGCTATAAAACGGACCCACAATCGGTATTTAACGGGAGCCTTTCAACTGTCCAAATAATAAAATGGCGCTAAAAGGCAATAACGCTAATTAGGCGACTTGAGGCAATCGAGATGTGGATCTACAGAAGAATACTTCAAATAAGCTGGGTGGACAGGGTTACAAATGATGATGTTATGGTTCGGATGAATAAAGAAAAGGAAGTTATTAAAACTTTAAAAATCCGAAAACTTCAATATCTTGGACATGTGATGAAACATCCAGAGAAGTGTGAGATCTTGCATCTCATAATGCAGGGAAAGATTGCCGGAAGACGGGGCCCTGGAAGGAGAACTTCATGGCTGAAAAACCTGAGACAGTGGTTTGGCCAGTCTACATGATAATCAACATGATAGCCAACGTCCGTTGAACGGACAGAGCACAAGAAGAAGAAGAAGAGGCAATTAGATGACAATGTTACAGTACTACACGTATAAGTTGGCGAAAAAGGAGGGCGCTGTCGTCTATGACACAACGATTGTAGGGAGTGGTTGCCAGATTAAAATAAAAATAAAAACATACAGCGTCAACTTATACGTTTTATTTTTTATTTTATTTTTTACATTAACTCCACACAGGAGGCCCTGAGGAAAATAATTTCCCTCAGGGCCTATGTCATCTGGGATGCTGTGTGGAGGGTCTTTTTGAGGAGAGGAAGGAATGAACATTGGTCTTGAAGAGACCCATGTTGTAGGAAGGAGGAAACACAGAGGCCGGCAAATCATTCCACAGCCGAGCTGTTGAACACAAGAACGAGTCGAAGAAACCCGTTCTCATGTGACAAATGTCAACTGTGTACAAATGTTGGGCACGCGTTTGGCGTGTTTCCCGACTATGCACCGGTGCCGAAGATGCTAGTTCCTCGGAGCATCTTCCATTGTAATACCGGTAGAACAAGGATAGCATTCCCACCCGACGCCTGTGCTCTAAAGATTGCAAATCCGTCTGTTAAGATGGGAGAATCTATCAAACGGACCGCCCGTTTCTGCACAGAGTCGAGGGTATTTTTCAGGTATTTTGGAGCTCCAGACCAGAGATGGCTGCCAAATTCAACCGTGGGGCGTACTTGTGATTTGTACAAGGTTAGCAGTTGTGTACTATTAAAGTTTCTGCGGGCCCTGTTCAGTACGACCAGTTTAGCACTACATTATTTGAATTTTTAAGAAACAACCCGTTCTTAAGGTTTCAACTCTCAACCGCTACGCATAATTAAGAATGAATTTAGTGAAGACTTCAAATGACTGTGTTTGGTGACCACATCTGAATAGCCAGGTACTTCCCAACCTCCTCTAACCAACATCTTTACCATCACCACTCCCTTCAGCCTACCAACAAACTTTAATTTGAGTGGATAGAACAACTCTGAAAGTTATTAAAAGTGATTTAAAAAAAATAAGTTAAACACGTTACGTGAGGTGAGGCTATCTTTTCATCACTTTTAATGATTTTTCAAAGGAGTGTTTGTAGCCACTTTCTTGAGTTATCATGGAACCCAATTTGGGATACCGCAGTCCTCCTGACTCAAAGCAGTTGATACTTTTGTGCAGCGGTATTCGCATTTTTTCATATTTTTTTAAGTGAAAACATCTTTAGCACCGTTGTGATTTGAAACTCGATGAAGCGGAAGCGAGTGACACTAAAAAGAGACAAACGCATACATCTGTAGGATTTAAATCTGTATCTAAGGAATGAGATAGCATTAAAATATTTATTTTATTCACGGGTACTCGGTTCCAATATACATATTACAATAAATCCATGGACCCACGCAAGTCTCCTATAGTCTAGTGGTATAAAGCGCCCGATGAACCTTAGTGGCCAGACGTAAGATCGAGTCTGTAATCGAGTTTGTAAAATCCATATCTAATCTTCAAACCACTCCAAAATGGAAAAGGCAAATAAAACACAAAAGAAAGCTACTCCAAAGAAGAAAACACAAACATATATGTTTTAAAATAAGATGACCAAATGTATAGAAAATGTGCACTGGAATTCGATCACAAAAATATGGAAAAAAATCATTCTTCACATTGATAAAAAACAGTGCTTCGTAGTCTCCCCACTCTTGTCTACTTTAGTTTTCTGAAAGTTTTACTTCTACCACGTGTGAATTGCACACTCCGATTTTTTTTAACATATATCACATTGACACCGTAGTCAAGTTCATATCACATTGTATTGTCATAAACACCTTTCTGTTTCGTGACCCGATTACTTCGATTAGTTTCTGCTATCTAGCCATATTCAATACACACAATACACAGTACAGAAGGGGTATTGTTATGAAATAGTATCAGATATCTACTATAAATTGAGTTCATTCATGATAGGATAGTATAGTGATAATGTTATAGTTATTAGTTGTTATGACAGAGCACTTGACTATGCCAATGTCTCTTGATCGATTATTTGAACAATGTCTGCAATGAGTCATTTACATTTTACTATTTTGTAAGTAACTTAAAAAAATTACAACTATACAAGTGTAAAATACAATATATGTTTGCGTTTGATTCAACAGGTCAATGGTAAATTTTTTATTAGGTTGACTTAGAAAACAGATCAGGCGTGTTAGTAAAGATTTAAATCACCATTTTAGATTAATCTTTACTATGAATCGGTTTATATTATAAATACAAACAAATATGCTTTGGATAAATTGAAGCTCATCCTATCGTTGCCATTGAGTAGAATAAAAATAAAATTATTAATTACTTTATAAAAACTTAGGCGTGAACTACTAAAAAATATGTTTTTTTCATTAGAAATGTATGAATATGTTATATGTTGTTATGTAAAAAATATGTTTTTTCTTTAGAAATGTATGATTGCGTACCAAGATGAAAAAACCCTCGACTCTGTGCAGAAACGGGCAGTCCGTCTGATAGATTCTCATAATTTAACAAACGGATTGCAATCTTTGGAGCACAGGCGTCGGGTGGGAATGCTATCCTTGTTCTACCGGTATTTCAATGGAAGATGCTAATACCGCACAAGGCACATGAGCCCCAAATGCTCCCAATAATTTTCATATGTCACAGGAACTATGACATCCCAAATTAGGGTAAGTAGTGGGGCAGGAGAAGTGGGGAAGGGTAGGAAATGGGAAAGAGGAAGTTTGGGGAACTTCTGTCTATTCAGATCTTATCACCAGACACGATATATAAGTGCGTTTTAAGCGAGTCCATGTGCCCGAAGACAGCATAAATTTTCAAATATTTCCCGTGAAATTCACGACTTTTTTCGTAATTGAACACAACCAATTCATTTCGTTGGCTGTCGAACGGTCTCCTCGGGAGAGGAGGAAAAATTCCCGCACAACATATGTCTTCCTTGGGGATGCTGTGTAGAGGGTTTTTTATGAATAGGAAAGAGAGCAAGTTCTGAAAAGGAAAAGGATATAAGGGGTAGGTTGGAATCTGGAGGTCAATGAATCCAGGAGAGATGGACGTATTAGTAGGATGATTTGTCAAGAGAGTCCGACTGGAGAAGTCAAAAGATCTCCCTCAACCAGTCTCTCCCGTTCTGGCCCGCCAAACAGAAGGTGGGCAAACGCATCCGGTGCCAAAATCTAGACAAACCTCACCCTGTGACATATAATTGACGTGGTCGAGGGGTGAGGCTCTTGACTCACAATCTGAAAGTCGCAGGATCGAATCCCGGCGGGCGCAAATAAATTTTATTTGATTAATTTGTGTTACTTCACAATTAATTCATTTAAAAATAGTAGCCAGTATATTTGCGGCACGTGTCAAAGTGGAAGATACTGTCAGTATCGTTCTGGTGTAAGACTACCATTCAGAATTGAAACGTTGCTTGAAATTGCTTTAGCCGTGTTTGGTGACCAGATCTGAATAGTCAGGTACTTCTCCGCCATCCTCTCCCCCATCGCATCTCTCTCGCCATATTCCCACTGGCTCTAGACGGGAGCAGCTGGGACATGGAGCTGAGGTTTGCACATAAAAATATATTATTTGTCGTTTCTTCCTTTTAACGAAATTTTCTCTGCATTTATTTTATTACCGCGATAAAAACTTAATAATAATATTATTAATGACGACATTCAGGTTAAAAGGTCAAATATGCAAGTTTTATAATTAAGTTGCTTCTTTTAAATATGTGTAAAATATTAATGATCCTGTCCAATTAGACAAATTCACGAATAATCATTGGATGACTCCATTGATCGAAATAAACTATAAGAAAGAATTGTGTAATTGGTCATTGAACATTCCAGTTCTTGATCAAAATATAAACAAATATTTTATATAAACGAGTGTGACTCATAAAAACAAAAATAAGAGAAAAATCTCCATGGAAACTGATTATATTATGCAAATATGTGATAACAATGACTCATGATGTTTGTTTGATTTTATTGAGTGTTTATGTTTTGGAGACCTGCGTATCTTCCTCCAGAAAATTCTCAGGTCATTCAGAATGTTGCTTGTTTTGACTTTAGCTGTATTTAATGTCCAGATCTAAATAATCAAACACTTTCCAATTTTCCTGTTCTTCTTATCCTAACTACTTCACCTCCCCACAACTTTGTGGGAGGTCTAAAAACTAACTTTCACAACAAATTTTGAATATGTGCTAAAGAAGGCATCAAAAATAGTAAATTTTCTTCGATAACTAAAAAATAAACTACATGTAAACACTACAGAGCTCTTTTTTTGTTATTAGTTTTTGGGGTATTATGCCGTGTTGCGCTACCTCCTTCTTTAGCCAACGTTTCGGACAGCGTTGCAGTGTCCATTATCAGGGCAGATGTGTAATAGTTAGGGGTGATGTTTGTACTTATCTACTTCGGAGCGATACCATCAAGACTGTCTTCGGAACCACGACAAAAATACGAGACTTTTTGAGGCCTGCAAAGACCAAGTTTCCTCTGGAAACAGATGGAGTGTACAGACTCAGCTGTTCTGGATGTGACAAGGTTTATGTAGGCCAAACAGAGCGGACGATTTCCAAAAGTATATCAGAACACTTCCGTGCCTGTAAACATGGCCACCCTGACAAATCGGCAATCGCCGAGCACTTAATCGAAACCGGCCATTACTTTGGATTTGTCCCTGAGGTCCTGGGAAGACCCAAAACTCATAGAGCACGCCTGATTACGGAGGCAATTGAAATTCACAAAAATCCTATAAATATTAATAGAGACGACGGAGGTAAGCTCAATAGTTCTTGGTATCCGGTAATTGACGGTTACATCAAGACTAAACGCAAAAAAACATGTTGAAGTATATTGTAGCGCCAGCTCGTAGAGGAGTGGAGCTGGCGACACGGTATCGCTCCCAAGTAGATAAGTACAAACATCACACCTAACTCTTACACATCTGCCCTGATGATGGACACTGCAACGCTGTCCGAAACGTTGGCTAAAGAAGGAGGTAGCGCAACACGGCATAATACCCCAAAAACTAATAACAAAAATGCTTTTGGCCGTGAAAATCTAAAATACTACAGAGCTCATATTTAAAACTAGAGTTGCTCCACACTTAGATCACTGTTCTACGATATTATATTTGGTCAATGAAGGAAACTTGAATAAGCTAGAAGTTATACAGAATGAGCTGTAAGATGTATAGGTACTGGGGAAAGGCAAGTACGCGAAGGTTAATCAAATGAGAGAGGAGCTAAATTGGATTCCAATCAAAAGAGACTGCTGTTTAAAGTGTTAAATTTTGTGCATAAAAGTGTACAAAACCAAATGCCAAAATAATTGTTTTTAATAGTAGTTTACATAATTTCGAAACCAGAAATATAAATAGAGTTAGATTGCAGAATATGATAACACTAGAGTCACAGAACTGCCTAATGTTCAAAAGACTAATGAAATGCCTGAAAGTCTGAAGAATGAATGTATTTAAAAAGGGTTGTTATGCTTACAGTAAAAATATAAGTTTATAAAATTAAATGTTACCTTGTGCATATTAAAATAAAATAAATAATAAAAAAAGAACAACTCCGATTCGGGTTACCATATTCACACTGGCTTAGGGCAGTTGGTAGATCAGTGTGATTGTTAATTTCAATAATTCTATCAGAAGTATAAAGGCATATATTCCATTTATTATAATTAACTTAAAGAAGCTTACAAACCATTGTAATATTGATTCATTGAAGAAAAAATCTCAATGAAAGCATGAAAGAGACAAATATATCGGATCTGTTCTTAAGTGGCATTAGCTTAATTGGTAGAGGCGCCATTCCCGGTAAGATTAAAGGATCAGGGTTCGAGTCCCAGTTGCGACCGTTACCTTTTTATTTGCTGTGGCTCTGTCTCTCATGTTTTCGTTGAGAGTTGTTGATGTTATTCGTCGTTTGGTCACCTCACCATAAAATTCACATTAAAAATGTCGAAAGAATTCAGCGAAATTTTTTACGATTTATAAGTCATGCTAAATAATCCCAAAGAACAAATAAACCTAATTTTTTAAAATTAAATACATCTGACGATCGAAGAAGGATACGCGACCCAAGTAGATCGACTGTTGTAATCTACCGATTCTAGTCAATATAATAGTACCTATTCGACACGTTAGGCATAAGGCACTATGTATTTCAATATCCAAAATTATGAAGCGAACTTGATAATTCCTCAACTTAGTTCAGCAAACGAATATAATACAAATGATTTTTTCATGTCAAAATATTATTTCTGAAAATTTTAGATTATTATAATGTTTTAATGTCAATATATGCCTCAAGGGTGTGTAAAAGAGTAAATAAATAAAAATATCTTCTTCATTGATGAAAGATGTAGAATGTCGACACATCATGGTGTATTTAAAATCGTTCTCTCCGTGTATTTTATCATATCAGTCTTTATAAATCGTAAACAACGCTGTAACTTTATGGTCTCCTGGCTACTCGTGTTTCAGCTTTCCTAGTATAATAATTCTTTATTTGCTTCTTTATTACTCAGCTGATACCATTATGTCGTTGGATTTAATCGCAATGTGATTATTACGGCAATTACTTTCTAGTTTATCTTGAATTTTGGAGCAGACCAACGAAGAAATTTCATTTTTTCATTCTAGTGAAATGCATTCAAAAACTTTTACAAAATTCAAAATTCTTTGTTAAACAGATTAATAATTCGTCCTGTCTGGTGTCTAGAAGACGAAGCGGTATTTAGGTGCTGGTAAACGAGATTAATAAATAAATTGCCATTATTGACTATTGCTGAACAATTGTCCAAATAGTTTCTGCAAGAGGGCTAGTCCAGATCCTTGAGGTAACCCGAAATGAAATTTCATATCTTTGAAGGACAAGGTGTTGGCCATCAAAATTGTTGTATCTCGTCAAGATTTCTGCAATGTATAACACAAATTCAGAACACAAAAAACGATCTCCCATAATAAATCCAGTCAAGTTCCAATTGCAAAATTACCTGCCTTCATTTTATTGACTTATATACCTACTTATTTTTAGCGTGCGTTAAATAAACGGTTCAGAACATTTTCCAGGCTGCTAGAATTGGCTACCACTTTCGACAGACTGCAAAACTCTTTATCTTTTTAGTGGCCATTGTTTGAGCAAGATCGTGAAATCCGAACCCAGCCAACCCAGCCGTTCTGAACTCAGTGAGCAGTGAACGAGCGATAAGGCTGTAATAGTGTTGCTGGTCGGATTAGCGCTATAAAAACCAAAAAACCAACGAGAAAAAAAATTCAGATCACTATTCAGTGAGGGGTAGATTTTTGTTTAAAAAAAGCAAACATTCCCGGGTTACAAAGAACCTGACAATATTTGAAATTCTCCTACTACCATCACAGAAAGCTTGTGTTGTGATGGAGGACTTAGCTAGCCGAAGAATCGAACACGGGACGGCTGGGTGGGACCTAAACGCGATGCCAACTCAGCTACCGACCTTCGAGATTTTTCGATAGATTTCTCTGTATCGCCCGGTGAAAGGCCATCATTCAGAATCGAACCGTTGTGAATACCGCACAAGAGTCCCAACTGCTCCCTGAAAACCGAAGCGAGTGAGATTATAACATGCCTTACAAAATGTCGTGAGGCTGAAAATTATGGGAGGGGAAGGAGACGAGGAAGTACCTGGTTGTTCAGATATGATCACCAAATACGGGTAAAGACATTTGAAGTTGAAGATACTCTCAGTATAATCCTGTAATTCTGGTGTAAGGCCACCATTCAGGATAGAAACGTTGCTTAAAATGGATTTAGTCGTGTTTGGTGACCATATGTAAATATTCAGGTACTTCCCACCTTCCTCATCCACAACTGCTTCCCCTCTCCACTACCGTCAACCACACAACATACCCAATTGGGTATGCCATTGTGTCTGTTGCTCCAAACGGGAGTAGTTAAGATTCTTGCGTGGTATTCACATAAAAAAGCAACCCTTCAATTCTGAATGGTTGTCTTTCACATGGAAGATACTGAGAATGCCTACCAATCTATTAATGGAATGTCTTTTGATGTGAAAAGCCAGGCATTTTGCAACCTTTCTCTTCCACCTGTCCTTCCCTTACTCACTGCCTTCAATTCTGCGTAGTCCAAATGGCTCCGAACAGTGGCGAACAGTTGGGACTGGGTTCGTAATCAAATAGAAAACATTTTTAACATATTTATGCTCTTAAATGTGAAAACCTTCTTTAACTTTTTTTTTATTTTACCAGTTTTTCAACCGAAAACCTTGGTTCTAGGTTCCAGAATTCCAGACCCAATTAGACCAAGATCCAACTCGCAGATCATCGTTAAAAAACGAACGAAATAAAAGAAAAGTTCAACTAATAAATATTTGAATACCAATGAATAACATTAAAAAAACCTTAGTTCTCGTTATTGTCCTAATACTGCGAGTGTTAAATTGGTTTCTCAGAAAAAAGAAAAGGCAAGGAGTATGTCAAGGTTGGTTAAGGTATAAAACTGGATGGAACATTTAAGCATGTAAATAATACGAAGCTTCGCGGATAATAAATTCAATGTTACCGTAAAATTGTCAAAGTGTCACAATATTAATAGCTAATGAACCTAATTTATGGGCAGGTAAAGAAATATGCATATGTTCTGTAGAGGGCTCACCCAGATCAGATACCAGCCACGTTAAACTATTGTGTCAAGGTCCTGTTCAAACAGTTGCAACAAAACAAAAACAAACCATGCAGAAGTCTCGGAACCTAACCTAATGATCTCATAAACCTTATTAAAGAAACGGTGAAGAAAGAAAAAAATAGCTAGAGGGCTAGTCTAGGTCCTTGAGGTAACCCGAAATTAATTTGGACAATTTTTCAATGATTGCATAATGTTAAACATACTAAAAAACTAGAGTGCAACGGTCATATTTATTAACAACAATTAACAATGCAAATTCTCGGAAAGCGCTTTATTTTCTCTGTGCAAATAGATTTTTTGTACATTAGCCTCACAAAGAAGGTGGAGGGTCTTTTTAGAAAAAAATGAGGGAGAGGGTGGGTACGAATCTGGGAGTCAATGTGTCCAGAACTGACGGACGTATGAATACATCTCTTCCACTGCGTTGGAAGGCGATGGGTCGAGAGAGTAAGGGTGGTGAGATCAAAAGGTATCCCTTAACCAGTCTCCCCCAATCCGGCGCGCCAAGCAGCGGGTGGGAAAACGCATCCGCCAACAAGACCTAGACAAACCTAACCCCATGAACCTGGGCACCCCTGCTAAGCCACCAAACATAGGCTTGAACCACTTGGAGTGACTTACGGGAGGGGTGTTGGTTATCCAATAAATGGTTCCCGGGGTGGCGGTACCCATACGCTCTCCTTTCATTCTAGAATTTGCGTTATTATTCCCTTTTGCAACATTGCACAGCCGGGAATAAAGTCAAACGTGCGCCCAACATTTGTACATGTACTCATTCCTATGATTGGTCCTTATTTTCAACAACTTGAATCTGGATAATTTTGTTCTTTCCTACAATATAGGTCTCTTCAAGACACAGGTTCGTACGTTTCTTTTCTCAAAAAACCTCCCCAAATAACATCAGGACTATCCTGTGTGGATTAATATATAAAAACAATATTAAAATAGTTGAGGGCTGGCTCAGATCCTTTAGGTAACCCCGTCAACAAACCGTCAACAAACAAACCATGCAGAATAATAACAATTCTCAGAAATCATTAATGAATTCATTTTCTATTTGCGTACAATAAATACTTCTCTCCTCTCAATGAAAATGCCAACACGTCAGCAGTCAGCAATAATGAGTGTAAAGTATGGAGTGTGGTATCAGGTATAATGACATGATGAGATCATAGGTGAACTCACTATTGGTCCATCGGAGGCTGTAGAACGCCTGGGGAGTCGCCGCACCCGACTGATCTAACTGTGCGATCTGTGATCATTTTGATCTTAATCTCTACAGTGACGGAATTAGAAGAGATCTTTATAAAAGTGTTGAATTCTTAAATTTTACAATAGGCCACTCGCATCACATTTTTAAAAAAAAATCCGGTTTAGACAAATATTCTAAGACATTCTGTATTTTTTTTTAATCGAATATTTGAAACCCTGGGGATTTTTTTGAAAATTTCAATCCGAAAAATCAGACCATTTTTTATAAACCGGAAAGACGGGACATAATTTTATAGGTGCGAAAAAACGATAATTACATAGCCGAAAATCATTTAAAAAAAACGTTTTCCACACGAATGGCACAGGAGAATAACGAGGCATAATATTACATCTCATAAATATTTTTTTCCTTGATCCATCTTATTGATCATAAATCATTATAATGTACAACGTATATATTACTAAATCCAATGTTATATACTTGTACTTGTAAATTATCATAATAATAAGAATATTATAAAATTTTATTTTCTTAAAATCAGCACCATAACCATTACACTTCTAAAACACGTACCAACTTCTAAAATATATGGGGTTCTCTTCAGAATTTCTAAAATGTACGGGGTTCTCTTCTGTCAAAAAGTCAAACCAAATGATAAGTTCGCAGAGAACAAACAATAACTCTAGTGAACGAATTAAAAAATTCGCCTGAAATCAAAGTGATGCCATATTAAAAAAAAAATCAGTGTGGAATTTTACAAAATTAATAGGAACATTTTCGGAGACGGGACATTTTCATGTAGTGACGTCACGAGCCCAAATAATGGATTTATTTATTTAAAAATAAATAAAAAATTTAAAAAATTACTAACATTTTCGCAATCTTAATAAAAAAATCTATCCACACGATTTTTTCCAAGTCGTTATGAATTCAATGCAAGTGGCCTATTGTGTTTATGGTTTTGGTAGGGATGTCGAAAGTGAAAAAAAAATCGATATATCGATGTATCGATATTTATTAAAATATCAATATCGACGTCGATATATCGATATATCGGTCAAATTTTCAAGAGATTTTGCGTTTTTAAAATAATAGTTTATTCAGCTCAATATTATCAATAGTAATTTTTGTACACTATTTGCTTTTTTTAATGTACAAAAATCTCAATAAAAATGAAGGTATTTTTATCACTATTCATTTTTATTAGGTAATAATTACAAAAATATCAAAAACTAAAAAGCTGTCTTCTAACTTATATGTAAACTGAGACGCATACAAAGTTTGCATGCGTCTCAATAACATTCTATTGGCGTATTAATCTGTCAAAAAGGACTTCGTGTTTGGAACAAGGTATAGTCAATAATCATAGACAATTGGGAACCAACACATAGGAGTGGCTTAGAAAAAAATGGCGAAAAATAGCATACATTTCTATGTATGTACCTACACACATGAGATAGTATTGGTTATCACAATTACTAATGCAAAGACAATAGATTTGTAAGCTATTAATAGTTAAAATTTCAACCGCCAGATGTCATGACCCAATACAGTTACTTTTTCCGTTCGATCCTATACGATTTTGGATTCTAGTGACTTTAAATACATAAATTTTAAAAAAGTATCGTTGATACAATTTTCGATACTGGATATTTTGTATCGATATATCGATATATCGGATCAAAATATATCGGCTAAAAATATCGATATATTGAATTAAAAATATCGATACTTTTTCAACAAGTCTAGGTTTTGAATCGAAATTTGTGACCCTTTAAATACTCGTATCATCGTATTGATTTCTTTTCTATTGCAGAACTTTTTGTATTGAAATCGGTGTAAAAAAGGCCGACAGAAGACTTTTTGCATCACTCTGAGGGACAATAAATTCTAAAAAAATCCTACAGATGTGATCAACATCGATTTGAAAGAAAAATTATGTTGCCACCTTTCGACTCCTAGGCTCCGACAGGCCAATGAAATTGATAATCTGTTCAAGAAATAATTTTGATATTTTAACAATGGTCCGGAAACCACTTCTTGGATAACCAACACCTCTGCCGATCACCCTAAGTGATTGGTTACAAGTGTTGGTGACAAAGGTTCATCGGGTGAAGTGTATCCAGGCCTCGGCAGCGGATGCGCGTACCCACCAGATGCGTGTTGGGCTGGATCGAGAGAGGCCAGTTCGGAGACAACCTTTGACCTCTCCAGCTGGTCTCTCTCGATGGATTTAAAAGTCCGTCACTCCTGGACACAATAAACCTCTAAATTCCTTCCAACTCCTAATAACGTTTTCTTTCCTATAACTTAATTTCCTTCCTTCCCTTGAAAAGACCCTCCGCACAGCATCCCCAAAGATAACACAGGCCATAAATGAAATTATTTTCCTCAGGGCCTCTTTTCTGGAGTTGTAAAAATATCAACGTTTTGATTGTGGACGGTGGTCTTTCATCGGGGCATCTGGACTTGAGGTGTCCAAGTTTAGCATCTGGATTTGAGGTGCCCTCAAGACTTGAGGTGTCAGTTTGTCTATGAGTCGATCCGATACTGGTGATACTCACTAATTCACCTAATCCCTAAAACCTAGTAATCCGTATGCTAATTTTGCTAATTGACGCGAACCGCCTCAGACATCAGAGAGACAGCGAACATTTTTTCTGTCTTGGAGTTGTGTCATAATTAATTGCTTAGAGATTTATGATTCTAACGGAACGTGTGACTCGACCTTTGTCATAAATTAATAAATTATTTTTAATACTTAATTCATTGAAGGCTTATTTATGAAGTGCTGGGAACTCACTGAGAGGTGTCGTGGATTTATATTTATGTTAGTAAGTCCTGTAAGGTGAGAGGACTCAAATAATTCCAGGTACAGCTTGACACACCTAACTTTGTATATTTTGTACAGTCGTCGAAATGGAACCCAAATTTTGCGTTAGAGCATGTCTATTTATTCTGATGTCATTGCACACAAAAAAAGCAAGTAATTAAATAATATACCCCTGCCGTATGGTGACCCCAAATGGTTCGCTAGATTTGGTGATTTAGCGGGGATGCACGGGTTCATGGAGTGAGGTTTGTCTATGGTCTAGGTGTTGGCGGAGAATGCGTTGGCCCACCTACTGCGTGGCGGGCCGGATAGAGAGGGAGTGGTTAAGGGAGGCCTAACCTAGACCTCTCCATCCGGACTCTCTCGATTCATCGTATTGCACCGCAGTGGGAGGAATGTATTCATTCGTCGTTGACTCCCGGAATTCTACCCACCCCTCATTATTTTTCCTTCCCAGAACGTCTTCTTCTTCCTTTCCCTAAAAAGATCCTCCACACAGTATCCCCAAAGATAATATAGCCTCTGAGGAAATTTTTATTTCCTCAGGGCCTTCTGTGTGGAGCTAATATAAAAAATGGATTTAACTGATGATTGATCCTTCCTACCCAGTGATCGGAATCAACCACTCTACCAATCGGGTCAAATCCCAAGTTGATAAGACCGACATTTATTTCGTGTATTAACTGCAGTAATGTCATCGAATTTCAGATGAATAGATAAGAGACCAAATGATAAGAGTACATCGTCATTGACAACGAGTCTACATGCCGAGTTTCAGCTCAATGGGATGTCGGGAAGTGGGTTAATTTTCATCTCCAAGATACCTTTTCATATCAAGAAAAATCTGAATTCAAATAGATGTAAGTATTTAAAAAAAATAATAATATTTAAATAAATGAAGACAATATAAGCGAAACTCAATCGAAAATCTGGAAACAGAAAGATCAGAAAAACATATTGACACCTCTGGGACACGAACCCAGGACCTCTTGCTTTCCGGGCAAACGCGCTAACCACTGCGCCACGGTGTCGATATGAAATTCGGTCATGTTTAACTATACCATACTTCGACTAAGAACCACCTACACTATCTTCATTTTCTTTAACGCATATATTATTGGCAACTATCTTTATGTATGATTGCAAGATTCAAACCCGAACTAAATGCTCTCTAGATAGTGTCTGGATAAATCTTTATCCATTTTATTTAATATGCGACATCTATCGACTTTTCTGCAAGTCTAGGATGAATATTTTATTTTTAACTTTTAACTTTATGAGTAAAACCTCAAATTGTAATATTTAAATAAATGAAGACAATATAAGCGAAACTCAATCGAAAATCTGGAAACAGAAAAATCAGAAAAACATATTGACACCTCTGGGACAAGAGGTCCTGGGTTCGTGTCCCAGAGGTGTCAATATGTTTTTCTGATTTTTCTGTTTCCAGATTTTCGATTGAGTTTCGCTTATATTGTCTTCATTTATTTAAATATTACAATTTGAGGTTTTACTCATAAAGTTAAAAATAAAAAAATAAAAAAATAATAATAACTTAAAATTTCAGCACAGGTCACGCCCAGTACAATGGTTAGAAATATTACGTATTGCTGTTCTTGTGTGTTTTTTTTTTACCAAATCCAATTAGTGAAACTGACAGAGTCTGCAATGTTATTATTATTATCATACGTTTGAGGAACGAATATTTTTTATACATACTTAAAATATTAATTACTTATTGTAGTATTATGTATCATAATCTCTCATTTTTAAATACAACAGAATAAATAACATCTATTGTAATATATCAACATATTTAACAATACATTTCACCGAAAAAAAATTATTGATTATGTTACATAAAAAATAATGTAACAAGTGAACTATCTGTGTATGGGTACTTTTGGTGTGAAGTTGTTAACATTCAACATCTTTATATTGGTAGCATTGAAATGTTTACCTTTGCTCAGTTGGTGATACTGAGGATCTGCACAGAGGGGTGCACTAGGCAGGACTGGCCTGGAGCTCGCCATTCTTTGAGCAGCCACAGGTGACCATGGCCACCGTCCCTGTGGCGGGTCGACGTAATCAAATATTAATAGTTCGCCATTATTTTAACATGTGAAGATTGATAAATCCGCGCCCACCAGCGGCATCCATTATTGAAGACCATCAGGACAATTATTAAAATCCTGGATCAGCAGCGGAGTACCATGGGAGCACATTATTTCTGCTGGATTAAAACCACATCCAGCATCTGCAGACGCAGTCATGACAAGACCTTCCGACTATACCTGGAGCCAGAGGTGCTCGCAGGGATGCGGCCGAAGATCGCCCACCTTGGCCGTCATCAACATAGTCGGCTGGCTGGCAACCGCCCTTGGACGGGACGTCGCTGGGAAACCGCGGGACTGGAGGCCTGTTCGTCGCTCCAGCCTGCCGTTCAGCACATGTCAGCAGCGGAGGGAACTAACCGCCCATCTCCGAAGGCAGCAAGCAGCAGCATGGATCGCCTACATATGGCTTTCACCCATTCATCAACTCCTCAAGATTAAACGGTACTAACGCTCCATAATATGCCCATTCAGAATTTAGTCTAGCCCTGATTATTATTTGTAATAATTAATAAATTAATTTAACTGTGTCAAAGCACAATACTATTTCATTTAAATAACCTATCCTCATACAAAGTATTACACAGCCGCCTACTTAAGGTCCACACCTGAGAAATTCTAGTAATAATCACACTTGTCTCATGCTCTCCATGTATTATATTCCTAACATTTTAGCTTCCAATGTGAAGGTTAAATATCTTCATAACATTTTGACGTCCTACGCAAATATTTTCATAACAATTAAGCATTGCGAAATCCTGTTTTAACTCAACCGTTTTGAATTTTATCACTTTATAAATTTATCTTCTTGAGTTCAACAGCTCGGCTGTGGAACGTTTTGCCGGCCTCTGTGTTTCCTCCCTCCTACAAAATGGGTTTCTCCAAGACCCGGGTTCACTCCTTCCTTTTCACAAAAAGACGCCCCACACAGCATTCCCAAATATGTCAAATTATTTTCCTCAGGGCCTCTTGTCCAAAAATTAGCCTATTTGGTACACCCCTCATACCTTTTTCCTAACCACGACTTCCTCTCCTTCCTTTCCCTTAATATACCCTCCACACAGCATCCCCAAAGATGAAATAGGCCCTGAGGGGAATTATTTTCCTCAGGGCGTCCTGTGTGGAGCTAATGTAAAAAAAAATGCACGTCAACCGTAAAATTGATTATCTGTTCTAAAAATAATTTGATCCATTTCACCTTTTAAATAAGGTAAAATTGACCTTACTTGGTACAAACGCACACGACCACAGAATACTTCTATCGCTTTATATCTTCAGGGCACCCCAGCAACAATCAATTTGTGTGTGATGTAAGTCAAATTCTTTCATTCAAATTGACCCCACTCTTGTTAGAGATTAAATACTAACTTGGGCCCATTAATCGACACTTGTATCTATAAGTGCCACTAATAATCGTGGATAAATAGACAGTACAGTACTTGAGTGAGCCCATCATTACCAATATTAAATCAATTCAAAGGCTTCTGTTTACTAACCTGATTGATGAAGACAAAACATTTGTGCATTTTCAAAAATGTATAGCTATGAAAGCAGTAGTTTTGATCGTAATTTTAAATGAGTCGGCCAATTCAACAAAAACGCTATTTGAAAATCATCAAAAATTACTTCTGGTTACCAACAACAATGAAAATGTCACAAGAACTATGTCTGAAAATCGTCTGTTTTTAGTTTCATATAGGAGGCCCTGAGGAAAGTAACTCCCGTCTGGCCTGAGGCCCTGAGTCATCTCTTGCGGTGGAGGGTCTTATTAGGAAAGAAAGGAGAGAAAGGAAAAAGATTTGAAGGATGTGTAGGAATTTGAGGGTCAGTGTGTCCAGGAGTGACGTACGTTTGAGTTTATCCCCCACACTGCGGTGCAAAACGATGTTCCGAGAAAGTTCTGTTTGAGAGGTCAAAAGGTCTCCCTCAACCAGCCTCTGTCGATACGGTCTCCAACGCAGTTGAAGGGCAGATGCATTCGCTGCCAAAAATCCCATAAACAATTCTGATCCCATAAACCCAGGCACCCCTGCTAAGTCCCCAAACTTAGCGAACCACTTTACGGTTTTCGGGTCAGCTGTACCCATTTCGACCTCACAAATATTGTTTAATATTCCTCGCGACAGTTGAAAATCATTTTATGCAAGACATTCTTCTGTATATAGATAATTTTCAAGTATAAATCACTTCTAAATGATATAATTAGATATATTAAATGATAATGGTCCTAAATGCGAACCTTGGGGAACAACGTAATCGTAATAATCAGGTATCAACGCTTAAAATAAATTGTGGAAGAAGTAGAATCAGAGTTAGTAGTTTCTGTAAATTAATAATTCAATAAAAAAGATCATATCAAATTTTTACCCCGAAGATTTTTTTAACTTCAGATTCAAAAACAAATACGCAAAACCATATCCTTTATTAAGCTTGTAGCAGTGTAAAAAGTCACTGCATTTGCATTATCAGGATGTTCTCAAGTAAGAAGTTGCCTTTAATATTGGGTTGCTATTAAAGAATCTTTTCTTATGCTTACCGAAGAGTCACTGCAATAATAGATCATTTAAAATATGTGAATGGACAGCTTTAAGTTACAGCAACTCCCGGTTACTTGTATTGATATTATCTTAATTGACTTGAGTGCCCGCTTTACGCTACAATGGTCTGTTTTGATTTAATGCAGCTTCCAATAGCATTCCTCATCTCTCGGGAGATTATATGAAGATGGTTTGATAGGAGATAGCAGCAGGAACTATGAACTACGAGAAGATGAAATTGAAGATATCAGATGTAAAGAAAATAACGTGCAGTCTTGTGCAGCAGAAGATGCTGGGAGTGTAATATAATACTGAGAAATAGGATACGGAAGTTTGGATTTAACAGATAAATACAATCAACTTAAATAACAACTTGCGGGAAACTAAATTCCAAGGAATCTAATATTCGAGAACCAACTCAACATAAGAAACATGCACCCAGATTCAATAACGACAATTTCCTGGATTCTGATACTGTTACTCAGTGTATAAATAATTCTTAAAAAATATATAAAACAGCGTTTGGCAGATTCCCCTTTTTTTTAACAAACGGATTGTAATCTTTAGAACACAAGTGTCAGTTGAGAATGCTGTCCTTGTTCTACCGGCATTTCAATCGAAGATGTTCCGAGGAGGTGATCCCTTTGTAATAAGACAAACATGTAGCTCGCCAAACATTTTTACACGTCAAGATCTATGTTCACTCCTTCCCCTCATCAAAAAGACTCCACACAAAATGAAAATACCCAAAGATGATTTATATACCCAGAGGGAAATTATTTACCTCGGGGCCTATCAACAATTGATTGGTTGATGGAAAACCGATGTGATGATGGATTGGTCCAAACGTCAAGTTCTCTCCTAGGCTTCACGGGTTCAATTCTCTAATTACTAAGTCCTCATCATTTAATTTTACACTTGTTTGGTGGTGGTGGGAAGAACTCAATTAATAGGTCAATTGTCAGGTTATTCGCAACTTGGGAACGTTTGTATTTCTTTTTTTTTTAAGTGAATACTGCACAAGAGTTCCTCCTGCTCCTGAGACTAGGGCATCCCCAATAGGGGTACGTTGTGAGACTGATAGTGGAAAGCAAAAGGAGATGGGGAAGAGGAAAGTGGGGAAATACCTGATCTGGTCACCAAAATCGACTAAAGCTATTTCAAGCAACATTCAATTCTGAATGGTGATCTTACACCCGCACTCAGAGAGTATTTTCTGCTCTTTAATCCTTAGGTGCCATATGCTGATAAGTCTGCACGACACGTTGTGCTCTTTGACACTACGTGTATCTATCACCTGCTTATTAAACATTGGAAGTATTGACAAAAACTTTTATTTTATTCAGCAAATAAAAATACCAAATTTGGTTGTTTGTGTGTAACTCCGGTTCAATGACCTCTACAGCTGAAATTTGCTTTGAATAAGTGTCATTTTCAAAAATGGAGCTGTGTGTTTGAAGAAATTCAGTTAGTTATTACTTATTAGGAAAATAGTGTCAGCTGGCACATGACATTTTAGATGGCGCACTAAGGATTTATTATTGAATTATTCATTGTTTATAAACATCCTGATAAAGGATCCACGGGGTGGTCTTGCTATGCTATCTTGGATACTAATTATTGCAACCGGTGGTACCTGCTTATCAAGAATAGAATTAACTCACATGGGAACACTGCCTACATAAAGAGAAACAAAGGAGATAAACCAATGACCTCACAAACTGTAGACATGTTGTACAGATCTCAAAAGGACGAATTGCGACTACTTTGAATTACAGGAATTAGCCACAAAGAAGTATTTTCACAGGAATCACAAAAATTCAAATGTAACATTGTCATCAAATGGCCATCAATCGCCTTTTTTTTGACAGTTGAAAAGTTTCCGTTAAATCCCGATTCTAAATCCGTTTCAGCTTTTGAAACAAATTGTGATCAGCAGAAGAGGACAACTATCCTGTTGTTAAGGCCTTCTTTCCGCATTTCTACCAATTTATTACATATCTCCCTTAAATACTATCAGCCTTACTAAAAAACCCAGTGAAAAATTTATTCAATTGACAAACGGCCGCGGATGTGAAAACATTACTAATTAAAAAATTGTTCATGGAAAAAAATACACATGGTTTACACGGCCTGAGAGGGTAATTTATCTCTGTTTTATTAATGATGTCTGAACGAAATTTGGAAGTATTTTGAATGTTCAATATATTTCTTTGACCAAAATGTAGAGAAATTTTTAAAAAAATCAAAATTTCAAAAACACAGTCCTTTTATGTAATAAATATGGAAGGAAACTTTCACCTGACTTTTTCCTCGTGCATACAATAAAAAAATAATAAAAAATTTCAAAGTTTTTTTTATTGCCAAAAAAATAACTTTGAAATAATACCGAAATTTAAAACAGATTTCTTGCATCTCTAAAGACATTAATTTATTTAGATATTAATATTATAAAAAATTACCACTTTTAAGAAATTCTCTCAAAATAAAGATCTTAAAATGTAAATTTTATCATTTAAGCAACCTGTAAACAATATTCTAACAGTTCAACTTTGAAAGTACGGCGTTTGTATAATAACTTGATTAAACTGATGTAAACCACACAAATAACATGTTAAATATATCAATTATGTGAATAGAAGAGTAAATTCATCACTACAATAGAAATTATTAAGTAAAATCACAACATTTAGGTACAAACAAAATTTTCGACATCACGTTATAAACACACTAAGCTATTTTTTCATAGCGGACCGTTGAGAACTAATGCACAGGCGCGCCAATAATGCCCTTTGCGGAGAAGAATTAAAACAACATTCTTGTCTAGTAAATTAAAACCTTATACAACGTTGTCAGATCTTCAATGCATTTGAACAGCGTGACCACGCAAGAAAGGTTATTGGTAATAAAACGTGTTTTAGTGTACACGGGGTTTATTTATGTTATTGCAATAATACGGGTTATCGGCAGTGAAAAGTTTTTTTTTTAGTAAGGCAGAATAAGTTTTAAAGTTCTTAAAAAAAATGTTATTCTAGAATGTAATATCTATACATTCTCCACGCCAAAACGGCAATTACATGAAATTCCCTAGAAAGAAAAAAAATCGCAAAGTATGCTCCGAAAATTATTATAAACACGTTTTTTTCAGTTATTTTACAACTATGAAAAAAATCGCATTGTTTAATTAAATGCTATTTTAGACATTCCCCACGAGATTTTTGCTCTATTTTAAACGAGTCGTGTTTTATTAAACATTTTCACAATTTTCGCTTAAATATTATCGTTGTTTATATTAGCGCGCTCTCTCTAATATTCGTATTTACATATCTCTCCATCTTCTTCTTTTTGAGCTGGTACACCGGACATTAAGCTTGTCAGCTTATTACAATAAGAAAGAAAACTGAAACGCACCTAGAATCGGTGTTTAATGTCAAAGAAATGTTTAAAAAAATGGCGTTGAATATCCATTTATACGAGAATTTCTCTATTACACGTATTTTTTTTAAGTTACACTGTCTCTGTATAAGTCGCTTTACCGTAATAATTGGTGTCTTGTTATAAATTACAATAAACAAAACTTAATTACAGTGTTTCATTTAATAATGTCCAATTCCAAAGTTACTAATTTCTAAAATCTATTTGTTTCGCAGAAATTCAAATGTAACATTGTCATCAAAGGGGTATTCAGCGCCATTTTGTTGTTTTTTTTTTACATTTGAAAGGTCCCCGTGATTCTAGGTGCGTACCAGCTTTCTTTCAAATTGTGATAAGCTGACATGATAGTTGTCCTCTTTTGCTAATAACAATTTGTTCAAACGCTGAAACGGACTTAGAATCGGCATTTAACTGAAAGCTTTCAACTGTAAAAAAATGGCACTGAATGGCAATTTGATGACTTAGTCACATATTTGTCATTCATAAATAACTTGTTGACAAAACATCACGACACGATCCGCATTGTCAGTCGATTAAACGTAATGCGATGCTAATTTTAGGAAATTCCTCTTAAATTCTTATAACAGACGCGATGACGTCATTTGACTTCTTCAGAATATGTTCTAAGTACCAAAACACGTGCTTTCTGAGAAAAATAGTAAAAAAGCACAACAGTTCGTTTTCTCAAAAGGTGTTAAGCATTTTAACAAACATTACGCCGACCAAATATTTACCGAATGTACTGGTACTAAATGCTTTCTTTGAAAGGTAAAGGAAGAACTGGTGTCTGGATCACAGAAGGTATGCAAAGAAGTGAAAGAAGTTGTGATATACCGGTGAATGTATTCCAATGTCTTTGAAATGGACATTTTAATTCTAGGAATACATTACAAGCTTGTAGATGATTTTTTTTCACAAAATTGTTTAAAAATAGGAGTTCTTTGTTGAAAATTGGATGATCAGTAAGACCTGTACAAATAAATAAAGAGAACGGACAACGGTTCCTATTAAATGCTCAGCAATTGCCGATTTGTCAGGGTGTTCGAGTTTGCATGCTCGAAAGTAATGTACGTCATATTATAATGGTATATAGACACAACTCAAGAAAGTGGCACTTCATCACTCCTTCAAGAAGAGATGACTGGGTTAAATAGGTTACGTTCGGTTAGGGTAAGTTGTGGGTTATTTTTTCATCACTTTTTTTACATTAGTTCTACAAGGGAGGTCCTGAGGAAAATAATTTTCCTAAGGGCTTTGGGGATGCTGTGTGGAGGGTACAGGGGAGAGAAGGAGTATCCGGGAAAGACTTGGTCTATTGTTGGAGGGAGAAAATATACAAATAGGCCGGCAAATCGCTCCACAGCCGAGCTGTTGAACTCAACTGTGACAAATATCAACTGTATACAAATGTTGGAGGCGCGTTTGGCATGTTTCCCGACTATGCACCGGTACCGAAGGAATCAATGAGGCTTTAGTTCCTCGGAGCATGTTCCATTGAAATATAGGTAGACGTCCGGCGTAGTCCAGCGGTAAGGCTCTTGACTAGCACTCCGAAGATCGCGGGATCGAATCCCGGCGTGGCAAATAAAGTTTATTTGATTAATTTCTGTTATTTCACAATTTATTCATTTAAAATAATATACAGTATACATATTTGCGGCACGTTCCGGAGTGGAAGATACTCTCAGGATCGCTCTGGTGTAAGACCATGTTCAGACGTGAAACGTTGCTTGAAATGACTTTAACCGTTTTGGTGACCAGATCTGAATAGCCAGGTACTTCCCTACCTTCCTCTTCCCTATCTCCTTCCCCTCCCCACTACCTTCAGCTTCACAACATACCCCAATTGGGGATGCCATAGTCCCACTGGCTCCAGACGGGAGCAGTTGGGACTCTTGTGCGGTATTCATGTAAAAAAAAAAATTAAGTTAATGACTTTTCAAAGGGGTGTTGAAATGTCACTTTGTAGAGTTGTCATGAAACAGATACAATGTGGTATCAATATACTGAAAAGAAAAGAACATAATGAAGCAGTCGAGACAGAAGGAAAAAAATAGATGATAATGAATGTAAGTATTCAAGAACGATTTGATATTGATTTATCGATTTAGCTCAGGTTTTTGTGAATCGAATGTGTTTGGTTACTTGATATTAATTTGATAAGTCATAAGTCACTTTGTCCATTGTTTCGGTTGCAATGCCATAAATGCGGAACTACGCAGAGGGATATTTGATACATTTGTTGAACAAAGAGCTAGCGAAAGCATTGCAGCAAGCGATAAGCAGGCGTTTACGCTTTCAGAAAGCCCCGTCACTCCCAATACGACAATATCCCTTTGAGAGGTATGGTAAGATCTTTTGATCAACCGGCGGGCAGAGAGCCGAATCTCAATTGTAGCTGGCCAAAAATATTATAACAATTATTATAAAACAATGACAATAGGTTACACAAAAGATAATTTTACATCGTAATATGAATACTTGATAAACAAATTAAGTTCCATTAATTATCTATAATATTCCTATATAAACAAATTTTGCATTCATCGATATTTGGTTGATATAGTTAGGTACTGCAATGTAAACAAAAACAACAGAAAAAAGAAGCGATAGAATAAATAAACAATCATCGTAGTGAAAACGGTAAAAATGAGTATATTTATTTGGTAAGAGATACATTCAGTCAGTTTAATTTTATTTATTTTCAAGATAGAGTTGAAAATGTCTACATCGGTGATAAGCAACCCGCGACCCCATACCCTTTTCCTATCTACCGCTCACTTGACTACATAAAATATCAAGAAAATTGCGGTACAGTTCTGATAAGTTTTAAGATTTCCACGGCCAAAAGTATTTTCGTTATTTGTTTTTGGGGTGTTATGCCGTGTTGCGCTACCTCCTTCTTTAGCCAACGTTTCGGACATCGTTGCAGTGTCCATCATCAGGGCAGATCCGGTAGATGTGTAATTTTTAGTCGTGAAGTGTGTGCTTATTTACTTCGAAGCGATACCGTGTCGCCAGCAACCAGTGTACTGGTGAAAGTTAATGGTGCTGGCGACACGGTATCGCTTCGAAGTAAATAAGCACACACTTCACGACTAAAAATTACACATCTACCGGATCTGCCCTGATGATGGACACTGCAACGATGTCCGAAACGTTGGCTAAAGAAGGAGGTAGCGCAACACGACTTAACACCCCAAAAACAAATAACGAAAATGTTTCAGTTCTGTTTTGCAAAAGGGTTTGGCGGAAAACTTCAGACTTTTTTCATAGTTTTGAATCAGTCTCTCTAAATAAAAATACTTTTCTTGCATATTTTAACAATACCAAATTTCATGATTCAGGGCTATTTTCTTGACACATACATTTAATGAATTTTAAAGGTTTCCGTTTCATGAAAGATCATAAGTTTTCTTGACTAAATTTTGTTCATCTTTCTAAACGATAAAAATCAAACAGTTTTTTTTTACATGAGCTCCACACAGGAGGCCCTGAGGAAAATAATTTCCCTCAGGGCCTACGTTATCTTTGGGGATGCTGTGTGGAGGGTTTTTTTAAGGAAAGGAAGGAGAGGAAAGTTCTGGGAAGGAAAAGGGTTTAAGGGATGGGTAGGAGTCTGTGGTTCAGTATGTCCTGGTCATCCGCCTCCAAGACCTAGACAAAGCTCACCCCATGAACCCGGGCACCCCTTCTAAATCACCATACGTAGTGAACCACGCGGGGTGACCTATGGCAGAGGTATTGGTTATCCAATAAAGGTTCCCGGGGCGACGGTACCCATTCCCACCTCCCAAATTTAACACATTCCCGCCTCCCAAGTTGCACAAAATTACCAGTAAGTTTTTTTTAACACTTCATAATGACTTCATTTATTCGTTTGACGTTGGTGATATAAAATTTTTGCCTACGGCGCCTTTTTATTGCCTTCAAAAATTGTTTAATTACATACAGCATGAAAGACAGGCCAATGAAAATGTTTCTTTTTTTCGAATTTCGATGTTTGATCAATTTAACCGGAAAAATTGGGTTTACTTCGTTTCCATGGTCGAAAAGATATTTTTGTCCAGTTATATTTGCTATTTTTACTTTGTGCAGCGTTCAGATCAACGCAACTTCGTTATAATGTTTTATATGTTTATAGTGTGCAGCAAATATGATTATCTTATTCAATGTGTGAGACACATTGCACTATTTCTTTTTATAGCCTGTAAAATTATCAAATGGATCTTTCCAGATGGTTTTCATATTTCAAATGATTTATGGCAATGTTTTTAAGCTGACGGGGTAATTAATGCTTCAAAATGAATGGTTATTCACACACGTTAACCTTCTTTTTGGACAGTTTTTAGTACAGTCAAAATGGTTTATAATGAGCACGCTTATAACGACAATATAACAATATAACAAACAAATGACTTCATTTACGCGTATTTCCATAAAATCTGTGTGCTTTACAAATGCATCTAACATTTGGTGCCAAATGCAATAATAGCATGCGAATAATGTAACGTATAATGATATAACGTATAATAATGACGACCTCCGTAGTCCAGTGGGTAAGACCCTTGACTCACAATCCGGAGGTCGCGGGTTCGAACCCGGCATGCGCAAATAAATTTTATTTGATTAATTTGTGTTATTTCACAATTAATTCATTTAAAATAATATATAGTTTATTTGCGGCATGTTCCAGAGTGGAAGATACTATCAGTATCGCCCTGGTGTAAGACCACCATTCAGAATTGAAACGTTGCTTAAAAATGGCTTTAGCCGTGTTTGGTGACCAGATCTGAATAGCCAGGTACTTCCCAACCTTCCTCTTCCTCACCTCCTTCCCCTCCCCACTACCTCCAGCCTCACAACATACCCCAATTGGGGATGCCATAGTCTCACTGGCTCCAGAGGGAGCAGTTGAGATTCTTGTGCGGTATTCACTGTAAAAAAAAAAAAAAAAAAGTAACTTAATGTTTATGACTGCATCACTGCATCAGATTTTGTCACTAGTTAATGATCTCATAGAGTCATTAAAACAATATATTAGTATGCATTAGAAAAACAGACGAAGAAACATTATTGCTGCTACCGGAATTTAAACTCAGATACCGCTGTTTGGGCGTCGAATCCACTGAGACATGATTGTCACTATTTTCGATTGATCTTCACCTCAAAGTGTTTTACAACGAATACCAAAAAATATGCTTAGTTTTACTTGAGCTTTTCCTATCGTTTCACGTGTGTAAAATTAAAATAAAATTGTCAATTAATTTTTAAAAAATATATGCGTAAACCAATCAAAAATATATATATTTATTATTTGAAGCATTTAGTGTTAACAATTTTACATAACGCATATTACAATAATATATACACTCTCCTATTAAAGAGGATGCTTGTGTTTAAAGAGAGGTCAACTCTTTTATTATTACTACTGTTAAATCATCAAAACCCTTTGGGGTCTTTGGAGAGTTGAAATACAAATAAAAGTAATTGTTTTTATTTTATTTCTTCGTACCCCTACAACGAATACAACTATGAATTTATTCCCAACAAACGAAATTTCCCAACAAAATTCTTAGCCTCCCTCGATGCAATACCGGCTCTAAGCAAAACTCTTTCATTTATCGTGCATTTTTATCTCTGCACCACACTCCTTAAAGTCATCTCACGATCCTTTATAAAAATCAACTATAGATACTAATCAATTCAATTTATTCATTTTAAAAACACTACAAAATCATGATCAATCAATCAAAGCTTTTTTTAAAAGAGAAAATATTTGAGATAAACAGATTTACACTAACAGTTACAAAGTTTGCCGTTTGAATTGAGCTTCATTGATGTTAAACATTATTCGAAGTGATTTTATTTAACACAATGGCATAAGTTAAAGGTTGCTTACAATAACGCTTATCGACAACTTTCCCGCCTACCGAGATGCTGCAGTGCTACGGAAATGTTCCTGAAGGGACGAGTGCACACTTTCCGAGCACTTCTCCGCCACCGCACGGGAAGTTTATGGCGCAGACTTTATCACCGCCATGACTGCCTGGATGGAGTATGGAGTCTCCCCTGATGGCCCTCTAGAGACGGGAGATGGTGAAATACCCCCGGTGAACGGCTATTTGGATTAATTTTAGTGTTCAATATTTCATTTCTCATGCTTATTTGTTTTTTTTATGTTTAATTTATGTGTTGATGTTAATTATGTTTTACCTCATCTTATTATTTGTCTTTTTTCGTTATTTCAAAATATGGAATGCATTGCATTGCACTTCCCGTGCATACATTATGGAATAAACTATTAATATTATTAACAACGAGACAGCTCTCCCGAATGTGAATACCATCACCATTCTATGAACTTCATATTTTTTGTTATGCATATTATTATAAGTATACATCAACTAGATCCTACCCTCGCCCTATTCCCATTTAAACAATTTGTATTGTAATCTTTCTTAATTATCACCTTTCAAATAACTATATCACTTCATTCTACTAATTATGGATATCATTCCCCTTTATCCAGAATGTCGAGACTTGTCAACGCAAATTAAAGCATTGATTTTTTTGGTGTAAGCCTAAATGACTTTCGGCGGTCGATACGCAATGTGACCTTTTAAAGTCTTTTAACTCTTCAAAAATTTGGCTTTTTTTTCGGATGGTCAAAATATTTTCGCTTTACAATAAAATGCAAATATTTGGAATGTTTCTGAACATATTCAAAAACCAAATACTGTTTTAGAATGGTGATGAAATACGCTTTCAAATTATAGAATTCGAAAAATATATTTTTTTTAAATTATAAAATTTTTGCATACAAACATGAAAAAGTTTTCAAAATGGGTCACCTTATGTTTTTTCTAACTAAAGTTACTGATAATAAAAAAAAATAAAAACAGATACACATTTTATTAGACAAATGTATAACAAACACATTATTGTAACCTCAATTTTTTGTCGCTCTATGAAATTTTTTTTTTAAATTCCCGAAGTTTCAAATTCTTTTTTCAATTTGCGATTCAAAACTTAGTGTACATAAAAGTGTACATTTTATTTTTTGGTGGCTATTTTTTAGATCGGAATATAAAGCATGATGTTTTTCCTTTCTAACACCGATTAGAACATATTTCTAACTATGATAGTAAGGGAGTTACGGCGTCTTATGTGAGACCTATGTGCGTTGGGACAAATCTGGTCTCCTGTGATTAAACGGGTTAAATCCATCTTCAAGCTACTTGTAGTTATCTTTGTATGTACTTATATATTACATGTATTTTGTCAATTCTCTTCATCTATATGTACTTTCCTTTCATTGTCATCTCTTTTTTATTCGTGTTATTGTTGTATTGTTAGTGGACTATTTGTCCGTAAATAAATAAATAAATAAATAAGGTATCCACTAATCCACTGGGGAATTATAATCTATTAAGTGAATTGAAAGGTGATAATTAAGAAAGATTACATAATAAATTGTTAAAATGGGAACAGGGAGGGGATAGGATGGGGGGGGGGTGTCAGTCTAGTTGATGTATAGTATGTATATACTAATGCAGAACTAAGTTACAACCATTTTAACCCTAAAAATATAAACATATTTTGATGTACGGTAAAGATGTACGTAAAATTGACGCATGAGTTTTAACAGCGGTAATATTTTATTTTGTTAATTGATTTGATTAAACCAATCGGCATTATATTTTTACAAACAAATGTCAAAAGAAATACAACAATTTGTGAATATCTATTTATTATTTTTGTTGTTTGTTTTTGGGGTGTTATGCCGTGTTACGCTACCTCCTCCTTTAGCCCAATCTATTTATTATATGAAAAAAAACGAGACGTGAAACAAATAATTAATAAAACTTAGGAATTTTTTTTTCTCAAATCCCTTATTTCTTACTAATAATCAGCCATTTTGACTAATGCACAAAATAATTATTTAATAATAACACATACTCGTAGTTATATAAAAATTGGAACGTATCAATATTATGCTTTTGACTCATGTGTTCGTTGTATCTCAAAACTGGTGTCATCTACCTCAGCGACGCATGCTCCCCATGGAAGGTCCTAGCAGCGAGTGAGATGTCTGAAAAGTACAGCGATAGATTCGCACTAATTAGAACGGGAGATCAATAATTCTAATACGCATTTGTAAATTTTACATAGACTATCTTTCCAGGGGAAAATGGTTGCAACTTAGATAGTATGTATTGTGCCTTTTTTAATGTAATTTGTTGGTCTCCCAATAAAATAAAATAAAACTTTCTGTGAAATCCTAGAAAGTACATAATTTGAGAGGTTACATATAGATAGCACTTGATAGTAGTTTAATAGGTAAATATTGCATATAGCTGTCGAAAATGCAGCGATTGAGTATAATAAATACTGTTGCAACCTCAAGGTCAAGATCCAGAATAATTACTACCGCCTCCTAAATAAACCATCAGAGCTCATTGTTATCTATCACAAAGAAAGTCCAAAGGGTTATATTGATTCCGCAGTTTTATTTAAAGAATTTCCTAACAGAGTGAAGCACAGAACTATGCAGATGACTCTGCGAAATGTGTCTTTTAATCAATCATTGCAGAAACGTGATTCATGATCCACATTCCGTGGTCTCCCCAATCAATAGTGACTTCCCACGACGCGGCCGACGCGACCGTTTGATGTCGGAATTGGACCCGTTCCAAATGACCAACAACGATGAGACACTTGGGTTTTCTGGATGCGCCCAATTGTCCAATAGATACACAATAATCGACGGTGCAAAACGCCAATGACATCGTGTAACTTGACATCGTCAACTTAACTCGAAAACTATCATTGTTTTTGTTTTACGATACAAAGCTATGTCTGTTGCCTAATTCATTTTATCATACCCTTAAGACGTACAAGCAATACAGAACTATTCCACAAACTTAATTACAAAACAAATGCAACAACTAATTCGCCAATAAACCGTGCTCTTCATAAGTTCAATAATATTTGCCTAAACTCTTTCAAGTTGTGTGTTCAGAATGTAAAGATAAATAACCAACAGTAGTCAATTTGGGAGGCGGGAATGAGTACCGCCGCACCGGGAAGCTTTATTGGATAACCAACACCTCTGGCATAGGTCATCCCAAGTGGTTCGCTACGTTTGGTTTGTCTAGATCTTGGAGGCGGATGACCAGGGCACACTGAACCCCATATTCCTACCCACTCCTTAAACCTTTTTCCTTCCCAGAACTCTCCTCTCCTTCATTTCTTAAAAAAAACCCTCCACACAGCATCCCCAAATATGACATAGGTCCTGAAAGAAATTATTTTCCTCAGGAATGGATTCATACGTCCGTCACTTCTGGATACACTGACCTCCAGATTTCTACAGTCATATTCTTTTTACTTACCAGAACATCCTATCTTTCCTTTCCCTAAAATCACCCTCCACACAGCATCCTCAAATCGTTTTCCTCAGTGCCTCCAGTGTGGAGCCAATGTAAAAAAGGTATAGATATGGCAACCAGAGTTGACCTAAAGATAGATACATATTTGATCAGGTTTTTATAGTTAACATTCTCGTTTCAATGATTTTACAAATTAAATTCTATTTTAAGACAGGTTATTGATTTTTTATGTAAAAAAACCAACTTCTTGTGAATTAATTAAAAGAAACTAACCTGATTATTTTTGACATTTATTATCAGAAGAAGTTAGATATAATTGATTGAAAAATCCTTGACATTCACAGCCAAAAAAAAACTTGGCTATTTTAACAGTTTCATTTGAAGTAATGCTATTTTTCTGACATGTGGTTTCGATTATTATTTAGTATTTTTTGTCAGTATCAAGTTGCTCCCAGTTGGTAAGTTAGTTTTTTGCAGTCATTTATCAAAGATACGAAAGATAGAGGCAATTTAACTTCTTCCAAATTAATTGCAATGTGTTATAACCCGCTATTAAGACGACAATATACCCTAAAATATATTCAGAATCTTAACGACGTAAGTAAAGAAGCCGTGGATACAAATTGCAACTCGCGACCCGTGTATTGGACGGACCTACTGTCGAATTTGCCCTATCATAGAAAAGAAGAAGAAGACGAATAATGTGGAAATCTTAACGACGTAAGTGAAGAAAGCGTTTAAACAAATATACGGCGTATTGGACGAACGTGCGGTCGAATTCACCCTAGCAGGCCTGGAGATTCGACCTTTCTGCCGCGTTCATTTGAATTAATTCTGAAGAACGTATTACAAATATTTAAAATGTGTCTCCATGTTGTTCTCACGAAGTTATCAATTCATCGTCTAGAAAAATAAAATCTGGTGCTTACCGCTAACTTTATTGTCGAAAAACGGGTTATAAAGTTTTAAAATCGTTGTTCGTAAAATATATTAATGGTAAGGTACTGTTTTTATTAATCTAAAATATAAATAACTTGCATTCCTTGTGCGACATGGAAATAAAAAAAGATGTTATAGTTACGAATACGCAGGAAGTGATTAAAATATGAGTTTAGAGCAAACAAAAACTGTTCGGGTTGTGTACCGCCTTAAAGTGTATTAATTTCCCCCCCAGGGGGGTAAACTATATGCTCATTAAAAATACTGGCAGAACTTGTCGCCTAATTGTCGAATTATCATTTTGACAATTATGAAAGTGTGAGATGAATGACTTCATCTCTGATATAATATATTTTAACGGATGTTCGACATATTCAATCAGCATATTATGTGGCTTGTCTGAGAAAGTTGCCAAGTTTTGATTAATGTACGTCTCCTCTAATTAGATCTGCGAAATTGATAGATTGATTCGTGTGATCTGTCTTATTCAGTTATACAGATAGTATTCAAACTCGTTAGTAATGTTTTCATTTATGTAAAAATATTTTCATCGGTGTCAAATGGCTACCGTCTTCTTTAAGTGAATTCAGCAAATGTTGCTCTTTGAATTTGGAAGCCACCTCTAGCGTTGAGCTCCTTCATAAATATCCATTTTTATGATATGTAATTTATATAACTCCACTGTACACTTATACATCTATATTAAGTTTAAAAAAAATTATAGGTGTTTAAGATCTCAAGAAAGGTCTCATTAGTATAAATAAATCTTAGTTAAGTGATTAACTATCATTTTTTATACTTTATTTTTAATTGCAAAGTGGAGATTGAACAAAAACTAAAATGGTCTATTGGACAAATAAGAACTGAGGCGACGACTTGTCCCCTGATAATGGGTCGTTTTTACTACTCGTTCTTGAGTTCAACAGCTCGGTTGTGGAACGATTTGGCGGCCTCTGAATTTGCCGGCCTCTGTTTTCTATCTCCTACAACAAGGGTCTCTTCAAGATCCAGGTTCACTCATTCCTCTCCTCAAGAAACCCTCTATACGGAATTCCCAAATACGATAAGGCCTCTCTGGAAGCAATGAAACCATGGAATCCTTACAAGGAATATGTTGTGATACTGAACGGAATGCTAAACGAAGGAGATAGCCACTAGAGCAGGGTTTCCCAACCACTAGTGGTCCGCGAGAGGCTAGAAGATGGTCCGCCGGTCAATAAGCGAGCCAGGTTCCCTGGTCGAGATGTCTGAATGAAAAAAATCGGGACAATATTCAGTTTATCATTATTGTACCTTGTGGTCAGTGGCCATTATGGTATTCCGTTTCGCACCACCCCATCCTACCTTGTTCTACCCCGTCCGTTGTGGTAAATATTCTGCCCGTCCCACCCTATCCCATTCCGCTCCCTCCTTTGTGGTAAATATTCTGCTAGAACCCGTTCCACCCCGAACCACCCTTGCTAGCCTACGCCAGTGACCACAAGCAGCGGCTAGCAATGGGTGGCACTTGGGACGGATAGGGCGGATGGGCGGATAACGTGGTGTCACCCCCCCCCCCCCCCTTCATAAAAAATTGGTCCATCCTGGGGGGGGGGGGGGTGGCTAGAGAATTGTGGTCTTGGGGTGAACGGGGCGCCGCATCCCCCTCGCTGCTTGTGATCCCTGACGAAAAAATAAACGTACAAGTGGTCCCGGGTCATAAAATGGTTGGGAACCACTGCACTAGAGCGACAGCGCAATTTTTATAAACGGTTTGCCTCCGATTGCTCGAGGTTTTTGGAGTCCATTTGGAATATTTTCCACCGACATTAAAAAAAATCATAGCTCTGAATTTTGATATAGAGACGTACAAACTGATTATAGTTCTATATATATAGTCAATGAATTCACCTGTCTTTTGTCGATTATCACATATTCGTAAGATTTATAAAAAAAATATGATAAAATCGTAAACTTCTCTTTAATTACGTACAAATAAGGGAATATTTGCCAAAATGGGCAGCAAAGCAATCCAAGGTATTTTAAATGGTGCCATATTGTGGCAAGAAGCGCTCCAGTGCTTAAAAGAAGATGAAGGTTTGATCATCTCACAGATGGCAGACTCTGCAAACTCATACTGTTACAGACAGACCACGAAATTTTACTTAGAAAAATGGCGTTTTTTACGACCTTGTTGTTTATCAACGCTGTTTTTTTAGACAAAGTCAATCACCCGCCATTAATAAAGCCAAATCATTTAATGTTCAATTGAAGTTTGAACCGTAAACGAGTCGGTAAAAAAATATATAAATGTCAAATGAATTTATTATTGCATAACTAATTCTAACCTTATTCGCGACATTTTTTTATGTTAATGTTTTATGTATGTTGACCCAACTATTTGCTTCTCGCTCTAAAATATGTTCTTTCATTCCTCCACCCAATCTGTTTTTCAAGTAGGTACTTGCTTGAAATCGCGGTATTCTCTCTTTCTAACACTGTAAATCATATTTCTCATCTTAATATAAAATGAGACAGCATAATTTTTATTGAACCATGTTACACTGGGAGATATATCTGAAAAAAAAACTCTACGGTTGTTTTTTCAATTTTTTCAATTCAATTTAGTAGGTACCCATAATCTAATCTCAATTTGTAAGAAATACAACAATATTGTTCTTTCAAAATCTGTATAATTTTATGTTATTTTGTTAACTTGTATAATTATTGTTAACCTCAACACAGGCTTGTCCTAGTGAGGTAACAAATTGTATTGTAAACATTTTTACCTACAGTTTAAAGAAACAATAAATAAATAAAAAAAATAAAATTCAACTTTTCATTTTAAAAAGATTACAAAATTACAGCTTTTTTAAGAGAAAATATTTTAGAAGAGATAAACAGATTTAGACAAACAGCAACAAAACTTGCGATTTGAATTTATTGAGCTTCATTGATGTTAAACATATCGATATTCTAAGTGATTCTATTTAACAACAAGATAGCTTTCCCGAATGTATGTTGTATGTGAAGAATATCTCACAAAATTGTCTACATAGCGAACTAACGTCTGGCTTGGACTAATTCTGGGTATGGAAAGAGAGTTAGTGAAAACGCACTTTTTGTGAATACCGCACAAGAGTCCCAACTGCTACCTACCATCTGGAGCCAGTGAGATTATGGCATCCACACTTGGGGTATGTTGTGAGAAGGAGATGGGAAGAGAGAGGTGGAGAGTGCCTGGCTACTCAAATCTGGTCACAAAACACTACTAAAGCCGCAAATATACCTTATATTATTTTAAATGATTAAATTGTGAAATAATATGTGAAATAAAATGCGTTTAAAATGGTCTCCACACATAAATATTCTGAACAACAGAATAAGGAAACTAAGATATATATTTAGATGTTTAAGAGATATTTTAAACGAAAAATTACTTAGAACCACATACTTCGCTTTCTGTCAATCAATTATACAATACGGCATTATAGGATGGGGCGGTACATATACAAATCAAACACAAACAATTTACATATCACAAAAACTAATAATAAAAACAATTTTCAAAAAACCCTACTCATATTCGTCAGAACTTTTATTCAAACAATTTCAAGTCAGAAAATTAAGTGCATTATACTTTTATCATGCAACATTACAAATTTATAAAGATAATATTAAAAATCATGTTGCACCATTTAAAAATAACAGAAGTCTTAGACAAACATCAATACTTCCCACTCCAAAATGTAAAAAAAAATTGGACAATTGAGTCATAAATATCTCGGAGCAAAATTTTTTAATTCATTACCAGAAAAAATTAGAAACATGAATACCAATATAAAAAAATTTAAAACTCACCTTAAAAGTTATACTGAAAACTTGGTAAGTTAAATGTGATATAAATAAACTGAATGATATAAAAAAGCAATACAATAACACCCCCCATACACACAAGCCTTGCTTAATTATGGGGGTACATCAAATATATCTACTATGTAATTAATTACTGTATAAAATTTATTTGTAATTTATGTACCTTCTATTACTAATTTAAAAAAAAAAAAAAAAAAAATACAAATCAATAAAATAAAATTTAGTTGCGCACGCCGAGATTTGAACCCACGACCTTCGGATTGCTAGTCGAGATCTTTACCCCTCGGCCACGGAGCCTTTATATGCTACCGTATAATATAAAGGCTCAACTTTTGGCGTCTCACTCTTACACTACAAATCATTTAGCGGCATATTTTATAATCCCGCAAGAATAAAACAAGGTACGACGTGTGCTAAGACAGAGTAGTGTGGCGGTCCATCCTCTCTGCCTAATCCCGCGGAGAAAGGTTGTCATGATTAAATTAGATCGAAAGGTAAGTTCACGCGCTATTATTCTTACAGGTATCAGTCGCAAGTCTGATATAATTATATGATAATGAAACCTGTTGTGTGGATTGTGATCTGTACCACAATTCATTGCCAAGAACATCGAGATGAAGAGACTAGAGACTAGAGACCCGGCGTTGCATCATACATCGCCAGAGGACAAATAGGTGCTTCAGAAGTTGTTCAGATTATTTCTGGTTTACAGTCGGCGTTTATGGCAGCCGTCAATATCTTTTATCGATGTTGAAGATTAAATTGTTGCAAATAAATAAGGATTCAAAATTTTAAGCAGGACGCTCTTTGTGACGTCCTTGTCGACCGCCATTAAAAATAAAAACTTCGCGTTGCTTGAAATGGCTTTAGCCGTCTTTGAGGACCAGATCTGAATAGGCATTACTTCGCAACCTTCATTTTGTACATTTTATTCCCTTTCCCACTCCCTTAAAGCGCCGTAACCGCGCTCAAAAAGAAGAAGATGCAGATATACTTATGTAATTACGAATGTTAGAGGAGCGCGCCAATATTTAAGCGATAAAATCGATGCGAAAATTGTGAAAATGTTAAATAAAACACGACACGTTTAAATTAGAGCAAAAATCTCTTAGGGACTGTCTAAAACAGCATTGAAAGAAATACTGTGAATTTTTTTATACATACTATAACTTGTAAAATAACAGAAACAGACTAGAAAATAAAAAAATTTCGGAGCATACTTTGCGATTTTTTTCTATCGAGGGAATTTCATATAATTTGCGTTTCGGCGTGGGGAATGTAAATATAGATAAATATAGAATAAAAAATGACATATTTTTTAACAGCTTAAAAACTTCAAATGTTTAAGGGAGATATGCAAGAAATCGGTAGAAATTCGGGTAGCGGCGGCTTAAGGGTTGGTTTTATACGTCTGTTACTCCTGGACACACCCACCCTCAGATTCCTACTCACTCCTCAAACCTTCTCCTTCCCAGAACTTCATCTCCTTCCTTTTCTAAAAATACCTTCCACACAGCGTCCCCAAATATGACATAGGAAAAAGAAGCATAATTCTCCCTGAGGAAAATAATTTTCCATGGGGAATGCGACTGCCGGATTGGTAATTGAGAGCATTTCCCCTCGACCACGGAGGCCGTCAAATGTTCAACATTTAGTAAGGATAGCGTATTTATAATCCCTAACGCGATTCAGTCACTAGCGCGACTGAAACGCGGTAGGGATTGTAATGCATAAATCACCTTACAAACTCTACCGCATTTCAGTCGCACTAGTGACTGAAACACGGTAGGTATTGTTATGCATAAATCACCTTACAAACACTACCGCGTTTCAGTCGCCTACGCACTTCGTTTCGTCTATCTGTTTCTGTAAGGGTGACGATCGTAATTATAGAAGGGTAAGCAGAGAGGATGGACCGCGTTTTTTTTACATTTTTTTTTGTTTTACATAGAAAATTTATATTTTAAGTAAAAAAATAACGAGCGTTTCTTTTTTAACTGGGGGTGACGACCGTAATTATAGAAGGGTAAGCAGAGAGAATGTTAATTTATATTTTAAGTAAAAAAAACGCGCGTTTTTTTTTTTAAAATTGTAACTAAAAAACGCTGTCCATCCTCTCTGCTAACCTCTCTATAATTACGGTCGTCGCCCTCACCGAAACAGATAGAGCAACGAAGCGCGTAGGCGACTGAAACGCGGTAGTGATTGTAAGGTGATTTATGCAGTTTCAGTCGCTACGGCGACTGAATCGCGGTAGGGATTGTAAATACCCGTTAGGATATCTCGGTCAGCAGTGAATAATTGTGCACATAATGCATACAAACCTATATTTATTTATTTATTTATTTATTTATTTACTATAGATACATACAAAAGAAAGTACAAAACACATATTAGAAGCTTTGCCTGTCCAACTAGGAAAGTTTCCCGTACCAGGACAGACAAATTTACAGGTTTAGTTCATATTATACATACATAATTACATAACAAAAAAAATGGAAAAAGAACCTGATAGCATAAAGTATATTCGGATTTGCGGAATTAACCTGATAACATATAATATATTCAGATTTACAGTGTATGAGATAAGTAGGTAATAAAGTTAGTAGCATTGAAAAGTCAAAAAGTGTAAACCAAGTATTTGATAACAAGTTGGAGGAATTACAACAAGATTCACAATATAGAGAGATGAAGTTATGTGTTTAAAAGTGTGAACTTATAATACATAGTTCACTTATAAGAGAAATACTTAAAAATTTACAATATTAGATATAATTTATGTATGTAAAAATATATATTAAGTTGTTTTTTTTATTATTTATTTATGCGCTGTAACTAATATGTAAACAATTATGTGCAAACATGACATTATCTTTACTGATTTAAAAACATGTTTTCAGAAATTTTATATTATACGACAATACGAATATACACCGCGCTCATGTCTTGTAGTACTCCTGCTAAAATACGAAAACAATAACTATGAAATACTAGTGCTACTTTGGTAAAGGTATAAGTAGTATATATGGTAAAGGCATAAGTAATTGGTGCATTAATTCGTATGTCATACAAGTTGTGATAAGTATCAGACCTCAGCTTGTGTTGTTTAGGTAAACATTAATTGCACCACCTGTAGTTAGCCTACACTCCATTACAATACCCCAAAGCGTCATCTTTGGAAGAAAATAATGGTTTTCTCAGCCAATTCGTTAATATTATATTCATTATCATTATTAATTTTTTAACTGCAAATCATGTGACAGGTGACAGGTGACACGTGACAGGTGGCAGGTTGACTCTTCAAGATTGTTACAACAGATGTTTCAATGTAAATCGTGACGGTGTCTTATTACATTGATTTGTCTTTTACTGGGAAATTCATAATCTCACCGGTTCCGAGGATTTGATAAATTAAATTTTAACATAAGGGTGCATAATAATAGTATAAATAAGCCTTTCCGTTTCAACTTTAGATACAACATTGGGGGTGCTATAGTTTTTTTTTTAAGCTTTTATCTCTTCTCCACATCTCTACATATTATAAATTAAAGTCCCCCGCGTCGTCTGTCTGTCTATCTGTTCGCGATAAACTCGAAAACTACTGAATTTTTGGATTCTGGATTTTCATGCGGTTTTCACCAATAGATAGAGTGTTTCGTGAGGAAGGTTTAGGTATGTAATTTGTCAAGGATTTATGTAAATTAGTTGAAACATAACGATAATTGTTAGAAGTGTCGGAAAAAGTCGAGCCGCCTGGTACCTTTCATTGAAAACGCTGCCTAATCCTTTTGGGATATAACAAAACAATGCATGGTGGGATATTCCTCTTTTATAGATCTACAAAACGATCCGCGAAGGCATATATCTTTCTTTACATTGCGGTAATTGAAAAGTTATTTAGACGGATACAGTATTAATCCTTATTAACTTAAATACGTTAGTTACCCCAAGCATTTCATGCACATTATTATAATCTTTCACACCATCTCTACATATTATAAATTAAAGTCCTCCGCGGCATCTGTCTGTCTCATCGCGCAAAGGTTAAATAACCATCCAGTAGATGACTTTGTGTTTTATTAGCCACAGCAACGCGTGGCCGGGTAAGCTAGTATAAAATAATTCTATAAGTATACAAAATATAATAGTTATGTTAGGTAAAGATATTGTATTTCTTAGTCCTCCTCACTAGGGGTTCCTGTGCCGATGCGGACTAAAATTGTTTAATTATAGTTTATTTGTCTTCTATGTCGTTTTTAGTGTCTACATTAGGGTGTTTTCGTTGACCTCTTTCAGCCACGTTTTTATTATTGGTTTGTACTCATTACATTTTTTATTATGTCTTAGCTAAGAATATTATGAAGTTTAGTTGCAAAATAAATGTAGTTTCTTTGTCCGAATGTGGTTTTATAACTTGGAATGTTTTTTATGTCATTTTAATTCGATCTAGTGTGATGGATACCCGGTCTAGTAGAGGATTCAGTATTTTTAATAGCTTCAATAATATTTTTTTGGCATATATTCGTTCTACATTTTGGTACGTCAAAGCTATTGAAAATTTCAATCGAAGGCGCACCTATTAGAACTTTCAGTATGGTCTTTATGATTCCTTTTTGAATTGTATTCAGGTTGGAACGTTGGCTAAAGAAGGAGGTAGCGCAACACGGCATAACACCCCAAAAACAAATAACGAAAATGTATTCAGGTTGTGTATGTATTTATGTGTAGTAGATCCCCATCCTATAACTCCATATTCAATTCGAGAATGACATAACGCGTAGTAAACCTTTTTCAAATCCTTTTTATTTACCACATTTCTTAGATTTTTAAAGAAATATACAAGGCTTGTGAGTTTTTCAGTAATACGTACCTTTGATGTGTAGGTCCATAGATATTTTATGTTTTGTGTTTTTTCTATGACTGGGCAGTGATATTGAACATTATTTCTATGGCGTAGTTATTTATTGTTCTTCAATAGCACTATCTTAACAAACTGCAATTAAGCAGTTTGTAAATAGGATATTCATGCTTGAAACATACTGAATGCAAGCAACTGTGAACTGTGCAACTGTGCTCGATTCAATAATCGCTGTAATGGGTACCTACCTTCTACAACACTGTTGGTCCTATAAAACCACCAGACTATATATATTATGAATTGCAAGTTACAAAATACACTTTATCTGCTCAAGCTGTGATGTTAATGGAAGATATATGATAGAAAAGTGATTTGGAATCGTCTAATCTGCCATGTATCTTATAAATGACGACAAATAACGTCAATAACATTTGTCACGTTCAGTCCATAGATAAAACCAGTCCAATATTCGGTGCGGTTATATCCGTGATCCGGTGTTAACGCCAACGCTATTCTTGATAATCGACAAACAGACATTATAACCGTTGGTTATTTAGTGCACGACTCCCCTGTGATGTAAATTGTTCGAAAGCTAACAAGAGTTATATATTTTTTTATTATTTTTATGCAATATCAAATTCGAAATCAATGGGCGCTTTTATTACTGCCTTGACGATTCTCGGTTACGGTACCGCGACGGTAAAAAAGGGCAATAAACGTACGTTCCTTCTCTATATATTATAAATTAAAGTCCTCTGCCGCGTCTGTCTATCTGTTCGCGATAAACTAAAAAATTACTGAACGGATTTTCATGCGGTTTTCACCAATACATTTATAGAAATAGAGTGATTCACGAGGGAGGTTTAGGTTTGACGGCCGGCGTAGGCCAGCGGTAAGGCCCTTGACTCGCACACCGAAGGTTGCTGGATCGATTCCCGGCGTGGCAAATAAATTTTATTTGAATTATTTGTGTTATTTCACAATTTATTCGTTTAAAATAATATACAGTTTATTTGCGGCACGTTCCAGAGTGGAAGATACTCTCAGTATCGCCCTGGTGTAAGACCACCATTCAGAATTGAAAAGTTGCTTGAAATGGCATTAGCCGTGTTTGGTAACCAGATCTGAATAGCCAGGTACTTCCCCACCTTCCTCTTCCCTATCTCCTTCCCCTCCCCATTACCTTCAGCCTCACAACATACCCCAATTGGGGATGCCATAGTCTCACTAGCTTCAGACGGGAGCAGTTGAGATTCTTGTGCGGTATTCATATAAAAAATAGCTATATAATTTGTCAAGGTTTTGTGTAAATTGGTAGAAATATATAATTAAAAGAGAATGTCTGTGTGTGGTGGATGAGCGGGCTGCCAAGTGGGCGGAGTGGATTTGATTTGGATGCAAATTAGCAGATGGCGGTGCGAGTTAAAAGGTTGGGCAACTATCCAGTAGATGGCGTTGTGTTTCGTTAGCCACAGCAACGCGTGGCCGGGTAAGCTAGTAATACAATAATGACTCTTTAAAAAAGGGAGATAAACAATGTAGCTCTGTTTTTACTTCAAAGGAAAAAATCATTTTCTTGCATCTCTCTCACACACCGCACCGTGACGTCTCAGTAGACCTCCACAATACTACTCATTAGCCGTGACGAAAATTTTGAAAGTATGGAAGTTATAAGGATAATATTGAATGGTTTGATGGTTTTGCTTTTGTTCATAAAGGTATAATACTGCATTCTACAGTTCTTTCTTACACACTAAATAACAAGAGTCGAAAATGAGACAAACGGTGAACGTATGTCTGCACCCCCCAAAGGAAACTTACGATCATTACCATACTTCTCCCTCACACGTATAAAAAAAAAACGAGTGTGCTTTAGACTACACGACTGAAGTAAAACTACAAGACAAACCTCGCCCAATGAACCCAGGTATCCCTGCTAAGTTACCGAACGTAGCGAACGGGGTGATCTATGACTTAGGGGTGACATATGACATTTGGGTGAAATATGACCATGGGGTGACCTACGACCTTGGGGAGACCTACGACCTTGGGGTGACCTACAACATTGGGGTGACCTACAACCTTGGGGTGACCTACGACCTTGGGGTGACCTACGACTTTGGGGTGACCTACGACCTTGGGGTGACCTACGACCTTGGGGTGACCATCCTTATCCTTATCCTTATCACTCCCCAAGTCAAGCGTTCGTAAAGTCCCGACCGTTCGCCTAGCAATCGATCACCGTTCGCATCGATTACCGTTCGCATGAAATTTTTCGTAACAATCACCACTTTTCGTAACGCATTCACCAGCTTATCCCCCAACTCGAGCGTGCGTAAAGAAGTTTACTTCAAAAAATGAAATGCAATTCCCGTCGCATAGCTGAGCCGCAATAAGATAAATAAATCTATTTTCTCCAATGGAAAAATGTAGCACTTTGGAGGAAACAGATAAACGTATACATTGTGTCTCATCTTTTGTCTCAAAATTATTTTATGTGTTAGAAAGAGCTGCAGCGTTATAGGATAAAGAACGTACGTTTTATGCTAGTTTGTGTGCCGTCACAGTAATAATAAAGCGCTCATGAATAACCAGTATATTTGGACGAAGTTAAATGTTAAAATAAAATATGTAGGCATATCGCTAATCCAGGTGATGATCTAAGGATGAATAAGGATTCACTCATGAGATCAGTTGACATTCAGCCAACAATGAGTCAGCCAAGTAAAGGTGACAGGATACCTGTATGGACGATGGATGGATTACTTTTAGTTAAATTAAAGGATGTGCACAGAGCGGTGATGTCATGAAGTCATCTCATTGTAGAAGACCAACCTTGATTTCGATAGGATTCAATAAAATGCATTCCGATTGAGTCGCATTTCGCAATGCATTTCATAGTGCAACCATAACAATGCATTCAATAAAAATCTAATCAAACGCCTATAAAAATAAAATGAAAAACAAATTAGTTTTTTCAGAGGAAAAACGGTCGCAGAGAAGTTTGAGTAATAGGTAGGTAGGTGATGGCGTTCAGACCTGGCAATTTTAACGATTTTTGGAACTCCTATAAGAATTAATTTATCAAAAAATCAAAATGTACCGACATACTAGTGGTCGATATCTACATTATATTTTAAAATAGTTGCACTAGTGTCAAAATCCAGAGAGAATATTTGGGAATACGTTTGTACGGACAAAGCTGATGCCCGGTTTCCTGACCTTAAAAAAATTATGACAAAATTGCACAATTTAAGACAAAATAAATAAAAATAATATCCTACATTTAAATATTAGCAAAAGAATTATTTCTGTTGGAGGACTAACCGTACCGGTAGTACGAACTACAAAGCATAGCATCACTATATATTTAAGAGTATAAAATTATTCAATAAATTACCCCTAGATATACGATCAGACGAAAATTATAAAACACTAGCTGGTTCCCGGCATGCGTTGCTATGGCATTTAATAAATAAATTGTTTCTCTCTGCGTGTCCTTTCCCATTCGTCCCGTTCCCCTTCCGCCTCCTCTTCCTCTCCCACGTCCCCTTCCCCTCTCGCGTTCCCACTCCGCCTCCTCCACCTTCCGTCTCCCCATTCCATTCCCCCCTTCCTCCTTCCCGTGAACCCCCCTCCCGAGTTCCCCTTCCGCATTCCATACATTCAGTTTTTTAACAGCTCGCGTGCCACCTATAGCATTTTTTCTACACAAATTTTATTATGCCAGAGCTCATCAGTAGTTTTATAGAAACCTTGTCCTTACAACAACGAACACAAAGAAGAATTATCAAATTTGTTGCAGTCGTTCGGGAGTTACGCGCGTGCATACATTTCGGCGATTCATTTTTATTTATATAGAAGACAGAATATAGAAGAAAATAGAAGAAAGATAGAAGATAATTAAATTTAAATTCTCTAGTAAGTACTATCTCATAACTTTTGTTGTTTAGATATTATGTTTTTGCGTACCATTCCTTAGTATCTTATATTTTTGTTCTTTCATAATTATTTGTCTAACAGAAAACAATACGTTGTTTACGGGCAGTTCACATCGAAACTCTACGCCACAACTTCTGGGGTCCCTCAAGGGTCTAATTTAGGACCACTTTTATTTTTATTGTTTATTAATGACATAGGGTTGTTTATAAGATTTGTAAAATTTTTGTTATTTGCGGATGACATTAAACTATACACCTGTATAACGACAAATGAAGACTCCATTCGTCTACAAAACGATATCGACGGTATAGTAGAGTGGAGTCATCAAAATAAACTTCTTTTTAACAGTAGTAAGTGTACAATTATGTGCATTACAAGGGCAAAGCGTACTTTATATTTTAACTATAAAATGTCTGGTACCTCTATAAAACATATCTCGATAACGAAGGATTTAGGAATCATTTTTGACACACGTCTGACTTTTCGAACTCATATCGATTCGGTGTGCAACTCTGCAATGCGAATGCTGGGTTTTGTTATATGTAATTTGAAATCTTTTACGAATACGGCAGTCATAAAAATGCTTTATTTTACTCTGGTTCGCAGCATTCTTGAGAGTGGATCGATAATATGGGGACCCGAAGATACCCTTTACTCAAATGATGTAGAAAAGGTGCAAAAAAAGTTTATGCGATACCTCTACATGCGAGAGTTCGGATATTACCCTTTATTGTATCCCTCTGATTTTCTCGCTGGAATGCTGGGGATAGAACGTCTAGACGTCAGGAGAAATATTGCAATGGTGTTAGTGGCGCACAAGCTGCTAAATGGGCACACTTGCAATCCAGATATTCTGGAACGAATTTCTTTTTATGTCCCTGATAATTTCATCAGAGCTAGACAGCACAGATTATTTATTTTTCCAAGGGGCAGGACCAACCTACCAATGATCATGCCTTTGGGGAGAATAACTACTTTGTTAAATCACATTTCTTCTGTGATTGACATTTTCAATTTGAACCAAGGAGAATTTAAGACAGCAATCAGCATACTATTTACCAAATCTGGCTAATCAGATAGTATTGATGTACTTACCCATGCAAATAAATGTATATACTTACTTATTATAAACTGTAATTTATAAACTGTTATTTGTGAAATGTAAATGGATTATACTGTTTTTCACAATAAATCAATAAATAAATAAATAAATAAATAAATATAACTTACCTATATTATTTGAGTCGGGTCATGTCAAAAGTCAGAATAATAGAAGAGAATGTATGAGACGATGTATGAATGTGAGTGAGGCAAAGAGTGTGTGCCAAGACCGAGTTGTTTGGCGGTCCGTCCTCTCTGCCTACCCCTGCGGGGAAACGGCGTGATGGTTAGTTAGTTAGTTAGTTAGTTATTATTAGTTAAACGACTTCAAAACGGACGAGGTTCTAACCTACCTTGGCTGACACTGACTCCAAAAATAACAATCGTACCTACATGTTAATGAGTAGAAAAAGTAAGTTGATTATGAAGTTGTAGAAGAATACGAAGTTATTTTTTTACTTTTTAGTGCATTTTTTTAAGTCTTTTTTTTTTGTTTTGTTAATTTTTTTTTTTGTTATAATATTCTAAATTTAAATAGATGTAAATATATATATATAGTTGTCCTCTCCTAAGCATAAGTATCTATTTGCTTTATTAGGAGACCGTTTGAAATATTATATTACTAGCTGACCCGGATGCGCGTTGCTGTGTCTAACGAAACACAACGCCATCTACTGGATGTTTACCCAACCAACCTTTTAACTGACACCGCCATCTTTTAATTTGCGTACGAATCAAATCCACCGCCCGCTCGTCTACCACATACAGACATTCTCCTTCATATTTCAACCAATTTACACAAAACCTAAACCATCCTCATGAATCACACTATCTATTGGTGAAAACCGCGTTAAAATCCGTTCAGTAGTTTTTGAGTTAATCGCGAACAGACAAACAGACGCGGCGGAGGACTTTAGTTTATAATATACTAGCTGACCCGGCCACACGTTGCTGTGGCTAATAAAACACAACGTCATCTACTGGATGGTTATCCAACCTTTATAACCACCGCCGTCTTTGAGTTTATCGCGAAGAGACAGACAGATGCCGCGGAGGACTTTAATTTATAATACGTAGAGATGGTGTGAAAGATTATAATAATGTGCATGAAATGCTTGGGGTAACTAACCTATTTAAGTTAATAAGGATTAATACTGTATCCGTCTAAATAACTTTACAATTACCGCAATGTACGGGACCATTTTTTTAAAGATAGAATGGGTATAGTAAGCTATCCGTAAAAGATAGATATATGCCTTCGCAGTAGACGTGGGCAAAATTGAATGACTGAATTAAATGAATAAATTCAATCTTGTAACACACTCGATCTGATTCTCATTTTCAAAAGGAATTAAATCTTTATTCCTTACCCTTGGCCTTGCATCTTACGATTTTTTAACAGCACCATATTTATTTTTATTTCGATTAATTTATTTTACAGTTAAATATTTCATGTTATATTGAGGTAAGAAAATAATAATGTACTCTATAAATATTGTAGTGTTTCGTAGGAATTAAATTAAATATTATTCTGGATATTTGTTGCGCGGATAGGTACACCTACTACAGGCGATGCGCGCCGCGAAATTGCCTATCACGTGTGATGAGTAGTATCCCGCGCAGTAAATCTTATACCTACAAAAAACCCCGTAGGCCAGAGTCCCCGTCCCCAATCCAAATGACAAAACCGCCAACAGACAAGCGAATCAGCCAAGATCCAAATAATTCTGAGCTCCGAGAGTCGCGTCTGTTTCACAGTTGTCCCGCCAGTCCCGCCAGTCATAGTCACGGAGGAATCGTTCCTCCGTGGTCATAGTCCTACAAGTTGTTCGGTCTGTGCGAACTCAATCCGCAACCCCAATCTCTGTTTCACTTATTCAAGGAATTAAAACATTTATTTCTTATTCATTTGTGACGTCGTAGTCCCACGGGTCCCGGGTCCCACGTGTCGAGTCGATCCGGCCGGTCCGCGGAATGCAAGTTATTCAAGTCACAGCAAGACAAAAGACACTTATTAGTCAGAAGTTCCTAATTCATTTCTTGATGCCCGCCGAGAATCGGTTCGTCGTTAGTCCCCGCGCGGCCAAGACGTCATCTTACGGTGAAACTTCCCACTTCGGACCCTGAACGTTAATAAAAATCTAAAAGCGAAAGTTAATCCTATGTTTTTTCTCCCTCACACGTGCGTAAATTGTGATACAATGCTTGTAGAAACAAAACGATGTTTATCTATATTATTATTATTTTTTTATGGTATCTGTCTCTGTCTACTCTAGCCGTAAACAATACATCAGTCGCTATCGAACCGTGATACTGATAAATGATAATCGAGCGGTTTGTTCCTTTATATTTTGGTAACAAATTATATGACGCGTGTCGCCAGGGCTTTTAATTAGATTTTATTCGGCGCGTGGTATTAACTTCACCATTGAGGAAGGTGCATTTAAAAAAATATATATATATATATTTGAGTGAAGCTTATTCCAGGTGACCGGTCCGGATATACCTATGAAAGCGCGATAATAGTATGGCTTTTATGTGAATTCCGCCCAAGTCCCGTCTGGAGCTAATGAAACTATGGAATCCCCAATTGGGATATTTTGCGAGGCTAAAGGTAGTGGGAAGTTTAGAACACATGAAGTGAAACAATTTTAAGATTAATAAATAAATAAAAAATAGTAAAACTTTAGGGGTTAACCACAAAAACTGTTTAATTTTAAGATTTAATTGATAGCCTAATATAAACACATTTTTCTTGTCAAAAATTTGTCTTTTGGGCAAAATAATATCTAAGTACACATTGAAATATTTCATTAACCTCGTCGCGCGTCGTTTTTAGTACCTACGATTTTTCAGAACAACATAATTTACCCTAAGAAGAGTGCTTTGCGTAGTGAAAACTTCTTTATCACAGTTGTGGTTTGAAACAGGATGAAACGAAAAATAACGACACTAAAAAGAGCAAACACATGCATCTAAAGGAGAACTAAGAAATAAAGTAGTCTGCGAGAGAATGAGATAGCATTATTGTTCTCCTCTTTGGCTTCGTAGCCTCATAAAATATAAGCGAGGGTTTTTTTTTTTTTTTTTGGAATTAAAGGAATGAATAAAATGAATCAATTCAAAAGGCCGAGGGAATCACAATGAATCGATTCACTCCTGGGAATGAGTCTGCCCATGTCTAGTCGCCAGGGCTTTTAATTAGATTTTATTCGGCGCGTGGTATTAACTTCACCATTGAGGAAGGTGCATTTAAAAAAATATATATATATATATTTGAGTGAAGCTTATTCCAGGTGACCGGTCCGGATATACCTATGAAAGCGCGATAATAGTATGGCTTTTATGTGAATTCCGCCCAAGTCCCGTCTGGAGCTAATGAAACTATGGAATCCCCAATTGGGATATTTTGCGAGGCTAAAGGTAGTGGGAAGTTTAGAACACATGAAGTGAAACAATTTTAAGATTAATAAATAAATAAAAAATAGTAAAACTTTAGGGGTTAACCACAAAAACTGTTTAATTTTAAGATTTAATTGATAGCCTAATATAAACACATTTTTCTTGTCAAAAATTTGTCTTTTGGGCAAAATAATATCTAAGTACACATTGAAATATTTCATTAACCTCGTCGCGCGTCGTTTTTAGTACCTACGATTTTTCAGAACAACATAATTTACCCTAAGAAGAGTGCTTTGCGTAGTGAAAACTTCTTTATCACAGTTGTGGTTTGAAACAGGATGAAACGAAAAATAACGACACTAAAAAGAGCAAACACATGCATCTAAAGGAGAACTAAGAAATAAAGTAGTCTGCGAGAGAATGAGATAGCATTATTGTTCTCCTCTTTGGCTTCGTAGCCTCATAAAATATAAGCGAGGGTTTTTTTTTTTTTTTTTGGAATTAAAGGAATGAATAAAATGAATCAATTCAAAAGGCCGAGGGAATCACAATGAATCGATTCACTCCTGGGAATGAGTCTGCCCATGTCTACTTCGCAGACTTTTTTGTAGATCTATAAAAGAGGTATACCCCACCATGTATTGTTTTGTTATATCCCAAAAGGATTAGGCAGCGTTTTCGGTGAAAGCTACCAGGCGGCTTGACTTTTTCCGACACTTCTAACAATTATCGTTATGTTTCAACCAATTTACATAAATCCTTGACAAATTACATACCTAAACCTTCCTCACGAAACACTCTATCTATTGGTGAAAACCGCATGAAAATCAAGACAGACGACGCGGGGGACTTTAATTTATAATATGTAGAGATGTAGATATAGAGATATAGAGTTATTATGTTGTAAAATTGTATCACTAAAATGTTTCAAACAATAAATAACATTAAAAAATGTTGGTCGTGCAATGAAGACGTACTTAGCTAGCAAAGGATTGAACCCACGATGCCTGGGCGGAAACCGGCCAACACGTTATACATATACTATTTAAAAGGTTATCACCTGCAAATCAACCTGAATTTATTCGTACTGCTAATAAGGCTATTAATAAACTGGTTGTGGACAACACAGGTGAACTCGTCTGCATTATTAAAGTCTTTGAAGTTAATTTGCTTTCATATCACCAAATCAACATAAATGCATAATATTAAATACCTAATCTATTCGACTCAGTTTTTTTTATTATTTTGAATTCAAAAGTGAGCTATCCCGTACTACTCAGATGAGACTTGGTTCAGATGAAGCGTTTTCGGGGCGCGGAGATGCAGAAAGATCACTAGAGATGCCATAAATAGTGATTTTGCCGAATACCGAATATTCGGTTAGGCTCTTGGCCGAAGCACCGAATATTCGGCGACACTTAGTCCATTTCGCGGGTAACAGGTTCCGACATGCATCATTGATGTGCCTGTGATAACTACGTATTTGTTTCATTTGCGAGTAGGTCGTGTCACAACACGCATTATTTGTTGATTGTTGCATCAATTTTTTTACTTATAGTGTGTATATCTTAAAAAATATCACTGTTAATTCGCAAAAAAGCTTTACGAAATGGCACAATTTAATAAATAAAAAATCACCTGATTGTGATTGCTGATTTTTGATTAAAATAAAAAATTTATGAGTAATATTTATTTTGTGCTTTTTTTCATGATTTGGTATTCGGTATTCGGCCGAATGGTTTGCAATATTCGGCCGAATACCGAATAGTAAAAGAGGTAGCCGAATAGGCCGAACATTCGTGGCATCTCTAAAGTTCACCTCGTATTTCTAGGGCCTTTCATATTTCTCTATTATCAAAATATTTCCGCTTTGCAATAATATCCAAATAAACGGAATATTTCTGAGTGCATCCGAAAACTAAAAGTATAACGTTAATTATTTATATTAAGTAATGCGTGAATTCAAACAGAGAGCTTTTTATTCAGTAAACAGTATAACATAACAAAATAAGACTAAGTACACGGTGATATAACAATACTTCGGGAGGTAGGTACGAACGCGGCGCGTAATCTCCAAAGCCGGAGATTAGGTCTGACTATCTCTAGGGACTCCTCTACCCTATCAGTGTGGACAAGAAAATATCTCACAGCTGATCCTTGGTATTGAGCCCTAGGACTGTCTTTCTGGATCTCTGGTTGTTCAAGGCCGCGCTGTCCTTTATATAGGGCTCCGGTGGTACATCCTTCGGTAATTAGGTGGCCGGGAGAGGGGAGCTGCCCGGTGATTAGCCGATGGGTTGAGTGGTGCGACCAATGCTATCCCTACGGCAGGCTGCGTTTGTAGATAAGGATGGCGCATCATGTGTGAGCGAGAAAGTATTCGCGCCCGTGCGGTGTCGCTTGTTATAAAAGCTGTTTTTGAAAGGTGAAGTTCGAAATAAAGATAGAGTTTTTTAAATATAAAAAAAATAAATGCAAACATGAAAAAGTTTTCAACATGGCTCATCTTACGTTTTTTCTAAATAAAATTACTAATAAAGAAAAAAATAAAAACACATATATACTTCATAAGTCAAACATAAACGATAAACATGTAAGATAAACATTATCGTCTGCTCACTTTTTTGGCTTTTTATATAAAAATAATAAATAAAAAATTCCCAAAGTTTTATAATTTGTTTCCAAATGCGGTCGGAAACTTTGGTACCATAAAGGTGTACACTTATTTTAATAATAATAATGATATTTGGATGATTTTTAAGTCGCCGTTTGTGTGAAAAATCACCTCAAGGGCGCTGTAAAAACTTGTAATATATTTGTAAAATCTAGAAAACTACAAGCTATACAAACAAATTTCTAGAAAAACAGCAATCACCATATACAATTCAATTATTGCTCCACACTTCAACTACTGCTCAAGTATACTTTTCCTATGTAACGAAAGAGAACAAAATAAGTTACAAATTCTCCAAAACAGGGCAATGAGAATAATTCTTCGACGAAACAGATTTTCAAAAATTATTAAAATGTTAAAGGAACTAAATTGGTTGACCGTGAAACAGATGCTGACCTTGAACACGATGGTATTTATTCACAAAATATTGAACAACACGTTACCAAAATACTTCTCAAATAAAATTTTATACAATAAAGACATTCACAGATATAACACAAGGACGTGCAAGGAAATTAGGCTACAAAAAAAGGACAAAGCGAATACGCAGAACAGTCTACTGTACAAGGGAATGAAGTTGTATAACACACTACCAGAAACTTTAAAGTCCACACCAATTGCAAAGTTCAAGATGTATTGTAGGAGCTACATAAAACTTGAAAAAATATAGTGAATATGAAATATTATTATCAATTAGAAATTTGTAAACTTAAATGTGCAAATTACTAAAATAAAATTATTATTATTATAATTAAAAACAACTTATGGTTAAAAATTGCATCCACCGGTTCATTGATCACCGATACGAAAATATATGTACAATTTTTTGACCAATGAACGCGATATTTTGTGATTAACTTTTAGATTTAAATGTAAAGCTAATTTTCACCTTCTAACACTGTTTAGATTGTAGATCATATGGGAAAAAAATTGCCTGAAGGGTTAAAAAAAGACGTATGGTGAATGTAGGGCGTAGGTTCTTGCGTTATTCTTTATTTGTTTATTTTATTAACGCTCCTTTCATCACATGAATAGTAATTATACACTATGCGTAGTTATTATACATAATTAATACTTATACATAGTTAATAATTATTATGCTGAATTGAACTGGCTCAGTAACAACATTTTCTGTTTGATTAGTGATAAATTGAAAATGTCCACTGACTTGGTATAATTATTTCCCTCCATTAGTATTCTGGGCAAGCAGTTATTCCCAGAATTTCTGCACTCAAATAAATCCTGACTTCGAGTATTACGACGTGGAATCCGAAAGCTTATCAATGCAAGTATTTCTGGGCTATCAAATACAGCTTACAGAATTTTATATAGAAATACCAAATACCAAATAAGTTATATAGAAAATTCTTCTGTTTGACAATTTAAGCATATTCACACATAATTTAAAATAGTGTTGGAGTTCGACAAATTTGCTAGAATACACCTATTTAAACTTAGAAATTTTAAAAGTTTATTTTGTACTAGCTTTTTCCCGCGGCTTAGCTCGCATGGTATTAGGGGGGTTCTCGATCCGCCTCCCCCCCCCCCTCCCCCTACCTCTCTCCACCTTCATCAATTCCCGATAAATTCAGTTTTCAAACTGCTCGCGTGCCACCTATTGCAATTTTTATACAAATTTCATAATGCCAGGGCTTACAAATAGTTTTACACAAAGAAAGAATTATCCAATTTGGTGCAATCGTTCGTAAGTTATGCGCCCATACACATTTCGGCGATTCAGTTTTAGAGATATATATATATACAAACTACGACGCCAACATCGTTTCCACGGCAACCGTTTGTTTTGCTTTTCTTCTGACACTTCTGACTTTGCAATAACTCGATTTGTTAGGGACAGAAAACGTATGATAAATAATTTCATAACGCCAGAGCTTACCAATATGTATAGCCTTTATTACTCGCAAATAATGTAGCTTTCTATTAGTGAAAGAATTTTTAAAGTCCATTCTGTAGTTTTTGCGTGAAAGAGTAACAAAGATACATACATACATACATCCATACGTACATCATGTACATGAATATTATAATGTTTGTTCCAGATGGTTGAATTATACTCAAGTTGACTTCTAAAAAAGCAAAATATAACATTTAAATGCACTTAATGTTGTTGAAATTTCTAGTTAACCTCGTTATAAATCCCGATATTTGTAAGCCCTTGTTAGAGATTTCCGTTATTGAAGTAAAGTCATGTATGACTTCATAGTGCGTTAACACAAACGAAGTATTGAATTACATAAGTCTAAACTTAAACTTTTAGGTCGCACAGTTTACACAGGTGCTGTGCAAGAGGGTATCCTACAGAGTTCCATGCTAACTCAGAATAAAACCAACTCAGAAACACCTCAGAAAGGTCATTATAAGCTATGAAAAATATTTTTTAAATATCTGGTAACCCTAACCTAACTTAACCTATGTAACCATTTTTTTATCATCACTCCTAATGATCTTTCTGAGGTGCTTCTGAGTTTTTAAAGTTTCTTTATTCTTTGAATTGTTCATTACATGAATTGGGGATTTTTCGACTACCATACTAGGCACATGCCTGTGTTGGTTTCAATCTGATTTGTCCGGTCACCAACCTACAGAGCGTCGGACCGTCCTGTGGTTAACAAACGAAAGAATTGATAGAAAAGTGTTGCCTAAGTCTTTAATTTTGGTTAATGTCTCAAGAGCATTCTTATCAACTAATTAAATATCACTGAATTTTATATTAGAGAAAATCTGACTATTTGAAATTTTTGTTCTTCTCGTGCCCTGTCCGTTCAACAGACGTCGGCTATGAAAACTTTGTTTACTGCAATCCAGAACAGCTCTACAGTAGACTGGCCAAACCGCTGTCTCACGTGTTTCAGCCATGAGGTTCTCCTTCTTCCAGGGCCCCGTCTTCCGGCAATCTTTCCCTGCATTATGAGATGCAAGATCCCGGACTTTTCTGGATGTCTCATTAAGAGACATGTTATTCGTAAGGTTTCAAATAGAAACGTTAGAAGTGCTCGTAAACTTAGTATTTTAATTTCCGAGAATACCAATGGAAGAAAATAATTATGCCAAGTCAGTGGACATCTTCAATTTATCACTAAATAGATACAAAAGATTATTGCTGGGGCAGTTCACTTATGAAGGCATAAAAAGTTTGAAAAACGTGATTTATTTTTGAGGCATTATGCCGTGTTGGACTACCTCCTTATTAAGCCAATTTTTCGGACAGCTTTACAGTGTCCATAATCAGGGCAGATATGTAATCGATTACAACAACATCCTAAAAAGGAAGTCAAAGAATTATCGTGATTTATATTTGGGGTATTATGCCGTGTTGTACTACCTTTCTCTTTAGGAGTAATTGTTGTACTAAATCGATTATTACACATCTACCCTGATAGTGGACACTGTAAATCTATCCAAAACGTTGACAAAATAATGAGGTAGCGCAACACGCGCACAATTCCCCAAAAATAAATCATGATAATACTTCTGACCGTAAAAATCTCAAATCATCTAAAAAAACTATATTATTTTTAATTTTTAATTCCCTTGAAAAACCCCATAAGAACGTTAATAATAATAATTAATTAAATTTTTTTAAATGTTCAATTATTATGATTAGTTCATTTCACAAACCAGCGAGTGTTTCTTGTCGCGTCCACAGATTGCCCCGATTTAAAAAAACGTGCGTGGATCGCGATGCAAAAAGCACCATTTGAACGCAGCTCGAAATAACGGTACCAATATTCAAATCTCAGACATTATTTTGTTCAGATTATTTGATGATACGAGTTGGTAAAATTGTCAACAAAAAAAGGTCGGTCATTAAATGCTTTTTGCCAGATTTATGCTACAAGTCGTTCTGGGCCAAAAAAAACTCGCAACACCAAATAAGAAATAAAACCGGGATTTAAAATCAATATATTCCGTTGCAATGCCAATAATAAATTAATAAATATACAAATAAAAAACTTTAGATAGGAATTACGTGACGTTATAGTTTGTAAAACGGAGATTATTTTAAAACCAAAAACGCGTTCAGAGCGACTTTTAGATTGGAATGATATTAAAAGATAACAAGAAAATTCTATGTGAACTGAAGAATGTAGTTGAAATGTCTAGAATTTTCAAATAGGTATTCTTAGCTTTTAGCGACTATAAATAAAATAAAATCAAGTGTGCAATTAACACGCGGTAGAAGTGAAACTATCAGAAAACTAAAGAAGACATGAGTGGGGAAGCCACGAAGCACCGCACAAATAGGAGACTGATTATTCTATCTCATTCTCTCGCAGGCTGAATTCTATAAATGTATGTGTTTGTCTCTTTTTAGTGTTGCTGTTTTTCGTTTCATTATGTTTCAAATCACAACGATGCTAAAGAAGTTTCACTTTAAAAAAGTATACAGGGTGTAACAGCATGTACTCGAAGGATTTTAACCAGCGATTTCTGAACACATTTGAAGTAAAAAATATTTGTCATTTTGCAGTCTGATCATATATTTTTTTCAATTAAAAACAATAAAAATATTCTTTATTGCATGTCGTAACTGATTAGTCGGGTATAGCCTAGCGGGTCACTCCGCCTCGTTCCAGCAGCACGGTAACACACGAAACAGCGTGCGTATTACGTGATCACTTGCATTTTCGACTGTTGTTATTTAGTGTGTAAGAAAGAGCTGCAGCATTTATTTATTTATTTATTTGATGCAATATTATTTACATTTTTTACATAATTCAACGATTGGCCTCACTGGGTGGTTTACCCGTGCTGAGGCCTCCATTTCATATACAAAATTATACACAATACATATAAATATATATATACATAATATTGGTGAAAAAAAGGAAAAAAGTAAATAAAAAACATACGATTAAGATAAATTAAACTTAAAAATTAGAGATTTAGAATTAACGTAAAATTAAGAATAAGTAATATTATATAAGGTTAAAAACGATATTTTTAATACGTGTTGTGTGTTTGTGGGTGATTGTGTTTTATATTGGTTTTATGTGTTACTTATATGTTTTGTTATTTTATGCTATGATATTTTGGTAGTATTGTCTATTTTGGTCTTTAATCCATTTTGTGTCGGAATTTATTTTTGTTTTCCTCAATTTTACTTTCAAGTGTTAGACTGTTGAATTCTTTTATAGCGTGATATTGGTAATGTCTTTGTCCAAGGCTTGTATTTACCGTCGGAGTTTTTAGCATTATATGTTTAAGAACAAAAGCGAAACCATCAGCGCATTGACGTTTGACGTTTGAATTTTTGGAATTCACTCACTATTTACATGATAATTTCACATCTCAGGTTTTTTACTACCCTTTCATTGAAAGCATGTGCTTGTGTATGGAAGGGGAGTGTACATTAATGTTATTAGTTAGTACTTAAATAATTCAATGTACATAAATATATTTGAGCTGCAGTATTTAAAAAAAGAAAGAATGTTATGGAAAACTAAGGATGTTTGTAAGATTAATTAAGTGACAGTAGTTTTTTTCTTAAGAATATTTTTAAAATGTCGAAAATATGAACTATATTCCATGCTTTCAAAATTATTGTCACGGCTAGTAGCATTGTAGGGGTCTACGGAGACGTCACGTTGCGGTGTGTGAGAGAGATGCAAAAAATGATCACTTTTTTCCTTTGACCTACGTACCTTTTTTCAGACCTACGTACATTGTGTATCTCAACTTTTGAAAGAGCTGCGCAACGTACGTTTATTACCATTTTTGAGCCGTAACGGTACTGTAATCGTGAATCGTCGCAGCAATAATAAAAGCGTTCATTGTCTGCTAAACTAAAAAAATTATTTCAATTGGGGAAAATTTGATCTATTTCAAATAAGATAAAATTTACCTTACTTTGGGTTCATGTTTATGTCCACAATATACTTCTAATGGCTGATCTCTTCGGTGGTGCTGGTCGTAAATGCGGATACGGTAAATATATTTATATAATATATATTATATATATATATATATGCCAAGGCGGTGTTGTATTATGTTGCGAATACATTTGCGAACGGCGAGCCGAATTATGGGAAAGGAATGAAACAACTGCAAGCAGCGTGAAACAGTTGCTTGGTTCGTTTCCCATAATAAGGAACTCCAGTGAAAAATATTATGGCTTTAAAAAAATATGTTCATATAGACCAATAAACGCTGATTATGAATATATAAGTTTTATTTAATAATATTAAAAGCAGAGTTTTTAAAAAAATATTAAAAAGTCAATTTTTAATCGGGTCGAAAAAACACGCCGTCAAGTTGGCATTATTGAATTTTTTGTGGTGACGTCACTGTTCGACGTGTCGTGACGTCACCGTAAAGTCATTGTACGGGAATGTATGATATGACACAAGCCATCGTATTAATTTATTCGTTTATTTACAGACTGTTTATAGAGATATAGTTGTTGGGTTTATTGAAACATTATTTAGGCCTAAATCTTCTTCTTCTTCTTTGCGTGCCGTATCAGGTCCCCCCGACGTTGGCGATCACTCTTGAGAATGTCTCTCTGTCTTGCGCTGCCCGGAATAGCTCCTCCACACTTCTAATGCCGGTACACTCTCGTATATTACGCAGCCAAGACAATTGTCTCCTACCAGGCCCTCGGCGACCCTCTATCTTGCCTTTCAATATCAAATGGAGCAAGTGATACTTCTCCCCTCGAAGTATATGACCCAGATATGAAATTATCCTGATTTTTATTAATGTAAGCAGTTCTCTATCTGCTCTAGCCCACCTGAGAATTTCTGTGTTGGTGATCATGTCGGTCCATGAGACCTTGAGCATTCTCCGGTGAAGCCACATTTCAAAAGCCTCTAACCTGTTCATGGTATTTACTTTCAAGGTCCATGTTTCACATCGATAGAGCAAGACCGACCACACATAACATTTTTGCATTCTCTGCCTTAGTTTTAAGCTGATATTGTCATTGCAGAAGAGGGATTTCATTTTAATGAACGCAGTTCTTGCTGCTTCAATTCTGCATCTAACCTCCACATCTGGGTCAAGAGACTCCGTGAGAATACTGCCGAGGTATCTAAATCTTTCTACCTTTTCGACATTGCAACCATTTAACAGTATCATTGATTCAGAGTGATCTAGTCGTCCAAATGTCATCCATTTAGTTTTATTGACGTTGATTGTTAGGCCCAGTTGCTCACCAGCATTATTAACAAGATAGGCCTAAATAGTGTTTCAAAAATAAAGGAATCTTTTATTAGTTTTTCTCTATTATTGAAAATATTCAAAAACGACTGCACAAAAAATAGTAATGCTTCTTCTAGGGAGAATACTTCGAACAACGGAATTCAAAATGGCGGTAGTTGATCAGCTGATTGCACGATTCCATAGTAATTTTTCAGGAGTGATGACGTCACACGATTCACCATACATACGGTGGTTTTCGGGGGTGTTGAAAAATTAAAACTTTGACAATTATTTTCACTATTAAAACTAACTCTAAAAATAAAAAATAAAATGCAGTTATTTAAGTTAGACGGTCATTATTCATTAAAAAAAATTAAAAAATTGGACTGGAGTTCTCTATTGGTGGTTTTGTTCGCAAGTTCGACTCGCGTGTACATACGCAGCTTAGCTATAATATATTATGTAAGCATAACTGATTGAGTCATAAAATTAAGGAGGTTTTAATAACTCATAACTCATATTATTTATAACCCAACTATTAACTAATAAACAGTTCCGTTTAATGACAGTGCTTTGTGCCCAATATTGTTATTATCGATAATTAATGCACTTTTAATTATTACTTGGAACCGGTGTTGCCAGATGCGTGGTTTTTAGCATGTTTGCATGATTTATTTGGTCATTTATAGTACTGGTCTTTAGAAAAAACCATGTCGAACAGGACATGGTTTTTACCGTCACCAAAAATATATAGTTTTGAATGAGTAATGTATTTTTGTTTTTATCCCTTTACAATATTTTACTTTTGACACATTAATATATTTTTTTAAGGAAGACAAACTTTCCCGGGTTACGAATAACCTGACAATGTTTGAAAATGTTCAACTACCATCACAGTAAGCCGAAAATGTTGCTTGTTTCGCAATGGAGGACTTAGCCAGCCGAGGAATCGTACACGCGACGCCTGGGTGGGACCCAAACGCGATGCCATCTCAGCCACTGACTGGTCGAATAGAAGATACGTGTTAAATATACATATAAAATAGATGTAAATTATATGGTATTCGTAGTCTTCCTCACTAGGAGATCCTGAACTGAACACGCTAACCCCCAGATTCCTACCCACCCCTCATATCTTTTTCCTTCACAGAACCTCCTCTCCTTCTTTTCCCTAAAAAGACACACCACACAGCATCCCCAAAGATGACATAGGCCTCGATGGAAATTGTTTTCCTCTAGGCCTCCTGTGTGGAGCTATTGTAAAAAAAATATAATTTATGTAATATATAATTTATGTGATACATCTTCTCAATAATAATTTTTAAATTGCCATTTTTATTGAAGTTATTTACATCACATCACACAACTGCCCTGATGATGGACACCGTAACGCTGTCTGAAACGTTGATTAAGGAAGAAGGTAGAGCCACACGGCATAATACCCCAAAAATAAATAACGAAAAAAAGTTAGTTACATGTTTTGTTTTCGTATCATTCAACAAAAAACACATTTTTGTTCACTCCAAATTTTTTTATACCACGTAGACAAAACGTAGACATATAACGTATGTAGACCAAACGTATAAATGTTGAGAGCGCGTTTGGCGTCCATCCTCGGAGCATTTTCCATTGAAATACCGATAGAACACAGACAGCATTCCCACCTGATTGATACCTGTGTTCTAAATATTGCAATATGATTGATATAGGGTAATCTATCGAACTTACGTAAAGGGTTATTTTAAGAACTTTGGGGCTCCAGACGGAGGTGGCTGCCAAATTCAACAGTGGTGCGCACTTCGATTTGTACAGGGTCAACAGTTGTTGTGTACCTACTCTTAAGATGAATATATACGTGAAATCCTGTTTAGATACTATTTTGATTAATCTTTATGACGAATCGGCTTACAGTATGAACATCAAAAAATGTGCTACGGATAAATCGAAGCTTTTTCTAGCTTTTCTATGTATTGGAATTACAATAAAATTATTATTTACGTGTCAAAAAATATAATCGTAAACCACCAAAAAAAATGTTTTTTCATGACTTAACTATGAAGTAATACAAAAAACAATTTAAAAAAAATACCCCTTTATGGTTAAGACTATTTTTGAGGTTTTCCATGTTTTAATTTTTTTTCGTTCTAATGCACAAAATAAATAGAAAACACTTTTTCGCTTACTAGCCTCGTGCAAAAAGGCGCTCGATTTTAAAATTTTGCAGGCATGAGATTCGAAATATTTCTAGCGTTTATATTCCTCTTAAAGTATCTGCGGCCCTGTACCGTAGCCCAGCTTCTGAGAGGCTAACTTGACTCTATGGCTTCGGTGGAGCCCCCGTGCCGAAGCTGGTCACTTTTTCAAGAAACGTTTCAAATCTAATTGTTGTCTTTCACCAGGGTGATACTGAGAGTAGGTATCTATCACTGACTGGCAAAGATTTAGAGATTTTTCAGTGTGAACATTACAGCTTAGAGTAGGAATTTTATCTGATAGTAATATGGCTTATGCCCGAGCGGTTTTAAGATTGAATAAAGACAAAATTAAGGTCGAGTTTGTACGCTGATAACAATGTTTGAGGTGTGCGCGACCTATTTAATTAAAATTTAACGAATCTAATGATATCTAAGTACCTGTTATTGCATTATTTTAAAGACGTCTACTAATAAATGTTCTAGACTAGTATATTTTTTTCACATTAGCTCCATACAGGAGGAATTGAAAAAAACAATTTTCCTTGTGTGTGTGTGTCATCTTTGAATGACGCTGTGTGGAGGGTTTTTTTTAAATGAAGGGGAGATTGTTATAAGGTATGAGGTTTGGGTTAGAATCTGGGGGTTAGTGTGACCAGGAGTTACGGAAGTATGACTCCATCACTCCCACTGCGGTACAAGGCGACGATTAGTCGAGAGTGTTTGGCTGGAGAGGTAAAAAAAGTCTCCCTCAACCAATCTCTCCCAATACGGCCAGCCACACAGTAGATGGGCGAACGCATGTGCGCCAAGACTTAGATAAACCTCACTAGCGTAGAGTGACTTATAGCGGAGGTGTTGGTTATATAAAAACTGGTTCGTGGGGCGGCGGTACCCTTACTCGCCTCCCAAAATATTAAATTAAAATTATTATGAAATCAGCACTTTACAACGACAAATCCCTCGGCAACCAGATGCTCGATCATAGCTTTAACATAACATTATAGCTTTTTAACTTCTAGGCCCCAAAAAGGACAGTGAAATTGTTTATCTGTTCAAAAAATCATTTCGTGATTTGAACATTCATGATCCACTAGCAATTAAAAACCCACTCCGCAGGCTTTTGGTTCGGCTTCGCCCGGTTTGAGTGTTGGTAACCATTTTATAAATCCAATAGGAACTAGTTCCAAAACAGCCGGTTCCTCGAGACTCTCTGATCTAGTGAGAGCTAGTCACCGGGACAAAGTAACCGCGACAGGCAATGACGTCATATGTAATATATAGCCGCGTGATACTATTATTCACAACTCTTAGTATTACCGTCAATCTTTCCATATCCGGAGAGACACCAAATTCTACAAATCCGTAGTAGATACTTATTCCTAGGGGGACACGTCCTCATGCGACCTGCTAACGTAAATGGTGACATCCTTTGATGAATTCTTGAATTCGAAACCTAATTACAAAAGTAGCTTTTTTGTGCATTAATAACATAGATGGCAGCACTTCCGTTTGTATCTATTTGTGAATCAAGTGTGTACTACAGACGCAAGGCTATTAATACTGTTGGATGATGATTTCACACGAATTAAGCAAAAAATTGACCTGACTTCGGGCAAACGTCACTTCAATCTGTTTATCGATTCAGTGGAGCATCTTCTGAATATAAATTCATAAATTCAATTGCAATCATGCATTAAGATAGCAGCCAATTAAAATATGCCTTAAGAAAATGAAGATAATCGGAGAATAACTAATATTATCTATAATATTATCAATTCCTAGATTCAACCGAATCATTTTATGATTTTAGTGTTTCAAATATTCGTTTGAGAGTCGTTAATATTGTCTTCAAAGAATAAGAAGTAAATAATTCATGTTGTTTTTAATGCGTTAAATTATGAGAATTATTATTATTATAAATTTTTAAAAGCTAAAGTGTTAAAAAAAATTGGTTATTATAACTAATTATTACTAAAAGGCAATTAAAATACAAGTGGGCTAGCGGTGCAAATTGACATTTTAGCATTAATTTGTTTATTTACGATAAGTGTGACATTTGAAGGTTAAAACCAGTTTAAAATATTAATTAACTATGCATAATTATGTAAAACTGTTAAAATACTGTTAAATTGTGATGCATTTTTAATAATAACTAGCTCAGACCCGGTAAATATCACGGGAATGTCTGAATTCTCGACACGTCGGTTCTAATTTTGAAAATAAAATTAAAATAATTTTCTATTAAAAATATTTTTTTAGGTAGGTACTTACTTATTTTGACGCTTGTCTGAATACTTCACTTAAATTAAAGATAATGACACTTAAATTCAAAGCAAATTTGAGTTAATTGAATCAAATTGAACGCAGGACTAAATGACGCACAGACAACCGGAATTAGTGGTAATAAATTGTGCTTTTGTAGATATTTTTGGAAAAGTGGTTTTTTTTGTGGTTTTGCTACTTTACATATCATTTTAGTAGGTGGTAATTACCTCATAACATTCACTGAATATAAAATTCCTAGAATGAAAATTGATGTCGCCAAATTGCGTAAGACTTTCGACTAGAAGGTTGCAGACAGGCCAAAGCAAATTATTTTTATCGATTTAAATTTTTTTATCGATATCTGGGAAGACACGCCCAAAAATCATTTCTATAGGTTAATCTCTTTAGTTATTTCGTGCCTCAACACCCGTCAAATTTATTATAATGTAAATATTAAAACAATTAAACATAGAATAAAATATACAACCTTTTAACGATAATTCTATAATTACTATAATAAATCTTTAAATTTTCGCCTGCGGCGCGACAATTTGCATGTTGTCGAGAGGTGAAAAAATTGGATAATTTGTATAGCGCCGTTTTTGTGAAAATATACGGAGGTCACGGTACAAAAAAAATATTTGATTAATTAGAGTTTGTAAGACAATTAATTAACACATTAATTAATTCGTCGCTAAAAAAACTAACTAACTAACCATCACGCCGTTTCCCCGCAGAGGTAGGCAGAGAGGACGGACCGCCAAACAACTCGGTCTTGGCACACACTCCTTGCCTCGTTCACATTCATACGTCGTCTCATTCATGCTCTTCTATTATTCTGACTCTTGACATGGCACGACTCAAGTATCTGATTCACCTGGTCGTGCCATGTCTTTCTCTGGCGTCCCCGACTTCTTCTACCATTCACATTTGAGTCATATATTCTCCTTACATTCCTTTCCTCGTTCATTCGCTCTACATGCCCAAACCATCGGAGCTTTCCTTTCTTGATCTTACTCATAATTAATGAGTAATTCGTCGCAATTAATATAATGTGATATTTGAAGCACGTTTCAGAGTGGAAAATACTCCCAGTATCGCCGTGGTGAAATACCATCAATCGTAATTGAAACTTTGCTTAGGCATGTTTGGTGATCCGATCTGAATAGTAAGTACTTCCCTTCCTTCCTCTTTCCCATCTCCTTCCCCGCCTCACTGCCTTTAGCCTCACAACCTCACAACCATCTGAAGCCAGTGAAGCTATGGCATCCCCAATAGGGGTATGTTATGAGGTTGAAGGAAAATGGGGAGGGGAAGAGGAAGGTGGCTATACCGATTTGGTCACCAAACATGGCTAAAGCCTTTTCGTTATTTATTTTTGGGGTGTTATGCCGTGTTGCTCTACCTCCTTCTTTAGCCAACGTTTCGGACAGTGTTACAGTGTCCATCATCAGGACATATCTGGCAGATCCGGTAGATGGCTAAAGTCATTTCAAGCAAATGTTTCAATTCTCAATGGTGGTCTTACACCAGAGCAATGGGAGGGGAAGGAGATGGGGAAGGGGAAGGTGGTTATACCGATTTGGTCACCAAACATGGCTAAAACCTTTTCGTTATTTGTTTTTGGGGTGTTATGCCGTGTTGCGCTACCTCCTTCCTTAGCCAACGTTTCGGACAGCGTTGCAGGTTGCAGTGTCCATCATCAGGGCAGATCCGGTAGATGGATAAAGCCATTTCAAGCAAATTTTCAATTCTGAATGGTGGTCTTACACCAGAGCGATACTGAAAATATCTTCCACTCTGGAACGTGCCGCAAATATACCTTTTAGTATTTTTAATGACTTAAATGTGAAATAACACAATTCAATCAAATAAAATTCATTTGCGCACGCTGGGATTTGAACCCACGACATTCAGATTGCTAGTCGAGAGTCTTATCCCTTTCCTCAACCACGAACACGTATTTTACAAAACGTAAATCTGTCAAATGTGACAGAATTCTTACAAAACATTAATTTTATAAGATAGCTGGAAAACGGACGGTGAATTATGCAGAATATTGTAATTAATTGACTCTGTTATTCGAAGCGTAAAAAGTATTAATTTAAGCCCCTTAAAAAAAAATTGGAATCGTTTGAAAGATTGTTGTGCAAAATAAATCACAAGTCATCATAATCAAAGTTTTCAGAAAATTTCATAAAAACGTTATTATGACACGAGAACTTCTGAATTTTAATAATAGTAACTATTAAAAAGCACACATTTATATCTACCAATAAATACAATATTTAAACGCATTTACAACGCATAACATCCTAAAAGAATTTTGAAGACTAAATAAACAGAAAACGTCAAAATAAAATCAGTAAATTTTGAGTTCGTAATAATACTTTGGTTGCTGAAAAATAAAACCTTAATTGTTCAAAATCCGTTATATATTGTGCAAGAAATTTCACAAAATACAAAAATGTGACTTACGCCATTCTGATTCTGCGCTGCTGTCAAAAGTCAAAACCGCTTTTCTTCAAAAAAAGTCTTTCAACCAAAAATCACCAAAAAACGAGCAAAAATTACAAAAAATAAATCGTTTTCAAAATAAAATAGTTCGATTATGATATTTCACCAAAATAATTTTTCAAAAATATTTTCGGGACAGTTTTGAATTTTCGATTTCGGAAAACTGGTGGTCGAAACGCGCGCGTTTGGCGCCCGCACTGCGAGAGAGACGAACGAGTACTGAAATTTGGATTGGATGTTGGAAGCTCGTTGTTCGGAAGGATCGCGGTTGGCTCGCGGCTCGCGGACATTGTGAATTGTGATAGATAACGCTATACTTAGTGACTACGTAACCAAGCATAGGTGGGTTTGTAAGTTTGTGTTGGGCTTACTTACACGGTGCCCGATATCTCGTGGTGTAAAAAAATGTTAGGTCAGTTGTGTTTGTGTCTCAATGTTATGTCGTATAGTACACGGTCATAAGATTCATAAATATATTAGTAAAATGTTGGGTTTTAACTAGTGTCCGACCGAAACAGGACTTTCCATCGAAACCGAAACCGAATCTTCGGTGTCTGTGTCTCAGTTTCGGCCGAAATCGAAACCGAAAGTTTTTTAGACATGTTGAAAACCGATTGTCTACTGTTAATTGGCTTATTTTTTACACTTATTCAGACAGTTAACACGTGTTAAATTAAGTAAATAAAAACAAAATATTTCAATAGGTGAAAAAATTATATTTTTATATTACTTCTAAAACAAACAAAATTTATTAAAAAAAAATAAAACATGTTAACTACTTCTTGAAACAAAAATTTGTCACTTGCATTATAAAGAAAGGACCTCATTAGTTGAGTATTTTAATTTTTAAATAAATGAAGATAATATAAGCGAAACTCAATCGAAAATCTGGAAACAGAAAAATCAGAAAAACATATTGACACCTCTGGGACTCGAACCCAGGACCTCTTGCTTTCCGGGCAAACGCGCTAACCACTGCGCCAGGGTGTCGATATGAAATTCGGTCATGTTTAACTGTACCATACTTCGACTAAGAACCACCTACATTATCTTCATTTTCTTTAACGCATATATTATTGGCAACTAACTTTATGTATGATTACAAGATTCAAACCGGAACTAAATGCTCTCTAGATAGTGTCTGGATAAACCTTTATCCATTTTATTTAATATGCGACATCTATTGACTTTTCTGCAAGACTAGAATGAATATTTTAATTTTTATTTTAACTTTATGAGTAAAACCTCAAATTGTAATATTTAAATAAATCATAATATTTAAATAATACAGTTAAACATGACCGAATTTCATATCGACACGTGGCGCAGTGGTTAGCGCGTTTGCCCGGAAAGCAAGAGGTCCTGGGTTCGTGTCCCAGAGGTGTCAATATGTTTTTCTGATTTTTCTGTTTCCAGATTTTCGATTGAGTTTCGCTTATATTATCTTCATTTATTTAAATATTACAATTTCAGGTTTTACTCATAAAGTTAAAATAAAATGTAAAAATTTAAATTTTTATTGCGTTTACAATCACAAAATGCTTTTTATACGTGTAAAATGAATTAAAAAGTAATAATTGAAGTAAGTAAAAAAAAAGTATTTTTTGATATTACTGCTATAAGGCAAATCAAAATCAACAAACATGTCAAACAATCAACTACCTTTTGGAAAAAACATTTGTCAATAATCAACACTTAAAGGAAGGACCTCATTAATTGAGTATTTTGCTGATGATGGCGGGTGACATACGAGCCACGAACTCACCCGAAATCAGCTGAACGAGAAGTTCCAAGAAGTAGTTAACATGTTTTGTTATTTTAAAAAAAAATGTTTTATAGAAGTAATATAAATTTTTATTTTTTTTTTTTAATCAATTATTTTTATTTTTTTAACACTTGTTAAATGTCTGAATAAGTGTAAAAAATAAGCCAATTAGCAGTTAACAATCAATTAACATTAACATGTCTAAAAAAGTTAAGATTTTTTGCCGAAACCGAAACCGAAACGGAGCCTTCGGTCGGTCACTAGTTTTAACATTATTGGCCTTGAAGAATTCAAGGGTCATTTGAGGACGGGTTGTTTAAAAAAAATTTAACAATTCATGAAATTTTTAAAGTTAATTTTCACGTTCTGTGTAACTTCTATTGAAGTTCTGTTATTATATCATTATACAGCCGGCGTGGTTGAGGGGTAAGGCTCTTGATTCGCAATCCGAAGGTTGCCGAATCGAGTTTGCGTGGGCAAATTAATTTTATTTGTTTAATTTGTGTTATATCACAATTGATTAATTTAAAATAATGTATAGTATATTTGCGGCACGTTCCAGAGTGGAAGATACCTGCTGTCAGTGTCGACAGGTGTAAGACCACTATTCAAAGTTGAAACATTGCTTGATATGGCTTTAGCCGTGTTTGGTTACCAGATCTGAATAACCAGGTACTTCCACACCTTCCTCTTCCCATCTCCTTCCTCTCCCTACTACCATCATCCTCACAACATACTCCAATTGGGGATGCCATCGTCACACTGGCTCTAGGCGGGAGTGGCTGGGAGGTATTCGTATAAATAGGCCAGTTGCTTCACAAAAACTGAAATAATCACAGAATTGAATGGAACTTTCACGAACGTGAAAGTTAACTTCGAATAATTCACGAAGTGATCAAATTTTTTTAAACACTCCTTCCTTAGTCTAAAATGTCATTATTCATAATTAATAACAACCTACATGACCAGTTCGATTACGAATCCAGAGGTCACGGGTTAGAATCCTGACATGCACATAAACCGTATTTTACATAACATAATATGAAATAATATTTAAATTTGAAAAAATTCTTCAATAACAGTATTTGATTTGATTTGTTTTAATTTTTCAGAAAAAATCCTCTTAAAACGCACTTATTTTCCTAGAAATATTTGGACGACGCAGATCGTGAGAGGGCGCATACCCGTGAAAATCACAGGTATTTTAATTGAAGGATTTGTGAAGCTGAAAGTATTTATAAAAAAAAGTAGCTGACCCGACAAACGTTGCTCTGCCATATAAATAATTTCTAGTGAATATTTTGGTTGTTAAATAAAAAATAACCAATGTTTTGTAAGTGTGTGCGGATGGGATCTGTGACAGAAAGTGGAATGGAGCGCTGTAGACGATGACCGCCGATTAAAATAAACAAAAAACACCAAAGTAGGAAAAAGGAAATAAAGAAAATCTTGCGAAATTGTGGATGAAAGTTCGATGAGGCGAACGTAGCGCTATCTGTCATTCAACAACATCAATAATTTCAAAATCGCGATTAAAAAATGGGATGGTGAGGGTAGGAGGGTTAAAATTTGGGGTTATAGGTATTTTTTAAAAATAAATGCCAAATAAAATAAAAAATTCAATAAAATACTTTTTTTCTGGATAGGGACACCCTAATCACCTAGCGGTATGAAATATACTTTAAAACTTATTCTCATACCTATCAAATATACATAAAAAAATTCATAAAAATCGGTCAAGCCGTTTCGGAGGAGTGCGACCATAAATACCGTGACACGAGATTTTTTATATATAAGATATTAGTCTTTTAAAATACGATCAGAGATCTACCTTTCGAATGATTCCAGTTTTGAAAACCAAAGTAAATCCCGGTTCTAGAGTTCATTGCACTCGAGTTACCTATAGACACAGAAACACACCACCAAAATTATTTAATTTATTAAGCATGTAATTAATTTTAATTTATTTTACATTTTGTAAAATCAGAGGAATTCATTTTATCATAAAACATTTTATATTATTTTGATTTGATTTGTGGGAATGGGGTACAAAGGTCAGTTTTTATATGGATACCTATTACAAATAAATAAATCGAAAAATGCAAGCTTTTGGTTTTATGCGTAGTTCCCGGTTTACTGAAATTCATTCATATTTCGCATTGACTTAGAAATGTAATTCTTTATGCTAGGATATTGAGATATTTCTATGTTTGCATAATCGCCCTTTGGAATGATATTCCACAATAATTGCGCTATGGAAAATGGCCGATGCGCTAAAGATAACCAACACCCCGAGCATAGGTCACCCCAAGTGGTTCGCTACGTTTGGTGATTTGACTGGGGTGCCCAGGTTCATGCGATGAGGATTGTGTAGGTCTTGGTAGCGAATGCGACCTGCCACGCAGCCCACCAACTGCGTGGCATGTCGGATCCGAGAAGACCAGTTGAGGGAGACTTTTTGGCCACTTCAGCAGGTCAGGACGCATTGCCTTGCACCGCAGTGGGTGTTCGTCACTCCTGAACATATTGAACCCCAGATTCCCTACCCAACCGTCGTACCCTTTCCTTCCCAGAACTGTACATTTTTCATTAAAAAGGACCCTCCACATAGTATTCCCAAGGACGACAAGACCCTGAGGGAAATTATTTTCCACGGGGCCTATTTGTTTCCTAATGTAATGAGTTAATGTAAAAAAAAAATAAAGATAAGAATTGTCTTGACTATCGCTACAACCTCCTACAGAATATTGAAGCAGCTACACAATTTCATATATGCATTCGGTGTGCAGATACAAACAAGAGCGGAGCGCTGCTATGCGTAGATGCAATTCGCAGTAATTTGGGAGAACGATACGATATCACGAGTTCCACATCTACTAATAAAATTATCCACGACCCATCTCTCTTGTTTATATTATATTAAGGCAGAGAATGTTAAAATGTTATGTGTGGTCAGTCTTGCTCTATGGATGTGAAACATGGACCTTGAAAGTAAATACCATGAACAGGTTAGCGGCTTTTGAAATGTGGCTCCACCGGAGAATGCTCAAGGTCCCATGGACCAACATGATCACCAACACAGAAATTCTCAGGTGGGCTAGAGCAGATAGAGAACTGCTTACATTAATAAAAATCAGGAAAATTTCATATCTGGGTCATATACTTCGAGGGGAGAAGTATCACTTGCTCCATTTGATATTGAAAGGCAAGATAGAGGGTCGCCGAGGGCCTGGTAGGAGACAAATGTCTTGGCTGCGTAATATACGAGAGTGGACCGGCATTAGAAGTGTGGAGGAGCTATTCCGGGCAGCGCAAGACAGAGAGACATTCTCAAGAGTGATCGCCAACGTCGGGGGGACCTGATACGGCACGCAAAGAAGAAGAAGATAGGGTAACGATAATATAGAAATCTTGTCATGGCGAGCAGCGTTGAATTTTGGTCACGACGCGCGACGTTTTCCCGTTATTTTAGTGACATAAATAAATAATATATCATGTAATATTATGTCAAGTGACCTCACAATCTAACACGATCAATGATCTTCATTGATTTATTACTTAAACAAAAAATAAAATGATTCATGATTTACCGTTGCAGCACCGATAAGATTCTACTTAGATTCACACTTGAATGAATATTAAAACGTAATCGGTAATGGGTGTCAACGTAACATAAGAGATATTGGCATAGCTTATTTGCAACACCCAGGGTCAAGATGGACTGCCTATAGTAGTGCCTATCGATTTTTACAGATAAATTAGCAACTTTGTGAACAGTTGGAGCTAAGATACGTTTTAAGATTTTCACGGCCAAAAAGCATTTTCGTAATTTGTTTTTGGGGTGTTATGCCATGTTGCCAGAAGTTGGAGCTAAGTTTGCGTAATTGACAAAGTACGATGACACATTTAAGCAAGCTTCGTTAAAAATAACAAGGAATATCAAGAATTTTACAAACTAATGAGAAATGGAAATAAATTTATTACGGCTTAAAACAACGCCAATACAAAACCATTATGTTTATCCTATCCTACTAATATTATAAAGGCGAAAGTTTGTATGGATGTATGTTTGTTACTCCTTCACGCGAAAACTACTGAATGGATTTTAATGAAACTTTTTTTTATTTTTTTATTTATTAATCTTTAATAAAATATATTTACAATGGTTTTATTTGTATGCCTGTCTCACTAGGGTATACCTGTGTCGAGTACAGTAAGTACAATAACTTTACAGTAATATAGCTCATACATCAGAATAGGCTATAGGCTAAAGCTTAGAGCTCTGTCATTATGAAAGTTATATACAAAAATTGCAATAGGTGGCACGCGAGCTGTTTGAAAAATGCATGTAACGGGTGTGGAGGGGAGGTGAGGGGGGGATAGGATGTGGGAGCAGGGCGGAGGGGTGGTGGGGGGAGGGGGGGTGGGGTGGGCGGAGGGTGAGGGGTGAGGGGGATTTGGTGGTGGTGGGGGGAGAGGGGTGAGTGGGGGCGGGTGAGAGGAGGAGGGGGGGGGGGATTGGAGTATGGATAGGGAATCTGGAGGAGGCGCTGTGGGTACCCCCCTAATACTATGCGAGCGAAGCCGGGGGCAAAAGCTAGTCAAGCCATAAAAAAAACACAATAATCCCCCTTTTGAATTGCACTACAAGACCACCATTCAGAATTAAAACGTTGCTTTAAATGGATTTAGCCGTGTTTGGTAACTAGATCTGAATGACCATGTACTATCTTACCTTTCTTTTCCCCATCTCCTCCCTCTTCCCATTTACCTTCAGCCTCACAACATACTTCAATTGGAGATGTCATAGTTAGAAACTTAACTGGCTCCAGACGGAAGCATTTGGGTTTCTTGTGGAATATTCACATAAAAAACTAATGACGTAATAAAAAATCCTAAATCAGTGGCGGAGTGAGCATCGTGTTTGAGTCCCGCCCGGGCGTCGCGTGTTCGATTCCTCAGCGGGCTAAGTCCTCCATCATAACACAAGCAACATTTTCCGCGTACTGTGGTGGTAGTAGGAGGTTTTGTATTCTTATAATACAATAAAAAAATAACATATTCTTTATATCATAAAAAAATTATCACGATCGAAAGACTAATTGTGCATATTTGAGGAAGGGTGAATGCAGGAAACTCAAAAAAAAAGTCGTACGCTAGTTCAAAATAAAGCTTTTTTTTCTTCTTTATTCATCGCTTTGAATGAATACATCCATACAACTATGTTAGGCACATGCCCGGTGTTATGGTGGTCGATTTTACCTCTCCAGCCGAACTCTCTTGACCCATTGCTTTGCACCGCAGCGGGAGGAATGAATTAATTCATTCGTCACTCCTGGACACATTGACCCCAGATTTCTACCCACCCCTAATACCTTTTTTTCTTCCCAGAACTTCCTCCCTTTCCTTTCCCTAAAAAGACGCTCCACACAGCATTCCCAAAGATGATAAATGCCCTGAGGGAATTTTTTTCATCTCTTGGTCATTTGTTTGATTTTGTAAAGTGTACATGCACGGTATCAGACAACGTTACCGTCGCGACGTGTGGCAGTGTGATCAGTGGCGTTGTGTTATAGAAAAATATGTTTTTGTTTTTAATTGAAAAAACGTCTACATCGTTTACTCCAAATATGCTCAGGAATCTCTGGTTAAAATCCTTCGGGTACCTGCTGTTACAGACGTGTAAAACGCATAAATCGAAAATGCAGCATACCATATCTAAATACATTTTACTATAGATTTTCGTGTTTATTCTGGTGCCAATGTCTACTCGATAAATTATCTTTCCGACGCCACACTAAAGCCTCGATGATACAGGGCGAGTTTACAAGCTACTATCTGGGAAATTCACTATCTGTTAGTAAACTCGTTCAGTGTCATCGTGTTACTTGCTAACTAGCAGATTGTTAACAATCTATGAAAAAGGTTAAAAGGTCGTCAACTTTACTCGCTACACGGTTTCTCCGCTTGCTCGTGATTGGTTTATTTATGTTTTTCAAGATGGCTGCCAATTAACAGCTGATTTCGACTGTCAAATATCACAGAATTATTTCACGCAGGCGTCGTTATTCTTGTTACCGGCGCTAGCAGCGACCTCAGTTTCCTACGCTACTAAGCGAGTGGACAGTTTTGTGTGTCATCATGACAATCTCACTAGCCGATTTATCCGCTTTTAAACTTAGTAGATAGTAGCTTGTAAACTCGCCCTGTGTCATCGAGGCTTTAGTGTGAAAAGAATGCCAATCAAATACACGAATTGCTCTTCAAATGGATTCCATATCGCATATCCAATTCATTTCGTACAAATGAAAGCTGTCTGTTGCAAGATGTTTCTTCTTGTAGCCCTGCTGACGTCTTCAGGAATAATAATGTACCAGGAATTACATAGAAGATAAGATTTTTTATGTAAGAAGCGCAGACCCGTGAAAAATTACAGAAAGCTCTAATTGCAGGATTTGTGAAATATAGCGAGTACCCGGTATACTTAGCAATGCCACTCAAAGAAAGAAAGTGTTGGTGTTTTAATTTTCTTTATTGAAGTACACAATAATTTTTTTTTATTCCGTCTAGTACGCACACAAATAAATCTGAAGGTTATCAGCAGCCCGAGCAGGCCACATACCTGTCCCTAAGAGAAGCATGGATCTTCCAAATTTATTCCATGCTATCCCCTACCGCTAATATGTCTCCTTTGCAATCCCTCCCCTGCGTGTCCTTTCCTATGCGTCCCCGTTCCCACCCCTCTCTCCTTCGTTCTCCATCCCGGATTCTCCTCACCTATTTTAAAATTTATACACAAATTGTATAACGCCAGAGCTCACCATTATATATAGAATAATTCGTGGGCATGCGCACAAAAAAATCACCAAAGTTTCATTTCAATCGAATGAACGACAGGAACGCATACGGGACAAACAAAGAAATATATATTTTTGTATAAAAACATCTCTCTTTTTATATTGCTGATTGGTTTTATGTTATAATGTATAATGTAAAACCAACGTTTCCAATGTTTCGAGAGTTCTCTTCCTCAGGGTTTACTAATTATATTACTAACTTTACTAATTTACTAATTATAAATAAACTTAATAGTGTCAATATAAGAAGTATAAACAAAAATTTTGATGAATTACTAATTCTTCTTGCTGATCTTGCTTTAGATTTCGATGTAATTGTCTTGACCGAATGTTGAATTCAAAAATATTTCATTCCTAAAACGTTAAGAAACTACAATCACTACAACACACTTTATAACCAAACCCAAAACCATGGCGTTATTGTATACATTAAAAATCACATCGAACACTCAGTCAAAGAGGTCAGAATTCAAAACGCAAACTGTCTTCAAATTCAACTTGATAACCTCATAACAATTCTTACCATATACAGATCTCCAAACACACGTAACATAACACCATTTTTACAATCACTACAAGTAATATTATCAAACATAGAACACTGCCAAAACACCTATATAATAGGTGACATGAACATAAATATAATCAACAAAATGCATCCTCAAGCCAATGAATACCTAAATGTATTATCTTTATTAGGATACTTCCCTGCTGTCACCGCTCCAACACGAGAATCAGACTCAAACAATAGCAGTTGTATAGATCATGTCTTTGTTAAGAGTAAACTAGACAATAAATCAATTATATTTCAATCAACTATTACAGACCACTATGCAATCATCACTTCCATCTCAAAAAATAAACACAAACCACCCCAAAACACTCAACCCCATGAAAACATTTCTTATGAAATTCTTCTAAATCATGTTTCGAAGGAGAACTGGGAACTTATCTATTCTTGTACTGATGCCACGTCTGCATGCGATTTTTTTTATAAATACTTTACATAACCACTTAGCTAACGCAACATCATATACAAAATGTAAAAAAAAAACGAACGGACACAAAACTCAAACCATGGATCACTACTGGTATTCTCCATTGTATCAGGAAACGTGATAAGATTCATAACTTCTGTAGGAAAAACCCCAATCATGATACTTCTCTCATATTTTACAAACATTATAGAAACAACTGCAAAAAATAATTGAAAAGGTTAAAAGAGATTACTACAAAAAAAAATCAGTGAAGCTACCGATGATAAAAGAAAAATTGGAATATCATAAAAGATATAGCTAATATTCATAAAACCGACACTCCTATTATTAAGATTAATATCGATGATAAAACGATACATGTAAATTCTGAACCTAAAAAAATATCTGACCATTTCAATATTTTTTTTTCCAATATCGGACCCAACTTAGCAAAAAATATTTTAGACAGAAACTGTGTCTCAGAGAAAGATCTTGCAAAGAATATACCTATCGATACTCTGAGTTATCAGCCATTTCACTTCACTCCCACCATTGAAACAGAAATTATAGAACTAATAGCATCTCTTAAAAACAGTAACTCCACCGGAATAGATCACATCTCGGCAAATATTATTAAAAACATCCAAAAATATGTCGTCTCCCCTCTTAAACACATAATCAATTTAAGCTTCAAAACTGGCATTTTCCCTAACTGCCTAAAACAGGCCACAATAATCCCAATCTTCAAAGCAGGTGATAAATTATCTGTAAATAACTACCGACCATTATCCTTACTAAGCACAATATCTAAAATTATAGAAAAAGCGGTGAAACGTAGACTCTGCAAATTCCTCGAAGATAACAAAATACTGTCGGATAACCAATATGGCTTTCGCAAAGGTAGGAGCACTTCAAATGCAAAAGCCGCCCTCACAAAGATAGTTTCTTATAATCTCGACATTGGTCGCAAACCACTTGCTGTTTTTCTTGATCTTGTAAAAGCATTTGATACGGTCTCCCATCTCTTATTACTAAAAAAATTACAACAGATTGGAATAACAGGAGTAGCCTACACATGGTTTAAAAACAACCTGATAAACCGAACACAACAAACTCTTATCCAATCTGATAAAAAACATATAAGTAATAAATTATCAGCGTCCTATGGTGTACCCCAAGGCAGTATACTAGGACCAATTTTATTTCTTATATACATTAACACACTATGTGCCATGAATATTGGAGGTAAGATATTATCATTTGCCGATGACACGGTCTTAATATTCGAAGATGAAACATAGCAATCCGTTATTAACAAAACTAATAATGGCCTAATAAAAGTGAAGCACTGGCTAGACACTAACCTCCTCACAGTCCTCACACTTAACATCGACAAAACACCATATATGACTTTTTCCATACGTCAAAATAATATACCTAATAACAGCCCTAAACCAATCATTCACTCATGTTCACTCAACTTACACACTCCAGAAATCACACCTAATATTAATTGCACTTGTTCTGTTCTTAAATCATCAAAGGAAGTCAAATTCTGGGGATAATCATAGACAACCAACTGCGTTGGGAAGCCCACATAAGTGACACAGTAAAAAAAACTCCGTAAACTCTGGCATATATTCTGCTCCCTTAGGTCCATCTTAGATTTACAGACCCTAAGAACCGTATACTTTGCCCTTTTCCAATCCATAGCAACATATGGTATTGTGGGATGGGGTGGTTGTGCTGAATTCATTATCAATCCAATTATTACAGTTCAAAAACTAATTTTGAGAATCATATTTAAATGCCAACCTACCCATCCCTCAAATGAACTCTTTGCTAAAATCAAGGTCTTAGATATTCGGCAGTTATTTACTAAGATAAGCATATGTTACATATGCCAAAAAATCTACTGGTGGCTCCACAACATCAAGCACAAACACGTTTTTCATCAAACCTGGGTTGCGTGGCCCCTAAAACAAAAACCTCATTCGCCCAACGACAATTCTGGTTTATCGCTCCCAAAATGTATAATACTCTGAGTGCCGATATAAAGTCACATAATAATTCTAAATCTCTCTTTAAAGCCCGTATCAAACATCGGATATTTGAAAAGGGAAGAGATTTCTTCAAACAACACACGAGAGCTTAATATTACAATAAAAAACAATAATATTAATATTAATTTTTAAAAAATATTACAAATTTAATTAATTAATTAATTTAACTTAACATTACATTAAAAAAAAAATACAAACAAAAAATTTACTTTCTCTAACACTCTTTCCAACTTCTTTCAGAGAAAGAATATCAAAAGTGACGACCTCCGTAGTACAGTGGGTAAGACTCTTGACTCACAATCCGGAGGTCGCGGGTTCGAACCCGGCATGCGCAAATAAATTTTATTTGATTAATTTGTGTTATTTCACAATTAATTAATTTAAAAACAATATATAGTATATTTGCGGCATGTTCCAGAGTGGAAGATACTATCAGTATCGCCCTGGTGTAAGACCACCATTCAGAATTGAAACGTTGCTTGAAAATGGCTTTAGCCGTGTTTAGTGACCAGATCTGAATAGCCAGGTACTTCCCAACCTTCCTCTTCCTCACCTCCTTCCCCTCCCCACTACCTTCAGCCTCACAACATACCCCAATTGGGGATGCCATAGTCTCACTGGCTCCAGACGGGAGCAGTTGAGATTCTTGTGCGGTATTCACTGTAAAAAAAAAAAAAAAGAATTGAAACGTTGCTTGAAAATGGCTTTAGCCGTGTTTGGTGACCAGATCTGAATAGCCAGGTACTTCCCAACCTTCCTCTTCCCCACCTCCTTCCCCTCCCCACTACCTTCAGCCTCACAACATACCCCAATTGGGGATGCCATAGTCTCACTGGCTCCAGACGGGAGCAGTTGAGATTCTTGTGCGGTATTCACTGTAAAAAAAAAAAAAAAAGAATTGAAACGTTGCTTGAAAATGGCTTTAGCCGTGTTTGGTGACCAGATCTGAATAGCCAGGTACTTCCCAACCTTCCTCTTCCCCACCTCCTTCCCCTCCCCACTACCTTCAGCCTCACAACATACCCCAATTGGGGATGCCATAGTCTCACTGGCTCCAGACGGGAGCAGTTGAGATTCTTGTGCGGTATTCACTGTAAAAAAAAAAAAAAGAATTGAAACGTTGCTTGAAAATGGCTTTAGCCGTGTTTGGTGACCAGATCTGAATAGCCAGGTACTTCCCAACCTTCCTCTTCCCCACCTCCTTCCCCTCCCCACTACCTTCAGCCTCACAACATACCCCAATTGGGGATGCCATAGTCTCACTGGCTCCAGACGGGAGCAGTTGAGATTCTTGTGCGGTATTCACTGTAAAAAAAAAAAAAAAGAATTGAAACGTTGCTTGAAAATGGCTTTAGCCGTGTTTGGTGACCAGATCTGAATAGCCAGGTACTTCCCAACCTTCCTCTTCCCCACCTCCTTCCCCTCCCCACTACCTTCAGCCTCACAACATACCCCAATTGGGGATGCCATAGTCTCACTGGCTCCAGACGGGAGCAGTTGAGATTCTTGTGCGGTATTCACTGTAAAAAAAAAAAAAAGAATTGAAACGTTGCTTGAAAATGGCTTTAGCCGTGTTTGGTGACCAGATCTGAATAGCCAGGTACTTCCCAACCTTCCTCTTCCCCACCTCCTTCCCCTCCCCACTACCTTCAGCCTCACAACATACCCCAATTGGGGATGCCATAGTCTCACTGGCTCCAGACGGGAGCAGTTGAGATTCTTGTGCGGTATTCACTGTAAAAAAAAAAAAAAAGAATTGAAGCGTTGCTTGAAAATGGCTTTAGCCGTGTTTGGTGACCAGATCTGAATAGCCAGGTACTTCCCAACCTTCCTCTTCCCCACCTCCTTCCCCTCCCCACTACCTTCAGCCTCACAACATACCCCAATTGGGGATGCCATAGTCTCACTGGCTCCAGACGGGAGCAGTTGAGATTCTTGTGCGGTATTCACTGTAAAAAAAAAAAAAAAAAATTGAAACGTTGCTTGAAAATGGCTTTAGCCGTGTTTGGTGACCAGATCTGAATAGCCAGGTACTTCCCAACCTTCCTCTTCCCCACCTCCTTCCCCTCCCCACTACCTTCAGCCTCACAACATACCCCAATTGGGGATGCCATAGTCTCACTGGCTCCAGACGGGAGCAGTTGAGATTCTTGTGCGGTATTCACTGTAAAAAAAAAAAAAAGAATTGAAACGTTGCTTGAAAATGGCTTTAGCCGTGTTTGGTGACCAGATCTGAATAGCCAGGTACTTCCCAACCTTCCTCTTCCCCACCTCCTTCCCCTCCCCACTACCTTCAGCCTCACAACATACCCCAATTGGGGATGCCATAGTCTCACTGGCTCCAGACGGGAGCAGTTGAGATTCTTGTGCGGTATTCACTGTAAAAAAAAAAAAAAAGAATTGAAGCGTTGCTTGAAAATGGCTTTAGCCGTGTTTGGTGACCAGATCTGAATAGCCAGGTACTTCCCAACCTTCCTCTTCCCCACCTCCTTCCCCTCCCCACTACCTTCAGCCTCACAACATACCCCAATTGGGGATGCCATAGTCTCACTGGCTCCAGACGGGAGCAGTTGAGATTCTTGTGCGGTATTCACTGTAAAAAAAAAAAAAAAGAATTGAAACGTTGCTTGAAAATGGCTTTAGCCGTGTTTGGTGACCAGATCTGAATAGCCAGGTACTTCCCAACCTTCCTCTTCCCCACCTCCTTCCCCTCCCCACTACCTTCAGCCTCACAACATACCCCAATTGGGGATGCCATAGTCTCACTGGCTCCAGACGGGAGCAGTTGAGATTCTTGTGCGGTATTCACTGTAAAAAAAAAAAAAAAGAATTGAAACGTTGCTTGAAAATGGCTTTAGCCGTGTTTGGTGACCAGATCTGAATAGCCAGGTACTTCCCAACCTTCCTCTTCCCCACCTCCTTCCCCTCCCCACTACCTTCAGCCTCACAACATACCCCAATTGGGGATGCCATAGTCTCACTGGCTCCAGACGGGAGCAGTTGAGATTCTTGTGCGGTATTCACTGTAAAAAAAAAAAAAAAGAATTGAAACGTTGCTTGAAAATGGCTTTAGCCGTGTTTGGTGACCAGATCTGAATAGCCAGGTACTTCCCAACCTTCCTCTTCCCCACCTCCTTCCCCTCCCCACTACCTTCAGCCTCACAACATACCCCAATTGGGGATGCCATAGTCTCACTGGCTCCAGACGGGAGCAGTTGAGATTCTTGTGCGGTATTCACTGTAAAAAAAAAAAAAAAGAATTGAAACGTTGCTTGAAAATGGCTTTAGCCGTGTTTGGTGACCAGATCTGAATAGCCAGGTACTTCCCAACCTTCCTCTTCCCCACCTCCTTCCCCTCCCCACTACCTTCAGCCTCACAACATACCCCAATTGGGGATGCCATAGTCTCACTGGCTCCAGACGGGAGCAGTTGAGATTCTTGTGCGGTATTCACTGTAAAAAAAAAAAAAAAGAATTGAAACGTTGCTTGAAAATGGCTTTAGCCGTGTTTGGTGACCAGATCTGAATAGCCAGGTACTTCCCAACCTTCCTCTTCCCCACCTCCTTCCCCTCCCCACTACCTTCAGCCTCACAACATACCCCAATTGGGGATGCCATAGTCTCACTGGCTCCAGACGGGAGCAGTTGAGATTCTTGTGCGGTATTCACTGTAAAAAAAAAAAAAAAGAATTGAAACGTTGCTTGAAAATGGCTTTAGCCGTGTTTGGTGACCAGATCTGAATAGCCAGGTACTTCCCAACCTTCCTCTTCCCCACCTCCTTCCCCTCCCCACTACCTTCAGCCTCACAACATACCCCAATTGGGGATGCCATAGTCTCACTGGCTCCAGACGGGAGCAGTTGAGATTCTTGTGCGGTATTCACTGTAAAAAAAAAAAAAAAGAATTGAAACGTTGCTTGAAAATGGCTTTAGCCGTGTTTGGTGACCAGATCTGAATAGCCAGGTACTTCCCAACCTTCCTCTTCCCCACCTCCTTCCCCTCCCCACTACCTTCAGCCTCACAACATACCCCAATTGGGGATGCCATAGTCTCACTGGCTCCAGACGGGAGCAGTTGAGATTCTTGTGCGGTATTCACTGTAAAAAAAAAAAAAAAAGAATTGAAACGTTGCTTGAAAATGGCTTTAGCCGTGTTTGGTGACCAGATCTGAATAGCCAGGTACTTCCCAACCTTCCTCTTCCCCACCTCCTTCCCCTCCCCACTACCTTCAGCCTCACAACATACCCCAATTGGGGATGCCATAGTCTCACTGGCTCCAGACGGGAGCAGTTGAGATTCTTGTGCGGTATTCACTGTAAAAAAAAAAAAAAAGAATTGAAACGTTGCTTGAAAATGGCTTTAGCCGTGTTTGGTGACCAGATCTGAATAGCCAGGTACTTCCCAACCTTCCTCTTCCCCACCTCCTTCCCCTCCCCACTACCTTCAGCCTCACAACATACCCCAATTGGGGATGCCATAGTCTCACTGGCTCCAGACGGGAGCAGTTGAGATTCTTGTGCGGTATTCACTGTAAAAAAAAAAAAAAAAGAATAGAAACGTTGCTTGAAAATGGCTTTAGCCGTGTTTGGTGACCAGATCTGAATAGCCAGGTACTTCCCAACCTTCCTCTTCCCCACCTCCTTCCCCTCCCCACTACCTTCAGCCTCACAACATACCCCAATTGGGGATGCCATAGTCTCACTGGCTCCAGACGGGAGCAGTTGAGATTCTTGTGCGGTATTCACTGTAAAAAAAAAAAAAAAGAATTGAAACGTTGCTTGAAAATGGCTTTAGCCGTGTTTGGTGACCAGATCTGAATAGCCAGGTACTTCCCAACCTTCCTCTTCCCCACCTCCTTCCCCTCCCCACTACCTTCAGCCTCACAACATACCCCAATTGGGGATGCCATAGTCTCACTGGCTCCAGACGGGAGCAGTTGAGATTCTTGTGCGGTATTCACTGTAAAAAAAAAAAAAAAGAATTGAAACGTTGCTTGAAAATGGCTTTAGCCGTGTTTGGTGACCAGATCTGAATAGCCAGGTACTTCCCAACCTTCCTCTTCCCCACCTCCTTCCCCTCCCCACTACCTTCAGCCTCACAACATACCCCAATTGGGGATGCCATAGTCTCACTGGCTCCAGACGGGAGCAGTTGAGATTCTTGTGCGGTATTCACTGTAAAAAAAAAAAAAAAGAATTGATACGTTGCTTGAAAATGGCTTTAGCCGTGTTTGGTGACCAGATCTGAATAGCCAGGTACTTCCCAACCTTCCTCTTCCCCACCTCCTTCCCCTCCCCACTACCTTCAGCCTCACAACATACCCCAATTGGGGATGCCATAGTCTCACTGGCTCCAGACGGGAGCAGTTGAGATTCTTGTGCGGTATTCACTGTAAAAAAAAAAAAAAAGAATTGAAGCGTTGCTTGAAAATGGCTTTAGCCGTGTTTGGTGACCAGATCTGAATAGCCAGGTACTTCCCAACCTTCCTCTTCCCCACCTCCTTCCCCTCCCCACTACCTTCAGCCTCACAACATACCCCAATTGGGGATGCCATAGTCTCAATGGCTCCAGACGGGAGCAGTTGAGATTCTTGTGCGGTATTCACTGTAAAAAAAAAAAAAAAGAATTGATACGTTGCTTGAAAATGGCTTTAGCCGTGTTTGGTGACCAGATCTGAATAGCCAGGTACTTCCCAACCTTCCTCTTCCCCACCTCCTTCCCCTCCCCACTACCTTCAGCCTCACAACATACCCCAATTGGGGATGCCATAGTCTCAATGGCTCCAGACGGGAGCAGTTGAGATTCTTGTGCGGTATTCACTGTAAAAAAAAAAAAAAAGAATTGAAACGTTGCTTGAAAATGGCTTTAGCCGTGTTTGGTGACCAGATCTGAATAGCCAGGTACTTCCCAACCTTCCTCTTCCCCACCTCCTTCCCCTCCCCACTACCTTCAGCCTCACAACATACCCCAATTGGGGATGCCATAGTCTCACTGGCTCCAGACGGGAGCAGTTGAGATTCTTGTGCGGTATTCACTGTAAAAAAAAAAAAAAAGAATTGAAACGTTGCTTGAAAATGGCTTTAGCCGTGTTTGGTGACCAGATCTGAATAGCCAGGTACTTCCCAACCTTCCTCTTCCCCACCTCCTTCCCCTCCCCACTACCTTCAGCCTCACAACATACCCCAATTGGGGATGCCATAGTCTCACTGGCTCCAGACGGGAGCAGTTGAGATTCTTGTGCGGTATTCACTGTAAAAAAAAAAAAAAAGAATTGAAACGTTGCTTGAAAATGGCTTTAGCCGTGTTTGGTGACCAGATCTGAATAGCCAGGTACTTCCCAACCTTCCTCTTCCCCACCTCCTTCCCCTCCCCACTACCTTCAGCCTCACAACATACCCCAATTGGGGATGCCATAGTCTCACTGGCTCCAGACGGGAGCAGTTGAGATTCTTGTGCGGTATTCACTGTAAAAAAAAAAAAAAAGAATTGAAACGTTGCTTGAAAATGGCTTTAGCCGTGTTTGGTGACCAGATCTGAATAGCCAGGTACTTCCCAACCTTCCCCTTCCCCACCTCCTCCCCCTCCCCACTACGTTCAGCCTCACAACATACCCCAATTGGGGATGCCATAGTCTCACTGGCTCCAGACGGGAGCAGTTGAGATTCTTGTGCGGTATTCACTGTAAAAAAAAAAAAAAAGAATTGAAACGTTGCTTGAAAATGGCTTTAGCCGTGTTTGGTGACCAGATCTGAATAGCCAGGTACTTCCCAACCTTCCTCTTCCCCACCTCCTTCCCCTCCCCACTACCTTCAGCCTCACAACATACCCCAATTGGGGATGCCATAGTCTCACTGGCTCCAGACGGGAGCAGTTGAGATTCTTGTGCGGTATTCACTGTAAAAAAAAAAAAAAAGAATTGAAACGTTGCTTGAAAATGGCTTTAGCCGTGTTTGGTGACCAGATCTGAATAGCCAGGTACTTCCCAACCTTCCTCTTCCCCACCTCCTTCCCCTCCCCACTACCTTCAGCCTCACAACATACCCCAATTGGGGATGCCATAGTCTCACTGGCTCCAGACGGGAGCAGTTGAGATTCTTGTGCGGTATTCACTGTAAAAAAAAAAAAAAAAGAATTGAAACGTTGCTTGAAAATGGCTTTAGCCGTGTTTGGTGACCAGATCTGAATAGCCAGGTACTTCCCAACCTTCCTCTTCCCCACCTCCTTCCCCTCCCCACTACCTTCAGCCTCACAACATACCCCAATTGGGGATGCCATAGTCTCACTGGCTCCAGACGGGAGCAGTTGAGATTCTTGTGCGGTATTCACTGTAAAAAAAAAAAAAAAAGAATTGAAACGTTGCTTGAAAATGGCTTTAGCCGTGTTTGGTGACCAGATCTGAATAGCCAGGTACTTCCCAACCTTCCCCTTCCCCACCTCCTCCCCCTCCCCACTACGTTCAGCCTCACAACATACCCCAATTGGGGATGCCATAGTCTCACTGGCTCCAGACGGGAGCAGTTGAGATTCTTGTGCGGTATTCACTGTAAAAAAAAAAAAAAAGAATTGAAACGTTGCTTGAAAATGGCTTTAGCCGTGTTTGGTGACCAGATCTGAATAGCCAGGTACTTCCCAACCTTCCTCTTCCCCACCTCCTTCCCCTCCCCACTACCTTCAGCCTCACAACATACCCCAATTGGGGATGCCATAGTCTCACTGGCTCCAGACGGGAGCAGTTGAGATTCTTGTGCGGTATTCACTGTAAAAAAAAAAAAAAAGAATTGAAACGTTGCTTGAAAATGGCTTTAGCCGTGTTTGGTGACCAGATCTGAATAGCCAGGTACTTCCCAACCTTCCTCTTCCCCACCTCCTTCACCTCCCCACTACCTTCAGCCTCACAACATACCCCAATTGGGGATGCCATAGTCTCACTGGCTCCAGACGGGAGCAGTTGAGATTCTTGTGCGGTATTCACTGTAAAAAAAAAAAAAAAAAGAATTGAAACGTTGCTTGAAAATGGCTTTAGCCGTGTTTGGTGACCAGATCTGAATAGCCAGGTACTTCCCAACCTTCCTCTTCCCCACCTCCTTCCCCTCCCCACTACCTTCAGCCTCACAACATACCCCAATTGGGGATGCCATAGTCTCACTGGCTCCAGACGGGAGCAGTTGAGATTCTTGTGCGGTATTCACTGTAAAAAAAAAAAAAAAGAATTGAAACGTTGCTTGAAAATGGCTTTAGCCGTGTTTGGTGACCAGATCTGAATAGCCAGGTACTTCCCAACCTTCCTCTTCCCCACCTCCTTCCCCTCCCCACTACCTTCAGCCTCACAACATACCCCAATTGGGGATGCCATAGTCTCACTGGCTCCAGACGGGAGCAGTTGAGATTCTTGTGCGGTATTCACTGTAAAAAAAAAAAAAAGAATTGATACGTTGCTTGAAAATGGCTTTAGCCGTGTTTGGTGACCAGATCTGAATAGCCAGGTACTTCCCAACCTTCCTCTTCCCCACCTCCTTCCCCTCCCCACTACCTTCAGCCTCACAACATACCCCAATTGGGGATGCCATAGTCTCACTGGCTCCAGACGGGAGCAGTTGAGATTCTTGTGCGGTATTCACTGTAAAAAAAAAAAAAAAGAATTGAAGCGTTGCTTGAAAATGGCTTTAGCCGTGTTTGGTGACCAGATCTGAATAGCCAGGTACTTCCCAACCTTCCTCTTCCCCACCTCCTTCCCCTCCCCACTACCTTCAGCCTCACAACATACCCCAATTGGGGATGCCATAGTCTCAATGGCTCCAGACGGGAGCAGTTGAGATTCTTGTGCGGTATTCACTGTAAAAAAAAAAAAAAAGAATTGATACGTTGCTTGAAAATGGCTTTAGCCGTGTTTGGTGACCAGATCTGAATAGCCAGGTACTTCCCAACCTTCCTCTTCCCCACCTCCTTCCCCTCCCCACTACCTTCAGCCTCACAACATACCCCAATTGGGGATGCCATAGTCTCAATGGCTCCAGACGGGAGCAGTTGAGATTCTTGTGCGGTATTCACTGTAAAAAAAAAAAAAAGAATTGAAACGTTGCTTGAAAATGGCTTTAGCCGTGTTTGGTGACCAGATCTGAATAGCCAGGTACTTCCCAACCTTCCTCTTCCCCACCTCCTTCCCCTCCCCACTACCTTCAGCCTCACAACATACCCCAATTGGGGATGCCATAGTCTCACTGGCTCCAGACGGGAGCAGTTGAGATTCTTGTGCGGTATTCACTGTAAAAAAAAAAAAAAAGAATTGAAACGTTGCTTGAAAATGGCTTTAGCCGTGTTTGGTGACCAGATCTGAATAGCCAGGTACTTCCCAACCTTCCTCTTCCCCACCTCCTTCCCCTCCCCACTACCTTCAGCCTCACAACATACCCCAATTGGGGATGCCATAGTCTCACTGGCTCCAGACGGGAGCAGTTGAGATTCTTGTGCGGTATTCACTGTAAAAAAAAAAAAAAAGAATTGAAACGTTGCTTGAAAATGGCTTTAGCCGTGTTTGGTGACCAGATCTGAATAGCCAGGTACTTCCCAACCTTCCTCTTCCCCACCTCCTTCCCCTCCCCACTACCTTCAGCCTCACAACATACCCCAATTGGGGATGCCATAGTCTCACTGGCTCCAGACGGGAGCAGTTGAGATTCTTGTGCGGTATTCACTGTAAAAAAAAAAAAAAAGAATTGAAACGTTGCTTGAAAATGGCTTTAGCCGTGTTTGGTGACCAGATCTGAATAGCCAGGTACTTCCCAACCTTCCCCTTCCCCACCTCCTCCCCCTCCCCACTACGTTCAGCCTCACAACATACCCCAATTGGGGATGCCATAGTCTCACTGGCTCCAGACGGGAGCAGTTGAGATTCTTGTGCGGTATTCACTGTAAAAAAAAAAAAAAAGAATTGAAACGTTGCTTGAAAATGGCTTTAGCCGTGTTTGGTGACCAGATCTGAATAGCCAGGTACTTCCCAACCTTCCTCTTCCCCACCTCCTTCCCCTCCCCACTACCTTCAGCCTCACAACATACCCCAATTGGGGATGCCATAGTCTCACTGGCTCCAGACGGGAGCAGTTGAGATTCTTGTGCGGTATTCACTGTAAAAAAAAAAAAAAAGAATTGAAACGTTGCTTGAAAATGGCTTTAGCCGTGTTTGGTGACCAGATCTGAATAGCCAGGTACTTCCCAACCTTCCTCTTCCCCACCTCCTTCCCCTCCCCACTACCTTCAGCCTCACAACATACCCCAATTGGGGATGCCATAGTCTCACTGGCTCCAGACGGGAGCAGTTGAGATTCTTGTGCGGTATTCACTGTAAAAAAAAAAAAAAAAGAATTGAAACGTTGCTTGAAAATGGCTTTAGCCGTGTTTGGTGACCAGATCTGAATAGCCAGGTACTTCCCAACCTTCCTCTTCCCCACCTCCTTCCCCTCCCCACTACCTTCAGCCTCACAACATACCCCAATTGGGGATGCCATAGTCTCACTGGCTCCAGACGGGAGCAGTTGAGATTCTTGTGCGGTATTCACTGTAAAAAAAAAAAAAAAGAATTGAAACGTTGCTTGAAAATGGCTTTAGCCGTGTTTGGTGACCAGATCTGAATAGCCAGGTACTTCCCAACCTTCCCCTTCCCCACCTCCTCCCCCACCCCACTACGTTCAGCCACACAACATACCCCCAATGGGGATGCCATAGTCTCACTGGCTCCCGACGGGAGCAGGTGAGATTCTTGTGCGGTATTCACTGTAAAAAAAAAAAAAAAGAATTGAAACGTTGCTTGAAAATGGCTTTAGCCGTGTTTGGTGACCAGATCTGAATAGCCAGGTACTTCCCAACCTTCCTCTTCCCCACCTCCTTCCCCTCCCCACTACCTTCAGCCTCACAACATACCCCAATTGGGGATGCCATAGTCTCACTGGCTCCAGACGGGAGCAGTTGAGATTCTTGTGCGGTATTCACTGTAAAAAAAAAAAAAAAGACTTGAAACGTTGCTTGAAAATGGCTTTAGCCGTGTTTGGTGACCAGATCTGAATAGCCAGGTACTTCCCAACCTTCCCCTTCCCCACCTCCTCCCCCTCCCCACTACGTTCAGCCTCACAACATACCCCAATTGGGGATGCCATAGTCTCACTGGCTCCAGACGGGAGCAGTTGAGATTCTTGTGCGGTATTCACTGTAAAAAAAAAAAAAAAAGAATTGAAACGTTGCTTGAAAATGGCTTTAGCCGTGTTTGGTGACCAGATCTGAATAGCCAGGTACTTCCCAACCTTCCTCTTCCCCACCTCCTTCCCCTCCCCACTACCTTCAGCCTCACAACATACCCCAATTGGGGATGCCATAGTCTCACTGGCTCCAGACGGGAGCAGTTGAGATTCTTGTGCGGTATTCACTGTAAAAAAAAAAAAAAAGAATTGAAACGTTGCTTGAAAATGGCTTTAGCCGTGTTTGGTGACCAGATCTGAATAGCCAGGTACTTCCCAACCTTCCTCTTCCCCACCTCCTTCCCCTCCCCACTACCTTCAGCCTCACAACATACCCCAATTGGGGATGCCATAGTCTCACTGGCTCCAGACGGGAGCAGTTGAGATTCTTGTGCGGTATTCACTGTAAAAAAAAAAAAAAAAGAATTGAAACGTTGCTTGAAAATGGCTTTAGCCGTGTTTGGTGACCAGATCTGAATAGCCAGGTACTTCCCAACCTTCCTCTTCCCCACCTCCTTCCCCTCCCCACTACCTTCAGCCTCACAACATACCCCAATTGGGGATGCCATAGTCTCACTGGCTCCAGACGGGAGCAGTTGAGATTCTTGTGCGGTATTCACTGTAAAAAAAAAAAAAAAGAATTGAAACGTTGCTTGAAAATGGCTTTAGCCGTGTTTGGTGACCAGATCTGAATAGCCAGGTACTTCTCAACCTTCCTCTTCCCCACCTCCTTCCCCTCCCCACTACCTTCAGCCTCACAACATACCCCAATTGGGGATGCCATAGTCTCACTGGCTCCAGACGGGAGCAGTTGAGATTCTTGTGCGGTATTCACTGTAAAAAAAAAAAAAAAAGAATTGAAACGTTGCTTGAAAATGGCTTTAGCCGTGTTTGGTGACCATATCTGAATAGCCAGGTACTTCCCAACCTTCCTCTTCCCCACCTCCTTCCCCTCCCCACTACCTTCAGCCTCACAACATACCCCAATTGGGGATGCCATAGTCTCACTGGCTCCAGACGGGAGCAGTTGAGATTATTGTGCGGTATTCACTGTAAAAAAAAAAAAAAGAATTGAAACGTTGCTTGAAAATGGCTTTAGCCGTGTTTGGTGACCAGATCTGAATAGCCAGGTACTTCTCAACCTTCCTCTTCCCCACCTCCTTCCCCTCCCCACTACCTTCAGCCTCACAACATACCCCAATTGGGGATGCCATAGTCTCACTGGCTCCAGACGGGAGCAGTTGAAATTCTTGTGCGGCATTCACTGTAAAAAAAAAAAAAAACATATACTCTCATGCAGAAGAATACTTACCAAAGTTTATTTCTATCTTCTTTAAATTATCTTTTTATTCTTTATTTTCTAAGCTTACTTTTGATTGTTATATCTTTATTTTTATCTGTTTTTAGTTTTATTTATCCCTAAATATGTTATTTTTTTCTTTCCTCTTCTTATATTTTTTATCTGTTTATATACAATAATATTTCATGTATGACTACCACAACACGGGCAAAAGCCTAGTGAAAGCCTATGAAATAATACAAAAATAAAATAAAAATAAAAAAATGTAAAGGGGGAGTGTGAAGCCGAAATAAATAATATTCTTCAATGGTTTTCATAAGGATACAATTTTTGAAGCAAAAACCTTCAAAAATTAATTTTAAAAATTAATATTGTTATTCTGGTGACACGTGAATTATACCTCCAGATACGTGCAGTTTAACATTTACATACATAATTGTTGGAATTAATTCCGGGTTACATTAAATAAACCAAGTACCTAACGTCATTTGTTGTACTGTTGTGTATTTAGTTATCTATGCATCTATGAATAAAATCTCTGTCTATCATCTTGCCTTGAACAAGTCGGTTGTTTTATTTCTTTATCACATCAATAATATATATAACATCAAATTGAAAAAAAAACAGCTTTTTGATTTTCTCTAGATAAAAGAGAAAATCAAAAATTAAATTATTATAGTTTGAAAGCTTTTCCAACAAAATATCCGATCACTAATTGAGTTGTGCGTAAACGATGCTAACCGCTAACCTTCCAACTGTTGATGGAAATAATCCTTTCATTCGACTTACAACAGAATAAAAATACTTTGAGCCATTATGTGCTGAAATTTTCAAAGAGTGTGTATACTTTCGCGTCGGAAACAAACAATTATCTTCTAATGGGATTAGATGAAAGTGAAATGTTACTAGAAACATTTCTTTTAGAAAAAGAAAGTTATAATAAAAATATTTTTTTAAATGTTGGTAAAGTTGATGACCCGATAAAAGCGTGTTTCGGGCGTCTCTGTGTGACCAATGTAAGGTAATTCTTTCCTTAGGTGCAGGTAAAATCATTTTACAGAGCTCACGTTTGAATGTATTTGTGCAAACCGATAGGGGTTCAAATTGGTTCAAAATAGTTTGAAACACCCCGCAGTTCCCTTATACCCCGTAGTAGTTCTTTGCAGGGTTGCCGGGTTAATGCGGTTTGTCTAGATCTTGGTGGCGAATGTGTTTGCTCACCTACTGCGTGGTAGGCCGGATATGGATAGACTTGTTGAGGGAGACCTATTCTAGACCACTCCAGTCGAACTCTCTCATGACCCATCGCCCTGCACCGCAGTTGGAAGGATAGATTCATAGATCCGTCACTCTTGGACCCACTGACCCCCAGATTTCTATCCATCCCTCATACCTTTTTCCTTCCCTGAGCTTCCTCTCCGTCCTTTCCCTAAAATACCCTCCACACAGCATCCCCAAAGTTGACATAGGCCTTGTGAGATTTTTTTTTTATTTCCAATAGGCTTTCTATGTGGGGCTACTGTAAAAAAATATATATTTAAAAATATTTGATCAATTTTACCAGAAGTAAGATAAAATTTACCCTACTTCTGGCACACAGACACGACCACAGAAAAACTTATTTCGGTGTATCTGGTCAATGAGTGCGGCGGTGAGCTGGTGGATGATAACTTGAAAACGACAGTTGACAGTTGGCACCAAGACAGTACCACGGTGATTGGTGTGACGAATCAACAACTGTCACTCAGATTTTTGTGCTCGCTTTTTACTTGACGACAAAAATCATGAACAATTTGATTTGACGTTTTTAATTTAAGCAGTAATTTATTCAATTTCTCACTTGTTAGCAATAATGTTAACCGACTTAAATAAAACATGTGTCATCGCATTATCATAATCGACATTGATATCACCCACTGAAAGAAACACCTACAATATTTCAAATTAGAAACATAAGATGAACGTCGTGACAAAAAATGACAAACGATTTATTTTCAAAATTGTAAATTGTATAAAAAAAATCATTTTGAATTATCCCTCTAGGTCACAATCAAAATCAATTTAAATCAACGTCTACTAAGAAACGCTGCAACTTTCCATATTCATTTTTCGAAGAAAACTTCTTTGGAAAGGTTTTCACTTTGTGATGGTTTGATTTGTTTTATTTTAATGAAAAGACAAATAACTTTGTTTTCATCACTTTTATTTATATTCAATCAACATGTTTCATGAACGATGTTCACATCATCAGGATCAAATGTATACTAAACTTAAAAATTAAATATAGATCACTCCGGTCTTTTGGTTCGGTTTTGACCGGTCAGTAGTTGAGTGGGCATAGCGCTTGGGTCCCACCCGAGAGTCGCATGTTCGATTCCTCGACTGGCTAAGTCCTCCATCACAACACAAGCAACATTTTCGGCTTTCTGTGGTGGTAGTAGGAGATTTTCAAACATTGCTGGGTTATTCGTAACCGGGGGAAGGGGTAAGAGTGGGGGGAAGTTTATTAAAATTAGGGATTTCAAAGTCATTAGCAGGGGAAGACCGGTAAAGTGGGAAAATGTTCAAAAGAGGGTTTATAAAAATTTGCTGCTTATTAATTATGTCTGCTTTATTATTTACATTTTTTTATAATTCTAAAATCTCTAAATTATTTATCTGTGATGCCTTATAACCAGGGTTGCCAGGTGTTCGGTATTCTACCGAACCGTTCGGTATTTTAGCACCTTGTTCGGTGTTCGGTATGACAAAAATACCAAAGTATGGGCGGTTCGGTATTTTTTTCTGATTAATTTTTCTCCCTAATAAACGATTCAACTGTCAGATTTGACGCAATCGGCAATCGATGTTGCGTAGCATCCCTATTTAGTTTGTGCGGTGTTGCCGCTTAGTGCACGCGCTCACTGTTTTCGAGCCATTTCGTGGATTAGTGTTACACATCAAATTCTCCTCGAAAAATGTTAGATTATAACAAAATAATGTTAAACCTAACGCCATCTAGGATCTGTTATGTGTAGCTCAGTGTACCTACATGTTTTACTTTGCGAGAATAAATTCTTCTGTTCAAGTCTAATTACCGTGTTTCATTAGGTTATGGGCCCAGTAGCTATAATTCGCGTTAAAGTAAAGTGAATGGTATTTTATGTTGTGAGAGTGGATTTATGTGTTTGTGTCAAAGAATGACTGGCGAAGGACCTTGATTTGGTGTTACTATCACTGCTTAAAAATGATAAAAACATATGCTGCATAGAAAGGAGAGGACTCACCGGAAAAGGATAAAACTTGTAGGCTGGCAATGCACTTGTATGATTTCTTTCCCATCCAAGAGGCACAATCACAATAAGAGTGAATGTTCGTTATTTTCATAGTACACAGCGGAGTTATTTATAGCGGATTAACCGAGAGCGGAAGCACAAAAATGGCTATATGCGGCGGGAGTATATTGCAGACTGAATATAGGCGGGTAGGCAAAAAGGGATGGGTAGGAAAAGGAACTTGCAACAATATTAATACCAATTCCAAACAGTGACAGTATGTATGCTTGCTATGTAAGTGTGTGTATGTGTATGGACGTAACCATAAAGTTTTCTCACGTAAAATTACTTTTAAGTGGACAATCAGTGAACAGTGTACCATATACTCCAGTAAAAACAGAGTAAATCACTGCAATAATAACTGTTTTTGGGATTGACAATCTGTTACCGCTTTCTCGGTCCCGGAGTGTTATTTTTCAATATGGCGGGAAGTTACATAGTGAATGTACCAAGATTGAAGGGCCGCGAGAATTTTAATGAATGGCAATATGCTGCTGAACATTTTTTGATGTTGGATGGTGTCGATATCAACAAGCCAGAATCATCTGATTGTATACGTTTGGATGATAAAAAGGCAAAAGCTAAACTAATTATGACGATTGACTCCTCTATTTATGTTCATATCAAAAACGAGCAAACAGTACAAGGTGTATGGAAACGTTTGAAGGCCTTATATGATGACTCTGGCTTCACTCGTCGCATCAGTTTACTCCGTCAGCTAATATCTATTCGACTAGAAGACTCAGAATCAATGGGTGCCTATGTAACTCAAATGGTTGATACAGCGCAGAAACTTAAAGGTACCGGTTTCCAGATAACGGACGAGTGGATTGGATCTCTTTTGTTCGCCGGACTAATGGATAAATTTGCTCCTTTAGTAATGGCAATCGAACATAGTGGTATGATTATCAGCACGGATGTCATAAAATCGAAATTGCTGGACATGAGTTCCGAAGTTGGCAGCTCTGGAACAAATAGTGCATTTTTGTCAAAAGGTTGGCAGCACCGACACAGCAAGAGAAATGGCAGCATTGGTAGCCCTGCTTATAAGACAAAATGGAAAACGTCGACGTTAGAGTTCTGTCAAAACAATCCGCTGTTACAAGTGTCAACAACTCGGTCATTATATGAATAAGTGCCCGAATAATACACAGAAAAAAAGTGAAAACAATGCATTTAGTGCAATATTTTTGAATGGAACATTCAATAATTCAATTTGGTACGTGGATTCAGCTGCAAGCTCACATATGATTGCCGATAAACGTTTTTTGCAGAATGTATCGTTTAATCACAAAGTGAAAGACATAGTTATTGCAATTCAAGATAAAAGATTTAGGTCAAATTAAACAATGTCTAGGAATGAGGGTAAATGCTCAAAAAGATTGTATTACTGTTGACCAAGAGCATTTTGTAAACAGTATTTTAAATAAGTTCAATATGTCAGATTTTCATACTTCAGAAACCGCTATGGAAGTAAATTTAAAGTTGGAGAAAGATTTAAATAATAATGTTGATATTTTAAAATATCCATACCAACAGCTGATAGGAAGTCTTATGTACCTATCTATATTGCTTATAGTGTAAGTTATTTAAGTCAGTATAATAACTGTTATAATGAAACTCATTGGAAACATTTGAAAAGATTGTTAAAATATCTACAGAAAACTAAAAGCTATGGTTTAGTTTATAAGAAAAATTATTACCCTTTACATGGTTTCGTGGACGCGGATTGGGCGTCATGTACTAAAGTATCTAAAGATAGAAAGTCATATACTGGTTTCTGCTTCATAATGTCAGGATGTGTCATTTCTTTTGAATCCAGAAAACAAAGAACAATTGCTTTTTCGTTATTTGTTTTTGGGGTGTTATACCGTGTTGCGCTACCTCCTTCTTTAGCCAACGTTTCGGACATCGTTGCAGTGTCCATCATCAGGGCAGATCCGGCAGATCCGGTAAAGATCACATCTACCGGATCTGCCGGATCTGCGCTGATGATGGACACTGCAACGATGTCCGAAACGTTGGCTAAAGAAGGAGGTAGCGCAACACGGCATAACACCCCAAAAACAAATAACGAAAATGCTTTTGGCCGTGAAAATCTTAAAACTTATCTAACAATTGCTTTGTCAAGTACAGAAGCGGAGTACATTTCTTTGCTCACTGTTCGGTATATATTTGGAAAAAACCTGGCAACCCTGCTTATAACCCGTATGTAATAATTTAAGTCCAAGGTTTTTGTCAAAATTATGATCATTTTTTAATAAATGACCTGCGAACTCAGATTCGCTATTGCCATTTAATGCCCTGAGATGTTCTTTAACCCTTACTTCAAAGTTTCTATTTGCTCTACATATATAAAAGCAATTTAAGTCTTTACAATAAGGAACTCCAGTGAAAAATATTATGGCTTTAAAAAAATATGTTCATATAGACCAAGAAACGCTGATTCTGAATATATAAGTTTTATTTCATAATATTAAACGCAGAGTTTTTAAAAAATTATTAAAAAGTGCATTTTTAAACCTCTTCTCAAAACACAGCGTTAAGTTGGCATTACTGAAATGGTTAACGGTGACGTCACTCTTAACCTGTCACCTGGTGATAGTGTGTATTGTATTGACATTTGAAATGACTTGAAGTGCACACGTACCTATGCAATTCAACATTTCGTGTTTTTGGTTTATTTTCATACTGTTTATAGAGATTTAGATAAATAATAGTTATTGTGTTTATTGAAACATAATTTAGGCCCTCAACAATTTACGAAAAGGGCTATATTTGCGGACAATCTGCAATAAATTTTATCTATTTGAGGTTAAAGTCGTGTCCTATTTTGACATTTGCTTATGTATTTTCAAATTGTTTTTAGTATAGGGCTTTTTATACAAGTTGTTACACACTCGTCATGATCAGTGTATTATAAATACCAGTGTTTCTGTATGTATTATACATAAAACAATGTACCTATAAAGTAACGCCTGACACAAAACACGATGTCACATGTATTTGCAATGAAAGAGATGATTTATTGTTTTTATATTGCACTTTGATTAAATACAATAACAGTAGCGGTGAAATGTGGACATTTTACCAATGTTTTTCTATATTAAAAGCAGTTAATCTTGAATAAAAAACACACCTCACACCTAAAAGTCATTACAAAGCATTCTGCCATGACCGCCATGATCAGTGTTGCCAGCCGTGTCTTGTATAAAGTCACCTAAAATATATAAAAAAAGTAACCTTTTTGTGTGAAAAATAACCTTTCGTATTTTTTCCAGTGGAATGGTAAAAAGTTGATAGAATACATGAGGATATAAATAAACCAATCATCATGAGGAGCTCAGTATTAAAGTGGGACATAAGCCATTTGGATTATTTTTGAGTAGAGCGAGTTTTTTGTTTTGTATATACCGGTATGAAAAATCTGATATTTTTTCTACCTGCATAACCTTGCCGGCGTAAATAGCGGGTACTCAAAATGCAAAAAGTCAGATTGAGCGATCAATCAGATTTGTCGAGTGAGCGAGAAGCTATGGTTAATTTGTAATTTACACATTTTTTTTTTTTTTTTAGTTTATTGAGGTAACAAACAGTAATACATATTTTAATAATAAAGTAACATATTACATGGTTGCATTAACCAGCGAAGTTTCCGGTAAAATTTATAATATATATATAAAAACATAGATTAAAACATTAAAGAAAACATAAAGTGGTAGAAAAAAAATATATATATATATACAACAGAAATGAAAAAAAAAACATACAAATTATAAAGCATATTATAGAATATACAAATAATCCAAATATTATTATTATAATAAAAAGAAGGAAAACAAACATAATGAGAATGAAAAAAAAATAATAATAACATGCAGCAGGGGTGAAGAGTTCGTAATTAACAATTTGTTTAAATTTTTTCTATTACTGATTTAATAAATTGGCCTGAGGACAAATGAAAAATATCAGAGTCGTAAAAGATATCATTGAATTTTGTGCACGTCCTTCAGATAAATGAATGTTGTGTGTAATTTGTTTTTGAGTGTGGGATGTGGAATAGTTGGTTTGATCTTGTGTTTCTTATTGGACAGTGGAAATTAATGTTTTCTATAAGACAGTTGTTGTCAACAACGTTGTTAATGATTTTGAATAAAAATTTTTGGTCGGATATATTTCTTCTATCTTCGAAAGTTGATAAATTATGGAATGTTGATGAGTCTTTTAGGTTTTCTGATGTTCGAAAGGATTTAAAGTCTAGGTGTTTCAATATCTTTTTTTGAATTCTTTCTAACCTTTCAATATTTACTTTGTATTGGGGATTCCATATGACTGATCCGAATTCTAATATTGAGCGAAACGTGTTCCTCTTTCACAATAGTGTGAAAGAGAAAGAAGTAAAGTTTTGCAATAAGTGTATAGTCCATGATTTAGCAAGCCGTTAGCCAACACGAAAAAAAAACAAAAGAGCATTCCGTTTGACGTTGGTTCTGAAAAATCACCTAAAAGTAACCTTTTGAGTAGTATAACCTGAAAGAAACCTTTCAGAGTAAAAAATCACCTAAAAGGTTACAAAAGTAACCTTCTGGCAACGCTGGCCATGATTCTTCATTCAAACATGGATGTTCTGCCCAAAAAAAATATTTCCCTAGATTTCGAAGTGAAATTTCCCTAGAATTTCACATTTACGCAATTACCTACGTAGCCACCCGATTGTGTAACACTTATCCTGTTATATGTTAATTAATATGATAATTAATTGGAAAGATATCGGAACTTGGTAAATATACTAATAATACCGTGATTTTCCAAATAAAACACTTTTTGCTACGTGAAGTAATAATTTAAAAGTACGAATACACTCACCACTGAATTAGAAACTGAATTCCAAATAAAAAAAAACACTTAGCAAAATAAAAATCATAAGCAACCTGCCGCTCATTTGTACCAAGCGTGGTATTTTGAAGACCCCCCCCCCCCCCCCCGAACGTGTCACGTAGTATGGGTACGTTCCATAATATCATTTTGAGTTGTCAGTGTTAAAAATAACATTGCATGTAAGTACAAGAACAATAATTAAGATTCATAGGAATTCCAAAAAATATATATACGTTTATAATATATACGTAATATTGTCATATGTAATAAAATTTTTGCCAGAGTTCGAAATTTCCCTAGATTTTGTCCTGATTTCCCTTATCCCTAAAAAATATTTTTCTCCCCTAGATCTAGGGAAATTTCCCTCGACATAACATCACTGATTCAAAATGACAACTTAAAAAGTAAAAAACTAACGGTGGGTGAAGACCACCATAGATACGGTGCGTTTCTGGGAGTCTTTAAAAATTAAAACTTTGACAATTATTTTAACTATTAAAACTAACTATAAAAATAAAAATAAAAATGCAGTTATTTAAGTTTGAAGGTCTTTATTCATTAAAAAAAAATAAAAAAATTGGACTGGAGTTCTCTATTGAGTTTATAAACGGCAGATTTTTTGTTTTAATGTCGCTATCTTTGTTGTTAAAGGATGATTGTTCAAAAATGTATTATTTGTATAAAATGCTGGTTGTATAGTACCGGGAATATTTTTACTAATTATTTTTGTTATCTCGTTATTAACAAATAGAATTTGCGCCATTGATTATTTACATGTTTAGAAAAAGGACAGATATATAGTTTTAAAAATTTCTGTTTATTCTTTTTATTTAGTATTAGACCTGTTAATTTAGTAGAATAACCATTATTAACTGCTATTTGTTTAATGAGATTTAATTCCAAAGTATAATTAGGAACAGACAAAGATATCGTTATTAATCTATTAATCATAGAGTGCAAGGGCGCGAATTTTTGAGAGAAAGGATGATTTGATGAATTATGTATAACAATATCGTGTTCGTATCTTTACGGAAAATATTGAAATATATTTTATTACCTATTAATGTTAAATTTAAATCTAAGAAATTTAAACTCTTCTCTTAAGAGCGTTTAACCAGCCAGCGGACGAAAATCTACATTTCGTCGAAAGTTGTTCTTACGATCATGCAGGTCGGTTACAATGAGAAAGATTAATTATTCTCCGTACCAGTTTTTTTAAATTATAACTCAATATCGAATTTATTTCAATTCAAATTAGCTTTAATTTATACCTTCATCCAAAAATGCTGAAAGGCGTGATGATAAAACTATTAAAATAATGTACTTTTTGTAGTTATTTTTTGATTATAAGTATTTATCATTTTTCAATAATGTCTAAATTTAATAAGAATGTTAAAAAAATTTGAAATATATTAGTTTGTAAGTGCGCAAATAAATACACAAATGGACCAATTTTCGTCAAAAGACACATGTACGTACATATTTTTTAATGATTTTATTGAAACTAAAATTAATATTCTAAAACATGCGGTTGCTAGATAATATATTGATTTATTTTACTGCATGATTATATTATTTGAAATGGGTGTGGTGCAATACAAAATCTTTTTTGAAAATTTAACAAATCTGCCAACAACCTATGGAATAACCTTATTATACTAAAAATTATAAAAAAATCTCAAAATTTATTACATGCGAATGCTAGATAAAAGAACAATTTTTCGAAATCCATTTATAATTTTTTGTGGAAAAGAGTCACTACGTCTAAAATCTGATTTGAAAAAGACATATTTCTGGTTTTCTCTGGTAATGCCCTCTTAACCAAGAACCAACTTAACCTTCTTCCAATCTCTTGTGCGAAAGTGTCGACTATATATTATAACATCTACTGTAAGGCAAGATAGCCCCCAGAACTTTGCTCTTGTTCTCAATTATAAATAACTTCACTTAACACAAACTTTGTCTCTTTTTTTTTCGTTATTGTTGTTTTTTTTTACATAATTGCTGTTTAATTTTTAATAAATTTCTCAAATCTCTTGTTCCGGCTTAACTTCACTTAACCAAACTATTTGGTCTCTTATTTTCTTGTTTTGCATACTTATTGTTTTGTTTTTACTAAATTTCTCGAATCTCTTGTTCCGGCTTAACTTCACTTAACCCAACTATTTGGTCTCTTATTTTCTTGTTTTGCATACTTATTGTTTTGTTTTTACTAAATTTCTCGAATCTCTTGTTCCGGCTTAACTTCACTTAACCAAACTATTTGGTCTCTTATTTTCTTGTTTTGCATACTTATTGTTTTGTTTTTACTAAATTTCTCGAATCTCGTGGTTTTTTTTATTGTTATTGTTGTTGTTTTGTTATTGTTACGGTTTTATTTTTACAATGTTTATTCTTTGTTATTTTGCATGTGAACCCCCTCCCCTGTCTGTTGTGTACATTATAAATAAAATCAAATTAAATACTATACAACAAGTACAAGAGTTATAATTAATTTTTTGACCTCTGTATCCAAAACTCTAACCGACTACTACGAAAATCGAAAACTTTATGAACCACCTTCAGCTATAAGCCAGTAAGTTCAGGCAATAAAAGTGAAGGTCCGTCATTCGCCAATTCTTGTCAACGATAAATCTAAAAATGCACAAATTGATTTAAGAATTGGACTGTTTCAATTTAAAACTGCCCACTCGAATCATTTTACGAGCGTTTTTTTTTCAGATTCCAAGTATTAGTACGATCCACTGAATGTATAAACAGATAGAAATGTGAGTCGGTTTTCTTAGATGTAACGGTAGATGTAATAATAATAACAGCCTTAATAATTAAAAAAAAAACACTTCCCTGAAACATTGAAAAACATTGAAGACTGAAGAAACTCGGATTCAATTTGGTGCTAGTAAAAATGTATTTAGCTGTGCTCCGAAAGAGCTGGCAATGTCGCATTTTTGCATAACTGACACGTGATATTCCCGTCATGAAAAGTTAGGTTATTTCTGGCATATTATTTTTTTAAATTACTGCTTCCGCGTAAATTTTGTACCAATTCCATTAAAGTGATGTATTTTAATAACATAAATACCACATGCATGCATAGGTAAATACAAATCCAAGAAATCGACGTTTATATTGTGCAAATAAGGATTCAAAATGTCAAATTCTTGTGGTCATTCTCTGGGAATTATTACAATATTTTTATTACATAAACGAGGTAACAAGTGAAGTGACAGTTGTTTTCTTGCAGACTTTCTAAATAAAGTTAAAGTTTTCTAAATTTCGTATTTTCTACAATTTTTCGTCGTTGATAGTAAAAATATATCAGGGTTATTTTTCAACTTTATTCGTGTTTGTAATTAAAATATCCAAATTTATAAAAAATTAAGTGTATTTAAATTTATACGACGAGAATGCCAACATTCTTATAAATACTAACCAGGAATTATTAGATTCCTGATCAAGAAAAAATCACGCAAAACACTTCAATTATCTCAACCAAACGTATGTTGACAAACAGAGAGTTGAGAGCAGAAATAGAAAGATTTATACCTGCCATTCAAGATAGAGTCAATAATACTAAAAATTATAGGAAGCATATAATCAAAGATATAAATCAAATTGATGATTTATGTAGAAAATGTTTGGCTTTTCCGGAGCGCCGTCCGAGTATACATTTAGGCACAATCAATTATTACAAGCAATAATTGTCAGCCTGAAACACTCATTTACATTGAAAAATCTTCCGAGAAAAGATACTTGCCGCCAACGGGACTTGAACCCGTGTCCTTCCGATTGCCGGTCGAATGCTCTGACCACTGAGCTATGGGGGCTTATCAAATACCCGCCAAATAATTCAATATATACTAGTATTTCATTCAACAATTACTGCTTGTTATATTTTTTCCCACCTGAAAACAACCAACTTTATTTTTGCGAGAAAGACATTGTTAGTGTTAAATCCCTCGCTAGGTGGCGTCGAGACAAATTATGTCTGCATTTATTGGGGAAATACTTAAACTTGTTAAATATTAATTATTATTTTTTAATTTATAAACTAACGTTTAGACAAGATTTTTCTGCATAGCACAAAGGGTAACAATTATCACAAGCAATAATTGTCAGCCTGAAACACTCATTTACATTGAAAAATCTTCCGAGAAAAGATACTTGCCGCCAACGGGACTTGAACCCGTGTCCTTCACGTGTATTTAACAATTAATTAATTTAATAATTAATTATGTCTGCATTTATTGGGGAAATACTTAAACTTGTTAAATACACGTGAAGGACACGGGTTCAAGTCCCGTTGGCGGCAAGTATCTTTTCTCGAAAGATTTTTCAATGTAAATGAGTGTTTCAGGCTGACAATTATTGCTTGTAATAATTGTTACCCTTTGTGCTATGCATAAAAATCTTGTCTAAACGTTAGTTTATAAATTAAAAAATAATAATTAGGCACAATCAGGTTTTAATTCACCAAAGTTTTGTAATTAAACACAACTTGATTGACTGCCGTTATATATATATAGTACCATATTATGAATATGAACCAAATTCATTTTTAGAAAATGAATTTTATAAAATATATTATGATAAAACTATTCTAACACACCGAACACCTACACCGAATAGACCTGATATAGTTTTACATGACAAAATTTAAAAAATAACTTTTATCATTGATGTCGCTATTCCAAATTCCTGTAATATTCAAAAATCTGTTTCTGAAAAAATAAGAAAACACACATGTTTAGGAAATGAGATTAAAAGAATTTGGCATTCTCAGACTATAAAAACATTACCATTTGTTATTTCGGCTAATAACACCTAGCTCTCTCATTCAAAATGTAGGCATATTAGATTTGTCAAAGAATTTATATATAAAAATGCAAAAATCAGTCATTTTAAAAACATGTAGGATTACAAAAGATTTTTTAAATATTACAATTGAGTAGGATCAGTAGGATTTATAGGTCCAATTAGGAGTTCCACCGAGCCGAACCCTCTGATATGAAAATATCTAGAGTCGGTGAATTATTTTCCCATTTGGTCTCATTGACATGTTGTTCTTGTATTATTTTGTACTTTTTATACTTATTTAGTGCAAGTGCATAGCGTGGATTAACTAAGTGATCATTTGTGGAAAAGTGCGTGAAAGGGTTAAGTTTTTCCTGCGGGAACGATTTAACCCGGACATAAAATCTGAAGCGTATTCAAATACAAAAATCTAAAAGATAATTTTATCTTGTTTTTAAAATGGTTTTTGTTTTCACAAAATCTTCAAAAATAATAAATATAACGATCACGGACATTTGAAATACTGTAAAGGTCAAAATATTAATGTTCAGCAGACCGAAAAGAAAGTTTTTTTTTTTTCAAAAACACACATCCCCGTTTCTGTAGACATATTATGAATTTTTATTATAAAATACTTATTTCAGATTACCTACTTATCATTTGTTGTAAATTTCTTTAATAACAAAATTTAATTTACTTTTAATTTTTCAGAAAAAAAAATCCTTTTAAAATGCACGCCTTAAAAGACGCACTCATTTTCCTAGAAATATTTCGACAACGCATATCGAAAGGGAAAAGATAAATAACGTGTTTAACTCATTTTTCAAGTTTATACAACAGATTCCCTCTTTGGCTGTATAAATAATATACATACCTTTCCATGAACTATTTTATGGCTTTTTCGTTATTTGTTTTTGGGGTGTTATGCACTGTTGCGCTACCTCCTTCTTTAGCCAACGTTTCGGACAGCGTTGCAGTGTCCATCATCAGGGCAGATCCGGCAGATCCGGTAGATGTGTAATTTTTAGTGGTGAAATGTGTGCTTATTTACTTGGAAGCGATACCGTGTCGCCAAAAGTGGCTCCATCTTTTAACGAATTCTAAAATTAGAAATCACAATAATTAGAATTAGAATTACAATGGTTAAAGCGAATTTAGCCAATATAAAGGTATAAAACAAAATGGTTTACCACGAGCTTTCAAAAGTGTTTCAAAATTTTTCGGAAAAGATGATAAGACAGCTACCGGTCTATAATTATGTGCCTCTATTTTGCAACCCGACTTGTATAATGGGCTCACCTTGGTGAGTTTCCAAGATTGGTGGAAGTAGCAATACTGAGGTTGATTATATGGCACAAGGGTTTATACAAATATTCCCTTAACGTGATGATTATATGAGGTGGAATTCCATCCGGTCCCGTGGCCTTGTCGGGCTTTTGGTTTTGAATACATATTTTTACTTACTCAGGTTTAAATTTTCCAAGGGAAATTGAATCTATAAATTTAGGCACCTCTTGCCGAAGACTCTCCGCATTTAAGTTGGGACACGTTTGGTTTTAAACCGATTTGAAGTAGGATAAGTTTTAAGATTTTCACGGCCAAAAGCATCTGGTAGATGCACATCTACCGGATCTGCCGAATCTGCCCTGATGATGGACACTGCAACGATGTCCGAAACGTTGGCTAAAGAAGGAGGTAGCTCAACACGGCATAACACCCCAAAAACAAATAACGATTTGAAGTAGTCCGCGAATTTCTCTGACACTAGTTGGGGACACTGGATGATTGCATCCGCGTCCATGAGCGCGATAAAAGTACCCCTACTTGATTTTTGTGACCTGATGTATTGTCAAAAGTTTTTGACATAGTTTTTAATCCCATTTTCAACATTAGATACGTAAAGTTTCTTTTTTAAAGAAATTTCCTTTTTTAGTTCAGATCTCTTCGCAGAGAATAGTGACTGACAGAGAAATTGACCCATGTATAAGAGTTAGTAAAGGTCGGGATATTGGTAAAAGTAAAGGACTGACTTACCCTTTGTCTTCTGATATTCTCGTTGATTAGAATTGCTCTTATGGCCTTGAGAGATACTGGTTGTGTTCACTGCACAATCACCCACAAGAGATTCGAACACACACGCACCGAGGGAGTATCAGATGGTCACTGACAGATTTCTTTAAAAAATCACTGAGAGATTACTATAGACATTGATCATTGCACGGGCTCCTTTAATAGACTGATTATTGCATTATTTATTTTTGCAAATATCACACTTAGATAAATTGGCTACACACTGTCAGGTAGGGATAGATATTTGGATATGTGGAGGAAGGTATATATATATACTTGGGTCAACATTGTGTTTGTTGATATTTCTTGTGCTTCATATTTATGAATACAAAGGAGTGTTGTTTTTTAAAACTTTTTTTAAATCTTTTAAGAGAGGTGTTTTTCTTAAACAATGTTGAAGATTTTTTCAGTGCTATTTCTAGTTTACGGGTACTTTCAATAGAATACAGATCACACTTCTAGACACTGGACATTCAGTGGTGCTAGCGGTAGTCTTAAGTATGCAATAAAATAATTGACATTTGTTTAAAGATTGTGACCACTGACCACTGCCACCGATTATTATTGGCTTCACGGTCTTCATAGACAAAACGCAGACAATAAAAAAAAATTCAATTTAAAAAGAAATTGAATTCATATTATAATAAATTAAAGTCATATTTTTATCTATCTTACAAAAAAGCGCGAAAAAATATACTATCGTGATATAATTTTATACAGAGGTTGAAAAAGTTAACATAAAAAATCAACTGGTGAAAGCTAGTAAATATATTTTCAATTTTTGACCTAGTTGCGTCGTCTCTGAACGGCTGGTAGCCAATTTTAGAGAAATGCGTGTATGTGTGTAGAAATGGGGGCTCCATCGAAGCCAGAGTAAAATTAGCCTCTCAAAAACTGGGCGTACTGTACAGGGCCCGCAGATACTTTAATAATATACAACTGCTAACCCTGTAAAAATCATAAGTGCGCCCCACGGTTGAATTTGGCAGCCACCTCTGGTCTGGAGCTCCAAAAACCTGAAAAATAACCTCGACTCAGTGCAGAAACGGGCGGTCCGTTTGATAGATTCTCCCATCTTAACAGACGGATTGGAATCCTTAGAACATAGGCGTTGGGTGGGAATGCTATCCTTGTTCTACCGGTATTACAATGGAAGATGCTCCGAGGAATGAGCGTCATTGATCCTTTCGGCACCGGTGCATAGTCGGGAAACACGCCAAACGCGTGCCCAACATTTGTACACGGTTGACATTTGTCACATGAGAACGGGTCGTTTCTTCGACTCGTTCTTGTGTTCAACAGCTCGGCTGTGGAATGATTTGCCGGCCTCTGTGTTTCCTCCTTCCTACAACATGGATCTCTTCAAGACTGTCCATTCCTTCCTCTCCTCAAAAAGACCCTCCACACAGCATCCCAGATGACATAGGCCCTGAGGGAAATTATTTTCCTCAAGGCCTCCTGTGTGGAGTTAATGTAAAAAAAAAGTAATAGAATGAATTATCGTCGACAACGAGTCTATCTGCGGAGATTCAGCTCGATCAAATGTCATAATTTCGTCTTCCAAGATTTGCATTCATTCAAAAGAATGCATTTAAAAATCTAGAGAGTTGCAACCAACATGCATGTTGAACCCGCCCGCCACGCAGCGGTCGAATTAGGGTTTAGGTAGTTTTTACGAAGTAGGGCAAAGGTTGGTTTAGGGTTTTTACGCCTCGAACCGCAATTGGAGGGATGGATTCATGCCTCCTGCTAAACATACTGACCACAGTTTCCTACCCATCCCTCATTCATTTTTCCTTCCCAGAAGTCCTCTCCTTCCTTTCCTTACAAAGACCCTCTTCAGAGCATCTCCTAAGGTTACATAGTGTGCAGAGCTAATGTAAAAAAAAAATCACGATGAAAGCCAACAGTTATCTGGAAAAAAAATGATTGTTTATTTTAAAACCTTATCTTCTTCTCAATCTGTTCTTCATTGCTAAAGATCCCTGAGGATTGGACCCCTCCAATTTTAAAAGGTGGACAAGGCTATATATAGGGGGGGGGGGGGGGGGGGGGGGCAAAATATTTTTAGTAATGTTTTAATGTAGTTTTAATTTACTGTAACCAGTACCGGATTATCCCTAAGGCAGAGTAGGCAACTGCCTAGGGGCCCCGCGTCCCGAGAAACAGTGACTTGCTTCAATTAGTGAGCAACGAAGTTTCGGAAAAAGTCAGCTTTCAAGATTTATTTTTATTTTTATTAGGAATATTTACAGGTCAATAACATTAGGTGAAAACAACAAATTATAATAATTACCCAATAAATAACTGATGTTCGTTCACATCATGCACAAATAATAAATAACTTTCCTTCTATTTGTTGCAACATTACCGTATAACATTGCAGTATCTCAAGTGATTGAAGGTGCCGTGAGAGGTTTATACTGGGATTTGTTTTGTTTTGTTTCTAATTTAATTTAATCTTAATATTATTTCTCATAATTTTAATTGCATCCATAAAAATATTCCAACTAATTGTAAATGTGAAAGCTTAGAATTAGTTTCGTAATACGTGTATCTTGGTGTTACAGTAGATTGTTTTTTTAAATGGGACAAACATATTAAAAAAAACCTGTAAAAGACTCAGATCGATTGCTGGCAAAATGTACACATTAAATTTTTTCCTATCAATTGAAACACTTAAAATAATTTATATGTCACTAGCAGAATCTATTATAAGATATGGATTAACAATATGGGGAAATACTACTATAACCAATCTGAAACAAGTGCAAGTTGTACAAAACGCAATTGTAAAATTATTGGTCGTCCCTAATATTTTCAAACAGAGACAAAATAAACCGTTGCTGTTTCAGAGTGCCAAAATTTTACCTGTTAAGGCAATACTTTGGCACAAAATTATAATTCAGCATATATTTACCCCGTAGCATAAAGATAAATTAGAACATAAATACAGTACTAGATTCACGCGTAACGACGGGTTAATAGTTCCGAAATTTAACAATAAGTACGGACAGAGAACGTTTGAATACATCATACCGAAGATATTTAATTTATTACCTGACACTATAAAGCAATGTAATTCTATGAATAAGGTTAAATATATGGTGAAAAATTGGCTATCGGAAAAAAAAGATTTATATTGATTTTGATATGTATGAAAAATTGTTGAATCTGTAGATATAAGATGTAAATTTTAAATTTTAAAAATGTATAAATATCTTATTTTTTATTTTAACTTTATGAGTAAAAACTCAAATTGTAATATTTAAATAAATGAAGACAATATAAGCGAAACTCAATCGAAAATCTGGAAACAGAAAAATCAGAAAAACATATTGACACCTCTGGGACTCGAACCCAGGACCTCTTGCTTTCCGGGCAAACGCGCTAACCACTGCGCCACGGTGTCGATATGAAATTCGGTCATGTTTAACTGTACCATACTTCGACGAAGAACCACCTACATTATCTTCATTTTCTTTAACGCATATATTATTGGCAACTATCTTTATGTATGATTGCAAGATTCAAACCCGAACTAAATGCTAAAAAAAATAAAATAAAAAATAAAATATTCATCCCAGACTTGCAGAAAAAAAGTCAATAGATGTCGCATATTAAATAAAATGGATAAAGATTTATCCAGACACTATCTAGAGAGCATTTAGTTCGGGTTTGAATCTTGCAATCATACATAAAGATAGTTGCCAATAATATATGCGTTAAAGAAAATGAAGATAATGTAGGTGGTTCTTAGTCGAAGTATGGTACAGTTAAACATGACCGAATTTCATATCGACACCGTGGCGCAGTGGTTAGCGCGTTTGCCCGGAAAGCAAGAGGTCCTGGGTTCGAGTCCCAGAGGTGTCAATATGTTTTTCTGATTTTTCTGTTTCCAGATTTTCGATTGAGTTTCGCTTATATTGTCTTCATTTATTTAAAAGTATAAATATCTAACTAAAATATAAGCACCTGTTGACAAGCCCATTCAATTGGCTTAGCAGGACTTGTTTGTTGATTATATTATGTATTATCTATTATTTCAATAAAAAAAAAAAAAATGCTTAAAATATAAATGTTGTACAAGCTTCAGTATGCAATACCTATCTGCAGTAGCGGCGTTGGGGTAGGGCGCGGTTGGGCGACCGCCCAGGGCGCTGGAAATTAAGGGGCGCCGCAGGCTCCCATCTATATTCCCTCGCTCTTTGAGCCAGGCTTACTTACTCGTAAATTCCCTAAATTTAGGAAAAAATTGTTATGGTGGCAACACTAGAACTGGAACGTAGTGTACAATCCCTTCGATCGGAGTACTGCATGCAGTTCATTTTACCGGGAATCCCCAACCATAGAGAAACACCCTATTTATCTCTTTTTAACATTTTATTTAAAAAGAGTTGGCGTTATTTTTGACAAAGTTATTAAAACAGTTATTCCAATTCTCAAAACAGTTATTCCAACCTCAGACGCCATCGCTAACGTTACAGACTTCATAATAAGTAATGTCGACATAGGAAATAAATGTTTAGCAATTTTCCTTGATCTTGCAAAGGCGTTTGATACTGTGAACCACAAAATACTTTTAGATAAACTTAAGAGGATAGGAATATCAGATACAGTTCTTCAATTATTTCATAGTTATCTAACTGATCGAACGCAATGTGTTAAAATAAACAGTACCTATAGTAGTTCCCAAAAATCACATTGTGGCGTTCCACAAGGTAGCATCCTGGGACCCTTATTGTTCTTAATCTATATTAATGATCTATGTAACCTAAAAATTTGTGGACAAATCACAAGTTTTGCCGATGATACGGTCTTGCTATTTCACGCCAAATCTTGGGATGAAGTCTTTAAAACGGCAGAAAATGGCTTTCGTATTGTTAAAAATTGGCTTAATGATCACATATTAACCCTGAATACAGACAAAACTAAATTCCTAACATTTCGAATTTCAAATAAGTTCTTGCCTTCACAACAAAGCCTTAAACTCCACAGCTGTAACCCCCTATTAACTCCATGTACCTGTCCTTCTATAAGTAGAGTTGACAGTATTAAATATCTTGGTATTCAAATAGATGATCTTCTTAAATGGAACGTACATGTTACAAACCTAACGACAAAACTGAGGAAACTCGTCTATTTTTTTAAAAATGTTAGAGATATTTTAAATAGAAAACAACTGAAACAAGTTTACTGTGCTCTTATACAATCATCACTTGAATATGGTATTATCAGCTGGGGTAGTGCCACAAATACTTGCCTAGAGCCTTTAGTAAAGATTCAAAAACTAATTTTGAAGGTTATTCTTAAAGTCCCGTTGAGAACAAGCACTGATTTTATTTTTAAGACACTAAATGTTCCGAACCTGCAAAAATTGTATTCAAAAAATATATTGCTTCATCAATTTAAAAATACACACATGTTTGAAGAACGAATGAACACAAGAGCCTTAAGAGAGTCAAATGTAAAATCTTTCAACATCCCAGTTTGTCAAACTTCTTATGGGCAAAGAAGTTTTAAATATAATGCAACAAAGCTGTTCAATTCTCTACCTCCTGAAATTAGAAACACGCAAACCAAAAGTACATTTAAAAGTAAAATCATTGATCACCTCAAATAAACATATCCATCACAAGTATTTAAAAACAGACTTACCTTTATACCTACTGTGTGTATATATGTAACCATGTACCTACTGCAATCTTCTTATATATATGTAACATACTTGAATTGTATATTTAAAGAAAAAAAATTATATTAACCTGCCATTTTCATAATATTACTACAAAATCTTAGATAACCACTCTGTAAATTGCCATCTCAACACAGGCGTTTCACACCTAGTGAGATGGGCAATACGTCATTTTATAACCAAATGTAATATGAAAAAAAAAAAATAAAAAAATAAAAATAAAAAAAAATTATTTTTAAATCAAACAAACGCAGTAATAAGACTTTCCAAGCTACGTTGCGATGCTCTTGTTCGTCACTCTTGGTTCCGACTAGGAAGCGCCATTAGTTTTATCTAAAAAGTTGAAATATAAATAGTGTAAAGTGTAAAAGTAGGTATTTGTTATTTAATATTTTGACGGATCATTTTATTAGGTAAGTACAAATTTATTTTAACAATCTATTATAAACACCCTCTTCTACTATATTTTTCTCTCTCTGCTATCTATCGATCTCTATAACATTTGTTTGTATGTTTATACGTTTGGGGCGGGGTAATCTTTGGAACTAATTATACTATATTGATGAAATTTTGATACGGAGATAATATAGACGCCGAGGAAATATATAGATTACCTACATTTTAACGCGGGAAAAATCTCATTCCCACGGGAACGAGTGGATGATCGTGATTTTTTCGTCCAAATCTAAGCCTTGTCGCAAAACACCAGCTTGTAAAAGTAAAACATTTCACAAATATTCTGCTGCCATGTCAATGTTACCTACATTTTTTGATCTTCCTTCCCGTGTTTAACGCTATCCCAAATATAATGCGTTTTTGGTCGTCCTCGCTGGAGAGCGTTATAATGAAATTTTATTGTAAACAATTTATTTTTAGAAATGTTTCGACTTACGGAGATTTAATTTGTTGCAGATTTTATTGATTACTACTTAACTAATTAGTACAAAATGTCTGAACGTTGATCTAATCAAAAGAAATCTGGGTCAAAATAAAGAAAACGAAAAGAAGAAAAAGAAAAGAAATTTCAAATAACAAAAAGATTATGAATGTCGATAAATATACCATAACAAAAAATCAAGACCTGAATGTGGCATCTACATCTGGATTATAAACGAATTCATCGGCAATGGAGCCTCTGTCTGGCAAGTCAGATCAGATAGCTGCTGAAGAGATTGTGGACGAAGTTTCCCGAAGTGAGGGAATAAGTTACGCTACAATTACAGATGCTGCTCAGGATGACTCCATTGCTGATATACAACAAATATAAATGCTAGATGACGTTAGTACTGTTGTCCCGAATATAGCGGATCCAGCAATGAAAGTGCAAGTGAAATTTCTAGTCTTCTTAGAACTTTCAGCCCTTATATCTTCAAAAGCTAGCCCTTTAGGAAAAAAACGATACCCTTATTCCCTAGGGGGGATAGAGATCTACCATACCGTATAACTCTCTTGATCGTACCGGCACTCGTTTCTGAGTTTTTGCGTTCCGCACGTTTTTTTGGACTTTCTTTTATAATATATATTGATTATCAAATGCTGGCAAATCGTTCGACAGCCGAGCTGTTTTTTTTTACATGAATACCGCACAAGAGTCCCAACTGCTCCCGTCTGGAGCCAGTGAGACTATGGCATCCCCAACTGGGAAATGTTGTGAGGCTGAAGGTAGTGGGGAGGGGAAGGAGATAAGGAAGAGGAAGGTGGGGAAGTACCTGGCTATTCAGATCTGGTCACCAAACACGGCTAAAGCGATTTCAAGCAACGTTTCAATTCTGAATGGTGGTTTTACACCAGGGCGATACTGAGAGTATCTTCCACTCTGGAACGTGCCGCAAATATACTATTATTTTTAATGAATAAATTGTGAAATAACACAAATTAATCAAATAAAATTTATTTGCCACGCCGGGATTCGATCCCGCGACCTTCGGGGTGCTAGTCGAGAGCCTTACCACTGGACTATGCCGGCCGTTGAATACAAGAACGAGTCGAAGAAGCGACCCATTCTCATGTGACAAATGTCAACCGTATACATATGTTGGGCACGCTTTTGGCGACTATGGCGACTGTTTCCCGAATATGCACCGGTGCAGAAGGGATCAATGACGCTAGTTCCTCTGAGCATCTTCCATTAAAATACTGGTAGAACAAGGATAACATTCCCACCCGATGCTTGTGCTCTAAAGATTGCAATCCGTTTGTTAAATTAGGAGAATTATCAGACGGACCGCCCGTTTCTGCACAGAGTCGAGGGTTTTTTTTCAGGTATTTTGGGGCTCCAGACCAGAGGTGGCTGCCAAATTCAACCGTGGGGCGCACTTGTGATTCGTATAGGGTTAGCAGTTGTGTACTATTAAAGTATCTGGGGGCCCTGTACAGTGCGCCGGTTTTTGAGAGGTTTTTTTTAAGGGAGTTTTTTTAACCAATAGGTACTACCGCACACCTACGAAAAATCAAGGAAATTTCATGTTCAAACTTGGTCCGCCGATGGTCGGGCGGACATCATAGCATATCTCTACATCTCTATTTCTACATATTATAAATTAAAGCCCCCGCGTCGGCGTCGTCTGTCTGTCTGTCTGTCTGTCTGTTCGCGATAAACTCAAAAACTACTCAACGGATTTTCAGGCGGTTTTCACCAATAGATAGAGTGTTTCGTGAGGAAGGTTTAGGTATGTAATTTGTCAAAGATTTGTGTAAATTGGTTGAAACATAACGATAATTGTTAGAAGTGTCAGAAAAAGTCAAGCCGCCTGGTAGCTTTCATCGAAAACGCTGCCTAATCCTTTTGGGATGTAACAAAACAATGCACGGTGGGATATTCCTCTTTTATAGGCATATATCTATATTTTACGGATACCTTACTATACCCATTATATCTTCTAAAAAATGGTCACGTACATTGCGGTAATTGAAAAGTTATTTAGACGGATACAGTATTAATCCTTATTAACTTAAATACGTTAGTTACCCCAAGCATTTTATAGACATTATTATAATCTTTCACACCATCTCTACGTATTATAAATGAAAGTCCTCCGCGGCATCTGTCTGTCTCTTCGCGATAAACTCAAAGACGGCGGTGGTTATAAAGGTTGGATAACCATCCAGTAGATGACGTTGTGTTTTATTAGCGTCAGCTAGTCTCCTTATATTGCAATATCTTTGGTTGAAACCTTATCTTCTTTTCTATTAGTTCACATACTATTACATACTGGTATTTCCACCTTGTAAAAAAACATCTCTTTTACAGCATCAGAGAAAAGCAAATACGGAATATCATTCCATGGAAAAGGTTTGTTATTGAGGTACGCGTATGTTATTATTTCCGTTTCATTTCCCTTATCAGCTAAAGCCTGCCTTGTTTACACTGGACATTCCGAACTCTGTTTATTGTATTCAGGATATTACATATTATCTAGTGCTAATATTTATAATTCTTGGCATACCACAATGTTACATGTTCAGACTTACAACACTGAAGACATTAACGGATAGAAACGTGTTGTGATAGTGCAAAGTGGGCTCAACTATTCATACATATCTCAGATAAATTGAATGCTCTGAACCATTGAATAGATAATACCTAGAAGTGTGATATATAATATAGAATTGATAGAAAGTTGTTAATCTTACAGTAACAAAATACGACACAGAATCTGATAAAACATCTGAAAAAATAGATTTGTGATACAGGTTCAAGAAACAGCCTTTGCTGAGAAATTACAACCTTAATCAAAACTAGTTACATCTCATACTAACTCATCCTAACCTAACTACGTGCAATGCATACTAATGGGGCAGGATATCTATCTTAGGAATGTATCTTACACGTTATGTCAATATTGGTTTTGCATTTATGTAAATGTCCTGGAGCGGGTCTCTTTGAGACCCGGATATAATATAATACTCTATAATCAATAAGCCTCTTTCTCGGATTTTAAATTTATTTATTTATACTGGGTTTTACAGATGTTCTCACCTACGTGAGAACAATCCATTTATAAAAACTCAGTTAATACACAATTAGGTCGATAAAATTACAAAATTATGTAAAAGCTCACTCAAATGACAAATAATACAAAGAGAGGCAAGAGACACAAGTGACTCAAGAGACACAAGAGATACAAGAGACACAAGAGATACAAGAGACACAAGAGACACAAGAGACACAAGAGACATAAGAGGCACAAGAGACACAAGAGGCACAAAACACAAGATACACAAGAGGCACAAGAGTAACAAGAGATACACGAGACATAAGATACACAAGAGACACGAGAGACACAAGGGACACAAGAGATACAAGAGACACAAGAACAAGAGACACAAGAGACACGAGAGACACAAGAAGCACAAGAGACACGGGATACACGAGAGACATATGAGACACAATAGACATAAAAAATACGGGGGGCACAAGAGACACAAGAGACACATGAGACACAAGATACACAAGAGACACGAGAGACACGAGAGACATAAGAGACACAATAGACATAAAAGATACGGGGGGCACAAGAGACACACGAGACACAAGATACACAAGAGACACGAGAGACACGAGAGACAAGGTAGACACAAAAGACAAGAGAGACTCAAGAGACACAAGAGGTAACAGATTCACACGAGAGACACGAGAGACAAGATAGACACAAGACACACAAGAGGCACAAGAGTCACAAGAGACACAAGAGGCACAAGATACACAAGAGACACGAGAGACACGTGAGACACAAGGGACACAAAGAGAGACAAAAGTGATACATATATATTTAGCTCAACATATTTTTGGACAATAGCAGAACATTTTTTCTAAATCCATATTATAAATTATCGACGAAAATGTCTACTTCAGCACACTCCATCTTTTAATATAATCGATATATTTGGGCCGGATGTCTAAAATAGGTGATATTAATTTTAAATGTATTCAGGTGAAACGTGCTGAATTGGGAATATTTATTTCAATATTTCTAAGATGACCGTGAATTATTTTATGTAGATCAGCCAATTGCCTTAAATTAGCGTAGAATATGTAATTATCGTTATTTATTTTTGGGGTGTTATGGCATGTTGCGCTACCTACGGTACGAATAGAATATGTGATCTGATTTTTATACTGAAAATACGAAAACTGATTTTTTTACATCGTTTTTGTAGAACTCTTTCAATTTAATAATGAATAATATCATCGTTAACCATAATATATATATTTGAATGACTTTAAAACATCAGATCATAATGGCCGGTGGTTGTCCCGATAAGGTAGAGATCGTGGGTTCGATTCCCAGTTGCGACCGTTAGGTAATATAATAGTACTCTGTGTCTAGTTCTGTTTTTTTCTTTTCTTTCATTTATTCATTTTGATTTGTTTTATTTGTACGATCGTGAACACTGTGTTAGTTCATATTTTATTACTCACTAGGATTTGAACTCGTGACCTCTGTACAGTACGTACCTAAAGCCGCCTTTAATAACGGACGTAGTTCGAATCCCTCTTGTATATACAATATTTGTAAGATAGACAGGAAAATGATGATTTATCTTTCAAATGCTGCAAATTACCATAAATTACTCTCGTAGACCACCGTTTACCCCATTACATAATTTTAAAATTAGCATGAGGTAATATTAATATAAAAGCTATATAAGGTCGTCATGTCGACTTCTGCACACTTCTGCGAGTTCGGTACGTTTGATGTTTGATCAAATTAATATTTTAATGCTGCTATTTATGACACGAAAAGCAAACGGAACGAGTGGTTTAAACAACTCGTGATGCATCAGCTGCACGGGATAGTACTCTATAAAATAATATGAAATGTTACGCAAATTTATTCAAAATTTATTCATCATCATCTTTGCTATGAAGACACCAGGATGGAATTTGGCTTACTCCACAAAAGTTCTTCACATGCTGCGATCCTTCTCCATTCGCCTCAAGTCCTTAGTGCTTCCGTACATAACGCTACTTACAAGCTACTCGATTCTCGTAAGCGTATCATACGCGCTGATCGTAAGTACCCCCCGTACGATTTTTCTGGTGCCCGTACACGGCGCTACGCGACGTCTGTCGGTTTCCAATCAGTATCACGATACCAACAGTGCTGAACGCACGCGACGCGTCGCATCATTTGTGTCTGATACTTTGACAGAAATGGCGTCGGAACATGGAAGTAATGTTGGATTTGTTCTGGAAGTGGAAAAAAATTCGTGTTAACTCGAATTACTTTACCACAATATGTAAGAAAGGATTTAGTGGAGAAGGCATGGAATGATGTTGGAAAAAAAGTCATTTGACATTGCTTAACATCGAGTTAACTCCACAGCTGCACGTGAAAAATGATCAAGTTCAGTATATTTCGGGTAGCGCCGTGTACGGAGAACATTGAAGTACCCACCACTGTCCCGCCCCGGTACAGGCGACTTATGGTCGCCCCTTCGGAGCTCTCGCAAGAATCTTTTTTTTTTAATGAACGACTCTACATTTAATAAAACGAATCTAGACCTTCAATGCCCCTACATACTTTGTTAGGTGGCGGATGTGGGCACGCCTACAGACTGTACTGTAATGGTCAAGCTACAATTCTACAGCCCATTGAGGAAAACCTAAAGGATAGTCAAACAGGTGTTAGTGGTAAATACAAAAGAAATTAATTAAAACAGAAAGTTTTTACAGCAACCATCATGAGTATCATGTACGGAGAACAGCATTAAAAAGTAGTATATCAGCAGGGTCAGTGGCGTAGCCCCCCCCCCCCCCCCCCTTCCTAACTTCTACAGGTACGTCTTCCGCAGATTTTCAAGCGCTGACCGGGAAGGGGGGGTGGTTATTTTCTATTTTTTATGCCAATGTTTATAATCCCATGTGCCGAGTACTCTAAATTCCATACTCTAAATTCCAATTGATTTATAAATTCTACTACAAATTTATATATAACTGCTCTCAGAAATCGAGAATGGTATGCCTGTAATAGAATTTCGCATCTTCATCATGCATACGTATGGAATGCAACGTAAATGCAAAGCTTCACTCGGTACACGTTGAATCGGCAACTTATTGTTATATTGATAACACAAAACTGGTTTAAATTAAACTAAATATGCGGTGTATCCAAACTACACTCAGAACAAAAAATGTTTTTCTTTGATTCTAGCAGCACTTAAATTCTGAACACAAAACTGGTTTTAATTAAATCTGTATGTGGTGAATTAAAACTACACTCAGAACATCGGGGGGTAGGAAAATTTCGCCGCCCCCTATTTGGGTACTTGGGGGTTGTACTCAGAAATCCTATTTTTGATTACGACCTATTTATATAGGAGCCGGATTTTTTTAATAACCACATTTGACGAGTATTCTTTCAACGAAAATCATGTTTATAAATTCTACTCCAAAGTTGATTGATTGATACTGCGTTAGAGTCCCGAAAGCACACGAAACAATCAATTTCTCAGAATTTTACAGCATTATGTAACTCAAATATAAAACTTCACTCGATGCACGATGAATCTGCAACTCGATATTTAATTTATCGTTGTATTCTGACGGCCTCCGTAGTCCAGTGGGTAAGACTCTTGACTCACGGAGGTCGCGGGTTCGAACCAGGCATGCGCAAATAAATTTTATTTGATTAATTTGTGTTATTTCACAATTAATTCATTTAAAATAATACATAGTATATTTGCTGCATGTTCCAGAGTGGAAGATACTATCAGTATCGCCCTGGTTTAAGACCACCATTCAGAATTGAAACGTTGCTTGGAAATGGCTTTAGCCGTGTTTGGTGACCAGATCTGAATAGCCAGGTACTTCCCAACCTTCCTCTTCCCCACCTCCTTCCCCTCCCCACTACCTTCAGCCTCACAACATACCCCCTACCTTCAGCCTCACAACATACCCCAATTGGGGATGCCATAGTCTCACTGGCTCCAGACGGGAGCAGTTTTTTTTTTTTTTTTTTTTACCTGAGCTCCACACAGGAGGCCCTGAGGAAAATAATTTCCCTCAGGGCCTATGTCATCTTTGGGGATGCTGTGTGGAGGGTTTTTTTTAAGGAAAGGAAGGAGGAGAGTTCTGGGAAGGAAAAGGGTTTAAGGGATGGGTAGGAATCTGGGGTTCAGTATGTCCTGATCATCCGCCTTCAAGACCTAGACAAACCTCACCCCATGAACCCGGTTGAGATTCTTGTGCGGTATTCACTGTAAAAAAAAAAAAACCAGTTTGTATGCGGAGAATTAATATTACACTCAGATCATGAACATGGTTTTTCTTTGATTCTGGCATTAAATAAATAGTCTGCAACTAGAATTTTATAACTGCACATCGAATAACAGAATGTGTCAGCAGATGAATCCAACTGGTATTTTATATTCTGTACTGGTTTAAATTAAATCTGTATTTGGCGAATTAAAACTACACTCAGAACATGAAAACATCTTTGATTCTGGCAGCACATACATCGTCTGCAAATAGAACATTATAACTGAACTTCAAATAAGAGGATGTTTTCCTTTGAAATGTGTCAACAGATGAATCCACAACTGAAAATTTACATTCTCAACACAAAATTGGTTTGAATTAAGTCTGTATGCGGTGAATTAAAAGAACACTCAGAACATGATAATGGTTTTTCTTTGATTCTGGCAGCACATGGATACAGAGTCTGCAACTAGAATTTTATAACTGAACTTCGAATAAGATAATGTTTTCCTTTGAATTGTGTCAGCAGATGAAACCTCAAATGGAATTTTACATTCTGAAAACTGGTTTAACCCTTAGAATAATAAGAAAAAATATCTATAAACTTTTGCCTGACAATGTTTGCGCACAAAATTTCCGGTTCTTCCCATTCATTTTAAATGTTCCTTTTTATTGTTTTTTTTATCCTTTTGTAAAAATCAAAATCGTTTTAAAATCTATATATAGTAATTTTTCCGACGCGCTTATTAGAACATTATTGTTTCTAAATATTAAAATTTTGATATTGGAAATGTGGATTGGCTCAAAAATATACGCGTGCGAATATTCGAATTAAAGTACCTAAAATAGAATAAACTTCAATTTTTAATACAGATTCCCTTTCTTAAAAAAAATAATAAAACTGTATCTTAATTTTTTATCGCAATCACAAATTTATTTTAAATTAAATGTGTGGGACATAATTTCACAATTTTATTTTAAAATTAAATGAGTGGGACAATTTGCGTCTCTTGTGATTAGACGGGTAAAATTAAATCTGTATTTGGCGAATTAAAACTACACTCAGAACATGAAAATGGTTTCTCTTTGATTCTGGCAGCACATACATAGTCTGCAACTAGAATTTTATAACTGCATTTCGAATAAAATAATGGTCTCTTTCGAAATGTATCAGTAGATGAATACATAACTGAAATTCATTCGTTAATACATTCTGAACACAATTCTGGTTTTAAGAGTGAATCTGTTTGCGAGTTATCAGCTTTAATTAGTATCACTTTCATAATATGCGTACGGTTTTCCTACGAATTGCGAAATTTGCAGCTTAAAAAAATATTAATATTGATATTTTTAATAAATAATAATAAAAGAGTTGGATTCGTAAACGAAAGTATCGTAGAACATTTTTAAATAATGATTTGAAATGGTTTAAATTTTTTCAAGATAATGTTATTATTTACCTATTGTGAAAATTTGCCGCCCGGGGCGGCAAATTATTTTTTTGATGTGAATACCGCACAAGAGTTCTGATTGCTACCTGCGCGCTCCGAGTTTTCAACCCGTGAACTCCGGATTCGTAGACAAGCATCGTAACCATTCTATAACGGAAGCTGTCGATAATGTTTCTCATTACCATCTTATATTTTATTTTTTAAAAAAAGGAGAGTATCTGTGTTTTGGAGGCGGGCGGGCATGGGGCATGGATTTATTTTTTTTTATTTTTTATTTACGGACAAATAGTCCATTAACAATATAACAATAACACGAATAAAAAAAGAGATGACGATGAAAGGAGAGTACATATAAATGAAGAGATTCGACAATATACATATAATAGGTACAAAAGAGATGACAATGAAAGGAGAGTACATATAAATGAAGAACTTCGACAATATACATATAATAGGTACAAAAGAGATGACAATGAAAGAAGAGTACATATAAATGAGGAGCTTCGACAATATACATATAATAGGTACAAAAGAGATGACAATGAAAGGAGAGTACATATAAATGAAGAGCTTCGACAATATACATATAATAGGTACAAAAGTGCAATGGAAGATAACTACAAGTAGCTTGAAGATGGATTTAAAAGGCTTTAAAAATTACACATTGCACTGCCGAAAGTCTTTCACCAAAAAAATCAGATATTTGATCTACACATTTTGGATAAAGGAGAATGATATCCATAATTAGTAGTTTAATCATTTGTAATTTGATTTGTATACAAATCAACGGTTTTATTTCGAGATTGATGAAATTTCGCACTTGACATTTAAAACCAGGGGAAGGTCACTGTCTATTATTATATTTCGAAAAACTCTTTGTAAACGCCGGGGACTGCAGCTAGTTTGTTATAAGAATGAAAAAAATGACATAACGTAGTTCGCTGTTGACATTAAACCAGTAGTGTCCAGTGTTTAGACCACATCGCTAATTCAAACATCACACGTTAGCGCCAACTGACACTCCAGTTAGAAGTTAGATAATCTAGAATTCTTGCACCGTACCAAGGTTGAATATTTCAGTATTGTTGAAACAAGAAAAAATCTCGAGGTGTGGATAAAGCCGGTCTCACACTGAGCGGAAACACTAGGAAATTATCTTCTGTTAAAATCTCGACAATGGGTCAAAATAAAATAAAACATGATAAGTAAATTGACACCGAAATGAAAATGAGAACCAAGCTTCAATATTGACGAGAACAGTAACGAGAAAATTGACAAGAACAGTGATGGAACAATGACACGAACAGTGATGAGAACAAAGACGAGAATAGAGACGAGAACAATGTCGAGAACAGTGACGGAACAATGACAAGAACAGTGATGAGAACAAAGACGAGAATAGAGACGAGAACAATGTCGAGAACAGTGACGGAACAATGACAAGAACAGTGATGAGAACAAAGACGAGAATAGAGACGAGAACAATGTCGAGAACAGTGACAAGAACAATAGCAAGAACAGTAATAAGAACAATTACGATAATAGTCGCGAGAACATTGACCAAAGCAAAATAACTAGAACGATAACGAGAAAACTGACGAAAATAACGTCATAGAATTGAAATCGAAACGAGAAATAGAATTGAAATTGAAAACAAATTGACGAGAACAATGAAGATAATAATGACGAAAACAATGACAAGAACAGTGACAAAATGCAAACACATAAATGACTAGAGCAATAATGTTCAAATAATAATGTCATTCTTGAACAATATCATTGACCCATCTGAGGCCTAGGTGTCAAAAGGTTTTCTGCAAACTGGCGAAATCAGTTTTACAGTCAAATCGGAGTAGATCAGACTTCTAGGAATTTGGTATTTAAACAAAAAAATTTGCAGGAGCCATTTTTTTTTACATTAGTTTCACTTTAAAATTATTCCTCTCCTGGCCTATGTCATCTTTCCGAAAGTCAAAAGGTCTCCCTCAACTAGGGTTCACAGATCAAAAAATTAAAATACCGGAGAAAATTCCTGACATTTGATAAAAATTCCGGACTTTCGAAAGTTACTGAATTAACAAAGATATGCTCTTATATATTTGCGACGCAGACACAAAATGCCAATGTTGAACGGGTATTTTCCTTAATGGGAACCCAATGGTCAAAAGAAAGGAACAGGCTTTCTGTAGAATCTGTCAAGTCGATTCTCTTAACACAGTATAATTTTAAAAATATGATTTGCGAAATGATCTATTTACAAAAATCGAAATTATCTATATACAAAACTATTATTAAAGATTCGGAAGTGTTGAATAATATTTCTGGAAGCATTAAATATCCGAAGTTATGTTTTTACTTTGATTTGTAATAAAAATAATTTGGTTTATTTCATTTTTATATCAATCTCTACTTAATTGTAGAAATTCTGTTTAGGACTGTTTAGGATTCCCCCCGCAATCCGGACAAAGACCTATTTTTCTGGACTTGTCCGGAAAATTCCGGACGTATGGCAACCCTACCCTCAACCCATCTCTCCCGATCCGGCTTGCCACGCAGATCCGGACAAACCCCACCCTATGAACCCGGGCACCCCCGCAAAGTCACCAAACGTAGCAAACCACTTAGGATGACCTATGGCAGAGGTGTTGATAACCCAATAAATGGTCCCCGGGGCGGCGGTTCCTATACCCGCCTCCCAAATTGGTCCAAGGCCACAGTTGAAAGCTTCGCAATCCACAAAGAGCTTATCCATTTGGTTCAGTGGGCTTATGAAAATCCGACCCACGCGTTGAGAAAGCTCTCGCGAATTGATTTATTGGCGGGCTGGCTGTAGTGGCTATGGCGGCCAGAGAATTATTCCAGAAATAATAATGTTTCGATCCGCAAGCATTTTAATTGAAGTGGTCGCTCCACGTAACCATTAACATAACAACATACCGGAATTCCACACAAGCCAGGCTGAATTGTATCAGAATGAGAAATATGATATAGTATAAGGCGTGCTTTTAAGTGGGCTTTATTCTGATTAAAATAGAAAGAAAATTTTCATAATTAAATAATATCCAAAAGAACCCAACTTTCATCTTTTCCAATACCCTCTCCCTTCAGCTTCACAACATCCCCACAAGGGGGAAGCTAATTAAGGCCCAGTTGTTTCGCATAAATTCAAATGTAACAGTCATCAAATGACCATTCAGCGCCATTTTGTTTTTATTTTACATTTTGTTTATTTATTTTTTTAAATGCCATAGAATGGTTTTTAAATTCAAGTGGTACGTGAGATTACACAGTAGTACACAGGAGGGTATCAGTATTACAATAATCTTAATATATAAAACAAAGTCGGGAAAATTACACTCATTATTTATAACTCAAAAACGGCTAGACCTATTTTTATTATCTTTGATTTTTTGGATTAGTCTCCGCCCCGAATAGCATAATAACTATTAAAACATCGAAAAAATTCATGAAAAAAAAAAAAAATTAAGAAAATGCATTTTGTCGTACATTTTGTATGGAAAGGGTTTTTAGAATTCAATCACACTTCAATATTAAACTTATCACAATATTGCTGCAGCTCTTTCAAAAGATGAGATACACAAGTGCGTGGGTCTGTTTACTCCAAAAGAAAAAAGTCGTGATTCACACACCTCACAAGTATGGAATATATTTACAAGGATAACATTAAAGTGTTTTTTTTACATTAGCTCCACACAGGAGGCCTTGAGGAAAATGATTCCCCTCAGAGCCTGCGTCATCTTTTGGGATGCTGTGTGAAGGGTAATTTTAGGAAAAGAAGGAGAGGAAGTTCTGGGAAGGAAAACGGTACCATTATCATTTGACTTCTGATTCAGTTGCGCATTGATAATTGCTTCATTAAGTTATTTTGAATCGTAATTGCTTCATTCAGTAATTTACAATGCAATGAATTTAATTCAGCTAATTAGTTAACACAACATTTATTGATTTTAAGGCGATACGAAGTTTTCCGGGTCAGCTAGTAACAAAATAGAAATGTACATTTAACAAAGTATGTATGATAAAAGCAAGTATTTAGGTATAGGATACTATTGTGTTATCAAACTACTGTCACTATACTAAAAAAATAATATCAATCTTATAATAATAAACGCCAACAAAAATCTGTCCAAAGAAGCGAAGCTAGCCGTCCACAATGGAGTGCTGGTACCTACCCTGATGTATGACAGTGAGGCATGGAACTGGCAAAGGAAGGATGAAAGTAGACTGAATGCTGTAGAAATGAGATCCCTGAGGCGTAAGTGTGGTAAAACCATGTAAAGAATGCAAGGCTGATGTAAGCATAATGAATAAGATTAAGAAAGGGGCACTCAGATGGTTTGGGCATATAGAGCGAATGAACGAAGAAAGGAGTAAAAGAAGAATATATGACTCAAATGTGAATGGTAGAAGTCAGGAACGCCCGAGGAAGACATGGCACAGATTGCCCTTTTTTCCCCTAATCTTCTAAATAATGAAGTATCAACAATCTGAAACAAGTCCAAGTTGTACAAAACGCAATTGTAAAATTATTAGTCGTCCCTAATATTTTCAAACAGAGACATAATAAACCGTTGCTTTTTCAGAGTGCGAAAATTTTACCTGTGAAGGCAATACTATGGCACAAAATTATAATTCAACATATATTTCCCCGCAGCATAAAGAGAAATTAGAACACAAATACAACAATAGATTCACGCGCAACGACGGGTTAATAGTTCCGAAATTTAACAATAAGTACGGACAGAGAACGTTTGAATACATCATACCGAAGATATTTAATTTATTACCTGGTACTATAAAGCAATGTAATTCTATGAATAAGGTTAAATATATTGCGAAAAATTGGCTATCGGAAAAAAAATATTTATATTGATATTGATATGTACAAAAAAATGTTGAATCTATCACTTCAACTACTGCTCAAGTATACTTTTCCTATGAAACGAAAGAGAACAAAATAAGTTACAAATTCTCCAAAACAGGGCAATGAGAATAATTCTTCGACGAAACAGATTTTCAAAAATAATTAAAATGTTAAAGGAACTAAATTGGTTAACCGTGAAACAGATGCTGACCTTGAACACGATGATATTTATCCACAAAATATTGAACAACACGTTACCAAAATACTTCTCAAATAAAATTGTATACAACAAGGACATTCACAGATATAACACAAGGACGTGCAAGGAAATTAGGCTACAAAAAAGGACAAAGCGAATACGCAGAACAGTCAGTAGACTGTTATAACACACTACCAGAAACTTTAAAGTCCACACCAATTGGAAAGTTCAAGATGTATTGTAGGAGCTACATAAAACTTGAAAAAATATAGTAAATATGAAATATTATAATTAATTAGAAATTTGTAAACTTAAATCTACAAATTACTAAAATAAAAATTATTATTATTATTATTAACTAAAATATAAGCACCTGTTGACAAGCCAATTCAATTGGCTTAGCAGAACTTGTTTGTTGATTATATTATGTATTATCTATTCTTTCAATAAATAAATTTAAAAAAATTTAAAAAAATAAAAAAACACTGATCTGCGAAGCAAATGTAAATTACTTCATGAAATGTCCAGATTGTCCAGTGTTTTAAAGATAGTGTCCTCAGTGAAACAGATACTTGAGTTGGCCATGTCAAGAGTCAGAATAATAGAAGAACGTGTATAAGACGCTGTATGAATGTGATTGAGGCAAGGAGTGTGTGCCAAGTCCGAGTTGTTTATAATAATAATAATAATTAAAGGAAAACAATCACTTTGTTTGTAACCACGATTTATTGATTTAATTTTTATTTACCGACCGGTTTCGCTTAATACAAGCATCATCAGGGTATAAATTAAAACTGATGAAAAAATACATTGTGTGAGCTTATATATACATACAGACAGAGACAAAACATAATATAAAGTAAGAGTGAGAGATTGTAGGATGTTAATTACAATCTCTCACTCTTACTTTATATTATGTTTTGTCTCTGTCTGTATGTATATATAAGCTCACACAATGTATTTTTTCATCAGTTTTAATTTATACCCTGATGATGCTTGTATTAAGCGAAACCGGTCAGTAAATAAAAATTAAATCAATAAATCGTGGTTACAAACAAAGTGATTGTTTTCCTTTAATTAATATGTCAAACCACAAAGTGACTGCTTTCTACCAAAAAATAAAAAAATAATAATAATGTTTATTCCAGGATGTGAGGAGGATAGTGCTATCCCACACGTCCCATAAAGTTGTACATATTTACACAACAAATAAAGTAAAAAAAGTAAATATAAAAGAAAAGAAAAAATATATAAATAAATAAAATAAAAACATAAGCGATAATAGAAATAAAATAAATAATCAATTTTTTTTTTTTTTATACATAAAAATGCAAAAATCGGTTATTTTAAATACATGTAGGATTACAAAAGATTTTTTAAATATTTATATTGAGGGATCAGTAGGATTTATAGGTTCAATTAGGAATTCCACAGAGCCGAACCCTCTGATATGAAAATATCTGGAGTCGGTGAATTATTTTCCCATCTGGTCTCTGGTAGGTTGACATGTTGTTCTTGTATTTTTTTGTAATTATAATACTTATATAGTGCAATTGCATAACGTGGATTGACCAGATGATCATTTGGGAAGTGTGTGAAAGGGTTTAGTTTTTTCCTATGGGGAAAATTAAACTCGGACATTTAAATCTGGTGCGTAAAAAATCAATTTTAATGTAGGACGTGGTCTGGAGTGAGCTCGGGCCCAGCGCTCGCTCAGGAGTGGCGCTTGGTGCTGTAAGGCTGCGATCACCACTGTGTTATCACTATCAGAAGCCATTAGCCGCATCCTGGCTCCAGTGACCCGGTGTCTCATCAGGCCGGCGAATCCGTGTAGTCCTAGCTCCGTAAACATTGAAGATGCGCTGCTGTATCTTCTGTATCCAAAAACAATTCTTCAAGCATCATTATATTGGATCCGGAGCAGTGGCGGCTCGTGACTTTTGGGTGTGCTAGGGTGTTATTACTAAAAAAAATGGCATTACAGATGTTGTCGTAGATGAAAAAAAAATTTTTTTTTTCATAAATCGGTTTTTGTATGAAGATTTTTCAGGAAATCCGTGCGGCGCACGGCCAAACTGAAACTTCCTGAAATTTTTCACACAAAAAAATTATTTAAAAAAAAAAAAATTGTTTTCGGCTACAATAATGCCATTCTTTGTAATATCAGCACTCTAACACACCCAAAAGTCACGAGCCGCTACTGCTCCGGAGTCGTTCTATTGAGCTGGTTCGGTAGTGATACCATGTTTCACATGTATATAGGCTAGTGCAAAATGCATTGAACAATTTTTTATTTTACATTGTTACTGTATTTGAAGAATCTTTGGGCAATCATATTAGACAATATACTGATACTTCTCTGCTGTCGTTCAATATCACCGTCATCCGAGAGGTCTTCAGTAATAATGTGTCCCAAGTATTTTACATTCTTAGATGCGTTTATGTTTTCCTCGTGTTTAGCGGTCCGTCCTCTCTGCTTACCCCTGGTGGTGATGAAACGGTGTGATGATTAGTTATTTTTTAGTTAGACATTTAAAAAGTCCCCGTTAAACGCCGATTCTATGTGCGTTTCAGCTTTCTATCAAGTTGTAATATGCTGACAAGTTAAATAACATGATGGTCATCCTCTTCTGCTGATCACTAACAGTTCAAAAGCTGAAACGGACTTAGAAACGGCATTTAACGGAAACCTTTCAATAAAACGAAATGCCGACAAACTAAATAACTGGGACTAAATATTGGAGAATTTATGGTGTTTGCCACCAATATGGCGGTTGTGGTGTGAATATTAAATTACCTCAATCGAAGTTTTACTGGGTTTGACATAAACCATAGGGATCACGGGATGAATGATAATACTCGGTTAATACTTGAAAGACACATTCAAATTTATTGTAATGATTGCCGTGATACACGACTCTAAATTCAGAAGGTTTTTTTGCTACACGAGATCGTAATAAAAGCAGTTAAGAAAGAATGAATGATGAGAAACGAACTATCCTACCGGAGATCACAAAAGCCAGTATCGAGCGGAGCGAATTGGCTTGCGCTCAGATGTCAGAATGGTTAGTTAATCAACCGGCCGCTCGTGGCGCTAATGCTGGAAATTGCCAATGCATTATTCGCCATCGATTCATAACATTACGCCTTTCGTAAACAGTCTTAGTTGCATACTTTCACATCTCTACAATGCTAAAAATATTATAATAATAGGTGATTTAAATATCAATATACTATCGGGCAACCAACACCACCAAAGCCAAGATTATATTAACATGCTAGAATTTCATGGATTAGTGAGTACCGTCAACTTATCAACAAGAACGACTAATGGATCTATATCATGCATTGACCACATTATGGTAAAGTCCAAAAAACCATCCAAAAGTATCGTTTACAAATCAACAATCACAGATCATTATTCAACAATTTTCGCAATACAAACAGCTACCAAAATAAATAAATGCAACCTGCCTTTAGCATACAATGAAATTAATTTTCAAAACCTAATAAAAAACTTTACGAACAAATCCTGGTACGAACTCTTCCAAATTAAACAATCAGAGGACGCATGGATATACTTTGTTAACTATTTGAAAAACGAATTACACAACCATTCCACGACGTTGACCAAAAACATAACTAGTAAACTGAAACCCCTGAAACCTTGGATTAACCACTCCATTATAAATTGCATACACAAGAGAAACATGCTACACAAAAAACCAAAGATAATCCATATGACCTAATAACATCCAACTACTATAAAAGATATAGAAACATGTGTTGTGACGTCATCAGAAAAGCAAAAGAAATTTACTACTCAGAAAAATTAAAGAAAGTAACAACAATCCCAAAAAAATATGGGAAATACTAAGAGAAGCCACAAACTAACAAACTACAAAAGAGAAACAAAGCATAAATAAACTTTCTATCGATGGACATATTGTTGAAACCACAAAAAATTCTAAACTCGTTGCTGATCATGTAAACAATTTTTTTATTAACATTGGTCCAAATCTTGCTTCTCAAATCCCCCAGAGTGGAATCACCCAATCTACCAATTCAGAGGATCAAGCAAATAAAAAAATAAAAAAATTGCTCTTCCGAACTGTAACAAAAGAAGAAATTCTCAGTACAATTAAATCTCTAAAAAACACTTCTTCCGCTGCACCAGATGAAATTACGACCAAAATCCTTAAAACGATGTCTTCGGAGATTACATTGCCACTGGAATACCTTATAAACCTAAGCATTACACAGTGCTACTTCCCCTCTAACCTAAAACAAAGTATCGTAATTCCCATCTACAAATCTGGAAACAAGACAGATATTAACAACTGTAGACCAATTACTCTACTAAATAGCTTGTCTAAAGTTTTTGAAAACCTCATTAATGCACAACTTTTAAAATTTGTCGAGAGCCATAAAATACTTTGAAATAATCAATATGGTTTTCAAAAAAACAAAAGTACATCAGATGCCATTGCTAGTATGACAGATGTATCATTCTAAAAAGCCTTGATAAAGGAAATAAATGTATCTCAATCTTTTTAGACCTTTCTAAGGCTTTTGATACAATATCACACATTAAACTAATTAAAAAACTAGAGAAAATCGGCATTTTGGACAAAGAGCTAAACTTCTTCAAAAGCTACCTAAATGGATGCCAGCAACAGGTTAAAATACAGAATACCCTCAGTAATCAGCGCTCAACTGACTATGGAATTCCACAAGGAAGCGTTTTGGGACCGACTCTGTTCTCATTATATATTAACAACTTTTGCAACCTTGAAATTCAAGGACACATTGTTAGCTTTGCAGACGATACTGTCTTATTATTCGAAGACAATAATTGATCAGCTGTATTTAAAAAAGCTGAAGAAAATATTAACTTCATTAAAAAATGGTTAGATATCAACACACTTACCCTTAACACGAAGAAAACAAAATATGTTACTTCAAGTATCAATGCTACAGGCCAACCTAATGATTATCATTTTTTAATTTATAAACTAACACTAGTATATATTGAATTATTTGGCGGGTATTTGATAAGCCCCCATAGCTCAGTGGTCAGAGCATCCGACCGGCAATCAGAAGGACACGGGTTCAAGTCCCGTTGGCGGCAAGTATCTTTTCTCGGAAGATTTTTCAATGTAAATGAGTGTTTCAGGCTGACAATTATTGCTTATAATAATTGTTACCCTTTGTGCTATGCATAAAAATCTTGTCTAAACGTTAGTTTATAAATAAAAAAATAATTATTAATATTTAACAAGTTTAAGTATTTCCCCAATAAATGCAGACATAATTTGTCTCGACGCCACCTAGCGAGGGATTTAACACTAACAATGTCTTTCTCGCAAAAATAAAGTTGGTTGTTTTCAGGTGGAAAAAATATAACAAGCAGTAATTGTTGAATGAAACACTAGTATATATTGAATTATTTGGCGGGTATTTGATAAGCCCCCATAGCTCAGTGGTCAGAGCATCCGACCGGCAATCAGAAGGACACGGGTTCAAGTCCCGTTGGCGGCAAGTATCTTTTCTCGGAAGATTTTTCAATGTAAATGAGTGTTTCAGGCTGACAATTATTGCTTATAATAATTGTCAACCTAATGATGATTACTCCATAAAAATTCATAGCTGTACGAATTCCAATGAATGTAGTGAGTGCCCCAGTATAGAGCGCACTTCACAGATGAAGTACCTCGGCCTCACCATTGACCCATACCTCAAATGGAACCTACATACCCAGATCATTGCAAATAAAATTTGAAAAACAATACACTTCTTCAGATCCATAAGGAACTTTCTAAACTTACAACTCCTAAAAACGATTTATTTTGCAATCACTCAATCTATCATTGAGTATGGTATCATTGCATGGGGAGGGGGCACTTCATCGGCTCTAGATCCTGTCGAAAAGGCGCAGAAAACAATTATGAAAATTATTATCAAACATCCTCTAACTGCAAACAGTGACCTTATATTCAAAATAATGAGAGTATTTGATGTTCGACAGATCTACGTAAAAACTATTCTCATGCATATCTTTAAAAACAAACATGTGCTTTACGAAAAAAAATAAACTAAAGATTTACACGTAACTCCAAAGACATATTGCAAGTTCCAGCACTCTCCTCCACCTTTGGTCAAAGTAGCTTTAGATACTTTGCCACAAAAATATTCAACATTTTCCCAGAAAACATCAAACTGAGTCAAACACGGAGAGAGTTTAAAAAATATGTTAAAATATGGATACATTCTAATGATCGAGCCTATACTGGTGCCCTCACCCAAACACCCAGTCATTGACAGTTGTTATTGTAGTAAAAACCTTGCAGTTTATGAATTGTGTAGGTATATGCAAACAATAATGTTAACTAAAATAAAGTTTTTGCTGTATGGAAACCTACTTTACACATTTATAAAAAAAAACATAGATAAAATTGCGAGAAACAATTTACAAAAAATTCTGCCTCAATACAGGTTCACCTAGTGAGGCAGGCTATGCACAACTAAAAATATTGTATAACTATACTACTCCTGTGTAACCTTTCTTACATTACTTTCATTTGTTAATTTTTTTGTACTGATTGATGTAATCTATTTGTAAACAACATTGAGCATGTAATTTTTTTTAGTTATAATGTTGCCAATTTCATTGAATAAAGATATTATTATTATTATTAATACTACTGATATTATGTATGGTTAAAAATTACTTCTTCCCGGCTTTTATTACGATCTACATAAATTATTGAACTGTTTCAATTAACGAAGCCAAACTGTTTCAAATTTCAAACCACTGACTGTGTTTCTTACTCATAAACATTACTCATAGAGCTTTCCCAGCAAACCGCTTACATGTGCAGTATGCATCGCAATTAAGGACAGCTGTCAAATAAATCCCGAGTGTAGGAAGCCATCTCGGTGTGAACACTGCTACACGGGAACATGTGAATTAAATCTGCGCTTAAATCAGTAAGCCGTTTGTGTGTCCATAATGCAACACTTGTATGAACTCCTTTCATATTTGTCTTTACTTCGCTGTCGCCTCATGTTTATCTATTTCCTAAACCTGTTTGATGTTCATATTGCTACCTCACCTGAGGCCCATCTTTTTCTCTTTGTCATTTTTGCCTTTCTTACATGGTGCCCATTTTGTAACCACTGTATTGTGGCTATCTTCTTAACAAATCAAAGGTCGGCCCCAGGTGAGATACGCAACACTATTCTACTCTTTTCTTTATTCTAATATTAATCTTACTATTTTGTGTTTGTGTTGCCGCCGCACCTAAAACCCGTTCATTGTCACTATTGCATTCTGATTTTTGTGACTACATTGTAACCGTTACCCAGCTTTCCACTTCTCAATATTTTATAAGTCGGTCTCGGGTGTGGTAGGCAACAGAGCACTCTACTGTTTTATTTCACTGCTGTACTTCTCTTATATACAGGAAGAGAACCGTCTGGTGTGCTGAGAACTTTCAAAGAATCCAACAACCTTTCAACAACCGTTCTGTCCCTTGTCCTTTTTTCCCTATTATGTTACAGTCTCGATCACTGATAGTAAATGTTGCACTCTTAACACAAATCGGGTTTCCCGGGTTTGTTCTCCGTGACCACTTAAATGGCTGATTAGTGTACGTACTGGTGTAATGACGAATGAGTAAGGTTGACAGAGGCTAAACAATCATTCAAGGCTAAACAATCAACCAACAAACGGAAAATTAAATTGATGCATCGAGGTCAATTACCTACATGTTTATGTGTTTAGAGTTAAAAATTGTTGCACTCGTAACACATTTCAGACATTGGGTTTTATATTCCATAACATCACTTATAATGGTCAAATCATTTAGGGAATGACTTTCAGAAAAACCAATACAATAGCAAGACATTCCCAAATTGCGTTGGAGGTCATTGACCTCTGCGTCAATGGGAGAAAAATTAGAAAATTATCGCTTAACATTGAGCTTAAATTTAGTCACCACTCGTGAAAACACACAGGGAATGATCCACTATGGAATGCGGGCGTCAGGCGTCCTGCCTTCAATCTTTTTAGGCCTAAAAAACCAAAAAAGATGCACAGGATCAATTAACTTGACCTCATTCATTTCTCATAGAGTTTTTAAAACACAGACAAAACACTTTAACCATAGATATAACTTACTACTAAGCTATTGGAGGAAAAGAGCCAAAAAGATATGGATGATGCAAAAATATAGACAGTGAACAATCTCGATAAATTTTATCTGTGCTTTTCGAACAAACCACTTACATGTCCAGTATGCATCCCTATTTATGAATAGCTATCAAGTGTACCGCTAACGCAGGAAACCACTTCAATGTGTTTACTGCTACACTAACCTGGGGCTTAGGAATTGCGCCATTAATCAGGAACCGCTTTCACGTTCGTACTGCAACCACTCACTAGTATGGGAACAATTTCTTTTCTGTTTTTATTTATTTTTCTTTTTTTCTATTTATTTTAAGAGACCACTCGCATGTACTGTATGTATCCATATAATAAGTTATCACCATAATGGAATATTCTTGATTACTTCGCTCTTTTGTGTTCTCTGATAAGAGTATTTACTGAGAGCACATACAGTATCTACTTTTGCTTCCTTTCTTACCGTTTCTTTTATTATATTTTAATTAGTTTTCTTTGTTTTGCGTACTTGATTTTTATTGGTTATGTAATTGTTTATTGGGTACCCGGTTAACATTGCAGCGGAAAAATTCTATAGTAACGTTCCCGAGACGAAAGCTGAACCAGCGTTGTGTCTCGTCCATATCCCCACTATTGGGGGTGGATTGTGACCCCGTCCCTGCATGCGGACACTTGAGAGAAGCCGACCCGGAGCGCTGTCTCATGGATCGCCCGCGCCTCCCCTGGGGAGAGGTGTGGGTCGTAAGGGTGTCTCGCGTGAGTAAGGGAACCCTCCGCCCTGCCTCAGACAACCCGACGCTGTCCTTCCTAGAGTCTTTGGGCGTTCTGCCACCCACTACCAAATAGCCGTGTCGTCAATGCATCACCGGGAAGTAGGCTTAAGGACGCGGAAACCGACCCTCAACTCAAGCATGGCTTTCCTGAAAACATGCTCCTCTCAACAGGACTGTTGCAACTATCAGCAACCACATGAAAATTGAGTGATGTTTTATGTACAATAAACTCGCAGGGTAGGCATCCCGCCTACACTTGAAAATTTTATTTTTCCCCTCTGCTTTTCCCCAAAGAAAGAGGTAATGTATATATTTAATTAATTATTGAATACTAACCTGTACATATAAAGCACTTGCATACTGCTCGTTAACACCGTATGCGGGGACATTGGGGGTCTAGCTTTGTTTAATTAAATGTAGAGACGTTCAAATAAAAAAAATTTGCTTCCTTGTGAGAGCCCTGAAGGAGTAACCATAAGTTACTTATACCGGGGCGGGTATGCGGTGGAAACCTCCAGTGACTGTAGAGATAGACCGATAAAAGTATGTTGTGGGCGTGTCCGCGTGCCTGAAGTAATTGTCAATTTTTCCTCACTCCTGGTTCTCATCAAACAGAGATCCAGGAGCGTTTCATTCCGACAAGTTGTGTTTTTTGTTGCTCTGCAGAATTATTTTTATATCACGGGATCCTTTGGTGCAATCTCTTTGAAAATGTGTCAAAATACGTGGTTTGGTTATAGCTTTATAATTTTATTACCAAATTTGGTTTTGCATAGTTGCAAGATGGTAAAATGACTTTTAAGGATTTTTACAAAGGCCTGACATCAATACAAGATAAGACCCAGTTCACATTTGTTTATAAATATTAGTTGATGGCGTAGATGTTTATGTTGATGTTAATAAAGCTAATAAAGCTAGTGGGCCTGACGGAATACCTGCCCTGGTACTGCAAAGGTGCGCTGCAGAAATAGCTCCAATTTTGACGAAGCTTTTTAAACTGTCCCTGAAGACTGGCTCTGTGCCCTCTGGTTGGAAAAAAGCGGTTATCCATCCTATTCCAAAGAAGGGTGACCGCTCCAACCCGGCCAACTACCGCCCCATAGCGATCACATCAGTTCTGTCTAAGGTGATGGAACGTGTGATCAACGACAAACTGCTCACATACCTCGAGAAGAACAAAATTATTAACGACCGTCAATACGGATTACGGCGGAACCGCTCGTGCGGTGATCTTCTCGCGTATGTGACGCATGTTTGGGGGCGATGCCTGGAACGTTTCGGTGAGACCCAAACGGTTGCACTGGACATATCCAAGGCCTTTGACCGGGTTTGGCACCGAGGACTTGTCAACAAACTGCATTCTTACGGACTTCTCGCATCCTTGTGTACGTGGATTGCCGACTTCTTGAGGGAGAGGTCGATTCAGACGGTAGTCGATGGTTTCACCTCTTCCTCTCACTCGATAAATGCTGGCGTCCCGCAGGGATCGGTTCTGTCTCCAACTCTGTTTTTGTTGCACATCAACGACCTTTTGTCATGTGCACCAATTCACTGCTACGCGGATGACAGTACAGTTCATGATAGCTTTTTGTTTGACAAGCCCCCAAAGGGCTCACAAACTCCAACAGCTCGTAAGGCTTTGAAGCAAAGAATGGACGGTTACCTCGAGAGTGTTTTCTCTTGGGGTAAAAATAATCTCGTTGAATTTAATGTTTCAAAGACCCAATCTTGTCTGATTACGTCTAAAAGGGATCGCAATGAAAATCTAGTCTCTTTCAACGGAAGCAATCTTCCGAACAGGCCCTCCATTGATTTGCTTGGTGTAACCCTAAGTGACCAGCTCAGGTATGGGGGCTCCATCGAAGCCAGAGTAAAGTTAGCCTCCCAAAAACTGGGCGTACTGTACAGGGCCCGCAGATACTTTAAAAGTACACAACTGCTAACCCTGTACAAATCGCAAGTGCGCCCCACGGTTGAATTTGGCAGCCACCTCTGGTCTGGAGCTCCAAAATACCTGAAAAATACCGTCGACTCTGTGCAGAAACGGGCGGTCCGTTTGATAGATTCTCCCATCTTAACAGACGGATTGCAATCTTTAATGCTATCCTTGTTCTACCGGTATTACAATGGAAGATGCTCCGAGGAACTAGCATCATTGATCCCTTCGGCACCGGTGCATAGTCGGGAAACACGCCAAACGCGTGCCCAACATTTGTACACAGTTGACATTAGTCACATGAGAACGGGTCGTTTCTTCGACTCGTTCTTATGTTCAACAGCTCGGCTGTGGAATGATTTGCCGGCCTCTGTGTTTCCTCCTTCCTACAACATGGGTCTCTTCAAGACCAATGTTCATTCCTTCCTCTCCTCAAAAAGACCCTCCACACAGCATCCCAGATGACATAGGCCCTGAGGGAAATTATTTTCCTCAGGGCCTCCTGTGTGGAGTTAACGTAAAAAAAAAAAAAAAAATGTTACCATAATATTCCAGAGCAATCTCACAACATAAACAATACCTCTTAGAGAGCCCGTTTTTGAAACGTTTTTCTTAATTGTTTGTTTTGTTTTTTTAGGATTGGTTTATTTTCGACTCTGCTTAAAATGCTGTTTTGATTTTAAATATTAATGAATTGTTTATGTTATTTATCGCTTATTGAGGTCCAATCTTAAGTGGGTCTTTAGTCATTACATTTCAGAGGGTGTTTCGTTGTGTGCCTGGCCACATCCTGAAGTGACTGGCGGCAGATCGTGAAGTGCCTGCGGCTCATCGTGATCTGCCTGATTTTTAAAACTTAATCCGTGTTCTTTTTGTGATTTTGTACACAGACCGTCTGAGGCAATCTCAAGTGGTGTTAGTGTTAACCAACCATTAAGGAAACAGGAATGCATCACACTTAAAAGATTAGATATTCACTTTTATTTATTGATTGACGAGTTTTGGTAATTTTAGTTGATGGGGTAAAGATTGTTTATTTAAACATAACACACCGATCCATGGGCGTAGCCAGGTTTTGATTTACGGTGGGGCAAAAATAAAAATCTACAGTAGGTTCCGGGAAAAAATTAGCTCCACAACATATTAATGCTTTAAGCTCTATGAATACAAATAATATGAACAAGGAAAAACCATTCTATGAAGTGTTGTAAATTTGAAAACGCGAGTCGGTCAAAAACCCCAGGGATCAAGCATCGGCCAGCCAGGGTGGGGCAAACGCCCCACCTTGCCCCACCGTGCCTACGCCCATGACCGACCTCGGATAGAGATCTTTCAACAATAAAAATAATAGAGAGCACTGTGTTTAAAAATGTTTTTCTTAATTGTTTATACATTTTTTTCCAGTCGGTCTTTATTTATTACATTTCAGAGAAGTGTCCTTTTGTTCATCCATGGAATTTGTGCACAGATAAGGAATTTAAATTTTTTGTTAGGTCTTTTTTTTGCTAAAATTTTAAATTGATTAAAATTTTGAATTTAAATTTATTAAAATTTAAAATTTGGATTAATTAAAATTTTCATTTACATATATATTTCACGGAAACCAGAAGATTCAGGAAGAAGAAATCGAATTATTTCAGAAGCCATTACCACTGGGTAAAAATGGTGAGAAGGTGAATGGGTGCGGGTGGAGTTTCGTGGCGGGACAAAGTGGCTAGTTCCAATCCAAAGCTAGATCCAAAAAGGCACAGAAGAGCCAAGAATGGGCGGTGTCAAGAAGAGCCAAGAGGAGAGACAAGACAAGACAAGAAGAGCCAATGGAGACAAGGCGTATGGAAGGGAGCGAGGGGGAGAGAGAGACAAATCGAGTCAATAGGGGGCGAAAAACTGCAAGAAGAGTCGAGAAGATGCAAAAAGGTGTAAGAAGATTCATGAACTGACAAATAGAGATAAAAAGAGATAAGAAGAACCAAGAAGAGACTACATTTATTTATCTATCTATCTATCTATCTATCTATCTATCTATCTTATATTTATTTATTTGTTTGTTTATTTATTTATTTATTTATTTATTTATTACTTAATTTATTTATTTATTTATTCATTAATTTATTTATTTATTTATTTATTTATTTATTTATTTATTTATTTATTTATTTATTTATTTATTTATTTATTTATTTATTTATTTATTTATTTATTTATTTATTTATTTATTTATTTATTTATTTATTTATTTATTTATTTATTTATTTATTTATTTATTTATTTACTTACTTACTTACTTACTTATTTATTTATTTATTTTTTATTTATTTTTTTTTTTTTTTTATTTATCTATATAAGGTATGTTTACATTACATTATTCGATGTGAGGGTATACCTGTATACGAGAACATCCAAGAAAAAGCAAGAAGAACCAAGAAGAGCCAAGAAGATTCAAGAAGAGACAAAATACCAGAAGAGCCAAAAAGAGCAAGAAGATGAAAGAAGAGCCAAGAAGAAACGAGAAGATCCCAGAACAGACAAGAATACACAAGAAGAGACAAGAAAAGCCTAGAACAGACGAAAAGATTCAAGAAAAAGTAAGAACAGACAAAATACCATAAGAACCAAGAAGATACGAGAAGATCCAAGAAGAAGCAAGAAGTGCCAATAAGAGACGAGAAGATCCCAGAAGAGACAAGAAGACACAAGAAGAAACAAGAACCTGTAAATGATCCTAATAAAATAAAATAAAAGAGACAAGAATAGCCAAAGAGGCGAGAAAATCCAAGAAGAGGCAAGAAGAAACAAGAACCTGTAAATGTTCCTAATAAAATAAAATAAAAAAGACAAGAATAGCCAAAAAGCGGCAAGAAGAGGCGAGAAAATCCAAGAAGAGGCAAGAAGAAACAAGAACCTGTAAATGTTCCTAATAAAATAAAATAAAAAAGACAAGAATAGCCAAAAAGCGGCAAGAAGAGGCGAGAAAATCCAAGAAGAAGCTAGTAGAGACAAGGGACAAGAAGAGTAAAGAAGAAACGAGAAGATCAAAGAAGACGTAAGAAAAGCCAAAAACAGACAGAAATAGACAAGAACCGAGAAGAGGCAAGAAAAAGGAAGATATAAAGAAAGGGGAAAAAAATAACGCTCAAACCATTCATTTATTCCTGCCCATCCTTAATTCCAATATTGGCTTATTAGGTTGCCATGTATACCGGTCGATTAAACTCCAACCTCCTGCCTATCCTCAGAGCATGTGTTCCAGTCCTAACAAATCAGTGCCCCCTGGTGTACCGGTCTCACCGGGACAGGAGTGCTCCTGGCTGGGGTGGTACAATCGTATCGTATACTCCTGGGGTCCTAGCATGGTCGGTCGGTATTCAAATGACGATTTGTCCCTGAATATATAATATGGTAATTCATTAAATATCACCCGTCCCTTTCATTGTTCCTTTGTATTATTTTATTTTATTTGTGAACAAAAAATTTACAAAATTACAGATATTTTATCTAATTAATTGTAATAGTACCGTTTTCACAGTGCGAATGTAGCGCCAAAAACCGTACAAACTCATTGAATTTTTCGAAGAATATGTCGAAATTTATGTTTTGTCTCTTTCTTATCTATACATCTTTATGTATAATCTCACACTATGTGTATTTTTGATCAGTTTAATTTTAAACCCTGAAAATGCTTAGGTAAAGCGAAACCGGTCGGTATTATAAAAATTAAATAAATCGTGGTTAAAAAACAAAGTTATTGTTTTATTTCATTCAACATTTCTAATTACCTCTCTCATCAGTGTTGGTACCATAGTCACAGTTTTGGGCCGTATTCAATCAAATTTTAAGTCTTTCACTAGGGCGATACTGACATTATTGTTAAACGTGGCTAATGTTTACAGTGGGCGTTCGTTTCGCACTTTGTTGTCTAGACTTATCGTGTCAACGCCTTTCATAAAAAAACATAAACAAATTAGACCTAATATCTCTTTAACACCCACATAGGAACAAAGAAACGTTAGTCAACTAAACTGAAGAGATAAATCTATAGGAATAAGTTATGGCGAATCCGGAGTGCCAGAATTAAGGAACCGACATACATGCTCATAAATAAGCATGATTGCCAGTGTGCTTAAAACGAGCGTGCTCTTCAATGTCCACATTTGTTTATGTATGGCGTGCTTGTTTTAAGCATACTCATGAATAAGCAGGCTCAAAGTAAAGAATTGAAACACACGGGCTATTTAAAAGCATACCCTCGGCCAAGGGCGTAGCTAGGATTTTGTTAAGGGGGGGGCAGGTGTAGACAAGCCAAGAATGTATCTATATGTAAAGGTAAATGCTGCATGAGCAACGGGACAGGTTACGTTAAAAATGAAAAACAAAATAATATCTACTTGGGGGGGGGGGGGGGTGGCAATATTGCTTTTTTGTTGCGGAAAACTTCCTCGGGCGACCCCGACTTCTTCTACCATTCACATTCGCGTCGTATATTCTTCTTACACTACTTTCTTCATTCATTCGCTCTACACGCCCAAACCTTCTGAGGGTCCCTTTCTTAATCTTACTCATTATGCTTAACATCAGCCTTACATTCTTTGCGGTTATCCACATTTCGTACATCACACATACGTCTAAAAATCTAGTTTTTTGAGATCTTTTCTGGTCATACCCCTGTTCTGCCATTTTTTATACCATAGTTCGGCTTCTTGATTAAAATTAAGTTAATCGCAGTATAAGCAAAAACTTTGTGCTTTTTCTTTAAAATCGATTAACGACATATTCAACATTGTACTGGAATGTAGCGACGTTAATCCGAAAGCAGGAAAATTTTGGTCACCAAAACGCTGCTCCAATGCAGATATTAGGGAATCTAAATAAGGAATGATAATAAAATCGATCGCTTCCAAAAATCGCATGGAGTCTCAGCAAGGTGATTGGACCGATCTTGTTGGCGAAATACAACACTTGGGACTTGTATGTCAGTTCCAAAGGCAGCTGCAGTTCTAATTGAAATTTCTAAAATATTTTGGCTCTCTATGTCTACGTTGCTTTGATGATCATTTATAACAGAAATTATGCCTATAATATGACTCATACATGCGTACATATCGATAGTTTCCGATCGTAAAGCAAAGTACACTTGGAAAACAAAGCACGAATGGATAGCATAGCTACGTCTATGCATAACAAAGATTTCAGAAAGTTTTGGCAAACAACTTCAACTGTGCTGAAAGCCAAGAGCAAAGTTCCACTATGCGTCAACAACATTATGGGCGATGAAAACATAGCCAACGAATTTAGAGACTCTTTTTCTTTAAGCGAGGATCAAGGAGATACCACGAAACCTTCGGTAATGATATGTCCACCTGCGGCCAATAATGACCTGATCATGAATGTTACTCCTGAAATGATTGAAAGCGCAATTAAGCAAACCGCCCACGGTAAAAGTCCAGGATACGACGCCATTGGTATTGAGCACATAAAATACGCAGGTGATCAACTTCATACTATTCTAGCCGCCCTGTACTCAAGCCTCCTAAGACACACACATATGCCGATGGATATGAGCAAAACTATTATCGTACCAATCCTGAAATCCAATCAGCTGGATGCATCGGTATTAGGAAATTACCGACCGATTTCCTTGGCGACAATGCTTTCGAGACTATTTGAAAAAATCTTATTCGCGCTAGTCAAAGAGAAACTATTTACCCTTGACAACCAATTCGGCTTTAAGAGCGCCTCATCAACCGATATGGTCATTTATGGAGTAAAACAAACAATAGCCTACTACAAAACAAAAGGAAAACCACCGTCTATGGGTGTTTTCTTGATCTAAGCAAGGCGTTTGATCGTGTTTCCCATGAATTATTATGGGAAAAACTCATAAAGCGAGATGTTCCAGCAGCAGTGGTCAATATGCTGGCTATTTGGTACGGACAACAAGAAAATCATATTCAATGGGCTGGAGCTTCTTCAAGACCTCTATTCCTTAAGAGCGGAGTCGGGCAAGGGGGAAATATGACGACTTGTGCAAATATGCGAAGAGTACGCAAACTCTCATAACTTGTTGTACAATTCTAAAAAGTCAGTCATCGTCGCTTTCAAACACAATAAGGAGCCATCAAATATTCCTCCAATATATCTAGAAGGAAATGAACTGCTTGTGGCCTCACAGGTTAAGTATCTGGGACATATCCTAACCGAAGACATGAAGGATATAGAAGATATGGAACGACAAAGAAGAGCAATTAACATACGAGCCGGAATGCTCTCAAGGCGGTTCTACCACTGTAGCGACGATGTCAGAAAATTACTCTTCAAGACATACTGCACTGCCCTGTACACATCTGAACTGTGGACACAATACCCAGCAGCGCAATGGGACAAACGAGGGTGTGCTACAACAATGCATACAGGCAACTTATGCAACTACCGAGGTTCTGCAGTGCCTCCACGATGTTCACCGAGGGGAGGGTGCACTCATTCCCAGCCTTACTTCGCCGCCGACTAGCCAGCTTCTGGAGCAGGACACGGACTTCAACCAATATCATTGTCGTGGCTGCATCCGAGTGGCTCAGTTCCCCAATAAATGAGCGATGGATGCAGATGATGAGGCGACCTCCCTGATGGATAATCCTAAAATATCTTTTTTGTTTTTAATTCTGTTCAATTATTATTTTTTTAATTTTATGCTTATTTTTTGTCATTTGTGTGATGAATTTTGTTTTCATTTTATGTTTTAATTAGGTACCTACTTAAAATGAAACTTTTTTTTTTCTTTTATAGTTAATAGTTGTCTATGTAATATGGCAGACTGGGATTGCACTACCCTCCCAGTCCTGCTGGAATAAAAACTTAAATAAATAAATTGGCAATAGGTTCCAATATGCCTGAGTACTTGGCTATCAGTTGAACACATATAATGAAAACTGATTTAATAACAACTGATAGCTGATAGGCACGTTTTCTTGATGCTTCATTAATCATGATTAACTAAAAAGGTAATAATAAAAATTAAATACCGGCTAAATTACGGCTACCGACGTAATATTACTTTACGGTTTGTGAGCATTCCTGCACCTTCTAGGGGGGGGCAGCTGTCCCCCCCCCCCCTGCCCGTACCTCACCACGCCCTTGCCCTCGGCCAAAATGAAAGCTTTGCAAGAAAATATATAATCAAAACAGTTACAGTTCCCTATTTTTACAAAAATATAATGGAGTCAGTTTAATCCGCACACAGAACTAAACAAAATACATAGCGATATATATATATGTATATAGATATAGCCCCCTATAAAATATATAGCCATAATTAATGTGTAAAAGAAGTAAGAAAATAAAAACGTCGATTTTGGTCTTTAATTGGATAACTAGAATAGATAAGTAATCATTTGTTAGTACAGATGCAAAAAGAATATGTCAATGCCTATATTAATCGTTTACGCATGCTTCTTCAGAGATTTGATCATTGAGGTATATAAATAGAGAAGCAAACTTCATTACCGCTCATCGAAAAAAACGTAACCACTTTACAACTCAACGACGCAGCTTTGGAATCACTAAACATTTGAACGTAAACATATCTTTGTCTCACTTGCACAAGTCACGAGAACATTACCACCGCTAGGATTAGACAAAGCCAGAAACGCAAACCTGCAATAGCGGCTTGGTGTTGCATACTATTTGAAATTTTACCCAAAATAAACAATGAAATAGTTTTTTTTTTACGTTAGTTTGTAATAAAATAAACTTATTTAAATTATTTTAAATTTGTATTTTTCATTATATGATTAAAAGAATGCACAACTAATGAAATAATCAAGTCATTATTTGTTCCAATATTTTTTATTGAACCAATAGTATATAATACTCAAACAGAAATTGTTTCAAAAGTGTTTTCAAAGTTCTTTTCTCGGCAATCGAATTATTTCCACCCACTTCTCACGGCGTGCTGCATCTTATGGTGCCCTGCAAAATTATTAATATAAAATACGTAAAAAAATATAATTACTTACTAGATTATTCATTAATAAACTAACATAAGTTTTAATGAAGTATGTTGTATGAAGATTAAAACATAATTTTTATTAAGTATTTTAATATGGTTACCTCCATAGTAACTTATTCCATAAATTATGTATTCTCCCATTAATGTAGGAAACCAAAACGACTTTTCAGTGGCAACACTGACCCTATATTAGAGTATTTGACATTTTATTTCATTTTCTGCTTTTTTTAATTAAATGTGAATATGTAAACAATAAACTTAGGTGTGGAAAGTAATTCCACTTGCTTTATTATGTTGAATCGCATTTTTTCGCGACGCATTTAACCATTTTGGTGATAGTTTTGATCGCGTATCGTCCGGCACAAGTCGGTCGGCGTCACAATGAGCACTGGACTGACGTTAGCGGGGCATATGCTTTTGGACATATGTACAGTGGCAATGCTTTGGCGCGGTCATTAGTCATCTAGTATATATATATCAATGGATTTGATGAACTCCTGCATAAAATGAATTATTTATCGAACCGATGCATGATGCATGCTCATAAGCAAACCTGTCCTAAGAGCCTACTCCCTTCCATCTGCGAATGCAGTAGCATGCTTAAAAACAACAATGTCACTGACTCACATGCCACTAAGTAGCATTTACAAATGATAAATAAAATGATAAAATATGTAAAAGAGGTAAAATTATGGTTGAATAATGTAGATATTGAAACGTTTTTTCTATAAATTTATCCATCCTTCTACAACTAACTTTCTGTAACTTTCTAAACTGTAGTACAATATGTTTTCTGTTTATTTTTTTTATAATAACTAAAAAAAAAATAAAAATCAGTATGTTTTTCTCCATATTTTTATTTTATTTTTATAATAGCTGAAAAAAAAACTTTTTCACTTATTCTACCTGTGTAATAGGTACTAACTTTCTATACTAACTTTATATTTTATATGTTTTTTAAATCTATTTTATACTTTGGGTACTTGGAAATATAGTATTTTGTTTTAATATTACGCACACTCAGTGCCTTAGTGGGTTTTCATTACTTGTTCATACTATTTGTTATTATATATTATGTTATTATATACTATTTGCTAGTATACATTATATGTACAAAGAAATGGGAATAAATAAAGTTAAAAAAAATAATAAATTGCTCAATAGTAGCATGTCTGTTCGTAACATAGTAGCATGCTTTCGTACTACTAATAAGCATGTCTGTCCGTAACATATAGGCTCGGTGGTAAGCGTTCGAAAAGAAGAAGAAGACAGTATGGAAGGGAGATATGTAAATATGAACGTTAAAGGAAATATTATATATATTTAAAAAAAATATATTATTATCATTAATAGACGTAAACGAAAATATTTAATAAATCAGAACTTATTTAAAATGGGGCGAAAATCTCTCGACAGCTAAAGTAGTACTTATGTACAGAAAGAAAATCCGTGATTCTTTTCTTATCTATAACATTTTAATTAACAGATCAAAATGAGTTTTTTATAGTTTTCGGAGCACACTGTGTAATTTTTTCTATGGTGGAAAATTCGGTGACCTGACAACTCGTCAACATACAACTTCATCACCTCTTTTGAAAAGTCATTAAAAGTGATGGAAAAATAAATTAAATTGGTTAAATAGGTTACATTAGGTTGTTAGGGTATGGTTATTTTTTATTTAACTTTATGACTTTTCAAAGGGGTGTTGAAATGCACTTTGTTTAGTTGTTGAGTTGTCGTGGAACTGGAAAATTCATAAAATTAACGCTTCGGCTATACAAATGTATAGATATTATCGTAATAAATAACTTGCATATTTTTAAGCTTTCTTATTTATCATAATTTAAAAAACAAACAAATAAATAAAGACATATACAAACCAGGCCCCCTAGCATAGTCGATCGATAGGAATTGATAGGATAACTTTCGGTAACTTCTCATCGTTCTCTAGGATAACTGCAGATGGCTAACGTACGAGTACTAACAACTGTTGACGTAGAATATATTGAGAACACTTAGTCATTGTAAACTGTTACTTATTCATTGAAGAAGATAACATTAATAATCTAAACGAAAATATAAAAGAGAACAAGACACAGAAAATATAAAAAGACAATTTTCTCGGCTCACGTCCCGGTTAGACGAGAGGTCTGGGTTCGAGTCCCAGTTGCGACCTGCGTCTTTTTTTTATTTTTCTATGTCTTGTTCTCTTTCATATTTTCGTTTAGATCATATGTTCTCATCGTGGGCGATAACGCCCCCCTTGGGGGTCGATTTGGACCTTTAGGGGGCGGTAAAAGTCCAAGAGAAAATTGGGGGCGTTTCAGACTTTCAGGGGGGGGCGGTAGGAGACCCAGAGAAATCCATCCCACCCCATCCTATCTTGCCCCATCTCATCCCATTAGGGGCAAATTTTCCCTATCCCATTACGCCCCCTCCGTTGAGGCCAAAGTTGAGGCTAATGTAATCCCATCGTGGTACCCCATTATGCCCCCTACGTATCCCGTTATAACGGTATAACGGTATCCCGTCCTCCGTATAACGGTATCCCGTTACACCCCCTCCGTTGTGGCAATTACGCCCCCTCCATTCGGATTCACGAGTTAGGGGGCGCTAGAAATAAAAATATTCTTAAAGTGGGCGATGAGCAAAAAAAGCATGAGAATCTATGGTTTAGATTATTATTGTTGTCTTTTTCTTCAATGATATATTACATTGATGGGAATAAGCTTCAAAAGTTATAAATAGAAAAAATTTCTTATTAAAAAAAATTATATTTATTCGTTGGCGACATGCAGTCATGCTAGGGAATGCTGAGAAGTTACCGAAAGTTATCCTTTCAATCCTTATCGATCGACCGTACCAGGAGGCCAGATATTTACTATACCTACATTTGGATTTAAAAGAAAAAAAACATTTTTTAAGGTATTTTGGTCTCAAATCCAAATCAAAGCTTTGTGTGAAAAGGGCTGCAAAAAATGAGAAAAGCAATGAATCACTCCTGCAATAAATTATATGATGATGATGTCTTCAACACTCCCACGAAATAATAATAAAAATGTCTAATTGATGAGAGTTGATAAAAAAGCTTTTAAAAAATCATGTTTAAAATTATTTTTTGACAGATTTCAACAGGTGGTCTGCATTGGAAAAAAAATGTGGAGCTCTTCGAACACAACTTAAAGCTCTTTCTGAAGGATTTCCTACGTTTACAGACGGTTTGCTCATAACGTCATCACCTGTTTTGAACCTGACAAGTATAGCAACACATGTCTTATTATGAGAGATACCAGCTGCTTACATTGTACCTACTTACAATAGAGAACTCCAGTCCATTTTTTTTATTTTTTTTATGAATTACTAACTTAAATTACTGCATTTTCATTTTTATTTTTAGAGTTAGTTTTAAAAGTTAAAATAATTGTCAAAAATTTAATTTTTCAAGATCCCCCGAAAACCACCGTATGTGTGGTGAATCGTGTGACGTCATCACACCTGAAAAATTACTAAGGATCGGGCAATCAGCTGATCAACTGCCGCCATTTTGAATTCCGTTGTTCGAAGTATTCTCCCTAGAGGTAGCATTACTATTTTGTTTGTGCAGTAGTTTTTGAATATTTTCAATAATAGAGATAAACTAATAAGAGTTACCTTTATTTTTGAAACATTATTTAGGCCTAAATAATGTTTCAATAAACACAACAACTAAATCTCTATAAACAGTAGGTAAATAAACGAATAAATTAATACGATGGCTTGTGTCATATCATAAATTCCCATACAATGACTTTACGGTGACTTCACGACACGTCTAACAGTGACATCACCACTAAAATTTCAATAATGCCAACTTGACGGCGAGTTTTTACGACCCGATTAAAAATGGACTTTTTAATATATTTTTTTAAAACTCTGCGTTTAATATTATGAAGTAAAACTTATTTAATCAGAATTAGCGTTTATTGGTCTATGTGAACATATTTTTTTAAAGCCATAATATTTTTCACTGGAGATTGTATAAAGGTGTAACAGAACATACCCGAAGGATTTTAACCAGCGATTCCTGAGCATATTTGCATTAAAAATGTATATGTTATTTTGGTGTCCGATGTTTTTTTTGTGTTCAATTAAAAACAATAAAACCATCAAACGGGGTATAGTACGACGGGTCACTCAGTCTCGTTCCAGCAGCATGGTAACACACGAAACAGCGCACGTATCAAAATATGATCCCGTCACGATATTTAGGGGTGGTGCAAACGCGCGACATGTGATTGAAAAATATTTTTTGTTTTTAATAGAAAAAAATATTATCGGAAAGCAAAACGGCATCTACTTTTTTTACTTCAAATAAGCACAGGAATCACTGATTTAGAATCTTTGGGTACGTGTAGTTACACCCTGAATACCTGCTCAAAAGCTAATTTCCCAAAAATATATTTTAATAATATTGATAAAAAAACGCCAGATAACGAATGAACAAGTTAACAGTTAATTATATAATTTTGTTTTTGCCACTATTTGCTGACGGTTTGTTTCTCCCATCAAATTCAAGTGTATATAAGCATATGTATGTATATGTGTATATATATGAATATACATGTATGTGTGGGTATACATAAATACATGTTTATGTAAGTATATGTATGTATGTATGTGTGCCTGTATTTATGTATGCATGTGTATTTATGTACATACATAACAGCTACCTTACTTATTTCTGTTTATTTTCCAGGCAACTTTGGCAATTTGTGAGTTATTGGAAACATTTCTACCAATTTTCAATTTTTTTTATAATTTTACTTAAATATGTTCACACTTACTAGACTTTATTTCAAAATAACTATCCTCCGTTGGTCACCATGATACAGGCAGCTGCCTAGTATGGTGACCTAATGTATCTTCTCAAGTAAATGAATTAATCGTGTAACATGTACTTATAAATAAATAAATATATGAAACTCGCTGAATTGATAAATTTCGAGTCCTAAACCTCAAACACGCTTTTGGTTTTTGACTCAACAGAGAATTTCGATATTTAAAAATTAAAAAGTAAGGTTCACAACACCACAACACACAGTTATATTATTATATTATATATTATTTTATATATTGTATTATCAGTTTATATTTTGTGTTATTTAAGACAATTAGAGGAGTGACCATTAAAACAACTGAAATTTGCGCCTGCGGCGCATCTTTCAGGTGCCGTCCAAACATCCGCTACGATTCTTGAATTTAAACTTTATGGAAATGGGGTAAGATTGAGTAAAAAGTTCAGAACTTAATGTTTTCTATTCATTCGTATGGGGTTTTAATTCAGTAAGGAATTTTTCCTCACAAACCACAATAATGCACGTTAATCAGTCAATTAAATAAAACCACCGGACGGTGATAGTAAAAAGCCGCTGCTCTAGTTAGTTAGAAACATGAAAGGGTAATATTATAAGCCCTAGTTAGTTAGAAGATTACGAAAGAATCCACAAAATCAACAAAAAAATAAGAAAATGTCAAAATACATTCTCAGTATTCATCTCAATATTATCAATAGTAGTTTTTATACACAATGTACATAATTTTAATGTACAAAAATCTCAATAATAAATAAAATAAATTCCTTTTTATTAGGCAATGTACCTACACATATAAGATAGTATTAGCAATCACAAATACTAATGCAAAGACAATAGATTTGTAAGCTATTAATAGTTAAAATTTCAACCGCCAGATGTCATGACCCAATACAGTTACTTTTTCCGATCGTTGCTATACGGTTTTGGATTCTAATGACTTTAGTTACATAAATTAAAAAAACGAGTGGGCTTTAGACAACACGACTGAAGTAAAACTTTACTAACTTATACCTCCCTCTCAACTTCCGGTCGCCTCGCCCAACCGTTCGCCTCACCCGATCACACTTTTATAACGCTCTCGTCACGCATTCACCAGCTTACTCCCAAGTCAAGCGTGCGTAAAGGCCCAACCGTTCGCCTCACCCGATCACACTTTTATAACGCTCTCGTCATGCATTCACCAGCTTACTCTACAAGCCAAGCGTGCGTAAAGAAGTTTTTCTTCAAAAAATATATCGGTTTTGATACAATTTTCGATATTGGATATTTTGTATCGATATATCGACATACCGGATCAAAATATATCGGCTAAAATATAGATGTATTGAAGTAAAAATATCCTTTTTCAACAAGCCTAACTCTTGTCGGATCGACTTCCTGGCCTAACTTGTTTCTGTCAGGAATATTATATTGTGCGTGGTGATGAACTAAATATGACTTAGGCCACTTTTCTAGTATTTCACCTGTTTCCCTCGTAAATTCATCAGTGCCACAGCACGTGGCAAGTTTTATCGACCGTAATATTGAGCTTCAAACCAACAATCGCCATTATAACTTCACCAATGCGCTATTTAAGATTTTTGTCAATGTCGCCCCGGTCATAAATCCCGACCCTGGCTGCGAATAGTCAGTCTCCAAATATTATAAATATTGTTATTTCAGCGTTTGCCGATAATAACGTATTTGAATGGTGATTAATGTCCCGCGGATAATTCGCTTTGATTTTGAGATCGCTGTTGTATTATTATACTCTCGGTGTTGCCAGGTGCCGGCTTCTAGTGTTGCCAGGTGACTTCATACCGCGTAGGTACTGAATACAGGCCCGGATTTAAAACTTCTTGAGAGCGTTATGAAAAGTGTGATCGGGCGAGGCGAACAGAAGTTGAGAGGGAGATATAATTTAGTGAAGTTTTACTTCAGTCGTGTGGTCTAAAGCACACTCGTTTTCTTACATTAGCTCCACACCTGAGGAAAATAATTCCCTTCAGGGCCTATGTCATCTTTGAGGATGGTATGTGGAGGGTCATTTTAGTAAAAGGAAGGAGAGGAATTTCTGGGAAGGAAAAAAGGTATGAGGGGTGGGTAGGAATCTGTTCGGTGTATCCAAGAGTGACGGATCGGAATCTATCCGCACCACTGCGGTGCAAGGCAATTTTCCAATGTTCCGAGAGAGTCCTGCTGGAGAGGTCAAAGAACTCCCTCAACCTGTCTCTCCCGATCCGGCCTGCCTCACAGTTGGTGCTCATCCCGTGAACCCGGGCACCCCTGCTATGTCACGAAACGTAGCGAACCATTTGAGGTGACCTATAGTAGAAGTGTTGGTTATCCAATAAAAATTACCCGGGGCGGCGGTACTCGTACCCGCCTCCCAAATTGAGTATTGCACAGAGGCTCTACATTTGTGGAAACTCCGGGCAGAATTTCTTGTAGTAAAAATGAATTGGTTGGTACTTGACCATTAATAACTACCTTCTGCTTCTTTTTCGTCAAGAGCTCTCTCGTTCAACGGTGAACATAGGCCTACCTCAATATTTTACAGGTTTGTAGACCCTTCGCGGATCCCATCCATCCGAAGCCTGAGGTTTTTTCAGATTGTCATCCCATCCCATCTGTAAACGACCTCCGCTCCTTTTCCCAGCCGAGAACGCCAACCGATTATAGTGTGGTTCTAAGTTCCAACGATCATCCGTTATTAGTTATTATGTTTTTACGTTAGCTCCTCGCAATATAATACTTAAATTCATTTTTATAATCTTTATATTGCTGGAACAAAACTAGAGACGGTACAGAGTATTGTATACTTGGGCTGCAATGTAAATGATAAATGGGATCCTTCGGTGGAAATCAAATGCCGCATTGATCAAACTCGTGTAATCTTTATCCGCATAAAAAAAATGTTCTGCAGTCATGATCTCAACCTTGGATTACGAATGCGAATGGTCAAATGCTACATGTTGCCGATATTCTTTTTTGGAATGGAAGCATGTACTGAAGAACTAATTAGGCGACTTGAGGCATTCGAGATGTGGATCCACAGAAGAATACTTCAAATAAGCTGCATGGACAGGGTTAAGAATGAAGATGTTATGGTTCGGATGAATAAAGAAAAAGAAGTTATTAAAACTATAAAAATCCGAAAACTTCAATATCTTGGACATGTGATAAGATATCCAAAGAAGTATGAGCATGTATCTCATAATGCAGGGAGAGATTGCCGGAAAACGGGGCCCTGGAAGAAGGAGAACCTCATGGCTGAAAAACCTGAGACAGTGAGTGGTTTGGCCAGTCTACTGTAGAGCTGTTCCGGGTCGCAGTAAGCAAATTCCGCATAGCCAACATGATAGCCAACCTCTATTGAATGGACAGGGCACAAGAAGGAGAAAGAAGCTCCTCAAAGGAGGCCCCAAGGTAAATAATTTCCCTCTATGTCATCTTAGGGAATGATTTGTGAAGGGTCTTTTTAAGGAAAGAAAGGAGGGCAAAGGGGAAGTTCTGGAAAGGAAAGATGTCTTAGGGGTGGTAGGAATCTGGGGGTCGGTGTGTCGGTCATCGACGGTCGACGAAAAAAGGGTTTTGCATAACTTTGTCAATTAATTAAAAAATGCTAATTTCACTGAGACCAGTCCTGACTTAATACTTGCTATCAGCATTACTAAAGGCATTTGCTCTGCGACCCAAAAGAAACGATTCGTATAGCCAAACATTAAAACCGGCCTTTTTTTTACAGTGAATACCGCACAAGAATCTCAACTGCTCCCGTCTGGAGCCAGTGAGACTATGGCATCCCCAATTGGGGTATGTAGTGAGGCTGGAGGTAGTGGGGAGGGGAAGGAGGTGGGGAAGAGGAAGGTTGGGAAGTACCTGGCTATTCAGATCTGGTCCCCAAACACGGCTAAAGCCATTTTCAAGCAACGTTTCAATTCTGAATGGTGGTCTTACACCAGGGCGATACTGATAGTATCTTTTACTCTGGAACATGCCGCAAATATACTATATATTATTTTAAATGAATTAATTGTGAAATAACACAAATTAATCAAATAAAATTTATTTGCGCATGCCGGGTTCGAACCCGCGACCTCCGGATTGTGAGTCAAGAGTCTTACCCACTGGACTACGGAGGTCGTCAACGGCCTGACGTTGATCAGAAATCGTCGCAATAAGCGAGTTTCAGGACATAAAAATGGCATGCCCTCCCCCGCCTACAACTTTCTTTGTCGCACGTATGTTTTGTTTTTAGGCATCTTTCTCTTTCGCTTACGTTAATTGTAAAGTCAGTAACAGCGCGAAAATGGAATTTATCATGCTCAGGCCGGCCTTAAAAATTGGCATATACTATACCTTTTGTTTGAATATAGTTATCAAAATATATGTATTTAGAGACATGACTTCGGTTGGGGTATCAACTCATTTGTTTTTTTTTTGTTCATTTTTTGCCAATTAGTTACATTTATAAAAGTTTATCTACACTTCGAGATTACTGATAAATTTGGAACGTATAATGACTTTTGCACTATAATCTACACTCTCTGACAGCCAGATATAAACTTTCTGATTTATTACTTCTACACAAAACTATCCTTGTATCGGTATAATTTTAATGGGCTACTTATAATTTATTTTAACATATACCAAACATTTTATTCCAAATTTTCATCAACAACCAAAACAATAGATCATCAAGAAAATCAACAAGGAGGATGAATACATTTTTTAAAGCCTAACACACAAATACGGAATATTTCGCCTCTGTACCGCAAACATTAAAAAATATTATAAAACTATTCACTACTCTAAATGAATGAAATAGACATTTTTAAGGCTCTGCAACCGGGCCCGAAAAGAAGAAGATGGAGAGATACGAAATTACGAATGTTAGAGGAAAGCGCTAACATTTACAGCGACAAAATCGATGCGAAAATTGCGAAAATGTTTAATAAAACACGACTCGTTTAAAATAGAGCGAAAATCTCGCGGGCATTATCTTAAACAGCATTTAAAGAAACACTGTGAATTTTTTCATTCATATAACTTGTAAAATAACTGAAACAAACGTGTTAATAATAATTTTTGGAGCATACTTTGCGATTTTTTTCTATTTAGGGAATTTTATATAATTTGCGTTTCGGCGCTGGCAAAGTCTAGATATTATCTTCAAGAATGACATGTATTTTTTAAGGGAAATATGTAATAAATCGGTTCAAATCCGGGTTGCGGGCCCTTAATGACCCATTTAAACACTTCAAAAATTATTATTTTTAACCAGCTGACCCGACGAACTTCGTACCGCCTCAGAATCAATAGCTGTTGAATTAAATTCAGTTTTTTTATTAAGTAAAAAATTACGCAATGAAGCAATTATCAATGCGCAACTGTCCGTGTTTTGTTTTTGTCAGTATCAGAGATGGCGTTGTGTACGGATTTATATTTTTGTGATTTTCTTACTTTTACAATTACCTGCTGCGTGGCGGGCCGGATCGAGAGAGACTGGTTGAGGGAGGCCTTTTGACCTTTCCAGCCGGACTCTCTCGACCCATTGCCTTGCACCACAGTTGGAGGGATGGATTCATACGTCCGTCACTTCCGGACACACTGACCCCCAGATTCCTACCCACCCCTAATACCTTTTTCCTTCCCAGAACTTTCTATCCTCCCCATTCCTTAAAAAGATCCTCCACACAGCATCCCCTAAGATGACATAGGTCCTGAGAGAAATTATTTTCCTCAGGGCCTCCTGTGTGGAGCTTATGTAAAAAAATGCGTTCCACTTCAGAGATATACTACAATTATTGTATTTTTCCTTTGGAGGTGTGCAGACATACGTTCACCATTTGTCTCATTTTCGACTATTGACATTGAGTGTGTAAGAAAGAAGGGCAGTATTATATGATTAAAAACAAATGCACAACAATCAACGCATTGACATTTGACGTTTTTGAATGTTTGGAATTCATGCACAGTTCAATATTATACCCCTCACAATATTGCTGCAGTTCTTTCAAAATATGAGAATTCGTTCCATACAAAATATATGGGGAAAATAATTTTCTTTATAACTATTTATTTCGTTAACTTTTGTGATGTTTTAATAGTTATTATCCTATCCGGGGCGGAGACAAATCCAACAAATCAAAGATCATCAAAATCAGCCCAGCCGTTCTCGAGTTATAAATAGTGTAACTAACCCGACTTTGTTTTATATATTAAGATTAATAATAATAATAATAATAATAATAATATCTTGAATATATGAACAAAAAAAATTTTAAGGTTTATAACAAACAAGAAAAAAGTACATCTTACAATATTTTAAAAGTAACATTAGTACAAAAGTTAATAACAAAAAAACAATATACATATAAACAGTAGTTACTTAGAGAGTAGAGATTTGTAATTATAAATTTAGGTTTCTCGTAACCTGCCTCACTAGGCTAGCCTGTGTTGAGGCAGTTATTTTACATCAATTTATAATGTTGTGAACATACCTACACTTATATTAGAATGTAATCACACAATAGATTGGTTGCATTAATAATAACAATAACATTGGTACAAATAATAACAGCATTGGTTCATTTAATTTCGAATTTGGGTGAGTGCACCGGTAAATGCTCTATCATTATTTTTTATCCAAATTTTTATGTTTTTTTTGAAAATTTTTTGTGAATAACATTTTTTTATACTAATTGGAAGAATGTTGTAAAGTCTTGTTGCAAGGTATCTAAAGCTTCGTTGACCAAAAGTAGTATGAGTTATGGGAATTTGTAGTAAATCTTTGTTATTGTTTCGAGTATAGTGAGAATTTAGAACGTTTAAAACAAGATTTTTATGCATAGCACAAAGGGTAACAATTATTATAAGCAATAATTATCAGCCTGAAACACTCATCTACATTGAAAAAATCTTCCGAGAAAAGATACATGCCGCCAACGGGAGTTGAACCCGTGTCCATTATTGAATTATTTGGCGGGTATTAGATCAGCCGACATAGCTCAGTGGTAGAGCACCTGACCGGCAATCAGAAGGACGCGGGTTCAAGTCCTGTTCAAGTGTGTAGATGAGTGTTTCAGGCTGATAATTATTGCTTATAATAATTACTTTTAAAAAATTATCATTAATGATAACAAACCACATTGTAATAAAACCCTTTATTTAAAGACAGGCAATATTGTAGCTACCCAATCAGTATCTCACCAGCTCAGGTAGCCGGCGTAGTGCAGCGGTAAGGCGCTTGACTCGCATTCCGAAGGTCGCGGGATCGAATCCCGGCGTAGCAAGTAAATTTTATTTGATTAATTTGTGTATTTCACAATTTATTCATTTAAAATAATATATAGTGTATTTTCGGCACGTTCCAGAGTGGAAGATACTCTCAGTATCGCCCTGGTGTAAGACCACCATTCAGAATTGAAACGTTGCTTGAGTTGCTCCCTCTTCCCTATCTCCTTCCCCTCCCCACTGCCTTCAGCCTCACAACATACCCCAATTGGGGATGCCATAGTCCCACTGGCTCCAGACGGGAGCAGTTGAGACTCTTGTGCGGTATTAATGTAAAAAAAAAAGATGCCAATTATATGAAGCATAACACTAGATCGAATAAAAATGATATAAAAAATATTCCAAGTTTTTTTTGCATTTATTACACGCCCTAATGGGCTTTTACATTCTAGTTTATAAGTTAAGTGCCACAGAGAAAAGTTGGAACGCTGCCAGAGAGCCATGGAGAGAAGTTTGACAGGAACAAGGAAACAGGACAGAGTGAGAGGTAGCACAATAAGGGAGAAAACTAAAGTTGCCGATGTAGTTACCCGAATAGACCAACAAAAGTGGAGATGGACAGGACACATGATACGCGATCCACAAGAGAAATGGTGCAAAAATGGCACTGACTGGTATCCCAGAGATGGCAAGAGAAGTAGAGGACGTCAACACATGAGATGGGAAGATGACCTAAAACTCACTGCTGGACATCAATGGAGAAGAGTAGCGCGTGACAGGTCCCAATGGAAAATGTTAGAGGAGGCCTATGCCAAGAGGCAAACTGAGCTTCGGGATATACTATAACAAATAAGATCATGTCTAATACATACCTAACAGAAGACCAGAATAAAAAGGCTTATTATTATTATTATTATTATATCACATTTATTTTAAATACTTCAAAATTAAAACAATAAGAAAATAAGAAGAAAAAAAATTGTTAACATCAGAAGCATATAATAAATAAAATATACATGGGTAAAAATTATAAGAAATCTCACGTAAAGATATGCAATATAAACAAAAATTGAAGAATTTTAAAATTATACACGTCTATTTGTGCCTAGATATATAAAAGGATTGGAATAAACAATACTTGTACTGATTATTTTTAAGGTGAAATATATCTCCCAGATCAGAATATTTATTTCCGAGAATGTGAATTCTCGGAATCGGGGAATTTTGGTAAGACAGTTTCCTGGTATTGTTAAAGTAAATTGGTAATAAGTAATAAATGTCGGCCAGATCTTTTGGGAATATGGATATTGATAAATTGAAGCAATAGAGAACTCCAGTCCAATTTTTTTATTTTTTTTAATGAATAAAGACCTTCAAACTTAAATAACTGCATTTTTATTTTTATTTTTATAGTTAGATTTAATAGTTAAAATAATTGTCAAAGTTTTAATTTTTAAAGACTCCCAGAAACGCACCGTATCTGGTGGTCTAATTTTTTTACTTTTTAAGTTGTCATTTTGAATCAGTGATGTTATGTCGAGGGAAATTTCCCTAGATCTAGGGGAGAAAAATATTTTTTAGGGATAAGGGAAATCAGGACAAAATCTAGGGAAATTTCGAACTCTGGCAAAATTTTTATTACATATGACAGTATTACTGGTATTATTTATATATATACGTATATATATTTTTTGGAATTCCTATGAATCTTAATTATTTTTCATGTACTTACATGCCATGTTATTTTTAACACTGACAACTCAAAATGATATTAGGGAACGTACCCATACTACGTGACACGTTCGGGGGGGGGGGGGGGGGTCTTCAAAATACCACGCTTGGTACAAATGAGCGGCGGGTTGCTTATGATTTTTATTTTGCAAAGTGTTTTTTTTAAATTTGGAATTCAGTTTCTAATTCAGTGGTGAGTGTATTCGTACTTTTAAATTATTACTTCACGTAGCAAAAAGTGTTTTATTTGGAAAATCACGGTATTATTAGTATATTTACCAAGTTCCGATATCTTTCCAATTAATTATCATATTAATTAACATATAACAGGATTAGTGTTACACAATCAGGTGGCTACGTAGGTAATTGCGTAAATGTGAAATTCTAGGGAAATTTCACTTCTAACTGTTGGCAACACTGTGAAGAACGCAGAATAATACATACCTTTTTGTTTTGTGTCAGGTGTTACTTTGTAGGTACATTGTTTTATGTATAATACATACAGAAACACTGGTATTTATAATACACTGATCATGACGAGTGTGTAACAACTTGTATAAAAAGCCCTATACTAAAAACAATTTGAAAATACATAAAAACAAACTTCAAAATATGACACGACTTTAACCTCAAATAGACAACATTTATTGCAGATTGTCCGCAAATATAGCCCCTTTCGTAAATTGTTGAGGGCCTAAATTATGTTTCAATAAACACAATAACTATTATTTATCTAAATCTCTATAAACAGTATGAAAATAAACCAAAAACACGAAATGTTGAATTGCATAGGTACGTGTGCACTTCAAGTCATTTCAAATGTCAATACAATACAATACACAGGTGACAGGTTAACTGTGACGTCACGGTTAACCATTTCAGTAATGCCAACTTAACGCTGTGTTTTCCGAAGAGGTTTAAAAATGCACTTTTTAATAATTTATTAAAAACTCTGCATTTAATATTATGAAATAAAACTTATATATTCAGAATCAGCGTTTCTTGGTCTATATGAACATATTTTTTTAAAGCCATAATATTTTTCACTGGAGTTCCTTATTCAGGACAGCCAATTTTGTAATGCAGAATTTTATGTAGCAGTATTATATCTGTGTTTATTCTTCTTTCTGAAAGTTTTAATATGGACATTTTATCCAGTAGGTAATTATAATCAATGTTTTGTACCGGAATATGCAATTTGTAGTGTATATACCTTAGGGACTTGTGTTAAATCTTTTCAATGTTGTCGGAATGAATATAGTAAAAGGGAGACCATAACGTAGAGTTATACTCAAGTTGGCATCGTACAAGGGTTTTATATAACATGATAAATGTGCCTAAATTATTGAAGTCTTTTGCAGCTCTCAACACAAAACCAAGAGTTAAACCACATTCGGACAAAGAAACTACACATACTCGTATTTTGCAACAAAACTCCATATTATCCTTCCCCAAGACATAAAACTAATAAAAATTCTAATGAATAGAAATCAAGATTAAAAATATGGCTGAAAGAGGTCAATGAAAAAACCCTAATGAAGACACTATAAACTAGAGATGCCACGAATAGTGATTTTGCCGAACACCGAATATTCGGCTAGGCTGTCGGCCGAAGCGCCGAATATTCGGTGACATTTAGTACATTTCGCAGGTGACAGGTTCCGACCTGCATCATTAAAGTGTCTATATTTTTTTATTTGCGATTAGGTCGTGTCATAACACGCATGATTTGTTGATTTTTACATCAAATTGTGTTACTTATAGTGTGTATATCTTTAAAAATATCACTGTTTATTCGCGAAAAGCTTTACAAAATGGCACCATTTAACAAAAAAAATCACCTATTTGGGAATATCGTGAAATTTGTAGTGAAGACAATAAACTTGCAGTTAGTTTGCTGTGTAATAGATCGGACAGCAAACCTTTAGAAGTGGTTGTCAGCAAACGCAAAACAGTACAAGCCTAACAGAATTTGATAAGATTTATTTATCATCTCCCGGTAGTAGTGTATATTCATATTGTGTATAGTGAGCGGCTATTTTCGGAAGCAGGTATAATTTATTAGGAAAAGCGCAATCGTTTGCCAACAAAAGCTGAAAAAATTGTTTTCATTCATCATAACTTACCACTGATTTAGATTTTAAGTATTAAATATGCTGTTTTTTTGTTAAAATGAAAATTTTTGTGAGTAATGTTTAATTTATTACGCTTTTTTCATGATTTGGTAAATAGTAAAAAAAGTAGCCGAATACCGAATAGTAGTCGAATATTTCTGGCATCTCTACTAAAAACGATATAGTAGAAGACAAATAAACTATATTTAAATAATTTTAGTCCGCCTCGGCACAGGACCCTCTAGTGAGGAGAACTAAGAAATACATGATTACAATACTTAAATTCACCTTCATATTTTGTCTTCACATTACAAACACTTTGTGGGAATACGTAATTATAATAAACACAATAAAATAACTTTGTTTCAATTCCACTTTATTATTTCTTAATCCAATCGATACCGACAGGGGTGAATTCAATATATTTTTATTCACCCCTCAGGAAGGTTCAGAATGAACCGAAACCGGTTGGATTAAGAAATAATTAAGTGGAATTGAAACAAAGTTATTTTATTCTGTTTATTATATTTATATTTTGATTTTATATAGTCGCTTCCGCTGCCAAGACCTAGACAAATCTCACCCCATGAATCCGAGTAAAAAAGTAAGTCACCAAAAATAGCGAACCTTTTGAGGTGACCTGTGGCAGGAGAGTTGGTTATCCAATAAATGGTTCCCGGGGCAGCGGTACCCATATCGGCCTCCCAAACTGTAATAGGCTGGGGAGGAACCCGCCGCATTTGTTCCCTGAGATGCAAATCAGTCGTGGTGAATATTATTTCCACTAAATAAAGCTGTTTTAGTAGAAATACGTATAGGACTTAGGAATAATAATGGGCTCCGGAATGTCTTTCCGAACACATATAAATTCCATCTGTGACAGGGCGTACAAACTTCTAGGATTCATCATAAGAGTGAACAAACCATTCAGGTCACCACACGTAATCAAAATACTGTATGTCTCTTTGGTTCGCTCAATATTAGAATTCGGATCAGTCATATGGAACCCCCAATACAAAGTAAATATTGAAAGGTTAGAAAGAATTCAAAAAAAGATATTGAAACACCTAGACTTTAAATCCTTTCGAACTTCAGAAAACCTAAAAGACTCATTAACATTCCATAATTTATCAACTTTAGAAGATAGAAGAAATATATCGGACCAAAAATTTTTATTCAAAATCATTAACAACGTTGTTGACAACAACTATCTTCTAGATCACATTAATTTCCACTGTCCAATAAGAAACACAAGATCAAACCAACTATTCCACATTCCACACTCAAAAACAAATTACACACAACATTCATTTCTCCGAAGGACGTGCACAAAATACAATGATATCTTTTACGACGCTGATATTTTCCATTTGTCCTCAGGCCAATTTATTAAATCCATAATGGAAAAAATTAAAACAAATTGTTAATTACGAACTCTCCACCCCTGCTCCCTGGTGCATGTTATTTTTTTTCATTCTCATTATGTTGGTTTTCCTTCTTTTTATTATAAAAATAATATTTGGATGATTTATATATCCCACATGCTTTAATTTGTGTGTTTTTTTTCATTTCTGTTGTATATATATTTTTTTCTCTTGTTTTCTACCACTTTATGTTTTCTATCTATGTTTTTATATATATTATAAATTTTAGCGGAAACTTCGCTGGTTAATACAACCATGTAATATGTTACTTTCTTAAAATAAAATAAAAATATTTAGAATAAGCGTACTATTTAGAGCAGTGGTTCCCAACCTTTTTGTGACCCGGGACCACTTGTACGTTTATTTTTTCGACAGGGACCACAAGAGCGGGCATAGCGAGGCGGGGCGGCGCCCCGGTTCTCACCCGACCGAGTTACCCCTCCCCCCTCTCCCCCCAGGACAGACCAATTTTTTATGAAGTCAAAATTTGTGTTTGTCAACTTTAATGAAGGGGGGGGGGGGGGTGAAACCACGTTATCTGCCCTATACGTCCCAGGTGCCACCCATGCTGGCCTAAGCCACTGCTTGTGCTCAGTGGCTTAGGCCTATACCGGGTTCTAGCAGAATATTTACCACAATGGAGGAGGCGGAATGGGATAGGGTGGGACGGGTTCTAGCAGAATTTTTACCACAACGGATGGGGTAGAACGGGGTAGGATGGGGTGGGGCGTAACGGAATACCATAATGGTCATTGACCACAAGGTACAATAATGATAAACTGAATATTGTTCCGATTTTTTTTATTCAGACTTCTCGACCAGGGACCGCCAGGGACCATTGACCGGCAGACCATCGCGGACCATCTTCTAGCCTCTTGCGGACCACTAGTGGTCCGCGGACCACTGGTTGGGAAACCCTGATTTAGATATTATTCTCAGCTTTTTGGCAAAATATTTCTTTAAGTTTTTAAGCTCGAAGCAATTTCTGGCACTGCACACACATTTCTGACCCAGTTTCAGTTATTTTTTATGACTGGAATTAACTTGCATCTAAAAATGTGAAAAACATTACAAACACTCGAATTCACCGAGCTGCACGCAGACGAGTTGATTTTTTAAAACAAAACTTAGGCCAATCTTTCACAGGGATGCGCAAGTACCTATCCAATCCATGCCAACTCAGAATCAACTCAAATAAACACCCCTATGAAAAGTCATTAAAAACTATGAAAAAAATCGAGTGCAGTTTACACGCGGTAGAAGCGAAACTTTACCAAAACAATGTCAACCAATAGGAGCCTTGAAAAGTGAGCTCATAATCTAAGCGGCCAATGAGCGCATACCTAGCGTCATTTCCGTTTCATATCTCAACCAATAGGAGCCTTGAAAAGTGACATCATAATTAACGCTGCCAATGAGCACAGTTTTATTCATCGTATGTGCTGTAATGCGTTATTTCCGTTTCATATCTCAACCAATAGGAGCCTTGAAAAGTGACATCATAATTAATGCGGCCAATGAGCGCAGTTTGATGCATCGCAGGTGCTGTAATGCGTCATTTCCGTTTCATATCTCAACCAAAGTAGTAGGTACGCCTGTCGGTATGTTCCCTAAACCGACTGCATATTGCATATAAATACGCCGGGTGGCCAACTGTCAGGGGATCAACCATGGGGGTAGAGACGGTGGGGCAAGGTGGGGCGTTTTCCCCACCCTCGCTGGCCGATGCACGACCTCTAGGATTGTCGACCGTTTTATCTTCTTTGTATTCAGAGTTTCAGAGCCTAAAGCATGAATATGTTGTAGAAGCCTACTTTTTTCGGTACCCACTCTAAATTTTTATTTTTTGTCCCACCCTAAATCAAAACCTGGCTACGCTCATGGGATTAAAACTGTCATGGAATCACAATCAATTTGGAAGGCGGGTATGGGTACCGCCGCCCCGGTAACCATTTATTGGATAACCAACACCTCTGCCATTGGTAACCCCAAGTGGTTCGCTACGTTTGGTGACTTAGCAGGGGTGCCCGGGTTCTTGGGGGTCAGATTTGTTCGGATCTTGGCGGCGGATGCTTGGCTCTCCAACTGCTTGGCAGCCTGGATCGAGAGAGACTGGTTGAGGGAGATCTTTTGACCTCTCCTGCAGGACCGCAGTGGAAAGGATGAATTCATTCGTCTGTCACTTCTGGACACACTAACCAGATTCAGACACACCAGATTCCTACCCACCCTTCACACCTTTTTCCTTCCCAGAACTTCCTTTCCCTAATAAGACCCTCCACACAGCATCCCCAAAGATGACATAGGCCCTGAGGGAAATTATTTTCCTCAGGGCCTCCTGTGTTGCGCTAATGTAAAAAAAAACACAACAAACTTCAACAGGTATAAATCCGCTATTTTACGGTTGCGCCTATTTTACGCAATAGTGATAACATGAAAACATTGCGCCTGATTCTAAGCAATATTTTTACAATGAAAAACGAACCTATCTCAACGCCCCCCCCCCCCCCCCCACACTAGCGACCAAATTATTATAATTAAGTTCATATTGCAAAGTTTATGATTCAATCAAAGATCTAATCAATAAATATATTCAGCAAATTTAAAACGAAATTAAAACATGGAACTCGATGGAAAAACGTACTTTAGTAATACAATATTTTTTTGCAATTTATAACTAAGATATTCGAACTAAGAACTCGTAATATTCTATACAATCATGTTTGATCGCTAATGACTGCGTTATTGAACCTACTTTCACAGAAACAACTAGAATTTTGTGACATGTGAATGCTGCACAATTAAAATAGAAAAAACCGATGATGACACGACAGGAAGCTATGTAGAATTCCCATACATTTAAAATTGAATATTTATTACATCACCACATAGCGACTTGATTTAGAACTACTTGTCGAACCAATGTTTGGAATCAAAATGTTCTATTGGTTTTTGCGTAGTTCTAGTTTACGCCGAAGAGATGGCGCAACGTAAGCGCTCGTTTGCATGTTTCTGTCGTTGGCAAACCTGGTAGAAACATGACGCGTGTATGGCAGCGCCAAAGAAGAAAGAAGATGAATAGCGCCTAGAGATGGTTGAAATGAAACTGTTTCTTCATCCTGCTACTTTTGGAACCGGTTTTCGAAGATGACATATTTACTTACGATGAAAACAAAGAATATTGAGGATTACATCAAACAAAACAGTTACACGTAATTCTATACTAAGTAATTGTTTGATGTTAGGGCCTCGCATCCACGCGCAAAAAGAAGAAGATGGAGAGATATGTAATTACGATAAAATCGATGCGAAAATGTTTAATGAAACACGATTCGTTTAAAATAGAGCAAAAAATTCATGGAAGGTATCGTAAGTATCATTTGAAGAAACATTGTGAATTTTTTCACAAATATAACTTGTAAAATAACTGAAACAAACGTATTTATAATAATTTTCGGAGCATTCTCCTCGATTTTTTTTCTATCAAGGGAAATTTATATAATTTTCGTTTCGGCGTGGAACGCGTCTAAATGTTATCTTCAAAAATAACATATATTTTTTTAAGAGCTTAACAACTTCAAATGTTTAAGAAATTGGTAGGAATTCGGGTAGCGGCGCCTTAAATGTTTATAATTATGCTAAGTAAATTTTTAAAAAATCATGTGTTCACACGCGATGGAAGTGAAACCTTCAGAAAACTAAACATCGAGAGAATGAGACGAATGTAGAGTATCAAGAATAGAATAATTATAGGGTTATTTATTATAATATTGCTACACAGTTTAAAAAATATTTTACATTTTATTCTACGAAGCACCGTACAAAGGGGAGTCCGATACGCTACGGAACACCGCATAAAGAGGACACCGATTAGTCTATCTCATTCTCTCGCAGGCTAAATCCTATAGATGTAAGTGTTTTGTGTCTTTTTAGTGTCGCTCGTTTCATCGAGTTTCAAATCACAATGGTGCCAAATAAAATTTCATTTAAAAAATCAGAGTGTGCAATTCACACGCGGTAGTGGTGAAACTTTCAGAAAACTAAAGAAGACAAGAGTGGGGAGGCTACGAAGCACCGCACAAAGAGGAGACCGATTATTCTATCTCATTCCCTCGCAGGTTAATCCTACAGATGTACGTCTCTTTTTAGTGTCGCTATTTTTCGTTTCATCGAATTTCAAATCACAACGGTGATTTGAAATTCGAAGAAGTTTCACTTCAAAAACAAATACATGTACTTCTGTAGTAACTGATTGTTTGGTGTTTTTAAATGTTTTTTGTGCTAAGTAAATTAAAAATCAGTCACCGGGACAAAGTAGCCGTGACATGGCCGTGACAGAAATATAGACCATCCCTAGTAGCGCCTGCGTGGTACATTTTGATTTTACGATTAAATTTCTCAGCGTGTTTACTTTATACGTGTCATTTTTTGCGTTCGGTTGACGGCTCGCGGGCTCTGCTTTTAAATTAAGCAAAAGTAAGTAAAATACGCATTATTTCAACTTAATATTCATAAAAATCACAACTTAAATAACCAAAGCGTGATATAATACAAGCTGTATTATAAAATTCTTTCATTTCCATCTTATTAACGTCATGCGAAATTTTCAATATGTTCACATCTGTAGCCGTTTAAATTCGATAATTATCCGGGTTATTGTGCCGTATCCTCCATTATAAGCATTAAATCAAATATAAACATCTTTACTTGTCTTTTAAAATACGGATACAGTGTTTTACTGTCTTAGAACAGTTGAAATACGATGCTTTTTAAAATACGTGTTAACTGACAGGTCAAGAATTTTGGAATGTCTAGCCACTTTCTTTACATGAATTGCCACTATTTTATACACTATTAATGCAATATCTTTGTAATTCAGTGCAGATTCTTCTTATTATCAGCAATATGTACACGAACAATGTCACGAACGTTCATTTTTTAACGTGAATACCGCACATGAGTCCCAACTACCCCAAGTCGAACCGTCTGGAGCCAGTGTGACTATGGCATTCCCAATTGGGGTATATTGTGAAGCTATAGGGAGTTGGGAAGAAGATTGCTGGATAGCACCTGGCTATTCAGATCTGGTCATAAACACAACTAAAGCCATTTCAAGCAAGTTTCGATTCTAAATGGTAGTTTTCTCTCCAGTCATGCGATTCTGTATGTTTTGTGGATACGAAATCTATTCCATACGTAATCGTCAGTCAAATTTGTGTGATTGTATCTGGCTTGCAATTGCTTTTTCTACGGGCTGATGTGTCAGCTGTCAGCGACTTCAGCTAGTTTAAAACGCGAAATGCGTAAGTATGCTGATGATTATTTATTAATTTAATGTACGTTTAAAGTTGTACACCATGGATTTGACATTTGCGGAGTCAGAGACAGTGCTGACAGCTGACACAACAGCCCGTAGAAAAAGCAATTGCAAGCCAGATACAATCACATAAATTTGACAGGCAATTACGTATGGAATCGATTCCGTATCCGTAAGATATAGAATCTCTCTTCAGGGCGATACTGAGAGTATCTAGCATTTTTCTGCCCCGTTGTTTGCCAGCACAGCTGTGTAAATACTTGTTTTCAAGTGCAAATGTTTTTTTTGCATAATTCAATGTCATAATAATAATTTAAACGTGATAATAGAGTCTAATTGCGCATTTAATTGTAATAAAAGATGTTTTAAATTGTACAGATTTGTAAAAAAAAGTACAAATAACAAAGTGTCTGTCTTTCATATAGTATATACTAGCTGACCCGGCCACGCGTTGCTGTGGCTAATAAAACACAACGTCATCTACTGGATGGTTATCCAATCTTTATAACCACCGCCGTCTTTGAGTTTATCGCGAAGAGACAGACAGATGCCGCGGAGGACTTTAATTTATAATACGTAGAGATGGTGTGAAAGATTATAATAATGTGCATGAAATGCTTGGGGTAACTAACGTATTTAAGTTAATAAGGATTAATACTGTATCCGTCTAAATAATTTCAATTACCGCAATGTACGTGACCATTTTTTTAGAAGATATAATGGGTATGGTAAGCTATCCGTAAAAGATATATATATGCCTTCGCGGACTTTTTTGTAGATCTATAAAAGAAGAATATCCCACCATGCATTGTTCTGTTATATCCCAAAAGGATTAGGCAACGTTTTCGATGAAAGCTACCAGGCGGCTTGACTTTTTCCGACACTTCTAACAATTTTCGTTATGTTTCAACCAATTTACTCAAATCCTTGACAAATTACATACTTAAGCCTTCCTCACGAAACACTCTGTCTACTGGTGAAAACCGCATGAAAATCCGTTCAGTAGTTTTCGAGTTTATCGCGAACAGACAGACAGACGACGCGGGGGACTTTAGTTTATAATATGTAAAGATTTATATATATTTCAGTGTCTTTCATGCAAGAACTTGGTCGATAGTGTGGAGGGCTGTTAACCATTGCGCTCTTTTATTAAACGCAATAAACATACGTTCCTTATCACAATAATGCAGCAGCTCTTTCAAAAGATGGGATACACAATGTACGTAGGTCTGTTTCTTCTAAAGGAAAAATCATTTTCTTACATCTCTCTCACACACCGCACCGTGACGTTTCCGTAGACCCCTACAATACTACTAGCCGTCACGATAATTTTGAAAGAATAGAATATAGTTACAAAAATAATATTGAAGTGCAAATGAATTTCAAAAAGGTCAATGCGTTGATGGTTTTGTTTTTGTCTTAAATGTGTAATGTGGCAGCTCTTATACACTAAATAACAACAGTCGAAAATGAGATAAATGGTGAACGTATATCTACAACCTCCCCCCCATATTATCATACATCGCCCTCGCACATGTTATGAAATTGAAATGCAATTCCTGTCGCCGTAACTGAGCTGTAATTAAATATATCTGTTTCGTCCAAAGGAAAAAAATAGTGTTTCAGAGAAAACAGACACGTATATTGTGTCTCAGCTTTTGTCTCACCATTATTTAATGTGTAAGAAAGAGCTTATGCCGTTACGGTACCGTAATTGTGGATCGTCACGGAAATAATAAAAGCACTCATTCTAAATCTTTTTTTGATACATTATCCTTGTAGAGCGCAGTTATACAATACATATTGAAAGATTACTTATTACGTTTCAATTAAATGTAGAGGTGCTTAACTGATTAATAGTTGAAAGTGAAATAAGTACTTACTTATTTAATGTTAATCTCTATAAAAGTTCTTATCTCTCTTTCATAAAGCTATTAAAATTAATTGTTCTTTTGCGTTTTATTTTTTTTATCGACAATTGTTTCAATAACACTTAGTTTCAACATAATTTCATACAACAGTAAATATTACACTAACCGCTGTACTTTTATAAACTAACTATCCATCACGCCGTTTCTCCGACGGACCGCTAAACAACTTGTTCTTGGCACACAATCTTTGTCTCACTCACACTCATAATACATACTCTTCTATTATTCTGACTTTTGATTTGGCCCGACTCAACTATCAGATTCACTTGGTCGTGCCATGTCTTCCTCGGGCGTCCCCGACTTCTTCTACCATTCACATTTGTGTCATATATTCTTCTCACATTACTTTCTTCGTTCATTCGCTTTACATGTCCAAACCACCATCTGAGGGTCCCTTTCTAAATCTTACTCATTATGCTTACATCAGCCTTACATTCTTTGCGGATATGATATCCACATTTCTCAGACGTTATTAAGCACAGATTTTTTTTAAATTACACTACTTTTCAACTTAATTACTAGAAGAATCAACTAATTATGTTTGGATAGATGTTAAAAGATGCATTCAAATTCTATTTTTATAATTTCTTTCAATTACTTTGCTGCACATTTTGTGTTCATTTTAATTATTTTGCTGTTAATTTTTAGATTTGAATTTAAGCAACGTTTCTAACAATTCTAACAACGTTTTGATCATTTTTCTAACCAAGAAAGTAAGGGAGACACAACGATTTCTATGAGACCTATAAGAGTTGTTCCAAACACTGAACAAATTAGCCTGGGGGGTTGTGTATATAATCGGGTCATTGCAAGAATCATAACAACATAACATTGACTGTCCTAAAACGGGAAACCTTCCTAGTTGGACAGTCAAAGCTTCCTTTTATATTGTTATATCTTGTATGTAATAAAAAAATAAAAAATAATAATAAGAGTATCTATAAAACAATGGATGAATGTGATTGAAGCAAAGAATGTGTGCCCAGACAGAGTTGTGTTGCAGTCCATTCTCTCTGCCTGCCCTTACAGATTCTTAACTAACATGTAATAATATATTGTTCTGATTATACTAATAAGTAATTCTGTATAATAATTACAAAAAATGTATGGCTGGGTTTAGACTTGTAATTAAAATTTACGGATTACGTAATATTTTGACAGGTTTCTCACAGGAGCATTTACATTTGCATTTGACTTGTGGTAATTAATGATCACGGAAGTTGTTCGAAAGTTCGACCTGTGCGACCATTTACATCTGTAAATTTATTTGCGGTAAGATGGCTTCCTGTCAACAACGATCTGCTACTGTCAAATTTACGCGATTTTGTCAATAAAGACGAAAAGGCACAAATAAAGTGTTGAAATAGATTTTGGCTTTAATTAAACAATTCTCCACGCACTTTTGTGCTGTCAAACGGCAATTAATTTCGTTTTATCCGAATGACAGCTACCTGACATCTACTCACAGCATCCGACTTCGAATTCAAAATTTCAAATACATAAATGTTAAAAACAGAAAAATTAAGATTGGAAAGGATTGGACTGATAATTGAATAGAAGGATGCTCATTTTCCAGAAAACTTAGATAAGTGGAAATAAATACTAGTTTTGTACGAAAAAAATCCTATGAAAACAATTATCTTTTAATTTTTGACATTTCACAATCGCGCATTTCGGTACTATTTCTTGCGGTAAGTCTCTTAGCTTATCAAACTGATTTTATAATCTGTAAGAAAGCTGGAAATTCGAAAGGGGGCAATTAAACCTGTCAAAAAACTTCCGAAATAATAAGTTCTGTAACTTGCTATAAATTACGTTAAGTGACTTTTGGTGTCATTTACATTGGTAATTTGGCCATAAATCGCTTACAACAGCGATTTACAGGAAAAAACTTACGAGTCTAAACACAGCCTATGAACAAGATCACTGTTAAAAGTGAAAGTTTCGCACTGATTATAGTGTTATAATTATAGTCGTTCATTATCATCTTTACTTTCTCTCTGCAAGTTTATATTATTTGATTTATGTGAATCGGACATTCATCCCGAGCTATGGAGCTCACTCGCTCTTTGCGAGTTTTAGTTATTGTAAAAAAAAATTACCATTTCCAAAAATACATACATATATATTTTTTTTTTTAAAAAGAAAGACAAACATTCCCGGGTTACGAATAACCCAACAATGTTTGAAAATCTCCTACTACCACCACAGAAAGCCGAAAATTTTGCTTGTGTTGTGATGGAGGACTTAGCCAGTCGAGGAATCGAACACGCGACGCTCGGGTGGGACCCAAGCGCTATGCCCACTCAACCACTGACCAGACATATATATTTCCTCTTCTTCCCCTTGTCCCATTGGGAACGGGGACCCGTCGCTTCAACTCGCGACCCACCCATCTCAGATAAATTTGGAATTGTCTAAGATTTGTTGGAAAGCGGAATCGAAATTGATTCATTTTGAGAACTAATCAATCCGTGTTACTTCATTTTGGGAAGTAATGAGTTTGAAATGCTTGATTTCGAGAGCTTATTTGAAGGCGAATCAATCCGAACTGCTAGATTTTGAGATCTAATGAATCCTAAACTGCAGTACAATTTCACTAATCCGGCACTTCGATAGAATGATACGTCCAATAATCCGGCACCCGCCGCCCCGCGCCTCCCTCGCCCCTCTACGCCTATTATGCGCTCCATCGCCGCATCGTCGTCTAGCAGTCTAACCTCAAAACTTATCTCATGTACACTTGCGTACGTATTTATCTGTTGTTTTGAAGTGTGAATAGTGTGTATATTCTCTTTATGAAATGCTTTGTTTTATTTATTATGATATTTTCTCTATAATCCAGTAATCCGAACATTCCAATAATCCGGCACCCTCTGGTTTTTAATAGTGACAGATAGTGAGATTTTACTGTACTAGATTTTGAGAGCTAATGAATCTGTATTACTTAATTTTGTCAGGTAATTAGTTTTGATTTCAAGAGCTAATGAATCCACATTTAATGAATTGGGGAGCGATTCTTCCGAATTTATAGATTTTGAGAGCTAATGAATCTGCATCACTTCATTTTGGGAGCTAATGAGTTTGAAATGCCTGATTGCAAGAGCTAATGAATCTATATTGCATTTTTTTTTTTTTTACATTAGCTCCACACAGGAGGCACCGAGGAAAACAATTTCCCTAAGGGCCTATGTCATCTTTGAGGATGCTGTGTGGAGGATTTTTTAATGGAAAGAAAGGAGAAGAAGATATGGGAAGGAAAAAGGTATGAGGGGTGGGTAGGAATCTGGAGGTCAGTGTGGCCAGGAGTGACGGACGTATGAATCTATTCCTCACACTGCGGTGCAAGGCGAAGGGTAGGGAGAATCCGGCTGGAGAGGTCAAAAGGCCTCCCTCAATCAGTCTCCTCCGATCCTGCCCGCCACGCAGTGGTTGGGCAAACGTATCCGCCACCAAGACCTAGACAAACCTTATCCCATGAACCCGGGCACCCCCGCTAAGTAACCAAACGTAGCGAACCACTTGGGGTGACCTGTGGCAGGGGTGTTGGTTCCCGGGGCGGCGGTACCCATATCCGCCTCCCCAATTTGAGGGCGAATCGATCCGAAGTGTTTGATGTGTGAGCTAAAGAAGAACAAGTATTAATGCAGCGTTCTTTCCCCCTTCCAGTACCACCTGTATAATTTCCGCCGGACCCCGCAGTCTCGCAGTGAACACCCAGCAGCAGCCAAAGTAGCACTCCCCCCGCCGCACAAACAAGATGGCCCCCAAACAGCGAATGCGCATCGCCAACGAGATTGCCAGCAAGAACATCACCAACCGAGGAAACGTACCCAAATCTACCAAAGTGAGTTCAAACCCCAACCTTCCTCTAACTTCCGCACTACTTTCAGCCTCACAACCTACTCCAATTGGGGGTGCCATAATCCCACTGGTTCCAGACAGCGGGAGGCAGTTGGGACACCAGTTGTTAATCAAATCGAGTGTTTCAATTCTTCTGCATAAGCTATCTGGCGTCGAGCTTTGGAAATAGGCCTAGATAGTAGACACAAGGGAGTCAGACATGAGCTATTATTGGTGTGAAAACTACATGTCTATGTTGTCTGTTGTATGCTGATGATGCGGTGCTGATTTGAGAATGGAAGATCTACAGTCTCTTGGGTCTAGGATGAACCAACTATGTATGAAGAATGAGTTAATGATGATGAATGTAAGTAAATCTAAAGTCATGGTGTATGAAAGAGAGACTACGAAAACAGTGTGCAATATAGTTGTGAATGATGAATACTTGGAGCAGGTGGATGAGTTTGTTTATCTGGGTTTACAAGAGATGGGAAGGCTGATAGAGATATTGAAAGAAGGGTAAATGCAGATAACTCCATTAATAGAGGACTGAATGCCGTTGGCGCTAATAAAAAACTGTAAAAAGAAGCGAAGCTAGCAGTCAATGGAGTCCTGGTACCTACCCTGATGTATGGCAGTGAGGCATGGAACTGGCAGAGGAAGGATGAAAGTAAACTGAATGCTGTTGAAATGAGATCCCTGAGGTGTATGTGTGGTAAAACCATGTATGATCATGTGAAAAATGTGGAGATCCGCAATGAATGTAAGGCTGATATAAGCATAATGATTAAGATTAAGAAAGGGACCCTCGGATGGTTTGGGCATGTAGAACGCATAAACAAAGTGTAAGAAGAATGACGCAAATGTGAATGGGAGAAGAAAAAGGGGATGCCCAAGGGAGACATGGCATGATCAAGTGAATCAGATACTTAAGTCGGGCCATATCAAAAGTCAGAATAATAGAAGAGTATGTATGAGACGATGTATGAATGTGAATGTGTGCCAAAACTGATAGTTTGGCGGTCCGTCCTCTCTGCCTACCCCTACGAGGAAACGGCATGATGGTTAGTTAGTTAACTTACATGTCGCCAACCGCAACTTTTATTGTTTAGCCGCTTTTGATATTCTGTGCAGTTGATCGTAGTTCTGAGACAGACAGCACGCTTCCACTCCATATTCCCATTTGTTTCTATTATCTATAGAAATTTACTGTTAACAGAAATATACAGTCTGCGCACAACAAATCATTAAAAAAATGATTGCATTTTTATGCCAATTGCAATAAAAATGTTCTATTTCTATTGCGCTCTTGTTCCAAGGAATGTCATATTATTTTTCATATCATGTTTCGTCATGCTTAAACAGTAACCACAAACCATGAATTTTAATAAACACATGTAATATTTTATCTGATAATTCTTAGAAACAAAATAATATTTGTTTGTCACCTAACAATGGCAGGTAATATGAAACGTTTGAATCAGCCGATGGCACTGGTGTAATTGTATATCATGTCAGCCATTATTCCTATGTAATGGCGACAATTTTATTAATAGAAGTTTTATAATAATATAAATTAAAATGGGTAAATATTTCCCTATCGAGTCCACGCTCAAAACACACTTTTTCCGTCAGTTAGACAATAATAAGTACGAATTGCAATCTTCGGAAATGATAAATAATGCGAATTAATAAGTATTTTGTTCAGTTTCATAAACACGAAAAATCACACGAGACATTTGCCGTTGTTATTAACAACATGGCGTTCCTTGAGAAATGACATTTCGCGTTTTTAAAGATAACAAAATAACCGTTAATATGCAATATTTTTCAATTCCGTTTACTGAATTACTTATTACTTACTAACTGTAATCTATCTACCTAGTACAATTTGTTTTAATTTTTTAAAGTGTGTTTTGAGCGTGGACTCGATAGGGAAATATTTACCTTAAAATGTCCCAATATTATATTGTGCCTTTTTGGGTCCTTGAGAACATCTGGAGATAGGTTTTCAAGTAATGTACAATTAAGAAAAAAGTAGATTGTATCTTAAAAATACAGAAATATGAGCCAATATAAAATTCTCGTATTTGAAATAGACATTTTGTTTTATTAGACTTTGATACCTCTGGAATTTTTTATAATTGTAAACATAGTCTTATTTTAACAAAAAAGCTATTTTAATAGCAACTTAAATAAGCGTTATTTCAAAACTTGAGTTAACCTCACTTTTAAACATTTTCGTTCAACGTTGTTATTTCTGTCGCAAGCCGTCAATCTGAAAAAAAAAACAGCAAAACTTATTTCTCAACTTCTGTTAATAGATACCTACGTACAAATCTGAAATAGGTTGTAGTTATAAACAAAGTCTTTCTTTTTCCCAATTACTTTTGCATTTGTATTTCTCTTTTCACTTTGCCACAATATTTATCAAGCATTTTTTTTAAAATACCTTTAAATCCTTAAAACCGTATCACAGAGCCGTCATGTCATACAAATGATATCCAACCACACCAGCGCAATCTGTTTCCTTCGAGCTTTCTAAATTACACGCCTTTACACTTGTTACAACTGTTAAATTCAAAATTCGTTTGTTGTGAACTCCTGAATTTCATCAATCTATATGCACCTAAACAAACGATTAGACAGACATTAACATTTTACATAATTATGTAAATCTCATCCCAAGTACGGTTTACATTCCCCAATACCATGTTCACACGGTATCGGTAACAAATATTTAAACGATATTTATTTATTTCAAAACATACGGCACAACATGTGCCATTGACATAATTATATTTATATATATTATAATACAATAACATAAGAAAGTGACATATAAATGTAAAGTTAAATATAAAAACAAAAGGTAAAAGAAAGGAGTTAAGGTAATGAGTAGTAAATAGAATTATGATGTATAAAATGAAAATATAAAGTAAAAGTGTAAACTATAAAATATAAAGTATTATGTAAAAGTAAAAAGTTAAGATAAAAAGTTGAAAGGCAGGAAATAATATAAACTATAAATTACCTTTGTAAATAATATAAATTACAAAAGTTATAAATATAAAAAAGTATGACAAGTAAACAGTAAGAAATGCTCTTAGGAGCCAAATATTGAAGATAACCAAAAATTAAAAAAAATATATGGATATAAAAAAATATATAAATATATAGATATGGATGTATTTGACAATAATTTGAACTTAGCCTTAACTTTACTTAGTTTGCACAAACGGCCTTATAACTATAAAGGCAGTTTGTGCAAACTATTTATATCTAGTCTATAAATTATTGTTAACGAGAATTTTATACATTTTTTATTGACGTTGATTACAACCACCCAGCGCTTGCCTGCTCGTGGACTATCACCAATCTTATCTATAGTCATACTAGCACTTGCATACTGCTTACTAACAACGTATGCAGGGACACTGGAGGTCTACATTCGTTCAAAATTAAATGTAGATTCTTTCATTCAAAAAAAATTAGAGTCCTTGCGAGAGCCTTGAAGGAGTAACCATCCGTTACTTATACCAGGGCGAGTAAGTGGTGGATAATCTCCAATGACGTTGATTTGGTGGATATGGGCAGATTATTTACTTATAAATTTTTTTTTTTAATGAAATATGTTAGATATATGTTCCTTTTCTTGTCCATTTTTATTATTATTTTCCTTGTAATTTCTCCAAAAAAGTTATACTAATGTGTGAAAAAAGTAAAGATGCATGAGAAATGTGGAGATCTGCAGAGAATGCAAGGCTGGTGTAAGCGTAATGGGTAAGATTAAGAAAGGTCACGCAGATGGTTTGGGCATGAAGCGCAAATGAATGAAGAAAAGTATGTCGGGAGAATATATGACGCAAATGTGAATGTAGAAGAAGTCAGGGACGCCCGAGAAAGATATGGCATGATCAAGTGAATCAGTCAGGCTACGTCAAGAGTCAGATAGAAGAGTTTGTGAGACGATGTATGAATGTGACTGAAGCAAGGAGTGTGTGCCTAGACCAAGTTGTTTGGCGGTTCGTCCTCTCTGCCCACTTATTCCCAGGAGTGAATCGATTCAGTTTGATTCTTCTGGCCTTTTGAATTGATTCCTTTTATTAATTCGTATGGGCGTGCCGCCCACAGAATAATATTTAAATATTCACGAATCATTATAATATTTAAATCGTTTACGGTACACATAATTCATTGAAATAATTTAACAGTAAAATAAATGGAAAATAAAAACTTATGGTGCTGTTAAAAATCGTAGTATGCAAGGCCAAAGATAAGGAATGAAGAATCAATTCCTTTTGAAATTGAGAATCAGATCAAGTGTGTCACAAGATTGAATTTATTAATTTAATTCAGTCATTCAATTTTGCCCACGTCTACTGCTCATCCTTTGGTAAACGGCGTGATGAGATGTACTACATAGTTTGTAAAGGCCTTCTTGGCATTTAAAATGAATTGAAATAAAGTAGGTATGTATTTGTTAATTTTTGGTTTATAACAATATGTGTGTTTTTTATTTCTAGCAAAAAGATGAGCAATACCCTGTCGGCCCCTGGCTCCTCGCCCTCTTCATCTTCGTAGTATGCGGGTCGGCCGTCTTCCAGATCATCCAGTCCATTAGATTGGCGTAAGGGGGGGCAGGGCGCTCCTCCCCCCCCACACCCTTCTGTGCCACCCCACCACACGCCTCTACGTTCATAAGCTCTCAAAGATATTATTTGTCTAGTTCATAAGCTCTCAAATCAATACGGATTCATTGGCTCTCAAATTAAAGCAAAGCGATTCATTGGCTATCTAATTCGCACAATATCGATTCATTAGCTCTTGAAATTGCAAAATTTAGATTCATTGGCTCTTGAAATTGAGCATTTTTTATTATTGGCTCTAAAAATTGCTCTTGAAATTGAGTAATGCAGATTAATTAGCTCTCGAAATAAAGCAATTGCGGATTCATTCGTTCTTGAAATCAAGCAATTCGTATTCATTAGTTCTTGAAATCAAGGAATTCTATAAATCTTAATTGATGGCCTATTTTGCATCCGAATTTTCCCAAATTCCGTCGTCACGATTTGTAATAAACATACAATCTTAATGCAGTATTGCGCCATTTAATTTTGCGTTTGTTTTGTATCAATTATTGGGAAAAGTGATACATAATCTACAAAAGTTTGTAGATTAATGGACATTGTTGACCTTTACAAATACAAATATTTACAAACTTAGTGCAATGTAAACCATCGATTATTTTTTGCTTGAAACAAATAATAACGTATCTCCAATTGATTTGCGAGCATTCAAAATTTATAATAATCCGAAACAATTTTGTTAAATTTGCAAAAATTCCCAACCTTTTTTTTTAAATGCACGTCTCGCAACAGTGCGTATCGCACTTGTTGCAAATAAAAAAGGGAAAAAGATATATTTAATATTTGTGGACCTTTAACATCAGCGGAAAGTGTAAAAGTTATTTGTTTTCGTTTCCCTGTTTCGTCCTATAATATGAGATTGATTATATTTAATAAAAAAATATTCCAAATTTTATGGCAAGTCTCGAAAGATTTTTTCGTTATACGGACACTGAATGTAATATTTTAACGTATTCAATTAATTAAAATGTGTTTTATTATGTACAACACCTTTTTCAATACAAATAATGCATGATATGTATATTATGAATGTTGGTAAACGTGTTTTAAACATGTATTTAATGAATATGCCTTTTGTTTGTGAGAATGCGTCTAATATCATGACGGTTAGTTGGCAAAAAGTCTCCAGGTTTTGGCATTTATACATTTCACTATTCCATTAGCGTTATGGTAAAACATCTTATAATTTAATATATTTAAAGTCTAGTTCAGGAACGAGTATAATTTAAGTGAAGCGACTCTAGGATCGAGAGTACGAGGAATTGTAATTTATGGGTTTATTGTATGTATAATCAATGTCTAATATATATGTGATGAAATAAATTTACAATTTTATGAATGCTTCTGTTTTATATCACCTCATTTCTGTAGTTGACTGAACCGTAGCAAAGTCCTGTTTTAACTCGACCATTATTACCGTACCATTATTTTATAGGTAAGTTGTTCAACCGAGCGATTCTATTTCTTTTGTGGGATCGTTATGAGATAACGGACGTGATCTCCTGTCAGATTTGTGTGATTTATTCGCTTTTTCTGCATACAACGTACATTACATTAATAAAATCATGCATATTTGCAGGAATTCATGTTTAAAACTATCTAAATTAAAATATGTGACAGTAAATATGTAAAAATCACACAAATCTGACAGGAGATCACGTCCGTTATCTCATAATAATCCCACAAAAGCTATAGAATCGCTATTCAGGAGTACATATAATAATAAGTTGCTGGATGTGTAATACCTCCATGGTCGAGGGGTAAGGCTTTTGATTCACAATCCGAAAGTCGCTGGATCATATCCCAGCGTGCGCAAGTAAATTTTATTTGATCAATTTGTGTTACCTCACAATTAATTAATTTAAAAATAATATGTAGTATATTTATGGCACATTCCGGGCTGGAAGATACTCTCAATATCGCCCTGGTGTAAGACCACTGTTCAGATTTGAAATGGCTTTAGCCATGATTGGTGACCAGATCTGTGATCCAGGTACTTCCCCATCTTCCTCTTACACATCTCCTTCACCTCTCCACTATCTTCAGCCTCACAACATACCAAAATTGGGGATGCCAGTCTCACTGGCTCCAGATAAAAGCAGCTGGGACTCTCCGAGTCAGGTAAAAAATAAAAAATGTTTTAACATTTGGGCATCATGCCTGTCTTATGTACTGAAAAAAAAATTGCAATAGACTGAAAAAACCTTGAAACAATATTTATTTATATAAATAATGATTATTAATGTTTATAGACTGATCGTAAAATCAATCAAATCATGATTCGCCTCGCACATCGTAAAATGGTGGCAGATTACGATATGAGGTTGGTCTGCGACATATACAATAAATAAAAAAATCGAGTGCAGTTTACATGGGGTAGAAGTGAAACTTTACCAAAACAATCCCAACCAATACTTGTATTAAAAGTGAGGTCAATATCTCAACCAATAGGAGTCTTTAAATTTCCGTTTCATCCGAAATCCAAATCATAACAGGGTTATAGAAGTTTCACTTCAATAGAAATAAGTGTTCCTTTATTTTCCTGCTTAAAAATTAGTTTCACTCTAAAATTTTGGAAGTCTCAATCAATTCACCCCTTTCTTTTAATGTTTTAGTTCTAATCAATTTCAGTTGTTGTGGATCCAACTGTTAAACTGCAAGAACCGGTGCTGTCACAGTTATCAGATTATGTCCAAATGGAGTCTAAAGGATTCTCTAATGTTGACATATTCAAATAGCAGAATACATAAACAAAGACGTTATATACTGTAGACATGGGGTAGAAATCTCAAAGTGGCAAGCCAAAAGCAAGGCGATTGCACTGGTCTCGATTTCTAGTACTTTAGTACTAAACTGTCAATCAGCGAGTAAGGTTGTGTCTTACCAGTAGGAAAATTGCATTTAAAAAGCGCCAAAATGCCCTCCTGTGTGATGAGAAAATGTTTCCATTACACAGCAAACAGAAGTAAAAGTGAAGAAATAACATTTCATTTATATGTACACACAAATTACTTATTATTATCGATTATTAAAAACAACACAATTAATTTTCATATTTCCTGCCCGATGATTTTATATGTCATTAGAGAAAATACACACAAATTCTTTGATTGTCTTATGGCACGGCCACGCTGAAGCCAACTTCAAATGTTCGGACGATTGTGTAGAGCAGCGGTTTTCAACCTGTGGTACAAAGCCAAATTGGGGGTACGCAATAACGTGGCACGCTTGTAGAATCAATGGTTAAAATGCCTGAAGTCGTGTTACACTCTGTATAAAATTGCATTACTTAATTGTATTTGTGTGACTTGATATTTTAAATTCATGTAATAATTAGAGTATTAAAAATTACAAATGAAACACGTCTTTCATTACACGTGTTAGTAAGTTAGATAGAGGGTACGGGGAATAACAAATTTGTAGTGAGAGACAAGGGGTACGCCGGCTCAAAAAGGTTGAAGACCACTGGTGTAGAGGGGTAGTTCGTGGAAGTTCGAGTTGGAAGTTTGGCTTCGGTGTGGAAGTAGCATATCTTTTTAATACATGAATAACTTTTGAATTAAGAAATTACTGAAATCAAAAGAGTGTTGCTTACTTGCCACATTATTTTGCGAGTATGTGAAACTATGGCGAATCTATTTATATAATGTCATTGGGAAATACAAGGTAAGCAAGGAAAAAGGAAAGGGATAATCAATCACTTACCAATGTTTCTCTGTGAGGGAGCACACAACACATCCATAATAAAGTTCCACCACTCAATTAATAACAAAACAATATTACCGACTTCCAAGATGGTCAAATTACTTATTTTACTTAAAAACGACATTGCGTACATGAAAAACACTCGACAATTTGCTTCCAAGGTAATTCCAATTCTTCTTCTGTTTTCAAAACAAATTTATTTATTTTTATTTATTTATTTATTGCTTCTTCACAATTTATATACATATATTTTTAGCATGTAATTATTAACCCCACTAGGGTTCGCCTGTATCGGGGTTAATAATTTCACAATTTAATAAAAATAACACACGCAAATATCGGTCATGCAAAACAGTTAAGTAAAAGCAAAATAATAAAATGATAAACAGAGAAAATAATAAGTGATAAAAATATATGAATTAACAACAAAGTGTTAAGAGATCAGACAAAATGTTATCAATCATTATATCATTAGTTCATACCATTTTCAACAATAGATAAAATTAAAAAAATATATGTCCTTAAAGTTTTTTTTTTTTTTTAATGTTTGTAAAAAATAACTACAAAGATTTATAAGCGATTACATTAGAGCGAATCTTTCTTATGCAATATAGTGACTATCAAATAATTATGAAATAATTATGAAATAAATATGAAAGAAACCGTTTTGATCTATTCTTGCTATTGTTCTAAATTTCAAATACTTTTCCAGCAAGGTGATGGTTAAAGAGGGGTAAGAACTGAATAAATGACATCCCGGTAGGAACTACGCTATTCTCATCTCAAAACCAAACAGCTACTTTTCATTTCATTTTCCATTTGAGACCGAAGGAAGGGTTTTATGCGTTAGTTTAACACATGTACATAGAGTAATGTAGTTGTAATAAGAAGACTAAAGGGGAATTGATATTTAAGCTTGCTGCTGGTAGGCAGAGGGGGTTCTTTACGGGGAGAATGATCCCCACCAGACATTTCCTAAATCTACTAAAAGAAAAAATCAGAGTGTGTAATTCACAAGGGTAGAAGTGAAACTAGAAAGTAGCTAGATGTCGCTTTCTTTTCTTTTGTCTGTTTATTTTAAAGTGATTTGAAGATTGGATATTGATATACAAAAATAAAATTGTTTATTTTTTGGATTTTGTAGGATTCGAACCTACATTCGCTAAATTTCTCTGGCTGCTGAGATTTGCAGCGCTCTATACTGCCGCGCCACCGGACGCTCGCGCAAAGTTGTTAATTTACCGCATTATGTTAGAACCGAGGACCCGAAATAATAAATTTTAGTGATGCATTTCCATTTCATCCAAATTTAAAAACACTAACGGGGCTAAAGAAGTTTTACTTCAAAAAATTGTCCAAGCTTTGAAATTGAATGAATTCCAAAAAGTCAAAAAAATTTATTTTCCATAACGTAAAAAATTATTTCAGATCATTTTTAAGCTCGAAATTTAAACAGTTCTCAAAGCGTTCCAATCGTCGTAATGTACTAACACATTGATTGTCCAGTTGATTAGTCAGACTTCTCCAAATACTAAGTTTTGAGATAATGAGGAAAGCTATATTTGAATGCTCGCCATAAACCAAATATTATTTACAAGAATCTGTGTTTTACATATTAAATATGCTATAAAATAACACCGAGAAGCAATGACGTAGCGAGGGGGGGCGGACCGCCCCGGGTGCCACCCGATGAGGGGTGACACCTGACCGCTTAAAAAAAAAATTACGAAGGATATTGTCACCAAAATGTTGTACACATGCGCAATGTCTGTTATTTACATTTTCATAGCTCTATGGCTTCCCGTGGAGTGCCCCGAATTTTGTGTCGCTCGGTCTTTTTACAGGCGAAAATAGCCTCTATTTGTGGAGGAGTATTTTTATCCCTGAAATTCTCTAACTACCGCCCCCCCTCTCCAGGATGAACCAATTTTATGTCGAAATTAGCGTTTTGAATTTCTCAAGTCAACTTTAATGGGGGGGGGGGTGACACCCATGCTATCTACCCCACTGCCGAGAAGCATAACGGTTCGGTTAATTAGTGTGAAATTTTTAAATATCCTACTAGTGGCCCAAAAAACATCAATTTTGCGTTTATTTCACTATAAGTTTTTCTGCTTTTTAATTGATTTGGTGGTGTTTTTTTAGTAACCTGGGTATTGTATCAGATGGAGGGTACACTTTTACAAATAATTGCGTACTCATCATAGGTTCTCAACCTTATTTTGCCCACCACCCACTTTAAGAATATTTTTTTTTCTAGAGCCCCCAATTTTTTTTATTTATTGGGGGGGGGGGGCTCAACCGTCACGGAATCAATAATTCGAAGTACCGGGTTACTACCTCCTTTCCTCTCATATTCATGATATAGTGTCAATTCTTAATAATACTAATACACGTAAGATCATAATTTTATATAATAAAAATGTTCATATCATCCAATTTAATGTAGGTCTGAATGTTATGGAATCTTTCAGTCCAATTTTCATCCACTTCCCGAACTACCGAAATATGTGAATTTTTGATGCCCTGAAAGAATAGAGTTCAAGATCTGCTTAATGACCTTCAAAGCATTGCAAGGAATGGCGCCAGCCTATATATCGGAACTATGTGTCCGACAAAACTTAAGCGATAGGCAGCTTACTCTAAGGTCAGCAGATCAAGATGTTACTAATCGTTTAATCGAGCTTTCTAGGTCAAATCGAGCCGTTTACTATGATCGATCTTTTCGTGTAACTAGCCCGCTCATTTGGAACAAACTTCCCTCAGCTCTTACTAATATCCAGAACTTGGCTGAATTCAAAAGAGCTTTAAAAACAAACTTATTTAAAAAATCATACCTTTCATGAATTTTAACTCCTTTTCAATCTACTATAATAAGCCATGTTCCTCAAGTTTCTGGAAATTGTTTGGTTTCGATTACCTCTTTACTATAGTTTTATGTGCACTCTGAATTTGTATTATTTCTAAATGTTAACTGCCTCCTGTTCTATATAATTTAGTTTAAATGATTCTTGTTGAGTGGCACAGTGATGGTTTATCATTATATATTGTCCTGTGCCAAAACAGCACTCACTATTGTTGTTAATATTGTTCTTTAGGAATTGCTTTGTATATTTTTGTATATTCGTTATTTCACATTATTTAATTAATATTTTAAGGACTCGTAAGGAACACTGTAGGTTAATTTTAAGTTTATTATAATTAAGCGCACTTGAAGTGAAACATCACAAAACTGCGCTATATAAATACTACGTTATTATTATTATTATTATTATTTGCACATGTGATAAAAATGATAACAATACATATAATAACAAAAATTAACCAATATTACAGATAAGTTTTAAGATTTTCACGGCCAAAAGCATTTTCGTTATTTGTTTTTGGGGTGTTATGCCGTGTTGCGCTACCTCCTTCTTTAGCCAACGTTTCGGACATTGTTGCAGTGTCCATCATCAGGGCAGATCCGGCAGACACATCTACCGGATCTGCCCTGATGATGGACACTGCAACGATGTCCGAAACGTTGGCTAAAGAAGGAGGTAGCGCAACACGGCATAACACCCCAAAAACAAATAACGAAAAAAACCAATATTACAGTTTACTTTGCTTTATTTGTATGTGATTAGCGTGTTTTGTCTATTTTAGGCCATATTTTTTTCACCTGCACACGTCCTCACTGTGTCATCGTAACCCCCCCTAATTTTCTCTGGGTCTTCTGCTGCCCCCCTGAAAATCTCAAACGCCCACAAGGGGGTGTCATCGCCCACGTTCAGAACCTATGATATTGGATGTTACCAAACTTTTTCTCTTGAAATTCATATTTTTTAGTGATACCCTTCCGAGGCATTTTTTGCACAACATATCCTAATTGTGGATCCAATAGTCCCACTGGCTCCGGACAGTTGGGGTTCTTGTGCAGCGTAGAAAAAGGAATGAGAAGGAATTAATTAAAAAATATTATTACAATTCTGCATCATTTTATTGCATTCAAAAGCGCATATTCTAGTACAGTGTGGTTCCTAATTACAAGTAGAGTGAAATATCAAATAATATTATATATAGTACAGGGTGGTTCATTTACAATAATAACTATAATAGTAGCCCAAGTTAGTAAGAAATTACATTTAACATACCAATAATCTAAATTAAAATATCACGTCATATAAAATACTACATTTTCTTTATCTTAACTAAGTAAAAAAAAACTTTTTTCAAATTATTTTGATAATCTATGTATCTTACTGGAAAAAAAACTGGATTTATGGTTGTGGGTTTTGAAACTCTGATCTACGATCAACACAATTTTGCATTTTTGACATTTGAACGGTCCTCATTAAACGTCAATTCTCAACCCATTTCAAGTGAAATAATAATAATAATGGTGAAGTTGTTATGGGGTTATTTAACGGGGACCATTCATTAACATGTTTTTATTTAATATAAAGTGAGTTTAAAACACCCCTTGTTCTAAAGGGCCACTGTCAATTGGACATTTTACAAAAGACCTTTCGACTAAAGTGCCCCTAAGATGATATCAATGTATTATTAACGTAATTGACAATTGCTAATTGATTGTTAATTGAAGCGATTGACAATTGCCAATTGATCGTTTACTGAAGATATTGAAGCGATTGACAATTGCCAATTGATCGTTTACTGAAGCAATTGGGGCGATTGACAATTGCTAATTGATCATTTACTGAAGCAATTGGGGCGATTGACAATTGCTAATTGATTGATAATTTCTAATTGATCGTTTACTGAAGCAATTGAGGCGATTGACAATTGCTAATTGATCATTTACTGAAGCTATTGACAAATGCTAATTGATAATTTACTGAAGTGATTGACAATTGCTGATTGATCGTTTAGTGAAGCCATTTACAATTGCAAACTGATCGTTTAATGAAGCGATTGACAATCAATAATTGATCGTTCACTGAAGAAATTGGAACGATTGACAATTGCTAATTGATCGTTTTCTGAAATTGAAGCAATTGTCAATTGAGACTTCCCATTGACAGGTGGAAAGGTGTGTATTGATTGAGCACGTAGACTTCATAGAAAATCGCCATTGAAGCAGTGGAATGATCGTTTCGCTGAGTGATTGACAATTGTTCGTTCAATTGCTCTATCAAGACCTTTGAAATTCAGTTTCATTGCAGAATGAGATTTGTTTTACATGTAATTGCATTACATCGCGATTGTCCAGATTTATGAAAAGTATAATCAAAAGATTATCACTGTATTCGCACATTTTAGGCACTGTTTCCGTAAACGTCATCAAAGCAACTGAGGCGAAAATATTGACAGGTCAATTGAACTTCAGGCAATCACATTTTAATGCACATTGTCAATGACGTAAGCAGATTGACAATTAAGGGCCATCCATAAATTACATCACAACTTAAAAGGGGGGGGGGAGTAGAGAAGTGTGACAAGGGGTATGGGGGGTCATCAGCTTTGTGACGTCAAATGTAAAAATCTAAATAAAAAAATTGAACTACTGTTTTGATTATTTTTAGATAACGTTAGTGACGTCACACTAGGGGGGGAGCAGGTCTCACAAATGTGACGATGTGCGACAGGGACGGGGGGGGGGGGGGAGGAATTATGAAATTTGTGTGACGTAATTTATGGATGGCCCCTTATTGTAAGAATAACGATCTTCCATTCAAAAAAGAATATAAATATTTAAAAGAAAATTATTTTAAGAGAAGTGAAAAAAATTGAGCTTATTTCAGGCAACACACTTCAATCGGTTTGTCTTTCAGTGGTTGGAACCATTTTGCCAATGTCATTCTATACAAAAAAAATCCTAAAATAACTACAAAAAGTCATGTTTTAGCTTCTAGCTATCCAAAACTTTCTTCAAGAAAGTCACAGCAATATATGTTTTCAAAACACTTTTTTACACTCTTAATAGCACCATTTGAGTTTATAATTTGAATACTTAAAAATATAATATAAATTTGATGCACCATATATTAAAAAGATTCGGGACAATATAATATAAAACCAAACTATGTACATTTATTATTAAAAATTAAGAAATAGATATCTATTTATATCCAACATATTATTTTTTTTTTAATTATGTAAAAGAATGAAAAGTTTTTCTTGTGAAAATTAAAATTTTAATTATATACATTCCTTCTGCAATCGAAGCAGGGTTGTAGGGCGGTGTTTATAATTTCTACCTCGAGATATCCCCATTTAAAAAAATCATCTTGATTGTCAGTAAATACCCTGATTTCCTGTGGACATGTTAGAAACAATACGTAATGAGGAGTCTCAGAAATCGGTTACATCATTGCATAGAGAATGGTGGGCGCAACCTTACAGATGTTTGATTTAAAACTTGATATTATGTTCTTTCATTATCCAAAAATATTTTTTTCCATCACAAATACTTTTCATTTTATTCGCTTAAGTTTCTAGGCCCCATCTTGTATCTCGGTCTTAACACATTTATGGGCACAGTGTCTATTGATGTCGTTTTGAAGGAGATGTGAACACATATTCAATAGATAAGTTAAGTTTAGTATTGCAGTAGTAGGTAGCCTTTCTATTTGTGAAACGAAGTGAACACTTCTATACTTAACAGTGTCACACCCAAATAAAACAAAACGCATGTCCTGTTACAAAAGACATGTGAAATATATGACATATGTGTTATATCATGAACCTCTGTTTTACGACAAATGTCAATCAATGTGTTAATTGAAATCTAGAAAAAAAAAAATTTTTAAAAGTATCAAAATTTGTAAGAAAAATTACCATAAACTTTTTGTATATTTTACATTTTTACAGCAATAATTTTTCAACATTTAAAAAAAGTTTTTTACGGTTCTAAGTTTTTTAATCCTATTTAAAGATTTCTTAAAAATCTAATCACTTTTTTGGATATAAAGATCAAACTGGATTTATTTACTAACAATATTATTCACACAAAACGAGATTTAAGTTTATTTATAAATATTGCACCAATTTCTCAGACTTTAGCGAACATGATTCTACAAAGAAATATTTTTCATGTTTTGAAGTTGTTCATGAAATGAAATCTATAAAAGAAATAAATATTTCAAATATTAATATTTTTCGTTATCTCAATGAACATAATGCAAATTACATGAACGTGTTCAATTAAATTAATTTTAGTGTCCTATTATAGAAAACTGGCATTATAAAGATATGTGTTTATATTTCAAACATGATGAGATGATTTTAAAGTTTTGTTATTGATTTACAAAAACAGAATAAGATAAAAACTTAATAAAGGAATAGACGGTGAAAAAGTTGACTTACTTTAAGGTACAGCCATTAAAAAGCTATTTTGATGATGCAAATTTAATATGCTGCGGATAAAAATATTTTTATTTAACTGACTCGAAAATATCTACCAAAATCAGCACGGTTGAAAACAGAGCAACAATTATCTTAGTTGCTCTTTAATTACACACTTTTTAGTTTTTGTCATTTCAATGTGCTGTAAATTGCTTCGGTAATGATGGACGTGGTTGATATTTCAGGAGTTCCTTGGCTGAATTTCACATATGATCCATTTCTGTGGCCAGGGAAACTCGGCGCCCTGTTTTCTTCTCTGGAATCCAGCGAAGATTTGCTTATTTCCGAGTCGTACGCAGAATTGTGTGTTACTTCTAAACGAATGGCGTGATTCTTGTCCGAACGACTGAAGATGTTCGTTCCAATCTTATTGTTCTCTTTCTCCAGCGAGTTGCCGGCTGAGAATCCTCCGGAACCGCTGAGGGAAGAATACTTTTGAGAAACATTCTCAGATATCTTTTCGTCGGAATCCGAATCGATGAAATCAGAATCTACAAAGTCCTCTTTCAAATTGTGAGGGTTTCTTTCGATCACAACTACTTCTATATGCCGGAATTTGCTCTCCACTTTATTTTGGATTATCGGCTTATGTTCGTCCGCCTCAATGTTGATGAATGAAGTGTTTCGGAAGATTTCCTTCTCGAACGAAATCAGATCTTCGTTTTTGCTCTTGTTTTTTACTTCTGGATTGCAGATTTCAGCGTAGATATTGTCCGACGTGTCGGAATCTCGTCTTTCATGGTTTCCTCGACCACTGATAGCATCGGCTACTTGACCGTAAGGTAAATCTTCAATTACAGGAAGTTTACGATTCTGTATGGATGAAATAGATCTCTTCAGTTTACTTTGATCGCTATTTTCATTTTCCTCAAAGGATTCAATGCTTTCATCAATTACATCAACAATTTTTATATCAACCTCGGGGATTTTTCTCCCATTCTGGTTAGCAGTTAGGTTTGGTTTGCTTCCAGCACTTGTGATCGGGTCTTTCTTGTCTTTTCCGTGCAACAAGTTTGAAGTAGACTTGCTCAGAACTCGTTTAGTTTTAACGTGGAACTCCGAACACAGTTTTTCAGTAATAAAGGACTGCTGACTGAAGACCACCTGGTGATTAGACTCGCTTCTGCTGGAGCCGGTGCCGAATGCGTTCAGATCTTCGCAGCTTTGGATTTGATCGAAGGATGATGTAGAAGCAATGTCGCTTTTCTCCGGGATGAGATCCGGTCGAATTCTTTGCCTCCTCTCGAACCTGGATATCTTCTGCTTCCCCGTTTCGATTTCCAGCCGCTTTGCGCAGTTCCCAGTGTATATTTGTTTCTTCTTAAGACTGGAATCATTTTCCGAATAGTAATTGATCTGCTCCACACTGAGATTTTTCTTCTGACCCAAGTCTGACAACCGGTCGTCTGTGTCCATTATACCAGTCTGGACTGAGACAGATTTGGTCAAGACTCTCTTTGGTTCTGGTCTGCCGGCACTCGAACTGACTCCGATATCGGACGAAGTAGTGAGACTCCTGTAAGATTGATACTTTTCGGAAGACAAGTCTTCGATTCTCCTGTTCATCCTCGTGGCACCAAATCTGTCTTCTATCAGCTTAGACATATCTTGATATCTCTCCATAGAGCTTGTCTTGTCGCTGAAGGGATCGAATGGATCTCGATATTCTCTGTATTTGTCTAATAACTTATTTTCTTCGGACTTCCCATCGGAGAGCCGTTCGGTGCTTCTTAAAATCTTCAATTGTTTGAACCACTTGGACAATTTGGGTTGGTTTGCGTTATTTTCTCTGAAAACCTTCATCTTGTCTTCGTTGAATTCTTGCTGCTTTTGTTTTTCTTCTTCTTTTTTGGCCGCCTTTTTGCTTTCCTCGTCACTGTAGAGATCAAAGTTCATATTCTCCAACTCGTTCTTACTGATGAAAATTATGGAGCCTTCGTTCTCATCGGGGATATCTTTCAGGACTTTATCGCTTTTACCGAATAAGCGAGACGCGTCCACTTTAAAGCCTTGGAAGGTGAATCTCTTTTCTTTTTCAAACTTGATACCGCCGTGAGCTACTTCATTTCTAGTTCTTTTGTCGACAAAGCTATCGATGGATTCTTCGTTGTTCATGTTGTCGTGCTTTTTATGGATGACGTTGATCTTTTCTTTGGATATGTACATTTCTTGGTGGTTGTCAGGCATGGCGAAGGTGATCTGTCGGATCCAGGAGTCGACGTTGAGCTGGCAGTAGGTGATGGCCTTGTGGACGCGCGAGGAGAGGAACATGCGCTTCTCGGTGTCGAAGCCGAGGCTGGTTCTCTGCAGCCTGGAGTCGGTGTTGAGGGACAGGAGGGTGAGGGAGGGCACGCGGGTGGTGTCCTGTGGGAGGGAGCACATCACGATGACGGCTTCGGTGGTCACGGCTCGCAGCAGAAGGGTTCCTAGAAAAAAATTATTATGGTTAATTTTTTTTATAGCATACTAATGTACATCTTTCATATTTCTTGGATCAACAAGGTGGACTTTTATTTTTATTTAAGTTTTTTATATAGCAGGACTGGATGATGGTGTAATCCCAGTCTGCCATATTAAATCGAAGGCCTAATGTCAAACAATGGTATCTACAAAAAAACCTACAAAGAGTTTTTTCTCCACGCAACAGGGATTAAAGTCAAACGACATCAATAATAATAATTATTGTCTTTTTGTAGATAATGTTTGATTTTAAGCCCTTGAATTAATAGTGTATTTTTGGTAAATTTTTAGTGGATCATATTATGGAAATTACACTCCAATTAAACTTTATTTTTTTTGTGAATACCGCACAAGTGGCGCAAGAGTCCCAACTGCTCCCGACTGCAGACTACGGTATCCCCAAATTGGGGTAGGTTGTAAGGGTGAAGGTGGAGGGGAGGGAAAGAGATGGGGGAGAGGAAGGTGGTGAAAATCTGGTCACCAAACTCGGCTGTAGCAATTTTAAGCAACGTTTCAATTCTGAATGGTTGTCTTACACCAGTGTGATACTGAGAGTATCTTCCACTCTGGAATGTGCAGCAAATATACTATATATTATTTTTAATTATTTTTTTTTTAAATAACACAAATTAATCAAATAAAATTTATTTGCGCACGCCGGAATTGGATCCCGTGACCTTTGGATTGTGAGTTAGAGCCTTGCTCCTCAACCACTGAGGCCGTCGAATTTAATTACTACAAGAAACAACTATTTATGTCAGGGGAGATGGTAAAAGATTTTTTTTTTTGCATTAAATCCACACAGGAGGCCCTGAGGAAGATAATTTCCCTCAGGGCCTATGTCATCTGAGATGCTGTGTGGAGGGTCTTTTTGAGAACAGGAAGGAATGAATATTGGTGTTGAAGAGACTTATGTTGTAGGAAGGAGGAAACGCAAAGGCCGGAAAATCGTTCCACAGCTGTATTGCACACAAGAACGAGTCGAAGAAGCGACCTGTTCTCATGTAATTTGTCACATGAGAACAGCCAACATGTCAACCGTGTACATATGTTGGGCACGCGTTTGGCGTGTTTCCCGACTATGCACCGGTGCCGAAGGGATCAATGATGCTAGTTCCTCGGAGCATCTTCCATTGTAATACCGGTAGAACAAGGACAGCATTCCCACCCGACGCCTGTGCTCTAAAGATTGCAATCCGTTAAACTAGGAGAATCTATCAGACGGACCGCCCACTTCTGCAGAGAGTCGAGGGTTTTTTTCAGGTATTTTGAGGCTCCTGACCAGAGGTGGCTGCCAAATTCAACCGTGGGGCATACTTGTACAGGGTTAGCAGTTGTGTACTATCAAAGTATCTGCGGGCCCTGTAGAGTATGCCCAGTTTTTGAGAGGCTAACTTAACTCTGGCTTCGATGGGGCCCCCATATCTGAGCTGGTCACTTAGAGTTACACCAAGCAAATGCGTTAAAGTTCCATTTTTATGCAAGCAAACGACACATTTGTTGCACATCAACGACCTTTTGTCATGTGCACCAATTCACTGTTATGCGGATGACAGTACAGTTCATGATAGCTTTTTGTTTGACAAGCCCCCAAAGGGCTCACAAACTCCAACAGCTCGTAGGGCTTTGAAGCAAAGAATGGACGGTTACCTCGAGAGTGTTTTCTCTTGGGGTAAAAATAATCTCGTTGAATTTAATGTTTCAAAGTGTCACATAAATAATTATGTGACTAATGCAGTTCTTGCTTAGGTGGTTATTTTGTCTATGGTGTTTTTTTTGGACACTGGTAATTTTTGGAAAAGAGAGAGTTTCCTTTTTGTTTTTGGTCACTTCCTTCCGATCAACTTGGGCAGTTGGGTCGGAAATTGGTCACTCACTGGAAAAGTGTTTTCTTGGATTTTATCAGGAGAATCTAAGTCGATTTTAAACCTAAAAGAACGCGGGGTGTTTTTACGTAACACGCGAGGTTCGTGTACGAGTTATTTATAGTGGATGACGTGAAAGTCCCACCTTTTTCCGATGTGGCTGGTTGGCCGTTTTGTGGAATTATTTCTGGAAAAGGAATCGTGAAGTGAATTGGTCCTGGTGTTGGCTACTATAATATGCCTTCACGACCCCGCGTCGCAAAGTCACGGTCTGCTAACCGTAATACGCCAGACTTGGATACTGTTGGGGGCCACGTGCCTTTTGATTGGAGTTCGTCGAGGTGGCCCGTGGCTGAATGCGCTCCTTGGAGGTATAGCGGCCTCCTGCCCAATTAGAAGGACGACCTTGGTGCTCTGGATTCCGCGCCGTTCCCATATGGGAAGACTGGAGTTCCCGTCCCGTCTCGTGCTCTCTCACTGCGAAGCAAGATCGCGTTCGTCTACCGGGGTTATTTCCGTATAGTTAGTTTAGCGTGTCCATTAGGAGTCCGTCTGGTATGTGTATTTTTTATATTTCCTTTTGTTACCTTGGTATGAAGTTTGTACACTTCCTTGTTGCTTTTTGGTTTGGATTCAATACATTTTTATAAAGTTCCTCTTCTTTTATTTGACTGAAAACCCTACCTACATGACAGATAACTACTTGGCCCACTATCCTGAGCCCTGGTCTCTGCTCTGCCGCAAGGTTACATTTTATACGAACATGATACGTTTCAGTGGCGCTTCCAACGTGTAAAATCAGTTATTTTCGGTGCCCGAAACGTACTTTTCTGTCATGTGGGGTAGATTTTCAGTTCTTTTGCTGTTAATTTTAGAGAAATCAGAGAAGAATCGGTGTGTGTGCATTTATTTGGTTTTATATCTAACATTAACCGTTCTGCAGAGATTCTGTGTGTCATTCTGAAAATACACCTCATTGTGTTATGATCATTTTGTTGCGTCACTTAATTGCTATTAAAAAATTAAATTCTGAAAATACATTTCATTATGTTACATACTTTTTCTGTTGAATATTATTGTTTGTTTACCTTTTCGTAAGGCATGTAATTATAGTGACACCAACTTTAAGTGTTGCCATTAAGATAATGTTAAACACAAAATTCATTCATAATATCTCTAGAGGTGATAACCGAAATATTGTTGGGAACATTTTTTCTGTTTACTGGCAATTCTGTTTTAACTGTCAGCTATCTATGTTATGGTTTATCGGAGCCGAGCTGTGAATTCTTGTTGACATTTGTCAGGTTATGTGCATTGTTTACTTACAAAGGCGCGGAAGTTCATTAATTACATTATTTTTTTTGTTTTGTAAACATCAGACGACTTGTGACAGGCATTTATCATAAATAACCGACGATCTTTTGCGTTCTGTGCACAAGGATGACAGAAGGTCGTCGTCAGTTACACAATATGGACGCATATATTTTAATGACAAATTTTGGCGAGGATTTTAGACCTCATAAGTATATTTTGATTAAAATCCTAGTTTATTTATAGGTATTTATAAGTAGTCGTTTATACATAGTTAGCTATATTTATTTATAGGTATACTTATCTTTATAATTAATACTATGCATATATTAGTATTAGAATAATACTACCTTCATATAGTTAGATATATTAAAAACTATTAAGTTTTTTTAAATATTTTCTTTTTTATGCGGTGGCATGAGGGAATACCAAACCTTCATACTGCTTCATTTAATTACATTTGTTTCTTTTGTGATTGTTCTGGTCTCATGATTTGGAGTTTGGTACCTCCAAATCTTGTGCTCAGTGCAGACACTTAATTCTAGTTCATTGACGATAAACCGTTTATTTACCCTCGGTAAACTGGAATGTGATCCTTGTGGTCACTGGCGCCCAAATTTTGTTAGTTAAGTCTTTCTTTCCTCCGTTAATATGCTTTTCTGTTAATAATAACATGCACTAGTTTCGAGTTTTTTTTTGTATTATTAAACGTATGATTATTTCGGTAATAATATACTTGTTCACATAAGTACACACACACTGATTTCATACCTTGTTCCATCTGTTTAACGGATTTAGTTGTAATGCTATTATTTTTAAGTTTATGCCCTTCTTTCTTCAGTCCACTGGAGGCTCTTTTATTGCCCATAGCCCATAGAACCTCCAGGGAACTTGAGAAGAAATATCTTGGAATTTTGTGTTTCGGAGACTTGAGCTACTTTCTGATGCACAAAAGTTCTGTTAATTATACTATTGATAGTTAAGTATTCATAAGTTTAAGTATTGCATAGCTTTCCTATAAGTTCTTTATATAAATCTTAGTTCATAAGAAAGTTGTTTCTGTCTCTAACAAGGAAAGTACTGCTTTGGCATACTTAACTAATAATTAATTCCTTTGGAATTATCGCTTTGCCTCTAATACAGGAAAGTGTGTTCTGTATAGTTTTAACTCTAAATAATATAAACATTAATGTCTTACTGTTAGTATCATTATTAAACTTTACATTAAGTATTACTAGTGTCATTCATTAAAATTTTGAATTGATCACACCTCGAATAGTGTCAACTCACTGAAAGCCATAGTTGATCAATGATCACACATTTTGTTTTGTTTGTACAAGAAATGCTGACTTTTGTGCACACGTAGAGTGTTTTTTTTTTAAGGGATGCCAGCTTGGGTATTACCGTGGTCTCATTTTTTTTTACAAACAATGTCACTTTTTTGAGTTTTTGATGCAGGTTGTTTAATGGATTTTTGGATATCCTAAGCTGCGAGCTTAACTTTCTGTTTTGCTGTTAAGTACCAATTGACTTTTGTCATGATCTGATAGATAGGTATTGTGTTATGTAAATCCTAATCTGACCACCTTGATTGGCAGGTATTTATTGTTTTATAAAACCTGACCTGATTTGATTTTTGAAAATTGGATAATTTAAATATTATTCTAGCTTGACGACCTTTTTACATATAGGTATTTCTTCGGAATTGTAAATCCTGGTTCAATAATGACAGTTAGATGATCCAATGTAAGATCCCTACTCTGTCCACGTCTGATAGACAGTTTGTATACTGATTCTATATTACTTATAACACAGAAAAGTATTTTCTTGTGTCCTAGTTTTGCCAACATTGAACTCCATTGTTCTGATTGAAAAATGTATATCTATATAGATATTTTCATAATTTAGGCTTCTTTAATTTTAAGTATTTGTTTATTTTTAAGTTTTATCTTAAGAATGTTAAACCGGATGGACTTAGTTAGATAGGTTACTTTTTTTTGCTATTCAAATATAGCGTAAATTCAGTGCGAGTGAGGGCTGTTTAACCCTAAAAAGTGAAGCCAAATTGGCCTTTATTTCCTGTAAAAGGAAAAGTGATCAAATTTTTTTTTTCTTTTCTACAATTTATTTGGTTGTGTTTTTTCTTAAAATATAAAATGTTGAGTATTTTATAAGTATAAATCTTGTTAAATTGACACGAAAACAACAGGTCTCCTTTTTTTTTTTAAGGTTAATTCAAAACTTTGTTTAATTTAGTAGATGATGGTTGACTCCTTGTTTTCGTGCCTTTCTTTTCTTATTTGTTCTTTATTATTAAGAAATTTTGTTTTTTAAGAAATTTACTTTTAAAAAATTTACTTTTAAGAAATTTAGTTCTAAGTTGTTATTTTAATTACTAATTAATGTTTTTGTTATCATTTTTCTAGATACCTGATGGACTCATAGTTTAGTTAGTTTGTGGACTTAGTTTTTCATGTTTGAGGGCAAACATTTTCATAAATAATTATGTGACTAATGCAGTTCTTGCTTAGGTGGTTATTTTGTCTATGGTGTTTTTTTTGGACACTGGTAATTTTTGGAAAAGAGAGAGTTTCCTTTTTGTTTTTGGTCACTTCCTTCCGATCAACTTGGGCAGTTGGGTCGGAAATTGGTCACTCACTGGAAAAGTGTTTTATTGGATTTTATCAGGAGAATCTAAGTCGATTTTAAACCTAAAAGAACGCGGGGTGTTTTTACGTAACACGCGAGGTTCGTGTACGAGTTATTTATAGTGGATGACGTGAAAGTCCCACCTTTTTCCGATGTGGCTGGTTGGCCGTTTTGTGGAATTATTTCTGGAAAAGGAATCGTGAAGTGAATTGGTCCTGGTGTTGGCTACTATAATATGCCTTCACGACCCCGCGTCGCAAAGTCACGGTCTGCTAACCGTAATACGCCAGACTTGGATACTGTTGGGGGCCACGTGCCTTTTGATTGGAGTTCGTCGAGGTGGCCCGTGGCTGAATGCGCTCCTTGGAGGTATAGCGGCCTCCTGCCCAATTAGAAGGACGACCTTGGTGCTCTGGATTCCGCGCCGTTCCCATATGGGAAGACTGGAGTTCCCGTCCCGTCTCGTGCTCTCTCACTGTGAAGCAAGATCGCGTTCGTCTACCGGGGTTATTTCCGTATAGTTAGTTTAGCGTGTCCATTAGGAGTCCGTCTGGTATGTGTATTTTTTATATTTCCTTTTGTTACCTTGGTATGAAGTTTGTACACTTCCTTGTTGCTTTTTGGTTTGGATTCAATACATTTTTATAAAGTTCCTCTTCTTTTATTTGACTGAAAACCCTACCTACATGACAGATAACTACTTAGCCCACTATCCTGAGCCCTGGTCTCTGCTCTGCCGCAAGGTTACATTTTATACGAACATGATACGTTTCAAAAGACCCAATCTTGTCTGATTACGTCTAAAAGGGATCGAAATGAAAATCTAGTCTCTTTCAACGGAAGCAATCTTCCGAACAGGCCCTCCATTGATATGCTTGGTGTAACCCTAAGTGACCAGCTCAGTACGGGGGCTCCATCGAAGCCAGAGTAAAGTTAGCCTCCCAAAAACTGGGCGTACTGTACAGGGCCCGCAGATACTTTAATAGTACACAACTGCTAACCTTGTAAAAATCACAAGTACGCCCCACGGTTGAATTTGGCAGCCATCTCTGGTCTGGAGCTCCAAAATACCTGAAAAATACCCTCGACTCTGTGCAGAAACGGGTCGTCCGTTTGATAGATTCTCCCATCTTAACAGACGGATTGCAATCTTTAGAGCACAGGCGTCGGGTGGGAATGCTATCCTTGTTCTACCGGTATTACAATGGAAGATGCTCCGAGGAACTAGCATCATTGATCCCTTCGGCACCGGTGCATAGTCGGGAAACACGCCAAACGCGTGCCCAACATTTGTACACGGTTGACATTTGTCACATGAGAATGGGTCGTTTCTTCGACTCGTTCTTGTGTTCAACAGCTCGGCTGTGGAATGATTTGCCGGCCTCTGTGTTTCCTCCTTCCTACAACATGGGTCTCTTCAAGACCAATGTTCATTCCTTCCTCTCCTCAAAAAGACCCTCCACACAGCATCCCAGATGTCATAGGGAAATTATTTTCCTCAGGGCCTCCTGTGTGGAGTTAATGTAAAAAAAAAAAAACGAACTTGTGCTGCCATTTTGGATGTTTTTTGGTATTGAGTGATGTTTAGCGTAAGATTTCATTACAACCTAAATACCCATGCATGTTTCCTGACGTAATTAGTTGTTTCTTGTAGTAATTAAGTTGAAACAAAGTGTAATTTGCAAAATCTGTTCCTATTAAAAGTGCGTCGGTTAAGAAATATTTACCTTTAAGCCAAAAATAAAATGTAGTTACCAAATCTGTCAGGGTATTTTGAAGACATTGTTATATTTACGTTTTAAAGGTTAGGTTGCGTTCGGTGAGGTTAGGTTAGGTTAATTCAGATTAGGTATTTTAATTTTTTACATCATCTTTCACATGTGAAATTATATGTAATAATGAATTACGAGAGATGGGAAGGCTGATAGAGATATTGAAAGAAGGGTGAATGCAGGTAACTCTATTAATGGAGGACTGAATGCTGTTGGCACCAACAAAAAACTGTCCAAAGACAATGGAGTACTGATACCTACCCTGATGTATGGCAGTGAGGCATGGAACTGGCAGAGGAAGGATGAAAGTAGACTGAACGCTGTAAAAATGAGATCCCTGAGGCGTATGTGTGGTAAAACCATGTATGATCGTGTGAGAAATGTGGAAATCCGCAAAGAATGCAAGGCTGATGTAAGCGTAATGAATAAGATCAAAAAAGGAACGCTCCGATGGTTTGGGCATGTAGAGCGAATGAACGAGGAAAAGAGTGTAAGGAGAATATATGACGCAAATGTGAATGGTAGAAGAAGTCGAGGACGCCCAAGAAAGACATGGCACGACCATGTGAATCAGATACTTGAGTCGGGCCATGTCAAGAGTCAGAATGATAGAAGAGCATGTATGAGACGTTGTATGAATGTAAACGAGGCAAGGAATGTGTGCCAAGACCGAGTTGTTTGGCGGTCCGTCCTCTCTGCCTGAAACGGCGTGATGGATAATTAGTTAGTTATGAATTACCTGAAGTGAGGGTGGGATGCGGGGGCGCGGGTCCCGCCACCAGGCGCACCCGTAGGGGCAGGGGGCGTCCCAGCAGCCCCCCACCGCCCCCCAGCCGGCACAGCCCCCCCTCCCCCGCGGAGATGCCCACGGGGTAGAACTCCCCCTTGGTCGACAGCGGTGCGTACAGCTCCTGGAATTAGAAAATAAGTGTTGTAGAAATAATAGTGAATGGTAGAATAAGTTCAAGGAATACGTAGCACGACCAAATGAACCAAATATTACACCATTTTTGTGGGGGTAGATAGTTACACACAAGAAATAGTATTAATATAATTATTTATTAAGATAATATAGGCCGAGCTCTGTAGGTGTTTACAATTTTTTTATATGAATACCGCACAAGATCCCCACCGTTTCAAGCCAGTGAGACTATGGCTTCCCCAATCGGGGTTTGTTGTAAGGCTGAAGGTAATGGGGAGAGAAAGGAGATGGAGAAGAGGAAGGTGGATAAATACTTGGCTATTCAGATGTGGTCACAAAACACGGCTAAAGCCATTTCAAGTAAATTTTAAATTCTGAATGACCACCAAGGCAATAACTGAGTGTCTTTCACTCGTATACAGGGTGTTTAGGGACGTACTTTAACCATGATTGATTCCTGACATTATTTGGAGTAAAAAATTAAAATTAAATTTTGGTCTCGGGTGACGTCTTTTTTTTCAATTTTGTTTCTTCAAAATTAAACAAAAGAAAATTTCTTCCGCATGTCGTCACTGGTCACTCAGCCGAGTAACCGACCAATCCCTCACCCTGCCTCCAACCGTTCAACACCCACCATTTTTTTATGTTTTTGTAGAAAAATAAACATCAAAATGTCACTGGAGACCAACTTTCATTAACATTTTTTACTCTCAATAATGTCAAGAATCACTGAATAAAGTAAGTCAAGTGCGTTCCTTAACACCCTGTATATTATGCTGATATAAACTGAGCTGTGAAGGTTTTAATTATATATATTTTTAATATGAATACCAAACAAGAACTCAACTGCTTGCAACCATCTGGAGCCAGTGAGACTGTGGCCAATTGGGGTACGTTCGAGGGGAAGGAGATGGGAAAGAGGAAGGTGGATAAGTACCAGGCCGTTAAGATCACCAAACACGACGAAAGCCATTTCAACCGCCGCCCCGGGAACCATTTATTGGATAACCAACACCTCTGCCATAGGTCACTCCGAGTGGTTAGCTTCACTCCGAGTGGTTAGCTACGTTTGGTGACTTAACAGGGGTACACACACGGGTTGATGGGTGAGGTTTTTCCGGATCTAGACAGCAGATGGAGAGAAAGGGAAATTATTCTCATTAGGGCCTCCTGTATGGAGCTAACGTAAAAAAACAACTTTTCAATTCTGAATGATGTCTTACACCAGGGCGATACTGAAAGTATCTTCCACTCTCCAGAGTTCCAACGTGCCGCAAATATACCCCTGATGTGCAAAATACCTAACTTTTTTTTTAAATAATTGTATTTGTAGTATGTAGGTACCTATAAAAATCACGTCAATTATTGTAAATCAATAAAAAAGAAATAAAAACTGACATAATTTTTTGTTAAATAATACGAGATAACAACAATAGCCTAGGTACCATACGGACAAAATATCTAGCATGAACTGAAAATAATAATTCAACATTGCCATCAAATGACCATCGAGCAACATTTTGGCTTTTTTTACATTTTAAATTTACACGTGAAAGGTTCCATGAAGCGCCCATTCTAAGTGCGTTTCAGCTCTCCGTCAAATACTAATAAGCTGACAAGCTTTACAACATAATAGTTGTGCTCTTCTAGAATCGGCATTTAACGGGGACCTTTCAACTATCAAAAAAGAAATGACAGTGAATGGTTATTTGATAACAATGTCACATTTGAATTTGTAGTGTGAATCACGTTTTTCCGCCATCTAGTTTCCTAGCAGTAAAAACGACTCCAGATGCTAATATCTACAGCCTGTATGTCGGACGAATATCTACAGCTCATATGTTGAACTAATATCTACGAACTTCAGAGGTTGACTAATATCTACAGAGCTAAGGTCGGACGAATATCTATGACGGTCCCAGTGTTGACTAATATCTACAGAGCGTAGGTTGAACTAAACTAAATCAGCTAAATATGTCCAATAGTCCGATATTGGGGACTTTTACATACATACTTAAATAAATTAAGTTTTTTAAACTGCATACGCAATATTACGTTATTCTAATATGCTATACATAATTGCAAATCCAACCTCAGCAAGTGCTGTAGATATTCGTCAACACTTTGGTTCTCATAGATATTAGTTCGATTTTTTCAGTTTTTGGAATTCCTGTAGATATTAGTAGACGCCTCCGTAAAAACCCCGCCAAATTTTTCTCACGCGTTCGATATACAAAACGTACAGCGTACAGTCCCGCCATTGCATTGCAATGCACCGGCAAAGCAGCATTGTCCGGTGGTAATATTCAAATGCGTGTGAATTTAAAAAAAACGTTTCGTATTCAAATCACGCGTCAACTTCAAGAAAGAATTATAAGGTAGGCCACACACCACACACTGCTTTATGAAGCTTTTATGAGCAGTCAATGGATGGAGTGACACTGAATAAACTGAACAGCTCCGGACTAGGGACAAAAACACACAATATAAAAATAGAAAAATAACGAACTCATTAATGAGCCAATTTGTGCCATAATTGACTACAATGGCTATTTTTCGAAGTGAAGAAAAAAACAGACAAAAGTGCGTTGTGGGCGTGGATATGTGCTCAAAGTAAGGTCAATTTAAGTGTAATTTATTAAATCTTTTCAAACATCGATATTCTTTCTATAACATTGTATTTGGGAGGCGGGTTTGGATACTGCCGCCCCGGGAACCATTTATTGGGTAACCAATAACCCTGCCATAGGTCACCCTAAGTGGTTCGCTACGTTTGGTAACTTAGCAGGGGTTTCCGGGTTCATGGGGTGAGGTTTGTCTAAGTTTTGAGGGCGAATGCGTTTGCTCACCTCCTGCGTTGGCAGGCCGGATCGGGAGACAGGTTGAGGGAGACCTAACCTAGACCCCTCCAGCCGGACTTTCTCGATGGATTCGTTTGTCCGTCACTCCTGGACAGATTGACCCCAGATTCCTTCCCATCCCTCATACCTTTTTCCTCACCAGAACTTCCTCTCCTTCATTTTCCCAAAAGATACAGCATCCCCAAAGATGATGAGAGATTTTTTCCTCAGGGCCCCCTATGTGGAGCTAATGTAAAAAAAAAACAGATGATAATTCATTGGGATGTATTTAAATTGGTGACATTAGTTTTCCTTCAAATGAGTCTACAATGGAGTGCTGACTCCCACCCTGATATATTATGGAAGTGTGGCATGGAACTAGCAGAGGAAGAATGAAAGTAGACGGAATGCTTTAAAAATGAGATCCCTGAGACGTATGTATGCTAAAACCATGTATGGCCGTGTAAAAGCATAAATAGCGAAGGAATTTAAATTTGATTTTTTATGTTGACTCACTCTTTGCACACACAATTTAATAAGCGAAATCGGTCGGTCGTAATATATATATATATATTACGACCATTTTATATAAATATAGTATAAATTATGTATATATTTATTTTTTACATTAGCTCCACACAGGCCCTGAGGAAAATAATTCCCCTCAGAGCCTAAGTCTTTTGAGGAAAAGAAGGAGATGAAGTTCTGGGAAGGAAAAATGAAGAGGAGTGGGTGGGAATCTGGGAATCAGTGTCTCCAGGGGTGGCGGATATATGAATATATCCCTCCGACTTCGGTGCAAGGCGATGTTCCGAGAGTATCCATATAGATACATCCACCACCAAAACCCGGACAAATCCCACCCCATGATCCTGGGCACCCTTGCTAAGTCACCAAACATAGCGAACCAAATGGAATGACCTGTGGCAGATGTTGGTTATCTAATAAATGGTTCCCGGGGTGGCGGTACCCATACCCGCCTACCAAATTGAAGTGCTTATAAACAATTTATTTCATTAAGAAAATTGTCTTTTGGGTATTAAAGTTCCCACTCCCCCCCTGTCTGGAGGACGTGCCCATGCATCAGTTCCGCCGCGCTATAAAAAATACGTTTAATACCAACCCAATTGCGTGCTAGTTGCTAGTTGCTAGTACACAAGGACGCCATAAAAGCCCTGCTTCGTGGTTACCTATTCACAGCCACGTTCGACACCATTCCTTTATGGCTCAAACTAGGCTGACACATAGTGTAGATGTACATAACTGTTTATGTTGGACTGACTCAATAGGGATTAGTTTCATTTGACTTCAACTACGTACTTAAAACTCAACGCCATCTAGAGAAAATTTGGAAAAGTTATTGCTGATTTCACCAATCTAAAATTCGACCCTAATGGCCGTTATACACGACATCTTTTTTCAGCCCGATTCCAATTAGACACAAAAGTCAACATTTTTCGCTCTACGCGATCGCTGTTTTCATCTCTATTTTCATATCTACGATTTCAATTGTCATCACTGCAAACGACACATGAACCATGCTGTTTGCTGTGCGCCACTTTAGAATTTTCATTCCATATCCGATTCATTTTAACCTATTATGTTTAATTTCTAATGTATTTCCATTAAATGGTTTATAAGTATTGGACGCCACACCTATTACAAACATCTATAAAATATTTTTCGTTATTTGTTTTTGGGGTGTTATGCCGTGTTGCGCTACCACCTTCTTTAGCCAACGATGCAGCAGACCGGCAGATCTACCGGACCACATCTACCGGATCTGCCTGATCTGCAGATCTGCAGATCTATCGGACCACATCTACCGGATCTGCCGGATCTGCCCTGATGATGGACACTGCAACGATGTCCGAAACGTTGGCTAAAGAAGGAGGTAGCGCAACACGGCATAACACCCCAAAAACAAATAACGAAAATGCTTTTGGCCGTGAAAATCTTAAAACGTATCGATCTATAAAATAAATAACACATAGACAGAAATAACTATTCACATTCGACCTAACCCATACGAAATAAATGAAAATAATAGAATCCTGTCAAATTTAACTCCATGAATAAATTAGACAGAATTTACTTCTTTATTTCATCTCCTCCAACAATTATAACATAACTCTCTTTAAATGATTTACCCACCCTTCCAATCACCGTTCTGTTTTAATCTCGGCTCAAATAAATATGTATTTTACCTTAAATACTCTTGTAACTATGTTATTCATTTATATACTTGTACGCCTGTCTCGACACAGAAATATCCTAGTGAGACAGGCATAACAAAACCCAATATACATATACTCTTTTATAGATAAATAAATAAAAAATTAAATTTATATTTACATTCTCATTCCATTTCCATTCCAATCGTTCCTTTTCCATTCATTTTCCATTCAATATCGTTTTCATTCCAGATTTCAATTAACGTATTTCAATTCCATTCTATATCCAATGCATTTCCTTTAAATTTCCATTCTCATTCCATTTCCATTCCATTCGTTTAATTTCTATTCATTTTCCGTTCTCATTTCCCATTTCAATTCAATTCCATTATCTCGTACATCATTGTCATTCCAGGTCATTTCCATTCCGTATCTTTTCCATTCCATATAATTTCCATCCCATATCACTTCCATACCATATCATTTCCATTTCATATCATTACCATTCCATATCACTTTCTCCAAGTGCGATTTAGAGTTCCTATTTATCTTTGCATTTCATGTCCAATGTATTTCATGTCCAATGCATATCCTTTAAATTTCCATTCTCATTCCATTTCTACTCAAATTCCAGTTGCATTTCTATCACATTCGTTGCATTCCAATTCCATTTCCATTTCAATCGTTCCATTTCCATTCATTTTCCATTCCATATCATTCTTATTTCCCATTTCAATTCAATTTATTTCAATTCCATTCTATATCATTGTCATTCCAAGTCATTTCCATTCCGTATTATTTCCATTCCATAAAATTTCCATCCCATATCATTTCCATTTCTTTACATTACCATTTCCTATAGTTTACTCCAACTGCGATTTAGAATTTCAATTTTGTTTCCATTGTATTTCATGTCCACTGCATTTTCTTTAAATTACCATTCCATTCCATCCTCATTCCCGTTCAATTTCTACTACAAATCCATTCCATTTCAATATTTCATTTCCATTCGTTCCATTTCCATTCAATTTCCAATCCATTCAATTTCCGCTCCATATCATCACCATTCGATACCATTTTCATTCCATTTCTATTTCACTAGCTTCCGAGTAGTTGGAACTCTGGTGCGGTATTCACTTTATTATCACAGTCGCTTGGTTTGCTAATCACAATACTCAGATTCACTAAGAAAACTCACGCTATTATTTAATTAAAATTAACGACCAACCTCCTTAACATACTAATGAGGTATTTTAGCAGTCACGTACCAAATGAAAGAACGAACTCCAGGAACTGTTGCAGGATACTCATTAATTCATTCATCCATGGGAAAGTGAACTCTGCGATCATTGTTAAGTGAGAGGAATAAGAGGTCTGTGTTGATATACTCGTAGCTGTGTGTTTTTAATTCAGTCCTTGATCCTTGTATCTGTGTTCCACAATCGTGTTCGTTGGGAGTTGTTGCACGTCCGAGCCAGGTCTCTACTCTCGGGTCTGGAATTCTTTCAGCGGCTGTGGTCGGTGCCATTGGAGTCCGTGACACAGTCAACATGGCTTGAACCAGAATACAGTGGCGTATTAGGCCAGGCGCGCACGTGTCACAGCGACAGTTTCGTCACTATTGCAAAATCCATAATATTCACCAGTTATTCGCTCGCACTACTAGTTTCCGGATACCATGCATATTATAAACATATAAGGCGATGCATTGCGAAGTAATTCAAAAACATGTGTCTTAGCTTGAAAATTTTAAGTTAAGAGGGTACCTATAACCAGAGAAAACCAGAAATACGTCATTTTTAAATCAGATTTTAAACGTATTGACTCTTTTCCACAAAAAAATATAAATTGATTTCGAAAGGTTGTTCTTTTATCTAGTAAACGCATTATTTAAATTTTGAGATTAAATGTTTATATTTAGTATAATAAAGTTCGTTGGTTCGTTGGCAGATTTGTTAAATTTTCAAACGAAAAATCTTATTTTAAAAGACATATTTCATAACGTGTAATCATACATTATTGTAAATCAATACGGTATCTAGTAAACGCATCTTTCAAAATTTTAATTTTAGTTCAAATAAAATCGCAGACAAAATATCTGAACTAAGTGTTCAGATATTTTGTGTATGACGAACATTTCTCTATTTTGTCCATGTTACGGTCTTACAAATTAATATATTTAAGATTTTTTTACATTCTTATTTTGCTTAGGACATAATTGAAAATGATAAATACTTATGATCAAAAAATAATTACAAAAATACATAAATTTAATAGTTTTATCGTCACGTTTTTCAGTATTTTTGGATGTAGGTAAAAATTAAAGCAAATTTGGAATGAAATAAAATCGATATTGAGTTATAATTTTAAAAAAGCTGGTACGGAGAATAATAATTCTTTCTCATTGGAACCCCCTGTACGATCGTAAGAACATCTTTCGACGAAATGTGGATTTTCGGCCGCTGGCTGGTTAAAGGCCCATAAAGGTTATTTAGTAGGTACTTAATTACACATAGATTAAGATGAAAACATCTAAATTGTTAACCATCGACCTTTACTCGCTCTGCTATAGTTTTATTCTTTTAAAAAATTCACCCTTGAAACGTTTTTCGTTTCTCCTGAAATATTTTTATTTTGAGGATTAATAGGTACCTTTCTCCCAAACACAGTCGATATTATTGTGGCAGCTACCTGACCTACAGTACTGGACTCATGGGATGAAGCGCCACTGCTAAATGGTTCTGTTATTCTAGACCCCACTGTTATTATTATTAGTAAGCTTGTTAGGAGATATTTGAAATGGTTGTTATTGTTGTGTTGTGTGTTGTAGGGTAGAGTGTACAGACACAGATTATGGTCGCAGTATCACATGTCGCAATCTAACGACCCAAAGCACATATCATGTTGGTGTCATTGTCATTACTTTCATATTATACATTATATGTAGGTTTAATTCCAGACATATGATATAACATAAAATAAATTAGTAGTTCTATGAACAACAGACCTAGCGTCCAAAAGTGTTTCTAATCGTCTCTTATTAAATAAATCACAACCTAAATTTCCTCTGAAATCATAAGATTTGCAAGTAGGTACTTAAATACGTACCTATGTACTTAATTAATAAACACGAGAAAACAACACATAGGTATATGTCACCACACATGGTTTCCGACGTTTGGTGACTTGGCAGGGGTGCCCGGGTTGCGTATTTACAAAACCTGTATCGATTCAGTCGCGGTAACGACAACTTACATTTTAAATATACCTTTATACTGGTTATTTTTTATCACATTGCAAAAACAAAAATTGTTCTAAAATCTAGATAAAATAATCTTTCTGATGTGTATATTAGAAATTAATAATTTTATTTCTAAATATTAAAATTTTTATATTATTCCCATATATTGTAAATACACCTCTATATTGATAATTTTTTATCACTTTGCAAAAACAAAAATTGTTCTAAAATCTAGATAAAATAATCTTTCCAATGTGTATATTAGAAATTAATAATTTTATTTATAAATATTTAAATTTTGATATTGAAAATTTAAAGCGACTGAAACGCGGTAGGGATTGTAAATACGCGCCCGGGTTCATGAGGTGAGGTTTTTCAATGTCTTGGCGGCTGATGGGTCTGCCCACCTGCTGTGTGGCGGGCCGGATCGAGAGAGACTGGTTGAGGAGGTCTTTTGACCTCTCCAGCCAAAATACCTCGACCTATCGCTTTGCACCGCAGTTGAAGGGATGGATTCAAATGTCCGTCACTCCTGGACGCACAGACCCCCAGATTCCTTTCCTTTAAAAAGCCCTCCATACAGCATCCCCTAAGATGACATAGTCCCTGAGGGAAATGTAAAAAAAAATTTAAGAGTTTAAAAACTATTGTGTTCAAGGGTCATATTTCGGTAAAATGATCCGGTAGATGTGATGTTTCTCTGTCCGAAACGTTGGCTAAAGAAGGAGGTAGCGCAACACGGCATAACAGCCCAAAAACAAATAACGAAAAAAACGTTTTAGATCATTATTTTCTATTCCAATGACCAATTCCCTATTATATTAGTATAATTAATAATGTATAAAAAATAAAAATCCTCATCTGGAAAGAATTTTTAGTTTTGATTCTATGTGTGATATATTAACTTGGTCGAAGGTGATATAGATTTTTAGTTTTGATTCTATGTGCGATATATTAACTTGGTCGAAGGTGATATAGATTTTTAGTTTTGATTCTATGTGCGATATATTAACTTGGTCGAAGGTGATATAGATTCACCAATTTCCCACTAGTTTCCTGATACCGTGTACAGACTAAAGACCACAGAGATACGCCCAAACCGCACTTTTATCGGTTTGTCTCAATTATATTGACAAATCAATAAGTAAAATGGTACTTGAGCACAGTGTAACAATTAATGGTACAATAAACGCCCCAAATACTATGTATAATATAAGCAGAGATATTATAAACGGCGTGTAATCGATCAAAAGTAGAATTGCAAAATAATATCAGGACCAGTTGCATTCCCAAACTGTTCTGATGTAAGAGTAATGTAGTAATGGCCGGAGGAAGGAATGCCATCAATTCGCAGCTGCTCATTACGGAATTAACAATAGTTGAACAATAAAATACTCCACAGCTGCTGCTGGTCATAGGAATTGAACCCTCGGGCAGCGCCAATACTGCCAATACTGCCAAAGCTGGCAATGCTTACCACAGCCCACTGAATTGATATTCTCTAGCTCTAGAAGGATGATCTGTGCCGATGTGAAATAAAATGGAATTCACTTTGTCGCTTTAGTTCTTAATTGTCCAAACGACCGTTTTACTTTTTGTTCAATCTCCACTTTAAAATTAAAAATAAAGTATAAAAAATTATAGTTAATCACATAACTGCGATTTATTTATTTAGTGAGACCTTTACTTTACCTTTACGGAAATAGTTTTAAGTATCTTAAGGCGATCCAATAGTCCAGGAAAAAATCGAACTCGGAATTCACGTCCTTTTATGGGAGGAGTTTAAAAATACTTGAGAAAAAGCTTTTGGAAAGGTTGGAAAAGGTATTTGAGAAATTTTTTTACAGGTTGATTTCGTAAAGGCCTGTAAAAAACATTAACTCATTTTTTACACATTGTAATAAAATTAATTTCAAAATTAATTTCACGGAACAAAGCGACGAGTGTCCGTTTCCCGCTCCGTTCGGGGGCGAACTGATAAAAAAAACGGGCGTGACTAGTTATGTAGCCTTTCGGTAGACGGCATAGAGTTCACTTTGAAAATCCAAATTCGTCGACTGCCGGCCGTACTGTAAAATAACAACGCGAAAATGCATATTTTATCTTATTTTGTGAACTTTGGGCGAAAATATCAAAATTTTTTGCGATTATTATAAAAGAAACTGAATTTGCTACATTAAACAATAAAACCATATCCGAAAAGGGGTTTAAAAATAGGAGAGTTTGGACTTTGAAGTATTTTTTACAGACTTTATATTTTATTGTTTTATAAGCTTATTAAAAGACTTATAAAAAAACTGACCGATATTTTCAAGGACCAAGATATGTTCTTTACGCAGTATTTAATAGAAGCTTCTATAATACTTCTAAGCGATCCAATTTTCAAAACAAAAACATACGATTTTGTATGATTTTGCATTATTTAGTACGGCTTCATCTTAAACTCCTATCATAATTGAAATAATGAAAGAAAACCTTCCCCTCCTGTAAAATTTTCTAATGGTCGTTTGGACAATTTAGAACTGAGGCGACGACATTGATACTCTATGGGCGACGATCTGTTTAACTAAAATCTTTCAACTTATCCCCAATTCGAATATATTGTGAAGAAGTTAAGTGGAGAGGGGAGGAGGAAGGTGGTTTTTTACATTAGCTCCTTACAGTATAGTATGCCTTGAGAAAAAATCCTCAGGGCCTGTGTAATCTTTGGAGATGCTATGTTTATGTGGAGAGTCTTTTTAGGGAAAAGAAGGAGAGGACATTCTGGGAAGGAAAAGGGTATGAGATAAGGTATGTATATGGGGTTCAATGTGTCCAGGAGTGACGGACGAATGAATCCATTCCTCCCACAAATTATTGGATTTGCAATAATTATAGTTTTCCTTGATTTTTCACGAGTCTGCGTTAGTACCAAACATAGTCATTTCGATTGTCTGTCAAGTGCATAGGTTATCCCTTCGTGAAATCTGATTCAATGAACTAAAATTTGTTTTGAATTTATAAAAATGGAACTGATTGTTTAAGTTTAAAGAATTTAGAAGTGCGATAAAGAACCTATCTATATAAAATAATATATTTCTGATTTCCAGCGCCCTTGAGGTGATTTTTCACGAAAACGGCGCTTCATGAATCAGCCAAATATTATTATTATTTAACAGTAAATCATTTTATTTTCCATTTACCATGCAAATGCCATTTTCAAAATTGGAAATGATTTGTTGAGAATTCAGACCATCCAACAATCATTTTTAAAATTCATAATCGTAATTATTGGGACCGACTAAATTTTTTCGGGACCCTCCCGAGGGTTGGGAACCCTCGTTTCAAACCATTCCAAGCAATGTTTCGGTTATGAATGGTACTCATTCTCCACGGGACGATAATCGAGCAACTACCGATCTGGAAAAGTTTCATCGTAAAATGATATTACTTCGGGCACACTGACAAGCCCACAGCACACTTCTAACAGTTTCTGCCTATCTGGTACGTATGTCGGTCCGGTAGGCACTAGATAGCCGATCGATAACTGGATTTGATAAACGCAAGTATTAAATATTTAACACTTGAATGGTATCGGAAGTTTAAACACACATAACAGGAACAAATTACAACCATATAGCTGAATCCCCCGTATATGCGCGCAATATAACACGCAATTTAACAATATCGATATTCTTAATAATACTCTTGTGAAATACCGAAACGAAGTCAAACGTACGACCACAAATGTTAATTAAATTAATGCACAACTATAGAAAAGGTACAGCATGAGCATCTCCTGTCCCCATCCCACCTTCCTCTGCCTCTTGCCCTTTCCTATTCCTTCTTCCTTCTAATATACTTATTTTTTTTTTTTTGTTATTTTTATTTTCATTTAATGGTTATTACTTATTACCAATTACAATTGTATATTATATCATAATAACCAACATTAGCATAAGAAACTGTTTTGGCTTACCTCATGTTTAACCTCTTGTATAACTCACCTGTATATAAATTGCTGTTTGTTTCTTACAATAAATAAATAATACGGCCTTCCCCACCTTCCTCTTTCCCATCTCCTTTCCCTCGCCATAACTTCAGACTCATAAAATACCCCAATAGGGAATGCCATAGTCCCACTGGCTCCGGTTAACTGTAAAATTATATTTTTTAATAATTTCAAACAAAAAACCGATTTAAAAAATACCTTTAAAATAAGTTGGTATTGACATCTAATTTGTTTTTAGTGTCGATTTTTTAAGTAACAGTTTTCCCAGATTAGCTAACCAACTAAAAAAAAAAACCTGTTGGAAAAAAAAAATTCCGCAAAGAATAAACTAAAATAAAATACTGAAACCTGCTGAAACAGAATTTCAATTTCCCAATAGAAGATTCAATTTCCAAACTGTTTCAAGGGAAGAGATTCTAAAAATAATCAATTCCCTTAAAAACACTTCTTCTGCCGGGGTTGATGGAATAACAACCAAGATTTTGAAAACGCTGTCTACGGAAATTACATTGCCCCTAGAACACCTAATTAACCTTAGTATCAGTCAAGGACACTTCCCCTCAAACCTGAAACAAGGTATTGTTATTCCCATACATAAAACAGGTAACAAGACAGACATAAACAATTAAAGACCAATAACTCTACTGACCAGTCTATCCAAAGTATTTGAAAAAATTATAAATGCTCAGTTAGTAAAATTTCTAGACAGCCATAAACTACTTTCAGCAAATCAATACGGGTTTCAAGAAAGCAAGAGTACCTCAGATGCTATGGCCGCCGTAACTGACTTTATTGTAAAAAACCTTGACAAAAGCAAAAAATGTATTTCAATTTTTTTAGACCTGTCTAAAGCCTTTGATACAATATCACACAGTAAATTAATAAACAAACTTCAAACAATCGGTATTACAGGCAACGAACTTAACTTTTTTAAGAGCTACCTTGATGAACGCAAGCAACAAGTGAAAATAATGAACACACTTAGCAATCAGCGCTCAACTAACTATGGTATACCACAAGGTAGCATATTAGGACCGTCTTTGTTCCTTTTATATATCAACGACTTATGTAACATTAACATACAGGGAAAAATAGTTAGTTTTGCCGATGACACTGTTTTATTGTTTGAAGCTGACACTTGGCTAGCTGTCTACAATAAAGCAGAAACGGAAATAAACATTGTAAAAAAGTGGTTAGATACAAATAAACTCACATTGAACACCGAGAAAACTAAATATGTCACATCAAGCATAAATATAACAGGTCAACCTCATGATGATGCCTCTATTAGAATACACACATGTATGAATTGCGATGAATATTGCCAGTGTCCCTACATTGAGCGCACTACACAGATAAAGTATCTCGGCCTCACAATTGATCCATATCTCAAATGGAATTTTCACACTCAAATAATTGCAAACAAAATAAGAAAAACCATGCACTTTTTCAGAAAGATACGAAACTTTCTCGACTTGCAACACTTGAAAATGATTTATTTTGCAGTCTGTCAATCTGTTATTGAGTACGGTATCATAGCATGGGGAGGCGGTACTGCATCAGCACTAGATCCAATCATAAAGGCACAAAAAACGATTATAAAAATAATTCTTAGATTACCCTTAATTACGGACTCGAACTTTATCTTTAATATTATGAATGTGTTTGACGTTCGTCAGATATATGCAAAAACAATCCTCACTCATTTATACACAAACATACATAAATACTATGAAAAAAGACTAAATTCTCGCTATACTCGAAACAATAACAAAGATTTACTACAAATTCCCATAACTCATACTACTTTTGGTCAACGAAGCTTTAGATACCTTGCAACAAGACTTTACAACATTCTTCCAATTAGTATAAAAAAATGTGATTCACAAAAAATTTTCAAAAAAAACATAAAAATTTGGATAAAAAATAATGATAGAGCATTTACCGGTGCACTCACCCAAATTCGAAATTAGTAATGAACCAATGCTGTTATTATTGTACCAATGTTATTGTTATTATTAATGCAACCAATCTATTGTGTGATTACATTCTAATATAAGTGTAGGTATGTTCACAGCATTATAAATTGATGTAAAATAACTGCCTCAACACAGGCTAGCCTAGTGAGGCAGGTTACGAGAAACCTAAATTTATAATTACAAATCTCTACGCTCTAAGTAACTACTGTTTTATATGTATATTGTTTTTTGTTATTAACTTTTGTACTAATGTTACTTTTAAAATATTGTAAGATGTACTTTTTTTCTTGTTTGTTATAAATATTAAAATTTTTGTTCAATAAAGATATTATTATTATTATTTATTATATTAAATATAAGAAGATTTGTACTAACACCAACAAATCTTGCAGTCTTGAGTTCTGCTTCATTAATTGATCAAAAATATACATTCAATTGATTAAACAGTATACTTTTGTTGATCCAAAATATACATTCAATTGATCAAAAATATACTTAAATTGATCAAAAATATACTTTGATTGATCAAAAATATACATCAAATTGATCAAAAATATACTTTGACTGAATGAAAGTAGTTTCGCTTGCAATATTTGCCAGTGGCTACTGAACTACTGAGTCGGGAAGTGCAGGGTTAAGTTGAGTGAGTTTCGCCCACAGGTAAATTAGAAATAGCAGACAGTAAAACGACTGGTCTATTAGCAGGAGAACTCATTATTCATTGTACAAGTTGCTTTATTACACGCAGCTCATTTTGCTGGAGAGGTAATCTCCACTCTCGGCCTGTTTTAAAAGATCAGTAAATTGATAGATTGATGTATCAATAAAGAGTATAAGTGATTGATGTATCAATCTACTTGATGTATCAATAAGAAGTATAAAGAGATCGGCAAGCAGTGTACTGCGTCCTCTTTACAGCTCAGTGATAAGAAAAGCCGAGCTCAGCATCAAGACAAAGATGGCAGTGTTTTAAAACGGTATACCCGCCCGACGCTCACTTCCGAGATGATCTAAACATTGAACCACTGCTACTCTTCATAGAAAAATCGCAACAGAGGTGGCTTGGGCATGTATTAAGAATGTCTGATGACCGAATTCTGAGGAAGATACTGAGTGCGATTCCAGAGAGTAGACGTCCAGAGGGCCGCCCCAGACACAGTTGGGCGAGGCAACTTCAGAAACTGTGTGAGGAGAAGATGGGTCTACCATGGACGGAGGCCGAACAATCAGCACAAGACAGGGACGTATGGAGGAGAGAATAGGACAAGGGGAAGAAGATGATGATGATGTATCAATATGGACGTTAACTTCAAGAGTCACGTTTTTTATATTAGGAGGCCCTGAGTAAAATAATTCTCCTCAGGGTCTATGTCAACTTTGAGGATGCTATGTGGATGGTCTTTTTATTTTAGGAAAGGTAATTCTTGGAAGGAAAAAGGCACGAAGGTTAGGTAGGAATCTCGGGATCAGTGTGTCCAGGAGGGAAGGACGTAGAAATTTATCCCTCCCACTGCTGTGCAAGGCGATAGGTTGAGAGAGTCCCGCTGGAGAGGTCAAAAAGTCTCCCTCAACCAGTTTCTCCCGAACCGGCCTGTATTGCAGTTGATAGGCAGATGCACCCACCGCCAAGATCCACTTGGGGTGACCTATGGCAGAGGTGTTGGTAATCCAATAAATGGTTCCCGGGACGGCGGTACCCATAACCGCTTCCGAAATTAGGATAATTGATAGTGTAAAGCAAAACGACTCTTCACACAGCATCTTCAAATATGATAAGTCATCTGGCTCTGAGGGAAATTACTTTTCTCAGGGCCTCCTGTGTGGAGTTAATGTAAAAAAAAGATTATTCATTTTGGTTCCTGACATAGTTTCCATACGGGGATCGTTATGAAAAAAGCATCGTGTAAACCGTTCATTAGTAAAAAAACTAACTAACCTAACCATCACGCCGTTTCCCCGCAGGGGTAGGCAGAGAGGACGGACCGCCAAACAACTTGGCACACACTCCTTGCCTCATTCACATCATACATCGTCTCATACATGCTCTTCTATTATTCTGACTCTTCACATGGCCCAACTCGAGCATCTGATTCACCTGGTCATGCCATGTCGTGCCATGTCTTTCTCCTTTCCTCGCTCATTCGCTCTACATGCCCAAACCATCTGAGCGTCCCTTTCTTAATCTTACTCATTACGCTTACATCAGCCTTGTATTCTTCGCGGATCTCCACATTTCTCACACGGTCGTACATGGTTTTACCACACATACGCCTCAGGGATCTCATTTCTACAGCATTCAGTCTACTTTCATCCTTCCTCTGCCAGTTCCATACCTCACTGCCATACATCAGGGTAGGTACCAGCACTCCACTATGGACGGCCAACTTCGCTTCTTTGGACAGTTTTTTTCTTGGCACCAACAGCTTTCAGTCCTCCATTAATGGAGTTGCCTGCATTTACCCTTCTTTCGATATCTCTATCAGCCTTCCCATTTCTCGTAAACATACTTCCCAAGCATACAATTTCATCCACCTGCTCCAAATACTCATCATTCACAACTATGTTGCACATTGTTTTCATACTCTCTCTTTCAAATACCATGACTTTAGACTTACTTTCATTAGTAGGTAGATACTTAATTAAATTACATAGGAAGGTTTTGTTTGCGCCCACACACCGCTGTAATTTTCCAAAACAGCAGAAGAATGTTACAATTCTAATAATCATTCGTCTCGTGCACGTCGCTTTCTTATTTCCGTCTTAATCTGCGCAATTAACATCAGCCACTATTAACATTAACCACTATTAACATAGCCGTGTCCCGTGTCCCGTGTCGTCCAACAATCACATTAACATAGCATTAACAGCGGAACTGAAAAGTTACTTAAACTAAATAATACTTTCTTCCGAAGAAGAGGTCATTACCGTACCTACCTACTGGCTGGTGCAGTGGTTCCCAAAGTGGGATGATCGCCCCCTACAACGACGTGATGATGAGCATGACATGACGATTTACTGTTCGCAAAAGCAATTCAAAAGCAATGTTTGCAAAATACGAGAGGGTATCCAAAGAATTCTCTTTTCTCACTGAATCTACTATCTATCTCTAATTTGTTTAGATATATTACGAGGGTAGGCTGAAAAGTAATGCACGCGTGCCTGTATAGCGCGATAAAATGACTTTCGGAAGCGCGCCAGGTGGAATGTGGAAGTGACATTTCCCCTCTACACGCATGCGCATTTAGAGGTCGTTGAATTCATCAAGTGTATTTTTGAGAAGCGGAAGTATGGAGACGTGTCATGGTGCTATGTCAATGCGAGTTAAACAGTTAAATGCTAGTTAAACCAACTCCATTCGCTTTTCCCACCCCTTAAGAGGAAACGGGGCGGCGTTTTGTCTATTCAAACGTATTCCCCTGTGGCTTTTGACACTAGTGGAAATATTTTTTACTATAATATAGATATCGACCACTAATATAGATATCGACCACTAGCCTATCGGTATTTTTTTGCTTTTTTTGTAAGTTACTAATTACAGGAGTTGGGACTGTTCAAAAATCGTTAAAATCGCCAGGTTTGAACGCCATCAATAGATGTTCAGTAAACAAACATGGCTTTTGAAATAATGGAGTATTTTTGGACAAGTCTTATATAGGCCTATAAAAATTGCTTTAAAGTTCAAAATCTCCTTACAAAACCCCTTGTGGTTACGGTTTATTGTGTTATGAGGAAAATTAAGGGCTTCAGAAAATGATCGTAAAACATTTCAATATTTGAGCACGAATTTCTCGCCGTCGTCATCGCCATCTACATAAGGAGTGTTATTCCTAGCGGCCCGTAATTATTCAATCTTCAGATACAAAAAATCCATCAGAACAACCGCAATTAACCATAGATCATTTATTACACTGTTTCCTAAACTTATCTAGCTCACCGCCTCCTTTTCATGTATTTTTTTCATCACGGCCCCCGTGCAAACCTACACCGCCCCTTTTGCCTCACCGCCCCGGGGGCGCTACCGCCCGCTTTGAGAATCTCTGATTTCGAGAAATGATGACTACCTCCATCACCGGCCAGGAGATTTGCAAGACAATGGTGAAAAATGAGTGCGAAGAAAGGCATATTTTCTGTGGTCACTGAACACAAAACGTTTAGAAATGTGATCTATATTAAGTTTACAAAAGACCGTTCCATTCCTAGGCCCCAGAAAGGCAAAATAATTTTTTTTTTTTTTTTACAGTGAATACCGCACAAGAATCTCAACTGCTCCCGTCTGGAGCCAGTTAGACTATGGCATCCCCAATTGGGGTATGTTGTGAGGCTGAAGGTAGTGGGGAGGGGAAGGAGGTGGGGAAGAGGAAGGTTGGGAAGTACCTGGCTATTCAGATCTGGTCACCAAACACGGCTAAAGCCATTTTCAAGCAACGTTTCAATTCTGAATGGTGGTCTTACACCAGGGCGATACTAATAGTATCTTCCACTCTGGAACATGCCGCAAATATACTATATATTATTTTAAATGAATTAATTGTGAAAAAACACAAATTAATCAAATAAAATTTATTTGCGCATGCCGGGTTCGAACCCGCGACCTCCGGATTGTGAGTCAAGAGTCTTACCCACTGGACTACGGAGGTCGTTAATTCTGTTCAAGAAAGAATATAGAAAAAACAAAAAAGACTTATTTTTCGATTTGAGCATTTCGGTACAAGTAAACATATGTTTTTAACTTAACGAGTAAAACCTCAAATTGTAAAATTGAATTAAATTAAGACAATATTAGCGAAACTCTGAAAACAGAAAAAATATTGTCTTCATTTAAGTAAATATATTTTTTAAGTTTTCAGTTTTTTTCTGCAAACTGAGGGGTCAAAAAATGTTTTGAACCAAGTCTATACTTTGAGGCATTTTAAAAGATCTTTACACATAAAAATGGCCGTGTTGCTTGGAAGTTGATCGCGGTTTGATCAAAAGCTAAAGCTTGACCATTCCGATGTCAAAAATTCAAATTGGCGATATAAAAAAAATTAAAGCAGCCAATTTACATAAAACATTTCGACTCTTAGGCCCCAAACAGACTAATAAAAGACAGTGAGCTTGATTATCTATTCAAAAAATATTTCGATATTTGACTGTTTGATCAAATTTAGCTTATTTCCGGCACACATACACTCCTTCAACACCTCTTGGGAGTATTTGTTCATTGGTTGCGGCATGAAAGTGCGAGTAAAAACTATCTACGTACTCTAAATAGGTACCTACTAATGATATTCTGTGGGTTAACGCAGAGCTCTGGACCACGTCCAACTCAAGGACCATTAGCATTACACTTCTAGTAACTTATTCTACAGTGCTGGACTCGTGTCAGAAAACAAAATAATCTACAATAGGATATTTTCGCTGTTTTTTATTGATCAAAAATTTAAGAAATAAAATTACCTACGTTTATAAATAAATAAATAAATGTTTATTCCGGTACGTGGGGAGAATAGTGCAATCCCACACATTCATGGGCGGCTGGTTGCACAGTTTGTTCGTGTGCAGCACTGGTAAATTATATCGTCTAAAATTACTTTATAATATCTTACCGAAAAATATAAAATCTATGAATCTCATTAAAAATATCACCTACCAATATAATACGAATCAGGGAGAGCAAATTCTCAAAGTTCCGCGTGAAGTTACCCTGTCCCGGTGTGCAGGCCGATTGCAAGCGGAACGAATCATGTTTTTGTATCCAATATCCCAAACATCACCAGCGCGCAAAGCCGGCCACATGTATGAAAAATGAAGATATATTGGTGTGCCACCCGGCGGCCTTTATTATACAAACTTAAATTTGGATTTAAGGCAAAAATACTTAACCAAACTGAATAATTCTTTTTTTAATCAAAAGGTACAGCAAATACCTAAATTTTACATATATTTTCTTTTTTATTGATTGGTGTTTTAAATTATAAAACGCAGATCATTAAGGAAATCAATTTTTTAATAGGTAATTTTGACAATTTTGCCCTCGTGCTGTTTATACATTGTTTATAAATACTGTTTGTATCCTGTTTATAATGAAATATAAAACTAACTAACCAACCTTCATGCCGTTTCCCCGCAGGGGTAGGCAGAGAGGATGGATCGCCAAATAACTCGGTCTTGGCACACACTCTTTGCCTCACTCACACTCATAGATCGTCTCATACATTCTCTTCTATTATTCCGACTTTCGACATGGCCCGACTCAAGTATCTGATTCACTTGCTCGTGCCATGTCTTCCTCGGGCATCCCCGACTTCTTCTACCATTCACATTTGCATCGTATATTTTTCTCACACTACTTTCAAATTTATTTTATTTTATGCAATATAAAATAAAATAAATTAAACATTGTAAAAAAAGAGTTTTTTGGGTTGAAATTTAAGATTTTTTTACGAAAGCATTGTATTGTGTTTTTATTTTCTTAGTACAGAAAAAAGATCTGTTCAAAAAAATTAAAATTTTAATTAAAAAGCGATATGTAGAAGTTTTCGCTCTCCGAAAACAGCTTCTTTCAAAAACTTCTTCGAAAACAGACCTTCTTTCCAAATAAAATTAGTGGAATCATTTTTACCTAATGTTGCTTAGTAATCGTTATCTCATAGTTACGGATTATCAGTGAACCACCACGTTTTCAGGGCAGCGGCCGCCACTGGTTATAATACATAATATACAAAGTATTTGAAGAGAAAAAATACATAAGAAAAGCAGGTAAATATGATTATAAATGCATGAAACAAAGGTGATAAGATATAAGATATAAGAAAATAAGAAGATAGTAATAATTATTGTCTTTTAGAATTCTCTGACCACATTAGGAGCCAGTATTTTTCTCCAGTGTGCATCAATGCTGGATGATGGACTGAGGCGGGCTTCCATGACTAGTATATTACCAGAGCTGCATATCCTTTTCCTCATTCCTGCCACCTATATACTTCCTATATATATTATAATCAGTGGCGGCCCCTGCCTTAGTGCATTTGTGCAATGCACTGCCAACGTCAAAAGTGTCAATTCGTACAAACGTGTAAAAGTGTAAATTTGTAACATTCATTCACGAAGAATTCCCGCCAATTCGTTATAATATCCTTACCAATTAACTTTCGTATTAGATTCCGTACTAAACTCGCATCGGCGCATACGAAAAAGCAATGCGTGCATCTTCCGTTGTGCCGAGACGTGAAGTCACATGAAGTGATATTTCTACTGGGACAGTCTACAGAGGCTGGAACCGTGAAATGGGCAAGACATAAGGGAAGATATATGACACGCTCGTGCACTAGCGGCGCACATGCGCAGAAGCATTCTGGTTTATGACAAACCCTTTAACATGCGTTATATGTTACCGAACTTTTGGAATGACTTAGTTAGGAATAACGAATTTTCAACTAATTGACAATGTTATGTATTAGCTCTACCATCGAACCAGGGCGGCGAAATCAAACATTTGGCAGATCATTGATCACTATTGACACATTTTTAATGGTTTTCGCTAGTTTTGCTCTGTAAAAAACTTATTAAAAAATGAGTGGTAATGAAAACATTGCGATTAACGTCGATTTTTTCAAAAGCAACCGAATTTCATTTGAGAATAAATTGTTTTTGAAAAATAATGGCTCTCCAAAACCTTTGCTAAATATAATACAATTAAGGTTAAGGGGTAAAAACTATGAATAGAGTTTTTAAAACAAAGTATTAAATATTTTTGAATGTAGCTATTACTTTGTGGTTATCCATTATAATAAAATGAAACAATGCAACTTTGTATAAACCACTTATAAAATGTGCAAATCCGACCGGTTTCGGAACAAACGTTCCTTCGTCAGGGAAAGCTTATACTAATTTGACAGTTTAGAACAATGGTTTATTAGGGTAGGGGTGGAGCCGTTGTTAGTTAATAATGTAGATTGGGTGGGTAGGTATTAGTGTAGATTGGGTGGGTAGGGGAACAAATCCATGATTGGGCTATATGACAATATTTTTTGTTTGTTGATAATAGATTCATTATTTTTAAGGGATTTTTTAATTTCCAAAGCTTCTAAGTTATCTAAACGTTTTCCTTTATGATTAATATGAAGAATATTTATCCCTGTGTTTTTTTCAAAACTATGGTTATTTTCAATGATATGGTTAGCGAACTCAGAAAAATTATTATTATTAAGACACCTTAAATGTTCTTTGATTCTGATTTCAAAATTACGAGTTGTTTTTCCAATATAAAATGAGGGACAATCATTGCATTTGAGTTTATATATTCCGGAATTAGTCAATTTATGGTCTTTATCTTTAGTATTTCTCAAAAAATTACCGATATTATTTCTTGTATAAAACGCTGGTTTAATATTAGAAGGGAAATTTTTGCAACATTGAACTGAAAAATTATTAATATACAAAATTTTACGCCATTCTTTATCAATAATATTATTAGAATTGTATAGATATTTATTTTTTGAAATTTTGCTAAGTTTTTTATTTAGGATGTTATCAATTAATTTTGGTTCATATCCGTTATTTATAGCAATTTGTTTTATTATAGAAAGTTCAGAAAGGAAATTATTATTAGACATTGGGACATTTACTAAGCGGTGTATCATTATATTATATCCCTTAAAAATAATGAATCTATTATCAACAAACAAAAAATATTGTCATATAGCCCAATCATGGATTTGTTCCCGTACCCACCCACTCTACACTAATACCTACCCACCCAATCTATATTATTAACTAACAACGGCTCCACCCCTACCCTAATAAAACATTGTTCTAAACTGTCAAATTAGTATAAGCTTTCCCTGACGAAGGAACGTTTGTTCCGAAACCGGTCGGATTTGCACATTTTATAAGTGGTTTATACAAAGTTGCATTGTTTCATTTTATTAAAGTATTAAATATTCGAAAGCATCTTGGCTTTGTGAATGTGATCGCTTGAACACATTTTTTTTCGTGGTTGATGATAAATTGTGAAGTGAAAGTTGAGTAAACGATAGCCTTTATTTTACCGAAAAGTTAATGAACATTCATACTCCCAGTACATATACATAACGTATTGCAATTTAGTTTGTTGGATCGAGTTGATAGGTATACGATTACAACTTGATGTTAGTTTTCGCGAATCTGTGAATCAATTTCTTCTTTCGTATGGTGGGGGGTCAGAGGGGGACATCTAGGTCTGCGAGCCAGTCTAGGGCCTCAGGCGTTGCCCTGTGGACCTCATCAATCCCGCCGGGGAATGAATGGAGCGGGCATTCGTTGACCACATGTTCGGTGGTCTGCACCGCACCGCATTCACACGTCGCCGACTCTTTAAGGCCCCATCTATCTATCATGTGAATCAATTAATTATATTTTCCCGTAATAATGTTACCATTTTTTGTGAAATGCACTGCCGGCAAATTTTGTCGGTATATAAGCTAAAATAGCTTTTTCATTTTATTTCTTGACAAATAAATTTTCATTGGCGATTTAAAGTTTTTGAAGTGTCACGTGATCAAGTGAGTGCCATCAAGCAACGATAGTTTGCAAATGGCAACAATTGTTGTTGCTACGTAATTTGACGCTTTTGAAGTATCACGTGATCAAGTGAGTGCCATCAAGCAACGATAGTTTGCAAATGGCAACAATTGTTGTTGCTACGTAATTTGACGCTTTTGAAGTGTCACGTGATCAAGTGAGTGCCATCAAGCAACGATAGTTTGCAAATGGCAACAATTGTTGTTGCTACGTAATTTGACGCTTTTGAAGTGTCACGTGATCAAGTGAGTGCCATCAAGCAACGATAGTTCGCAAATGGCAACAATTGTTGTTGCTACGTAATTTGACGCTTTTGGGCCAAAGTCATTCATTCATGGCATTCAGCCTCGCAACACACCCCAATTGAGGCTGCAATGCACTGGCTTCGGCAAGTTGGGACTCTTGATGAATTTACATGTTTTTTAATCTACAAAGGTGTTCAGGTAAGTAGTAACCTACTATAGAAAAGAATTCATATATGTAGTATTAGTTAGTAATTTACATAGCAGTTATTTATAAAATAAATAAATAAAAATACACAGTGGTCAACACCTCGGGCCTAGATAAAGAATATCATGTTATGAAATATTCCCGCTTGACAATCAATTTAAAATAGATTCGGCTTTTTAACGTATCCAAAATAAAATAATGTTTTTGAAAGTAGATGAAAGACTTTGAGATTTTGATTTTATAAACATTTGAATGCAACAAAGCTTAAGTTTTAAAAATCGCTATTTTTGGTATAATTTAGATACTTATACTGTATTTTATCTGAAACGTGCACGGGGCACGGGGATGAGAATAACTTTGCGGCTACTCTTGCTAAGACGCTTATGGATTTCGATAAGTTATGCCCAACCACCAAACAAGAAAGGTATATCACAATTAAGTGGCACTCACGGTTGTTGTCTTCCGGCTTGGTGACAGTCATAGATGTCCATAAGCGTTCGAGATTGTTCTATTTGATTGTTAGAACTTCGGTAAAGTTTGAGTCACGAGTTCACACAAAGTATACGAAAGAATACGGTAGGATTTACACTTTATGTAACGATATGATGAATAACACTTCGGCATGGTGCGAAATGTCACGATACGATCGGTGGTTAGCAACTGACTGACGATAAAGCGCTTGACACTTGTTTTCCGTGTAGGTAGGCACCTTTATTGTGCGGAAGTCCAAAATCTGGGTTCCTCCGATCCCGTATGACAATCGGAGCATAAAACGAATGAAATCCATAAGCGTTATGAAACATTATCTGTAGGTACATCGTTTGGCTTTTCTATTTTATAGATTTTTTTAAAATTATACGGGACCGTTATCGTAAATTTTTAAAACCAAAGAGAAAGCTTAATGATATCTATTTATAAATTTGTTGATAATATTATATATGTCTAATAATAATAATAATAATAATAATAACGTAGTATTTATATAGCGCAGTTTTGTGATGTTTCACTTCAAGTGCGCTTAATTATAATAAACTTAAAATTAACCTACAGTGTTCCTTACGCGTCCTTAAAAAATTAATTAAATAATGTGAAATAACGAATATACAAAAATATACAAAGCAATTCCTAAAGAACAATATTAACAACAATAGTGAGTGCTGTTTTGGCACAGGACAATATATAATGATAAACCATCACGGTGCCATTCAACAAGAATCATTTAAACTAAATTATATAGAACAGGAGGCAGTTAACATTTAGAAATAATACAAATTCAGAGTGCACATAAAACTATAGTAAAGAGGTAATCGAAACCAAACAATTACCAGAAACTTGAGGAACATGGCTTATTATAGTAGATTGAAAAGGAGTTAAAATTCATGAAAGGTATGATTTTTTAAATAAGTTTGTTTTTAAAGCTCTTTTGAATTCAGCCAAGTTCTGGATATTAGTAAGAGCTGAGGGAAGTTTGTTCCAAATGAGCGGGCCAGTTACACGAAAAGATCGATCATAGTAAACGGCTCGATTTGACCTAGAAAGTTCGATTAAACGATTAGTAACATCTCGATCTGCTGACCTAAGAGTAAGCTGCCTATCGCTTAAGTTTTGTCGGACACATAGTTCTGATATATAGGCTGGCGCCATTCCTTGCAATGCTTTGAAGGTCATTAAGCAGATCTTGAACTCTATTCTTTCAGGGCATCGAAGCCAATGAAGATCCTTTAGAAGCGGGGTTATACGGCAATACTTAGATTCACCAAAAATCATTCTTGCCGCAGCATTAAAAACGGACTGGATTCTATTGAATTGTTTTTTAGGCAAGCCAGCATACGCACTATTACAATAGTCCATACGTGAGACAACGAACGAATTTATGAGTGACTTTGCTCCATCAGAGGGAAGGCAACGCCTGATTGATTTTATCTGCCTTAGATGGAAAAAGCCTGAACTTGTGATTCAAGAGAAAGACTATTGTCTATAGTGAAACCTAGAAACTTTATTTCTGTAGAAGGGATTATATCTGTGCCCTGAATATGGATTGGATTAGAGTCGATGAGGGCTTGCCTTCCAGGAGAAGCTATCCAAATAAATTCCGTCTTGGTCGGATTAAGTTTGAGTTTATTGACAGACATCCAACTTGAGACTGTGTTAATAAAACTAACCACCTCGTTTTTAAGGACGTCTTTTTCATCCGGGGAACAAAACTTGAAAATGAAACGATCATCTGCATAGCCTTGTGATTCAAAGCCAGCTGATTGAATGAGTTTCTCGAGGCGATTCGTATAGAGAATGAAAAGAATGGGACCCAAGACAGAACCCTGGGGAACTCCACATTCTATGGGAGTTTCAGGTGAAGTAGAATTATTGAAAATTACTGAGGCTACTCGTCCAGACAGGTATGATTTCATCCATTGGAGAACATCACCTCGAACGCCAAATTCGGTTTCAAGCACATTTAATAAAATACTATGATCTACCGTGTCAAATGCCGCACTCATGTCAAGAACAGATACCAAACCCAACTTACCTGCTTCCATCCCGATGATCAAGTCTGAAATTAACCGCAGAAGAACAGTTTCCGTTGAATGAAACTGTCGATAAGCGGATTGATTTTTGGCAAATAGACCGGCGGAGTTCAAGTACCCCACCAATTGTTTGGCAACGATTTTCTCAAGCAGTTTAGAAAGGAATGGTAGATTGGATATTGGCCTGTAATTATCCGTATTGTCAGTATCAAGATTTTGTTTTTTTAGAATCGGAGTTATTATTGATTTCTTGAGTGTTCCCGGTACAAGTGAATTTACTAATGACTTCTGGATAATTGCGGTAATTACAGGCGCTATATCCGGAAGACATTGTTTTAAGAGCCAGGTAGGTATGGGGTCTTGAGTACATTGCTTGTTAGGGCAAGACTTTATAGCACGCGTGACATCTTCTTCCGTTACTGCTGCAAAAGTAGAGAAGTCACCGGAGAGCGGACTTGATGCTGCGATAGAAGACGATCCTACCACACTGAGGGCCTGAATTTGTTCAACCTTACTTCTGAAGTATGTGACCATAATGTAAAAGAAAAAGTTTTACAAGGACCTATCAAAGAGAAATGACAGATATAATGGCGCTACGCGGCCCTCGTGGTTAAATGCCTTAATTCGGCACTGCTCTTAATACACATTACTTCAATGTTATATTATACGGTTTTTAGAGCAAATCGTAAGTACGCAATAAGTCAGCAAGTGAAAGTAAGAGATCCTCAGCTGACCTACTGACATCTGGCGGCAACGAAAGTAACCTACATAAGTAAAGATTGCTCCAAAAAGAAACGATTGTTCGCTGACCACCGTGACAATAGCATTTTTCTCATCCCAAGCGTTACTTTCTACACATTAGGGCCTGATTATATGTAGTATTACTGACGATTTGTGGCCATTGTCGTTTTAGTACTAGATTAATTGTAATGATGCACTGATTACGCTGCTGACATGCACGTCAACCAAGAGTTATGGAAAAGATCAATATCACAAAGTCACACAAGAGTCCCAACTCCCAACTGCTCCAATCATCCGAGGTCAAGGGGACTATGGTATTCAAGATTGCAGTATGCTCTGAAGCTAAAGTCTGCTGCGTGCAAACTGCAATAAAGTTCTCTAACAAACAATAAACAGTGGTAATCTAAAGTGACCTCTATAAGGTAAGTATGGTCATGTATATATTCTACATTTTTCTATAACGCAGCATCATTTTCATAAGTTAAATGCATTGTACATATAATTTTAGTGATCGACGAACCGGTGGCTGCAATTTGAGCATTGTAGAAATATATCATAAATTGAGGTAATTTTTCGTAAAAACAGCGCTAATATATATACTACTATATGAAGTCATCCAAATATTATTATTATTATCTAACTTCTGTTAGTGAACAGAAGTTAGATAATAATAATAATATTTGGATGACTTAATAACATGTTTAAAGTTTCGATTCTTCATTCTATCAAATTGTTAAAATATTATTAATTATCATAAAATCTGCATCATCGCCAATGGTAATAGTACGAGTAATAACATTAAACATCCGCAATTCAACGTAATGCATTTTTTTACCTATACAGGATGTTTTACCTGACTTATTTTAACCAGTAATTTCTGAAATTATGTGGAATAAAAAATGTAGGTGACATTTTGGTAAAAAAAAAAACGAGTGTGCTTTAGACCACACAACTGAAGTAAAACTTCTGCTCCATCTATATGATAGGAAGAGAGAAATAAATGTGCGCGCGCACTGCTCTCTCTTGCTCCTACAGTGTGATACAGACAATAGGCCTGCACTGTGTAACGTCACTGGATATGAGAGAAAGAGAGAAAGAAAATGTGTGCTCGCACCTCTCTCTCTTGCCCCTACAGTAATATACGAAGCGTAACTCTCTCTTTCTATCTTCACTAAATATCTCCCTCTCAACTATCGTTCGTCTCGCTTTTCGTAACGCCCTCGTCACGCATTCGTCAGCTTACTCCCCAAGTCAAGCGTGCGTAAAGAAGATTTACTCAAAAACTTTTAAAATCAGTAGGTATATGTTCAGGGTGGGTATTGGAGGATACTCGGTTGAGTTACCAGTGACTATATATTGTGAATGCGGTTTTCAAGTTTAAAAAAATTAAATACTCCAAATTATATCAGAAATCACCGGTTAAAGTAAATAGGTATGTCTTTTAAAAATCTGTACACAAATGTAACATTCTATTAGAAATTTTTCCGTATTGTTACATTAAATAACAACAATACGGAAAAGTTTCTTTGTAGTGTATGTGAATACGTATGTATACTTAGTTTCAATGTCTCTCAACAGATGTCGTTAGTATAGGTAGCTATGAGTTATATCTAGTTTTAATGTGAGACTAAAACATATTAAAAATAGAACTACAAAATTTGTAGGCTGTCAACGCCAATTTAACTGTCAAATATTATTTTAAAGCGCAATGACACTGAATATATAGAACACTGTAAATCATATTTTAAAAAACATTTTTGTTCTTAAAGAAAAAAAAAATCTAAGAAGCACTGTTTAGATACATACTTAATGACACAAATTTGATTAAATGGTGTTTTACAAAGTGATTTGCTTTCATTTCATTTAACACAAATTTTAATTTGAACAGCAGGTAGAAAGGAAGAATTCTATAATGGTGAGTTTAGTTACACTACTTTTAGATATAAATGAGTTAAATATATTCAGATCTAAAATTAGAGACATGATCTAAAGCCCGGGCAACGCTAGGTAGGCTAGTATCAAATAAATGTGAGCAATTTCTAAACTGTGCTTTATATTGTGTTACAATATCGTTATTCTTCGTGATGTTAACACAATATTGCAAAGGTATAATAATAATATACCTATATGCAATTCTAATTTTGAGATCAGTGGGTATGTCGGTATATCGCAATGAAAAAACATTTTTTTCACTTTTGTGCCCTTTAATTTTTTGACAAAAATGTAGATTACACAGCTTTACATTTCCACCATGAGTTATATTTTTGGTACTGCCATATGAACAACAATGGCGCCCTCCTATGTTTTCTACTCTTATTTGTACACTGCAGTATTACAAATTGTAAACAAATTTGACATATTGTTCGGGGAAAAGGCCATATAAAGCCATCTCTAAATAAAGATAAAAATATAAACAATATAGTTTTTTTTGTTATTAGTTTTTGGGGTATTATGCCGTGTTGCGCTACCTCCTTCTTTAGCCAACGTTTCGGACAGCGTTGCAGTGTCCATCATCAGGGCAGATGTGTCGTGAATATAGTTTTTGTCGATCGATTTTGTTCAGTTATCAATGTGGCTGTGCTAAAGCCCGAGGGTAGACAAACAGCATGAAACTTACCGTCATGTTGGGGTCCACCAGCTGCGCGTACCTCTGCGCAGAGTTACCGGCGGCCGGAGGGGAGGCGCTGGGCGGCCCGCCCTGTCCGGCTCCGCCCCCGCCCTGAGTGGTGGGGGGCGGCGAGCCGGCAGCCTGCCCGGGGGCGGCGGCGTGCGGCCGCGCGTCCTCGAACACGCCGGACAGGCGGAGCGGCGTGCCGGCGCGCGCAGATCCTTTTACATAACGCCATCGATCGCTTTCTGTAAAAACAAATAATAAACCATCAATTAATTATAATATCTATTAAATAAACCATCAATTAATTATAATATCTTAACAGTCTGCCGCGCAGCAGACGGGTAGACGCATCCGCCGCCAAGACCTAGACAAACCTGTCCCCATGAACCCGGGCACTCCTGATAAGTCACCATAAATACTTGGGGCACATCATCACTGAAGACCTCTCAGATGATGGTGATATTGAACAACAGAGGAGAAGTATCAGTGTTAAGCTTCGATCAAGGACATCATAGGTCAATGGTGTTAAGTCAAATATGATTGCCTGAAGATTCTTCCGATGCAGCAATAATGTTAAAAAACATTATTTAATGCATTCTGCACTAGCCTGTATACATGTGGAACATGGTGTGAATACCGAGTAAGCTCAATGGAACGTCTCCGGATCCAATATAATGATGCGTGCAGAATCATATTTGGATTCAGAAGGTATAGCAGCGCTTCAACAATGTTCACAGAATTAGGACTCCATGGATTCGTCAGTCTGATAAGACACCGGGTCACTGGAGCCAGGATGCGGCTAATGGCCTCCGACAACACGTTGGTGACCGCATCCTTCCAGCACCAAGCTCCACTCCTGAGTGAGCGATGGGCCCGAGCGCACTCAAGATCACGCCCTGCATAATAATTTGTTTATTTATTTTTGTTATTATTAATTTTTAGTACTATTATTATTGTAGAAAGCAATCATTTAGTGGTTTGACATATTTAATAAAATAAAATACTTTTTTGTTTAAAACCACGATATTTATTAATTTTTTAACCGACTGGTTTCGCTTAACTTAAGCATCTTCAGGGTACAAATTAATACTAAACAAGAAGTACATAATGTGTGCTTATATATAACAAAATATAGAGGGAGACAACATGATACAAATATTACAAACAAATAAACGGTCATAAAATACATTAACATAAGTACTCAAGTAATGGGAAAAAACAGAAGATAATTATGTAGACTAATGGGTTATAATAATAAATTTGGAGAAACAAAGCATCAACTGGCATGGTGGTAAGGAGCACTGGGAATTTTTATTTAGAACAAAATGTGTTTTTAATAATTTTCGGAGCATATTTTTCAATTTACTTCTATGGAGGTAATTTCAAATAATTAGCGTTTCGGCTCAGTAAATGTATACGTAGATATTATCTTAAGAAATAACATAATTTTTAAGTACTAAAAACATCAGTCTTACTCAAAAACAACGTGAAAATTTTATTCAATTGATAAACGGCCGCGGGTGTGAACTTATCGGTAACAGATCGAGTTCGAGTATAGGTATACGGGCTTTATTTATGTTGTTACAACAACAAAGTTTACCGACCGTGAAAGATTTTTTTAGTAAGACTGAAAGTGTTTAAGAAAAATATGTTAATCGGAAGAAATTCGGAATGCCGAGCTTTAACCTAGTTTTAAATCACACCTTTTGTACGCCCTTGTTAGAGATTTCCTTAAAATAATATCTGCGCTAGTACTGTTCATCAATCAGGTCGAGTGTCAAACCTAATCAAATAACAGACAATCACTTTCTTTCCAGCGGGTGGTAATTGGCAACTGGTGACAGTAGCTGGTTATTGAAGTAAATAAAGGTGTTGTGGTTTTCTTACTTTCCCCTGGGTTTCCCTCCGCACGAGGAACCCACTCAGTCTGGAACCAGCTGTCGGTGATTTGCGGTTTCGAAGTCGCGCGGTCAACTGCAGCGAACTAAAGTATTACTGTTTGTCATTTGATATTTTGACCCGAAAGGAAAATTATAGAAAAAAGTAAACGCAGTCAAGTCTATAACGCGATGCGGCCGCGTTGGGCCGGAAAACTAACTAACTAACCATCACGGGGTTTCCCGCAGGGGTAGGCAGAGAGGACGAACCGCCAAACAACTCGGTCTTGGCACACACTCCTTGCCTCGTTCACATTCATACGTCGTCTCATTCATGCTCTTCTATTATTCTGACTTTTGACATGGCCCGACTCAAGTATCTTCAAGGGCGTAAACTTAAGAACGAATTAAGAAAATGTCTAAATACGGTTTCATGACAATTCAGAATCAACTCAACTCAACACTTCTTTGAAAAATCATTAAAATCTATGAAAAATAAATTTTAAAAATAGCCCATAACTTAACCTAACGTAACTTATTTAACCATTTTTGAAGTAAAAACTTTTTTAGCACAGTTGTGATTCGAAATTCAGTGAAACGAAAAACGGCGACAATAAAAAGAGACAAAAACGTGCATCAATAGGATTTAGCCTGCGAGATAATGAGATAGTATAATCGGTCTCCTCTTTGTGCGGTGCTTCGTAGCCTATCGGTCCCTCTTTGCGCGGTGCTTTGTGGCCTCCCCACTCTTGTCTACTTTAGTTTTCTGAAGATTTCACTTCTACCGCGTGTGAATTGCACACTCTGTTTATATATATTGATGTATGAATATAGGTAATAAATCGCTGGGAAAACAGATTTTGCTAATTTAAGAGGCGGGTACCTATGGGTACCGCCGCCCCAGGAACCATTTATTGCATAACCTACACCCCTGTCAAAGGTTACCCCAAGTAGTTCGTTACGTTTGGTGACTTAGCAGGGGTGCCCAGGTTCATGGGGTGAAGTTAGTCTAGGTCTTGGCGGCACTTGCGCTTGCCCACCTACTGCATGGCGGGCCGGATCGGACTGGCTGATGAAGACATTTTCTCTCTCTAGCCTGACTCTCTCGATCCATCGCCTTGTACTGCAGCGGGAGGGATGGATTCATACGTCCATCACTCCTGGACGCATTGACTCCAGATTCTTACCCACCAATTCCTCATACAATTTTCTTTCCCAGAAATTCATCTCTTTCCTAACTAACTAACTAACCATTTCCTCGTAGGGGTAGGCAGAGGGGACGGACCACCAAATAACTCGGACTTGGCACACACTTCTTGCCTCGCTTACATTCATACATGGTCTCATACATGCTCTTCTATTATTCTGACTCTTGACACGACCCGAATCAAGAATCTGATTCACTTGGTAGTGACATGTCTTTAACTTGTGTCCCCGACTTATTCTACCATTCACATTTGCGTCATATATTCTCCTTACACTCCTTTCCACGTTCATTCGCTCTACATGCCAAAACCATCTGAGCGTTCCTTTCTTAATCTTACTCATTACGCTCTCCTTCCTTTCTCTAAAAATACCCTTCGCACAGCAACCCCAAAGATGACATAGTCCCCGAGGGAAATCTGGTGGAGTGGAACTAATGTAAAAAAAGTTTAGCAAAGTTTTATTTTGTGAATAATTCTATAAGAACTATTAAATTTAATAATGGGAATGTAGTTAGTTTACGCTTATATTTTTTATAAATTAATTTAAATAAATATTCAATTCTACTCAAGCTAAACGATAGAAAATGCTTCAATTTATCCGAAGCATATTTTTTGGTATTCATAATGCAAGCTGATTACAAGTAAATATTAATCTAAAATAGTTATATCACTTTAAGCATCGTCTTAAAATGATTACAATTTGTTCGAAGCTTATTCCTTAGTGCAGAAATTTAATATGAACGATGCCAAACCAAGGAAGAAGGAAGAAAGATTAATCTAAATATAGAATAGATGGGATCACGATAGGAGAGATATGCCGGCAGACTGCAGAGAGGAGACAAGTACCAGGATCGCATGTCTCGGCAGGGGTAAGCCGAGAGCGTGACTGGGGCTCTTCATCTCATCCCGTCTCCCACTTCATCATGCAACCAGCATAACCACATAGCAACAAATATAACTAGCAAAATGGCGGACCCGGTTTATCAACGTGACTTGCCTTGTCTTGTTATATTATATGAGGAATTTAGAATCAAAACTCACAAGTCTATCCAAGTGAAATTGTGGTAAATAAAAAAAAACTTTATCGAAGGAAGCAAACACTTTGTGGTGTGACATTATATATTAAATGAAAAAACACACTTTGTAAAACACCACTTTTTATTGGAATTAATATTTAACAGCCAACCGGGTTTCGCTTAGCTCAAGCTTCATCAGGGCTATTATATCAACTAAAGTAAATTAGATACAGACACATATATAAAAGAAATTAAGATAATTAGAGAAAGAGATAGCAATATAATAGGCGACACCCTACTGGTGCAAATAGAAAAGAGGGAGACAGAAATAATAATTACAGTTTGGGTAAGCAACGGGGGAGGGAGAGGGAGGGAACTGTTTCAGAAGAGGTTAACGGAATAAATTAAAAATTATATAATAAATAAATTAATTTATCTGATAGTCCCATTTTTAATTTATTCCGTTAACCTCTTCGGAAACAGTTCCCTCCCCCCGTTGCTTACCCAAACTGTAATTATTATTTCTGTCTCCCTGTTTTCTATTTGCACCAATAGGGTGTCGCCTATTATATTGCTATCTCTTTCTCTAAGTCTCTTAATTTCTTTTATATATGTGTCTGTATCTAATTTACTTTAGTTAATATAATAGCCCTGATGAAGCTTGAGCTAAGCGAAACCCGGTTGGCTGTTAAATATTAATTCCAATAAAAAGCGATGTTTTACAAAGTGTGTTTTTTCATTTAATATTAAAAAAAAAAACTGTTTTTTCACCAGATTTTGTTGGATTTGTGAAACTGAAAGTTTTTGTAAATAACACATCGGAAGAAGAACAATTGCTCCAAAACGATCAAGAAATAAATAATACTCATGAAAATCTAATTTATAGGTAAGTATACTTTATGGATCGTCTGAATTCTGAACTAGTGTTGCAATAGAACTCTGCTTCCGTTTCCGTTTCTGGTTCCGCAAACTTTATAACAGAACTCTAAACGAAGAATAATTTGCGATTGAAGATATCGAAGTGCAGCCTTCTTCTTCATAATTACATCATCATTACAAATATTGGAATCGATGTAAATGAAGGCCAAGAGGAGAACTCTCCTACAACTGACGATGGTGACAATTTATTTTTAGAGATACTGTCACACCTTCGGGAGTACAAAAAAGAGAAGAGACTACCTCTCCATGAGGATCCCCTTTATGTGGTGGAAAGTAAATGCGCACAAATACCCCCATCTGTTGCCAATAGTTCGCCAATACTTATCAGCTCCCCCGGGCAGTGTAGCCAGTGAGCAATTATTAAGTGGAGCTGGTTTAATATATGAAGAACACCGAAACAGACCCAAAGGTGTAAAAGCAGCCAAATTACTTTTTATCAAATATAATTTACCTCTGTTTAATTTCGAGTACTAAAAGCACAAAATACAAATTTAATTACTTAAACAAATTTTAAAAAATAAAATTGTGCTTTTTCTTCATAGTTAACACTTCCGGTTCCGCTTCTGCTTCCGCTTCCGCTAAGATTTACTTTTGACATCTGTTTCCGCTTCTGCTTCCGTTAAGACACTTCTATTCTGAACATATCACTTTTAATTTTGAAAAGACTATTAAAAGATTATATTTATTTATTTATTTACGCCCTTGGAGCATTTACATCAATCGTGTAACATAGAAGTAATAATAGAAATAGAAACAATGAAATATCAATTATTTCTCTTCCTTTACAACTTTACACTAATAGAAAGGAAGCAGAATTAAAAAGGAATTACAACAAAAACAATATTAGAAGAATAATTTCTGATATAAATTTAGGTAAGGAATAAATGAAAATATCAACGGAACTGAATTTATTTCCAAGCCCATGTAGTCTTTAGATTGGGGAGTTAATGAAATAGTTAGTTTTAGACGGATAAACAAAGAACAGCTCTGGAAGTCTCGTGTCACGATTTGGTACTCGGAATGTTGTTATTAGTTTTGTTGTCATATGCGTCAAGTGATCTATTAACTAATTTGAATAAAGAATCAGGTCCCCCCGACGTTGGCGATCACTCTTGAAAATGTCTCTCTGTCTTGCGCTGCCCGGAAAAGCTCCCCCACACTTCTAATGCCGATAGGTTAGTTAAATGAAGTAATTTCATAAGGTTAAAATAATTATTTTGTTCAATGGGTATGTTAAAAGGTAGGTACTTTATCCCAAGTCTGCATTCTATCCACAATCAGTTCCAATTTTGAGAATGACACCGTTTGAAGCTAATCCGAGTTCATTGAACCAGAGAGTTCCAATCAAAGACACAACCGAAATTAATATTTTTGATGATGATTATAGTATGTTACGGTTGTCGGTTTCGTGATTTAAATTCAGCACAAGAGTCCCAACCACCCGAAGCCAGTGAGACTATGGCATCCTCAATTGGGGTACGTTGTGAGGCTAAAGGGTAAGTGGGGAGGGAAAGATATAGACAAGATGAAGGTGGGGAAGTCTCTGACTATTTAGATCAGGTCACAAAATAAATTTAAAGCCATTTTAAGTAGGTAGGCACTGTTTTAATTCTTAATGGCGGTTTTTCAACGGGGTAGTGGCAAGGTTAACAATTTATAAGGTGGTGTATATGTGTACATGTGTGTGTATGTGAACGTGTATGTATGAATACCTATGTTTATGTACTGTGTCTTCCTCCCTACAGGTGCTTGCAGGATACGCTGGATACAATCACCCAGCGCTTGCCTCCTCGTGGACTATCACCAATCTTGTCTATAGTCATACTAACACTTATTGTATCTTGATTTCCCGCTAAGCACTTGCGTACTGCTTACTAACAATATATGCAGGGACACTGGAGATCTAGATTCGTTCAAAATTAAATGTAGATTCGTTCATTAAAAAAAATTAGAGTCCTTGCGAGAGCCTTGAAGGAGTAACCATATGTTACTTATACCAGGGCGGGTAAGTGGTGGATAACCTCCAATGTATACCTATGTATCTGAATTGTAGTGGACCGTTGTATGTTTTTTTCTTAAATGACGGAAGAGAGCACGAAATTTAGAGTTGTTAGTTATAAGAAGATGATAATTAGAAGAAAAGGATTATTTGTATAGGAATGATTTCGATTTTATTGAATATATTGAAAAAAAATGTGCTTACTTCGAGTACGCGGAAGCGCCCACAACACACTGCTATCGGTTCATCTCTTCGGTGGTAGAACTTTATGTATTTCTTATTATTGTTTCTCTGAACATGGTTGTTATTATTTCTGGACCTGCGTTGAACGGAATACCACAGGGATCGGCCTAGGGACCTGCCTTGCGCTGCGTGCGAAACTGTGACACTGCGTGACATTCAGTGACACTTGGTGACATCTTATCGTGACACGATGTGTTGTCAATTAAATGCAGCACTATATGGCGAGATAAGACAGAATTTATTGACGTTGAGAGAAGGATAAAGGAAAACTTTTTTTGCCCTGTGTAAATATAATGTAGTGTCCATTTACAAACAGAATCATTTACTTGAAACGTAATCAGAATAAGTAAATATATAATACAGTATACGCCTACAATACACTAGAAGCGTTTCTATGCAGATTTGAAAGAAAACTGATGTTTACACGAGACATTTCGACTTAAATGTCTCGTCAGTGAAAATTATTATATGTTTGAAAATGTCGACGTTTGAAAATATTTGGACAAATTTAAGAATAAGTAATGAAAAATTAAGCTTCTTTTTCTAAATAGACTCTATACACAGTTTCTCCAAAAATGACATAGGCCTTGAGGGGAATTATTTTCCTCATGGATAATGAAAAAAAAAACTAATTCCAACCGTCTGGAATCATTGAGACCATGTCACCCCCAATTGGGATATGTTATAAGGCTGAGGGTAGTAGGGATGGAAGGAGATTGGAAACAGAAAGCCGGGAAATACCTGGCTATTCAGATCTGGTCACCAAACTCTGCTCAAAAGTCGTTTCACGCAACGTTTCAATATACAGTGATCTATTCTGTAGTAATAAGTTGAGGTTTCTCATAACTAGCCTCACTAGACTAGTCTGTGTTGAGGCAGTAATTTTTAAGTTAATTATGTGTACATTGTACATACCTACATTGTACTAAAATATATTCATAAATAAATGAAACAATGTTACTTTGTTTGAACCACTTGTATATTTGTTTAAAGCCGACCGGTTTCGGAACGACCGTTCCTTCCTCAGGGCAAACGTATACTGATTTGACATTTGCATGCGAACAATGTATTATTACTAAGGATTGTGGTAGGGGTGGAGGCGTTGCTATGGATTAATGAAGAGTGGGTGGGTAGGGGAACATATCCATGATTGGGCTGTAAGACAATATTTTTTGTTTGTTGATAATAATAGATTCATTGTTTTTAAGGGATTTTTTTTTCATTTCCAAGGCTGTTAAATTATCTAAGCGTTTTCCTTTATGGTTAATATGAAGTATATTATTTTATCACCGTATTTTTTTTCAAAACTATGGTTATTTTCAATGATATGGTTGGCGAACTCAGAAAAATTATTATTATTAAGACACCTTAAATGTTTTTTGATTTTGGTTTCAAAATTACGAGTTGTTTTTCCAATATAAAATGAGGGACAGTCAGTCATTACATTTGGGTTTATATATTCCGGAATTAGTCAATTTATGGTCTTTATCTTTAGCGTTCCTCAAAAAATTTGCGATATTATTTCTTGTATAAAAAGCTGGTTTAATATTAGAAGGTTAATATTATTATTAACCGGTAGCTTTAAACAAATATTACAAACATAGTAACATAGTTTCATTTATCTATAATGGATAACCATAAAGTTATAGCTACATTCAAAAATATTAAATATATTCACAGAGTATCGGTAAAGGCTACCATTTCTTTTGATCCAAATGTTTTAAGTTATCTTTGAAATTGTTTTGTGAATCACATTGTTTATTCTTTCGGGAAGAATATTGTTGAATTGAATTACGATATCAACAATTGTCATCTCCCTTCTCACATGGCTCGTAAAAAATCGGAAAGGACAAAAGACACTAAAACGATAGGCCTACTATGTAATTATCTGATCTACATAGGGTTCCCAGATCAAAAAATCAAAATTCCGGAGAAAATTCCTGACATTTGATAAAAATTCCGGACTTTCTTGTAAATATAAAAAATGAATGTCGTTATGCATCGTGGCATGTCAAAACCCGCGTCGGGGGGGGGGGGGGGCGGACTTTTAAAGATTTCTATAGTGGTAGGTATAAAGATATGCTCTTATATATTTGCGATGCAAGCACAAAATGCCAATGTTGAAAGGGTCTTTTCCTTAATGGTAACCCAATGGTCAAAAGAAAGGAACAGGCTTTCTGTAGACTCTGTCGAGTCTATTCTCTTAACACAGTATAATTTTAAAAATATGACTTGCGAAATGTTCTACAACTTTGATTTGTAATAAAAATAATTTGGTTTATTTCATTTTTTATATCAATCTCCACTTAATTGTAGAAATTCCGGACTGTTTAGAATTCCCCCGCATTCCGGACAAATACCTATATTTCCGGACGTATGGCAACCCTAGCTCTACAGTGAACGAAAAATCACAACTTTAACAAAGTACCAATTTGTTTCATTGAGGAAAAAATAGTACAATTAAAAGCCATGAATGGATACGCACTAATTAAAACGAGCGGCAATTAAAAGTAATTTTAAATGGATGTCACAAACATCTTAAAATGATTAATAATTAGGTACAATTAAAAGCAAGTTAAGTACTTAATCAGAAGAGCAATCACTTTAAATGAACAAGTCACAAACATCATTATGTCGTTACTTAAACAGTTAATTCGAACATCACGCGTTGAATCTAACAGTAGTGTCGTAAAGGCAACATTTGGATGTTACTATCGCTATTGGAAGGTAAGACGATATTAACCCTTTCAAACCGGAAAATTGCCAGCTTTTTTAAATTTGTTGAACTTGTAGGCTTATTATTAGATTTTTGGGAGTCTTTTTTAATACTTAAAAAATTATTGCAACGTTCTGAAGGCTTGTGAGGGGTATGCCTCTTGACCAGCAAACCGAAGGTCCCGGGATCGAACCCCGGCGTGCGCAAGTAAATTTTATTTGATTGGCCTCTGCGTTTCCTCCTTCCTACAACACGGGTCTCTTCAAGACCAATGTTAATTCCTTCCTTTCCTCAAAAAGACCCACTACACAATATCTCAGATGACACAGGCTCTGAAGGAAATTATTTTCCTCAGGGCTTCCTGTGTGGAGTTGGATGTAAAAAAAAATTATAATTTATTAATTAAAAATAATATAAGGCACATTTGCGGAACGTCCCAGAGTGGAAGATACTCTCAGGATCGCCCTGGTGTAAGGTCAGAATTCAGAATTGGAACACTTTACTTGAAATGGCTTTAGCTGTATTTGGTGACCAGATCTGAATAGCCAAGTACTTCCCCACCTCCCTCTTCACAACATACCTCAATTTGGAATGCCATAGTCTCACTGGCTCCATACGGGAGCAATTGGGACTCTTGTGCGGTATTCACGTTTTAAAAAAAACATTTGATCTTACAAATTTTCTTTTATTGGCAACCCGATAAAACAGAATAGTGACACAACAGAAAACGATAAAATAAAATAGGTTGGGTAATTTTCGGTATGGTGAGATTTGGTTAGGTTGGGTTAGGTTAGATTAGGTGGGCGTGTTTACTTTTATTTTCTTCACTTTTCTTTAAAAATTCTATTTTGTCATGAAACCCGCCTGAACGAATAACTGGAATCCAACGAAAATAGTAGGGAAAAGCCAGTATTACCAGCAACTGAAAAACGAGAACCGCATTTTTTTATTTGTTCTAGAAAGGGAGGAAAAAATATTTTAAAAACACGTAAATTAAAATGGTATACAGAGAAAACACAACATTGACAAAACAGGAGGTGATAAAATAATAGATAAATTTAGGTTAGGTGTGTTTTTTCTTTTCACTTTTCTAGAATTTTCTGTTTTGTTATTATTCTGTTTTGTTATTGTTTTCCTTTTTGTTACTGTTCCGTTTTATCACGGTACCTTTTCTAATACATATAATGTTCGGTTCGAAAGGGTACAGGCACGGACATATGATTATATCTGGACCTGCCCTAAGTGATAAAAACGTAATATTTCCCCCTCCCCATGGAACCGGCTATAAGCTCCGCCTTGGCGCCAGCTCGCTCCATGGGGAGGGGAGAGAATCTAAAATATGTGACGTCATCATTCTTGTAGTGACCAGCGCGAAAGTAACGTCTATACGTTTTACGAAATATCACGCCAAAAACGGCAGCTTGCGCTATACATTATAGGTACATATTATATAGACATAGCGAATGTGGGCGGTTCTCCAGTGTTCTCGTCGCTGTTTACAGGGGTAAGTAAATTATGAAACATTTGTAATAGTGTTTTAACTAAACACGGCAACAAAATATTGCTATGTGTATTGGGGCGAGTCTTTTTGCGGCGAGCATTTGGCCTTAGCAAATATGTTATTATCGTGGCAAGCAATTCGCGCTCCCATGTAAAAAGGTCTATTCATTCAAAGCAGATTTTGCTTTTAAGAACTAAATGGTGATATTGTAATGCGAGATGCCTATTTACTGTCAGATTGATTGTATAACGAATCACGGTCATCTTTCCCCTCTTCCCCCTTCATAGTTTGGTTTTACCCCCTCGTCTGTATCTTCTGGTCTATTGAATTCTGATGTCTATGGGTACAGGCTATACTGGAGTCACGATCGATGCCCGTAATAGAGTACAGATTATAAAAGTGGCTGGGATGGCGGCAGAAGTACCACAAGGTTCAACGGTCGGCCCCGTCTTAAATTGTGCGAGTCATGCTGGGCAACTGGGCACTGGGCACTGGGCATTCCTTTCAGGGTTCGGTCTGGAGGGACAGAATGAGGAGAAGAAGACCAAATAACAAAGCTTCAGATGGTGTGATGAAATGTTGGTGAAAAATTGGAGAAGGCAAAAACAACAAATCCCACAGCATTATGAGTTCAAAGCAAACAACATACCTATCTAACCAAACTATGTCACTGTTCTGTTATCCGGTTACCATTCGGGACTATAAGAATTCAACCTAAAATCTGAGTTATTTATTATTAGCTGACGTGTGTTAAGCATTTCTTCGGACGTCCCCGACTTCTCCAACCATTCAAACAACATTCTAAACACCCCTGGCAGTAATTTTTTAAGAAGTGAAAACTTCTTTAGCACCGTTATGATTTAAAATTCGATGAAACGAAAAAGCGACACTAAAAATAGACAAACACATAGAATTACCTATGTGTTTGTCTATTTTTAATAGACCTCCGTAGTCCAGTGGGTAAGACTCTTGACTCACAATCCGGAGGTCGCGGGTTCGAACCCGGCATGCGCAAATAAATTTTATTTGATTAATTTGTGTTATTTCACAATTAATTCATTAAAAATAATATATAGTATATTTGCGGCATGTTCCAGAGTGGAAGATACTATCAGTATCGCCCTGGTGTAAGACCACCATTCAGAATTGAAACGTTGCTTGAAAATGGCTTTAGCCGTGTTTGGTGACCAGATCTGAATAGCCAGGTACTTCTCAACCTTCCTCTTCCCCAACTCCTTCCCCTCCCCACTACCTTCAGCCTCACAACATACCCCAATTGGGGATGCCATAGTCTCACTGGCTCCAGACGGGAGCAGTTGAGATTCTTGTGCGGCATTCACTATAAAAAAAAAAAATACGGGATTTAGCCTGCGAGAGAATGAGATAGAATAAACGGTCTCCTCTTTGTGCGATGCTGCGTAGCCTCCCTGCCCTAGCCTCCTTTGGTTTTCTGAAGGTTTCACTTCTACCGCGCGAATATTGCACATTTGCATTTTTTTTTTAAATTATTTAATAAATAAATGAAACAATTTAACTTTGAACCACTTTTATATTTGAGCGACCGTTCCTTCTTCAGAAATATTTCAGTATAAATTTGCCCTGAAGAAGGAACGGTCGTTCTGAAACCGGTCGGATTTACTCAAATATAAAAGGGGTTCAAACAAAGTTAAATTGTTTCATTTATCTATAATGGATAACCGCAAAGATATAGCTACATTCAAAAGTATTTATTTATTGCTTCTTCACAATTTATATACATATATTTTTAGCATGTAATTATTAACCCCACTAGGGTTCGCCTGTATATTTAATAAATTTTCATAAGTTACATTTTTTTGTCATTTTTTAACTACTATACTAGGCCTGTGTTGTGGTAGTCATATATGAAATAATTCTTATAAGAACTAAAAAATATTATTTTATAGAAACAGATAATAAAACATAAAAAGAGGAAAAAGAACAAGTTTGAAATTTTCAGTGAAATCAGTCGAATAGTTTTTGTGTGTACAGCGAACTCACATGGGAACATTGCCTTTTATTTATATACAAGATCTTCTAAGAAGACAGAATACTGCACAAGAGTCCCAACTACCCCTAACTGTCCGTAGGCGTTTGGGGTATGCTGTGAGGCTGTAGCGACGGGGGGGGGGGGGGGGAGGTGATGAGGAGGCTATAAAAAAGAGGAAGGTTACCTACTTATTTACAGATCTTACGCTTGCAGAGGAAATTTTGGTTTTGATTTATTAAATACGAGAATATTAGAAACATACTTTTTTGGACGGGAGGTGTATGTACTTTTCACAGAACTACTAATGCAGTTTTTTCAATCGTTAAAACGGTGAAATAAATTATTTGAAACGTGTCTGGAGTTTAATCCTTTGATTAATTTCACACATCATTAAATTATAAGAATATCGGTCAGTGTCGGCTCGTGGGAAGAGAATAGCAGAAGCCAATTATTGTATTGGGAATAACCAATTGCGATTGCCACGGCCGTTATTATATTATATTATGTGGAGTTGTATCATAATATATATCCGTACTCGGTGAAACCATATTAACTTTACAAATTGAACGAAATAAATTATTTGACGTCACTATGCACTGCGCCAGCGGTGCACAACATTTTTTAATTGGAACTGAACATAAAATATTAGACAAGTCATCATCATCACTATTGGCTCTACAACCCCTGGTGGGTCTTGGCCTCCTCAAGAATCTTCCTCCATTCATCTCGGTTTTGTGCCAGCTCTCTCCAGTTTAGAAGCTCCAAGATAGATATGTCTTTGAGGACGTTGTCGCTCCATCTTAGTCTTGGTCTTCCCAGGCTCCTTCGCCCTATCGGTCTTGAGTTCAGCAGGGACTTTGGTGGAGAATATATATAAAGATATTATAATATAATTATTTTAATATTATAATATATTATAATTATTTTACTAATCAGTAAATCTTTATTTGAAACGTGTATTCATTTTGTTTAATTGTTTGACATATCTAAATCTGAATCATTTTTAAAGTTTACCAAGTTTACTTTTATATTTTTTAAATAGTGTATTAACATTTTAAATCTGTAAAAATAAAAATGAATCGCCAAAATGCCATAACTTCCAAACGACTGCACCAAATTGGATAATTCTTTTTTTTCTGTTCGGTTTTGCAGGTTTGTACAAAACTACTGGTGAGCTCTGGCATTATGAAATTTGTATAAAAAAATTGAAATAGGTGGCACGCGAGCTGTTTGACAACTGAATGTACCGGGACTGAAAGTATGGAATGCGGGAAGGGGAAGGGGGTAGGGGAACTCGGGTAGGGGTTCGCGGGAGGGGGTGGGGGAGGGGAACCCGGGAGGGGAAGAGGAACCTGGGAGGGGGGAGGGGAATTCGGGAGGGGGGTTCGCAGACGGGGGAAGGGGGGGAGTGGGGAGAGGGAAGGTATAGGAGGCGGAGTGGGAACGCGAGAGGGGAAGGGGACGCGGGATAGAAAGGGGAGGCGGAAGGGGAATGGGACGAATGGGAAATGACACGCAGGGAGAAACAATTTCTTTATTAAATTGCGTAGCAACGCATGCCGGGAACCAGCTAGTAAGCAATAATGTTTTTGATAAGCAATGATTTAGAGGGAAATCTTATATATAAAAATCTTGTGACAAGGTGTTTGTGGTCACACTCCTCCGAAACGGCTTGACCGATTTTTATGATTTTTTATAGGAAATTTTGGTAGGTATGAGAATACGTTTTAAAGTATATTTCATACAGCTAGTTAATTAGTGTGTCCCTATTCTATTTTTTGACATTTTTTTTGTATTTTTTATTTGGCATTAATAAATACCTATAACCTCAAATTTTAACCCTCCTACCCCCACCCTCCCATTTTTTGATCGCGGTTTTAGTATTTTTGTATGAGCAAATTTAACCGTCTTTCGTATTTCAAACAGAATGAAATTATTTATGTTGTTGAATGACAGATGGCGCTACGTCCGCCTTATCAAACTTTCATCAACACATGCGCAAGACATTCACAAGAAGCGTCGCGTCATTTTGATATTTCATTCGGCATCATGTTCTTGCGTGGGCAAACCATCGAGCTTATTTGTGTTGGATAAAGACGGACAGGCAAAAAATATCGTACACTCAATTGCTCTTCGAAATTCATATTGATTTTCTTTATTTCATTTTCCTACTTCAGTTGCGTGTTTTTTTGGTTTTTATCGGTGGTCATCGTCTACAACGCTCAATTCCTGTTTCTGTCATAGATCCCATCCCCACACAAATACATTCGTTATTTTTTATTTAAATACCAAAATATTCACTAGAAATAATTTATATGGCAGAACAACGTTTGCCGGGTCAGCTAGTATTTTATAAAAACTGTCAGCATCGCTAATCCCACAATAATATGTGATTTTTCATGGATTTGGGTTAGTATTTGTAAAATATTGTACACCGTTATTGGACGGTTGGTATTTATTCTTCTTCTTCTTCCTTGCGCTGCCCCAACTCATTGCCTCGGTAGGCTGTTGGGGTCGGCTCTTCTCGTTCTCAGGCTGTAGTTTCTTCTGTTCTGAGTATCGCCTTCATCCAGGCCTTTTCTCTCAAGTATTTTGGAGCATTGAGTCATCCAGGAGTTCTTCGGTCTTCCTCTGGATGACTGTCGATGAAGCTCCATAGACATTGCCTGCTTCACTGTGTGGTCTGACGGTCTCCGTCTTATATGCCCACACCATCTCAACTGTCGTTCCTCCAGCTTACTGTTTATGTCTGTGCTACCACGAATGCGTGAACTTTTAATCTTATCTTTTAGTGATACTCTTGCCGACCATCTAAGCATTCGCATTTCTGCTGTTTCGAGTTGCCTAGAGTAGGAGTTGTACATAATCCAGCATTCGGAGCCAAACATTATCGCGGGTCTTACAATAGTCTGGTATATCTTTCCTTTAAGTTTTATAGGCATTTTGGAGTCACGCAATATTCCTGTTACGGATCTGAATTTAATCCATCCCACACCTATTCTATGGATGACATCCGCTGCACATCCTCCGTCTCTGTGGATTAGTGAGCCCAGATACTTAAATGAATCACAGTTGGCTAATGTTACTCCATTTAGTTGCATCGAAGGAGTTGCATTTGTGTCTTCAAATGGCAAATACAAATATTCAGTATTTTTCCTGCTAATTTTTAGGCCATTATCCTCCAGGATCTTTCTCCGCCTTTCCAGGCTATTCTGCAAATCACAATTATTATCTGCTATCAGTATTATATTATCTGCAAAAATCATAGTCTTGAGAATACTGTTGTTCATTTCCTGACTTGTTAGATAATTCATGACCATTATGAATAGCAGTGGGCTGAGGACAGATCCTTGGTGTACCCCCACTTTAATTGAAAATTTTGGTGATGTTCCTGATGTGCATCTTACTTGGGTTTCAACGTTTGTATACATATCTTGTATGGAGAACACATATCCTTCTGGTACATTGTGGGATCTCAATGCCGCCCGTATCAGGCTTCGGGGTACCCTGTCAAATGCTTTTTCCAAGTCTATAAATACCATGTGTAAGTCGTTCTTTTTGGACGGTTGGTATTTATTATTTAATTAAAAAATGTGGACGAATCCGATTCAATTTTTATTTTTATTTTTGGACGGTTTCGATGATAGTAAGCATGTGCCTATTTTATTTCGTGTATTCACTTAATATTGTCTCAAATAATGGATTACACCGCTGATCATGGACACTGTAACGCTGTCCGAAACGTTGGCTAAAGAAGGAGGTAGCGCAACACTGCATAACACCTCAAAAACAAATAACGAAAATACTTTTGGCTGTGAAAATACTAAAACGTATCCGATTACAACTCAGGTTGTGCACCACTGACTTGAACCAAGTATTACGTACAATAATCAGCAATGTACTAATGGTGTTTTCTTCTGAATACATTACATTATATCATACTCGCTGTATGTAATTTAAATACCTGCAAATTGTATTGGTATTTTTTGCTGCCCCATTCTTCAGTTACCTCATTACGACTCCCATAGAACTTACACAGTGGCCACACCGTTACTATTCCTAGAATTAAACAGCCGGCTGGTACTGGTACTGGCTTCTGGGATCGGTGCTTCCACGTGGGGTATTCATTATATATATTATTCCTAGCGGAGTCGGACTATGGTCGGACTATCCAATCAACGCATACATATTCTTATATTATATCTACCGGTTGGTAGCCGAGTGGACAAATTCGTTGTGTTCTAACTCAAATCAATTGGGTTCAATTCATCCGATAGCCAAATCCTATATCATCATTATAAAAGCAACATTTTAAAAATATTTTCAGGTTATTGGTACTTAATCGGGAATGTTTATTTATTTATTTTATTCCTATACACTAAAAATTAAGGAGAATATTACAATTTTTTTTTAAAGTGCGTGGGGGCAGTTTTACTATGTTGTGAATTGTGACGTATGTCAAGAGATAGTTACTGAACTCTCTATAGGTGAGATTGAAAATGTCGATGCTCAATGCACGTTGAAATTATTTATGTTGTTGAATGATAGATGGCGCCACGTCCGCCTCATTGAATTTTTATCCACACATGCGCAAGACATTCGCGAGAAGCGTCGCGACATTTTGATATTTCATTCGGCATCATGTTCTCGCGTGGGCAAACCATCAAGTTTATTTGTGTTGGCTTAATACGGATTGACAAAAAAAAATCGTACACTCAATTGCTCTTCGAAATTCATATTGATTTTCTTTATTTCATTTTCGTACTTTAGTTGGTATTTTTTTGTTTTTATCGGTGGTCATCGGCGCTCCATTCCTCTTTCTGTCATAGATCCCATCCCCACACACTTACATTACATTCGTTATTTTTTATTTAATAACCTAAATATTCACTAGAAATAATTTATATGGCAGAACAACGTTTGTCGGGTCAGATAGTAATTTATAATATTTACGTTCATCGGATTAATTGTGTACTCAATATTATCAAGTATTCCTTGAATTTCCTATTCTAAGGAACTGAGTTATTGTATGGACAAAACAATTTATTCATATCCTGTATGCACAGGCGCAAACGAACAATTCATCGGCATAAAGTGCAAAAGGAGTTTTTTTTTCTGAAATAATTGAATTAGCGACGTCTATGAACGCGATTATAAATTGTGCTATATTTATCCTTAAAATTAATAAAAAGTTAATACTTAATACCCATGTTATAATAGTGGATTTATGGCATCCCCAATCGGTGTACGTTGTGAGGCTGAAGGCAGTGGGGAGAGCAAGAAGATGTGTACCTGGCTGTTCAGATCTGGTCATTACAAGCAACTTTTCTATTTCAAATGGTGGTTTTTCACCAGGGCGATACTGACAGTATCTGCCATTTCATAACATTAAATATTCCTTTTGTAGTATTACCCAGTCCATTTTGCGACTGTCATGTCGGTATTTGAAACTGCGAAACACGCTAAACGTCCGGAATTGCAAATATGTCATGGCACGACAAAGTCAACAAGAGGAGTCGTGCCCGGCCTTAGGGGGGCTCTAGCTCTAGCGGCCCTCTCAAAGGGATATCCGATTCTCACGACCGTTCACTCTGTTAAGGTCTTTCTACATTCATTTGAAGAGGCTGGGAGAATATACTTATACGTATTGTATTAGCAATTGAACAACGTAGCCAATATAATATAATAATAAGATATTTTGAATAATAATGATATAATAATGATATAATAAACTCCCCTCCCCCCAGTATCAAACAAATTAAAAGATAAAAAAAATATATAGTTCATCAAACTTTTCACACAAAACTTAAATATGGATTGGAAGCCGAAATACCCAACCAAACTAAATAATAATACGTTTTAAGATTTTCACGGCCAAAAGCATTTTCGTTATTTGTTTTTGGGGTGTTATGCCGTGTTGCGGTACCTCCTTCTTTAGCCAACGTTTCGGACATCGTTGCAGTGTCCATCATCAGGGCAGATCCTGTAGATGTGTAATTTTAGTAGCGAAGTAAATAAGCACACACTTCACTACTAAAATTACACATCTGCCGGATCTGCCCTGATGATGGACACTGCAACGATGTCCGAAACGTTGGCTAAAGAAGGAGGTACCGCAACACGGCATAACACCCCAAAAACAAATAACGAAAATACTAAATAATAATTATTTTTAATCAAAAGGTATGTTAAATATTTAGTATAACTGTATTTACTGTAATAATATAATGAAAAATAAAATTAAAAATTAAACATAAAAAATGCGTTTCTTTGAGTGGAAAACGATACGTTAAACGGACGACAAATTTGTATCATAAATCGGTTGTTTGAAATTTGAATTCACATTCATCAAAATGATTTTCCTAATAATTTTAATTATATATTTCATCGTATTTATAGCATAAACTAGCTGATTCTCGGCATGCGTTGCAAGGCCACATTAAAAAAAAAAGACATTGTTTCTCCCTTAAATCACCTTTCCCGTGCGTCCCCGTTCCCCTCCGGCGTCCCCTTCCTAGCTAGCTTTATAAATTATAGCCTATATATTTTTCTGATGTATGAGCTATATTATTGTAAAGTTTCATTAAAGTAACAAACACACATACATCCATGCAAACTTTCGCCTTTATAATATTAGTAAGATAGAGGATTTTAAAAAAAATAGTTATCATTAACTCACAGGTAATAATCACTAAAATTGCATCTAAAATCGAGAAAAATGGATTTGTTTAATAAAATAGAGGAAACCAGGCGGCGCCGGACCGTTTTATTCAATTCCCTAATTTCCTCTCTGAATTTTGACACTAGTACAAATAAATATTTTTTTAGAAAAATGAAACAATACAACTTTGTATAAACCACTTATATAATGTGCAAATCCGACCGGTTTCGGAACAAACGTTCCTTCGTCAGGGAAAGCTTATACTAATTTGACAGTTTAGAACAATGTTTTATTATGGTAGGGGTGGAGCCGTTGTTAGTTAATAATGTAGATTGTGTGGGTAGGTATTAGTGTAGAGTGGGTGGGTAGGGGAACAAATCCATGATTGGGCTATATGACAATATATTTTGTTTGTTGATAATAGATTCATTATTTTTAAGGGATTTTTTTAATTTCCAAAGCTTCTAAGTTATCTAAACGTTTTCCTTTATGATTAATATGAAGAATAGTTATCCCTGTGTTTTTTTCAAAACTATGGTTATTTTCAATGATATGGTTAGCGAACTCAGGTTATATAAGTGGTTTATACAAAATTGTATTGTTTCATTTTTCTATAATGGATAACCACAAAGAAATAGCTACATTCAAAAATATATATATTTTTTTTTTACAGTGAATGCCGCACAAGAATCTCAACTGCTCCCGTCTGGAGCCAGTGAGACTATGGCATCCCCAATTGGGGTATGTTGTGAGGCTGAAGGTAGTGGGGAGGGGAAGGAGGTGGGGAAGAGGAAGGTTGGAAAGTACCTGGCTATTCAGATCTGGTCACCAAACACGGCTAAAGCCATTTTCAAGCAACGTTTCAACTCTGAATGGTGGTCTTACACCAGGGCTATACTGATAGTATCTTCCACTCTGGAACATGCCGCAAATATACAATATATTATTTTAAATGAATTAATTGTGAAATAACACAAATTAATCAAATAAAATTTATTTGCGCATGCCGGGTTCGAACCCGCGACCTCCGGATTGTGAGTCAAGAGTCTTACCCACTGGACTACGGAGGTCGTTATTTTTAAAGTAATATAGATGTCGACCACGTACGTTTTGCTTTTTTTGACGAGTTACTTCTTATAGGAGTTAGAAACCACCAAAAATCGTTAAATTTGCTTGATTTGAACGCCATCAACAGACGTCCAGTATCAAACTAAATAATATATTTTAAAAAAAAAAACATTCAGGTGTAGAATATTTTCTTCTAATACAGAAAATGAAAAAAAACTTTAAAATCGGTCCAGTTTTGAGAAAAATAAGGAACACAAAACCTAGATTACGATTTTACTTTGGTATTATCAGCCTGAGATGCAGTTGTCCCTTTCGCTCAGTATTCGGGGGAGTAAGAGCAGCAGTGATAGCAACAGTTTGGTAAAAACACATATTGTTCAAATTTTTCTGCGACCGGATTTCCTCTTAAGTGGTTAGTAAAAGGTGGCGCAAAAATCATCAGTCATCAGTGATTACCCTGTCGTAGAATTCTTTCAATTTTGCAAATAATAGAATATGTCATCAAGACTGCAGAAGACTTGTGAAGCAAGCAGAATTTACTACATACATTGTTATACTTTCCTTATTACCGTATTGGCATAACTAATGGTGTCCGAAACAAGTCAATAAAATATTAATAATTTTAAAATAAGTTTAATTTGAATATTAAAAAAAGACAACAAAACCAACAAACTGTATTCCTCTGGAATTAATTACAATTGCCAACATTGCACAATCAACCACTAAACAGCATCCAATAACGCGACCATTTTCCGCAGGCCTATTATGTCACGCACGACCGGTCAACCGTCGGCAGCGGATAATCGGGACTCACGTATTTGGCGCAGTGACCAGTGCAAACTGAACCATATACTATGACAACCAACACAACTGTAAAAATCGCTAAAAAGACAATCCTTAGGAAGATCAAAAATTTTAATGAAAACGGCTGTCGACAATTCTCATCGCGCATTTTGCCTTAAAGACTAGCAGCCTTACTAATAACAAAACGCCTTAACGAGCGGTCAACTGCATATTTGTTGCTTGCGCGGTGCACTGTGTTTTTACGTCTTTACTAATAACACAATCACGTATTTTATGATTTTTATGTTGGTCCCCTTGAATCTCACATAGATCTGCGCAGGCGCGCGGCCATCTTGTTTTATAAACTTCGCGGTAAAACAATGTTTGACAATATTCAGTTGTATTTGCAGTTAATTTTTATGTTTTTGAAGATAATTTTCGTTTAAATGATCAATTCACTGTGATATTAGTGTAATTCAACATAATTACCAATGCTGGCGTTACTTTTTTTCAGTTTTAGTCCTTTAAATATTGTTTTGTTGATGATTTAGTTTCTTTAACGACTTTTCTGCGTGAATTTAATAAAACTTCCATAAAAGTAATATTATTTAATAATGTAAAAGCCTCATGCATGTGTAAATAAAAACAAATTCGAGAAATCGACTTATTTATTGCGTAAAAATGAATCCAAGATGTCAGATTTTTTCAGTTATTTTTTCGGAATTATTATAATATTTTTTTATCCTTTTTAATTGTATGAACGAGATAAAAAGTGAAGTGACAGTTTTCTTCCAAATTCATAAAGTAAGAGGAGTGTATTTTTTTAAATTTTGAATTTAACAAAATTTTTCGACCATTTAATAGAATATGTTTACAGTCAGCTGTTTTTTTTCAAATTTTTTCATGTTGAAACTTAAAATACTGCAATTTTCAAAAACGATCGTATATTTCAGATACAAAAATCTAAAAGGCAATTCTATCTAGTTTCTATAAAGGTAAGTATTTGGTTTTACGACGTCTTCAAAAATAAGAAATATACAAGACATTTAAAATACGTTGAAAAAATTCCAAATTTCTTTCGGACATCAATCGTTAAAACAGAGAAAAACTACCCTCTCAGGCCGTGTAAACAATGTGTATTTCTTTCAATGAACAATTTTTTAATTAGTAATGTTTTCACATCCGCGGCCGTTTGTCAATTGAATAAAATTTTCACGGTTTTTTTTAGTAAGGCTGTAGGTCTTTTAAGGCAAAATGCGCTAGAGCGCTACAAATAGAAGGTCAGATATGTAAATACGAAAGTTAGAAGGAGCGTGCTAATATTCAAAACGATAATAATTAAGCGAAAATTGTGAAAATCTATATAAATCTCTATATAAATAAAAATGAATCGCCGAAATGTATGTACGCGCATAACTACCGAACGACTGCACCAAATTGGATAATTCTTTTTTTCGTGTTAGTTATTGTCAGGACAAGGTTTGTATAAAACTGGTGAGCTCTGGTATTATGAAATTTGTATAAAAAAATTGCAATAGGTGGCACGCGAGCTGTTTGAAAACTGAATTTATCGGGACTGAATGTATGGAATGCGGTAGGGGGGAGGGGAACCAGGGAGGGGAACCTGGAAGGGGGAAGGGGGGGAGTGGAGTGGGGAGAGGGAAGGTGGAGGAGTCGGAGTAGAAACGCGAGAGGGGAAGGGGACGCAGAAGGAGAACGGGACGAATAGGAAAGGACACGCAGAGAGAAACAATTGATTTATTAAATAGCATAGCAAAGCCCGGGTACCAGCTAGTGTTTAATAAAACTCAAACTGAAATAGAGTAAAATTTTCCTGGAAAATTTCTTAAATAGTATTTTAAGGAACACTGTGATTTTTTTATGTATATATAACTTGTAAAATAACAAAAAATGTGTTTATAATGATTTTCGGAACATACTTAGCGATTTTTATCCATCGAGAGAATTTCATATAATTACGATTTCGGCAAAATGTATAGATATTATCCTAAAAACTAGCATATACTTTTTTTAGAAACTTAAAAACTTAACGTGTTCTGGATGAATATGTTATAAAAATTCTGCATGCAGGAGTTTAAAGGAATATTTCAAAAACCTCCAGCGCATAGTGGAAATCATGCTGAAAGCTGAAAGTATTTTTTACTTTTTTTTATTTTACGTGAGCTCCACGCAGGAGGCCTTGAGGAAAATAATTTCCCTCAGGGCCTATATCATCTTTAGGGATGCTGTGTGGAGGGTTTTTTAAGGAAATGAAGGAGATTTCTGGAAAGGAAGAGGGTTTAAGGGGTGAGTAGGAATCTGGGGTTCAGCGTGTCCTGGTCATCCGCCTCCATGACCTAGGCAAACCTCATCCCGTGAACCTGGGAACCTCTGCTAAATCACCAAACGTAGCGAACCACTTGGGGTGACTTATGGCAGAGGTGTTGGTTATCCAATAAAGTTTCCCGGGGCGGCGGTACCCATTCCCGCCTCCCAAATTGACCTGGAAAATCAAATTGACCAACGTTGGTCTAGAAATTCCGGAAAACTGTGCAAATTTATGACGCCATAAATCAGTGTTGAAAGTTGAAACCAACGACTGGTAAAATAAAACATACTAAACACTAAAGCCTTACTAATAAATACATTTTAAATTTTACACAACAGATGTGTGAAAACTGCGCAAGAATCCCATTTATTGCTTCCAACAATCTGGAGCCAGTGAGATTATTGCATCCCCAATTGGGGTATGTTGTGAGGCTGAAGGTAGTGGGAAGGAGAAGGATATGGGGAAGAGGAAGGTGGGAAGTCCCTGGCTATTCAGATCTGACCACTAAACACGGCTAAAGCCATTTCAAACAATGTTTCAATTCTAAATGGTGGTCTTACACCAGGACGATACTAAGAGTAGGTATCTTCCACTGGAACTTGCCGCAAATATAGTATATATTATTTTAAATTAATGAATTGTGAAAATAACACAAATTAATACAGTTGTATTTACTTGCGCTTGCCGTGATTTGAACCAGCGACCATCGAATTGCTAGTCAAGAGTCTTCCCCCTCGACCACGTAGGCCGTACCTACATCTTTATAGAGTTTTTTTTACGCAGTAATATAAATATGTATAATTAAACTAAGGCCAAGTTAACAAGGACACCTGTTCAGATGTAAACATATTTTTAATTTCACGGTTGATGTCACAGAGCATGAAGAATACCCCCTGATACTAATATAAATAAACGATAGAAATGTGTTGTGGGCGTCTTGTTTACTAGAACTAGGCTCAATTTTATCTTATTGCATTTTTTTATATGAATACCGCACAAGAGTCCCAACTGCTCCCGTCTGAAGCCAGTGAGACTATGGCACCCCCGATTGGGGTATGTTGTGAGGCTGGAGGTAGTGGGGAGGGGAAAGAGTTAGGGAAGAGGAAGGTGGGGAAGTACCTGGCTATTCAGATCTGGTCACCAAACACGGCTAATGCCATTTCAAGCAAGGTTTTAATTCTGAATGGTGGTCTTACACCAGGGCGATACTGAGAGTAGGTATCTTCCATTTTGGAATGTGCCGCAAATCTTCTTTATTACATAGTATAAAATGAAGTCTATCAAGCTGTATGTGCGCTTAGATCTTTTAAACTACGCAACGGATTTTCGTGCGGTTTTCACCAATAGATAGAGTGATTCTTGGGGAAGGTTTTTAGGTATATAATTTGTCAAGGTTTTGTGTAAATTGGTTGAAATACATAATATATATATATATATAACAAAGCGGCAGCGGGGAGCGGACAGCGGTTAAATCAAATCCACACCGCAAACGGACGGTGTGGATTTCATTTAACAGATGGCGTTGTTTATAAAGGTTTTTTTAACCATAGCAACGTGTGGCCGGATCTGCTAGTACAGTATATATTAAATTAATCAAATAAAATTTATTTGCCACGCCGGGATTCGATCCCGCTACCTTCGGTGTGTGAGTCAAGAGCCTTACCGCTGGACCACGCCGGCCGTCAAACTACCTTTCGACTCGTAGGTGAACGAAATTGACTATCCATTCCAGGAAGAATTTCGAAACTAGAAAATGTATTTTTCGTTATTTGTTTTTGGGGTGTTATGCCATGTTGCGCTACCTACTTCTTTAACCAACGTTTCGGACAGCGTTACAGTGTCCATCATTAGGGCATCGCTAGAGCCATCTATGCTACATTGCTTGAAGTAACCACACCAGAAGGAAGAAGAAAAATGTTCAATTCAGGCACACAAACACGCCCACAACAGACTCCAATAGGTGTTAACCTTTCAGTAACAAATACAAAGATTCTATGTTTCGAATAAAAATAATAATAAATACACAGAAAAGAACAGCTGGAAATGATCTAATACTGATCTTGCAGATGCTTTATTGTTATGTTTTCAAAAGGTTAACCGGAGGTAAGTACATGGTACCCTATCTCAGGGGTCCCCAACCCATGGGCCGCGGCCCGGTACCGGGCCGTGGACCTAATGGTATTGGACCGCGCAAGGGCTTGCTTAAAAATCAAAATGGTTAAAAAAAAAAGTTTAAGCCGTCATTATCGTTGTTCTTATGTAAATTTAAAATTCATAAGAAGGTTATTGTTATTAATTAATGTGAGAAAATTCTTTAATTGTCAGTTGCTACCTGAACAAATAACGAAGATATTTTCAACTATCTAATCCAAACAAAAACATTAGATAATAAGGAAAGTCCACAGTCGAAAAGTTTGTTTTCAATAGATTTTTGTATATATTGTCATATTATCTTGGTTAATAAATAATTTAAAAAAAAATACTATATTTTATTTTGAAGGCATGTTTAAACTTATTAACTATTAAATCAAAACACATAAAACTTCAACATCAAAAATTTTAAGAAAAATGGAAGAATAGCTTACAAGTTAATACATCTGCAAGATATCAGAATAACATTAAAATCCCGATATTAAATCCTAAACATTCTTAAAATTCTCTATCTTTGAAAAACATACTTTCAACCTTCCGTTGAACCTTAAAAATATAGAAAATACCCATGAATCCAAAAGATAATTGAAAAATTATCGGGAATAATTCTTCATTTTCATCTTATCTTTTCTCTACTATCATTTGTCACCACAACTTAGTACCACAATTTTAATGTTTCATATTGTGCAAATAAGAATATTTTGTTATTAAAAAACTACATTCACCAACAGTAAAATCAAATGAGTGGTTATAATAATTCATAAAATCTTTTAAGACATGTTTCTGTGAAATATTTGTAAAGTGATTCTTCATATGTTGTGTCTATATGTTGCTTCTGTGAAATGTTTTGTAAAATTTTTCTTCATATGTTGTGTCTGCATATTGGGTTGAGTTGGGTTTAACTTTTCAAAAGTATCAATTGGCGATCTCTTAATGAGTTTTGATAACTCATGGGAGTGCGACTTCGTTGTATGTTTTATTTAATAATAAAAAATAAAAATAAAATGTGTGTCCCCCAGTGGGCCGCGGTAAAATGATCAAACTTTGATCGGTCCGCGGCGATAAAAAGGTTGGGGACCACTGCCCTCTCTGACAGATGTCAATGTCACGTGGGCGGGGAGGTACCTGAATAAAAGGTGTCGGTCATAGACAAAAGAAAACTCGTGCCATCGGATGACAGCTGCCAAATCTATGACGAAATGAGTTCAACATTGCAAAAACATTAATAGCGAGAAGTATTAATTGTTAGTTTTAGAAAACAGCTGTGTAATGTGAAGTTTCCTGAATCTATTGCAAATTGCAGCTGCAAATATTTCAGAGTGGCAATAATCTATACTACGCCTATGATATGTTTTATTTTATTATTTTTTTTTTGTACATTAGCTCCACACGGGAGGCCCTGAGGTAAAAAAAACCCTCTTGGGATGCTGAGTGGAAGGTCTTTGTAGGGAAAGGAAGGGAAGGAAAAGGGTAAGAGGGGTGGGTAGGAATCTAGGGGTCATTGCGTCCAGGAGTGACGGGCGTATAAATCCATCCCTCTCACTGCGGTGCAAGGCGATGGGTCGAGAAAATCTGGCAGGAGAGTTCAAAACGACTCCATCAACCAGTTTCTCCTGATCCGACCCGCAACGAAGTAAGAAACGCATCCGCAGCCAAGGCCTAGACAAACTTCACCCAACGAACCCTGGCACCAATGCTAAGTCACCAAACGGCGGAGGTGTTGTTGGTTATCCAATAAATGTTTCCCGGAACGGCGGTACTACCCATACCCGCCTCCCAAATTTAAAATTAATAAGTTGAAAAAAATTCTGAGAATTTTTCGGTGAGGAGACCAAACAACATAATTATACTCTAATTTGCTGCATTTATCTTTACAGGAGCTTGTTAATCACAGAAAACCATAAACCTAGAATTGTGGTTTATACCGATTGGAAAGAAAACTCGTGTCACCAATTTATACACACAAAATTATCAGAGAAGGCAGCTCAACAATCAAGAGGCCTAGATTGCAGGAGTTGTAATAATAGGTTAGTTTCCTTGAGTTTGGTTTGGCCAAATCTGGTGTATTTGCTATCTGCAGACAAGCCATTACCCGCTTGACTGGGCGGGCTAATGAGCCATTTCCTATACAATCAGAACTAACTCGAAGCAAAGTGTGCTTTACAGGAAAATAATATCGATTTGCAGGTACAAGGTTCGTCATATTTATTTATTTAAGTGTTTATTCCAGCAGGACTGGGAGGGTAGTGCAATCCCAGTCTGCCATATTACATAGACAACTATTAACTACAAAAGAAAAAAAAATGTTTACATATTAGGTAGGTACCTAATTAAAACATAAAATGAAAACAAAATTCATCACACAAATGACAAAAAATAAGCATTAAATTAAAATAAATAATAATTGAACAGAATTAAAAACAAAAAAGATATTTTAGGATTATCCATCAGGGAGGTCGCCTCATCATCTGCATCCATCGCTCATTTATTGGGGAACTGAGCCACTCGGATGCAGCCACAACACTGATATTGGTTGAAGTCCGTGTCCTGCTCCAGAAGCTGGCTAGTCGGTGGCGAAGTAAGGCTGGGAATGAGTGCACCCTCCCCTCGGTGAACATCGTGGAGGCACTGCAGAACCTCGGTAGTTGCATAAGTTGCCTGTATGCATTGTTGTAGCACACCCTCAGTTTGTCCCATTGCGCTGCTGGGTATTGTGTCCACAGTAGTTGAGACGTGTACAGGGCAGTGCAGTATGTCTTGAAGAGCAATATTATTGAGAAAATTTGCGAATCCCGAAAAACTTTATATTCTGGTAATGGGACTATTATGTTTGTAATATAATTGTTTTTTTTAAGCATTTCAAGCAATGTTTCTATTCTGAGTGGTGGTCTTTCATAAGGACGATAATGAAAATATCTACCACTATGAATTAACCTAACATCAAGTGATTTTGGATATATGTTGCCAACTCTAACTAACTAACCATCACGCCGTTTCCCCGCAGGGGTGGACAGAGAGGACGGACCGCCAAACAGCTCGATCTTGGCACACACTCCTTGCCTCGTTCACATTCATACACCGTCTCATACATGCTCTTCTATTATTCTGACTCGTGACATGGCCTGACTGATTCACTTGATCGTGCCATGTCTTTCTCGGGCGTTCCCGACTTCTACCATTCACACTTGCGTCATATATTCTCATTACACTCCTTTCCACGTTCATTCGCTCTACATGCCCAAACCTTCGGAGCGTTCCTTTCTTAATCTTACCCATTACGCTTACATCAGCCTTACATTCTTTGCGGATCTCCACATTTCTCACACAATCATACGTGGTTTTATCACACATACAGGGATTAGTCTACTTTCTTTACAGCATTCAGTCTACTTTCATCCTTCCTCTGCCAGTTGCATGCCTCACTGCCATACATCAGGGTAGGTACCAGTACTCCGTTATGGACGGCTAGTTTCGCGTCTTAGGACAGTTTTTTTTTTGGTGCCAACGGCGTTCAGTTCTCCATTTAGCGTTACCTGCATTCACTTTTCTTTCAATATCTCTATCAGCCTTCCCATCTTTCGTAAACATACTTCCCAAGTAAACAAACTCATCCACCTGCTCCAAGTATTCATCATTCACAACTATATTGCATACTGTTTTCGTACTCTCTCTTTCAAACACCATGACTTTAGACTTACTTACATTCATCATTAACTCTTTCTTCATACATACTTCGTTCATCTTATACATATGAGAGACTGTAGATCTTCCATACTGTTAGATATCAGCACCGCATCATCAGCATACAACAGGCAACATTTTGTTGCCAACTCAGCTCCTTAAAAGCTAGATTTAGCTCCAAAACCGATCAGTGGCTGAGTGGGCACCGCGTTTGGGTCCCACCCAAACGTACGGTGTCTGATTCCTCGGCTGGCTAAGTTCTCCATCGCGACACAAGCAACATTTTCCGATTAGTTTGGTGGTAGTAGGAGATTTTCAAACATTATTGGTTTATTCGTAGGTAACCCGGGAATGTTTGTCTGTCTTAAAAAAATAATCTAATATATAAAATTCTCGTGTCAAGGTGTTTGTTATCATACTCCTCCGAAACGGCTGGACCAATTTTGATGAAATTTTATGTGCTTATCTGGTAGGTCTGAGAATCGACCAACATCTATTTTTCATACCCCTAAAAGTAAAGGGTGTTCCACTCCGAATTTTTATTTTATTTTTTTTGGACAAATTTTTTATTTTTTATTTTTTTTATGGTGAGGCATTCAAAAATACATGCAACCCTAAATTTTCACCCTTCTACCATTAACCCATATTTTTTAAAAGTGATATTAGTGATTCAAGCAGGTGTCACTTCTGACCCGATGAGAACGAAGCCGGCCTCTTTTCCCTCATTTTAAATTTTTTACTAATCAATTACTGTTTGATATTGTTACTACAAACATGATTCACGGTCCATGCGGTAATTTGAATCGTTCATCGCCTTGCATGGTAGACGAAAATTGTACAAAGGGTTTTATTAAAGATTTCACCAACGATACGGTCACACATGTTGAAGGATATGCAATATATCGTCGAAGAAATACCGATAATGGCGGACAATCATTCATTAAAAATATCAGTAACGTAGACATTGACATTGACAACGTTGGGTGGTACCATATGCACCTCTGTTGAGTAAAAAAGTGGGAAGGAAAAAGGCATGAGGGTGGGGTAGGAATCTGGAGGTCATTGTATCCGGGAGTGAATCCATCCCTCCAACTGCGGTATTTTATCATACCCCTAAAAGTAAAGGGTGTTCCACTCCGAATTTTTATTTTTTATTTTTTTTATGGTGAGGCATTAAAAATACATGCAACCCTAAATTTTCACCCTTCTACCATTAACCCCTATTTTTTAAAAGTGATATTAGTAATTCAAACCGGTGTCACTTTTGACCCGATGAGAACGAAGCCGGCCTCTTTTCTCTAATTTTAAATTTTTTACTAATCAATTACTGTTTGATATTGTTACTACAAACATGATTCACGGTCCAATCACGGACAATCGTTGGGTGGTACCATATGCACCTCTGTTGAGTAAAAAAGTGGGAAGGAAAAAGGCATGAGGGGTGGGTAGGAATCTGGAGGTCATTGTATCCGGGAGTGAATCCATCCCTCCAACTGCGGTGCAACACCATTGCCTTGAGCGGAATTGACCTTTTACCTTAACCTTTCCAGCCGGACTCTTTCGACCCATTGGTCGAGAGAATCCGGCTGGAAAGGTCAAAAGGCCTCCCTCAACCAGTCTCTCTCGATCCGGTCCGCCACGCAGCAGGTGGGCAGACGAATCCGCCGCCAAGACCCGCACAAAAGTCACCCTTGCTAAATCACCAAACGTGGCGAACCGCTTGGGGTGACCTATGGCAGAGGTATTGGTTATCCAATAAATGGTTCCCGGGGCGGCGGCACCCGTACCCGCTTCCTTTCAAAAATTCCCGTAAGTAAGTGGAAAAGTAAGAAAATCACAAAAAATATAAATTCATACACAACGCCATCTCTGATACTGACAAAAAAAAACACGGACAGTTGGGCATCGATAATTGCTTCATTGTGTAATTTTTAACTTAATAAAAACACTTAATTTAATTCAACAGTTATTGATTCTGAGGCGGTACGAAGTTCGTCGGGTCAGCTAGTAATTAATAAAAACAAAAAACAAAAAAACGAGTGTGCTTCAGACCACACGACTGAAGTAAAACTACAAGACAAACCTCGCCCCATGAACCCAGGTATCCCTGCTAAGTTACCAAACATAGCGAACGGGGTGACCTATGACCTAGGGGTGACATATGACATTGGGGGGAAATATGACCTTGAGGTGACTTACGAATTTGGGGTGACCTACGACCTTAGGGTGACCATCCTTATCCTTACCCTTATCCTTATCACTTCCCAAGTCAAGCGTGCGTAAAGGCCCGACCGTTCGCCTCGCCATCGATCACCGTTCGCATCGATTACCGTTCGCATCACACTTTTCGTATCAATCACCACTTTTCGTAACGCTTTCACCAGCTTACGCCCCAAGTCGAGTGTGCGTAAAGAAGTTTGACTTCAAAAATTGAGGCGGTCAGCTCCAAAAGAGTGGTTTAGCTTCTTAGCTCAATTTTCAGATAATCAAACTCATCTTTTATAACAAAACTCATCAACGAAAAATGACAATTTTAGGAGTTATATTGATTTAGGAACTGTTATTCTCGTATTGAAAACTTGGTTTGTACCTCACAATTAATCTAGCCGCCACCTTCTCCCCCCCGGATGTACGAAAAAAAACGGTTTATTACTGTGAACTATATATATATATATATATCAATAATTCCTTAATTTACTAAAAATAACTTATCTTTTCCAATAATTCTTTAACTTCTTCACCTTATTCTTGTAATCCAATATAACTACATAAACTCTCTTATTGTAGGAGAATTTGTGTTGATAGTATCAATTAGTGAAAAATTTCAATCTATACTAACGAATGTATATCCGCAAACTGTAAACTTCACCCGCCATAACACAGGGTCATCCCTAGCATGGAGGGTGAAATATCACAAAAAACTATATGTACTCTCGATAATTCATGTATTAAATAAATAAATAATAAATAAATTTCATCTCAAAATCCCCCTCTCCCTTCCGAGGGGCGACAGGACACAGGACATGCAAATTTGGTTAATTAAATAGTGCCAACTTAGGCTATACCAGATTTTACCTCTTTTTAGCTCCTTTTCAGTTGTGGTCTGGCTGTTTTTTTTTTATATCGAGTTGGCGACACCGCTTATAATACTTTGCAATGTTGCGTGACTTTATTCCGTGCATTGTTATCAAATACGTTGTTAGCAGATACCCCAGATATTTGACGAGCACGAAATTATTCTAAAAAGTACCCTCTTTATCTCCTAATTGGTGCGAATTTTCTCGGAATGATTAGCGGACCAAGAGTGCCGACGAAAGGGAGCCAAGGCTCAGGAATTTGCAAGGATGGTTTGTAGTTGCACGACACATCAATTCCTAGCAAGTCGTAAAATTGCAATGTATGCTTGTTGTAAACCTTACAGAAGAGAGGTAACAAATAATAATAGTACGAAACATTGCTTGTAATGTTAAGCAGGGTCTTCTGCGACCGAAAACATTAACATTTGCTTATACATTAGTGTAAACATCGACAATGGGGGCATGGCCTTGCACATTTTGGTACGCATCTGCAGTAAGGCCACACCCCCATTGCCAAGATATGCAGAATAAATGTGAGTAACTTATGTAAAAGATATGGGAGACGCAAAAAGGACTTAAAATATGGGAGAAAATTTTTGGATTTTTTTTACATTAGCTTATCACTCGGGAGGCCCCCCTGAGGAAAGAAAATTTCCTCATAATATAATATGTCATCTTGTGTGGGGGGGTGTTTTTTTACGGGAAGAAAGAAGAGGAAATTCTAGGAATGAAATGGATATGAGGGATGGGTAGAAATCCGGGGATCAAGAGTCCAGGAGTGACAGACATATGAATCTATCCCTCCCACTGCGGTGCAAGGTTGACAGGAGAGGTCTAGATTAGGTCTCCCTCAACCAGGCTCTCCCAATCCAGCCCGCAACGCAGTAGGTGGGCAAACGCACACGCCACCAAGACTTAGAGAAACCTCATCCTGCTAAGCTATCAAATGTAGCAAACCATTTGTGTAACCTAAGGAAGGGGTTTTGATTATCCAATAAATGATTCCCGGGGCGGTGGTACCCAAATTCGCTTCCAAAATTACTAATATAATGGATAATTTTGTTGGGCTGTTGTGTGTAAAATTACTTCAAGGGCGGTGAGAAGATACAGAAAGTAGATGAGATCATAGATGGAATATTAGACGAGGTAAAATAAAGAATGGTTAAAGATAAAAGAGATACAGAAATTTTGGGAAATATAGCAGATAAATGAAAAGTCGAACATGTACAAAATACAGGAAGTAAAGAACAAAAAAGAGCTATCAGAAAAAAAAACACAGAAGATGCGTGAAATAATTAAGAAGATAATTACATGAAGTAATGGGAGAAAAAATCTGCTAAATAAAACCGTGTTTAGAAGCAACTTTTCCGATATTTTTAATGAAATTTTCTACCTGTACTTCTTCTTAACTCGATTCCTCATTACCGGACGTACCGGAAGCCAATGATTCTTGGTCACTCCAGTGCATTGGTGACCTTCCTCTGCCAAACACTGCCAGTCACTATAGGTTTCTTTAAGTTGGAGTTCTCAGTTTGACGAGCAATATATCCAAAGTATGTTAATATACGTTGTGTAAGCCTAATGCGGATGTCTAGTTCTCCCAGAGTTCACACATTTGTGTGTCTAGTTGTCCATGGAATCCTCAGCATTTTCTAGCTCAGGCATCTTGATGTCCATTTAACATCTGTGACCCCCATCATATAAGAGAGAAGAAACGATAGAAATAAGTAAAAAGATATCAGACTTCAGGGTCTTGGCTCTGAACTGGCTAAGGCTAAGGGATCTTGCTGTCCTTCTTTGACCTCCACCACACGCTAGAAGAAGCGATAGAAAGGCTTACCAGGGTCTCTCTGAAGCAGGTAGGCAGAGAGGGGTGCGGCAGGCAGGAAGCAGGGGACTCTGGCCTTCACCAACTCGGCAATGGAAGAGTAGGACCTGGCGTTTGTGGTGCCTCGTTCTCCGACCAACGCGAACCATCCTGAAAACAAACAACCAATTAGATCCAAATTTTGGATACATTAATAAATCTTTCTTGTATTTTTTTACATTAACTCCAAACAGAACGCCTTGAGGAAAATAATTTCCTTCAGGGCCCATGATATCCTTGAGATGCTGTACGGAGTCTTTTGAGGAAATGAAGGAGAGAAATTTCAGGGAAGGAAAAAGCAAGAAAGGTGGGCAGGAACTGGTGCTCAGTGCGTCCATCCCTCCCACTGGTGCAAGGTGATGGGTCGACAGTTCGGCTGGAGAGGTCAAAGGGTCTCCCTCAACCGGTCTCTTCCAGTGCGGCTCGCCACATAGACGCCGGCAGGCTGCCGCCAAGACCGGGACAAACATCATTCCATGAACCCGGACCCCTGCTAACTCAAAATGTCTCCCCAAAGACATGGCAGAGCTGTTGGTTATTCCGGGGCAGCGGTACTCGCCGCCCAAAATGATTGAAATGAAAATTAAGGGCTCTCCTCACGACACTGCATGCAGGCATGCAGGGACTCTGCCGCAGAGTCTGCAAACCCATCCTTTTTGCAGGCAGTGTCGTGTGGAGAGCCCACTAGTAAAAATTTTAGGCTTTAAAATTTTAATTTCTGACTCGATTTACCCGAAAACGATAGCTCAAAAAATCTTGAGACACTTTTTGTTACATTAACTCCACACAGGAGGCTCTGAGGAAAATAATTTCCCTCAGGGCCTATGTCATCTAGTATGCTGTGTGGAGGATCTTTTTGAGGAGAGGAAGGAATGAACATTGGTCTTGAAGAGACCCATGTTGTAGGAAGGAGGAAACACAGAGGCCAGCAAATCATTCCACAGCCGAGCTGTTGAACACAAGAACGAGTCGAAGAAACGACCCGTTCTCATGTGACAAATGTCAACCGTGTACAAATGTTGGGCACGCGTTTGGCGTGTAAGTGTAAGCAGGTATACCGTGTTTTCCCTAAACTGACTGCACAAAGTATATAAGTATTCAAAAGGGGAAACTGTCGGGGGATCAGCAGCCACGAACTCCCACAAAATCGATCAGCTTCCCGTTTGTATCACTAGTATCATGAAACCACACCATAAATTAAATAAATAAATATAAATTCGTGTTTAATGAATGACTGAATTTGCAGTTGAGTGTATCAATAGTGCATACTGCATCATATTAGCACGTATGGTATTAGTGTGCGGGGCGGCCTCGTGGCGGGGGTCAGTGACCCGCAGAGGTCACCCGCTGCACGCTGCACCGGACCGCGGACCGCACCGAACTAGCAATATAATGATGCATTGTGGCGCGGCCGATAGTGCAACAACACTGCATTGGAGGCTGCCATACAATATCGCCCCGGTGGCGGTGTCAGACCACCATTCAGAATTGAAACGTTGCTTAAAATGAATTTAACGGTTCAATGACAACTCAGAATCATGCAATTTCAACACCCCTTTGAAAAGCCATTAAAAGAAAAGAAAAATTGAAATATAGCCCATAACGTAACCGATAGTATAACAATTTTTTTAAGTGAAAACTTCTCTAGCACCGTTGTGATTTAAAACTCGATGAAACGAAAAAACGACACTAAGAAGAGTCAAACGACTATAGGAATTATTATTTTTTAATTGTTAAACTAACGTTTAAGACAAGATTTTTATGCATAGCACAAAGGGTAACAATTATTATAAGCAATAATTATCAGCCTGAAACACTCATCCAGATTGAAAAATCTTCCGAGAAAAGATACATGACGCCAACGGGACTTGAACCCGTGCCCTTCTGATTGCCGGTCAGCTGCTTTCCCAATTGAGCTATGGCGGCTTATCTTATACCCGCCAAATGATTCAAAGTATATAAGTATTCAAAAGGGGAAACTGTCGGGGGATCAGCAGCCACGAACTCCCACAAAATCGATCAGCTTCCCGTTTGTATCACTAGTATCATGAAACCACACCATAAATTAAATAAATAAATATAAATTCGTGTTTAATGAATGACTGAATTTGCAGTTGAGTGTATCAATAGTGCATACTGCATCATATTAGCACGTATGGTATTAGTGTGCGGGGCGGCCTCGTGGCGGGGGTCAGTGACCCGCAGAGGTCACCCGCTGCACGCTGCACCGGACCGCGGACCGCACCGAACTAGCAATATAATGATGCATTGTGGCGCGGCCGATAGTGCAACAACACTGCATTGGAGGCTGCCATACAATATCGCCCCGGTGGCGGTGTCAGACCACCATTCAGAATTGAAACGTTGCTTAAAATGAATTTAACGGTTCAATGACAACTCAGAATCATGCAATTTCAACACCCCTTTGAAAAGCCATTAAAAGAAAAGAAAAATTGAAATATAGCCCATAACGTAACCGATAGTATAACAATTTTTTTAAGTGAAAACTTCTCTAGCACCGTTGTGATTTAAAACTCGATGAAACGAAAAAACGACACTAAGAAGAGTCAAACGACTATAGGAATTATTATTTTTTAATTGTTAAACTAACGTTTAAGACAAGATTTTTATGCATAGCACAAAGGGTAACAATTATTATAAGCAATAATTATCAGCCTGAAACACTCATCCAGATTGAAAAATCTTCCGAGAAAAGATACATGACGCCAACGGGACTTGAACCCGTGCCCTTCTGATTGCCGGTCAGCTGCTTTCCCAATTGAGCTATGGCGGCTTATCTTATACCCGCCAAATGATTCAATATATACTAGTGTTTCATTCAACAATTACTGCTTATTATATTTTTTCCACCTGAAAACAACCAACTTTATTATTGCGAGAGAGACACTGTTAGTGTTAAATCCGTCGCTAGGTGGCGTCGAGACAAATTATATCTTCATTTATTGGGGAAATACTTAAACTTGTCAAATATTAATTATAATTTTTTAATTGTTAAACTAACGTTTAAGACAAGATTTTTATGCATAGCACAAAGGGTAACAATTATTATAAGCAATAGTTATCAGCCTGAAACACTCATCCACATTGAAAAATCTTCCGAGAAAAGATACATGACGCCAACGGGACTTGAACCCGTGCCCTTCTGATTGACGGTCAGTGTTGAATGAAACACTAGTATATTTTGAATCATTTGGCGGGTATAAGATAAGCCGCCATAGCTCAATTGGGAGAGCAGCTGACCGGCAATCAGATGGGCACGGGTTCAAGTCCCATTGGCGTCATGTATCTTTTCTCGGAAGATTTTTCAATGTGGATGAGTGTTTCAGGCTGATAATTATTGCTTATAATAATTGTTACCCTTCGACTATAGGACTTAGACTGCAAGAGAATGAGTTAGACTAATCGGTCTCCTCTTTGTGCAGTGCTTCGTGGCATCCCCACTCTTGTCTACTTTGGTTTTCTGAAGATTTCACCTCTACCGCGTGTGAATTGCACACAAATTTTGAAGTGAAACTTCTTTAAGCACCGTTGTGATTTGAAACTCGATGAAAAGGAAACGACACTAAAAAGTGACAAAGATATACATCCACAGGATTTAGCCTGCGAGAGAATGAGCTTTGGTTATGTGCTCACTTTTTAAGGCTCCTATCGATTAAGATTGTCTGGGCGAAGGTTTCACTTCTACTGCGTATGAACTGCACACTTGTATTTTTTCCTTAGCTCCACACAGGAGGCCCTGAGGAAAATAATTTACCTCGGGGCCTACGTTATCTTAGGGAATGCTGTCTGAAGGGTTTTTTAAGGGAAGGAAGAAGGCGAAGTTCTGGGAAGGATAAATATATGAGGGATGGGTAGGAATCTTGGGGTCAGTGTGCCTAAGAGTGACGGACGTATGAATTCATCACTTCAACTGTGGTGCAAAGCGATGGATCGAAGGATTCTGGCTGGAGATGTCAAAAGACCTCCTCAACTAGTCTCTCTCAATCCGGCCCGCCACGCGGCAGGTGGGCAATTACATCGGCCGCCAAGATCTTGACCCCCACGAACCCGGTCATCCTCATAAGTCACAAAACGTGGCGAACCACTTGGGGTGATCTATAGCAGAATAATAATAATAACATTTCATTTATGTTTGAAAACATGTTTTTAAATCAGTAAAGATAATGTCATGTTTGCACATAATTTTTTACATATTAGTTACAGCGCATAAATAAATAATAAAAAAACAACTTAATATATATTTTTACATACATAAATTATATCCAATATTGTAAATTTTATGTATTTCTCTTATAAGTGAACTATGTATTATAAGTTCACACTTTTAAACACATAACTTCATCTCTCTATATTGTGAATCTTGTTGTAATTCCTCCAACTTGTTATCAAATACTTGGTTTACACTTTTTGACTTTTCAATGCTACTAACTTTATTACCTACTTATCTCATACACTGTAAATCTGAATATATTATATGTTATCAGGTTAATTCCGCAAATCCGAATATACTTTATGCTACCAGGTTCTTTTTCTATTTTTTTGTTATGTAATTATGTATGTATAATATGAACTAAACCTGTAAATTTGTCTGTCCTGGTACGGGAAACTTTCCTAGTTGGACAGGCAAAGCTTCCTAATATGTGTTTTGTACTTTCTTTTGTATGTATCTATACTAAATAAAATAAATAAATACTAAAAATAAATATAGCGCAGTTTTGTGGCATTTCACTTCAAGTGCGCTTAAAATAAATTTGAAAATAATCCTACAGTGCTCCTTATAATATTGAGAAAATAATAAAAGAATATACAGTATTTACAAAATAACGACAGAAGAACAAAAAGAGGTGTTGGTTATCCAATAAATAGTTTCCAGGGCGGCGGTACCCATACCCGCCTCCCAAAATACAGTGAAATGAATTCAACGGTTCCACGACAACTCAGAATCATGCCATTTCAACATACCTTTGAAAAATCAATAAAAGTTTAAAAAAATGAATTTTTTTTTTTACATTAAATCCACACAGGAGGCCCTGAGGAAAATAATTTCCCTCAGGGCCTATGTCATCTGGGATGCTGTGTGGAGGGTCTTTTTGAGGAGAGGAAGGAATGAACATTGGTCTTGAAGAGACCCATGTTGTAGGAAGGAGGAAACACAGAGGCCGGCAAATCATTCCACAGCCGAGCTGTTGAACACAAGAACGAGTCGAAGAAACGACCCGTTCTCATGTGACAAATGTCAACTGTGTACAAATGTTGGGCACGCGTTTGGCGTGTTTCCCGACTATGCACCGGTGCCGAAGGGATCAATGATGCTAGTTCCTCGGAGCATCTTCCATTGTAATACCGGTAGAACAAGGATAGCATTCCCACTCGACGCCTGTGCTCTAAAGATTTCAATCCGTCTGTTAAGATGGGAGAATCTATCAAACGGACCGCCCGTTTCTGCACAGAGTCGAGGGTATTTTTCAGGTATTTTGGAGCTCCAGACCAGAGGTGGCTGCCAAATTCAACCGTGGGGCGCACTTACGATTTGTACAGGGTTTGCAGTTGTGTACTATTAAAGTATCTGCGGGCCCTGTACAGTACGCCCAGTTTTTGGGAGGCTAACTTTACTCTGGCTTCGATGGAGCCCCCATACCTGAGCTGGTCACTTAGGGTTACACCGAGCATATCAATGGAGGGCCTGTTCGGAAGATTGCTTCCGTTGAAAGAGACTAGATTTTCATTGCGATCCCTTTTAGACGTAATCAGACAAGATTGGGTCTTTGAAACATTAAATTCAATGAGATTATTTTTACCCCAAGAGAAAACACTCTCGAGGTAACCGTCCATTCTTTGCTTCAAAGCCTTACGCGCTGTTGGAGTTTGTGAGCCCTTTGGGGGCTTGTCAAACAAGTCTCCATTGCCACTTTTAACTCAAGCTATAAAACGTGCAAATACCAAACAACACTCTGCTATTTTAACAGCAACACCCCTGAAAGCAGACTTAGAAAACAAGGAAAGAAAAAGACAAGAGAAGTTGTCAAAAGATAGCAAGAAGATTGACAAGAAAACTGACAATAAAACGGACAAGAAAACTGAGAAGAAAACTGATAAGAAAAAGACAAACACCACCACCAAACGAAGACAGCTTAAGACCAGTAAGAAATCAAGGATCGATTCAGAATTTTTTTCTTCAGATGAAGAAGTTTTGGCTTCTAAGAAGAAAAAGTCAATCCCAGACTCGTCAGATGAAGAGAACCTTGAAAGTATAGATGATAGTGAGCAAGAAATATGTTGCGTTTGCAAAGAATTTGGGAAAAATGAAATTTGGTTCAGATGTCGAGGTTGTGGAAAGTGGGCACACAAAGAATGCACCGGAACCGATTCTCCTGACAAATACGAATGCGATTCTTGTGTGCGTAGAATTAAAGTTCTAAAACGCCTTGATTTAGGTAAAGCTTTTTAAATAAGAACTTTTGTAAATCTTAAATAAAAACATTGTGTTACATTTAAAACATTGTTTTACTGATTTCTAGTCATTATTAATTTTTTTTAATGCAAAGCTCTACCGATTTTGAGCGACTGTTATTACCCCTCATGCTGACTGCCATTTCCCGCAAAGTGCGGGCAATACCAGTCAATGAAAGGTTTAAAAAATGTTTAAAAATAATTAAAGTACTTAAGCTGGGTTATTTACAACATAGTAAACTTAAAGTGTACTATTTTAGCTATATGAAAGTTTAATTACTTTTACACAAAGTTCTTTAATAAAAGAATTATGTCGTTTTTCGCTTAAGTGACCGTGATTCCCCCACCTTACCCTACTACAATTGACGGCCTCCGTGGTCGAGGGGTAAAATTATCGACTAGCAGTCCGAAGGCCGAGTTCAAATACAGGCGTGCGCAAGAGCCATTTAAAAAAAAAAATTTAAAGTTTCTTTATTCATTGAAAAAATATTTTTTTACAAAAGTTGGGGATTTTTCGACCACCATGCTAGGCACATGCCCGTGTTGTGGTGGTCGATTTTTTATACAGTAAATTATCATATGCAATATAAAGAATGTGTGAGAGTATTAAGAAAATATACATATGCATAAAATAATATAATAGAATACAAAATAATATAAAATAATTTAATTTAAAAGAGTAACGAGTATAAAATCAAAGTGAGTACTATATGGTAAGCACATGAGAAAGGATTTTTATGTTGAAAATCTACATTATTTAACACCAATTTTAGTACAATTAAATGTTGGGCTTTATTCTTCAAGTCCGGTAAATTATATTGTACAGCTGTACAGTAGTATGTAGTATATAGTATATAGTACAGTTGTTCATGTTTCAATCCGACGAATACTAAATAATAATTATTGTTACCATGGTTTAGTGCTAACCTAACCTAACCTAACTTAATGTTTAACCAAGTTTTTATAGATTTATTTTCACTTTTAATGACTTTTCAGAGAAGGTGTTGAAGATGCGTGATTCTGAATGTCCGGTAACCAAATTTAACCCCTCGGGCTAATTTTTTTGCTTTAGCTACCGACTCAAATATAGATGTCACAGAAATCACTGTCTCTTCCTTCCTGTCACATTGAGAAATATTATCTAAACGGTGTTAGAAAGAGAAAACACCACGCTTTATATTCAATTCTAAAAGCTTACTAAAAAATAGTTAAAATTTACACCTTTATGAAACCAAAGTTTTCCGAAAGCAATTCGAAAAAAAAAATGAAACGTTTTATTAATTATTTTACATGAAACTTCAAAAAGTGAGGCGATATTAACATTTATAATAAACTAGCTGACCCGACAAACTTTTTTTCTGCCATATAAATTATTTCTATTAAATATTTTGGTTTTTAAATAAAAAATAACGAATGTATTGTAAGTGTGTGGGGATGGGATCTGTGACAGAAAGAGGAATGGAGCGCCGTAGACGATGACCGCCGATAAAAGCAAAAAAACACCAATTAATATAGGAAAATGAAATAAAGAATATCAATATGAATTCGAAGAGCAATTGAATGAACGATATTTTTGGTCAGTTCGTCTTTAGCCAACACCAATAAGCTCGATGGCGGCAAACGCCCACGCGAGAACATGATGCCGAATGAAATATCAATATACGCGACGCTTCTCGTTAATGTCTTGCGCCTGTGTGGATGAAAGTTTGATGAGGTGGACGTTGCGCCATCTGTCATTCAACAACATAAATAATTTCGTTCTGTTTGAAACGAGAGACGGTTAAACTTGATCATAGAAAAATACTAAAATCGCGATTAAAAAAGGGTGGGTAGGGGTAGGAGGGTTAAAATTTGGGGTTATAGGTATTTTTTGAGGTCAAATAAAAAAAAATACAAAAAATATATGTCAATTTTTTTTTTCTGGGTTGGGACATCCTAATCACCTAGCGGTATGAAATAAACTTTAAAACCTATTCTCATACCTACCAAATATACATAAAAAAATTCATAAAGATCAGTCAAGCCGTTTCGGAGGAGTGGGACCACAAACACCGTGATACGAGATTTTTATATATAAGATTTGTCTAAAAAAATATTAGTGTATTTTTTTTTTCGTTACCAGTTGGATAAAACGTAAGGTGAGCCAATTTTGCAAAATCGAAAAGATTTTTTAACGAAGGACTTGAAAACACTCGAATTAATTGAAGGAGGAAACACGAATGCCGGCAGCTTGTTGCGCACGCGAGTAATGTTACAATAACCAGTTAGAGAAACCGCTCGTTTTCATGCTTCTGATATCAACTGAGAACTGGTGTTCCGCTCTTGTAGCCGCGGGGGATCAATGCTGCCAGTTCCTTCGAGCAGGTTCCATTTTAAAACCTGTTAAACAGACTCGGCTTGTACATTAGATAAGCCAATATTGATCTATTAGCTGCAGATTATTATCCTGACAGACCGTATTTTGCATAGAGCATTTTTGATATATTCCTATTATCTTAAACAGATTCCAATCTTTAGAGTACAGGCGTCAGCTGGGAATGCCGTCCTTGTTCTACCGGTATTTCGATGGGAGGCGCTTCGAGGGACTATCGTCATTGATCCCTCCGGCACCCGGCAGAGTCGGGAAATGTGCCAAACCCGCACCCAACATTTTTTTGTATACGGTTAACATTCGTCACATGAGTTCAACAGTCCTTCAAAACCCATCTTCACTCCTTCCGCTCCTCAAATAGAGGGAAAGATGAGGGAAATTACTTTCCTCAGGTCCTATGTCAAGTCAATCACTTGTGAATACCGCAGAAGAGTCCCATCTGACCATGGCATCCCAATTGGGGTACGTTGTTAGACTGAAGGTCAGGGGAGGGGAAGGAGATGGGAAGAGGAAGTCCAGGAAGTAGTTGGTTAATTATGCCAGGTCACCAAATACGTCTAAAGCTATTTCAAGCATTCTGATTGGTGGTCTTTCACCATTTATGATATTATAGTAACTTAGCTTTTTTTACATAAGCTCCACACAGGACGCTCTGAAGTAAATAATTTGCATCAGGGCCATGTCATCTTTGGGGATGTTGTGTGGAGGGTCTTTTTAAGAAGAAGAAATTTTGTGAATGAAAAGGGTATGAGGAAAGGGTAGGAATCTGGTTGTCAGGGAGTCCAAGAGCGACGGACGTAGAAATCCATCCCTCCCACTGAAGTATGATGCGATAGGTCGAGAGAGTCCTGTTGAAGAGGTCAAAAGTCTTTCTCATCCAATTTATTCCCATTCGGCCCGCCACGTAGTCGGTAGGCAGACGCGTCGCCAAGACCTAGACAAACCTAATCCCATGAACCCATACATACGTATGTATGCATGAGACATTTTATAAGTCACCATTAAAAACTGAAGTTTCTGAACAAAATTAAGGATTTCAATATCAATTCTCTAACTGAGCACGCATGTTTTAATAGCTTACACCCGCGACATCGCTCGCCTGGTATTAGGAGAAGAAATTAAAGAACGAAATTTTTTCCCACGAAAATGAAAAGTTTTTCCGGGATAAAAAGTAGCCTATGTCACTTCCCAGTCCTCTAACTATTCCTACGCAAAAAAAATCACATCGATCGGCCCTAACATAAGCCCTGAGAAAAGCAATTTCCTTCAGAGCCTATTTTATCTTTGGGGATGCTGTGTGGAGGGCCTTTTTGATGGATGTTGAATAGCCCCTTGCTGTAGGAGGGAGGAAACACAGGCCGGCAAATCGTTTCACAGCCGAGCCGTTGAACATGTGACGAATGTTGTGCACAAAAAATGTTAGGTGCGCGTTTGGCATATTTCCTGATCATGCACCGGGGCCGGCGTGATCAATGACGCTAGTTCATCGAAGCGTCGCCAAGATACTTAAATCGCCGAGTATCGGTTACTTGTGTATCCTTGTGGAAGAAAGGGTCTAAGCGGAGCATTAAATTCACAGCAAAAAAGCCAAATTCCAACAGCGGATTCATTAAAATTGGGTTCATAGATTCCCGAGTCATTTTTTGGTGGCGATTTGGACCGCAGACATCAAAATAAATGCATTCCACGATACCAAAAGGAAGATACTCTCAGTATCACTCTGGTTTAAACACCACCATGACCATTCAGTCTCATGGCTTACACCAAAGTACGATGTCCCAGCACGATGAACCTTGGTCTCCGAGAGGAACTTGTCACACACACCAAGATGCACTGCACATTGTAGTATGTGTATGTGTGTTGCCCCATCAGCTATGCAAATAATCCACGCATCAAACGAGAACATTGCTAAATTAATTCCAAGCGTAAATAACGAGTATCGAAGTTTTTATGTGGTGACCACATTCCACTAGTTTAGGAAACTATATTTAGTTCAGCCTTGTGATGTTCAACTTAATATAAATTTCCCAAAGTCGGGAATTTATATTAAGTACAACAAATTACCAAGGTTTCATCGCGATCGGATGAATATAGGAAATAATTTCATAACGCCAGAGCTCACTGTTATATATAGAGATCATCGCGGGCATGCGAACATCAAATCCCCAAAGTTTCATGGCCATCGGGTTAATGGAAAGATTCATTCTTATATATTAAGATATGCTTAAATTGAAATTTTCAATAACTTTGACGTACCAAATGTACAGCAAATATATGCCAAAAATATATTATTGAAGCTCTTCAAAAATTATAAATCATCTACTAGACCGTGTATGCGTAACACTAGATCGAATAAAAATTATATAAAAAATATTACAAGTTATAAAACCTCATTTGGACAAAGAAACTATACACATTTTGCAACAAAACATCCTTCCCCAAGACACAAAACTAATAAAAAATCCAATTGAATACAAATCAAGAATAAAAATATGGCTTATAGAGGTCAATGAGAAAACCCTAGCGAAGACGCTAAAAACGACATAGAAGACAAATGAACTGTATTTAAATAACATTAGTCCACCTCGGCACAGGACCGACAGTGAGGAGGACTAAGAAATACAATACTTTATACTTAATTTCACCATTACATTTTGTATGTAAATTTTTTTTATATAGTCGCCAACATAAAAAAATAAAAGCTGAAGTCCCCGGCGATCCCCCGAACAGAGTTTTCGAATCAAATATAATAGTGACCATCCTCTTGTTTTGAAGGTCACATGTGCAAAATTTTATCAACCTCGGCATAAAACTGTAGATTTGCATACAAATAAAATTCACACCGCCTACTTGCCAGTCCGCTCGTCTACCACATACAGATATTCTCCTTTATATATTATACATATACCTAAACCTTCCTCATGAATCACTCTATCTATAGGTGAAAACCGCATGAAAATCCGTTTAGTGGTTTTTAAGTTTATCGTCAACAGACAGACAAACAGACGCGGCGGAGGACTTTAATTTATAATATGTAGAGATTGTCTTTGGGGGCATACATTAATTACGTGAGCTCAAAAGTGGGAGAGGGGGTCCAGCAAAAACTCACATTACTTGAAAAGAATATACGAAGTGGCCCAAATTTATCTCACCAAGGGGGGGGGAGGTCTAGATTGGAAAAAAAACTGCTCACGTAATTAATGTATGCCCCCTTTGTATCATATACTGATCATGTAAAAATCCACCAGGGCGTTAAAAATTAATAAATAAATATTATTTTTAAATTATTTAATTGTGGATTAACACAATTCAATGGAATTTGGTTTTATTTCACCAGCTCCACGACGAAATTGTGTATTCAAGTTTTAGTTACTTTTTATAAATAAAATTGATAATTTATTATATACCACCAATAAAAGTTTTTTGTATGTAAAGAACTATATGTAATTAGCTGAAATTTTAAATAATCTTAAACTATTTACTTAAAACTGTTTGGCACCACTGTGTATCGAATCCGACGAAGTCCCATGTGTACTTCCCAGCACTAAACCATGGTAACAATAATTATTATTTAGTATTCGTCAGATTGAAACATGAACAACTGTACTATATACTACGTACTACTGTACAGCTGTACAATGTAATTCGCCGGACTTGAAGAATAAAGCCCAACATTTAATTGTACTAAAATTGGTGTTAAATAATGTAGATAATATAGATTTTCAACATAAAAATCCTTTCTCATGTGCTTACCATATAGTACTTTTGATTTTATATTCGTAACTCTTTTAAATTAAATTATTTTATACTATTTTGTATTCTATAATACTCTTTAATATTATATTATTTTATGCATATGTATATTTTCTTAATACTCTCACACATTCTTTATATTGCATATGATAATTTACTGTATAAAAAATCGACCACCACAACACGGGCATGTGCCTAGCATGGTGGTCGAAAAATCCCCAACTTTTGTAAAAAAAGATTTTTTCAATGAATAAAGAAACTTTTTAAAAAAATTGGTTCTTGCGCACGCCTGTATTTGAACTCGCGACCTTCGGACTGCTAGTCGATAATTTTACCCCTCGACCACGGAGGCCGTTAATTGTAGTAAAATGAAATAGTCCCATTTAGCACGGAAGTGTGGTCGGCCGACAAAATGCCATTGCCCCCCAATCACGCAGCTGGTTTTGACGCTAGATATAGTTTTTCTCCGGAGAGAAAATCTCCATTGCGTGTTGTAAGTATTATGCAGATTTGACTACTTCTTGATTGCTTGAAAGCAAAATGCACCCACGGATTCATTAGAAAGTTGAACAAATAATACATAAACCTATTGATAACATGCAGATTGTAGACCGTTGGACAGGCTCAACGGTCAAACACACAGGAGGCCCTGAGGAAAATAATCCCCCGAAGGGCCTACGTCATCTTTGAAGATACTGTGTGGAGGGTATTCTTGAGGAGAGGAAGGAGTAAACATTAAAAGTTAAAGTGTAGGTGCATGTTGTAGGAGGGATGAAACAGAGGCCGACAAATCGTTCCACAGCCGAGTTGTTGAAGTCGAGAACGAGTCGTAGAAGCGACCTGTTCTCAGGTGACTCATGTGTTTCCGTTTTTTTCCGACTACTCAATCACACACCGATGCCGAAGGAATCAATGATGCAGGTTTCTCGGAATGTCTTCCATTGTAATACCGGTAGAACGGGGACAACATCCTACCTCTTCCTACCTGACGCCTGTACTCTAAAGATTACAAGCCGCTTGTCTTATAGGGGAATTTATCAAACTACATATTTACTTATGCTACTAAAAAATGTATTTTTTTCATTAGAAATGTATGAACGCATATTATAAGAAACAACTTTTATCGGAAATTTTCCATTGATAATTTTTTTTTCTTTCGTGTAAAAATATTCACAAAATAAATAAAAACCACTTTTGCGCTTGGAATCTTAAACTCTAGACTCCATTTACCAGGCTAGCTTTTAGACCTACATAATTAGAGACTACATTCGTGACGACATAAGGCATACTACATATATTTTGGCTTGTGGCTTCCATTCCGAATTTCTATCGTTTTATAACGTTGAAAATTTTATGTTTAAAAAAAATAAAAAATATGTTATTTTTTAAGACAATATCTATCTATACATTTGCTACGCCGCGCCGAAGCGGTAATTATATGAAATTTTCTCGATAGAAAAAAATCGCAAATTATATTCTGAAAAATTATTATAAACACGTTTTATCCGTTATTTTAAAAGGTCTATGTATGAAAAAAAAATCACAGTGTTTCTGTGTACGCTATTTAAGACATTGACATTGGACATTTCCTAGAGATTTTTACTGTATTTTAAACGAGTCGTGTTTTATTAAACATTTTCACAATTTTCGCGTAGATGTTATTGTTTTTTTTATATTATCGCGTTCCCTCTAACATTCGTATTTACATATCTTCCCTTCTTCTTTTTGGGCGCTTACTACCGAACCAAATAATTTTGTCGTAGTAGCAATTGCGTGCCTGCACTTGATTAAAGAATGAAAAACCTGATGTATCTCCGACATTTACAAGTAGTTAAATTTTTAATTCCAAAATTCGTATAATTTGAAAAATTCACAACAATAGTATCTACATACATGTTATAATCTTATCTTATCTTTCTAAATGACTAAGAAATGTGTATTGTATATAAACATAAAATATTCAGTTCATAAGATAAAGTCCAGTTCAATTAAAAATCGACTTGTCATAATACAGACATGTGCCCAGCGAGGTGGTTAACTTCCTAACATACACTTTGTTGTAAATAAATAAATATAAATGATTAGATTAGTTCTAATAGTGGTGTGTCTGTTATCAACAGGTAAGCAAATGTAATTACAATTTTTTTAAATAAGCATTTGTCATTCATTTGTAAAACCATTTTATTCATGTCATCAAATTAGTAAAACCATTTTATTCATTATCTTGTCTCTCCTTGTTGTTATCAATGTAATGTAATATCAATAATTATCTTGTTATAATGTTCTGGTTGTCGATTTTACGCGGGGGACAAATTTTTTTTTGTACAATTTAAACTGCTTGATTTGAAATTTCACATCTTGGGGAGAGATTCTGTATCTTTTTTGGATACGGAAAAGATTCCATACGGAATCGGCTGTCAAATTTGTGTGATTTTCTATGACCTTCTATTGCTTTTTCTATGGATGACGTGCGCCAATGTCATGTCAGCTGTCGCATATTTTAGTTTAGATCGTTTAAAACACGAATTACTGTAAGTGTACATGATTATTTATTAATTTAATGTATGTTTTAAGATGTTTACCACGGATTTAATAATATCTTTGGATTTGACAATTGCAAAGTTTCATTTACTATATACGCACGAATTACTTAGGTACTTTGCCCAAACTAAGAACCTATATTGTGCAAATGTTAAATCCGTGGTATACAACTTTAAACCTCATTAAATGAATACATAATCGTGTATGCTTACACTATTTCAGTGTTTCAAACTAGTTAGAATCGGCGAAAGTCATAGGAAATTACACAAATTTGACAGCCGATTTCGAATGAATCTTTTCGGTATCCACAAAATATACAGAATCGCTCCTCTGATTTTGGGATTTATGCCGGTTGCGCTACGTCCTTAGAGCCAATCATCAGGGCAGGTGTGTACTTAGTTACACATCGGTTACACATATGCCCTGATGATGATTAACACTAAAACGCTGTCCGAAACTTTGGTTGAGGAGGAGGTAGCGCAATACGACATAACACGCCAAAAATAAATCACGAAAATAACAAACTGCGTTACTATGTCAGTATTGCCATCCACAACTGTCACAAGGAGTGTGTGGTAATGATGTGTTTGTGTTTTTATTATTATTTATTAAAAATAGGCTCAACATTTATTGTATAACCAACACCTCCAGATCACTCCAAGTTCGCTCTGTTTGGTGATTTGGTCTTGGTGGCGGATGCATCTGTCGGGAATCGAATCGGGAGAGTCAGATTGAGGTAGGCCAGCCGCTCCGCCGGACTCCCCTTGCCCTGCAGCGGGAGGGACAGATTCATACATCAGTCTTTCCTGGACACACTGACCCCCACATTCCTACCCACCCGTCATTTTTTACTTCCCAGAATTACTCCTTCCTTTTCTTAAAAAGACCCTCCATACTTTTTAATAAATTGAATAATAATATTATTGAACATATAAAAGATAAAAAATAAAATAAAATATATTCCCTAAGCCTCCACCTTTGACGATGATGACGAAGAGAGAGAAGTCTCGTTCATCGACGGAGGATATTTTATGGACATTGACGAAGCACCATGGAGCGCCTCCATCCAGATGCTCTTGGAGGACCACGGGGAGACAACCGTACCCATCTGTTATGGGGCCATCGTGTCCCCCACAGTTATTGTCACGGCCGCGCAGTGCATTGCTGAGTAAGTCATGTTATATTTTAAATGATTAAAAATACACCAAACTTTTAATTATTATTTATTGAGTTAGTTTTTATTAAATTTTGGTACATAAACTAATATGTATAATGTTACATTACATTGTTTATAGAATCATAGTTTTACTGTACGCGAAACCACTTTTTAAAAATTATATTCAGTTTTCAGATATTTAAAAAAAAAAAAATAATAAAACCCTCGGCGGTCCGTTTGATAGATTCTGCTGTATTAACAAACGGATTGCAATATTTAGAGCACAGGCGTCAGGCGTCTTTTATTCTACCGGTATTACAGTGGAAGATACTAGAACTAGCGTCATTGATCCCCTCGGCACCGGTGCATAGTCGGGAAAAACATCAAAACACGCGCCCAACATATGTACACAGTTGACATTAGTCACACGAGAACGGATCGTTTCTACGACTCGTTCTTCAGTTCAACAGCGCGGTTGTGGAACGATTTGCCGGCATCTGTGTTTCCTCCCTCCTACAACGTGGGTCTCTTCAAGACCCTTGTTCATTCCTTCCTCTCCTCAAAAAGACCCTCCACACAGCATCTTCAAAGATGACATAGGCCCTGAGGGATTTTTTTTCCTTAGTGCATCCTGTGTGAAGTTAATGTAAAAAAAACATTAATATCTCCGTCATTTTACTCTGAAATAAATAAAGGTGTAAATTTTTTTCACAGTTTTTTAGAGAAAAATGATATAAATGTATCGTTTGTAAGTGGTATAACCACAGTTTGATAATACCTTCAGAGGGCGGAACAGCTGTCACGCGTAATAATAATTACGTACATAGCAGAAATTGATTATAAATAAACTGTTTTTATAAATTAAATATAATGGAATATGTAAAAGAAATAAAAACGTCATATTTGCTTTATAATAATTAAATATCCAGCTAATAGCAGTCTTTGGAACCTACAGAATCTTTCTTACAATAGTCTCATTAGTTTTTCGAGTTCAAGGTTCTTCATAATTTAGGTTGAACAATTTTCTATCTTTGATCCAATTGTACAATTAATCAATTATTATTTGTGTGTTCATTTCCATAGCCATCCAGTAAGCAATTACCGCGTAAGGGTTGGATCTTGGTTCAGCGCTTCTGGAGGGCAATTCCTCGAGCCTAAATGGCTATTGATCCACGAGGAGTACAACCCGCGCTTTCACACCAACGACATTGGACTGATGTTTTTTGATACGCTAATCACCATTGAGATGGCAAAGCCAGTGCCACTTCCGCTTCAAGGAGATGAGATCGAAGTTGGTGAAGATGTCACCGCCATGGGTTGGAAATTGATTAGACAGCCTGGGGTAACTATATACTTACCTTTATATCAAAACTAGTGAAACCACCAGAATTTAACCTAATTTCGTGATGTCCAAATTGGGAAAAGAATCAATTGACTGAATTTGAAAGTATGAAGAAACAAATCTGCAAAGATGTTATTGGGATTTAATTGGGATATAAGTAAAATACGGTAATTGCAGAGTACCCAGGGATCAGCCAAGTCTTTCGTGATACTTCAATGATATATTAACCAGATTTATTGCACAAAATTTCCATGCTTTATTGTTGTCAAGTAAACGAGTACATGTTTTATTTACCTGTTTCCGCATTTTAACAATTATTTGGTGCACAGATTTTAAGTAGTTAAACTGTTACATTCGTTTTCATTACTTTATTTAATTCCATATAATTCCCAAGAGGCGGATATGGGTACCGCCGCTACGGGAACCATTTATTGGAAAACCAACAACCCTGCCCCTGGTCACCCCAAGTGGTTCGTCACGTTTGGTAACTTAGGTCTTATTTCAGAATAATTACTCCGCGGGTTGCTACTTCTATTTATCTCTTGTATAATGTTAATGTAAGTACTTGCATACTGCTTACTAACCCCGTATGCATGGACATTGGAGGGTGTAGAGTCGTTCAATAAAAAAGTAGAGTCTTGTCGTGTGCGGTGAAGGAGAAACCAAATGTTTCCTTATAACGCCGTTGGGAAAGTAGTGAGGTCCCCTCCAATGATGACTTAGCAGGGGTGCCTGGGTGAGATTTGTCTAGGTCGAGAGAGACTGGTTGAGGGAGACCTAACCTCTAGACCTCTCCAGCCGGTCTCTCTCATCGCCTTGCACCGCAGTTGGAGAGAAGGATTCATACGTCCGTCCCTCCTAGACACATTGACCTCCAGATTCCTACCCACCCCTCCAACCATAACCTTTTCCTTCCAACAACTTCCTCTCCTTCCTTTCCCTAAAAAAGACCCTCCACCCAGCATCCCCAAATATAATATAAGCCCTGAGGGAAATTATTTTCCTCGCGGCCTCCTGTGTGGAGCTAATGTAAAAAAATCGCATTGATCATTTTTAAGCTTCATCAACAAATAAATTGTGCTAATTATTTTCGAAACTGTCTTCTAAATCTGCAGTCTTTTAAAATGATGTGGCTTCATGTATAAGAAGAAAAGCTGCTCACAAAAAACCGATTTCCTTTCCTTTTTTATACCGCGACCTGCCACTGTACCTTGCCAAAACAATTTAAACAAGTATTTTGCTCTCTTGTGAAATTGTGCCTAACTAACCTAACTGTTGATTTATTTTTTCATTCTTCCAGGATACTGAGGACAATGAGGTCATCTTCAACGAAGAGCTCCAGGAAGTGGAAGTAATTACCATGGAAGTCGGGCTGTGCCAAGTTCCCGACGCAGAAATAGTTGATGCGGATGTGATCTGCGCTGGTGACCCCGAGGAAGACATGGACACCTGCTTCGCATACACTGGAGGCGCTCTCATGAACGAGGAAGGCGTCATGGTTGGCATCTTCTCGTGGAGTCTCGGATGCAAAGATTCAGCACCCGGAGTCTACACCAAGGTGTCCAGTCACATCGACTGGCTGAATGACCTATTGAATATCACTTGGATCAATACGAGCAGTCTTGCCAAACTGCAACTATGGAACAGCTGATGAATCTTTACAAATTATAAAGCAAAGTCGCTCACGCTGTCGTACGCTTAGATCTGTTAAACTATGCAACGGATTTTCATACGGTTTTCACCAATAGATAGAGTGATTCATGAGGAAGGTATATATAATTTGTCAAGGTTTTGTGCAAATTGGTTGAAATTTATAATAAATAAAGGGAGAGAGCTGGCAAGCGGGCGGTATGGATTTGATATGTGTGCAAATTAAAAGATGGTTTTGGTTATAAAGATTGGGTAATGACATTGTCAGTAGAATAAAGAGAATATAATACATATAAAATGTGTAGAATATAATATCCGTGTAAAAAAATTCTCAAACCACTCAACACACAGCAATAACTTAATTCTTGTTACCTGTTTGTACATAATAAGTATATCTACAGAGTTTTGTTTGTTTTTTGGTTTTTAAAGTTATCATTGACAATCCTGGCAAAACCAAAAAAGATTATTTTAAATATGTAGAATACAGGGTGTCCCAAAAGAAAAATGATATTTAGTGGATCGATTTAAAAAAAGTAAGGGTTCTATCGAAAAAATGTTTATTAAATACTAAAATATACAATTTGGGAATTTATTTCTGAAAAATAATATCGTCCAAATGTAAACCCTCACGTTCGCGGCATTCATTTAATCGAAGAGTAAAATTTCTTATGACGGCTCGCCAGGTAGGCTTCGTGATGGCTGCCATTTCGTGTCGGATATTTTCTTTTAATTGCATCAGCGAAGTCGGATTTTTGATAACCCCACAGGAAAAAGTCCATAGAAGTTAGGTCAGGACCACGAGGAGGCCAATTTATGTCACCTCTCCTGGAGATCAATTTGCCAGAGAAAATTTCACGAACTCATGGCAGAAACGTATTGGACGTATGTAATGTTGTTCCGTCTTGCTGGAACCATGTTCTTTGGTTATAGCCAGTAAGTTTGTAGGGATGCATCATTAGGTCTTTGTGCAAAATGCTGTGTAACGATGATCTATGCACATTTAAAGCACTTGCGCGCTTCCGAATCGAAAAGTTTGAGTCGTCACGAAAAGACTGATAAACACTCTACGTTTTCTAACGTTCTCGATGACCTTGGTCTTTGGTTTTGGTTTTGCCAGCGTTGTACCGATCTCTTCAAACTTTTTGACCCATTTTCGAATGAGAGAAATGCTTGGCGCATCATTGAATTGACGAAAACCTCAAATATTGCAGAATCTTCTACGCGCTACAGTTGCCGAATCACCATTTTTGTAAAACTCACGCACGCACAACGCGCGGTCGCTCCCGAGAAATGCTTCATAGCGACTAAATTCCCAAGAGCCAGACTAATGATTGACATACCCCCCGTGCCCCTCGGAAAAGTTGCGTTCACACAGAAAGCAAAACAAATATCAACTTTCTTTTGGGACATCTTGTATATAATGTCCATGTAAAAAATCTTCAATTACTTCGACTCGCAGCAATAACTAATTTCTATGTTACCTATTACTACGTTTATCTGCAGAGTTGTGTTTGTTGTTTGCTTTTTAAACTTACTTTGACAATCCTGGCAAAACCAAAAAATAATATTTTTAAATGTAAGTACCTATGTTAGTTGTAAATTTCTAACTTTAAGTCACAGTTGTAAATATGTAAGTCGTTAACTTAGAAGCTATAAGTCTTAGATATAAGTCACTAGTTATAACTATAAACCTGAGTTGTAAATCAGATTTGAATGAATTTTGTTATATGTATTTATTTATTTGCCAGTATAATAACCAATAATTGCAAAAGCGGTAAAGAAAATTACAAAAACACGTTTTAGCAATAATTACGTTTATATCTTCCTGAAGCTTTCTGTAAAATAGTTAGGTCTTCACAGAAGCAGTGGAAAGGTTTTTTGAATAAAGCACCTCTGAGAAATTAAATCCTTCGTTTTTTATTGTTATGTTTTTGAATTTACAAATTACCGACAAGCAATTTTTTCCCCACTCAAAAGACAAAGGTTCAATCAATACTTAATGTTTTTAAATGCAAGTTTAGTTAAGAAGTGGTAATTTTTAGCCGGCGTGGGCCTTTTATAATTGAATTCCTTTGTCCGTTGAGAAGGGAGGAAGACAAAAAATTATCACACAACAGCGACATCTGAAATTACTAGTGCCATCTTTGGCCTAATTGAGGTAAACGTGTTGATAATGATTTTCACTTTCCACAGTCTTCTAATGACCTTATTTTCAAGGAGAGTTTAACGTCATCTGCAAAAAGTAAAAAGCGGACGAATTTGATTTTTTTCCGAATATTATTTATAAAGATTAAAAACAATAAGGGTGCCAAGTTGGGTCCCTGCGGCATACCAGAGTTTTTAGGATACGCGTTAGAGTTAAATTCACCATAGTACACGAATTGTCCCCTTTCGTTCATGTAATTACCAACGAGTTTCAGTAAGTATTCAGAAAAATATAGAACTTTTCACAAAAACGGCGCTATGTAAATCAGTTAATTATTATTATTATTACTAAACAATAATTGGAACACGTTTCCAAAATCACGAAACAAAAACCCTAGAAAATCTCAATAAAATTGATCATAAATATATTACAAGTCACACCAGACAGGAACTCATTATCCCAAGGAACAACACGGCAAAGTATCAAAAGACGTATATTATATTTCGTAGTCTGATGACCAACTGGCGTATCTCATAATATGGCAAATTGAGTTATTCCCATATTATTGCTTCACGCGGTTGCCTTCAAATTGTGGCAAATCCGTAAGGGGATATTTTACCGTCCTCCGTAGATTTATCCGTACGATAAGGTATATTTTCAATTAATTAGTTTTTTTTTAAAGTTTAAGTTTACTATTCGGTACTTGAACCTATGAATAGTAGCTATACATATAGTATAAGTTAGCCGAGTTTTTTTTAACTGTTGCGAGTAATTTTGTTTATTTATCGTATGGAAACGCTATCAGGGGGATGGTGAAATACCCCCTAAGTGTTGTTGAACCAGATATACAGACACAATTTGATACCACTAACAGCCCTAAGTCAAGATACGCCTGTTAGTGGTGTACTTATTTATCTGCTGTAGCGACTTGTATGGCGTACATCAATTACACCATATATCGAGGAGATTTAAGGCCCATTAGTAAGCGCTCAAAAAGAAGGGAGATATGTAAATACGAATGTTAAAGCGAGCGCGTTATTATTAAAAACGATAATATTTAAGCGAATATTTTAAAAATATTTAATAAAACACGACTCCTTTAAAATAGAACTAAAAACTCAAGGGAAATGTCTTAAACAGCACTTAATGAAACACTGCTTTTTTTCAAATAACAGAAAAAAGATTTTGTAATAATTTTTGGAGCATGCTTTGCGATTTTTTTCTATCGAGAGAAATTACCGTTTAATTATATGAATTTACCGTATAAATCACCGTTTCGACGTGGTAAAAATATAGATACATATTATCTTTAAAGATAACATGCATTACAATTTTTTAGAGATCTAAAAACTTAAATAGCTCAATAAATGTTATGAAACAGTAGAAATTCGGAATGCGGCGGCTTAATTGAAGCATACAATCAACCTCAATTTGGGAGGCGGGAATGGGTACCGCCGCCCCGGGAACCTTTATTGGATAACCAACACCTCTGCCATAGGTCACCCCAAGTGGTTCGCTACGTTTGGTGATTTAGCAGGGGTGCCCGGGTTCATGGGGTGAGGTTTGTCTAGGTCTTGGAGGCGGATGACCGGGACACACTGAACCCCAGATTCCTACCCACCCCTTAAACCCTTTTCCTTCCCAGAACTCTCCTCGCCTTCTTTTCCTTAAAAAAAAACCCTCTGCACAGCATCCCCAAAGATGACATAGACCCTGATGGAAATTATTTTCGTCAGGGCCTCCTGTGTGGAGCTCATGTAAAAAAAAAAAAAAAAACCTGAAGAAAATACTTGTAAAGCGACTAGACTTAAATTATATGGTTTTTTTTATTGTTATCAAGTTTAATTTGTAGAACTCCATTTTAATTTTAATATTTTATTTTTATAAATTCAAAAATATTATTATTCAATTAATAAATTTTATTTATTTATAAATGAGCGCTGCTTATGTAATTATTATTACGCGTGACAGCTGTTTCGCCTTCTGAAGACATTATCAAACTGTGGTCATACCACTTACAGACGATGTATTTATACTATTTGTAGATAGGAATTTACTACGACTAATTTCTGAGTAAAATTACTGAAATTATTAATGGTTATTATTTCCCCAATTACTGTTTGTAATTGTGATTCCTAATCGCATCGTTTAAATTGAACTGACGATCGCTTTGCATCGGTTTTGGTCGACCAAGATAGGTCCAATTTGGAAAAAAACATATTTTCGATTGGAATTAATGTGACTTGTGTCATGTTGTCTTTCAATATATTCCAGGTAAAATGAATAATAGATTGAGTCATCTGAAAATATCGTAACGACACCTATTGAATGATCTCGACTTCATAAAATATTTATAATATCTTATCTGTACATAACTCTTGTAATCTTGTCCATCACAAGAGTTGCAAGATAATATTTAAAATTTGTCATAATATTATAATAATAATACGTTCCACGAAGTAATTATTTGTGATAAATATATATGATGTTTTAATTTGGTATTTTTTATATTTATTTTTATATTAATTTTATTTAAATTTTTTAATGTGAATACCGGACAAGAGTCCCAAATACACCCAACCGTCTAGACTCTAGAGCTAATGAGATTATGGCATCTCCAATGGAGGTATGTTGCGAGGCTGAAGGTTAGTGGAGAGGTGAAGGAAATGGGGGAGGGAAAGGAGGAAATACCTGGCTGTACAGATCTTCAATTTGGGATGCGATTTTAAGTACCACCGCCCCGGGAACCATTTATTGGATGACAAAAAACCTCTGCTATAGGTCACTCCAAGTGGTTCGCTACGTTTATTGACTTAGCAGGAGTACCCGGGTAAGTCACGGGGTGAGGATTGTTCGGATCTTGGTGGCGGATGCGTCTGTCTGAATGGTTGAGGGAGTGCCTTTGACTTCTCCACCTCCAGCCGTACTCTCTCGGAACTTCGCCTTGCACGACAGTGGGGGGATGGATTCATACGGCCTCCTCACTATACGTCACTCCTGGACACACTGTCCCCCGGATTCCTACCCAACCCTAATACTCTTTTCCTTTCCAGAACTTCCACTCTTTCCTTTCCTAAAATGACCTTCTACACAGCACCCAGAAAGATGACACAGGCCCTGATGGGAATTATTTTACTCAGGGCCTCCTGTGTGGAGCTAATGTTAAAAAAAGAAGGTATGTAAAGGAAATGTGGAAGAAGAAGGTGAGGATACAAAAGGTATATATATGCCTGGCTATTCAGGTTTAGTCATCAAACACTGCTAAAGCGTTTCAATTCTGAATGGTGGTTTGAATTCTGAATGGTGGCGATACTGAGAGTATCTTCCACTCTGTAGGAACCTGCCGCAAATATACCTTACAATATTGAAAACAGAAATCAATCAAATAAAATTTAATATTATTGTAGAAAGCAATCACTTTGTGGTTTGACATTTTTAATAAAATAAAATACTTTTTTGTTTAAGACCACGAGATTTATTAATTTATGAACCGACCGGTTTCGCTTTACTCAAGCATCTTCAGGGTACAAATTAATACTAACCAAGAAGTACATAATGTATTGGTAAAAAGCACTAACTTTGTGGCTCGCCATAATTTACAATAAAAAACACATAAATTTGTTTAAGACCACTTTTATTTTAAAACACTCTACCGGTTTCAGAAGCACCCTTCCTTCGTCAGGAGAATATTATAACTAAACTATGATACAGAATGTTAGGTGTTTGAGTGGGAGGTGAGCAAAGGGGTGGGGGTAATTGCGGGATTTCCGGAAAGAACAGAGCGGTTAATTGGAAAAATATTTAGAATGGGACTGAAAGATAAATTAATTTGGTTATTCAAAATACTAGCATTATTATTTAGGGATTTTCTGATTTCTAGTGCTTCTAAATTATCTAATTTTTTGCTTTTATTGTTACAGTGAAGAATTTTAACCCCTGTGTCCTTATTAAAAGTGTGATCTGTAGAAATTAGGTGATTAGCAAACTCTGAAAAATTATTATTATTTAAGCATCTTAAATGTTCGGAGATTCTAATGTTTACATTTCTAGTTGTTTTACCTATGTAGAACGAAGGACAATCATTGCAACATAGTTGGTAAATGCCTGAGTGGCTTAATTTATGATCTCTATCTTTAGTGTTTTTTAGTAATTTACCTAAATTGTTATCAGTATAGAACGCGGGCTTAATGTGGGCAGGTAAGTTTTTTGTACTAAGTGAGGAAAAGTTGGATGTATATAAAATTCTGCGCCATTGAACGGGATTTATTATTTTATTATTATTTTCAGGTGAACCAAATAAAAATGTATTAGTTGAAATGAGTTTCAGTTTCTTATTTAGGATTTTATCAATTAAATTTGTGGAATAACCATTATTTAGAGCAATTTGTTTAATTTTTGAAAGTTCAATCGCGAAATTAACAGACGATAGAGGGATTTTTACTAGCCGGTGCACCATTGAATGATAAGCAGAATGTTTATGAGAAGCCGGATGATAATAATAATAATGCTAGTATTTTGAATAACCAAATTAATTTATCTTTCAGTCCCATTCTAAATATTTTTCCAATTAACCGCTCTGTTCTTTCCGGAAATCCCGCAATTACCCCCACCCCTTTGCTCACCTCCCACTCAAACACCTAACATTCTGTATCATAGTTTAGTTATAATATTCTCCTGACGAAGGAAGGGTGCTTCTGAAACCGGTAGAGTGTTTTAAAATAAAAGTGGTCTTAAACAAATTTATGTGTTTTTTATAGTACATAATGTGTTTATTTATTTATTTATAAAATACATGTTACATATATTAGACATTTTATTTATTTATTTATTAACGCCCTTTTTCGGGGCTTTTACATATGAATAGTAAGAAATATACAGTATTTATTGTACATAACTGAACTGCCTTCGTAACAATATTTTATATTTGTTTAAAGATAAATTGAAGATGTCCACTGACTTGGTATAATTGTTTCCCTCCATTAGTATTCTGGGTAAGGAGGAATACATATGGTAGTTAGTTCCAGAATTACTGCACTGAAATAAATCCTGACTTCTAGTATTACGTAGTGGAATCCGGAAGCTTATCAATTCGAGCAATACCGTACTGTCAACTAAATCATTTAGAATTTTATTCAGAAATACCAAGTCAGTGAAAGTTCTTCTGTCTGACAATTTGAGCATATTCATATCATTCAAAACAGTATTGTAGTTCAACATAATTGCTGGAATACCCATTTTAAAATTAAGAAAACGTAAGAATTTGTTTTGTAATCTTTCAACAGCTTGTACATGTATATTGTAATATGGGTTCCAGACGGGAGAATTGTATTCAAGTTGACTTCTAACATATGCATTACATTTAAGTTGATTAGATTTATTAAATCACCATACTAGGCGGCTGCCTGTTTCATGGTGTGCATATATATAACAAAATATAGAGGGAGACAATATGATACAAATATTACAAACACATAGACAGCCATAAAATACATTAACATAAGTACTCAAGTAATGGGAAAAACCGAAAGATAATTATGTATACTAATGGGTTATAATAATAAATTTGGAGAAACAAAGCATCAACTGGCATGGTGGTAAGGAGCACTGGGAATTTACTTTTGCACTTCGGGATTTGAACCCGCGACCTCCAAAACGCCAGTCGAGAGCCTTACCCCTCGACCACGGAGGCCGTCAATGTTTTATAGACTTAGATGTGAGACGAACCACCACGCAGCCCTGACGTAAGACCACCACTCAGTGTCGAAACATTGCTCGATATGGCTTTAGCAGTACCAATTCTGAAGAGCCAGCCATACTTTTCAACCATTCTTTTCCCCATATATTTCCTTCAAATGGGGATGTCATAGTTCCACTGGCCCAGTACAATTGGTATCAGTTGGGACTCTTATGCGGTATTCATAATAAAAATTTAAAAAAATTGGCATTTTTGCATCGTCTATTATTATTTTAGAGGTGGCGTAAATGTACGCCTTGAAGGGTTAAGAGGAAACACTGTCTGTGAGAAATTTTAATAATAGGTATTTAACGAAAGGTAATCACTCTGGTTAATGTATCTCTATCTTGCGCTGCCCGGAATAGCTCCTCCACACCTCTAATACCGGTCCACTCTCGTACATTTCGCAGCCAAGACATTTGTCTCCTATACCAGGTCATCGGCGACCTCTGCCTTGTCTTTTAATATTAATTGGAGCAAGTGATAGAAGTATGTGACCCAGATATGAAACATTCCTAACTTTTACTAATGTGAGCAGTTCTCTATCTGTTCTAGCCCGCCTGGGAATTTGGTGATCATGTCGGTCCATGGGACCTTGAGCATTCTCCGGTGAAGCCACATTTCAAAAGCCTCTAACCTGTTCATGGTATTTACTTTCAAAGTCCATGTCTCACATCAAGACCTACCACACATAACATTTTAACATTCCATGCTTTAGTTTGATACATAGAATCGAAATCACTGTCAAAAATCGATAGTCAATTTAATAAGAACATTTTGATATCAAACGTATTGACGTAATACAAAATACGTTACATTAAAAAACCACGTAACAACTGCTATCTTATCGATATGATCTTATTGATAAATTATGAATCTATTGACATAATTTAATTTATACAGTAATATAATAAATATTGGGCAGACGTAATTAATCAATAGCGAAGATGAATCGTATTGTGATTTTATTGGCTTGCCTCATCTCGGCACAGGGTAAGAAAATTGTGTACTTTTACATAAACCTTATTAAATTAGTGAAGATACTTTTAAACTTTGTGTACTTCAGATTATAAGGTAAAATTGTGCATTTTTAAAGTTTATCAAATGTTTGTACCCCTTATAAAATTTGTGTATTTTTTAAGCATTTGTGTTACATTTATTTATTTATAATTTCTCACCATACATGTCTTCTTTTTTTTTTGTGTACTTAAAATTAATAGGGTAAAATGGTGCATTTTTAAAGATTATCAAATTTGTGTACACTGAGATGCTAATTAAATGGTAACCGACGAGTTCATCGCAAATCAATTCATCGAAAGCCAATTCATCGAAAACGAGTTCATCGAAAATCAATTCATCGAAAGCAATTTCATCGAAAACGAGTTCATCGAAAATCAATTCATCGAAAAACATTTTTTTTTGTAGAAATTAGAGCTGTCAAAATTAAATACCCAAAAAGGTCTGTTTAACTGAGTTAAATGTGTTTAGCAACTGTCAGTTTCGTAGTGACAATGTAAAATTTATAGGTTATCTCTTCGATTTCCGATTGTCTGATACTGCAAAAAGAGATATCTAAGGAACGGTGACCAGACGACTTATAATGAAATCAACTCATAAACAACTCAAAAAGGTCATTAAGAGTGATGATAAAAAAATAATTAAAAATTGGTTAAATAGGTTAAGTTAGGTTAGGTTAGGTTAGGTTAGGTCAGGTTAGGTTAGGTTAGGTTAGGTTAGGTCAGGTTAGGTTAGGTTAGGTTAAATTAAGTTAGGTTAGTTTTTGATGACCAATGTTTTTTTAACTTCTCGGTCCGCTCGGAATTTCTCTCAAATATCAACAAAATATTTTTTTTCGATGAATTGGCGATTCGATGAATTGATCATTCGATGAATTGGTTTTCGATGAATTGATTTTCGATGAATTGGTTTTCGATGAACTCGTTTTCGATGAATTTGCTTTCGATGAATTTATTTTCGATGAATTGATTTTCGATGAATTGATTTTCGATGAATTCGTTTTCGATGAACCAATTAAATTGGTGAGGTTTCTTTTAAAGTTTATTAATTTGTGTACTTAAATAAATAATACGGTAAAATTGTTTTTTTTTATGATAATGTAATTTGTGTACTTTTAATAAACCTTATGAAAATAGTGTAGGTACTTTTAAAGTTTATTAGTTTGTGTAATTAATATTGGAAAAGGCAAAATTGTTCATTTTTTAAGATTAACCACTCGGGCGAGAGTGCGATTTATAACTTTTCCCTCCGATTGGTCGTGATTTTTGGGAGATCATTGTTAATATTTTCCACCTACGTTAAAAAAATCATACCTCTGAATTTTAATATGGAGACATACAAACTGATTGTAGTTCTATATAGCCAATGAATTCACCTATCTTTTGTCGATTATCACATATTCGTAGGATTTATAAAAATAAAAATTATAAAATCGTAAACTTTGGTAAATAAATGTGGTCGAATTTTGGACCGCTATCAATCACAGAAAAATAAACGCGGTTCATATTTTGACCTTAGTCGATCCAGTGCAGTTAGTGATTCGGACACTTTTGAAGAGTATTATATTTGTGTATTTTTTCAACTGTTATAAATTTGTGTACGAGTATTTTAAAGTATTATAAATTTTCATTGATATACTTAGGGAACGTACCCATACTACGTGACACGTTTAGGGGGAGGGGGGGGGGGGGGTCTTCAAAATGTCACGCTTGGTACAAATGAGCGGTGGCGGCCTTAGGTTTTTGGTCACCGTGGGGGGGGGGGGTTAAAAATTGCAAAAAGTTGATCACGTAGTATGGGTACGTTCCCTAACCCTTAAAATAATACTTATCAATTATTCTCACAATATGTCTAGCCCATTGCATTCTTCATATACCTGAGATTATCTCACACTTAATTAGGTTTGGAATATTTTTTTTATTAAATGAAGACAATATACGCGAAACTAAATCGAAAATTTGAAAACAGAAAAATCAGAAAAAGATATTGGCACCTCTGGGACTCGAACCCATGACCTCTCGCTTGCCAGGCAAACGCGCTACCACTGCGCCAAGGTGTCGATATCCAATTCGGTCGTTTTTAACTATATTCGACTAAAAACCACCCACATTAACTTCATTTTCATAACGCATTTATTGGCTGCTGTCTTTATGTATGATTGATATGATAGTGTATGGATAAATCTTTATCCATTTTATTTAATATGCAACATCTATTGACTTTTTGCAAGTCTAGGATGAATATTTTTATTTTTTTATTTTAACTTTATAAGTAAAACCTCAAATTGTAATATTTAATTAAATGAAGACAATATTAGCGAAACTCAATCGAAAATCTGAAAACAGCAAAATCAGAAAAGATATTGGCACCTCTGGAACTCGAACACATGACCTCTCGGTAATATTTTTGTTTCCCATTCCAGCCTCCATCTATCCCATCATCCATGGAATCCCGTGGGCGGGGAAAATGGGTAAGATAGTGGGCGGAGAGGACATCCCCATCAGCGAGGCTCCTTGGAGCGCCTCCATCCTCGTGGTCTCCGGTTCCGCCCTGTCCCACACCTGCGGAGGGAGCATCATATCTCCCACTGTGGTGCTGACGGCCGCCCACTGTCTGGTCAGGTAGGTTAATGAACGCTTTTATAATTACCGCGACGATTCAAGGTTACGGTACCATCACGGCAAAAAAGGCAATAAGCGTATGTTCCTTATGGTTGTAATGTTGCAGCTCTTTCTTACACATTAAATAATGGTGAGACAAAAGATGAAACAGACAAAATATGTGTGAATGTTTCCTTCAAAGTACTACTTTTTCCTTTGGAGGTAACTGATATATCTTATTACAGCTCTACGGAATTGCTTTTAATTTTCTTTCAGGGAGATTTATGATAATGATTGTATGTTTCTTTGGGGAGGGGGGGTGCAGACATACGTTAACCGCTTGTCTCATCTTCGACTGTTGTCATTTAGTGTGTAAGAAAGAGAACAAAAGCAAAACCATTAGTGCATTAACATTTGAAATTTTTGAATTTGAATATGAATTTTTATATTGTCTTTGTAACAATTATTTTTATTTTTATTTATTTGTTATAAAATATTACAGTATATATACTATAAGGAATATTACAGTATAAGGAAGCTTGGTTGACTGTCCAACTAGGAAGGTCTCCCGTTCTAGGACGGTAAAATTTTGACAGGTTTCATTAATATTAGGTTTCATTTCCCAATCTAACTATAAGTATATCATTTTCTTACTATAGAAGATCTGTGTGCATAGTATTAAGAGCAGGCAAAACATAAAATATCTTTATTTACTATTTAAGCAGCATTATATGTATAAGACTGATTACTGTGAACTATATATATCAATAATTCCTTATTTTACTAAAAATAACTTATCTTTTACAATAATTCTTTAACTTCTTCACCTTATTCTTGTAATCCAATATAACTACATAAACTCTCTTATTGTAGGAGGATTTGTGTTGATAGTATCAATTAGTAAAAAATTTCAATCTATACTAATGAATGAATGTATATCCGCAAACTGTAAACTTCACCCGCCATAACACAGGGTCATCCCTAGCATGGAGGGTGAAATATCACAAAAAACTATATGTACTCTCGATAATTCATGCATTAAATAAATAAATAAATTTGTATTATCCGATTCAAGTATCTAATTCACTTGATCGTGCCATGTCTCCTCAGGCGTTCCTGACTTCTTCTACCATCCACATTTGCGTCATATATTCTCCTTTCACTACTTTCTTCGTTCATTCGCTCTACAAGACCAAACCATCTGAGGGTCCCTTTCTTTCCTACTCATTACGCTTACACCAGCCTTGCATTCTTTGCGGATTTCCACATTCCTCACACGATCATACGTGGTTTTCCACATACGCCTCAAGGATCTCATTTTAACAGCATTCAGTTTACTTTCATGCTTCCTCTGCCAGTTCCATATCTCAATGCCTTACATCAGGTAAGGTACCAGCACTCCATTGTGGACTGCTAGCTTCGCTGACAGTTTTTCATTAGCGCCAACGGCATTCAATCCTCTATTAATGGAGTTACCTGCATTTACCCTTCTTTCAAAATCTCTATCAGCCTTCTCATCTCTCATAAACATACTACCCAGATACACAAACTCATCCACCTGCTCCAAGTATTCATCATTCAGAACTATATTGCACACTGTTTTCGTACTCTCTCTTTCAAACTTTAGACTTACTTACATTCATCATTAACTCATTCTTCGTACATACTTCGTTCATATTAGACACGAAAGACTGTAGATCTTCCATAGTGTTGGAAATCAGCGCCGTATCATCAGCATACAAGGTTTACATACATCAGTGTACAATAGTTTAGGTCGCTAAAAAAATTAACCGACAATAATAAAATGACACTCCATCTACTTCCAGAAAGAAGCCTGAAAATCTACGCGTTCGCGTTGGATCAGCCACCAACAACGAGGGCGGGCAACTCATAGAGCCTTCAATCGTCCTCTTCCACGCCAACTTTAGTGCTATCACGGCCGAGCACGACATCGGACTTCTCTTTCTGTCCGAGCCGATCACCATCGACACTACTTCCCCCATCCGCCTGCCCCTTCAGGGAGACACGGTAGAAGACGACTCTGAAGCCATCAATACGGGCTGGGGAAGACTTTCCGTAAGTATAGCACTGGTGAAAAACCATCATTAAGAATCGAAATGATGCTTGAAATGACCTGTTTGGTGAACACATCTGAATAGCCAGGTACTTCCCCGATTCCTTCCCTTCCCCACCACAACAGACCACAAGAAGAACTTCAAGTGCATTCCATACAAACTTGAATGAAGACAAATGTTCCATTTAGCTAAAAGCCTTGGGTATTTATTGAAATAATAAGGCCTTGCGGGCGGCTTTTGGTACCTCTTCGCCCAGTTAGGGTAGGAACTGTTAACACCGTGATAAATAATGACCGGGACGTGCAATGACGTCATATGTTTTTTTATAGCCGCGTGATACTAATATTCACAACTAAGTATTACCGTCAATCTTTCCATATATATATATTTTTTTTTTCAGGTTCTCCATAAAACAGAATATATATCATATGTACGGTCACAACTCGAGTTCGCCTCAGTAATTTGGAATCTTCAATATCAAACATATATTCATCGCATTGAAAATATCCAGAACAAATTTATAAAACATCTATCTTATCGTTTCAGTTGTCATCGATTTGACCCTATCGCTTTATATAAACGCAGAAAAATCTCTGATGCATTTATTCTTACACAAAATCGTGAACTGCCTTGTTGATTTATCATATCTGTTAGAAAATATTGCATTTCGTTGCCCCAAACAAAACACCAGATCGAACGACTTATTTAGAATACCACACAGTAAATCTAAATTCGCACAAAACTCTGTAATAGTACGTATCTGTGAAACTTACAATGTCTTACGAGATGTAGACATTTGAAATCATATAAAATGCAGTTATTAAATTAATAACTTAAAATACTTTTTTTTCTTCTCTCTTTTGTGAAAATTATATTATTATCAACCATAGTAAATAATACAACCATGTTTGTTAATAATTTTACGTTTTTCTTTATTATGTTTTATGTTCATCTTTTTTTATGTTTTTCTTTTTTATATTTATTTTTTTTTCTTTTTGTCATTTAATAAGTTGAGTGGGTAAAAATACTAAACCAATATTTAACATAATATTAATTTTTCTACAATATATGAAATTTTATTGTTATAAAATTATATTACTGTATGACAGTTTGTTTCCTCAATAAAAAGAAAAGGCGTGGGCGTTATTTAACGTAACTAGTTACAATAACTAGTTACACGGTATGAAACGGAAATAACTAGTTTCGATAAAATTACAAGAAGTAATTTTTGTAAATGCGTTATTGTTGGTGCTGGATGTGATGTGAGTAACTGAGTACTGAGTAGTTTCGCCGCGTTTCGCATAGTTGCGCCTACCGGCCGGCCGAGCATGCGAGATTTTAGATCGAAAATTTCCGAATAAATGGGAGTGGGTTCCGTTTCTGGGAAGCGAGCCACTTTTTGAATTTAACACTCCAATACACGCGCCCCCTAGTGAGACATAAATACACGCGTGTCATCTGTCGGATGACTGCTCACAAAAGTGAATTTAGTTTGTTTTAGATCGTTGTTGTACTTGTGTACAATTATGAATACTTTCTTCTAAATATTAACGTTTATATGTTATTTTAGTGTTTTATGTACATTTAATGTAACGTATCGTGTGTAACTGTAGCCGAATGAAAATAACTAGTTACAAAAATAACCTTTTTTGAAACAGGTTACGCCGACATAGAAACTAGTTTCGTTACGTTTCTTGAAAACGACGTAACGAAATAAATAAAAATATCGGTAGAGGTATTCAAATTTACAAAATCGTAGTACTTATACCTAGGGGGGGGCGTTCTTATGCGACCTGCTAACGGAAGTAGCGCCATCCTTTGACGAATTCTTGAATTCGAAACCGAATTACAACGGCAGCTTTGTTTGAAATTTCACGTACACAGATGTTGACAGAGCGCATGACGGGTTCTTAAATTCAACAACGCAGACGCAAGCCTATTAATACTGTTTGATAAAGATGATGATTATTATTTTAAAGGTGCCGGTAACCCGGGCGTTTATTAATATCAATAGTTAGATTGATTTATTTGTGTGCATTTGCGAATGGAAATAAACGTGAATAATTTCACGCAAAATTCATTAAAGCACAGACAACCGAAATTAATAGGTATATGTTTAATGATTCTAGGAGGACGGACCAGCTCCAACCGCCCTTCAATCCGTCCTGATACAAATCATCAATCAGGACGTGTGCAGAGCGTCAGCCCGTGCCACGGTGACCTCCGGAATGATCTGCGCCGGGGTCCCCGAGGGGGGCAAAGGTTCTTGCAACGGGGACTCGGGGGGGCCTCTTACTGTCGATAACACCCTCGTGGGGCTCACCTCCTGGTCTGACGGTTGCGTCAGACCCGGCAAGCCAACCGTCTACACAAGAGTGGCCAGTTATATCGACTGGATTCAGGAACAGCAAGCAATTCATCAATGAAACTTTTTATTGATAGATCACAGTTTTCTTGTTATTAGTGTATCAATAATAAATAAATAAATGCTTTAAAAATATATCTGACGTAACTAAAACTATTTTTTGCATTTTCCTTCATCATTATTCATCATTCCCGTAACGATTCACAGTTACGGTACCGTCACGGCAAAAAAGGCAATAAGCGTATGTTCCTTATCACAATAATGTTGCAGCTCTTTCAAAAGCTGAGATACACAATGTACGTAGGTCTGTTTACTTCAAAGGAAAAAAGTGATCATTTTCTTGCATCTCTCTCATATACCGCACCGTGACATCTCCATAGACCCCTACAATACTAGCCGTGACGATAATTTTGAAAGTATGGAATGTAGTTACAAGGATAACATTGAAGTGTGAGTGAATTCCAAAAATTCAAAAACGTCAAATGTTCTAATTCTTTCACACTAAATAACAACAGTCGAAAATGAGACAAACGGTGAACGTATGACTGTACCCTCCCCCCACCCCCCTCCCCAAAGGAAACAAACAATCAATATCATACATCTCCCTCACACGTGTAAAGAAAATGAAACGCATAGAAAAAAGTAGTACTTTGGAGGAAGCAGTCACAAGTATTTTGTGCGTCTTATCTTTTGTCTCGCCTTTATTTAATGCGTAAGAAAGAGCTGCAGCATTACATAGCGATAAGGAACGTATGTTTATTGCCTTTTTGTGCCGTCACGGTATCGTAATCGTGGATTGGCACGGTAATAATAAAAGCGCCCATTGATAAATAAATTGCCATTTTTATTTTTACCTATTACCGAACAATTGTCGAAAATAGTATTTGCTGGGGGGCTAGTCCAAGTCCTTGAGGCAACCCGAAATGAAATTTGATAAATTTGGAGAGCAAAGTGTTGGTCATCAATATTGTCTTGTCCCGTTAAAATTTCTGCCATGTATAAGACTAATTCAGAACACAAAAAACGATCTCCCATAATAAATCCAGTCAAGTTCCAATTGCAAAATTACCTGCCTTCATTTTATTGACTTATATACTTATTTTTAGCGTGCGTTAAGTAAACGGTTCAGAACATTTTCCAGACTGTGAATTATAGCTGTAATGCTGCAGCTCTTTCTTGCACATTAAATAATGATGGGACACACAAAATACGTTTGACTGTTTCCTCCAAAGTACTATTTTTTCCTTGCATTTCATTTTCTTTATACGTGTGAGGGAGGTGTATGATAATGATTGTGTATTTCCTTTGGGGGGTGCAGACATACGTTCACCGTTTGTCTCATTTTCGACTGTTGTTATGTAGTGTGTAAGCAAGAACTGCAGCATTATATGTTTAATAAGAAAAGCAAAACCATCAGTGCATAGATATTTGAGTTTTTTTTTGAATTTCTGAAATTCACTCACACTTCAATATTATCCTTGTAACTATCCTATTTATAATTAATTTTTATAATTTATAATAATATTATAAAGGCGAAAGTTTGTATGGATGTATGTTTGTTACTTTTTCACGCAAAAAATACTGAATGGACTTTAAAAAGTCTTTCACTAATAGAAAGCTACATTATTTGCGAGTACTATAGGCTGGTAAGCTCTGGCGTTTTGAATAAGCTCTAGCGTTATGAAATTATTCATTATACGTTTATTGTCCAGACGAAAAGCAAAGCGTTGCTAAGTAATTGTTTGACGTGCGCTGTCATTTTGTTATTTGTTAAGGTTACTATGGAGATCCCTTTGATAGTAAAAAATTCAAATATGGGGAGTGGAGGGGGTAGGGAGGGAGGAGGAGAGGGGGGGGGGGGTAAAGGGGGGTTGGAGTAGGATAGGGAAGGAGGAGGAGGCGGTGTGGGAAACCCCCTAATACTATGCGAGCGAAGCCGGGGGCAAAAGCTAGTAATCCATAATTTTGAAAAATTATCGTCACGGCTAGTAGTATTTATTGTAGGATCTACGGAGACGTCACGGTGCCGTGTGTGAGAGAGGTGCAAGAAAATTATCACTCTTTTTCTTTGGAGGAAACAGACCTACGTACACTGTGTATCTCATCTTTTGAAAAGAGCTGCAGCATTATTGCGATAAGAAATGTATGTTTACGGCCTTTTTTGCTGTCACGGTACCGTAACCGTGAATCGTCACGGTAATAACAAAAGCGTTTAATACCATACATATTTTTTGGATTATTTTCACACAAGAGGCCTTTGAAAGATAATTGCCCTCAGAACCTATATCATCTTTGGATTTTCTGTGTGCATAGTCAGTCATTGCCATAAAATCAAACTAGCGATGTTCTTGGTATGCGTCGTTAAGGGAGCAAATCTCAACCAGAGCAAAAAATAAATAAAGTGCTTAATATTTAAAATATTATAGCGCGCGGTATTTGGTCCGACGCACGGATCCGAAAACTTTCTCCCTCACACGCATAGCGCCGTCTCGCTCGGCGACTTTCGGCTCACCACCCGGACAAGAAGACCCCCCATTGGCCGAGCTACCCCCACCCCTCCGTCATCGGCTGGCACTACCCTGCCCCAAAGGGTATATAACACCGTGCAGGCCTATATGGAGCCAGAGTATCCACTCTCCTGGTTAACTAAGCAACAGAATCTTAGTGGTCATTGCCCAAGTTAAACCCTCCCCAGTACCAAGTCGAGAGAGCCCTCTGGGTCCTCCTTGGGAATTCAAGTAACAGCGCCCTCGGGGACATTACTTGTCGGGAAAACCTTAACCCAACTAAGAGACCACGGGTCCTCTGTTGAGGTTATTATTAGTGTTTAGCGAGAACGTTAGTGAACATTGTTTAAACTCGTGATTTTACTTTGTGATACAACTTTCCTGTACTCCGTTTTTACTATAAGCTGTGAACCCTTATATCTGTGAACCCTGTATATAAGAGAAATAAACTGACCAACGCTGAAAGACTATTTTCTTATTAATACCCTGCCACAATATTTAATTAATTAATTTCGGAGGCTGAATGCGAAAAAACAATCAACGCAAGATATGGCCAAATTTTCATCATAATGATAATAGATGTAGACGTATTGTTCTCTAATCAGCGCCAAAAACAATGCTTGCGGGAAAACCAGAAAGCATTTATATAATATATCTTACTTATAGATAGTTAGATAGCCTCGTTGTCTTATCAATATATATTTTTAATAATGATTAATAGTTTAGTATAAAAGAGCCAATATTTGATAAAAACAAATCAATAGTCAAAATGTTCCGATTTGTGTTCCTTGCGGCGTGCCTCGCCTTGACTCAGGGTAAGACGAACGTTATATTAAAACCATCACACAATATTCAGAAGTTCATTAAAATATGTACCCCCTCACCAATAAACTTATTTTAATATTATACAACTGATAAACAACTTCTTCAAACACAATAAACTTATTTTTGGCACCTTTTTAAATCAAAATGATTAGAATACTTAGGTTTAACCACGTTCATTGTTTAAAAAATCACATGTTTCGTAAGCAATGCTCAGGGTTTTTTTCATTTTCTAGATTCTTATATCTACGTATGACATGATTATGGGAATCATATAACTGAATTTAAAACTACTTTTCTTTATATAAATAGAACGGCGTAATTTGCGCCTCGCAATTTTTACCTCATGTGGGTATTCAAAACATTTCCTGTCTATTATAGACTTATGTAGGCTTTACACTATCTCTTTTCTCAGCCCGATTCCAATTACAGACTAAAGTCAACATTTTTTCGCTTTACGCGATCGCTATTTTCATATCTACGATTTCAATTGTCATCACTGCAAACAACACATGAACCATGCTGTTTGCTGTGATGCAAACTGAAATCGTAGAAATGAAAATATAGACGAAAATAGCGATCGCGTAAAGCGAAAAATTATGACTTTGGACTCAAAAGTGAAATCGGGCTGAAAAAAAGATGGTGTAAAACGACCGTTAGAGGTCTTGTGTTTCATCGGTAGGAAAAAATTGTTATCGGAAAACCCTACTAAAATTGCACGTTTTCATCAACATCAAACTTCAGCATCAGCAACCGGCGGCCATATATAACTACATACATAAGTGTCTGTTTGTGTTATGTTGGGAGTGAGAAGGATTCGGTCACGTCCTTTTGTTTGGGAATTCTTCCGCATTTGCCTTCGGAAATAAAGGCACCCAAGAAAAAACCTTATTCGGGAAGATTCGGCCGAATGTCAACTTGAAACTGAATCGGCCTTCAGTGACATCGGTATATTATATCATGCATTGTGAGATGTGAGTTTGTGTCTGTTTTAATGTTGAAAAAGTACAGTTAATTAAGTAAACCGCAGCGGCGATACACAAATTAAAATAAAATAAAACACCAAGGTGTTACGCTTATAATGCTGGTGTGGAATGGAGTGAAATATTGTGGTGATGTTTGTCTCTCGTTTAAAAAAAACTTTGAAATAATCTAATGACACCTATGTATCTTTTCAGCCTCCACCTTCCCTGTCCCATCTCTGGATGGGAGGATTGTGGGAGGAACCGCCATCCCTATCTCAGAGGCCCCGTGGAGCGCGTCCCTCCTGCTCACAGCCAGCAACCTCTTCCATACATGCGGAGGAAGCATCATCTCCCCTACTGTCATCCTGACAGCGGCCCACTGCCTGGTCGGGTAAGTTACAACCTAACCTAACCTTAAACCAACTGACTGACCACCACACTTTTTTTATACGAACTCCACGGGAGACCCTGAGGAAAATAGTTTCTTGACATTTTTGAATGGAGGGTTTTTTTTTGTGGAAAGCAAGGAGTGAACCTGGGTCTTAGAGGAGGGAGGAAATACAGAGGCCAACAAATCGTTCCACAACTGAGTTGTTGAACTCAAGAACGATCGTAGAAAGGACCCGATCTCATGCGACAAATGCCAACTGTGTACAAATGTCTAGTCATTCGCTCACGATAGAAAGAATCCAAAATAAATTCTTAAGATTTATTAATTTTAGAATGGGTATTACAAGGGATTGTGTCAACTATGATTATCTACTATGCCAACTCAATTTATTAAAATTATCTGAACGTAGAATGACCTAACATGTTTATATAAAATCATAAATTCAATAGTTGACAGCCATGAACTATTATACTTGATTTCTTTTCATATACCTCGCAAACCAACATCGAGGCAATATCTACCGTTCTATTGTGATAACTTCAACACAGAATCACAGTTGTATACCCCCGCTCGCCGCATACAAAATTTGGGTAATGACTATAAAGTGTTGTTGACATATTCAACACACCATTCACCAAATATAAACAAGTCATTACCCAATTTATATTGAAAAGAAGAACATCAAATTTAATTTAATTAACCGAACAAACTAAGTAGCTCAGCATCGACTTACGAGACCGTATTACATTTTTCCATCTTGCATGGCGGAGTATTTAGTTTCGATGTTATTTCGTTTTTTACTTTGTTTTTGCTTTAGATGTTGTTTTTCATTTTGTCTTCCATTTTGTTTTTGATTTTGTTTTTGATTTTGCTTTGATTCTGTTGTGCTTAACTAGATGTTCTTTGTAATAAATAAAAAAAATAACGTGTAAAAGCCCAGCCGGGCGGGAAATTCAATATTTTACTATAGATTCTCATCTAGGTACTTACTTCAGATATCTTTACTATCAGACTGAAGACTGAAGAGAGATAGCTTTTAAATGTATTATTTTATTAAAAATGATTTATTTTTTTAAAACCAAAACTATTATTAAATATTTAACTGACAGCCCTGAAACAGTTAGCTAATTAGCAATACCTGCTTAATAATTTCAAACAAAGATAACTTTGAAGGTAACAATAAACTCAATGCAAATTTACTCTATTTAGTGCTTATAAATACTGTTGACAACTTTTTGACAAGTCCCCTTTGTTTAGGTACATCTTTTTTATTCTAAATAATCCTATCTAAATTTTATGTTCTCTGTTATTATAACATTGATATTATTTTTTTTGTATAGTAACAGTAGTTTAGTAACACATGATAGTATCCTTTAGCTAAATACTTGCTACTTTGTTAAATGTTCATTTCTACTTTGTTATTATTGATAATCTCCTGTGTACCACTGTATACTTATAATATCATGTACTCACTTCAATGTAAAAGCCATGCTATGGCGTTTAAATAAATAAATAATAATATAAAAATCTCGTGTCACGGTGTTTGTGGTCGCACTCCTCCGAAACGGCTTGATCGATTTTTATGAAATTTTTTATGTATATTTGGTAGGTATGATAATAGGTTTTAAAGTATAACTAATATCGCTAGGCGATTAAAAAATTTTTTTAGTTATTTTTTTATTTGGCATTAAAAAATACCTATAACCCCAAATTTTAACCCTCCTACCCCCACCCTCCCATTTTTAATCGCGATTTTAGTATTTTTGTGTGAACAAATTTAACCGTCTTTCGCTTCGATCAGAGCGAAATTATTTATGTTCTTGAATAACAGATGACGCTACGTCCGCCTCATCGAACTGTCATCCACACATGCGCAAGACATTCACGAGAAGCGTAACGTCATTTTGATATTTCATTCGGCATCATGTTCTCGCGTGGGCAAACCATCGAGCTTATTTGTGTTGGCTAAAGACGGACTGACAAAAAGTAACGTACACTCAATTGCTCTTCGAAATTCATATTGATTTTCTTTATTTAATTTTCCTACTATAGTTGGTGTTTTTTGTTTTTATCGGCGGTCATCGTCTACAGCGCTCCATTCCTCTTTCTGTCATAGATCCCATCCCCACACACTTAAAATACATTCGTTATTTTTAACAACCAAAATATTCACTAGAAATAATTTATATGGCAGAACAACGTTTGTCGGGTCAGCTAGTTTTCCCGCTAATCACTTGCGTACTGCTTACTAACAACGTATGCAGGGAAATGGAGGTCTAAATTCGTTCTAAACTAAATGTAACTTCGTTCTTTTGAGTATTTACATCTGCTTTTGTTTTTGCTTTCATTTATTTTACTTTCGTGTTGTGTTCGTATATTAATAAATGCTCCGTTTGCAGCAAGCGACCAACTGACCTAAAGATCCGCGTCGGTTCCGCTCTCAACAACGATGGCGGCCAGCTCATCAACCCCTCTCAGATCATCGTCCACGAGGCCTACAACCCCAACATCATCACCAACGACATCGGCCTCATTATCCTTGAAGAAGAGATCACCATCGAGACTGCCTCGCCCATAACGCTGCCCGCTCAGGACGAAACTGTTGAAGATGGTGCTCTGGCTATTAACAGTGGATGGGGACGACTTTTCGTACGTATTCTCACTATTTCTCATGTAATGTAGCCACCCGACTAATCCTCAAAGCCCCACATTGAACAAGGGGTTTCCCAATTTTACACGGTGTTCGGAAACTAGTGAATCTACATCACACAGAGAACCCAATTTTTTTTTTCAATCTTACGGCCTGGTCGTGGTCTAGGAGCAAGGTTCTCGACTAGCGATCAGGAAGTCACGGGTTCAAATCCCGATATGTACAAGTAAATTGTATTTGATTAATTTGTGTTTCACAATTAATTAATTTTAAAAGATCAGAGTGTGCAATTCACACGCGGTAGAAGTGAAACCTTCAAAACACTGAAGTAGACAAGAGTGGGGAGGCTACGAAGCACCGCACAAAGAGCAGACCGATTGTACTATCTCATTCTCTCGCGGGCTAAATCCTGTAAATGTATGTTTATCTCTTTTTAATGTGGCAATTTTTCGTTTCATCGAGTTTCAAATCACAACGGTGCTAAAGCAGTTTTCATTTCAAAATATTATTGAGTGTATATGAGGCACATTCCAGAGTCGAAGACACTCTCAGTATCTTTCAGAATTCAAACTTTGCTTGAATTGGCTTTAACCGTGTTGACCAGATCTGATTAGGCAGGTAATTTCCACCTTCCTCTTCCTTACCGCCTTCCTTCCCCTCCCTACTACCTTCAGCCTCATAACATGCAACAATCGGGGATGACATGGTCTCACTGGCTTCAGACGGGAGCAGTTGGAACTCTTGTGCGGCAATAAAAAACATCCAGTTAACCCTACAATGGATAACGATGGACCAGGGTTTTCCCAATTATACACAGTTTTCGGAAACCCATAGAACAAGCGAGAAACTGGTTTATCTAAAAAACACAAAGAACCCAAAAATCTTTTGGAGCCTCGACTCATTTAAAAGACTTTACACTGCTGATATAAAACTACCAGCGACCGATGAATCTATTAGATGTTTTCAGGGCGTAGGAAGTCCGAATAAGCTATAATCAAAAACGAATTATTTGCCATTTTAGGAGAGCGGAACATCCCCCGTAGCGCTGCAGGCCGTCGAGATCAACATCGTTAACCAGGTGATCTGCAGGCAAAAGAACGCCTTCATCAATAACGTCACACCCACGATGATCTGCGCCGGAGTTGACGAGGGTGGCAAGGGCTCTTGCAACGGAGACTCCGGCGGCCCCCTGATGGTGGACGGAATCCAGGTTGGCCTCACCTCATGGAGCAACGGCTGCGTCAGGCCCAACTTCCCCACCGTGTACACCAGGGTGGCTAGCTTCATCGACTGGATCGAACTAACTCTAGCCGAAATATAAGCAATCAAACCATCAAATCAAACAAACTAACATATTTTATACATTATGATCTTCTAAAATAAATTTTAATTCAAGCTTCCCAAAAAAGGGTCCTCTATTTTTCGCTTTACGAATTTCCATCACCAAGAAAGAGTACGAAAACAATGTGCAACATAGTTGTGGATGAATAATACTTGGAGCAGGTGGATGAGTTTGTGTGTTTGAGAAGTACGTTTACGAGAGATGGGAACGGCTGATAGAGATATTGAAATAAGGGTAAATACAGGTAACTCCATTAATGGAGAACTAAACGCCGTTTGCGTCAACAAAAAAACTGCCCAAAGAAGCTAGCCGTCCATAATGGAGTGCTGGTACCTACCCTGGTGTATGGTAGTCTCTGGAACTAGCAGAGGAAGGATTAAAGTAGACTGAATGCTGTAGAAATGAGATCCCTGAGACGTACATGTAATCGTAACGAATAAAATTAAGAAAGGGACGCTCAGTTGGTTTTGGCCTGTAGATCGAATGAAGTGTAGGGAGAGTATATGACGCAAATGTGAATAGTATAAGAAGTCGGAATTCAAATATTGTCAAGTTATTCGTGACCTGGCCCCCTAGCATGGTCAATCGATGTAGGTTTTATCGAAAATGTCGGTAACTTGAAATCGCTCCCGAGCACGACTGCAGGCCACTAACTAAGAAATAACAGTTCAAGTCAAATAAATTAGGAACCCTTAGTCGTTATGAACTGTTGTTTGTTCGTTAGCGGCCAATGCTCGGGAGCAATGACAAGTTACCGACATTTTCGATAAAACCTATATCGATCGACCATGCTAGGACCCCTGGGAATGCGTGCCTTTCTTTTAAAAATAAAAGAAAAACAAAGAATCAAAGGATAAATAGTACTGATATACAGAACCAGGTCACCTCTCCGATGCAGACATTGGAGGTTCATTGGCAAGGTTTATTGGCCTGTACCAGTGGCGGCTAGTTCATGAGAGCTCCCGAGCGCCGTACAACCCACAAAAATTGAAGATCATAATACGAAACGCGGTTCGGTTATAAATTATTATAATATTTACTCAAGATCTCGTACAGTAGGTAGGTAGCTACCTATTATACGCGCTATCTTTCAGAGCGACGAGAGCCGGCCCTTGCGCCTATCTTCATAGCAGTTCGTTTTCGACAGCGTTCCAGAATCTTACTACTTTGTGTTCTTTGTGAGAACAGTCAAAACCGTGGGAACATACGGTTCTTTGTAAATTTTACCAAGGCGCGAACGCAGGTCTGAATTTTACCCCCACATCGAAAGGAGCGGTTCGTACAGTGGCGTGTTAAACAAGAACGCTTATATGTAATGTTTTTGTCTACATTTTGTCTTCAATTTAACAGCAGAGCTACTATTTTTAACGAATGTTCCGCGCGTTCTTCTTTTCAAGTCAAAGCATGTCTATAATAATAATGAGTGATAAGCTGATTAGTTGTCAGCAGGCGGGCATAACTCCGATCCAAAATGTCAACAGAATCTTTGTGTGATATCGATATGATGTCATAATTCATAAGTCCACTTTGGTTTGTTTATGATCCCCGACTACTACATCCACCATTTCATTTTTTGTTGCATTTCTCTGGTTTATTTTCGTTTGACATTTACATTTCCGAAGCAATAAGTGCGAATATGAATTTTGGGAATTCGCGTTTGAATGACAATTGGGAAAACAGGATCCGTAATTGGAACAAAAGTACAGGTGAGAAACTTCCATTGGTTGTTATTTCAGTGTTCCTAAAGTATTTATTGAAATATATTGTTTAAATTGTATTTTAAACTGTGCTGTATATTATTATAAGTAATAATTATCAGCCTGAAACACTCATCCACATTGAAAAAATCTTCCGAGAAAAGATACATGACGCCAACGGGACGTGTTGTATATGTTTCCGTTTTAACAGAACGGAGAATAGAACTTCTTTATAAGTTCCTAGGTATGTACCTTTCTTAAATTTATTGTCTAACTTAATGACTCTGGTGAACCCCCACATATTTTGATCACCGGCCGCCACTGGCCTGTACACCAAGGAATTAAAGCAAGTCGAAACTATAATAGGAGAAATTCAAATATTGTCAGGTTATTATTAAAATATTTTGACCTAGGAAAGCGTGTCTTTCTTTTACAAATAAAAGAAAAAGAAAGAATCAAAGGATAAATAGTACTGATATACAGAACCAGGTCACCTCTCCGATGCAGACATTGAGTCTGCTAATCTCAAGGTTTATTGGCCTGTACACCAAGGAATTAAAGCAAGTCAACCAACAGTCAGTAATGATAACATAATTATGATTATTTAACAAGTGTTACGAATGACGATGCTGGTGTAATAACCGCTGGAGTACCCATTCTATATAATATGTAATCTATAATCTACAAGCTTACTACAAGTTAAGTAGATTGCGATCTGTCTCGCGTAAAAATATAATATGCACAATGCACTCGACAGGCGGGACCACTTATTCTCTTATAGATTGAGATAAGGTAGTACAGATATTTTATCTCATCGTGTGACATGCACGCTTTAAAACTGGGACACGTACGAGCATTACACACTAATTTTATAATTATTATTTATTGGTCTATTACATGTTTATTTTTTAAGACAAAGAACATCAAAGTGTGCACAACAATACAAAATACTGGTAACAATTTGGGAGGCGAGTATGTGTCCCGCCTCCCGAACCATTTATTGGATAACCAATATCTCTGCCATAGGTTACCCGGTTCCATGGCAATTCAGAATGAAACAAACTCCGAAACACCTCAGAAAGGTCATCAAAAGCTATGAAAAAATAATTTTAAAATAGCCGATAACCCCAACCTAACTTAACCTATTTAACCATTTTTTATCGTCACTCCTGAGTTGGTTTCATTCTGAGTTGGACGGTCACCAGGTTACCCATAGGTGAAGCTTGTCCTACTCTTGACAGCAGGCCGGATCGGTAGAAGCCATTTCGGGAGACCCTTTGACCTCTCTAGCTGGTCTATCTCTCATCTTGCACCGCAGAGGGAGGGTTGGATTCAATCATCCGTCACTCTTCTATCCACCCCTCATACCGTTTTCCTTCCTAGAACTTCCTCTCTTTCCTTCCCTCCACACAGCATCCTCAAAGATAGCGGAGGTCCTGAGTTAAGTTATTTTCCACAGGGCCTCCTGTGAAGAGTTAATGTAAAAAAAATCAAGATGAAATGTTGTAGATAAAGCAAGGCCGTAACTATAGTATTCACATATGAGGGAGGGTTCGATCCTGGGGGGTAGGCAGAAAGGAGGGGGGTGGAAAAATTATTACAAAGTTTTTTGGGACCTCTATTACCTATTATCAACATCGGTACCATGCCAACTCCACAAAGTGGCATTTCAACACCCCTTTGAAAGTCATAAAGATGTTAGATTTTTTTCATTAATAGCCCATAACCTAACCTAACTTAACCTATTTAACCATTTTTTTTTGACTTTTCAAAGGAGGAGTTGAAGTTGCAAAGTTCTGAGTTGTCCGGTCACCATTAACATGATATTGACAAAAGACTAAATACATCAAAGATCGGGTACTTTCGATCCGATCACTTCGGCAACGGGCAGTGATCGACCGGGGTCATGTAAAATGATCGATCGACTCAGGACTTTCTATAATTTGTGCAGTATCAAATAAAGTTCGTGAACATAACAATGTATTGTAACGCTTGGTTTGGTGTGTTGAAATAGCTGTCAGTTCAGTCAGTTGTGTTGTGTTGTGCCCAGAGTCTGCTCGCTTGAGAAATGTTATTATCCTCAAGGCTGTTCTCTCCACATTGTTTTACAACTGTCAAGGACTGAAGTTTGGACCTCGGTTAAATTCATTACGGAACGACAGTATTGTTTATTCGTTTTAATTATTTATTAACGTCCTGTTAAAGAACTTTTACAAATGAATTGCATAAATTACACTATACATAACTGAACTGCCTCAGTAACAATATTTTGTATTTTTTGTTTAGTGTCAAATTGAAGATGTCCATTGGACTCAGCATAATTATTTCCCTTCATTAATAATTAAAATCCCATGGACCGACATGATCACCAATACAGAAAATCTCAGGCGGGCTTGAGCAGATTAGAGAAGTGCTCACATTTTTTTATGCACAAAAAGATACATAAATTACAATAAATTTTATACAATAATTAATTACATAATTATAATATGTATTTGATGAAATCCCATAAATAAGCAGGGCTTGTGTCTATGGGGGGTGTTATTATATTGGTTTAATTTTTTTTTTATTCAGTTCAAATTTTCGGTATAATTTTTAAGCTGAGTTTTAAATTTTTTTATGTTACTGTTGATGTTTCTGATTTTTTCAGGTAGTGAATTAAAAAATTTAACTCCGAGATATTTGTGATTTTCTTGTCCTATTGTTTTTTTTACATTATGGAGTAGGAAGTATTGATGTTTGTCTAAGATTTCTGCTATTTTTAAAGGGTACAAAATTATTCTGAATATTATCTTTATAAATTTGTAATGTTGCATGATAAAAGTACGAGTATAATGCACTTAATTTTCTGACCCTAAATTGTTTGAATAAGAGTTCTGATGAAATGAGTAGGTTTTTTTAAAAATTGTTTTTATTATTAGTTTTTGTGATATGTAAATTGTTTGTGTTTGATTTGTATATGTATACCTATTAGGGGGCATACATTAATCACGTGAACTCAAAAGGGGGGGGGGGAGATAGAGGGTCGCCGAGGGCCTGGTAGAAGTCAAATGTCTTGACTGCGAAATGTACGAGAGTGGACCGGTATTAGAAGTGTGGAGGAGCTATTCCGGGCAACGCAAAATAGAGATAATAATAATAATCTTTATTCAATGAAACAACAACAATATAACTAAAAAAAATTACATACTCAATGCAGTTTACAAATAGATTACATCAATCAGTACAGAAAAATTAACAAACAGAAAGTAACGTAAGAAAGGTTACACAGGAGTAGTATAGTTATACAGTATTTTTAGTTGTGCATTGCCTGCCTCACTAGGTGAACCTGTATTGAGGCAGAAATTTTGTTAATTGTTTCCCGCAATTTTATCTATGTTTTTTTTATAAATGTATAAAGTAGGTTTCCATACAGCAAAAACTTTATTTTAGTTAACATTATTGTTTGCATATACCTACACAATTCATAAACTGCAAGGTTATTACTACAATAATAACTGTCAATGACTGGGCGTTTGTGTGAGGGCACCAGTATAGGCTCGATCATTAGAATGTATCCATATTTTAACATATTTTTTAAACTCTCTCTGTGTTTGACTCAGTTTGATGTTTTCTGGGAGAATGTTGAATATTTTTGTGGCAAAGTATCTAAAGCTACGTTGACCAAAGGTGGAAGAGAGTGCTGGAACTTGCAATATGTCTTTGTTGGATACGTTTACCAAAGGTAGGGACTTTTTCCTTCCCATCGCCAAATCCTGTGATTGAGGTTTCAAAATGCAGTGAATTGTCTTGTTTAACAAAAATTAGATTTACAGTCCATCTCTCTCGTGTTACGATATTGTTCGTATAAATTCAAATATAAGATTATCATCAAATGGCCATTCGGGGCCATTTTGTTATTTTGACATTTGAAAGGTCCCCGTTAAACGCCGATTCTAGCTGCGTTTCCTCTTTCTATCAAATAGTAATAAGCTGACCAGCTTGACAACACGATGGTCGTCTTCTTCTGCTGATCACAATTTGTTCAAAAGCTGAAACGGGCTTAGAGTCGGCATACGAAAACGATATCAAAATGGCGCTGAATGGCCATTTGATGACTTTATCACACGTGAATTTCTGCGAAACAATTGGGCCAATTATTGAAATTGATGTCTTAGTTGGTGTTCCTGATTGGTATGCTTCAAAATGTTGAAAACATAACACAAGTATGAATTTAATTTGTTTTGTATCTGACAGTATTAATAGCCTAGCGACTCTACGGTTGAAATTTTGAAAAAAAAATTGTAATAGAACCGAAAATTCAAGCAAGTAGCCAATAATGCCAAAAGATGGCGCCACTTACGTTAACATTAAGCGTTAGGAACGTCGCGCGTCGGCTGGCAGAAGTTTACTGACTTAAGCCGCCGCTACCCTAATTTCTACCGATTTCTTACATATAGATATCTTATCTTAAAAAAATATATGTTATTTTTGAAGATAATATCTAGACGCGTTCCACGCCGAAACGCAAATTATATAAAATTCCCTCGATAGAAAAAAATCGCAAAGTATGCTCCGAAAATTATTATAAATACGTTTGTTTCAGTTATTTTAAAAGTAATATTTGAGAAAAAATTCACAATGTTTCTTTAAATGATACTTAAGATACCTTCCACGAGATTTTTGCTCTATTTTACACGAGTCGTGTTTTATTAAACATATTCGCAATTTTCGCATCGATTTTATCGCTTTAAATATTAGCGCGCTCCTTTAACATTCGTAATTACATATCTCTCCATCTTCTTCTTTTTGAGCGCGGGTGCGGTGCAAGTATTATTGGATTTGTAATTTCGTGATTAATAATTTTTCATACGCTAATATGATTATTATTGTGACTGGTAATTGTGAATTATAATACCATACGTCCATATATATTATATATGACGTCATTGCCTGTCGCGGTTACTTTGTCCCGGTGACAGCTGTCACTGGATCGCCTGACATTATTTTTCCGAAGAACCGGCTAGTTTAGGAACCAGTTCCTATAGGATTTATAAAATGGTCACTAAAACTCAAACTGGGCGAAGCCGAACCAAAAGCCGCCCTCAGGGCCTAGCAGAAAAAACCTGCGGAGCGGGTTATAAACTGCAACTATAAATTATTAAACGATACACGCAGCATAACATACGAACAATGCAAATAATATGAACGTTCTTTCCATTCTACATTGATCCATCCTCAAGATGTGCCCAGGAAATTGGTGAGATCATCACATCCGCGATGGATGGCTTCATCCAATCTACTGTTAAGAAAACTGGTGTAGGCTCAAAGCCGTGGTTCAGTCGACAATGCGCTGAAGCATTGCGACGAAAAAACGCGGCTTACCAAGCCTACAACACATCTAGAACATCCGAAGACAGAACAGCTTACAACAAAATGGCAAAGGAAACCAAGAGAATCATAAATAGGTCAAAATTCGAGCACGACCAGCAGATCAGCAGAAAGCTGACTGCATGCTCGCATGGCAGCAGGCAATTCTGGTCGCTTGCGGGCTCAATAGGTCGCAATTTCTGCAAATCCAGTCTGCCACCTCTTACCAGACCTGACGGCTCACTAGCAAACACCGCCACCGAAAAGGCTAACTTACTAGGTAAAATGTTTGCGGATAACTCAACCATCGATGACCAAGGTGCTGTCCCGACGTCGGTTCCTCACTGCGGTTTTCGTATGAAAAAGCTGAGGATCCGGCATCGGGAAGTACTCCATGTTTTACGAGGGCTTGATGTTAATAAAGCTAGTGGGCCTGACGGAATACCTGCCCTGGTACTGCAAAGGTGCGCTGCAGAAATAGCTCCAATTTTGACGAAGCTTTTTAAACTGTCCCTGAAGACTGGCTCTGTGCCCTCTGGTTGGAAAAAAGCGGTCATCCATCCTATTCCAAAGAAGGGTGACCGCTCCAACCCGGCCAACTACCGCCCCATAGCGATCACATCAGTTCTGTCTAAGGTGATGGAACGTGTGATCAACGACAAACTGCTCACATACCTCGAGAAGAACAAAATTATTAACGACCGTCAATACGGATTCCGGCGGAACCGCTCGTGCGGTGATCTTCTCGCGTATGTGACGCATGTTTGGGGGCGATGCCTGGAACGTTTCGGTGAGACCCAAACGGTTGCACTGGACATATCCAAGGCCTTTGACCGGGTTTGGCACCGAGGACTTGTCAACAAACTGCATTCTCACGGACTTCCCGCATCCTTGTGTACGTGGATTGCCGACTTCTTGAGGGAGAGGTCGATTCAGACGGTAGTCGATGGTTTCACCTCTTCCTCTCACTCGATAAATGCTGGCGTCCCGCAGGGATCGGTTCTGTCTCCAACTCTGTTTTTGTTGCACATCAACGACCTTTTGTCATGTGCACCAATTCACTGCTACGCGGATGACAGTACAGTTCATGATAGCTTTTTGTTTGACAAGCCCCCAAAGGGCTCACAAACTCCAACAGCTCGTAAGGCTTTGAAGCAAAGAATAGACGGTTACCTCGAGAGTGTTTTCTCTTGGGGTAAAAATAATCTCGTTGAATTTAATGTTTCAAAGACCCAATCTTGTCTGATTACGTCTAAAAGGGATCGCAATGAAAATCTAGTCTCTTTCAACGGAAGCAATCTTCCGAACAGGCCCTCCATTGATTTGCTTGGTGTAACCCTAAGTGACCAGCTCAGGTATGGGGGCTCCATCGAAGCCAGAGTAAAGTTAGCCTCCCAAAAACTGGGCGTACTGTACAGGGCCCGCAGATACTTTAAAAGTACACAACTGCTAACCCTGTACAAATCGCAAGTGCGCCCCACGGTTGAATTTGGCAGCCACCTCTGGTCTGGAACTCCAAAATACCTGAAAAATACCCTCGACTCTGTGCAGAAACGGGCGGTCCGTTTGATAGATTCTCCCATCTTAACAGACGGATTGCAATCTTTAGAGCACAGGCGTCGGGTGGGAATGCTATCCTTGTTCTACCGGTATTACAATGGAAGATGCTCCGAGGAACTAGCATCATTGATCCCTTCGGCACCGGTGCATAGTCGGGAAACACGCCAAACGCGTGCCCAACATTTGTACACAGTTGACATTAGTCACATGAGAACGGGTCGTTTCTTCGACTCGTTCTTATGTTCAACAGCTCGGCTGTGGAATGATTTGCCGGCCTCTGTGTTTCCTCCTTCCTACAACATGGGTCTCTTCAAGACCAATGTTCATTCCTTCCTCTCCTCAAAAAGACCCTCCACACAGCATCCCAGATGACATAGGCCCTGAGGGAAATTATTTTCCTCAGGGCCTCCTGTGTGGAGTTAATGTAAAAAAAAAAAAAAAAATATTTCGAAATAAATAAATATCTTTGTATTATGACCTCCATGTTTGTTCAATAAATTATTGTCCTCGTAAACAACAAAATACGTAATATTATGCAAAAACTTCATGTGCGTACTTTAAACGTTTAAGCCTTTACGTAATTAGTAATTACGTAATTGAAGTAATTTATGCTTTTCTGTACAACCTCTTGCTCAGCTGCCCTCTGTAGATATTAGTCTAACCTACGCTCCATAGATATTAGTCACCACTGGGACCGTCATAGATATTCGTCCGACCTTAGCTCTGTAGATATTAGTCCTCACTCTGAAGTTCATAGATATTAGTCCAACATATGAGCTGTAGATATTCGTCCGACGTACAGGCTGTAGGTATTAGTATCTGGAGTCGGTGATAACAAGAGGGAGGTCATTAATCACGGGAGATTCCAAAAAGCCTATATAAAGGCCGCACAACGCCGGGGACTTCAGCTAGTAAGAAATTAAAACATGAAAATCGATAGAAAGCTCTATTTATGTTGGGGTAGTAGAAATGAGATCCTTGAAGAGTATGTTTCATGAAATTGTGTGAGAAATGCGCAGATTCGCAAAGAATGCGAGGCTGCTGTAAGAGGAATGAGGAACGAGTAAGATTGAGAGGAATACAAACGCTAGAAATATTTCGAATCTCATGCCTGCAAAATTTTAAAATCGAGCGTCTTTTTGCACGAGGCAAGTAAGCGAAAAGGTGGTTTTTATTTATTTTGTGCATAATTTTATAAGAACGAAAAAAAGTTAGAACATGGAAAACCTCAAAAATAGTCTTAGCCATAAAGAGGTATTTTTTTTTAAATTGTTTCTTGTATTACTTCATAGTTACTATTACACTAGAAGCAATCTTCCGAACAGGCCCTCCATTGATATGCTTGGTGTAACCCTAAGTGACCAGCTCAGGTATGGGGGCTCCATCGAAGCCAGAGTAAAGTTAGCCTCCCAAAAACTGGGCGTACTGTACAGGGCCCGCAGATACTTTAATAGTACACAACTGCTAACCCTGTACAAATCGCAAGTGCGCCCCACGGTTGAATTTGGCAGCCACCTCAGGTCTGGAGCTCCAAAATAACTGAAAAATACCTGTGCAGAAACGGGCGGTCCGTTTGATAGATTCTCCCATCTTAATAGACGGATTGCAATCTTTAGAGCACAGGCGTCGGGTGGGAATGCTATCCTTGTTCTACCGGTATTACAATGGAAGATGCTCCGAGGAACTAGCATCATTGATCCCTACGGCACCGGTGCATAGTCGGGAAACACGCCAAACGCGTGCCCAACATTTGTACACAGTTGACATTTGTCGCATGAGAACGGGTCGTTTCTTCGACTCGTTCTTGTGTTCAACAGCTCGGCTGTGGAATGATTTGCCGGCCTCTGTGTTTCCTCCTTCCTACAACATGGGTCTCTTCAAGACCAATGTTCATTCCTTCCTCTCCTCAAAAAGACCCTCCACACAGCATCCCAAATGACATAGGCCCTGAGGGAAATTATTTTCCTCAGGGCCTCCTGTGTGGAGTTAATGTAAAAAAAAAAAAAAAAATAGTTAAGTCATGAAAAAACTTTTTTTTTTGTGGTTTACGCTTATATTTAATTATATTTCTACCAAAGTAGATATCAACAAAAATTCGGGAATAATAATATTTGCAAATAATAAATTTAGTATTGTTAACATTATAGAACACCCAATACATTTGGTAAACTGCATCGAAGTACATTTCAAACTCGGCAAATCAATATATCATTTAATAGCTATCTATAGAACGCATGGCTCGAGTATTATTACGTTTATTAATGACCTCAAATACATATTATTAAAATTAAAAAATAAACTCTGCTTCGTGGTGGGTGATTTTAATGTGAACATTAATGAAAAAATAGAAAATAATAACAAAACTGAATACATCAATTGTATGACTGAACAAAATTTCATATCTTACATAAATAAAAATACTAGAGAAATAAAAGAACATACTCCATCTTGTTTAGATCACATTTGGACAAACGTAAACATTAAAGATCTTCACAAACTAAAGTCAATTGTTTGGAAAACTAACATAACTGATCATCATTCATGCTTACTTCTGTATAATAATAATATTAAACATAAAAAACATAATTTAATACCCAAAAAATCAACAATAGACATGACTATTCTCTCTGAAAAACTAAAAAAGGAAGACTGGAACAATGTTTTAAAGAGTGATGATACTGAAATATGTTCGACTAACTTTGAAAAAATCCTGTCACAACACATTAAAAATTCGACAACTGAAATAATAATACACATAAAATCAAAATTAAGATGTTTAAAACCTTGGATTACCAAAGGACTTATAATATCTATCAGAAACAAAGAAAAACTTTATAAAACAACTTTAAAAAATCCCCATGATGAAAAAGCATATATTTTTTATAAAAAATATAAAAATAAATTAACATCTTATATTAAAAAAAGTAAGGAAGAGTTTTTTAAAAATAAAATATTATCTTCAGAAAATAACCATAAACAAATGTGGAAAACTGTGAATTTGGCCATAGACAATACAAAAAAAACACAAAATATTAAGTACATCGAACACGATAAAAAAATTATAGATGCCAATTTACAGCCTAAACAATGTGCAAACATATTTAATTCCTTCTTTGCAAATGTTGGAAAAAATCTTGCGAAAAATATTCATAAACCTTCTAACCCGGAAAAACATAAAAATAAAAATTTACATAAACGTAATATACTTTCAACATTTGAAATAACAACAGAATGTGAAATCTTAAAAATAATAGAAAATATGAAAGGAGGTTCGTCTCCCGGTTTTGATTCTATTACGGCACACATGTTAAAATCTATGAAATCTTACTTAATAAAACCCATCACTCATTTAATAAACTTGAGTTTAACGAAAGGAATATTTCCAATGAACTACAAAAACACAATAATCTCACCTATTTACAAATCTGGTGATCCACACCAAGTAACGAATTATCGCCCAATTTGTCTAATTTCTAACATAGGAAAGATCTTTGAAAAAATAGTAAAAAAACAATTAGTAAATTTCCTAGATAGTAATAAAATACTACACAAAAACCAGTTTGGTTTTATTAAATCACTCAGCACACATGATGCAATTGCTAACGTAACTTCATACATTTACGAATCATTAGATAAAGGTAAAAAATGTGCGGGCATATTTATTGACCTCAGAAAGGCTTTCGATAGCATATCCCATGAGATTCTATTAAAAAAATTAAATGATATTGGCATAAAAGGCAACGCGATTAAATGGATCACCAACTACTTAAAAAACCGCCCTCAAGTGGTAAAAATCAATCGTATTAATAGTGATCAAGAGATTTCAAGCTTTGGAATCCCCCAAGGTACAGTGCTTGGACCAATCCTTTTCACCATATATGTAAACGATATTTTTTTTCAACATCTACATGGTCAAATTACATCATACGCCGACGATACAGTTTTAATAATAAGTGAAAATACTTGGGAAAATGTAGAATTACAGGCCACAGAAGACATCAATACGCTTAAGAATTTTTTCGACACTAATTTACTATCACTAAATAGTGAAAAGACATTTGTAATTCCATTTGCAATCCATCCAAACGACGGTCCCAAAAATTTTAACATTCTCATACACGATAACACTAAAATTCACAACCAACATTATTGCAAATCAAACTGTACAATATTAAAAACAACAAATAAAATTAAATATCTCGGCGTAATTATCGATAAAAATCTGAAATGGAAGGAACAAATTTGTCAAGTAGTAAACAAAATCAGAAAATTAATATATATATTTTTAAGAATTAGAAATTTTCTGTCGATAAAAAATCTATATTTAATCTACTATGCCTTAGTTCAATCCACTCTACAATACGCTATTATTAGTTGGGGATCCGCGTATAAATGTAACCTTCTTCCAATAGAAATTGTACAAAGAACAATTATTAAAATTATATTAAAAAAATCCTTAGACTACCCAACAGAACGCCTGTTTGAAGAATTTCAAGTACCCACATTTAAAGATTTATATATTAAAAATTCAGTAATTCAAATAATAAAAGAAAAAGATAAATATCCATTTTTAAATGAAAACAGAACTCGACTTAAACATGTTTTTCTATGCCCAAAACTAAATACGTCTTTTGCACAGCATCATTATACTTATCAGGGAAGAAATTTTTTTAATCGTCTACCAGAGGAAATCAGAAGCATCAATGATAAGGCCCGAATGCTGCTCTCTGTCAAGAGACATTTTAAAGATGTTCTTAAGAAAAGAACTACTGTCAATTAATCTTACAAATATCTTAGTTCTCCATAACATTCTTTCTTTAAAAAAAAAAAAAACACACCATTATCAAATAAATACTGCAGCTCACATATATTTATGTACAATTAATTATTTAAGTACTAACTTATACCTAACTAATAACTAATAGCATTTATGTACACTCCCCTTCCATACACAAGCAAATGCTTTTAATGGAAGGGTAGTAAAAAAAAACCTGTAAAAAAAAATATTTAGTTGTAAAATTGTAATTATAATAAATGTTTCAATAAAATACAGGGTGTAACAGGACGTACCCGAGGGATTTTAACCAGCGGTTCCTGAGCATATTTGGAGTAAAAAATGTAGATTTCATTTTGCTCTCCGGTGATATTTTTTTTCTATTAAAAACAAAAATTATGTTTTTAAATCACGCGTCGCCAATGGCATGATCATTGGTCTACTCGGGAGACAACGTCGCAATTTCACACGTGCACACAGTGGAAGGGAGGCGACAACGACCAGCGCGCTTCAAGGCAGGACCATATTATATGCTCCAATACCAAACAAGTAATATTTAATATTGCGTAAATAATTATTATGCTTATTTTACTCAGATATTATTGCTAGCTTTAAGTAAAGACTTTAAGTACCGAAAATTCCTGATGGAATTCTAATTTAAATAATTTGTGGTTAGAAGACGGGTGGGTTTCTTCATTTACCGAGAATGCTAAATGGAATGCTAATTGTAAAAGTAAACGATCGAAATTTAAAAATGTCTATGCATTTGACCGTTTACTTTTACAATTAGCATTGCATTTAGCATTCTCGGTAAATGAAGAAACCCACCATTAAATAACTTTTAAACAAAAAAAAATGTAGTTCTACGAATTAAACACAAAAACAGTAATTAAATAACTTATTTGTTGACAATAATTGAGAATAATTTCCAATGGTCCTTTTATCATAAATATTAAGAAATAAGATAAGATAAATATTTAACCACCTTTAAAAACAGAATCTCCCTTGCACTTGCTTAATTAGGTATCCAGAATCACCAAAACGAAACGCGCATTATAATCGCGAAATTATTGTCAATAAAATCAATGCTCATATAAAACGAACTTGTCAACAGCTGCAAATGCGTAACCGTGACCTTGACCCACAGAATTTAAAATAATATGAAATACATACATGTATAGGTAGAATACGATGTTATTTTAAAATTAGAATGCTGCCAGGTGCTGAAGTATTTGAATAAGAAAAATATTTAATTTTATAAATGAATTTAAAAATAAATCAATTACATATTGGAACAATTTTAAAACCGTGTGAAATATTTTGTTCAAAAGATTTATTAAACATCACGCGGTAGGTAGAGAGGATGAACTGCCAAACAACTCGGTCTTAGCATACTCCTCGCAATTCCACGTAGTAGGTAATTGTGTATTCTTGGAAGTACCTAGTCATGATTCAAATTCCAATTCAAATTCCCCATTTATTTTTACCTAACTACACAATGTAGGTACTAATATTTTTCAGTTATGTAGGTACTCAGAATAAGGGTTACAATCAATAAACTATTGGTTTTACCGATCTATTAATACGTATTATGAAGAACAGGATACCTAACACAATTCTTAGAAAGTTCTCGACTTATAATGTGGCCTAACCAGTGTTTTGAAACAATAAACTATTGGTTTTACCAACCCATCAATAAGTATGTTGACAAAGTTCTTAGAAAATAAGTTGATCTAGCAATGTTTTGAATGTAATAGCATACATTTGGATTACAAGGAACTATCCAGAATAAGGATTGCAATAATAACCTGTTTTACCGATACAAATAATATTATCATTTTACAGAAGGGAATGTACCCATACTACGTGACCATTTTTTTTTTGCAATTTTTAACCCCCCCCCCCCCCCCTCCCCCTCCCGGTGACCAAAATCCTAAGCAAATCGCCGCTCATTTGTACCAAGCGTGACATTTTGAAGACCCCCCCCCCCCGAAGAGGTTACGTAGTATGAGTACGTTCCCTAAGGTAATGGTGCCGATTTAAAGAAAAAAAAAATCAAGTCAATAAGTTGACTGTATTCAGCCTTACCAATAAAATACAAACTAACCACAAACAGTCCGATTATGAATGATTGGAATGTTTCATAATTTTGACACAAAATGTGAGTTCTTATAGAAGTTTCAAATAAATTAATCGTGGTGGTTCGATCATAAGCTTTGAAAACATTTTAGTATCTACTGTTTAAGTGTAATGTTGACTGAACTTACAATACTTAAAAATACTATTTGCGAAAGTTATAATTAAATAATACCTCTAAAAATAATTTAAAAACCCACCCGGCAATGTTTTGTTCGCGTTTGTGTCTGTCATCTGTCACAGATACGAACATAATATTATGAATGACATGTAAGAATAAAAATGCTGACATTTGGTTATAATATTTTTTTTATTATTATTATAAAAGTTGCTCGAAGTGGCCGCCATCGGCTTCAATGCATGCATGCAATCTTAACACATTATGGATGCTTAAATTAGCAGGATTCGCCTTCAGTTCGTCTGCTGCCTCCATGATCAGTTGGATCAATTGCTCTCTCGTCGCTATCGGCTTCGAATCACCTTTTCCTTCAGAGTTCCCCAGAGGTAGTAATCCAACGGTGTTAGGTCGGGTGATCTCGGTGGCCATGCAATGTTAGGACTACCTCGGCCTATCCACCGTCCAGGAAACTCTACATTCAGGTAGTTCCGCACGGCAACGGAATAATGGGGTGGAGCTCCATCGTGCTGGAACCACATCCTTCGCAGTGCTTGTAAGTTTACTTCGTCCAGAATGTCGCCCAGCTGCCCTTGCAGGAACTCCAGATACATCGGTCCATTTAACCTGGGAGGCAACTCGATCGGACCAATTATTTTGTTACCCAAAATACCCGCCCACATATTTACTGAGAATCTCTCTTGGCTCGACGATTCCCGGACAAGCTTAGGATTTTCTTCGGCCCAATGATGCAGGTTGTGGATATTTAATATTCCTGTTTTCGTAAATTGGGCTTCGTCTGTGAATAGAATATTTTTCATGAAATCTCCATTTCTCAACACATTTCGTAGCATCCGTCTACAGTAAATTAGTCTTGAGAAATGGTCGTTCTCCAGTAGACCTTGGCAGCGCCTGTAGTGGAAAGGTTTCAGGCGATGTTTTTTTAGGATTCTCCATACCGTCGTGTGTGTTATGTCTCCAACGATCATGGCGACGCGACGCACGGAAAGCGTCGGGTCTTCTGTCATCATGTTGAGGATCCTCTCTTCAACACGAACTGGAACATCATTATTTCCTCCGCCCTGAACCCGTACGATTCCATGGTCGCGCAGGCGTTGATACATCTGCAAACAAAAATACAATTGCTAACATTATTCTGTTATAAAATATCAGTAAAAATGAATGACGGGTGCGTTTTATATCAGTTTATTTCTGAGAACATAGAAATATTTGATTAACATAGAAAACGTTCCGTAAGTACGAATTAATTTATTTTGTGAGTGAAACTATTTAAAACAAGCTTTCTTGGAACCGATTTTGATTAGCAACTATTTACGTTGGGGGACAAGCACAAAATATGATTATTTAGTTCTTAATTTGGGTTATAAATAAGTGTTAATAACAATTTCAAAATGACGCGACGGCTTGATATTTTTTTCACAAGAATTTCGAACTTTAATTGTAATGAAAATGGAACTTTAAAGCATCTTTTACCAATTAACCTACGTAAATTATTCTTGTTTCTGTTGTATTATTATTCATTTTTTACATCAACTCCACACATTTTCGGGGATGCTGTGAGGAGGATATTAAGTTAAATGAAGTGTTATTTAAATAATTTGAGCTTAAAGAATTAGCCAAGTTGGGAAACATTACCCTATTTTTTTTACTTGGCACGTTTGATAGGTATTATCTTGGATTTCCGAGAGTGAAACATAAAATTTTGGAAAGTTTTGTAAATAAACATACGTAGTGATAACCTTTTTCCGTAACATTACAAGACACAATTAGGCGGATTTTTGGGAGCCTTTACAATGAGATGGCGGCATTAAATGTGTGTCTAGCTCTACGATAATAAATAGGTAGTTAGGTACAAACCTGTACGAAAGTTGTATGGTGTGGTAGACGTCGTTCTGGATATATTCTGCGATACTCTCTTACAGCTTCCACTGAATTTCCTCGGCAAATTCCATAAACAAACACTATATCTGCTTCATGGGCAGGTGGATAATTTTGAGGCATCTTTTAGAATAAACACTAATAATAACAGTAAAACAAAAACAAATTTCAAAGCAACTACGCACGACCCCGTTCACCGTCAAACTCCAAACACAACTGACCGAGCGGTATTCGGAAAGGGGTAGCTTCGCCGCGGTATGGGAGTGAGGGAGCGTGCTGCCGATAACTGTAGGGTTGGCTAGCGGATAGGGGGAGGGGTTATCGCGAGGTTGCCATATCCTTTACTCGAAATATGAGATCAGTGAAGGTGTGTAGAAAAAACAAAAAAAAATGTTTTTAATTGAAAAAAAATGTCACCGTACAGCAAAATGATATACAAATTTTTTTCTCCAAATAAGCTCAGGAATCGCTGGTTAAAATCCCTCGGGTACGTCCTGTTACACTATTTAAAAATACTGTATGCGAAAGTTATGTTAAATATTATCTCCAAAAAAATATCTATTTAAAAAACCACCTGGCAATATGTTTATTCGCGTTACGAGGAGGCGCGCAGTAGAGAGTGAAAGAGTACGCTGCCAACAACGGGGTTCGGGTTGGCTAGCGGATATGGGGGAGGGGTTTGCGCGGAGTTGCCGTATCCTTTACTCGAAATATGAGATCAGTGACGGCGTGTGGAAAAAAACCAAAAAAATGATTTTATTTGAAATAAAAATTTCACCGGAGACGAAAATTTCATTTACATTTTTTACTCCAAATATGCTCAGGAATCACTGGTTAAAATCCCTCGGGTACGTCCTGTTACACCCTGTATATAAAAAAAAAAAAAAAAAAAAAATTTTTTGTTATGTAAATAATAATTTTATTGTAATTCCAATACATAGAAAAGCTAGTAAAAGCTTCGATTTATCCGTAGCATATTTTTTTATGTTCATACTGTAAGCCGATTCGTCGTAAAGATTAATCAAAATAGTATCTAAACAGGATTTCACGTGTTTATTCATCTTAAGAAGTGAACGCTTATATGATTGGACACGAGTGAATGAACGGAGTCAGGAGTGTAAGGAAATATGACGCGAGTGTAAATGGTAGAAGTCGAGGACGCCCTGGCGAGGAAGACATAGCGCGATCAAGTGAAACAAATAGTCGAGTCGTTTTTCATGTCAGAATAAAAGAAGGATGTATATGAGACAACGTGAATGAAGCGAGAAGTGCATGCCTAGACCGAGTTGTTTGGCAGTTCATCCTCTCTGCCAAACCTTGCGGAGAAATGGTATGATGGTTTAATGATAAACAACTTCGCGAGGTGAGTATCCCGCATTATTTGACTCCTGTCTAGAATAGAATGAGCCAATTCTAGTGGTATGATGAGTGACCATGAATGAATAATAAGATTTGTTTTTTAATAATATATATTTATTTGAATAATAAGATTTTTTTTAAATAATTAGATTTTATTTGAGTTCCATTTGCCAAAATCGGAGTGTCACCCTAGTTGTTTCGAACTAGCTTTGTTTCTTGGTGGGTATAGTGATTAAAGATTTATTTATGGTCTATATTAATAATAATAATATTTGGATGATTTATATAGCGCCGTTTTTGTGAAAAATCACCTCAAGGGCGCTGTACAAACTTATAATACATTTCTAAAATCTAAAAAACTACAAGCTAGGCAAACAATTATAAACAACTTATGGCTAAAAATTGCATACATCGGTTCATTGATCACCGATACGAAAATATGTGTACAATATTTTGACCAATGAACGCTATGCTGCCTAAAATTTAATGAAAAAAGGACCATACTTACCTGGGAGGTCGCTTGAAATTAACACTGTATATTGTTACAAATCATACTCAAATTACCCATCTGGTCACTAATATGATATTTTAATTTGGTACTTAATAATATTTTAGTGTTTTGAATGTAGTGTTATGTATTATAGTATTTTGTGTGTAAAATCATCACTCTAATTTATAAATGTTAACCCCAATACAGGCTGTTAGTCCTAGTGAGGTTAATTTTTTTTGTATGTAAAAAAAATAAGAACATATGTATGGTGAGAAGTTATAAATAAATATTTAGGTGGGAATGCTATTTTAATGGAATGGTTCCGAGGAACTAGCGTCGTTAATACCTTCAGCACAGAGTATTAAGGTATTAACGAGCACAGGCCACAGTCGGCAAACACATTTGACAGTTGTCACACGAGAACAGGTCGATTCTACGACGTTTCAAACTTTGACTGTGGAATGATTTTTCGCCATTTTGATTCAAGACCCAGTTCAACACCTTCCTCTTCTCAAAAAGACCAACCCTATTGTTACCCTCATAAGCCACCCCCATCTGACATTTTTTTCCAAGATATATCCTGTCATTTATGGGGAGACTATTGGCAAGTTGCTAGTCAATCCAAGAGAGCTGCTGTGCCTCAATACACAAGACTGACTATCCCATCAAAACCGTGGTTTCATCGATTTCTCCTTTTTTCCAAAACCGAAATTTCCTCACCAATTCGAATTGAGAATTGGTTTTTGTTCGATTCCTGCTCACATTTTTAAAATTCACGGGCTTGTTCTTTCTGTGGTCTTATTTCTAGAAGTGGGAACTTTAAATCACACCTTTTTGGATTTCCCTGTCTAAACAAATATCCTCAATTCTATGAAGCGTTATCTAAAAGGCCTCCACTCCATTTAACATCTCTGCTCTTCTGCGCCTGAACTCGACTCCAATCTTCAACAAAATTATAAAATTAGTATTATATTGCAATTATATTGCAATTTTTTACCATTATTGGACAACCAACACCCCTGCCACAGGTCACCCCAAGTGGTTCGCTACGTTTGGTGACTTAGCAGGGGTGCCCGGGTTCATGGGATGAGGTTTGTCTAGGTCTTGGTGGCGGATACGTTTGCCCAACCACTGCGTGGCGGGCTGGATCGGAGGACACTGGTTGAGGGAGGCCTTTTGACTTCTCCAGCCGGATTCTCCCGACCCTTCGCCTTGCACCGCAGTGTGAGGAATAGATTCACACATCCGTCACTCCTGGCCACACTGACCCCCACATTCCTACCCACCCCTCATAACTTTTTCCTACCCATATCTTCTTCTCCTTCCTTTCCCTTAAAAAACCCTCCATACAGCATCCTCAAAGATGACATAGGCCACTAGGGAAATTCTTTTCCTCGGTGCCTCCTGTGTGGAGCTAATGTAAACAAAAAGTATATAAATTCACCTTCCTTTCTCCATAATTTGAAATGATGAACGCCCTTGAAGGGTGAAAGCCAGAAACTTTTAAAAAAGACCCTTCACATAGCATTCACAAAGTATGACATAAGTCCTTAAATATTTCCTTCGAGACCTTCTGTGTGGTATAATAATACTAAAAAATAGAAATAAATTGATGAAACAATGGTAGAACTAAGTTATCTCTATGCGATCAGTTTAGTACGTAATTATTCAGCGATAGTTTCTCCTGAGTCACATTAATTCCCAGAAGTGAACACACATTCTGCAGTAGGTAAGGCAGTGAAAGCGACAGTTTGTTATGGTTGCAGTTGCACTAAGGTAGATCAGTGCAATGTGCAGTGTGCAGTGTGCAGTATAATAGTACCTACTGACTTGTCTCAACATGACACAACGCGTTGAAACAATGGGACCCTTTCTTTTGTCACTGTTCTTGTAGTAGATAACGACTGCATAATACGTTACAATGGGCTCACAGGCTGTGGGAACTTGGGAGAGTTTTGCCACGAGTCGTTCTGCGTAATAACGTAATAATTATTTTAAAAACAATCATTTCGGTTATCTGTGTGCCTGCATTAGTAAAGTAACCTGCGTGAAATCTGTACAAAAGAACTCATTCCAATTTAAAATATCATCTAGTGGGTCTATAATATTTTGTTTTAGTTATGTTTAATGTGAGTAGATTATTATCCAACCACAGTTTAATAATTTGCAATATTAGATTCGCTCTATGAAATGATTCTTCCCATGTCTTACTTTTTAGTACTAGGGCAGTATCAACGGCGAAAGTGATTTTATGGCTATCAATAGATAGTCTACATAAGTCATTGATATAAATGTGAAAAGTGTGGGACCGAGTACACTGCCCTGCGGTACACCAAAATTGATGCTGGTTGGATGAGATGCTTAAGTGATGGTAGCTTAGCACATTGCTTTCTGTCTGTTAAGTATGATTTGAGCAAATTTCAAGCCCCGTTTGCAAATAACAACTGTAATAGTGCAAATTTCAGAGCGTATATTGATTAGTTCTTCGATCTCTAAAACGTTTTCATTCCCGCATCGCTTCATCTCCTACTATTTAGGACGAGGGATGCTTTTGGTTAGTTTTTCACCCCGCCGCTCAGGCTTAAAGAATTCCTGGAAGGGATGTCACAGCTGGGATGATCGATAAAAGTTCTAGAAAGCAAGTTGCTTCCTGGTGCTTACCGCGCTACTTCAAGTAAAACTCTGGTAGGACTGGCCTAAGAGACGCTTTGTAAACCGTCTGCTTTCGGAGTTCAAATAACCCAGAGTGAAAATACTCGTTGAAACCCTTTTGGTAAAATGAACGGTTAAGGTGCGATTCCGTGCCACGCGGCAGTCGGCAGACGGCAGCAGCAGACGTCGACTGCAGGGCCGCCGACGGCAGACGGCAATACTTATGTATGAACTTGTATAGGACCGTTTCCGACAAACCACTGCAAGTAGTCACAATGGGGCGGGGGGGGGGGGGGCTAAGTTTTTATCACGTAGTCAACCTAGAAATCTTTTTATATTTTTTCCGCTAACTTTTAAATATTTTTTTCACTTGTAATAATTATAGGTATGCATGCACTCTTGCCGTCATGCAGCAAGCGCCGTGCCGTGTTAATAAAGACAAATATGAGCCAAATGTTTTTTTTTTCGTTATAAATTAAAGAGATTACAAAATTAAACTGGTTTTTATTTAAACGGCAATAACTTCTAAAAATGTCTTCACTCTCATTTAGGTGCCTTTTTATCAATATTTCATAAGCGCCTTCCTCCCTCCAGTCTATTTAAGTACATTGGCAGTATAGGCTTTCTACTTGAGTAATAATACAATAATAAATCATCGTCGTCTTCTTCTTCTTGCAATAACACTTGCAGCATTTTATTATTCATAATTTTTATAAATAAAATAAAAATAATAAAAAATGGAAGACACAACCGTCGGCAGTGGACGCAACTGCAGTGCCGTCACTGCCGTCGACTTTGGAACCTATGCGACAGCAGCCGTCTGACGTCGACGGCACTGCAGTCGACGTCTGCTGCTGCTGTCTGCCGACTGCCGCGTGACACGGAATCGCACCTTTAATGGAACATAATAATAATAATAATTTTTATTTTAGTAATTTGAACATTTAAGTTTACAAATTTGTTATTAATTGTAATATTTCATATTGCAGCTAATCAATCATAATATTTCCTATTCACTATATTTTTTCAAGTTTTATGTAGCTCCTACAATACATCTTGAACTTTCCAATTGGTGTGGACTTTAAAGTTTCTGGTAGTGTATTACATAACCTCATCCCCTTGTACAGAACAATTAAGTTTGTAACCATAAAGTTATTGCCATTGTTGAACTGCTATAAATACATATACTTGCAAATTTATTGTACCCAAAATAAAGACTATTTGTGTTCGCCGTTAAATCGTGCGTTTATTTAATAATCCCGTAACATTTTTTTCTAAAGAAAACATTTAATTGTACATTTGAATTAAATGAAAATGACTGTGATTTGTTTTCATTTAATTTTAAAAAAACGCCACAAAGTGAATTTACAAAGATTGAAGAAGAAATTGTAAATTTTATTACACAATGGGGAGTCGAAGTTAGCTAATAAAAAATATTAACCCATGAATCGCCAAAAATATTCTTTATTTTCCAAAGGTACAGGCACTGTTAGTTTTTTTTTTTTTTGTTAGTTTTATTTTGAACTGAGATCAGTTCGGGATAAAAATTGGAGAGAGAAGATCTTAGAATATGGAATTTTGTGAACCGTATTTCTGTAGCCCTAAGAATATGTGTTACACTTTGATTACGTAATGTTCAGTCCTATTTTTAGTTGATTTGGGTTGGGATGATTTAGGTCGGGTCAGATTGGGACGGGCTGTGTCGGATTGTGTCGGGTTGGGTCAGTTTGGGTCGGTTTGTGTCGGGTTGTGTCGCGTTGTGTAGGGTTGTGTCGCGTTGTGTAGGGTTGTGTCGGATCGGATCGGGTTTTACATTTAAATAAAAAATGTTTTATAAAAACATTAGGAAGAAGAATCTCAACACTTTGTTACGCAAATATTTTGAAACGCACAGAAGTACGCACACATACCTTCTGAAGAAGAATTCAATAGACCCATTGTTTCTAGTGAGAATTAGCTCCATATTGATAGTCAGCAAATCGTTGTTACATATTCAACTAATAAAATATAAGGCTCATTACGATTACGTGTCCATTGCGTGTTGCGTCACTGAGAAACAAGTCGAGGATGTTATTGTAGGAATGGGATATTTAACAACATTACATATTGTCTCCCACCGATGTTAGTAGGAAGTGTGCCAATATTTATCACTGTGAGATTCCATTCCACAAGAACTTAGTGAGTACCTAATCCAATAGGCGTATTTTTATGTGAACATCACACAAGTGTACCAACAGCCCGAAGCTATTAGATGATGAAAACGATGATGAGAATAACCAGCAAGGTAATTTTCAAGCTTCCTCTTCCCATCGCCCATATTTTTTATATGAATACCTAACAAGAGTCCCAGCTGCTCCCGTCTGAAGCCAGTGAGTCTATTGCATACAAACATCCTCACAACATCCCCAATTGGGGTATGTTGTGAGGCAGAAGGTAGTGGGGAAGGGAAGGAGATGGGAAAAGGAATGTAGAGAAGTACCTGGCTATTCAGATCTGGTCACCAAACACTGCTAAATCCATTTCAAGAAACGTTTCAATTCTGAATGGTGGTCTTACACCAGGGCGATACTAAGAATACCTTCCACTTTGGAACGGGCTGCTAATATACCATATATTATTTTTAATGAATTAATCGTGAAATAACACAAATTAATCAAATAAAATTTATTCGGATTGCGAGTCAAAAGCCTTACCGCTGGACGACGCCGTTTTGTTTTCGATCTGCTTTCCTTTTCCTATTTCCATCTCCTATACATGGTGCCCAGAAACTAGTGTTACAGTACAACGGCACAGGCTACTGTGGTGAATCTACATCTGTTTTAATGGTATTACTTTTATTTTTTACATTAACCCCAAACAGGAAGCTGAGGAAAATAATTTCCCTTAGGACCTATGCCATGTTTGGGGATGCTATGTGGAGAGTCTTTTTAATGAAAGGAAGGATCTGGTAAGGAAAAGGAATGGGTAGTAAATTAGGGGTCAATGTGTCCAGGAGTGATGAGACAATGGGTCGAGAGAGACCAGCTGGAGAAGTCAAAGGGTCTCCCTAAACCGGCCTCTCCTGAGACAGCCTGCCATGCAGCAGTGGTTAGACGCATCTGCTATCAAGACCTGAACACACCTCACTTGTTTTTTTTTTACATTAGATCCACACCGAGTAAAACAATTTCCCTAGGGGCCTATGCCATCTTTGAGGATTGTGTTTGGATGGTTTTTTAAGAAAAAGGAAGGAGAAGAAGATATGGGAAGGAAAAAGGTATGAGGGTTGGGTAGGAATCTGGGGGTCAGTGTGACCAGGAGTGACGGACGTATGAATCTATTCCTCACACTGCGGTGCAAGGCGAAGGGTCGGGAGAATCCGGCTGGAGAGGTCAAAAGGTCTCCCTCAATCAGTCTCCTCCGATGCAGCCCGCAGTGGTTGGGCAAACGTATCCGCCACCAAGACCTAGACAAACCTCATCCCATGAATCCGGGCACCCCTGCTAAGTCACCAAACGTAGCGAACTTGGGGTGACCTGTGGCAGGGGTGTTGGTTGTCCAATAAACGGTTCCTGGGGCGGCGGTACCCGTACCCGCCTCCCAAATTGTACCCGTTGAGCCAGGGCACCCCTTCTAAGTCATCAAACGTACAGAACGACTGGGCGGCGATAGTCGCCTCCTAAATTTGAGATTTTTTCGAGTAAATCAACTGCCAAGTTCTAATTTTTTAGATCAAATTCGATACGGGATTACTATCTGACAGCTATTTATTGTATTTTAAAATGCGTAAAGGCGTAGATCCGGCTCTAAAAATTAATTTAACCCTTCTTTTGCCGAAAAAAAAGGAAAAACTAATAAAATCTAATGTGAAAATCACATGTGATGTGGATTCACCAGTTTTCCGTTGATGCCACTGGTTTCCGAACACCGTGTATAAATTCCGTTACAGTATACTCTCCTAATGATCAATCAGTCTGTCGGAAGGCGTGTTCCAAAAATAAGCAACCTTGTATTCAAACAATAAAATGTATCCGAAAATTCATAGATACATTATTTTAACTTCATAATATATAACATACACTACAAATTAATTAAAAGTACCTCAATTAAGCAACGGTTTTTAAATAATCAACAAAGAAATACCAACGAAATTATTAAGTATGATAAACAAACAACGGAAGCATTCATATTTGATTAATCCAGTTGATTATTTTAATCGAAAGATTAATATTAATTGAGGTTAATAATTAATACAACGTAATGAATATACTGTTAGATAAGATAATTATTATATTGTTGAAGATATTTTGTTGCCTACAGCCTTGTAGCTTTGTTAACTAACCAATCATTACATTGTTTCCCCGGAAAGGTACACAAAGAGGATGGACTGCAACAAATATTGTCTGCTCCTTGTTTCATTCTATTATGGGAACGGCAGCACGGTGTTTTTTTATGCAAAAAAAATGGAGAGGCCACGAAGCATCGCACAAAGAGGATACCGATTATTCTTTCTCATTCTCTCGCAGGCTAATAAAGATGTATATGTTTGTCTCTTTTTAGTGTCGCTTTTTCGTTCAATCAAGTTTCAAATCACAACGGTGCTAAAGAAATTTTCACTTCAAAATAAAATATATCATTTTGATAACAAATTACCTATTTCGTAAAAAAGATAACGATATTTTTTTTTTTTTTTCATAATATTTTAGAAATAAATTTAGTAAAATTATTTTCTTAGAGATTTTTCATTTACTCAAAAATAAATGCCAAGTTGCCTCTAAAAACATGAAACATTAAAAGTCCTTTAATAATGACCTATATTAAATTTTATTAATGTCTACATATAATTTAAACCAGAATTTTTATAAAATATATAAAAATATTAAAAATCTTTAATGGTCTACGTCTTATAATTTAAAGTAGAACTAAATAAGGTAGCTCATATAATACACAAAATATTTGAAGAAAGTTTGAAAAAAGAATTTTCATTGAGATAGTGACGTTTCTTTGAACAAATAGTTTATATATTTATTTATTTTTTTTCGTTATTTGTTTTTGGGGTATTATGCCGTGTTGCGCTACCACCTTCTTTAGCCAATGTTTCGGACAGCGTTGCAGTGTCCATCATCAGGGCAGATCCGGCAGATGTGAGTAGAGTATATTTCCTCATTTGAAATTCAAAAAAACTAAAATACTCTAAGGTTACGTTTTTAGATTTTCAGGGTAAAAATATTTTCGTTATTTGTTTTTGAGGTGTTATGCCGTGTTGCGCTACCTCCTTCTTTGTAGCAATAGGGCAGATGTGGCCTGATGATTGATCAATCCATAACCAAATACAAATATTTTAAAAAACTACAGGCCACCTCAGAATAGGAAATCCTAGTGAGGAGGTCTGTGAAAAAAAAAAGAATCTATACTTATACTATACATTATACATACATGTACAAACCTTGCTATTGAAACTAATAATAATAAATAAATACTGTAACACTGTCCGAAGCGTTAGCTAAAGAAGGAGGCAGCGCAACGCGTCATGACACCTCAAAAAACAAATAACGAAAATATTATACGGTTTAGAATTAAGTAGGTAGGTATTGTATCTACTTTCAAATCTTATGATTTCAGAGGAAATTTTGGTTTTGATTCATTAAATAAAATGAAATTAGATATATACTTTAAATTAGAATCAAAAGTTACTTAAAATGGCACTAACCGTGTTTGGTGGCTAGATCTGAATAGCAAGGTACTTCTCAACCTTCCTCTACCACATTTCCTTCTGCCTCACAACGTAACCTTATTGAGCGCGTCATTTTCTAAGAAGATTGTACAAATAATTATAACGATAATATCATTTCAACATTCGACTTGTTCACCACTTTTATTATCACAAATCTATCCAATTTAAAAATAATTACCATTGTATTAAAAATAACAAGATTAATAATAGATAAACTATCATTTAAAAAAGTATCTTGTTTTATGGAATGCCATAATAAATATGTCACAACGTTGGTCCGGTCATAACCGTTTTTAATTTCATATTTCCACAATAGCTAATAATGACTGGAAACGCGGGAAAACGTTTTTGAAATCCGTTTTTTCCCGCGCTATTGCAAAATTAAAGGAAACCCAACATCTAATCTGATTATTGCCGAAGGAAACTGCTAGTGTTATTTGGATGTGAAGCAATCTTTGTGGGTCCGTTCAAGGAATAGAAAATGGTAATTAATTTCATTGATCGTTTGTAGTTTTTCTTTGAACGCAATCGTTGGGTCACGTAACTAACTTATAGGTGGTAGTCATGGAGCGATCGCGATTCTCCGCCATTTTCTTCGAGTTTTTCTACGCAAAATCGAGAGTTTCTAAACATATCGAAATATAAACGTTAATGCAATTTATTTTAGGTCGCACAGTTAGAGTTGAAGCCACACCACACTTGGATTGTGTGTATTGATGCATATTACGTTCCGACACCGATGTCCTTTGCGATACGTCAATGAGAAACAAAAGCATGTTGTTTGCTTATATATTTAGATATAACACGCATACTAGGATTGTGTATATTGATGCATATTATAGGAACGTTCGCACGGCCCCTTTCGGCCCATTTCTTAATTTTGTATTTTTTTTAAAAAGAAAAACTCTCTTTTTATAACTTTTGAAGGTTTTTTGAAGTAATACATCATTATATTGATGGCAATAATAATCTTAACAAAAATATGAAAGAGAACAGGACACAGAACCAAAATTGGAGATGCTACATGTGAAGAGCAACAAGTAAACATTGGAGTTCCTCAGGGATCTGTTTTAGGACCGCTACTTTTTATTTTATATATTAATGATGTAGTGAAGTGCCAAAAAAACTGTTCCATCAAACTGTTTGCAGATGACATACATTATTGTCAAAAATATAAAGTGAGCTTCGTGAAATATCTAAACGGTTAAACATAAACAAACTGAAATTAAATGAAACTAAAAGTAAATTCATAGTATTAGGTAAAAGAAATTAAATACTTGGGAATTTGGGAATCGTAATCGATAGATAATAATTTTTCGAAGAAAACTTCTTCTAAAAGGTTGTTACTTTGTGATGTCATTATTTATTTATTAAAAGAAAATAACTTAGTTTACATCACTTTATTTGTTTATATTTTATAATATCAACATGTTTCGTGAACCATGTTCACTTCTTCAGGAATAAAAGTATACTAAAGTTAAAAAATTAATTATAGATTACATATGGAGAGAAGAAATTGAAGGAGGGGGAAGGGTTGACAATGGTGGGAGTTTCGAAGAATTGGGGATTACCAAGCTATTAGAAGTAAAAGTCCGGTTAAGTGGGAAGATATTTAAAACAGGGTTAACAAAAATTTTTTGCTTATTAATTATGCCAGCTTTGGAATTAACATTTTTTCTTATTTCTAAAATTTCTAAATTATTGATTTGCGATGTTTTATATCCTGTATGTAATATTTGAAGACCTGAATTTATGTCAAAGCTATGATCATATTTTAATAAATGGTCTGCGAACTCAGAATCGCTATTGCCATTTAGTGCTCTGAGGTGCTCTTTAACCCTAATCTCAAAGTTTCTATAAGTTCTACCTATATAAAACGAACTACAATCATTACAATTGAGTTTGTAAACCCCTGATTTTTTCGTTTTAATTTCGCTATCTTTATTGTTGAGTATATATTTCTTCAGTTTGTTATTTGTGTAAAACGCTGGTTGAATAGTACCGGGAATATTTTTACTAATAATTTTTGACGTATCGACGTATAGATAATAAGTTAAAACTGAACACTAACTTTGAAATGTTAACTTAAAAAATTGTAAAAAAAGTTTAATTTCTGTAGGATAAAGGGAAAATTAGACATTGAAACAAGGAAATTGGTCTACAACACCAATGTAGCATCCCACCTTAATTACTGTATAAGTGTAATCTTTCTATGCAATAAAACACAAGTAAAAATAATGGAAATAAATGAGAACAGAAGCATGAGGTCTATATTGTGCTGTAACAGATAAACTAGGATAAAAACCATGCAACGTCAACTCAATATCCTAAGTATGTGGCAACGGTTAGTCTACAATACCCTAGTATTTATTTATAAGTTTAAAAAAAAGTTAACAGATTATAATAGTACAGTTGATTGTTGTCCTACTAGAAACTGTAACGATTTTAGGCTTCCTAAAACAAATTTATCGGGAATACAAAACTAAATTTATCATAAAAGTTTTAAAATATTCAAGGAACTCGCTGTAAATGTAAAGGAAGCTAAAAGTCGTGCAGTTTTTCGTGGATGTTGTGAATAATTTTAGTAAATGGCCACTAGAATAATGTTATAGTAGTTATATATTATTAGATATAAGATGTAAAAAAAATTATAACTAAGTAAATAAAATACACATAAAAAAATAGTCGAGATAAAGCTTTTTAACGCGAAATCTGTTGTCGAATTAGTGCACAAAGTGTAGATGTACGCACACGCACACACACATGTAGCACGCTTAAATTATAAAATATCGCGCACGTGAAAGTGAGATGTAAAACTTTTTTACACCTATGAAAGAGAAATGATTATTTAAAAAGTGCAAAATAATATCAGATAATTAAGATATACCCACATAATAATCTAGCACAGCTAGACAGAACATATTATTATAATGAGCGATATTTTTATATGAAAGCAAACAGTTTAGACCGAATACCAGCTGACCTGATAAATGTTAACAGGTTGAATACATTTATTCATTATTTTCACACGTCAGACGTGAAGTCTTTTTTTAACTAATTAACTAACCTTTTCCGTTTCTCCAGAGGGGTAGGCAGAGGGGATAGACTACCACGTAACTCTGACTTGGTACACACTTCTTGCTTCATTCAAGTTTACATATCATCTCAGGCATACGCTTCTGTTTTTTTTTTTTTTTTTACATTAACTCCACACAAGAGGCCCTGAGGAAAATAATTTCCCTCAGGGCCTATGTCATCTTTGAAGATGTTGTGTGGAGGGTCTTTTTGAGGAGAGGAAGGAATGACCATTGGTCTTGAAGAGACCCATGTTATAGGAAGGAGGAAACACAGAGGCCGGCAAATCATTCCACAGCCGAGCTGTTGAACACAAGAACGAGTCGAAGAAACGACCCGTTCTCATGTGACAAATGTCAACCGTGTACAAATGTTGGGCACGCGTTTGGCGTGTTTCCCGACTATGCACCGGTGCCGAAGGGATCAATGATGCTAGTTCCTCGGAGCATCTTCCATTGTAATACCGGTAGAACAAGGATAGCATTCCCACCCGACGCCTGTGCTCTAAAGATTGCAATCCGTCTGTTAAGATGGGAGAATCTATTAAAAGGACCGCCCGTTTCTGCACAGAGTCGAGGGTATTTTTCAGGTATTTTGGAGCTCCAGACCAGAGGTGGCTGCCAAATTCAACCGTGGGGCGCACTTGTGATTTGTACAGGGTTAGCAGTTGTGTACTATTAAAGTATCTGCGGGCCCTGTACAGTACGCCCAGTTATGCTAATCCTTGACACGAACCGACTTAACCTATGATAAGGCTTAACCTATTTTGTCCAGGGGTCGAAAATTTCCGCTTTGATATAAAATCCAAATAAAAAGAATATTTGTGAACGCATCCGAAAACTAAAAAAACTCTTTTTGAAAGGTAGTACAAATTTTATAATTTCAAATATCAAAATTTTGAATGTGAACATAAAAAAGTTTAAAAAATGGCTCACTTTTCGTTTTTATATAGTAATAATGAATAAAAAAACACTCACATATTTTATTAAACAAATAATATATCGTCACTTCACTTTTTTATCGTTTCATGCAAAAATAAATAATAAAAAATTCAGAATTTTATTTTTTAAATCGAGATCGGAAAATTTGATTTCATAAAGTTGTACAATTTTAATGTGTTTTTTATTGTTTTCGGAGCATACCTTGCGATTTTTGAAGTGAAAACTTCTTTACCACCGTTGTGATTTGAAACTCGATGAAATGAAAAAGGGACACTAAAAAGAGACAAACACATACATCTATTTAGCCTGCGAGAGAATGAGATAGAATAATCGGTCTCCTCTTTGTGCGGTGCTTCGTAAATAATCGGTCTCCTCTTTGTGGGGTGCTTCACAGCCTCCCCACTCTTGCCCACTTTAGTTTTCTGCGTGTGAGGAATTTCAAATAATTACTTTTTTAATTTGGCAGATGTACACAGATTATCTTCAAAAATTACATTTCGACGGTGGAAAGGCAGAATGACTAACAAGTCATTTTTTCAGCTGTATCCTGTATGGCTTGTTAATCAATTTGTCTTACCACCATCGATTAGTATTGTTGGAAGTGTTCAAGGAATGTTTGAAATAAATCGTAGACAATCAGAATGCGGGTATCAATTTGATTCACCTGATCGTGACATGTCTCCCTCGAGCGTCCCCGAAATATTCTACCATTAACGATCGTGTATACATTATCATTACACTCCTTTCATCGTTCGTCCGCTTAACACGCACAAACCACCCAAGCGTCCCTTTCTTAAACTTATTCATTGGTGTAAGTAAATGAATTTAGTTTCTAAACCTGCATACCACGTCATGGCTACTTGGCCATCTCCGCAACTTACACCGGTCAAGTCACTAGAACCGGTGGTCTAAATCAACACCTCGTGAAGTGTTCACGCTTGCGGTTGTTGGTTTGGTTACAAGTTACACGTGTGTTCACGCCGAGTGGGTTTGCCCGTTCACGCGTGAATATAATACGTGCTACGATGCTCCAATCCATATTGCAATATAATGCACTTGTGTTTGTATACTTTGTGGACCACAATTTCAAATCAATTTACTTACCGATAAACGTGTTTTAAAGGATACATATCATTTAACTCAATACATCGGCAAATCAACATACCTTTGAAAAATGGTATAAAGTCACCTCTCATCTGTTGCTGCCTTTGCCTTTTTTAAATGCGATTTTAACCCTTATGTATAAAGAAAATGTATGAAGGACAAGGTCAGAATCGCTTGCGCCAATATGAATCTAGGACCTATTATTTAATTATTTTTAAATAATATTCTATGAAAATTGCGGGTGGTTTTTGGCAGGTGTCAAAGTTACATTTACGTTTTCAAATGCGTATAAAGGTCATCATTTCTTCGAAAACTCCTTTGAATTGTGTTTTTCATTTTGGGAAATGTATTCAGATTAGTGTAGAAATAATAAAATCAGTTTATATTTGTATGATTATATTTTTTGACAATTATTTCCAAAATGGGAGTTATTTAATCTTTTTAGTTGCTTTTTTGCAAAAAGTTCTTACCATATTATCATGTAATATATATGAATAATAAGATATATTTGTATATCACAATTTGGGAGGCGGGTATGGTACCGCCGTCCGGGGTTATTCGATAACCAACACCTCTACTATACGTTAGTCCTGGGTCGGTCGTGAATAACCCGCTCATTAAAACCCGCTCACGGACCACAAAAGAGTGAGCGGGTCATTTTTTCGTCAGCACCCGGGTCTCGCGACCCACTTCTCGCAACCGCTCTACTACTGCTACCTGGGTTTCGGGTGCGTATGTGGCGGGGCGAGCGACGATAGATAGATGTAATATGAGAGAGCGAGCGGGTTGTCAACACCCGGGTTTCGCCACCTTCTCTCTCGACTCAGGTAGTAGAAAGTAGCTGGGTGAAGCGTAATCGAGTTTCATATTTTGTGTCGCGAAAAGAGCGGGTCTTCGCGACCCGCTCATGACGCCAGTGTGTCGTGAGCGACCCGGGTCGTGTAAAACGATCGATCGACCCAGGACTACTATACGTCACCCCAAGTGGTTCGCTACGTTTGGTAACTTAGCAGAAGTGCCTCGGTTCATTGTCCGGGCCTTGGCCGCGGATGAGTCTGCCCAGTAGCTGCATGGCAGGCCGGATCGGGAGAGAACGGTTGAGAGAGTTCCACGACTTCTCCAGCCAAACTCTCTCGGAACATCGCCTTGCACCACAGAGGTAGGGATTCATACGTTCCTCTTACTCCTGGACACACTGACCCTCAGATTCCTATCCATCCCTCATACCATTTTCCTTCCCAGAACCTCCTCGCTTCCTTTCCTAAAACGACCCTCCACAGATGCATCACCAAAGAAGACACAGGCCCTGAGGGGAATTATTTTCCTCGGGAGCAAATGTAAAAAATGATATATTTCATTTACTTCGGTCACACGGACACGCCCCAATACATCTCTATAGTTTTATCTTTTCAGTGCTTTGATCTCACATAGTGCAGTAAATAACAAAACAATACAATTAAAATTTAAAATGTAATACAAACTAGGTTACTTTTATTCTTATCAGAACTTTCTAATTAGAATTTAGAGATAGCTACCGGGCCGCTATCTGCTATGCGCCACTTTCTAAGTGTTATCTGTAATAATTTACATTATTTAGTTGTGGATGTACATTACTTACTTGTTCATAGTTAGTACCTGCGGGTTTTAAAAGATAAAAAGCACTCTCACTTGTGTACTAGGCAGGGGCGTATCAAACGCCCCTGCAACTGGGCAGATATTTCCGAAAATAATATATTATAATAAATAGACTCCAGAGGGAAGAGGTCCAGTTGGACGCCCCAGTTAGTTGATGAAAGCAACTGAAGAAGTTGGACCTGAAGGCGCATTCTCAAAGCCTGACCCGAAAAAGATATAGGGAAGAAGTGAGATTTTATGAGACAGGCGTAAGGAATTAAGCAAACGTTGTACGAAGGTTTAATGATATGATATGAACAAAAAGTACATTTCTTAGGAATACACAGTGAGGTTATTTCTAACAACGAAATGCCAATTAATTATTATTAAAATGATTATTAGTTATTTACAAATCATATATATCGAATAGCACAGAAGATATAAGCCGCTAAGGCATTGAAACTTGCGGCCGACAGAAAAGCATCATGAATAATTTACTGCGTGAAAACCGTACAAGAGTCCCAACTGCTCCCGTCTGGAGCCAGTGAGACTATGGCATCCCCAATGGGATATGTTGCGAGGCTGAAAGTAAGTAGTAGAAAGCGGAAGGAGATGGGGAAGAGGAAGGTGAGAAAGTACTTACCAAATATGGCAAAAACGCAAACGATTGAAGCAACGCTTCAATTCTGAATAATGGTCTTAGATCAGGGCGATACTGAGAGTATCTTCCACTGGACCACACCGCAAATATACTACACATTATTTTTAATTAATTAACTGTGAAATAACACAAATTAATCCAAAAAAAAATATTTCGATGACCTCCGTGGTCGAGGGTTAATTCTCTTGACTCGCAATCCGAAGGTCGCGGATCGAATCCAGGCGTGCGCAAATGAATTTTATTTGATTAACTTGTGTTACTTCACAATGAATTAATTAAAAATAATATATAGTATATTTGCAACATGTTCCAAAGTGGAGGATACTCTCAGTATCGCCCTGGTGTAAGACCACCATTTAGAAATGAAATGTTGCTTGAAATGGCTTAAGCCGTGTTTGGTGACCAGTTCTGAATAACCAGGTACTTCCCCACCTTCCTCTTACCCAACTCCTTCCCCTCCCCACTACCTTTAGCCTTACAGTCTTACCCCAATATGGTAATGCCATAGTCTTACTGACTCCAGACGGTAGCAGTTGGGACCCTTGTGTGCGGTATTCACATAACTTTTTTTTTAAATTGCACAAACTGGGATTTAAACCCGCCACCTTTGGATTGCTAGTGGAGAGTCTTATCCCTCGACCACGGAGGCTGTATGTGTATATACATTTTAGCAATGCTCACTTTGAAAGCTCATAGTTTCGTCATTTTTGGAGATATCAAAAACTAATTTTATAGTCGCTATTAACTCTTTAGATGTTGTACAATTTCATCGAAATAAAACAAGTCGGAGACAACCTCGCCCAGGGGCCTGCAAATTACTAAACACGCCACTGATTCTGAGTTACAGCACTCATTATCAGGCCACTGCTAGAATGTGGGCTCGGTTCCACTACTCCAGTCACTCCAGTGTAATGCCAATGCACTTGTGTGGTGTTTAAATTATCACAACCATTGCTAATTGAAAGATGAGTGTCAAGTGCCATCTCTGTTTACGACTTAGAAGGAGGAATGTGCGAAACACAATACTGGTTACTGGTGCGCTCATAACATAATGCATAACTTCATTACTGGGACTCGCAACAATAACATTTGGCTGTCATCAGTTCTTTTGTTTTGCTCTTTCAAAAAATATTCTTAAACCAATCTTTTTATTGTGTTTTGGCTGTAAAAAGTTTAGTGTGTTGGAATCTTCTCCCCCCTGATCTTCCAGGAGTCACTTCTTGCTGCTCATTTTCAGATATTTATATAATTTTTTTACTTCTGTCACTTTTTATATTAGCTGTAATTTTTTGAACAATGGAGGAGGATTTCCCTCCTGTACCCCTTACAAAGCCCCCAGATCCCCCTCCTGACCCTCCAGATGGAGATATTTCAGATAAAATAGACTTTTCAGAACATTCAAACATTTCAGACAATGAATCTGTCATCCTAACCTCAATTAAAAAAAGAAAATTTAGTCCCCTTTCCCCAAAAAAACATGATTCGCCTTTGTCTTCTCAGTCCCCTCCAGCTCTTCCTCAACCTCCTCCAACAATCTTTTACTCTACTCATTCCCGTGGCCCCTACATTGTATATGCGCAAAAAACTGAACAAGGTAAAACCATCCATCCTCTTGAATTTGGTAAATTTCTTTCAAATAACAAGAACCTTTCGATTAAACCTGGAGGTGTTAAAGCCGAGGGTCGCTTCCGAATCTCTGTTGAATTCCTGTCAGGTTCAGCCGCCAACAACTTTATCAAAAATATATTTATTTCATCAAATTCTAAATTCAAGGCGTACATCCCAACTTTCAATGTCACTCGAATGGGCCTGGTCAGGGGTATCTCGACCGATCTGTCCATTCCAGAAATCCTGTCCTCACTTTCAACCCCCCAACATATCGGCAATCCCATAAAAGCCAGGAGGCTAAATTATAAGGACACCTCTGAGGGCATCGTTTCCTGGAAGCCCTCCCAATCTGTCGTCATCACATTCGAAGGACAATCTCTTCCCTCCCATATTTATTTATTTTTCAACTCCTTACCAGTTGAAATGTACACTTATCCCACCACTCAATGTTACAACTGCTGCCGTTTTGGTCATACCAAAGCTGAATGCAGATCCCCTCCCAGATGTTTCAAATGTGGAGAAAACCACTCGGCTGACCAATGTTCTTCTCTCTCTTCACCTAAATGTTTTAACTGCTTAGGCGCTCATTCCGCCATTAACTCTTCTTGCCCCGAACAATCTCGCCAAAAAAATATAAAAATTTCTATGGCCTCTGAGAACTTGTCTTTTCTGCAGGCTTCTAAATTATTCCCGCCTGTCAAAAAATCATTTTCCGAGGTTTTATCCAGTAACTCTTCATCCAACCCTCTCGCCTCCTCCTCAACATCTTCCCGTTCAACAAAATTCACATACAAAAACCCTATCTCTAAACAGACTCGTGGATACGATCAGCAACAACACAACTCACTTCTCTTAAATCCCAATGGTTCTCCTCTTTCACACGCCACAAATGGGTGCGCAAACAATTATAATTCATCCTCAACAAACTATCAAAAGCTTTCTGAACAACTCTCCCAAGATAATTCTTCATTTATTCAAACTCTTATTATGCTTCTAATTGACCTAATTTCTTCTCAAACTAATCTACCGTCCAACGCTGCTTCTATTATTTCCACATTAAAATCATTTATTCAAAATGGCTCTTCAAGATGTCAGAATTCTTCAGTGGAATAGCCGCAGTGCTATTTCTAACAAATCAAACCTTCTTAACCTATTAAATTCAAACCTTGTTTCTGTGGCTGCTGTCTCGGAGACATGGTTTACTCCATCCACCCACTTTAATGTGGGAGGGTACTCCTGTCTCCGCGATGATCGCCCGGAAGGTACGGGCGGTGGTGCTGCCCTATTTATTAAAAAATCCCTTCCATTTTTCCCAATAAATAATATCAAACCCCCCAATGCTGACTTTCAAATGGTTGCAGCTAAAATAAAGGACACTTCCTTTGTTTCTATCTATCTTCCCCCAACATCGCACTTCAATAAACAAGCGTGGTTGCAAATTGTCCGTCAACTAAGCCCTCCTTTCTTTTTATTGGGTGATTTTAATGCCCATTCCCCCGTCTGGGGTTCTGCTTTCTGTGATCGAGACGGTCGAAGTGTGATGGATTTCCTAGATGAATCCAACCTTTTTCTTTTGAATGACGGATCTCCTACTAGAATCTCTCGCCCCAACACAAACCCCAGTGCAGTGGATCTCTCCATATGCTCTATTAATCTGGCACCTCTCTCCTCGTGGGTGGTGTCCCCCGACCCTTGCTCCAGTGATCATTTCCCGATCACCATCACTTATCAAACTTCTTTCCATTCAGACAAGTCCCATATTTCGACAAAGATTAAAACAAAACACACCAAATGGGACGAATTTAACTCACATATGGATAAGTTTATACAAAATTTATCCTATACCGATACATTATCTGTCAAAGATGACTACGATAACTTCAAATCAATGCTCGTAACTGCAATCAATAAATCAAATCCTCCCCCTAAAACCAAATCTCTCAAAAAACTCCCTCCGACTCCCTGGTGGGATGAGGAATGTTCCAAAGTAGTGAGAATTCGGAAAGCTAAATCTCTTTCCTATCGTCACAATATGACTATGGAGAACTATCTCATATACAAAAATGCCGAAGCCAATGCCAAAAGGGTATTGAGGTCAAAAAAAAATCCGGGTGGTACAACTTCTGCAGTTCAGTATCTCCGAACACTCCAATTTCGGAAGTTTGGTCTATGATTCGAAGATTTCGATCCTCCTTCAGTCCAACATCTCCTCGAGCTTCTCATTCTAAATGGATAGACGAGTTCTTGGACAAAATTGCCCCCCCTTCTGTACCTAACTTAGATGAAATAACTCCAATCCACAACACTCCTATGTCTGATCATTGGCTTGACTCTCCATTCACTTTAATTGAATTAAAAAATTGTTTATCAACAGTCAAGGACTCATCTCCAGGCAGAGATGGTATACCTTATAGCATTATCAAAAATAGTAATGATAATGTTCTAAATCACTTTTTATGCATCTTAAATAAAATCTTCCAGACTGGCATAATACCTGATGACTGGAGTTTTCAAATAATCATCCCAATTCTAAAATTAAACAAATCACCCAATTCTGGATCCAACTATAGGCCAATTGCTCTTTCATCCACCCTTAGTAAAATTTATGAAAAATTAATTAAAAACCGGTTAGAATTTTTTGTCGAGAGTAATCATCTTCTCTCTCCATCCCAATTTGGATTTAGGAAAAAGAAATCTACACAAGATAACCTTGCCATCATCAGCACTGATATTAATTTATCCATTTCTAACAAAGAAGTATGTCTTGCAGTCTTTATAGACATAGAAGGCGCCTTTGACAATGTTTCCATCCCAATTCTTAAAAAAAAACTTTTAGGCCTTGGCTTACCCCTCATGTTTGTCCAATCTATTATTAATCTTTTTCTCGATAGGAAAATTTTCATTGAGCTACCAGATGTTACTCCTCAGAGTAGGTCAATTTGGAAGGGTTTACCCCAAGGCGATGTATTATCCCCCTTACTGTATAATATATACACACACGATATGCATGTCACCATTCCCCCTCAAGTAAAAGTTGTTGAGTTCGCAGATGACATAGCTTTCTTCTTATCATCCAAAATCATTCCATCCGCCGTCAAATATCTTAATGAAGCCATGGATGCCCTTTGCACATGGCTTACTTTAAATGGTCTTGAACTTTCAGTACAAAAGAGTCAGTGTGTTACCTTCTCAAATCGTCATAATAACCCCCCTGTTCAAATTTTATTTAAAAACTCTCCAATCCCCAATGCTTCCGAAGTTAAATTTTTGGGAGTAACATTTGATAGGAAACTTAAATGGTCTTCCCACATTAATAATATAGTTACTAAATGTGAAAAAAATTTAAATATTATCAGATCATTGACTGGCGTTTGGTGGGGTGCTCATCCTATCTGCATTAAGTTGCTCTACAATGCACTTATTCGAAGTCATCTCGACTATGCCTGCCCACTTTTTAGTACTGCATCCAAAAATGCACTCAGTAAATTAGACAAAATTCAATCTAAGTCATTGCGAATAATAACTGGCGCGATGCAATCGTCGCCCATCAATTCCCTTCAAGTAGAATGTTCTGATCCTCCTCTTTATTTAAGGCGTCAATTATTTGCTGACAAATTTGTTCTTAAATGTTTAAATTCTAAAAGTCATCAGATTATTCCCAGAGTCTCGTTGTTCAACGACTCAACACATTCATCTACAGTCAGAGCTCGAACTAAACCTCTCCCTGCCATCTGTAAAAATTTTCGCTCTCTCTCAGAGCTTCAAATTATCAAAAATGATCTTCTTCCTTTGTACAAATTAAAATATAGTCACGTCACCCTATCCCCAACGATATTAGAAGGGATCGGCATCCTTAAAAGTCATTCCAATCTCCCAGCCCGTACTGTCAATAATATGTTCAATGACATTATTTCTTCTAAATGGCCCAACTCTTCTCTTTTATTTACTGATGGCTCCAAATCTCCAGACTCTCCTAACTGTGGTATTGGTATTAACGTTTACCACAATAATTCTAATGAAAGAATATTTTATTCAATTTCAAACCAATTTTCAATATTTTCTGCCGAGTGCATTGCGATTATTGAATCTCTCAAATATATAATAAAAAATAATTTTGAACATTCTCTTGTCCTCTCTGACTCTCTCAGTTCCCTCCAAAAACTTAAAACAAGTCCTCTTCTTCATCCTGATGATCACTTTGTATGTCTTATTCGAGTATTGATAACCTCCATTCAAAGCTCTGGAAAAACTGTCACTCTGATTTGGATTCCTGGACATGTTGGCATAGTGGGTAACGATATTGCTGATTCCTTGGCAAAACAAGGAGCGTCTAACCCTACCGTTACCCTCGTAAATCATATTCCCCTGTCTGATATTTTTTCCATCATCAAAGATAGATCCCACAATGTTTGGACAGAGTATTGGAACATTGCTAGTCAATCCAAGGGTGCCCGCTACGCCTCAATACAAAGGACTATCCCATCAAAACCGTGGTTTCAAAAATTCCCCCATTTTTCCAAAAAAAGAAATTTCCTTACTTATTCGTATGAGAATCGGACATTGTTCCGTTCCTTCTCACCTTTATAAAATTCATGTGCTTGACTCCCCAGATTGTACGTTCTGTGGTCTAGATGTGGGAACTTTAGATCACATATTTTTTGATTGTCCCTCTCTAAATAAATATCCTCTCTTCTATCAAGCGTTATCAAAAATTGCCTCTCCTCCATTCAACATCTCATCTCTTCTAAGTCTGAACTCTACTCCAATCTTCCATAAAATTCTGAAATTTGCACATTTAAATAAAATTAATATATAAATTCTCCTTTCCTTTTTCTGTAATTATAAATGATGGCCTAGAACACCCTTGAAGGGTGAAAGCCAGAAATAATGGAAAAAAAAAAACTTCATTACTGAGTAAATATTGTGGAGAGAAAAATAAACCGAACAAATTAACAGAATTAAGTCCTAGCAATCTGAATTTCTATCAATTTTATTAATATATTACTAGCAGACCCGGCCACACGTTGATGTGGCTTACCCAACCTTTATAACCAACGCCGTCTGTTAATTTGCATACATATAATTTGCATGCTTGCCAGCTGCCCGCTGCGTGAATTGAATATTTGAATTTCTCGAATTTCCTCCACTATAATATGCATGTATTATACATATAAACCTTCCTCTTGAATCACTCTATCTAATGGTGAAAACCGCATGAAAATCCGTTGCGTAGTTTAAAAAAGATCTAAGCGCACATACAGCGGGAGCGACTTCATTTTATACTATGTAAAGATATCATACGGTGTTTGAAGTTTGCCAAGTTCAATTTGTTATCAAATACATTCCACATCTGTCGGATCTGCTGGATCTGCCCTGATGATGGACACTGCAACGCTGTCCGAAACGTTGGCTAAAAAGGAGGTAGCGCATCACGACCCAACACCCCAAAAACAAATAACGAAAATCCATCCATATTGTTTAAGCATTTGTTACCAAGACTATGTACGCGTTGCTCGGGAAACGTTCCGTTGTGTGGGAAGGCAAACTATAGTTCGAATGAGATGCATGTATATAAAATAATGTTTGTCTAGTTATTCGTGCAGTTACATGTATATTTATTAAATGCAACGAGTTCACAACAATTGAATTAGAAGTGTAATAATTTTAATGAAAAGGTTAGGTAAGGTCGTTTATTCAAAACATACTTTCTTTCAACACTGTAAGTTTTAAGCGCTTAAAAATATATATATTTTGGAACAGATAATCCCCATATATTTGTGAAGTAAAAATATGAAATTATATGAAATTCCCTTGACAGGAAAAAAATCGCAAAGTAAAATCTGGTTCTGTTCTTTAACATGTTTTAGGTTTTTGTTTTGTTTTTGAAATTATTATTTAGATGTATGTAAATAATTTCGTACATCTAGTAGGAAAATATAAAAAATACTAAATAAAAAAGATAACTATACAAAAATACATTATAAAAGAATGAGATATGAGAATAATACTGGTAAGTAATCAAAAAATATTTTTTACATACATATAATGCACATATCCTACGAAAAGTGCTGAGACTTGAGGCTTCCTTTACGGCATTTGGCAGACTGTTGTAGAGTTTTTGCCCTTTATAAAATGCGCTATTTTGTGTGCACGAATAAGGTATAATCGCAGCGTTTCTTTAAATGCTACTTAAGACATTTGTCGACAGATTTTTGCTCTATTTTAAATAAGCCACGCCTTATTAAATATTTTTTCATACGCTTTTATTTATAATATATTTTTTTAAATATTAGCGCGCTCTCTCCAACTTTCGTATTAACATATCTCACGTTCATCTTCTTCTTATTTTTGAGCGCAAATAGCAGAAAATGTTTAATGAGTGTTTTGTGTGAAATAAAACCTTTACTAGGCCCCTACGACGCGACGGGCCAATGAAAATCTATTCAAGAAAGAATTACGATATTTTAAAATGTTTTATTAATTTCACTTGAAGTAAGGACAAATTGACCTTACGCCCACAAAGCACTGCAGATTGCAGATTGGAACCCACGCCCGAAAGTGAAGTTCTGCTTTGTAATTTGCATTTATCATTTTTTTACATGAACACCACAAAAATTGCTATAGCGTTATTAACTTCGCTATCCCCGATTGCGAAATGTTGTGAGGCTGAAGGTTGTGGAGAGGAGAAATAGATTGAGAAGAGAAATGTTGTGAAATACCTACCCGGGTATTCAGATCGGTTCCATGGCAGTTCATCCCCCGACAGTTGCCCCTCCGGCGTACATACACATATACAATCTGCAGTCCATTTAAGGAAAATACGGTATTATGCCTACTTGGTGACCGGCCAACAAAGAATGAAACCAACTCAGAATCACCTCAGAAATGTCTAGTGTCCGACCGAACTTTCGGTTTCGGCCTAGTAGTTTAACTTTGCGGTAGTTTGGTTTATTTGTTGTTAAATTGGAGTTGTTTATACTTAACATTATTTCGAATTAGGTAACTTTTATTTCGCTATTGAAATGATTTAGTTCATGATAGGCCCTGAGGAAAATAATTTCCCTGGGGGCCTATGTCTTCTTTGGGGATGCTGTGTGGAGGGTTTTTTATGAAAAGGAAGGAGAGGAGAGTTCTGGGAAGGAAAAGGGGTGGGTAGGAATCTGCGGTTCAGTATGTCCTGGTCATCCACCTTCAAGACCTAGACAAACCCCATCCCACGAACCCGGGCACCCCTGCTAAATCACCAAACGTAGCGAACCACTTAGGGTGACCTATGGCAGAGGTATTGGTTATCCAATAAAGGTTCGCGGGGCGGCGGTACCCATTCCCGCCTCCCAATTTTTTTTGTTCTTAATAGGATGAAAGAGTATTTTTTGTTTAACAATTTGGTTAAAAAAAAGTGATTTTGTTTTGCACCTTTTATTTTATGTTATTTGTTTGATAATGATGTTCAAATAGGTAAAACCTACCTACTATTTTTTTAATATTATTCACGAAGCGATTTACGATTACGATTTCAAAAAGCATAAATAATTTATTTGAAATAAGGATTGATAATTATGTTATGTTTATTTTTAGTTCAAATATCAGAGACTGAATGATTAATATATGATTTAAAAATAAACGGTGATTGATTAGGATTGACTATTTTTGGTAAATATGCAGTTAGTCCACCTCACGGATAATACGGAACGTTCGTGTTGTCGAAGTTTGATGCTCGGATAATACGGAATGTTCCTTTTTTAACTAATAGACAATCAAATATGACATTTGTCGGAAGTACAAATCTTATAAAATAAATTTTCTAAGATAAACTCGCATTTCATCATAATTTTTAAAAACATCCCAGGTTTTGAATGGTTTGTTTGGCAAAGCAGGGTTTGTCTAGCGGGTTTGTGTAAGTATTCTAATACAATTCTTTTCATATTTTACTGTTATAAATACAGGTACAAACTTGTCAATAATGCATTCACTTTGTTTTGCGCAAAAATATGTTTTCTATGATTGGCAAATGGATTGATTGTCTGTGAAATGTTAAAATAAAAACGATGAATAAACAATGACGTTACGAGTAAGCGGTTTAATGCATAAATAATCTTTTTTTTTCCACGAAAACATGACCTTATATGGAAGTTTCGGTTTCGGTTTCGGTTTCAGCCGAACCTGAGACCGAAGCCGAAACTCAGTTTCGGTTTCGGTTTCGGCCGTAAAAACTAGTTTCGGTCGGACACTAGAAAGGTCATTAAGAGTGATGATAAAAAAATTGGTTAAATAGGTTAGGTTAGGGTTACCGGCTATTTTAAAATTATTTTTTCATAGCTTGAGGTGGTTCTGAGTTGGTTTCATTCTGAGTTAGCATGGAACCGCCTATTTACACAATATATGACTAACTGTCCCCGAAGGAGTGGGCAAAGAGTGTACCGCCGAATAATAAAAGTTTAAAACATATTTTCATTCAAATGCATCGATGAAAAAACTACCTGTCTCTATACTGTATATACCAGCGAATAAATACAAAAAAACGACACTGTAAATAAATTCGGTTTATATCCCTTATCCCTTATCAGGCACAAGAGCCCCTCTTTTCTGATAAGGTATACATGACCAGAAAAGACCTTTAATTTAATATTTTGTAAAATATATGTGTATATAATATGTAACTCATATTTTTTATATTACAATAAAAAAAAATATCCAAACAAACTTATTATTAGAGGTATTTTTGAAGTTGATTTTAGGTTTTAAATCTGTAAAAAATTCGCAAAAATTATAATTACATAATAATTACTATTTCGGGGGGGGGGGCAACTTTTTTTTATACATATTAGCTCCACACAGGAGAAACCCTGAGAAAACTAATTTCTCTCAGGGCTTATGTCATCTTGGGGAATGCTGCGTGGAGGGTCTTTTTAAGGAAGGGAAAGATAGGAAGTTCCGGGAAGAAAAAGTTGGGTATGAATCTGGGAGTCAGTGTGCCCATGAGTGACGAACGTATGAATCCATCCCTTCAACTGCGGTGCAAGGAGAATCCGGCTGGAAAGGTCAAAAGGCTTCCCGCAACCAGGCTCTCTCGATCCGGCCCGCCACGCAGCAGGTGGGCAGACGCATCCGTCGCCAAGACCTAGAAAAACCTCACCCTAATGAACCCGGGCACCCCTGCTAAGTCACCAAACGTAGAGAACCACCTGGGGTGACCTACGGCAAAGATGTCGGTTATCCAATAAATGATTCCCGGGGCGGCGATACCCATACCCGCCTGCCTGATCACCAAACAGGGCTAATGCCATGGGCGTAGGCATGGTGGGGCGAGATGGGGCGCTTGCCCCACCCTGGCTGGCCGGTGCATGACCACTGGGGTTGTCGACCGAGTGGCGTTTTCAAATTTACAGCACTTCATATGATGGTTTTTCTTCCTTCCGTTCATATTCTTTGTATCCATAGAGCCTAAAGCATTAATATGCTGTAGTGTAGAAGCTTACTTTTTTCGGTATCAACTTTAGATTCTTATTTTTTGCCCCAAACTAAATCAAAACTTGGCTACGCCCATGGCTAATGCCATTTAGATCATGTAACGTTTCGATTCTGAAGGGTGGTCTTTCACCAGGGCGTTGTGTACTGATAGTATCTATCTCATCGTAAACAGAAATTACTCACTCACGTATGAACGGTACATAAAACCAGAAAAAAACTAATTACACCAACGACAATATAAACCAGCGGTCGTCACACTTTTCTGGTCAAGGGCCACATAGGACAAAGTGAGGCATCACCGCGGGCCGCACACTTAAGATTTCGCGGGGGGAGGGTGGGGGGGGGGGAAGGGGGGGGGGGGGGTTGTACCTTTTTGTTTAAAAACTTAAAAAAGCAATTATTATATTTGTATTTAAGTACCGAGTTGCTACTTCCTTCCTTCTTGTGTTCGTGATAAAATGTCAATTCTTAATAATAATAATACACGTAAAATCATATTAAATTTTAAAAAAAAATGTTTTTATCTGTAATAGAATCTTTCAATTCAATTTTCATCCAATTCCCGAACAATCGAAATGTGTGAATTTTTGCACACGTGATAAAAATGATAACAATACATACAATAACAAAAATAACCAATATTAAAGTTTATTTTGCTTTATTAGTACGTGATAGGCGTGTTTTTTTTGGTCTTTTTTGACCATATTTTTTTTACCTACCTACACCCTCACTGTGCCATCTCTGCGCCCTCTAATTTTCTCTGGGCCTTCTACTGCCCCCCTGAAAGTCTCAAATGACAATATAATTAATTGAAAAAAACGGATATATAGAAAACGGCGGATATTTGTGCGGGCCGCAGCAAACCGGATAGTATAATTGTAGAAAAAAAAAATATTTAAAAAGAAAACGGCAGATATTTGTGTGGGCCGCAGAAAAACGGATAGTATAATTAATTGTACATGAAAAAAAAAATATATTAAAAAAGAAAACGGCAGATATTTGTGTGGGCCGCAGAAAAACGGATAGTATAATTAATTGTACATGAAAAAAATATATTAAAAAAGAAAACGGCAGATATTTGTGCGGGCCGCAAAAATACGGATAGTATAATTGTACATGAAAAAATATATATTTAAAAAGAAAACGGCAAGTATTTGTGCGGGCCGCAAAAAAACGGATAGTATAATTGTACATGAAAAAAATATATATTTAAAAAGAAAACGCCAGATATTTGTGCGGGCCGCACAAAAATCCGTCGCGGGCCGCAGTTTGACGACCACGGATATAAACTAACTGAACCTAGAACATAATCTACTAATCTACAAAACTGTACTAAGTCTTACATCTCGTACTTGTACTTTGTCCATGTCCTTCACAAGGGCCAACAGTTTCCTAATGCGAGAAAGCGGCCAAACTGTCCATAAAAACATTTATCCACGCACAACACTTGCACCATTAAAGGTACAACAGTTCTTGTATCATTAATGGTAGACCTCATGTTGTTCCATTAGGAGGCACGTGACTAGAATAAGGTAACTGATTCAGACAATGAGACAAACGCAGGTAAAGATGCGCACTCAGTCATCACTGTTTGTCTGGTGACATGGACACATGGCTAATGCATTATTGAATTATTCTGTCATCACAAGCCTTGTGGAATTCCCAATTCAGAACTGAATCAGAATTTTCATGAATAAATCGTGCGTATCTGCAAATGACCTGATAATTGTGCAGTTCCGATTAACAATTTGTTGTGATGTTTCATTCCAGGATCTGATTTGACAATTTCCACAAATTCTTCGATACTTAGCCGTTCTTCTCCAGTCCTCAGTCCTCAGGAATTTACCATCCTGTTCCAATATTATTCCACGCAGTTTATAGTATATTGCTTAAGTCTGCTTCTAAGTAGTTTCCTCTAGGACACTCACTGTCATTATGTTCTGCGTTCTAGCAATTTCAAGATTCCATTACAGAATGTTCTGTGTTCTAGCAATTTCAAGATTCGATTACAGAATATATAATTGAATGATTTCACGAGGCCTTATTTTGTACGCAAATACCACAGAAATGACCAGAGCAGGTGGGACTATGGAATCCACAACTGAGCCCTTATATGCAAATCCATTAAAATTATGAACGTCTCTATATACATGTACATCCAACAACGTTCACAGCAAAAATTGTACTCAAAACTTTAAATTGAATAAAATACCTACATAAAAATCTATTAATTTAAATACCTTTACATGCATATTTACTTGATTATCAATGTGTACAAGCTCAGTACAGTCAAATGAAATGTTTAATATCTCATAACGCACTTTTTTTAGATAATCCAGTTTTTCTGCGCAGGGGGGGGGGGGCAGTTGTGGTATGCTGTGAGGTTGAAGGGAGGTAGAAAGGGATAGATGGGAAAGACGAATGTTTGGGAAGCACCTGGCTATTCAGATGTGGTAATTAATTTATGGATGATTCAACTTCAAGCAACGATTTAATTCTAAATGGTGGTCTTTTAACAAAAACTATGATATTAGAGAATCCACAAAACCGCCAGATTCGGATGGGTGAGAAAGAAAGATGCAAAGAATCGTAAAAACTTGAACATATTTATGAAGGAACTGTGCATGTCGAAAGCAAAGGAATGTAGAAGGCTTGTGATTTAAAATTAACAAGAAAAGAAAGAGTCGTATAATTTAACAGAAGCTATAAAACAAATTTATGCAATTGCATTTATTCCATCGTGCAACATTTTCACATTTTCAACACAATGTGTGCAAATATGCTTGCTGTTGTATACTTTGTAAAACCGTCAATGATTCATTCGTTTCCCTGACAAAACAGCCGACACCTCTAATGGCGCGGAACCCATCATCCATGAGTAGAAATGATAATAGTCATCGTCAAAAAACAGAAGTCATGACTGGCCTCGTCAATGGTATTTTGAAACCAAGGTTCATACGCTGCGTATATTCTGCTTATTGCTTACGCTATGGAATTTAATTCGATATTTTAAACTCGGCGCACTTAGTTTTGCATTACACAAACTTTAGTTAAAAAGGTTACAAACGTTTCGAAATAAAGCCATCACTTTAGCACTGGTAGCCCCAAAATAGAAGAAGTTATACGTTTTTGATAAATGATGGAAACAAAGGGAAATTTTGCATGGAAGCGTGCTGACTGTCAAGAAGATAACGAAACTGTACAACGAAACTTATGCGTTTGGTGTGTAGGTAGAAAGAAACAAGGGCACCGCTGTGCGTATAGCGTATATGCGAGCAGCAGTTGGAATGGTTGAATGATGTTTATGTATATAACATTTTCAATGAACTCAAGGGGCCAACCAATAAAATCACTAGAACTAAAATTACATGAATGCCATGGAATAATATACAATGTTACTGCCCCGTCATCGAAAAAACACAAAACATAAAATATCTCGGAGTAATAATTGATGAAAATCTTAGATGGGACCTACACATCAAAGGTATTACGGAAAAACTCACAAGCCTTATATATTTCTTCAAAAATCTAAGAAACGTGCTAAATAAAAAGGATATGAAAAAGGTCTACTATGCGTTATGTCATTCTCGAATTGAATATGGAATCATAGGATGGGGATCTGCTGCAAATACGTACCTACACAGCCTGAATACGATTCAAAAAGGAATCATAAAGACCATATTGAAAGCACCAATTAGAACGCCTTCAATTGAAATTTTCAATAACTTTGACGTACCAAATGTACAACAAATATATTCCAAAAATATATTATTGAAGCTCTTCAAAAATAATGAATCCTCTACTAGACCGTGTATGCATAACACTAGATCAAATAAAAATGATATAAAAAATATTCCAAGTTATAAAACCACATTTGGACAAAGAAACTATACATACTTTGCAAAAAAACTCCATAACATCCTTCCCCAAGACATAAAACTAATAAAAAATCCAATTGAATACAAATCAAGAATAAAAATATGGCTTAAAGAGGTCAATGAGAAAACCCTAGCGAAGTCGCTAAAAACGACATAGAAGACAAATGAACTATATTTAAATAACTTTAGTCCGCCTCGGCACAGGACCCCCTAGTGAGGAGGACTAAGAAATACAATATTTTGTTCTTAATTTCACATTGCATTTTGTATGTAAAATTTTTTTATATAGTCGCTATAATAAAAAAAAATAATAAATAAAAAAATGCTGGCGACTTGCAGTGTCGCGGTTTCATACTACTAATAAAATGGATCAAGGCATGTCTTTTACAGTGCCTTTGAGGTAATTTTTCGCAATAACGGCGCTGTACAAATCATGCAAATATTATTATTGTACATTATTGACACACGGCTAATACATTATTACATACTCTACTGACATAATAAGTCTGCAATTTAAATAATAATATAATAAATGCCACACCTTGTTAGAGAAGAGAAGGACTGTATAAAGATCCTTGCGGAAACCCCGATTCCGGACTGAATCAGAAATTTTCATTAATAAATTTTAAAATTGTGCAGTTGCGAGTAGCAATTTCAGTTATCCTAATCATCGTGACGTTTCATTCCAGTATGGGATTTGGCCTGCTCCATAAATTATTCGTTGACTAGACACTCTTCAAAACACGCTAATAAATAAGAGAGTCCAAATAAAATCTATGATTTCACATTTATAATATACAAATTTGTATTAATAAAAAAAAATGTTTCATTATTTTCAATTTTTTTGTAACAAAATGAGATAATGATATAGTATGAATAATATGAAGTAATTATAAATGTATTACATAATGTTTTATTTCGTGCCTTTTAAGGGTATCGATTTTTGTCTGGTTTCGTCAGTATATTTTCTATTTCTGAACTTCCCATATTTTGAATTCAGATTTTTATTTAAGATTTAAAGTTATAATCGGATCGGGATTTTGGTGTAAAGTTTAGTACCATAGTATAAGAAGCCTTTTTGTCCAAAAGTCGTAGTTGTATTTGGTTGTTAGAAGTGTTTTTGACAGTGAGATCTAGTTTTTGTAATGCTAAGAATAGAAGATTGTTGAAGATTTTCACTTCATCTGTGAATTTGTATTCCAAACGCAGGTTCTAGAAGTTCAATATACATCAGATAATAATTATGATCATCATTGTGCATTCAAAATTATGTGGGTTAATGCGTTTTATTATTTTAATTAAAAAAGGATCATCCATCACTCAACAGAACTAAAACATTACGCAGTCAATTAACCCAAAAACATTTAAAGGGAAAGTGAACAGTAATCAGTAATCACGAATTAGTTCAATGTGTTTCAATACCAGCAAACGGAAACAAATGACACAAACAGAAAGAAGAGCGCGTAATATTTGTAAATAGTTGATTAGAAGTGATCACTATTTTATTTTGGATTGTACCCGATTGCTATGCGGGATGCAATGTTACCCACTCTTCCCGCATGGAGGGCATTTACGTGGACATTTTTTTTATTGATTGATTGAGTTATATGTAGTTTTGTGGTGTCTCAATAGACCATAGACATCCAAATGAATAGACAAGCAGTTACAGGTGAGGGGTCAAACCAAACCATGGAGGGCGAAGAGGGGAAAGATGACTGTGATTCGTTATACAATCAATCTGACAGTAAATAGGCATCTCGCATTACAATATCACCATTTAGTTCTTAAAAGCAAAATCTGCTTTGAATGAATAGACCTTTTTACATGGGAGCGCGAATTGCTTGCCACGATAATAACATATTTGCTAAGGCCAAATGCTCGCCCCAAAAAGACTCGCCCCAATACACATAGCAATATTTTGTTGCCGTGTTTAGTTAAAACACTATTACAAATGTTTCATAATTTACTTACCCCTGTAACCAGCGACGAGCACACTGGAGAACCGCCCACATTCGCTATGTGCACATTGATATGTAGATATATTGTATAGAATACGCTACCGTTTTGGCGTTGTATTTCGTTAAATGTATGGATGTTACCTTCTAGCTGTTCACGGCAAGAATGATGACGTCACACATTTTAGATTCAAGCGAGGCTCTATCCCCTCCCCATGGAGCGAGCCGGTTCCAAGGCGGAGCTCCAGCCGGCGTCATGTGGAGGGGGAAATAATACGTTTTTATCACTTAGGGCAGGTCCATGTATATTCATATGTCCGTGCAATGGACGTAATTTTTTTTAAATATAATACCGCACAAGAGTCCCACTGCTCCCGTCTGGAGCCCGTTACCCACTCTACCCGCATGGAGGGCATTTACGTGGAATTTTTTTTTTTTTGAATGATTGATCATCCTTTTATGGTACCTACAAGATTTCTTGTTTTAAAATTTAAAAAAATTGCAAAGATAGGTATTAGAAGTTTATAGGTTGTTTAAATATGTAGTTTTAACACCCTTCAACGGATGTCGTTAGTATAGGTAGTTATATGTAGTTTTGTGGTGTCTCAATAGATGTCATTTTTTAATAATATACCGCACAAGATTCCCGTGAGCGGAGCCGGTGAGACTATGGCATCGATTTTCGTGGGGAGGGGAAGGAGATGGGGAAGAGGAAAGGTGGGGAAGTACCTGGCTATTCAGATCTGGTCACCAAACATGGTTAAAGCCATTTCAAGCAAAGTTTCGATTCTGAAGGTTGGTCTTACACCAGGACGATACTGAGATGAGAGTAACTTCTACTCTAAAACGTTAAGTAGCAGTAGGTACTTTAGACGAGTGGCGACTACAGCATCCCTAAATGTTTACCAAGATTGTTAATTTGGAAGGGGTAGATCAACCCTCCATATTGTGAGGGTTAAATGAGTGGAAGTTGAAGAATCTGTGGAGGAAGGTTGGGAGGTACCTGTATTATCAGATCTGGTCACTTAATACGGCTAAATCAATTGCAAGCAATGTTGCTAATATTTGACAGCAATCATAACATAGAATCTGCAGGTGAATTATCTCCATTATTTTGGCTTGTATTTTGCTTGACTAGTCCAACATTACGGTGTTGCCGATGGTAACCTATAAATAATAGCATAAAACAGGTATGGGCGAACTAATTGGCTTTGCGAGTATAACGGGATACTCGGTTTCAGATCAACTGAGGCTACCAGAATACAATACCTACTAGAGTATAATGGATCATCAAATAATGATGCAATGACCTCCGACTGCAGGCGAAGCTAAGTGCTTCATAATTTGCGAAGGTCGCAGATGGAGTCATTAGATCATTATAGAATAACTAGTTATAGAATAAAGAGCTACCTAGCAGAAACCCACTCGCGTGCTTGTTTCGGGGATTTTAAGTTGCAGGTTTAATAATAATTTGGTCACTAGTGGCCGTACACACACGGCCTTACCGTTAAAGTGTGCAAATTTTTCTTATATTGTTTTTTAATGTGGCAGAGAACACTTAAGAAGAAATCATTTTTTTACTTAGTTAACTCCCACACGGGATATACATGAGGCCTTGAGGTAAATAATTTCCCTCAGGACCTTTGTCATCTTTGGGTATTGGAAGTTAACCACCACTTATCCTGGAATAACTAACAATTTGGGAGGCGGGAATGGGTAACGCCGCCCCGGGAACCTTTATTGGATAACCAACACCTCTGCCATAGGTCATCCCAAGTGGTTCGCTACGTTTGGTGATTTAGCAGGGGTGCCCGGGTTCATGGGGTGAGGTTTGTCTAGGTCTTGGAGGTGGATGACCAGGACACACTGAACCCCAGATTCCTACCCACCTCTTAAACCCTTTTCGTTCCCAGAACTCTCCTCTCCTTCCTTTCCTTAAAAAATCCTCCACACAGCATCCCCAAAGATGATATAGGCCCTGAGGGAAATTATTTTCCTTAGGGCCTCCTGAGTGGAGCTCATCTAAAAAAAAAAGATGGGTTACTCCTTCAAGTCTCATCTTTGGGTATATTGTGTTGAGGATCGTAGGAAAGGAGTGAACTTCAAGAAGTGTCTTGAAGATAATACATAACTGTTGTAGACGAGAGAAACAGAGCCGAGCTGTTGAACTCAAGAATGAGCCGTAAAAATGACACTTTTTACGCGTGACTAATATCAATCGTGTACAAATGTTGGGCGCGTGTTTGTCGACTATTCCTTGGAGCAACTTCCATTGAAATACCGATAGAACAAATACCTCTAAACATTGGTAGCGGTGCGGAGCGGCGATCTGTCGCGCTGAAAGGTTTTCTACGTGTTTTGATGTATACTCGTAAATAAATAGTAGGTATACCTTTATCACACACTTATTTTCTTCATTTTAAAATCACGGACACGTTTTTCAAGACGCTGTATATCGAATTTGCCAAAATTTTTAAGGCTTTAGGCGTTTGGTTTATGGCCATGTCTGGTTTTAGCCAATAATTAATAAGAAAGCTATCGTTTTATACATTGTAATACAAACACTAACAAATTATTCACTCTTATTATGAAGAATTGGTGATAAAATCTTACCTTGATATCCTTCAGGGATGTAGATCGGCTTGCCAACCGGTTTCCCCTTCTTCCCGACCAGCCGAACAGCCTCCACCCTCGTGTAACTGGCAATCTGCTTGTACAGCAACAAGGGTTGATCCTCACCTTCCAAATTAACGACCCTCGGAAGGGTGTACCGCTCCAAGAACTCTCTAGGAGTCAACTTTTTAGATATCCCAGTGGACTGAGGACTTGGGCTGTCAACATCAAGCCTGCTTCCATTCGATTCGCTTCTATCAAAAGTGTCGTTTCTGGAAGTTTCAGTACCTCCATCAAAGTTTTCGTGCGTTGTAGGTTGAAACCGCTTGAGCAACGCTTTAGTCTTTTTTGGATTGGACCCATCAGAAAGGATGAAGTTTTCATTCCAGGAGTTATCGAATGGGTTCGTTATGAAGTCTTTGTTGTTGGATTCTTGGGAGTGGAATCTTCTTAAGAAAGGTTTTTTCTTTGTTGATGGTTTCTTTTTGTTAGGTTCCATCTTTTCTAAAGCCTCTTGCGCTTCCATCAACCATCTGGTTACATGTCTTTCTCTATCTCTGTCTAGGTATCTTGGTCGATGTACCGGCGCCTTTTCGCAGACGAATTTAGCAGCATCGAAGATGTGGGGGTTGCACGGTGGGGGGAAGTGTGGAGGGAAGCGGGGGGACTTGTGAGGGGAGGGGAGGAGAGGGCGGCCCTTGAGGGAAGGCATTGAGGAGTTCCTGCCCAACTCTCCCGAGCTGGGGAAGCTGCCGTCTCCCGAGGAGATGGTTCTGTTGGGGAACATGACGAACTGAACTGAACACACAACACGGGATGTTAACTAAACCAACTATTTATCATATTCACTGTTATACACTTCGTTCGCGGAGAGTTCGAATCTGAAACAAGAGAAAAATAATTTTATTAGAACAAATAAAATCATTCGCTGACCAAAAAGAAAAGCAGGTAAGAGATATTTTGAAATTGGGCCAGATATTAAAATATTTGATTCAGTGTTTTTTTCTTTTAAACTTGTATTTTTTCTGATTTTTCAACACAATTCAGATTATTTTTAATGTTTTTATTTTATAAGAATTTTAACCAGCGATTCCTGAGCATATTTGGTTAAAACATGTGGTTAACATTTTACTGTCCGATGATTTATTTTTCATTAAAAATAAAAAATATTTTTCCGTCACACGTCGCAACTGAATAGTCCGGAACAGTCTAGCCATGTGACCTGATACGCACTCCATCTCGTTCCAGCAGCACGGTAACATACGAGACAGAGCGCTTATCACATGATTACGTCGCGACGTGTAGAAGTGTGATCAGAGGTGACGTGTGATAGAAAAATACTTTTCTGTTTACAATTGAAAAAAACATAATCGGACAGCAAAGTGACATGTACGTTATTTCCTCCAAATATTTATTTATTATAGGTACATTGTATAGATTTTTGTGTTATTTCATCCGCCATGCAAAGGATGATTTGATATGATCGGGAATCGCAAATTAAAATCTTTCGGGTACGTGATTTACACCCTGCGTGCATTTTTTTTACATATTTTTATATATATATAATTAGCTCACCCGACGAACTTCGTACCGCCTAAGAATCAATAACTGTTGTGTTAACTTATTAGCTGAATTAAAGTCAGTTTTTTTAAAGTTAAAAATTACACAACGAAGCAATTATCCGTGCGTAACTGTGTTCGTTTTGGTCAGTATCAGAGATGGCGTTGTGTACGGATATATTTTTTGTAACATTCTTATTTTTCCACTTACTTTTACGTGTATTGCGTTTTTCATTTTCTTTGTACGTGTGAGGGAGATTTATTATAATTATAATATTTTTCCTTTGGAGGGGTGCAGACATACGTTCACCGTTTGTCTCATTTTTTACTATTGACATTTAGTGTGTAAGAAAGAGGGGCAGCATTATATTATGTCTAAGAACAAAAGCAAAACCATCAGCGCATTTTTGGAATTCACTCACTATTCAATGTAATATTTATCACAATATTGCTGCAGTTCTTTCAAAAGATGAGAATTCGTTCCATACAAAAGGTATGGGGAAAAGAATTTTCTTTATAATTTTTTTTTCGTGAATTTTTCCGATGTTTTAATAGCTATTCTGCTATTCGGGGCGGAGACAAATCCAACAAATCAAAGATCATAAAAATCGGTTCAGGCCGTTCTCGAGTAACAAATGATGTAACTAACCCGTATTTGTTTTATATACCTATTAAGATTATTTTATGTGACTATTTTTTAAACCTTCATTATTTTTCCTTTTTTATGTCATGATTAGTTTCACTTTAAAAAAAATATATTATAAGCTATCAATATATAAGCTTTCAATATTTGATTTCCTCGCACCATCATAATTATAGTGTGAAAATGTTGCTTGTTCAATGATGGAGGACTTAGCTAGCACACGATTGAACCCGCGGTACTTGGGTTCAATATTCCAAGTTGACTTTCATTCACATTTTTACCTATTATTAATATTTTTTTATAACAACAAGTACACATGTTTAGACACTTTATTATTAATATATGCTACAATTCTTTTGTAAAAAAAAAATGATTAATCTATGTAAAAAATAACAACAATTAAAATTCAACACATTTTCTAGCCTGATTCTGTGATATTAAAGTCCAACACATATCACATACCTAATACAATTATTAAAAAATAATCTTTACTACTCTTAGTTACTTCACGTTAATTATGAGTAAAATGTTAAGCAAAAAATGTAGAGAAAAACATTCCGCAACAATTTAGCCTCGCAACCTTCGCCACAGATACTAAATAAATTCAGTTGTACTGCTAAATAAGAAATTAATTGTTATTTTTAAAAATATACATCGACAGTAGGTACTACAGAAAAGATTAAGATAACAAAACATAATAAAGATAGAAAAAAATTATCAAAACATAACAATACACTACTTATTGCCTCCAATAATTCATGAGATAAATTGATAATAATTTACTCGTATGTAAAGACATTTTGTATGTCTTATCTTCATTTAATATTTTTTATTTTGTGCTTATCACTAAATTAATTATTGTTTCGGAAATTTTGTGGGTTTAGAAGTAAAATTGGCCTTATTAATGTACAGCCTATCCCGGAGTTCAAATAATGACAATTAAAAAAAACTTTATTATTTCAGTCGGCTCTGTAAGGTAGCCGGAAAATTTAATGTTTATTATCAGGTATTTATTTAGTCGTAGAATATAGACAGGTCATAACTTTTCTAATTTTTTTTTTTTTTACAGTGAATACCGCACAAGAATCTCAACTGCTCCCGTCTGGAGCCAGTGAGACTATGGCATCCCCAATTGGGGAATGTTATGAGGCTGAAGGTAGTGGGGAGGGGAAGGAGGTGGGGAAGAGGAAGGTTGGGAAGTACCTGGCTATTCAGATCTGGTCACCAAACACGGCTAAAGTCATTTTCAAGCAACGTTTCAATTCTGAATGGTGGTCTTACACCAGGGCGATACTCATAGTATCTTCCACTCTGGAACATGCCGCAAATATACTATATATTATTTAAATGAATTAATTGTGAAATAACACAAATTAATCAAATAAAATTTATTTGCGCATGCCGGGTTCGAACCCGCGACCTCCGGATTGTGAGTCAAGAGTCTTACCCACTGGACTACAGAGGTCTAATAAAAGTGTTTGAAATTTTACACGATAAACAGTTATTATCATAGATGATTTTATATCATCATCATCACTCTTGGCTCTACAACCCCTGGTGGGTCTTGGCCTCCTCAAGAGTCTTCCTCCACTCATCTCGATTTTGTGCCAGCTCTCTCCAGTTTAGAAGCTCCAAGATAGGTATATCTTTGAGGACTTTGGGGTTGTAATATCAGTTGTTTAAAATTGAAAACACGTTTATTAGTAAGGCCCTATTGATATTGAGCGTGTATTTACTGTAGTGTATTTAGCGAATATTAACTAAAAATTAGAACATAAAATAAATTATACCTATTTAGCGAAGAATAAGGGAAATAATAATAAAGAGTGTGTGCCAGGACCGAATTGTTTGGCGGTTCGTCCTCTCTGCCTACCCCTGCGGGGAAACGGCGTGATGGTTAGTTAGTTAGCTACAATATAAGTAAGTTCATGAAAACTTTCTTTAGCAAATAATAGCAAATAGAAATTAAAAATTCGTTAACAATATTTATCCAATATCGTGAATTATTTTTGGGTTATTATGCCGTGTTGCGCTACCTCCTTCTTTAGCCAACGTTTCGAATACGCTTATGATTATATAATAGATAATAAATAACTAATACAATTTGTACGGTTACTGCCGCCCCGAGACAACCAACACCGCTACCATAGGCCACCCCGAGTGATACGCAACTTTTGGTGACTTAGCATGGGTGCCTGGATTCATGGGGAGAGGTTTGTCCGAATCTTGGCGGCGGATACATCTGCCCACCAACTGTGTGGCAGGCCGGATCGAGAAAGACTGGTTGAGGGAGGCGTTTGACTCCAGCAGGGCTCTCTCGGAACATCGCCTTACACCATGGTGAGAGGGATAGATTCCTTCGTTTGTCACTCCTGGACACACTGAATCCCAGATTCCTATTGATTTTACAAATGAATATACTTACCTTGGCATAATCGTAGATAATAACTTTAAATGGGGTAAACAAGTGATCAAAATTTGTAACCAGCTCCGATGTTTGGCGAGTAATTTTTATAAATTAAAATTTGTGTTGCCTCGATGCACTCTCAAACTTATATATCATTCTATGGTCGAATCCATACTTAGATATGGAATTCGAGCTTGGGGACACTCGAGCAAAATTAATATTAAATACATTCAAAATTTACAAACTGCTATAATTAAAAAAATTGTTAAACCTAGCATTTACAATCAAAGAAACAACCTAAAATTACTGTATGGGTCTGAGGGCCTACTTCCAATTAAAGGGCTTCTCTGGTACATTATAATTATGGATAATTCGGGAGAAAGCACGTATAAAAATTTATTGGTGCATAATCACACAACAAGATTTACTGAAAACAAAGGCCTAAAAATACCACGAATATCAAATAAGTATGGTAGCAGAACGCTCGAATATATGATACCCTTGATTTACAACATGTTAAATCAAAATATTAATTTAAAAAATAATGGGGAACCCTGCCATAAACTCACAAAAAAGTGGTCAATAAATGAACAACATATCTATCTTAAATCTTATATTAAGTATTAATATTGTAACCTAGGCTAATCTGTGTTATGTAATAATATTAAATGGTAGAACCTACAGACAAGCTGATCTGTCACAGCTTTGTGGGGCTACCCATATCTTATATTGTATCACATGTTATTATATTCAATTAAATAAAAATTAAAAAATATATCCACCGCCATACCTCTTTCCTTCCCAGAACTTCCTCACCTTCTTTTCCTAAAAAGATTCTCCACACGGCTTAAAAAAAGATGACACAGGTACAGAGGAAAATTTAAAAAATAGAGAATAACTTGATGAGTAAAACCTCAAATTGTAATATTTAATCATTGAAGACTAATATTAGGACTACCAAACTAAGATTTGAAAAAGAATAATCAGAAAAAGATACGGTTCCTAGATGCGACCGTATCTTTTTCAGAATTTCTGTTTCAATCCGTTTGAGAGTCGCCAATTTTGTTCTCAACAGTTGGTCGCTAGTAAGTTGGGTTTAATGTATTTCGAGCATTTTGAATACGTCAGCGATTCAGAAATTCACACACCACCCAAGACATTGGGACCTACCGTATCTAATGTAGCAAACCATTTAACATTACCAATTGAGCAACTGGCTCACGAAAAAATAGAAGTTACTGTACTAGGCCACTCAAAATAATATCAGTAATAATCTCAGCGTCTGTGACAGAGATGAATAATTGCACAAAAACACTTGATTAAACGACCTCCGTAGTCCAGTGGGTAAGACTCTTGACTCACAATTCGGAGGTCGCGGGTTCGAACCCGGAATGCGCAAATAAATTTTATTTGATTAATTTGTGTTATTTCACAATTAATTCATTTAAAATAATATATAGTATATTTGCGGCATTTTCCAGAGTGGAAGACACTATCAGTATCGCCCTGGTGTAAGACCACCATTCAGAATTGAAACGTTGCTTGAAAATGGCTTTAGCCGTGTTTGGTGACCAGATCTGAATAGCCAGGTACTTCCCAACCTTCCTCTTCCCCACCTCCTTCCCCTCCCCACTACCTTAAGCCTCACAACATACCCCAATCGGGGATGCCATAGTCTCACTGGCTCCAGACGGGAGCAGTTGAGATTCTTGTGCGGTATTCACTGTAAAAAAAAAAAAAAAAAATTCAACTTCTCTAATTATAATTACTGAAACAATCATTGTTAAATGCCGTTAGATGATGAAAGGACATGGTCCACATAGACAAAGCGACATCAGCATTAGATAGATAACCGTGAGTTATTGAGAAAATATGTAATTATCTTTATTGTGAAAATCTGTTATAGAATCTTACCCGCCTCTTGAAATCACGAAGGAAGTAAAAAAATCTAACATTTGAAATGTCAATGAAATAGGTTGTTACCTACTAGGTTACACAATTCGATTACTGTTATAATTGCGTAAAATGTGTAACAAATGAGCTTACCAGAGTGGTAGGTGTTCTTAGTATTGCCCAGGTAAAAGAGCATTATTCAGATCTTTGTCACTACTGAATGGCGATTTATCAGCAGGACGACACTGAGAGATTCTAACACTACGAATCTGGCCCGGTCGTTTGCACTATTTTTTCCTTCTGTCAATGAATAATTTATATTTTATTTTTATTATAAACATCTTAAAACCGTATAAGACAGGATTAATTATCCCTTTAAACATTCAAAATGTACTTACACAACATAATCGCCACACTTTTAATTCATTCAACGTGGTAAATCAGATTGAACTGATTCACTTAATGTGGTAAATCTGACTGAATTGATTCACTTAATGTGGTAAATCTGACTGAATTGATTCACTGAATGTGGTAAATCAAACCAACCCTATTCACTCAAGGCGGTAAATCTGACTGAATTGATATACTCAACGTGGTAAATCAGACTGAATTGATTTACTCAACGAGATAAATCCGTCTGAAATGTTTTACTTAACGCGGTAAATCAGACTGAATTGATTCACTCAACACGGTAAATCAGTCTAAATTGATTCGCTCAACGCGATCAATCAGGCTGAATTGATTTGACAATACTGAATTGATTTGATTTACTCAATGTGGTAATTCAGACTGAATTGATATACTCAACGTTTAAATCAGTCTGAATCAATTGTTCGATATGGTAAATCAGACTGAATTGATTGTTCAATGTGGTAAATCTGACTGAACCGACAGATAAACGCGATAAATCGGGCTGAATTGATTCACTCAACGTGGTAAATCTGAATGACATGATTAACTCAATATAGTAAATCAGACTAAATTGATTCACTCTAGTTGGTAAATCAGACTGAATTAACTCACCAAATGTTGTAAATAAAACTAAATTGATTCACTCAAGGTGGTAAATCAGACTGAATTGATTCACCCAGCGTGGTAATTAGACTGAATTGTTTCAGTTAACTTAATAAATAAAAACTCAAATTATAAATAAACATGATAAAACTGACTGAATTGCTTCATTCATTGTGGTAAATTACACTAAATTCATTTATTGGTATCAATGGAAGACCACCTTTAACCGGTAAATAAAAAACAGAGTTTTGCAAGTAAAGTAATTTGACCTTTACAAAAAACAGATTAAGATACCGATCCAAAAATAGCTTCGATTAATCAAAACAAGAACAAAAAACGTATTGTCCAAAATCCAAAGAGATAATATTGCAATAGCTGCAGATTTAACAAAGTGTTCCTGATTTAGGTCATTCTATGAATGAATTTATTGGCGACGTCATCAGGTGGGAATGCCCTGTAAATCATAGCCTTGTTCAGTGTGTTCATATTAATAAGTATTGCATTAAACACAGCGCAGACAAAGGATAGCAACAAAACAACACACTGCGAGACAGGGACGGTTCGTGCGTTTCAACCCAAATGTAATGATCAATAATCACTGATCGTATTAATGGATCCCACGATCCCCTGAACAGTTGACTTCTCTGCCAGTTGATCCCTTAAAGGCCCGCAACCCGGATTTGTGCCGATTTATTACATATTTCTCTTAAACACGGTAAGTTTTAAAGCTCTTAAAAAAATATATGTTATTCTTGAAGATAATATCTAAACTTTGCCCGCGCCGAAATGCAAATTATATAAAATTCCCTCGATAGAAAAAAATCGCAAAGTATGCTAAAAAAATTATTATTAACAGGTTTGTTTCAGTTATTTTACAAGTTATAAGTATGAAAAAATTCACAGTGTTTCTTTAAATGCTGTTTAAGATAATTTGCCGCGAGATTTTTGCTCTATTTTAAACGAGTCGTGTTTTATTAAACATTTTCGCAATTTTCGCATCGATTTTGTCGCTGTAAATGTTAGCACTCTCCTCTAACATTCGTAATTTCGTATCTCTCCATCTTCTTCTTTTCGGGCCCGGTTGCAGAGCCTTAAGTCCTAAACTATTAATATTGTACTCAGACGACATTTGTCACATGAGAACGAACCGTCTGTACGACTCGTTCAACAGCTCGGCTGTGAAATGATTTGCGATTTGTGTTTCCTCCCTCCTACAACCTGGGCCTCTTCAAGACCCAGGTTAAATCCTTTCTATCCACAAAAAGACCCTCCACACAGCACCCCAAAAATAATACACGGCCTGAGAGAAATTATTTTCCTCAAGGTCTCCTGTGCCCAATAATTTTTTACTTTAACTGTGGTGTTAAAAAAAAAAAAAAAATCTTTCTCGCCCTTGAGAGGATTTTTCACAAAAACGTGCTCTACAAAATTATCCATTTATTATTTATTTCTTAAAATTAGCGCAATATAAACATGCACTCAAAAATTATTATTTCCATAATGTAACTTTATATACGCAATATGGACATGTTGAAATGAAATGGTGATATTTCTCATTGTTCTTTTTTGTTATTTTTTGTTGTGATACACAAAATAATTGTATGTTATTTTTAAGTTTAAAACTACTATTATGTAATGATATTATTTTTCTTACTTTTGTACTCTATTATATGTTTATTTATAAAAGGCAGTAAAGCCGTTTATGTATTTAAAATTAAAAATTTAATTAAATTGTTATTATTACAACAAGATTTACTCCTTTCCACAAAAAATCCCTCCACACAGCATCCACAAAGATGACGACGTCTTGGAAGGTAAACCGATTGCACATATAAGTATGCCGAATTCTGATTTTTCGGCCTTCTATCCTATCTGCACAGCATACCCCTTCGGGGACACTTAGTTATATTATATATGTAGGTAGGTATATCGTATTTTCTCTACACCAAGTGCACACATAAGTGTGACGTCTTTTGTTATTCAGTTGTATATCCTTTCCGCACACTCCTTCGTGGGCTTGGCATTATTATAAGCAAACATTTTGTAAATCGGATCTCCGCTCAAGACGCCTGTAGTTTTAAGTAAATCGATTCTTGTTGCATTTCCGTATATCCTCTTTGTATACGTAATAAAGGAACAAAAATAATCCTTTGAAAGATCAAGTTCCCCGTCCAATTCTCACAAGTTTGACAGTTGGGACTCTTATGCGGAAAGGTCAAAAGTGTACTTATTATTCACTTCCTTAAATATAAATGAAGGCACGGGCCGCCACTGCGCGAGACAACACAACAACTGTTCTTTGAGGTTTTTATCGAGTGCAGTCATTAATAGTGCGCACGGTCGCAGTAAATCAGCTAAATATGGCCCTCGCACAATACCATGTTATATCGGTTATGACTTGTGACTAAACACCGCGCTTATTGTTTTAAAACAGTTACCTAAACACTTGCGAAAATGGTCGGAGCAAGTGGCATGAAACGATACTTGTAAATATTCTAACGGTTAGATTAGACATCGATTAAATGCACCGTAGAAATGGTGAAATATGCGTTAACAATACCAAAACTTCACTAATAATACAGAAATATACACTATCAATATGCACTAACAATTAACAATACCTAACCTGACCTATGCCTAAAGTATGCACTAAAGCGCTAAAATGTGCACTATCAATGTCAAAATATGCTCTACCAATGTCAAAACATCACTGACAACACAAAAATATACACTATCAATATGCACTAATAATTAACAATGCTAAAGTATGCACTAAAGCACTAAAATGTGAACTATCCGTATAAAAATATGCTCTACCAATGTCAAAACATGCACTAACAATGCCAAAACATGCTTAAACGTGCTCAAACACAACAAAATGTACACTGACAATAGCAAAACACGAACAAATAATGCCAAAACATGCTTCAATATGTACAAAACTAACAAAATGTGCACTAAAAATGGCAAATCATGCTTCAATATGCACAAAAATAACAAAATGTGCACTAATAATGGCAAAATATCTATAAATAATGCCAAAACATGCTTAAATGTGCACAAAAATAAAAATAAAAGTGCACTAACAATGGCAAAACATGATCCTAATAATGGCAAAACATGCTTCAATATGCACAAAAATAACAAAATGTGCACTAACAATGGAAAAACATGTACTAATAACGGCAAAACATCTATAAATAATGCCAAAACATGCTTAAATGTGCACAAAAATAAAAGTGCACTAACAATGGCAAAACTTGATCCTAATAATGGCAAAACACGTAGGTACTAATAATGGAGGCGTCTACTAATAACTTAATTTATGTATGGATGTATGTAAAAATCCCTAATATCGGACTATTGGACACATTTAGCTGAATATTAAGGATTTGGGTTTTTGTTTTAACAGCTTTCTTTATTTCGAGTGCTTCTAAATTATTTAGTCTGTTACCATGACCATTTCTATGTCAGTTAGGTTAGGTTAGGTTAGGTTGCGGTGCCGTGTATTTCGAAATAAATAAATATCTTTGTATTATGACCTCAATGTTTGTTCAATAAATTATTGTCCTCGTAAACAGCAAAATACGTAATATTATACAAAAACTTCATGTACGTAGTTTAAACTTTTAAGCCTTTACGTAATTAGTAATTACGTAATTGAAGTAATTTATGCTTTTCCGTACAACCTCTTGCTCAGCTGCCCTCTGTAGATATTAGTCCAACCTACGCTCTGTAAATATTAGTTCAACCTACGCTCTGTAGATATTAGTCAACACTTTGAAGTTCGTAGATATTAGTCCAACATATGAGCTGTAGATATTCGTCCGACATACAGGCTGTAGATATTAGTATCTGGAGTCCTAATAACGCCAAAACACGCTTAATAAACGTGCATAAAAAAGCACTAACAATGGCAAAACATGCACTAATAACGGCAAAACATCTATAAATAATGCCAAAACATGCTTAAATGTGCACAAAAATAGAAAAAAAGTGCACTAACAATGGCAAAACATGCACTAATAATGCCAAAAAATGCTTAAATCTGCACAAAAATAACAAAATGCTACTAAAAATGGCAAAACATGCAATAATATTGTCAAAAAAATGCTTAAATGTGCACTAACAACAGCAAAACGTGACTGTCCTCGAAGAAGTGTGCAGAGAAGATGTGCTGCCAAATAACAAAAGTACAAAAAATATTTTAATCCAAATACATCAAGGATAAAACTACTTTTCTATAAACTGAATATATCTACCAGCGAATAAGTACAAAAAACGACACTGTAAATAAATTCGTTTGATATCCATACCAACTAATTTAAAGATATTTTTGAAGTCCAATTTAGATTGATTTTTGGTAAAAAAAAAAAGATACAAAAAACAAAATTTTATAATAATTATAATGTTGGGGACCAACTGACTAGGAATCAACTGACTAGGGATCAACTCACAACTAACCAGTCACCCTTACAACTTACCCTTATTGGGGTATCTCACAGTTTCACTGGTTTCCGACAAACAGTTGGGATTCCTGTGCGGTTTTCGCATAAAAAAAACCACAAAGTTAACCATGTCAACCTGTATGGCACATATCCATGGCATGTGTGCCACATAGTTGTCTCCTTTCGCAAGCGGGGTTAATACCTAATTACAATCCGCATTTAAATATATCAATTGTCTTTCCTTGCAAAAAGTTCCCACCAGCAATAATAAAAATAGTAGGTACGTATTCACTTTCATTATACGATATTGTTACAGACCGCGTGAGGTACCAAGTAACAAGAGGTCTGTGAGGCAACTCTGCTAAAGTGTCCGCTGGGAAAAAATTCAGAAGTAATTTTGAAAGCAGATTGAGGCCTTTGGTATTTTGCAATAGCTGAATGACAATCGGCATAAATCATGAAGTGTGTTCGGGAGACCAGTTTGGCTTTATTATTCTACTGCAGCGCGTTATTATGCTAAGTCGGTCTGCAGTGTCTGACAGACACCTTTAAATGATAATATTACTGTCGATAGAAACAAATGTCTTTCCGTGCTCAATGCTTGAAGTAGTAAATGATCTCAGTATCTCCAAGTCTTTTAGGAGAATAGAGTACAAGAGTCACTCTGGATCCACAGAGATATCATCACAATTGGGATGTTGTGTGGCTTATGGGAATGGGTAGGGGAAGAACGAGGGAGGGAAGGTTGGGAGACATGTGCCTATTCAAATTTGGTCACTAAACACGAATTACGGATATTGAAGACAACTTTTTGTTTTTTAAATGTTTTCATCATTACGTAGTCTTTCACCAGGGAGATACTTTATCGCTAGAGAAATATCATGACATGACCATTCCAAAGCGATACGCTACTTGAAATGGCTTTAGTCGTATATATTAATGAATGAATACCTACAATGATTCCCAATCTGGGCAATAAGTATCTTGTGGTGCGGTCATCATCAGGACTGTTATAAAAATAATGCAATCAAATACAGAAGTACGCATATATATACAAATTGTCAAAAAAGAAATACAGTATAAAGACATAGGACAGTGCGTAGTTGTGAGAGGGAGGTAGGGGTTGGGGGATAAGCGGGAACATACAAGTTAAATTTTATTGGTTATTAATGTTGTAAATGAAGACAATATTAGCGAAACTCAATCGAAAATCTGAAGACAGAAAAATCATAAAATGATACTGGCACCTCTGGGACTTCGCCAATTTAATTAAATATTACAATTTGAGGTTTTACTCATAAAGTTAAAAATAAAAGTAAATATTCATCCTAGACTTGCAAAAAAGTCAGTAGATGACGCATATTAAAAATAAAATGGATAAACATTTATCCAGACACTATCTAGAAAGCTTTTAGTTCGGGTTTGAATCTTGCAATCGTATATAAAGATAGCAGCCAATAATATGTGCGTTAAGAAAATGAAGATAATGTTGGTAGTTCTGAGTCGAAGTATGATACAGTTGGAAGTGATCGAATTGGATATAGACACCTTAGCTCAATTGGTAGAGCATTTGGCATGTAAGCAGAAGGTCCTGGGTTCGAGTGCCGGAGGTGACAATATCTTTTTCGGATTTTTCTGTCTTCAGATTTTCGATTGAGTTTCGCTAATATTATCTTCATTTAACTAAATATTACAATTTGAGGTTTTACTCATAAAGTTAAAAAGTCTTAGACCTATTCCATTTTTATGTGGGACTTTAACTCCTGTATCGCGGTTAAAAGTATATGATCTTCATCAATTTAATTGATCTCTGAAAAACCTGAACTAGTTAACAGGGGTATGTCTTGGCATAAAGTTACCTTTTTTTTTTTTTTACATTAACTCCACACAGGAGGCCCTGAGGAAAATAATTTCCCTAAGGGCCTATGTCATCTGGGATGCTGTGTGGAGGGTCTTTTTGAGGAGAGGAAGGAATGAACATTGGTCTTGAAGAGACCCATGTTGTAGGAAGGAGGAAACACAGAGGCCGGCAAATCATTCCACAGTCGAGCTGTTGAACACAAGAACGAGTCGAAGAAACGACCCGTTCTCATGTGACAAATGTCAACTGTGTACAAATGTTGGGCACGCGTTTAGCGTGTTTCCCGACTATGCACCGGTGCCGAAGGGATCACAGATGCTAGTTCCTCGGAGCATCTTCCATTGTAATACCGGTAGAACAAGGATAGCATTCCCACCCGACGCCTGTGCTCTAAAGATTGCAATCCGTCTGTTAAGATGGGAGAATCTATCAAACGGACCGCCCGTTTCTGCACAGAGTCGAGGGTATTTTTCAGGTATTTTGGAGCTCCAGACCAGAGGTGGCTGCCAAATTCAACCGTGGGGCGCACTTGCGATTTGTACAGGGTTAGCAGTTGTGTACTATTAAAGTATCTGCGGGCCCTGTACAGTACGCCCAGTTTTTGGGAGGCTAACTTTACTCTGGCTTCGATGGAGCCCCCATACCTGAGCTGGTCACTTAGGGTTACACCAAGCATATCAATGGAGGGCCTGTTCGGAAGATTGCTTCCGTTGAAAGAGACTAGATTTTCATTGCGATCCCTTTTAGACGTAATCAGACCAGATTGGGTCTTTGAAACATTAATGTCCAAAACACAGACTATCCTATAATATTGATAATCTTTATAAATAGTTTCAGATCTTAACAAATCGGACCAATGGCGGTTCTTGTGCAGTTTAAAAATATCATTTGAAAAAACATAAATATATAATGCATTTCAAAATATCAATTGCAATTAAATTTGCTTGACAAGCACATAATACTTGTGGGTGGAACGGTTATTCACGGTATTAGGAGCACAGGAGTTGATTGGTGCTACCGGATCCATCCATCACTGATATTAGGACAGTTAGGAATGCCATACAGACTACAACACCTACGCCTAAATGCTAATCCAACAATATATGCTTATTATTTATTGTAAGCAACCATTAGACACTCAATTACTGACGCTAAAATAATACAAGTCAAGAAAAGATACCAATGGGATATTTTTACAAAACAGGGCATATTCTACACCTCAGGCCTCGACCGTACTTTGTCAGAGGGTAAAATATTTCCGTTTTGCAATTAAATTCAAATAAATGAAATATTTTTGAATGAATCCGAACACTAAAAACTGTTTTCGAAAGATTATTACTATTTATTACTAAGTATAAAATGAAGTCGCTCCCGCTGTATGTGCGCTTAGATCTTTTAAACGGATTTTCATGCGGTTTTCACCAATAGATTTTTTTTTTTTTACAGTAAATACCGCACAAGAATCTCAACTGCTCCCGTCTGGAGCCAGTGAGACTATGGCATCCCCAATTGGGGTATGTTGTGAGGCTGAAGGTAGTGGGGAGGGGAAGGAGGTGGGGAAGAGGAAGGTTGGGAAGTACCTGGCTATTCAGATCTGGTCACCAAACACGGCTAAAGCCATTTTCAAGCAACGTTTCAATTCTGAATGGTGGTCTTACACCAGGGCGATACTGATAGTATCTTCCACTCTGGAACATGCCGCAAATATACTATATATTATTTTAAATGAATTAATTGTGAAATAACACAAATTAATCAAATAAAATTTATTTTCGCATGCCGGGTTCGAACCCGCGACCTCCGGATTGTGACTCAAGAGTCTTACCCACTGGACTACGGAGGTCGTCAATAGATGGAGTGATTTATGAGGAACGTTTTTAGGTAGGTATATAATTTGTCAAGGTTTTGTGTAATTGGTTGAAATACATAATATATCAGGCCAAGCGGCAGCGGGCAGCGGACTGACAAACGGGCGGTGTGGATTTGATTTAACAGATGGCGTTGGTTATAAAGGTTTCGTTAGCCACAGCGACGTGTGGCCGGGTCTGCTAGTTCAAAATAAATGTATAATTTTTGAAGCATAAAAATATTTCATTCAAACATAAAAAAGTTTTTAAAATGGCTGACCTTACGTTTTTTTCAATTAAAATTAGCAATTACTGATAACGAAAAAAAATAAAAACATACTAATTTAATCAGGCAAATGTTTAATAAACTTTATCGTCAACTCACTTTTGTGTTTTTTCATGTAAAAATAATTAAAGAAAAATTCTCAAAATTTCATAATATTTTTTAAAAATTGGGTCGGTAACTTTGAATACATGAAGGTGAACATTTTAATTATTTTGCGGTTACCTTTTAGGTATAAAGCGTGTTATTTTCTCTTCATAACACCGTTTAAATCATATTTCTAACCATGATAGTAAGGGAGACACAACGATTTATACGAGACCTATATGAGTTGTTCTATAAACCGAACAAATAGTCCTGAGGAATTAAGAGGGCATTACCAGAGAAAGCCTGAAATACGTCATTTTCAAAAAAGTTTTTAGACGTATTGACTCTTTTCCACAAAAAATTATAAATGGATTTCGAAAGATTGTTCTTTTATCTAGCATTCGTATGTAATAAATTTTTAGAATTTTTTTTTAATTTTTAGTATAATAAGGTTATTGGCAGATTTGTTAAATTTTCAAAAAAGTTTTTGTATTATACCACACCCATTTCAAATAATGTAATCATGCAGTAAAATAAATCAATACATTATCTAGCAAAGTTATGTATTAGAATTTTAATTTTAGTTTCAATAAAATCATTAAAAAATATGTACGTACATGTGTTTCTTGACGAAAATTGGTCCATTTGTGTATTTATTTGCGCACTTACAAACTAATATATTTCAGATTTTTTTAACATTCTTATTAAATTTAGACATTATTGAAAAATGATAAATACTTATAATCAAAAAATAACTACAAAAAGTACACTATTTTAATAGTTTTATCATCACGCCTTTCAGCATTTTTGGATGAAGGTATAAATTAAAGCTAATTTGGATTGAAATAAATTCGATATTGAGTTATATTTTAAAAAAGCTGGTACGGAGAATAATTAATCTTTCTCATTGTAACCGTCCTGCACGATCGGAAGAACAACTTTCGACGAAATGTGGATTTTCGTCCGCTGGCTGGTTAAACGCTCTTAAGGGGAAGTATCGCACAAATAGGAGACCGATTATACTATCGCATTCTCTCGTAGGCTAAATCCTAAAAATATGTGTGTTTGACTATTTTAATGTCGCTATTTTTCGTTTCATCGAGTTTCAAATCACAACGGTGCTAAAAAAGTTTCATTAAAAAAAATACTACGAAATGGTCTTAGGCCGGGGATATATTTGTGAATCAGACGCCAACTGAGCCACGAATTATGGGAATGGAACGAAGCAATCGCTAACGGCGTGAAACGCTGCTTGCGGTTGCTTTGTTCTTTCCCATACTTCGTGGTTCGGATCACGGTAATACCTACCTGTTTGTACCCAGCATTAGACCTCTCAGACGGACGCAGCTAGGTACTTACCTCTCCTACAAATTGATAGAAGAAATGTTTTTATATCTAAAAACTTTATGCAAAAAATGTACTAACCAGGTTTCTGTGCACATTTATTATGCGTTCTCGGTTACGTAAAATAATTGAGAAATTCGGGTTTGGCTGTTAAGTAGTTGTTTTGCAAACCAATGTTGAATCGATTTTTACCTGCTTTTGTAAATAATTATTACTTAATTGAACGTAAAAAAAATTGCAACACAATAAATTAATAAATTGTTTTTTTTTAGTTCTGGTGATTCGCTGATTGCTCTGGTGAAAGACAACCCTTTAGAATCTACACGTTGCTTGAAATGGCTCTGGCCGTGTATGGTGACAAGTTTTAAATAGACAGGCGGGTATGGGTACCGCCGCCCTGGGAACCATTTATTGGATAACCAACACCTCCGCCATAGGTCACCTCAAGTGGTTCGCTACGTTTGGTGATTTAGCAAGGGTGCCCGGGTTCTTGGCGGCCGATGTCTGCCCACGTACTGCGTGGCGGGCCGGATCGAGAGAGACTGGTTGAGGAGGTCTTTTGAACTTTTGACCTCTCCAGCCAGAATTCCTCGACCCATCGCCTTGCACCGCGGTTGAAGGGATGGATTCATGCGTCCGTTACTCCTAGACACTTTGACCCTTAAAAAAACCACAACACAGCATCCCCTAAGATGACATCGGCTTTGAGGAAAATTATTTTCGTCAGGGCCTGGCTATGTGGAGCTAATGTAAAAAAGACAGGTAGGTAATTCCTAATTTTCCTATTCCCAGTCAGAATCGGCGTGACTTGTGCGAGTGCAGTTCCGCAAATATGTTCCGGGCTACTTTTCTGTTATTCTGACTCTTGATATAACGCGACTTAAGTCTTTGGTGGATCGTCTTCTTTGAACGTCCTCGACTTCTTCGACCATCCACTTCTGCGTCATATATTCTCCTTACATAAAAAAGATAGGTAACTACTTCTCACGAAACCTAGAAAGTCGTATTTGTAGTAGGTAGATTGGTAGTTATAATAAATTAACAGGACGGAACCAAAACTTTTTAGATTCGCATAAATTAAAATGTATATACATTATATACAAGAGAAAAAACCATTTTGAGAAACCTACATTTAATAGGTACTTTGAAAATTATCAGATACCTTGGAGACGTTTTAAAGTGATTGTTTACATTGCGATGAATTAGCATAAATACCTATTTTATTTATTTATTTACTAGCGAGTTCCCGGCTTGCGTTGCAAAGTCACTCAATAAAGAAATTGTTTCTCCCTGCGTGTCATCCCGCCTTCCCACTTCCACCTCCCCTTCCCCTCACGCGTTTCTTCTCCACCTTCCTCGCCTTTCTTCTCCCTCTTTTTATACAAATTTCATAATGCCAGAGCTCACCAGTATATATGTATAGAAAAGTTCGCGGGCGTGCGCAAAACAAACTCACCATAGATCCATCACAATCGTATGAATAGTATGGGAAATAATTTTATAACGCCAGAGCTCACCACTATATATATAGAAACTATCGCGGGCGTGCCCACAACGATTCAGCAAAGTTTTATCCGAAGATATTGAAATATAAGAGATGTGCTATCCGCAGTTTTTACTGGGAGGGACTGTGTTTCCTGGTGTCGCCGATATTGTTAACTAATTACCGAATAAACTAAATGACCGAAAAATTGACGAATAAACTAAACGAACGTTAAACTAAATGAACTAATTCTTTCCGTATTCTAACAATATTATTAACCAATACTATTGCACACTTTCAAAAAATTAACGAAATAAACTAATTCTTTCCGTATGCAAACTACTCCCATTAGGTAGTAGTCCGCCGACAGCCGGGCGGACATCATAGCATATCTCTTTTGTATTTCAATATCTTTAGTTTCATCGCAATCGGATGAATGGTTTAAGGACCGCATAAGGGATAAATAAAGAAACATTAATTTTTATTAAGATTGGAACATTTACAGATTATTAATATGAAAAAGTTATAAGACCCCTCCGAAATTCGCCATTTAAGAAACTGTCTCAAACGAAATGACATTTTACGAAAACTTTTTGTTATTACCGCTTCACAATTAAAGCTCTATAAATGAAACATTTCTGAAGGTAGCCGAATAGTAAAATCTGATTTAGAAAGATTTTTTTTTTTTTATTTATTTATTTATCTATAATAAAATATGTTTACAATGGTTTTATTTGTATGCCTGTCTCACTAGGGTATACCTGTGTCGAGACAGGCGTACAGGTATATAAATGAATATAGTAATTACAAGGATATTTCAGGTAAAATACATATTATGAATAGAATTAAAACAGAAGGGTGATTGGAAGGGTAATAAATCTTTTAAAGAGAGTTATTTTATAAATGTTGGAGATGGAGTAATGAAATCAATTCTGCCTAGTCTATTTATAGGTTAAATTTGACAGGATTCCATTATTTTCATTTGTTTTATATGGGTTAGGTTGTATGTGAAAAGTTATTTATGTGTATGTGTGATTTATTTTACAGATATTCGTGATAGTGTGGCGTCCAATACTTATAATCCATTTTTTAATATCTTGTTTGAATTTTGTAAAGGAGTCACTTTGTCTGATCGTAGTTGGTAGTGTATTGTATAGTTTGCAAGCTATGTATTTAGAGTGTCTTTGCCCGAAGGTGGTTTTGAAAAAAGGAGTTTGGAGAAGTTCGTTGTTTTTGGCTCGGGTATTGTGTATTGTTTGTGTAGCTTTGTATGGTGTTTTGTTGTTTTTGTGTAAATTAAGTAATATGGATCTTGAGTAGAGCTGTTTTATGTCCATAACGTTGAAGGAATTGAAGATAATATCAGTGCTGGTAGTAAGCGGCATTTTAAGAATTATTTTTATGATTAGTTTTTGTGCTTTCATGATGGGATCAAGGGCATTGGAATATGCATTACCCCAGGCTAGAATTCCGTATTCGATGTGAGATTGGCACAATGAGTAATATACTGTTTTTAAAAGTTTTAGGTGAAGGAAATTGCGTGTTTGTTTGAAAAAGTATATAGATTTTCGGATTTTGTTTGTAGTATTATGTATATGTTGCTTCCAATTCAGGTGTGTATCGAAGGTTACTCCTAAATATTTGATAATGTTTACTTGCTCTAGGCATGGGCAGTCACAGTTCCGGTTTAGAGATGAATTTTTACATTTGTGTATTTTTAATGGCGGGGCTGGGTTTGACTTTGGGATATTGGTGAGACTAGACAGTAAGTATTTGGTTTTCTGTACATTTAGAGTTAATATGTTCGAGTCAAGCCAATATTTTACCTGTTGAATTCCTTCCTCCGCTTTGGAATATGCGGTTACAAAATAAGCTTTCAAATTATTATATTAAAAATAAATATTAGCATTTGTAAATATTAAAATTTAGAACGCAAACATTAAAAATAGGTAAAAATGACTCACGTGATGTTTTTACGTGGAAATGGTACTAAAATCACAGATTATGTAAACAACAATACTTATTCTATCGTATGTATGTGTAATAAACACTTTTGTCACCTCACTTTTTTATCATCTCATATAAAAATATTTAATAAAAATTTAAAATGTCGAGCGCGGACGAGCCGCCGGTAGTAAATTTGGGCGGGTAAATATTTTTGTCAACTACGCGACTGACAGCAGATTCCTGTTATGTATTTCTATAGACAACTTGATAGGGATGTACAGCTTGATCTATTATCGAATATTTCTATGGAAACACATGCGCTGACGTATAAACACGCTTATTGTACATGACTGCTGTCCTATTTCTAACGCTTATATCTGCTTACGTTGCGGTGGGGTTCATTGTAGAGAGCGCAATGTTAATAATCCGCCTAAAAAGGTCCACAGAACACAGAATGCATTAAAACACTGACTTACAAACGTATTTTAAATTTGAAACAACTGATAATCATAATGTTTACAGTTATGTAAAATTAAAAATTATTTTAAAATTATCAGTAGGTACAGATTATTTTTACAAATGTAAAATCGTCGTGGATTTGGACTTATTAGCATTTTTTTCAATATTATAGTACCCACCTGCCTAAAGAAAGTTTTGAAAAATAATTGTCATTAAAACGTTGACCTTTCTTGGGACACATTGTAAAATATTCCCTATTTGAAATATAAAAAAAATGATGCGTAAAATATATGTTTATAATTAAGGGCCCGCAACCCGAATTTGTACCGATTTATTACATATTTCCCTTAAACACGGTAAGTTTTAAAGCTCTTAAAAAAATATATGTTATTCTTGAAGATAATACTTACCCGATACTTTGCCCGCGCCGAAACGCAAATTATATAAAATTCCCTCGATAGAAAAAAATCGCTAAGTATGCTCTAAAAATTATTATTAACACGTTTGTTTAAGTTATTTTACAAGTTATACGTATGAAAAAATTCACAGTGTTTCTTTAAATGCTGTTTAACATAATGCCCGCGAGATTTTTGCTCTACTTTAATCGAGTCATGTTTTATTAAACATTTTCGCAATTTTCGCATCGCTGTAAATGTTAGCGCTCTCCTATAACATACGGCCTCTGTGTTTCCTCCTTCCTACAACATGGGTCTCTTCAAGACCAATGTTCATTCCTTCCTCTCCTCAAAAAGACCCTCCACACAGCATCCCAGATGACATAGGCCCTGAGGGAAATTATTTTCCTCATGGCCTCCTGTGTGAAGTTAATGTAAAAAAAAGAAAAATCGTAATTTCGTATCTCTCGATCTTCTTCTTTTCGGGCCAGGTTGCAGAGCCTTAAGTAAGTAAGTATTTAAGTACCCACATACAAATCTGATGATTTCAGAGGAAATTGTGATTTAACATACTTTTTTGGACGCCAGTTCACAGAACTAATAGTTAATGTATAAAAGATAAATTCACCCGTAAAATCAAAACCGTTACCGACTGACTACAATAGTTTTCACGAATAAATTGATACGGAAAATCGGCATAATTAAACCTAACTAGGTTCGATCATTGGCACCGGGCATCAGGCGGCAACCATTCTAACAGAAACACACAAAGCCTTAATCTGTCCATTTCCTGCCAGAAGTGTCACACTCGCACACTGCACACTGCACACTGCACACTGCACACTGCACAGTACGTGCAGCTTGTTAGCACGGTCAAATTACTGTGAGAAGAAGTCAAAATATATATGAAATTACACCATCAGCCATCTATCTATCTGTCTATTTATACTCGTATGTATAAAGAAAAGTGTCTGCGGCGGGCGGGCGGACCCCGGGCGGGAGGCGCATTTGATTTTTTATACAAATATACAGTTTCATTTCGAGATTGGTGAAATTTTGCACACTTGACCTTAAAACCAAGAGAACGGTCACTGTCTACGTAAGATCTCGAAAAACCACCGCATTCCCTTTTTTCATCTCTTACAACAGAATTTTGATACTTCTTACGAAATTTTAAACACTGGACATTCTAAAAAAGAGGAAAATTACTACTGTCTAAATCTGAAAAACTCTGCCTAAAGCACCGACAACGCCGGGGACTTTAGATAGTACCAAAATATCAATAATATTTTAACACCATTTTGTCTTTGAAGAACGTGATAAAATCCCTATCCTGGCGTAAAGACAACAGGTTACTTCCCAACCATCCTCTTTCCTATCTCCTTCCCCTCCACCCTTCATTTAGTCTCACAACATACTTATTTAGCCCTAAATTGGGGATGCCAAAGTCCCAGGATCCATGCAGTTGGCGTTCTTGTGCGAGAATTGACAACAAAATAAAATATTAAAAGTTGTTTAGAGTGCTTTTTCAATGCGTATCTAACTAAGGCTTATAATCATTATATGTTTGACGTACTAGATACAAGGGGTCGTCCATTAATCACGTGAGACTCGAAAGAGGGGGGGGGGGTCAGAAAAAAAATCACGAAATATCATAAGGAGGGGGGGGGGGTATAATGCGATATCACGTGTATTTATTTTTCGTTGAACGCACGATTTCTAAACCTTGCCAGTCAAAAACAACCTGCAACCTTAATGTCTCTCTGGAAATTTTTATCACGATGCTTAATTATCCAAAATTGAATCAGATTATACCTGTATTTATTTTAAAGATAATTTTCTGAAAATTTCAATATACTTTGTATTAAAAAAAATACACGTGATTTTGGGTAGGGGGCGGTGGCGTATTCTTAAAACTCACCACATATCACCAGGGGCGGGGTGTTAAAAAGTTGCTAAAAAACATCACGTGATTAATGGACGACCCCAAAGCACATTTTTGACCAAAAAACCAATTTCAACAAACTATCATTAATAAAGATGTAGACGAACGTACAAAAAAAAACATAAAAACTCAAGCTTTGGACAAAGACACCACAGAAACACCATCAAGTAATAAAAGCATTGAACAATTTTCATTCAATACAAAAAATGAAGGAAACAAACAAAACATTTAAGATACAATCTTTCACTCGATACAAAAAATGAAGAAAACAAACAAAACATTTCAGATACAATCTTTCACTCGATACAAAAAATGAAGGAAACAAACAAAACATTTCAGATACAATCTTTCACTCGATACAAACAATGAAGGAAACAAACAAAACATTTCACTTATAATCTTTCACTCGATACAAAAAAGCAAGATAGAAATAAAAAATTTCATATACACTCTTTCACTCGATACAAAAAATGAAGGAAACAAAAAAAATTTCAGATACAAAATTAAAAGATGGATTAAAGAACAAAAAAGGCAATATTACAAACATTATAACTTAAAAGATTGAAACGTACATACGTAATATACAAACACCATCAAAATACACACATTTGGAATAAATTTCCCCCAGCTCTTACTAATATCCAGAACTTGGCTGAATTTAAAAGGGCTTTAAAAACAAACACATTTAAAAAAATTATACCTTTCATGAATTTTAACTTCTTTTCAATATACTCTAATAAGCCTTGTTCCTCAAGTTTCCGGTAATTGTTTGGTTTCGATTACCTCCTTACTATACTTTTATGTGCACTCCGAATCTGTATTATTTCTAAACGTAATTGCTTTGTATATATTGTATATTCTTTGTTTCACATTTTTTAATCAATTTTTGCAAGAACTCGTAAAGAACACTATAGGATTACTTTTAAGTTTATTACAATTAAGCGCACTTGAAGTGAAATAACACAAAACTGCGCTGTATAAATACTACGTTATTATTATTATCATTATATTCAATCTTATCTTATTACATTTGCTGATATATTTAATTTTTTTATGTTACCGCCTTTATTATTTATTTTACTTTATTTCTTCTCAGTTTTATTTTAATTTATTTAAATATATTATCTATTTAATATATTTTATCTATTTACCATGTTATATATATTCTCTTAATCTATTTAATATCTTTAATCTGTCTTTTAAATTGCATTGCATTGTAAACTCGGGGATCCCGCACGGTCGCACGGATAAAGCAACAAGTGGGGGCCACATTATCAAATAATGTTACAAATATGTAAATTTATTGTATCTAATAATAATTTTTAAATATATCTATAACGCAGAGACAAAACGTTGTTTTTTGCGTAAGATTCTAACTTGTAAAAAACAACAAATATAATGGAAAAATTAAAAAGAAACTCATTTCCTATTTGAAACCTTCAATTTCACGTCTTGTGCAATGAATAGGCTATGTCCAAATTCGCGTAATTCCTAGCCAAGTTTCTCCATTCAAATAACGTTAACGTAGTCCATTTGACTCCAGTACCTACGTGTACGTGTTGTTACGGTTCTAACAAGGTTCACGCAATGCTAGTTTCCACTTGGCCTTTTTCATAACTACTCTAAATTGAACTAAATTAGCAACTATAATCATTAAGTTATGTTTCCTATCGCGTTTTCTATTTGTTTATTTGTTTTTTGAGGTTATTTTATGTGAATAATGGATGTGGTTATTCTCATTACATATATTATTATTATATTATACAGTGTGTATAGGAACGCACCCGAAAGAATTGAAATAGAGATTTCTGAGCATATTTGTAGTAATAAAAGTAGATAAACAAAACATACTATGTATATTGTATATACATAAACTTCACACAGGAGTTGACAGGAGGACCGAGGAAAATAATTTCCCTCAGAGCCTATGTCACCTTTGGGTATGCCGTGGTTGCATTGTTTGCTTGAGATGGTGAGGAGAGGAAGGAGTGAAAACGAGGTCTTGAAGAGACTGTTGAATTCAAGAACGAGTCGTACAAATAATGTTGGGAAAGCATTTGCCGTGTTTCCCGACTGTGCACCGATGCAGAAGGGATCAATGACGCTAGTTTCGCGGACATTTTCCATTGAAATACCGGTAGAACCAGGACATAATTCCCACCTGACGCTTGTGCTCTTAAGATTGCAATCTGTTTATGAAGAAAGAGGATTCTACCAAGCGGACCGCACATTCCTACATAGTCAAGAGTTTTTTTTTCACAAATACAATTATCATTCACATCGCTGTTTAAAATGTGTCGGAAACGTTCTGATATTTTGATAATAGAAACACGGGAAATATGGCATGGAAACATACCGACTGTCGCCGAGTTACGACTAAACCATGACATACTTCTCAAGAAACTCGAGAAAATTTGTGTGGTTGAAGAAAAAATGGTGGAATACTTGTCGAAACAATCAATTTTCCAAATGTACATAGGAGGGAGGGAGGGAGGGAGGGAGGGACCAAATACAATTCTGCCATCATTTTATGCAAATAATAAACTAAAAAAAATCATTTTAAATAATATGAATAGAGGCTTAAAAATAAAAATAAAAAATAAGTTAAATTGTAAAGATTACGGATTTTTTAGGTAAAACTTCGAGGAACTTTGAAATTAAGATAGAGCATTTGAGGTGTTTAAACCAAGGGCGGATCCAGCTTTGGTGCCAGGGGGGGGGGGGTCACATAGCGCCAGGGGGGGTCACATAGTCGTGGTCAAGTCATAAGAAGTTATAATTTAATTTTGATAATAATAGATACAAGTAAAAAGTAGGTACATAATTTTCATAATAATAGATACAAAAAATATATAAAAACATTTTGTTTATCAATTTTAATTAGTGGTCCACCTAGTTGCTGGACCCAGCCCAGGGGGGGGGGGGGTCATGACCCCCCATGACCCCCCCCCCCTGGATCAGCCCTTGGTTTAAACAGTAGTAGTTTCTCAGAGTTTGCTAATCATTTATTGAGGACGAAACGTACTTTTAATTCTAACAATGGAATAGAGTCACTACGGTGTAATTAATGTCAATGGTATTATTTAGAATTTAGAGAAACTTTAAATTGGAAAAAGGTGTAAAGATGAGATTTCGTATGTATAAAAATAATAATAAAAACGTTTATTCATAAATAGATTTTTTTGCAATATTATATATTATGTTCTTTTATCATTGATTCTATTCTATGATTCTGAAATGCAGCTGGTTTTCAGCAGTGCCTCTAATATAAAACTGAAAATAAATTAAAAAATTTAATTAAATTAAAATAATTAGATAAAAAATCTCTAATTCAACGCACACAATATAAATAAAAAATAATAATATTTAATTTAAAAAAAATTAATAATGTAAGTCGGAATTCAAATTAAAGCCAATAAATCTTAATATTAAAACGACAATCTTCATCTTTACTAAGTATAAAATGAAGTCGCTCACGCTGTAGGTATGTATTAGATCTTTTAAACTACGCAACGGATTTTCATGCGGTTTTCACCAATAGATAAAGTGATTCACGAGGAAGGTTTTTAGGTATATAATTTAATGAGGAAGGTGTATAGGTAAATAAGGTATTGTGTAAAGTGGTTGAAATACATAATATATCTGGCCAAGCAGCAATGGGCAGCGGGCAGCGGACTGACAAACGGGCGGTGTGGATTTGATTTAACAGGTGGCGCTGGTCACAAACGTTTCGTTAGCGACAGCAACGTGTGGCCGGGTCTGCTAGTACTAAATAAAATCAAATCTAATATATAAAAATGAATCGTTGAATGTGTTGCTAAGCGCAAATCTCGAGAGCAGCTGAACCGATTTCGCTAATTCTTTTTCAGAATATTCCTTGAAGTACGAAGATGGTTCTTACGGAGAGAAAAATTAAGAAAATTGCGCAGAAAATTGGATAGTTTCAGAAAACCTAAGGACTATCGCACGTTTGACAGTTCGCGTGTTTGAGAATGACATTTTGCAAAACAATTCTATTTTTGAAAATCTTTAAGTTGATAAAGAAGGTACACCCCTAATAGTTTGAATCGAATCAAAAATTTTGGATATTTTAAATAGGTACCTATGTTAGGTACCAAATTTAATATACATGAAAAATGGAAATTTGAATAAAAATTGTAAAAGGTTGCACGCGGGCTGTTTAAAAACTGAATGTACTGGGATTGAATATATGGAACGCGGGAGGAGGTTTGGCGGGTCGAGGGAGCGGGAAAGGGAAGAGGGGAGTCGGGGAAGGTGGAAGGGGAACGCGGGAGGGGACGGGGTGCCAAGATCGAGTTGTTTGGCGGTCCGTCCTCTCTGCCTACCCCTGCGGGGAAACGGCGTGATGGTTAGTAAGTTAGTTTTAGTTAAATCAAATAAAATATTATCATATTTTATCAATGTCTATCCATTCACATCTTTAAGTATAATGTTGTAATTAGTTTTATTTTATTTTATTTCTTTATTTTTTTTAGATTCGTATAAATTACTAGATATTAAAATTCGTACAAATACGTCTCAAAGTGGTTCAACCATAGTTTTAAAATGGACTTGCAAACCGAAACAACTGTAACAAAAATTCATACAAAATATTCGCAGAACTTGATAAAACCATTATCAAATTTAGTTTGAATTAAATTTAAATAAAATAAATGCAGACACATTTTAAGATTTTTACGGCCAAAAGCATCTACCGGATCTGCCGGATCTGCCGGATCTGCCGTGATGATGGACACTGCAACGATGTCCGAAACGTTGGCTAAAGAAGGAGGTAGCGCAACACGGCATAACACCCCAAAAACAAATAACGAAAAATAAATGCAGTTTCGCGAATTAAATACAAAAACAATTAATAACTAGTTTTAAGTAAACCCTGATGAAGTAAGCATTGCTTATGAGACTGTTGATTTTTTTTAAATAAAAGTGATTAACTGGGTATTTATTAATTTTGAATTAAAATGGTGTCAAAAAATAAGTTTGCTGTGTTTGAAGAAATAATGTGTCATGGCCAATATCCTATGTTTTATGATCTATGGTCCTGATGCACCCTGTTTATGGGAAGTTGTGCCCAATTTGTTTAGTATGTAGCGTAACGCTTGTGTGCACGTGAGACTATTTATATTTATTTAATATTCAATATGTATCTGGGCGTTCAGTGCTCACTGCTCAGTGCTCTGGTAGCATTGTACTGTTCGTTGGGTAAACCATATTTTTCAAGGTTGGTAGGTACAAAAATACTCTTGAGGAAATTGCGCATTAAAATTTCATGAATATTGAAGGCATTCGTGTAATAAAATCTAACAATAAACAACTTACTCAGCATTTCAGAGGTGATGTTATTTTCTCAAATGAATTCTGTGTGAAGTCAGATTGAATAAATTTTCTTACCTGAAACAAAAGACAAAGATTATTAGAAATCATAAAAAATAAAAGAACGAAGTATGTTTACGAGAGAAGAGAAGAATGAATAGAGATATTGAAAGAAAGGTACACAACCCTAATAATTTTTATTTGCTCAAAACTCACATTTTAATCATTTCCGACGAATTCGTAACTATATTAATTTTTTTATTTCCATGTCGCACAAGGAATGCAAGATATTTATATTTTAGATTAATAAAAACAGTACCTTACCTTTAATATATTTTACGTACAACGATTTTAAAACTTTATAACCCGCTTTTCAACTATAAAGTTAGCGGTAAGCACCAGATTTTATTTTTCTAGACGATTAACTAATAACTTCGGGAGGACAACATGGAGACACATTTTAAATATTTGTTACACGTTCTTCAGAATTAATGAAAATGAACGCGGCGGAAAGGTCGAATCTCCAGGCCTGCTAGGGTGAATTCGACCGTACGTTCGTACAATACGCCATGCCGCGGCGTATATTTGCTTACACGTTTTCTTCACCTACGTCGTCGTTAAGATTCCCACATTATTTATCTTCTTCTTTTCTTTGATACGGCAAATTCAACAGTAGGTCCGTCGTCCAGTGCACGGGTCGCGAGTCGCAATTTGTATACACGGCTTCTTTACTTACGTCGATAAGGTTCTGAATATATTTTATGGTATATTGTCGTCTTAATGGAAAAAACTGTCCAAAAAAGCGAAGCTAGCAATCCATACTGAAGTTCTGATACAACCTCTGATGTACGACTGTGAGGCATGGAACTGGCAGAGGAAGCATGAACGTCAACTAAATGCTATTTTTTTATGTGAATATCGCACAAGAGTTCCAACTGCTCCCAAGTATCTGGAGCTAGTGAGACTATGGCATCCCAATTGCGGTATGTTGTGAGGCTGAAGGGAGTAGTAGGGGAAGGAGATCCGATAGAGGAAGGTGGGAAGTGCCTGGCTATTCAGATCTGGTCACAAGATCCAGCTAAAGCCATACGTCTTAAATAACTAAATGATTAAATTGTGAAATTATTACAAAAATCAATCAAACTAAATTAACTTGCGCACGCCGGGATTTAAACTCGCCACCTTCGGATTTCTAGTCTAGAGCTTACGCCTTGACCACGGAGGCCCTCATTTTTCCGTACTTTCTAAAAAAATGTGGTATCTACTTTTTCATATATAGAAATCCTCCCTCGAAAAGTTGATCAATTTCATTAGCCATTTTCAACAAGCCAGAGTCAAAACGTCTTATGCGAAATGGCGACACCGGTTTCCAATCAAATCCATACAGATCTCACTTCTAATCATTTTCTCTCCACTGGCTCAACACTATTTCAGAGTTTCAAAATGGATTTGAAAAGCATAATTGATTTTATTTAGTTAAAAGCAACGGAATCGCATTATTCCACCGAAAGCAATTAAATTCCCAGAAGTACAATGGTCTCTAGTCGCGTAACTAAATCAATCGGAAGTTTTCTTGTTATTTTGATTTGTTATAAATCATTTATCCAATAAACAATAATAACTATCTTAGCGTGACATCATTTGCTAAGTGCATCAAATTTTAAAATTTATTCAAACTTTAAAGTACCTACTAAAGCTTTTAGCATTCTCACGATTACGAAACGGCGACGAAACAAAAAGGCAATAAACATACGTTCCTTACCACAATAATACTGCATACACATTAAATAATGGTGAGACAAAATATGAGACACACAATGTACTTATGTCTGTTTCCTCCAAAGAACTATTTTTTTCCTTTGGAGGAAACAGACGTACGTTCATTGTGTGTTTCATCTTTTGTTTCACCCTTATTTAATGTGAAAGAAAGAGCTGCAGCATTATTGTGACAAGGAACGTAAGTTTATTGCCTATTTGTATCGTCGCCGTTCGGTAAACGTGAAAATACCAAAAGCGCCTATTGAAAAGAACACGGTCAGTGGTTGAGTGGGCATCGCGTTTGGGTCCCACCCAGGCGTTCCGTGTTCGATTCCCCGACTGGCCGAAGTCCTCCATCACGACTCAAGCATCATTTTCGGCTTACTGTGGTGGTAGTAGGAGATTTTCAAATATTGTCGGGTTATTCGTAACTCGGGAATGTTTGTCTTTCTTTAAAAAAAAAAACGAAAACGAAAAACGAAAACACACTTTTTTCCTATACTTTTGGATGTAAGGGAACGTACCCATACTACGTGACCAACTTTTTGTAATTTTTAACCCCCCCGTGACCAAAAACCTAAGCCCCCCGCCGTTCATTTGTACCAAGCGTAGTATTTTGAAGACCCCCCCCCCTAAACAGGTCACGTAGTATGGGTAAGTTCCCTAAACTGATTGACGTAGCTATGTAACTTTATAAAATTTAAAATAAATCTTTTTTCGGATTAACTCTATACAGGAGACACTTCTCAGGGCTCGTGTCATCTTTGGGGATGCTGTGTGAAGGGTTTTTCTATAGGAGAGGAAAGAGTGAACGTGGGTGTTAAATTGCCCACTTTGTATGAATGAAGATAGAATGTAGAAACGACCCGTTCACGACCTACAAATATTGGGCATGCATTTCGCATGTTTCCCCGACTATGCACCGGTGCCGAAGGGATCAATGACGCTAGTTCCTCGGAGCATCTTCTATTGAAATACCGGTAAAACCATTCGCACGTGACTTCTTTCTCACAACCGAAAATGAATTTCATTTTCCTGTCTGGAATCGAAAGACCTTCTTAAGTCAGTTTTTTTTTTCAAATCGCTGTAATATCACATTTCTATGAAAGCGCATTTAATTTGCGCACTGTGCGATGATTCGTTCTCCGGCGGTAGTGACGTCACAACCGTCAGTCTCGCTTCGGCCGCTTGACTAATTCGTGCGAAAAGGAATATCGTAACAATGTGAAATGTGAAACCCGCCGCCTTCATGATTGAGCACTTATGATTGTCGAAACGTTTAATAACACCCTCGGGTTTCCGAATTTGGTAGCCATGGTTACAACTCAGAGCAGTGTGTATTTCATATGTTTAAGATTCTCACGAACACTGAACAGACAATTCCAAGAGGTGTGATTCATGCAGATTTATTTATTTATTTATAATATTAATGCCTTTCGGCTTTTACATAATATAACATAGTGTATAGCAACAACATGAAAAGTACAGCTCTAGTGAGTTTGTAAAACAGAAAGAAATAGTATATGTAGATATTTAGATAACAAAACGAAAATACATGCTACGATATTTAAATATTACAATATTGTAACAATGAAAAAATAAATTTGTGTATAATACACGCAAATAACTTATCTAAAAGAGGATAAATGATTTATTATTTCATACTTATATTTTACCAGCGACACATTTCATACTTCAATGTGCGAAAACATTTTGCCTAAGTTTTGAATTCTGTGTAGTGGTATATTGAAATAGGACATGGTCGTAGTATTGCCACAATAAAACGGTGGTACTGACCTCTATTAGATTTGACAGTAAGCAGTTGTCAAGCATAATAACACGCCCGTTATGCTTGAAAACCTACAGCAATTTGACGTAAACCTTAAATTCTGACGACCGGCGTGATCGAGGGGTAAGGCTCTTGATTCGCAATCCGAAAGTCGCGGGATCGAATCCCGGCGTAGATAAATAAATTGTATTTGATTAATTTGTGTTATTTCACAACTACTTAATTAAAAATAATACATAGTATATTTACGGCACATTCTAGAGTGGAAGATACTCCCAGTATCGCCCTGGTGTAAGAATATCATTCAGAATTGAAACGTCGCTTGAAATGACTTTAGCCGTGTTTGGTGACCAGATCTGAATAGCCAGGTACTTCCCCAGCTTCCTCTTCCCCGTCTCCTTCCCCTCCCCACTACATTCAGCCTCACAACATACCCCAATTGGGGATGCCACAGTCTCACTGGCTCCAGACGGGAGCAGCTGAGACTATTGTGAGGTATTCACACAAAAAAATTAAATAAAAATTGCTCCATACAGGAGGCCCTGAACAAAAATCTGTGTGTAAGTCTTTTTATGGAAAGGAAGGAGACGAAGTTCTGGGAAGGAAAAAATCTATGAGCAGTGGGTTTGTGCATAGGAATGTATGAATCCATCCTTCATGATTCCGCCTGGAGAGGTCTAAAGTAGGTCTCTCTCTCCCGATCCACGTTTACCTACCTTGTAGTAGGTGGGTAAATGTATTGGCCACCAAGACCTATACAAACCTCATCCCATGAACCCGCCCCCCTGCCAAGTCACTAAACGTAGCGAAGCACCTAGGGTGTCCTAAGGCAGGGCTGTTGGTTATCCAATAAATGGTTCCCTGGGCGGCTGTAAATGACCTCCAATAAATTCCTTTAAATTCCAAGTATATTATTACTACATTTATAGCAGTGTGGTTGAGGAATTTCATCTCGTAGTAGAACATAAAGTGCAAACCACCCACGGCTTCGTTTAATAGCTTTGAAAAACTACTATTAAACGTATAATGGGATATTTCGCGTTGCATTTAATGTTTGCTCCCACTGACGGAACGCGGAAGCAATTTGGAGATGAAAAAAAGCATATTTAATTTTATTTCTCAGGAGAACCCACAGAATATCGGAATACTCTGTTAATGGAGGACCAAGCGTGGTGAACGATGATAAAAAGTGGTCAGATGAAGCAAAGCAGTCCACAATAGAGGGGCGATCCAACCCTGATGAATTGTAGTGATACATGGAAACTGGAAGGATAAACAGAGTGAATACTGCAGAAATAGGATGAATTGTAAAATCATTTAAAAAATAACACACATCAAGTAATATGTAGATGTTAAGTATTAAAAATAAAACTTACTGATAATACCTATTTTATAAACAAATAAATATGTAAAAATGAGAGATAAAAAATAACAATTGAAAAAATAATTAAAAAAATAAATTTTATGACCACAATATATTACAATTTAAGGAAATCATGGACACTTAGGAAGGGTTGTTTCAAATTTTTTGATGAATTCATCAAATATTTGAAGTTCTGTTATTATATCATAATAGGCCAGTTGCTGCATGAAAGTGAAATAATCGCAGAACTTGAATAGAACTTACACAGAACGAGAAAATAAACTTCAAATTTTTGATGAATTGTTCAAATTTTTTGATCCAATCTTAAATCCATCCTTATAGAGGAAGTGAAAGCGGATAGACGCCCTCTAATGTGCTGAAGAAAAATACTCAGGACATGGACAGCCAGATGCACAAATGTGTCCATTCTGGAAGGGCTAGGCATCCACAATAAGCATGCAACTATCTGCCTACGAGGTATTTTAAAATGCTTTGGACAAATTGAGGACTCCAATTTGGAGAAACTGACAAAGGTTTAGGCAGGAGAAGCAGAGGAAGTGGGGTGACTAAGTATCAGGCGTCGGTGTCCACAGCTCTCAGCTCTCCTCGTGCAACGCAGAACCGCGAAGAGTAAAGTAGCCAGTAGCCTTCCTCCACGGAAATTGAAGTGGGGATCACGATCCTTAGCAACGTGGAATGGACTTTTGAAATCGAAAATTTTGAGAACTGGAAAGAATGCAGGGGTGATTTAAATTTTAGCAAGATTGTGAAAGGATGGTTTAGATTATTTAGACACTTGGGGCAGATGAACATAGTGCCAGGAGAAAGTAATATGACGCGAACGTGAATGGTAGAAGAAGTGAAGCCCAGGGAGAAGCGAACCAAATACTCCAGTCGGTCAGGTTAACAGTCAGAAAAACAGAAGAGTACGAGTATGTGCGAGACGGCGTCCAGTACATCTGTGTCCGCAGCTCTCCGCGCAGCGCAGGACCGCGAGGAGCAGAAGAGCCTTGTCCACCATGGAAATTGTAATAGGGGTCACGCTACTCAGCTATGAGGAACGCATTGAGAAGAAGATGTATGACATAATAGCGACGATGCTTGAATTTTGTGAATGGAGGAAGTATGTGCAATGACAGAGCTATCTACCGGTTTATACTAGTTAGAATTCTAGATACATTTTTTACTAGTAGCTTCAGAGCAGTCCCAGGGCAACAGCAAAAACTTTTGCAAGCGAAGTTCTCAATATAATTTGGATAGATTTTGAAGTCGTGCGGAACACGTTGCAGGTGTAACTGATAGAATAATAGAATAGAAGAGTTGAGGTCATGGGTCGCGCTGACCAAATTCCAGATAGATGAAAAACCGAATGATCGATTTCCTGAATATGATGTAAATTAGAAATTATTTGAAAGTGAATGCTAAAGATTTTAGATAGAGTGTAAACATGAAGAAAAAAAACAGTATGATATTTTGTAGTTTGAAAATGTGATTAATTTGGGTGTGCCAAAATTACCCCTCAATGAGATGAAGAGTTTGCTTTAAACACGTGTCACTAATATTATAAATGCGAAAGTGTGTTTGTTTATCTTTCTTTCACGTCGCAACGGAGCAACCGATTGTTGTGATTTTTTGCACAGGGATAGTAAGAGGACTGAGAAGTCATACAGACTGCTTTGCATCCCGGAAAAAACATTTCATTCCTGTGGGAAAATTGTTTTTACAGTAGTTTTTCCCTAATATCAGGTGAGCGAAGCCGCGGATAAAAGCTATTAATTTTATAAATACGTATACAGTAGGTGTACATCCAGAATTTGGGCGACAGTGGAAAAATAATATATTTTTTTAAAGTATGAGTTTTAATATGTGGAATGAAGGTTATTATTTTTGATCACATGGAGTTTATTCGAAACTTTATTTGGAATGGTGATAGTTGGGTATTTTAATCTTTCAGTTTGGTGGCGTCTTGTGTTATCTGTTTTGTAATGTTGAGTTACTGTGGTGTTGAGTTGTGATGTTGGATTGGTGCGTTGTTTATTGCATTGTGTACGTTTGTTGTGATTTGTTGATGTGTTGTGTTACAGTTTTAACGTCATTTTGTATTGGTTGTATTTAATGTGATGTTATTTTAAGCCAGTTGTTGTCTTATCGTGTACGTGTACGTGTGTTGCTGTTCTGTTCTGATGTTGAATTGGTGCGTTGTTTATTGCATTGTGTACTGTATGTTTGTTATTGTGTATTGTATGAAGTGATTTGTTGATGTGTTATGTTGCTGTGTTGTTGTGTTACTGTGATATTGTATTGGTGCATTGTTGTTTTGCTCTGTTTTTGTGTTAATGTGTTGTTGTGTTGGCGTTTTATTGTGATTTTAGTGTTTATTGTATTTTTGCCGTATTATTCTGTAATTGTGTTGTTGTTTTATTGGGTTGCCGTTTTATTGTGATTTCATTGTATATTGTATGTTTAAGTCGTATTATTGTGTAAGTATGTGGTTATATTGCTGTGTTTTTGTGTCGCTGTGTTTTTGTGTTGCCGTTATATTGTAATTTCATTGTTCACTTAGTTTTTTGTCGTGTTTTTATGTTGCTGTGTTTTTGAGTTGCTGTGTTTTGGTGTTGCTGTATTGTTGTGTTGCTGTTTTATTCGATTTTGTGTTGGTGCGTAGTTCAAACACAAATCTCTGATCGCACGGTCTATTTGCTCATAATGTAATTGTTTTGATGGTGTGGGTGGTAGTGCGTTATTTACATTAGTCCCGGTCCCGCGTAGCACGGTTCGACTGCTCTCAGCAGGAATAGAAAAGCGTCGCGGATCCACACTTTCTTCATAACAGAATGACTGCCGATGTTAATAATAATGGTCAATGGCCGACGTTGCACAACAAACTCCAACGGAAGGTATACAAATCAAGAACAATATGAAATCAATGCGCTTCGCTTGGTCGCTATAATAATGGCCGGAGAAATTTGCATAAGCGCTGATGAATTGATAATATCGCATTAAACGGTCGAAGAATGCTCTGTGATATTCTGTTATTGGACCCATTGAGAATAAAATGAAAGCCCACGGCCTCCGTGCGCATATTTCCAGCAAGTCATATTTCTATGGACATTGGCACTGTAATTATAGTACGTAGTGTACAGTACATATATCAAAGTTGTATTGGAAATTAATGTCGCTGAATTAGTGTGACGAAGCATGAATGAATTTGAAAAGAGGGAAAATACTTTTTGAAACATACACAAAGAAGAGTGTCCGTGGGTGAGTTTATTTTTTTAACCCCCGACGCAAAGAGCGGTGTTATAAGTTTGACGTGTCTGTGTGTTTGTGGATCTGTCTGTGGCATCGTAGCTCCTAAACGAATGGGCCGATTATGATGCGGTTGTTTTTGTTTGAAAGCTGACGTGATCGAGATGGTTGTTAGCTACAATTCATGAAAACCTGTTCAGGCGTTTCAAGGTCAATAGCTCTTTTGTGTCGGGGGTTGAAAATTTTATCTAAATCTACATATTTATTCCAAGATTGATGAAATTTTGCACACTTGATATTGAAAACTCGAGGAAGGTCACTGTCACACATGCCATTTCTGAAACCACGCCCATCCCTTTTTCGATGACCGGACAACTCAGAATGAACTCAACTCAACACCTTCTTTGAAAAGTGATGAAAAAAATATATAAAAAAATTGGTTAAATAGGTTACGTTTTAGGTTAGGTTATGTGCTATTTTTTTCGTAGCTTTTAACGACTTTTTCAGAGGTGCTGAGTTAAGTTGATTCTGAATTGTCATGGAACCCCCCTTTTCACATCCAATTCAATTCAATTGTCATCAAAAAATTTATGCTACTTAACGAAAAGTTGATTTGACGTTCAAAATGAGTAGACATTTACTGTACACATTATGATTTATAAATACCGGGAAGCCCGGGCAACGCCGGGAACTTCAGCTATTTTACATAATTAAAATAAGAATCACTTAGAAATTGAAGAGAGAATCTTGGGTAACGTAAAGAATTTATTGGACTTTATCAGAATTGGTATTTACCTATACACGGGAAAGTACGAATAAAAATAAGATGTTGTTATTAAACACACACTAACCTAACACAATATTTTAATAAACGGACTCTCCGCCAATCAGACGTGCTGTTATTTTGCAGGTACTCCATAAGTTTGCTGAGGCGGCGGCCGGTCGGAATATTCCACGAACCAATGATAATATACAATTCAATTTGGAAGGCGGGTATGGGTACCGCCACCCCGAATCCATTGATTAGATAATCAACACCTCTACCATAAGTCACCCCAAGTGGTTCGCTACGTGACTTAGCAGGGGTCCGGGTCTTGGCGGCAGATGCGTCTGCCCACCAGCTGCATGGCAGACAAGATCGGGAGAGAATGGAGGGAGGAGTCCCTTTGACTTCACCAGCTGAACTCCCTCGGAACGTCGCCTTCCACCGCAGTGGGAAGGGTGGATTTACACGTCGGTCATTTCTGGACACACTGACCCCCAGATTCCTACCCACCACTAATACCTTCCTTACAGCACTCCCAAAGATGACATAGGCCCTGGCCCTGAGGGGAATTATTTTTGTCAGGGCCTTCTGTGTGAAGCTAATGTAAGAAAAATATACATACACTAACTTTTGCCCCCGGCTTCGCTCGCATAGTATTAGGGCGGTACCCACAGCGCCTCCTCCACCTTCCCTATCCCCACTCCAATCCCCACTCCTCCTCTCCCTCGCCCCCCCCCCACCACCCATAAAACCCCCCTCACCCCTCATCCTCCCCCTCTACCCTCCGCCCGCCCCCATCCCCCCTCCCCCCCTCCGCCCTGCCCTCACATCCAATCCCCCTTCAACCCGCCCTCCATAACCGTTAAATTAATTTTTCAAACAGCTCGCGTGCCACCTATTGCAATTTTTGTATATAAATTTCATAATGCCAGAGCTCTAAGCTATAGTCTATAGCCTATTCTGATGTATGAGCTATATTATTGTAAAGTTTCATTAAAATCCATTCAGTAGTAATAATTGGATAACCAACACCTCTGCCATAGGTCACCCCAAGTGGTTCGCTACGTTTGGTGATTTAGCAGGGGTGCCCGGGTTCATGGGATGAGGTGTGTCTAGGTCTTGGAGGTGGAGACCAGGACACACTGAACCCCAGATTCCTACCCACCCCTTAAACCCTTTTCCTTCCCAGAACTTTCCTCTCCTTCCTTTCCCTAAAAAAACCCTCCACACAGCATCCCCAAGGTCCTCAGGGAAATTATTTTCCTCAGGGCCTCCTGTGTGGAGCTCACGTAAAAAAAAAAGTAGTTTTCGCGTGAAAAAGTAACAAACATAAATCCATACAAACAAACTTTCGCCTTTATAATATTAGTAGGATTTAAAAAAAATGATAACGCAATTTTTTTTAAATTAACCAAATGGACGCTTTACACAGCTAGAAAATAACTTTTAAGTGTAATTCCTTCCCTTCCCCACTACATTCAGCTTCACAACATACCCAAATTGGGATGCCATAGTTTCACTGACTTCAGACAGTTGGGAGAAATTTGAACTCTTGTGCGGTATTGACATTAAAAAAAACACATACGAGTCGTAACTGCCTAATTTAAAATACACATTTCTATTTGCGTCTTGCAATAAAAAATAAATTTAAAAAAAGATAAAGCAACAGCACCCAATTGAGAGTTATATTAGAAAAATAGCCGTGAGAAGAAGTAATGGACGAGCATTGTACCCAGCGATATGAAGCGCTGATTGAAGATATTGTGAACGCAACATGATGACATAAGTAAATGGCTTATTTAGATTAGAAAAAGGTAGCATTCGGTATCCTTTCTCCACGACCTCCGCGGTAGAGGTTGAGCAATGGGTTTCTGGTCTCTATGTGGATTGGACAAATATTATTTAATGTTTGGAAGAGATTACCCAACTGTACCAGCGACCATGTTCTGCAAATCTTATCTTCCAAAAGCAATCTATGGGGTCATATATCAAAGAAATGCACCTATTAGTCTATTCGGTTGCAGAGACGGCTTTTTATTTATCACAGAACTGATAGAAGTGGATTGCCCGAAGTATGCTCATTTCTGTCTTCATTCTTTTGGAAGGCAGGTATGGGTATGCCGCCTCGGGAACCATTTGTTGAATAACCAACACCTCTGCCATAGGTCACCTCAAGTGGTTCTCTACGTTTGGCGGCTTAACCCGGGTGCCCGGATTCATCGGGTGAGGTGTGTTCAGTTCCTGGCTGCGAATACGCCTGCTCGACAGCTGCATGAAGGGCCGGATCGGGAGAAGTCATTTTAGGAAAACCCTTTGACCACTCCAGCTGCTCTGTCTCGACCTCTCCTTGAACCGCAGTTGGAGAGTTGGATTCACACGTTCGTCACTGCTGAATACACTGACCTCAGATTTCTACCCATTCCTACCCATACCCATACCTTTTTCCATATTTTTCCGGTAGGAATCTAGGGGTTAGAGGTCCAGGAGTGACGGACGTATGAATCCATCCCTCCCACAGTGGTGCAAGACGGTGGGTCGAGAGAGATCAGCAGGAGAGGTCAAATGACTTTAAAAGAATTTATAAAGACATTAAACGACTTACCCAAAGGGAGTTAATGATAAATCAGGTATAAAATGAATTAGATTCTTACCTGAAACAAATAAAAACAATACGTTAGTATTAGACATTAAAAAAAGCACCAGACATTCGATGTTATTTCTAGGGGTTTCAATTACGACATAAAAATACGAATTACGTCTTATATGGGAGTCAAATTTTGTATTTATTTATCAAGGAACTAAAAAGAAAAATATATTATAATAACGAAACACACGGACACGGGACAAGAAATTCAAAGCAAATTAGACTGCCGACAAGAAAAAAATCAAGCACCCAGAAATCCCTGATGTACCAGGCCGTCCAACTGTATAACAACATCCCGAATGAAATTACTGACAGAAAATATAAATAAGTTTAAAAAAGAATTACGAAAGTATGTCTACCTCAATTATTAATGTATTTATTTATGTGTAACATTTAAGGAATGATTATGTTTGCCAACCAATGTAAATGTTTATATCTTTATAAAATATTAGCACACACAAAGATGTGAGCTAACTTAAGATTAATAATAAAAAATATATATATTAATTAACGCCGTTTTAAGGGCTCTATAAATGAATAGTAAAAATTACAACGTATTTATTGTACTTAACTAAACGGCCTACTTGTTTAGTTTTAAATTGAGGATGTTCATTGACTTGGTATTATCGGCAATGAGGAATTCATATTCCAAACGGGCGCCGCCAAGACCTGAACATACCTCACCCGATGAATCTGGACATCCCTGCTAAGTCACTAAAGGTAGCGAACAATTTGGGGTGACCCATTTCAATATCTTTGGGGTGACCTATGGCAGAGATGTTGCTTATCCAACAAACGGTTCCCGGGGCGGCGCACTCATATCCGCATGTTTAATTGAGAGATATAGTACCTAAATATGATTAGAAACAACATCTAAATGTAGTTAATATTTAAATTTTTGATACTGACAATTAGTGGTGGAATTCCATTACAATAATATAATAAAACACATATAGAACTTATTTCCACTTAATTTATTTTTGATCGTAACCGGTTTCAGCCTGTTAGACCATCTTCAGACTGGTACAAATGTTTCTTAATCTACAGTTTAGGTTTATGTACATGACATATGAGGGGAGGGGGGGGGGGGGGTAGTCCACAAGGATTTTATTCAATTTATGTGTTTTTCCATAGTTGTTGCCATGTCGTCTTTGACGATCGAATTTCTAGTTGAACGACATATAAGACGACATGGCAACAAATATGGAAAAATCATATAAATTGAATGAAATCCTTGTAGACTACCCCCTCCCTCTCCCCCAGATTAAGGCCCCGCAACCGCGCACAAAAAGAAGAAGGTGGAGAGATATGAAATTACGAATGTTAGAGGAGAGCGCTAACATTTAAAGCGTCAAAATAGAGTAACATTGTGAATTTTTTCACAACTGTAACTTGTAAAATAACTGATACGAACGTGTTTATAATAATTTTCGGAGCATACTTTGCGATTTTTTTCTATCGAGGGAATTTTATATAATTTGCGTTTCGGCGTGGAACGCGTCTAGAAAATAACATGTTAATGTCATCTTCAAAAATAACATATATTTTTTAAGAGCTTAAAATTTTTAAATGTTTAAGGGAGATATGTAAGAAATCGGTAGAAATTCGGGGAGCGCCTTAAGAATAATTTGAACCAGTCTGAAGATGGCATTAACAGGCTGAAACCGGTTACAGTCAATTAATCTAAATGTAGAGTTCCTATTCTTTCCATACTTCCTATTCTCCTTCACATCCCTACCCTTTATTAGAATAAAAAGCACGATTTCCAACAAGAATTTGCGGCAAACTACAAATGATGTCTATAAATGGATACAATTAAAAATTAAAACGTGATAATTAATAATTAGTAACTAGTAACTGCTAAACATGAAAATGAAAAATAATTTTATGAAAATCGTGCTCAAGGCATCAACATATTCGGAACCGGTTAACTTTAATAAAAATCAAGTGTAACAAAGTAAAACAATAATTCAGAAGTTCTTCATCGATTGAGCTAAAATTGTGAACTTATAGTGCATACGTCGCCACTGATCACACTCCTACATGTCGCGACGGGATCACGTGATACGCGCGGTGTTTTGTGTGTTACCGTGCTGCTGGGCTATACCCGACTATTCAGTTGCGACGTGAGATGGAAAAATATTTTTATTGCTTTTAATAGAAAAAATTTCGTTGGAAAGCAAAATGACATCTACATTTTTTACTCCAAATATTCTAAGGAATGGTGGTCAAGTAATCGTAATCCTTCGGGTAAGTGCTGTTACACCCTGTATATTATAAATCTTCTATTTGCATATCTTACAAGTCATATTTTTTGTAACCTAACCACTTTTCCGGCTCAGCTAAAACCCCATACAAACGTTCGTATAAATAACAAGTTAAATAATTTTCCCATGATTCTGGCATATCCAATCCCATGATGGGTGGCAAGATTTAGTTGTGGGCCGCGAATGATGAACGCTGGGCCGTTCTGCATTCTCCCATGAAGATGTATTGTTCAAATACTGTCTTAGAAACATGATCGTAAGTCAGTTGTGTCGAATAAACAGTTGATAAATAAGGAAATTGCAAGTTGAAACATATTACAAATATCTAATATTAAATTTGTAAGAAGGTGATTGCAAATTTTGCAACCTCTTCTTGGTATGGTAGAGGAGTGTTGGGGGAAGTCAAAGTAGGATGTAGGACTCTGATTCACGATGACAGATGGCTGCTTTCTCTTGGATAAAGTTTTTCAATTGGTTTCCTTATTTCCAAAAGGTGAATGCGGAGGAAACTCAAACAAAAGGACACGGCCAACTCCTTCGCACTACCAACATAACTCAAACAGATACATATTTGTAAATATGGCCGCAGTAGGATGTTGCTAATGTACGATACATGCAATTTTATTAGGGTTTTAACACATTGGCCTCCGAATTGTTAAGTTAAAAAATTGTCCTTCGCTTCACTAACATTTTAAATCCAATATAACTTTTGAACGACATGTTTAAACGTAATATTTTTTTTATTTACTTGTGTACTGAATCAAGGTATGTAAATATATATATTTTGTGTTTTAAAATAAAAATTTATTATGATTAAATCTTGATATAAAAATAACTTTAAAAAAAGGATTTTATTTTTTTAATTTTTATTTCCATTAAAAAAAAATTGTGCATTGGTCAATCTTATTGGCATTTTTTTACATACACATATACATATCTACTTATAACTAAAAAAAAATAATTTTGTGTGATAGTCCTCGAAGCAATCAGGGACATGGAGGGCCACTTTGCAAGATTTTCAAGACTCGCCATTTTTACAAATTCTCACTGAGGCAGTTTGCTTACAAACATTGATTTGTAAATATCAGGTAAAAAACTTTAGGAAGGTTTTATTGCCAATACTGTGAAATGAATGCTTAAATATCTATGGTGCGTTTGGAATTTAAAATTAATGATAGAGACATTGAAAGAAGGGTGAATGCAGGTCCAAAATGGAGTACTGGTACCTACCCTGATGTATGGCAGTGAGGCATGGAACTGGCAGAGGAAGGATGAAAGTAGACTGAACGCTGTAGAAATGAGATCCCTGAGGCGTATGTGTGGTAAAACCATGTATGATCGTGTGAGAAATGTGGAAATCCGCAAAGAATGCAATACTGATATAAGCGTAATGAGTAAGATCAAGAAAGGAACGCTCCGATGGTTTGGGCATGTAGAGCGAATGAACGAGGAAAGGAGTGTAAGGAGAATATATGACGCAAATGTGAATGGTAGAAGAAGTCGAGGACGCCCAAGAAAAACATGGCACGACCAAGTGAATCAGATACTTGAGTAGGGCCATGTCAAGAGTCAATTACGACTCTTAGGGGTCTTACTTTACAGACGAAAAGAACCAACTCAGGGGACAATTACGAGAATTGCGTACCCAATTAAAAAACATCAAGGTGTTGTAGGGCTAAAGAAAACAGATGGGAAAGAAGATGAAGATTGAAAAGTACCTGGCAGTTCAGAACCGATTTGTAAACGTAGTTAAAGCTGATTCTTAACTTAGATTATGAATGGTGGTCTCTCACAAAAGCTATAGTTATGGTAACAATGATTATGACTTAGAAGCAGCTCTGTGAACACCTCGCGAAGACCTCGTGAAGACCTGGAGTTCAAAAAAGTAGGGTTCCAATTTTCTTTAATTTAATAAATTAAAACCGAATTTTCCTATGAAATCATAAGATTTGTAGATAGGTACTTAAATACTTAAGTAACCATTTTTTGTATTTCAAATAAGCAATTATATACAATTTTTCCAAAGAAAAGTCACTATCTCAATGATAATTCTTTTTCAAACTTTATTCAAGCCAATGGATACCATAACATTGATTATTCCGATTTGACAGCTCATGGTAGGAACCACAATTAAGCGAACTCTGGCGGAATAAAAAGGTAGTATCCAATAAAAACAAATACAGACAGTAGAACTGCCAACTAGACTAGTTAAAATAGAACTTCGCTACGCTCAAAGCAATAATTTATATATTTTATATTATTGATGTTAGTATCTCTCTCTTCTGCGTATAAAAATCATTTTCCGGACAATGAAATAGTTACAAAATGGCTACACAAGATAGTGAAACTAGTGGTAAAATTATAACACCCAAGAGATACGGTAAAACCTCAAATCGGACCCCACCAAAAAACCAATAGACTCTAAGACAATGTGTGCCGTAACCAGTAGATTCGCTTTACATAATTCTAACGTAACGCGGTACACAATTGTGAGAAAAAAGTGTTATTGTCGAAGCCAGAGTCAGTTCTGAGGTAACTATGGCTCCAAATGTACCCACAGCAGTCCATTGTGATGTGGATGAGAATTGGGGTATTGTCTTGCATAGGAACTGGAGGAATGGTGAAATATCAAAGATGGATGGATCGATTTGGTTCGGCACGACATTGTTTGAAGGTTGGAGCAGTGAGTGGTTTCGTCACAGCGAAGGGATAAGGAATGACTATAAATTGCCTCATCGCGTTTCGCATTCATCTAGGTGCGATGGTAATAAGTAGCCTAATTGAAACAGAGTTAGTTCGCAGGCTCTTAATAATTTATGGCATTTGAAATCCACTGTAGAAGATTGTTGTGGCCCGGTTGTGGGCGTGACGCTGTGCTCGAAGTAAACTCAATTTTTCCTTCTCGTGAAATAGATTGATATTAAAAAATAAATAGCAAACAATAATTATCAATCGCCCAAAAACGATGTACAGCAATCTATAAGAATAAAACAAAAAGTATGCAAACCAACAACAAACAAAAAAAAGAGACCATAAAGTTTGAGTCAAGTAATTTTAAGAGATTTAAGGAATTTTGTAAAGTTCTGAGGGCTGTCTCTAAATATGTCCTGAATCTTGCCACTACAGTGGATGTTTCGTACAAGAAGTCAGGAGATGGATAAGTTGGTTCTATGGAAAGAAATTTGGAAAATTTTTGGTTTCTTTTTTCTTCGACTGTAATAGATACATGTTGATTTTGATTGTGATCAAGAGGGAAGATTCTGCGCGGTTATTTATATTTTTGAAAGGGAATTGGATATCATTTTTGTCACGAAACTCATTAATTTAACGTTTCTAATTTGAAATATCAAGGTGTTACCTGTAGGTCAATCAATTTATTTATTCATCATATTTATTGTCAATGATAAGACATTTTCAAATACAAAAATATTTCAATCGGAGGGTTCCCTCAAGGTCTCCTATTTGGGCCTTTTTAAAATGCAATTACTACACAAAAGTCCCAACGGCCTAGAGCCAGTGGGACTATATCACCCCTCATGTGTGGAACCTTGAGAGGTTATAAGTGAAAGTGGAAAGAGATAAGAAAGACAAGGTTTGGTTACTAAACATGTCTAAAGCGAATTAAAACAAAGTTAACATTTAAAAAAAATGAATACTGCACAACAGTCGCAATATGCGCAGTGGACATTGGTATCCTCAATTTGGTGTAGATAAGTTGTAGGCTGAAAAAGAAAATGAGGGGGTAAGCGATGGGAAAGATGGCGGTCCGGAAGTACAGGGATAAACAGATTGGCCAAAGCGATTTAAACCAAATTTTCGATTCTAAATTATGTTCTCTCACCAGGACCCGGGAACCGGACTTCGCATATGTGTATTTTTTGACCGGTAAGTGGCAGAACTGGCATCGCGTCTGGTTCCCAGTTCTTACCTAGTCGTTATGAGTTCAATTCCTCCGCAGGCAAAGACCTCCATCACGACAAGAGTAACATTTTCCGCTTTCTGTGATCGTGGAAGGAGATTTTCAAATATTGTCAGGCTTTTTTTCTTTTTAACCAATTTAAATGAATATGCATGATGTTCACAGCGAAAACTGTCAAAAATGGTGGGATCAACCTATTTGCTGATCATTAAATAATGTTTAAATGACGAATTAACATAAAAAGTCGCGATACTGTCAGGACAATGTACCCAAGCATGGGAAGGTCACCCAGAATGTCTTATTGTTTTATTTAATTTGATTATGCGGCTACCATTCAACAAACGGAGATGCTTTATTGTGTTTTTATGATATTAACGTGGGAAGGCCACCACCAATTAATTTAATAAAGTTTAATGGTCAACAGAGGAAGGTAGCAAGGTGGGTAACCCACCATGCATGGGTATCTAATGTTTAAATATCTTAAACTTAGAGCTGGATTTTTCATCCGCAGTATAGTTATACTGTAATATAATATGTGTGGAGGTATGCGCAACGAAAAATGTAAATTCCTGAAGAAAACCTCAGATGTCGTATATAGATATTATTTAATTGGACAGGGAAATTGGAAGCTTTCAAAGATTAAAATGGTTTACGTGTTATTGTAGAAAGCAATCACTTTGTGGTTTGACATATTTAATAAAATAAAATACTTTTTTGTTTAAAACCACGATATTTATTAATTTTTTAACCGACCGGTTTCGCTTAACTTAAGCATCTTAAGTTAAGCGAAAGCAGATGCTTAAGTTAAGCGAAACTAATAAATATCGTGGTTTTAAACAAAGTATTATAAAGTATTTTATTTTATGGTTTACTTGTTCTTGTACAGTCAGTGTTCCAGTATTTTGTGATCTCATGGGGAAGCATTTTTATGACTTACCTACTTGTATATGCCTGGGTCCAAGCAGTTGAGACTTTTGTGTAATAATTGAATTTAAAAAAGGTGCAAATATGAGACCTTGAGGAAATCCTCGGATTGAAATTGGCAATTTCTTCAAGAAGGTATTCCGGTGCGATAATAATAACACAAAAAATATCAATTATTATTTTTTAATTTATAAACTAACGTTTAGACAAGATTTTTATGCATAGCACAAAGGGTAACAATTATTACAAGCAATAATTGTCAGCCTGAAACACTCATTTACATTGAAAAATCTTCCGAGAAAAGATAATTGCCGCCAACGGGACTTGAACCCGTGTCCTTCCGATTGCCGGTCGAATGCTCTGACCACTGAGCTATGGGGGCTTATCAAATACCCGCCAAATAATTCAATATATACTAGTGTTTCATTCAACAATTACTGCTTGTTATATTTTTTCCACCTGAAAACAACCAACTTTATTTTTGCGAAGAAGACATTGTTAGTGTTAAATCCCTCGCTAGGTGGCGTCGAGACAAATTATGTCTGCATTTATTGGGGAAATACTTAAACTTGTTAAATATTAATTATTATTTTTTAATTTATAAACTAACGTTTAGACAAGATTTTTATGCATAGCACAAAGGGTAACAATTATTACAAGCAATAATTGTCAGCCTGAAACACTCATTTACATTGAAAAATCTTCCGAGAAAAGATACTTGCCGCCAACGGGACTTGAACCCGTGTCCTTCCGATTGCCGGTCGAATGCTCTGACCACTGAGCTATGGGGGCTTATCAAATACCCGCCAAATAATTCAATATATACTAGTGTTTCATTCAACAATTACTGCTTGTTATATTTTTTCCACCTGAAAACAACCAACTTTATTTTTGCGTAGCTCCCCATAGCTCAGTGGTCAGAGCATTCGACCGGCAATCGGAAGGACACGGGTTCAAGTCCCGTTGGCGGCAAGTATCTTTTCTCAGAAGATTTTTCAATGTAAATGAGTGTTTCAGGCTGACAATTATTGTTTGTAATAATTGTTACAAAAAATATTATTAAAGTTATTCTTAAAAATCCAAGAGTTTTTCCAACCAGTAAACTTTTTGATAAATTTAAGGTGCTACCGGTTTTAAATTTTTTTGAAAAAAAATGCTATTCCAAAAGTTTTTTTAAAGAATCTCGCGATGTCCTCGTCGCGAAGTTAAAGACATAGAACATATGGGAATGTATATTTATGTATCTAGATTCAACACGAGAGCTGCACAACACCATTATCTACGAATACCTAGGCCCTATAAGCTTTTTAACGATTTACCTGATTTAATAAAAAATGAGAAAAATCGTTATTTGTTTTTAGGGAGTTACGCCGTGTTGCGCTACCTCCTTCTTTAGCCAACGTTTCGGACAGCGTTGCAGTGTCCATAATCAGGGCAGATCCGGCAGACACAAATAAAGTAACAAATAAAGAAAATATATTTTAAATCTAAAAAAACGTATATGAGAAAAGCTGTTAAGATTTTTTTTTTAAAGTAACTTTACATTTTTTTCGAAATTCATCAGACTGACTGATTTTAGCAATGATATATTTTTTTTTCTTTATTCATCATATAAATTTTTATACAGTTTTTACAGGTGATTCGACTACCACGCTAGGCACATGCCCGTATTATGGTAGTCGATTTATGTATATAATTGTATAAATGTAAGAATTGTTATTGGTTAATATATAGTTTATTTAGGTACAATGTTTTTGTACGACAACGAATTCTATTGAACGAATTGATATTGCTATTATTCAAAGGCTAGTTAGTAGATACATCCTGTTTTTATCTTTGACGAGCAAAAAATATTACGCATTAAGCCGCCGCTTTCCGAATTTCTACCGATTTCTTACATTTCTCCCTTAAATTTGAAGTTTTTAAGCCCTTAAAAAAGTATATGTTATTTTTCAAAAGATAATACCTAGATGTCTTCCACACCGAAACGCAAATTATATGAAATTCGCTCGACAGAAAAAAAAAGGCAAAGTACGCTCCGAAAATTATTAAAAACACGTTTGTTTCTATTATTTTGTGTGTTACATTTGTTAAAAAATTCACAATGTTTCTTTTAATGATACTGAAGACGCCTAACACGAGATTTTTGCTCTGTTTTAAACGAGTCGTGTTTCATTAAACATTTACATAATTTGCGCTTCGATTTTATCGCTTTAAATATTAGCGCGCTCCTCTAACATTCGTAATTATATATCTCTCCATCTTTGTCTTTTTGAGCGCGGATACGGCGCTTTAAATCATGGAATATGCTTAAAACAGTACATACCTTCATACCACACGTAACTTCTTGCGGAGTAAACACAATTATTAATGTACAATTACCTACATACAAATGTAAAACACGTACCTACGAAGGTAAAACATAAAAATACACGTAAAATGGACCCAGTTAGAACCTATGAGAATTATTGCCTGTGTACTTAAAAATGGTTCTCAATATTGTCTTCTGACGGCGCATATCTAGATTCTAGATCAATGTCGGAAATTAAATGTAAATCACAGGAGCAAACTGCCGGTTAGGAGTTTAACACAAAATATGTTAAATCCAAAATTTCCCGATAACTGGTGTACTCTATCGACTTCAAGATGTGCTCCCCACAGCTTTACTGCGTGCCACATATTATGCTCTGATCCACTCTCACCTAAGTTATCTGGTTAGTATCTGGGGCACCATTACTAAGAAACAAATATCTGAAATACAAGTAATCCAAAATAGAGCCATAAGAAATATATACCATCTACCATGGGATACGCATGTCAAAGACATATACTCACTGACACAAATTCTTCCCTTTACCATTCTGCCAAAATATAGCATCACCACTGCCATCCTACAAATAATTCAACACTCGTCACACACCACCACTAAACCAGTCTTTAATTCCGATATACACCAGCACAAAACACGATCACAAAATCAAATACACCTATCGTCATCTACACACACAACTAAATTTGGAATTAACTCCTTACAATACATCGCACATACGCAATACAACGCATTACCTAATGTCCTAAAACTACCAGAATCAAACAAAAAAATATTGGCAAAGGCTCTAAAAGGATATTTTCTCAGCAACTTTATTAACCAGTGACGAATTTATCTGTCTTCCTTTGTAACTCTTGTATATTCTTCAATTACCTGTATCAAGTGTGTCTAGTCCATTTAAAAATCTATGTATTGTTCATTGATTTCCGTGTTCTTATGTAAAAATAATTTTCCTTTAGATGTATAATGTTGTCCTTCCCGAAATGAGTTTTATTAAACTCATTGGGAGTAATGTATTATAAATTTTATGCAATAATTTTGTAATATATTATCTCTAATAAATAAAATAACTTTCCATTGTTCACAATACGATCATTTTCTTTCAAAATAATGTCTACCAACGAGTACCTTCTGTACACTGATTAGAAAATGCACACTAGAAATGTATTCCATTTGTATTTTAATGGAATTTGGTGCTAGCTCATTAAGCACGCGCTCTGTCTCTCTTATAGACATTTTACACGATGCATTTTTTCATACTCAACGACTTCATACACAAAGTTGCCATTAGAGAAGAAACATTATTTTGGAAAAGTACTATTCGTCATAAAATGGCAAAAACTTCAATATAACTATAGAACATATGAAAGCATCTGTTGTTTGCGTTTGCCGTCAAAAAATCATTTATTTATTTATTACCGGACTTACGTCCAATATATAAAAGAATAACATGAAATTTTATTTAAAAAATAATTATAAGAGTAAAGGATGGTATATGAAAGCAAAGACAAAAAAGAGATAAACATAATAAAAAAAAGAAGTGACAAGTAAAGTCAAGACTTAAGAGGAAATACTAGCGGCGTTTTTTTCCATACAAACGTATTCCTCGTTTATCTCTCTGGAGTTTGACCCTAGAGCACGAGCGTGTCGGTACGTTTTGCTTTTTTCGATAATTTACTTCTTATAGAAGTTAGGACCTTCCAAAAATGAATAAAATTGCCTAAAACGCCGTCAAAAGACGTTCAGTATACAAACTAAACAATGTATTTTGAAAAAAGCAAAACGTGCCGACATAGAATATTTTCTTCTAATACAGTTAGTGAAAAAAAAATTAAAATCGGTCCAGTTTTGGAGAAGAAAAATGGGAATACAAAACATCAATTTCGAAGATTTTATTTAGGTATTTTCGGCCCGATGTGCAGGTGTCCCTTTCGCTCAGTTCCCCTGAGGGGAGCGCGGAGTGGAACAGAAGACATTCGTTACAATACCTATCGACGATATTTTTAAATGACCGCCATAGCTCTTAAGCGTCGATGACACAGAGCGACTTTACAAGCTACTATCTGGGAAATTCACTATCTGTTAATAAACTAGCAGATTGTTGACAATCTACGAAAAAAGTTGAAAGGTCGTCAACTTTACTCGCTACACGCTTGCTCGTGATTGGTTTATTTATGTTTTTCAAGATGGCTGCCAATTAACAGCTGATTTCGACTGTCAAACTTCACAGAATTAGTTCACGCAGGCGTTCTTGTTACTGGCGCTAGCAGCGACCTCAGTTTCCTACGCTACTGAGCGAATGGGCAGTTTTGTGTGTCATCATGACAATCTCGATTTATCCGCTTTTAAACATAGTAGATAGTAGCTTTGTAAACTCGCCCTGTGTCATCGAGGCTTTAGCTAGAAATCAAAATAGTTGTAAAATATCTTCAATTGTTTAGTGACCGACAAAAATAATTTAGATTTATACTAAAAAAAATGAAGGGCTTGGACCTGCTCCATAATTAGACGAGTGTTGATTGAGGAAGAGCAGTTCATTATTTCTCAGTCTGTGGGAAGGTATATTGAAAGGGAAGATTTGTATAAATCATCCAAAATTCACGCGAAATTCATATTACTGATTACCGATCACTTTTATAATAAGTAACAAACACAAATCGAAGATCGTATATCGTATATCGGCATCTCATTAAAACAAATGTCATTTTAAAGATATGTTATTTTCAACGTTGTCTTCAAGATCCAGGTTCTGTTCAAGACCCAGTTCTTTCCAAGACTCAGGTTCTCTTCAGACCTAGATCTCTTCAAGGATCTTCAAGTTTCATTTCTGTGTTTGAAATTTAAGCAAAGAATGGTCTGACTTTTGAATGACGAAACACACCCATATCGCATTTCTTGTATTCATCTTTACTCTATGCTTCTTTGCTTCTATACTAAGACTTAAAGTAGTATGTATTTAGGACAGAAGCATAAATATTTACGTCGACTATAAAGCTGTGTTGTTAAAATTTCAAATTTTACATAAGGCAGTCTTGTAGCAACATTGTTATCATTTCAGGTAAATATTCTCCTAACCGCCGTACTTATTAGGCACAGATTTTGGAAATTCCGTATGGACCGTTATTAACGAATTACTATTATAGCGTACATGATCGAAGATTGCACCAGAGAAAAATAAATCATTTTCAATTTGTTAATACTGAGTACCTCCTTAAGTCCGAAAAATATGTAAACTTGTTTCAATATATATTCCTAAATATTTGATCTTTTCAACTTTTCCAAGTTCGATGCAAGATGAGTGTGAGAATGGTTTTGGTGGTACGCCTGCTTTTTAAATATGCAAGAGCGAGACGGCAGAGACAGGGTATAAAAGGTGAAGGATGTTCCTGCTCGCTCTCCTTAATCTCCGACAGCTCTATTAGCTAGTAAGTAGCTTTACAACAAAATATGCATTTTCGCGTTGTTATTTTACTATTGTACAAATAAATAACCATCTCGTCCACGCGCGTTTCATTAAGATCATCAGATCTCATGTCACGCCTACACCAACAATCTAAATAACAATGAGCATCTTACTTAATTACAGTTAGTTTATTATCTTATCAGTTATCTTATCTTTATCTTTTCGAAAAAGCTCTGTGTAAAGCCCTGACAATGCCGGGTACTTCAGCTGGTAGTTTATAAAAGCAACTGCTTAATTGCGACAACATTCCGCAGATATTTTCTATAAGGAAATTCGATAATGTGCCTTATGTACTCACTGAGCTACTGACAAGATCAACGCCGTAATAAATGTCAAGTAATGCCGACACTATTTCGTCAGCATCCGCATATTTCTCAACGGTCGCAAGTTCCTCGCACTAAGTTCACGGTAACTCGATTATAATCGTCGCCTTTGACCGCATTATGGTTGCAATTGACCACTTTAACGGCCCTCTGCACCAATCTTTACATAAAGTTTAAAAAAAAAATATGTACCGCACAAGAGTTCCAATTTTAAGTGAATTGTGTGTGGCTAGTATTTTGGCCGTTATGAGGAAACGCGGATAACTGCCACAGGCTGTTTATACATAAATAAAATAGAGGTTTTGTTTTCCCTTGTTTTCTTATCCAAAACTAGACCGATATTTAAGATTTTTCACCAACTGTATTAGAAGAGAATGTTAGATATTTCTACGTTTTCCTTTTTAAAAATACATTGTTAAATTTGTATACTGAGCGTCTGTTAATGGCTGATTAAACTAGGTAAATTTAAACACTTTTAGAGAGTCCTAACTCCTATAAGAAGTATGCCAGTGATTGATGTCCATATTATATTAAAAAAACATTTACACAAGTGTCAAAATCCAGAGAGGAGATAGGGGAATACGTCTGTATGGACAAAACGATGGTGTCAAAATCCAGAGAGGAGATAGGGGAATACGTCTGTATGGACAAAACGGCGGTGTCAAAATCCAGAGAGGAGATAGGGGAATACGTCTGTATGGACAAAAGGATGGTGTCAAAATCCAGAGAGGAGATAGGGGAATACGTCTGTATGGACAAAACGGCGGTGTCAAAATCCAGAGAGGAGATAGGGGAATACGTCTGTATGGACAAAACGGCGGTGTCAAAATCCAGAGAGGAGATAGGGGAATACGATTGTACGGACAAAACGACGGCTGCGTTTCCTCTTTAACCATGGACCAATTGTGACAAAAATCTTGTACATAATATTCCGTTAGGTTACGCCATTGTAATGTCCGGTTCATCCGCAGATTAACATCATTATCTAATGTCCAACATCTCACAACAGGCGAGGAGGAGATTATCTCGAAGTTGAGATCTCAACTGCCTCGGAGGCTGGGTCGGCCTGTTCTCACATTAAACACGAAAAAAATATGAGAAACACGCAAAGACGAAGAATACCAATAATCAATTAAAGCCATTAGTAAAGTACAGTTGATAATGTCGTGAGAGGCGCCGATGTTTGAGGAAATGGAAATAGACAACGACCGTCTCTAATATTACATAATTTTCGAGAAGTTAAGTGCTGAACGTTTTATGTTTGTTTATTTTTTTTAAGTTTTCATGGCCAAATGATGTATGCTATCATTTTTTCATTGCCCGCAAGCAAAACTAAGATTATAAAAAAGTCTCAATTCGCCATATAGTGTGCGCAGTATAACACAGTATTACACCTAATACATTAACCCCTCATGCCTCGACTGTATTTTGTCGGAGGACGTAAATAATGCCGTAAAACTCAAATAAATGAAATATTTCTGAATATATCCACTAAAATAGTTTAGAAAAGGTGATGAAATGCGTTTTCAAAATGCATAATTCAAAATAAACATATAATACTAGCTGGTACCCGGCATGCGTTGCTATGCCATTTAATTTTTTTTTATTTTTTTTATTTAATTACATATGCATATATATTACAAAACATTACAATGTGATACTTTATCTGTCCAACTGGGAAAAATACCCGTTTCAGGACAGCCAAATTGTATATTTAGTTCATAATATTCTTAACAAAGGAATGGTTTCGTTCAAGATATCACGGGAATTTGCTTCTGTCAAGACAACTTTTGAGAACATTAAGAATTGTATATAATTAAGGGATGGTTTCTTTATATTTTTAAAAGAATCGCAAAGATGTTATTTTTTTAAGGTTAATTTGGAGAACATTAATAAATGCCTTAATAAAGAAATTGTTTCTCCCTGCATGTCCTTTCCCATTCGTCCCCCCCCCCCCCCAATTCTTCTCCCGCGTCCTCTTCCCCTCTCGCGTTTCCACTCCGCCTCCTTCACCTTCCCTCTCCCCAGGCCACTCCCCCCCCTTTCCTCCGTGCCGCAAATCACCCTCCCGAGTTCCCCTCCCCTCTCCATGGTTCCCCTCCCCCCCTCCCGCGTTCCATAAATTAATTCCCGGTACATTTAGTTTTAAAACAGCTCGCGCACCACCTATTGCAATTTTTTTCACAAATTTCATAATGCCAGAGCTCACCAGACAATAACTAACAAAACAAAAAAAGAATTATCCAATTTTGTGCAGTCGTTCGGAAGCTGTGCGCGTACATATATTTCGGCGATTCATTTTTATACAAATTTCATAATGCCAGAGCTCACCAGTAGTTTTATACAAACCTTGCCCTGAAAATAACGAACACAACAAAAAAAGAATTATCCAATTTGGTGCAGTCGTTCGGAAGTTATGCGGGAACATACATTTCGGCGATTCATTTTTATTAATACATAAATAATATACATATATAGATAGATAGATTTTCAATATAAAATTTTTGCATAAAAACACGCAACAACAAGCAACATAAAAAAGTTTTTAAAATACTTGCCCTTACGTTAAGATTAGGCACTGATAACGAAAAAAATAAAAACACCTACATATTTTAATTGGCATATGTATAATAAACGTTATCGTCAACTCACTTTTTTGTTGTTTCATGTAAAAATAATAATAAAAAATTCCCAAAGTATAATACTTTTTTTCAAATTACCGCGGGAAACTTTGAAAATTATTTTGGGTTAATTTTGAGATTTGGAAATAAAGCATGTTATTTTTTCCTTCCAACAAACGTTTGGATCATTATAGAACGGGAATTACAACGATTTCTACGAGACCGAACCGAGAGAAAACCGAACAAATTAGCAGAAGGGATTAAGAAACATAAAAGGTCGTCACTTAAAATTGTAACTAACTATTAACGACACACTTAGTAAAAATAATAATAAAAACAAGTATATAGTTTAAATTTAAAAAAAGAAACAATATTTTTTATAACATAATTCATTTGGCATTTTCACGAGCGTTTGGTTCCTTAGAACAAGCAATCTGCCTAGGAATGAGGAAAACAATGCCCAAGGCGCATGTCATCTTTGGGGATGCTTTGTGGAGGATCCTTTGAGGAAAGGAAGAAGATGGAGTTCCGGAAAATAAAAACTACGAGGGTTGTTTAGGAACCTGAGGGTCAGTGTCTACACGTACGAATCCATTCCTCCCACAGCAATCAGTTCAAGGCGATGTTCCGAGAGAGTCCCGATGAAGAGGTCAAAAGGTCTCCCTCAATCACTCTCTCCCGATCCGAACTGTTACAATATAATTTTAAAAAATGTTATGCTGCTGGCAATATCAGCTCATTTAAAATCGGTAGATCTACAAATTAATCACGCTTCTTTGGAATAGGCAGTGTTTAAGAGGATGTTCTTCCACTGCCACACTGAACACAATATTATGTAGCCAAGTCAGTGTGTCGGCTACTGCCCTAATAGGGGACCAGAACACTTAGCCGGAGCCTTGACTCGATCCTTTACTAGACTGCTGACTGGTGACTGCTGAGTGCTGAGGTCTCCATGAGAATCCATAACATGGCCTTTACACACATAATATTATAGTTTGCATTGAAATCATCAATCTACACGCGATATTCTACAAGGTACTGCCAGACATAATTATCTAATACTAGCGAATTCCCGGCACGCGTTGCTATGCCACTTAATAAAGAAATTATTTCTCCCTGCGTGTCTTTTCCCATTCGTCCTGTTCCCACTCCGCCTCCCCTTTCTCTCCCTCGTCCCCTTCTCCTCCACCACTCACCAGCTTCCGCGCTCCCCGCGAATCCCCCTCCCGCATGCCATACAATCAGTCCTGGTGCATTTAGATTTCAAACAGCTCGCGTGCCACCCATTGCAACATTTTTTTATACAAATTTCATAATGCCAGAGCTAACCAGTATTATATAGAAACAACTCACCAAAGTTTCCTCGCAATTGGATGAAGAGTTTACCAACGCATTTTCATGGCGCCAGAGCTCACTATTATATATAAAAACCATCGCGGGCATGCATACTTCAAATCCCCAAAGTTTCATCGCAATCGAATGAACAGTTAGCAACGCATAATTTCATGATGCCAGAACTCACTATTGTATACAGAAACCATTGCGGGCATGCTTACATCAAATCCCCAAAGTTTCATCGCAACCGAGTGAATGGTTTAGCAACGTATAGACATCTCACATACTCCCAAATATATACAAACATACCCAGAAGCAAGCACATTTAGATTTTTATATACCTATATAGATTTCATGGTGTGTAAGTTGTATTGTATGTAAGTTTATTCTCTATTCTGCCAAAGGTATATTCAACATATATCATAACAGACACACACACTCACACCTCACAATGCAGGACATCATAGTTGACAGTTGTTGACAGGAGTTGACAGTTGGCCGCATCTTCCTGGAAAACCTGGTATTGGTGTACTAAATCTATTGTTACTTTTGAACCGTATATTCAAATTAAATAATTTCTTTAAATTTGTTTACATATTGGATTAAGGTAAAGAAAAACATAAAAAATATATTTTTTTTAAATATTAAAATATGTGTAAATAAGGTTACAAATATAACCTTCCGTTTTTTCGTCAGTTTTTTTCCACATTTTTATTCAAAAAGTTACAAAAAAACATAGGATTCTTAAATCGATCAATAATAATATTTGATTTTAATATACATGTATACTAATAACTATTAAAATAATTGTCTATGATAGTCCTCAAAGCAATCAGGGACGTTCAGGGTCACTACCAAAAGCCTAGAACCACTCGCAATTTCGAAGAAATTAAATGGCGGCTGGCTGCATACAAAACTTGGAACACAAATATCAGGGAAAAAACATAAGAAACATATTATTGACAATTGTATGAAATTAATGATTAATTATCTACAGAGTGTTCGGCATTTAAAATTTTATTGAAAAATGTCAGTATTGTGCTCGTTTTCCGTTTTTTGACGTACCTACTCTAGCCCCGTCAGCGTGCCGGGGTTTGTGGTTAAGTACCTGAGTTGCACACCCGGCAGGCTGCCGGGGTTTGTGGCCAATGGGTTAAAGAAAGACAAACATTCCCGGGTTACGAACAACCTGACAATATTTGAAAATCTCCTACTACCACCACAGTCAGCCGATAATGTTGCCGGAGTCGTGATAGAGGACTTAGCCAGCCGAGGAATCGAACTCGGAACGTCTGGGTGGGACCCAAACGCGATGCCCACTCAACCACTGACCGGTCATATATGGCAGCTGGTTAGATGCTGATGTTGATGAAGACATGCAATTTTAGAAGTAATTATTTTTCCCTATCGATGAAACACAAGACCTCTAAATCTATAATAGCCGGATAACATTTTGAAAATAGCAAAGCACATTGACGGACTCCAGATACTAAAATCTACAGCCTGTATGTCGGACGAATATCTACAGCTCATACGTTGGACTAATATCTATGAACTTTAGAGTGAGGACTAATATCTACAGAGCTAAGGTCGGTCGAATATCTATGAGGGTCCCAGTGGTGGCTAATGTCTATGGAGCGTAGTTTGGACTAATATCTACAGAGGGCAGCTGAGCAAGAGGTTGTACGGAAAAGCATAAATTACTTCAATTACGTAGTTACTAATTACGTAAAGGCTTAAACGTTTAAACTACGCACATGAAGTTTTTGCATAATATTTTGCTGTTTACGAGGACAATAATTTATTGAACAAACATGGAGGTCATAATACAAAGATATTTATTTATTTCGAAATACACGGCACCGCAACCTAACCTATCCTAACTGACATAGAAATGGTCATGGTAATAGACTAAATAATTTTGAATCACTCGAAATAAAGAAAACTGTTAAAACAAAAACCCAAATCCTTAATAATCAGCTAAATGTGTCCAATAGTCAGATATTAGGGATTTTTACATACATACATATATAAATTAAGTTTTTTAAACTGCATACGCAATATTACGTTATTCCAATATGCTATACATAATTGCAAATCCAACCTCTGCCAGTGCTGTAGATATTCGTCCACACTTTGGTTCTCATAGATATTAGTCAGCAGTTTGAGCTGTAGATATTCATCCTCACTTTGGTTCTCATAGATATTAGTCCGATTTGTTCAGTTTTTGGAATTCCTGAAGATATTAGTAGACGCCTCCCAATGACGCCCTTCTATTTTTGTAAAGAACAGTAGATTTAACTAACTAACTAACCATCACGCCGTTTCCCCGAAGGGGTAGGCAGAGAGGACAGACCGCCAAACAACTCGGTCTTGGCACACACTCTTTGCCTCACTCACATTCATACATCGTCTCATACATACTCTTCTATTATTCTGACTTTTGACATGGCCCGTCTCAAGTATCTGATTTACTTGATCGTGCCATGTCTTCCTCGGGCGTCCCCGACTTCTTCTACCATTCACATTTGCATCATATATTCTTTTAACACTACTTTCTTCGTTCATTCGCTCTACGTGCCCAAACCATCTGAGGGTCCCTTTCTTAATTTTGCTCATTATACTTACATCAGCCTTACATTCTTTGCGGATATCCACATTTCTAACACGATCATACATGGTTTTACCACACATACGTCTCAGGTATCTCATAGATTTAAATTCAGTAAATTAAATGATTTAACAACTTCATGGTATATAAGAATTTAATAAATTTAAAATAAAAAAGCAAGCGTTTTTTGGCTTGGTGTATTTCGGAATAACGCAAGTTAAACGTTCCCAATGGGATTCCAATGCCTTGACTATCAATGAGTGGCTATTTGATGGTAGATTATTATTTCAGAATAACGCAAGTTAAACGTTCCCAATGGGATTCCAATGCCTTGACTATCAATGAGTGGCTATTTGATGGTAGATTATTATTTCAGAATAACGCAAGTTAAACGTTCCCAATGGGATTCCAATGCCTTGACTATCAATGAGTGGCTATTTGATGGTAGATTATTATTTCAGAATAACGCAAGTTAAACGTTCCCAATGGGATTCCAATGCCTTGACTATCAATGAGTGGCTATTTGATGGTAGATTATTATTTCAGAATAACGCAAGTTAAACGTTCCCAATGGGATTCCAATGCCTTGACTATCAATGAGTGGCTATTTGATGGTAGATTATTATTTCAGAATAACGCAAGTTAAACGTTCCCAATGGGATTCCAATGCCTTGACTATCAATGAGTGGCTATTTGATGGTAGATTATTATTTCAGAATAACGCAAGTTAAACGTTCCCAATGGGATTCCAATGCCTTGACTATCAATGAGTGGCTATTTGATGGTAGATTATTATTTCAGAATAACGCAAGTTAAACGTTCCCAATGGGATTCCAATGCCTTGACTATCAATGAGTGGCTATTTGATGGTAGATTATTATTTCAGAATAACGCAAGTTAAACGTTCCCAATGGGATTCCAATGCCTTGACTATCAATGAGTGGCTATTTGATGGTAGATTATTATTTCAGAATAACGCAAGTTAAACGTTCCCAATGGGATTCCAATGCCTTGACTATCAATGAGTGGCTATTTGATGGTAGATTATTATTTCAGAATAACGCAAGTTAAACGTTCCCAATGGGATTCCAATGCCTTGACTATCAATGAGTGGCTATTTGATGGTAGATTATTATTTATAAAAACCCACAGTAATTCATTAGCATAAAGGCCAGCTAAATCACATGTTTTATTTGGCGAGATTTGTCATTTTATGGTCAGATGATCCGTATCGGGGTAATATCAAATTATATTCTTTGATCGAAGAATTCCTGAGTGGAAGAAGTTCATTAGGGTGGGTCGTCTCAGTTTTTTTTTTTCTAATTCAAGTTGTGCATTAGAATAATAGGTGATACAAATAGAATTGAGGTGACAACACACAATGTCCTGTTTTCTGAGAAAATCCTTTGTGTGGCTTGCGACTACTTGTTTTTTTTGTGAAAAGGGGATAACAAGTAAATTTACACAAACTTATCAAAAAATGTAGGTATTGAAAAGATAAAATATTTTAAAATAGTCTGTCTCGACCAAAGATATTGAAATATAAGTAGATGTGCTATCTGCTGTTTTTACTATGTAGGTCTGCGCTTCCGGGTGTCGCCGATATTGTTTACCAATTAACAAATAAACTAAAAGAACAAATAATTAACGAATAAACCAAACGAACGTTAAACTAAATGAACGAATTCTTTCCTTATTCAAAATATATTGTTAACCAATATTAATGCACATTTTCAAAAAATCAACGAAATGAACAAATTCTTTTTGTATGAAAACTACGCTAATTAGCGCGTAGTCCGGCGACAGTTGCGCGGACACCATAGCATATCTCTTCTGTATTTGAATATCTTTGGTCTCGACACATGATATAGTTAGTGAGATCTTTCTTACACATGGTGTTATAGGACGTACTTGACTTACTTTAACCAAACGTTAAAAATCGAAATTATTTCATTAACAGAAAAACAATTTCATCTTCCATAGGTCACCCCAAGTGGTTCGCTACGTTTGGTGATTTAGCAGGGGTGCCCGGGTTTATGGGGTGAGGTTTGTCTAGGTCTTGGAGGCGTATGACCGGGACATACTGAACCCCAGATTCCTACCCACCCCTTAAACCCTTTTCCTTCCCAGAACTCTCCTCTCATTCCCTTTTCCTTATAAAAAACCCTCCACACAGCATCCTCAAAGATGACATAGGCCCTGAGGGAAATTATTTTCCTCAGGGTCTCCTGTGTGGAGATCATGTAAAAAAAAAAAATTGTCTGGGAGCCGAAAGGCACCATGTCTTTTTTTTTACATGAGCTCCACACAGGAGGCCCTGAGGAAAATAATTTCCCTCAGGGCCTATGTCATCTTTGGGGATGCTGTGTGGAGGGTTTTTTTTAAGGAAAGGAAGGAGAGGAGAGTTCTGGGAAGGAAAAGGGTTTAAGGGGTGGGTAGGATGGGGGTTCAGTATGTCCTGGTCATCCGCCTCCAAGACCTAGACAAACCTCACCCCATCAACCCGGGCATCCCTGCTAAATCACCAAACGTAGCGAACCGTGTATTTAGATGAAAAAAAAATCAACAAAAATGTCACCGAAGACCGAAGTTTTGTTTACATTTTTTACTCCAAATAATGTCAGAAATCACTAGTTAAAGTAAGTCCAGTATATAAGCCAAGCTTCAATATTGTGTCGTACAATTATATTCTTTAATACCTTTTCCAAATTCACTTATTTCATTTGTTTTTTTACTTATTTCCACACAGGAGAGAGATCATCTGAGATGCTGTGTGGAGGGACTTTTTGAGGAGAGGAAGAAATGAACATTGGTCTTGAAGATACCCGTGTTGTAGGAAGGAGGAAACACAGCCGAGCTGTTGAACACAAGAACGAGTCGGAGAAGTGTACGTATGTTGGGCACGCGTTTGGCGAGTTTGCCGACTATACACCGGTGCCGAAGGGATCAATGACGTTAGTTCCTCGGATCTTCCATTCAAATACCGGTAGAACATGAATTTCAAAAAAAATTCACTGCTAAAAAGTGAATGGTTTGTAAAACAACTTATTAAGGACGGGTAAAAAAATCTTAAAACGTATCTATTAAGGACGGGTTGTTTCGAAAAGTTTGAACAATTCGTAAAATATTTTAAGTCAATTTTCACGTTCTGTGTAAGTTCTATTCAATTTCTGTTATTATATCATTATAGGCCAGTTTCTCCATAAAACTGAAATATTTTTAAACAACCCATCCTAAGAATGCGTTGTTACGCAGAATTTGAACAATTCAACAAATTTCAAAGATGAAATTGAAAATCTGTGAAAGTTCTGTTATAATTTTATCATGTGCCAGTTGTTTCTCAGTACTTAGATAGTGGCAGAACTCGAATAGGACTTTCACGGGGCTTGAAATTTGGTGGATTGGTAAAATTCTGTGAAATAACCCGTGCAAATTCATTAAATACTTTATAGCAAAATCCCTCCCTGTTCCCATATGCGAGCCTCGGTATAAGTACGATTGAGTCTGAAAATTAAAAACGAGGAATCGTTCTTACTTTGACGGCCCACCCTAATGATGTAATGATCAAAATATGCAAATCTATGAACAATAATCATCTCATCATGTAAATGATGTTTGCCTTCTCTCACTAGAGAAAAACAAACATCATTTACGTGGATTATTAGTATCGCCACGGCTCTGCAGATGTAAATCATAAGACAAACTATTGACACTAGAGCCTACGTACAAATAATTTTACTTTCAACGAAATACACAATCACGGGATATTATATAAATGACAGCCTCGAAATAAATATTATTAAAAGAAAGCATTTTGATGGGTGTAAATTTAAAATACAAATGACTTATCGTCCACCACAACCAGGGTTGCCAGGTGTTCGGTATTGTACCGAACCGTTCGGTATTTTAGCACCGTGTTCGGTATGACAAAAATACCGAAGTATGGGCGGTTCGGTATTTTTTTCTGATTAATTTTTCTCCCTAATAAGCGATTTAACTATCAGATTTGACACAATCGGCAATCGATGTTGCGTAGCATCCCTACTTAGTTTGTGCGATGTTGCCGCTTTGTGCACGCGCTCACTGTTTCAAGACATTTCGCGGATTAGTGTTACACGTTAGGTGACTAAGTACTTGCGTAAATGTGATTATTCGAAATAAATTGACTGCTTACATTGACCCCCCCGACGCGGGTTTTGCCAAGGTACCACCGTGAAATCTAGGGAAATTTCACCTCGAAAAATTTTTTTGGTTCGGTATATTTTTGGAAAAGACCTGGCAACCCTGACCACAACACGGGCTGAAAAGGAATTGAATGAGCTTTATTGTGTTTGTTTGTTTTTTCCACTTCTTTTTTCTTGCCTATTCTTGGCGCTTCCAGGTTCTTCTTGTATTTTCTCGCTTGATTTCAGTTCTTCTCGCTTCTTCTGTGTTCCCATCTATTCTTGGTGCTTCTTCTTGACTCTCCTAGTTTATTCCCACATATTATTGCTTGATCCTGCCTTCTCTTGGACTTTATTGGCTCTTCTTTTTCTTTATTGCTACTTCGTTGCTATTCTTGCCTCATTTTGCTTATTTTTGCCTCTCCTTGCGTATTCTTGCTTCTTTTTTACCCTTCTTAACCATTCTTGTCTCTTCTTGACTCTTCGTATCTTTTCTGGCTTCTTCTAACTTCCTCTCGCTGCTTCTTGGCTCTCCTAGATTCTACATACATATTCTCACGTCATCTTGACGAGTAACAAGATAATAAATAAATGTGTGAAGGATTTAAAGCATAAAATACTTTCAATCCTTCGCACATTTATTAGTTGGTGATCGGACAACTCAGAATGAAATCAACTCAACACCTCCTTTGAAAAGTCATTAAGAATGATGAAAGAATTGGTTAAATAGGTTACGTTACGGGCTAATTTTTTACTTTTTTTATAGCTGTTAATGACTTTTCAAAGAGGTGTTGAGTTAACTTGATTTGAAGTTGGCATGGAACCTTATCAGTTAAAAAATCACTGAATGTATGCTCAAGAAAATGACATCGTTTAATTCAAAGAACAGCTTTACTTATGACCGCAATAAAAAAACACCATTGCTGTTGGATTACTCACCCCGATCTTGTATACTTACGCTCTTAGCTCCTAGTAATAGTCCAGTTTTTTCATTGCTATTAGCGAGAAAAATTCTACACAGATGACTGAACTGCGCAGGTAATTAATAATATCGGCGCGAGATTGGCTAATGGCGGACCGCACTGCGCACGCTATATTTTTCAAAAGGAAACCTTTCACGGAGAAATTTGAGCATTAGGTATTTTCAAAATTAATAGATTACTTCTTCAAACACAGCAAATTTATTTTGTGGCGCCATTTTAATTCAAAATTAAAGGATTTCTTCGATTTAACCACTTTTAGTAGACCCTGGGGAAGAGAGCATCGCTCTCGAAACATGTCGGTTTTATAGACATTAAAAGAGGTTGAAATCCTTTCATTTTTAATAGATTACTTAGTTTTAACCACGTTTATTGTTAAAAAAACGACATATTTTGCAAGCAATGCTTACTTCGTTAGGGTTATTTTCAACTAATTACTTGCGAAACATGTCGGTTTTATAACAATGAATGCGGTTAAAAAGTAAGTAATCTATTAATTTTGAATTAAAATAGTGCCAGAAAACAAGTTTGCTGTGTTCCCAGAAGAAATGGGTATTTTACCAAACTGTTGCTGTCACTGTCGCTCTTACTCCCCGAATACTGAACGAAAGAGACAACTACACCTCACCCTGATAATATCTAAATAAAATCATCTAAAATGTGATTTTGTATTCCCCATTTTTTCTCCTCCAAAATTGGACCGATTTTGAAGATTTTTTTACTAACTTTAGAAGAAAATACTCTTTGTTTGTAAGTTTTGCTTTTTTAAAGAACACATTGTCTAATTTGTATACTGACCGTCTATTAGACTATCTGACACCATTGGTCGATATCCATATTATACGAGCCAATTCGCAGATTGGTGATCAAATCCATACGCTAACAACAATCTAAAGCCAACGTATTTTAAAAATATTTGCAGCAATGTCAAAATCCAGAGAGGAAATTGGGGAATACGTTTGTATGGACAATTGTAGGGGAAATTTTTGTTTAGATTTATTAAATAAGAGACAATTAGAAACAAACGCCGTCCGGTTTCCTCTTAATCACTATCATTTATTATTATAATTTACATTAAAATGAAAATTATGAAAAAAAAAAATCTTACATCTCCCTCACTCGTACCAAAAAAAGAGTTGCTGGTGCCGTGGTAATTATAAAAGCAACCAATGGCGGTAAATAGATGGACTTTGGAAGACTTTTGTTTGGTTCTGCCGCTGTAAGCTCCGTTGAAACCTCTCTTTCTGTCACACTCGTTATTAATAAGAAAGAGCGAGAAGTTACAATATTGCCATCAGCGGTATTATGGCTTTTTATTGCCGAAACCATAATTAATTATTACGACTGGGTCCGTTACACAAACGATTAACGATACATACCATAAGGCGGTACAGGGACTAAACGATAAAAAAAAACTTGTATAACAGTTATTGGCTTTATGTTGAATGCTGTAATGATTATTGAATTTTAATAGCATTTTGGCGCCCAACGTGGTGCTTTTGCAATTAGTGAATCTTATTTAATTATGATTAAATGTGTTATGTTCTGTATGGTTTAGAAACCTGGACACTAAACAAGCATAGACAAGGGAAGTCAGGATTCCATAGACAGTTGGATAGGTTCAATAATCTAACTATCATCCAAAGATAAACCGTGTTGTGAAACTTGGTTCTTAAACAGATAAACAATTTCATTGACCTGTTGTGACGCGGTTTTACTTCATGGTCTACAGGTAATTAGGTAAGTACATATCTACCTAATCATTTGCATGTGTAGTTCAAAGTGTCGCGAAAAGATGGCGCTACTTCCGTCGGCGGCTCGCGTAGGGAGGTTCCCAGCATGTTCATTTATACCATGGAAACTCATATTTCGGTACTCTGGTTTCCCTTCAATAACGAATAAATCTTTCGCCTTTTACTAAAGATTTCCGTGGAGGGGAGCACTCAAATGAGTCTATAAACCAATTTTTGGTTCCCTGCTTCTTGAAGCAGGGCCCTAAACATTCTAATTCTAAATAACTTTAGTGGTTCTCATATTGCTGTTTTTCGTATGCTTTTAAATGCGAAAATTTCAGTTGGAAAATAAAAGGTACATACAAATTTAATCTACCTACAGAATTAAAAACAATCCTGTGATAATTTTACTTAGAATAGGAAAAAATGTTTTTAAAAAAAATATCCTGCAAATTTGCTTAAATTTTTCTAACTTATCTGCAGCGTTTTTGTGGGTAATTGCGGGGAATTTTTAGGATTTTCCAAGAATTGGGTATTTTGCGGGGATTGTGGGCATTTTTTGATTGTTCAACCTTTTTGAAAAATATTACTTTAAGAATAAAAAAGAGTTATGAGTTTATTGCTCGTGTTTCCGTTTATTCGGTGAAAGATTTCGTTGTTTATTTTATGGCAGCATTTGCGACATTTATTTTTATTTTTTAATAATGTCGGGGGATTCCTGAAGTTCGGGACCCTAACTCGAAGACACATGAATTTGCTAGTCATAGATCTTTTACGACAAGGATAATTTTCTTTGATATGTCTTGTTGTGGTTTTGATGAATTGGAGACTTGTTAGAAAGTTAGTTTTATAATATTATGTAAGAACTAAGTTTGTGAAGATGAATAAATGGTTAAAAAAAAAGAAAAAATACATCGCATGATGAAGTAATTGACGAATGTAGGTAATTATTTTACATCACCTGTATGTACGCTTATTCCATTAATATGCCTTTAAACATGTTGATAATTGTAATTATGTAAACTGCTTACTCATTAACTTAATTTCACTGTTAAAAAATTATTGGTCTCAATATCAGTTACTTTTTTATCGTTTTTTCAATATCTCAATATAAACTTTAAATACGTGTTAAAATTATGTTGTAACATTAAAATATTATTTTATCTTCTTTTCAACTAGGTTTGTTGCCAAATTTAAATTATTTGTGTAAGCGAAATACCCTTGCACGATGATGTCGTTTCTCACCCGGCATGCCGCTTAAAGTCTCGAAAACCCTTCTGGACGGTAGGAGAAAGACTCCTTCGAACACCTCTCACCCCAGAAGATAAGTGGAAGCTTGAGTGGCAATCAGCCAACGTCAAAAACGCACATCTCGTGCAAGACCCCACTGAGAGACAGCCTGGGTTCTCATTGCCTCGCAAACTCTGGACTGCCATCAATAGGATAAGGTGCTCCCATAGCCGTTGTGCTCACATGATGCATAGATGGGGCCTTAAAGAGTCGGCGACTTGTGAATGCGGTGCGGTGCAGACCACCATGTGGTCAACGAATGTCCGCTCCATTCATTCCCCGGCGGGATTGATGAGGTTCACAGGGCAACGCCTGAGGCCCTAGACTGGCTCGCAGACTTAGATGTCCCCCTCTGACCCCCCACCATACGAAAGAAGAAGAAGAATTACTTGTCTTTTTTAGTTATTTTTTTTTCCCTGGCACACCACTTGTATGATTATATTTCACTGTTGTTTATGTTTCCTTATTTTTGCTTCAATATTGAGCTGTAACCTATGTTTTAATCTTATATTATGTATGTAATAAGGGGTCGTCCATTAATCACGTGAGGCTCGAAAGGGGGGAGGGGGGGTTCGGAAAAAATCACGACGGGGGGGGGGTATAATGAGATATCATGCGAAATGCCTTTTCAATACAAACTTGTTTTATTTTGAAGGCCGAATTATGAAGAAACTTGTGGGGAATTTGCGGGGAATTTGACAATTTGCTCTCCCCAATTCGGGGATTTTGACCATTTTTTGCGGGTATTTTATAACATAAGCATTGGCAACCCTGCTTATCTGTTTTAAGACTCCATGTAATAGTAATATACAAATAACTAAGTATAGTTAGGGGGAAAAGACATTTTACAGCAGTCAATGTAGGTAACAAATATTATTGTGTTATTTTACTAACTTATTTGCAAATAAATAAATAACGACATTGTGAACCCGCGCTACAATGATGCATGCCATGTCCAGGGTTGCCGATTTGTGGGTAATTCCCCAAATTGCGGGGTATTTTAAATTTTTTTCCAGAATTGGGTATTTTGCGGGGAACACCATTTTGCGGGGATTCTGGACATTTTTTGATTATCCAACCTTTTTGAAAAATATGTATATTCGATGGAAGATTTCGTAGTTTATTTTATGGCAGCATTGTAACATTTATTTCTAAACGTCTAAAGATCGCGACCCTAACTCGACACGTGAATTTGCTGGTCATAGAACTTCTACTATAGATGGATCCCGCTATTCTTGATTTCTCTCAACATGGTCTGAATGTAGATGACGATGCTGAAAGTTACTGGGCTGAAGTGTTTCGCCTAAAAAACAATACAGGACGATACTTGTTCCCAAATTTAAAATTTTTAATAAGTTTACTGCTCGTGTTGCCGTTTCCCAACGCTTCCGTTGAGAGGAAATTAAATATTCTTAAAAAATTGAAAACAGAAAATAGAAATCGTCTTCATATAGATACTGTGGGAGCAGTCATTCACTAGAGAAGGGATTAACAAAGAAAGAGAAAGTTTGAAGTTTAATCCTTCCAAAACCAAAAAAAACATGATGCAGTAATTGGTGAAAGTAGGAACTCAATTATTTTACACCACCTGTATGTATGCTTATTTCGTTAATAATCCTTTATACACGTTGTTAATAAAGTCTTATAATGATGTAAATTGCTTACTAATTAACTTTAACCTCAATGTTTAAAAATATTGGTCTCAATATCAATTAACAAAATAAATCTTTAAAATGGGTTAAAATTATATTGTAACACTCAAATAATAATAATAATTTGGTGTATAACTGTTTTATGGAGAACCTGAAAAAATAAATAAATACTATTATTTTATCTTCTTTTCTTCAACTAACTCTTTTTTGTCTCATTATTACAATTATTTGTCTTTTTCAGTTAAATTTTTTCTCCTTGTATTTCACACCGTATGTATGATTATATTACCTCATTTTTTATATTTCCCATTTTTCCTACTGATATACCAACAATTTATCGGCACACCGAATTGTTTTTTATAATGTCTTATTTTTGCTTCAATATTGGTTAGTTATTGCGTTGTAAACTATTTTTTTAATCTTATATTGGGAATGTAATAATACGTTTTAATCAATTTCAATAAATAAGAAATGCTATTTTCAATAGAATTTTGTTTTATTTTGGAAGCAGAATTATGAAGAAATTTGTGGGGAATTTGATATTTTGCTCTCCCCAATTTAGGGATTTTGAACATTTATTGCGGGTATTTTAGATCATAAGCATTGGCAACCCTGGCCATGTCCCAAAAGTAAAAAAAAAAACAGGTTTGTGGTAAGCTTTTTATTGAGAATTTAAATAGGAAAATATCGGTACCTTAAACGATCTATATTAATATATTAAAAAAAAAATCGACTAACATGTCAATGTGTTATAAGTTTTAAGATTTTCACGGCCAAAAGCATTTTCGTTATTTGTTTTTGGGTGTTATGCCGTGTTGCGCTACCTCCTTCTTTAGCCAACGTTTCGGACATCGTTGCAGTGTCCATCATCAGGGCAGATCGCAACACGGCATAACACCCCAAAAACAAATAACGAAAATGTCAATGTGTTGTTTGCTGTGGCTAATAAACATTGAATGCTTCAATACCATTGCACGTCATCTTTCAACCGTATTGAAAATATTCAACTTATTTAATATATTTTTAATGTGATTGGATCTGTTGTCCATTCGTGCGCATGCGCGAATGCGGCGTTGCTGTGCGCGCGTATTGAAGTGTCAAACTGTGACTTTATTTTGTAGTGAGTTGTCAACGTAGAAAATGGTTTTTAAATGGAGGGAAGAGCATACGCCTCTGTTCTTAGAGCACTTTAAGAACTATCCAAGCCTGTGGAACATTAAATCAGAGGGATATAATTCCCGCGCGCACGATCTGTTTCGAAGACATTCTAAACTCTATGACAGCAATGTGATTCAATGGTCCGCTTCGAAAAGTACGTATAAACAGCACACCCTTTCAATTATACGCCGTTGGCCGTTCAACCCAATCGCATCAATGTGGTTGAAGTGTATAATAGAGGTGCGCCTAATATAACGATAACAGGTATGGATAACATAGTATCTTCAAATAACGGCGCACCTGTTATTGCAACAACGAATAACAGGGTATGGAATAATTTCGTTATTTTATACCTGCCGACTATAGAACCGAAGTATTGTCTGTTATTCCGATCCATTCGTTATTTCGTTATTTCGTTATTGGCATTATTTCGTTTTTTCGTTATTAGATATTAGATCAGTTCAGTTATTTGAGTTATTCTGTATGCTTTCGTTATTTTAACGCTCGGTTATCGATTTAAATTCATTCTTCGTTATTCCGTTCTTCCGTTTTTTTTTAACATTCGAATTAGAAGTAATACAAGTTTATTATTCAGATCGTTTGTGAATAATGTTCTGTGGTGGTTTTAGAATAATGTATTGTGGTGGTTTTATAATTATGTAGAGGACTAGAGGATTGTGGGGAAATAAATACATTATTATAGACATTTTTTTACGTTATCTCCACACAGGAGGTTCTGAGGAAAATAATTTCCCTCAGGGCCTATGTCATCTGGGATGCTGTGTGGAGGGTCTTTTTGAGGAGAGGAAGGAATGAACAAATGAACATTGGTCTTGAAGAGACCCATGTTGTAGGAAGGAGGAAACACAGAGGCCGGCAAATCATTCCACAGCTGAGCTATTGAACACAAGAAAGAGTCGAAGAAACGACCCGTTCTCATGTGACAAATTTCAACCATGTACAAATGTTGGGCACGCGTTTGGCTTTGGCACGTTTCCTGACTATGCACCGGTGCCGAAGGGATCAATGACGCTAGTTCCTCGGAGCATCTTCCATTGTTATACCGGTAGAACAAGGATAGCATTCCCACCCGACTCCTGTGCTCTAAAGATTGTAATCCGTTTGTTAGTTAGGAGAATCTATTAAACGGACCGCCCGTTTTTGCACAGATTCGAGGGTATTTTTCAGGTATTTTGGAGCTCCAGACCAGAGGTGGCATTTATTTAAGTATTGATTGTTTCCATGTTTGTGGAGTTTTTTTGATAAACAGTACGTATTCTAAAACTATGCCCATCAAAACATTCAACGATTACATTACAAAAAACGTAATAAATCACGTTTTATCGGTATGCGCCGTATGCGGCACCTTCAGAGAAACACGCTCTTCCCAAGTATGTAAATAAAGGTAGGGATGGGGCCGTCCGAAAATCGAAACATAGCAATTCGAGAATTTTTATGTAATGAAGTGATGAGAACCTTTATTATTATTTATTATTAATTTATTTTAGGCAAGGATCGAACTCGGAAGACCCGGTTCCTCAGGATATGGAGAGCACTGATTCCGACGGTAGCTACGGTGAAGGAAGTGAAATTGAAGACGTCACCATGGAATCCGACAATATAATGAGCAATTATCAAATGATATTTTAGTACAGACTTATTTTTATACAATTGTTGGCTGTTACAACGACATATATAACGTGCAAATAATTTTATCAACACAATTTTTGAATACATAAATGGTTCATTGGGTTTGAAAATAATTAGGAATTATTCTCGAAGTAAATAATACCCATCAAAGATGGCGACGTAAAAAATTTTATTCACATTTTTTACTCCAAATAATGTCAGGAATCACCGGCTAAAGTTAGTCAAGTATGTCCCTTAGCTATACATGGAAGTATAAAAAATTGTTACATTTGAAATACCCACTAGAAAATTAATGTAAAATGAATTCCACAAGTTTCACTTCCGCGTGGGAATCAAGCATCCGATTGTTACAAATTAGTTTTTATTTTTGTGTACTTTTATTGTTTTATTATAAATAAATAATAACTATTATTGGGTTTTATTTTTGTGTGAGTACCCATAATTTATTATAAAGGTAAAAAAAGTAAGGTTGGAAATACTACGTATATTTATATTTTGTCACACTGTGCGCTCCTCCGCGCAGGATCTTCCGGGGATTTTTTTTTGCATCACAGTTTCTATAAGTGTATTCATATATATATACATATATACACTTATATACGTGCACACATATATATGCAGAAACCGTGATCAAATAAAAAATTCCCATGACGAAAAATACGGAAAAGGACATGGTTCCGTTTGAAATATTTTTACCAGAAAATCAATTACATAATTCTAACACCGCATGGAAATCACGAGCCTAATATAAAAAAAAATATTTCCGACTGTTGTATAAATTATTTATTTATTTTTATGTGTTTGATTGATGCTTTATGATAAATAAATAATAGGTATCATGGAGTTTTATTATTGTGCACATTCAATAACTTATTTTATGCAAATAAATGCTATTGGAAATACATAATATTTCGTAGATTTATATCTATTTTTACGAAAAATATCGAATAATTTATTATAAAGGTAAATAAATAATATTATAAAATATGTTTATATTATAAGCACGTAATATTTTATAAATATTTCGATCATCTGAATACTTTTGTGAAAAATATCGAAGTAATAATAACTTGTGTTCGTTTTTATAATTGAAATATCTCTGCGGTTTAACCTCATCACTACGAAAACCGGGTACTCCCCGTCCGTGATAGCATTTATTATCTGTCAACTTCATACTAATCTCAAGTGTTTCGGGTCGTATTTCAAACAAGGTCGATAGAATGTTGTGGTAATTTAAAAAATATAATTGCGGTACCGGTGCTCCGTTTGAAGTGGATTTGTATAATATATTGTTTATACTTCAGTTTTATTTACATAAAACAGTGCATTATTGAAGTTTAGTGGGTGTTTTCTTTAAAATCGTAAAGCTCTGGTTTAAGGTTATGTTTGCCGTTTAAATCGAAAATAATAAATAGTTTTGTCGTAAATTTTTATATAAATTGAGTGTTTTGATCGCATAAAACTATAATGGTTCTATTTACGCCAATTCCCTCATTAAGGGTCGGGTATCAAACCGCGCTGACACTGCAGTTAGGTATTTCTTGTACTTGTAGACAAACACGGCCGCAGCCGGCCGCCTGCGTTTGACTAGAGGAGATGTGGGTATACTAGACACTACGGACTTAGGAAATAAAAATACACTTGCCTTATAAAATTTAGTTCCTACTATAATAATGGATACAGCTTAACATACTAAGAATCATATGGTGGAATAGCGTGGATAGCTCATAGAGACATTTGCGCCTGGGTCAAACTGCCCATTCACTGCAGTTAGGTATTTTTGGTAGTTGCAAACAAGCTCGGCCGCCGCGATCTACTGTGTATTTCGGTTAGATTCAGGCACGGCTGCTCAGCATTTTGATAAAATACGAAATAAAAATACACTTGCTTTGTGTAATTTTAATTTATTTCTAACATAATTGATACAGCTTGACAGACTATAAATCATATTATGCAAGGGCAAGGATACATAGACTTTTTTTAGTCCCTGGACCTTTACAGACGTCTTAGTTTTTGACTCAATGTGACATAGAATCTAATGGTGTTTTGATGTGGAAAAAATTTCTGGTTCATATATGGTTTGTATAATGTTATTAATTTTTTTATAATTTTACCAGAAAATAATGGGTGTGAATAAGTTACGACAACCAGTTTTTACTCTGTGCCTTAGAAATTAAAAAAACAGGTAGTTTTGTTTTTGAAAGTTTATTTATATGCATACAGTTTTTTTTTAATACGTAGTAAGAAAGAATATATTTTACAATTTATCTTTGATATACATAAAGTAGAACGAAGCAGATTTAGAAAAAAGACAGTAAAAAATATAAAGAAGTTCAGACAAATTTTTATAAAACAACTAAATGTTTTATTTTTATTTTTATGTAACTTACAAAGTCCCAACTGTTATCAATCGCCTGGGGCCAGTGATTGGGGTATGTTGTGAGGCTGAATAAGGTGGGAGGGGAATAATATAGGGGAAGTACCTGGCTATTCAGATTTGGTCACCACACACGGCTAAAGCCATTTCAAGCAGCTTTTCAATTCTGAATAGTGGTCTTACACCAGGGCGATACATAAAGTATCTTCCACTCTGTTTTTTTATAGAAGGCTATTGACAAGTTTTTTTTTCTTTGTATAAAACACGCTGTAACTCGTGTTGTGCGTGTTACAGGTAAAATTGCAAATGTTATATGTAAGTTCAAAATAAATTAATTATTACCCACAATTATTATAGTTATTTCACAGCATTATCCAAAAATAACAAAGTTACTATTATATACTTGTTTACTATTATATAATTTTACAATTGAAAAATGTCCTCCACAACACAGGTGAATTCCTAGCGTGGAGGACATTAGACTATACATTTGTAATGTAAACTTATTAATAAAAAACATTCATTTGCAACACATACACAACCAACTATCAATCACACTCACTTACCAATAGGATGCATGATTTAGGCAACAAGTTTGGTGGTATTGTAGATGTATTCGCTGATTCCCTTTACATTCTAAAATGCAATTTAAACCAACACTTTGTGGAATCCTACAAATTATTGTAACGTGGGTATAATATATTTAACGATTTGATGTGTTATTGTAATGTTTTATATTATATTTTGTTCTATGTTATTGTTAAATATTACATTGTTTAAAATATTTCACAGTTTTAAGCAAGAATATACAAGTGGTTTTTTCTTTAAAAACTACCTGTATATTCTAAGTTTTTTCACTTTTATAACGTTTGATATAAATTCTATGTATGTGTAATCCTCGATATCTTAAATATTATTTTATAATCTATGTAAAAGCCCCTACGGGCGTATAAGAACAATAAATAAATAAAAAAATACAAAACAATACAGAGTGATAAGTGTTAGCCCCTCATTTATTCACAAGACTGTCATTTTGTAATGACATCATCCTTTCTCCCGGTCTATTATCGATAATTCATACAGCGCCCTTGAGCTGATTTTTCACAAAAACGGCGCTATATAAATCATCCAAATATTATTTATTAATTCTAAACATTCACAAAAAGTGTGGTAGATCATTCATTATAGCAAAAAGTTTATATGGAAGGCCATTACTCAGGCCGCTTATGTTTATTTAAAAAACTTACATGTTAACTGATAGTTTCTGTTATAACGACGTCACTTATATTGCTTCTGCTGCTTTTCTAAAAAAACATATAAAATAAATTTATTTGTAATAATACGACCCAGAATTTACCCAACATCGAAATTCATTCGATTTATCAATGGATCTGACAGTCGTTGTTTTCAATAAAACTTTGTGACAATTTGAACGGAATCGGTAGAGAACTCAAAATGGTCGTCGAAATTATGCATTTTGAAATTAAATTTTGTTAAATTTTGTTAAATTAAATTTTGATATTAAGTTCGTTGAACCCCAAACTCCTTTAACCTGATTTTGAACCAAATCGTCAAAGTACTTAAGATATTCAAGATGGATGCCGAAATTTTGCATTTTGACATTAGATCCGAGTTCAGTGCACGTCCAAACGCCCTAATCCTGATTTTGAACCAAATCGGTAGATAACTAAAGAAATTCAAGATGGATGCCGAAATGTTGCATTTTGACATTAGATCCGATTTCAGTGCACTTCCAAACGCCCGAATGCTGATATTGAACCAAATCGGTAGATAACTAGAGAAATTCAAGATGGATGCCGAAATGTTGCATTTTGACATTAGATCCGAGTTCAGTGCACGTCCAAACGCCCTAATCCTGATTTTGAACCAAATCGGTAGATAACTAAAGAAATTCAAGATGGATGCCGAAATGTTGCATTTTGACATTAGATCCGAGTTCAGTGCACTTCTAAACGCCCGAATTCTGATATTGAACCAAATCGGTAGATAACTACAGATAAATTCAAGATGGATGCCGAAATTTTTAGATGTCAAAAAGCAAAATGACTTCAGTCTACCTTCAAACTACCCTTGATAGAAATCAGTAAAAAAATTAAATTTTGACTTTATTACCTTATTCTCCTATTCTTCCAGTGGGAGGGTCTATTTTTTATGGCACGGTAAGCAAGAATTCCTTTATTTTTACCCATTTTGAAGGTACCTGAAGTTTAAAAAAAAAATAATAATAAAATATGTAAAACTGTAAATCAAGTTAAAAATAATTTATTAGATAACAATAAATATATTTTATTTCTACTTACCCGGTTACTGTAACACCTATCTCCTCAATGATTCCTTCAAAAATCGAATAAACAGCGAACAAAATTGCTGCGAAAAAAATATGCGTGCTGTCGCCTTGACCGCAATCTCACAACTGAATGAATTCTGTGAAATTCAACCGTTATATAAGACATCGCGCGGCGTAATATTTTGCCATACATTTTTGTATGGCGGAGAATAGTTGAAAAATTCAGAAAGTTTAGGCGAATTACAATAAAAATCTAGATACACTGAAGAGCTTTTAATTTAATAGCTTGATTTAACATAATGTTTACTCTGAGATTACGGAAGGATTTTTGGTAAAAATGTTTACAACAGGTTCAGGAGAGATAATCGCGAAGGCCTTTTTCAACGTTTTAACTAAAGTTGCAGTATGTATAACTTATAGAATTTGTAAGATTACAGTAAAAAAAATTTAATCACTAGTAACTTTACACATTTTTCTAACTACCTGTATATAATTTTCTAGTATTGCTGCTACAAGACGCGGATGCTACTGCTAATGCGGAGCGATGTTTTCCAAACCCGACCCTTAATGAACGTAATATAATAATTAAAAATAATATTTTTAAAACTTTCGAAAATTTGTGTGAACGTCAAATACGAGAAAAACTTATGGAACTTTGTAATTTTTTTATTAATTATTTTTGTTTGAAATGATACAAAAGTGAGATGACTATAATGTTTAAAATACATTCGACTATTAAAATATGTGTTTTTTTAACATTATTAGTTATTTTAGTCCAGTTTTTAAAGGAAAAAATGTATGGTGAGTCACTTTTATAAAATTTTAATGTTTGCATTCAAAATTTTAACATTTCAAAAATAAAATGCTTATTTCTGGTGATACAAATCGAAAGCGTATTTAATCATCTTTCCAAAACAGTTTTTAGTTTTGAAATGCGGAAATTCTCGAAAATTCGGCGGCATTTGACAGCATTTTTTTGAGCGGTATCAATCAGAGATCTGAACAATTATTATTTTCCGAGGACTAATAGAGGTAAGGTAAGGAACAATATGACGTATAACGTGTCGTTATCGACTCAACACTCATCCCCAGCAACGAATAACGATGTCGTCCCGTTGGCCGTTTTCCGTTCCGTATATGTATCTACCTACCTACATTATCTACAAGTTGTTAATAACAGCCTGTTATTAAATAACAGGTATGATACTCTGTTATTGAGTTAGGGTGTTATTCGTTATATTAGGTATCGGAAAAGAGCCGTTATTCCCACCTCTAGTGTATAATATATCGCCTTAACTAAAATCGTAGATATGAAAATAGCGAGCGGGTAGAGCGAAAAATGTTGACTTTGGTCGCTCTGAAGAGTGTGTGAGCCAGAGCCCAAGCCCATCACATCATTCACATGTGGATGTGGTGGATCGTGGATCCATCATACCGGCAAACCCTGTAAAACAGAGCCAAACTCTTCTAATCTTCTCGCATTGAATTGTAATTGTTTAGGGCGGGACAGCGCGTACGCAGTCCCGACTACCAAAAATTACGCGCCCGAGTTATCCGCATTAGGGATAATCGCAAGGGTCAGCCGAACCGGAGTGCAATGGAACAGCCTCGCCCTGGGGGTACCGCCTTAGTGATCACGGTGTCCCCTACGCCAGGTAAGTATACTGGAATTTGCAATCGCGGTCCATATATACACATGTTGGAATTATACGTAAAATCGCCGCGAGCGGAAGTAGCGCCACCTCTTGGCGATTATCGGAAGTATTTTCGTGATCACTGGGAATTAGATACGAATTTTGACAGTGGAACTTAACCCACTTCCCGACATTCGATCGAACTGAAACTCGGCAGGTATACTCGTTGTCGACGACAATGCATTGTATCAACTTTTGGTTCAACTCACGCATACACATTTCTCCGAAATTAGGTGAAATGACGGCGCAACTAGGACGTGTCGTTCGATACGTAGGGCTGTGCTGTGGCGGAAGTCGAAACTGTTTCACTATAAAATTTTGAATTATGAATTACTAGCAGACCCGTCCACACGTTGCTGTGGCTAACGAAACACAACGCCATTACCCAACCTTTATAAAATCCAGCTGCCAGCTGCCCGCTGCTTGAATTGAATATTTGAATATCTCGGCTTTTCTTTACTATAATAAGCATGTATTATACATAAAAACCTGCCCCTTGAATCCATCTATCTATTGGTGAAAACCGCATGATAATCCGTTGCGTAGTTTAAAAGATTTATGCGCACATACATTTTGAGCGACTTCATTTTATACTATGTATGATAATGATGATGATAGTAAAACAACTTTGTTTTTACGGGTTTATTTTTTTATTACGATCCTGAAGCAAACATTTTGTATATCTTACCTACTTTCATATTCACCGACCCTTCAATTATATTGGGTTTGCGCTAGTATTTAATAATACACGAAACTTTCAATTAAAATTAAATTATGTAATGCAGCAATGTAAATATTAATTCAAATAAAAATATAAAAAGATTTTCATAAAAATAAACAATAGCATGGTAAAAAGTATAAAATAATCAGAAGCATTTAATGCTTATATTAAATGATAAATATAATGATCATTATATTTACCATACTAATAAATACAACAAGTTTGATAGTTCGGCTTTCAGCAAATTTAGAATCATCGCGCATCGGTATCGAGAAAATCGATATTTTACATTTCGTGGCAAGGTTATAAGAAAATCGATATTTTACATTTCGTGGCAAGGTTATAGAAGGAGAGAATAGAATACTTACTGCACAAGGTTGATGCATCGCTACAGAATTAAAATAAAGAAATATAACAGATAGACAGATATTTGAAAGGAATTTGCGCATAAGGAAAGATCTAAAGGTTAGAAACTGCAGCGCATTTTAAACAATTGAACATCCTGAGAGTATATACCGGAAGAATTTATAAAAAGACGTACTTGACTTGTTTTAACCAGTGATTCCTGACTTTATGTAGTGTAAAAAATGTAAGAGAGTAATTCTGGTCTGCGGTGATATTTTCGATGCATTTGTTTTTCAAGTTAAAACATCAAACACAGCAGGTATTGGACAATTAGAGTTGGTCTGAGGAGTTGAGTGGTTACTCGACTGAGTGACCAATTACGATAATGTGGAAGAATTTTTATTTGTTTGATTTTGACAAAAAAAATACAAGAAAGTCAACGAAGACCAAAATTTCATTGATACTCAAAATAATGTCAGCAATCACTGGTTTAGCAAATTAACTAGAATAAATGGCTTCAGACATGGACTTGGCCGACGAAATCAAACACCTCAATGCCACCCATGTTATTAGTCAACGTTTGCAAAATGCATTCCATCGCATGTTTAAAAAAATTATAAAACGCCTAATTCCTAAATTAAAAACGTTGGGCAAAAAACTAGAATGTTTATAAAACAAAAGAATGTTATAGATTTTATTCTAAAGCTTAATCACATAACTGTATCAATACAGTTATAAATAATACGCAAGTCAAGAATTGATTTAGGGGTAGAGCAGTACAATTCACATAAAAAAATTGCACCAAGTCACGAGTTTGATTGGCAAATATTAAATTAAAACAAAAAAAGCACAACCAGGATGTTGATTGAATAATAGTTTAAGTGCTAATCAAAGTGCGATTTCGGTTTACAGTATGGAATACAATCGATTCAGTATCAGACGTCGAGGAGTTGATTCGACGGGACTACAAAAACGGCTCGTTAAAAAGCGGAGATTAAACTCGTAAATAACTGGCGGGCTGACCGCCAGATCAGGGGTCAGGGAACACAACGAGGCGAGAATTACATAATGGGAAACCCGGCTGGGGTATCTCGCATCTAGGGTCATCGGGCGGCAAGTATAATAGCGGTAATGCCAGCTTTAGCAGAAGCCAGATGGCTTGATTCGCGAGTCAACACGCCAAAAAACCTGACCATCCATTACGCTGGTGAAGGCTGTCTTGAACTTGGAAGACACCTTTTTTTGTGTGGGTAGTTTATACTTGTCTTTCTTAAGAAGACAGATACAACAAGTACCTATTTTCGAGCGAATGAGTAAAAAAATATCGAAAATAGTCAGTATTTTTGTGTTAGTTGTAATTGTTCCGATTTGGATAGTTTCCCATTGTTGCATGGGCTGTTTTTGTCAGTTCTTGCGCTGAAACTACTTTTACGAGCTTTTTAGGGATCTCATACAAGCTTGTTTTGGTACTGAGCTTCTTGTATATCTCAACACTATTATGAAACAATACTGTTGTATTCACTATTCTTGTTAATAATTTGAAGCATGATAGCTCCCTCTTTATTCAAGAGTGAGATTTGCTTGTTTTCATCAAAGCATTTCTTAGTATTCTGGAAAGCTGGCCAATAAAATTTTGGTTTTCAAGTCTTACCATTATTTCTAGATTCGTGACCGCATTTATAGCTTCTTCCCCACTTGTGTGAGTGTCCTTATTGCCAGTTTAGTTAGACGCCTACAGTTCTACAAGTTACTCGACTAGACTGAGCGAACTTGCGAAAGTTTCTGTAAGTAAATGAACCAAAAGCCAATGCCAAAACGCCTTATCTAAGAGTTTATCAAATTCAATAGCTGTTTTAGTTGTATTCGCTTAATTTAGTTCGCACCCTTTATTACTGCAATTAAAACACCGCTAGGAGATAATAAAACACGCGTTTACCGCAACTAAGAGAAACTCAATCTGTTCTTTGATACAAGAGATAACTGAGATTCAACATGCTTTAACGATATTTTTCAAGCTATTATTAAAAGTTGTAACTCCTACCTCCAACAAGATACAATGTTTTATTGTAACAGATAACACAACAGTCAATAAAAATTACTTATCGTCAATAACAAAAAAGATTACATAGTTTCGGTGTTCCCCAAGGATCCGTTGTTAGTCCTTTTTAGTTAATATTTTTAATGGAAATGAACATTTCAGTAAGATTTTTTTTTTCATTTCGGTGTTCCCCGAGAATCCCGTGTTAGTCCTTTTTAGTTGGTATTTTTAGTGGCAATGAACATTTCAATTAGAAATTAATCTAAAATGTAATGCGAAGCAAGTAATATGAAGGTAATTTAATGTTTAATGGTTAAGTGAATCATTTGAACGGTGTGCGCGAACTCCAAACTGGTTTGCACGCTATCTCTGCGACAGTATGCGAAGTCATGCCGCCCGCTCCGTGCAGTACCAACTACCAACAAAGACCATACTCTTACATACCATTATTGCAATTATAACTTCCTCCAGTCTGCAAGCGGGCAGCGGTACTGCAATACTGCCAACAGCGCGGTTAAATATAGTTGGCGAAACAATGCGATCCCGATTATGAGCCGCTTCTGTATTGGAGATGTTGGAACATGAAGATATTTACAAATTGCATTAAGCTAGAAGCTGGGCAAGCGTAGCAAAAACTCGAGTAAATTGAGCTTATATCACAATAGCAGGAGTTGTTGATCTCTGAGACTGTAATTAGGAATTTGTGCTAACAAAGCCGAATTGATGAAATATCAAGTTTCTGAATATCATTGAGGATCGTATTGAATTTTTTTCGCCTGATGCTATTTGAATTACGTATTGCAAGTTCAATGAACATAGCTACTCTGGGGCAGCTTGCAACACTCCTATCAAAGACTACTAGGTACTTCTACAAAAGACAGAAATTAAAAAATATTTAATAATGTTTTATTTTTAATATTATGTTTTACATGGTATTTGTATGGTAATTATACATCTCGGTTTTTTTTTTTTACTACCCTTCCATTGAAAGCATGTGCTTGTGTATGGAAGGGGAGTGTACATTAATGTTATTAGTTAGTACTAACTTAAATAATTCATTGTACATGAATATATTTGAGCTGCAGTATTTAAAAAAAGAAAGAATGTTATCTAAAACTAAGAATTTTTGTAAGATTAATTAAGTGACAGTGGTTTTTTTCTTAAGAATATTTTTAAAATGTCTCTTGACAGAGAGCAGCATTCGGGTTTTATCATTAATGCTTCTGATTTCTTCTGGAAGTCGATTGAAAAAAGTTCTTCACTGGCAAGGGCAATGCTGGGCAAAAGACGTATTTAGTTTTGGGCATAGAAAAACATGTTTAAGTCGAGTTCTGTTTTCATTTAAAAATGGATATTTATCTTTTTCTTTTATAATTTGAATTAATGATTTTTAATATATAAATCTTTAAATGTGGGTACTTGAAATTCTTCAAACAGGCGTTCTGTTGGGTAGTCTAAGGATTTTTTTACTATAATAATTGTTCTTTGTACAATTTCTATTGGAAGAAGGTTACATTTATACGCGGATCCCCAACTAATAATAGCGCGTTGTAAAGTGGATTGAACTAAGGCATAGTAGATTAAATATAGATTTTTATCGACAGAAAAATTCAAATTCTTAAAAATATATATATTAATTATCTGATTTTGTTTACTACTTGACATATTTGTTCCTTCCATTTCAGATTTTTATCAATAATTACTCCGAGATATTTAATTTTATTTATTGTTTTTAATATTGTACAGTTTGATTTGCAATAATGTTGGCTATGCATTTTAGTTTTATCGTGTATGACAATGTTAAAATTTTTGGGAGCGTCGTTTGGATGGATTGCAAATGGAATTACAAATGTCTTTTCACTATTTAGTGATAGTAAATGTCGAAAAAATTCTTAAGCGTATTGATGTCTTCTGTGGCCTTTAATTCTACATTTTCCCAAGTATTTTCACTATTTTTAAATTTAATATATATTGAATTTTTAGGTATCTCGAGATACAGATTTTTTTCGCTTTTTTAATATGAATACCTCACAAGAGTCCCAGCTGCTTCCATATGGATCAAGTGAAACTATAACATCCACAATTGTGGTATGTTGTGAGGCTGAAAATAATGGGGAGGGGAATAAGATGGGGAAGAGGAAGGTGAGGAAGTACCTGGCTATTCAGATATAGTCACCAAACACGGCTTAAGCCATTTCAAGTAACATTTCAATTCTGAATGGTGATCTTACACCAGGGCGACACTGAGAATATCTTCCACTCTGGACCGTTCCGCAAATATACTATGTATATATCAATATAAATTGATTTATTGTGAATTAACACAAATCAATCAAATAACATTTATGTACACACGCCGGTATTCGATCTCGCGACTTTCAGATCCTTACCCCTCGACCAGGGAGACCGTCGCTGCTGCCGATTCGAGATTATTTTTTTGCAATAATGACTTAAATTACATATTTATGAACATCTTTCCTTGGTCGTTGATATGTCAGTACAAATAAAGATATAATAAGTTCAGAAAGTGTGAGAAAGACTGTAGACCAGATTGAGCAACGCTTATCAAAAAAGGAAAAAACCATGTCAATACGAAATCTACCAGGATTGCCAGCTGGAAGATGCTCTGACGGAGAGACGAAGAAGAAGAAAAGAAAGGGGCAAAGCAGAGGCAGAGATAAGAAGCCAGACAGGATGAGAACCTGCTCCCAATGGCAGCACCGCACCGCACAGCACCGCACAGCACCGCACCGCACCGGTTCAGTCACTTGGCGTTGTGTAACCAATGTGTGTAACAGCAAACAGTGGAATAGTGGATGGACGGGTTCCGTAAGGCGCTACGTCCGCTCATTTCATATTACAGGAAGGAGGATAATTTTATAGACGATCATTTTTGGCAAGTGGTTAACGGCCCTCCGTACTCCTACCGTCAATCAACAGTTGTAAAAGATTCAATCGAAAATTATGTTGGTTTGGGGACATAGGTAATAGAAACAAGAGAGATAGGCTAGGAATCATGCAAGTCGTCACTTCATTTGGATAGGGTTCTAACTTCACTTCACCTTGTTCTGAGATATGAGTGTCAAAGTTTGCAAAGACATGCACTCATTATCTATTTACCAATTTCCTATTTTGAGGTTGAATCTTGTGTAAAGTAATTTAATTGAATATATTTTAAAGGAAAGTATTTAAATAGGACGTATACTTACCAATTAAGGCATAATAATTCATTGCACGAGGTTCTAATTACATTTACCTAATACGATTCTAAGCAAGGGCCAAACCTATTTAAATATTTTCCATTAAAATATGGAACTCCAGTGAAAAATATTATGGCTTTAAAAAAAATATGTTCACATAGACCAATAAACGCTGATTCTGAATATATATGTTTTATTTAATAATATTAAGCTCAGAGTTTTAAAAAAAATATTAAAAAGTCCATTTTTAATCGGGCCGTAAAAATACGCTGTCCAGTTGGCATTATTGAAATTTTAGTTGTGACGTCACTGTTCGACGTGTCGTGACGTCACCGTAAAGTTATTTTATGGGAATGTATGATATGATTATCGTATTAATTTATTCGTTTATTTACATTTAAAGAGATTTAGTTGTTGTGTTTATTGAAACATTATTTGGCCTAAATAATGTTTAAAAAATAAAGGTATCTCTTTTAGTAATGCTTTTTCTAGGGAGAATACTTCGAACAACGAAATTCAAAATGGCGGCAGTTGATCAGCTGATTGCCGGTCCTATAGTAATTTTTCAGGACTGATGACGTCACACGTTTCACCATACATACGGTGGTTTTCGGGGGGTCTTAAAAAAAATAAAACTTTGACAATTATTTTAACTATTAAAACTAACTCTAAAAATAAAAATGCAGTTATTTATGTTAGAAGGTCACTATTCATTTAAAAAAATGGACTGGAGTTCTCTATTGTTAAATAGATTACGAAAATTCGTCTACGCAAACTTTGAAACCTTAGAACATGGTACAGTGAAGTTAGAACCCTGTCCAACTAAAGTGACGAACCATAATGCGTCTCAACTGTCCGATACAAACAAAATAGAGATTGTAAATGATTTTAGAACCTTGTAAAATAAATGATTATTTAAAATACTTGATGTCTAAACTTTGTCATACATATATCTATGAAAATACAACACGGATGGTTCTGAACATTATTTTGGGTATAGAAATGACCAAAATAAATGCTTTGGCATTCAAAGGTCATTTAAAAAAAATGTAAGTGAGCAAAAAAATGGTTTTTTTTTCATTCAAATTTTAATTTGAATGAAAAATACCCTCGACTCTGTGCAGAAACGGGCGGTCCGTTTGATAGATTCTCCCATCTTAACAGACGGATTGCAATCTTTAGAGCACAGGCGTCGGGTGGGAATGCTATCCTTGTTCTACCGGTATTACAATGGAAGATGCTCCGAGGAACTAGCATCATTGATCCCTTCGGCACCGGTGCATAGTCGGGAAACACGCCAAACGCGTGCCCAACATTTGTACACAGTTGACATTTGTCACATGAGAACGGGTCGTTTCTTCGACTCGTTCTTGTGTTCAACAGCTCGGCTGTGGAATGATTTGCCGGCCTCTGTGTTTCCTCCTTCCTACAACATGGGTCTCTTCAAGACCAATGTTCATTCCTTCCTCTCCTCAAAAAGACCCTCCACACAGCATCCCAGATGACATAGGCCCTGAGGGAAATTATTTTCCTCAGGGCCTCCTGTGTGGAGTTAATGTAAAAAAAAAAAAAAAAAAAATTTTGAAAAAAAAAAGTCAATTAGAACTTTGTCGAAACAAGCTGGCGAATGGCCATGTTCACCTGTTCTTCCAATAGAATTTGTCTTACGCAATACCATCTGCCCATAGACATAATAATAACATGTAATTATGAATAATAGTGAGCAAACAGCAATACTTTTTTAAATCACACACTACATTAATAAATTTTGACAACTTGTATAGCGCTGTTTTTGCGAAAAATCGCCTCAAGAGCGCTGTCAGAACATTATGTCAGTGAAGTAACGACTGTCCGGAAGGCCCAGACAACTGCTCTAGGGATCTAAAATTATGCACATTGAGAAATTTTATTGAAATGTTATGTGTGAATGAGATGTGGTGGAGAAGTGCAGTCCACCGAACGTATGGTCAACATTAACCCGCTCCATTCATTCCACACAGGGATTGATGAGGTCCACAGGGCGATGGTCCTAGACTGGCTCGCAGACCTAGATTTTTTTATTTCTCTTGCATTGTTATTTGTGCATGATATGAAGTTAAATTCAGTCATACATACAACAATCCTTTTTTTAAACGCATACCAAACGCACAACTTCCATTGCAGTCGATTTGATAAACAGTGCGTTTTGGTCGGAACTCGATGACATTTGGCACCGTTAGATACATCACATCTGCCTTTTTTCTATTATCTATTGTTGATCTCCATAGATTTGCCCCGGGGCTGGAAGATTGTCGTCGCGCCACTGCTTAAATCATAGTTATTATTTTTGATGGTTCGAAACTCGGTCAAAGCATTCTGTTATTTAATTATTATCCAACGTAATATGTTTACTTATCTCAATGTATTCAAGTTACAAATTGCAAATACTGGTGCCAGTAGAAATATGAATGATGCCCAAATAAATCTATTTATCTATCAATAACTAGTTCATAGCGTGGATGTGATTTTTATAATTGCGGCTAACGAACAACGCAGCAAATTCGATACGCGATTAGGGGGGATAAATTAATTACGTGAGCTCAAAAGGGGGGGGGGGGTCCAGCAAAATCTCACTTGAAAAGAATATACGAAGTGACCAAAATTTATCCCACCGAGGGGGGAGGGGTCTAGAATGGAAGAAAAATTGCTCACGTTATTAATGTTTGCCCCCTTACCTCCTATTGGCAATTCCGCCAATAGCAGCCACGGGCCTTTTTACCACCGAAGTTTAGCAAAGACCCTCCACACAGCATGCCCTAAGATGATATAGGCTCTGAGGGAAATTATTTTTCTCAGGGCCTCCTGTGAGGAGCTAATGTAATAAAAAAACGACGAATCCCGACCTGAAAGAGAATTCATATTGTTTCCGATTGCCGGCGATTCAACAGCTCGCGAATTGCTTATGTTCGCTACCCACTTTCCGATAATTACTTTTTCTTGTAGAAAATGTAAATGATGGTGCTGAATTATTGTTAAAACTGTAAATAAAGAGAAATGCTTATTTGATTTACATACACAATTTTAATCAGAGATTGATGAAATTATATATTTTGTAAAAATAATAAACACACTTTATATTTAGTTACTTACATAAAAACATTTTTTTAAATATCTAGGGGATAAGTTATTAAAACAATCATTTATCCAAGCGGTATTAACAATGGTAGGTTAATTCTTACAAAAGTCCTGTGCACGTACGCTCTTGTGAAGTTGTCGGGAACTTTTCTTTTGCATTATTATATCTTATAGATAAAAATGAATCGATGAATGTGTTGCTAAGCGCAAATCTCGAGAGTAGCTGAACCGATTTCGCCAATTCTTTTTTTAGAATATTTCTTGAAGTACGAGGATGGTTCTTACGGAGAGAAAAATTAAGAAAATTACGCAGACAAATTGGATAATTTCAGAAAACCTAACGACTATCTCACGTTTGACAGTTCGCGTGTTTGAGAATGACATTTTGCAAAACAATGATTGTTAAATCAGGATTCCATTTTTGAAAATCTTTAAGTTGATAAATTTATTTAAAGTAGGTACTCCCCTAATAGTTTGAATCGAATCAAGAATTTTAAATATTTTAAATATGTACCTATGTTAGGTACCAAATTTAATATACATGAAAAATGGAAATTTGAATAAAAATTGTAAAAGGTGGCACGCGGGTTGTTTAAAAACTGAATGTACTGGGATTGAATATATGGAACGCGGGAGGTGGGTTAGCGGGACGAGGAAGCGGGAAAGGGACGAGGGAAGGCGGGGAAGGTGGAAGGGGAACGCGGGAGGGGAAGGGGACGTGTGAGAGGGTAGGGGAACTCGGGAGGGGGTTCGCGGGACAGGGGTAGGGGGGGAGTGGAGTGGGGAGAGGGAAGGTGAAGGTGACGGAGTGGGAACGCGAGAGGGGAAGAGGACGCAGAGGAATGGGAGGCGGAAGGGAATGGGACCAGCTAGTCAGTAATAAAGATAAGACCGTTCAAAAGCAACACTGTTTTCAGCAATGCAGTTTTCCTTCTATGGGCGAGGCTATTATGAGGAAATCGCGTGCCGTTTTTTCCACACAAACGTATTCGGTAGTGTCAAGATGGATTTTGACACTACCGAAAATATTTTTTAATATAATAAAAATATATAAAATATAAAAAATTGTTAAAATTGCCTGGTGTGAACGCCATCAAGAAACGTTCGTTTAAACTAAAGACTGTATTTAAAAAAAAGCAAAACGTACACGTTAACGTATAAAGCATTTCCTTCTAATACGGTTAGTAAAAAAAATCTTAAAAATCGGTCCAATTTTGGAGGAGTAAAATGGGAAATACAAAACCTCGATTTTGTTGATTTTATTTAGGTATTATCAGCCTGAGGTGCAGATGTCCCTTTCGCTCAATATTCGGGGGAGTAAGAGCGAAAGTGACAGCAACAGTTTGGTAAAATATCTATTGCTCAAATACCCAGCATACCGGACAGAAAGGCTGATGGATGTATCGCGGAAACTTCGTTTGTGTGTGACCATCCTTTTCTGTTTCGGGCCGTCCTTTCTGCCTACTCCTGCGAAAAACAGCTTGATGCATAAGTTAGTTAATTAACTAACGTAACTTTTAATTAACTGATAGTCGTTTCAGATAAAGGCAGTCAGTATTCTAATATAATAACCGTCTCATTTGTGTATTCTATCAAAAACGTTATAATTCACCGCTACTATTTGTGGGCTCCGTAAAGAGTGAAAAGGCGTAGTGTGTGTGTGTGTGTGTGTGTGTGTATGTGAAGTGTAGTATAGTCCGTTCGGTGGCACTTCCGGCATGTGAATCATATAAATAATAAGAGAGTGTTATGAATAGGACACAGTATTATAATATGCAAGAAGACCAAAACTGTTAACGGTACGGTGCGCGGTGTCTGGATGGTAAACTTGGAAGGCTAGTCCTAAGGCAGAGATGGGTAACCACTGGCGTCTGGGACACAATAATAACAAGAAGTCAGAAACTAAGGTTTGGGGGCCTTCGTGGTCAAGGAATAAGATTCGCGACAAGCAATCCGGGGCCGCGGGTTCATATCCCGGCGTACGAAAGTAAATTTTATTTAAATAATTCGCGAAGTTTCAAATAAATTCAAGGCACGATACAGAGTAATGACCGTTTTACATCATCTCTTTTTACAACCCGATTCCAATTAGAGATCAAAGTCAACATTTTTCGCATTACGCGATCGCTATTTTCATATCTACGATTTCAATTGTCGTCACTGCAAACAATGCATGAACCAAGCTGTTTGCTGTGATGCCAACTGAAATTGTAGATATGAAAATAGAGATGAAAAAAGCGGTCGCGTAAAGCGAAAAATGTTGACTTTGGTCTCTAATTGGAATCGGGCTGAAAAAAGATGCCGTGTATTGCAGACATAAGTAAATACGTTCATGCAATTTTGGGATATCGTCTGAGGGATCTTTCAGAGGAAAGAAAAGAATGAACTACGTCGTAGGAGGGAGGAAACACAGAAACCGGCAAATCATTCCATCGTTCAGCTGTTGTATTCAACGGACTATTGAAACGACCCGTTCTAAATGGCGAATGTTGAACGCGCGTTTGGCGTGTTTCCCCGTTTTCCGTCCATGCACCGGCGCCAAAGGGATCAATTCGTCGTAGCAGTTTCAATTTAAATATCTGTAGAACAAGGACAGCATGCCTACCAAACGTCTGTGACTTTTATTTGAAAACCACACAAGAGTCGTAACTGCTCCCGACAAAAAAAGAGATAGTTCGTCTAAAATAATAAGAAGACCATGCACGGCTGCCGTAAAACCACCCGACATGATTGACATCACCGGAGCCAATCGGACTATGGTATCCCATGTTGGGGTATGTTATGAGACTGAAGAGAGTGGGGAGGGGAAGGAGATGAGAAAGGGGAAGGCTGGGATGTATCTGGCTAGTCAGAGCTGGCCAACCAACACAGCTAAACCCATTTCAAATAACGTTTAGATTCTGAACGGTGGTCTTTCAGCAGGGTTATACCACTGAAAAATAGTCCTCGAGTTGGCCACCCCTGACCTAGGGCCTGTCCCGTGCCGCAGTAGCCGTTATATTTGACATAGCGCCGGTTATATTTGATATTCCACCCACGAAGAGTTCTGCGCTCCTGACACTCCTGGAGGTATCGGCCTAATGATGCATAGCCTTCACACAGGGGCTATGGGTGGTCGATATAACGATCCTGCCCATAAATCATAGAAATAGTTACAATTCGGGAGGCGGGTATGGATACCGCAGCCCCGGAAAACATTTATTGGATAAATAACACCTCTGCCATAGGTCACCCCAAGTGAATTTGGTGACTTAGCAGGGGTGCCCGGGTTTGTCTGGGTCTTGGCAGTATGCAGGCCAGATCGGGAGAGAATGGTTGAGGGAGTCCCTTTGACTTCTCCAACCGTACTGTCTCGGAACACCTTGCACCGCAGTGGGAGGGATTGATTCATACGTCCGTTACTCCTGGACACTGACACCCAGATTCTTACCCACCCCTCATACCATTTTCCTCCTTCCTTTCCTAAAAGACCCTCCACACAATGCCACACAGCATCCCCAAAGATGTCGTAGGCCCTGAGGGGAATTATTTTCCATAGAGCCTCCTGTGTGGAGCTTATGTAAAAAAAAAACAAGGGAAATGGGTCATAAACCATTATTAGTAAAATACTACGCACAACGCGTGTCGCCAACATCGTTTAACCATACTACTGGAAATGACGGGCTCACCTTTGTTTCTATCAACATACTAAATGCATAACTTTAATTGTAATATGTATAATCCAAAATACGGTGATCTTACCTGAATTCTTCACACTGAAACTGACAGTGTGAAGAATTCTGATAAGAAATAAAGTACCTACTTACCTATTTATATAATACTAACGGACAAATTAGTTTAACTGTCATTTTCCAAATTAGAACTGATTTTGCAAGAGTTCAGACTATTCCGAGATTTTACATGCAATTCAAGCAATGTTTTGATTCTAAATAATGGTCTTTCATAAGGGCTATACTGAGAGTATCTTTCACTCTGTAATGTGCTACAAATGTATTATTTTTAATAAATCAATTGTGAAATTTCCCAAAATAAATCAATCTAAATACCTTGGGATTTGAACCCGCCACCTCTGAATTCGTAGTCGAGGATCTTCAACATTCGATCACCGCGTACTACATATGGATAAGTTGGTAGATAATGAGAATTGAATAGAATGCTACATAAAGCATAAAATACGCTTTTTTTTTTTATTTATTAAAAGAAAATAACTTAGTTTACATCACTTTATTTTTTATATTTTATAAAGAAATATTTACTCAACAATAAAGATAGTGAAATTAAAACAAAAAAATCAGGGGTTTACAAACTCAATTGTAATGATTGTAGTTCGTTGTATATAGGTAGAACTTATAGAAACTTTGAGATTAGGGTTAAAGAGCACCTCAGAGCACTAAATGGCAATAGCGATTCTGAGTTCGCAGACCATTTATTAAAATATGATCATAGCTTTGACATAAATTCAGGTCTTCAAATATTACATACAGGATATAAAACTTCGCAAATCAATAATTTAGAAATTTTAGAAATAAGAAAAAATGTAAATTCCAAAGCTGACATAATTAATAAGCAAAAAATTTTTGTTAACCCTGTTTTAAATATCTTCCCACTTAACCGGCCTTTTACTTCTAATAGCTTGGTAATCCCCAATTCTTCGAAACTCCCACCATTGTCAACCCTTCCCCCTCCTTCAATTTCTTCTCTCCATATGTAATCTATAATTAATTTTTTAACTTTAGTATACTTTTATTCCTGAAGAAGTGAACTTGGTTCACGAAACATGTTGATTTTATAAAATATAAAGTGATGTAAACTAAGTTATTTTCTTTTAATAAATAAATAATGACATCACAAAGTAACAACCTTTTAGAAGAAGTTTTCTTCGAAAAAAAAAAAAAAATACGCTGTTAGGAGTATCGGTACAAAACTGAACGACAATCGTATCAAAAATCAAATTATTATAGATCGCAGAGCTTAACCACAAGATCACACAGGCCATCCAAGATCCAAACCGCATCAACAGCAAACCTCACGCAGACCTGACCGCAGAACAACATCCACGAAAACGAGACCGTCCATCCGCCTGTTCCAGCACCTTCTCCGCTCAACAGTCCCGGGTCTTCGCAAACCGCGATAAAGCATTGTAACACAGCTAGCGCCGAGGAACGACTGCTCTACAGTAAAACCGGTTCACGCGCGGGTTGCCGCAGGGCTCGCGATCGAGACCACGGTTGCGCAATATAAAAACTATAAGCGGGCACCTCGCAACGCTGTGCTATAGGTTAAATTTACTTCCTCTATCTCAGGGATTTCCAAACATATTTGACTGATTTTCAAAGATGAACGCTTCACCTGAAGAATCAAAACTTTTTGCACCCATATTAAAATTAATCTAACTTTGTCACTTTCTTTTCTCAATGTCAACAGGTTTTTTTTAATGCTATGAGTTATGTATGATCTTTTATCGTTTTGAACTTGATAAAGGGTCAAAAAACTGTATAGTTTTACAAGCTTCATTGGGAAATAAAGCAATTTTAATTACTATTATTTTATTAATTATTTTTTCTGGTTCTCCATTAACTAGTTATTCACTAATGTATTATGGAGAAGATTAAAAAACGCGCATGGTGGCAGTTTTACTATGTTGTGACCCGTGTCAAAAGATTGTTGCTGAACTCTCTGTAAGTGATATTGAAGAGGTCGATGGTCAATGCAGAATCTGTAATCAGTTGAGTGGCTCTGTTTATTGGCGCTTTCTGATAGGCAGAAGTTCTTGCTTTCGGAGCATAAAAAAGTGCATGGGATCTCCCATGAGCACGCGTTAGGGACGTTTAAGTTAATCTCTTTCAACATAGGCGGATTTAGTATAGTCCCAATTTAATTTAATGAATATGTAATTAACATATTCATTAAATTAAATTTAATATATTCATACGGCCAAGAAAACAATGTGCTTTGTTAATCTCAAGTAAAACGACTAAGTATAAGGCTTCATTTTCGGCTGATTTTGAGGTAGTCAGTTGATTATTTTGATTGCTCTAAGAATTTTAGTGATAAACAATTGGAAGAACTTCTGGTGGAAAACAAGTAATATACATGTATATTATGTTTTAGAAGCACTGTAGTGGAACAATGGCATAACCGTTTTGGGTAAGGCTGAAAGAGACGGGGAACAGGAGGATAGGGATAGAGCTTCAAGTAACATATTATTACATATTTTGGGAATCACTGCTCTATCTCCTGCCATCCGCGTCTCACTGCACTTCACAAGGTGGGAGAAAGAAGACGTAGACATACAGATAGATAGGAGCGTAAGAAGAGGAAAGGCAACTCTAGATATTGTATCGGTGAATTTCCAGAGACCTCGGTCACAATGTGGTAGACTCGCATTGTACTTTGACATTAGGATTGAAAGTAGGTAAATAAAAATTATAAGTAAGTATTCAGAAATTCGAATCTTTGCAAAACAGACGAGACATTATGAATTTTTTTTGAGGTATTCGCAAATTTTAGATAAAGTGATGTTGTATATTATGTTAGTAGCAGTTAAAGTAATAGCCACATAGTCAAATGATTAGTGAGCCTCCGTGTTACCTTCCTCCTCTAACATGAGTCTCTTCAAGACCTAAATGACATATATTTAGATAAAGTGATGTTGTATATTATGTTAGTAGCAGTTAAAGTAATAGCCACATAGTCAAATGATTAGTGAGCCTCCGTGTTACCTTCCTCCTCTAACATGAGTCTCTTCAAGACCTAAATGACATATATTTAGATAAAGTGATGTTGTATATTATGTTAGTAGCAGTTAAAGTAATAGCCACATAGTCAAATGATTAGTGAGCCTCCGTGTTACCTTCCTCCTCTAACATGAGTCTCTTCAAGACCTAAATGACATATATTTAGATAAAGTGATGTTGTATATTATGTTAGTAGCAGTTAAAGTAATAGCCACATAGTCAAATGATTAGCGAGCCTCCGTGTTACCTTCCTCCTCCAACATGAGTCTCTTCAAGACCTAAATGACATATATTTAGATAAAGTGATGTTGTATATTATGTTAGTAGCAGTTAAAGTAATAGCCACATAGTCAAATGATTAGCGAGCCTCCGTGTTACCTTCCTCCTCCAACATGAGTCTCTTCAAGACCTAAATGACATATATTTAGATAAAGTGATGTTGTATATTATGTTAGTAGCAGTTAAAGTAATAGCCACATAGTCAAATGATTAGCGAGCCTCCGTGTTACCTTCCTCCTCCAACATGAGTCTCTTCAAGACCTAAATGACATATATTTAGATAAAGTGATGTTGTATATTATGTTAGTAGCAGTTAAAGTAATAGCCACATAGTCAAATGATTAGCGAGCCTCCGTGTTACCTTCCTCCTCCAACATGAGTCTCTTCAAGACCTAAATGACATATATTTAGATAAAGTGATGTTGTATATTATGTTAGTAGCAGTTAAAGTAATAGCCACATAGTCAAATGATTAGCGAGCCTCCGTGTTACCTTCCTCCTCCAACATGAGTCTCTTCAAGACCTAAATGACATATATTTAGATAAAGTGATGTTGTATATTATGTTAGTAGCAGTTAAAGTAATAGCCACATAGTCAAATGATTAGCGAGCCTCCGTGTTACCTTCCTCCTCCAACATGAGTCTCTTCAAGACCTAAATGACATATATTTTTTTGTAATCATTGATGAAGATATTTAATCATTGACACCAGGGCCGGATTAACCGTGTCGGGGCCCCTAGGCAATGCACTTCTCGGGGCCCCCTTACCAATGGCGGACTAACAGGGGGGGGGGGTTAAAGGGGACACCAAACGCCTACTTGTTCCCTTGATCAAATCCCTAAGAAGGCTTTAAGGGGGGGGGGGGGGGGGCGAGGTTTTGTCAAAATTTCAAATAAATCGGAGCAAAACTAACGAAGGTACAGCGTTTCAAGCAACCGGCCCTCATGTTCGATTCAAGTATATTTCGAGTATAAAAAAATTTAAATCGGTTTTCTCGCAAATAACATTTCTGAAGTTCGTGAACATCATTACTCAAAATCTTGACTTGACTTGACCGATGCTTTTGAAATTTTGTACACCATTTCTACACATAAATCGACAGGTAGTCAGAGGGGGTTTTTTACCATTTTATAATAAACAATTCACCGAAATTTTTTAGCAAAAATCGCGTTTTTCACTTCAAAATGCTGCCAAAAAAAAAAATTTAAAAAAACTCCCTCTGACTACCTAGGAAAACATATTACCTTTTAAACGCATTTCGACTTATTTGTTTCAAATGATCCGATAATGAGTTATGGTGTTCACCGCATTACAACTTTTTTCGAGGCGCCTCCGGAGAGTGGCACTCACGGACTTATTTTTTGATATTTTTAATTTTTTTTTTTTACATGAATACCGCACAAGAGTCCCCAACTGCTCCCATCTGGAGCCAGTGGGACTATGACATCCCCAATTGGGGTATGTTGTGAGGCTGAAGGTAGTGGGGAGGGGAAGGAGATAGGGAAGAGGAAGGTGAGGAAGTACCTGGCTATTTTGATCTGGTCACCAAACACGGCTAAAGCCATTTCAAGCAACGTTTCAATTCTGAATGGTGGTCTTACACCAGGGCGATTGAATTGATTTTTTTTTTCAAAGATACTTCAAATGTTATACTATAAAGAGTGTATGCAATAAATAAAACCAACATTATTCGTATTTCAAAGTTTTGCTGAGGATAATTCAACATCCAAATTGTTTAAAACGGTTTCATATAAAATGCTGTATCTCCATCAATTTTACCAATTTCTTCAAATGGTGAGAGCATTATTAGCAAATGCATCTTTCAGAAAACGCCATGTTTAGGATTTGATCAAGGGAACATGGAGGCCCCTAGAGGCCCCCCAGAGTCAGAGGCCCGTTTGAACTGAATAAAAAACTAAAACTTGTAAAATTACATCAACTTCACGAAAGGGGTGGGGGGGGGTTAATTCAACTTTGCCGCCCCGGGCTTCTGACGGGCTTTATTCTTTATTCTACCAAAACGTAATTTTATTCATAATTAATCTATTATTTTACTACATTTCGAAAGGTATTCCATCACCCCATTCAAATAAAATATTATAATTTGTTGTTTATAACCTAATTATTATAATTTGTTGTTTTATTTAATGCGTGTACCTAATGTTATTAACCTGTAAATTTACCCAATAAAAAAATGAAAACATCTTGAAAGCTGACTTTTTCCGAAACTTCGTTGCTCACTAATTGAAGCAAGTCATTTTTTTCGGGACGCGGGGCCCTCAGCCGATGCGGGGCCCCTAGGCAGTTGCCTACTCTGCCTTAGGGATAATCCGGTTAATTAGGATTGACACCCTCTGTTATTTTCAAGTAGCATCCGGGGATGGACTTTTATTTATTTTTTCTTCCACATGTCACACTCGTCCGAGTAGCCGACCAACCCCCTACCCCGCCTCCTACCCCAACGCCTACCATTTGTATGTTTTTGTAGAAAAAAAGGCACAGGAGAGCAAAATTTTATTTACATTTATTACTCCAAATAATGTCAAGAATCACTGGTTAAAGTAAGTCAAGTGCGTCCCTTAACACCCGTAAAGGATTTTAAGGAGAAGTTAAAGTTTAATTTTCAAACAACTCGCTCGCCATCTATTGTATTTTTTTTACACAAATTTCATAATGCCAGATTTCACCAGTATATATATACATAAACCATCGCGGGCGTGCGCACCACGAATCACCAAAGTTTCATCACAATCGGATGAATAGTACAGGAAATAATTTTATGACGCCAGAGCTCACTATTATATATAGAAACCATCGCGGGCATGCGCACATCAAATCAAAGTTTCATCCCAACTGGATGAATGGTTTAGGAACGCATAAGGGTTAAACAAAGAAACAATCATTTTTATATATTAACAATTTATAACTTTTTCTCCTATTTTTTTCCGCCCATATGAAAAAATCATATCTCCTATTTTAATATGGAGACATACAAACTGATTATAGTTCTACATAACTAATGAATTCACCTATCTTTTGTTGATTATCACATATTTGTAGGAAAAAATATTACAAAATCGTAAATTTCTTCTTAATTACTTACATATAAGGGCAAATTTGCCAAAATTGACAGCAAAGCATTCCGAGGTATTTTAAATAGTGCCATATTGTGGCAAAAAGCGCTCCAATGGTTAAGATATATAATTGCATTCAACTGATAAACCTCATTTCCGCCATCCGCATACATTGGTCTATAAATACATTTTTTAACCGCAATACTGATTACGTGACCTTCTACTTGTACAGAAAATAACCAATAAACGAACTCTATAAAATACATGTCATTACAAAACATAGATAATATTATAAACAAGAGAAATGGGACATGAAGTATTATTAGTATGGAACCAAGCGCATACTTTTGTCACATCTTTCATCCATTCTGCTGCAAATCACAGCAACACCCCACCTTTCTTTCTACCTACACACCGAATTCATTAATTTCCTTGTTTTTAGTCGCTTTGATAATCCGTGCAGTTTGCTCGTAGCTCGGCATAGTCGGCAATCTTCCATTGTTTCTATTATTATATTGTGTGAAGCCTACCCACGTAAAACCTATATTAGACAATGGACAGAATTCAACCTATATACATATATATTCAACCTATTATACCTATATATTTACCTAGACAACCATAAAACAACTCCAAATATATATATTTTTTTACATGAGCTCCACACAGGAGGCCCTGAGGAAAACATTTTCCCTCAGGGCCTATGTTATCTTTGGGGATGCTGTGTGGAGGGTTTCTTAAGGAAAGGAAGGAGAGGAGAATTCTGGGAAGGAAAGGGGTTTAAGGGGCAGGTAGGAATCTGGGGTTCGGTGTGTTCTGGTCATCCGCCTCCAAGACCTAAACAAATCTCACCCCATGAACCCGGGTACCCCTGCTAAATCACCAAACTTAGCGAACCACTTCGGGTGACCTATGGCAGAGGTGTTGGGTACCCATTCCCGCCTCCCAAATTGAAATATACGTTAGACCAGTAATTCTGTGGAAGTAGAAATCGCGTCCAAATAAATATGTTTGTAATTTTCACTTATTTAATAAATTCATAATTTCCTCTGAAATGGTAAGATTTGTAAGTAGGTACTTAGACACCAACCTACCTAATTGTAAGATTTGTAAGTAGGTACTTAGACACCAACCTACCTAATTGTAAGATTTGTAAGTAGGTACTTAGACACCAACCTACCTAATTGTAAGATTTGTAAGTAGGTACTTAGACACCAACCTACCTAATTGTAAGATTTGTAAGTAGGTACTTAGACACCAACCTACCTAATTGTAAGATTTGTAAGTAGGTACTTAGACACCAACCTACCTAATTGTAAGATTTGTAAGTAGGTACTTAGACACCAACCTACCTAATTGTAAGATTTGTAAGTAGGTACTTAGACACCAACCTACCTAATTGTAAGATTTGTAAGTAGGTACTTAGACACCAACCTACCTAATTGTAAGATTTGTAAGTAGGTACTTAGACACCAACCTATCTAATTGTAAACCATAAAAAATATTTTTGGCATAATTTTTTTTAGAATTTCATGTATTTATCTAATTTATCCAAATAAATGTCACTAGCTCTATAACAATTCTTTTTTAAAACCCTTTTCACGTAGGTAGGTACCTTAAAATTGTAAAAATTAAGAGAGACCAAATAAACAAACGACTTCACATGCGTTTTTAGATTTTAATAGCCAAAAGTATTTTCGTTATTTGTTTTTGGGGTGTTATGCCGACACCGTTATTTCGGACACCGTTATAGTGTCCGAAACGTTGGCTAAAGACGGAGGTAGCGCAACACGGCGGAACACCCCAAAAAAAAACTATTTCAGATTTGAAAAAATAATCTTTGCTGAACTGTTAAACCGGCCACCACCTTGAAACATGTACAAACGTACAAACAAATGTACAGACAGACGAAATGCAAAACAGTCGAGTTAAAGCATGACTTCACTAAGCTCAATTAATAATATCTAGATATTGTGGGTTGGTGCGTCGAAAACTGTTGGACTGTATACATTAAAAACGAAACGAGGCGAAATGGTGTTTGCTGAAAGTGGCTGATAGTATGTGTAGGAGAAACAAGGCATGGAAGGAAAAGGGGATGACCAATCACTTACCACTGTATCTCTGCGAAGAAACACAGAAGACAAATCACAATACAGTTACATCAAGGTAATTATCACCACAACAATATGAATGATTACACAACGATATTACACGAGATGCTCAAATTCGTTCCTTTTATTTAAAAACGAGATTGTGTACACGAAAAACACCACCAACTTGCTTCCAAGGTAGTTCCAAAACTTCATCAGTTTTCAAAACAATAGCACTCGAATTTGCACTATTTTTCTTGCATTGTTCGAAATTTCAAATAGTTTTCCAGTAAAGGAAAGGTACTAACAAGATAAACGACATCCCGGTAAGAACTAAGCATGTTCTCATTTTAAAACCAAACACGGGTTAGTTATCGAGCCCGAAGTTTTGTTATACGATTATGCCCGGTTGCGGTTTTCCCTGTGCCTTCCCGGAGTAGCCCGAACTAATTTACCAGGAATTCGGCCTTGCCAGAGTCAGCCATCCCGTTTTCCGCACACACGCAACGTCCTTTGTGTTCACAGATCACCGTTCATATAGCTAGCAGGTATTTATACAAGTGCTTGAGGTTTTTATACCGCAGAGTTAATGCAGTAGAGTTAATGTACCTACTTAAACATCGTTTATTATACGAACTATTTTATGGGAATCTTGAATGGTTTTTATACTTTACCCCTAGGCCCCAGACAGGATGACGAAACCGATTATCTAAAGATTATTATTACTTTATTTTTTATATATAATTACCTCCTAAGAGTCCCAGCTGTTCCCGTCTGGAGCCAGTGAGACTATGGTATCCCCAATTGAAGTATGTTGTGAGGCTGAAGGTAAAAGAGGAAGGGAAAAAAGTGGGACTTACACGTCATCCACTAAAAATAACTCGTACACGAACCTCGCGTGTTACGTAAAAAACACCCCGCGTTCTTTTAGGTTTAAAAATCGACTTAGATTCTCATGATTAAACGTAAATTTAAACACCAGGATGGTGAGTGACCAATTTCCGACCCAACTGCCCAAGTTGAACGGAAGGAAGTGCCCATAAACAAAAAGGAACTCTTTCTTTTCCAAAAATTACCAGTGTCCAAAAAAAACACCATAGACAAAATAACCACCTAAGCAAGAACTGCATTAGTCACATAATTATTTATGTGACAAGGAGCTGTGGAAGAGGAAGGAGGGGAAGTACCTGGCTATTCAGATCTAGTCACCAAACACGGCTAAAGCCATTTCAAGCAACGTTTCAATTTTAAATGGTAGTCTTACACCAGGGCGATACTGAGAGTATCTTCAACTCTAAATTTCTTCCCTCCGAATTAAATGAAAAAAAAATCTTTGTATACACCACTTATTTAATAGAAATTATTAACATGTTCCAATAGTTTCTTCGTCAGAACAAAATGAAAAATAACAATTGACAAACAAAAATAGGCTATACTTATTTGTCTACTGTTAATTTTCATTTTATTCTGACGAATAAACCATTGGTTTCGAAACACGTTGATATTTTTCATTAAATAAGTGTCGTTTACAAAGTGATTTATTTAGAATAAAATCCGATATATTTATTTATCCGAGACGCTACCTGGGTTACAAACCAGTTCCTAGAATGATTGTTTCTAATGAAAACGGTAGTTGCCTATGACATGGCAAAAGTACTCGAAGATAATCGGTATATTAATACGTCAAGCAAAAACTTTGTACCCCTTTTTACGAAAATTGCGCGGACGGAAGAGTATGAAATTTCGCACATTTATATTTTATATAGAGAAGGAGTGCAGAATGCTAATATTTTTTTTAAATTATGCATAAAAAATCAATAAAAAAACATTACACACACTATATAATTTGAATTAATTATGGTCGAATTTCGACCATTGGGCGACCACTAGTATTCGTAATTCTAAAAATTTGTAAATATGAGATTGATAATTATGATGGTTTGATGAAAGGTGGCAATGGCTGAATTGGTAAACGTTCCGGTTAGACGAGAGATTCTGGGTTCATGTCCCAGTCTTTTCTATTTTTCTGTTTTGTTCTCTTTCACATTTTCGATTAGATTTATTAGTGTTATGTTCTTCAATGATTTGTTTTCATTTAATGAAAATGAAGCCACAAAGTGGATTTGCGATTACTGAAGTAGAAGAACTTGAAATTCACATTAAAAAAACAATATTTGAATGCCCAATAATGTGTAAAGCGCCGTTGAGTTGAATCTACTCTCAAACGTCGCTACACAAAATTGTCTAATCAAAATGAATGTGGTCAAATATCAATAATTTTCAAGATACGAGTTGATATAATCTTTGTGTTTACGCGTTGTATGCATGGAAACCAATGTAGCAGCTAACAGCAGTGTCTTGCGGTCTGCACAGTTTTGTATTTTGGTCAGTGACGTCACTGGCTTGACGTTGTTGTCACCTCTGCAACTTGCCGCACTGTGGTCATCACGATACAGAGGAAATAAAATAAAAAGAAGGGCATTTGTTTTTAAGAGTTTTACTTTTAATGTACATTTGTTACTTAAAACCCCGCTCTCCGCACGAAAAATTTCGATTTATAGCAATAGCGATGTTTAGTTCTATTTTTTTAAAGAAGGTGTATTTGGAGCGCGCGGGTATTGTAAACAAATGGTCTGGTTTGGATCCTAGGATCCTAGCTAATCGTCGAACTTGGGAACGAGGGAAATAATAATAATTTCCGAGAAGCAACAAGGCATGTCTTGTGAACGCTGTACAGTAACGATACAAAGCAGTAGGACTGCCACTATTTTAGAATATACAAAATATGCTACCGGTTTCGACACATCCGTGACATTCACGAGTAAACTTAAAACCACCATGGGAGGGATGATTTTGAGGGAGGGGGAGAAGTCAACACAACATGAGAACTAATGTCCGTCCGAAACAGGACTATCTACCGTAACCGAAACTTTAGTATCTGTCTCAGTTTCGGCCGAAACCGAAACTTTTTAGACATGTTAAAAATCTACTGTTTACTGAAATTTGGCTTATTTTTTACACTTACACATACAGAGAGTTAACAAGTGTTAAATCTTATATATAAAAATGAATCGCTAAATGTGTTGCTAAGCGCAAATCTCGAGATCAGCTGAACCGATTTCGCTAAGTCTTTTTTTAGAATATTCCTTGAAGTACGAGGATGGTTCTTATGGAGAGAAAAATTAAGAAAATTTCACAGAAAATTGGATAATTTCAGAAAACCTAACGACTATCGCACGTTTGACAGTTCGCGTGTTTGAGAATGACATTTTGCAAAACAATGATTGTTAAATCAGGATTCTATTTTTGAAAATCTTTAAGTTCATAAATTTATTTAAAGTAGGTACTCCTCTAATCGAATCAAGAATTTTAGATATTTTAAATGGGTGCCTATGTTAGGTACCAAATTTAACATACATAAAAAATGGAAATTTGAATAAAAATTGTAAAAGGTGGCACGCGGGTAGTTTAAAAACTGAATGAACTGGGATTGAATATATGGAACGCGGGAGGAGGGTTGGCGGGACGAGGGAGCGGGAAAGGGAAGAGGGAAGGCGGGGAAGGTGGAAGGGGAACGCGGGAGAGGAAGGGGACGTGTGAGGGGGGAGGGGAATTCGGGAGGGGAGTTCGCGGGAAGGGGGGGGGGGGAGTGGAGTGGGGAGAGGGAAGGTGGAGGTGACGGAGTGGGAACGCGAGAGGGGAAGAGGACTCAGGAGAAGAAGGGGAGGCGGAAGAGGAACGGGACGAATGGGAAAAGACACTCGGGGAGAAACAATTTCTTTATTAAATGGCATAGCAACGCATGCCGGGACCAGCTAATCAAATAATAATTTTAAAAAATATATATTGAAGTACCTACACGATAAAATAATATTTTTAGTAATCAAGTAAAACTTCTTTACACACGCTTGACTTGGGGAGTAAGCTGGTGAATGCGTGACGAGAGCGTTACGAAAAGTGTGATCGGGCGAGGCGAACGGTCGGGCCTTTACGCACGCTTGACTTGGGGAGTAAGCTGGTGAATGCGTGACGAGAGCGTTATGAAAAGTGTGATCGGGCGAGGCGAACGTAAGTTGATAGTTTTTTTTTTATATTACTGCTATAAAACAAACAAAAATTAACAAAACATGTTAACTACTTCTTGGAACAAAAAATTGTCAATAATCAACACTTACATTATAAAAGAAGGACATCATTAATCGAGTATTTTAATTATAATTGCGTTTACAATCAGAACATTCTTATTGCACGTGTTAAGTGAAAAAAATAATTATTTATTTGTTTGATATTACTGCTATAAAACAAACAAAAATTATATTTAGGTATATTACAAATATAAACTCACAACACATCCACGCCGGACCGGCCGGTGAACTCAGAGCCCGTTCACACTTCCGTTTTAACGACGGAGGCAGGTCCGGTTTTTAAAACGGAAGCCCTAGCCGCTGTAGTGACTCTATGGAGCTGTTGTAGGTTCCGGCATAAAAAACGGATCTGTCATTTTTTGCCGGAGAATCGCCTACGCAGAGCGTCCGTTTTTTTCGCCGGAACGGGACGCGCTGGCCATACATTTCAATGAAGCTCGACGCTTCCTCACCGCCCGTCCCCAGACGCAAGCAGCAAGCAAATTACGCGGTTGTGTTTTTATAGGGCGCGCGTGGCGTTTATATTATTATTATTGTTCGTTCCAGAATGCGATTTCTTCTATTTAATTATAAGTAAAATAATAATTAGTACGTAAGATTCGTGTAAACGAAACATCGCCTAAAATATGCAAACAAAATATTATCCCCCGATTTGAACAAATAAGGTCCGAACCTAGTAATTAAGATAATGGCTGTTTTTATTTATAATATTTAATATTTATATCTATATAAATAAAAATGGATCGCCGAAATGTATGTACGCGCATAACTTCCGAACGACTGCACCAAATTGGATAATTCTTTTTTTGTGTGTTCGTTATTGTCAGGACAAGGTTTGTATAAAACTACTGGTGAGCTCTGGCATTATGAAATTTGTATTAAAAAAATTGCAATAGGTGGCACGCGAGCTGTTTTAAAACTGCTGAGGAAATGTTGTATGGGATGCGAGAGAGCGGAGGGGAACTCTAATAGGGGGTTCGCGGGAGGGGGAGAGGGGAACCAGGGAGGGGGGGAGGGGAACCTGGGAGGGGGAGGTGAACTTGGGAGGGGAAATTGGGAAGGGGGTTCACGGGATGGGGGAAGGGGGGTAGTGGAGTGGGGACGCGAGAAAGGAAGTGGAGGCGGAAGGGGATCGGGACGAATTTGAAAGGACACGCAAGGAGAAACAATTTCTTTATTAAATGGCATAGCAACGCATGCCGGGTACCAGCTAGTTTATTAATATTTTTCCTTCTTTTTAATAAGTACCACATGGCAACAAGAGCTTCATCGTCGTCCATTGCGCACGACCGTCTATTGAAGAATGAGCAAATAAAATGTTTTGGTCGTTGTTTTCGTAGAGTAGGATCCATTTTAAAAAACGGAAGTGTGAACAGGGGCCTCGGCCTCCGTTTTAAAAAACGGGACCCGCCTCCGTCTTTAAAACGGAAGTGTGAACGGGCTCTGAATCGAAACCGAAACGAACCTTCGGTCGGTCACTAATGGGAACATTGTTATTACTGGAAATTTACAGGGCGCTATTATTTTAACTAAAATAATATTTTTGTAAATTTTAAGTTAGCTAGTGAAAGACACAGATATGTCGAAACCGGTAGCAGAATTTTTTTTTTTTAGTAACAAATGAACATGGAAAGTAAAACTTTTCAAAACAAAATGTCTAGAAATTGTTTCATAGTCAAATGCCCAAGAAATACAAAAAAACAGAAGGACTTTTACATATAGGCAGTACAAACTATAACGCAAGAAATTATTTTGAAATATAAGAAAGAAATAATAAAAAAAACACAATTGCAGTGGATAAAAAATTCACACAAGGAAAAGAATTTATTAATCAGTAAAAATATAGGTCTGCAAATGGTCATCAGAAGGTTGAACAAGGTGAACTGCACACTTGTAATTTTGAAGTGAAAACTTCTTTAGCTGTTGTGATTTCAAACACGATGAAACGAAAAATAGCGACACTAAAAAGAAACAAACATCTATAGGATTTAGCCTACGAGAGGATGAGATAGTATAATCGGTCACCTCTTTGTGCGATGCTTCGTAGCCTCCCCACTCTTGTCTACTTTAGTTTTCTTGTCGTTGTTTTCAACTTAATTTATAATCGTTATGAAAAAGTCCAATAGGTAATATATATAAATATATTTTTTTAAATTAATGTATTTTATTATTTTCCTTGCTTTTTTGTTTCACTTTTGCTCTCTTTAAACTATGATGAATAACTGTATAAGATATTTAATATAAATAAATAAATAAAAAATTTACGTCATAAACTAAAATTTTGCCTGAATTCGATACCCATATCGCCTACTGTGCGGCGGAGGCTGGCATGAACCCGAGTGGTTGACCACTGACCACTTCTCGCAGTAGAGTTACGTTACGAGACGAACCGCTCTGCAGATCCGGTTATTGACCTTTACTTTATATATATTTTTACTCGTTCTAGCTCAAAATACAAGTCACTCCCCGATACCGGTTACTGATTATTCATGAAAAAGAATCCGTCTTTATTGCTTGTCGCTGACAAACTGCGACCGGGGACCAATCTTATATCTATATAAAGAAGAGTATCTGTAGCGAGCGGCAAGACTTTGTATTTTTATGCAAAACTGCAGTTTTATTTTAAGATTGATAAAATTTTGCACATATTTTTTACATTAATTCCACACAGGAAAAGGCCCGCTCTCGGGGTCTATGTCATATTTAGGGATGCTGTGTTGGGAGTCTTTTTAGGGAAAGGAAGTAGAGGAAGTTCTGGGAAGGAAAAAAGATATGAGGGGTGGGTAAGAATTTGGAGGTCAACGTGTCCAGGAGTGACGGACGTATGAATCAATACCTCCCACTGCGGTGCAAGCCAATTGGTCGAGAGGGTCCGGCTAAAGAGATCTATGTTACGTCTCCCTCAACCAGTCTCTCTCGATCCGGCCCGCCACGCGGTAGGTGGGCAAACGCATTGGCCACCAAGAGCTAGACAAACATCACCCCATTAACCAGGGCACCCCTACTAAATCACCAAACCTACCGAACCACTTGTGGCAAGGGCGTTAGTTATCCAATAAGTGGTTCCTGGGGCGGCGGTACCCATATCTTCCTCACAAACATGACAAGGAAAGTTCACTGTCTGCATTAAATCTAATATAATCTAATATAAAATAGTGCCAACATCTTTTTGTTTCCAGATTTTCGATTGAGTTTCGCTTATATTGTCTTCGTTTAATTAAATGAGGTTTTACTCATAAAGTTAAATTAAAAAAAGACAAATAACTTAATACAAAGAGACGCGGGAGACACGAGAGACACAAGAGACAAGAGTAACTCAATTAGAGACACTGGTGATGCAATTAGAGACACAAATGATACATAATATAATTAGCTCAACATACTTTTAGCAAACGCAGAATATTTTTTCTGAATCCTTACATTATCTACGAAAATATCTACTTCAGCACACTCTATCTTATCATAAAGTAGTCGACACATTTGGGTCAGAGGACTAAAATAGGCGATATTATTCTTAAATATATTCAGGTGATGTGATATCACTAGCAAACTTACTATTAAAAATTTAGATTTAAATAACAAATGTACATGGAAAGTAAAATTCTTCAATACAAAATGTCTAGAAATTCTAACATATTTAGTGCCCAAGAAATACAAGAGAACATGAGAACGAGTCGTTTACAAAAAACTCGTTGATTTCAACAGTTTGGCAGTTGAACGATTTGCCGGCCTCTGTGTTTCCTCCCCTCTATGGGTCTCTTCAAGACGCGTGTTCACTCCTTCCTTTCCAGTAAAATACCCTAACACAGCATTCCCAAAGGTGACATAGAATTGACATGAAATTATTTTTCTTAGGGCCTCCTGAGTGGAATTAATATAAAAAATAAAATGAAAGAGAAGTCTTCTGCAGTCTTCACTTAAATTATTTCATAGGGAAAAAAACAGTTTGCAATGTTAATACAAATGTTATAGGACTATAAATCAGAACGCTTCCCATGCCACTTAAAACAAATTAATGTTTAATACCCGGTTATAACGAACTCTGCAATTCATTAATCTAAAAGAGCCTTTAATGGCAAATTCTCGGATTAGTTGGTACCAGGGAGGCAGAAGAGTAGAGGAAATAACATATATAACAAGGTCTGGTACTGGGTCTATGCAAATAACGGGAACTCCCAACTAGTCTGAATATTTTCAACTATCTCTGAGTGTATAGTGAACGCGGTGGCTGTACAATTTAATATTAATCAAGGTGATCTCTTACCATTCGAATAGAAATCATCTCAGTCCATTAAGTGGCCAGCAAACTCTGCTCTAGAAAGCGAAATACGAAGATTCATTATAATTACTTTTAAAGGTGAGTGTCTTCTTGGACTACTTTATTATGGTAAATAACATATGTGTAAGCGTGCCGACTGTTAACAGATCTACGATCAAACTGGACGTACTTTCAATGCTGCTATTCAATGAAAGTTATTGCAATGGGGGTAAAGATAATAAATAATTGAAGATAATTGACTAATTTCGGAATATATAAACTCAAATATAATGATTGTCCCTCATTTTATACTGAAAAACAACTCGTAATTTTGAAATCAGAATCAAATAACATTTAAGGTCTCTTAATAATAATAATTTTTCTGGGTTCGCTAATAGTTTTTAAAAAAATACGGGGATAAATATTCTTCATATTAATCATACAGGAAAACGTTTAGATAAGTTAGAAGCCTTGGAAATAAAAAAAATCCCTTAAAAATAATGAATCTATTATCAACAAACAAAAAATATTGCCTTATAGCCCAATCATGTATATGTTCCCCTACCCACCCACTCTTCATTAATACCTAGCAACGGCTCCACTCCTACCATAATAATACATTGTTCCCATCCATATTTCATAACTGTCAAATCAGTATACTTTTGCCCTGAAGAAGGAACGGTCGTTCTGAAACCGGTCGGCTTTACTCAAATATAAAAGTGGTTCAAACAAGTTAAATTGTTTCATTTATCTATAACGGATAACCACAAATTTATAGCTACATTCAAAAGTATGCTAAAAAAATACATTAAGACAACGCTTTTGCCACAAAATGAACGATCTACGCTGGTTTCGCGTACGTTCTAAAAGCTTGTACAACAAGTTTATAACAAGAAGGGGGATTGTGTTATGAAATTAAAATGGTGTTATTTTTAGACTGAAATTGATATGAGAGGGCTAGTCTATTGTTATTATATATCGATGGGTCTACAAAAAGTGACAACTTTAAACAGTGTCTCCCTCGAGGTAAACTGAAGTGTGCTGCGTTGCGTGCATTTAGCAATCGTGTATTAGATATGCAAATACAATAATTGGAATTCCTTTGTCAGAGACTTTGGCGCTGTTTAATATTGCGCTAACAATAACATCTGCCCTTGGGGGGAGGGACCTATTCAATATTCATAACTCGTACACAGATTTAACAGGGTCGATATTTACATAGCTACTTATAGCATTCTGGTTAATTTCAAATATATAAATGCTAGTTGAAGTTTCAGGCGTTGCACAGGCTTTATTTTGATGTAAGGGATGGGAAAAGGGGATGGGGTGGTTTTTTTGAAATCTCATGAAAACTTACTGTCTGTACTGTGTACTGTATTTGAAATCTCATGAAAATCTCATGAAAACTGACAAATAAAATTCCTATAAAAAAACATTACCAATAAAGGGTAGGGTGGTGGTGCTTAATTAGTTAAAGGAAAAAATAATTTAGAAAAGGTAATAATTGTATTTGTATAATATATTTTAATAACTTTTATAAATTAACACAAAATAATCAATTAATGTTAATTTAATATTTTTGAATGTAGCTATAATGTATCTTTTTTTTTTTTTTTTTACATTAACTCCACACAGGAGGCCCCGAGGAAAATAATTTCCCTCAGAGCCTATGTCATCTGGGATGCTGTGTGGAGGGTCTTTTTGAGGAGAGGAAGGAATGAACATTGGTCTTGAAGAGACTCATGTTGTAGGAAGGAGGAAACACAGAGGCCGGCAAATCATTCCACAGCCGAGCTGTTGAACACAAGAACGAGTCGAAGAAACGACCCGTTCTCATGTGACAAATGTCAACCGTGTACAAATGTTGGGCACGCGTTTGGCGTGTTTCCCGACTACGCACCGATATATCTCGAGGTTTTATCGGATGTTTTTTGTCCCGGCCTGTAGATTTTTGTGATTTCGGTTTGCGGGGGAGAGGAGGTATTATTGTAGTTGATAATATTTGATATTTTCTTCGTTATTTCCAAGATGTTTTCAAGGGTTGTTTCGGGAACTCCTCTAATCTCGATGTTGCAGAGAAGGCTTTGGTACTCCAGTCGATCAATTTTTTCATCTTGTTTGGAGATTATATTTTGTAAGACAGCATACTGATTTTTTAGTTCGATTACTTCAGAGTTGACTTTGTCATTTGATTTTTCGACGATATGTACTTTATTTGTCTTTTGTAATTTTATCCTGACGAAAGAAACATTGGGTTCGAAAGAAGTTGATAGTTTTGATTAAATAAGTGGTGTATTTAAATTAATTTGTTTAAATTTAATTAAAACGACGCCACAAAGCGAATTTGTAGTTATTAAAGATATGAATGCTGTCTCTTGACGAATCACATTTAGAAAGATCAAATCCTTATAGGTACTACTGCACCTCCCACCTTTACATGTTGCTTTTACTTTCCAAAATACACTCGTCAAAGAATACATTACATATTAATATTAAAATATTTTTCAGGATTAAATAACATGTGTTTACAATAATGTCCTCTGCGTGCGAACTCTATCTAAATTTCTTTATTTTTATTTTTTTTTTACAGTGAATACCGCACAAGAATCTCAACTGCTCCCGTCTGGAGCCAGTGAGACTATGGCATCCCCAATTGGGGTATGTTGTGAGGCTGAAGGTAGTGGGGAGGGGAAGGAGGTGGGGAATAGGAATGGACAATATACAGTGTTAATTTCAAGCGACCTCCCAGGTAAGTATGGTCCTGTTTTCATTAAATTTTAGGCAGCATCGCGTTCATTGGTCAAAATATTGTACACATATTTTCGTATCGGTGATCAATGAACCGATGTATGCAATTTTTAGCCATAAGGTGTTTATAATTGTTTGCCTAGCTTGTAGGTTTTTTAGATTTTAGAAATGTATTATAAGTTTGTACAGCGCCCTTGAGGTGATTTTTCACAAAAACGGCGCTATATAAATCATCCAAATATTATTATTATTATTATTATCCGAAAAGAAGCACGACTGATGTGAGCGAAATTTATAAGATTAAAAGGGACGCGACGCGCGACGTTTAGAAGTATTGGGCATGTTATTGGTTATTGTGCAGCGTGTGGGTTGTGCAGGTATTTTTATACGCTTGTCTTTGAGGACATTTCTGCAGCCATTTAAGGTAATAAGGCATCCCACTCAAGTGCAACAGGTGCAGGTTGAAACTGAATCTTGTTGGATGCACCTGCCAATGAGAACATCCCATTCAATGTCACTCCGTAATATCAAGACAATTTTCAAAAGACTTCTAAGCTGTGACGGATTTATACTTTTCCAAGCACAAGCCACTTCATTTGGGCCGCTTCTTCCTCCTTCTTATAAGTTGCCGCCTACAATAATCACTCACTTGTAGGCTTCCGCCCCTAGGCCGCGGCCTGTACGGCCTATTGACAAATCCAGGACTGATTCTAACCACTTAACAGATAATCCTAAGAAGTGTGATCTATACCAATTTAAGAGAAAACTGATGTCGCAATGAGCAAAATAAGACATTTAGACTTCTATGGCCCATGTAAGTCAATTTTTTTTTTTTACAGTGAATACCGCACAAGAATCTCAACTGCTCCCGTCTGGAGCCAGTGAGACTATGGCATCCCCAATTGGGGTATGTTGTGAGGCTGAGGGTAGTGCGGAGGGGAAGGAGGTGGGGTAGAGGAAGGTTGGGAAGTACCTGGCTATTCAGATCTGGTCACCAAACACGGCTAAAGCCATTTTCAAGCAACGTTTCAATTCTGAATGGTGGTCTTACACCAGGGCGATACTGATAGTATCTTCCACTCTGGAACATGCCGCAAATATACTATATATTATTTTAAATGAATTAATTGTGAAATAACACAAATTAATCAAATAAAATTTATTTGCGCATGCCGGGTTCGAACCCGCGACCTCCGGATTGTGAGTCAAGAGTCTTGCCCACTGGACTACGGAGGTCGTCAATGAAAATGATTACATGTTTGAAGAAGATTTTTTATATTTGAAAACGCTTGGAATCAATCAACACCTCTATCTTGGGTCACCCGAAGTGGTTCGCTACGTTTTGTGTGGATTTTTATAGACGAGGATTTTTTTCCCGTTAGGGAGCAAACTAACTTATGCAAGCCCCATCTGGGCACACGCTTCAGAGTCTCATTTGAAAAAAACTTCAAACATTTTAACGGCCGGCGTGGTCTAGCAGTAAGGCTTTTGACTCGCAATCCGAAGGTTGCGGGATCGAATCCCGGCGTGAGCAAATAAATTTTATATGATTAATTTGTGTTACCTAGTATATTTGCGGCAAGTTCCAAAGTGGAAGATACGCTTAGTATCGCTCTTCAGAATTAAAAATTGCTTGAAATGGCTTTAGCCGTGATTGGTGACCAGATCTGTATAGTCAGGTACTTCCCCACCTTCCTCTTCCCTATCTCCTTCCCCTCCCCACTACCTTCAGCTTCACAACATACCCCAATTGGGGATGCCATAGTCTCACTGGCTACAGATGGGAGCAGCTGGGACTCTTTTGATGTATTCATATAAAAAATATAAAAATAAACCCAGAATAAAGCCATACGCATAGTATAGACCTGGGTGCTCCCAAATGGATAAGGGTATCCCAACTCCACAAAGATTCTGAAATCTGAAAAAAACACATCTTAAGTCTTGCGGAAACGTGTTACGCGGGACTTCCCACCCATGAAAAAGCATCCATAAACTGCCTCGCCCGGTACGACGAAAAGGTACATACCACAAATAAAAAACCTTAACAAATCCTTCGTAAAGATTGACCTCCCCACATTACAGCCATGTTCAATGCAAATAATGTTGAACAAACAACAAAATAAACAATTTTTTCAACAACCAAATACTTATTTATTATAAACTCATGAAGAAAGAGAAAGGGGTCTTTTTGGCCCGAAGCTCTGTATGCCATTATTTCAATAAGTCAAAAAAAGGGAGCAAAAGGTTAACAATGTTCCTTTAATAATAATTATTATATACATAACATGTTTGTAAAAGCCCGTATAGGTGAACAATATAAATAAATATATAAAACTAGCTGACCCGGCCACGCGTTGCTGTGACTAACGAAACACAACACCATCTACTGTATGGTTACCCAACCTTTTAACCCACACCGTCATCTATTAATTTGCATACAAATCAAATCGCTCGGTCGCTCCATTTATATTATTGTAGCGAGTTCCCGGTATGCGTTGCTAGTTGCTATGCCACTTAAAAAAGAAAGTGTTCCCTGCTTGTCCTTTCCCATTCGTCCTGTTTCCTTTCCGCCTCCTCTTCCTCTCCCGCGTCCCCTTCTCCTCTCCCCGTTCCCCTCGCCCATTTCCCCGTCCCGCGAACCCACTTCACGAGTTACCCTCCCCCCTTCCGGGTTACCCTCCCCCTTCCCGCATTCCATTCAGTCAGTCCCGGCACAATCAGTTTTCAAACAGCTCGCGTGCCACCTATTGCAATTTTTTTATACAAATTTCATAATGCCAGAGCTCACCAGTTTATTTAGAAACCTTCGCGGGCATGCACACATCAAATCCCCAAAGTTGAAATAGGTGAAGTCGTTCGGAAGTTATGCGCGTACATACACTTGGGCGATTCATTTTTATTTATATAGATAGATAGATAAATGAATACAATAATATTACTTTAGCAATAATACAGATAATTTTTGTGTGTATTGTGTATTGAACGGAAGTATGTATACATCACCGCTCATTGCATTGAATAGATTATACGAACTCTTTATTGTAAAGGCCCATTGCAATGAAATTAATAATTTAGCGGTTTGTAGTTCCTAGGAAATGATTCCAACGCTCGGACAGAGCGCAAACCCAACCAATCACTGCATGAATAACACAATTATTCACGATAGATACACCTCACCTTGTTGGAAACCTACATAGATCGCGTTCGTTCGCATGCGGTGTTGCCGCATTTGATGTGATTGTTTGTTACACTTGTAAAATTATCTGACAACCATTGTGACACAGTGGTTAAAGAGGATGAGTTGAAATTAGGAGGTTTTTCTTTGTACGTCATGTTTCAAAAAAGGACCTAAACGAGAATCAGCGCAATTTTGAATTTTTGACAATTAGAAGGTCTCTGTTAAACGACGATCATCGGCCGTTTCAGTTGCGAAGATTTCGGATGCGAAGTAAGGTGTCTTTACCATTATGCCACTGTATGGTTTCCAACCTTTTTGAAGTAAAACTTCTATAGCCCCGCTGTGATTTGGATTTCGGATGAAACGGAAATGACGATTACTGCACCTGAGTATTCATCAATTGCGCTCATTGGCAGCTTTGATTATGACCTCACTTTTCTTTGGTTGAGATTGTTTTGGTAAAGTTTGGCTCCCACCGCGTGTAAACTGCACTCGATTGAGATTGTTTTGGTAAAGTTTGGCTCCTACCGCGTGTAAAATGCAGTCGAATGAGATTGTTTTGGTAAAGTTTGGCTCCTACCGCGTGTAAACTGCACTCGATTGAGATTGTTCTGGTAAAGTTTGGCTCCTACCGCGTGTAAACTGCACTCGATTGAGATTGTTCTGGTAAAGTTTGGCTCCTACCGCGTGTAAACTGCACTCGATTGAGATTGTTCTGGTAAAGGTAGGTCGACGAAGGGCAGATGGACTTTCTCCTTCTTTCCTTCAGTTAAATTCAGAATGGAAGGGGCATACATTAAACTAGATCACTACATGACGCAGATGCTTTCTGGGCATGGGGAGTTCAGGGGTCGGCTTCATAGCTTGACCCTCTCTCCTCACCCAAACTGCGCATGTGGTGATACTAACCAAGACGCCAAGCACATTCTGTGGCACTGCGAGTTGATGAAGGAAGCACGAGAGGAAATGTTGGATGGTTTGCGCGGAATAACAAGACCAGCGTGGAATGCTGACCTTGTGTCGAACAAAGAGAATTTCGAATGCTTGAAAAAGTTTGTCAAGTCCTGGATAGAGAGATGGCCTGTACTTAGAGTCGCCGACCTAGACTAAATTCATCTTTGTTTCAGGTGCTACACGTATTGCTCCCGTCTTCTTCGGTCCTCCTCTATTACTCTTTATTTAGTGAATATGCTTTGAACTATCTATAATATAACTTATGTGACCTATAAATTGCTGATTATGTTTGACTATTTTTTTTTTCTTCTCTGGTCTCTGCTAACAATGATTTATGTTTTTACCTCGATAGGTCATCTTGGTGAGCGATGGTAGTGATGACAGTATCGCTTGATACATTATCACTCTGTACTGATTCTGAAATTATGTTTTACATGTATAAATGCTCTTATTATTTTCTATTTTTCTTGATTAGTTTTGGTTTCCATTCTTTGGTGGCGCAACTGAACTGTGCATGTTATGTATCGTCATTCCCCCATAGAAAGGGGGTGGGATAGACCCTGTCCATGCACATTGCCAGGCGAACATACAACAGAGCGGTCTTCCCGCGATCCGCCCGCGCCTCCCCCATCGACATGCGTTGGCCTGAGGCGTAACCGTGCGGTCTCGATGTCCTTCCGTCCCCCCTCCGGTAACCCGACGCTCATCTTTCCTCAAGGTCTTCAAAAACTTCCCCTTCTCTCCCAAGTACATTTCTTCGAGGCAAAATCGGGGAACCGGCTAAAGGACGCGGACTTCGAGCATCGTCTGCGGTTGGGCCGATAGCTATACGCATTCTCATTGGGACTGCCCGGTGGTCTATGGAATACTTTCTCTGGCTTTTTTTTTTAATATATTTTATTTTATTTCCGCTACTATAGTAATTACTTACATTATAACATAATCATATAACTGTTTTTTCCTCATTACTTATTTTATTCACAGAAGGTTTCTTCGACTGGTCATAGCCGTTATTTTTATTTTTCTTTTTCTTTTACTAACACTATTATCTGTTTTTGATGTTACCTATTTCAGAAGAATTATTCCACGGGCTGCTACTTCTATTTATCTTTTGTATAATGTTAATGTAAGTACTTGCATACTGCTTACTAACCCCGTATGCATGGACATTGGAGGGTCTAGAGTCGTTCAAATAAATGTAGCTTCGTTCAAAAAAAAGTAGAGTCTTGACGTGTGCGGTGAAGGAGGAAACCATATGTTTCCTTATAACGCCGTTGGGAAAGTGGTGGGTCCCCTCCAATGTTCTGGTAAAGTTTGGCTCCTACCGCGTGTAAACTGCATTCGATTGAGATTGTTTTGGTAAAGTTTGGCTCCTACCGCGTGTAAACTGCACTCGATTAAGATTGTTTTGGTAAATTTTGGCTCCTACCGCGTGTAAACTGCACTCGATTGAGATTGTTTTGGTAAATTTTGGCTCCTACCGCGTGTAAACTGCACTCGATTGAGATTGTTTTGGTAAAGTTTGGCTCCTACCGCGTTTAATCTGCACTCGATTGAGATTGTTTTGGTAAAGTTTGGCTCCTACCGCGTGTAAACTGCACTCGATTCTTTTTTGATTAGGGACCACTATGACAATTATTCGTTCTCACAGGTACAGGGACCACAAGGTACAATAAAGATAAACAGTTAATCGCGTCCTTGCAATTACTATCATTTTTCAATTCAATGTGCTCTTCTTGGACTTCTCCAGCTATCTCTCCATCATTAATACCAAAAGGGTTACGAATCAGCTTTTGGATACCTTTCTATTTGGTTTTTGTAGTAAATGAATAAATGTTTTGTGGACCACATTTTATATCTCACGGACCACCTGTAGTCCACGGACCACCGGTTGGGAACTACTGATCTAAATCAATCTATCTAACCATAACGCCGTTTCGATTGGAGCGCCTCACATCTCTATCTTGACACATGTTCCTTGCTCAATTCACATTCAAACATAGTCTCATTCATACTCTTCTGCTATGCAACTCTTTACATGACTCGACTCAAGAATTGATCCACCACATGCCATGTCTTCCTCGGCAACAAAAAACCAATACAACATAAATTTTGTTGTATTACAAGGTTGCAGCGAGTGACCCGGGGGTCAAGTGCAGACGACCTGACAACAAATTACCGCACACGTGGTACAACACATTACCACACTTTACCACATGTTACCACACAGATGTGGGTTCGAATTCCATTAGATAACACTACGCTAGGAAGCGCCTCGCGTTGTGTTTACATTCTTTGTGAACCGACGAGCAAGCACTAATTGCTTATGAACTTGTGACTTGCCACCTCGTGTCTAGTGCTAATGGAGAAATGGTCAATACCTTATGCCTTATGGAAATGCTGAATGCAGACGTGAAAAGGGTTTTACCTATTATATTTTATTTATTTTCAATTTTTAACTTTGTGAGTAAAATCTCAAATTATAATATTTAATTAAATGAAGACAATATTAGCGAAACTCAATCGAAAATGTGGAGACAGAAAAATCAGAAAAAAAAATTGGCACCTCTGGGACTCGAACCCAGGACCCTTTGATTACATGGCGAGGGCTCTACCAACTGAGCTAAGGTGCTAAGATTTCGCTAATATTGTCTTCATTTAATTAAATATTATAATTTGAGATTTCACTCACAAAGTTAAAAAATAAAAATAAATATTCATCCTAGACTTGCATAAAACTCAACAGATGTCGCATATTAAAAATACAACGGATAAAAATTTATCCAGACACTATTTAGTTCTGGTTGAATCTTGCATACATATAAATAGTAATATAATATGGGCGTTAAGAAAATGAAGATAATGTTGGTAGTTCTTAGTCGAAGTATGATACAGTTAAAGTAAATTTGATATCGACACCTTAGCCTAGTTGGTAGAGCACTTGCCATGTAAGCAAAGGGTCCTGGGTTCGGGTCCCAGAGGTGCATTTTGGAGAAGGAAGCATCTGAAGACACCGGTTGACCTCTCCAGCTGGAATCATCGCCTTGCACCTCAGTTGGAGGGATGGATTCATACGTTCACTCACCCCACATTCTTTTCCTTTCCAGAACTTCCTCTCTTATCATTTCCTTTAAAAGACCCCTACACAGCACCCCCAAATATGACATAGTCCCTGAGTGAAATTATTTTACTTTGGGCCTCCTACGTGGAGATAATGTAAAAAAATAAATATATGTCGAAATTGTTTCATAAGGCGACGCACCACGTGGTGTAAAATTCAGATTCAAGCCGCTAACAATAACACTCCTTATGTAGATGGCGAGAAGGTTTAAATTTGTGTGTAACACCACCCGCCTATCTTGATTTATTCATGAAAAAAACATCGCCAAAAAACGTTATTTATTTAATTTTGAGTAGTTCAGGCACCATTATTTAAATGTTTTACGATCATTTCCCAAAGAATTTAATCATCTTCCACATAATACAATTTTTATTTTTTATTAAGGAGAATATATGACGCAAATGTGAATAGTAGAAGAAGTCGGCGACGTCCGAGGAAGACATGGCACGACCAAGTGGATCAGATACTTGAATCGGGCCGTGTGAAGAGTCGGAATAATAGAAGAGCATGTATGAGACGATGTATGAATGTGAACGAGGCAAGGAGTGTGTAAAAGATCGAATTGTTCGGCGGTCCGTCCTCTCTGCCTACCCCTGCGGAGAAACGGCGTGGTGGTTAGTTAGTTATTTTTTATTAATTTATTTTATACACTTTACAAATATGTATAAGACAAAAAGTCCCGCTAAACTACTTTTTAGCAGTTTGTCTATCTTTTACATAAATAAAACCATAACCGTAAAAAGGTTCAGAAGTTGAAGATTTTGAACTTTAAAGCAGTTTTTACATTCTAATTCTATACTGATTCTTATTTTTTTCAGGGCTTATAAAAAGATTAATAAAAAAAATAGTGTGCAGTTTACACGCGGTAGAAGCGAAACCTTCAGATATCTAAAGTAGAAAAGAGTGGGGAGGCTACGAAACACCGCACAAAGAGGAGACCGATTATACTATCTCAACCTCTCGCAGCCTTAATCCTATAGACGTAGGTGTTTGTTTACTTAAGTGTCTCTAAGTTGTCACTTCAAGAAAAAAAAATCGAAATTCTTTCTTAAACAAAAATTCTATTACGATTGCCTATCAGGAGCCTAGGAATCGAAATGTATTATGCAAATTGACTACATCAGTTTTCTTTTAGATCTATATAGGTTAAAACATTTTTATAACTATCTGTAGAGTGTTTTGATATAACTAAATGTCTTTTTCTGTATCGAGGAATCATAAACAAACAACTGTTATTATTATTACGCAAGCATGATTTTATACAATTAGTAAATGAACAAAATTTCGAAGTATTTTTGAACAGAGCTCATTTGCATATTATTTGTATAAAACGCTCGGCCGACACAGTGGGAACATAACTAATAATATATGGACATAATAAATGTATTATAAATCGCCTATTGAATACAATTTTCCCCTTTCACTTACGAGTATTTATAATTATTTTTTATGAAAGTGTTTAAAACATTTCTCAACGCGTTAGGTACTTCCTTGTTATGTATTTGTAAACAGCGACAGTGTAGAATCATCGGAAGTATTTTTTTAAACATTAGCTCCATACAGGAGGCCCTGAGGAAAAAAAATTCTACTCGGGGCCTGTGTCATCTTTGGAAATGCTGTCGGAGGGCCTGATGTCTGATTCGCGGTCTTCGTTGCTGTGTGGAGGGTATTCGTAGCGTATATGAATATGTTTGTAGTTTCAGATGTCTAATGCCTACAATACACGACATCTTTTATCAGCCCGATTCTAATTAGAGACCAAAGTCAACATTTTTTGCTATACGCGATCGCTATTTTCACCTCTATTTTCATATCTACGATTTCAATTGTCATTACTGCAAACAACACATGAACCATGCTGTTTGCTGTGATGCCAACTGAAATCGTAGATATGAAAATAGCGATCGCGTAAAGCGAAAAATGTTGACTTTGGTCGCAATTGTAATCGGGCTGAAAAAAGATATCGTGTATTGTGGACCGTGTGTCTTACCCACTGGACGACCTCCGTAGTCCAGTGGGTAAGACTCTTGACTCACAATCCGGAGGTCGCGGGTTCGAAGTTCGAACCCGGCATGCGCAAATAAATTTTATTTGATTAATTTGTGTTATTTCACAATTAATTCATTTAAAAATAATATATAGTATATTTGCGGCGTGTTCCAGAGTCGAAGATACTATCAGTATCGCCCTGGTGTAAGACCACCATTCAGAATTGAAACGTTGCTTGAAAATGGCTTTAGCCGTGTTTGGTGACCAGATCTGAATAGCCAGGTACTTCCCAACCTTCCTCTTCCCTACCTCCTTCCCCTCTCCACTACCTTCAGCCTCACAACATACCCCAATTGGGGATGCCATAGTCTCACTGGCTCCAGACGGGAGCAGTTGAGATTCTTGTGCGGTATTCACTGTAAAAAAAAAAAAAACATAAGATCCGAACGGTTCCGGAAATAGCCGATGATATCCGATCGACAGCTGGGCATCTTCAGTGACCTCAGATAAACGCAGAGCATTCGTTAGAACAGACTTTAAGTCCAGTTAAGTATTAATTGTAAATAAGGTGATAATAAACAAGATTCGGACACAAGATGACATAGGCCCTGAGGAAAATAATTTCCCTCAGAGCCTATGCCATCTATGAAGATTCCTTGTGGAGGGTCTTATTGAGGAGAGTGAGGAGTGAGCATGGGTCTTGAAGAGACTCATGTTGTAGGAACGAGGAAACACAGATACCGGCTAAGCGTTCCACAACTGGACTGTTAAACTGTCATAGAAACGACTCGTTCTCACGTAACGAATGTCAACCGTGTATAAATGTTCACCCTGTAATTATTTCAAGAATATGCACCGATGTCGAGGGGATCAACGCCGCTAGTTCCTAGGAGCATCTTCTATTGAAATATCGGCAGGAAAAGGACAGCATTCCACCTGACGCATGTGTTCTAAAGATTGCAATCAGTTTGTTCTCGATTCCCGATTGCATTCGGGTATGTTGTGAGATTGAAGGGAGTGCAGAGAGGAAGGAGAAGGATTGAGAAATAGCTGGCTATTCCCATCTGGTCACGAAATATGGCGTAATCCATCTCAAACAACACTTCTGATTCTGAATGGTACAGTATACCAAATATTGAGTTATGTTCATTCATGTGAATTTCATTACAAACAGTATTAGAACATTGCATGACGAAGCAAAAATGCAATCAAAATTTGCATATCATTCTATGAATTCATTTCGAAAGAATTTTAATATTTAAACGACAGATTTTCAGAATTCATTGTCAAAATTATTTATAAACAAAATGAGTCAGATTCCTGTTAACAATAAACATAGAATAAAGAAGAAATCTAGAAGTGCCTTCCATACAAATGTTAATGCAAATAAATAATGTTCCTTTTTCAAACACAGCAAAACTTATAACTTTATCGATTGATTGTGGCACCATTTTAATTAAAAATTAATAGATTTCTTAGTTTTAACCTTGTTTATAGTGGAAATGAGTTACTAGGTACATTGTAATTTTAATGGCGTTCAGTTGAACAAATTGGAAATCTTGGAAATTAGAAAGAGCGTAAATACGAATTTAAATATAGGCAAACATTTGGATCACGACATACGTCCACAAGGCATTTCTTATGTTATTGTTTTTTTTTATATAGACGTGTAAATTCTAGAAATGCAATCTATACCAACTGTTCTGAAATAAAACTGTTGTCGATAGTTTATTTTTTTATTATTTTGTAAGTATTTACATTTACAGTTAACAATAATCAATAATAAATAATATATTACTTACAGCCTTACTAAAAAACCCAGTGAAAATTTTATTCAATTGACAAACGGCCGCCTATGTGAAAACATTACTAATTAAAAATTTGTTCATTGAAAGAAATACACATGGTTTACACGGCCTGAGAGGGTAGTTTATCTCTGTTTTAACGATTGATGTTCGAACGAAATTTGGAATTTTTCCAAAGTATTTTGAATGTTCTATATATTTCTTATTTTTGAAGGTGTCGTAAAAACAAATACCATTTATGAAAACTAGATAAAATTACCTTTTAGATTTGTGTATTTGAAAATCAGTTTAGTTTTCAAAAACTGACTTATTTTAAGATTCAAACTCGGAAATAAATGGAAAAAAATTTCATACCAATTTTTTTTGACTAAAATGTAGAGAAATTTAAAAAAAATCAAAATTTCAAAAACAAAGTCCTTTTATGCAATAAATTTGGAAGGAAACTATCACCTCACTTTTTCCTCGTGCATACAATAAAAAAATAATAAAAAATTTCAAAGTTTTTTTTATTGCTAAAAAACTAACCTAACAATTATACCGGCTTTTATAACAGATTTCTTGCATCTCTAAAGACGTTAATTTATTTGATAAATTTAGGAACACATGTATTAGATATTATTATTTAAAAAAAAACACCACTTTCATAAAATTCTCGTAAAATAAAATCCTTTAAATGTAAATTTAAATTTTCATGTATCGTATAAAATAGTTTTTGACACTTCAATTTTCAAAGTACGATTATTGTTTTATAACTTGACTAAAACTTACGGAAAACCACAAAAAACACGGTAAATATATCAATTATATAAATAAGGGAGTAAATTAGTCATATTAGAAATTAACCTAATATTGCACACACATCCGCGAAGCGAAATTGTTCCGCGCTTCCAACGCAAAAGTTCATTTATGATATGAGCGCGAACAACGAATGCGCAGGCGCCGCCACCTAGCGGTTATGAAGGAAAACAAACAATTTAGTACTTAGACTATAAAAATAACATTGTTGCCAGATTTAAAATACGTTTAAGAACAAACCTTATTAGTAATGTTATCGTGTTTTAGTGTATTTTTGTTTTATTCATGTTGCTGCAGCAACACGGGTTATCGGGCGTGCTGTGGTTGTTTTTTAGTAAGGCTGTTTAGAGTAATAATAACATTTTTTAAATTTTTAACATTTAATTTGATGATACCCATATTAGTGGACAAGTTACTTAAGGGCCTTTAACCAGCCAGCGGCCGAGAATCCGAATTTCGTCGAAAGATGTTCTTACGATCGTACAGGGCGGTTCCAATGAGAAAGTTTAATTATTCTACGTACCAGCTTTTTAAAATTATAAATCAACTAGCAGACCCGGTGACACGTTGCTGTGGCTAACGAAACACAACGCCATTACCCAACCTTTATAATTTGAATTTATCGGTGTAGAGAACGATACTCAACAGCCGTTTAATTGGGTTTTATACGCTGGCAACCCAGCTGACGTGAGCTTGCGTTAATTCCGTTCGGAATTCGAAAAACGAATAAGGTTCGGTACCTTTGCCGAACGGAATTAACGCAAGCTCACGTCAGCTGGGTTGCCAGCGTATAAAACCCAATTATTCGGCTGTTGAGTATCGTTCTCTACTATAATAAGCATGTTTTATACATATAAACCTTCCTCTTGAATCACTCTATCTATTGGTGAAAACCGCATGAAAATCCGTTGCGTAGTTTAAAAGATCTATGCGCACATACATTTTGAACGATTTCATTTTATACTATGTAATGATGATGATGTAATGATATCGATTTTATTTCATTCCAAATTTCCTTTAATTTATACCCTACATCCAAAAATGCTGAAAGGCGTGAAGATAAAACTATTAAAATTATTTTTTTTCGATCACAACTTTTTATCATTTTTCAATAATGTCTAAGCAAAATAAGAATGTAAAAAAAATCTTAAATATATTAATTTGTAAGACCGTAAATAGATACGACAAAATAGAGAAATTTTCGTCATAAATAAGTGTTTGGATATATATTTTTAAAGATTTTATTTTAACTAAAATTAAAATTTTGAAACATGCGTTTACTAGATAACGTATTGATTTACAATAATGTATGATTACATGATATGAAATATGTCTTGTAAAATAAGATTTCTTTTGAAATTTTAACAAATCTGCCAACGACCTTATATTATAGTAAATGTTATAACCTTATTATATTAAAAATAAACATTTTTCTCAAAATTTAAAACATTCGTTTACTAGATAAAAGAACAATCTTTCGAAATCAATTTATAATTTTTTGTGGAAAAGTGTCAATACGTCTAAAATTTGATTTAAAAGTGACACATTTCCGGTTTTCTCTGATGCCCTCGAGAAAAGTTTGCGAGGCCCGTTTCATACAAATCTTAATTTTTGGATTTGCGATCAAAATATAGAACCAAACTGAAAAATTATTTTCGTAATCAAAATGTATATCAAATATCTAGTACGAATATAAGCTACTTTATTTATTTTTGTTTTAAATTATAAAATTCAGGTCATTAAAATTTTTAATGTTTCGTGATTTTAGATGCAACTTGGGCAATTTATGAGTAAATGAATAAAATAAAAAAAATAATTTTAATATATCTTATATATAAAAATGAATCGCTAAATGTGTTGCTAAGCGCAAATCTCGAGAACAGCTGAACCGATTTCGCTAATTCTTTTTTTAGAATATTCCTTGGAGTACGAGGATGGTTCTTACAGAGAAAAATTAAGAAAATTGGGTAATTTTAGAAAACCTAACGACTATCGCACGTTTGACAGTTCGCGTGTTTGAGAATGACATTTTAAATCAGGATTCTATTTTTGAAAATCTTTAAGTTGATAAATTTTTTCAAAGTAGGTACTCCCCTAATAGTTTGAATCAAATCAAGAATTTTAGATATTTTAAATAGGTACCTATGTTAGGTAACAAATTTAATATACATGAAAAATGGAAATTTGAATAAAAATTGTAAAAGGTGGCACGCGGGCTGTTTAAAAGCTGAATAAACTGGGATTGAATATATGACAAGGGAGCGGGAAAGGGAAGGGGGAAGGCGGGGAACGCTGAAGGGAAGGGGACGTGTGAGGGGGGAGGGGAACTCGGGATGGGGGTTCGCGGGACGGGGGAAGGGGGGGGGGGTGGAGTGGGGAGAGGGAAGGTGGAGGTGACGGAGTGGGAACGCGAGAGGGGAAGACGACGCAGGAGAATAAGGGGAGGCGGAGGGGAACTGGACGAATGGGAAAGGACACTCAGGGAGAAACAATTTCTTTATTAAATGGCATAGCAACGCATGCCGGGACCAGCTACTTTATTATAAATATATGATAAAATGTAAAATAAAATCTTAAAATTAATAAAAGAAATCGTTTTGAAGGGTATCAATTTAAATTACAAATTATTTATTTACGTTGAATTGGAACAAAAGCTTGACGTTTATTTATTCAAATTACTAACAAAAAAACATTTTTAACGATGTTTTATGATTATTTTACTTTGCATAATATTTTAAAACTAAATTAAGTCTCAAATAGGTCACTGAAATCGATTATCTATTTGAGAAAAAAATACAATCCTTGAAAATGTTTGTTCAATTTCAATGAGAAATATGTCCTATTGAGATTACTTCGGGAACACAAACAACCAACAAATAATTAAATTTTCCAACAAATAATTAAATTACTATTTCTTATATGTTATATTTTAATAACTATCATTATCAACTTATTATTACAATATTATTGCTTTTTTACGCACCAGATTTAAATGTCCGGGTTTAATTTTCCCCACAGGAAAAACTAAACCCTTTCACACACTTCCCAAATGATCATCTGGTCAATCCACGTTATGCAATTGCACTATATGTATAAGTATTATAATTACAAAACAATACAAGAACAACATGTCAACCTACCAGAGACCAGATGGGAAAATAATTCACCGACTCCAGATATTTTCATATCAGAGGGTTCGGCTCTGTGGAATTCCTAATTGAACCTATAAATCCTACTGATCCCTCAATATAAATATTTAAAAAATCTTTTGTAATCCTACATGTATTTAAAATTACCGATTTTTGCATTTTTACACATAAATTCTTTGACACATCTAATACGCCTAAATTTTGAATCAGAGACCTAGGTATAATGCCAGTAGCCGAAATAACAAATGGTAATATTTTTATAGTCCGAGAATGCCAAATTCTTTTAATCTCATTTCCTAAATCTGTGTATTTTCTAATTTTTTCAGAAACAGTTTTTTGAATATTACAGGAATTTGGAATAGCTACATCAATGATATAAGTTATTTTTTTAATTTTGTCATGTAAAACTACATCAGGTCTATTATGACTAATTGATCTGTCTGTTAGTATAGTTTTATCATAATATATTTTATAAAATTCATTTTCTAAAAATGAATTTGGTTCATATTCATAATATGGTACTATATTACGGCAGTCAATCAAGTTATGTTTAGTTACCAAACTTTGGTGGATTATTTTTAAAACCTGATTGTGCCTAAATGTATACTCGGACGGCGCTAATATAGAACATCCCGATATAATATGTTCTATAGTTTCCGGAAAAGCCAAACATTTTCTACATAAATCATCAATTTGATTTATATCTTTGATTATATGCTTCCTATAATTTTTAGTATTAATGACTCTATCTTGAATGGCAAGCATAAATCCTTCTATTTCTGCGCTCAACTATCCAATACTCAACCATTTGTTTGACGAAAGTTTGTCAACATACGTTTGGTTGAGATAATTGAAGTGTTTTGCTTGAATAATTTTATTTGACCAGGAATCTAATAATTCCTGGTTAATATTTATAAGAATGTTGGCATTCTCGTCATATAAATTTAAAGGTGTAATGTTTCTATCTGCCTTGCAAATTATTTTGTGCATTTCTGAGCTATTAGCTTTCATATGGTAAAAAATTCTAAGCATTTCTACCTGATTGTGTTTCAAAGATGTTATTTTGACTACACCTCTACCTCCTAAATTTCTAGGTAAATTAATTCGTTCTATAGCTGAATTTGGATGATGGCAATTAAACTTTGTTAACGTAGTTCTAATTAATCGTTCTAAACTATCTAAATCTATTATGTTATTATTATTTTACGCACCAGATTTAAATGTCCGGGTTTAATTTTCCCCACAGGAAAAACTAAACCCTTTCACACACTTCCCAAATGATCATCTGGTCAATCCACGTTATGCAATTGCACTATATGTATAAGTATTATAATTACAAAACAATACAAGAACAACATGTCAACCTACCAGAGACCAGATGGGAAAATAATTCACCGACTCCAGATATTTTCATATCAGAGGGTTCGGCTCTGTGGAATTCATAATTGAACCTATAAATCCTACTGATCCCTCAATATAAATATTTAAAAAATCTTTTGTAATCCTACATGTATTTAAAATTACCGATTTTTGCATTTTTACACATAAATTCTTTGACACATCTAATACGCCTAAATTTTGAATCAGAGACCTAGGTATAATGCCAGTAGCCGAAATAACAAATGGTAATATTTTTATAGTCCGAGAATGCCAAATTCTTTTAATCTCATTTCCTAAATCTGTGTATTTTCTAATTTTTTCAGAAACAGTTTTTTGAATATTACAGGAATTTGGAATAGCTACATCAATGATATAAGTTATTTTTTTAATTTTGTCATGTAAAACTATATCAGGTCTATTATGACTAATTGATCTGTCTGTTAGTATAGTTTTATCATAATATATTTTATAAAATTCATTTTCTAAAAATGAATTTGGTTCATATTCATAATATGGTACTATATTACGGCAGTCAATCAAGTTATGTTTAGTTACCAAACTTTGGTGGATTATTTTTAAAACCTGATTGTGCCTAAATGTATACTCGGACGGCGCTAATATAGAACATCCCGATATAATATGTTCTATAGTTTCCGGAAAAGCCAAACATTTTCTACATAAATCATCAATTTGATTTATATCTTTGATTATATGCTTCCTATAATTTTTAGTATTAATGACTCTATCTTGAATGGCAAGCATAAATCCTTCTATTTCTGCGCTCAACTATCCAATACTCAACCATTTGTTTGACGAAAGTTTGTCAACATACGTTTGGTTGAGATAATTGAAGTGTTTTGCTTGAATAATTTTATTTGACCAGGAATCTAATAATTCCTGGTTAATATTTATAAGAATGTTGGCATTCTCGTCATATAAATTTAAAGGTGTAATGTTTCTATCTGCCTTGCAAATTATTTTGTGCATTTCTGAGCTATTAGCTTTCCTATGGTAAAAAATTCTAAGCATTTCTACCTGATTGTGTTTCAAAGATGTTATTTTGACTACACCTCTACCTCCTAAATTTCTAGGTAAATTAATTCGTTCTATAGCTGAATTTGGATGATGGCAATTAAACTTTGTTAACGTAGTTCTAATTAATCGTTCTAAACTATCTAATTCTATTATGTTATTATTATTTTACGCACCAGATTTAAATGTCCGGGTTTAATTTTCCCCACAGGAAAAACTAAACCCTTTCACACACTTCCCAAATGATCATCTGGTCAATCCACGTTATGCAATTGCATTATATGTATTATAATTACAAAACAATACAAGAACAACATGTCAACCTACCAGAGACCAGATGGGAAAATAATTCACCGACTCCAGATATTTTCATATCAGAGGGTTCGGCTCTGTGGAATTCCTAATTGAACCTATAAATCCTACTGATCCCTCAATATAAATATTTAAAAAATCTTTTGTAATCCTACATGTATTTAAAATTACCGATTTTTGCATTTTTATGTATAAATTCTTTGACAAATCTAATACGCCTAAATTTTGAATCAGAGACCTAGGTATAATGCCAGTAGCCGAAATAACAAAGGGTAATATTTTTATATTCCGAGAATGCCAAATTCTTTTAATCTCATTTCCTAAATCTGTGTATTTTCTAATTTTTTCAGAAACAGTTTTTTGAATATTACAGGAATTTGGAATAGCTACATCAATGATATAAGTTATTTTTTTAATTTTGTCATGTAAAACTATATCAGGTCTATTATGACTAATTGTTCTGTCTGTTAGTATAGTTTTATCATAATATATTTTATAAAATTCATTTTCTAAAAATGAATTTGGTTCATATTCATAATATGGTACTATATTACGGCAGTCAATCAAGTTATGTTTAATTACCAAACTTTGGTGGATTATTTTTAAAACCTGATTGTGCCTAAATGTATACTCGGACGGCGCTAATATAGAACATCCCGATATAATATGTTCTATAGTTTCCGGAAAAGCCAAACATTTTCTACATAAATCATCAATTTGATTTATATCTTTGATTATATGCTTCCTATAATTTTTAGTATTAATGACTCTATCTTGAATGGCAAGCATAAATCCTTCTATTTCTGCGCTCAACTCTCCAATACTCAACCATTTGTTTGACGAAAGTTTGTCAACATACGTTTGGTTGAGATAATTGAAGTGTTTTGCATGAATAATTTTATTTGACCAGGAATCTAATAATTCCTGGTTAGTATTTATAAGAATGTTCGCATTCTCGTCATATAAATTTAAAGGTGTAATGTTTCTATCTGCCTTACATATTATTTTGTGCATTTCTGAGCTATTAGCTTTCCTATGGAAAAAATTTCTAAGCATTTCTACCTGATTGTGTTTCAAAGATGTTATTTTGACTATACCTCTACCTCCTAAATTTCTAGGTAAATTAATTCGTTCTATAGCTGAATTTGGATGATGGCAATTAAACTTTGTTAACGTAGTTCTAATTAATCGTTCTAAACTATCTAAATCTGTATTGGACCATTTAATTATGCCAAATGAGTACGGTAATAAAGGTATTGCCCAAGTATTTATTGCTTTTACTAAATTTTTAGCAGATAGATTGAATTTTAAAATTTTTCTGATCCTAGTTTGAAATTTAATCCTAATATCATTTTTAATACTAGTGTGATCTAATCTATTCGATTGCGGGTATCCTAAATATTTATAAACCTCATCCCTTTTCATACTTTTAATTTTGAAATTTCTAAATATACCCTCGTCTCCATCTACAATTTTGCCTTTCTCTATATGGATCGTTTTACATTTATCTAAACCAAAAGTCATTTTAATATCATCTGAAAAAATTTTAACTACCTTAATCATTTTTTCTAAATTTGATTCAGAATTTGAAAATAATTTTATATAATCCATATATAATAGATGTGAAACTATACTACTCTCTCTTGTATTACCCTTAATTTTTATTCCAAACTGGCTTTTAATTAACATTTTAGACATAGGATTCAATGCTAAGCAAAACCAAAGAGGACTCAATGAGTCTCCTTGAAAAATCCCTCTTTTTATTGAAATGCCCGGTACTACTATTTTCTTACCTTTTAAATTTACTAGTAAATCTGTATTCCAAAAGGACATAATATTTTTCAAAAAGCTAATTATAATTGGGTTAACTTTATATATTTTAAATATTTTTATTAGCCACGAGTGCGGGACACTATCAAAAGCTTTTTGATAATCTATATAACAAGTATGTAAATTACGCTTTTGATTTTGAATTTGTTTTAAAATTACAGAATCAATAACTAATTGTTCTTTACATCCCATATGTTTTCTGCGACAACCTTTTTGTTGTTCAGATAAAATATTTTTTTCATCCAAATGAGTATATATTAAATCTGTCAAGCAAGAGGTTAAAATTTTGTATATTGTCGGTAGACATGTAATGGGTCTATATTGAGAGGGATTATTAATATTTTCGCTTTTAGGTAACATATAAGTAATGCCCTTAGTTAGAAAATTAGGAAAATTTTGAGGTTGTTTGACAAGTTTTGAAAGATTTTTTGCAAAAAGAGGATGTAAAGTAGTTAGACGTTTGTACCAAAAATTATGTATCCAATCGCAACCCGTGGCTTTCCAATTATGAGTATTTTTTATAATTTTGGCTAACAATTCAACCGATATATCAGAAAAACTCATTTGTTCAATGTCTGAACAATTGAGTTCTTCATTTTCTATCCATGAACCTGCCTCATTATGTTTTATATCTTTACTCCAAATGTTTGTCCAAAAATCGCGCATATCTGATTCAGATGGCAACGGAATATTATTATTCGAAATAATATTTTGTTTATCATCAAGTTTGGAATAAAATATTTTCTCATTTTTTTGAAATAATCTATTATTATTTCTTTTATTATACGTATAATTATATCTTTTTAATCTACTAGCTTTTACTCCTAATTTTTGTTTTAATAAATCTAATAAATCATTGATTATATTTTCATTATTATTACTACCAATGTTATAACCAAATTTTCTCCCAATTTCATCTACATGTCTCAAAATATTTCTACTTCTATTCCCATTTTTATATTCAATTACTCTAGCTATACTACTTCTTAAAAATACTACATCATTTTCTAATCTAATCTGCCATTCTGGTTTACTATAACTATATGATCTATCATCAGAGGATGTTAATTTAACTCCTAACCTAGTACATATAGTGATAGCACTAGCGTACACTAACGTATGAAGATCTAAAAAACTAATATCGTCAAATATTATTTTTGGTAAAATTAAATTATTTAATTCAGAAATTAATTTAGATAATTTTTTTGACGTATGCAATTTTGGTCTAACTGTGGGCTCTATATCTATATATCTATTTATATTATTATGAAGCAAGTTAGCTAATTCTATTACATTATCATCTAGTAAGTTTAAATTTGCAATGTTGATTTCCCTAAGATTATGAATAGCGTCTAAGTTATTTGAATCTACTGTAATATCATTAGATTCTTCTACTAGAATATTATCTAAACTGTCTTCATTCAATGTATCTAATATAACATTACTACTCGTATTAATTTGTTCTAAATTATTCTCTAATTGCAATCTATCTCCTATTTCCTTTTTTATCTGATTTAATGTTACTACAGGGATTAAATTATTTTTGAAAATTGCCCTTTTTTGGTCAGCTAATCTTTGTTCGTTTACTTGGACAACCGGATAATTTTGTGAGAAAAGTAAATGTAATTTTTTCCTATACAATAACATATCTGTTTCTAGTTTCGTCACATAAAAATATGAACGAACGATGAACATATTGACATCGTTCGTCCATTTCATTCTCTGCCTAGGAATACCTGCTTTTGTTTTTTGGGGTCTCAGATTATCAATGTTCATCTGTAAAGATGACATAATCAACCCATTTTCATTTCCGTTGGTTGAAAATGACATTTTGTCACCGTTCAAAACATGATTATTATTATTATTCCTACATTCCAGTAACCAAGCAACTGTCGTCGTTACCTAATACTGTCATTTGTCAACAAATAATTTTCAATTTGGCCAAATTAAATATTTTAATGTAAACTACCCTTCAATACTACAAATCTATAATAAATATTATATTTTAGAATAATGTTATCAAAATAAAATATATAATTAAATTTACCTGCAAAATATATTTCAAAGTAATCTCAAAATACTGTTGTTTACCTTGGTTACTGAAGCCCTCACAAAAGGAAAAATTTTATATCGTATTTATTTATCTAAATATCCTACGGTTGACTGGCAGTTTATTTATTAGGTTATCTAATATACTTATTTTCAAATATTTATATGTTTTGGGATCAAAGCTAATTCTTTTCTTTCTGATACAATAAAAAATCAGAGAGCCAAAATCTCAATGGCCAAAATACAACCAAACGTCGAGGCTAGCGTTGCTAAGCAACATATTAATTATAATTATTATATAATTATTATATATACTTGTTCATTATTATTAATTAATTAATTATTATTATTATAAAATTTTGCAATTTAATTTAATCTGTACAACTTCTAATTTTATTTATCAACCATTACAAATAATAATTTCAAATCTGTAAACTTCACCCGCCATAACACAGGGATATCCCTAGCATGGCGGATGAAACACCACAAAAAAACTAAGCAATGTACAATATTCTTATAAATAAAAAAATAAATAAAAAAAAACACGAAAACGCCCACAACACACTTCTATCTGTGCATCTCTTCAGAGCATGCTAAGGGAACGTACCCATACTACGTGACCAACTTTTTGCAATTTTTAACCCCCCCCCCCCCCCCCCCGGTGACCAAAAACCTAAGCAACCCGCCGCTCATTTGTATGGAGCGTGACATTTTGAAGACCCCCCCCCCCCTAAACGTGTCACGTAGTATGGGTACGTTCCCTAACGTGAAATTACTCAGAAGTTTGTCATCAAAGAACAAGAAGCAATAATCATTTCTAGAAACAGTTTCAACAGCGGTCAAACAACGAACTGGACATTATTTTAAAAAATATATTAAGTATTATTCGACTCAGTAATGCAATAATAGTCAGGTATTGAGTAAAAGATTTCTAATTAAATGGATGATGACAATAATTTATACCGTATTTAATTAAAATTATCAATACTAGTTTCAAATCTTCACGGCGAGTAATTATTTCATTATTTACACCACGCAATAGTATTTGTCAACTTGAGAAGGTTAACTTTGTAGTCGCCACCAGATATTGGTCGATCATCATCTGTGGTATGACCGCCGGCGCGCGGCGTTTGAGTAAAAATATATTTTTTTAAATGCGATTTTAAACCTTATATATAAAGAAACTGTATGAAAGATAAGCTCGGAATCGCTTACGCCAATGTCAATCTAGGACCAACGTTCTATTTGATTATTGAAGCTAGTGTAACTCCGCTTTGTCATTTGCGAGTCATTTTGAGCAGCTGTCAATGGCGGAAATATCGATATTTTATATTTTCAAGAAAGTAAAAAGGTTATTATTTCTTTGAAAATTCCTTTGAATTTTTACTTTGTTTTTTTTTTTCATGTATTCAGGTTTGTGTAGAAATAACAAAATCAAATTATATTTGTATCTCTACATATTATAAATTAAAGTCCTCCGACGCGTCTGTCTGTCTGTTCGCGATAAACTCAAAAACTAATGAACGGATTTTCATGCGGTTTTCACCAATAGATAGAGTGATTCATGAGGAAGGTTTAGGTATATATTCGTCAAGGTTTTATGTAAATTGGTTATAATATATGTAAAAAGCGAGCGGTCTGGCAAGCGGGCGGTGTTGATTTGATTTGTATTCAAATTAACGGATGGCTTTGCTTATAAAGGTTGGGTAACCAACCCGTAGATGGCCACAGCAACGCGTGGCCGGGTCAGCTAGTGAATATATTTTTTTGAAAATTGTTTCTAAAGTGGGAGGCTACCAAGCGTTTATATATTATATATGACGTCATTGCCTGTCGCGGTTACTTTGTCCCGGTGACTAGCTGTCACTGGATGACGTTAGATCATTTTTCCGAGGAACCGGCTATTTTTGGAACCAGTTCTTATCGGATATATAAAATGGTCACAAACACTTAAATATGGGCGAAGCTGAACCAAAAGCCGCGCTTAGTAGCAAAAACCACTCCTATTCGTATAACAATAATACAACATCTTGTTTAAAGTAAGTCTCTCATAATAAAGAATGATTGTTTATGAAAACAGAATTGCGTAGGTACCTCATTGTTGTATTAATCGATGACGATCAGATTTGTTCCGTGAATAAAAAACGCATTACTTAATGTATATTTTTTTCAGTTTTAATTGGTAAATATGATGTTATAACGAGTGTGCATGGGAGCTATTTACTTCCGGGAGATTTTTTGCACAAGTAAGGAACCATCTAGCTTAGGGTTTCTCAAATGATGGGCGGCGATCTGGTAAAAAAACGATAACAATATTTGTCACATAAATCAACACATAAAAGTAAATTGATCATTTAATCGAGACGAACCTTTTTCTCTAACAGTATTTCGTTATTAATACATTTTTAAAGAAAATTTTGCTTCATCGTACTTTTTACATCCTAACCGCAAATAAACAATTAAAAATTCAGTGTGCAATTCACACGCGGTAGAAGTGAAACCATTTAGAAAACAAAAGTAGACAAGAGTGAGGAGGCTGCTAAGCACCGGACAAAGAGGAGACCGATTATACCATCTCATTCTCTCGCAGGCTAAATCATACAGATGTTGAAGTCGTTTTTTTGTTTTGTTAAAAATTTTGTTAATTTTTTGAGTTTTAGCGAATCTGAAGTACACTCACTAATTTGTCTGAATATGGGTAGACCTACTATACGTGCTGTTCACATGAGACAGACATTACTTGACCATAACGACGTTACGGTAGGTGACTCAAAGATCCGGATAGAATATAAAAGATTCGGCCGAGTATCGTTAATTTGCTCCTAAGAATTGAAGAGTTCCGTTACTTTGTCATGGATCCCATAATCAGAACCTAACCAAACTCTCGTCAAAATACCCTTGAAGTACATCCTTTCCAATAAAATAAGATTAATTGAAATCGTTTGACGTGATATTGAGTTATTTGTCCATTTGTCGCGCACATACTTAATGCAAATTTAAGACTTATATGGTTTTCTCATGGATGCCATTGTCAGAACAGGACCAAATTAAAATGGGAGCACATGGGAAGCACCAGCTTTCAAATAGAAAAAGAATCATCAATATCGGTTCACCCAGTCGAAAGTTCTGAGGTAACAAACATTAAAAAAAAAAAAAAAAAAATAAAAATAAAAAAAAACAATACAATCGAATTGAGGACCTCCTTTTTGAAGTCGTTTAAAAATGATGTTACAAAACAAAGTAAAGTATGACGTTTTCGGTGGAAGTTTCAAACCAAACATCAAAACATGGTGTCAATTCTATAAAAAGAACGCTATAAAGTTTTGTAAAAATATTTTATAAATACGGTGTCATAATCGTATGGGTTTTCAAAAAAAAAAATAAATAAGGATAGTGGAGTCGGTTCTGTGGTATAAATTTTTGATTTGATATGAGCTTTCGTTTTCGAGTAAAAAAAAAGAATCGCTATTGCGTTTCTAGTTAGGTTAATTATCTTTTAATGTGTCGAAGAGTAGAAACGGGTCAAAAAGATTTTTTTAAACTCTTTATTTGCCGAAAAAAAAAAGAAGTAAAAATAAATTGAAATAGCCTGGCAAAAGGAAAAAGTTCGAGAAACACTGATCTAACTATTAACAAATAAAACACAATTTATACAGTCCTGTGCAAACATTTCAGCAGTATGCACTCAAAGTTTTGATGTCAATAAAATTTTCGTAGTAACGGCACGGCAACGACAACGGCAAGCGGCAAATTAATTAAAGCAATTAATGCGAGAGAGAGAGAGAGAGAGAGATGAAATGAGATGGTGAGAAATAAATGCATATTTCCAGTGGGGGTAACGGATAAGTGCATTGTTTGTTTCATCGTCTGTCTCACTATTAAATGGTATGTAATAAAGAGATGCAGCGTTATTGTGATAAAGAAAGTAGGTTTTATGTTTTTTTTGCCGTCGTCGTAGGAGTATTAAAAGCGCCCTATGGATGTTTCGTATTATTTTATTTATTTTTATTTTTCCTCTTTCTCGCACATCTCGCGTAAAAACGAAAGAGACAGAAATTAAAAAGAATTCCGGAACACACGCTTAACATATCTAGCTAATAATTTTTTTAAATTCAAACTGTTTGAATATTATTCAAATTACATATTTCAATAAATTGCAATTAGTTTTATCATAATCTAAAGAGCAAAGTTTTAATAAGATATCAACTTTTTCAAAATCAATATTCTGTTTTTCTTCATGTTCGCTAAGTTTTGCAGCCAACGGTTAACATTATCAAATAACTTTTTTTATAAAAACGACCTTATAACACAACGACATGGCTGAATTTAAGCGGTCAGTGAACAAATAGCCCCTAGAAATGTGATACAACTAACTAACTACTAACCATCACGCCGTTTTCCGCAGGGGTAGGCAGAGAGGACGGACCGCCAAACAGTTCGGTCTTGGCACACACCCTTTGCCTCATTCGCATTCATATCGTCTCGTACATACTCTTTATTATTCTGACTCTTAACATGGCCCTTAACGATTCGAGTATTTGATTCACTTGATCGTGCCATGTCTTCCTCATTTCCCCGACTTATTCTACCATTCACATTTGCGTCATATATTCTTCTTCTCCCAAACCGTCTTAGGATCCCTTTGTTTATCTTACGTATTAAGTTTACATGAGCTTTGCATTCTTTGCGGATCTCCACATCATACATGGTTTTACCACACATATGCCTCAGGGATCTCATTTCAACAGCATTCAGTCTACTTTCATCCTTCCTCTGCCAGTTCCATGCCTCACTGCAATACACCAGGGTAGGTACTAGCACTCCTTTGTGGACTGCTTAGCTTCTTTTGACAGCTGTGATGTAGACCGGTTGAAATAGAAATAACCAATTTTCATAAGACCATTCACGAGTTAAACAGGATTATGAAATAGATTATAATCTTTTCAAGAAATAATTTTGACCTTTCAAAATATTTCATCAATTTCACCATAAGTCGGGAAGAATTGAGCTTACTTCTGGCATACATGTATGCCACACAACACCCTTCTGTCGGTTTTTCGCTTCAGTGGACGGCTGAATTCGTGCAGTGATTGAATTCATGCAGGGAAAATCCTTTGGTTTTTATTAATAATGTTATTTGCAGGGCAAGTGCGGTCATAGCTATAACAAAAAAACCTTTTGCATCTCTCAGAGTTCACAGGCGGGAATGGGTACCGCCGCATCGGGAACTATTTATTGGATAACCAACACCTCTACCGTAGGTCACGCAAAGTAGTTTGGTACGTTTGTTGACTTAGCAGGGGCAGCGCCGGATCTGCCATACGTTCAAAAACGTGCAAAAAACCTGGCGCCAACTCCGAAGCGGCGCCGTGAGAAAATAAATATTGTATTAAAATTTTGTTATAATATTCCCTGAATCGTTTAAAAATTACCCATAGTACGAAATAATTATTACGCTCTAGCAACACTTTCCAAAGAAACAGAATGCGCATGCATCAGGTTGGTATCAACGGCTTACGAATTTATAGTCAGTTACAGATTTTTTTACAAATTCCATATATTTAGTTTAAACGTAAGATCTATTTTTCCATACATCTTTTACCGTCTTTTACGACAAATGGCTGCGATCCAAATTCAATAACCAATCACAGCGCGGTATTTTTGTTCTAGAGAACAAACAAACCGACTTACGCCTTTCAAAATGCTGACAATTTTAGTTAGCGTACGCTCGCTATTGTTTTATTTTGTACGGTTTGAGTCTCTAGGAGAAGGTAGTTAAAGACCATTTGCTTATGAAATCTTCAGTAAATTCCATTAACAAAAACATCGCACGGTTTGCAGGATTTGCAGGTTGCAACGTGTTGACAGTTTCATCATTGATTTGACATATTATTTGCAGTTCGTTAAATGTATAATTAATTTCTATTAGATTTGTTATTTTACGGTATCAGTGTAAGCGTCTTTCGTAAGCCGTTGATACCATACGTCAGTGTTTAGTGTTTGTATGGTGTTTGTTCGCTCAACATAGGGGAAATACAAGGTACAAATTTGAGGTTATATTCTTATTAGATTTTTAAATTTATAACTAAATTTCTATTGGTTGTTAGAGGTTATAAAAGTACTGTGGATTACAATGAATAGAATCACCATAATTTTATGTTTACGCAATAGATTCAGAGAGTATAGGGCTCCTGGCGATTCTCTCTTTAAAAAAAAAACTAGTGTGAGAGCTACCGCCAGGTCACTTGGAAAAGTTACACCCTTTATATGTCTTCATTTTATTTGATAAATTAGTGTAAAAAAATAAAAATGTAGGAGGGGGGGGGGGGGCGCCATCGGTACCTACTGCACAGTGCGCCAGATTTCGTAGATCCGGCCCTGAGCAGGGGTGCCCGAGTTCTTGGGGTAAGGTTTGTCTAGATTTTGGCGGCGGATGACTTGGACACACTAAAAACTAGATTCTTAACCCCCCCTCATACCCTTCCGGCGTTTAATGGGTAGGTACGTTTCAAATGAAAAGTTAACAAAATTGCGCTGAGTGGAAATTTGAAAAAAGGTAAAAATAAAAATAAGTAAAAAAATAAGTCCGCTTCATGGATATTACGGAATATTCCTTGTCGAAGTTCAATACACTGATAACACGGAATATTCCTTTTTTTTAAAATAGAAGACAATCAAATATGACATTTGTCGGAAGTGTCAACCTTAAAAAATAAATTCTTGTCAAAATAAACCCAAAACGAATTATTCCCGGTACAAGTAGGTGCTAGGTTGAGGTTCAAACTGCAGAAACCGCGTATCGTCATCATTTAGATATACATCCCAGGTTTTTAATGGTTTATATGGCAAACAGTGTTTGTCTAACGGGTAGGTATGTGTAATTATTCCAATATCTTCCTTTCCATTTTCTTCTGTTATGAATACAAACTTGTCGATAAAGCATTCATTTCATACCATTAATAAATTAATGTTTTATATGGCAATAATATTTTTTCTATGATTGACAGCTTGGATAGCCTATCAGCTGAGAAGCGGAGCTAGAAAAGTTTAATAAAAAAAATGTTATTTGAATTTTGGCTGCACATATTACATTTTATCACAAAAACCGGGCTATACATATACCTACCTACCTATCTGCAATACTAACAAACAATTTCAAAATCGCTTGCAACTTTTAAAGTTACACACTCATAACAGAAATGCAATAAGTATGAATCAATAAAGTAAAAGGTTTATGTGTGTTCAATATACCTACATAATAATGCAATCATAATATTTGTAATAAGGCGAATAATACTTTCTCTAGTGAAGCAGAAACTACATTCAAGTATATTACTAACTAAGGGAATGTACCCATACTACGTGACACGTTTAGGGGAGGGGGTCTTCGAAATGTCACGCTTGGTACAAATGAGCGGCGGCGGGCTTAGGTTTTTGGTCACTGGGAGGGGGGGGGGGGGTTAAAAATTGCAAAAAGTTGGTCACGTAGTATGGGTACGTTCCCTAACCATCGTGTCGTTTCCTCGCTGGGGTAAGCAGAGAGGATTGACCGCCACACGGTCTTGACACACGTCACGCTCCTTGCTTTGTTCATATTCATGTAAAATATTAGGTTCCATGACAATTCAGAATCATCTCAATTTGGGAGGCAGGTATGGGTACCGCCGCCCCGGGAACCATTTATTGGATAACAAACACCTCTGCCAGGTGCATAGGTCACCCCAAATGGTTCACTACGTTTGGTGTCTTAGCAGGGGTGCCCGGGTTCATGAAGTGAGGTTTGTCCAGGTATTCGTGGCGGATGTCTGCCCGTCTGCTGCGTGGCGGGCCGGATGGAGAGAGACTGGTTGAGGAGGTCTTCTGACCTTTCCCGCCAGAATCTCTCGACCTATCGCCTTGCATCCCAGCTGAAGGGATGGACTCATACGTATGTCACTCCTGGATACACTTCGCAGGTTTCTATCCACCCCTCATACCTATTTCCTTCCCAGAACTTCCTCTCCTTATTTTCCTTTTTAAAAACCTCCACACAGCATCCCCTAAGATGACATAGGCCCTGAGGGAAATTATTTTCCTCAGGACCTCCTGTGTGGAGCTAACGTAAAAAAACATGTCCAAACTATCTAAGCGTCCCTTACATTAAGCTTACAACAGTCTTTCCGGTCTTCCACATTTTTATTGACTGAGCGTAGCATAGGTAGTCATGTTTTAACTCGACCATTTGGCGTTTCAACTGTCTGTAAATTTGGATACGTTTTAAGATTTTCACGGCCAAAAGTATTTTCGTTATTTGTTTTTGGGATGTTATGCCGTGTTGCGCTACCTCCTTCTTTAACCAACGCTTCGGACAGCGTTGCAGTGTCTATCATCATCAGTCTGTAAATTTGTTTGTTACGTTTCGTTTTCGGTTCAGGATGGTGTTCTCTTTGAATACTACCCTCTTATCCCACCAGAGGTTGTACGATCGTTGTATTATATAGGTATATGTAATTCCTTAAAAATAAAAAATGTAGGTACGTATATATTTAACTTACCTACCTACCTACTTACAAATCTTATGATTTCACAGGAAATTTTGGTTTTGATTAAATAAATACGAGAAAATTATAAACATACTTTTTGGACGCAAAACTACCTGTATATGTATTTATACAGTTTCATTAGTTACATGCCAACTCAAAATCAAGTCAATTCAACACATTTTTGAAAAGTAAAAAGCTATGAAAAAATATTTTTAAAATAGCCCATAACCCTAACCTAACCCAAAGGAGGTTCTGAGACAATTTCATTCTGAGTTGGTCCGGTCACCAGTTTCATCAGACATACTCCCCAGGGATCTCATTTCAACAACATTCAGTCTTCTACTTCCACCTTTCCGCTGCCAGTTCTATGCCTCACTACTAGGTACATAATCTCAGAATTGGTAATAACAATAACACTTCAGTATGGATTGCAATCTCGTTATTAATTTCCTTGCGAAAATTATTGCAACTGATATGCGAAGAAAATTATCAAATTATACAAATATTCCAAACCCAGAAAAGCGATAAAGTACCTACCTACCTATAATTATATTTCTATATATAAACAAAAAAATGTAATGTACGTACCATTTTTAGATTCTGCCGAAACATAAATTGCCAGTTTTCACGAGTAGGTACATTGTACATTAAACATATCACAAGCAACAACTAGTTTTAATAATAAAACAAAATAAGGCGAGTCGAGATTGTGCAATTTATAATATTATAACATAGAACAAAAGCAAGCAACTCACCGATAAGTTATCGTGGGGCATTCCTCATGTTGCATTATATATCGTATACATAACGTCCACTCACAAAGAACACGTTTTACCTACAAAACCTGCCATGCTATAACGCCAATACTCGTTATTATGTATTATAACCAACATTCAACACTAAAACTCGCTTATAAACACTTGATAATTGAATAATCCACAATGTTTCGGGTTTATTATTGTCACTTTTGTGTATTTTATTCCAATTAGAGGCGTTCGCGACAGAATTCACACAATGAAAGCTTTTGAGAGGTGCTGGGCGGAGTGACGCGGATACACAGACGCGCAGACGTTCCGACGGACGAAACCGGACTGAAGTTGAAGCTGAAGAATAGGCAATAGAGTTGATACGCCAGTCCAAGCCACTCGGTTGAGGGAGTAGGGATGTGATTCCTTTGGCCGTGCTCGGATACCGATTGGGATGGTGAAAATGACGCTGAGGTCGCGACTAGTAAAACTAACCACTTTGGAAAGAGAACGAAAAAATTGCGCAAGAATTTTTTTGAAATGAGAACTTCTTTAGCACCGTTGTGATTTGTAACTCGATGAAATAGCGACACTAAAAACAAACAAATACATACATCTTTAGGATTTAGCTTGCGAGAGAATGAGATAGAATAATCGGTCTCCCCTTCATAAGGTGTTTCGTAGCCTCCCTACTCTGGTCTACTTTAATTTTCTGAAGGTTTCATTTCTACCTCGTGTGAATTGTACACTTGTTTTTTTAGATAAAGTACATGGTTTATAATTAGTGGACAGGTATTTAAGTGCCAACATATTTACAAAGCTTAACATTTCGGAGGAAATTTTGGTTTTGATTTAATAAGTGAGAGAAAATTGGAAATGTGCTTTTTGGGGAAGATGAAAACTAAGAAATTATGTTTTTACAGTTCCTATCAATAAAAATTGCTATGAACAGTAAACCTCACGTCCAAAAAAGGATGTTTCTAATATTTTCTCTAATGTAATAAATCAAAACCAAAATTTCCTCCGAAATCATAAGATTTGTAAGTAGGTACTTAAAAACCTATCTACCTAATTATAAACCTTAAAATATGCTTAACATTTTATTAAAAATTAAAATTAGTAACTAAGGAAAAATGGGGAAAAATTAAGATAAATATAGGAGTGTAAGACGAATATATGACGCAAATGTGAATGGTAGAAGAAGTCGGGGCGCCCGAGGAAGACATGGCAGGACGAAGTGAATCAGATACTTGAGTAGGGCCATGTCAAGAGTCAGAATAATATAAAAGCATGTATAAGACGATGTATGAATGTAAACGCGGCAAGGAGTGTGTGCAAACACAGAGTTGTTTGGCGGTTCGTCCTCGGTTAGTTTTAGTTAGGGGAACGTACCCATACTACGTGACCAACTTTTTGCAATTTTTAACCCCCCCCCCCCCCTCCCCCCCGGTGACCAAAAACCTAAGCAACCCGCCGCTCCTTTGTATGGAGCGTGACATTTTGAAGACCCCCCCCCCCCCCCTAAACGTGTCACGTAGTATGGGTACGTTCCCTAGTTAGTAACATTTAAAAAAAATTGAAATGAGGAATTATACAATTTCACTAACTGAATGAAAATTCTTTTTTAAAACTTTCTTAAAAAAGGCAGGTGGGTACCATAATATTGAAAATAAAACGCTGACGTGAAAAATCCTTGTGACGACTTTTCAGGCACGCAAGCCTGAAGAGCCTCGCTACTTTAAGCCACATTACTTATCCTAAAACTAGTTCGCCTCCAGCCCGGCTGCATTGAAACCCGTTCCAAACAAAAGAAGGGAGAAATGACAAAAGTCTGTTTACATTTTTGGCGACGAACGTCTGTTTTATAATTCGTATTGTGTCTACATTGTCTCGTGTCTTGTGTCTTGTGCCCTGTCCTCTGTCTTGCTGTCATTTAGCTTTGTATTCAATGAACGGATATGTGATCAATATTATAACAGACAACATTGCTGTTAATGACATTGCCCCCGGAGGTATTTTCTAGTTGGATTCTTTTTTACGGGACTAATGATATTACTTATAAAAACATATTACTTACATAATATTAAATAATGGAGAATGCATTCTCGATATTCTGAGTTTTATTTTGTATATTGTAGTTATATTTTGTAGGTAGCTTAATATATTTTAAGCTTTATGTAGAATGTCGATAACTCGAAGCAATATCGATAGATTGAACTCTAGGTATGTACCTACCTTTCTGCACAGTACCTACTCATATTATGTACATAATCTTAATGAATAATTATTGGTTTGGAAATCAGTTTATTGAGTATACCAGCTGACCCGGCCACACGTTGCTGTGGCTAATGAAACACAATGCCTCGCCATTACCCAATCTTCTTAACCAAATCTGTTAAATCAAATCCACACCACCATGCCAGCCCGCTGTCTTTATTTATATATTACAACCAATTTACACAAAACCTTGAAAAATTATATATCTAAAACCTTCCTCATGAATCACTCTATCTATTGGTGAAAACCGCACGAAAATCCGTTGTGAAGTTTAAAAGATCTAAGCGCACAGACAGCGGGAGCAACTTCATTTTATAGTATGTAAAGATAAACAAAAATAAAGGTCAACCGGTTTCGTTTCAGCATGAACCTTCCTTATAGCAGAAACTTCCTTATAGTTGAAATTCTTCAGATAGACTTGTCGATAACAATGCATTCTATCAACTTTTGGTGGCTTCAGAAACTCAGAGACTTTTATATTTGTCACTTCTGTATGCATTGATATGTTTTTGGATTAACAATAATTTTGTAATCGAGTTTTGTAATGTTTGGATGTAGATAACTTATTTTAGTTTTTCAAGAATTTCCCCAAGGAGTAATTACATAACGGATAGTAGATTCAGCCAGAGATAAGTAGATTAATTTACAGTACCTACCTTCTCATAGGCACGTATTATTTTATTTTTAAATCTTACCCACAAATAGCCCGCAGACGTTTACAAGCATTAGTTAATTAAAAATTGATATAATTATTTTAGCACCTACTTAATTGCTTATCTGATGTACGATTTATATATCAGTTCCAATTTTTTAAATTAAGAATTCAAAGAACATTACGCAGGAATACGCAATCGGTTAAGCATACCACCCATGCCCCGAAAACCGGAATTAGTATAATAACTAGCCGGTTCCCGGCAAGCGTTGCTCCGCCACTTAATAAAGAAATTGTTTCTCCCTGCGTGTCCTTTACCATTCGTCCCATTCCCCTTCCGCCTCTCCTTTCTCTCCCGCGTCCCCTTCCCCTCTCGCGTTTCCACTCCGCCTCCTCCACCTTCCCTTCCCCGTTCTGCGAACCCCTCTCCCGAGGTCCCCTCCCAGGTTCCCCTCCCCCCTCCCGGGTACCCCTCCCCTCTCCTGTGAACCCCCTACCCGAGTTCCCCTTCTCCCTCCCGCATTCCATACATTCAGTCCCAGTACATTCAGTTTTCAAACTGTTCGCGTGCCACCTATTGTAATTTTTTTATACAAATTTCGTAATGCCAGAGCTCACCAGTAGTTTTATACAAACCTTCTCCTGACAATAACGAACACAAAAAAAAAAGAATTGTCCAATTTGGTGCAGTCGTTCGGAAGTTATGCGCGTACATACATTTCGGCGATTCATTTTTATTTATATAGAAGAAGAAGATAGAAGAAGCAAGATAGATAGCTAGATAGATATGTTCAATGCACAACAGATTGGTGTTAACATTACAAAGATCCTTCGACTCCTAGGCCCCAGACAGGCCAATGAAATTGATTTTCTGTTCAAGAAAAAGTATATTTATGAATATTTTTGGTATTTAGAGGAAGCCACAAGCAAACAAATGAATGTATTCTGAGTGTGTCTTATACCGCCACGAATACAGGTAATAGGTGTAAAAATCGCTTAGCAAATGAAGTCTAGAGATCACCATTTCAAGTACCAAAGTGGTTTTTATTTATTTTGTGAATAATTTTATACGAAAAAAAAAAATAATCAAGGGAAATTTCCTATTAATTAAAAAGTTGTTTCTTTGGCGCGTTCGTACATTTCTAATAAAAAAATACATTTTTTATTAGGATATGTTTTTAGATTTTCACGGCCAAAAGTATTTTCGTTATTAACGTCTTTACGCGCACGCTTGACTTGGGGAGTAAGATGGTGAATGCGTGACGAGAGCGTTATGAAAAGTGTGATCGGGCGAGGCGAACGGAAGTTGAGAGGGAGATATACATAAGTTAGTGAAGTTTTACTTCAGTCGTGTGGTCTAAAGCACTTTTTATGTAGTTTTTGGGGTGTTATGTCGTGTTGCGCAACCTCCTGTCCATCAACAGAGCAGATCCGTCACTGCAACGCTGTCCGAAACGTTGGCTAAAGAAGGAGGTAGCGCAACACGGCATAACACCCCAAAAACATATAACGAAAAAAAAACAGTTTAGTTTTTAGTAGTTTAAGCTTATATTTTTTTATAAATTAAATAACAGTTTTATTTTATTTCTTCCCAATGGAAACGGTAGGAGAAATTTCAATTTATCCAAAGCATATATTTTGATTTCTGTTATATAAACCAATTCGTAGTAAAGATTTTACTAAAATAGTGATTTAGCATTAAACTAAGTTTCGCCTTCACGGCCTGCAACCCGGATTTGTACCGATTTATTATAATTACATATTTCCCTTAAACACGGTAAGTTTTAAAACTCTTAAAAAAATATATGTTATTCTTGAAGATAATATCTAGACTTTGCCCGCGCCGAAACGCAAATTATATAAAATTCCCTCGATAGAAAAAAATCGCAAAGTATGCTCCAAAAATTATTATTAACACGTGTGTTTCAGTTATTTTACAAGTTATATGTATGAAAAAATTCACAATGTTTCTTTAAATGCTGTTTAAGATAATGTCCGCGAGATTTTTGCTCTATTTTAAACGAGTCGTATTTTATTAAACATTTTCGCAATTTTCGCATCGATTTTGTCGCTGTAAATGTTAGCGCTCTCCTCTAACATTCGTAATTTCGTATCTCTCCATCTTCTTCTTTTCGGGCCCGGTTGCAGAGCCTTCAGTGTTAATTATTATTTATTTTGTAAACAAGTTTATAAATAATAATAGACACATCATTGGTAGTGCGGAGTGCTATGCGCGGGCAAGCACGAAACCCGACAATCATTATGGTTCATGAACTTGTTTAAATAAACTGTTAAATTGCTTGGCGAGCTCTAAATTGGACCAAAACGGTGTTACAGATCGACACACATAACCTTGCAGTCGGTGGCGCCACTAATTTATATTTTTGATCATGAAAAGTCGATTCTGAATCATCTAAATACTAGTCTCGGTTGTGTTTGTTTGTGAGTGATTCTCTGGTTCAATGAACACGATGAAGCCATTTTCAAAACTGGAACTGATTATATCAAGAATTCAGACAGACGACAGTGTTGCGCTACCACCCACTTTAGTCAACTTTTCGGAGAGCATTACAGTGTCCATCATCGGGACAGATGTGCAAATCATACATTGATACGTACAGCGCCCTTGAGGTGATTTTTCACAAAAACGGCGCTATATAAATCATCCAAATATTATTAATATTATTATTGATATCAATGCCCTTCAGACAATAACACAAATTAAAGAGTTAGGCATCACTTTTCAATCAAATCTTTTATTTGTTAACCACATAACAGAAATCTCTAATAAGGGCTTAAAAATGTTGGGATTTATAACTAGGCTAACTATAAATTTTAACAATATTAAGTGTATTAAACTGTTATATTTTGCCTTTGTTAGAAGTCAACTTGAGTACAATTCTTCCGTCTGGAATCCACATCATAGTATACATGTTCAAGCTATTGAAAGAATACAAAACAAATTCTTAAGTTTTCTAAATTTTAAAATGGGTATTCCGGCAATTATGTTTTTTTTTTTTTTTTTTACATTAACTCCACACAGGAGGCCCTGAGGAAAATAATTTCCCTCAGGGCCTATGTCATCTGGGATGCTGTGTGGAGGGTCTTTTTGAGGAGAGGAAGGGATGAACATTGGTCTTGAAGAGACCCATGTTGTAGGAAGGAGGAAACACAAAGACCGGCAAATCATCCCACAGCCGAGCTGTTGAACACAAGAACGAGTCGAAGAAACGACCGGTTCTCAAGTGACAAATGTCAACCGTGTACAAATGTTGGGCACGCATTTGGCGTGTTTCCCGACTATGCACCGGTGCCGAAGGGATCAATGATGCTAGTTCCTCGGAGCATCTTCCATTGCAATAGCGGTAGAACAAGGATAGCATTCCCACCCGACGCCTGTGCTCTAAAGATTGCAATCCGTCTGTTAAGATGGGAGAATCTATCAAACGGACCGCCCGTTTCTATACAGAGTCGAGGGTATTTTTCAGGTATTTTGGAGCTCCAGACCAGAGATGGCTGCCAAATTCAACCGTGGGGCGTACTTGTGATTTGTACAAGGTTAGCAGTTGTGTACTATTTTTTATTTTTATTTATTTATTGATTTATTGTGAAAAACAGTATAATCCATTTACATTTCACAAATAACAGTTTATAATAAGTAAGTATATACATTTATTTGCATGGGTAAGTACATCAATACTATCTGATTAGCCAGATTTGGTAAATAGTATGCTTATTGCTGTCTTAAATTCTCTTTGGTTCAAATTGAAAATGTCAATCACAGAAGAAATGTGATTTAACAAAGTAGTTATTCTCCCCAAAGGCATGATCATTGGTAGGTTGGTCCTGCCCCTTGGAAAAATAAATAATCTGTGCTGTCTAGCTCTGATGAAATTATCAGGGACATAAAAAGAAATTCGTTCCAGAATATCTGGATTGCAAGTGTGCCCATTTAGTAGCTTGTGCGCCACTAACACCATTGCAATATTTCTCCTGACGTCTAGACGTTCTATCCCCAGCATTCCAGCGAGAAAATCAGAGGGATACAATAAAGGGTAATATCCGAACTCTCGCATGTAGAGGTATCGCATAAACTTTTTTTGCACCTTTTCTACATCATTTGAGTAAAGGGTATCTTCGGGTCCCCATATTATCGATCCACTCTCAAGAATGCTGCGAACCAGAGTAAAATAAAGCATTTTTATGACTGCCGTATTCGTAAAAGATTTCGAATTACATGTAACAAAACCCAGCATTCGCATTGCAGAGTTGCACACCGAATCGATATGAGTTCGAAAAGTCAGACGCGTGTCAAAAGTGATTCCTAAATCCTTCGTTATCGAGATATGTTTTATAGAGGTACCAGACATTTTATAGTTAAAATATAAAGTACGCTTTGCCCTTGTAATGCACATAATTGTACACTTACTACTGTTAAAAAGAAGTTTATTTTGATGACTATTAAAGTATCTGCGGGCCCTGTACAGTACGCCCAGTTTTTGGGAGGCTAACTTTACTCTGGCTTCGATAGAGCCCCCATACCTGAGCTGGTCACTTAGGGTTACACCAAGCATATCAATGGAGGGCCTGTTCGGAAGATTGCTTCCGTTGAAAGAGACTAGATTTTCATTTCGATCCTTTTTAGACGTAATCAGACAAGATTGGGTCTTTGAAACATTAAATTCAACGAGATTATTTTTACCCCAAGAGAAAACACTCTCGAGGTAACCGTCCATTCTTTGCTTCAAAGCCCTACGAGCTGTTGGAGTTTGTGAGCCCTTTGGGGGCTTGTCAAACAAAAAGCTATCATGAACTGTACTGTCATCCGCATAACAGTGAATTGGTGCTCATGACAAAAGATCGTTGATGTGCAACAAAAACAAAGTCGGAGACAGAACCGATCCCTGCGGGACGCCAGCATTTATCGAGTGTGAGGAAGAGGTGAAACCATCAACTACCGTCTGAATCGACCTCTCCCTCAAGAAGTCGGCAATCCACGTACACAAGGATGCGGGAAGTCCGTAAGAATGCAGTTTGTTGACAAGTCCTTGGTGCCAAACCCGGTCAAAGGCCTTGGAGATGTCCAGTGCAACCGTTTGGGTCTCACCGAAACGTTCCAGGCATCGCCTCCAAACATGCGTCACATACGCGAGAAGATCACCGCGCGAGCGGTTCCGCCGGAATCCGTATTGACGGTCGTTAATAATTTTGTTCTTCTCGAGGTATGTGAGCAGTTTGTCGTTGATCACACGTTCCATCACCTTAGACAGAACTGATGTGATCGCTATGGGGCGGTAGTTGGCCGGGTTGGAGCGGTCACCCTTCTTTGGAATAGGATGGATAACCGCTTTTTTCCAACCAGAGGGCACAGAGCCAGTCTTCAGGGACATTTTAAAAAGCTTCGTCAAAATTGGAGCTATTTCTGCAGCGCACCTCTGCAGTACCAGGGCAGGTATTCCGTCAGGCCCACTAGCTTTATTAACATCAAGCCCTCGTAAAACATGGAGTACTTCCCGATGCCGGATCCTCAGCTTTTTCATACGAAAACCGCAGTGAGGAACCGACGTCGGGACAGCACCTTGGTCATCGAGGGTTGAGTTATCCGCAAACATTTTACCTAGTAAGTTAGCCTTTTCGGTGGCGGTGTTTGCTAGTGAGCCGTCAGGTCTGGTAAGAGGTGGCAGACTGGATTTGCAGAAATTGCGACCTATTGAGCCCGCAAGCGACCAGAATTGCCTGCTGCCATGCGGGCATGCAGTCAGCTTTCTGCTGATCTGCTGGTCGTGCTCGAATTTTGACCTATTTATGATTTTCTTGGTTTCCTTTGCCATTTTGTTGTAAGCTGTTCTGTCTTCGGATGTTCTAGATGTGTTGTAGGCTCGGTAAGCCGCGTTTTTTCGTCGCACTGCTTCAGCGCATTGTCGACTGAATCACGGCTTTGAGCCTACCCCAGTTTCCTTAACAGTAGATTGGATGAAGCCATCCATCGCGGATGTGATGACTTCACCAATTTCCTGGGCACATCTTGAGGGATCCGAAGTCCGAAAACAGACAGCTGACCACGGAAAAGCATTAAAATGTGCCCACAGACCGAACCAATCTGCTGACCTATAGTGCCACACTTTTCTCTGATAATATTGAACTACACCACTATTTTAAATGATTTGAATATGCTCAAATCGTCCGACAGAAGAATTTTCACTGACTTGGTGTTTCTACCTATATAAAATTCTAAATGATTTAGTCGATAGTCCGGTATTGCTAGAATTGATAAGCTTCCGGATTCCACTACGTAATACTAGAAGTCAGGATTTATTTCAGTGCAAAAAGTCTGAGAATAATAACCATATATATTCTTCTTTGCCCAGAATACTAATGGAGGGAAACAATTATACCAAGTCAGTGGACATCTTTAATTTATGTTTAAACAAATGTAAATATTGTTACTGAGACAGTTCAGTTATGTACAATGGATGCTTTGTATTTTTTATTATTCATATGTAATGTAAAAGCCCCGAAAAAGGGCGTTAATAAATAAATAAATTATTTGGCCGTGAAAATCTCAAATCATATTTTAAGGTTAATCTTGACAAGTGTCTAAAGTTAGATTTCGTGACTTTAAGCGATTGCACATTTTCCATTTCCAATTCCAAGAAAGGTTATTTACTAACTTTTTCTTCTTGTGCCCTGTCCGTTCAACGGACGTTGGCTATCATGTTGACTATGCGGACTTTGTTTAATGCGGCCCGGAACAGCTCTACAGTAGACTGGCCAAACCACTGCCTCAGGTTTTTCAGCCATGAGGTTCTCCTTCTTCCAGGGCCCCGTCTTCCAGCAATCTTTCCCTTTATGAAATCCAAGATCTCGCACTTCTCTGGATGTCTCATCACATGTCCAAGATATTAAAGTTTTCTTCTTGTGCCCTGTCCGTTCAACGGACGTTGGCTATCATGTTGACTATGCGGACTTTGTTTAATGCGGCCCGGAACAGCTCTACAGTAGACTGGCCAAACCACTGCCTCAGGTTTTTCAGCCATGAGGTTCTCCTTCTTCCAGGGCCCCGTCTTCCAGCAATCTTTCCCTTTATGAAATCCAAGATCTCGCACTTCTCTGGATGTCTCATCACATGTCCAAGATATTAAAGTTTTCTTATTGTGCCCTCTCCGTTCAACGGACGTTGGCTATCATGTTGACTATGCGGACTTTGTTTAATGCGGCCCGGAACAGCTCTACAGTAGACTGGCCAAACCACTGCCTCAGGTTTTTCAGCCATGAGGTTCTCCTTCTTCCAGGGCCCCGTCTTCCAGCAATCTTTCCCTTTATGAAATCCAAGATCTCGCACTTCTCTGGATGTCTCATCACATGTCCAAGATATTAAAGTTTTCTTCTTGTGCCCTGTCCGTTCAACGGACGTTGGCTATCATGTTGACTATGCGGACTTTGTTTAATGCGGCCCGGAACAGCTCTACAGTAGACTGGCCAAACCACTGCCTCAGGTTTTTCAGCCATGAGGTTCTCCTTCTTCCAGGGCCCCGTCTTCCAGCAATCTTTCCCTTTATGAAATCCAAGATCTCGCACTTCTCTGGATGTCTCATCACATGTCCAAGATATTAAAGTTTTCTTCTTGTGCCCTGTCCGTTCAACGGACGTTGGCTATCATGTTGACTATGCGGACTTTGTTTAATGCGGCCCGGAACAGCTGTACAGTAGACTGGCCAAACCACTGCCTCAGGTTTTTCAGCCATGAGGTTCTCCTTCTTCCAGGGCCCCGTCTTCCAGCAATCTTTCCCTTTATGAAATCCAAGATCTCGCACTTCTCTGGATGTCTCATCACATGTCCAAGATATTAAAGTTTTCTTCTTGTGCCCTGTCCGTTCAACGGACGTTGGCTATCATGTTGACTATGCGGACTTTGTTTAATGCGGCCCGGAACAGCTCTACAGTAGACTGGCCAAACCACTGCCTCAGGTTTTTCAGCCATGAGGTTCTCCTTCTTCCAGGGCCCCGTCTTCCAGCAATCTTTCCCTTTATGAAATCCAAGATCTCGCACTTCTCTGGATGTCTCATCACATGTCCAAGATATTAAAGTTTTCTTCTTGTGCCCTGTCCGTTCAACGGACGTTGGCTATCATGTATCAAAAACCAAATACTGTTTTCAAAGACTTCCTGGAAACACTGTCCTCTCATCTCGAATCATATAAAAGAGGTATTGTATTTGGAGACTTCAACATAAATCTGCTTGACTCAACCAACGCACATACTTGTAAATATACGAATACAATTAGATTTAATAATTACACTATCTTGAACAAAATAAACAAAAAACATGCCACACGCATCACAGAAAATACAAACACAATCATAGATCATATACTTACAGATACAAAACTATCGTATTCACTTACGAATTGTGATAATTCCATATCTGATCACAATATACTACTCCTTGATGTAATTCACACATATGTTAAAAACACATCTTTAAAATCGTCCCAAAAATACACACATATTAATCTTGATAATCTAAAGAATGATGTCATGCAAAACCCCTTTCATTTAAATTTGAATGACAACTCGATATTAAATTATGATAATCTTGTAAACTACCTGACAACAAAAATTAATTCTAATAGTACCACAAAAATTAAAACCAAAAACATAAATAACCCAGACTGGATAACCAAAGACCTTATAAAATTAATCAATAAAAGAAATAAATTACATCTGAAACTAAAAAAACAACCAAATAACACATTACTAAAAGCAGAATTTTTAAAAATAAGAAATAATATCACTACAAAAAAACGAAACTTAAAACAAACACACTACAGTAATCTCTTTAAAAAATGCGAAAATAACAGTAAAAAATCTTGGAACTTAATTAATAATATTCTTAAGAACCAATCTTACACCTCAAGAAATTTTTGCAATAAATTAATCATTAATGATGAAATAATCACTAACAATGTAGAGATATGCGAACAATTTAATAATTTCTTTTGCAACATTGGCTCCTCCCTAGCCGATAATATACGTGGTAAAGTCAAACACAATCCAGCCAATGAAATAACGTTAGTGCATGACAGCATTGAATCTTTATATCTTCAGCCCACTACGGAGTTAGAAATAAGCCAAATATTAAAATCTCTAAAACCAAATGCAAGTGCAGGTTACGATTCACTCACATATAAAACAGTGCTAAGTATCTCCACAGAATTGATTCCTACTCTAACAAAATTAATCAATCAATGTTTCAAAGAAGGAACTTTTCCCGATAGCTGTAAAATTGCTAAGGTGATACCAATTCACAAAGGTGGGTCCAAAACAAATACCTCAAACTACAGACCTATCTCAATCTTACCAATTTTATCAAAAATTTTTGAACATGTAATTTACGAAAGATTAAACAATTTTCTGCTAAAAAAATCATTCTTATATAAAAAACAATACGGCTTTAGGAAAAAATCGAACACACTAGGAGCAATAAATGACTTAATCAGTAAACTTAGAAGCGGCATTGATGGTGGAAATTATATTTTATCTATATTAGTTGACCTTCAAAAAGCCTTTGATACAGTTAGTCACGACATACTTCTCAAGAAACTCAAGAAAATTGGTGTAGTTGGTCCTGCTCTTAATCTACTCAAATCATATCTTAGCAATAGAAAGCAATTTGTTAGCATTAACAATGAAAATAGCAAATACGTTCCAATAAACTATGGAGTTCCGCAGGGGTCCATACTAGGTCCACTACTGTTCCAAATTTACATAAATGATATTTCGCAATTAATTTTAAATGGTGAAATCTTTTTATATGCAGATGATACAGCAATTTTTTACTTGGGTAAAGATTTAGATATTTTAATAGAAAATGCACAAACAGATCTAGAAAAAATCAACAGTTGGCTCCAATCAAATATGTTAACAATGAATGTTAAAAAAACAGGATACATGATCTTAAACTCACCCCGTAAAATAGTTCCTCCTCATGTACCCTTAAAAATTGAAAACAACGAACTTCAAATCCTGATCCAGGAAAAATATCTTGGGCTGTGCATTGATCAGCATTTGACATTTAAACAACATATACAAGGTATTAAAGATAAAATCATTCCCTTAATAAGCGTATTTAGCCGGATATCATATCTGTTGCCAAATAAATTAAAAAAAGGTTTATATTATAGTCTCGTACACTCACATTTAAATTACTTGATTGAAATCTGGGGAAACGCATGTGAAACATACATAAATGAATTACAGATAATACAAAACAAGGTAATCAAAAAACTATTTAACTACAAGCCCAGAACACCCACAAAAAATATATATATGGAAACAAAACTACTAACATTAAGAAAACTATATGAATACAATACATGTCTCCTTATATACAAAATAAACAATAAACTCGTACACACAAACACAGAATTCATTAAAACGTCCCAAGTACACAAACACTTTACGAGACAACACGATAACATACATTTAAACACCATCCACACTAACTATGGTAAACAATCCATTGGTTACGAGGGAGGCAACTTATATAATTGCCTCCCGAACGACATTAAAAACGAAAAGAAGCTGGGTAAATTTAAAAAAAAATTATTAATATATATTCTTGATAAACAAAATAATGATGTTGAATAGCGCTGTATTGAAATATTTACTTTATTTTAATTTGTATAATTGTTTCTAGTTAAATGAGTGAAAATTTAATTTTCTTTTAACTGGAATAAAAAAAAAAAAAAAAAAAAAAAAAAAATGTTGACTATGCGGACTTTGTTTAATGCGGCCCGGAACAGCTGTACAGTAGACTGGCCAAACCACTGCCTCAGGTTTTTCAGCCATGAGGTTCTCCTTCTTCCAGGGCCCCGTCTTCCAGCAATCTTTCCCTTTATGAAATCCAAGATCTCGCACTTCTCTGGATGTCTCATCACATGTCCAAGATATTAAAGTTTTCTTCTTGTGCCCTGTCCGTTCAACGGACGTTGGCTATCATGTTGACTATGCGGACTTTGTTTAATGCGGCCCGGAACAGCTGTACAGTAGACTGGCCAAACCACTGCCTCAGGTTTTTCAGCCATGAGGTTCTCCTTCTTCCAGGGCCCCGTCTTCCAGCAATCTTTCCCTTTATGAAATCCAAGATCTCGCACTTCTCTGGATGTCTCATCACATGTCCAAGATATTAAAGTTTTCTTCTTGTGCCCTGTCCGTTCAACGGACGTTGGCTATCATGTTGACTATGCGGACTTTGTTTAATGCGGCCCGGAACAGCTGTACAGTAGACTGGCCAAACCACTGCCTCAGGTTTTTCAGCCATGAGGTTCTCCTTCTTCCAGGGCCCCGTCTTCCAGCAATCTTTCCCTTTATGAAATCCAAGATCTCGCACTTCTCTGGATGTCTCATCACATGTCCAAGATATTAAAGTTTTCTTCTTGTGCCCTGTCCGTTCAACGGACGTTGGCTATCATGTTGACTATGCGGACTTTGTTTAATGCGGCCCGGAACAGCTGTACAGTAGACTGGCCAAACCACTGCCTCAGGTTTTTCAGCCATGAGGTTCTCCTTCTTCCAGGGCCCCGTCTTCCAGCAATCTTTCCCTTTATGAAATCCAAGATCTCGCACTTCTCTGGATGTCTCATCACATGTCCAAGATATTAAAGTTTTCTTCTTGTGCCCTGTCCGTTCAACGGACGTTGGCTATCATGTTGACTATGCGGACTTTGTTTAATGCGGCCCGGAACAGCTGTACAGTAGACTGGCCAAACCACTGCCTCAGGTTTTTCAGCCATGAGGTTCTCCTTCTTCCAGGGCCCCGTCTTCCAGCAATCTTTCCCTTTATGAAATCCAAGATCTCGCACTTCTCTGGATGTCTCATCACATGTCCAAGATATTAAAGTTTTCTTCTTGTGCCCTGTCCGTTCAACGGACGTTGGCTATCATGTTGACTATGCGGACTTTGTTTAATGCGGCCCGGAACAGCTCTACAGTAGACTGGCCAAACCACTGCCTCAGGTTTTTCAGCCATGAGGTTCTCCTTCTTCCAGGGCCCCGTCTTCCAGCAATCTTTCCCTTTATGAAATCCAAGATCTCGCACTTCTCTGGATGTCTCATCACATGTCCAAGATATTAAAGTTTTCTTCTTGTGCCCTGTCCGTTCAACGGACGTTGGCTATCATGTTGACTATGCGGACTTTGTTTAATGCGGCCCGGAACAGCTCTACAGTAGACTGGCCAAACCACTGCCTCAGGTTTTTCAGCCATGAGGTTCTCCTTCTTACAGGGCCCCGTCTTCCAGCAATCTTTCCCTTTATGAAATCCAAGATCTCGCACTTCTCTGGATGTCTCATCACATGTCCAAGATATTAAAGTTTTCTTCTTGTGCCCTGTCCGTTCAACGGACGTTGGCTATCATGTTGACTATGCGGACTTTGTTTAATGCGGCCCGGAACAGCTGTACAGTAGACTGGCCAAACCACTGCCTCAGGTTTTTCAGCCATGAGGTTCTCCTTCTTCCAGGGCCCCGTCTTCCAGCAATCTTTCCCTTTATGAAATCCAAGATCTCGCACTTCTCTGGATGTCTCATCACATGTCCAAGATATTAAAGTTTTCTTCTTGTGCCCTGTCCGTTCAACGGACGTTGGCTATCATGTTGACTATGCGGACTTTGTTTAATGCGGCCCGGAACAGCTGTACAGTAGACTGGCCAAACCACTGCCTCAGGTTTTTCAGCCATGAGGTTCTCCTTCTTCCAGGGCCCCGTCTTCCAGCAATCTTTCCCTTTATGAAATCCAAGATCTCGCACTTCTCTGGATGTCTCATCACATGTCCAAGATATTAAAGTTTTCTTCTTGTGCCCTGTCCGTTCAACGGACGTTGGCTATCATGTTGACTATGCGGACTTTGTTTAATGCGGCCCGGAACAGCTCTACAGTAGACTGGCCAAACCACTGCCTCAGGTTTTTCAGCCATGAGGTTCTCCTTCTTCCAGGGCCCCGTCTTCCAGCAATCTTTCCCTTTATGAAATCCAAGATCTCGCACTTCTCTGGATGTCTCATCACATGTCCAAGATATTAAAGTTTTCTTCTTGTGCCCTGTCCGTTCAACGGACGTTGGCTATCATGTTGACTATGCGGACTTTGTTTAATGCGGCCCGGAACAGCTCTACAGTAGACTGGCCAAACCACTGCCTCAGGTTTTTCAGCCATGAGGTTCTCCTTCTTCCAGGGCCCCGTCTTCCAGCAATCTTTCCCTTTATGAAATCCAAGATCTCGCACTTCTCTGGATGTCTCATCACATGTCCAAGATATTAAAGTTTTCTTCTTGTGCCCTGTCCGTTCAACGGACGTTGGCTATCATGTTGACTATGCGGACTTTGTTTAATGCGGCCCGGAACAGCTCTACAGTAGACTGGCCAAACCACTGCCTCAGGTTTTTCAGCCATGAGGTTCTCCTTCTTCCAGGGCCCCGTCTTCCAGCAATCTTTCCCTTTATGAAATCCAAGATCTCGCACTTCTCTGGATGTCTCATCACATGTCCAAGATATTAAAGTTTTCTTCTTGTGCCCTGTCCGTTCAACGGACGTTGGCTATCATGTTGACTATGCGGACTTTGTTTAATGCGGCCCGGAACAGCTCTACAGTAGACTGGCCAAACCACTGCCTCAGGTTTTTCAGCCATGAGGTTCTCCTTCTTCCAGGGCCCCGTCTTCCAGCAATCTTTCCCTTTATGAAATCCAAGATCTCGCACTTCTCTGGATGTCTCATCACATGTCCAAGATATTAAAGTTTTCTTCTTGTGCCCTGTCCGTTCAACGGACGTTGGCTATCATGTTGACTATGCGGACTTTGTTTAATGCGGCCCGGAACAGCTCTACAGTAGACTGGCCAAACCACTGCCTCAGGTTTTTCAGCCATGAGGTTCTCCTTCTTCCAGGGCCCCGTCTTCCAGCAATCTTTCCCTTTATGAAATCCAAGATCTCGCACTTCTCTGGATGTCTCATCACATGTCCAAGATATTAAAGTTTTCTTCTTGTGCCCTGTCCGTTCAACGGACGTTGGCTATCATGTTGACTATGCGGACTTTGTTTAATGCGGCCCGGAACAGCTGTACAGTAGACTGGCCAAACCACTGCCTCAGGTTTTTCAGCCATGAGGTTCTCCTTCTTCCAGGGCCCCGTCTTCCAGCAATCTTTCCCTTTATGAAATCCAAGATCTCGCACTTCTCTGGATGTCTCATCACATGTCCAAGATGTTAAAGTTTTCTTCTTGTGCCCTGTCCGTTCAACGGACGTTGGCTATCATGTTGACTATGCGGACTTTGTTTAATGCGGCCCGGAACAGCTCTACAGTAGACTGGCCAAACCACTGCCTCAGGTTTTTCAGCCATGAGGTTCTCCTTCTTCCAGGGCCCCGTCTTCCAGCAATCTTTCCCTTTATGAAATCCAAGATCTCGCACTTCTCTGGATGTCTCATCACATGTCCAAGATATTAAAGTTTTCTTCTTGTGCCCTGTCCGTTCAACGGACGTTGGCTATCATGTTGACTATGCGGACTTTGTTTAATGCGGCCCGGAACAGCTGTACAGTAGACTGGCCAAACCACTGCCTCAGGTTTTTCAGCCATGAGGTTCTCCTTCTTCCAGGGCCCCGTCTTCCAGCAATCTTTCCCTTTATGAAATCCAAGATCTCGCACTTCTCTGGATGTCTCATCACATGTCCAAGATATTAAAGTTTTCTTCTTGTGCCCTGTCCGTTCAACGGACGTTGGCTATCATGTTGACTATGCGGACTTTGTTTAATGCGGCCCGGAACAGCTCTACAGTAGACTGGCCAAACCACTGCCTCAGGTTTTTCAGCCATGAGGTTCTCCTTCTTCCAGGGCCCCGTCTTCCAGCAATCTTTCCCTTTATGAAATCCAAGATCTCGCACTTCTCTGGATGTCTCATCACATGTCCAAGATATTAAAGTTTTCTTCTTGTGCCCTGTCCGTTCAACGGACGTTGGCTATCATGTTGACTATGCGGACTTTGTTTAATGCGGCCCGGAACAGCTCTACAGTAGACTGGCCAAACCACTGCCTCAGGTTTTTCAGCCATGAGGTTCTCCTTCTTCCAGGGCCCCGTCTTCCAGCAATCTTTCCCTTTATGAAATCCAAGATCTCGCACTTCTCTGGATGTCTCATCACATGTCCAAGATATTAAAGTTTTCTTCTTGTGCCCTGTCCGTTCAACGGACGTTGGCTATCATGTTGACTATGCGGACTTTGTTTAATGCGGCCCGGAACAGCTCTACAGTAGACTGGCCAAACCACTGCCTCAGGTTTTTCAGCCATGAGGTTCTCCTTCTTCCAGGGCCCCGTCTTCCAGCAATCTTTCCCTTTATGAAATCCAAGATCTCGCACTTCTCTGGATGTCTCATCACATGTCCAAGATATTAAAGTTTTCTTCTTGTGCCCTGTCCGTTCAACGGACGTTGGCTATCATGTTGACTATGCGGACTTTGTTTAATGCGGCCCGGAACAGCTCTACAGTAGACTGGCCAAACCACTGCCTCAGGTTTTTCAGCCATGAGGTTCTCCTTCTTCCAGGGCCCCGTCTTCCAGCAATCTTTCCCTTTATGAAATCCAAGATCTCGCACTTCTCTGGATGTCTCATCACATGTCCAAGATATTAAAGTTTTCTTCTTGTGCCCTGTCCGTTCAACGGACGTTGGCTATCATGTTGACTATGCGGACTTTGTTTAATGCGGCCCGGAACAGCTGTACAGTAGACTGGCCAAACCACTGCCTCAGGTTTTTCAGCCATGAGGTTCTCCTTCTTCCAGGGCCCCGTCTTCCAGCAATCTTTCCCTTTATGAAATCCAAGATCTCGCACTTCTCTGGATGTCTCATCACATGTCCAAGATATTAAAGTTTTCTTCTTGTGCCCTGTCCGTTCAACGGACGTTGGCTATCATGTTGACTATGCGGACTTTGTTTAATGCGGCCCGGAACAGCTCTACAGTAGACTGGCCAAACCACTGCCTCAGGTTTTTCAGCCATGAGGTTCTCCTTCTTACAGGGCCCCGTCTTCCAGCAATCTTTCCCTTTATGAAATCCAAGATCTCGCACTTCTCTGGATGTCTCATCACATGTCCAAGATATTAAAGTTTTCTTCTTGTGCCCTGTCCGTTCAACGGACGTTGGCTATCATGTTGACTATGCGGACTTTGTTTAATGCGGCCCGGAACAGCTGTACAGTAGACTGGCCAAACCACTGCCTCAGGTTTTTCAGCCATGAGGTTCTCCTTCTTCCAGGGCCCCGTCTTCCAGCAATCTTTCCCTTTATGAAATCCAAGATCTCGCACTTCTCTGGATGTCTCATCACATGTCCAAGATATTAAAGTTTTCTTCTTGTGCCCTGTCCGTTCAACGGACGTTGGCTATCATGTTGACTATGCGGACTTTGTTTAATGCGGCCCGGAACAGCTGTACAGTAGACTGGCCAAACCACTGCCTCAGGTTTTTCAGCCATGAGGTTCTCCTTCTTCCAGGGCCCCGTCTTCCAGCAATCTTTCCCTTTATGAAATCCAAGATCTCGCACTTCTCTGGATGTCTCATCACATGTCCAAGATATTAAAGTTTTCTTCTTGTGCCCTGTCCGTTCAACGGACGTTGGCTATCATGTTGACTATGCGGACTTTGTTTAATGCGGCCCGGAACAGCTCTACAGTAGACTGGCCAAACCACTGCCTCAGGTTTTTCAGCCATGAGGTTCTCCTTCTTCCAGGGCCCCGTCTTCCAGCAATCTTTCCCTTTATGAAATCCAAGATCTCGCACTTCTCTGGATGTCTCATCACATGTCCAAGATATTAAAGTTTTCTTCTTGTGCCCTGTCCGTTCAACGGACGTTGGCTATCATGTTGACTATGCGGACTTTGTTTAATGCGGCCCGGAACAGCTCTACAGTAGACTGGCCAAACCACTGCCTCAGGTTTTTCAGCCATGAGGTTCTCCTTCTTCCAGGGCCCCGTCTTCCAGCAATCTTTCCCTTTATGAAATCCAAGATCTCGCACTTCTCTGGATGTCTCATCACATGTCCAAGATATTAAAGTTTTCTTCTTGTGCCCTGTCCGTTCAACGGACGTTGGCTATCATGTTGACTATGCGGACTTTGTTTAATGCGGCCCGGAACAGCTGTACAGTAGACTGGCCAAACCACTGCCTCAGGTTTTTCAGCCATGAGGTTCTCCTTCTTCCAGGGCCCCGTCTTCCAGCAATCTTTCCCTTTATGAAATCCAAGATCTCGCACTTCTCTGGATGTCTCATCACATGTCCAAGATATTAAAGTTTTCTTCTTGTGCCCTGTCCGTTCAACGGACGTTGGCTATCATGTTGACTATGCGGACTTTGTTTAATGCGGCCCGGAACAGCTCTACAGTAGACTGGCCAAACCACTGCCTCAGGTTTTTCAGCCATGAGGTTCTCCTTCTTCCAGGGCCCCGTCTTCCAGCAATCTTTCCCTTTATGAAATCCAAGATCTCGCACTTCTCTGGATGTCTCATCACATGTCCAAGATATTAAAGTTTTCTTCTTGTGCCCTGTCCGTTCAACGGACGTTGGCTATCATGTTGACTATGCGGACTTTGTTTAATGCGGCCCGGAACAGCTCTACAGTAGACTGGCCAAACCACTGCCTCAGGTTTTTCAGCCATGAGGTTCTCCTTCTTCCAGGGCCCCGTCTTCCAGCAATCTTTCCCTTTATGAAATCCAAGATCTCGCACTTCTCTGGATGTCTCATCACATGTCCAAGATATTAAAGTTTTCTTCTTGTGCCCTGTCCGTTCAACGGACGTTGGCTATCATGTTGACTATGCGGACTTTGTTTAATGCGGCCCGGAACAGCTCTACAGTAGACTGGCCAAACCACTGCCTCAGGTTTTTCAGCCATGAGGTTCTCCTTCTTCCAGGGCCCCGTCTTCCAGCAATCTTTCCCTTTATGAAATCCAAGATCTCGCACTTCTCTGGATGTCTCATCACATGTCCAAGATATTAAAGTTTTCTTCTTGTGCCCTGTCCGTTCAACGGACGTTGGCTATCATGTTGACTATGCGGACTTTGTTTAATGCGGCCCGGAACAGCTCTACAGTAGACTGGCCAAACCACTGCCTCAGGTTTTTCAGCCATGAGGTTCTCCTTCTTCCAGGGCCCCGTCTTCCAGCAATCTTTCCCTTTATGAAATCCAAGATCTCGCACTTCTCTGGATGTCTCATCACATGTCCAAGATATTAAAGTTTTCTTCTTGTGCCCTGTCCGTTCAACGGACGTTGGCTATCATGTTGACTATGCGGACTTTGTTTAATGCGGCCCGGAACAGCTCTACAGTAGACTGGCCAAACCACTGCCTCAGGTTTTTCAGCCATGAGGTTCTCCTTCTTCCAGGGCCCCGTCTTCCAGCAATCTTTCCCTTTATGAAATCCAAGATCTCGCACTTCTCTGGATGTCTCATCACATGTCCAAGATATTAAAGTTTTCTTCTTGTGCCCTGTCCGTTCAACGGACGTTGGCTATCATGTTGACTATGCGGACTTTGTTTAATGCGGCCCGGAACAGCTCTACAGTAGACTGGCCAAACCACTGCCTCAGGTTTTTCAGCCATGAGGTTCTCCTTCTTCCAGGGCCCCGTCTTCCAGCAATCTTTCCCTTTATGAAATCCAAGATCTCGCACTTCTCTGGATGTCTCATCACATGTCCAAGATATTAAAGTTTTCTTCTTGTGCCCTGTCCGTTCAACGGACGTTGGCTATCATGTTGACTATGCGGACTTTGTTTAATGCGGCCCGGAACAGCTCTACAGTAGACTGGCCAAACCACTGCCTCAGGTTTTTCAGCCATGAGGTTCTCCTTCTTCCAGGGCCCCGTCTTCCAGCAATCTTTCCCTTTATGAAATCCAAGATCTCGCACTTCTCTGGATGTCTCATCACATGTCCAAGATATTAAAGTTTTCTTCTTGTGCCCTGTCCGTTCAACGGACGTTGGCTATCATGTTGACTATGCGGACTTTGTTTAATGCGGCCCGGAACAGCTGTACAGTAGACTGGCCAAACCACTGCCTCAGGTTTTTCAGCCATGAGGTTCTCCTTCTTCCAGGGCCCCGTCTTCCAGCAATCTTTCCCTTTATGAAATCCAAGATCTCGCACTTCTCTGGATGTCTCATCACATGTCCAAGATATTAAAGTTTTCTTCTTGTGCCCTGTCCGTTCAACGGACGTTGGCTATCATGTTGACTATGCGGACTTTGTTTAATGCGGCCCGGAACAGCTCTACAGTAGACTGGCCAAACCACTGCCTCAGGTTTTTCAGCCATGAGGTTCTCCTTCTTCCAGGGCCCCGTCTTCCAGCAATCTTTCCCTTTATGAAATCCAAGATCTCGCACTTCTCTGGATGTCTCATCACATGTCCAAGATATTAAAGTTTTCTTCTTGTGCCCTGTCCGTTCAACGGACGTTGGCTATCATGTTGACTATGCGGACTTTGTTTAATGCGGCCCGGAACAGCTGTACAGTAGACTGGCCAAACCACTGCCTCAGGTTTTTCAGCCATGAGGTTCTCCTTCTTCCAGGGCCCCGTCTTCCAGCAATCTTTCCCTTTATGAAATCCAAGATCTCGCACTTCTCTGGATGTCTCATCACATGTCCAAGATATTAAAGTTTTCTTCTTGTGCCCTGTCCGTTCAACGGACGTTGGCTATCATGTTGACTATGCGGACTTTGTTTAATGCGGCCCGGAACAGCTCTACAGTAGACTGGCCAAACCACTGCCTCAGGTTTTTCAGCCATGAGGTTCTCCTTCTTCCAGGGCCCCGTCTTCCAGCAATCTTTCCCTTTATGAAATCCAAGATCTCGCACTTCTCTGGATGTCTCATCACATGTCCAAGATATTAAAGTTTTCTTCTTGTGCCCTGTCCGTTCAACGGACGTTGGCTATCATGTTGACTATGCGGACTTTGTTTAATGCGGCCCGGAACAGCTCTACAGTAGACTGGCCAAACCACTGCCTCAGGTTTTTCAGCCATGAGGTTCTCCTTCTTCCAGGGCCCCGTCTTCCAGCAATCTTTCCCTTTATGAAATCCAAGATCTCGCACTTCTCTGGATGTCTCATCACATGTCCAAGATATTAAAGTTTTCTTCTTGTGCCCTGTCCGTTCAACGGACGTTGGCTATCATGTTGACTATGCGGACTTTGTTTAATGCGGCCCGGAACAGCTCTACAGTAGACTGGCCAAACCACTGCCTCAGGTTTTTCAGCCATGAGGTTCTCCTTCTTCCAGGGCCCCGTCTTCCAGCAATCTTTCCCTTTATGAAATCCAAGATCTCGCACTTCTCTGGATGTCTCATCACATGTCCAAGATATTAAAGTTTTCTTCTTGTGCCCTGTCCGTTCAACGGACGTTGGCTATCATGTTGACTATGCGGACTTTGTTTAATGCGGCCCGGAACAGCTCTACAGTAGACTGGCCAAACCACTGCCTCAGGTTTTTCAGCCATGAGGTTCTCCTTCTTCCAGGGCCCCGTCTTCCAGCAATCTTTCCCTTTATGAAATCCAAGATCTCGCACTTCTCTGGATGTCTCATCACATGTCCAAGATATTAAAGTTTTCTTCTTGTGCCCTGTCCGTTCAACGGACGTTGGCTATCATGTTGACTATGCGGACTTTGTTTAATGCGGCCCGGAACAGCTCTACAGTAGACTGGCCAAACCACTGCCTCAGGTTTTTCAGCCATGAGGTTCTCCTTCTTCCAGGGCCCCGTCTTCCAGCAATCTTTCCCTTTATGAAATCCAAGATCTCGCACTTCTCTGGATGTCTCATCACATGTCCAAGATATTAAAGTTTTCTTCTTGTGCCCTGTCCGTTCAACGGACGTTGGCTATCATGTTGACTATGCGGACTTTGTTTAATGCGGCCCGGAACAGCTCTACAGTAGACTGGCCAAACCACTGCCTCAGGTTTTTCAGCCATGAGGTTCTCCTTCTTCCAGGGCCCCGTCTTCCAGCAATCTTTCCCTTTATGAAATCCAAGATCTCGCACTTCTCTGGATGTCTCATCACATGTCCAAGATATTAAAGTTTTCTTCTTGTGCCCTGTCCGTTCAACGGACGTTGGCTATCATGTTGACTATGCGGACTTTGTTTAATGCGGCCCGGAACAGCTCTACAGTAGACTGGCCAAACCACTGCCTCAGGTTTTTCAGCCATGAGGTTCTCCTTCTTCCAGGGCCCCGTCTTCCAGCAATCTTTCCCTTTATGAAATCCAAGATCTCGCACTTCTCTGGATGTCTCATCACATGTCCAAGATATTAAAGTTTTCTTCTTGTGCCCTGTCCGTTCAACGGACGTTGGCTATCATGTTGACTATGCGGACTTTGTTTAATGCGGCCCGGAACAGCTCTACAGTAGACTGGCCAAACCACTGCCTCAGGTTTTTCAGCCATGAGGTTCTCCTTCTTCCAGGGCCCCGTCTTCCAGCAATCTTTCCCTTTATGAAATCCAAGATCTCGCACTTCTCTGGATGTCTCATCACATGTCCAAGATATTAAAGTTTTCTTCTTGTGCCCTGTCCGTTCAACGGACGTTGGCTATCATGTTGACTATGCGGACTTTGTTTAATGCGGCCCGGAACAGCTCTACAGTAGACTGGCCAAACCACTGCCTCAGGTTTTTCAGCCATGAGGTTCTCCTTCTTCCAGGGCCCCGTCTTCCAGCAATCTTTCCCTTTATGAAATCCAAGATCTCGCACTTCTCTGGATGTCTCATCACATGTCCAAGATATTAAAGTTTTCTTCTTGTGCCCTGTCCGTTCAACGGACGTTGGCTATCATGTTGACTATGCGGACTTTGTTTAATGCGGCCCGGAACAGCTCTACAGTAGACTGGCCAAACCACTGCCTCAGGTTTTTCAGCCATGAGGTTCTCCTTCTTCCAGGGCCCCGTCTTCCAGCAATCTTTCCCTTTATGAAATCCAAGATCTCGCACTTCTCTGGATGTCTCATCACATGTCCAAGATATTAAAGTTTTCTTCTTGTGCCCTGTCCGTTCAACGGACGTTGGCTATCATGTTGACTATGCGGACTTTGTTTAATGCGGCCCGGAACAGCTCTACAGTAGACTGGCCAAACCACTGCCTCAGGTTTTTCAGCCATGAGGTTCTCCTTCTTCCAGGGCCCCGTCTTCCAGCAATCTTTCCCTTTATGAAATCCAAGATCTCGCACTTCTCTGGATGTCTCATCACATGTCCAAGATATTAAAGTTTTCTTCTTGTGCCCTGTCCGTTCAACGGACGTTGGCTATCATGTTGACTATGCGGACTTTGTTTAATGCGGCCCGGAACAGCTCTACAGTAGACTGGCCAAACCACTGCCTCAGGTTTTTCAGCCATGAGGTTCTCCTTCTTCCAGGGCCCCGTCTTCCAGCAATCTTTCCCTTTATGAAATCCAAGATCTCGCACTTCTCTGGATGTCTCATCACATGTCCAAGATATTAAAGTTTTCTTCTTGTGCCCTGTCCGTTCAACGGACGTTGGCTATCATGTTGACTATGCGGACTTTGTTTAATGCGGCCCGGAACAGCTCTACAGTAGACTGGCCAAACCACTGCCTCAGGTTTTTCAGCCATGAGGTTCTCCTTCTTCCAGGGCCCCGTCTTCCAGCAATCTTTCCCTTTATGAAATCCAAGATCTCGCACTTCTCTGGATGTCTCATCACATGTCCAAGATATTAAAGTTTTCTTCTTGTGCCCTGTCCGTTCAACGGACGTTGGCTATCATGTTGACTATGCGGACTTTGTTTAATGCGGCCCGGAACAGCTCTACAGTAGACTGGCCAAACCACTGCCTCAGGTTTTTCAGCCATGAGGTTCTCCTTCTTCCAGGGCCCCGTCTTCCAGCAATCTTTCCCTTTATGAAATCCAAGATCTCGCACTTCTCTGGATGTCTCATCACATGTCCAAGATATTAAAGTTTTCTTCTTGTGCCCTGTCCGTTCAACGGACGTTGGCTATCATGTTGACTATGCGGACTTTGTTTAATGCGGCCCGGAACAGCTCTACAGTAGACTGGCCAAACCACTGCCTCAGGTTTTTCAGCCATGAGGTTCTCCTTCTTCCAGGGCCCCGTCTTCCAGCAATCTTTCCCTTTATGAAATCCAAGATCTCGCACTTCTCTGGATGTCTCATCACATGTCCAAGATATTAAAGTTTTCTTCTTGTGCCCTGTCCGTTCAACGGACGTTGGCTATCATGTTGACTATGCGGACTTTGTTTAATGCGGCCCGGAACAGCTCTACAGTAGACTGGCCAAACCACTGCCTCAGGTTTTTCAGCCATGAGGTTCTCCTTCTTCCAGGGCCCCGTCTTCCAGCAATCTTTCCCTTTATGAAATCCAAGATCTCGCACTTCTCTGGATGTCTCATCACATGTCCAAGATATTAAAGTTTTCTTCTTGTGCCCTGTCCGTTCAACGGACGTTGGCTATCATGTTGACTATGCGGACTTTGTTTAATGCGGCCCGGAACAGCTCTACAGTAGACTGGCCAAACCACTGCCTCAGGTTTTTCAGCCATGAGGTTCTCCTTCTTCCAGGGCCCCGTCTTCCAGCAATCTTTCCCTTTATGAAATCCAAGATCTCGCACTTCTCTGGATGTCTCATCACATGTCCAAGATATTAAAGTTTTCTTCTTGTGCCCTGTCCGTTCAACGGACGTTGGCTATCATGTTGACTATGCGGACTTTGTTTAATGCGGCCCGGAACAGCTCTACAGTAGACTGGCCAAACCACTGCCTCAGGTTTTTCAGCCATGAGGTTCTCCTTCTTCCAGGGCCCCGTCTTCCAGCAATCTTTCCCTTTATGAAATCCAAGATCTCGCACTTCTCTGGATGTCTCATCACATGTCCAAGATATTAAAGTTTTCTTCTTGTGCCCTGTCCGTTCAACGGACGTTGGCTATCATGTTGACTATGCGGACTTTGTTTAATGCGGCCCGGAACAGCTCTACAGTAGACTGGCCAAACCACTGCCTCAGGTTTTTCAGCCATGAGGTTCTCCTTCTTCCAGGGCCCCGTCTTCCAGCAATCTTTCCCTTTATGAAATCCAAGATCTCGCACTTCTCTGGATGTCTCATCACATGTCCAAGATATTAAAGTTTTCTTCTTGTGCCCTGTCCGTTCAACGGACGTTGGCTATCATGTTGACTATGCGGACTTTGTTTAATGCGGCCCGGAACAGCTCTACAGTAGACTGGCCAAACCACTGCCTCAGGTTTTTCAGCCATGAGGTTCTCCTTCTTCCAGGGCCCCGTCTTCCAGCAATCTTTCCCTTTATGAAATCCAAGATCTCGCACTTCTCTGGATGTCTCATCACATGTCCAAGATATTAAAGTTTTCTTCTTGTGCCCTGTCCGTTCAACGGACGTTGGCTATCATGTTGACTATGCGGACTTTGTTTAATGCGGCCCGGAACAGCTCTACAGTAGACTGGCCAAACCACTGCCTCAGGTTTTTCAGCCATGAGGTTCTCCTTCTTCCAGGGCCCCGTCTTCCAGCAATCTTTCCCTTTATGAAATCCAAGATCTCGCACTTCTCTGGATGTCTCATCACATGTCCAAGATATTAAAGTTTTCTTCTTGTGCCCTGTCCGTTCAACGGACGTTGGCTATCATGTTGACTATGCGGACTTTGTTTAATGCGGCCCGGAACAGCTCTACAGTAGACTGGCCAAACCACTGCCTCAGGTTTTTCAGCCATGAGGTTCTCCTTCTTCCAGGGCCCCGTCTTCCAGCAATCTTTCCCTTTATGAAATCCAAGATCTCGCACTTCTCTGGATGTCTCATCACATGTCCAAGATATTAAAGTTTTCTTCTTGTGCCCTGTCCGTTCAACGGACGTTGGCTATCATGTTGACTATGCGGACTTTGTTTAATGCGGCCCGGAACAGCTCTACAGTAGACTGGCCAAACCACTGCCTCAGGTTTTTCAGCCATGAGGTTCTCCTTCTTCCAGGGCCCCGTCTTCCAGCAATCTTTCCCTTTATGAAATCCAAGATCTCGCACTTCTCTGGATGTCTCATCACATGTCCAAGATATTAAAGTTTTCTTCTTGTGCCCTGTCCGTTCAACGGACGTTGGCTATCATGTTGACTATGCGGACTTTGTTTAATGCGGCCCGGAACAGCTCTACAGTAGACTGGCCAAACCACTGCCTCAGGTTTTTCAGCCATGAGGTTCTCCTTCTTCCAGGGCCCCGTCTTCCAGCAATCTTTCCCTTTATGAAATCCAAGATCTCGCACTTCTCTGGATGTCTCATCACATGTCCAAGATATTAAAGTTTTCTTCTTGTGCCCTGTCCGTTCAACGGACGTTGGCTATCATGTTGACTATGCGGACTTTGTTTAATGCGGCCCGGAACAGCTCTACAGTAGACTGGCCAAACCACTGCCTCAGGTTTTTCAGCCATGAGGTTCTCCTTCTTCCAGGGCCCCGTCTTCCAGCAATCTTTCCCTTTATGAAATCCAAGATCTCGCACTTCTCTGGATGTCTCATCACATGTCCAAGATATTAAAGTTTTCTTCTTGTGCCCTGTCCGTTCAACGGACGTTGGCTATCATGTTGACTATGCGGACTTTGTTTAATGCGGCCCGGAACAGCTCTACAGTAGACTGGCCAAACCACTGCCTCAGGTTTTTCAGCCATGAGGTTCTCCTTCTTCCAGGGCCCCGTCTTCCAGCAATCTTTCCCTTTATGAAATCCAAGATCTCGCACTTCTCTGGATGTCTCATCACATGTCCAAGATATTAAAGTTTTCTTCTTGTGCCCTGTCCGTTCAACGGACGTTGGCTATCATGTTGACTATGCGGACTTTGTTTAATGCGGCCCGGAACAGCTCTACAGTAGACTGGCCAAACCACTGCCTCAGGTTTTTCAGCCATGAGGTTCTCCTTCTTCCAGGGCCCCGTCTTCCAGCAATCTTTCCCTTTATGAAATCCAAGATCTCGCACTTCTCTGGATGTCTCATCACATGTCCAAGATATTAAAGTTTTCTTCTTGTGCCCTGTCCGTTCAACGGACGTTGGCTATCATGTTGACTATGCGGACTTTGTTTAATGCGGCCCGGAACAGCTCTACAGTAGACTGGCCAAACCACTGCCTCAGGTTTTTCAGCCATGAGGTTCTCCTTCTTCCAGGGCCCCGTCTTCCAGCAATCTTTCCCTTTATGAAATCCAAGATCTCGCACTTCTCTGGATGTCTCATCACATGTCCAAGATATTAAAGTTTTCTTCTTGTGCCCTGTCCGTTCAACGGACGTTGGCTATCATGTTGACTATGCGGACTTTGTTTAATGCGGCCCGGAACAGCTCTACAGTAGACTGGCCAAACCACTGCCTCAGGTTTTTCAGCCATGAGGTTCTCCTTCTTCCAGGGCCCCGTCTTCCAGCAATCTTTCCCTTTATGAAATCCAAGATCTCGCACTTCTCTGGATGTCTCATCACATGTCCAAGATATTAAAGTTTTCGGATTTTTATAGTTTTAATATTATAGTATTAATATTTAGATACTAACTAACTAGATGTACTAATATCCCCTGATTTTTACGGATCTGTGCTAGCCTGTAAATTTTTTGATGTATGATTTGTCGTAAAATGAAAAAAAATGATCTGGAACAATCGTTGTCAACCAAAAATCTAAACATAATGAAATGGAATTTAAATTCGTAGGTACCTAAATATTGTAGAAAAAAATTAAACCGGGCTTCTCAACCTTCCTCTACCGCATCTCTTTATATCCCCCCCCCCCCCCACTAAATATACCCTCACAAAATTAAACATGAACAAAGGTACCTTTTTTTAACATTACCTCCGCACAGAAGGCCCTGAGGAAAAAAATCCTCCATCCCAGCTGTTTAAGTTTGGTTCGAGTAATTCAATATTGTAAAGTTTTAGTTCTTAACTTCAAAGCAAATTTCTTAATTCAGTTCTGACACTATAAAGCAATGTAATTCTATGAATAAGGTTAAAGATATGGTGAAAAATTGGCTATCGGAAAAAAAAGATTTATATTGATTTTGATATGTATGAAAAAATGTTGAATCTGTAGATATAAGATGTAAATTTTAAATTTTAAAAATGTATAAATATGTAACTAAAATATAAGCATCTGTTGACAAGCCGATTCAATTGGCTTAGCAGGACTTGTTTGTTGATTATATTATGTATTATCTATTATTTCAATAAATAAAAAAAAAAAAAAAAAAACAAGAACTCCAAAGTAGATCAAAGATACTTTTATTGGCAAAAGAAAATACAACAATCCCTTATAAATCCTGAAGTCCCCCCAACGGACCGATAATATAATGTTTCCTTTTTAAGGCAAACTAATGCAGAAGAGAGAGAAATAAATTAAATTAGCCTATTTATAAACTTAGACTCAGGGTCCGTCGGAAAGGGAAGACTATAGCTATTCCTGACATCTATGTAAAAAACCTTGAACTATAATTATGTCTGACATCTTTGTTAGGAGTAGAGAAACATTTTACCTTTTACCTAATTAAACACTAGCTTTATTTCTTAACACCAGCCATTCCTGGCTCATCCCCAAATATGACAACGGGGATTTGGGAATGCTGTGTGGAGGGTCGGTAGGAATCTGGGGGTCAACATGTGCAGGAGTGCCGGACGTATAAATCCATTCCTCCCACTGTTGAGAGGGTCCGGCTGGAGAGGACTAGGTTAGGTCTCTCTCAGCCAGTCTCTCCTGATCCGGCCCGCCACACAGTGTATGGGCAAACGCATTCGCCTCCGAGACCTAGAAAAACCTCACCCCATAAACCCGGACACCCCTGCTTAGTCATCAAACGTAGCGAACCACTTTATACCTACCCTAAAATGGAGATGTTTCGATTCTGAATGGTTGTCTTTCACCAGGGCGATACTGAGAGTATGTTGCATCTACCATCTCTTAAAGTTAAAGTAATAACACATTTAACTTTTTATTTATTGTACACCAAACAATTACTATAGGTAATGTGTGGTTATAACTGCGGGGATACAGAGCGAAACGGTGTGACGGTTTATGCTTGACACACTTTGTTAAAAAAATATGTATATAATTAAAAATATTAATTTCATGGTGCGGGTCTGTCTGTGTAGCTCTGATTCCATGTACACGGATTTGCTTTGAATTTAAATGTGATTTTCAAAAGTGGAATTGATTGTGTAAAGAATTCAGAGCCATAAAGTACTATATATATAATACTAACGAAAAATTATTTTAGGGACGATATTATATCAAGAATTCGGACAAGCGATAAAGTAGGTACCTAGGTACCAATAATATAATTTTTTTTTTTTTTCAATTATTTCTGGCTTTCACCCTTCAAGGGTGTTCTAGGCCATCATTTATAATTACAGAGAAAGGAAAGGTGAATTTATATATTAATTTTATTTAAATGTGCAAATTTCAGAATTTTATGGAAGATTGGAGTAGAGTTCAGACTTAGAAGAGATGAGATGTTGAATGGAGGAGAGGCAATTTTTGATAACGCTTGATAGAAGAGAGGATATTTATTTAGAGAGGGACAATCAAAAAATATGTGATCTAAAGTTCCCACATCTAGACCACAGAACGTACAATCTGGGGAGTCAAGCACATGAATTTTATAAAGGTGAGAAGGAACGGAACAATGTCCGATTCTCATACGAATAAGTAAGGAAATTTCTTTTTTGGAAAAATGGGGGAATTTTTGAAACCACGGTTTTGATGGGATAGTCCTTTGTATTGAGGCGTAACGGGCACCCTTGGATTGACTAGCAATGTTCCAATACTCTGTCCAAACATTGCGGGATCTATCTTTGATGATGGAAAAAATATCAGACAGGGGAATATGGTTTACGAGGGTAACGGTAGGGTTAGACGCTCCTTGTTTTGCCAAGGAATCAGCAATATCGTTACCCACTATGCCAACATGTCCAGGAATCCAAATCAGAGTGACAGTTTTTCCAGAGCTTTGAATGGAGGTTATCAATACTCGAATAAGACATACAAAGTGATCATCAGGATGAAGAAGAGGACTGGTTTTAATTTTTTGGAGGGAACTGAGAGAGTCAGAGAGAACAAGAGAATGTTCAAAATTATTTTTTATTACATATTTGAGAGATTCAATAATCGCAATGCACTCTGCAGAAAATATTGAAAATTGGTTTGAAATTGAATAAAATATTCTTTCATTAGAATTATTGTGGTAAACGTTAATACCAATACCACAGTTAGGAGAGTCCGGAGATTTGGAGCCATCAGTAAATAAAAGAGAAGAGTTGGGCCATTTAGAAGAAATAATGTCATTGAACATATTATTGACAGTACGGGCTGGGAGATTGGAATGACTTTTAAGGATGCCGATCCCTTCTAAAATCGTTGGGGATAGGGTGACGTGACTATATTTTAATTTGTACAAAGGAAGAAGATCATTTTTGATAATTTGAAGCTCTGAGAGAGAGCGAAAATTTTTACAGATGGAAGGGAGAGGTTTAGTTCGAGCTCTGATTGTAGATGAATGTGAATGTGTTGAGTCGTTGAACAACGAGACTCTGGGAATAACCTGATGACTTTTAGAATTTAAACATTTAAGAACAAATTTGTCAGCAAATAGTTGACGCCTTAAATAAAGAGGAGGATCAGAACATTCTACTTGAAGGGAATTGATGGGCGACGATTGCATCGCGCCAGTTATTATTCGCAATGACTTAGATTGAATTTTGTCTAATTTACCGAGTGCATTTTTGGATGCAGTACTAAAAAGTGGGCAGGCATAGTCGAGATGGCTTCGAATAAGAGCATTGTAGAGCAACTTAATGCAGATAGGATGTGCACCCCACCAAACGCCAGTCAATGATCTGATAATATTTAAATTTTTTTCACATTTAGTAACTATATTATTAATGTGGGAAGACCATTTAAGTTTCCTATCAAATGTTACTCCCAAAAATTTAACTTCGGAAGCATTGGGGATTGGAGAGTTTTTAAATAAAATTTGAACAGGGGGGTTATTATGACGATTTGAGAAGGTGACACAGTGACTCTTTTGTACTGAAAGTTCAAGACCATTTAAAGTGAGCCATGTGCAAAGGGCATCCATGGCTTCATTAAGATATTTGACGGCGGATGGAATGATTTTGGATGATAAGAAGAAAGCTATGTCATCTGCGAACTCAACAACTTTTACTTGAGGGGGAATGGTGACATGCATATCGTGTGTGTATATATTATACAGTAAGGGGGATAATACATCGCCTTGGGGTAAACCCTTCCAAATTGACCTACTCTGAGGAGTAACATCTGGTAGCTCAATGAAAATTTTCCTATCGAGAAAAAGATTAATAATAGATTGGACAAACATGAGGGGTAAGCCAAGGCCTAAAAGTTTTTTTTTAAGAATTGGGATGGAAACATTGTCAAAGGCGCCTTCTATGTCTATAAAGACTGCAAGACATACTTCTTTGTTAGAAATGGATAAATTAATATCAGTGCTGATGATGGCAAGGTTATCTTGTGTAGATTTCTTTTTCCTAAATCCAAATTGGGATGGAGAGAGAAGATGATTACTCTCGACAAAAAATTCTAACCGGTTTTTAATTAATTTTTCATAAATTTTACTAAGGGTGGATGAAAGAGCAATTGGCCTATAGTTGGATCCAGAATTGGGTGATTTGTTTAATTTTAGAATTGGGATGATTATTTGAGAACTCCAGTCATCAGGTATTATGTGATTTAGAACATTATCATTACTATTTTTGATAATGCTATAAGGTATACCATCTCTGCCTGGAGATGAGTCCTTGACTGTTGATAAACAATTTTTTAATTCAATTAAAGTGAATGGAGAGTCTAGCCAATGATCAGACATAGGAGTGTTGTGGATTGGAGTTATTTCATCTAAGTTAGGTACAGAAGGGGGGGCAATTTTGTCCAAGAACTCGTCTATCCATTTAGAATGAGAAGCTCGAGGAGATGTTGGACTGAAGGAGGATCGAAATCTTCGAATCATAGACCAAACTTCCGAAATTGGAGTGTTGTACCACCCGGATCTTTTTTTTGACCTCAATACCCTTTTGGCATTGGCTTCGGCATTTTTGTATATGAGATAGTTCTCCATAGTCATATTGTGACGATAGGAAAGAGATTTAGCTTTCCGAATTCTCACTACTTTGGAACATTCCTCATCCCACCAGGGAGTCGGAGGGAGTTTTTTGAGAGATTTGGTTTTAGGGGGAGGAGTTGATTTATTGATTGCAGTTACGAGCATTGATTTGAAGTTATCGTAGTCATCTTTGACAGATAATGTATCGGTATAGGATAAATTTTGTATAAACTTATCCATATGTGAGTTAAATTCGTCCCATTTGGTGAGTTTTGTTTTAATCTTTGTCGAAATATGGGACTTGTCTGAATGGAAAGAAGTTTGATAAGTGATGGTGATCGGGAAATGATCACTGAAGCAAGGGTCGGGGGACACCACCCACGAGGAGAGAGGTGCCAGATTAGTAGAGCATATGGAGAGATCCACTGCACTGGGGTTTGTGTTGGGGCGAGAGATTCTAGTAGGAGATCCGTCATTCAAAAGAAAAAGGTTGGATTCATCTAGGAAATCCATCACACTTCGACCGTCTCGATCACAGAAAGCAGAACCCCAGACGGGGGAATGGGCATTAAAATCACCCAATAAAAAGAAAGGAGGGCTTAGTTGACGGACAATTTGCAACCACGCTTGTTTATTGAAGTGCGATGTTGGGGGAAGATAGATAGAAACAAAGGAAGTGTCCTTTATTTTAGCTGCAACCATTTGAAAGTCAGCATTGGGGGGTTTGATATTATTTATTGGGAAAAACGGAAGGGATTTTTTAATAAAAAGGGCAGCACCACCACCCGTACCTTCCGGGCGATCATCGCGGAGACAGGAGTACCCTCCCACATTAAAGTGGGTGGATGGAGTAAACCATGTCTCCGAGATAGCAGCCACAGAAACAAGGTTTGAATTTAATAGGTTAAGAAGGTTCGATTTGTTAGAAATAGCACTGCGGCTATTCCACTGAAGAATTCTGACATCTTGAAGAGCCATTTTGAATAAATGATTTTAATGTGGAAATAATAGAAGCAGCGTTGGACGGTAGATTAGTTTGAGAAGAAATTAGGTCAATTAGAAGCATAATAAGAGTTTGAATAAATGAAGAATTATCTTGGGAGAATTGTTCAGAAAGCTTTTGATGGTTTGTTGAGGATGAATTATAATTGTTTGCGCACCCATTTGTGGCATTTGAAAGAGGTGAACCATTGGGATTTAAGAGAAGTGAGTTGTGTTGTTGCTGATCGTATCCAGGAGCCGGTTTAGAGATAGGGTTTTTGTATGTGAATTTAGTTGAACGAGAAGATGTTGAGGAGGAGGCGAGTGGGTTGGATGAAGAGTTACTGGATAAAACCTCAGCAAATGATTTTTTGACAGACGGGAATAGTTTAGAAGCCTGCAGAAAAGACAAGTTCTCAGAGGCCATAGAAATTTTTATATTTTTTTGGCGAGATTGTTCCGGACAAGAAGAGTTAATGGCGGAATGAGCACCTGAGCAGTTAAAACATTTAGGTGAAGAGAGAGAAGAACATTTGTCAGCCGTGTGGTTTTCTCCACATTTGAAACATCTGGGAGGGGATCTGCATGCAGCTTTGGTATGACCAAAACGACAGCAATTGTAACATTGAGTGGTGGGATAAGTATACATTTCAACTGGTAAGGAGTTGAAAAATAAATAAATATGGGAAGGAAGAGATTGTCCTTCAAATGTGATGACGACAGATTGGGAGGGCTTCCAGGAAACGATGCCCTCAGAAGAGTCCTTATAATTTAGCCTCCTGGCTTTTATGGGATTGCCGATATGTTGGGGGGTTGAAAGTGAAGACAGGATTTCTGGAATGGACAGATCGGTCGAGATACCTCTGACGAGGCCCATACGAGTGACATTGAAAGTTGGGATGTACGCCTTGAATTTAGAATTTGATGAAATAAATATGTTTTTGATAAAGTTGTTGGCGGCTGAACCTGAGAGGAATTCAACAGAGATTCGGAAGCGACCCTCAGCTTTTACACCTCCAGGCTTAATCGAAAGGTTCTTGCTATTTGATAGAAATTTACCAAATTCAAGAGGGTGGATAGTTTTACCTTGCTCAGTTTTTTGAGCGTACACAATGAACGGGCCACAGGAATGAGGAGAATAAAAGTTTGTAGGAGGAGGTTGAGGAAGAGCAGGTGAAGACTGAGAAGAAGAAGGAGAGTCATGTTTTATTGAGGAAGAGGGACTAAACTTCCTTTTTTTTGTGGTAGTCAGAATGACAGATTCACTGTCTGAAATTACTACATTTTCACCATCTGGGAGGTCAGGGGGAGGATCTGGGGGCTTTTTAGGGTGTCCAGGGGGGTCCTCCTCCATTGTTCACAAAATTACAAAAGAAAAAATGTATGGAAAGTGACAGAAATAAAAAAGGTTATAAATATCTGGAAATCAGCGACGAAAAGTGACTCCTGGAAGATCAGAGGGGAGAAGAATCCTCAAGGAACAACACACTACACTTTTATTGACCAGAAAACATAAAAATATTAGTTAAAATAATAAAAAAAGATTATTTTTTCCTAGGCGAAAACAAAATAACTGTGACAGCCAGATGTTCAAAATTAGAATCCCAATAATATAATATTTAAATGAAAAATTATTTTTATTGTCATTTTCAAAATTGGAACGATATTATATCAAGAATTCAGACAAGCGATAAAGTACCTACATAGGCTCTAAATTACGTAGGTACCTACTGAATTTTCATGAATATTTTTTCTTGCTCTGATCTGTTCTTTACATAAACTTGAGGCTTCACAAATCATACAATATATTGATTTTTCGTGTGGTTTCAGCTTCCTTCAATAGATGTCGATAGCTTAATTAGTAATGCGAAGTAGTAAGTTGAGTATGATATGAGAAGAGTAGGTATCATCTATCGCCGTTCGTGTCCTAGGTACGAACGGTTACGATGATTGCAGAAGGCATCAGCAAGTTGAGCGAGTAACTCCAGTCCGCCTGCGGGAGCAGCAGAACTACGTAGGGCCTAGTTTAGCAAGGACGTCTGTCTAATTTAATATTCATTACGATAGCTAAATAAATCAACTAGTAATCCGACGAATCGAAAATCTCTTTGGAAGATAATCAACTCATTTTAAGTTGTATAACACTGGTAGTAACTCCAGAGGAAAGAGGTTCAGTGGGACGCCCCAGGCAAAGTTGGAGAAATCAAGTCCAGAGGTTGTGGGAGGAGAGGCTGGGCCTCCTTTGGACGGAGGCCGATAAAGTATCACTGGACAAGGACGCCTGGAGGCGCCTTATAAAAGCGGTGGTCCCCGAGTCAAATAAGACAAGGGGAAGAAGAAGATGATCATGTAAAGAAATACCATTTTGTTCAACAAAATATTCACGTAACTTGAAAGTGGGATTTTAGTCCGCTTCAGTAATGAGGAAAAAAATACAAAATTATCTGTCTACTATTTACTATTTTACTATTACTATTTATATGATAATACTATTTTCAGTGAATATGCATAAGTTGCTACCTTTAATTTATTTCCATATCATTATTCATTGTTTAAATATGTTAATAATAATTGTTATTAAAATAATCAGCCCCCTTTTTTATTTATATCATAACTAGCGAGTTCCCGCGCTTAAATCAAGAAATTCTTTCTTTCTGCGTGTCCTTTAGCAATTGTCCACGTTCCTATTCCCCCTTTTTTACTTCAATGAATAACGTCAGTGATTTCATTAACTTCAATTATTAAATATGAGGTTTTACACTTCCACTATAAAAATATTGGAAGTTATTTGTCTTTAAATTAAATAAATAATGCCATCACAGAGTGATAACCACTTAGATGAACTTTCCTTCCAAAAAAATAAATGTTATAATGGAAATTCAATAACCCGGGCACGCCGAGGAGCTCAACACCATTTTGAAAAGCGTAACTTGAATATTTTTTAAAGTTTAAATAGATGAAGACAATATAAGCTAAACTCAATCGAAAATCTGGAAACAGAAAAATCAGAAAAACATATTGACACCTCTGGGACTCGAACCCAGGACCTCTTGCTATTTAAATATTACAATTTGAGGTTTTACTCATAAAGTTAAAAATTAAAAATAAAACTTTTTTAAGTGATGAAAATACTGCGCATTGCACTAAACCTTAAGGTATAGTCTGTCAAATAAGAGTAGAAAATATAAAAACTGAAACTACTAAATTTGTAGACTGGCAACATCAATTTAACTGTCAAATATTTCTTTGAAGTGCAATGACACTGAATGTATAGAACACAGTAAACCACATTTTAAAAAACATTTTTTCTTCATGTCATTAATTTATTAAAAGGTGATTTATAAAGCGATTTGCTTTAATTTAATTTAACATAAATTTGAATTTAACAATAGATAGCAAGGAAGAATCACTAATGGTGAGTTTAGTTACACTACTTTTAGATCAGAATGAGTTAAATATATTCAGATCTAAAATTAGAGACATGATCTAATGCCCAGGCAACACTAGGTACTTTATCTAGTATTAAATAAATGTGAGCAATTTCTAAACTGTGCTTTATATTTTATTACATTATAGTTATTCTTCATTATGTTAACACAAAATTGCAAAGGTATAATAATAATATACCTATATGCAATTCTAATTTAGAGATCGGCGGGTATCTACTACAATGAAAAATATTTTTTCCACTATTATGCCTTTTTAATTTTTTTATAAAAATGTAGGTTACACAGCTTTACTTTAACACCATGAGTTATGTGTTTAGTATTGCCATTTGATCAACAGTGAAGTAGAAGTACTTTAATTATTTTAAAAAAAAGATTAAAGAATTATGGCTAAAGCCTCGATGACACACGGCGAGTTACAAGCTACTATCTACAAAGTTTTAAAGCGCGTAAATCGGCGAGTGAGATTGTCATGATGACACACAAAACTGTCCACTCGCTCGGAAGCGTGGGAAACTGAGGTCGCTTTTAGCGCCAGTAACAAGAATAACGACGCCTGCGTGAACTAATGCTTCAGATTTTTGACAGTCGAAATCAGCTGTTTATCGGAAGCCATGTTGGAAACGTAAATAAATCAATCACGAGCAAGCGGAGCAAGCGTGTAGGCGAGTAAAGTTGACGACCTTTCAACTTTTTTTCGTAGATTGTCAACAATCTGCTAGTTAGCAAGTGACACTGGGCGAGTTTACTAACAGAGTGAATTTCCCAGATAGTAGCTTGTAAACTAGCCCTGTGTCATCGACGTTTTTAAGTCAGGAAAAAAATAATGGAGGGCCAAAATAATGTCCCCAGTAATAAAACAAAAATAATAGTTTGATTCGCTTGAAAGTTGCCATATTCAATGCCTTAATAATTAATAATTTGACGTTTCATGAAACGCTTATTCTATGGTCTACTTCAAAATACATGTGCGAACGTAAATAAACTAAAATTTAGTCGAAATCTTTCCAGTATTTCTAATATCAGTTATTTCGTGATATATTTTCATATTAAATCTTGTTAATTAAAGACAGATGTAGAAGATGCCCGTCGACACAAAGCGCATTGCCGGTCCGGAAAGCAGCACTCCTTATAGATTATATTCCGTCAAGAATGTCAAGACATTTGAACAACTGCGGGCCGATGTATTGAGTGAAGATAATCTAAGAAAGGATAAGAGGAAATTAAATGACCTGAGAGATATATGTATGTGAATATTCCTGCTAATATAATATATTTATAATTACTAGTTTATACCCGTAAAAACTACAGGACGTAACTTGAATTGCCAAGATGAAAACTGTCATTTTTTTTCTAGTTGGGCGGCTGGGGGTGGTGACGCAGGCCAAGGGATCTGCCTATGTGGAGATGGGCAATACCAAGGTGGTGGCCACGGTCTTTGAACCCAGAGAGATACCCAAACAAACTGAATTCAGGTATCAACTAATCTCATTTTCCTCAATCTGGTCTGCTTTGACAGGAACAATCTTCCGTCATGACAAATAATGTTAAAGTGAATCGAATTTATGTGTTTTCAACAAGGGTTATTTCACAAAGTATTTATGTGATCCATAGGCGGCTGTTGATGTTGCTTTATGTGATACATGAAGTTTCACGATCCGATTAGATCTGTCAAAAAACTTGTGAAGGAACAAGTTCTGTAACTTGCTATTAATTACGTTAAGTGACTTTTGGTGTCGTTTACATTGGTAATTTGGCCCTAAATCGCTTGCGTGAGTGGCTTATGGAAAGTGTAAAGGAAGCTGACCAGAGGTAATGAATGATAAGTTCCTAGGTTCAATTCTTTCTGTTTCAAATTTTCGTTTGCAAGTCGCTATTATTGTCTCCAATGATTAAATATTACTTTGTAAAGATTAATGACTATTTTCCATTCCAGCTATAATGGAGAATTATTTGTGGAGTTGAAGTACGCTCCGTTCTCCTGCACCAACCGCTCCGGTCTGCAGCCCGGCAGCGAGGAGCGAGAGCTGGCTTCCTCGGTGAAGAGCGCCCTGGAGCCCACGGTGCTCCGACATCTTCTGGAGAACTTCCAGGTGAGAGCTGCTACTAACTGTCCCAATAAAAACAAAGAGGGATGTGTCATGGAAGTTTGCCTAATTTCGCCGAGCTACAACAACCAAACTGGACAGACTGTCAAAGTGGCTATGCAAATAAAGTTTTTCGTTTTGTGTGTAGGTAGAAACAAAGGCAGGGCGGCACTATGCGTAGATGCCCTTTGCAATAGCATGGGAGGACGATATTGGCAAAACGTATTGTGCATGCGGTTATGTACTATTTACACAATGTTTATCATACATAAAAGGTTGTGCATCAGTTGTGTAAAATTATAAACATGCTAATTAGTAAGGAGGTATGTGCTTTATTTTTGGACATTCTGGAGTGTATTCTATCGATCCTATCTCCCAATTTCCGATACTTTATGAACCGTATTTTTTTCAAGGTTTTCTGTGGAATATACTAGGGATGTTATGGAGCTCCGTAACCGTAACCGAAACTATCGGATATCCGAAATTTAAAAATATCCGTAACTGAAATTATCCAAAACTAGCGGACAATCCGAAATAATTTCATATCCGTAACCATATCGAAAACCGGTATAATATTATTTCTATATCCGTATCCAGATCCGAAATTTCATATCCATAATATCCCTAGGATATATAGCCCATGCAAAAGCATATTTTTTTTCTCCACACAGGTCTTGATGAAAATAATTTACCTCAGGGCCTATGTTATCGTTGGGGATGCTGTGTGCAGGGTCTTTTTGAGAGACCCATGTTGCAGAAAAGAGGAAACACAGAGGCTGGCAAAATGTTCCACAGCCGAGTTGTTAAACTCAAGAACGGGTCATAGAAACAATCCGTTCTCATGCGACAAATGTTGGCCTCGCGCTTTGTGTGTTTCCCGACTATGCACCGGGTTCAATGACACTAGTTCCTCGGAGCAGCTTTTGTTGAAATACCGATAAAACAAGGACAGCATTCCCTCCTAATGCCTTTGCTCTAAAGATTGCAATCCGTTTGTTAAGATGGGGGAATCTGTCAAATGGACTGCCTGTTTCTGCACAGAGTCGTAATTGTAGTTATTTCAAGTATTAATTGTAGGTATATGGCTTATTTTAATTATGTTAGAAACTTACATTATTATATATAATTTTTCAGGTTGATATTTTCGTACACGTCCTGGAGAACGACGGAAGCGTTCTCTCCACGGCCATCAACGCCGCTGGTCTGGCCCTCGCCGATGCTGAAATCCCTGTCTACGACATCATCACGGCCGTGACTGTCGGCATACAAGGCGAACAGTTATTCATAGACCCAACCGCGGCCGAGGAAACCTACTGCCTGCAGGGATCCGGACAGGGCAGAGACAAGGAAACCGATCACGGAGTGGTCATGTTGGCGCAGCTGCCGGTCCTTGAACAGATCGCAGAGTTCTGGCAACATGGCGCGCTGACTTTGGATAAGACTTTGTCTATGGTAGATACCATAAAGCCCAGTTGCGACGTCCTGTATGCAGACATTCAGTCTATTCTCATGGATAAATTGGATAGCTATTTACAAAATAAAAATAAGATCGAAAAAGAAAAGAAAAATGGAGAACAAAAGGGATTATGAAATTAGTATTGTGTTATATTTAGGATTAAGATTAAAGCTTTTGTGAATGCTTTTAGTGATTTTATTATCTTGCGAATAATACAAACTCTTTCACGCAATTTTTTATTTTATTTTTTATATGAATACCTCACAAGAGTCTCAGCTTCTCCCGTCTGGAGCCAGTGAGATTATGGAATCCCCAATTGGGGTATTTTGTGAGGCTGAAGGTAGTGGGGAGGGGAAGGAGGTGGGGAGGGGAAGGAGGTGGGGAAGAGTAGGTGGTCACCAAACATGGTTAAAGCTATTTCAAGCAACATTTCAATTCTGAATGGTGGTCTTACACCAGGGTGACACTAAGAGTATCTTCCACTCTGGAAAGTTCCTAAATATAATGTATATTATTTTAAATGAATTAATTGTGAAATAACACAAATTAATCAAATAAAATTTATTTGCCGACGCCGGGATTCGATCCCGCTACCTTCGGATTGCGAGTCGAAAGCCTTACCGCTAGACTATGCAGGCTGTCAAATGGAGTTTAAAAATTCTTTCACTAATAGAAAGCTACATTATTTGCGAGTAATAAAGGCTGTATATATTGGTAAGCTCTGGCGTAATGAATAAGCTCTGACGTTATGAAATTATTTATTAAACGTTTATTGAAAAACAAATCGTTGCTTGGTAACTATAAGTAATTATTTGACGTGCACTGTCATTTTGTTATTTGTTTAGGTTACTATGGAGATCCCTCTGATAGTTAAAATATGTATAAAATACTAATCTATACTAAAAAAAACGAAGTTTTTTTACTATAATATATACTACTTTCGGCCTGTTTGTGCCATCTCTTGGGCTGACTAGTGGTCAAATTCAGAGTTTTTTCTGGTTTGTCTGAGGACTGAACCTTCCTCCCCAGGACTGACTAAAATGAGTGAACACCGCTAACACCTAAGCCAAATTATAAATCATATGATCTAAGATTTATTTCACATATTAGCGGCTGTAAATTTTTAAATATAATGTTATTCAATTTCAATTTTATAATATATAATTTCAAAAGTTGATAATGGATGATTGAGTTGAATCATTGAATAAGTTGGAAGACTCGTCAAATTGTTTTCGAAGAGTCTGCCTGCCGAGTTTCAGCTCGAACAGATGTCAGGAAGTGGGTTAATTTTTTTACTTCTAAAATTTGCCTCCATTCATGTAAACAAAATCGATATTCAAATAAATGTATTTAAAAAAAACAATTGAATTATAACAAAATATTAATTTATTAAAACACACAAGTCTGATGAATCATTCGTCATTCTTGTCTGGCGGGGGACCACACGGCTGCAGCATGTTCTCCATGAGGTTGAAACGGATGCGGGCCTTGGACTCGTTCTCACACAGCGCCAGGAAGTTGAGCAGGTCGGGGTGGCCGAGGTAGCTGGAGTAGCTGTCCCGGTGCTGGTTGGTCAGCCACTCGTACTTGCTGGTGTCTGCGTGGCCCGTGCCGATGTACTTACTCTGCAGATGCTCCAGCTGGGAGTGGATGTTGTAGCGCTCGCCCATCTTTAATCTGTCAAATTCAGTCACTTGTGAATATCGATACAAATGCAATCCACTTTTCTTTTTTATTTTAAACTAGCAGACCCGGCCACACGTTGCTGTGGCTAACGAAACAACACCACGCCATTACTCAACTTTTATAATGCCTGTTAAATCAAATTCACACCGCCCGCTTGCCAGCACGCTACCCGCTTCCCAGCCTCTCCCTTTATTTATATATTTCAACCAATTTACACAAAACCTTGACAAATTATATACCTAAAAACCTTCATTTTATACTATGTAAAGACTAGCTGGTACCCGGCATGCGTTGCAATGCCATTCAAACAAATAAATTGTTTCTCCCTGCATGTCTTTTCTCATGCGTCCCCGTTTCCCTCCCGCGTTCCCCTTCCCTTGTCACCCCTCCCGTGAACCCCACCTTCGTTACCCTCCACCTCCTGCCTTCCCGCTAAAATATATGAAGACACATTTTCAAAGCCACTCGCACACAAACTGTAGTAAATTTTTATACAAATTTCGTAACACCAGAGTTTACCATTATATATACAAACCTTCGCAGGCGTGCGCACAACGAACCACCAAAGTTTTATCACAATCGGACGAACGGTATGACAGCGCATAAAATATGAACAAAGAAATATGACGGAATAGCGAAATGAAATATCAGGCATTGTCGAGCATTACATACATTAATATCGATCAGTACAACTGGTAATCCCTATTTATTTGATTTTAAATAGCATGGCGACATTCAATGTCAAACAGAAACAGAGCGAGCACCCATAATAGTGATATTTGATTGGCAGTCTTGATCTAATAAAAGGCGCTTCTGTTGTGTATTATCTCCCTAGTGGATACAATATACTTACTCTCAGAATCTCTCTGGTGTAAGTTCAGCATTCAGACTACTGCTTACATTTTAACGTGGGCATGTCAGTTGTCTGAAGTAAGCTCATTTTCCTTATTTCTGCCGAATTAAACCAAACGTTAAAAATCGAAATTATTTCATTAACAGAAAAACAATTTCATTGTCTGGGAGCCGAAAGGCACCATGTAAACTGGCAACATCATTTTTTTTCAAATTGGTATAGATCGCACACCCAGTCATACAGGAATAATGAGCAAAATATTTTTTTAGGTTATTCGTAAAAAATGTTGATATTTACTCAACTGCGAGGGCTGTCTAATAAACAACATTAAATAGGGATGAAGTAATTAACAAACATCTACTTACAAGTTAAAAAAACACAATCACAAATGTATTAATGTTAGGAGAACTAATATTAATTTATTCACTCGGCAAAACGTAATAACCAAAGTTTTATTTTGACTTCACTTTTTTGACAGTCAAACGTTTGCTTGCAGAGATGGTCAATGCTCGATTTTCCTGTCGCGGTTACTTTGTCCCGGCGACTTTCTGTCACTGGATACTTCATTTATATCAAAATGTTTTTTATGATGAGAAAATTTTCAAGTATGCCAACTTGCCAACGAATAAAATATAAGAAATACGCGTACCCACTCACTAGGTACTTGCAATGTATGTCACTGACGCATCGTTAAAAGATATGATACTGTAACTTGAACCGAACCCCGAGAGTGGATTTCAGAATAAGTAGTCTGCCCAAAATCCGAAGGGTGGATTCAGCAAACTGCACAACGGATGCGGAGGTTCCTGGTCGGAAATCTCTTGACCACTCCGAAAAGAGGACAGGGAGGACCAGAAAGGACAACTTACTTAGGTGGAAGGCAGATAGTGACTCTCGTCGTAGAGCCTCGGTGGTAATTCCAAAGGGCGGAGCTTCCTTGATGGATGGCAGGCGGTGATTAATGTAACTCCCTGGTCAGAAGATTCGTGCAGTTTCGCGGACGTTTCGGAGATCCTCAGCACCAACTCCGAAGGGCTGAGGGGGGTAGCTTCCTCGACGGAAGGCAGGCGACGACTGACTGCCCTGTGGTGGTGGAATTCCTTCTTCGTGGATCACTCTTCCTGCTTGGCCCCCTGTCGTAGGATCGTAGAACTATTTCAGTTCCTTATTCTTCCGCTTCTTAAGACGGCAATGAATCCCTGGCGCTGAGGTTTTCAATTTTAACATAATAGATGGCACTAGGAGGCACGTTCGCTCCGAAAACATGCGTAATTACAAAATCGGTACCTTTTTTAAATTACCTTTTTTTAAAATATACTATAAAATCTTTAGTCTATATAAATTATACCTAGTCAAAGCTTTGAAACATTCCCATAGTCGCAGTTGCAAAGATATATATCTATCTCGTGAGACAAAGGTCAAGGGTTTATTGCTTGGCATTGGGTGTTTGTCAACTGCCGACTAAACGTCCTAACTTTCTACATTTTTATTAGCAATGTAAATACTTAGGCCTAAGTCTTAGGGTGATACACCCGCGCCTTACGGCGGGTTCAAACTAAAACTACTAAACTTATAATTAAGGAGGAACAATTAAAAAAAAGCTACTGATTTACGAAACGACACATTTATTACATTAGGACACAAAAGGAGGTGTTAATTATTAATCTAGGGTTAGTCTTATACTAGGTACTTAGTTAATTGGTCTTAAAATTAGAAAGTCTGTTTGATTAATTCTACGGAAAAGTCTTTATGTAATTGTTCAGAATCTAATCACTTCGGTGGTTAAATTAAATAAAATGTTCAGTCACTTCTCTTTGGTTGCTGATGATGGAGTCTCCGCGTAAGCACACAGTCACTAGGCACTTTAAACTTAAGTTCTATTTTTTTTCACTTGTTATTGCACAGGTAGGAAGTTGCGAATGTCTTTGTAGTGAAAATTGGTGCAAAGTGGAAATTGCACAAATCCTTTGTCGGAATTTTCGCGGTCACTTGGTTAGGCTTCCTGATAGAAGTTCGCGAACGTATCGGCGGTTCCTGGTTGGAATCCGCGAGCGTGTCTGGTAATTTCCCTGGTCGGGAAATTGCGCGGGGTCGCGTGCAAAGCCCTGGTTGGGTTGCAAAACGCAACTGTTTTTTTATCCCTGGTTGGGATTCGGTTCGCGCGGTTCCCGGCGGTCGGGACACTCCATTAGCGGAGTCGAGTACCAACCCCTAGGCCGGGCAAATGGTGACTGCCTTCGTGTTGAGGATTCTCCCGTCGCCTCAAGGATTGAACCTAATTCAGCCTTGAAACATTCCCATCGGCCGCAGCGGCTTCGTGGGCCAAAGGAAAGGGTTTATTGCCTTCGCCCGACGCGGCGATATTGGGTTTTATTTTATTGTTTTGTGTGTCCCTGCCGACAATATCCTGGCTTTCCAAATTTTATTAGGGTCCTTAATTGCCTTCGCTGTTCTGTGTTCGCAGCTAGCTGCAAATTTTATTATTATCCTCCGTAAAAATAATTTTATCTCATCCTTCGTTGCTTTCTAAAACTATATGACTATTTCCAGAACTTTGACTGACTAAGCTCTTTGTGTTTACCGCCTACTCCCATGCTGGCGACCTTATTGTAGATGGTGCACATTTGTTCAGTTCCGTGAATTTTTGACATTAAAATACCTAAAGGTATATCAATCGCCCCCGGGTGTTTTGTCGAAAATTAACGGTAATTAATATTATTAACGCACCAAGTAACTATTATTAAACTTAACTAAAACAATTCTACTATCTATAAAAAAATTATAAAATTATCCTAACAACTTCATATTACCTAACGATCTATGTAGGCATCTATCCAGTTACATTATACAATGGTTTCATTATGAGATTGTCTGCTTTCATGTTAAACCGGGTGGTTTCCTGGCGTCATAAGAGCCTTGGTTATGCACCTTCCTTGAATCAATTGGTTCATACGTCCTCGGTGGGAATTTGGGCCAAACATTAGCTATTTTATACCTAGTTGGAAGTTCCTCAGCTAATGCCGGAGTGTACGGCATATCGTGATTTTCCGAAAGAGTTTCTTCTTCAGGAATAGTTGACAGGCGTGGTCTGCTGTGGTTACGTGATGCAGGTTCCGTCGGCGTATTGTGGCCGCTGGAGCCGGGGGGTGGCTGTGGAACGTCATCGTGTTCATCTGTAGCATTGCGCAATGAGGTAGTGGGTGGAGAAATCATCTCAGTTGTAGAAGCGATTGAAGGCGAATTACTGGGGAGCGATTGCTGCGGATCGATTGCATGTGGCGCAATGGGGGTGATTGCGGGAATCGTCTCGATATCCGGTATAATGGGTTGCTTGTGCTAGTTGGTTCTACGACTGGCGTACAGGTGAAGGTATCTGCGCCCGCTTGTATAGATCCACTGGGATAGCAAGTATCTATAGGCGGTGGCACGTCGTTAATAAAGTTTTGCCGGATATTCGTTGAAGGCGCGTGTTGCGCGCTTTCTAGCGTGGGTGCCCCGTCCATAGTAGTTGCTAGGGGGGAAATATTATGGCCGCTAGGCCCGGCGTACTGCTTTTGAAGTGTGAGTATATTGTGCTCAATAATGGAGGCAATATCCGGTGTAACTGGGTCACGCATGTACCGTGGTATTTCCACGACAGGCGCGTACGCGAAGGCGCATTGTGGAGGTTCTTGAGCTTGATGCGGTCCAGTCTGATCTTCTCGTTGTGAATGCTGGTACTCATACGTACCTATGTATGGGGGCCCTGGACGCGACGTTGTCCGACCTGGTCGGCGTCCGGGCCATGTCAGTTTTCCGCCCTGCGGCGGTGAAGTTTTGGGCAATCTTCATTCCAATGTCTTCCTGGGCAGTTATGACACCAGGGCAATTGGTCACGCGGTCGCCTTGCGTCGTTATTACGGGTATTCGCCCTTTCCTGGTGTTGGGGCGGCGGTGCACGGAAGAGTATTTCCTTCGGGAAATCGATGGCGTTTACTCGTGCGGTAAGTGTTTCCATGGTGTACGTGCCGAAGATTAGGCCCGCCTCCAGCAGCTCTCGATAACGAGGCATCATCAGCCCTATTAGATCTGGGCAGAATTCGTCCAAGCCTGTTTGTCCGAAAACACGTTTGTGGATTGCTCGCTTACGCTGTAAGAAAGCAACGCCGCTTTCATCGCTTTTCTGCGGGTATCCGTACAGCGTAACTAATAGAGAGGTCCTCGGGGATTGGTATATTTATGGGTCCTCGCTCCCACTACGCCGTAACGCTTCCGTAGTTGCGCAACGAAGTCCTCCCAGCTCCATCTCCCGCGTGTATGTGGCTGCCACCACCTTCTTGCTTCTCCTTGCAATTGTTTTGCAGCTTTTTCCACTTTAAGTGCTGACGAACAGCCTGTCGCATTGAAGAATTCTTCGCACGCGACGATAAACTCTTCGGGTTCTTCCTCCGGCAAACCTTCGAACCGATCTTCCAGTACCCTCGAATGGCACGAGGTCTGCCCCCTGTTTTCCATCTTTTCCTTCGCTGGTGTGAGGTTACCGATGTCTACGGTTGCCTGCAATGCATCCGCCGTGGTTTGTCGCGTGGTTCGCGTTGTGTTTGCCGATGCCATGTATAATTAATTTTTAAATCTATTTTTAAAACTATACCTAAACTAATTTGGGCGCCAAATACTCTTTGAGGCGGGAAGCATTAAACCCACACATAAAATATTATTTAAATATCAACCAGAAAAAAATCTTAAAAATAAAAACCTTCCTACCAGCATCTAGTTATATTCTACCGAGTTTGTAGCTGTATACAATTTTAACTAATAATTGATAACTATTATTCCTCCTTTTGGATGATTACTCTAATCTCAGGGTTCATGGGTCGGAAATCCACACTCGGATTTCTACCAGACAAAAAATGCCGGTAAGCCACACGTCTGGGCCGCCAATTGATACACCCGCGCCTTACGGCGGGTTCAAACTAAAACTACTAAACTTATAATTAAGGAGGAACAATTAAAAAAAGCTACTGATTTACGAAACGACACATTTATTACATTAGGACACAAAAGGCAGGTGTTAATTATTAATCTAGGGTTAGTCTTATACTAGGTACTTAGTTAATTGGTCTTAAAATTAGAAAGTCTGTTTGCTTAATTCTACGGAAAAGTCTTTATGTAATTGTTCAGAATCTAATCACTTCGGTGGTTAAATTAAATAAAATGTTCAGTCACTTCCCTTTGGTTGCTGATGATGGAGTCTCCGCGTAAGCACACAGTCACTAGGCACTTTAAACTTAAGTTCTATTTTTTTTCACTTGTTATTGCACAGGTAGGAAGTTGCGAAAGTCTTTGTAGTGAAAATTGGTGCAAAGTGGAAATTGCACAAATCCTTTGTCGGAATTTTCGCGGTCACTTGGTTAGGCTTCCTGGTAGAAGTTCGCGAACGTATCGGCGGTTCCTGGTTGGAATCCGCGAGCGTGTCTGGTAATTTCCCTGGTCGGGAAATTGCGCGGGGTCGCGTGCAAAGCCCTGGTTGGGTTGCAAAACGCAACTGTTTTTTTATCCCTGGTTGGGATTCGGTTCGCGCGGTTCCCGGCGGTCGGGACACTCCGTTAGCGGAGTCGAGTACCAACCCCTAGGCCGGGCAAATGGTGACTGCCTTCGTGTTGAGGATTCTCCCGTCGCCTCAAGGATTGAACCTAATTCAGCCTTGAAACATTCCCATCGGCCGCAGCGGCTTCGTGGGCCAAAGGAAAGGGTTTATTGCCTTCGCCCGACGCGGCGATATTGGGTTTTATTTTATTGTTTTGTGTGTCCCTGCCGACAATATCCTGGCTTTCCAAATTTTATTAGGGTCCTTAATTGCCTTCGCTGTTCTGTGTTCGCCGCTAGCTGCAAATTTTATTATTATCCTCCGTAAAAATAATTTTATCTCATCCTTCGTTGCTTTCTAAAACTATATGACTATTTCCAGTACTTTGACTGACTAAGCTCTTTGTGTTTACCGCCTACTCCCATGCTGGCGACCTTATTGTAGATGGTGCACATTTGTTCAGTTCCGTGAATTTTTGACATTAAAATATCTAAAGGTATATCAAGGGGATATCAAGAACCGGTTCCATGTCGGTCTCCGATAAATGGAACCGCAGTGACAGTCCATTTCAGATGTCAACCAATCGCCGTCTTGCTTATTTATCTATGACTTGACGAAAAACGTAGGAAACTCAATAAAGATTTTTGTAATATATTGTCTATTGACTAAAACTAGAACTAATACAAATAATTTCTAAAGACCGTAATTTTTTTAGAGAGTTATTTTAATCATTTTCATACAACTCGCCAGGTGACAGCAAAAACTTGTAAGCTTAAAATGTACAAGACAAAAATAATTAAATAATCATATATTAATTGATAAATTGTCTTTTGTTGACTATCTCAAACACGAAATTCAAAATACGACGAAAAAAATATTTTGATTCCTTGACCATTTTATATAGATTTATGTCAAATTCTGCATAGAAAAAGTATTTTTATTTTATATTTTTTCTTTTATAATCGAATACAAAAAAATAATTTGTTAAATCAATATCTTGATTGTATTTTGGGCCTTTGACTTCATTGCAAGTGAAATGGAACTTAAAAAAATTAACAACAGCATTACTGCCGACTTAGCCAGTAAATCTACTCTCAAAGTCAGACCAATTAAAATCACACACATTTATCAAAATGATAAATTCTTGAGAAGCATTGTAAGTTGATAAACATTTGAAAGCCCTATTTTTGCTAAAGATAATAGGATTTTTAAGAAGCATTTGATAAATTGGGTAGACAGTAATTTTTATATTAATTATGTTAGTGCTGATTTTGTTTAATTTTTTATTCTTATGGTACGGCCACACTGCGGCCAAATTCCAAATTCAAACATTTGTAGTTCGTGCGTTGGAAGTTCGAGTTGGCCCGGTATCACCTCCGAGGCGATCGCGACGGCCAACTCACATGAACCAGCCTGCTGCAGCTGTCCACACATCAGTCTGTGAACGGCAGGCGATCAAGAGATGCAAGCCGCGTACCATTAAAATGACAATATCATTATGGGAGAGTTGTATAACAATTGTTTGAAAACATGTCGTGTGTATACATGATAATTGTAGGCAACTGCTAAGATACAGTGTAGCCACAGCTGTTCGACGTCCGCCATGTCGGTGTTCGGAATTGGAGGGTTGGCCGCAGCCACCACACGATCAGACAACCATGGCTACATTGTGGTAGTAGCATTACCCTTGTCTTATTCAGATTGGGGATCCATAGCTTTGACAAGGCGGTTACTTCAGCTTCTCGAGCTACTTCAGCGACCTCCGTTCATTGCCCAAGGCCCATCCTCTCCTTGCCAAAGCCTCTGGAGTTTATTTACTGTTTTAACCTAAGTATGGGCGTCAAATACTTTTTAACACTAGTGCGGACGTGGAGTCTCTCAGGCTACTATATACTACACATACGATTTTTTTTTAGAAACTGATTCCGAACTGCGGCTAAATCCTATCTATATCTAAATAAAGGTCTTTAATAAGAAAAAAATAAGTATTATTTGTAATCAATTTTCTTTATTATAATTATACAAAATATGAAAAATCAACTATCATAGCACTTTTTCAGACTTATAATTTTGACACAAAAATAACTAAGGGAACGTGCCCATACTACGTGACCTGTTTGATACATGATAAAAACCTAAGCCCCCCGACTTAGGTTTTTATCACGCAGTCAATCTACAAATCTTTTTATATTTTTTCCATTAACTTTTTAATATTTTTTCCACTTTTAATTATAGGTATGCATGCACTCTTGCCGTCACGCAGCAAGTGCCGTATTAATAAAGACAAATATGAGCCAAATATATTTTTTTAAACTACGTGAAAACTGTAGGGGAGGGGGGAGTCTTGGAATATACTACACATGGTCACCGGGGGCGGGGGGGGGGGGGGGGGGGGGGGGTTAAAAATTGCAAAAAGTGGGTCACGTAGTATGGGTATGTTCCCTAAGTGTAACACTAGAATAAAAAAAACTTCTTTATCTACCAATTTTATATACGAATGTATAAAAAAAAAACATTTTTCAAAACAAAAATCTAAAAAAAGCACAAAAACTATCAAAATATTTTATATGTGAACGTGGAGCCTGACAGGCTCCAGCCAATAATTCGATAATTATAACTCACTTGCTATGCACCCTTGAGGTGATTTTTCACGAAAGCGGCGCTATATAAGTCATCCAAATATTATTATTATGCACCCAGCGACGCAACCTCCTCCCTCACTGTCTATTTTGCTACTAAAAGTGAAGCTCCTGAGACGCTTGGGTGCGGGGAGTGGGGGAAAGTGTTTGAAACAAAGAACTTGAGAACCGTGCGTAGCCTCTGAGACTCTACGTCCATACTTAAGGGTTAAAATAGAAAAATAATGCATACTAAAATAATCAATAAATAAAAATGTTTTTCAGCCAAAAATATCAGAGCCGAAGAATATCCTTGTCCTATATTTGCACAACAATTATATTGAAAAGTTGGACAACCTGGAAAACCTGTACAACCTGACGCATCTCTACCTTCAGTGGAACAAGATATCGGCTATTGACAACCTCGAGTGTCTGCGGAACCTGAAGAAACTGTACCTCGGTTACAACAACATCACAGTCCTGGAGAAATTGGAAGGACTGAAGAAGCTGAAAGAACTGCACATTGAGAAGCAGAATGCAGAGACTGGGGAAAGAATATGCTTCGATCCGCGCTGCTTGGAGGCTTTGGGAGTAAGTACTGCCGCCCCGGGAACCGTTCATTGGATAATCAACACTTCTGCCGTAGGTCACCCAAGTGGTTCGCTAAGCTTAGTGACTTAGTAGTGGTGCCCGGGTTCAAGGAGTGAGGTTTGTCTAAGTCTTAGCGAATTATGAGTTTGCCCACCTACTGTGGACCTGGAGAGATTTTTTTTTTTTTATTTATTTATCTATAATAAAATATGTTTACAATGGTTTTATTTGTATGCCTGTCTCACTAGGGTATACCTGTGTCGAGACAGGCGTTGAGGGAGATCTAACCTGGACCTTTCCAGCCGGATTTTCTTAACCCATTGTATTGCACTGCAGTGGAGTGATGGATTTATACGTCCGTCATTCCTAGACACATTGACCCCCAGATTCCTACCCACCCCTCATACCTTTTTTCCTTCGCAGAACTTCCTCTCTTCCCTTTCTCGTCTATTCACAGTTCAAACGGGCACAATATATTTTAGTATCCCTGAAAGCGCATAGAGACCGCCAAACCACCACTTTGTGATATAAATATTTAAAATTTATAATCGAGATAAAAAAAGATGCCTTACTACCCCTGATTTACACAATTTTTTTTTTCAATAATTTTTCAAGGCTTACTGTTTTCATCACGGAAGCATATTTTCCAGCCCCGCCTCAGTGTTCTCAACATTTCCGGCAACCAGCTGACGGACCTGAGTGAGATCCCGTACCTGTACAATCTGTCAGTGCTGGTGGCGCGCGATAATAGTTTCCGCCAGTTTGAGCCCGTAGCGGACTGTGTGTCCCGATTGATGAACCTGACTTCCGTGGACTTCACAGGGAGCCCCATGTGCTCCAAGCACAGATACAAGGAGACCATGATTGCCAAGTGTTTTAGGCTGGGTAAGACTTGATTTCTATAGTGAATCTGAATATGTATGTAGTTTCAATGTCTCTCAACAGATGTTGTTAGATTATTTAGTTTCAACGTCTCTCATAGATGTCGTTAAGAGTATATAATTTCAATGTCTCTCAATAGATGTCATTAAAGTATTTAGTTTTGACGTCTCTCATTAGATGTCGTTAGTATATAGTTTCGATGATAGTTAAGAGTATATAGATCTCAATAGATGTCCTCTCAACTCAACTCAGAATGAACTCAACTTTACACCTTCTTTGAAGTCATTAAAAGTGATGAAAAAAATGTATAAAAAATAGTTTAAATAAATTAATAAATTAGTTAGGTTATAGGTTATGGGCTATTTTTCAAAAAATTTTTTGTCCGGTCACCCTTGAAACTAAATATTACTGCATACTCTAACGATATCTGTTGAGAAACAATATACTCTTAACGACATCTAGTGAGAGACGTTGAAACTAAATACGTTTACGACATCTATTAAGAGACATTGAAATTACAGTTCCCCCTTTAAAAGTTTTCGTGCTTAAGAAGTTTAGTTTTTTTGGTCCCTAAGACTGAATGGCCCAATTTATACCACATATAAGATTTTCCCACTTAACCTTTTAAAGACTATGTCGTTAAAGAATTTGCAATACCCATGGACTGGCATTTCTAATTCTCACACATATGCGTCACGTATAGATATTGCTTGTCTTTTAGGCACGCAATCGGTTGGCATGTATACACGACGCTCGTCTAAAAAGGGCTAAGAAGTTTTTTCCGGTTTTGTTGGAAAACTTTTTGAGAGGGTTTCACTGGAGTTAGAAAGCGAAATATGTTTATTTCTTTAACTATAATAAATAATACATAAAATATATTACGATCGATCAAGGAGGCCTTTGTAGCCATCAAACTTTCTATATTTTTTTCTAATTCATATTTGTAGATAACTGTTGTTTTCATTATTATACCAGTCCCACCGAGAGATTCTACATGGCATCATCGCTCAAGTATCTTCCGTCTTTTTCGTTTTCAAACAAGGCACGTGAGAAGAAAGAAGACCAACGCCTATGACGTCCATACGAGCTCTCACTGAGATTAGATTATGTCTATTACCTATATGCATTGTTATACAGTCTTACTTCTTTACTTTAAAAACACAGTTTTGTAATTACATATTTAAAAATAATTTGTATTTGAACTGATTTGAATTCTCTATGGGCTTCTTTTCCATATTTTCGTTATCGTTCCAGAAACGATAGACGGACACTCAGTGCCAGATCCCACGCGAGTGTTTCTCAAGTGCCTGGACGAGAAACGCGCCAGCGTGCAGAGTCTCCGTCAGGCCGCCGCCGCTAACGCAGTCTCCGAGGACTCTCTGTTCAGTGCCCCCGCCGAGTCGCCCAATACACACCTCGAGCTGGTGGAAGCCAAGAGGCTGGCGGCTTCCAAGGCCAGGGAACTAAGGAGTAAGATCAATCTGAATGATATCAATTTTAAGTCCATCAAGAAAGTTTAGAAATTTAATGAAATGGAACGAATTTTTTTCATTGATACTTAAAAGAATTCATAATCTGCAATTTCATAGATGGTGCTAATTTAATTATTTTAGGAGAAAACACATATTGCAAGTAGTGCTTTAAAATAATATTAAGATGAATTATTTGTTTGCGCCCTGTACACATGCAATATGAATATGAATAAATAGTTTTGTAAGGTAAGGCAAACAAATTCATTATTGTATTGGTGATTCAATTCAATATTGTATTTGTATGTTGAACCAGCGATTCGTGAGCTTATTTGGAGTAAAAATGTAGATGTCATTTAGCTGTCCGATGATATTTTTTTTACTCACTCTTCTAAATGACAGTAAAATAACATGGTGCAACTTTTCACTCCTCTAAAGTAGTAGATTTTATTAAGGGGGGGGGGGGGGGGGGGGCAGGCGTAGACAAACCAAGAATATATCTAAGGTAAATGCTGCATGAGCAATGGGACAGATTAGGTTAAAAATGAAAAACAAAATTTTACAAAAAAGTAGTCGACAAGGTTCTTCACAAAACCGTTTTAACACCTCAGATTCAATTGTATCCTTAGTTTTTTGTACCATGGTTTGATGTACACTGAGCATACATAGGGCGTTCAAACGGTTTTCAGTCATCGTTGATCTCAGTCATGTTTTAACACGACACAGTGTAGAAAAGGACCTCTCTATGTTACTTGTAGTGCAAGGTTGTGCCAAGGAAATAAGTATTGCTTTTTTTGTTGTGGGGAAGAAAATGTTCGCCTCCTTTAACACTTCAGAAAAATCTAGTTTTTCGAGATCTTCTATGGTCATACCCTTGTTCTGCCATTTTTTATACCATAGTTCGGCTTCTTGATTAAAATTAAAGTAAATCGTAGTAAAGGCAAAAACTTTGTGCTTTTTCTTTGAAATCAATTAACAACATTTTATTTTATTTTATTTTATTTTATTTATTTGAGACACAAACAGGATATTTAGAAAACATTTTTGTGGGTAAAATATAATAATATAAATACAAATATAAATATCCCTAGACTAATGTGTCTGCAGTAATTACATTTGAATTTTTACAGAAGCAAACACATGAAAAACAGTGCAAGTATTATTTATACATAACTTTAAAAAAACTTAAATACAAAATTGAAATACATTAAAAGTATACAATATTTATGAAGTATTTCCTGAGATATAATAAAACAACAAATTTTTATTTTTATAATTTTTTTTTTTTAGGTGCACAATTCGTGGAGATATTTTTTGAAACATGTTACATTATTTAGAAAAATATCTATGAAAGTGTGTATTTTAACAAGATCGTTGTATGATCGACACATTCTGGACATAGGATTAAAATATCCAGTATTATTGGCAAAAATTTCAGTCCAGAATATGTTAAGGTTTCTGGTAGATTTGGGCCTGGCGTATAGCTTGATTTGGTTGACTAAGTTACTGTCTCCACGATTATTCACAATTGCTCATTTATGTTTCGTCTTTTAACCAGACTTTCTAATTTGAAATGTCTAAGTCTTTGTTCGTACCCGTCTAGAAGATGATAGACACCTGATCGGTAAGACGAAATTCGTGTAAATTTTCTTTGGACTGATTCGAGTCTAGATATCTGTGTAATATAATGTGGATTCCAGACTGTTGACCCGTACTCAAGAACACTTCGGATTAAGGAATTGAATAGAATTATTAGACTGTTAGAATTCTTAAACAGTTTGGTTGATCTTACAATAAAACCAAGTAATTTATTTGATTTACACACAATGTATTCAATGTGTTGATTGAATGTTAGTTTGTTGTCAAATATAATTCCTAAATCTTTTATTGATTCAACTGTTTCTAGATTGTGACCACATATGCTATATGAATACAGAGTTTTGTTGGTGTTCTTGGTGAAATTTATAACTTTGCACTTAGCTATATTCAGTTCCATTTCATTGTCAACACACCAGGTAGATATTGTGTTAAGGTCTTGTTGTAAGAGTTCACAATCTTTCATAGATTTAATTGCTTTATATAATTTGAGGTCATCAGCATATAGAGAAAAATTACAGCGGAGTTTGTATGTAAGGTCGTTAATAAAGATTAAGAAAAGTAATGGTCCAAGGTGAGATCCTTGGGGTACGCCCGACGTAACTAATATTGGGGAAGAGTTAAAACCGTTGACAGTAACTAATTGACTTCTATGTGATAAATATGATTCTAACCAACGAAGCAGATTTCCGTGAATGCCGATTTTATCCAGTTTATTCATTAAGATAGAGTGACTAACTTTGTCAAAGGCCTTACTGAAATCGGTGTACACGGCATCTACCTGTGTTTTATTATTATTGTTAACATGTTCAACATTGTACTGTGATGTAGCGACATTAATCCGAAAGCAGGCAAATTTTGCTCACCAAAACGCTGCTCCAATGCAGATATTAGGAAATCTAAATAAGGAATGATATAATCGATCGCTTCCAAAAATCGCATGGAGTCTCAGCAAGGTGATTGGACTGATGTTGTTGGCGAGATACAATGCGCGGGACCTGTATATCAGTTCCAAAGACAGTTGCAGTTCTAATTTAAATATCTAAAATATTTTGGCTCTCTATGTCTACGTTGCTTTGATGATCATTTATAACAGAAATTATACCTTTAATATGACCCATACATGCGTACATATTGATAGTTTACGATTGTAAAGCATTGGTAATAGGTTCCAATATGCCTGAGTACTTGGCTATCAGTTGAACACATATAATGAAAACTGTTTTCTTGATGCTTCATTAATCATGATCAACTAAAAATGTAATAATAAAAATTAAATTGATTCTCACAAACAATAGGCTACCGACGTAATATTACTTTACGGTTTGTGAGCATTCCTGCATCTTCTAGGGGGGGAAGCGGACCCCCCCCCCTGCCCGTACCTCGCTACGCCCTTGCCTCTAAATACAAGTAAAATAACACTGAGTGACTTCTGAACCTTCCATATGGCAATAAAATAAGAAGGTGCCATATCTCACGATCTCACTCTTCTAAATTTGAGTACAACTAGCTGACCTGGCAACGCGTTGCTGTGGCTAACGAAACACAACCTTTATAACCACTAATCAAATCCACACTGCCCGCTTGCCAGTCCGCTCGTCCACCACGTACAGACATTCTCCTTTATATATTATATATTTCAACCAATTTTCTTCTAAATGAGAGTAAAATACATGCAACATCTCATTCCTCTAAATGACGGTAACAAAATATGGTGCAACTTCTCACTCTTCTAAATGACAGTAAAATAACAGGGTGCAACATCTTATTCCCCTAAGTGACAGTAAAATAACACAATACAGCTTTTCGCTCTTTTAAATTACAGCAAAATAACATGGTGCATTTTTATCTTCTCTTAGTGAAAAAGCTGGACTGCTCTGGAGGTCAGGTACCTCGCTGCTTCTGGAGGAACAAGGCCAGCGACAGGTCCAAGGCTGTGGAGGATCAGGCCCAGGATACCACCAAGTTGGACGGACTGGAGATCACCCAGGAATTGTGGCCGTGAACCACAAGTCTCTCTCCATCGCCTTATATACTCTCATTTTGTATGTAATTTTTAATAAAATTCTTTTAAATGTACATGTCTTTATTTTATTGTAATTTTGTGTGTGTTAGGAACAATACTCAGACTCTACCTAAGTATGTATTTATCGGTGACCGGACAACTCAGAATGAAACCAACTCAGGAGCACCTCAGAAAGGTTGAGTGATGATAAAAAATTGGTTAAATAGGTTAAGTTAGGTTAGGGTTACCGGCTATTTTAAAATTATTTTTTCATAGCTTTTAATCACCTTTCTGAGGTGTTTCTGAGTTGGTTTCATTCTGAGTTGGCATGGAACCGTATTTATCTTACTACCCAGGTGACTGGTGTAAGATAAATACATACTCGTATTTTACAGATGCACTGTGCAATTTACAAGTGCAAAAGAGGGGAAGAGATGCAGCCCGTCCAAGTTGGGAGTCAAGAATGCCTCTGAATAGCTGTATTTAATTTGGGAGGCGGGTTTGATACCGCCGCCCCGGGAACCATTTATTAAATAACCCCCTGCCATAAGTCACCCCAAGTGGTTCATCACGTTTGGTGATTTAGCAGGGGTGCCCGGTTTCTTGGAGTGAGGTTTGTCTAGGTCTTGGTTGCGAATGCATTTCCTCGCCTACTGCGTGGCAGTCCGGAACGAGAGAGACTGTTTGAGGCAGACATAATGCACCGCAGTGGGAGGGGTGGATTCGTACGTCTCTCACTGATATTGACCCACAGATTCCTACCCACGTTTTACCTCAAAAACACACATAAAGAAGAAAAAATACAAACCATAAAAAACACACACTCAAGAACACCTCATAACTTTTTCCTTCCCAGAACTTCCTCTCTTTCCTTTTCTTAAAAAAATCCTCCACACAGTATCCCCAAAGATGACATAGGCCCTGATGGTTTTTTTCCTCAAAGCCTCCTATGTGGAGCTATTGTAAATTTTTTTTTCGATATTTGAAATTTTCTGATCAATACTAATCAAAACTAAGGAAAAATTCGGTTCACGTCAGGCACACAGACTCGCCCGTAATATGGGTCTGTGGATATTCTAGTACATGCACTGCTCAGTGTTTAGTCTATGGCAGTGGTTCTTAACCTGGGTTAGATCGAACCCCAGGGGTTCGGTGAGTCAGTCTCGCGGGTTCGGCGGAGGTCAAAACACACCCCCCACTCATATGATTCGGTTCGATTTCCAATTAAGAAGGGTTCGGTTAATGCGCATATGAAACTGGTGGGGTTCAGTACCTCCAATAAAGTTAGATCCACTGGTCTATGGACTGACTACAGGCAACAGGGTTATCACTTCAATACTCTGAACAGGCGTGTTATGAGGTTTGAGTGTCCATAGGCGCATTTTCTTTGGTTGCAATAAGAAATTCATCGATTTTTTTACAACGTTTGCAATTGCACCGTATTTCTGTCTAAATAAAATTAGGGAATTTAATTTTTTTGACTGAGGGTAGCGAAGTCCTGTTTTAACTAGACCGATCGTCATTTCATCTGTCTGGACTAAATTTGTTTGCGTATTCCGTTTCCGATTCAAGATGGTTTCGTATTGCATACTACTTTTTATCCTGCCGAGTTCGCATGAGCGTGGATCGTGCTGTTAAATCGGAATAATCAATATTATGGTACCTACCTGTTTGATGTAGAAAAGTTTTTATTCGTTGAAACACGTTTTTTTAAAAAAAAAAACATGGTTTTTTTACCCCTGAAATATGTTATAGGTTTTTCTTTTTTGGGATATGGCATCACTGATACTGATACTGGGTGATGTTTTCTTTTATTATTTAGTATATAAATATCGATATGATTGTTTGAATTACCAATACTGAAAGGACAATGCGTCCATATGTGTGTATAATATAAAATAGCATCCACATCTTACCACTCGAAATTCACGCACGCGGCGCGTGGCGACTGGCGACGCCTGTCAAATCGTAGGTATAACGAAAAACAACAAACCATTTTCGTGACGTCCGTTCTCATTGAACGAATTATCGATTTCCGTGTCTGAAACCGCCTATGCGCAAAGAACTACATATACAAAACTAACCCTTAATTATAAATACACCAAAGTTCATTTTTCCTTGCGGAATGGTTGGGGGAAAATTTCAGAGGAATGCATTTTCTTACCCCCTAGAAAATTGTTCCTGGGGTTGGTAGACTCGCCAGACGTCATTCGAATCAAATTGTTACGATTTTTCAGCAAAATGCTGACTTTATCTACAAAAAGTGCTGGTTTACGTATATAAAGTGTTCTTTTTTATAAATACAAGTAATTAACAGTATAAAATCATAACTAAAGTGACATTACGTGCAAGATATACGTTTTAAAATTTGAAAATATCTAGTTTTTCTCTGTCAAAAATGGGGTATCTGTCAGTCGCGTGGAATAAATAATTTAAAAAAGTTAAAAATAGTTGTATATCCATATTGCAATCATGTAAAGGAATGTATGGATTTTATTTTATGGGCTTCAGTCTACATAATTGAATTTGGCATAGAAATATATCATTGCTTTTTCAACGAGGGATTGCCGTGTTTACTTCGACGTTAAGAAATAATAATTGTGAATATGCTTACCGATTATTATTGACAGACAGAAAATAATATATTTTTAAATGATTGAATAATGGGTATTTTATGAGTGGATTAGATTCGTAGTAAAGATGCCGAAGCGAATCGGATTTCATGTTATTTATGCCACAAGTAAGTGAACCTTGTATTATTATTTGTAACATTGTTAATATTTATTTATTTACTGTACAAATACCTTTAAATAAAAAATAAACTTTAAAACGGATTACAAAGAAATTATACGGTGTAAACATATGATTTAAATTAAATAAATTTTACAATTTTGGAAGTAAAATTTAAATTAATAACTGTCTTAAAAATGTGAAATTCTTTTTTGTAAGTTCTTTCGGTACTATTGAAAATATCTGCTACTTCGCACATTGGTTACCTAAACTGTGTATGCATGGTATGTATATGTCAAGAGTATGCATGAATGTGAATCCCCTGTGCCTTCCCTGCCTACCCTGAAGAAAGTGTCGTGATGGTTAGATATACATAGGATGATGATGGTTGGTAGAAAACTTGAGTACAATTCTTTCATCTGGAACCCACATTATAATATTCATGTACTTATAAGCTATTGAAAGAATGCAAAATAAATTCGGTAAATATTCGGAACAAACGTCAACGGTTATGTAACGGGATTGTGTATGTTATCTTTACTTTAAAAAACAGCCTACGTTTTTGAATGGTTTGTCTGGCAAAGCAGGGTTTGTGTAGCGGGCTTGTGTATATTATCTTAATTTTAAAAGTTTTATCAAAAAAAAGTGCGTATTAACCATTGACGTTTGTTCCGAACTGCAAACAGAGTGATTTGACAGTGTGAAAGCAAATTTTCAATTTACGTAAATAAAATTAAAAATGTAACATTTTCAACCTCCTCGAATGCAAATAGTTGTCTTTTATGGTAATTAAGAAGAATCTAAAAGTTTTATCAAAAAAAGTGCGTATTAACCGTTGACGTTTGTTCCGAACAATTACCATAAATTCTTATGCTTTCAAATTCAGTTTTAAAATTGGTATTCCAGCAATTTTGTCAAATAATAGCACTCTTTTAAATGATATGAATATGCAAAATGTCAGACAGAAGGATTTTTACTGACTTGGTATTTCTTTATAAAATTCTAACTGATGCATTTGGTAGTCCAGAATTGCTTGTATTGATAAGCTTTCAGATTCCACTATGCAATACTAGTCGGGATTTATTTCAGTGTAGAAATTCTGGGACTAACTACTATACATATTCCTAATGCCCAGAATACTAATGGAGGGAAATAATTATACCAAGTCAGTGGACATCTTCAGTTTATCACTAAACAAATACAAAATGTTATTACTGAGGCTGTTCAGTTATGTATAACAACCAAAGATATTGAAATATAAGAGAATATAAGTGTTTTTACTGGGTGGGACTGTTGTTTCCTGGCGTCGCCGATATTGTTAACCAATACTACTGCACACCTTCAAAAAATCAACTAAATGAATGAATTATTTCCGTATTCAAACTATTCCCATTAGACGGTAGTCCGCCGAGGAATGGGCCATCATAACACATCTCTTGTATTTCAATATCTTTGATAATATCTTTGTATGATTTCTATTCATATGTATGTAAAAGTTAATAAATAAGGGACCGTTCAAGTATTACGTAACGCACTTGGGGGGGAGGGGGGTCTTGTAAAATGTTACTGTGCGTTACGAGGGGGGGGGGGAGGGGGGTTCGAACAACGCGTTACTTAACATGTTTTTCTTTATTTAGATTAAAAAAATTGGGAATTAAAATTTTCCAAGTTGGCAATCCTTTTCGTTCTCGAAATGTCTTGCTTTATTTATTACCGCAAACGCGATTAAAACAAGACAAAAAGGTATTTAAGCGACATTCCAATACTTTGTGCAACTTAATTGTGACTTTCAGGTAAAAATTGTCACTTGGGCGTTACGTAACCTTTAGGGGGGGTGGTAGTACGGAAAAACGTTACGGCGCGTTACATGGGGGGAGGGGGGTTCAAAAATCTTCAAAAATTGCGTTACGTAATACTTGTACACCTCCTAAATACATGAGCACTGTTCTGTCTTCGTTAAGGCGAGGACCCGGGCCACCTGGGCAGTGAGCTGGGCTGGGCGGGCCCCTCCAGTCGGGGCTGGCGCTCGGCTGCGGGGGCACGGGGCCCCCATGACTTGGTGCTGCAGCTGGAGATGCGCGTCGCTGTCACCAGGGTGCAATTACTGGCGCATCAGACACTCATACGTAAATATATCTTCAATTACAAATTAAATTCACAGTTGGACAATAATTTTTTCATATGGTGGGGGGTCAGAAGGGGACATCTAGGTCTGCGAGCCAGTCTAGGACCTCAGGCATTGCCCTGTGGACCTTATCAATCCTGCCGGGGAATGAATGGAGCGGGCATTCGTTGACAACATGTTCGGTGGTCTGCACCGCACCGCATTCACACATCGCCGACTCTTTAAGGCCCCATCTATGCATCATGTGAGCACAACGGCTATGGGAGCACCTTATCCTATTGATGGCAGTCCAGAGTTTGCGAGGCAATGAGAACCCAGGCTGTCTCTCAGTGGGGTCTTGAACGAGATTTTGTTTATTGTCCAACTGTGAATACCGCCCAAGTATTCCCAAGTAGTCCCAACTGCTCCCAACAGTGAGACTATAGCATTCTTAATTGGGTTATTGTTATAAGGCTGAAAGTAGTGGGGAGGGGAAGAGGAAGGTGGAGAAGTACCTGACTATTCAGATTTGGTCACCAAACACGACATTTCAAGCAATGTTTTAATTCTGAATATTAGTCTTACACCAGGACTGATAATACTGAAAGTTTATAATAGAAATTTATTTATTAAATTGTGAAATAACACAAACTAATCAAATAAAATTTAATCATTGAAGCAAATGAAAGTTTGAAACAGAAAAATCAGAAAAAGATACGGTCGCATCTAGGAATTGAATTCAGGACCTTACTTAGGCTTAGGACCTTGCTGGGGCTCTGCTCTAACCACTGGGCTAATTTGGCCCTATCCTCTTCTGTCATACTTAACTGTATCATACTTCGATTAAGAACTACCAACATCATCTTAATTTTCTTAAAGCGTATTTTTATTAGCTGCTATCTTTTTATGTATGATATAAATATCCCAATTTGAGAATTTACTCATTAATTTATTCCAAAAATAAAATTTACTTGCGTACGCTGGGATTTGAACCTGCAATCTCCGGATTGTCAGTTAAGAGCCTTATCCCTCGACCACAGAGGCCGTACACTCTACATAGGAAAATAATTTTACTCAGGGCCTGTCATATTTGGGGATGCTGTGTGTAGGGGTCTTTTTTGATGAAAGGAAGGCATGAATCTGGGTCTTGAAGAAACACGTGTAGTAGGAGTTTTTGAAAATAATTTAATTGATTTTGTCCTAGCCGAGCGCATTGAGATCCTAGTCCACGACTCGGCCGGTTCCGGGGGCGCGCCACGCACCCCGTCCAGCCCCCAGTACTGCGCAGCGGGGTGGGTGGGCCTGGCACCCCCCGCGCCGGGGTCCGCCCCTACCCCAGCTCCAGAGGGGGGGCCCAAGTCCCGCGAGCTCAGGACCGCCTCACTACCCAAGATCCCCGCTACCTATCTGCGCCTGAGAATGTCGGAGCCCTACAAGTGTGATGATAATAAAAATAATCAGGTAGGTTCATTTTCAGAAAACAAAACAGAACAGCGAAAAAACTGAACTCTTTTGAATAGTTATATAACCACTTGAGGAGAGAATAGTTAAAAAACGCAACAGAGATTTCCTGTTTTAGATTCAGCCACGCTGATTCCCAAAATCATGACTCCATATATTAAAACGGAAACAATATACTGCTTCCTGTGGTTTAAAGCCTGAGAATCTACATATATTTCATCGTTTATCCCATAGAATAAAAAAAAAGTTAGTATGCAATACAATTCACATGCGGTAGAAGTGAAGCCTTCAGAAAACTAAAGTAGACTATTTCTATTTTTGAGAGTGACAATTCATGGTGGAATTTCATTATAATATTTTATAATAAAACGAACATAAAACTTTATTCCACTTAATTTATTAAAATTTAGTGGAATAATAATGGAATAATTTCACTTCAGTAACACTTGAAGTGTTACTAAAGTGAAATCTTTTGGTTCACTGACTGCACTGACTTAATATCTTTTGGTTCTTGACCATTTAGCATGCGCTTTGTCTCTCTTACACTTATATCGTAAATCGCCATCCATTAGAATTTCATAATCATGGTCAAACACGTTTTGGAAATCTAAGGCCCAGTTTGTCTGACTTTTGGATCACGAAACGCGCCCGCGTGGCAGTTCTTATGTTCTCTTTTATTCTATGGTTTATCCCATATTTTTAGGTTATATAAGAAAGTAATAAATTCATTTCAATTCTATAAAAAAGAATTACCTACAGCTACCCAAATTTGGGGCAGCATCACTCAAGGGCATGTGCGGTACCACTCAAATTTTTGACAGCTATCGCTGTGTTTAAAGTCATGAAAAGTAATGAAAAAAAAGTAATCTGATCTAACCTAACCTATTATTTTCTTATGTTCGATTTTTCACCTGTTTTGTCACTGTTCGGTTCTGGCATGGACCTGTAGGTAGGTTAGATTAATCTCTTCGATATTTGAATGCCAAAATCAACATTGTAATGTTTATTTATTCTTGCTATTTGTCATGAAAAACGGTGAATCCAATTACGTACATTTAAAAAAAACTCCAATTAAAAACATTGCTATTACAGTAGAGTTGCAATCAGTAAATACTGAAGTTTAACTGAAAAATTGGGAAAAATAAAAAGCCCCTGCTGCCTAGCTCTGGTGAATAGTACTGGGCGTTGACGATAATTCTATCCAACGCCAACTTCGTTATCGTTGGCAATTTTCAACTGTTGAAAATAGCTGTTGAAAATAACGTCGACATTGACGCAACTATAATAGGAGATCGACACGATACTAACAAAAAATATATCAAAATCGTATTAAGGAATCCCTTTTAACGGGTGGTTCCCCGAATCATTGATGTATTATTAATTATTATTATCTCTATGCCCCACGCCCCACACACGTAATAATAATCCTATAATAACGTTGAAAGTTGAAACTGTTGGAAGACGTTGGTTTCGGTGTTGAAAATATTATCCTGTTGAAGATATATTTTGCTTGTCACTGATAAATTCGCTTGTTGCTTGGCGCTACGTATCGGCCGTATTGGACGGGAAAATAAAAAAAGTGCAGTAGGTACGTACATTACCAAAAGACCATGTCTAATTGGGTATAATATCGTTCACGAAGTGTGATCTCTTGACCCTTTTGACTTATCATTCCAACACTGTTGAAAACAATAGGTTCAAAACGTCACTGTTAGGCGACCGGCGTTGATAATTATCAATAGGTTATTTTTTGCTTGTCGTTGATAAATTTGATTGTTCCCTGGCGCTGCGTATTGGCCGTATTGGATGGGAAAATAAAATAAAACGTGCAGTAGGTATGTACATTACCAAAAGACCTTGTGTAATTGGGTATAATATCGTTCACGAAGTGTGATCTCTTGACCCTTTTGACTTAATCATTCCAACACCGTTGAAAAAAATAGGTACAAAACATAACTGTTAGGCGACCGACATTGACAATTATCAATAGGTTATTTTTTTTCTTGTCGTTGTTAAATTTGATTATTCCATGGCGCTGCGTATCGGCCGTATTGGATGGGAAAATAAAAAAAAACGTGCAGTAGGTACGTACATAACCAAAAGACCATCTAAAATATCGAGTAATGTTGTTCACGAAGTACAAACTCTTAACCCTTTTTATTTATTAGGCAGTTGAATCGTTGACTGCGTTGAATAATATTCGCATGTAGGTATTATATTTCAACTGTTGGCGCTAATTATTTTCAACAGCGTTGGACGTTGAAATAATATAACTATTGTTTCCAACGGCTAGTTATATTTTAATACAGTACTACTGGTGAAGTTATCGGAGACATAAATTTCAATACAAAACTACCTACTACAGAGTTTTGACACATTTCTATGCCTGCATCAAAATAATAAAAAATAAACATAAAAAAAAACAGTGAACTAAATCAAAAGTGCCTAATTATTCTAAACTGGATATCGCGCGCCAAACCAGCGTATTTTCATCTCTAGAAGTGGAGTTTTTAGTGCACAAAACTCATCATAATACCTCCACAACTGTCACTTGCTCGAAAACGTATCGGCTATCATTAACAAACATAAAGTGAAACTTACACAGTGGTGCTCTTCATCAATAACTCAAACAAATATCAACCATAAGTGGTTTCCCTCTTATTTAAAGCCTGAAGCAAAAAACTTCTACCATGTTTACAAAACGCTTTACCTGTGGAAAAAACATCGAAAATCCATCAGACTGTATTTCACGCTGTACCTGCGAAGGCAACTTCCATCTCGCCTGTGCAGAAATCTCTGAAACATCTCGGCGCAGCGCTAGAAGCACACAGTGGAAGTGTAGAAACTGCTTAACAAAGATAAAAAATCTCAAATCATCAAATAAATCAATTAAAAACGATGATCTGACATCTATTATCAAACAACCAAAACAGCTACCCCAACCACAGATACTGGAACCTGCCCAATAACACAGAAAATATCATAACCGCAAACATAGATGGCGGTAATAACCAAAACAAAAAATGCAGCATATTAACTTCTGAACTATTTACCTCGGAATTACAAACATTCAAAAGAGATGTATTGAAATTTGTTGAGCAAAAATTCAATTCGTACCAAAATAAATAAGAAGCAATCGTCCTACAGAACAATGAAATCATCAAATCCATACAATTCATTATTGACCAACAACAAGAAATGAAAAAACGACTAGACATCATCAAAAAATCAAATGATTAAGTCAACTCTGAAGTAATCGAACTAAAAAATCAGTATGCTATCTTACAAAATATAATCTCCAAACAAGATGAAAAAATTGATCGACTGGAGTACCAAAGCCTTCTCTGCAACATCGAGATTAGAGGAGTTCCCGAAACAATAGTTGAAAACAACTTGGAAATAACGAAGAAAATATCAAATACATATTATCAACTACAATAATACTTCCACTCCCCTGCAAACCGAAATCACAAAAATCTTCAGGCTGGGACAAAAAACATCCGATAAAACCACGAGATCCATTATAGCTACATTCAAAAACACTCAAGCACGAGACGCCTGGTTAGGCAAAATCAAAACATATATGAAATCCACTAATAGCAACTCGAACAAGCTTAACACAGCAGATCTAGGATACTTCCAGGAAAGAAATCGAATCTACATTTCGGAACACTTAACTCCAAAATGCAAATTTCTACTGGCCCAGACAAAATAATTTGCTAGAGATCATCACTTCAAATATACATGGGTGAAATCAGGTCGTATTTTACTCAGGCAGACCGATGACTCGAATATAATAACAATTCGCAATGACACAGATATCGTACGAGTAAAACGCCAAATAATATGACTAACGACACAAAGTATGCCTAGCTCTAACTCTAATGTCCAGCTACTCCATTATAGTATAATGAAAATTAAAAATCTCATTATCATATTTTCACATCACCCACTCTACTTCTTTAACCCCTCCGAATTTTCGAGAATATTAGCTTTTTGTGTCTTAAACGAAATGACATTTTACGAAAACTTTGTATTATTACCGCTTCACAATTAAAGCTCTATAAATGAAACATTTCTGAACGTAGCCGAATAGTAAAAACTGTTTTAGACAGGTTACAAAATAAGCTTTTGAATTATTATATTACAAATAAATATTAACATTTGTAAATATTAAAATTTAGAATGCAAACATTAAAAAAATGTGATAATGACTCACGTGATGTTTTTATGTGAAAACGGTACTAAAATCACAGATTATGTAAACAACAATACTTATTCTATTGTATAAATATGTAATAAACATATTTGTCACCTCACTTTTTTATCATTTCATATAAAAATATTTAATAGAAATTAACAATGTCGGGCGCCCGTAGGAAATTTGGCGGGATAAATTATGTGTCAGACTGCGCGTCTGACAGAATGTTCTTTTTATGTATTTCTATGGACAACTTGAATAGAGATGTGCAGCATGATTCACTATTGACCTTTCACTTTTTATTTTACGGATGTAACTAAAACAATAACGGAATTATAACGGTTTCTATGGAGACACACGCGCTGACGTGTAAACACGCTTATTGTACTTGACTGCTGTCGTATTTTTAACGCATATATCTGCTTACGTTGCGGAGGGGTTAATGCACATTATAGTAAAATGGATATAATTTGTACCACTTATCTGCAGGTTTAATTATTATGATATGTTCTAATGAGATATCAAATTTTTCCTCTACATAACGAGAATCCACACCTAATAAATATGCTTGTATTATGTTTCCCCACTATACAGCCACACTCACTCCCAAGTACTGATATACTATATCTTATTATCCACCCAAATCATATCTTAATTAATAATATTATTTCTACCTTGCCTATCATAAACTCCATTACTATAATAAGTATGACACGTATTTGTAACTTTTTAAATCCAACGTACCCTGAATTATTTTTTCCTAGCTTTGCCGACACTCCGACACTGTAAACTTTTTTAATTATACCTTTTTCATTATATACTCACAAATGAGCAAGATTAAGAAAGGGACCCTCAGATGGTTTGGGCATGTAGAGCGAATGAACGAAGAAAGTAGTATAAGAAGAATATACGACGCGAATGTGAATGGTAGAAGAAGTCGGGGACGCCCGAGGAAGACATGGAACGATCAAGTGAATCAGATACTTGAGTCGGGCCATGTCAAAAGTCAGAATAATAGAAGAGGATGTATGAGACGATGTATGAATGTGAGTGAGGCAAAGAGTGTGTGCCAAGACCGAGTTGTTTGGCGGTCCGTCCTCTCTGCCTACCCCTGCAGAGAAACGGCGTGATAGTTAGTTAGTCACAAAAACAGCATATAATAGCCACAATACTTACATATTTTCAAAATATTTCGTAATGAAAAGATTTTTCCATTCCAACAATCCTTACCTAAACTTCACTTATAATCTTGAAATAACAAAATATAAACTATTTACTATTATTGACTCTCAGTATCAGAAAATTATCACTTTTACCAATATAAATGTCATTGAACTCTGGAATTGTATCATAACTATGAAATATATGTATTGTAAAAATTTCTCACTACAACTACCACTTTTAAAAACCTATAGTACCACTTACTCAAATAATTTATATCATTCATAAATACAAAATTAGTATAATTATAACCATAAATGAAACTAAACTTTTAAATTACTTGCATATATACAAGTTCTACGTTACTCAACACATGTATTACTATATTTGCAAATGTGAAGTGTATTTCCAGCCGAACGTCAATATTATTATTATATTTATTAATACCTCAAAATGAACGACTTTATAATCGCAATCGATAACTCATATAAAATAGACGAAAGAATTTTTGACACGGTAAATAAAACAAACGATTTTATAGATGTAAAACCTACAGCCAGCCTAATAATAATACGCATGAACGTGAAAAGTTTGGAAAGAAATTTCGAAGAATTTCTTATAACTATTAAACAATTAAATAGAATTGACTGTATTATATTATCAGAGACGCATTCATCGAGCGAAATTATTTATAATACACCAGGTTACTCGTATTATGCCACAAAATATAAAATTAACAGAAATAGCGGCGTTGCCATATTTGTATGTAATATTTATGCTGTCACAAGTGTAGATGAAATAATGGTGAATAATGTTAATTTATTAAACTTGGAGATAAATTTTATGAATAAATCATTTAATATCATTGCTATTTATCAGACACACTCTTCTGTTCTAACCACATACATAGAAGAATTAAAAAATATATTACAACACATAAAAACAATAATCATCGGAGATATTAACGTGAATATTGCTAATGATTACTACTCTAACGATAAAGATAACTATCTTAATATGTTAGCAGAATTAAATTACATTTCATGTATAAATTCATATACCAGAAACATTATTGGGCAGCGACCATCTTGTATCGATCATATATTCACCAATACCAAAGATTTACAAAATATATCATCTGCTGTAATAAAAACAACTGTAACGGATCATTATTTATGCATGTATATTTAAATACGACTACAAACATCAAAACCTCTCATTACCAACCATAACTCCAGCTAATAATACTGATAAATACAAACATAGTATTAATATAAATTCTCTCACCAATTTATTAAGTAACGAAAAAGAATGGCTAGAAATATATGAATGTAACGATGTAGAAGAATGCTGCAAAATATTTGATAAAAAAACTGAGTTTACACATAAATGCTTGTAGGAATATTACATCTCAAAAACCATCCTCAAAATTCAAAGCCAATCAAACCAGGAATAACCCACGGATTAATCGTCTCAATTAGACGCAAAGAAACACTCTATAGACTATAGACAATATACAAAACAACCGGAAAACATAACATTACAAAAACAGTTCAAAGCTTATAAAAAAAACTTACATATCTTATAAAAAACATAAAGGATGACTACTACAAACAAAAACTTGAATTAGCTGAAAATGACAGTAAAAAGACTTGGTCCATTTCAATTTGGGAGGCGGGAATGGGTACCGCCGCCCCGGGAACCTTTATTGGATAACCAACACCTCTGCCATAGATCACCCCAAGTGGTTCGCTACGTTTGGTGATTTAGCAGGGGTGCCCGGGTTCATGGGGTGAGGTTTGTCTAGGTCTTGGAGGCGGATGACCAAAACACACTGAACCCCAGATTCCTACCCACCCCTTAAACCCTTTTCCTTCCCAGAACTCTCCTCTCCTTCCTTTTCCTAAAAAAACCCTCCACACAGCATCCCCAAAGATGACATAGGCCCTGAGGAAAATTATTTTCCTCAGCGCCTCCTGTGTGGAGCTCATGTAAAAAAAAAAAAAAATGAAATTATCGATAAAAAATAATTAAAAAATAAAACAATCAACACAATAAGACACAATGATTCAAAAATTTGCTGTAAAGATAAACCCTTCGAAGCCGCAAATATATTCAACAATTTTTTTGTTAATGTAGGAAAAAACCTCGCTAACAAAATCCAACAAGACCTGACCCCAAATGACCCAAACACTACAGTAAATAATGAGTATACATTTGAACTATTTCAACCAACAATAAAAGAAGAAATCGAACAAATCATTACAAGTATGAAAGGTGGTTCTGCCCCAGGTTTTGATGGGGTCACAATACAAACACTGAAATGTATAAAATCACAAGTATCAAAACCATTAACTCATATAATCAATACAAGTTTTCGAACGGGAATATTTCCGTCCATGTACAAACAATCCGTAATTATGCCAATATTTAAAACCGGCAATCCGGAAGAACCACTAATTACCGTCCTATTTCTTTACTATCAAACATTGCAAAAATATTTGAAAAAATTGCCAAAAAAAGAATAACTCAGTTCATTAAGAGGAACGCATGTGTGGCCTGTTTCATACAAAATTTTGTTTTGGATTTACGGCTAAAATATCTAATTAATTGTTTTTTTTCTTTTTTTAAAATGATTAAAATTTAAAGTTAGGCCTGTATACAGTTAGGATGTGAATCCGATTTTCGATTTTTGCTTTAAATTATAAAATATAGGCCCCAAAAGATGACGATTTATCCATGAATTTAGGAGGCAACTTTGGAATTTTTTTCTGGGCATATGGACGCAATTTAAAAAAAAAACTCCTCACATCCTGAGTCAGGAATATGATGAACTATACGATAAAATTTTCTTCTGCACTGAAAACAGTTTTATTCGTGTAAAAAACCGAATTTAGATACGCGCAGATTTGTAGTAAAATTACTTAAGTTTTTTGTTGTTGTCTCATCCACTCATTTGCCAGCCGGACGGGGCAGCTTGTACGGGGTAGCTTGCGCGGGTCGGGGGAAGGAGTAAAATCGCGCCAGACAAACTAATACATACATAACTCAATCGCCATACATTAACAATGGGTGTATCTATTGTTTTGTTTGTTGACAATATGCAGGTGTTCGTTGTTTTAGAATCATTTTAGAACTCTTAATTTTTACCGAAAAAATCGAGAACCATATTCAACGTATTTGTGTTTACTTGGTAGGTAGTAAGATTATCATTTTTTGCAGTTCAGCTTTTATTTTTTAAATATTTTCTACGATATCGGGGTACCTACCTACCTAGGTATTTATGGCAGTGAGGCATGGGAACTGGCAGAGGAGAATGAAAGTAGGTACCTAGACTGAATGCGAGGCGGGTATGCGTACCACTGCCCCGGAAACCATTTATTGGATAACCAACACTTCTGCCATAGGTCATCCCAAATGGTTCGCTACGTTTGGTGACTTAGCAGGGTTGCCCGGGTTCATGGGGTGAGGTTTGTCCGAGTCTTGGTGGCGGATGCGTCTGCCCACCAGCTGCATGGCAGGCCGGATCGGGAGAGAATGGTTGAGGGAAACTCTTTGACGTCTCCAGCCGTAGGTACTCTCTCTGAACATCGCCTTGCATCGCAGTGGGAGGGATGGATTCTTGCATCCGTCACTCCTAGATTCACTGACCCACAGATTCCTAATCATCCGCAATACTTAACCTTTTATTTTTCAGAACTTCCTTTCCTAAAAAGACCCCTTATTTTCCTCAGGGCCTCCTGTGTGGAGCTAATGTTAAAAAAAGCTGTAAAAAGAGATCCCTGAGGCGTATGTATAGAAAACAAATATATATATACATAGTAAATTCCGAGACGCCGATTTTGGAACTTTACAGAATAATTGAATGTGAAGTTACACATATTATTTGACTTTCAAATCTGACATATTAACAAAGGACAAGATTATGTTTTTATACAATAGCTACACACATGCCCAGAAGAAAATAATTCTCCCCTATAAGGGCCTATGTCATCTTCGGGGATGATGAGTGGAGGGTATTTTTAGGAAAGGAAGGAGAGGATGTTCTGGGAAATAAAAAGGTAGAAGGGGTGGGTTGGAATCTGGGGTCAGTGTGTTCAGGAGTGACGGACGAATGATTCTATCCCTCCCCGTGCGGTGAAAGGCGATGTTCCGAGAGAGCCCTACTGGAGAAATCAAAAGGTATCCCTCAACCAGTCTCTCCCAATCTGGCCTGCCATGAAATTGGTGGGCAGACGCATCCGCCGCCAAGACCCGAACAAACCTCACCCCATGAGCTCGGGCACCCCTGCTAAGTCACTAAACGTAGCGAACCACTTGATGTGAGCTGTAGCAGAGGTGTTTGTTATCCAATAAATGGTTCCCTGGGCTGCGGCACCCATACTGGTCTCCCAAAATGAGTATTAACACTCAAATTTTTATAGGCGTTTTTATTGCTGTTTTTTTTTTTTATTCCAAAAATATTCTACGTCTTCTACGACATTATATTGATAAACTTTTCCTTGGAATTAACTCGCTGAGAATTGAAATTGTTATTATTTTGAATTTAAGTTTTCTAAAGGTACAATATTTTATTTCTTACTGGCGAGTTCCCGGTATGCGTTGCAATGTCACTTAATAAAGACATTGTTTCTCCCTGCGTGTCCTTTCCTATTCGTCCCGTTCCCTTTCCTCTCTCTCGTACCCTTCTCCTCACGTTTTCCCACTCTGTCTTCCCTCTCTCCACTCCCATCTTCCGCTTCTCCCGTCCTGCTAACTCCCCTCCCTCCTCCCGCATTCCATAAATTCAGTCCCGATACATTCAGTTTTCAAACAGTTCGCGTGCCACTGAAAGCATATATACCTAGTATATTTGCGGCACGTTCCAGAGTGGAAGATACTCTCAGTATCGCCCTGATGTAAGACCACCATTCAGAATTGAAACATTGCTTGAAATGGCATTAGCCGTGTTTGGTGACCAGATCTGAATAGCCAGGTACTTCCCCACCTTCTTCTTCCCGATCTCTTTCCCCTCCCCACTACCTTCAGCCTCACAGCATACCCCAATTGGGGATGCCGTGAGGCATCTCACTGGCTTCAGATGGGAGCAGTTGGGACTCTTAAAATTCTAATAATATTTCTAAAATTCTAAAATTCTAGAATTCTCTTAATATTCATAAAAAAAAATCTCACCACTATATATATTAACCATCGCGGGCATGCGCACATCAAATCGCCAGAATTGCATCGCAATAGGATGATTGGTTTAGCAACGCGTATGGAACAAACATACATACAAGCAAACATACATTGATTTTTATACATAGATGTTTCCTAGAGTTCCTTGCAGAATTGTATAATATTATCATTATTATTTCCGGAGCTCTTCTAACAATACATGTCTCAGCTAATATTGAATGAACTAAGCAAAAGGGTAATTTCTCATCTTGATGAAAATATATTGACATATAAAATTAAAATTTTGTTTCGGTGGTTTCTCGCGTTTTTACTGTGTACACGTCGAAACGCGGGACACCGGACACACTAACACCATTACGAAGTATGTCGGGAGTCTCCCATATTATAGGACGTGTCGCTATAGATATTATCAACAAAAGGGGCATTGCACCGTCTTCGTGCAAGTATTCGGGCATGGAAATAAATGCCTTATTTTGTTTAACGCTCTATTTTACTTATTTACAATTTTACGTCATGCATCCGATTCCCGTATCTCCTATAACAATATAATATCTCCGTTAATTTCAAGGCACTACACAAAAAGATCATTCCTCGTATTCTCCGATAAAATGATGTTACATAATAATTACGCGCCCTTTTCTTTAAAACTCTATAACACCATATTTTGCTCGCTAGCGCTGCAACTAAATACCACTACATAGAAATCTTCCCTTCCCGCCTCCCCGCTACACACCGCAAATACAATATTTCGTTAGAAAGGGACAAACGAAAGACATGAGATTATTGAAGATCTAGTTCGGTCGCCGGCAAACAATGGTCTTAAGATCAATAACATAATTCACGAAAACCAGTTTGGATTCATGGAAAACAAAAGCACAAAAGACGCCATTGCTAAATTATCTAGTACTATACAAGACGCTTTAGACAAATCATTAAAATGTGTTGGTATTTTTGTAGATCTCCAAAAAGCTTTCGACAGCATATCACGTGTCAAATTAATACAAAAATTAACGGTTGTGGGTTTTAATGACAGAGTACTAAATTGGCTAAAAAGTTATCTTCACATCATCATCATCATCACTATTGGCTCTACAACCCCTGGTGGGTCTTGGCCTCCTCAAGAATCTTCCTCCACTCATCCGGTTTTGTGCCAGCTCTCTCCAGTTTAGAATTTCCAAGATAGATATGTCTTTGAGGACGTTGTCGCTCCATCTTAGTCTTGGTCTTCCCAGGCTCCTTCGCCCTATTGGTCTTGAGTTCAGCAGGGACTTTGGTGCTTGATGCTCGGTCATTCTCTCCACATGACCCAGCCACCGAAGTCTTCCCAGTTTTATAAATTTTGTGACGTTTAGCTCTTTAAACAAAGTATAGAGCTCATTGTTATAACATCTGCGCCAAAATCCATTTTCTAGAACCGGTCCGAAGATGCGTCTCAAAATTTTTCTTTCAAAAACGTCCAGTGCTCGCTCATTCCTCTTAGTTAGTACCCAAGTCTCAGCTGCGTACGTAAGTACTGGTCTGATATGTGTTTTGTGCACTAATATCTTCGTGTTTCTGGACAGCAGTCTGGACTTTAATTGGTTCTGTAGGCGGAAATAACAGCGATTTGCGTTCACTATGCGCTTCTGGATCTCCTCTGTGGTATTATTGTCGTTTGTTATCAGGGAGCCTAGGTATGTGAATCTTGGTACCGTTTCGAAACGTTGGTTTCCACATGAGAGAGTTGGGATTTGTTGGGTGCATTCTACGGCCATGTATTTGGTCTTTTGCTGGTTTACTACGTGACCCATATTTTTGGCAGAACTTTCAAGATTTATGAAGGCGTTACGTAAAGCATCTGGAGTTTTCGCGATTATGTCGATATCATCAGCGTAAGCCAATAGTTGCACAGAGTTGTCAAATATCGTTGCTCTTATCTCGATGAGTCACGAATAACTTCAGTCGTATTTTCACAAAAGAACACAAATTGTAAAAATCAATCACACATCAAGTCTACCACTCACAACTGATTTTGAGATACCGCAAGGTACTGTTTTAGGTCCATTACTTTTTATCATGTACGTTAACAATATTTTTGAACAAAACCTCAGTGGAACCGTTATATCTTACGCGGACGACACGATTATCATAATTAAGGGTAGTGACTGGAAAATTGTAAATAAAAATGCAAATAATGACATCCAAATCCTAAAAACCTGGTTCAATACAAACCTTCTTACAATTAATTAAAAAAAAAACCACTTTATATTACTTTGTCAATAAATAAATCCAAAACTTATCCCAACATTAATATAATTATACACAACAAAAAATGTAACAAAGATGTCTGTAATAATTCATGTACCATATTAAACCATGCAACTGAAATAAAGTACCTCGGTGTAATTGCAGACCAACATATGAAATGGAACAGACACATATGTGAACTTGTTAAGCGCATTAGGAAATGTATCTATATATTCATTAGATTAAGAAATATTCTCAAATTAAACAACCTAAAAAAAGTCTTTGACGCACTAGTCCAATCACTAATTCAGTATGGAATCATTGGATGGGGAGGTGCATATGAAAAAATTGTTAGTCCTGTAAAAGTGGTACAAAAACTAATTATTAAGGTAATTTTAAAAAAACAACCAACATTCCCTTCAGCATCATTGTTCAAAATTTTCGAGGTACTAAAAATTGAAGACCTCTATAAAAAAGATTCAATTCTACAAATATTCAAAGAAAATGTAACAAAAAAATTAAAACTTAACTCATCATTAAGGCATAAATTTAACATCCAAATTCCTCTATTTTCAACACAACAAATACACAATAATTATATTTACAAAGGCATAAAATATTTTAATAGTCTTCCCGAAGAAATAAAAAAATAACAGATTCCGTATCATTCAAGAAAAAGGTCAAATTAATCTTTAAAAAAAATCAACAACCATAACATCACCAATCAAAATATTGTAACTTCATTTCACGTCATATCAAAAATTAACATCACAACATAGTTTATATTCATTGTATAAGTAAAATGTATGTTATAAAAATGAAATAATTGTAAAATAACTCATACGCCAAGCTCAAGAGCTAGTACTCTTCATTGGCGTAGAAATTCATAAAAAAAAAATAATAATAATAATAAAATAAAGTTATAATATGTGTTCCAGAACATCAGGATTGCAAATATGTCCATTTAGCAGTTTATATGCAACTAACCCCATTGCAATTTTTCACCTATTGTCTGTATTCACAGGTGGCTCTGATGGGCGTGAATGTGTTTGGGGTGACCCTAGATGGTGAAGGCGTGGAGGTCCCGAGCCCCGCGGAGACCTACTCACCGTACGACGACCTCGCCTTCATCATGTACGTGGACCCCGAGATCGCCACCATCATCCGCCAGTTGGAGGAGAAGAAACACGGAGCCATCTTGGGTTCGTTCGCTTCTGCTAAACAGATTTAACCCCTAGTGAAAAATTATGTACATAACTTCTTTCACCCTCATCTTTTGATTGAATAATGCTTTTGTACATAACTGAACTGCCCCAGCAGCAATCTTTTTCATAATTATTTCTATTTTTATTATTAAATTAATGAGTAAAATCTCAAATTGTAATATTTAATTTAATGAAGACAATATTAGTGAAACTCAATCAAAAATCTGAAAACAGAAAAAGATACATTCACATCTAGGACTCGAACCCAGAACCTACGCCTTGCCGGGGCACAGTCTGCCAACTGAGTATCACACTTCGACTAAGAACTACCCCCAAAATCACGGGCGTAGCCAGGTTTTAGTATCGGGGGGGTTCAAGAAAATAAAACTACCGAAAGTGCATGCAATAACCTTTATATTATATGAAAAATATGAAATATGTAAAAAAAAACAGAAGGTTCATTTGATTACATATGCACTACAGAATTAATCTTCTGTTTTTCTTTTTAAATATATCCACTACTTCATTCGCATCAATTTGTATCCCATAGTGAATATTCAAGAGAGCCAAGCCATTCAGTCTGTTTTCAATCGTTGTGTTCCGCAAGTAGTTTTTAAGTATCCGTGGGCATCCAAAATACATTATTAATGTAATAATTAGTGATAAAATAAGTTATGCTGCTCGCCTCCCCTTATTTTAATATTATTGATGGTGGTATCTTAATTTTTCGGGGTGGGGTAACATAATCTTCATTTTCTCAATTTATTGGCTGCTATCTTTATGTACGATTGCAAGATTCAAATCCGTGATATTAAATAACTCTTGAAACTCCGTTTTCCCAAGTTCAAATTTGTCAGCATTGAGCACAAAGCACTTGCAAGTTAATATCTGTTCTAGCAATTTGTGCAAGTTAATATCTGTGCAAGCAACTTGTGCAAGTTAATATCTCTGCAAGCACTTTGTGCAAGTAACTTGTGCAAGTTAATATCTGTGCAAGCAATTTGTGCAAGTTAATATCTGTTCAAGTTAATATCTTGGCAAGGAATTGTGCAAGTTAATATTTGTGCAAGCAACTTGTGCAGTTAATATCTGTGCTAATTTGTTTTATGAACAGTTATAAAATATATCTATGCATTTGGACAAGCTAATGTAGGAAGCGAACTGTCGCCGTATACTAAAAACATTGTGGTCGATGTCAACTGTCAAGTGTAATTGTCATACTTGCTCATGTTGACTAATTACCAATATTGTGTCAATGTTGGCTTTCATGCTAGGGCTTTAGGATTGATTTATTGTTTTAATATTTGCATAATGTTTAGCGGAGCGCTTCGAGTACGCGCGTAAGCTGAAGGCGGCCACGCTGGCACTGTGCAGTGGAGGACGCGCGCTGGGTGCTCTGCAACTGCACAAGCGTCTGGCCGCATTGGCTGAGCAGTACGAACGGGCCTCGCGCAAGCGGGACGCTATCGCCACGGGCCGTGCACGCCTTGCGCAAGCTCTGCGCATCATCACTCTGCTGGAGGCCGATGGAGTAAGTGGAAGTCAATGGAATTGAATGGATTTTCATGGAATCAAATGGAATTGAATGGAATTAAATGAAATTGATTGAAATCAAATGAAATTGAATAGAATCAAATGGAATTTGATGGCATGAATATATATTTTTTACATTCGTTCCACAGAGGAGGCCATGAGTAAAATAATTTTCCTAAGGGCCTATGTCATCTTAGGGGATGCTGTGTGGAGGGTTTTTTAAGGAACGGAATGAGAGGAAGTTCTGGGAAAGAAATAAGTATGAGGGGTGGGTAGGAATCTGGGGTTCAGTGTGTCCAGGAGTGATGGACATATGAATCCATCCCTTCAACTGCGGTGCAAGACGATGGGTCTAGGGATTCTGACTGGAGAGGTCAAAAGACCTCCTCAAGCAGTCTCTCTCTCGATCCGGCCCGCCACGCAGCAGGTGGGCAGAGACCACGGCCACCAAGACCTTGACAAAACTCACCCCAGCTAAGGGCACCCCTGCTAAGTCACCAAACGTAGCGAACCACTTGGGGTGACCTATGGCAGAGGTGTTTGTTATCCAATAAACGGTTTCCAGGGCGGCGGTACCCATACCCGCCTCCCAAAATTAAATTTAATGTAAATAAATTCACTTAATTAGATTTAAATAGAATTGGATGAAATTTATTTAAAACAATGGAATCCAATCCTTTTGAATTGAGTAGAATAGATTGGTAACCTATCTGTAACAAAAATAATACATGTTGACAAAATTTTTATTTGGTTATTATAATTTCGCCATCTTTTCCAGCCTGACCCCGCCAACGATGAATATTCTGAAGAGATTTCATTTACGATGGACATGCTGACCCAGCCAACCTCTCACATGAGCTTTGACGCTCCCTCCCCGCCCAATCCCCACCTGGTGGCGCCCCCGCTCTCCTCAAAAGACAGCAACGTCAGCAGTTGCCAAGGAAGCGAAACCAGAGTCGAAACTTCCTCAACTTACGTGAACACCATCCCGAAACACAACAGAAACAGCCTCGTTATGGATGAAAACAGAGCCAATAACTACATGAATGGAATGGATGACAATACCAAACAACAACACGTTGCTGAAACGAGCAACCAAATGAATGGAAATTACAATAACGATAATAAGATTTACCGCAGAAGCAATAACGACGCATGCTCAATCAACGATTTGTCCGACAACAGTCGCATAACTTCACCTCAGCTGACAAACAATCAAGTCTACAATGAAAACTTACAATTAAGCAAGAAGAAAATTAACGAATCGAGTTTGGCGTCGTACAATCACATTTCTAGTTCAGAGAATGATCTTATTGACGGAGGGAAAACATATTTAGAAGAGCAGAGTTCGGGTTTCGGGTCCAGTATGGATGTTCAGCTGAGGAATGGTAGTCCGCAGCAGGCCAGAGGGGCAGGAAGACTGGGGGGCGGAGAGGGAAGTTATTTCAACAGTCCCGCCAATAGTGTGAGCCCCACGAACATGCAGTACACGGAGTCACTAAGAAATGGTAAGTTATCGTTACATAGTTGTTTTGCTCTCACATGATGCAAAAAGAGTCGGCCATGTGTGAATGTGGTGCGGTGCATTCACCGAACATGTTGTAAACGAATATACATTCCATTAGTTCCCCGGCAGGATTGCTTAGGTCCACAGAGCGACCTCATTAGACCTAGATATTCCCCCCTGATCCTGTAAGAAAGAGGTGGTATTTTCACTGTAACCCACCTTATTACAGTTTTGAACAGGCGCGGTTCGCTCTATCGTTCACTCGTGCGCCGAACCTGCAACAAAATTGAACATTTTACAGCTCATCGTATTTCTACCTAATATTTTTTAATTTAAATTACTCACAATGTTAACAATAAAAATGAATTACATATTTAAATGCTTGAATTTTGTAAGAGTAATAATAATACTGGCCGACTAAGAACTAGTAACCTAGGTAGATATCATTCCGCGCGTTTCAGTCAAACGCCCCATTTGGGAATTGTCATTTTGTATTGTGCCCCTAGGAAACACGTCCAGACCGTCAAAAACACAAAATGTAGCCAAAATCTGCTTCTAAATGCGCGCCGCCCGGCGCGGCCCATACAAGATATGAAAAGCATCGAAAACATTCGAAGTACCTACTCCGGAAAATAAATAAATAAATACTAAGCGAAATAAATACTCTGGCAGGTTTGAATAGGATAGTATCTGAAATTTATCTTGCAAAATCAAACCATAAGTCAACGGCTCTTGTTATGCTTAGGATTTAGGGCATCTATTTGACAATAATTAGTTTTTCAGTTAAAAGTGACCTTTTATGTGTGTGCGTTTTAAATACGCTACACCGGTATCGGAAAGCGAAAGATGTCTTCGCTTGGCAAAAGGACCAAAGAAGTTTATTTATTTATTATATATAAAATATTATTCTACATAAATAGGATAGATACCTACCTAAATTATACATTATGTTTTTGATTTATTGCTCGGTGAACCACCAAAAATTTTATGCACGAGCCGCGCCTGGTGTTGAAGTGAAATGATTTGATGGTTTTCAGGAGAGGCTTCGCCCGTGCCGCGGCCCCAGACGGCGCATGCGCCACCTGCTTCCCTGCCCCCCGGCACGGTGGTGCGGCGCCGGAACAAGAGCGCCGGCCCCGCACCCCCCGCGCACCATCGCTCCTCCTACGAGGCCTATGAAGAGAGACTGCTGCCCGCGCTCAGACAGTGAGTTCACTCTAAATAGTCCTGGTTCAAACGTGATCGATCGAAGCTTTTTGATCCAATCACGAACCAACGATCGATACACTTTTTTATGGAAGATTCGGTCATTTGATAGCTATCACACACCATCTCATATATACTCTTCTGTGGTTCTGATTCTTGACATGGCCTGACTCAAGTATCTGGTTCACTTGATTGTGCATGTCTTCCTTGGATATCCCTGACTTCTTCAACCATTTATATTAGCGTCACATCAAATTAAACTTCACATACCTGAAAGTATGTATCAAAATCACTTAACATCTGAAGGGGGTCACTAGGGTCCCCCATATATCGCGGAGTGACTATGTCTCTTAACGTTGCCTACCTTCGCCTAGTCACCACACTTGCGGATTGTTTGCGGCGAGGATTTTTATTAGAAATTATGTGAATTGGGGAAGTAATTACCTTGGAATTTGAGAGATTTTATTTTTTACATACAATGAAATGTACGTATGTTTGTTGCAGTTCCCACACCAATGAGTTTCTTCGAGGGTGCCAGACAGAGCCAGCCGACCCGCCCAAGGGCAGACCCAAGATGGGAGAGAGAGACAGGAAACAAGCTGCCTTACCCATTCTCATCTTTGGGGAAGACTTGGTGAGATGTCCATCTTTCATTTCACAAAATGGAGTCTACTCGCAAGCAAAATCATGACACTTTAACTTTTTTTTAAGTTCAATAGTGGTGTTTTGTTTTTACGAAATACCTGTTTTAATTTTTAGCATATTTTGTGTGTTTGTGCTATAATCCACTGCTTTCCCTAATTGGACACTTGCCCGGTTTTTGGGCTGGTGGATTATTCAGAAAGTACTAATTGGACACTTGCCCGGTTTTTGGGCTGGTTATTGTGGATTATTCAGAAAGTACTAATTGGACACTTGCCCGGTTGTTGGGGTGGTGGATTATTCAGAAAGTACTGTATTATTGTTTAACTTCTTTTTTTTCAGGTGGAGAAATTTTATTCTAAACACTTTTCCGAGAAGGAGGAAGGCTTGCAAAATCTAAAGGTAGGTGAAGTTAATTTTAACATTATGTTCGTTTTCAAATGGCCTCTGTGGTCGGGGGAAAGTTTCTCGACTACAGATTCCGTTTAAATCCCAATTCAGTTGTTTTATTTAATTTAATTTAATTCAATTTCGTAATTCAGTTAACACAAATAATTCATTTGAAACAGATGGCTTAATAAATATATATTTGTGGCACGTTTCAGAGCAGAAGTATCTTTCAGTATTGCCATGGCGAAAGACCACTGTTCTGAAATTCATCTCCTTCCCCTGGAGAGATGTTTAGACAGTTTGGGCATGTAGAGCGAATGAATGAAGAAAGAAGTGTAAGGTGATCACATGAAGTTAATGGTAGAAGAAGTCGAGGACGCCTGAGGAAAACATGGGACGATTAGTGAATCAAATACTTGAGTTGAGCCATGTCTAGAATCAGAATATCAAAAGAATATCTATGAAAGCGAATGAAGCAAAGAGTATGTGCTGAGGCACATTTATTTTATTTATTTCTTTTTATTGAGGAAACAAACAGTCATACAGTAAAATAATTTTATAACAATAAAATTCATATGTTGAAGACCAATTAAGTTCCATTATGTTAAATATTGGTTTAGTATTTTTATCTACTCAACTTATTAAATGACAAAGAGAAAAAAAAATAAACATAATAAAGAAAAACATAAAAAAGAAAAACGTAAAATTATTAACAAACGTGGTTATACTATTTACTATGGTTGATAATAATATAATTTTCACAAAAAAGAGAAAAAAAAAGTATTTTAGGTTATTAATTTATTAAGCTGCATTTTATATGATTTCAATTCATGGTTAAAAATGTCTACATCTCGTAAGGCATTGTAAGTTTCACAGATACGTACTATTACAGAGTTTTGCGCGTATTTAGATTTACTTTGTGGTATTCTAAATAAGTCTATGTGGCGGTGTATTTTCTCTGTCTACCCCTGTGGGAAATGGCATAATGGTTAGTGGACACAATTTGGGAGGCAGGTATTGGTTCCACTGCCTCGGGAACCATTTATTAGATAATCATCACCTCTGTAATAGGTCACTCCAAGTGGTTCGCTACATTTGGTGACTTGGCAAGGGTGTCCTGGTTCAAGGGGTAAGGATTGTGTAGGTCCTGGCAGCGTTTACGTCAACCCACCAGCAGTGTGGCAAGCTTGGTTGATGGAGACCATTTGACCTCTCCAGCAGGACTCTCTCGACCTATCGCCTTGCACCGCATTGGGAGGGATGAATTCATATGTCCGTCACTCCTGGACACACTGACTTCCAGATTTCTACACACCCCTCAAATCTTCCCAGATCTTCCTTTTAAATCGACCACCATAACACGGGCATCAGCTTAGCATGGTGGTCGAAAAATCCGCAAATAATGTAACCATAATATTTATGCGACGAATAAAGAAAAATTAAAAAAAAAAGATTAAGTTAGTTAGTTTTAAAGATTTTCTATTTATTGCTTATAACAATTTTTTCTCTGAACGTAATATGATAATCTGGAATTCTAGATGTCCCTTCGCAACTTTGACACGAAGCCAGCGGGGCCTGGACCGGGGGTGGGGGGCAGGGGGGTCCCCTGCTCACTGAGTCCCAACAAGACGGCCCGGGCCGCCACTCTGCTCTTGCACCGGGCCCTCAGGGACCCCGTGCACTCCGTCTATAGCCTGGCTGCCGACACTACCAGGATGTTCTTCACCGAGTTTATACAGGGGAGGTAAGGTTTTAATGTGTATATATAAAACATCCGCCGCCAAGACCCGGACTTTCCTCATCCCATGAACCTGGAGACTCCTGCTAAGCGTGAAGCACTTGGGGTGACCTATGGTAGAGGTGTTATGTTATTTAGAGGTAAAACAAAAAAAAGTTTGTGGTTTTACTGACAATCAAGAAAAAACCTGAAAAGTAATGTGTCATTTTGTCTTCAGAGTAAATGCGGCTGAAATAACTCGGTGTGTGGAGAAGCTGGTGCCAGAGCTGCTGACCAGGGCGGGGGATCCAGCTCCTCGTGTCCACTCCCTCGCTATGCACACTCTGCTCAGCATGGCAGACTGTCCACCCGTCAGGTCTGTCACCCAACCTAACCTGACCTAATCAAGCCTTATTAATGCTTGCACAACCTAAATGGCAACCCGACTTAATTGCATTATATTATGGAAAATTAATACTTAAGACGACCAAACCAAATTAAATATGATTGAGTTTTTCAGTGTTAAGCTATTTATTGTGAGGTGAGTTAAGATAGGGGCTGTCGGAAGGAATTTATGGGATCTTGAAGAGGCCCGTATTATATGGAGTAGGAAAACAGGCGCCGATAGCTTGTTACACATATTTATAATTAGACAAAAACGAGTCGAAGAAACGTCCCATTCTCATGAAGCCATTTGTTGTTTGCCAAAGATTGCTAAATTTTATGTTGTCATAAATTGACGATCAGTGCCTATTTGAATAGTTTAACAATTGAAGGGTTGCCGTTAGCCACCATGTAAGTGTTTGTTGAATTTTTGATGAACGTTTTGCCTGCCAGCATAAAATTTGACAAACTGTTGTCAAGTTGAGAATCGACGGCGAAGACAAATTCAAGACGAAGTCCAAATGTCACAAAATTAAAAATGGTGCTGATAGTCGATTTGTCTCAATGTCGAATGTGACAGTCAGTTAAAGAACTGACCCTAAGAATTTTTTTTTTTTTTTGCGAAGACGGTTTACTACCAGTTCACTTAGGCCATAGGCCCATTATGCTATCTCCCTCAATCCTAACCTTACCAATCTTTACCTCAATCCTATAACAATAACCCAGTCCCTTTAATAAAGTTCACCAGAGTTGTCATTGGATATGTGGCTAAGTCTCTGATTCTACAGTATGTCTCCCCACTACAGGGAATCTGAGCCTAGTTCCCACCAGGGCAGGACAGCAGGCACCATAAGTGAATTGAAGTCTCTTCATCCTCTTCACATTTTCGACATCTGTTGGTGCTTTCCACTCCTGATAGCTGCATGTGTCTCCTGAGATGGCAGTTCCCTCAGTGAGTTTCCTTATCGAGTAGTTTCGTGGTCTGTCTGGGGTCTGGTCCCTTTATGAGTACTTTGGATTGCCTCATTCCGGGTGCCCTCTCCCATTCCTTCCAGTGCTGCGATTTGACCCACCTCTCAATATGTAATTTGGTGTGGCAAGCTGCTACTCCTACAGCCGGCTCGGATCCCGCAAGTGGTGCTTTCGCCCCTTTCCTTGCTAGTTCGTCAGTCCGCTCGTTGCCCTTAACCCCTCCGCAACGTAAGCAGATATAAGCGTTAAAAATAGGACAGCAGTCAAGTACAATAAGCGTGTTTATACGTCAGCACGTGTGTTTCCATAGAAATCGTTATAACTCCGTTATTGTTTTAGTTACATCCCTAAAACAAAAAGTCAAAGGTCGATAGTAGATCAAGCTGCACATTTCTATCAAGTTGTCTATGGAAATACATAACAGGAATCAGCTGTCAATCGTGTAGTTGACAAAAATATTTACCCGCGCAAATTTGCTACCGGCAGCTCCACCGCGCTCCACATTTTAAATTTTTATTAAATATTTTTATATGAAATGATAAAAAAGTGAGGTGACAAAAGTGTTTATTACACATATATACAATAGAATAAGTATTGTTGTTTGCATAATCTGTGATTTTAGTACCGTTTTCACATAAAAACATCACGTGAGTCATTTTTACCTATTTTTAATGTTTGCGTTCTAAATTTTAATATTTACAAATGCTAATATTTATTTGTAATATAATAATTTGAAAGCCTATTTTGTAACCTTTCCAAAAACAGTTTTTACTATTCGGCTATGTTCAGAAATGTTTCATTTATAGAGCTTTAATTGTGAAGCGGTTATAACTAAAAGTTTTCGTAAAATGTCAATTCGTTTAAGACACCAAAAGCTAATATTCTCGAAAATTCGGAGGGGTTAATACCCTTATGTCCTGGTACCCACATCGAGAGATGGTTAGATTGTGTCTGTATTCTGTTGTGTTTTTAGGAGCCTGAATATAATCCCGCTGCAGTTGGCGCGGCCCCTCACGGCCGGCACCGCCCCCCGCCTCGCCCTCTCCAGACTCCTCATGGTGGAGCAGCTACTACTCAACCACGGCATTGATAAGCACAGGTGAATCAACTTACTAATTAACAATATAATTCTGATGATTGGGTATTTTCAATAATTCTTCGGGTCGTCTAGATTACGAGTCTTGTTTATTATCGTCGTATTTACAATAAATATCTAATTGGACTTAATGTTCGCTCTAAAGGATGCTTTATTTTAATATGCCAGCGAGCCGCCGCCTAGTGCCGTGCTCGCTGTCAATCAGATTTGATCGGATATCTTCGTTGTTGTCAGTTGTCTCTCTCATATAGTACAACTACTGCCTTCTGTTGAAACACATTAAAACTACATGTAAATACCAATACTAACGACATCTGTTGAGAGACATTGAAACTTTTTTTTTTAAATGGTGAATACTGCACAAGATTCCTAACTGCCTGGAGTCAGTGAAACTATAGCACCCCCAATAGGGGTAAGTTGTGAGGCTGAAAGTAAGTAGGAGGGGAAGAAGAAGGTGGGGAAGTACCTTGCTATTCAGATCTAGTCTAGTCATTTCAAGCAACATACCAATTCTGAATGGTAGTCTTACACCAAGGCGATACTGAGAGTATCTTTCACTACATACATAATCATATAAACTACAAATATGAGCATGGAATATGGTGTATAACAAATTGTGACCATCAGGAAAGCACATCTGTCATGTAATTAATAAGTCAGGTACGCCTCATAAGTCACACACATGTCTGGTTATGTTATATTATCGTGAAAACAAGCTTATGGGTCCAAATGGTTAAATGTTTAACGGGAACCTTTCAAATGTAAAAAAAAAACAAAATGGCGCCGATTAGCCATTTGATGACAATGTTACATTTGAATTTCTGTGGAACCGTAATATTTTTCTTTAAAAGAAACTGTCTGTAATATTCCAGTGGCCTGCGCGCTCGTTGTGTGGCAGAGTTAGGTGCCGGGGGCCTCACGCATGGACAGGGAGCCGTGCGCCGCGCGGCGGAGCGCCTGCTGCTGGCCGCCTACCGCAAGGCGCCCCGCCTCGTGAGGGCGCAGCTCCCGCCTGATGACCCCGTCACCAGGAGGAACCTCATCTACAGGCATCTCTTTGAAGGGTTCGACAGGGTCGATCAAAAGGTACAGCTTTTTATTAGATATAACGGTTCCATGACAAATCAGAACATTGAATTAAAGTTAAGATAATAACAATCATTTTATTCCATTATCATATTCTGCTTTGTCACAGATGATCAATAAATTGAGATTGTGAATTAATTCTCTTGAAGTGGTGAACGGCATGAATCATTGAATCACATGAATCATCATCGCCGGCCTCTTTGTATCCTCCCTCCTACCACATTGATCTCTTCAAGACCCATGTTCGCTCCTTCCTCTCCTCTAAAAGACCCTCCAAATAGCATCCACAAATATGATATAGGATGATATTTGAGAAAAATTGTTTTCGTGTGGAGTTTTGTAAAAAAAAAAATTGTTGCTGTGAATTAATTAAATTAATTCACTTACCTCAATTGATTATCATCAATTAAAACACTTGCTGCAGTGAATCAGATGAATTAATTCACTAGCCGTAGTTCATAATTTTGGTAAATTTAATCACTCAATTGACTTTTATGTGGTAAGTCAAATGAATCAAGACATCATTAATTGAATGATACAATGAGGTAATGTATCAAATTAATCAATTCACTATACATTGTGAATTGAATGAATCAATTCACTAGACATAATTAATTGAATGAATCAATTCACTACACATTGTGAATTGAATGAATCAATTCACTAGACATAATTAATTGAATGAATCAATTCACTAGACATTGTGAATTTAATGAATCAATTCACTATACATTGTCAATTGAATGAATCAATTCACTAGACATAATTTAGTGAATGATATAATTCACCCATAAAACGCAACTCTTTAAATGTTTATTCTTTGTTATGTTAATCGTAGAAACAGGAGGAGTTGATGGGAATCAGTCAGAACGAAGATTGCCCCCCTGATCGATCTCGCAAATACCAGGAGGACATGTCGAAGATGGCCGATTCGATGAAAATGTCTCAGATATCCAACATGAGCTCCTCACAGATGAGCGGCTCCTTGATGAACTCTTCCATGATGAGCTCTTCCATCATGAGCGGCTCGCAGATGAGTGACTCGTTGCTGAGTAGCTCCATGATGAACAGTTCCATGATGAAATCTTCACTGATGAACTCTTCCCAGATGAGCATGTCCGGATCCATGACCAGCTCTATTTACCAGCCAAAAAGCAGCATGAAAAGACCAACGAAGAAACCCGGAACTACGGCTGTTGGATTTAACGGTGTTAAAAACGATACGGAGTACCCAGGTAAGAGTTTGGTTGAAAGTTATGACATCATCATAAATTGTGGTTGATTTGTTGAAGTTCAGTTTCTCTCTTAGAAATCCTTACTTACTTTATGGATGTATTGTCATTTTTTGGAACACAGATGACACAATAGAATGCTGTGTTTGTTTAACCGGTACTTCAATGGAAGATGTTCCAATCAACTATGCAACTATCATTGAGCCCTTCAGCACTGGTTCGTAATTGGGAGACATGCCAAAAGCATGGCCTGTTTGTAAATGGTTTATATTTAGGCCACCGACCCACGGTTTGGGTCCAACCCAGGTGTCGTGTGTTCAATTCCTTGGCTAGCTAAGTCCTCCATCACGACACAAGCAATATTTTCCATTTACTGTGATGGTAGTAGGAGATTTTCAAATATTGTCTTTCTTTTAAAAAAAGTAATGATTATAATTTTTCTGGACCAACTTTTGTGCTCCCTCCCTTTTATAAGACAGGTTTCAGAATCCATGCTCACTCTCCAAAAATATCCTCCACACGGTATCCCTAAAGATGACATAGACCTCCTACGTGGAGAATAGAAAAATGTATTTTAATCTATTTGTTTATTTCTAGGTTATAACAAATTGAGGCTCGATAGTGCTGTGAGCCCAAAACACCAGCCCAAAGTCAACCGAACACCTCAAAACCCCAGAAACTATGTTCTAGAGAAGAATTGGCAGAACAGCATCATGCAGAACGGCAACTACTGTCCCCAGGCCGACAATTCCACCGGAAAAATGTCACAGGACATACAGGAAACTAAATACCGCCAATACCAGACCACGCAGCAGCAAGACTATCCGAGAAACGCACCAAAGAATGATAAACGGTTCGAATCCAAGATGAACGGAGACGCTAAACATTTGATGAACGGCTCAATGACGAATCTAACAAACGGTCATTCCACCAAAATAGTAGCGAGGAATCTACATTCGAGCATTGTATTTGATAACAGAACAAGTTATAGCGACGGTGAAAACACCGCAGCCGTCGAGAATGATATCAAAAAGATGCAAATAGACGATGATCAAAGTGTTTCGGAGGTTATGAGTACTTGTTCGAGGACTAACCCTAAAGGTAGCCCGGTTGGAAGTCTCAAGAGGAATAAGAATGCTCGTAATGTGATTTACAGGAGCAAGTCTGGCCCGAACGTGTCCACCTGTTATATGGATGATAATTACGACAGTTTCGACGACAGTCAGATGGAGATAGAAACGTATGAATACAGCAAAGAGAACGGTGGAAGAAACAGTCAGGCCAACAGCCGCAGTGGGTCGAGCACTCCAAAGGCTTGTGAGATGTGAGTGACCTAACCTATATAACATTGCTTTATTGTACACTTCTTAAAATTATTATCACTAGTAACTCCAGAGACTGTTAAGATTGATTAACCTTTTAAAGACTAGGTCGTTAAAGAATTTGCGATATCCGTGGACTGGGATTTCAAATTCTCATACATATGCGTCATGTATAGATGACGCTCGTCTTTTAGGCACGCGATAGGTTGGCATGTATTCATGAGGCTCGTTTAAAAAGGGTTAATTAAGACTGATTTCCCTATTTCCTCGCTGGATTTTGACACCAGTGTAAACGTTTTTGAAGTAAAACTTCTTTATGCATGCTCGACTTGGGGGGTAAGCTGTGAATGTGTTACGAAAAGTGGTGATTGTTACGAAAAATGTTGTGCGAATGGTAATCGATGCGAACGGTGATCGATTGCTAGGCGAACGGTCGGGCCTTTATGCACACTTGACTTGGAGAGTGATAAGGATAAGGATAAGGATGGTCACCCCAAGGTCGTAGGTCAACCCAAGGTCGTAGGTCACCCCATGGTCATATTTCACCCCAATGTCATATGTCAGCCCTAGGTGACCTCGTTCGCTACGTTTGGTAACTTATCAGGGATACCTGTGTTCATTGGGCGTGGTTTGTCTTGTAGTCTTGTAGTCCAGTGGGTAAGACTCTTGACTCACAATCCGGAGGTCGCGGGTTCGAACCCGGCATGCGCAAATAAATTTTATTTGATTAATTTGTGTTATTTCACAATTAATTCATTTAAAATAATATATAGTATATTTGCGGCATGTTCCAGAGTGGAAGATACTATCAGTATCGCCCTGGTGTAAGACCACCATTCAGAATTGAAACGTTGCTTGAAAATGGCTTTAGCCGTGTTTGGTGACCAGATCTGAATAGCCAGGTACTTCCCAACCTTCCTCTTCCCCACCTCCTTCTTCTCCCCACTACCTTCAGCCTCACAACACACCCCAATTGGGGATGCCATAGTCTCACGGGCTCCAGACGGGAGCAGTTGAGATTCTTGTGCGGTATTCACTGTAAAAAAAAAAAAAGTTTTACTTCAGGCGTGTGGTCTAAAGCACACTCGTTTTGAACGCCATCAGCAGACATTCAATGTACAAATTTCACAACAACATGGCATTGATCACCGTGATATTTTATTCAAGGAGCTGTCATGTTTGATAAATGGCCTTGTTTGTTGGTTCTCAGGAGAAATACCTGTGTGGAAGCAGAGACCTGCCCGTTCTGTCTGTGCGAGGTGGCGGACGGAGGGCTGGACACGCACTACTGGCGCAGCTGCCCCCTGTTGGGACGCTGCCCCTCCTGCCGGGCCCCATTGCAGCTGAGGGACCTTAACAGTCATGTCACAGGTTCTCCATTTCACTAATTGCCTGATTCAACTGATTAGGGATGTCAAATTCTATTGTCATTACTCATGGATCCAGATGCGTAATCTCAAAGTCTAAAAATATAATATATATAAATATGTACATTCATCTCTGGTACAATTTTTGATAAACATAAAACATTTTTATTTATTTTAATTTTGCAGGAGACTGTCCCCAGAGCAATGAGTATCGCCTGTGCGGGAGATGCATGGAGCCTGTTAATATAGAGAACTTCCAGAGACATGTTGCGGATAATGATTGCATTGGTAAGACACTGGAAATTCTAAAAAAAAAAATTATAGATAGTACAGTACATAATGATGAAAATTTATGCTAAATTGTCTCCACAAATTTGTAATCTAACCTCCTACCAGTTATGAAAACCATTTTCATCTACAATAAAGAATTAAACATGTTACAGAGAGCAGTGAAGAATACTGGAAGTGCCCCCTTTGCTGCATGTCCGTGGAGGCTGATGAGGACTCCTGGAGGCTCCACCTGATGGGGGCCAGTGGGATGGGGGGCTGCCCCATGAACCCCCGCTCTCCCCGCCCCCACTGACTCCCTCCCCCGCAGCCGCTGCGCTACTGGGGCATCCTGCCCAGTCTACTGATCACTTGTCATTAGCTTCGTCCTTACCATAGACAACAGAAACCAAGGGAGGTACGGCATGGAATTGCGCCAAACTACTATAAAACTGCAAGAACTATCAAAGTGGCTGAGCAATGCATTTTGTTGTAGGTAGAATCAAAGGGGGGTCGTCACTACGCATAAATGCGAGCGGTCGTAGTGTATGGTTAAACAATGTTGGTGACATGCATTGTGTGCAGATTTCATCTGTTGTTCATGCTCCAGACAGACGAGGCGTGCGTATAATTTAGCTAGACAAGTGCAAACCCCTAACAAGTAAAAGTGAGCATTCATTGAAAGGTCCCAATACATATTTATGTTATTCCAATCATTGATCTATTTCTTACACTTGCTTTCGCTTCATTTGCTATAATTCCAAAACGAAAGACTGTTCCCTAGCGTCGTCCGAAATAAAGCAAAAGTGCGGGAAGAATGTGCCGTGTGGCATGCCACCAATACCAATTAACACTTGCGAACTAAAAACTAATATTTAATTAAATGAAGACAATATAAGCGAAACTCAACCGAAAATCTGAAAACAGAAAAATCAGAAAAAGATATTGACACCTCTCTCTGTTTTCGCTTATATTGTCTTCATTTAATTAAATATTACAATTTGAGGTTTTACTCATAAAGTTAAAATAAAAATAAATAAAAACTAATAGATCATGCCCTTTTTGCGCCTGGCAAGAGATATGCGTCTGTGTACCTTCTTTTGCTGTCGGACTATATCTGGACTAAGATATCTATTAAGTGCTTTCGAGTTAACGTGGATTTTTATGTATACCCGCAATGCTTTATTCAGTGGTTTTTTTTTGTTGCTGCATGTATCCTATCCTCTGCGGCTCACGAACAAATTGAAAATGGATAGATGGTTAAAATCACCGTGCGAGCGTTGAATCACAAGCGTTATTTTTAAACAGAGATGTCTAGTGTGAAAAGGGTGACCAATTGTCTCATAACATGACTAGTAAGTGGATGAAAAAAGTCAAGCATGTCCTGGTAGACTCAAGGTCATACCGAGAGGATATATGATGTGCAAGTGGATGGGAGATGATATTGAGGATATCCCAGGAAGACATAATGCCATATGTCAAATTATGTAAAAAAAAAATTGGTAAGTCGTGCCAAGAGTCGAAATTATAAATATATATGAATGTACGGCTGGAGACACCTTGTCGAGGTGATGAATCCCCAACCCGAATATGACAACGGAAAGAAGATAAGATGAATGTGAATATAACAAAGAGTGGTGTGGCGTTCTGCAGAAGTGGCATGATGGTTTTATATATACATTGTTTCTTATTGTTGAGTGTTGCAACAATAAATAATTATTTTGTTTACATTGCACTGGGTGGAAATGTTCACTATTTATTTACCTCTTGAATATTGCTGAATTTAATCATAAGCTATCTTACCTTTGTACTGTGACTACTACTTTGCATTGACCAAAAATGGTTTGATCGTTCGGCGTGCAATACCTCGAATGTGATAATTTTTTCAAGTGATAATTTAATGCCATTTGATTAGACGCTTTTATAATTACCGTTTCGATTCACGGTAACGGTATTGTGATGGCAAAAACATACACTCCTTGCTATAACGTCGCCTTAGTTCGTATTTGTCCAACAGAGCATTAGAAAATTTTACAGGAGGAGAAGGTTTTCTTTCATTATTTCAATGAAATATTATGATATGTGTAAGATAAACCTATATCCGTAAACGTAAAGGTCTCATTAGTTTAAATAATTCTTATTTAAGTGATTAACTATCATTTTTTATACTTTATTTTTAAGTTTAAAGTGGAGATTGAACAAAAACCAAAATGGTTTGTTGGACAAATACGAACTGAGGCGACAATAATTCTCAGCTCTTTCTTACCCATTAAATAATATTGCGACAAAAGATGAGATACACAAAATATGCGTGTCTGTTTCTTCCCAAGTACTACTTTTTTCCTTTGGAGGAAACGGATATACCTTATTACGGCTCGACTTGTATTTCATTTTCTTGATACGTTTGAAGGAGGTGTATGATAATGATTGTATGTGTCCTTTGGGGGGGTGCAGACATATGTTGTTATTTAGTGTGTAAGAAAGAACTGCAGCATTATAGTGAATAAAAGCAAAACCATCAGCGCATTGACATTTGACGTTTTTGAATTTTTGGAATTCACTCGCACTTCGATATTATCCTTGTAACTATATTCCACATTATAAAAATTATCGTCACGGCTAGTAGTATTTTAGGGGTATGTGTGAGAGATGCAAGAAGATTATGACTTTTATCCTTTGGAGGAAACAAACCTAAAGACATTGTGTAACTCATCTTTTGAAAGAGTTACAACACTATTGTGATAAGGAATGTATGTTTATTCCCATTTTTATGCCGTCACAGTACTGTAACCGTGAATCGTCACGGTAATTTTAAAAGCGCTCATTTTATCTGTACACGTTCATTCACAGAATATCGATATTTGTTGAAATGATTATTTTTTGGCAATACTGCTTCCAAGGAGAATTCAGCATTTTGTGTGTCGTGGTTTTTTGTCTTTCTCAAACAATTTGTTTCAAGCCACATTTGCAGTATTGCATGCAGAACGGAGATAATCGGAAAAACTAAATGTAATATTTTCATCATTGCAACCTTTCGGAAACAGGGAATATGTATTACAAACAGCCCTGTGCTAAAATTTGTGCAATGTTAATGCAAGATTGCAGATTTACCATTAAAATTAACCGTGCTTTTCTTTACAACAATTGAATTAGACAAAAAATTATGTTTTTGCCTTGGAGCACTTTTAAAAGGCTCTTCGAATAAAATAAAGTCAATATCCAACTTTATGCATTCGAATGAGATAAATTATTGTAATAACATTAGTGTTGTTGCACATTAGATTTTGTATGTTTGTGAAAGAAAAAAATAGTAGTTATTGTGGAGTTCATGTTTATCAAATACTTCGGTACTGTGGTACATCTCTGTATTCGTAACCGAGAATTTTAACTGGTCTGCCATGGAGGTTGTCAATCTAACCTAACCTAGATATAATCTTTTGTCATCACAATATCCTGAAATATTTGAGAAAACAAAACGCAATAAAATTGACAAAGACGAATAAAAAAATTAAATTTAAAAAAAATGGGAGTGTGCCAATAAGTGTTGTGTTTGCACTAAAAGAAGTAACAAATGGTTGTCGATTTAGCTTAAGCTTGGCACACTTTAGAAAATATTGCTGGAAACAATGTTCAGGCGTGTATTGAGCACAAGAGTTGGCCTTATAAATGAAATATAGATTGTTAAATTATTATAGTTAGTCTGTTTGTCTGGGAAGTGTTCTGGTCCCGTTATATTGTTCAATATGAAGTGTTCTGGTTCCACTAGTTTGTTCGATTCGAAGTGTTCTTGTCCCATTGTATTCTTTAATACAAAGTGTTCTGGTCCCATTACATTGTTCAATACAAAGTGTTCTGGTCCCATTACATTGTTCAATATGAAGTGTTCTGGTCCCATTACTTTGTTCAATACGAAGTGTTCTGGTCCAGTTACAAGTTCAATACAAAGTGTTCTGGTCCCATTACATTGTTCAATATGAAGTGTTCTGGTCCCATTACATTGTTCAATATGTTGGAAATGTATGGCGAATGATATGCTGAAATAAACAAAGTGTTTTGGTCCCATTACAACGTTCAATAAGTAAAATGCTAAAGTCAATTTAATAGAATATTTATTTCACCGCCATTGCATGGCACTAAGACTTCATGAAGTGCAAAAGAAAAACTTATAAATGAGCTCGTATATATTTTACTAAATTATTATTGCTCAGTTTCTTTACAAACCGTCCTAAAATAATAAAGTCCATTCTCTCAAGAAAGTCTATTTATTGCCAACATAATCAAGAAGCAATAGCTTTTATAATATAATATAAACATCTCTTTGAGTGTTGATCAGGAAATTGTAATTTGCAACCTAACCTTACCAATGTAACCATAGATATATTTACCTAACCTAACCTATTAAATGATTTCCAAATAATTTATACTGTATTTCACCACTTCTGAGTAAACTGCCATTTCCTAAATTATCTCTAGTTTCATCACTGATGAGTGAGTAACACTACCCGTCAAATAAATGCATGATTTCCGCCAACTAATCCTCTGATTAAAGTTGCTTGACTAGTACAGTCTACTCAGATTACAGTTTACTCAGAGGCGGTGAAATACCTCCTTAGTATTATAGTGGTCTGAATATACAGCTAAAAAATAATTCTGAAGAGTTACTCAATGAATTTCTAGAAAACTAGATAACTTTTGTTAAAATAATGTAGCTGTATTAACTAGTGACATAAGTAGCCCGTCCACCATTTTGAATAAATGAAAAAAAATGTCGACGAAATTTTAATATTGAAACTATTTATACATTGTCCATTATACGCAATATGCTCACTTTAAAATGCTTATTTTATGATCTTATTACTTTAGTCTTTTGGTCCGAAGATATTTGAGAAGCTGTAAGCAATAACAATTTATGATGAAAATTGTAGTTCTGAGGAAAACAGGATCAAAGTTTGTTTTCAAATACGCTATTGACGCAACTACATGCATCTGCCTTTAACATAATATATGTTCCCTCATTCCCCCGCCCAACCTATTACCCATGGTCCCATTATATTGTTCAATATGAAGTGTTCTGGTCACATTACATTATTCAATATGAAGTGTTCTGGTCCCATTACATTGTTCAATATGAAGTGTTCTGGTCCCATTATGTTGTTCAACATGAAGTATTCTGGTCCCATTGCATTGTTCAATATGAAATGTTCTGGTCCCATTACATTGTTCAATACAAAGTGTTCTGGTCCCATTACATTGTTTAATATGAAGTGTTCTGGTCCCATTACATTGTTCAATATGAAGTGTTCTGTTCCCATTACATTGTTAAATATAATACCCAATTACCTGCCCCATAATAATGGATAATGGAAGGCATTAGTCGTGTGTTTTCGGCTGTCAAATTTCTGTGATTTTCTACGGCTATTAATGGCTCATCTACCCTGTCGTGTATTGCTGTCACGATTACCTACTCAAAAACACAAGTTACCATTTATTAGTTATTATAAGTACTTACATATAAGCCCAATAGGCTTTTGTAAATGACCGTTTGTCGTATTATTTTGATGTTTATACGCAATGACATTCGATTTGCAAATTTTCCCGTGACTGACATCTCTTACGTGGCAAATGCGCTGTCATCTCTGGCGTTAGGGTAACTACTTTTAAGAGCTGTTGTCTTAACACAAGGCAGTATTTATAACAGAACACCGCATTTAAGAAAACTGTCAAAATGTGTCTTATTTGGCCGTTTTAACAGATATTACGCTGTCCCAAAAGATGCAGACTCACCTCTCCAAATGACCTTGCGACAATTGTACCAGTCAGTCTTATTACGGAAGCCTGTGCAATGATCAATACAGTGATCTCTCAGTGCCATAATATCGATTCTCACCAAAACAATGTAAAAGAATAAGGCATGTCAGAGTCCTTGTCAATTTCACTGTTTACCACGCTATTCCCATTCCCGTAGGTGTGTCATTTTTTATTATATATAAATTACAAATTAATACGCAGACAAATATTGCGACTACATATTATTGTGTAGTATTTACTTGTAACTATTGCTCAAACTTTTGCGTGTAGTCCCATCTGTGTAAAACTTACAGAAGTAATATTTACACAGCAGATAAAGAAGGGTTTGAAGATACCATAAAGGCGATGGGAATGAAAACGGTTTGTAAGTTGTCATTGCTTCCAGTTCCTCATTAAAAAACAATTAGGATATTATTATAGCATACTAGATTACATACACTGTATCGCAAATTGCATTCCCACAACTTCACTGCCATATGTCAAACTGAGAATATTATGATCTATGGATTTTTGCATCTTCACTTTGTCTTTGGATATATTATTTATAAACATGAATCAAGATTATTATGCAATACTGCGAAAGTGACAATAGAACGTTATTAATATCATAGGGTCTGCGTGGTTGAATTTCAGTACCCGGTTTCGATTGCATGTCTGACGCCACGCCGTGCCACAAATAACATCTGTGTATGTGGATTTTCAGTCAAAGCTACCATTGTAATTCGGTTTCTAATTCAAGAATTCGTCACAAGATGTCGCCACTTTCGTTGGCAAGAAGCATAGGGACGTGTCCTTGTACAAATTTGTGAACCTGTAGTATTATAATCAAAATTATTATTTTTAATTATGTGTCGCAGTGTTTTTATCTCTCCTGAACAATTTGTTTCTTGGCACATTTGTGGTATTGTATGCAGAACAAAGATATGATTAAAAATACAATTTGAAAGTATATAATTATGATTAATATTGTTGTAATTCTAAATAACGTTGTACTGTGATAGTTTAACAGAGTTTAACCAAAAAAAGGGTGCATCTAATACGCTTAAGTTTGAGATCTCGTAAATTTTTGTTGGGTATTGTGTCAAAAAGGCCGCCTGATGTGACAGATTGTTTTGTAAATATCAACTCAAAACACCCATTTTTTAATTAATGAAGACAATATTAGCGAAACTCAATTGAAAATCTGAAACAGAAAAATAAATAAATGTCACATCACGGTCACATCTGGGACTCGAACCATCGGCTTTCCGGGCAGCAACTCTTCCAATTGAGCTTATTTATCCCTATCAGATTCAGTCATTTTTAACTGTATCATACTTCAACTAAGAACTACCATAATTATCTTAATTTTCTTAACGCATATTTTTATTGACGGCTATGTTTATCTATAATTGCAATTCAACCAGAACTAAATGCTATCTAGATAGTGTCTTGGATAAATTTATCCATTTTTATTTAATATGCGAAATCTATTGACTTTTCTGTCTGTAAAACCTCAAATTGTAATATTTAATTAATAAAGACAATATTAGCGAAAATCAATTGAGAATCAGAATCAGAAAAAGATACGGTCGCATTTGAGACTTGAACCCAATTTTTTACTTATGGCAGTGAAGTTTCAAGAATATGAAAAATTTTCAAAATTATGCAATATTTTCAATTTTGCATGTTTAACTTTAAAAGTTGTTAACTTTAGTCAAGCGTAAGATTTTTTCCAAACTAGCGTATCCACATAGATATTATTAGTACTCATAATAAATAGGTCAGAAGTTGGATAGTTATACCAATTTTCAAATTAGATTGGAAGGAACGTGATATTAAATAAGTGACATTTTTTTGTTAGTGATTATTTTTTAGGGAAAAGCCAAAGATAGAAAAACGTTAAAAAGAAGCAGGAGTGGGTCTTCTTGTAGATTTAATTTAATGTATTGAGTAATTATTTTCGTTAAAGTTTATGTAGTGTGTCCACTTAACGGTCCTCCACACTAATGACCACATTCTTTCTTGTAAAGGATATTATGAATTCTAAGAATCAATCGAAGATGGAAGTGATATAAACATCTATCGATCTCCATGTTTATATTTATAATTTTAATTATCTAAATTAGGCCCTTCTTCCACAGGAATAGGCAAATCTCCGATACCCAAGTTGTGCACTTGTGACAAACAATTTGTCACGCACAATTCGTACACATCGCTACTTAAATCCCGAGATCTACCTCGCCACCAACCATTGTTGAATGCTCTAAACGTCAAAACTAGAATGCTATCATAACCTCAATCACAGCCAAGCAGTTTCTGTAGCTGTCATTTTTATAGCATTGATCTAAAGTACAAGCATTGTTACAAAATGTTTGACATAAGTGACGCCATGTTCAAAATCTCGATGACGTGAGCGGCAACAACCTCAGCAGACTGATTGTGTGAGACTGGCATTACGGACGAGTTTGCAAAATGTCAGCAACGTGTGTCTGTGTATGAATATCTGCACAGATCGCCAAGATACTTGAATCGTCGATTATCGGATACTTGCATATCCTTGCGAAAGAAGGGCCTAAACGTGTTCATTTTAAGGTAGGTATTTAGCAAACATAAATTAAAAATTGAAAAACAGAAATAATGTGGGTAATTTTGTTAATTTTTATTTCTTATGTAATATCTCACAAGAGCTTCCCTGTCCATAACAGTGTAAAGACAGGGGAACTATTATGTCGCCATCCGGTTGAGCAGCCTTGTGAGGCGGATTAAGGCAGGGGCTTTAGAAAGAGATTTATTAATGCAGGTCTTGAAGATGCTCGCATTATACGAAGGAGGAAAAACTTGATGGTTGGTATGTTAACAATGGATGACAATCCATTGATTGACAAATCAGAAATCTCCTTTACAAAGAATCGAAAAGTATTTAGGGGCCCCAGCCCAGAGGTAATAATAATAATAATATTTGGATGATTTATATAGCGCCGTTTTTGTGAAAAATCACCTCAAGGGCGCTTCAATTGTATGTATTTATGTTTTTTTACATTATCAGCCGAGCGATTCTATATCTTTTGTGGGATCGAGATAGATATCGGAGATCTCCTGTCAGATATGTGTGATTTTCTATGGTTGTTATTTGCCTTTTCTATGGGCCGATGTCAGATTAAAACGATCTAAACTAAAATATGTGACAGCTCACAGCTGTCAGAACAGCTCACAGAAATCTGACATCGGCCCATAGAAAAGGCAAATAACAACCATAGAAAATCACACATATATCTGACAGGAGATCTCCGATATCTATCTCGATCCCACAAAAGATATAGAATCACTCGGCAGGACGGCATTTTCGAATTGTTTTGAAATTTATAGCCATGAATTACAGAATTCGTAATACTTTTACTAGAATTTATCGACGAATGTGGAGGGCCAAAAACAGAAAAAATATTTATACCTTGAATTAATTGTGATATAATTTTGAATTGAATCCAGCCATTGTAGTAAGTTTTAACCGTGATGTGATGTGTAACTTTAGTTACAATATTTGGTTTGCCAACAAAAATAATTTGTTAATTAAGTATGGGAGATAAATGTTTGCTGGTACAAATATTTATATTTGAATTTTCATACTGAGCCCAAGAAGCTTGTGCCCACTGAACGGAAAATCAATAGAAGTAGTGTCACCTATACTGATTTAAATGAAAACTGACGAAACTTTGATTCGAACCTTTAAGCGAGTCTATGTGTTACCATGCCAAAAGTAAGGTCAGAAAAGAAGAATTCAATCAAACTTTCTCAAATTTCTTGTTATAACAGATATGTGGCAATCAATTTCATTGGCCTGTCTGGGGGGCTAGCACGGTCAAATCGATAACTTAACTATATCGGATTGATAGGCTTAACTGCCGATCATTTTATATCGATGTCCCTAGCACGGTTGCACTTTTGATAGCCAAACCGATATTGACATGAAATAAATAAGAATCGTTTTTACAATGGCAGCAAGGGCGGGTATTGTCTATGATTCAACATTCCTGAATGTCAAATAAATTGACAATATTGAATTAAAATACTGACTTTAATATGCATTGACAGTTTGCTTATAATTTTTGACACTAAAAAGTGAGTTAATTAGTTAATGAGATCTTTAGCCATAACATTATATTTGAACACCTTTCGTTTCTCCAAGCCCGAACGGATTCAATTGATCACATATTCCGCATCTTTCAATTCTAAGAGCTTTGTTAGTTCACCTCCGTTCGTTAATAAGCCAGTAATTTTGCATAACGAATGACATTATTCAAAAAGATGTGTATATTGACAGTTAACCAAAGTTTATCTATAACTTTAGAGGCCATTTAAAAAAAAATTCTGTCAACCGTCGGAACTTTTCTTATCAATTTTTGACAGTGCTCGCAAATGTTGCCAATTGATCATAAAGATGGATTTAGTCAATATAGTATTAATATAGAGTTTTAGCAATCGACCGTGCTAGGTCCCCTGGAGCTTAGGAGTTAAAACGACGACGTTAGTTTACAAAATGTAAGTGTAAATCTACACAACGTTAGTTTTACTTTCGATATATACACTTCTAGGAATTTTCTGTGCAGTGGGCTCTGCTACTGGTCAAAATAATGTAATACATAGGTGTATTGTATGTCGGCTATGTCTAAAAAAGTGTTTTTTAGTCTTATATTTATATATTGTGATTTATAACCATTTTATTATTTAAATGTGTCTGCTGAAAATTGTTTAAGGACGGGTTGTTTCACAGAATTTTAACAACTCATCAAAATTGAAAGTTAATATACGAATTCATTGAGTCTTATTCGAGTTCTGTTATTTTACAAGACTGCGAAACGACCGGCCCATGATAAATTAATAACAGAACTTGAATTTTAACTTTAATGAATTGTTCAAATTCTGTGAAACATCCCGTCCTAAGTATGCGCTAAATTTATTTTGGAAAGATATTTTGACAATGATTCGGTTTGAAAAGAATTGTGAATTTGTACGGAGTGTAAATAAATTAATAGAATAATATAAAAATATGAAAAAAATCTCAATAATATCTTTTATTTCCAGGTACAATTTAAGAACAATATTATGTCATATTTCTAAACTGATTTTTGTTTAGCCCCCTTACTAATAAATGTGTTTTAAATTTTACACAACTGTGCAAAGTTGTTTAGCAAACATTAGTGTTTAATTTATAGAATTTCATTTTAATTTTCAATAATAAACACCATTATGAACACATTTAAATCATATTAAATTTTTAAAGTTTTACTTATTATTGTTTATTTTTTCATGTGACAGTTTTATTGCCTTCCTAAGACATTGTTCTCATTCTAAATGCAGTTTGATGATGGCTTCGGAAGGCAAAATAGCTGTCAGATGTAATAATAATAGCTTAACATCCACAGATCCATTGTGACTTCTCCCTTTTCTTATGAACGATTCATGTATTTCATGGCCTCCGTGTTCGGGAGTAAGGTATGAATACGGACTATGAATCCAGATATAAGGTGGTGTGAACGCCTGGTACCACTTCAATTGGTCAGAAAGAAGCGGGATGTCCTCTCTGCCTAAATCAATACCTGTGGTTCCCAACGAATAGAATGCCACACACGTCAAAAAGCAAAGTTTATCACAATAATATACTTACGGCAGCGCGTGATCTGATGTTGATGCTTAGGACTCACATTTGGTTGATTTGCGCTAAAATTCAGGGGTTAAAATCACAGACACTTTGTATAAATTCGTATGAAAGAATTCAATGAACTTTATGACCGAGCACGAATCACACAACGTGATAGTTACTTTATAACTATGTAGAACACTGGATATTCCCGGCGAACATTACTACTTAGATAACCATGTGCTATCTTACGGCCGACTCTTTGGATTTTTTTTTTTTTTTTTTACATTAACTCCACACAGGAGGCCCTGAGGAAAATAATTTCCCTCAGGGCCTATGTCATCTGGGATGCTGTGTGGAGGGTCTTTTTGAGGAGAGGAAGGAATGAACATTGGTCTTGAAGAGACCCATGTTGTAGGAAGGAGGAAACACAGAGGCCGGCAAATCATTCCACAGCCGAGCTGTTGAACACAAGAACGAGTCGAAGAAACGACCCGTTCTCATGTGACAAATGTCAACCGTGTACAAATGTTGGGCACGCGTTTGGCGTGTTTCCCGACTATGCACCGGTGCCGAAGGGATCAATGATGCTAGTTCCTCGGAGCATCTTCCATTGTAATACCGGTAGAACAAGGATTGCATTCCCACCCGACGCCTGTGCTCTAAAGATTGCAATCCGTCTGTTAAGATGGGAGAATCTATCAAACGGACCGCCCGTTTCTGCACAAAGTCGAGGGTATTTTTCAGGTATTTTGGAGCTCCAGACCAGAGATGGTTGCCAAATTCAACCGTGGGGCGTACTTGTGATTTGTACAAGGTTAGCAGTTGTGTACTATTAAAGTATCTGTGGGCCCTGTACAGTACGCCCAGTTTTTGGGAGGCTAACTTTACTCTGGCTTCGATGGAGCCCCCATACCTGAGCTGGTCACTTAGGGTTACACCAAGCATATCAATGGAGGGCCTGTTCGGAAGGTTGCTTCCGTTGAAAGAGACTATCATTCACATTTCACTTCATTTCGATCCCTTTTAGACGTAATCAGACAAGATTGGGTCTTTGAAACATTAAATTCAACGAGATTATTTTTACCCCAAGAGAAAACACTCTCGAGGTAACCGTCCATTCTTTGCTTCAAAGCCCTACGAGCTGTTGGAGTTTGTGAGCCCTTTGGGGGCTTGTCAAACAAAAAGCCATCATGAACTGTACTGTCATCCGCATAACAGTGAATTGGTGCACATGACAAAAGGTCGTTGATGTGCAACAAAAACAAAGTCGGAGACAGAACCGATCCCTGCGGGACGCCAGCATTTATCGAGTGTGAGGAAGAGGTGAAACCATCGACTACCGTCTGAATCGACCTCTCCCTCAAGAAGTCGGCAATCCACGTACACAAGGATGCGGGAAGTCCGTAAGAATGCAGTTTGTTGACAAGTCCTCGCTGCCAAACCTGGTCAAAGGCCTTGGAGATGTCCAGTGCAACCGTTTGGGTCTCACCGAAACGTTCCAGGCATCACCCCCAAACATGCGTCACATACGCGAGAAGATCACCGCACGAGCGGTTCCGCCGGAATCCGTATTGACGGTCGTTAATAATTTTGTTCTTCTCGAGGTATGTGAGCAGTTTGTCGTTGATCACACGTTCCATCACCTTAGACAGAACTGATGTGATCGCTATGGGGCGGTAGTTGGCCGGGTTGGAGCGGTCACCCTTCTTTGGAATAGGATGGATAACCACTTTTTTCCAACCAGAGGGCACAGAGCCAGTCTTCAGGGACAGTTTAAAAAGCTTCGTCAAAATTGGAGCTATTTCTGCAGCGCACATCTGCAGTACCAGGGCAGGTATTCCGTCAGGCCCACTAGCTTTATTAACATCAAGCCCTCGTAAAACATGGAGTACTTCCCGATGCCGGATCCTCAGCTTTTTCATACGAAAACCGCAGTGAGGAACCGACGTCGGGACAGCACCTTGGTCATCGAGGGTTGAGTTATCCGCAAACATTTTACCTAGTATGTTAGCCTTTTCGGTGGCGGTGTTTGCTAGTGAGCCGTCAGGTCTGGTAAGAGGTGGCAGACTGGATTTGCAGAAATTGCGACCTATAGAGCCCGCAAGCGACCAGAATTGCCTGCTGCCATGCGGGCATGCAGTCAGCTTTCTGCTGATCTGCTGGTCGTGCTCGAATTTTGACCTATTTATGATTCTCTTGGTTTCCTTTGCCATTTTGTTGTAAGCTGTTCTGTCTTCGGATGTTCTAGATGTGTTGTAGGCTCGGTAAGCCACGTTTTTTCGTCGCACTGCTTCAGCGCATTGTGGACTGAACCACGGCTTTGAGCCTACACCAGTTTCCTTAACAGTAGATTGGATGAAGCCATCCATCGCGGATGTGATGACTTCACCAATTTCCTGGGCACATCTTGAGGGATCCGAAGTCCGAAAACAGACAGCTGACCACGGAAAAGCATTAAAATGTGCCCGCAGACCGAACCAATCTGCTGACCTATAGTGCCACACTTTCCTCTTCAGCCTCTCGTTAGGTGGTCTGAAGTTTACAGGGATTGATGTCGTCACCAGGCAGTGGTCGGACGATCCTAAAGGCGCTGTGACTTCAACCCTGTAACCGTGTGGCACAGTAGTTAAAAATAGGTCTAACAGATTGGAACGGTGAGTCTGGACATCAGGAACCCTTGTAGGCTCCTGAACCATTTGCTCCAATCCGTAGCAAAGGGCAAAGGATTCCGCTTGGCGTCCAGCCGAGTCTGTTGGTCCTGAGAACTTTAACCAAGGTTCGTTATGAACATTGAAGTCCCCCAGGACCACAAACTCTGCCGTAGGGTAGCGGGGCAAGAGGTCATCAATAGTGTCGCTTAAGTGTTTTGAAGAGCTCGGACGTGTCTGATTCGCTAAGGTTCGGTGAGCGGTATAAACATGCGTAGAATCTTACCGTACTGGCAAGATTGACGCGTACCCACATTACGTCGAATCTGGAGTTTTCCAGATTCAACAGTTGCACACAGTTGACGTCAGCTCGACTATAGAGACAGACACCTCCTTTAGGTCTGAACTTTCCTGCGAGGGTGAAGCCCGGGCAGTCCAGATAGGAGGTGTCTACAGGCTCAGCTATCTGAGTTTCAGACAGGAAAAGTAGGTTTGGGCGTTGAGAAAAAAGGTGGTGGTGGACAGAGTTTAAATTGGTGTGCAGGCCGCGAATGTTGGTGTAATTCACCAACAGTTTTGACCCGCAACGGGGACGCCTACGTCTCGCCGCTGTAATGACGTTAATTATTGTAGGTTGCAAGTTCATGATTTTAATTGTTGGTTTTTTTTTATATGAGAGGAAGGAGGGTCTGGGAGGGAAAAGGTATAAGGGATGGGTAAGATGCTGGGGTTCAGAGTTTCCAGGAGTGACGGACGTATGTATCCAACCCACCCACTGCGGTGCAAGGCGATGGGCAGGGAGAGTCCGGCTGGAGAGGTCGCCCAATGCGCCCCAAACGCTACTGCTGGGTCCCCTCCGGTCACGAACCGGCACAACAGCAGCGGCGGAGTTTTTACACTCGTTGATGGGGCAGCCCACCCTCAGTCGTGAGCCTGAGGGTCAGGCCCCTGTACTACCGAGCGGCCCGGACAGCGGTAACCGCTTGTAAAGGGTCTCCCTCAACCAGCATCTCCCAATCCGGCCCGCCACGCAGAAGGTGGGCCGACGCACCCGCCATCAAGACCTGGTCAGGATATATTTGGGTAGTCTGTGTTTGTACCTGAAAGGAAGATCGCTAGGTGCATTGTATTGACCGATTTCTTTGATGAGTTTATTTTTACTATGTTGAAGTGACTTGTAAAATCGGTCGGTGTATATTGCATATAGCCTATAAATCCTAGTACTTACACATAGGTAATAAACGTCCGTACGCGAGCTGCTTACGGAAGTAGCGACATCTTTTGGCAGATTCTTGAACTAAAACCCGAATTACAACGGTAGCTTTGCTTGAAATTTCATGAACACAGATGTTATTTGTGGCGCGGCGTATAAGGCATGATGTCGGACATGCAATGGAAGTCGGGTTCTGGAATTCAACCACACGCAGCTATTAATACTGTTTGATTCCTTGCTCTGCCATTGGCGGGGAGCAAAACAAAGCCATCAGGAACCAATGGCATTACGAAACACCAGATTATTATTTTACATTAAATTCATTCAAAATAATAGACATACATACCTTTGCAGCGCGTTCCATAGTGGAAGATACTTTTTGTGAAAGACCATCAATGGCTTTAGTCATGTTTGATGACCATATCTGAATAGCCAGGTGCTTCCCCTCCCCATACCCCCTACCAATGGCATTACGAAACATCAGATTATTATTTTACATTAAATTCATTAAAAATAATAGACATACATACATTTGCAGCGCATTCCATAGTGGAAGATACTTTTTGTGAAAGACCATCAATGGCTTTAGCCATGTTTGATGACTATATCTGAATAGCCAGGTGCTTCCCCTCCCCATACCCTAATGTGAGATGACATAATCCCACTGGCTCCGGCTAATCGGGAGTAGTTGGAACTTTGTGATATTCAAATAAAAATAATAATAATAATAAAACTCCGAATTTTGAAATATTGTGTTTTATTGGTAAAATATTATAAAGTCTTCTTATAATAATACTCTATAGAGTTGTCCCGTTAGATTCCGTTTCCTCCGTCACTTCCATTTTTTTCGACTTCTCTTCCTCTCCAATCTTTACCTTCTTTGGCGTTTGGCACACATCCGCTGTCTCTTCTTCAACCTGGTCTATTTCTACCTCTCCCGCTTCTGCTTCTTCTTCTCCCGCCTCTACTGCACCTTCCACTTCCCCTTCTCCTGCCTTCTTGAACTTGTTCACATCTAAAAATTAGAATTAAAAATCACAAATTAGACAAAAATGTTAAATTACTGATTACTAAACCCCTCAGGCCTAAGGCAAATTCTATCAAAAGATCAGAGTATTTCTGCTTTGAAAAGAATTCACAAGAACTAATTAGTGGACACGAAAAAGAGAAATGACGAGACCCGACAAATAATTGGACAGGAAAACAAAAATGAGGAAACTCAACAAAGTTTAGTTTCCTCATTTGTAGGAATAGAATAGACATGAAAAGGCAGCAATAACAAAACTTAATATGCAGATGAATGAATGAAATGAAAAAATGATGAGACTTAACAAATGAATGGACATGAAAAGATAAAAATGAAGAGACTAAAAAAATAAATGGATTTGAAAAGGCAAACATGAAGAGAATTAACAAAAATGACGAGATTACAAATGAATTAACAAACAAAAAATACATATTAAAAACAGACGAGATAATTCTGAGACTCACCAAATTTGGAGACGTCTTCTCCCAGCAGCCTCAGCATGTGCACCGTATCGGGTCTGGCTGTATACGCTCGCAGGGAGCGCGCCCCTCTCCATCCTACCAACTCCAGGCGCAGACCATCCTTGTCGTACAGGAGCACACAGCTGCCGTGGGCTGCAAGAACAATAACCAAACATTAACATCAGATCAACATCAGATCTACTAATTACATAATCAGACTGTCACTAATTTGGGAGACTTGTATGGAGATTCTACAGACCGCCAAGAAAGTCAAGATAAAAATGGAAGTTATTGCAATTATTTAAATGGCAACACTAAGATGATTCAAATAAAAATAACGCAACTTTAACACATTAACGGTAACGTCTATTGATGTTGTTTTAGAGGAGATGCCAGAGTTAATTTAGCCTCTCAAAAACTGGGCGTTCTGTACAGGGCCCGCAGATACTTTAATAGTACACAACTGCTAACCCTGTACAAAACACAAGTGCGCCCCACGGTTGAATTTGGCAGCCATCTCTGGTTTGGAGCCCCAAAATGCCTGAAAAAACCCTTGACTCTGTGCAGAAATGCGGTCCATTTGGTAGATTCTCCTAACTTAACAAACGGATTGCAACCTTTAGAGCATAGGCGTCGGGTGGGAATGCTATCCTTGTTCTACCAGTATTTCAATGGAAGACACTCCGAAGAACTAGCGTTATTGATCCCCTCGGCACCGGTGCATAGTCGGGAAACATGTCAAACGCTTGCCCAACATATGTAAAAGGTTGACATTTGTCACATGAGAACAGGTCGCTTCTTCGACTCATTCTTGTGTTCAACAGCTCTGCTGTGGAACAATTTGCCGGCCTTTGTGTTTCCTCCTTCCTACAACATGGGTCTCTTCAAGACCAATGTTCATTCCTTCCTCTCCTCAAAAAGACCCTCCGCACAGCATCTCAGATGACATAGGCCCTGAGGGAAATTATTTTCCTCTGGGCCTCCTCCTGTATGGAGTTAAAGTAAAAAAAAAGATGTGACATAACAAAACATAAATACAAGGGTTTATCAATAAGTAGAGATATTTGAAGACAGGTGGCGATGATGAGGGAGGTTGACAATACCGTTGTGTACTGCCATCTGTCAAACAACACCATACTAAATTTCAGACTGATTCATAGATTAGTTTTTATTTGGCAGCCAGTTGTATTGCATGTGTTTTGTTTCTCTATGATACATATTATATATATATATATTGCCTTGATTAAAAAGTTATAGGACTTTATTCATAAAATTGATAATACAAGTTTATTCTTCAAAATCGATATGGTCCCCTTCAAAGTACTCTCTATCGACTGCAACACACTTACGCCAGTGCATGATCCAATCCTCGAAACACCGCTGGTATTCAATTTTCGGTACGTCCATCAGAGCCATTTTCGATTTTTTCATGACATTCCCTCGGGTGCTGTAACGCTTTCTGCGAAGCGGTTTTTTAAATCGGTTGAACAGGAAAAAGTCACAGGGAGCCAGATTAGGTGAATTTGAAGGCTGCTGATAGTATACGTGTTGTTTTTGGCCAAAAACTCACGGATAAGGATTGCATTGTGAGACGGTGCGTTATCGTGGTGCAAAATCCACGGGTTGTAAAAATCCAAGAGTTACAAAATCCAAGAGTTGTAAAAAATCGAAAACACGCACAGAGGTAGATGTGCTCAGTATAGTGTAACTTTTACAAATGACAAGCTATGATGAACAATTTTGGAGGGAAGTGTCGATGACAGGTGTGGTAATGTAGCAGCCAGCCTCTGCTACCTCATTCTCTGGATTGTTTACGAAAAATATTAATCTTTCCAGAAGCGTCGCCCATATTAAAATGTTCGAACGAAATGTTGAAAACGCTAGTAAGACGCCTAGCGCCGGCATTACGTGACTGAATAGTAGGTACCTATCATATCGATAATGAGCTGCAGTTCTACCTACCTCTCACGCGTTTAAATGCACAGTTCGGGCGCTTTCGAGAAATTCGTCGAATGAAGAATTACTGCCGAACAAAGCAACACTCCCACTTGTCGGGCTATATAAAGGCGCCCGGAAACCCACACACACAGTTCAGTGTTACGGTGTTTTTCATAGCGTTCAGCAAGCTCGCCTCAAGCAACCGCAGTTAACCTTGACCCAGTGAGAAACTACATTCACTATATTTACCTATGTGCCGGTAGTGTGTAAAATCTGTTTCGCTGTCCATTCCTGAATTGATTTGCAAATTGTAATTTTGGTAGAACTCAATAAAGACTTCCAACACTCAACCTCATTATTCTACATTGGCAACCTCCAACCACGAGTTCTACAGTTATATAACAAAAAATAATAATTCCAATCAGGTGACTGACAGCGCCACATGGTGGCCGGTCTTAAAACGTTTTGATCAAGCTGGTATGTTCTAATTTGATGGGTGTCACAAAAAAGTAGCTTTAACCGCTGGGAGGCCGGAGACGCGCCGGCGCGCGCGTCATATGCGCATGCGCGAGAAAATAATTCAAATATTTGAATAATACATCCGACAAAAAACTTTTGGTCCACGATTTTGGACCTTCTATGTACACAATTTGTATGGAGAACAGTGTCAGAATCGCTTGCGCTGTCATTACTCTCGGAGACGCTACAAGTTTCATTCACCTAGTCACCCTGGAATATTTTTAAAACGATATCTTCTATGACAATCGGCTGTCAGAATTTGCCGCGAATTTAACGGTCGCAATTAATGGGTGTATCGCGAATAAAACGATCATAAAACCTATTAATTTACGTAATAAATGCAAGTAATGTGGTTTTAGTAGATAGCTTATTGTGTTGTGAACGTGTTTCAGTTAATAAAATATACAATAGCTCAAAATTTATCAACAAAACATTCAATTCAAAATTCAAAGTGGTGGTTTTTTAGTGTTTTTTTGCGAAGTTCCGCGAATTTCCGCTAAATGTCACGGCCTTTGACCGGTTAACTCACGCAAATCTTTGACTTGTTCCTGCGTGGGCGGTGTGAGCAGCTCTATCTCGGGGGGGCAGTGCGGGTTGTCGTTGTGCAGCAGCAGGATTAGGTCCTCGCGGGGCAGGAGCACCCTCCTCGGAGCCCCCAGGTAGGACAGGATGCTGGGCAGACCCTCCTGTGATAATCTAAACAAATACAACAATAGATATAATGATAATGGATTTTAAATTTGGGAGATGGATAAGACCAACACCTCTCTTGAAGGTCACCCCAAATGGCAAGCTACTTTTGGTGATTTAGTAGGGGTACATGGTGCGGGGTGAGGTTTGTCCAGGTCTTGGTGGCGGAGGCATGCTAGATTGGGAAAGAGAGATTAACTTCTCCAGTCAGATTCTCCCAACCCAACGCCTTGCACCGCGGTGGGAGGGATGGGTTCGAACATCACTGCTGGACACATTGACCCCCCAGATTCTTATACCCATCATACTTTTTCCTTCCCAGAACATCTTCTCCTTTCTTTACTTAAAAAGACCGTCTGATATGATCGCTCATTTTCGTAACCGTTCAGGTATTAGACACGATAGATAGGGTGACAGTTGTCTCTCTCATACAGTACAACTTACAGCCGCTGTTCCTAAATTTTCAATAGACCAATCTGAATCTACCATCAACTAAGCAATTTGTGAGTATTTTAAAGGTAACGCTCGATTCTCGTTGTTCCCAAATATTTTATCGTTGAATATCTTAGGTGACCCCGCCCACCTTAGCCGCGCACAAAGTGGTGTCGAAGTAAAAATTTTCGTTGTTAACTTAATATTAAGGAGTTAAATATTGTATTTATTATTAACACACATAATTTCTTTTAAATACTGTTATCCACAAACTAAAACATTTTATATTTTTTTAACAAATGTATAAAATATATTAAAAATAGAATGTCAGTTTGACTTTTGCCGTCGGCGCGTCGGTACCACGTGACGTTAGCGCCACTCTGTTGACACTTTTTATAACTTTGCTTTGCTCAGTCGAACTTAATCCACGTATCCGGCTTCCTTAAGATTAAGCGATTCTTAAGCGATGCTTGTGTGTTGGAAAGAGCGTATTTGTGCATTTGAGCAGTGTTGAACCTTAGTTTCGGCTTAGTAGGATTGGGAACAGCGGCCGTTACTGACCTCTGTTGAGACACATTAAAACCATATGTAACTACCTATACTAACGACATCTGTTGAGAAACATTGAAATTATATACATATTCACATACACTACAAATACATTAGTGCAGCAGTCGGCAACACGCGGCCCGCGGACGTCTTACATGCGTCCCGTGAATGTTTTGTAAATAAGTTAAAATTAAATTTAATTGGAAAAATGAAGGATATTTTAATACAACTGCAAACCCAATTCAGCGACAGATTGGGTGATTTTGAGAAAGTTTCAAGCAAACTGAAAATTTTTCCAAAACCCGTTTTCGTGTGATATTGAGGATGTACAGAGTCATTTATAAATGAACGTGATTGATCTCCAATCTAATGATGTTCTCAAAAGCTCTTTCTATGAAATCAATGATCTTGTCAAATTTTATGGCAGTTTGCTATCTGATTTTGAGGAATTGAAAAGGATTTCCCCAGCAGTTCATTACAATTTTTGGTAGCACTTATTTATGCGAACAAACTTTTTCAATTGTCAATTATAGAAAAAATAAATATGCTTCTCGTCTCACAGATGAGCATTTGAGAGCCATTCTACAAATTACAACCACAAATATGACAGCTAACATACAAGAAATAGCCTCCCAAATGCAACCTCAGACATCACACTGAAATTTGTATAAAATCAGTTACCTATTTAGTTACTTTGTAGTTTTCATTAAATTTCTGAATGATTTACGAAGGTTATTTTTCTAGCTATAAAGCCCATGTATATAAGTATAATGTAAGTATTACGTGTACGAATTAAATTCCGTATGTTTTAACAATTTTTAATAGCATTTTTATTTTTTCTACGGGATAAGACCAATAATACGTAGGTATATTGGGCTTCTAGGGTTAATATCACAAATGTGGCCCGCCTTTAGGTTATTTTGCTAACTTGTGGCCCTTTCCTGCCAAAAGGTTGCCGACCCCTGCATTAGTGAATAATAATTAATTATATTACCTGAAGGCACACGTCATATTCTTGTTATCGCAGCGAACAAAGGTCTTAACTCCCGTATTGATGATCTTCACCTTATCCTCGTTTCTCTGCACCACATCCCGCACAATCGGCGACACCAGATAGATGTTCTTCTTCTTCCCGATGAGGCAGCGGGTCAGCAGGCACTTGGGATCGAAGCCTTGAAGGTCGTAGAACTCCTTGATGGAAGGGTACACGTCTTCAGAATCTCCGGAAAAGAATACATAGGGGTCCTCCTTGTACCCCTGTATCCGTTTTCGCTTTCTCTGCGGTCCCCAAGGAGCTGAAGATGGAGCCACTTTAGTTTCTTTGACGGTCTCATCTTCGGCGGGTTCCGTTTCTGAGGGTTCCACGACGGCAACTGATTCCAGTTTTTCCTTCTTCTCAAACGGTAAGGGAGCGATTTTTTCTATGATGGCCACGAAGAAGCCACCGGTATCGTTGTGGTGTGGGAGTATCCTTATACTGAAAATGCAATTTTTAAAACAAAATTAAAAACATGTAATTATTGTAGAAAATCCATTTGTATTAAGCTCGCTAGCCGTGAGCACTGGCTTCACGAAATTAGAACAGCTTTTCTGTCTGGAATTTCTGGGTTAATGAAAATATTTTCAGTTGGCCACGTCATTTTGATCATGACGCTGGAGCCCCAAAATACCTGAAAATCCTACATGATTCTGTGCAAAGGAAGGCGGTTTATCTTGTATTGACAACCCGTTGTTAACAAACCGATTGCCATCTCTAATGCACAGACCAATGTGAGTTTGTACTACAGTTATTTCAATAAAGCCTGCTCGAAGGAGTTAGCAGCATTTATTCCCAGCATTAATGCAGCACTTGTTCAGTCTTCGGCTTATTTTGTACTTTAAGTCAGCTCATATGTGGAACAAGCTACCAGCATCTGTTTTTTCCTTCATAATATAATCTGGACGTCTTCAAGACCTGCATTAATAAATCCTTTGAAACAGCCTCTACCTTAACCTGCCTCACAACACTGCTTAATCAGATGGAGATTATAGTATAGTGCAGATAGAGGCGCTCTTGTGAGGTGTATATAACTTTAAAAAAAAATTAGCACAACATTGGGTGCCAAACTTTAAACTTTACCATCTCTCGAGGTGATACATTTCCTTCTCTTCCGGGGTTGGGGGGAACATTTGTGGGCGCAGCATGGTGTGGTACTTCTCGGGAACCTCCTCAAACTTCTCAAAGAACTCCAATTCCTTGGTGGCGAGCTTCCACTCTGAAGTACCTGCAAAAAAAACACAACCAAACATTCACAATCGTATTAAAACTCATTGAGGGTCTAAAAGGACTATTAACCTCTCAGGACTCGACCATATTTTGTCAGAGGGTCCTAAATATACAAACTTATCCGAAAACTAAAAACTGTTTTTGAAAGGTAATAAAATATAAGTATAAAAATTTTGCACGCAAACATAATTTTTTTTTTTAAATGGCTCACTTTCTGCGTTATTAGTTTTTGGGGTGTTATGCCGTGTTGCGCTACCTTCTCCTTTAGCCAACGTTTCGGACAGCGTTATTATATTTTGATGATGGACACTGTAACGCTGTCCAAAATGTTGGCTAAAGGAGGAGGTAGCGCAACACGGCATAACACCTTCTTCATCTTTGTGTGCCGTATCAGGTCCCCCCGACGTTGGCGATCACTCTTGAGAATGTCTCTCTGTCTTGCGCTGCCCGGAATAGCTCCTCCACACTTCTAATGCCGGTCCACTCTCGTATATTACGCAGCCAAGACATTTGTCTCCTACCAGGCCCTCGGCGACCCTCTATCTTGCCTTTCAATATCAAATGGAGCAAGTGATACTTCTCCCCTCGAAATAATCGGCATAACACCTCGGCATAACACCCCAAAAACTAATGAAGCAAATACTTTTGGCTGTGAAAATCTAAAATCATATCTGGCTCACTTTCTAATTATTATTTCTGATACAGATAAAAAATTTAAAAAAATTTATTAATGATATTTTTTTAGAAAAATGTATTATAATCGTTATTGTCACCTCATGTTTTGTTGTTCCGTGTAAAAATAATTAATGAAAAATTAATTTTCGGTTTCATACATTTTTTTTCTCATTGTGATCCGAAATTTTGATTTCATAAAGGTGTGCAATTTACTTCTTTTATTTTGAATATAAAGCGTGGTGTTTTCTCTTTCTGACACAGTTTATATCATATTTCTCACTCTAGTACAGGCGACACAACAATTTTACGAGACCTATATGAGTTCTCTTTCTGAACTCTTTCTCTCTCACTCTAGTACTGCTAATCCCACAAGTCGTGTATTTTGTTTGTAATTACCTCTGGAGAAGTTGAGTCCGGGAAGCATGTGCGCCACCTCGACGAGGCGCAGGGCCCCCTTGGCCTCGCGCAGCAGGCGCAGGATGACGGCCTCGCATTCCACGGGGTTCAGAGAGCAGGTGGAGTAGGCCAGGCGACCCCCCACGCACAGGAGCTCCGCCCCGCGGTGCCCGATGCGATACTGGACACTGGAAATACAACACATTTTTATTTTATTTGTTAGGACACCTGGAATGAGACAGTGAGTTAAACTTGGTGGAGTAGTTAACCCTTCCGCACCGAAGGGGGTAATGTACAACCCCTAAACCATAGTTTTGTCTGATATCTCAATGTATTGAAAGAGCTTCTATCGGATGCCGAAAGATGCCAGCAGGGAAAGTGCTTCTATCCCGTTTAGGTGGTGGTTCTCGCCAGCCTTAGCCAGATTCAATTAGCCGCTAGTATAGACAGGTTGTGTGTCTTGTACTGTAATTATTATAAATATGTAAACTTATAATAAACCAGTTTGTAACAAGGACCTATTGTTATTGAGAAGTACCCCCACAGAAATAAGAGTGTTTGAATGTGAATAATACCAAATATTACAATTGTTTTATACATCACATACTCTATAATTTAAGTAATTCTAGAAAACTATTCGGTTATCGATTTGCATCAAAAACAATGTCCCCGTACTATTTTTTAAGATTTTTTTTTTTTTCATGAGCTCCGTAAAGGAGGCCCTAGGGAAAATAATTACTCTCAGGGCCTATGTCATCTTTGGGGATGCCTTTTGGAGGGTCTTTTTAGAAAAGGAAGGTGAGGAAGTTCTGGGAAGGAAAAGGGTACGAGAGGTGGGTAGGAATCTGGGGGTCAGTGTCCAGAAGTGTCAGATGTACTAATAACATATGATCGCAGTGCCATAATATTACAAAAGTTTATTATTACCCGTGCAGATTGTTTCCCTGTCCCGCAGACCACTTGAGCCAGATGTCTGCGTTTTTCCTCAGGGTTCCGTCTCCCGAGCACGGCACGTCGCACAGGATCCTGTCGAACTTCAGGAGTCGGCTGCCGGGAGTCTCCGTTGAGACCAGCTTCACCTTGCCACCGCCCCCGTTCTTTACTTCTGCGCTCGAGTCTGAAATATCTGCAAGTTCTGTGGATAAAATAGTACATTCTTAAATAAACAGTATTGGAAGATGACGGCGGGTATTAAATGGCTGCAACAGCTTAGTGGTTAGAGCAGTCGCCCGGTTAATAGAATATTACAGCACTCAAATTTCAGTTACAGCAATCTTATAGATTCCCCTAACTTCAGACAGATTTCAGTATTAACCTTCGACTTGCGTGGTGTTTGACCAACAGTCCTCCAACACACTAAGGAGATTAATTCAATGGATAGAATAATGTTCTTTTCGTATAAATGTGGTTTATTGATACTTTGCGTATACAGTGTTGACCACGATAGTCGACCTATCAAGGAACTGGCTAATTGGAATCTGTTGCCCACAGTCTGTACTAAGCTAGCTGCCATCTAGGGGAGTCTTAGGACATTTCTGAGTACTGCCATCTATGTGAGTAAGCAGGAAGCTTTTAGATGCACTACAACATGCCACAATGCAAAATGCAACTTGTGTTACCATAAGGGGCCAGACATTTAAAATTATTAGGCTATGTTTATAGGTTTTGTAGAAATACAAAAATACCAATATGTTTAATGTTACAATGATATGTGGATGGTAGTAATTTCAGAGAATTTTGGTTACTCCCATTGGTAACAGAAAGGTTAAGAATATTTTTTTTTTACATTAACTCCACACAGGAGGCCCTGAGGAAAATAATTTCCCTCAGGGCCTATGTCATAAATATATGTCATGAATATAAATGTCAGGTGAAAGTAACTAACCATCACGCCATTTTCCGCAAGGCTAGACAGAGAAGATGGACCTACCAACAACTCAGTCTTGGCTCACTCCTTGCTCCATTCACAAATATACATGGTGTCCGGAAACTCGTAGTACAAGCAGAAAACTGGCGAATCTTCATCACACAGAGAACCCAAAAATACATATCTTTTCAATCAGAGCATATCAATTGCATTGGCCGTGAAAATCTTAAAACTTATCAGAGCATATCAATTTTTAATCAGCAAATAATTCTTTTTAAATTTTTGAAGTCGGGTATGAAATATATTACACAGCTAATATTAACTAAAAAAATTCCAACTTTGGACTCGATTTACTCGAAAAGGAAAGCTTGTGCTATGAGTTTCCCGACAGCTTGTATATATGTAGTCCCATAATGCTCTTTTGTTATTTTGTCTCTTGACAAGACCCCGCTCAAATATTTGATTCACTTGATCATGCCATCCATGTCTTCTCCCACCATTCACATTCATAATCATATATTCTCCTTAGTCCATTCATCCACTCTAAATGCCCAAACCATCTAACGACTGAAGCGATTTTTACCATATATTGGCGCCATTTTAAATGCCTCCGATTACTTTTCGGATAAAAAAAGTCCATTATCTCTTGATTCGGCAATTTTTTTATTTAAATATTTGTAGCTCCCACATTTGTTATTTTGGACTTAAAACGAAGCTATTGAAATGCTTTATCTCTTATGACCCATAAATGTCGCAAATTCAAACTTTGTAGACTATTTTAGAATGATTTTAAAAATAAATTTTTAAAATAGGTATTTTTTGACGCAGAATTTCTGATCAGCTGTTTACGGTTAAAATGAAGTCCTTTTTCCATAGATATGCACCTTTCATTATCAAGTATACCACAGATAACATATAGAAATCGAAAATATTCTATGTTGACAAGAATAAGTACCTCTCACGGCAGTTTCAAAGCAACAAACATGCAGAATTCGCATGGTTATAAACTTAACGATTTTTTTATAAAACCTACAAATATCAGATAAAGATGAGTTAATTAATTGGCTATATAGCATTATAATAGGTTTTTGTATCTCATGTTAAAATTAGAAGGGATGATTTTTTTAATGTTGGTGAAAAATTAAAAAAATGATCTTCTGAAAATCTCGAGCAATCGAGGCAAATTTATTTATTTTGCGTGGTCGCTCCAGTGGCTAAGCGTCCCTATCTTAGTGGTAATCATTACGCTTGACTTGCATTCTTTTTGAATCTTCACATTTTGAACACTGTTATACATTTATTTTTTTTATTTAAAAGAAAGACAAACATGCCCGGGTTGTGTATTTCCAAATCCTATCGCGTTACAGTCGCACTACCGACTGAAACGCGGTAGGAATTGTAATGCATAAATCACCTTATAAACACTACCTCGTTTCAGCCGCCTTACGCGCTTCGTTGCTCTACCTGTTTCTGTGAGGGTGACGACCGTAATTATAGAGGGGTTAGCAGAGAGGATGGACTGCATTTTTTTTTTAACTTTTTTTAAATTTTTTTTTACATTGAAAATTTATTTAAGTAAAAAAAAAAAAAAAAGCATTTTTTATAGAAGACGACCGTAATTATAGAAGGGTAAGCAGAGAGGTTTTTTTTTTTACTTCTTTGCTAACGTTTCTATAATTACGGTTGTCACTTGTCACTCTAACAGATACAGGTAGAGCAACGAAGCGTATAAGGCGACTGAAACGAGGTAGTGTTTGTAAGGTGATTTATGCATTACAATCCCTACCGCATTTCAGTCGGTAGCGCGACTAGGGATTGTACACGCCCGGGTTACGAATAATCCAACAATATTTGAAAATCTCGTACTACCACCACAGTAAGCGGAAAATGCTGCTTGTGTCATGATTGACAGAATGTCAAGAGGACTTAGCCAGGCGAGGAATCGAACACGGGACGCCTGAGTGGGACCCAAACACAATGCCAACTGAGGCACAGACCAGTTATTAAGTCATAGATTCATCCTTCCTCTGCCAGTTTTATGCCTCACCGCCATACATTAGAGTTAAGTGTATAGAATTCTAAAGTCTTTCTTACTGTCTCCCTCAGCTGTGAGTGTTTCTTTAACTTGGTCAGGCGCAGTCCCACTAGCGGCCACCTCCTGGGGAACAAACTCATCCCCAATGACGAGGTGGGGAAAGAAAGCGGCGTCGTGATTGGTGATGAAGATGCATGGGGAGTTGAGGCGCTTGGCCTGATGCACCAGCATGTAGCACCGATTGTTGTCCACATCATTGGCCATCACGAAACCTGCAAACAGACAGATACAAAGTTAGTAAACGTCATGCTGGGGATTAGTAATGTATCAAAATATATCTGGCCGTTGAAAATAACAACCGGATGCCGCCAACGCTATTGATGAAAATTTTCCTCAACAGTTGGATATATGTAGGTATCAATAATAATAAGTCGTACATTGACCATCGATGAGCGCACATAGAAATAACCATACCATGCGCAGAAAAGCAAAGTTCGCTAAAGTAAGGCAAAGGTTTGCAGGATATTTTGGGACTTTTCTGTGCAGGATTGAAAGTTCGTTTTTCAATGAGCCGCCTGGCGTAGCGACGCTAAAATTGAGTGAGGTGGGTAAATTATAATACATTTCTCACATAGAAAAGTGTCGCAAGTCAAAATTTTCTATTTTACATTTTATCTCTGAAAAGTAAAGTGATCATGGGTATCCATGCCCCACAAAACACGTATTTAAGTTAGATCACACCATCTCCGCAAAATGTTGCTAGTGGCGGCTCGTAACTTTTGGATATGCTAGAGTGCTAATATTAAAAAAAATGGCAACACGAATGCTATCATAGGCGAAATTTTTTTTTTTTCTTCAATAATCGGTGTTTTGTATGAAGATTTTTCAGGAAATCCGTGCGGCACACGGCCATTTTTTAAATATCAGCACCCTAGCACACGCAAATATCACGACCCGCCACTGGTTGCAAGTATCTCTTTTCCACGGGACAGCTCGTTCATCATTGACCGATTTGTTTTCGCTCTCGTGTAAAATTAAATTTGTTGACTTACAACACTTTTCTACAGGATGTGGTATTTGTAAAAGTGTCCAACGAAAGTGTGAAAAAAAAAAATTTTTGGAAAATACCTGAATTTATGTTCACCCAATTTGGGATTTGTGGTAAAGCTTTTTTACGCAGCCAGAAATTTGCGCATCCTTGTAAAAAGGACTAGTAATTCGTAAACAGATTTTATTTTTGAAACGTTTTCCTCGTATTTACAGCACTAGGTTTTTGTCGATTCTTTACCGACCCGTGTGACGACCGCTTAACACTCCTTTAATATCACTAGGGTCGTTCTTAATTACTTTTGTTAGTATTAGCGTCAATGTCAGTCTTACTACCAACAATTATATTCAACAGTTGACAATCAATCGCAAATGATAGCAGTTTTTTTGGAATTGTAGTCAACGTCCGGAACTAGTTTAACCCCTCCGAATTTTCGAAAATATTAGCTTTTGGTATCTTAAACGAAATGACATTTTACGAAAACTTTTAGTTATAACGGCTTCACAATTAACCTGTCAAAGGCCCGCAAATTCCAGGAAAAATACGGAAATTTCGTAACAAAACACGATTTTGAATTTTGAATTAAATGTTTTGTTGAATAATTTTGAGCTATCGTATATTTCATTGACTGAAATACGTTCCTAGAACAATAAACTATGCACCAAAACAACATTACTTGCGTTAATTACGTAAATTAATAGGTTTTATGATGTTTTAGTCGAGGAACACGCGTCAAAACTGACAGCTTCAATTTGCGCCAAAAATGACATTTCGATTCCACAGATAAAAATCATTTAAAAATAATCTGGTGTTGTCAGATGGATGAAACTAGTGGCTATATCATCAATGATGTTGGCGCAAGCGATTCTAACCTTGTTTTCATACAAATTCTGTACATAGAAGGGTCAAAATCGCGGTCAAACTTTTTTATTCCGAAATATTTTTTTCGCGCATGCGCAAAAGCTGCGCGCAAGTCCGCGTTTCCGGCCGTTTAGAGGTTAAAGCTCTATAAATGAAACATTTCTGAACGTAGCCGAATAGTAAAAAGTGTTTTAGAAAGGTTACAAAATAGGCTTTCAAATTATTGTAATATAATAATTTGCGCGGGTAAATATTTTTGTCAACTACACGATTGACAGCTGATTCCTGTTATGTATTTCCATAGACAACTTGATAGAAATGTGCAGCTTGATCTACTATTGACCTTTGACTTTTTGTTTTAGGGATGTAACTAAAACAATAACGGAGTTATAACGATTTCTATGGAAACACGTGCTGACATATAAACACGCTTATTGTACTTGACTGCTGTCCTATTTTTAACGCTTATATCTGCTTAAGTTGCGGAGGGTTTAAGTAGAAAAGATAATGTTATTTTGTGAAGAAATGGGAGTCTAACAAACCTGTGGGTGTTTTGCTATCATCTCCACCGTGCAGGAACTCTATCAGCTGAGCAGTCTTGGAGCCGGGGGAGGCGCACATGTCCAGGACCTGACCAGAAACAATAAAACACATTAGAATGGAACAAATGACAGGTTCTTGCCTGTTCTTGTTGGTGGTTCTTGCGAAGGTTTACTACATACGTACCATCTAATCTAGTCTTCTTATTATGTGAAGTATAGCGAGTGGGGTTCAAAGATATATGCTGAGGTTTATCAGTCATTCGATGGCTTCAGGAGTCCCTTGATTCAGCACAATAGACATGGGCAGATTCATTCCCAGGAGTGAACCGATTCAGTCTGATTCCCCCGGCCTTTTGAATTGATTCCTTTTATTCATTCCTTTAATTCAATTAATTCCAAAAAAAAAAAAAACCCTCGTTTATATGTATGTATACATAGATATATTATCTAATAAGCGGTTTTCACTTCAGAAAACTAAAGTAGAGTAGGCTACGAAGCACCGCACAAAGATAAGACGGAAAGGCTACGAAAAACCGCAAAAAGAGGAGACCGATAATACTATCTCATTCTCTCGCAGACTACATCCTTTAGATGCATCTGTTTGCCTATTTTTAGTGTCGTTATTTTTCGTTTCATCGAGTTTCAAATCAAAACGGTGCTAAAGAAGTTTTCACTACGCAAAGCACTCTTCTTAGGGTGAATTATGTTATTCTGAAAAATTGTAGGTACTAAAAACGACGCGCGACGGGGGTTAATGAAATATTTAAATGTGTACTTAGATATTATTTTGCCAAAAAGACAAATTTTTTACAAGAAAAATGTATTTATATTAGGTTAGCAATTAAATCTTAACCCCTAAAGTTTTACTAATTTATTTATTTATTAAACTTAAAATTGTTCCACTTCACATGATCTAAACTTCCAACTACCTTCAGCCTCGCAAAATATCCCAATTGGGGATGCCATAGTTTCATTAGCTCCAGACGGGAACAGTTGGGACTTGTGCGGTATTCACATAAAAAAAACATACTATTATCGCGCTTTCATATATCCAATCCGGTCACCTGGAATAAGCTTCACTCAAATATATATTTTTAAATGCACCTACCTCAATGGTGAAGTTAAAACCATGCGCCGAATAAAAACTAATTAAAAGTCTGGGCGACACGCATCATATAATTTATTACAAAAATAAAGGAACAAAGCACTCGATTATCATTTATCAGTATCACGGTTCGAAAGCCACTGATGCTTTGGTTACGGCTAGGTAACATAAAAAACATAGAGCTAGGTACCATAAAAAAAAAACAATAATAAAAAATAAACATTGTTTTGTTTCTACACGCATTGCATAATTTACGCACGTGTGAGGGAGAAAAAATATAACTTTCGCTTTTTAGTCTTTTTATTAACATTCAGGGTCCGAAGTGGGAAGTTTCGCTCTAAGATGACGGCTTGGCCACGCGGGGACTAACGACGAACCGATTCTCTGCGGGCATCAAGAAATGAATTAGGAACTTTTGACTAATAAGTGTCTTTTGTCTTCCTGTGACTTGAATAACTTGCATTGCGCGGACCTAATAAGGATTCGAAATCTTCAACAGATTGGAATGGAGCTGTCCGGCCGGATCGACTCAATACGTGGGACCCGGGGTTAGGGACGATGACGTCACAAATGAATAAGAAACAAATGTTTTGATTCCTTGAAAAAGTGAAACAGAGATTGGGGTTGCGGATTGAGCGCTACAGTCCGCACAGACTTGTAGGACTATGACCACGGAGGAACGATTCCTCATTCCTCCGTGACCATGACGAACAGCGGGACTGGCGGGACGACTGTGAAACAGACGCGACACTCGGAGCTCAGAATTACTTGGCTCTCGGCTGACTCGCTTGTCTGTTGGCGGTTTTGTCGCTTGGACTGGGGACGGGGACTCTGGCCTAAGAGGTTTTTTGTAGGTATAAGATTTACTACGCGGGATACTATACGTGATAGGCAATTTCGCGGCGCGCATCGCCTGTAGTAGGTGTACCTATCCGCGCAACAAATATCCAGAATAATATTTAATTTAATTCCTACAAAACACTACAATATTTATAGAGTACATTATTGCTTTCTTACCTCAATATAACATGAAATATTTAACTGTAAAAAAAATTAATAGAAATAAAAATAAATATGCTGCCGTTAAAAATTCGTAAGATGCAAGGCCAAGGGTAAGGAATAAAGATTTAATTCCTTTTGAAAATGAGAATCTGATCGGGTGTGTTACAAGATTGAATTTATTCATTTAATTCATTCATTCAATTTTGCCCACGTCTACAGCACAATATGTATATATACCTCCGAGAAACTTACTGTAATGTTCTCAATCCCAGATTACTTGATATGAATGAAGTTTGTACTTCGTCGAGATTTCAAGTTTTTTTTTTTATCTTAAAAAGAAAGACAAACATTCCCGGGTTAGAATAACCCAACAATGTTTGAAAATCTCCTACTACCACCACAGAAAGCCGAAAATGGTACTTGTGTTGCGATGGAGGACTTACCCAGCCGAGGAATTGAACACGCGACGCCCGGAAGGGATCCAAGCGCTATGCCCACTCAACCACTGACCGATCGAAGTTATGTACTTTATTTATATTATCATGTGATTTACAATGAATATTTAACTAGACCAAACATCCATTCTAATGGATGCTCTGTATAATTCTGAAGCAAGAGAACTTGACACCAAAAGAGCCCAGCTGTTGATCCAATATCATTGGCGATTTTCGTACTGTCCGGGTATAAGGAACTCCAGTGAAAAATATTATGGCTTTAAAAAATATGTTTATATAGATCAATAAACGCTGATTCTGAATATATAAGGTTTATTTAATAATATTAAGCGCAGAGTTTTTAAAAAATTATTAAAAAGTCCACTTTTAATCGGGTCGTAAAAACACGCCATCAAGTTGGCATTATTGAAATGTTTAGTGGTGGAGTCACTGTTCGATGTGTCATAACGTCACCGTAAAGTTATTGTATGGGAACGTATGATATGACACAAGCCATTGTATTAATTTATTAGTTTATTTACATACTGTTTATAGAGTTTTAGTTGTTGTGTTTATTGAAACATTATTTAGACCTAAATAATGTTTAAAAAATAAAGGTATCTCTTATTAGTTTATCTCCATTATTGAAAATATTCAAAAACAACACAAAAAAATAGTAATGCTACTTCTAGGGAAAATACTTCGAACAACGGAATTCAAAATGGCGGCAGTTGATCAGCTGATTGCCCGATCCTATAGTAATTTTTCAGGAGTGATGACGTCACACGATTCACCATGCACACGGTGGTTCATGGGGAATCTTGAAAAATTAAAACTTTGGCAATTATTTTAACTAAAGAGGAACGCATGCGCGGCCTGTTTCATACAAAATTTAAATTTGGATTTACGGCTAAAATATGAAATGAATTGTTTTTTTTTTTTAATTGATAGGTTCGGCATATATGAAATTAGGATGTGGATCCGATTTTCGATTTTTGCTTTTAATTATAAAATACAAGCCCCAAAAGAAGACCATTTATCCATGAATTTAGGAGGCAACTTTGGAAATATTTTGTGACTAAATGGATGCTTTTTTTTTAAAATCCCTTCATATCCTAACTCAGGCATATGATGAAGAATACAACAAAATTTGATTTTACATTCAAAAATGTTTTATTTGCATTAAAACCCGGATTTAGTTAGACGCGAATTCGACATAAAAATAGCAAGCTTTTTTCCGTTGTCTCGTTTACACATTTGCGATCCCGATAGGGTGGCGGGTGAGGCGCGGGCCGGGAAGGGTCTCGTGTCGCCTGGCAAACGAACATATACATTAAAAAATATCTTCTCAATCGTCATACATCAACAATCGGTGTATCTGGGAGTGTGTGTGTGTGACTAGACTAGTAAGTATCTGCTTGGAGTTGTTTGTTCGTTTAGCGGTGTAGAACTATTAGCACTGATTCCGCGCTAAAATATCAAGACGGTTTTGTTGGGTTTTTACGATAATCGCCAGTTTTAAATGAAATATCCCCAAATAATTTATTTTGTTTAATATGGGTAAGTAATAACAATTTGAGAATCTTTAATAATGATGATTAATGATATTATGAATTTATCAATCGTTTGGGATACTTACCTTATTGATTATTTAAAATGTTAATTGTGTTTTAGGTCAAAAGTGGACAAACGGTAAGCCACCTAGCAGGCACCGGAAAAAGAGAAAATGCAATGTTAAAAAGTCAGAAAGAACACGGAACAGGTGATATAAAATTAACTATATTATTATTTTTTTTAAATTATACTAGACAATTTTTTTACAGTAGGAATATAATGTTATTTTTGCTTTCAGTTCCTCCATAAATGATGTTGAAGTTTCCCAGGGTACGTCTCGCAAGAAAGATTTAATCGATGCTGACATCGATGTAAATGATTGGAATTCGAGCAAACAGTAAGCAAAAAAAAAATCATTTTCATAAGAACAAACATTCGAGAAAGTATTCAATGACGTCAAGATGCTTGTGTTTAGTTGGAGTTACATTTTTGGGGTTCAACTTTTATTTTTTCAGACCTGTGCCAAACGCAGCTACAAAATACGTGGCTTGGCGTATTTCGGCATATCGCTCGCCGTACATTCCCAATGGAAACATATGGCGAGCGATATGCTGACATAGGTCAAGCCACATCTTTTATAGCTGTATGGCAGCCGTCTTTTTTATGTAAGTATATGAATACCTCACAAGAGTCCCAACTGCTCCCGTCTGGAGCCAGTGAGACTATGGCATCCCCAATTGGGGTATGTTGTGAGGCTGAAAGTAGGGGGAGGGGAAGGAGATGGGGGAGAGGAAGGTGGGGAAGTACCTGGCTATTCAGATCTGGTCACCAAACACGGCTAAAGCCATTTAAAGCGACGTTTCAATTCTAAATGGTGGTCTAACACCAGGGGGATACTGAAGTATCTTCCACTCTGGAACGTGTCGCAAATATACTATACATTATTTTTAATGAATTAATTGTGAAATAACACAAATTAATCAAATAAAATTTATTTGCCATGCCTTTTCAGTTTCAACAACACCAACAATATCGTATTTTTTCAATCATAGCACTCTAGCTCAATGAAAAATTACGGATCGCCACTGGCAAACCCATATGTTTTGTTAGTAAGTGGTAGGTACTACAATAAATTATTAAATAATATACCTAGGTCTGAATATTTTATTACGAATATGTATTGAATATTTATGTACAATATTTTTAAAATAGCTTATTGCATTTTTATGAATTAAGATTTTAAAATTAGGTATATACCTACCGAGTTAGTTGTTTATAAAGATGCTTAGATATTTTAAATTAGATGTTATTCATGTACTTGTACTGTGTAAATTTATGTTAATAGAGTTGAATTATCTATGTAGTTATCAAGTGAAAGATGTATTTATTTAACTGTAATAAATAATAATAAAAAATATAATATCAGTATAACTTTTTAATGTGAACATGTGACTAAATATCAGGTTAGATTGGGTTAAAAAAATTAAATCATGCATTAAAAATTCTGATTTGGGTTTTATTTCTTAATATTTTTTCCCCAGAACCAGGGAGATTTCCCTGCTTGAAAGTTGTTAACATCTCAATTACATTAAATATTAATTAGGTATAAAATCTTAATAATTTCGTGCATACGATTCCCAGAGCTCCTATAACAATACAATTCTCCGTTAATTTCAAGGCACTAAACAAAAAGATCATTCCCCGTATTCTCCGATAAAATAATGTTTATGTTTTTTCACGCATTTATTTGCGCTGAACCACCAACAAGCACCATAAAAAATATGTCGAGAGACTCCCGTATTAGCGTATCATACTAATACAAATTAACTCATCAAAAGGGAAATTTCCTCGGCTTCGCGCGAATAATCAAGTATAAAATTACGCGCCCTTTTCTTTAAAACTCTATAATACCATATTTTGCTAGCTACCGCTGTGGCCAAATACCACTACATAGAAATCTTCCCTTCTCACCTCCCCGCTTCACACCACAAATACAATATTTCATTAGAAAGGGACAAAAGAAAGGGTGGACACTAGGGAAGAAAGAATTTGCACGCCGGCAAACAATGGTCTTAAAACTAACTCTAAAAGTAAAAATGCAGTTATTTAAGATAAAAGGTCATTATTCAATAAAAAATTTAAAAAAATGGACTGGATTTCTCTATTAGACACGAACGTCGACACTGTCACTCTACTTAGCTACTACTTAACTGACATCTGTTGAGACACCTCAAAACTACATATAATAATCTATACAAACAACATCTGTTCATCTATTAAAACTTACATACACCACACTTATGAAGGGAACATTTTACTATGATCCGAGAAGAATTAAGAGAGGACACCTCTTCCGAGGGAGAGAGTACCTTGGCAGTTTAGTACTTGGGTAATGTATTGAAAAAGCTTCTAAGTGATGCTGTCAGATGCCAGCAGAGAAAGTGCTTCTAATGATGGCCGACAAGGGTACCCGAGTAGGCGGGTGCCGCCGAAACTGGCTCTGGCCAGACTAACGACCAGATTCAATTAGCCGCTAGTATAGGCAGGTCGTGTGACTTGCAGCATTAAATAAATACGTTAACTCATAATAAACCAGTTGCTATCAAGAACCTAAAGGTATTGAGAAGAACCCCCACAGAATTAATAGTGTTTGAATGTAAATAATACCAAACATTACAGGTCCACAATAAGGTGCTTTTCTTAAATTCCAAGCAAGTTTGCCTGATTTGTTTTCTTTTGTATACAAGATGTGAATTTAAAGATCTTGGGTCTCTTCTGTATACCTTGTGATGAGGCTGCACATCGAGCACGATGGGCGGTATCATGGACACGGCCTCCTGGCGCGAGATGCTTCCGGAGCTGGTCTCCGCAGTAAGGAAGTTGTGCAGGCGGTAGTAAGCCTCGCTGCGGCGGATGTCCTGTCGCGTGAGCTGCAACTGCCACGCCAGACCCCCGGGATACCTGATCAAATACCATACATAATAAAACTGCATATTCAGGGTGTAACAGCACGTACCCGAAGGATTTTAATCAACCTAAGCATATTTGAAGCAAAGAATGTAGAAGTCATTTTGCTGTCTGATGATATTTTTTCTATTAAAAACAAAAATATTTAAATTTCAATCACACGCTGCTACTGATCCCGTTCCTGTACGTGTATGAATTTAAGCGATACATGCGCTGTTTCATGTGTTGTGCTGCTAGAACAAGATGCAACACTTATCAAGCACTACTGAAGGTTTTGTTCAGAAGGGGCCCAAATAATGGAGTTATATTCCAGGATACTGCAAACGAGTTAATCTGTCTTTATAAAAAAATCAAGTACTATGATGTCCTCACCAAGGAAGGCACACGGGTTTCCGGGATTCCATCTCCACGGGCTCCTCATCAGTCACCTTGGTGTCTGCCCCATCAGTGAGAACCTCGTCAGCAGCCTTAGTGTCCGCCCCAGCATTGAGGATCTCGGAGAACAGCTGGCCGCGCACAATGTCCAGTAGCACACCCGCTTCGCCCTTGGAACCCGTGATGCGGAAGGCAGTGGGCAGGTTGGCCTTCAAATGCTTCATGAAGGAGTCCCACTCTTCGGGCGGGCAGATGTTTTGTGCCTAATTAAAAAAAATACTGTGAGAGGAAGTCCAAAGAAGCATTCCACAATGGAGTGCTGATACTGACTCTGATACATGGCAATAAGAAGTGGAAATGGCAGAGAAAGGATGAAAATAGACTAAACGCCATAGAAACAACATCCCTCAGGAAGTTTATGTAAGGTAAAACCATGTATAATTGTACTACAAACTGGAAATATTGCAAGGCTGAAATAAGCGTGGTAAGCAAGATTAAGAAAGGGATGCTCAGATGGTTTGGACATCCGTGCCAATCACTCCATGGGCGATAACAAATCCAATTTACTTTTAACAGTAACAAAAGCTTCTGGCAGCGAATGAGTTAATACAATAAAACTATTCTCAATGCCACGGCTGCTTGGATGGAGTCCATCTTGGTGGTTTTCTGAAGACAAGGGACAATTTATAAAATATCTAAAAAAAATTAAGGTTATTCAAGTTATTTTACCTTGTAGTATGCTTCGAAAGTGGCATTTTCTCTGACGATTTCAGCATAGTGCTTCCTCTCATCGGGCTGTTTGGGCTGTGGGTTGAGTGCCTGAAATCAAGAGGGACATCAAGTAAAAACAATTAACAAATAATAACAATATCAACAACGATTGATTTCAAGTATTTAAATTATCTCTTGCCTGTTCTTTTTTGTCTCGTTTTCTTTGTGCGAACTTATTGTATTTACGTTTCCCTCCCATGTTTATTTAATACTGTGAAAGGAATAGCCGGCAAAATCAGTGCAGTTTTGAACTGACGTCAGTATTCCCACTTTCTACCACGTTAGTTGTCAAAATTTGTATTTTGGAGGTTAATAATAAACTCATTCCAAAATATGCACCAACCGCAAAAGTCTTCAAAATTATTTTTATATTATAAGTACCTACCCCAAAATCATGATAAATTTTATGATTTTGTTTTAAATTTCAAGAATAGTGTTAACAGCTCTCTACGCGACTCGAAGTTACACATTTTAATATCGATTTCCTTATATTTGTTTCTAATTTGGTTCTGGTGTTGGGCATGTAAAGCAAATGGAAGAAGAAAGGAGTGTAAGGAAAATATATGACAAAAAATGTGAATGGCAGAAGGTAGAGGCCGTGACAGGAAAAGAATGGTAGGGGAAGACATGGCACGACCAAGCGAATCAGATATTTGAGTTGGGCCATGTCAAGAGTCAGAATAATAGAAGGGCATGTATGAGACGATGTATGCATGTAAACGAGGCAAGGAGTAGTGTGTGCCAAGACTGAGTTGTTTGGTGGTCCGTCCTCTCTGCCTACCCCTGCGGGAAACAGCGTGATGGTTAGATTGTTAGTTAGTTTCTAATTTGATGCTAATACGTGAAAATCGAGAGAAAAACTTAAAAAACGGAGACAAGCTGGATTTTCAGTATTTGGTAATTTATTATTTATTGCCTCAACTAAATATTAGAATTTGAACTGAAGAACGAACAATATTATTTTGTTGGGTTCTTAACTTTCTCAAATAAAGTTTTTTCAATGTGGCAATATTTTTTCTGATGTTGGTAGAAAACTGTCAACTCGGCCATTTCCGTCAGCCAATTTTTCTGGGCTAACCTTTTCTGGTTCAGCGCTGATCAATTTTTGATAATTTGATTATCTCGACCAGAATTTTCTAAAAAACAAAATGGTAAGCCATAAACGTTAAGTGCGCGTGATATTATGCGTATTCTGTGCGCCGAGAACATTAATATAACTGATCATAACACTAAAACAAACAACCACGTGTTCCCGCCTGTGATCTGTCAGTGACTCGAGTTTGCGCGTTATAAAAATGAAAGTTTTTCTCAATTTCAGTAGAATTCGTATTTGTTGCTGGTTTAGTTCAATAACTCAAAACTACGATAGTGTATTGTTGAACTTAATGTGGCGTACTTTGGTGTTAAATGGTGACATAACCTAGAAATGCTGTCAGTTCAAGTGGTTAAAATGTGCACTTTCGCAAACGATTTCTTTTCATTCAGTTAGATATTAATTAGTAACGAACCAAAGTATCATTGAAACTCCCGATCATCAGTTTTGTATTTTACGTCAGAAACAATAAAAGTACACCACATATAACTTTTACAGTTTACCCTGTAAGTAATAGGTTTGATTGTTTGTCTTTAGCAAGCTTCAGCTGTCGTCCAAGGGAAGGGAGGAGACGTGGAGAAGCCCGTAGCCGAGGCTTCCCTGATCCACAGGATCCGCATCACCCTCACCTCGAGGAATGTCAAGTCCCTGGAGAAGGTGTGCACCGGATTGGTGGCCAACGCCAAGAAGCAGAAGTTGAGGGTTAAGGTAAACAAACACTTCTCTTTTACACAGCTCCTGTAAGCAATCAACCAATTGTTCTACTCGCCCTGCCATGTTTCACTTTATTCCTATGAAAAGTAGCCCAGTCTGTTTAATGAGTTATTTTATCATTTACTAATTCTAATGTATCTTTTATCATACGTAGAAATGTTTGTCAAATATTTTTGTATTATCTATAAATCATAATTTAATTGAAATTACAAACATGGCAATAGAAAAATTTGAATAAAGTTGTACGGCCGCACATACTCTAAATGGATCTTTCGAGTGCCGCCGCATATGTGCGCTTTACTGCTCAAAAGGGTTAATAAGGAGACATACACTGCTGTGTTAGAGAGCCATTGAATGCACTTGAATTTAACCATTTGGTAAATTTTTTGAGATCGCTGGCAATGGTTAATACGCACTTTTTTTTGAAAAAATCTTTTGATTCACCTTAATTACATTAAAAGACAACTATTTGCATCGGGGGAAGTGGAAAATATTTCATTCTAAATTTCGATTACGTAAAATAAAAATTAGCTTTCATTCTGTGAAACGGGACCCTCCATTTTCAAACATTATTTTCAAATATCATTTTGTTATGTTGGTATTCTTGTTACTGTACGAAAAGATGCTAGAGCAAAGCGTAGCAGACTTCATGGGAATTCTAGGTTTGTGTAACATGGTTTGTGATACAAAAGAAAGTGCCCCTTTATAACGCCTACTCGCGTCAAGGCAAGAAAAACATCCCAGTTTTCAAGTAGTTTAGCGGCTACGCTAGGTTTGTGTAACATGGTTTGCGATTCAAAAGAAAGTGCCCTGTACCTTCAAAATCTTCTAGCCGTTCATTATACATTCAAGTGTATCAGGTATACCGAAGTGACAGCGAATAAGCTAATAGCTAATGGCCTAGGTACAATCTCACAAGACGAAAGCTAATTTTTAATTTTACGTAATCGAAATTTAGAATTAAATATTTTCCACTTCCCCCAATGCAAATAGTTGCCTTTTAATGTAATTAAGGGGAATCAAAAGGTTTTTTTTTTAAAAAGTGCTTATTAACCGTTGCCAGCGATCTCCAAAAATTAATAACCATTTTTAGGATCAAGAAAAAATTTATTTAAAAAACGTTAAGTTTAAGTTGGGTCCAAAGCTCGTCATTTGTATTGATAAAATCATTGACAGTCCCACAACAAGTCAATGATTTTATGAAGTTTGTCAATAAATTCTCAACTTTTCTTGTGTTTGGAGTCTAGTTGTGCTTTCCATGTTCGACGGAAAACATTTCCTAAACACTACATCCCGGGTGGAGCGGGAAGGCCGGCGGGGGGGATTCATTTTTTGACAGGAGCCGAGCGGTGTGGTCATATTTATGGAAGAACAAACTGAATGGCTTTTTGAGGTTACGTGTTATGTGTAATGAGCGAGCTTAAATAATCACGAGTTTAAAATATTATTATACTTACGCATAATATTATAATAAATATATTTCATAATAAAATTATAATATAGTAACAAATATTAATATAATTATTCGGTTTAAATCGAGAAACGCCTGGAATATTCTCCGCGCGGAACGTGGATGCGTAACATGTTTTTGTGCAGTGCCCTTGAAATGATTTTACAGAGAAATGCAAATTTCATAAACAGCCATATATTGTTATTATTATTTTATGACTTTGGGTCTTGCCGCGACCGATGCTCTCCAACAATAACAATCGTCAGTTGCAGTTTGAGCTTTGAGCAAATATTTAAATCAAAAACAGAATAATTATAAATATTTGATTTTATAATTTTATTATCAAATATTTTTTTTGTTATATTATAGGTATAATAATATTTTAAACTCGGGATTATGCCCGCTCATTGCACATAAACCACAAAAGGCGGCCGTCCCGTTAATTCTCCCCACACGACCGCATTGCGCGGCATCTGTCAAAAATGAATCCCCCCCCGCCTGCCTTCCCGCTTCACCCGGGATGGAGTGTTTAGGAAATGTTTTCCGTCGAACATGGAAAGCACAACTAAACTCGAAACATTGACAAACTTGATAAAATCATTGACTTGTTGTGAGACTGTCAATGATTTTATCAATACAAATGACGAGCTTTGGACCCGACTTTATAAATTCATGAATTATTCATATTATTTGCGATTGGCAAATGTAGTACCTATTTGGAGATTATTAAATATTATGACTTCCATATGTTAATAATCACTGATATACATTTAAATTCGAACAATAATTTTTTGAAGTGAAAACTTCTTTAGCGGGGTTGTGATTTGAAACTCAATGAAACGAAAAAGGGACACTAAAAAGAGAAAAACACATACATCTATAGGATTTAACCTGCGAGAGAATGTGACAGAATAAGGTCTCCTATTTGTGCGGTGCTACATGGCCTCCCCACTTTTGTCTATCTTAGTTTTCGGAAGATTTCACTTCTGCCGCATGTGAATTGCACCCTCTGTTTATTTTTAATATGTAAGACTAGACTGCCATAAAACAATAGTAATTTCTCCTTCAATAATTGCTAATTCACTTTTTGGCATCACTTTAGTTTGAAAACATATAACGTTGTACACATCTCTATTTTAAACACATCGTGGTATATACAAAGTTATTTATTTTCATTTAAATAATTATTATTTATTCATAAAAAACTATAAAAGGCGTAAATGTGTGTTTTAAATTAAGCACTATGTTTGGTAGTATATTATGCATTTTTCAAATAACACCTATCGAAAGTGTCACATTTAAAACTGATAGTAATGTTTCAATTTCCTCTTGCAGGGCCCCGTGCGCATGCCCACCAAGATCCTCCGCATCACCACCCGTAAGACTCCTTGCGGAGAGGGATCCAAGACCTGGGATCGCTTCCAGATGCGCATCCACAAGCGCGTCATCGACCTGCACTCCCCCTCGGAGATCGTCAAGCAGATCACCACCATCAACCTGGAGCCAGGAGTAGAGGTGGAGGTCACCATCGCCGACGATTAGATCATCGTCACTCACAGCCATGATGTCTTCAAAATTTAAAATATACACTATATTTTAACAATCTGACTTTTATTTTTTCACTACCAGCTGTAATATCTAACACAACTCGACACTCAAGGAATATAATGAGTCGCTAATATTGATCAACCGTAATCATAATCAATCCATGATCAACTATTACAATTTGAGGTTTTACTTATTAAGTTAAACTGTAAAGTCTATTTGTTCGGTTTTGAGAACAACTCATATAGGTCTCATAGAAATCTTACTATCATAGTGAGAAATATGAAATAAATGGTGGCAGAAAGAGAAAGCACCTCGCTTTATTTTCAAATATAAAAGTTAAGGTTAAACATAATGTACGTTATCATCTACGCATTCACAGATGGCGCCAATTAAATTATTTTAGGTTTGTGAATTAATTTTTTGCGCCCATACATATTTAATATGAACTAAAATAAATAGTTTTGTCCATACACAAACTTAAATCTTTCAAGAAAGGCTAACAAATACTATAATATTGGATTGAGTCACTGATATAACATAGGATTTGTTAGCCTTTCTTGAAAGATTTGGGTTTGTGTACAAAGACATTACATACGGGGTAGAAATCTCAAAGTGGGAAGCCAAAGGGAAGATAATTGCACTGGTCTCGATTTCTAGTACATACTTTAGTACTAAACTGTCAAGTAAGGTCATGTCTTACCAGTAGGAAAATTGCATTTAAAAAGCGCCAAAATGCCCTCCTGTATGATGAGAAAATGTTTCCATTACACGGCAAACATTAGTAAAAGTGAAGAAATAACAAATTACTTGTTATTATAAGCAATACAATTAATTTTCATGTCCGTCCGACAATTTTGTGTATCATTAGAGAAAAAAACACACATTCTTTGATTGTCTTATAGTACGGCCACACTGAGGCCAACTTTCGGAAGATTGCGTAGAAGGGTAGTTCATGCGTCGGAAGATTGAGTTGGAAGTTTGGCTTCAGTGTGGAAGTAGCATAACTTTTTGAAAGTAGTATAACTTTTGAAGAAATTACTGAAAACCGATGAAAACAAAAGAGTGTTGCTTACTTGTCACATTGTTTATATAACGTCATTGTTTGTGTATGGACAAAACTATTTATTTTAGTTCATATTAAATATGTACGGGCGCAAATAATTAACTCACTATTTTAAAGCATAACACGTGTAAAAGTGTTAAAAACCTACAATAATTTAATTGGTGCCAACGTATGTTACGTTTAACCCACAAAAGAAGTAAAAATGTAGACCTTTCTCAATCCAAAATTTCAAATTGCAATTTGAAATAAATTTTCTCTAAAACTTAAGGAATTTTTTTTATTAATTATTTTTACAAGACAACAAAAAAGTGAGGTGACAATAATGTTTGTAATACAATTTGGGAGGCGGGAATGGGTACCGCCGCCCCGGGAACCTTTATTCGATAACCAATACCTCTGCCACAGGTCACCCCAAGTGGTTCGCTACGTTTGGTGATTTAGCAGGGGTGACTGGGTCCATGGGGTGAGGTTTGTCTAGGTCTTGGAGGCTGATCCCTTAAACCCTTTTCCTTCCCAGAACTCTCCTCTCGTTCCTTTCCTTTAAAAAAACCCTCCACACAGCGTCCCCAAAGATGACATAGGCCATGAGGGAAATTATTTTCCTCTGGGCCTCCTGTGTGGAGCTCATGTAAAAAATATATATATATCAGTTCAGTTTCAATGCCGGCAACCCGGGCATTTATTTATTTTTTCATTTATTTATTTATATACATTTGTCTAAAGTGTATTTTTTTTATTGAAATTAATAAAATACTTTGTTTTTACCACTTTTAAGTGGTTAATCAAAATGGTGCCACAAAATAAGTTTGCTCTGATAGAAGAAGTGTATTTTTTTGTTGTCAGTAATTTTGGTTAGAAAAAACATAAGGTGGGCCATTTTTTAAACTTTTTTATGTTTGATAAATTATGCGTTTATTTTGAGTTATAGAATTTGAAAGTGTATTTTGTCATCTTTCTAAAACAGTTTTTGGATACTTTCAGAAATATTCCATTTATTTAGCTTTTACTGTAAAGTGGAAATATTTTGACTGACTCATAAAAGATGGTCGAGGCCTGAGGGGTTAAAATAGAAAAAAAATATTCATCCTGCACTTGCAGAAAAATATTCATCCTGCACTTGCAAAAAAATATTCATCCTGCACTTGCAGAAAAATCAATAGATGTCACATTAGATAAAAATGGATAGCAACCAATAAAAATATGCGTTATGATACACGATACAGTTACATATGACCAAAGAGGACAGGGTCGAATTAGCTCAGTGTCCAGAGCACATCCGACAAGGCTAAGGTCCTGGTTTCAATTCCTAGATGTGACATGTATATTTTCTGTTTCAAATTTTCAATTGAGTCGCTAATATTGTGCAGTGTTTAAATATAATTTCCCTCTTAACGAGTGTGCATGGGTTGAACTTCTTATTGTGCCCTGTCCGTTCAACGGGCGTTGGCTACGCAGACTTTGTTTACTGCAGCCCGGAACAGCTCTACGGTAGACTGGCCAAACCACTGTCTCAGGTTTTTCAGCCATGAGGTTCTCCTTCTTCCAGGGCCCCGTCTTCCGGCAATCTTTCCCTGCATTACGAGATGCAGGATCTCATTCTTCTCTGGATGTCTCATCACATATCCAAGATATTGAAGTTTTCGGATTTTTATAGTTTCAATTACTTCCTTTTCTTTTATTTACAGGAGGCCCTGAGGAAAATAATTTCCCTATGTTTTTTAGGGAAAGGAAGGAGAGGAGGGTTCTGGGAAGGAAAAAGATTTAAGGGGTGAGTTCCTACTCACCCCTTAAACCTTAAACCAGGTTCAGTGTGTCCTGGTCATCAGACCTAAACACACCACATCCCATGAACCCGGGCACCCCTGCTAAATCACCAAACGTAGTGAACCAATTGGGGTGACCTATAGCAGAGGTGTTGGTTATCCAATAAAGGTTCTCGGGGCGGCGGTACCCGCCTCCCAAATTGAGTATGTTTAGTGATGTATCTTTCTCTCACTCTTATGTGATTCTTTAGCTGGGCGTTTTTTTTACATTAACTCCACACAGGAGGCCCTGAGGAAAACAATCTCCCTCAGGGCCTATGTCGTCTAAGATGCTGTGTGGAGGGTCTTTTTGAGAAGAGGTAGGAATGAACATTGGTCTTAATGAGACCCGTGTTATGGGAAGAAGGAAACAAAGGGCTTGTACAGGGCCTGCAGATACTTTAATAGTACACAACTGCTAATAACCCTGTACAAGTCCCAAGTGCATCCACGGTTGAATTTGGCAGCCAATTCTGGTTTGGAGCCCCAAAGTACCTGAAAAAACCAGAAACGGGCAGTTCGTTTGATAGATTCTCCTGTATTAACAAGCGGATTGTAATCTTTAAAGCACGTGAGTCAGGTGGGAATGCTGTCATTGTTCTACCGGTATTACAATGAAAGATGTTCCGAGGAACTGGCATTATTGATTCCTTCGATGTCGGTGCACAGCGCGAAACACGTCAAACGCACGCCTAACATTTACACACACATTTATGTCACATGAGAACGATTTTATACGACTCGTTCTTGAGTTCGACAGCTCGGCTTTGGAACGATTTCTCTGTGTTTCCTCCTTCATCTCTTTAAGACCTGTTTTCACTCTTTCCTCTCCTCAAAAAGACCCCTGCTAAATCACCAAACGTAGCGAACCACTTGGGGTGACCTAAGGCATAGGTGTTGGTTATCCAATAAAGGTTCCCGGGGCGGCGGTACCCATTCCCGCCTCCCAAATTTTCTTTATTCATCCGAACCATAACATCTTCTTCTCGTTATTTGTTTTTGGGGTGTTATGCCGTGTTGCGCTACCTCCTTCTTTAGCCAACTGTTATGAAAATAATTAGAAATTTGCCCAAGTAATTATTTTTCTGTTCGAAATTACCCCAGGATTATTAATATTTATTTACAATAATAACTCCAATTATTTTTACTGGCCACTTATGGTTTCACCTTTCCTCCGATTAGTTAAACTTTCAAACGACAGGGGGTTCTTCATCGATTTCCGTTACTCTTTGGATTCGCGTCTTGAGTGCAGGACGTGAATCCGACAGTCAAGTGGATTTAAATTTTAAATGGAAATTGTTTAATCGGCGGGTTTTCAGTTTAATTTAATATGTGAACGATAAGTTTCTTAAATTCTCAGCCAGTACAATGTGATCGCGACTGTAGAACCTATATTTTACGGGTATTCAAGTGTAAAACCCCGATGTGCTAAAATGGAGGCTTGACCGAGCAAGTTTAATCATAATCATCGATTATATACACAATCCGTCATCCGACGAGATGAATCACCAATAATTCAACGGCACACAACCCGACCGCTCATTACACGCTGTATATTTCTACAACCTGATGGGACCTGAACCATATAATAGAGGACACCATGGACATGGCGTTCCCATACTCAACAATTACCTAAGATGGATGGAGAAGCTCGAAAAACCTGGCGATGATGCAATGTGAGGGAGGTAGGATCCCCTCGCTATACATCTGGATTCGTCGCAGCAACGTTATAGGTTTTAGCTAGTAGCTCGTTAGGTACGGTCCACGGGTATGCTTAATCTTTTAATATATAAATCTTTGTTATACATCCACTCTTTTATTTTATATTTCCAAGTTTCACAACATTGATTAAAATAACAGTGCCCACGCTCTGATGGGAGTAATTCATGCCTACCGACAGTTCAGCATATCTCGTACCAACGAGATTTGGCGTCCAAGATCCCATGGGATTAAAGCTGATAACTGTGTACCTTTATGTATAACCCTGTAACTATATCATCTAATACACCCACTCAATAAGAGGTGTATATGTCATGATAACATGACCACAAAGTAGGTACAACACCACAATATAAAACACATCCCGTGTCATACCCTATTTTACATCATACCCTGATATTTAAATAACCCGAATCAATCTTCTAACCATAACATGACACCTTACAATCTTTTACCATAACACAACGTTTCGGACATAGTTGCAGTGTCCATCATCAGGGCAGATCCGGTAGATGTATCACAATGTCCGAAACGTTGGCTAAAGAAGAAGGTAGCGCAACACGGCATAACACCCCAAAAACAAATAACGAAAATGCTTTTGGCCGTGAAAATCTTAAAATGTAAACATAACATCTTCATTCGTAACCCTGTCCATCCAGCTTATTTTAAGTATTCTTCTGTAGATCCACATCTCGAATGCCTCAAGTTGCCTAATTACTTCTTCAATAAGCTTCCATTCCATAAAATAATATCAAAAACACATATCATGGGTTGAACACAGGCCGCAAATCGCTCTACAGCTGAGCTGTTGAACAGGGATCTAGGAGGTGGTGGTTGAACTCAAGAATGAGTTGCAGAAATTACCCATTCTCGTGTGCCAAAGGTATGCGTTTGGCATGTTTCCTGACTACATCAATTCTGGAGGGATCAATGACGTTAGTTCCTCGGAGCATCTCGTATTTCATTTCATATTCATTGTAATACCGGCAGAACAAGGATAGAGGACAGCATTCCTAACTAAGCCTGTGCTCTAAAGATTGCAATGTGTAATATTTTGGTGAATAACTGTTTTATTGAGACTGATGCACAAGTATATAGGTAATTATCAGTTAAAAAAATAAATTATCCTATTTGGTATCCCCTGTCCTCATGTTTTGATTAGAGATGAGGCTATTGCTTTAACTCTCTAAGATCCCACCTATTGAGGACTTTTCCATATAAACAATCTAACTAGATAGATGCTAAGATTATGTGCTGCAAGAAGAGTTTGGAAAATGCATTGGGCATATTGCCTCAGAAACTTTTTCCTACTTGGAGCCTTAGCATCATTTTACCGTAACTACTCCATATCTTGGTGTGGCTCCAAGTTTTTTTTTTTTGATTCTACGGATTCTTTCGTAATCCTCTAACTAGCTAGGGCTTTGCAATGCCCTTTCATGTTCTAACTGACTAGTTTTACGGCTCATTCGGCCTTATAACTATTACCTTCTGAAGGTGATTATTTACTTGACTGAATTTACTTTACATTAGTGTCATTGTGAGGAAAAAAGTCTTAACTGGATAAAAACATCACACAAGTTTTCAAAGAAAATGGGGGAACATAAGTTCTGAACTTTTTCTGGAAATTTACATTTAACTTTACTGAATGTATATATTTTGTTTTGTGGCACCCCTGAAAATTCTGCAAGATGGAATGCAAGGAATTTTAGCGCCAGGTGAATTACCGTGTCCAGTGTAGGGAGTGGGGTAGGTCCGGGATTGCGGAAGGTCCAGGTGGTTGGAATGGAGTTTAGACATTGATGGTGTTTGTCAGGAGCTCCATGAGGATGACTAGTTTGTCCTCCCTGGACGCGCAGGCTGCCAGCCTTCCACGGACTTTGATGAGGCCGCGTAGAAGAGACATGATTTCCTCGTCATCAGAGGTGTTGGATTGGGAGCTCTGGGTGTCGGCTTCTGGCCCACGACGCCCTTCTTGTTGTTGGGAAGTGCTAGGGTTGCCCCCCGCTGCTTCTGAGTAGGTCCTTCGGCCGCCTGCGTTGCCTGATGTTGATGGCTGGCGCGTTTCGGTGTTCTGGCGCGGCCCTGTCTCCCTCCGAGAGGCGTTCTCTTTGGCTCTGAGCTGGAGGGCGGCTACATACTCCATCCTCTTCGGGCATCCGTTGAAATTAGCAGGGTGAGGGCCTCCGCAGTTGCAGCAGGTGGCCGGTAGTTCACGTGTGACCTTTTCACAGTCAGCTGTTGCGTGTGATCCCTCGCACTTTTGCGCAGCGGGCGGGTGGGCGCAGTTTCGAGAGCCGTGGCCGAACTTCTGGCATCTGTGGCACTGCGTGCCTTGTTGTAGGTGGTTGCTCCTGTATTTTCTCATAGAGATTCTACAGTAGCAGATGGATCTCACGGTAGCTCTGAGCTGTCCCATGTTAGTCTCACGGCTGAAGTGGGCCAGATACAGGGGGTATTCAGACCCTGGGGTCTTCATCTCAATGATGGCCTTCGCGGGGAAGCCCTGATCCCTCAGATCATTGCTGATCTCCTCTGCGGTTAGTTTGGGAAGACCTCTGATGACGGTCTTTTTGATTTTTTCAGCCTCGGTGGTGAACGTGTGGAAGAACTTGGCCTCCCGACGTAGGGCGCTGGTGAGTAGGTTGTGAGCCTCGAGAGAGCTCACGGTGACGCTGATGGTGCCGCCTTTGTTGTAATTGAAATGGAAGGAAGCACTGCCGACGTGCTTCCTGATTTCAGATGTGACTTGTTCATGTGTCATGCTCCCTAGAGTCATGATCACCGGTGGCACTCTCGTGCTCTTGCGGCCTGGTCTTGTTGCTGCGTCCCGTTGGTAGGATTTGTTCGTAGTTTGGCGCTCTGTCGCAGGTGGGCGCTCTGTCGGGCGTCGACGTGTGTGGAGGCGTCGCCGTCTCCAACCTCAGGGAGGACATCGAACCTGTTCTCTAGATTCAGGCACGAGTTGGACGTGGGTTGGATGGGAGGGGAGTGGCACCGCTTGGCAGCAGGCGCTCTCTGCCATTCCGGCTCCATTGGTGTCGAGCTGGGCCCCGGGATGGGGGAGGAATGAATCTCTGGTGCAGGGCTGGGCCCCGGGATGCAGGATGAGAGGGTATCGGGATGAGGGGCGGGGGCCTCGATGGGGTCGTCAAACATGAACTCTACGGTTCCGGTCTTTTGGTTGATTCTGGCCCATTTCGCCCCTGGGGGACAAGTGAACTCTACGAGCTTGATGGGGTTCCTACGTGTCTTCGTCTTGTCAGACATATCTGAAAAATATCAAAGAGAAAAATTAGTTTGAATTAGTTGCTTTGCCTTGAGAAAGGCAGTTTTTGTGTTGTCATCGGCCGAACTGAATGACGGGCAACTGCCGGCCTCGGGCGCCCTAGGGCACCAGAAAGCTTCAGTCCCCACCAGCCACCAAAAAGTTGATTTGTCCTCGCCAACGTCTCTTTTTCCCCTCTCTGTCTAAAATCCTGTATTACAGGATTTTCCTGGGTTTGCTAGTCACCGCTAGATGTCGGTAATATAACCTTTCTAGAAGTCAGTAAGAAGTACTCTACCTTGGCAGTTTTTTGCTAGATGGCAGTAGTAACAGGACCTTTCATTATTGATATCAAGTGGAGCTAAGGCAGTTTTCCGCTAGATGGCAGTAAACGCCACAAATGTGAATGGGCGTAGCATCGCATTCCTATGTTTACGAATGACGTAATATCTCAAGATGGCGTCAGTTTTGCCGCGCATGTCCGAAGACAAGTCACTCCCAGTTCGCCGTCCTGCGTATTAAAGAACTGTCGATCCGTGCGCAATATAACAATAATTAACTTACAGAAAAGCTCAGTTTTCAACGAACATTACAGATTACGGTAACAGTCGCCCCAGTGCATAGTTCGCCAGTTTATGCGCGCGGAATAACCCGCACCGACTTTGTGTTTATAATAGTAATTCATGTGCCCATCCCTTCGATAGTTTGTGCCAAGTGTCAAGCAGGAGTGTTATTACAATCTAAGTCTGAATTGGATGGATTTATTCTGATTATAAGGTAACAAATATATCAAATATCACTCATTCTCAAGCTTATTTCATACGCCGATTTGTTTTACTACTTGTATTTCCCACTAAACTCTGCGTACAGCTTGGGGCAAGAGACAAACCTACTTTTGTGTCAGTTGGAAGCCGTGACACAGATTTCTCGAAGTTTTCGGTCAAATTCTCATCCTGTGATGTTCCATTGTTTGCGCAGAATAACCTATTCATGTTATTTATACAAAAAACAATGTGTTTTTTGTTAGTAAACTTGTGTTAAATTCTAATATAAACTGCGCGAGATTGTCAGGATAACGGTTATTTTATAAGCTCTGCGCCTAGCTATATTTAGGTTTGATTGGTGTAAATTTCAACCGTAAATTGTAAAATATGGATGTGTTGTTGAGATTATTCAATTAGGTGGTTATTTCGGGAAGAAATTGACGGACATCGGGTGATGTCATTTAGGCGTTGGTAGCCGGCATGTTGTTTGTGGCGTCCAATAAAAAGTGTTTGACCTTATTTGCTACGGCTACACTGTAAACCTGAACCGACGTGCCATTTAAAATACTGGCGGCCTTCTTTCGTTCTTTCACTTAGCGCTTCGAGACATGCCCCATTTTGTAGTCAGAAAATATATTATTCAGGTTTCGTTGAGCAAAACCTTGGGGCTCTGCGTAAACCCCGATGAGTGGTGCAGTTTACTTCATTTATTATAATAATACTAGAATGTTAGGTATTCGTTACCCATGAAAACCAGGGAGTCCTTGACTTGCCAAGATGAACATTGAGAAATTTTGTTGCTACTGAATCAAATAATATTACCCATTTCAAATATAGAATAAAAATAATCGTCTGATAAAAATATATATTATAGGTAGGTACTTTATCGTTTGTCTGGATTTGTAAAGATTATTTTCACACGTACCGACCTATATCCGATCTGATTTTGAAAATGTCACTTGTAATAATGTAGGTACCTACGCACTATTATTAAAATATTACATTATTTAATCGTATTTTGTACACAAAACTACACAACATTTTTACTAAATAAAGCTAGTAGGACTAGGACTGAGTACCCCCAAGGTGATATTGGCTGGGAGAAAATCAGTTTACTCTTGTGTACTCAGAAAAACTACTGGGACTGTGTTACCCCCAATATGACATTGGCTGGGACTACCTAGATCAGTTTGTATTATTCAGTGTATTATTATGTACACTAAACAAGATTTACCTACACTAAGTAAAACAAGTGGGACGCCCCCAATCTGACATTAGCTGGGACAGTTTCCATTTTCAACGTATCTTTGTAAGATTTTCACCCAGAGAAACTAGTGGGACTGTGTACCCCCAATGTGATATTAGCTGGGACAAGATAATTTTGAGCACTAGATAAGATTTTAACTGAATAAATCCAATGTGACTGTGTACCCTCCATGTGAAATTGGCTGGGACAAGATAATTTTGTACACTAGATAAGATTTTAACTGGAGAAAACCAATGGGACTGTTTACCCCCAATGTGATGCTGGCTGGGACAAGATCTTTTTGTACACTAAATAAGATTTTAACTGAATAAAGCCAGTGGGACTGTGTGTACCTACCCCCAATGTGATATTGGCTGGGACAAGATAATTTTGTACACTAGATAAGATTTTAACTGGAGAAAACCAATGGGACTGTTTACCCCCAATGTGATATTGGCTGGGACAAGATCATTTTGTTCACTAAATAAGATTTTAACTTAATAAAGCCAGTGGGACTGTGTACCCCCAATGTGATATTGCCTTGGACAAGATAATTTTGTACACTAGATAAGATTTTAACTGGAGAAAACCAATGGGACTGTTTATCCCCAATGTCATACTGGCTGGGACAAGATCATTTTGTACACTAAATAAGATTTTAACTGAATAAAGCCAGTGGGATTGTGTACCCCCAATGTGATATTGGCTGGGACAAGATATTTTTGTACACCCAAGATTTTACTGAACAAAGATAATGCGATTGTGTATCCCTAATGTAATATTATCTGGGACACGATAATTTTGTGCACTAAAATAAGATTTAACTGAATATAAAGTCAGTGGGACTGTTTACCCCCAATGTGATATTATTATAATGATTGTTGAAATAATTATTTGTTTCTCGGTACAATAATGATTAGGTAAATTATCACGAATGAAAATGGTTGTACGTTTACAAATAAGTTATCGTAAAACGGTACAATATTATCATAATTCCTCTAATTTGTTATTTGATCTATTGGTATATTATTTTTAATCAATGGGTTTTGTGTACATATTAATTATGATAAAGGCGGAGGACTTCCTACGTTCATGACTAAGTAAAACAATATATATTACAAGGTACCTTCCGACTTTGATTTTTTTAATGTTTGGATGGTTCGAAAACTCGACTATCATGGAGAGCATTAGCTTCTATGTTCCCGATTGTTATCTCTGTCACCGACAGCATAGACTGTTTTATCTCCCGGCTAGCAGAACTAACTTGCCAGGCGGGAAAGCAGTCTTGTTGTTAAATAGAATCACTTCGATTATCGATATGTTTAACATCAATGAAGCACAATTTAGACGGCGAGCTTGGTTGCCGTTATTATAAATCTGCCTATCTTATCTACCTTAGAAATGTAATTTTTTTAATGTTTTTAAATTGAATTAAATTGGATCCATTTAGACTTACGGTATCCCCACTTGGGGAAGTGAGACGAACGAGGGTTTGTTTGGAAAGTATGACTGGCAGTGTGATATAATAATAGAATGACATCATGTTACTATACCTATTCTGCGGGTTGTATGTCGTATGTATGGTAGGTACTGTAAGGCGAGACGTTACGTCATTTGGTGGGTCATTCGTTATTATTCCTTACTTCATTTATCTACACCGCGCTCATCTCCTTTACTATCGATGCTTATACATACTCTCAGTATCGCCCTGGTGACGGGCCACCATTCAGAATACAAAAGTTTATTCAAATATTGATTTTATTCGTGTTTAGTTTAGTGTATTGTTTAGTAAAATCACCTCAAGCGCGCTGTACAGTTACGAATTCGTAGGCTATACCTATCTAATTTTATTTTTTACAAATAGAAACAGAAAACATACTTACCTGGCAGGTCAGTATGTTTTCTGCATGACTTTACATTTGCTATCTCATCACTGTTAATATTACATTTATAAGAAGATTGGTGCCAAACAGTTAACATTTTTTTGAAAGAGTGGAGAATTTAGGACTTAGATTTTTTATGAAATGACCTTTACAAAGGCTTACAATTACCTGTGGGTTGACTGTCGAGAATTGAAATTTTCTGGAATACACATTTCCGATAAGTAAGCCGGAGCCATTCCGTTAAGGGAATTAAATACCATCCAGCAGAGCTTGAACTGGATTCTTTGAAGACATTTGAGCAGTGAAGATTTTTGAGGTGCTCTGAAATATGGGGATATTAGCCGCGTGGGAGAGGCCGGTTGAGACGTCGGCCCCTTAGCAGATGCTCTACAGCAGAAAGCTTTAGCAGATACACTCCCCAGAAATTCCTAACCTTCGTTTTAAAAAGATGTTCCACACAGCATCACCAACGATGACATATGCCTTGAGACCACTTTAAAGAATCATAACTATCCTCAACAAATGTTTGTCCAGATGGCTGTATCTTTGTAGAATTGTAAACCATTTGATAGTTTATTTTTTATTTATCTTTTTATAATAAATCACTCACAACGGAAGTTGCTAAAAATGTCGTTGGTTTCAGATAAATATGTAATCATTTTTTTTAAATCGCAGCTTGCCTTGATCGAGTACAGCGTTCAGATAGTCAAATTTATGCACATATATATTTTAACACACTTTCAGCCTTATCTACTAATAAACGTTTTTGGATTTTTATACAACTGATACCTAAGCATCCACTTATAATATCGTAAACGATATTGTATAATTTATTCCCTTCTGAAATTTGACATTTAAACGTGAACGAAACTGTTATTTTACGCCCCTACAGCTAAATGCCACCGTATAACTTTCAGCCCCGTTTATGTAATAATAAAATTACAATAGTGCTGTGCGGGCACTATCATTATTTGAAAAGATCTATTATAATAGTAGGGATATTAATTATAAAGAGGTACCTAGTACTTACTTACGTTACTAAAGATGGCAACGCCCTCACTACTCACCACAATCATATTTGTTGTATTTTTGTGTGTGTATCGCGGAGGAAAGAATGGAGTGGAGGTGGTCATATGAATATTTCCTACGGAACTTCAGGGACGGAAGTCTGCGGTGTAGAAGGGAATTTCAAACTGACAGGCCCATTCATCGCGGTACACTTGCCAAGTACACTTACCCACGGACACACACCCTCGTTAGTCGCATGCTCTCTTACCTAGTACTTACTTACGTTACTAAAGATGGCAACGCCCTCACTACTCACCACAATCATATTTGTTGTATTTTTGTGTGTGTATCGCGGAGGAAAGAATGGAGTGGAGGTGGTCATATGAATATTTCCTACGGAACTTCAGGGACGGAAGTCTGCGGTGTAGAAGGGAATTTCAAACTGACAGGCCCATTCATCGCGGTACACTTGCCAAGTACACTTACCCACGGACACACACCCTCGTTAGTCGCATGCTCTCTTGCTACTAATGAGAAAATGATATCTAGTAGCTCATTTATCAGCATGCTCGTGTCAAACAAATGTCACCAAATGACGACCTCCGTAGTCCAGTGGGTAAGACTCTTGACTCACAATCCGGAGGTCGCGGGTTCGAACCCGGCATGCGCAAATCAATTTTATTTGATTAATTTGTGTTATTTCACAATTAATTCATTTAAAATAATATATGTATAGTATATTTGCGACATGTTCCAGAGTGGAAGATACTATTAGTATCGCCCTGGTGTAAGACCACCATTCAGAATTGAAACGTTGCTTGAAAATGGCTTTAGCCGTGTTTGGTGACCAGATCTGAATAGCCAGGTACTTCCCAATCTTCCTCTTCCCCACCTCCTTCCCCTCCCCACTACCTTCAGCCTCACAACATACCCCAATTGGGGATGCCATAGTCTCACTGGCTCCAGACGGGAGCAGTTGAGATTCTTGTGCGGTATTCACAGTAAAAAAAAAAAAAAAAATGTCAACGAATGGAGTCAGTTCCATTCCAGAACTAAACAAAATGATCTTATTGCTTTCAACCATAGACATATGAATATTAATAGGCCAGAACATAAAGGTGAGGGGAAGAGACCAACTACAGCGGGGCGCAGAGCGGGAAGATGAATTCGGTGATATGTGATTCGTCAATAACTCAATCTGAGAGTATATGGGCATCTCGCATTATAATATCATCATTTAGTTCTTAAAAGTAAACTCTGCTCTTTAATGAATAGACCTTTTTACATGGGAGCGCGAATTGCTCGCCGCGAAATGAACAAATTTACAAATTCCAAATACAGCAAAGTAAAGTTCGCCTATTTTCATAGTCCAATATTTTGTTGACGTATTTAGTTAAGACACTTTTACAAATGTTTCATAATTTACTTACCCCACAAAACAGCGACGAGCACACGCCATGTGTCTCAAGTGATAGTGTGTGTTACAAAAACGACCTTATTATGTGATCTGAATAAGCTTATAATAAACTAAAAAAATGCTTGCCTATGGAATGTAATACGACAATTGGGTTTATTCTCTTTTTAACTTCTATTTTTATAAAGCAATGTAATTCTATGAATAAGGTTAAATATATGGTGAAAAATTGGCTATCGGAAAAAAAAGATTTATATTGATTTTGATATGTATGAAAAAATGTTGAATCTGTAGATACAAGATGTAAATTTTAAATTTTAAAAATGAATAAATATGTAACTAAAATATAAGCACCTGTTGACAAGCCGATTCAATTGGCTTTGCAGGACTTGTTTGTTGATTATATTATGTATTATCTATTATTTCAATAAAAAAAATAAAAAACATTTTTTCAAAACACAAGCCACTATTTTTGCCGTGTTATTTCGTAAAATGCACCGATGAGTGCTCGACGCTGGCTCGCAGAAGAATGATGACGTCACATTTTTTAGATTCACGTGAAGCCATACTCGATCCCAGCCGGTTCCAATGGAACCGGTGTGGGGAGGGGGAAATAATACGCTTTTATCGCTTAGGGCAGGTCTATTAATATTCATATGTCTATGCTTTCAACTCAATCATTAAATCTTCCGACGAAAAAAGATAAAACGGTTGATTTTTGTCCAAAATGTCGACAATTCCAAAAATGACTAGAAAATAAAAAAATAAATGCTAATTTCAATGGAATGTGGTTTCATTTTGGAGGTAAAGGAACTTTTGGGCAATTTGAAAATCTATTGTAGGTATTTTTGTTCCAAATAAATTCGTGATTCCCATAATAAATCACGAAAAGCAAGTTTTTTTTTGTCTCCCCAGGGGGCCATTTTTTCTAGGAACGCGCAGGCACGAACTGAGATCGGATCGAAATGAGCATGCTCGTAAGCAAGCTTGTGTTCACGCACGCTTAGAGCGCTTTCCCTTCCACCTGCATTTCCAGGAGCATGCACAATACTAGATGCTCCGAGGAACTAGCGTCATTGATCCCTTCGGCACCGGTGCATAGTCGGGAAACACGCCAAACGCGTGCCCAACATATGTACACGGTTGACATTTGTCACATGAGAACGGGTCGCTTCTTCGACTCGTTCTTGTTTTCAACAGCTCGTCTGTTGAACGACTTGCCGACCTCTGTGTTTGCTCCTTTCTACAACACGGGTCTCTTCAAGACCAATGTTCATTCCTTCCTCTCCTCAAAAAGATCCTCCACACAGCATCTCAGATGACATAGGCCCTGAGGAAAATTATTTTCCTCAGGGCCTCTGTGTGGAGTTAATGTAAAAAAAGTAGCATTTGCTCATGCCCTCATGCTACTAGTGAGCTTGTCTGTCAGTACCATTAGTGAAATTATGAAGTAGATGGTGCTAATTAAAAAAATTAAAATAATTTAAACTTGGAATAAAACTGGCTGCGAAGCAAATAAACAAACTTATTCATATAATAATACTAGCTGACCCAGCAAACGTTGTTCCGCCATATAAATTATATCTAGTGAATATATTGGTTGTTAAATAAAAAATAACGAATGTATTGTAAGTGTGTGGGGATTGGGGATGGGATCTATGACAGAAAAAGGAATGGAGCGCTGTAGACTTGTAGACGATGACCGCCGATAAAAACAAAAAAAAACACCAACTAATGTAGGAAAATGAAATAAAGAAAATCAATATGAATTTCGAAGAGCAATTGAGTGTACGATATTTTTTGTCAGTCCGTATTTAGCCAACACAAATAAGCTCGATGGTTTGCCTAAGCGAGAACGTAATGCCGAATGAAATATCAAAATGACGCGACGCTTCTCGTGAATGTCTTGCGCATGTGTGGATGAAAGTTCTATGAGGCGGACGTAGGGCTATCTGTCATTCAACAACATAAATAATTTCGTTCTGTTTGAAATACGAAAGACGGTTAAATTTGTTTATTCAAAAATACTAAAATAGCGATTAAAAATGGGAGGGGGAGGGTAGGAGGGTTAAAATTTAGGGTAATAGGTATTTTTTTATGCCAAATAAAAAATGGTCAAAATTGATTTTGTTTTCTGGATAGGGCTCCCTAATCACCTACCGGTATGAAATATACTTTTAAACCTATTCTCATACCTACCAAATGTACATACAAAATTTCATAAAAATCGGTCAAGCCGTTTCGGAGGAGTGCGGCCACAAACACCGTGACACGAGATTTTTATATATATATATGTATATACATAAGATTTTTCATGCCCCGGTAAGGCTGTTTTTAATGATTAAACAGTAAAAGGTTTCCAGTGAAAAAAGTTCAAGAAGTCGCACTGGTTGTTTAAAAATAAATATTATTAATATTTTCGTTTTTGTTTCTTTGAGCGATGCATTTAATGAATGCTTTCGTAGTCTACTTATCGATATAATATTTGCACTTGTGTATCTTCCGCAAACCAACCCATATCACCTAAATTATTATGTTCACTTTCCTGTCCTAATATTATACATCCTAAATATAAATTATCCGCTTTGTTATTTTTACATTGGCGATAACACCAAAATTACGATAACATATCTTTGTTATGCATAATTCACCAAAACCAATATAGGTACAGGGTGTAATGGATGTACTTGATTTACAACCAGTGATTCCTGACATTATTTGGAATAAAAAATGTAAATGAAATTTTGAATATCCGGTGACTTTTTCGATGATTTTTTTTTTCAAATTTTTTTTTTCTTGAAAATAAAATTTGATAAAATATTCTTTCCCATATCGTCTCCGGTCACTCGGTCGAGTAACCGCCTAACCTCTTACCCCGACCCCAAATGTCCAACACCTACTATTTTATGTTTTTGTAGAAAAAAAAAAATTGCAGTCTAATTTTTGGATCTACTGTAAACAAATTATTGTTTTAAAAACCTCCCAAAATCATCAAAAATACTTATTTCGTTTGTTTGTCTGTCATGCGCAACTCTGGTTCAATGAACTCTGGAATTCCTCAAGTATTGTCCTAGTTTTGATTTATTCTTTAAATTCTTTACAACATAAAAACTTTCAGTTTCACAAATCCTACAATTTATTATAATATCCCACGACTTTTGACTGGTCTGCGCGCTCTGCACTGGCCCTTCAAAAGTCGGGCGTATTTTATAAATAAGTAAAAAATATTTCCGCTTTGCAATAAAAATTCAAATAAATGGAATATTTATAAACGTATTCAAAATCTAAAAACTGTTTTCGAAAAGTGATGAAATACGCTTTATAATTTTATTATTAGACCGACGTAATTTTTTAAACATACATTTTAAATGCAAACTTTATAAAGTTTTAAAAATGGCTCACCTTGCATTTTTTATAACTAAAATTACTGATAACGAAAAAAAAAACGTACAAATGAATTACAGACGTTATTGTTACCTCACTGTTTTGTCGTTTCATGTTAAAATGATTCTTTAAAATTAACAAAGTTTCATTTTTTTTTTCAAATTGCGTCGGAGACTTTGGTTTCATAAAGGTGTAAATTTGAATTATTTTGTGGTTAACTTTTAGATTTGGGTATAAAGCGTGTTGTTTTCTCTATCCAATACCGTTCAGATCATACTTCTCACTATAAGGGAGAAACAACGATTTCTATGAGTCCTGTGTGAGCATAATCATAATATAGTTGAAATGTTGCCACGCCCGTTGTCGAGTCAGTGAACAAATTTCACCAGAGTGGTGGTCACGATCGTGATTGGCTGAATCATCTCAAGTGCGCGACGCGTGTTACTTTTCACCTGTGTTTAGCAGGTGTTTAGTCAGGTGTACTCCAGCAATATGAAGTATATACTCGTATACATTGATGAAGTAGCACTAATTGCCTTCTGGTGACACGTGACACGTCCTCTCTCTTCTCTACTCCTGGCATTATATTTCCAATATTTCCCAAAATAGCCACGTTTATTAGAAGGTGGGTAATTTGTCAGTTATGGTTCCATGACAACACTCGGAATCAACTCAACCCAACACCTCTTTAAGCCGCCGCTACCCGAATTTCTTCCGATTTCTTACATATCTCCCTTAAACATTTGAAGTTTTTAAGTTCTTAAAAAAATGTTTGTTATTTTTTAAGATAATATCTAGACGCGTTCCACGCCGTAACGCAAATTATATGAAATTCCCTCGATTGAAAAAAACCGCAAAGTATGCTCCGAAAATTATTATAAACACGTTTGTTTCAGTTACTTTAAAAGTTATGGTTGTGAAAAAAATCACAATGTTAAGATACCTTCCACGAGATTTTTGCTCTATTTTAAACGAGTCGTGTTTTATTAAACATTTTCGCATCGATTTTATCGCTTTAAATATTAGCGCGCTCCTCTAATATTCGTAATTACATATCTCTCCATCTTCTTCTTTTTGAGCGCAGATGTGGCGCCTGAAAAGAACCTCATGTATTTTTGCATATAAATAGTTGTTTCTTAAAAGCGCGGTGATTAGGTAAATAATGACTGCAATTTCATTGGCCTATCTCGGACCGTTTTAGCTTTCGTTATAATTGTGATCATTTTCATCTCGCAAGCTTCGACAAAGAAAAAACCAAGTTTAAACATCCCAATATAAATAAATATTTTAATTTGTGCGCTTTAGAAACCTTGGAAATAAACAAAAAATAATAAATAAATAAATAATTTAGTTAATGAAATAATAGCACCCTGCAAATCGCCCTTATTGACAATGTTTCCATGTAATGTCGACTCCTCCCTCCTTTCTTCCCCTCCCACTACCACCACCTAATTAAATCTAATCGTTTTGTACTTGCATAGAATTTTAAAGTTAGTTTTAAGTTTGCTAGTGAATGACGCGGATGTGTCGAAACCGGTAGTAGAAAATCTCTGTAAATAAAAATGAATCCTTGAGATGTATGTACGCGCATAACTTCCGAACGACTGCACCAAATTGGATAATTCTTTTATTGTTGTGTTCTTTATTGTCAGGGCAAGGTTTGTATAAAACTATTGGTGAGCTCTGGCATTATGAAATTTGTATAAAAAAATTGCAATAGGTGGCACGCGAGTTGTTTTAAACCTGAATGTATCGGGACAGAATGTATGGTATGCTTGAGCGGGGAGGGGAGAGGGGGAACTCGGGAGGGGGGTTGGCGGGACGGGTGAAAGGGGGAGTGGAGTGGGGAGAGGGAAGGTTGAGGAGACGGAGTGGGAACGCGAGAGGGAAAGGGGACGCGGGAGACGAAGGGGAAAGGACACGCAGGGAGAAACAATTTCTTTATTAAATGGCATAGCAACGCATGCCGGGAACCAGCTAGTTTAATATAAAAAGTAACAACTGTACATTGAAAATTAAAACTCTTCAAAGCAAAATGTCTAGAAATTGTTACATAGTTAATGCCGAAGAAGTACAAAATAATTGTGATCAGCTGGTAAGCGTAACAAGGTGACCGTTGTGCTTGACAGTTGATCACAATATGATCAAACGGAGACGTTCAGATGTCAAAAAATCAACATTTCGCTTATCGTCGATTTTTTTAAACACCTCAACCATTTAACCTTGATCAGTTTTTATTTATGAAAGCAGTTTGCATTTTGATAATAAATAATCAAACCTAAATACATTGCCAAAGTAACCTAACCTAGAAAAGTTGAACATTCCCCTTTCCAATATTGCGCAGCCGTAAAAGTCTGCAAACTAAACAAACCTCGCTTCTTTAATAGCGGCGTTTTTTTGAAGTCCAGATTGGTTGCAAGCTGAAATCGACGATTGCCTTTTTAGGAAGAAATTCTGCATTCCTTTACCCGACTAGTGCTGCACCAAGAATAATTATCCGTTGGAAATAACCGCTAAATCCCGTCAACCCTCAACGGAATTGACGAATGAATACACAGGAGGTATTTCACCTCTTCCTCTTTATAGCTTATCCGTAGGATAACGTATATTTAGGAAATATTTATTTATTAAGTTCGATTAATCTGAAATTATGTTGCCTGTTATGTGCTGGTGTTGCGGTGCTGATTTCTAACACTTTGGAAGATCTACAGTCTCTTGTGTCTTGGATGAACGAAATATGCATGAAAAATGAGTTAATGATGAATGTAAGTAAGTCTAAAGTCATGGTATTTGAAATAGAGAGTACGAAAACAATGAGCAATATAGTTGTGAATGATGAATACTTGGAGCAGGTGGATGAGTTTGAATATTTGGGAAGTATGTTTACGAAAGATGGGAAGACTGATAGAGATATTGAAATGCAACTCCATTAATGAAGGACTGAACGCCTTTGGCGCCAACAAAAAAAACTGTCCAAAGAAGCGATGCTAGCCACAATGGAGTGCTGGTACCTACGCTGATATATGGCAGATGAAGAATAAAAGTAGACTGGATTCTGTAGAAATGAGATCCCTGAGGCGTATGGGCAATGCTGATGTAAGCATAATGAGTAAGACTGGGAACGGGACGCTGAGATGATTTGGGACGAGGGAAGGAGTATAAGGAGAATATAAGACACAATTGTGAATGGTAGAAGAAGTCGGGGACGCCCGAGGAAGACATGGCACGACCAAGTGAATCAGATACTTAAGTCGGTTCATGTCAAGAGTCAGAATAATAGAATAAGAAGATTTGAGATTTTCACGGCCAAAAGTATTATCGTGGTTAATATTTGGGTTATTATGACGTGTTGCACTTCTTTGCGTTAACGGTTTTTTTTAACCTTTTTTCGAATTGTCGTTATCGCCCAGCACTAAACCATTCTCGCCGGACGCATACAGTTATAATATGCATATTACTGTCATTTCGATTATGCAACAATCTATATATATCCTGACATACTACGCAGTTTTAAAATAATTTTAAACTTAGATGGCATTAGCAACTCCGTGGATATATTAAACGCCTTACACACGATCCGATATAAAGCACTGCCTGCAGGACTGCATGCAGTCTCTGCAAATCGAATCACACGTAACCAGCCGAATTATTAAAATTAACAGACAGACCTATTTTAAAAAGTTTCCCCTTCTCCCTATGTAAATAAACCCCATCCTTCCTCTACCCAACCCTTCACCACAAGCCTTTGATGTTCTCTCCCTCTCTGTAATCTAGAATTATTAGTTTGGTATTATTTACATTCAAACACTATTAATTCTGTGTAGGTTCTTCTCAAAAACTTTAGGTTCTTGATAACAACTGGTTTATTATGAGTACACGTATTTACAATAATAATGCTGCAAGTCACACGACCTGCCTATACTAGTGGCTAAATGAATCTGGTCGATAGGCTGGTCAGGGCCAGGTCGACAGAAGCACTTCCCCTGCTGGCATCTGACGGCATCACATTTTCAATACATTACAATCTCTTATGTGCCTTCTCTTTCTTTTTTGTTTACCTTGTAATCTTCCTCTGTACTGTAATTTAGTTTATATGTTTATTGGCGGGATGAAAGTTGAGATCAACCGAAACCGGTTGACGTGTGTAAATAAAAAGTTTTTAAACAAATAACATTTTTAACTAAAACTAACTACGCCGTTTCACCGCAGGGGTAGGCAGAGAGAACGGACCGCCAAACAACTCGGTCTTGGCACACACTCTTTACATACTCTTCTATTATTCTGACTTGACATGGCCCGACTCAAGTATCTGATTCACTTGATCGTGCCATGTCTTCCTCGGGCGTCCCCGACTTCTTCTTCCATTCACACTTGCGCCATATATTCTTCTCATACCATTTTCTTCTTTCATTCGCTCTGACCAAACATTTTTCATTTTTTTTTTTTTATACCCTTTGGTCGGGTCGTCGGAATTAGGGTGCATACATTAATTACGTGAGCTCAAAAGGGGGGGGGTCCATCAAAATCTCTTGAAAAGAATATACGAAGTGGCCCAATTTATCTCACCAAGGGGGAGGGGGGGGGGGGTCTAGATTGGAAGAAAAACTGCTCACGTAATTTATGTATGACCCCTAATAATAATTCGGCTGAGGGTTCTGCATGCAGTCCTACAGACAGACAAAGTTTATTAGATCGGATCGTGTGTAAGATGTTTTATACCGGAATGCTGGAACTAATAAACCGCAAACCCACAGGTAGGTCCTGTTTATAATGAATAACGTTATAAATATAATATTATTATGTAAAATTATGCAACGGTTGCCTCTAAGCTCCTAGTCATCGTCTGCAGTTTTAATGAGAAACTCAAATGCAGAATAAATATAAATTTATCTTTGCATAGGGGGGATGCGTCGCTACTATTGTAAACGTTTTGTAATATCATTTTGCTTGCTTTGGTTGAAATTGATCAAACATAATTATTTAATTTTATCATTTATCCGGCTCGAATGACCAATATTTTTTATACATTCAACTTGATGAGTTCAAACCAGTGAAGCATAGTTTCCGATCCTTCATTCGTTCCTTTTATGTTTTTAACCTTAGAAAAAATTCTCCAATCCCCCGTATATGCGCGCAATATAACACGCAATTTAACAATATCGATATTCTTAATAATACTCTTGTGAAATACCGAAACGAAGTCAAACGTACGACCACAAATGTTAATTAAATTAATGCACAACTATAGAAAAGGTACAGCATGAGCATCTCCTGTCCCCATCCCACCTTCCTCTGCCTCTTGCCCTTTCCTATTCCTTCTTCCTTCTAATATATTTTTTTTGTTGTTGTTATTTTCATTTTCATTTTATGGTTATTACCAATTACAATAGTATATTATACCATAATAACCAACATTAGCATAAGAAACTGTTTTGGCTTACCTCATGTTTAACCTCTTGTATAACTCATCCTGTATATAAATTGCTGTTTGTTTCTTACAATAAATAAAATAAATGTTTTACTCAAGCGGAATCTTTCAGTATCGCCCTGGTGAGATCACCATATAATAATTATTTATTTGAATTCTGCGGGTTGTGAAGTAGCTACTTCCCTAGAATTAAAGCCCACACGACTCTGTAACAAAGGCCACCCCATGTTCCAACCCCGCTGGAAAAAAACGGTAATGGTTCCCCAGACGGACGTCGGACTGCCAATTACTCGAATGACCAGTCGACTGTCGATATCTTGATGGTGTTTCTGTTCCAAGTGTGGCACGATGTACGAGCCACTGCAGCACTGCACGCTACATTCTTGCGGTGCATGTCTAATGCTGGTGCTAGTGTCTAGGACAGGGAACCGAAACCTTTTCTCCCCATGACACCACAAGTTCTTTCCAAGTATTAAACACACGGAAGTGACTAAGCAACAAGTTTATTTGCTAAAGCATAAGCTAAAAATTCGCCACGTTTCCACATTACGTTTTAGTAAAGTCCCACGTTTTTATCGATCAGTTATTTCGTTGAACAGGTTAGAGGCTTTTGAATGGTGGCTTCACCGGAGAATGCTCAAAGTCCCATGGACCGACATAATCACCAACACAAATTCTCAGGCGGGCTAGAGCAAATAGAGAACTGCTTGCATTAGTAAAAGTCGGGAAAATTTCATATCCGGGTCACATACTTGGAGAAATATCACTTGCTTCAATTAATATTAAAAGGCAAGATAGAGAGTCGCCGAGGGCCTGGTAGGAGACAAATGTCTTCGCTGCGAAATGTACGAGAGTGGACCGGCATTAGAAGTGTGGAGGAGCTAATCGTGGCAGGGAAAGATAGAGAGACATTTACTAAGAAGAAGTTAGTGCATGGTTATGTAGGTATTTATTTTATTTATTTACTAACTGGGGGTACTCGGCTTCGGTCAGGGAGTTGATATGAGATTATGACGTTCGAACCCACGACGGATCTTGCTTTATGTACTCCTACCAATGGGTAGCCCCCACTCATACAAAAAAAGCTTCGAGTGGTCCACAATGTTCCAGAACATTCCACAATATTCGAGAGTGTTCTGGAATGTTCCGCAATGATCTGGGATGTTCCACGACATTCGAGAGTGTTCTGGAATGTTCCACAATGATCTGGGATGTTCCACGACATTCGAGAGTGTTCTGGAATGTTCCACAATGATCTGGGATGTTCCACGACATTCGAGAGTGTTCTGGAATGTTCCACAATGATCTGGGATGTTCCACGACATTCGAGAGTGTTCTGGAATGTTCCACAATGATCTGGGATGTTCCACGACATTCGAGAGTGTTCTGGAATGTTCCACAATGATGTTCCCGATTCCCTATTCCCGAACATTCCACAACATTTCAGAATGTACCTGGAGGTTCTGTAATGTTGTGGAATGAATACTCTCGAATGTTCTGGACTGTTCTAGAAATTTCTAGAGAGCGAAACTTCCAGCCCTTATATCTACAAAAGCACGCTCTTCAGGTAAAAACGGGATCCTTCTTCATTGATTGGGGAAAGAGGGCTACCACACATGTAACCCCCTTGTACCGGGACTCTTTTCTGAGTTTTAGCGGGTGGCACATTTTTTTACACTTTAACAATATATATTGATTATAATAATAATTCCCGAGAATAACCAAAAAATCTGACATTTTGGATTCATTGTTGGTCAATTTAAACGTTGATTTCTCTAATTTGTATTTATGTACACACACATGCACAAGGCACTTATGCAATTAACAAAACATTACTTTCATTGAAGTTTTATTAAATTAAATTCACGCGGCAAAAGTCAATTAAAAATAATGTGATCAACTTATTTTCCATACTGGTTTGACATGATTATTGATTATTAACCCTTAGCAACACTCGCTATTTTCAGCCTACACAAATTCACTTGTGGTGGACATAGGTCCCCATGAATTTATGCTTCATAAAAATAGAAATTACCACTTTTTTGGGATTTATTTACTTAAAATTAATGACAGCCATACAATCAATCCAAGAAAACCAGTTTATTACATTTTTTAAACAAACTTGTGACATTTATAGGAAATTCAAGCCAAGTCATCTCATTTTTCGATTGAGCAGGACCTCTTAGCTTACTGTAATGTTCTTTATTCTGTTGTGGCTCACTAGCCCACAATGTAAATGATTACAACGTAAGTTCTTGTTTAAGTTTATTGTGAATTATAACGTTAGGAAGTAATATTTTATTGTAGCGACTGTTTACAAGAGCTCTCTAATTACATAGGTCTGCGCGCGGTTAGCCGACCAGCTGATCCGTTCATTTCCCGTTCGGGAAACTTCGGAATACCCGAGCTTCACCGAACGAGCGCGGTGTGTGTGTACTACACTGCGTATATACCATACACTTACTGTCACTCATGTTTGCATTATCCGGGCTATCATTTTCCGAGTCACCAATGCATAAAAATGTAATCAAAAAATTGGAATTACGTAACTACACTCGTGGGGGACCTAGGTTCCAGGTCATAGATCCTAGGTCCCAGGTCCCATGTCAGCCCGGGCGATATTCTGAAGCACGTAAGGCTTAAAATAAAATAAATATTTGCCGTAACTTGCTTGATGGGGGACTCTACTCCCCCGCGAGTGGTGTTAAGGGTTAATTCGTCGTTTCTTGGCACACCGGTTTCGCAGCACTGCCCTCTAGACGATGGCAATGGCGTAGGTCCCAAAGGCCGCTCCAACACGACCCTCCGGTCATCGAGTGATTGAAGTCTGGCGATAGTGTTGTTACATGATGATAATTGTAGATGTCGTTTCATAGTGAATGTAGTTGTATGTGATCTGCTCGCGATGGTCATTATTGGACCCTCGCGTGCAGGCCTCCCTTAGTACTCTGCATACCGAGAAAAACCAACACACGGAAGATATTAGAAATGTAATCAAGATGGATTTTAATGAAAACTAGTATCGACAATTTACACCAGATGTTCCAACTTCTAGGCCCCGCAGAACCCCCAATGAAATTGATTATCAGTCCATTATATTTTTTATGAGGCGGGTATGGGTACCGCCGCTCCGGGAACCATTTATTGGATAACCAACAATCCTGCCATAGGTTATCCAAGTGGTTCGCTACGTTTGGTGACTTAGAAGGGGTGCCTGCATGGGGTGAGCTTTGTCTAGGTCTTGGTGGGATGCGTTTGCCCACCTACTGCATGGCGGGCCGGATCGGGAGAGACTAATTGAGGTAGCCCTTTTGTTCTGTCCAGTCGGACTCTCTCGGCCCATCGTCTTGCACCGCAGTGTGAGGGAGAGATTCATACGTCCGTCACTCCTGGAAACACTGACCCGCAGATTACTACTCCTCACACCTTTATCCTTCCCAGAAATTTCTCTCCTTCCTTTTCCTAAAAAGACCCTCTACGAAGCATCCCCAAAGATAGCATGGGCCCCGAGGGATATTGTTTTCCTCAGAAGCCTCCTGTGTGGAGCTAATGTATAAAAAAATAAGGAATTACGATAGGTATTCTAAAATGTTCTGTAAAGTTTAAAAAATAAAAGTATGCGGTCAGTGGCGGCTGGTGCTCACAAAAATCGGTGGTGCGCTAAAAATCTTGTACATATACCTACTCTAAATAAAATTAATTTAATTATGAAAAAAATCTTACCTGTTTGTAGGTTAGGTTGATTCTCCGTTGTCTCTTTTGTTTTTGACTTGCACACTTGTTTAATATTTAAAATGGGCCGTGGTGGGCCATTATTTTTAATTTCTAATCCTTTTTCAAAGTTCAGCACATTGTTTTTTATAAAATCAACTTTAATAATGGAACTCATTTTTTACTCTTCCCGACTCATCCAAAAAACTAATAACGTAATAACAATGGCGTATTGACCTGCGACCTGTGACAACTCACAACGGGTCTCGTTGTTTATGTTGGTTGTATGCTGTAGAGATAAGAAATGGTCTATGCTGAGCGGAACATTGACTAAAAAAGTGTAGATCTTAATTTAAACACACAATATCAATAATAAAATGACACGACCGCGTCCCCGATTAAGATGCTACTGAATAAACGGTCCTTTTGACATGGTGGAAATTCTCGGATCGCCGTCCACGGGTTATTTCAATTTGCAAAGGATTATACCTACTTACGATTCTGGCGCATGGAGAATTGTGTAAGGATTCTCCTCGATTCTGTGATCGCTTTGGCAAATGCACTACCGGCCTGAATACAGGAACAAAACCTGCTTCTGTTACGCGAGCGGGTATACATAGATACCTATATTATGTATGCATTATAACCAAAGTGTGTATTGTGATTTGTGATGAGGCGTGTCGGAAATATAGTATGTTTTTCGGTGATCGGGAAATTTTAGATTGGCAGAAATTTTGGGAGTGCGTTGCACCGCCGCACCTTAGGGTACGTACCCATACTACGTGACCAACTTTTTGCAATTTTTAACCCCCCGGTGACCAAAAACCTAAGCAACCCGCCGCTCATTTGTATTGAGCGTGACATTTTGAAGACCCCCCCCCCCCCCTAAACGTGTCACGTAGTATGGGTACGTTCCCTTAGGGCTGGCCGCCACTGCATGCGGTAGAAGCGAAACTTTCAGTACACTAAAGTAGACAAGAGTGGGTAGGCTATGAAGCATCGCACAAAGAGGAGATTGTCAGGCTACGAAGCACCGCTCAAAGAGAAGACCGATTAGTCTATCTCATTCTTGCAGACTAAATCCTGTAGATGTACATATGTCTTTGTCTCTTTTTAGTGTCGCATTTTCGTTTCATAGAATTTCAATTCACAACGGTGCTAAAGAAGTTTTCACTTCAACAAAAAATTGTGCCTACTTCGGGCAAACAAATACGCCCACAACACATTTCTATCGTTTTTCTACCTTTTACGTAGAAAAAAATGCACGTTTTTCCTACGGTACGGACTACAAAACGTGTCGTGACAAGGATCCTAAATAACTATTTCGGTTTTTTCCCTACGGGATTGGATAATGGTCCTCCCCGTTACTAGAAACAGACCTTCGTGTAGACAAATCACCAGGTAAAAAGCTTCTCTACGAATTTACATCTTGGGACTTCAATATTAGATTGGTCACGACAGTTTGAATTTCACGTACATTCTTTGCATTTCCTGTAGCAATATAAAACATACAGAATTTCTGTTTTCTTTCTGTGTGGAGCATAGGTAATAGATACAAAAGGGAGATATTTATGGCATGTTTGCGGGCCAACTGTCGCCGAGCTACGATCAAATTTCACAGATTATCAAAGCGGCTATGTAATAATGAAAATTACGCGTTTTGTGTTTAGGTAGTAACAAAGGTGGGGCGTGATTGAGCGTAAATTACGGCTATTACCCGTGGCTCTATCCTACCGACTTTTTTTTTAGTATGCTCGGAATGAACCTTCTACGGGTCAGAAGGGATGTACACAATGTTACGCATTTCTTCAGATTGATTCACGGATGATTTGAAAACTCAGCTATCATGGAGAGCATTCATTTCTATGTTCCCGATGGGTATCTTCGCCACCGACAGCATAGACTGTTCTATCTTCCGGCCTGCAGGACTGCCGGTCGGGAGAGCAATCTTGCTGTTAAACAGAATTAAAAAACCGAGGCAAACAAAACGATTCTGCGGCCACTAAATGACTAGAGAGCAGAGTTAAAGCAAATTCATTCCCCTGCACAATGTATTATCAAAATGTGCGGGGATTGAGATCCAAGACCGACGACTTCTTACATAGTGTTATTATACAAGACAACGACTTTATATTATTGTCAGAGACCTGGCTCAATGACAGTATTCATAATTGTCAACTGTTCGATCAACGATATAACGTCTTTAGAAAGGACAGAACTTCAGGCCAATCAAGAGGAGGAGGAGTGCTACTAGCCGCGAGGCGTGACCGCGTCAATCAATGCCAGAGACTCATGTTTCTAGAAAATGATGGTGAAAACTTATGGATTAAGGCTAAAATAAATGAAATTAGTATTTATATATGTATAGTGTACATTCCACCGGCTTCTCAGAGAACTACTTACTCTGAGTTTTTCGATAAAACCATAGCTAATTTTAACTTTTTAATAGATAAAAAAATTATTATTGTTGGCGATTTTAACTTACACTCCTGTGTGAGTCACAAAGCAACTCAAACAGATTTGTTATATTTTATGGAACTATTTCAATTGGAACAGAAAAACTTAATCACTAATATAACGAACAGGACACTGGACGTTATTATCAGTAATTTTGACTTAAAAGTGTTCAAATCCGTATACTCACTTGTTAATGAAGATTCATACCACCCATCTTTATGTATAGAATTCGCGCTCAATGTAAGCAAAGCCTATTGTCGGAATTTATTAAATGATGACAATGGAAATTGTGTTAAGCGAGGATGGAACCTAGAACGTGGTAATTTCGAATATTTTTATGTTTACTTGAATTCTCACGACTGGAAACCCTTATTAAAACTTAAAGATGCAGATTTAGCAGTAGAATATTTTTATAATGTAATTTATGACCTTTTTGACATGTGTTTTGAGAGAAAGCGTGTACCTTGTTTTAAAAGAAGATACCCTAAATGGTTTAATGGTGAGATTCTTAGTGATCTGAAAAGGAAATGCAAACTTCACAGAAACTGGAGGCGCACCGGATTGATGAGATATCGGGAAAAGTTTTGTATTCTACGATCTAAAATCAAACGTAGTATAAATATTGCGTATAAGGATTACATAAATAATATCGAAAAAAACGTCAAGAATGATCCGAAATCCTTCTGGAAATTTGTATCCGAAAAGAGGAAAGACGGTGGGTTTCTAAACTCAGTGTCATGGAACGGAAGTACTCATACTGGGCCCGATATTCCGGAAGCATTTGCGAATTACTTTAAGTCAGTCTATAGCGAACATAGTGCAGAATTTGACTCATACACCCCAGGCGGTTACTCTTCGCTAGCTCAAAATGTTGACATTTTAAGTGTAAATAAAAATGATTACCTAGCTGCAATTAAAAAACTGAAACCAAAAAAATCTGTTGGACCGGATTTTATTAACACAATTGTCCTGAAGGGATATGCCGATCCGTTAATGGTACCGCTTTTACATATCTTTAATATTTCACTTAACTCCGGTAAATTCCCCGACCGTTGGAAAATCTCAAAGGTCACGCCCTTACACAAAAACGGCGATAAATCATGTGTATCTAACTACAGACCTGTGGCAATTCTTTCGGCACCGGCCAAATTATTTGAACTCGTAATACAAAAACGTATATACTATAAAGTAGAACCATTTCTCATAAACCAGCAGCATGGGTTTAGAGAGGGCAGGTCTACGACGACCAACTTAATGGTATTTACGGATTACGTCTCAAATATATTGGACAACAACGAACAAGTAGATGTCTCATATAATGATTTTGCGAAAGCTTTTGACAAAGTAGATCACCTCATATTACTGAATAAACTTGAAAGCTTCGGCTTCTCATACATGCTGCTTTTGTTCTTTCATAATTATTTGTCTAACAGAAAACAATACGTTGTTTACGGGCAGTTCACATCGAAACTCTACGCCACAACTTCTGGGGTCCCTCAAGGGTCTAATTTAGGACCACTTTTATTTTTATTGTTTATTAATGACATAGGGTTGTTTATAAGATTTGTAAAATTTTTGTTATTTGCGGATGACATTAAACTATACACCTGTATAACGACAAATGAAGACTCCATTCGTCTACAAAACGATATCGACGGTATAGTAGAGTGGAGTCATCAAAATAAACTTCTTTTTAACAGTAGTAAGTGTACAATTATGTGCATTACAAGGGCAAAGCGTACTTTATATTTTAACTATAAAATGTCTGGTACCTCTATAAAACATATCTCGATAACGAAGGATTTAGGAATCATTTTTGACACACGTCTGACTTTTCGAACTCATATCGATTCGGTGTGCAACTCTGCAATGCGAATGCTGGGTTTTGTTATATGTAATTCGAAATCTTTTACGAATACGGCAGTCATAAAAATGCTTTATTTTACTCTGGTTCGCAGCATTCTTGAGAGTGGATCGATAATATGGGGACCCGAAGATACCCTTTACTCAAATGATGTAGAAAAGGTGCAAAAAAAGTTTATGCGATACCTCTACATGCGAGAGTTCGGATATTACCCTTTATTGTATCCCTCTGATTTTCTCGCTGGAATGCTGGGGATAGAACGTCTAGACGTCAGGAGAAATATTGCAATGGTGTTAGTGGCGCACAAGCTGCTAAATGGGCACACTTGCAATCCAGATATTCTGGAACGAATTTCTTTTTATGTCCCTGATAATTTCATCAGAGCTAGACAGCACAGATTATTTATTTTTCCAAGGGGCAGGACCAACCTACCAATGATCATGCCTTTGGGGAGAATAACTACTTTGTTAAATCACATTTCTTCTGTGATTGACATTTTCAATTTGAACCAAGGAGAATTTAAGACAGCAATCAGCATACTATTTACCAAATCTGGCTAATCAGATAGTATTGATGTACTTACCCATGCAAATAAATGTATATACTTACTTATTATAAACTGTAATTTATAAACTGTTATTTGTGAAAGGTAAATGGATTATACTGTTTTTCACAATAAATCAATAAATAAATAAATAAATAAATAAATAAATAAATAAATTAATTCGGATCAATTCAATTCAATTCAGTGCCGGCAACCCGGGCGTTTATTTATTATTAGTTATGTACAACATGATTTTTTTTCCTTACCCTCCTCACTAGACAAAGTCTGTTCTGAGGCTGGTAACTAACAATTTCTAATTACATAAAAAACAAATAAGTGGTAAAACAAAGAAAAATAGAAACATATATATTATAGTAAAAATAATAATAAAAAATAAGAGGAAAATCAGAGAATTTAAAAACAGAGTAGAAAATAGAAAATATTAGATATTAAGAATATTACTTATCTCTCTTCTTTCCTTGACATTCAACCAGTTTAAAAATCTTTTGAAAACCCAGTTCAAATTATTAGATGCGACGTAGGTCTTTGTTTGGGCTACAAACTTATTGAATATACACGGTGTCCGAAAACTCGTAGTACAAGCGGAAAACTGGTGAACCTGCATCACAAAGAGAACCCAAATAAACATAAAGATATTCAATTTAAGCATTTTTACATTTAAAATTAAAAAAAAAAAAAAAAAAAAAAAAAAATTTTCGGCTATATGAGGGTTAAAGTTTTTTCCGATACACGGAAATCTCATGATTTTAGAGCGAAGATGCTCTCTAAAACCCTCTCGCTAGGTACTTTACTTAGTACTGGATCAATTCGAACAACGAACAAGCTTTGTGAGAAAAATTACTAGCATAGGTGTGTTCTAAACTTACATTATGTTGTAACGTTCCTTAATCCAAAAACACTAGGTAGGTAGTACATCACAAAAAACACAACATGTCATTGGTACATCACAAAAAACGCATTAACATGCGTTGGTATATTCCATTATAATCCACAATATTCTCAATATGAAAATACCCCAAAAGTTTGTTAAAAACCAGCGAAATTAATTACTGTTATTCGCAAATATTCACTTTTCAAGTTTGAAAACACAAAGGGGTGTTAACGATATCAAGACCCATACTAAACTGCGTAAAAATATTTACCCAGATAAGGGAGTTCCCGTGTCCCATTGTCTTGCTATGGTCAGTCGAATCGTGTTCCCCGTGCAGTAGTGTTTAATTTGCGCTGAACACTGGGAATATTATTTTTAATTTATTTAACATTCCAAATTTGCAGTTTTGAACTCACTTACGACGTTTATGATTGAGTATTGTTTTATTTTCTTAATTCACTTATTTTTTTATTAGTTTATTTACTTATTTTTTCACTTTTAATCAAAACAATAACTTTCAACAATAATATGAAATTAGAAACCAACTTTCTAGTTTAAATACGGTACGACTTAATTTTGTCCTATAACTTATCACTTAGAATTAATCGGCCTTTGTATTCCTAGGTAAAATTTACGGCTTATTTGCATTTTTGTTAAGTTACTCACGAGTGCATTTACATACAAAAATATTGCTCATGTTGTTCGGGAGTTTAACTTAGGGGGCATTAATTACGTGACCTCAAAATGGGGGGGGGGGGGGTCCAGCAAAATCTCACCACATCTTGAACAGTTTTTAAGCGTATTGTCGCGATCATATTTACCTCAACGGGGGGGGGGGGGCGTAATGGGATAGCATGGGGCGGGATGGGATAGTCTGGAATCCCAGATACACCACTGATCTCACATGATTGTTGCAGAGTTAATTAGTTAATTATTGCGGACATCAAACAAAAAGAGGTATACCTACCAAGGGTATGAGGGGTTGGTAGGAATCTGAGAGTCCGTGTATCCAGGAGTGACGGACGCATGAATTCATTCCTCCCATGGAGGTGGAATATAATTAATAGTCCAGTCAGCCTATGTCGTAGAACACCAGTTGAATCACCATCGACTACTATTATTTAGACAAGTGTTTAGCCAGAAGTCATCGCCTCTACCCCCCATACTTCCCCGCCTACGCCCCCCTCCCCAAAACATGAAAAGTGTAAGGGTTTCGTAAATCGCGTCTATCTCGATTACTAAACAACATATCGGGTTGCAATTTTTTATTTTCTTTATTGTAACATTGTTTACAATTAATGTCCAGTTAACTTTCGTCGTAACTTTTACCGTTTGTTTGTAATTCGTATTAAAAGGTAAAAATTTGTATATTTTTTGGTATGTAATTTTACATTTTGTCACAGAACTTTTTAGGCCGACATTTTATGAAAAAATGTTTCCTACAAAGATTGTAGCCCTTTCTATGAGCTGTAAAATTATATATTTTAATGTGTACTTTATGGCTAGAAAACGCCAGATATCAACCGTGAATGCTTGGTTCACCATCTCTGCATCGCTCTGCGGCAGCCGATTCATTAACGAACTACTCATGTATGATGTTTAACTCATTAATTGTATTTTTTGTCAATTGTTTTAAATTTTGGTTTTACTGAAGAAGTGAGATTATGCTTACTGGTATCAGTTCAAGTTGCCATAGTATTTCAGTTTAAAATCTATAACTTTATTTATTGAATGGAAGTATAAACTAGCTCCATTATGAATAACCCCCACTAACACGAGTATTTCACGTTCACGATTTCCACATAGCTTTAGTGCACTAAAACCAACGAAATAATGACAAGACTAGAAGAAGTGTGTGAAGATTTGGTTAAAACTAGTAGAAATTCAAAACTGTGGCTACAAGAGTTTAAATTGGTGAATTTGGTTCTAGACTTTATTCTGGCGGAGAGAATCAGCGATTGGAATTTGCACATTAATACAGTCAAGCAAATGATACCTTTTTTGCATGCTGCTGGTCATTTGCTCTACGCCAAATCTGCACAAATACACTTAAAACAAATGTTGAGCGTACAAACAAAGATGTCAAATGTAGACTTCGAAAGGTTCGTCAATAATTTCCGATATTTAAAAAAGGAGACAAAAATGAGGTGAGCAATTACAGACCGATCTGCCTTTTATCAACTATTGTAGGAGCTAAAACTTTTGTAGGAAATATTTTTTCATAAAATGTCGGCGTAAAAAGTTCTGTGACAAAAAGTAAAATTGGGTGCCAAAAAAATTTATCTTTTCATACGAATTACAAACAAACGGTAAAAGTTACGACGGAAGTTAACTGGACATTAATTGTAGACAATGTTACAGCAAAGAGAATATAAAAAATTGCAATCCAATATGTTGTTTAGTAATCGAGATGGACGTGATTTACGAAACCCTTACACTCTTCATGTTTATGGGGGCACAGGGGGGGAAGCAAGGAGGGGTAGGGGCGGGGATTTTTGGCTAAGCACTTGTCTAAATGATAGCAGTCGATGGAGAAAAAATTAGCTTTATACTATTTTTTCAATCTAATTATTACATTATTAAAAAAAATGATAATAACCTTGTTCACATTCGTTTCGAACACTACTGTACCATGCGACCATTTTTGTTGGCGTCCATGTTTGTTTGTGTACCCGAGGATGATACGAATGCAAGTCCAAAATTTAAAGAAATGAGTTTTTGATGCAGACTTGAAGTAAATTATCATGTTTATCAGTGGCAGAAAGAGTCCTATCATGAAGAAAAATAGGATTTTCAAAATTGCATATGGATGCAATTACCATGATGCAACAACTATCTTAGAAGCAGAAGGATGTACCATGGACTTTATTCCTTTTATAATACACCACATGTCATAACAAAATAGTCCACTTCAATTAGAGGCAGTAGGACTCAAGTCCATGTTTTTGTTTGACTCAAGTCAGCGTTTTTTTTTTAAACAACTATTTTTAAAGGCTTTACTATAAAATATTTCGATTTATTTGCTCGTTTTTAAAACAAAACTAATTGATTTAATAATAACTTTTTTTGTTATCTATCAGCACGGATATCCGAAGAAGTTTTTTTTTTTTTTTTACATTAGCTCCACAAAGGAGGCCCTGAGGAAAATAATTTCCCTCAGGGCCAAATGTCAACTGTGTACAAATGTTGGGCACGCGTTTGGCGTGTTTCCCGACTATGCACCGGGGCCGAAGGGATCAATGATGCTAGTTCCTCGGAGCATCCTCCATTGTAATACCGGTAGAACAAGGATAGCATTCCCACCCGACGCCTGTGCTCTAAAGATTGCAATCCGTCTGTTAAGATGGGAGAATCTATCAAACGGACCGCCCGTTTCTGCACAGAGTCGAGGGTATTTTTCAGGTATTTTGGAGCTCCAGACCAGAGGTGGCTGCCAAATTCAACCGTGGGGCGCACTTGCGATTTGTACAGGGTTAGCAGTTATGAGACCATACTTACAGAAAAAATACTTTTTTGGCTCTCCTGAACATTTACCTTTTTGGACTTGCATCCGTATGCTTCTCGGGTAAAGAATTTGGTTCGTGAGCTCACAGTTCAAGGTCAAGTCATTTTTTGAAAAATGTAGCTTACCTCTTCTAATTGTGTTCATCGAACCGAGCGCAGAAAGGGACAGCAAATTTCGCATTGCACTCTGACGAGCGCGAAAATAATATTAGGCCAGCTGTTTTTAACCGTGAAATGACCGAAAAACACGGAATAAAATTATGGATAATTTCAAAATAATGCTTTAAATCCGGATTTCTTTGTTTGTTTTCTTTTAAATAGTTTTTTTTAGTTAGGTACTATGATCGTCAGTAATAATTTATAAGAATTTGACCAAAAAAAAAATCAACTTCTGACTCGATTTACTCGAAAACGAAAGCTCAAATCAAAAAAAAATATACTACAAAATCGACTCCAAATGTGATGAGGATTCACCAGTTTTCCGCTTGTACTACGAGTTTTCGGACACCTTGTATATGGTGCCAAGTAAGATTCATGTTTTTTTGCAAAATTTGATTTGATATATGGTACTTGTAGTTGATTGTGTGTGTTTGCTCTTGTGTATTGCGAGTGAGTTATGAAGTGTGGTGATATTTTTATGCAGTTTTTGTAGATGATCTTCTTTATGAATAGTTTATTTATGTCTAATAGGTTATTGTTGATCATTATCTGTTCTGTCGGATGTTGATAAGGCTTTCTAAACATAATTCTGATTATTGTTTTATGATTACTTTTAAGTGATTTGAGGTGAGTCTCTGCAGCTGCTCCCCATACTGAAATACCATACATTAGAATACTTTGACAGAGTGCGTAATATATATTTTTTAGCTGAGGTAGTGACATAATGTTTCGAATTGTTTTGAAGATGTAAGAGAGTTTCCGTATTTTTTTTGTAATTAGGTTAATTTGGAGATCCCATTTTAAGTTATTGTCAACAGTTAAACCGAGATATTTAATATTTTGCGCATAATCAATCTTGTCACAAACACAGCGTGAGTTAGTTAATGAGGTAACTGTGCAGGGGTGAAGATGTAGTTGTGGGCGACTATCTGGCTGACCAGCTAATGTTTTACTGAAAGTTAAGTATTTTGTTTTAGAAATATTTAGTGTCAGTAGATTATTTCTTAGCCATTTATTTACTTCAGTCATCCCTGCTTCCGTGTTTTTGAAGACTTTTTCCCATGATTGGGCTTTGAATAAAATTACAGTGTCATCTGCATAACTGATAACTTTGTACTCTATGTTCCTTAGGCTTATCTCAGTTAGACTGTTAATGTAGATGAGAAACAGTATGGGACCTAAGACGCTGCCTTGGGGTACTCCATACCTGTTGCCTACTTTGTCACTTTCTTGATTATTGATTTTTACAATTTGTTGTCTATTTTCAATGTAGCTGATGAACCATTTTAGTGGTGGACCTATTATGCCAATGTTTTTGAGTTTTTGTTGGAGTAATTTGTGTGAGATGGTGTCGAAAGCTTTTGCTAGGTCTAAGAACACTCCTAACACCTTTGAACCGCCATCTAGGTTTTTTTACTATGTAGGTGGTTAGTTCCGATAAGGCGTCTTCTGTTCCCATTTTCGCCCGAAACCCGAATTGACGGGTGGAGATCAGTTTGTGTTTGTCAAGGTATGCGAGCAGTCTTTTTTTCATAGTTTTTTCTAGTAGTTTCGATAGCGAATTTAGGAGAGTGATTGGTCTGTAATTTAAGATCAGCGTTTTGTCTCCCGATTTATGTATTGGAGTAATACAACCTATTTTTAGATGATCGGGGACAAAGCCGAGGCTGAAACTTTGGTTGAAAATATGTTATAAGTAAATAGTGGTATAAGTATATGTTCTCGGAGACTAATCAGTATATGATTGGAGAGGTTATCTGGGCCCACAGCGCAATTTGGTTTGAGAGAAATAATTAAATCCGATATTTCCTTTGTACCTATTTTGTGAGCATAAAACGAATGATTTGGTTGCATGGTAGAGGATAGTTTGGTTAAAGAGTCTTCTGTTGTGCCGTTTTTTAAAAGAATTTTTTCAGCCAAGTTAGATCCAACTTTTGCAAATTGGGAGTTAATAAAATTTGCTATTTTACCAGGTTCATTTTTTGTAAGGGTTTTGTTTCCATTTATTAACAGTACTTTGATCTTCGAGTCTTTTTTCGTATTGGAGAAAGTAATATCTTTGACGATTTTCCAGATTTTTTTGGGGTCATTTTTGGCGGATTTTATTTCTTTTTTGTAGTACTTGTATTTGGCTTGTTTAATTAATTTATTACAAAGGATATCGACATATTTAGCGGATATTTTGTAGTAATTGACTCTAGGTTGAGAGCCGTTACCGAGGACACAAGTTTTCAGAGGGGCTGAGGTTGAAACTGACCACTTTCTGGTGGTATCAAGAGTAAACCTCTTTCGCGGATGGCGCTCTAAAGTGAAAACGGTATCAGCTCCAACAAGAGTCAAAATAGAAAAACTGCAAAACGATTATGTGAGAAGTGAGTATGAGAATTGTGCAGAAATGAGATTGAATGCGACAGAAATGGACGGTCTAAGCATAGAGGAAACATGGAACCACATAAAGGTTAGTCTGTGCGAATCTGCTAGAGACGTGTGTGGAATAAGTAAGCAAGGTAGGAAGAAAGGTGATGCATGGTGGGATGACGAGATCAAAGCACTGGTCTCAGAGAAGAAGAAAGCTTGGTTACGTCTGATAGCGACTGACAGTGCTTCAAGCGAAGAGAGAGATAGAGCGAAAGAAGTATACAAGGAAAGCAAGAAAAGAGTAAGTGTTGGAGTGAAAGAACGAAAGAAACGCCTGGAAGATGAAGAGGGAATAAAAATGACAAAACACTTCCAAGAAAACATTAAACTGTTTTGGAAGGAAGTCAAAAGGTCCCGCATTGGCCCAGAGAACGGAAGAATGTAAGTGATAAAATCGAAAGATGGAAGAATGTTGACGAATGAAGAAGAAATAAAAGAAAGATGGATGAAATATTTTGAGGAAGTCTTCGAAAGCAACCCGGGTAGTGAGTCCAGCGTCGAATCGGTTATGAACGATGACGGAGTGAATGTTATCAAAATCAGTATGGATGAAATAAAAAAAAATCGATTAAATGCATGAAGAATGGTAAGGCGTTGGTTTCGACAATATTGCTGCCGAATACTTTAAAGGAGATAGCCATATTATTCTCACATGGTTGTGCAAACTTTTTAACCAATGTTTAGAGGAGGGTTACACGCCATTAGATTGGAGAAGGGCTGTAATCATGCCGTTGTACAAAGGTAAAGGGTCACGCATGGAATGTGGGAATCATAGGGCTATTAGCCTGCTAAGTTCTGTCGGCAAGCTGTATGGAAGAATATTGATTGAAAGGGTAAGAACGGAAACAAAGGATAAAATATGGGATGTGCAAGGTGCCTTTATGAGTGGAAAGGGATGCATGGACCAGATTTTCTCCTTGCGTATGCTCACTGAGAAGTTTCTGGCGAAAAACCAGAAACTTTTCTGCGCCTTTGTAGATCTTCAAAAAGCGTACGACCGAGTCGACAGGAAAAAGCTATGGAAGGTGTTGTCTAAGTATGGAGTGAATACAAATCTCATACAGGCAATTGCGTCTCTGTACGAGGGAGGCGTTGCATATGTTAGGGTGAACGGTGATTTTACGGGGTAGTTTGACATCACAAAAGGTGTTAAGCAAGGCTGCGAAATGTCACCATGGTTATTCAATCTATACACGGATAATTGTATGCAAGAATTGAAAGATGTGGGATTGGGCGCGAAATTGAATAGTCTGAAAGTATGTTGCCTGTTGTATGCTGATGACGCGGTGCTGATTTCTAACACTATGGAAGATCTACAGTCTCTAGTATCTAGGATGAACGAAGTATGTATGAAGAATGAGTTAATGATGAATGTAAGTAAGTCTAAAGTCATGGTGTTTGAAAGAGAGAGTACGAAAACAGTGTGCGATATAGTAGTGAACGATGAATACTTGGAGCAGGTGGATGAGTTTGTTTATCTGGGTAGTATGTTTACGAGAGATGGGAAGGCTGATACAGATATTGAAAGGAGGGTAAATGCCGGTAACTCCATTGATGGAGGACTGAATGCCGTTGGAACTAATAAAAAACTTTCAATAAAAGCGAAACTAGCAGTCCACAATGGAGTCCTGGTACCTACCCTGATGTATGGCAGTGAGGCATGGAACTGGCAGAGGAAGGATGAAAGTAAATTGAATGCTGTTGAAATGAAATCCCTGAGACGTATGTGTGGTAAAACCATGTATGATCGTGTTAGAAATGTGGATATCCGCAAAGAATGTAAGGCTGATGTAAGTATAATGAGCAAAATTAAGAAAGGGACCCTCCGATGGTTTGGGCACGTAGAGCGAATGAACCAAGAAAGTAGTGTTAAAAGAATATATGATGCAAATGTGAATGGTAGAAGAAGTCGGGGACGCCCGAGGAAGACATGGCACGATCAAGTAAATCAGATACTTGAGACGGGCCATGTCAAAAGTCAGAATAATAGAAGAGTATGTATGAGACGATGTATGAATGTGAGTGAGGCAAAGAGTGTGTGCCAAGACCGAGTTGTTTGGCGGTCCGTCCTCTCTGCCTACCCCTGCGGGGAAACGGCGTGATGATTAGTTAGTTAGTTAGACATATTTAGCATTAGTGAAGCTACCTTTAAAAGGCAAGCTCTATTAATGCTTGTATAGTTTGGGTTCAATTTGGTACAAATGTACAAATGGATTTTAAAAACGCATTGAAATGTAAAATTTTGTAATGTTTTTGAAAAAATAAAATTTTATTGAATTGAATTGAAAAAAATGCGACCAGCATTAGTATGGGTGATTGGTCATCACATCAGAAATGTCCTCATTAAAAAAATACTTAATCAAGATTTACATGGCTCTTTGCCAATTACAGAATACGGTATTATCGAATGGGGCAGTGCAAATGACCATCTACTGAATCTACTAATTAAAACTCAAAAAGCCATAATGAAGATTATAATGGGCTTTCAGTATAAATACTGAAAGCCCGTGTAAGAACAAGAATTGGCGAAGTCTTCAACAATTTTAACATTATTAAACAATTAAACCTTTATTCTAAAACTGTTTTCCATTAAGATGAAGCCGTACTAAATTATGCAAAATCATACAAAATCGTATGTTTTTGTTTTGAAAATTGGATCGCTTAGAAGTATTATAGAAGCTTCTATTAAATACTGCGTGAAGAACATATCTTGGTCCTTAAAAATATCGGTCATTATTTTTATAAGTCTTTTAATAAGCCTATAAAAAAATAAAATATTAAGTCTGTAAAAAAAACTTTTAAGTGCAAACTCTCCTATTTATAAACCCCTTTTCGGATATGGTTTTATTGTTTAATGTAGCAAATTCAGTTTCATTTATAATGATCGCAAAATAATTTGATATTTACGCCTCCTAAAAAATACCCCATTTGAGAATGCTGTTGTTCCACTGGTCCACTCTTGTGTAGGATTCAAATTGTTAGATTTGCATTCTGCAGATGCACATATAAAGAACATGATTAATTTTCTATTCAGCTGAGTCGATACCAAGAATAATGACTCATCCACTGCATTCGATAAGCATTTTATTTGTGCACAGATGCATCACTATTCTTTGCGCCCAGATAGAAGTCAGTGTTGACCAATCGGCGGCGGCGGTGACTCAGCGATAGTTCTATACAGATTACAGAGGTCATCCGCTCTACACGCTGATAATGCCGTTCTACTGGTCGACTTGTAAAAAGCTATACAGTTATTAATTTCGTTATTTTAACTGATGAACAAATCTTGCAACAGAAGTGATGTCAGCTCTCGCGACTGAACACGTGGATGTGAGTTGTGGGCGTATCCGTGTGATTAAAGTAGCCCAATTTATTCCTTGGCTCTAGTGAAACAGATCATACATGGTGGGGAGGAGTACATATTAACACCTCAGGCCTCATTTTATTGGGCCATATTTTATCAGACGGGCTAAATATTTCCGCTTTGAAATTAAATCCAAATAAATGAAAAATCTGAACGTATCCAAAAAATAAAAACTGTTTTTGAAAGGAGATGAAATGATTATTAATTTATGGATAAGCCGCCGCATTTTTATGCACAGATTACGGAAATTATACTTCATTTCAACCATTATACTTCGTTTATACAATTATTACAAGAAACAATTATTTACGAACACAAAATAGGTTATTAGATTCTTAGTTTAGGTAAATTAAGTAATTCATGCGTTTTTAGTTTGAAACGAAACTTCGCAAATGTCAAATCCATACAAAAAACATGGCCGTAATGGAGATGGTGATTTTTAATCTATTGATGAAAATCGAGTTTTAATGCATATTTTTCCGTCTGTCCCGACTGAAACCGATGGTTCTTGTGGTAATTAAGTTTAAAAGTAGTTTACTTTTCAAATTTTATGCCTATTTAAAGTGTAGCGGCATGCGGCGGCTTGTCCATAAATTAATAAGCTTTCAAATTTTATAAATCGAAATAAACATATTGTAATTTTTTAAATATAAAATTTTTACATGCAAAAAAAAAAAAGTTAAAAATGACTCACCTTAAGTTTCTAACTAAAATTGTAATAAAAAAATGTATTACAAATATTATTGTCACCTCTTTTTATTCGTAAATAATTAATAGAAAATTCCCAAAGTTTCATAAATTTGTTTCAAATTGCGATTCGCGACTTTGGTTTCATAAAGGTCTACATTTATGTAACTTCTTTTGTGGTTAACTTTTATGTTTGAATGAAAAGCGTGGTGTGGTCACTTTCTAACACCGTTTATATCATACTTCTCACTAAGATAGTAAGGGAGACAACGATTTCTATGAGACCTGTATGAGTTGTTCCGAAAACCGAACAAATAGACTTGACGGGTTAAGGGGTTTACTAGTAAACGTTTTTTAAATTTTGCACAACTGATAAACAACCATTAAGAGGAAACTGCGAGGCGTTTTGTCCATACAAACGTATTTCTCATTTTTCTCTCTGGATTTTGACACTAGGGCAAACATCATCATCATTCATCATTCATTATCATTATCATTATTTATTTATTTTATTATATCATTACATAGTATAAAATGAAGTCGCTCAAAATGTATGTGCGCGTTAATCTTTTAAACAACGCAACGGAATTTCATACGGTTTTCACCAATAGATAGAGTGATTGAAGAGGAATGTTTAAATGTATAATACATGTAAATTATATTAGAGTAAAGCCGAGAAATTTAAAGAAAACATATTTTTGTGTGATTTAAAACGGCTGGCGGGCCGTACTATATATAGTCACTTTTGAAATTCGTTCTACGGAAGAAATTGGAAAATAGATGTCCTAGAGTAAGTAGGTATTTGATTTGAATTATTTTATTTGATGAAGTCGCTCAAAATGTATGTGCGCATAGATCTTTTAAACTACGCAACGGATTTTCATGCGGTTTTCACCAATAGATAGAGTGATTCAAGAGGAAGGTTTATATGTATAAAACATGCTTATTATAGTAGAGAAAAGTCGAGAAATTCAAATATGGAATTCAGGCAGCGGGCAGCTGGCAAGCGGGTGGTGTGGATTTTATAAAGGTTGGGTAATGGCGTTGTGTTTCGTTAGCCACAGCAACGTGTGGCCGGGTCTGCTAGTTATAGTATAAAATGAAGTCGCTCAAAATGTATGTGCGCATAGACCTTTTAAACTACGGATTTCCATGCGGTTTTCACCAATAGATAGAGTGATTCAAGAGGAAGGTTTATATGTATAATACATGCTCATTATAGTAGATAAAAGCCTAGAAATTCAAATATTCAATTCAGGCAGCTGGCAAGCGGGTGATGTGGATTTTAAAGGTTGGGTCATTACCCATTACCCAAACGCCATTGCGTTTTGTTTCGTTAGCCACAGCAACATGTGGCCGGGTCTGCTAGTTTTTAAATATAATGTAGTTGTTGTAAGGCTGAACGCTATCAACAGACGTTCAGTATACAAACTAGACAATGTATCTTGAAAAAACATAAAATATTTTCTTCTTATACCTACTGTTGGGAAAAAAATCGACAAGTTTTGTAGGAGAATAATGGGGAATACAACACCTCGATTTTGACGATTTTATTTAGGTATTGTCTGCCTGAGGTGCAGCTTTCTTTTTCGCTCAATTTTAGGGAGGGGGTAACAGCGACAGTGAAGCAACTTGGAAATACAAATACTTTGCAAATTTCTCATCGCTCGTCCCAAGGACATTGAGGCTAAAGAGAGTTGGGAGGGGAATAGTAAGGTTGGTAAGTATTTGGCTATTAATATCTGGTCACCAAACACGTCTAAAGCTGTTTCGAACAGAACGCAAAGAACGTTTCGATTCTGAATGATGGTGATCATGCACCAGGGCGATACTGACAATATTCCTAAGTCTATTTCTGTCGACGACGTAGGAAACATACCCAACAATAGTTGATTGTTCCGCTTGTCAAGCGAACAAGATTGCGAAATCTCCATTTCATTATATTATGAATGTGTAATCTGCAATCTGGCGCAGTTAATAATAATAACAATGATTGTATAACAGAGTACCTAGTATACTGTATACAAGTACCTACTCAATCCTTATCTCAACCTACATTATGAATGCAAGAGAATTGATTCCGAGACGCAGTTCAAACAAACAACATTCCGCTTTACTCTTGGAATGCCAGGAGTTAAATATAGCTAACACTATTTTGATAACTTACTTATTCAAGTGAAACTTCTTTACCACCGTTGTGATTTGAAACTCGATGAAACGAAAACTAGCGACACTAAAAGGAGACAAACACATGCATCTATAAGATTTAGCCTGCGAGAGAATGAGATAGCAATAAAATATGTATTTAATTCACGGGTACTCGGTTCTGATGTAATACGATAAATCCACAGTCCCACACAAATCTCATTTGGTGTAGTGGTATAAAGCACGAACCTCTGCAGGCATTTAGCGGACCAAGGATCGAATTCTACGAAATCCAATGAAAAATATATTTTTTTTTTGTAAAATTAATATACAATCTTCAAACCACTCCAAAAAGAACAGACAAAAGAAAACACAAAATAAAGCGACATATAGCGACTCCAAAGAAGAAAACACGTATACTAATGAGATGATTAGTGGGCTTACATTAATTACGCGAGCAGTTTATTTTCCAATTTAAGCCCCCCCCTCACGTGAGATCAGTGGTGTATCTATCTGGGGTCCCACCCTATCCCATCCCGCCCTATGCTGTGCTATTACGCCCCCCTCCCCATTGAGGTAAATATGATCATGACAATACGCCGAAAACTGTTCAAGATGTGGTGTGATTTAACAAGACCCCCCCCCCCCTCCAATTTTGAGCTCTCGTAATTAATGTATGCCCCCTAATAAAATAATAATAATCAGAATAAATAATCGAAAAATAATGAAACAACATTTTTTTTACAGAATAAGTTTTTGGCATTTTCACCAGAATTTGGTTCCTCAGAATGGGCAATCTGCCTAGTCAGGAACTAATATCGACCTACGTGACATTATAACAATTGTTATTTTTATATGTATTATTTATTATGCAATAAATAATTAAGATGACCAAATGTATACGAAAAGGTGCACTGCAATTCGACGCCACAAATATGGAAAAAATCACCCTTCAATTTGATAAAAAAAGTGCTTAGTAGTCTCCCCACTCTTGTCTGTTTTAGTTTTCTGAAGGTTTCACTTCTACCGCGTGCGAACTGCACACTCTGATTTGTTTTTAGTTCAATCGATATAGGTTTGATGTTTGGAATTAAGCTGTAAATGATCACGTTTGGCCACTGGTATTGTATAGCTCCTACACGCTGTGTTTGGCTTGTTTTTGGCCTTCGGGCTATGAAATCATATTATTATTATTGAAACGGATACCGTTTGAATGTCGGAATGCATTTTGTTTAAATATCGAACCTTCGATTAAAGGGTAAAATGACGTCATTGGATCTATAAATAAATGGATACGCATAAGCACTTAACGCCATGATGTAATCACATATTGTAGTTGGATGACCACTACCGGGGAACAGATTAAGGAGTGGGCTACCTCCATATATACTTTATACCGTACTAGTGAGTTTCCGGAATGCGTTGCAATGCTACTTAATAAATTGTTTCTCCCTGCGTGTCCTTTACTATTCGTCCCGTTCCCCTTCCGCCTCCCCTTTCGCGTTCCCCTCCCCTCCCACGTTCCATATATTCAGTCCCGGTACATTCAGTTTTTAAACAGCTCGATAACTAACACTCTGCCATAGGTCACCCAATGTGGTTCGCTACGTTTGGTGACTTAGCAGGGGTGCGTGGGTTCATGGGCTGAGGTTTGTCCGGATCTTGGTTGCGGATGCATCAGCCCCCTAAATGCGTGGCAGGCCGGATCGAGAGAGACTGGTTGAGGGAAGCCTTTTTACCTCCAGCCGGACTCTCAACCCATCAGTCACTCCTGGACACTGCTGACCCCTATATTCCTACTAACCTCTCGTATCTTTTTCCTTCCGAGAATTTCCTCTCCTTCCTATCCTTAAAAACACCCTCGACACAGCATGCCCTAAGATGACGTAGGCCATAAGGGAAATTATTTTCCTCGGAACCTCCTGTGTGGAGCTAACGAAATTTTTTTAAAAATTGTATTGCTTTGAATATAAAGCATGTTCTCTTTCTCTATATGAGTTGTTTCGAAAACCGAACAAAGTTTGGGAAACGCTGGGTTAGATCATATTATTATTATTAATGCATTCATTATGCCGATTCTGGCTAGAGAAACGTAAACATCGAAAATTAGGTCGAATAACAAGAAACGTAAACATCGAAAATTAGGTGCTACAAATGTAGCAATTGACCCAATTCAAAAGATACAGAAGGCGATAATTAAACTAATTCTGAAAGTGCCTTTCTACACAGATTCAACCGAAATATACAAAACATTAGAAGTCATGTCAATAAAACAACTTTATGCCAAATCTGCTCTGCTATACTTCCTCCAAAACAAACTCCATACTCCAATTCAACCCAAAATAATAATTAAAACCAGGTCATTAACAAATATAACCCTGAACATACCAATAAAACACACCACACACTAGACATGGGCAGACTCATTCCCAGGAGTGAATCGATTCATTGTGATTCCCTCGGCCTTTTGAATTGATTCATTTTATTCATTCCTTTAATTCCAAAAAAAAAAAAAAAACCCTCGCTTATATTTTATGAGGCTACGAAGCCAAAGAGGAGAACAATAATGCTATCTCATTCTCTCGCAGACTACTTTATTTCTTAGTTCTCCTTTAGATGCATGTGTTTGCTCTTTTTAGTGTCGTTATTTTTCGTTTCATCGAGTTTCAAATCACAACGGTGATAAAGAAGTTTTCACTACGCAAAGCACTCTTCTTAGGGTAAATTATGTTGTTCTGAAAAATCGTAGGTACTAAAAACGACGCGCGACGAGGTTAATGAAATATTTCAATGTGTACTTAGATATTATTTTGCCCAAAAGACAAATTTTTGACAAGAAAAATGTGTTTATATTAGGCTATCAATTAAATCTTAAAATTAAACAGTTTTTGTGGTTAACCCCTAAGGTTTTACTAATTTTTATTTATTTATTAATCTTAAAATTGTTTCACTTCACGTGATCTAAACTTCCCACTACCTTTAGCCTCGCAAAATATCCCAATTGGGGATTCCATAGTTTCATTAGCTCCAGACGGGACTTGGGCGGAATTCACATAAAAGCCATACTATTATCGAGCTTTCATAGGTATATCCGGACCGGTCACCTGGAATAAGCTTCACTCAAATATATATATATATATATATTTTAAATGCACCTACCTCAATGGTGAAGTTAATACCACGCGCCGAATAAAATCTAATTAAAAGCCCTGGCGACACGCGTCATATAATTTGTTACCAAAATATAAAGGAACAAACCGCTCGATTATCATTTATCAGTATCACGGTTCGATAGCGACTGATGTATTGTTTACGGCTAGAGTAGACAGAGACAGATACCATAAAAAAATAATAATAATATAGATAAACATCGTTTTGTTTCTACAAGCATTGTATCACAATTTACGCACGTGTGAGGGAGAAAAAAACATAGGATTAACTTTCGCTTTTAGATTTTTATTAACGTTCAGGGTCCGAAGTGGGAAGTTTCACCCTAAGATGACGGCTTGGCCGCGCGGGGACTAACGACGAACCGATTCTCGGCGGGCATCAAGAAATGAATTAGGAACTTCTGACTAATAAGTGTCTTTTGTCTTGCTGTGACTTGAATAACTTGCATTCCGCGGACCGGCCGGATCGACTCGACACGTGGGACCCGGGACCCGTGAGACTACGACGTCACAAATGAATAAGAAATAAATGTTTTGATTCCTTGAATAAGTGAAACAGAGATTGGGGTTGCGGATTGAGTTCGCACAGACCGAACAGCTTGTAGGACTATGACCACGGAGGAACGATTCCTCCGTGACTATGACTGACGGGACTGGCGGGACAACTGTGAAACAGACGCGACTCTCGGAGCTCAGAATTATTTGGATCTTGGCTGACTCGCTTGTCTGTTGGCGGTTTTGTCATTTGGATTGGGGACGGGGACTCTGGCCTACGGGGTTTTTTGTAGGTATAAGATTTACTGCGCGGGATACTACTCATCACACGTGATAGGCAATTTCGCGGCGCGCATCGCCTGTAGTAGGTGTACCTATCCGCGCAACAAATATCCAGAATAATATTTAATTTAATCCCTACGAAACACTACAATATTTATAGAGTACATTATTATTTTCTTACCTCAATATAACATGAAATATTTAACTGTAAAATAAATTAATCGAAATAAAAATAAATATGGTGCTGTTAAAAAATCGTAAGATGCAAGGCCAAGGGTAAGGAATAAGGATTTAATTCCTTTTGAAAATGAGAATCAGATCGAGTGTGTTACAAGATTGAATTTATTCATTTAATTCAGTCATTCAATTTTGCCCACGTCTACCACACACGGACAAAGACATTTTCAGTATTATGCAACCAAACTTTTTAATTATATGCCCATTACTCTGAAACAACAACTAATTGCAAATACATCTACAAACATCCACAAAAAACATATCACAGCCTGGATCAAAAATCAAGATATTCACTTTATTCAAAATACTTTAATCCCTAACCAAACATAACCAAACTATAACAAGTGCAAAATAAATAAACATGTCTATCAAGGATTTACCAACTATTCATATGTACATATAATATACATATATACCTTATATATTTATTTTTTTTTTCTTCTAAGTAATCTATGTACAATTACCATTAAAATGTAAAAAAAAATGAAAAAAAAACTAACTTTCTACTACAACACATAAATACCTGTACCTGTCACACTTAATCATAAACACGTAAACACCTCAGCACAGGTTCTCCTAGTGAGGTGTTCACGAAACATACAATATTACCAACCAACAGTTTCACCTTCTCAAACCTACCAAACACACAACATAATAAAATGTAATATTAATATGTAAAAATGTTAACAATAGGGTGTAAACTGTAATATATAGATATAAATAAATAAATAACCAAAACATTGTAAATGCCAGAAATCATTTTATATTTAGATTTGCTCAATTATTGCGAATAGTTAACTAAACTTCGATGATAATAATAATGTCGATCATTCTGATATTACTTTGTATTATCAGTTCCCAGCCGCTCCTAAGGAAATGATTCATGCGATATTATACTAATATCTATTAATAATAATAATAAAATAGTAATGGAATCACATTCTACAAATAATAAATAATATGACCTCATTCATTCGATTTCATTATTGAGTAAGTCCTGTTTTATCTCGACCGTTTTGCTTTTTTGTGTCTGTAAATTTGTTTGTATGTTCCGTTTCCCTTTCAATATAGTGGCCGTTTTACAATGATTCAATATAGATTCTTTTTCAGTGGTGAAATCTTCTTGTTTTCTTCGTGAAATCTTCGTCTTTCTTATTCGCATTTCAATATTTTGTTACCTACCTGAAAAAGTGATTCTTCACAAAAACTGCGCTCTACAAATTATCCGATTATTACTAAGGAAGTCTGATTTTTTTTTTCTTTGATAAGGTGTTGTTTCTTTGGACAGAAGTAAGAAGTATTTAAATTCCAAACATATAAATCTTAATAGAATAGTTATTATCTCGCAAAAGCGGGCCTAGGAGCTTTCTGCTCAATTTTTCACAATTTTCCACCCGAGTTTTGTAGGTTGATACATGTAGTTTGATATCCGTATCGGCTACTTTCCAGTTTCAACGAAGATCCTACCATTGAGCCACTTTGTTAGCCGACACTATATATACTAAACTGAGCGATAAAGGCCCAGGGACTTTATCGCTCAGTTTAGTACACCTACTACTGAGCTACTTCTGTCGTCCGGATCAAGGCGCTAAATATTAGCCTTATCTCACAAAAGGGGACCTAGTTTTAAATACAAATATTTTTGTATTAAAAATGTTGCTTCATAGAATTAATTTTTAAAAATCGGGAGCATGTATTATAGTAAACTTTTAAATACAAATACAAATCTTTGTGTTTTCTCTCTTTCTAACACTGTTTAAATCACATATCTCAGTATATTACAAAATGAGATAGCATGATTTTTTATAAGTCGGTTTTAGGCTAGGATGAATATCTCCCAAAAAGACTCTAGGGGTTAAACTGTATTCAGAATATGTAAATAATTGCAGCCTCTTATCGCGTTTTCCAGGGGGCTTAAACGGCTATGCGTGTTACTAGGGTGGCCCCCATTATATTGCCCCCCTGTAAAGCCAGACAGGCGACCAGACCGGGCACGGTCTGGAGAGACTGCTAAACGGTTGGCCCGCGGCCAAAATATGTACTTGAAGTTCGCCCGCCGTCCATCCATCCCATGCAACGCCTGACTTCATCAAACAGGCACATTTAAATTACATATAACACGAACGCTAAGTGGAACTAAAATATTTTAAAAGGATTTCTTGGAGAATGATGGATGAATGTCCGCATGTGGAAAGGTATAGAACAACCACGTAAACAATTCACGCCCAGGTCGGCCAAGTCTGATGCATCGAATATATTTTGGGGACAGAGCTTTATTAACATTGGAATTCTCTATTTTCGATTGATCTTTACAAATAATAAAAAAATATAATAACAATTCCCCGCAAATAACTATAAAAAATTACATTTTGGATTTATTGTTGCTCAATTTAAACGTTGAAATTTATGTTTATTTACACATGCATAAGGCATTTATGTTATTAAAAAAACTTTACTTTCGTGTAAGTTTTGTTAAATCCACGCGGCAAAGGTCAATTAAAAAATAATGTGTCAGATATACTCGTAACGTCGCTTTTTTCCGATAACAAAACTAGATTCACAACATGACATTATTAATGGATTAAAAACTGACCAAAAATAACACAAATAATCTTAATATCTTAAGAAAAGTCGGGTTAGTTACACCATTTATAACTCAAGAACGGCTGGACCGATTTTTATGATCTTTGATTTGTTGGATTTGTCTCCGCCCCGAATAGCGGAATAGCTATTAAAATAATTGAAAAATTCACGAAAAAAAGTTAAGAAAATTCTTTTCCTCGTACATTTTGTATGGAACGAATTCTCATATTTTAAAAGAGCTGCAGCAATATTGTGATAATTATAATATTCAATAGTGAGTGAATTCCAAATGTCAATTCTCTGATTGTTTTGTTTTTGTTCTAAAACATATAATGCTGCCCGTCTTATGCACCAAATGTCAACAGTCAAAAATGAGACAAATACAAAAATTATAATATAATATTATAATAAATCTCCATCACACGTATAAAGAAAAAGATACGCAATTCCCGTAAGTATGTGGAAAAGTAAGAAAATCACAAATATAAATCCACACATCCACATCCGTACACAACGCCATCCCTGATACTGACAAATGCAAAACACGGACAGTTGCGTATCGATAATTGCTTAATTGTGTAATTTTTAACATTTTTTACATTAGCTCCACACAGGAGGCCCTGAGGAAAATAATTCCCCCCGGGGTCTATGTCATCTTTGGCGATTCTTTGTGGAGGGTCTTTTTAGGAAAGCAATGAGAGGAAGTTCTGGGAAGGAACTTAATAAAAAACTGAATTTAATTCAGCTAATAAGTTAACACAACAGTTATTGATTCCGAGGCGGGTGAGTTAGTAGTAAATATATTGTATTATGGAATGTAATAGTGAATTAGTCATTAGAATAGAAATTATGAACAAAAACACGATCTGACTCGTACAACAATCCAATCAATCATTGGCCGCCGATTAGCCCGTATGAAAGACATTTTTTTATTAGTAACATTTTTAAAAAGAAAATTTAGTCTTAATTCAATGTGTAACACCGTTAAAATACCGTTAAACGGTAAGAAGTGTTTTTTTTGTAAATAAACCTGTACGTATTTAGCAAATGTAAAAATATTATATAAAATTGACTGCAATATGCATTCATCTTTACGAAAACGTCCTCAAAAATGTATTATGCGTATAGTATGATGTCTAGTCATCGTAATGTTAATTTGGGAGGCAGGTATGGGTACCGCCGTCCTGGGAACCATTTGTTGGATAACCAACACCTCTGCCATAGGTCACCCCAAGTGGTTCGCTACGTTTTTAGTAGAAGTGCCCGGGTTCATGGGGTGAGGTTTGTCCGGGTCTTAGTGGCGGACGCGTCTGCCCACCCGCTGCATGGCAGGCCGGATCGGGAGAGGGGGGTTGGTGGAGTCCCTTTGACTCCTCCAGCCGCACTCTCTCGTAATATAATAGCCTTGCACCGCCGTGGGAGGGATGGATTCATACGTCCGTCACTCCTGGACACACCTATCCCCAGATTCCTAACCAACCGTCATACCATTTTCGTTCCCATAACTTCCTCTCTTTCCTTTCCTAAAAATACCCTCCACACAGCATCTCCAAAGATGACATAGGCCCTGAGGGGAATTATTTTCCTTAAAAAATGTGGAGCTAATGTAAAAAAAGAAAAAATGTTCTATGTATTATAAAAATATATTTCATATCATCGTATTTAGGGTATGCATCGTACAATTATAAAAGGTATGAATCTCGTCCAGATAAAAAAGCCTTGCCTTTCCCTTTCGTCAGTGAAGTGGTGTGGGAACTGGGAACTGGGAACCATTATATATTATATAGGCAGATACTCTGTAGTCTATATTCTATAGCAGCGTTTCCTAACCTTTTTCAGCCACGGACCCCAACTATAATATTAATAACAAAAACACTAATAAATTTCAAACCATTTAAGTGATAACTTCTTTAGCACCGTTGTGATTTGAAACTCGATGAAACGTAAAATAGCGACACTAAAAAGAGACAAACATAGGATTTAGCCTGTGAGAGAATGAAATAGTATAAACGGTCTCCTCTTTGTGCGGTGCTTTTTTAAATAAAAAAAACCTTAAAAATTAACGTACAACAGCAACACCAACGTTCACATTAATTAACGGTTAATTAATGTGAACGTTGGTGTTTTTTTTGCAACTAAATTAGTGGTTGATGTTTCTACCAAGTTGTTATCTCAAATCGGATTCCACTTGTAATCTGTTTCTGTATTTGTTTTTAGTATTTTTCCATAGCAGAGAATGCCTTTTCACAGAGGTATGTGGTTGAGAAAAGCGGTAAATGTTCCAGTATTTCTTCTGATATTTCCTTATTATAATCAATTTGGGAGGCGGGAATGGGTACCGCCGCCCCGGGAACCTTTATTGGATAACCAACACCTCTGCCATAGGTCACCCCAAGTGGTTCGCTACGTTTGGTGATTTAGCATAGGTGCCCGGGTTCATGGGGTGAGGTTTGTCTAGGTCTTGGAGGCGGATGACCAGGACATACTGAACCCCAGATCCTAACATTCACCGAAAAAGTTGATAAAGAGGCTTCTTTGTTGAAATTACGTTTCAAAGCTGAATCACAAGATTTTCTAAAGAGCGTTTAACCAGCCAGCGCCAGCGGACGAAAATCCACATTTCGTCCAAAGTTGTTCTTACGATCGCGCAGGGCGGTTACAATGAGAAAGATCAATTATTCTCCGTACCAGCTTTTTAAAATTATAACTCAATATCGATTTTATTTCATTCCAAAGTTGCTTTAATTTATACCTACCACCAAAAATGCTGAAAGGCGTTATGATAAAACTATTAAAATAATGTACTTTTTGTAATTATTTTTCGATTATAAGTATTTATCATTTTTCAATAATGTCTAATTTAAATAAGAATGTTAAAAAAATCTGAAATATATTAGTTTGTAAGTGCGCAAACAAACTGACCAATTTTCTTCAAGAAACACAAGTACGTATATATTTTTTAATGATTTTATTATAACTAAAATTAAAATTCTAAAACATGCGATACCCAGATGATGTATTGATTTATTTTACTGCATGATTGATTATATGATTTGAAATGGGTGTGGTATGATTTGAAATCTGCCATCGACCTATAAGTATAACCTTATTATACTAAAAATAAACAATTATAATTTTGTCGTGGAAAAGAGTCAATACGTCTAAAATCTGATTTAAAAATGACATATTTGTGGTTTTGTCTGTAATACCAATACCCTCTTCATTGGTATTCCTGTGCCGTTGGCGTTGTCAAGCCAGTAATATCAGTAACAAGTGTGTAGTAAGGTTGTAGTCTATTATCCACTTTTTATTTGTGTCGGGTATTGGAAAATAATCCGAAACGTAGACGGATAGCGATTACGAAACTTTTGGTAGCATTTATTTGTTATTGTTATATGGTCATACATTTATTCACGGACCACAGGTTAACAAACACTGTTCTGTAGAATAGGTATTGTAGTCGGCAGCTACGAGGCTTCTCCCGTTGTGTCTGGAGCAAAAACACTAACAGCCGCAATGTCGGAAGGTGACTCAACAAACTCACTTGAGAAATGTATTTTTTGACCTCTTCAATTCTATTTAGTGGTCTGCTCTCGATGGATGCATCGGAAATCTGGCTCGCAGACATGCAATACATTCGTTGATTAGTATAATCACTAGCTCAACCACATCAAAAATCATGATTTTTCAAGATGAAGTATTTGATAATAAGGCCACTTATGAGGTACGAAATTTACATTGTAGGTGCAAGTGAAAATATTCTGTATCTAAAGGAAAATACAGGATCGTCCCTTAAAAATCGCTTGGCGAAAACTATTAATCGAATGGAAGGTAGTGATTTTTTTTAACCCTTTCTCAACCAGAGTCACTGGCGTGAAATTTCAAATTATTAAAAATTTCAAATTTCTCAATGACGTGAAATTTCAAATTTCAAAGTAATTACTGAACCCATTTATTTGCGGGTTTTTACAAATATTTTAGTGCATCCTTCCTAGCAACATTACTTTTTTTTCATTGCGTTGGCTGCATTGCGTACACACTTCATATAGTAAACAAGAATCGTTGATCACACCTTTTGAAAAGCTATGATCCGAGAGAATTGCAGTATTAAAAAGAACAAGGTATTTATGTTTTTTCATATATTTTTCCGTTTTTATTTACAGTGAAACGTACATTATAATGAAAATACAACAAAAACATTGATATAATATTTGTTTTTATCCTAAAGTATCGTGTCATTTCAAAACGACACTGGTCGTTTGAGGTTATACTATTTGACTATTTTGTATGACTTTTTTATCTGATAACAAATATATTTATTATGTGTTATATGTGTTTTGATGAGAAGAACACATCAGTAATACTTTCAAGTGATAAGTAGACATGATAATGTCTTTAATTGATGTTTTTTTTTTAAATATTCTTTGTAGAACATGGTCCATTTTTATAGTAATACATCATTTATCTCTCAGAACCACTACCCTTTTAAAATGAGATTGAATATTTCCTAAACTAAGTTAAAAAAAAAACTTTTAAAAAAATCTAATTTTTCAAGTAGGTACCTATAATCATATGTTATTTATTTTTTAGTATCTATAGGAATTAATTTGCATGAGAAAGGGTTTTAAGAATGCTTTAGCATAGCTTTTTTACTAAGCTCCATACAGGAGGCCCTGAGTCTTGAATCTTGGGGATGCTGTGTGGGGCGTCTGAAGTACTGGGAGGCAAATTTGTAGAGCTTGATAATTTGCTTTACTAAATAAAGACTTTCCGTTCAAAGTTCACTCCGAGAATAGGTTGTTTCACAAAATTTGAAATGCCATAAATTGGGGATGCCATAGTCTCACTGGCTTCATACGGAAGCAGCTGGGACTCTTGTGCGGTATTAATATTTTTTAAAAAGTCACTGACCGGTCAATTACCTGTGACATTTTCATTTCCATTGATTAACTTAACTTTTTTCTTTTTTATAAAATTATTCACAAAATAAATTATAAAAAACTTTTTCGCTACAATCGTGACGTACAGACTCTGTTTGCCAAGAGATTATTACTCCTATTACCTATATTCGTGGAGATATAAAGGACACTAAGAATGCATACATTTTTGGCTTGTAACCTTGTCTACTATCACCATTGCGTAAGATTTCGCCCGATTCCGAACGTTACACTTCGACGTCTAGAGGTAAAAGTTTCCCTGTCTTTCAAAATAGAGTTGTAAGTGTTGCCTCTTCTCTGCTTACCGCTGTGGAGAGATGTTGTGATAACTAGTTAATTAATTGGTTAAGTAAATTAAGTTGATTTGTTCACAATTCTCTCGCTTCCGTACTTTCTGTAGCCGGGTGTCAAACCCGTCTTCTGGGATGTTCTGTGGTGACTCGTTTGGTCAGATTTCGATGATGATTAAAGGTATGTGTCACTCTTCTCCCGGGGTGACAAAAAGAGCTGATGATTAGTGACAAGGCGGTGACGCGCCTTCAGCGGTTTGTGGTCGGCTGTCAATTTGTACCGACACCGGTCTGTTAGTCTGTCGGTTGTCAAATTTAAATAATCACCACAAGGTAATTAATAGTCACCCATATCTCATTTTTTATTACTTTTTTCTTTTAAATCATCACTTTGACGGCCTGCACACTGGCGACTAATGAGCTATACATCCGATGCTCCTTTTTAGCATATGTATATAATGCATTCTAGTAGAGCTGCATATAATATTTTTTGCTATTATACCTTAGATCTTCGGTTAAATCTTGGGCATTCGTAATTTGGTATATCAGTTGATTTTAAGACCATTGTTTGCCGGCAACCGAACTAGATCTTCAATAATCTCATGTCTTTCGTTTGTCCCTTTCTAACGAAATATTGTATTTGCGGTGTGTAGCGGGGAGGCGGGAAGGGAAGATTTCTATGTAGTGGTATTTAGTTGCAGCGCTAGCGAGCAAAATATGGTGTTATAGAGTTTTAAAGAAAAGGGCGCGTAATTATTATGTAACGTCATTTTATCGGAGAATACGAGGAATGATCTTTTTGTGTAGTGCTTTGAAATTAACGGAGATATTATATTGTAATAGGAGATACGGGAATCGGATGCATGACGTAAAATTGTATATGAGTAAAATAGAGCGTACAAAATAAGGCATTTATTTCCATGCCCGAATACTTGCACGAAGACGGTGCAATGCCCCTTTTATTGATAATATCTTTAGCGACACGTCCTATAATATGGGAGACTCCCGACATATTTCGTAATGGTGTTAGTGTGTCCGGTGTCCGGCTCGACGTGTACACAGTAAAAACGCGAGAAACCACCGAAACAAAATTTTAATTTTATATGTCAATATATTTTCGTCAAGACGAGAAATCACCCTTTTGCTTAGTTCATTCAATATTAGCTGAGACATGTATTGTTGGAAGAGCTCCGGAAAAAATAATGATAATATTATACTAAAGTCACGGTGTTTGAAAGAGAGAGTACGAAAACAGTGTGCGATATAGTAGTGAATGATGAATACTTGGAGCAGGTGGATGAGTTTGTTTATCTGGGTTGTATGTTTACGAGATGTAGGAAGGCTGATAGAGATATTGAAAGGAGGGTAAATGCCGGTAACTCCATTAATGGAGGACTGAATGCCGTTGGAGCTAATAAAAAACTGTCAAAAAAAGCGAAGCTAGCAGGTCACAATGGAGTCCTGGTACCTACCCTGATGTATGGCAGTGAGGCATGGAACTGGCAGAGGAAGGATGAAAGTAAACTGAATGCTGTTGAAATGAGATCCCTGAGACGTACGTGTGGTAAAACCATGTATGATCGTGTTAGAAATGTGGATATCCGCAAAGAATGTAAGGCTGATGTAAGTATAATGAGCAAAATTAAGAAAGGGACCCTCAGATGGTTTGGGCACGTAGAGCGAATGAACGAATAAAGCAGTGTTAAAAGAATATATGATGCAAATGTGAATGGTAGAAGAAGTCGGGGACGCCCGAGGAAGACATGGCAGGATCAAGTAAATCAGATACTTGAGACGGGCCATGTCAAAAGTCAGAATAATAGAAGACTATGTATGAGACGATGTATGAATGTGAGTGAGGCAAAGAGTGTGTGCCAAGACCGAGTTGTTTGGCGGTCCGTCCTCTCTGCCTACCCCTGCGGGGAAACGGCGTGATGGTTAGTTAGTTAGGGAACGTACCCATACTACGTGACCAACTTTTTTCAATTTTTAACCCCCCCCCCCCCCCCGGTGACCAAAAACCTAAGCAACCCGCCGCTCATTTGTATGGAGCGTGACATTTTGAAGACCCCCCCCCTAAACGTGTCACGTAGTATGGGTACGTTCCCTTAGTTATACAATTAGGAATCTAGGAAACATCTATGTATAAAAATCAATGTATGTTTGCTTGTATGTATGTTTGTTCCATACGCGTTGCTAAACCAATCATCCTATTGCGATGAAATTCTGGGGATTTGATGTGCGCATGCCCGCGATGGTTAATATATATAGTGGTGAGATTTTTTTTATATGAATACCGCACAAGAGTCCCAACTGCTCCCATCTGAAGCCAGTGAGATGCCTCACGGCACCCCCAATTGGGGTATGCTGTGAGGCTGAAGGTAGTGGGGAGGGGAAAGAGATCGGGAAGAGGAAGGTGGGGAAGTACCTGGCTATTCAGATCTGGTCACCAAACACGGCTAATGCCATTTCAAGCAACGTTTCAATTCTGAATGGTGGTCTTACATCAGGGCGGGTCTTGGCGGCGGATGCGTCTGCCCACCAATTTCATGGCAGGCCAGATTGGGAGAGACTGGTTGAGGGATACCTTTTGATTTCTCCAGTAGGGCTCTCTCGGAACATCGCCTTTCACCGCACGGGGAGGGATAGAATCATTCGTCCGTCACTCCTGGACACACTGACCCCAGATTCCAACCCACCCCTTCTACCTTTTTATTTCCCAGAACATCCTCTCCTTCCTTTCCTAAAAATACCCTCCACTCAGCATCCCCGAAGATGACATAGGCCCTGAGGAGAATTATTTTCTTCCTGGGCATGTGTGGAGCTATTGTATAAAAACATAATCTTGTCCTTTGCTAATATGTCAGATTTGAATGTCCAATAATATGTGTAACTTCACATTCAATTATTCTGTAATGTTCCAAAATCGGCGTCTCGGAATTTACTATGTATATATATATTTGTTTTCTATATACACGCCTCAGGGATCTCTTTTTACAGCTTTTTTTAACATTAGCTCCACACAAGAGGCCCTGAGGAAAATAAGGGGTCTTTTTAGGAAAGGAAGAAGAGGAAGTTCTGAAAAATAAAAGGGTAAGTATTGCGGATGATTAGGAATCTGTGGGTCAGTGCATCTAGGAGTGACGGATGCAAGAATCCATCCCTCCCACTGCGGTGCAAGGCGATGTTCAGAGAGAGTACCTACGGCTGGAGACGTCAAAGAGTTTCCCTCAACCATTCTCTCCCGATCCGGCCTGTCATGCAGCTGGTGGGCAGACGCATCCGCCACCAAGACTCGGACAAACCTCACCCCATGAACCCGGGCAACCCTGCTAAGTCACCAAACGTAGCGAACCATTTGGGATGACCTATGGCAGAAGTGTTGGTTATCCAATAAATGGTTTCCGGGGCAGTGGTACGCATACCCGCCTCGCATTCAGTCTAGGTACCTACTTTCATTCTCCTCTGCCAGTTCCCATGCCTCACTGCCATAAATACCTAGGTAGGTAGGTACCCCGATATCGTAGAAAATATTTAAAAAATAAACGCTGAACTGCAAAAGATGATAATCTTACTACCTACCAAGTAAACACAAATACGTTGAATATGGTTCTCGATTTTTTCGGTAAAAATTAAGAGTTCTTAAACGATTCTAAAACAACGAACACCTGCATATTGTCAACAAACAAAGACATAGATACACCCATTGTTAATGTATGGCGATTGAGTTATGTATGTATTAGTTTGTTTGGCGCGATTTTACTCCTTCCCCCGGCCCGCGCAAGCTCCCCCGTACAAGCTGCCCCGTCCGGCTGGCAAATGAGTGGATGAGACAACAACAAAAAACCTAAGTAATTTTACTACAAATCTGCGCGTATCTAAATTCGGTTTTTTTCACGAATAAAACTGTTTTCAGTGCAGAATAAAATTTTATCGTATACTTCATCATATTCCTGACTCAGGATGTGAGGAGTTTTTTTAAAAAATTGCGTCCTTATGCCCAGAAAAAAATTCCAAAGTTGCCTCCTAAATTCATGGATAAATCGTCATCTTTTGGGGCCTATATTTTATAATTTAAAGCAAAAATCGAAAATCGGACTCACATCCTAACTGTATACATGCCTAACTTATCATTTTAAAAAAAGAAAAAAAAAACAATTAATTTGATATTTTAGCCGTAAATCCAAAACAAAATTTTGTATGAAACAGGCCACGCATGCGTTCCTCTTAAGGGTACTGCGCGCTTTCATCTCGCGACAAAATATCCTACGGACAAAACATTCTCCAACAATTTTTTTTATTTATTTTTTTTTTTCAATTCAATTATTTATTCATTTTAAAACATTACAAAATAAAATTTCAATGCGTTTTAGAAGAGTATTAATTTAAAATTTAAACAGGTTTAAGTAATTTATATTTCAATGAAGCACAATCATACTAACAACAACAAAGTTTTTTGTCTGAATTGTGCTTCATTGATATTAAACATATCGATATCCGAAGTGATTCTATTTAACAACAAGACAGCTCTCCCGACTGGCATAACCATTGGCAAGTTAGTTCTGCAAGCCGGGAGATAAAACAGTCTATGCTGTCGATGATGGAGATAACCATCGGGAACATAGAATAATGCTCTCCATGATAGCCGAGTTTTGGAACCTTCCACGAATCAGTCTGAAGAAATGTGTTACAATGAGCACATCCCTTCTAACCCATAGAAGGTTCACACCAAACATGCCCAAGAGAAAGTGGGTAGGGTAGAGCCATATCTACTAAAACCTAACTTAACCTTATTTTACAATTTTTAAACAATAATTTATTGTCTTTACGATGTCTGTATTCTGTATTATTTTTGTCCCTTTTTTTGTTAGGTTCTTCTTCTTTTGTTAGGTTAGGTTTGGTTTTAGTAGATATTTTGTCGGGGGATGTTTTGTCCATAGGATATTTTGTCGCGATTTGTAAAGTCACGGAACCGATTTTAAGGTCGGCTCGGTTGGAATGTCGAGCTTAGCACATAAAAACAGCTTGGAACATAATCCGTATATAGGTCGTAAGCCTAGATATCACCAATATTACACATATTGTCTACAATTTTAATAGAGGAACGTGTTTCTTTTTTCTTTTTAAAACAAAGGTACTGTCCACGTGAGTGCTTCGCGTGATCTGCTTTCATCGCGAAATCGATCTTTCAAAATGTCAACGACAGCAGTTTTTTTTAGGCGGCTTTAATTTCCTCACTTCAATAGTTTGGTGCCATAAGCCAGAATACTTGTTTTAAATAGTATTTGTTTTGCTATTGTCTGCTTTGTCAGCAGTATGAACTTTACTATTCATGAAATTATGACCAACCATTCGCCTTAAACAAACTGTCCTGAAACTTAAAATCCCTTGCCAGACTATTTTAGATTGATTATCATTTAGTAACATCCAGTGGCGGTTCTTCACAAGGGGACAATGGGGACAGTCCCCACCAGTTACACTCGAAATCTACTGAAGGAAATAACAGTCGATGCTTTGTCTTCACCAAAATGAATGAATTCTTTAAACAAAAAATAATTAACATTTGCAGAAATAAAGTACAAAAAAATATTCCGGATGATTTTAAAAGACCCGACGCGCGAGCGAACAATGTACGGCGCATGAGAACAGCGAGTCTATTTCTCAGTGCGCAGAATCTAATGCGCACTTAGGGGACGATCCGAGTTATCCCCATAGATTCCTTGCGTTGTTTCGCGATCGCATGCAACTGCGCATGCGCACTCGTATGTGAATTCAAATACCATGGGGACAGTTCTTTGAATCCCCTACGAACCATTTGTTTGCGGAGTTACGGGCGGGAATCGCGCGCGTTCAAATTAAGTTCGATATTAATCTTGCAAGATAAAGCTTTATTTTTATTGTACTATCTTGCAAATTGGTATGTATACCTACGTATAAATAGACATTTTATATTATTTTGTGTTTAGATATCCGATTAGCAAGATTAGACCATAAATTTTTTTTTTGAGAAATTTTATATTATATTCTACGGGTGGTGAGATTACGGTACAGTACGTAAAAAATGTCGATCCCCACCACCAAAGAAGTGCTCGAGCCGCCACTGGTAACATCTACTCAACCGCTCGATGTACATATATAATATTCCGTACTAATAAAGTCAGGCAATTTACGTAAAATTCGGTGAGATGAAAGCGTGCAATTATTATTTACGTAACTGTCAGATGTGACGTGTGACTGTTAGCACGTCGGCGTCTAAAGGGGAACTATTCTGCGGTTTATCAATACTTAAGCGATTTAGCCGGTTTAGTCAGACTAAATTTGAGCTAGAAATGTCCTACAAAGCGAGGATACGGACGGACTCGCATATTATACCCGGGAAATGACATATTGTTAACCACTCCGACCCCTAAGCGTGTTTAGACGACAATATAACAATAGCAGTCAAGTGCAATAAAGCTTGTTTTTGACGTGTGTGTTTCCTCTTTTTGACTTTTTGAAATATTGGCATACAGAGCTCCGGGCCAAAAAGGCCCCTTTCTCTTTCATCATGAATTTATGTTAATGGTTGTAGAAGAATAGTGTGTTTCCTCATAAATCGTCATAATTCCGTTATTGTTCTAGTGACAACCCTAAAACAAAAAGTAGAATATCCATATTAAATCAAGCTTTACATCTCTATTCAAAATTGTCCATAGAAATACATAAAAAATACTATTTTGTAAAAACCGTTTTCACCCGCCAGATCGCCTACGCGCCGTTAGATATTGGGCCGTATTCGTAAAACTCAAGGATATCCTTGTAAGTATAAGGTAGAAGTATAAGGTTTTGAGTTGAATAAAAAAGTAGGAGTATAAGCATTTCCTTTTTTATGTATTCATAATGATTACCTTATACTTGCAAGAATATCCTCCAAGAATAAGTAAAAGGTGGTTGGCATGTTGGCTTGTGACTGTGCCGCAGAAGCTTCCAACATCGAAATTATTGAAGGATATCCTTTTTATTTAGAGTGAAAGATAACGTTTATGAATAACCAATTATTTTTTGTGAAGGATATGCTCATACTCAAGTGTAAAGTTTTACTCGGAATATTATGAATGCGGGCTGAAGGATTTCCTTTATATTCTGCAAGTATAAGCATAGCTTATTTTTTTATAAATACGGCCCATTGTTTTTTTTTTTAATTATTCTTGTATTAAACGGTAAAAAAGTGAGGTGACAAAATTGTTTACTATACATTTACCCGATGGGATAAGTGTTTTTTTTTACATAATCCGTGATTTTAGTACCGTTTTCGTATAAAAACATCACGTGAGTCATTTTTACATTTTTTTATGTTTTCGTTCTAAATTTTAAAATACACGAATAATAATAATAATATTTGGATGACTTATATAGCGCCGTTTTTGTGAAAAATCACCTCAAGGGCGCTGTACAAACTTATAACACATTTCTAAAATCTAAAAAACTACAAGCTAGGCATACAATTATAAACAACTTATGGCTAAAAATTGCATACACCGGTTCATCGATCACCGACATCGAATGTTAATAATAATACTATTTGAAAGCTTACTTCATAACCTTTCAAAAACAGTTTTTAGTATTCGGTTACGTTCAGAAATATTTCGTTTATAGAGCTTTAATTGCGAAGCGGAAATAACACAAAAGTTTTTATACATCTGACAGTTCATTTGAGACAGAAAATCTGCACAATGCCAAATACCTGAGAATACCTGAGAATGCCAAATGTTGCGTTTTTATTAGGTACCTACTTGTCTGAATGTTGGGTTGAGCCCAGAAAGTGGCAACACGATTCTGTGCGAGTATCACTTTGTTTGTAGTTAATTAGTTAGAATAAACATTATAATATCCATTAGAAGGGTTCGTCACGCAATTTCCGCACCCCGATGTTTTTTTTTTTGTCTCGACCCAATTAATTGTATTTAACAGTCAGGTCGCGCCCACCTTTATATATGTATATATGGGCCCGCCCTTAAGCTCACGACCATCTCTATCCTTCGTATATCATATTATAGGAAAGACAAGTTGTGGATCTGATACAACAATCAAACATTTTTAGGCATTATAGGTAAATTAAATTATATCATCGATGAATGAAAAGTGTTGAGTCAACGGCAGATGATCGGCTGCTGATTCAGCGTCTCTAGAAGTCCAAAGTGACCACATGTATGTTTGGAGTAAAGTCCGTTTATTAACTGTTAGTGTTATTTGTAGGTTTTTGTTGAAGTGTGGGGTGTACGACGTCACATGGCTACAACAGATTCACCAAAAACATACATATTTCCTAGAGTTTATTGTTATTTCTTTATGTTGATAAAATACCGTGAAATAACCCGTCCCTAGCTTGAGGTTTCATCAATTTCACTTGGAAGTAAGGAAAAAAAATTACATTTAGGACACGCCTACAACCTACGACACTTCTGCCGGCCTATCTCTTCAGTGGTGTGAGCTAACTTAATTTATGAATGATGTTTATTTTTAATCAATTCTAATAAATATAAATATCTTTTGTTTCAGGTAAGGCAATTATTCAATCCCGATGCATCGAGTTTTCATTAGAGCAGATGATATCGTCTCTAATACGGTTGGCAAGTAAACATACCTATTTTGTGAGTCCAGCTTAATTAACCAAAATAATATCTTTTATTATATGTTATACGCTGCTTTTATGCTCGTACCGTGAAACTTCAGTGCATTCAGCTCAACCTGCTAGTCTGTAATTTTCTTCAACCCGAATTGAGATTACTTAAAATGTGTTCAGGAAAATCCAATAGAAATCGAGGATCGTCGAGATTACAAGTTCCTTTTTATTTACGTTATTTCCGTTCTTTCGTTCGTTATGTTCCTTTCCTACAATCCGTGGTTAGGCTCGCGCATTTTTCTCTTCAGCCCAACTAACGTGTGTCCCTCACGGCGAAAGAGTCCATCGGGTCACCAATTACCCAACAAGTTGAACTTCCGACCTCTTCTCCGCCCCCGCCCCACTGAATTCTTCAATTGAAACAATAGCCGTGACTTATTATTATGTACCGTGACGTGCGACGTGAACAGATCTGACAAGATGACATAATTCAGTAAGGAAGTTCAATCCATCACCAGAGTCGAGATACAGCTTGCAGCAGATATAAGTCATGTGTTACTCGTATAGGATATATATCATCTCCTCGTGTCCGAAGTAAGCCAATTTTTTCTTGGCTATCTAGTTATAAGCATGGTACAAGGGACTATATATGTCACCAAATGACACGTCCGCGTCCTCATGAAACTCGTTTCTATTATGATCAGACGAATAATATAAACAGATTTAGAAAGAGAGAACGCCAATCCTTTCTCTTCGCATTTAAATGTAGAGTAGACGCTCCTGTGTGATTTTCAACCTATTTTTGTAGTGAAAACTTCTTTAGCACCGTTGTGATTTGAAACTTGATGAAACGAAAAAGCAACACTAAAAAGAGACAAACACATACATCTATAGGATTTATCCTGCGAGAGAATGAGATAGCATACTCGGTACTCTTGTGCGGTGCTTCGTAGCCTATTGGTCTCCTCTTTGTGCGGTGCTTCGTTACCTCCCCACTCGTGTCTACTTAGGGGTGAAACTCTGAAGGTTTAACTTCTACCGCGTGTGAATTGCACACCTGTATTATATTTATTTACATAAGTTTACATAATATGTGTAAGTTATACGAAATGTTCACTAAATTCAGTTAGTTTATTTTCATTGAGCCATTGTTTGATGATAGCAAGACTTTTAAAGAATGTCTTGAACCATGAGTCAGCTTGACAGAGTATTACGGTATCATAAGCGAATGCCACAGTATTGCCTTCTGTAATTAATTCGCAAAGATCGTTGATGTAGATAAGAAACATTAAGGGATCTAGAAAGCTGCCCTGGGGCACTCCGTAACTGATCGTAAAGGGTTCACTATTTAGGTTGTTGATAATAAATAATAACTTGCCGAGTTCTCTCTGACATAAAACTTTTCAGTAAGTAAGTTAAGTTCGTTTCCAGTGGTACCGAGATTAATAAATTTCTTAAAAATTCTATACATTTATTTATTTATTGTTTTGGAACATTTACAGAGTATTAACAGAAAAAAGTCATTGGATTAGCATTGTAAAAAGCGTACATGTTAATAGTCCACTTAAAAATGTTCACATAATGCACAGTTTAATAGTTGTTAACAGAAATTAGGAATATCAAAATATAAACGGAGGTATAAAAAGAGATAACAAAAATAGTGATGATACAATATAGAGATGACAAAGATAAAAAAAGATAAAAAAGAATATATAATATTATATAAATTAGAGTGTCTATTGCGGACAGAGTGAATTTGATTTTTATACAAATTTACAGTTTTATTCCGAGGTTCATGAAATTTTGCACTCTTGACCCTCAAAACACGAGGAAGGCAACGTTCTACACGAGATTTCGAAAAAAAAACCCTTTTCCCATTCCTTAAAGAAGACTGTTGATACTTCTTTGCACGCTAGACAAACAAAATAAGAGGAAAATTACTGTATGCATCTGATTTCGAAAAGATCTGCGTAATGCCCTGGCAACGCCCGGGACTTCAGCTCGTAATTTTGTAAAACAGAAAATCGCAAAACTAACTAATTAACCAGGTCAAGATTTGGCACCAACTGCATGGCAGGCCGGATCGGGAGAGAATGGTTGATGGAGTCGAGCCGTACTTTCTCGGAACATCGCCTGATACCCTTTTCCTTTCCAAAATATTCATTCCAGTACTTCCCCTCCTTTCTTTCTTAAAAGTACCCTCCACAGCATCCCCAAAGATGATATAGGCCCTGAATGAATTATTTTCCTTGGGGCCTCTGTGTCGAGCTGTCAGATCCGAGAAAATAAATAAATTATCAATGGCTTAACAGATTTTTGGTCAAGTAGTTCTCGTTGGTGCTAATAATTAAATATATGAAGAGTCCAGCTCGTATGACCACTGTCCACCCCACATCTCCTCGTAAATAATAATCCAGTGAACTTGATGAAATAATGCGTACAGTAGAAGTGCTTGGTGTTTGCTTCTGATTGTAACCCACGGTATGACGGTGTGGAGACTTCCCGGACTAAATTGGTCTTACGTATTTCCGTAGAGGCGTGAGGTCATCGGCCACTAGCCACAGGGTCCACCGCAACTTACTACTAACTACTACTGTACTAACTGTACTTCAATACCAACTACTACTTTATGCAGGGGCTTGTCGGATGCCTGGCAGACTGGGCAACTCATCCCGGATCTTGGTTGAAACACTCCCGTGACATCATCAAAGATATTAACTAGTTCCTGTGTGGAGTTAACGTAAAAAATAACTAATTTCTGTACTGTTAATGAAACTTACTTAAAAGTGTTTTGATCAATGAAGAGTTCTTGGTTGACTTCCTTTTTTGCGCTGCTACGGAAGCCTGAAAAGTGCACTTACACCACAAATAAGTTTTTTTATATACCTACCTACGAAAATGTAAGATACTAAATAAAGCAAATCGTAATGCAACGTAGGAACTTTCAGCAACTTTGATTTTAAATGTCAATCATTTTCCAAATTGAAAGTGATTGTGTGAAAAATTCAGACAAGCCATAAAGTAGGTACTTATCTACCTATCTGCCACTCCCCCCCCCTCCATACTCGTTATTCATTTTCAAACAGCTCGCGTGCCACCTATTAAAACGTAACAATCAAACACGCGCAGTAAATTTTAACTATCAAAGGGATCTCCATAGTATACCTAAACAAATAACAAAATGACAGCGCACGTCAAACAATTACTTGGCAACGCTTTGCTCTTCGTCTGGACAATAAACGTATAATAAGTATTTTCATAACGCCAGTGCTTACAAATATTTATATATAGCCTATAGTACTCGCAAATAATGTAGCTTTCTATTAGTGAAAGTCCATTCAGCATTGCGTGAAAGAGTAATAAACATCCATACAAATTTTTGCCTTTATAATATTATTAATAACTTATTTTAATTGTCATTTTTTAAATTGGATCTTAGTTGTCAAGAATTCAGAATTTTGTCTAGGTACTTGATATATATTTTCATTATGAAAATCAATCGATATTCAATAGATTGTGGGTATATGATGCCAACACCAACCAATAAGCCAATAGGCCAAAAAGTCTGTAGGGAACAAGTTGATTGCTTGTATTTCCGACACTCTCGATTCGGCTCGTAAAAACATAATGTAAGTTAAACTACCAATCTGAAAAGTGTGTGGATGCATTATTTATCATAAAAACCGCAAAGAAGTCAGCCTTGCGTGCCATGACCACTTTGTAATGCATTCAGTGAAAGTTACGTGATTACTACTTGACGAGTATGAGTAACTAACTAACGTATAGTAGGGTGGGTCGCCAGTGTGGGAGCACTTCTTAACCCGTCAAATCTGTTCGTTCGGTTTTCGGAACAACTCATATAGGTCCCATAGAAACCGTTGTGTCTCCCTTACTATCATAGTTAGAAATGTGATACGAACAGTGTTAAAAAGAGAAAACACCACGCTTTATTTTTACATATTAATGTTAACCAAAAAAGATGTAAAATGTAGGCCTGAAACCAAAGTTTCGGATCGCAATTTGAAATAAATTTATGAAACTTGGGAGTTTTTTATTCCTTATTTTTTAAATGGAATGACAAAAAAGGGATGTGTTATAAGCATAACGTTTATAATACATTTGTGTAATAAAATATCTAGATATGTGCCTATATATATTTTTTTCGTTATCAGTAATTTTAGTTAGAAAACACGTATACGTTAGCCATTTTTAAAACTTTTTTGTGTTTGAATGCAAAATTTTTATATTTCAAAAAATATTTGTTTATTCCGATTTATAAAATTTGATCGCGTTTTTTATCACCTTTCAAAAACAGTTTTTAGTTTTCGAATACGTTCAGAAATATTCCATTTATTTGGATTTTATCAAATATAAGGAAATATTTTGACATTCTGGCAAAATATGGCCGAGACCTAAGGGGTTAAGTACTTTTGTATTTTTTCAGTAGGTAGGTTCATATTGACAACATCTAATTATACAGGGTGTTAAGGGACGTACTTGACTTACTTTTACCAGTGAATCCTGACATTATTTGGAGTAAAAAATGTAAATGAAGTTTTGGTCTCCGGTGACTTTTTTGACGACTTTTTTTTTTTTCAAAATTTTTTTCTTCAAAATCAAACAAAAAAATTTTCTTCCGCATGTCGTCACTGGTTACTCAGCCTGGTGTCCGACGAACCCCTTACCCCGCCTCCAACTGTTCAACAACTACCATTTTTTTATGTTTTTGTAGAAAAAAATAAAACATCAAAAATGTCACCGGAGACCAAAATTTCATTTACATTTTTTACTCCAAATAATGTCAGGAATCACTGGTTAAAGTAAGTCAAGTACGTCCGTAAACACACTGTATAAAGAAAGAGTGGATTTGATTTTTACGCAACTCTAAAGTTTTATTCCGAGATTGATAAAATAAGGAGAAGGTCACTGTCTACATCTGAAAAACTCTGTGTTATGCCCGAACAACGCTGGTACTTCGACTAGTTTTGCATAATAATAATATGGTACATATTTTAAAAATGATTTTTTCACAGAATTTTCTGTTGTGATGTCGGATAACAAGTTTGAAACATGCGCAAGCAATGAATCTGTGCAATGAACCGCCTCTGTTTGCAACATCTATAGCATAAAACTAACTAACCATCATGCCATTTCCCCACAGGTCTAGGCGAACCGCACTCACACTCCTTGCCTCGTTCACATTCACACATCGTCTCATGCATGCTCTTCTACTAATCTGACTCTTGACATGGCCCGAATCAAGTATCTGATTCACTGGGTCGTGCCATGTCTCCCTCGGGCGTCCCCGACTACACCCTTTCCTCGTCTGACTTATCCACTTAGGCAGTCCACCCTAACATATATATTATTTTAGCTTAGATATAACGGGTGACAGTTAAGTCATCTTTCACTACGTGATTAAATTATTTCGTTTTTTTTCTCACACAAATACTCGCATTTCAATTCGTTCCACTTGTTTAAACAAAACACGCCGACGATGTATTAAATGCTTAAATTTCGTATCATATTTTATGTCAGTTAAAATCCTGAATTAAATTTGGCACTAACTGCAAAAAAAAGTTTAACTTTGATGTAGGGTGTTTATTAAATAAAAACTGAAATATTTACGAAACATAATTTAATATATTTTTTTAATAAAAAATTAACGGCCTTCCGGAAACATAAATAAGAAAAATATTCTACAAATAACCCATAAATTTAAAGATAGGTCTTATAATTTAGTTTCAATTTTATAGAAGGACTATATGCTTGGTCTCATTTTACAAAAAAAGGATCCATTTGCCTCACGAGAAGTTACTAAAAACACTATGTGTTAAAATATAATAAGAATAATTTGAAATTCCCTAAAATATTTAGTTTATATGTTTTCTATTAAAAAAAAAACTGGGTACAAGGGAAAGTGTACAATGTTATACATAATATTATTATTTTGCTCTTCCTTTTGGGAGGCGGGTATGGGTACCGCAGCCCGAGAACTACTTATTGGATAACCAACATCTCTGCCATAGGTCACCCCAAGTGGTTCGCTACGTTTGGTGACTTACTCGCTACGTTTGGGTTCATGGGGGTGAGCTTTGTCCGGGTCTTGGCGGTGGATGCGACTGCCCACCAGCACCTGCGTGACAGATCGAACCGGGAGAGACTGGTTAAGGGAGGCCTTTTGACCTCTCCAGCAAGACAACCGTCAGTCCTGGATATACCGACCCCCAGTTTCCTACCCACCCCTCATATCTTTTTCCTTCCCAGAGATAATTATAATAATAATTTGACAATTTGTAGAGCGCCTTTTTTTGTGAAAAATGGCCTCAAGGGCGTTGTACAATTTATTATGAATTCTTAAGACTCTTATCTAATTTTATTATTTACAAATGGATACAGAAAATATACTTACCTGTGAGGTCACTTCCGATAAACACACAGATCTCCTTCCTTTCCTCAAAAGACCCACACAGCGTCCCAAAGATGACACACGCCCTGAGGGGAATAATTTTCCTCAGGACCTCCCATGTCCAGCTAAGATAAAAACAAAAAATTGTAATAAATCGTTTTTCAGAAAATTACTTACCAATTCACATGTTTATGTTTTTGTTCATGGCCGTCTGGATGTAATGTGTTTACTAGTGTAACTTGTAAGATTTGATTGTGCAGAAAAGTGATTTTAAATTGCTGAGAATAGAAAGACAATAAACACGCGCGGTGAGGTGAGGTAGACGGGAGTATTTGGAGGTCTGCCATTTTGTATTATTTCTGAATGTATAATAGATATTCTTCCTTTGTGAAAAAATTAATTGGGTATGTTAGGTCTGGGAAATATGTGGCTACTTACCTTGCTGCACTGTACAACTGTACGCGAATAACGACAGTCGATAAAAGCACACGCGATTTTTTGTGTCAACTCACTAGCCGAAGTCCAGGACTTTATGCAGACTTTTTCGAAATGGGATGTATGTATAAATTTTCCTCCTATTTTGAACGGAAAATGTGCAAATTTCATCAAATAGTACCTATCTAAATTATGTTGGATTCTAAACGTGGGTGTCATGTAGACAGAGTGACCTTCCTATAAATTCCATCAATCTTAATATATACATATATATATATATTTTTTTTTTACAGTGAATACCGCACAAGAATCTCAACTGCTCCCGTCTGGATCTAGTGAGACTATGGCATCCCCAATTGGGGTATGATGTTAGGCTGAAGGTAGTGGGGAGGGGAAGGAGGTGGGGAAGAGGAAGGTTGGGAAGTACCTGGCTATTCAGATCTGGTCACCAAACACGGCTAAAGCCATTTTCAAGCAACGTTTCAATTCTGAATGGTGGTCTTACACCAGGGCGATACTGATAGTATCTTCCACTCTGGAACATGCCGCAAATATACTATAAATTATTTTTAAATGAATTAATTGTGAAATAACACAAATTAATCAAATAAAATTTATTTGCGCATGCCGGGTTCGAACCCGCGACCTCCGGATTGTGAGTCAAGAGTCTTACCCACTGGACTACGGAGGTCGTATATAAAACAAAGTCGGGTTAGTTACACCATTTATAACTCGAGAACGGCTGGACCGATTTTTATGATATTTGATTTGTTGGATTTGTCTCCCCCCAATAGCAGAATAGCTATTAAAAGATGGGAAAAATTTACGAAAAAAATAATTATGAAGAAAAATCTTTTCATACATTTTGTATGGAACAAATTCTCATTTTTTTAAAGTGCTGCAGGAATAAATAATCTTTTTTCTTTGTTCTTTTCAAACTGTATTATGTATAAATTATTATATTATAAAATGGGGGCCTCAGCACGGGTAAACAACCCAGTGAGGCCAACATTACTGGATTGTATTATGAACTTTTTGTAAAATAATGTATCAACAATAAAAAAATATATTGTGATGGTATAATATTCAGTAGTGAGTGAATTCCGAAAATTTAAAAAACCTCATATGTCAATGCGCTGATTGTTTTGCTTTTGTTCTTAAACATTTAATGGTGCCCCTCTTTCTTACACACTAAATGTCAATAGTCGAAAATGGGACAAACGGTGAAGGATGTCTACACCCCTCCAAAGGAAAAATACAATCTATACTAATATTATAAATTCGAAAGTGCGCGAGTTTGTTTGTTACGCAATCACGCCTAAATCATTAAAAAGATTTAAAAAATTCTTTTACCAATAGAAAGCTACATTACATGTGATTGAAATAGGCTGTATGTAATGGAAAGCTCTGGCGTTGTGAAAGTATGACTATTGGAGGGGGAAGGGGGGGAGAACCCGGGAGAGGGGAGGGGAAACGGGACGAATGGGAAAGGACACGCAGGGAGAAACAATTTCTTTATTTAATGGCATAGCAACGCATGCTGTGTACCAGCTGCTAGTCTTTGAATAAAACTGAAGATTTATAGAACTATAGACACTCTTCGTTGTGTACAGGCGGTTCCGTTTCATTGGTACACCAGTTTATCGGGATAGCCGGTTATTTGGGATAAAACACAAATAACAGAAACCAAATAAAAAGTACTAGTAATTTTTTCGTATTTCTTGGGCATTATCTATGTAACAATTTCTGGACATTTTGTTTCGAAGAAATTTACTTTCCAAGTACATTTGTTACTTAAATTTTTATTTATCTGCGATCGGTTTCGACATATTCGTGTTCACAGATTTCTTACAATCAAACTGATTGATCAGTTTTGTAAGATTTTAAAGATTAATATTGTAAAATTTAAAAAAAAACTGAATAAATATACGAAAAAAAAAAAAAAAACTAGCAAACTTAAAACTATCTTAAAGTTTATTCAAGTGTAGAAATGATTAGAATTTAATATGTGGGGGTAGTGGGAGGGGTGATTTGGGGGGAGGCAGAGAACGATGGGAGGAGTCAACGTAACATGGGAACATTGTCAATAAGGGTAGTTTACTTTATTAACTAAATTAATTTTTGTTTTTGAAATAAAACTTCTTTACGCACGCTCGACTTGGGGGGTAAGCTGGTGAATGCGTTACGAAAAGTGCTGATTGTTACGGTGATCGATTGCTAGGCGAACGGTCGGGCTTGACTTGGGGAGTGATAAGGAAAAGGATAGTCACCCCAAGGTCGTAGGTCACCCCTAGGTCATAGGTCACCCCGTTCCTACATTTGATAACTTAGCAGGGATACCTGGGTTCATTGGGCGAGGTTTGTCTTGTAGTTTTACTTCAGTCGTGTGGTCCAAGTCCAAAGCACACTCGTTTTTTGTTGTTGTTTGTTTCTAAGGTTTCAAAAGCGCACAAATTAAAATATGTATTTATATTTTAATGTTTAAACTTGGTTTTTTCTTTGTTATCTTATTGTTTTTTCTTTGATGTTAATCATTTAATAGAGACAGGCCGTAGCTTCAACTGGTCATCTGAATTCTGACCAATGTCTATTATATTGTGATGACATAAGTCACGATATTTTCCTTGGATTTTCTTATTTATAAATAAGGCTATAGAATAATTTATTATTTATAAGTAACATGAGAAAGCGAGCAGCTTATGCCGTGTTTTGTTAGGGGAAGTAAGTAAGTAAGTACGTTTAAGTCCGCCATCAGGGACACGTATTCCAATGCAATAACATTACCATAAAGGAAATTAATCAAATTTCTGGTCGTAAAAAAGCCTTAGAATTTCCATTTAACGGGCGGTGGTTGACGCCACACGGCAAAAGAAAACCTCTGTGGTATTATACCTTCTGATAATAATAGCAAAGCGGAGCTTATTTTTTAATTGAATAAATGCTGCACCGCAGTTAGAAGTTGTTGTAAGCTTTCGTTGATTTAAAACAAATGAAAATACAGCTTTTTGACACGGGTAACTTTGCAGTTGGTGGCAGAGATGGAAAGATGAGATTTATGAAGAACACGGGAGGCGGATATGGGTATCGCCGCCCGGGAACCATTTATTTACCATAACCAACACCTCTGCCATAGGTCACCCCGAGTCACCAAACGTAGCGAACCAATTTGCTACGGTTGATGACTTAGCAAGGTATTTTGACCTCTCCAGCCAGAATCCCTACTTGCACCGCAGTTGAAAGAATGGATACATACGTCCATCACTCCTGGACACACTGACTCCCAGATTCCTACTCACCCCTGACACCTTTTTCCTTCCCAGAACTTCCTCTTCTTCCTTTCTTAAAAATACCCTCCACACAGCATTCCCAAAGATGATATATATTTTTATTTTTTTTACATTAACTGCACACAGGAGGCCTTGAGGAAAATAATTTCCCTCAGGGCCTATGTCATCTGGGATGCTGTGTGGAGGGTCTTTTTGAGGGGAGGAAGGAATGAACATTGGTCTTGAAGAGACCCACGTTGTAGGAAGGAGGAAACACAGAGGCCCTAGGCCCTGAAGGGAATTATTTTCCTCAGGGCCTTCTGTGTGGAGCTAATATAACAAAAAAATTGTTATCAAAACTACTAGTCATTTTCTAAATTAGAACTGATTGTGTCAAGAATTAAGACAAGCGATAAATTACCTGCCTATAATATAATATTTTTTACCAGAAAATTGTTAATACTTTTTTTCACCAATTTTGACTTGTTCTTGTCAAACTGTACACAAGATACCTACCTACCAATAAAGTGAAGTTTGCATACAAATGCACAATAAAACGAATTATCTCCGGAATCGTTACGTTAGTTAAACCTTGTAAAAGAGATTGGGGCAAAAATGCGCTCCAATTTCCTCCCGGGGCCATTTCAGGCTTCATTATCTACCAATTTACCCCGGGCGCTAGGGGGAGGGTTCACGCTGTGGACGATAGGGGATGGGATAGGGAGGGTAGGGTTTAGAGAAACTGGGTTACGACCACACCTCGATGAAGCGATTATTCGCCGGCCCGGCGCGCTAATTGGAATGTATACAGGAAAATCTCATTACGACAAAGGCGCGTGAGTTGGAATGATTTTATATTTATTTTGACGTTGAGCGATTTTTAATTGAACAGCTATTGCGCCTCCCTAAAGCAGATATTTTGGCGTAACACCTGTTACATTTATGACCGAGATAGAAGTGGATAGGCTGTGTGGAATGATGATGAAAAAAAGAGACGTGGTAGAAGTGAAACTTCTAAAGAAGTTTTCACTTCAATAAAAAAATCAGAGTGCAATTCACACGCGGTAGAAGTGAAACCTTCAGTAGCCTTCGCCTCACCCCATCCTACCCCGTTCCACCCCATATCCCATTTTCGCCCCCTCCGTTGTGGTAAATAAGCCGTCCCACCCTATCCCATTCCGCCCCCTCCGTTGTGCTATCCGCCCTGGGTCAAAACAGTTTAGGGAAGGGGTCCGTGGGCCAAAAAAATTTGGGAACCACTGATAGCAGTGGTTCCCAAACTCTTTTTATCTATAGAGATGTATGTGTTTGTCTCTTTTTAGTGTCGCTCGCTTTCGTTTCATAGAGTTTTAAATCACAACGGTGCTAAAGAAGTTTTCACTTTAAAAAAGTTTGCATTACGTCGTTCCTCTGCAAGTAGTGGTAGGTAGATACTTTCTGGTTTTGAAATTGGTAAATAAATAAATGCAGAAAATATTAAAATTTTATCCAACCAACTGTCTGATCACCTAATAATGGTGTATAGTAAAGCGCACGTACTTGAAACAAAATTTAGTAAAATATCTACGTATTAAAATTATCATCAAATTATTTTTTTATTTAGTCATGTCCAGTGGGAGCAGTGTTAGTTGTTTGTGTGCTAATCTCAAAACGGGAGCTTCCTCCGAATTGATATGGTTTATCGTGGACTAAAAATAGGCATGACCAAGCCGTTGATAGTTGTAGTTGAGTGGTCGGGAGATAGACATAGATAATAACATGAGAGACAAGGGAGATAGGCCATAAACCGACGTTAGTGTGAAAACACGCGCACAACGCGAGTCGTCAACCTCGTTCACCCATGCTATTTCTGAAAATCGCTTCTTCGGACAATCTTTGTTTCTACCACACCTTTGTTTCTACTTACAACCTACTTGGTAGTCCGTGCAGTTTGGTCATAGTTCGGCCACAGCCGGCACGTTTACATTCCGAATCTGCCTTTTTTTCCAATGATTACTGGCTTACACCCTTCAAGAGTGTTTTAGGCTGTCATTGAAAATTATAGAGAGGAGAGGTGATTTTATATATTAATTTTATTTAAATGGAAAAATTTCAAAATTATAAAGAAGATTGGAGTCGAGTTCAGATTTAGAAGAGATGAGATGTTGAATGGAGGGGATCTATTTTTGTTGTTTTTCTAGTAACTTTAGGAGTTTTTTAAAATTATTATTTGTGAATATCGCAGACTCTTCCTCCCAACCGTCTGGAGCCAGTGAGACTACGGCATCCTCAATTGAGGTACATTTAGGTTAGTCTGAAAGTATCGGGGAGGGGGGGAGATGGGGTAGAGGAAGGTGTGGAAAGATCTGGCTATTCAGATGTGATCACAAAACACGGCTAAAGCCATTTAAATTAAAGTTTCAATTCTGAATATTGGTTTTACACCAGGGCGATACTGAGAGCATATTCCTTTCTGGGACTTGCCGCAAATATACCTGGTATTATTTTTGAATTATTAAATTGTGAAATAACACTGATCCATCTAATAAAATTTACTTACTCAGGCCTGGATTTGAAGTCGGTATCTACGAATGGCTAGTCGAGAGTCTTACCCCTTGACCGCGGAGGCCGTCAGCCGTCAGCAGGCTGTGGAGTGCTGGAAACTGGAAATTTCCGACTCATAACATTAATTGACCGAAGACAAAAAACTGGTTGTCATTCTTGTGAAGTCACGATGACCAATTTGTTGACTAGCTTCAATGACAATGTAATGTTATCTAGATCCGCAAATTCAACATAAATTATTTTTAATTAATTAACATCCACACACCTAAGCCGAGCTTAAAAGGCAACTGAAACACCGACTTACCGGCACTAAAAGCTGCACTCAATTTCCAGCATGATCACTTTCAATTTGGGAGGCCGGTATGGGTAGTGGGTACCGCCGCCCCGGGTAGCATTTATTGGATAACTCCTCTGCCGCAGGTTACCCCCAAGTGGTTCGCTACGTTTGGTGACTTAGCAGGGGTTCCCGGGTTCATGGGTTCAGGTTTGATCTTGGCGGCGAATGCGTCTGCCCACCAACTGCTTGGCAGGCCGGATCGGACGATACTGGTCGAGGAACACTTTTTGATTTGATGAGGAGTATCTAGCCTTGCACCGCAGTAGGAGGTATAGATTCATAACTCCGTCACTTCTGGACACACTGACCCCCAGTCTCCTACCCACCTCTCATATTTTTTTCCTTTTTTAAGAAGTCCCCCAACACAGCATCCCCAAAGATGACAGGCCCCGAGGGGAATTATTTTCCTCGGGGCCTGTCATCTGTGTGGAGCTAATGTAAAAAATATATATCTAAGCCGAGCTTAAAAAGCAACAGAAATATCGGTGACCGGACAACTCAGAATCGGTTTCAATTCCGCCTAAGGTGGCTCCCGGCATACTTATTTACAATATGCAGTCGGGTTTAGGGAAAATACGGCATACCTAATTACCTAAAATATAACTAAGTGACCCCGAAGGTATGTGCAGAGAGGATGTACCGCCGAATAACAAAGTATAAAACATATTTTCATTCAAATCCATCCTAGTCCTCGTCTACATATTATATACAGGGTGGCGCAAAATTAATCATCCAATTTTGTTTTGGAATAACTTTTTTACTAAATAAAAAAATATTTGGACTTTTACAATTTTTTCTGTTAAGTGGAAAAGATGATATCCGTCAAGTGGCTGCCGCCAGTGTTGGTGCACATTTGTGCCCGTTTTATCGCATTTTCCGTGACTTTCCGCAAGATTTCTGGTGATAAATGTTCGCATTCCTGTCAGATATTCTCCTTAAGGGCTGCGATTGTCTGAGGCTTGTTGGCATAAACCCGCGACTTCAAATAGCCCCAAAGAAAGAAGTCTGGGATGGTTAAATCGGGCGATCTTGCTGGCCATACCAAATCGCCAAAGCGAGAGATTACGCGACCAGGAAATGCTTCCTTCACAATATCCATTATGGCTCGTGTTGTGTGCGCGGTTGCACCGTTTTGTTGAAACCACATGTTCACCAAGCCCCGCTCATCCAATTCCGGAAGTAAGAGGTCGTTTATCATGGCCCTGTAGCGTTCGCCAGTAACAGTGACAGTAATTCCATTGGCGTCCTATAAAAATACGGCCCAATCACTCCTCATGCGTGAACGCTGCACCACACAGTGGCTTTGAGTGGACGTAATAGCTTTTCGTGCATCACACGCGGATTTTCAGTGCCCAGAAACGAATATTTTGCTTATTGGCGTAACCGTTCAAGTGGAAATGCGCCTCGTCGCTCATGATGACTTTCGACACAAAATCGCTAAAAGCGTATAAGCTTAAATCGACACAATTATTCCACGCTCTTGCAGAGTATAGCGCTCCATTGCTTGTTTGTTTGTATTCTGCAGCTGTCTAGTTCACAAATGTCAAATATGATTGACGTACGACGCCATTTGCAAAAATTATAGCATCTTCCGATAGGGTGATTAATTTTGCGCCACCTTGTATTACACTGTATACCAACACACAAGTTAAAAAAAATCGACACTGTATAAACATTTTTTTTAAATATTCATACCAGATTATTGTTGAGGGTATTTTTGAAGCCGATTTTACGTTTGAAAGTGGTAAATTGTACAAAAAATTATAATTTTATAGTAAATGTTATTTCGGGGGCCAATTGTCGGGTCACCCTCAGAATCATGCAATTTCAACACCTTTGAAAAGTCAATAAAAGTGATGAAAAAAACTTGGTTAAATAGGTTAGGTTATGAGTTTTCATAACTTTTGATGATTTTTCAAAGGAGTGTTGAAATTGTATAATTCTGAGTTGTCTTGAAACCGAAATATCAGCCTAAAAGCTGCATCAATTTCTAGTATGACCAGTCTGCGCGATCCAATTGGTAAATCTTCAACTCTCTTTTGCAAATTGAATTAGCCGCAGCGTACGTGTAAGTACCATGTGTCTACATTCTACATGAATGGTTCAACTTCCACACAATGACGACCAGTTTTGCCGGCCATTATATTTATGATGTAAATGTCGGGATGGGATGAATGCCGCAGAGTGTCTGCAGGTGATAGTGACGATGATACTGGCGATGTGACCGTCTCGCAGTGTCTTGGTGACCCCTCACTAGTCAGTCCAGGCTCACTGACTAACTAAACTAAGGAGATTTAATGTAAATTTGTTTGAATGTCGGAAATTGAAGGCAATGTGTGTGTGTATGCATGCGGCCCTTTTCGTACAAAATTTATATTTGGATTTTTGTCAGGTTACCATTGTGGCAGCAATGCCCTATCCGCATGCGGCAAATGGAGGATGTTGAGAATTTGTTCAAAGCTAGTCTGAAAAATCACGGTTTTGAAGGAATCGTTGGCTCTATTATGAAAAAATATATATATCCTTTTGTTTTACTAGATTCATCCCAATGGGGAGTTGAAATTGCATAATTCTGATTTGTCATGAAACCGAAATATCAGCCCTAAAAGCTGCATAAATTTCCAGTATGACCACTCTGCGTCCAATTGGTAAATCCTCCATTCTCTTTTGCAAATTGAATTAGGCCCAGTGTACGTGAAGTACAATGTGTCTACATTCTACATGAATGGTTCAACTTCCACACAATGAGAAACCAGTTCTGCCGGTTATTATATTTATGATGTAAATGTCGGGATGAATGCCGCAGAGTGGCTGCGGCTGCGGCTGCAGGCAGTAGTAGTGATGATACTGGCTATATGCAGGTATGCGACGTGACCGTCTCGCAGTATAATAGTATCGTGGTGACCGGTCATTGGTCAGTCTAGTCACCACTGTCGCCAGTTACCGGCCCACTGACTAGCTCAATGGATGGAAAGCCCTTGGACAGTGGGGGAACTAATTCAAATATTATGACTTATTGCTGTTACTTATTGTAGACGGGGAGAATTAAGTACATTTGTGTGGATTAAAATGTTCCGTTATTTAAGGAGAACGACTGCGCGGCCCTTTTCATACAAAACTTGGTGACCGGACAACTCAACAATGAACAACTTCATCACTCCTTTGAAATGTCGATGTCGATAAAAATGATGAAAAAAATGTGTTACGTTAGGTTAGGTTCCACCGCGTGTGAACTGCACACTTTTATTATTTTAATCAACATTTACAGCAAATATCTAGTACGGTGTGTTACTTTATTTATTTGTTATTTAAATAATAAAATATAGGCCATTAAATAATTCAATTTTTCATGATTTTGTGGCGACTTTGACAATTTTTGTGAGTTTATAGTAGATAATTATTAAAAAAATGAAAATATTAAGGAACATAAAAAAAACATTACATTGTGAAAAAAAACGTTTTTTTGGTCAAATTTTTGAATTTTTGTACTAAATCTGTGTTCCAACCTAATACCTTTATTTTAAATTAAGTTCACTTCAATGTTTTTTTTCATAGATTATATTTTATTGTATTTACATAGAAGATGGGGCAAATATATTTTATTGTATTTACATAGAAGATGGGGCAAATATATTTTTGAATAACTAAAATTAACTCTCAAATAATTGCTGAAGCTTCCTCTAAAATCGTGTGAATTTTTTTTTTTTTTACAGTGAATACCGCACAAAAATCTCAACTGCTCCCGTCTGGAGCCAGTGAGACTATGGCATCCCCAATTGGGGTATGTTGTGAGGCTGAAGGTAGTGGGGAGGGGAAGGAGGTGGGGAAGAGGAAGGTCGGGAAGTACCTGGCTATTCAGATCTGGTCACCAAATACGGCTAAAGCCATTTTCAAGCAACGTTTCAACTCTGAATGGTGGTCTTACACCAGGGCGATACTGATAGTATCTTCCACTCTGAAACATGCCGCAAATATACTATATATTATTTTAAATGAATTAATTGTGAAATAACACAAATTAATCAAATAAAATTTATTTGCGCATGCCGGGTTCGAACCCGCGACCTCCGGATTGTGAATAAAGAGTCTTACCCACTGGACTACGGAGGTCGTCAATTGGTTTATTTAAACCGCCGCTACCCGAATTTCTACCGATTTCTTACATATCTCCCTTAAACACGTTAAGTTTTAAAGCTCTTAAAAAAATATATGATATTCTTGAAGATAATAAATATTTAGACATTCCCCGCGCCGAAACGCAAATTATATAAAATTTCCTCGATAGAAAAAATCGCAAAGTATGCTCGAAAAATTATTATAAACACGTTTGTTGTTATTTTACAAGTTATATGTATGAAAATATTCACAGCGTTTCTTTCTTTGCTGTTTCAGACAACCCCCGCGCGATTTTTGTTCCGTTTTAAACGACGTTTTATTAAACATTTTCACAATCTTCGCATCGATTTTTTCGCTTTACATACTAGCGCGCTCCTCTAACATTCATAATTTCATATCTCTCCATCTTCTTCTTTTTGAGCCCGGTTGCGGCGCCTTAATCGCTTTTATTTTATAATTTGAAACGCACATATCCGTACTAGGTCTTTACTATAAATTTTGATAAAAAAAATCAGGCTGCAATTTATATGCTGTAGAAGCTGTTAAGTTATATATATTTAATATGGAAAACACTGTTATTATTTTATAAAAGACTTTTTATTGAAGACGTGTTTACACCATTGACATGATTGACATTAATTCCCAATAGACCACAGATGACAATAATTATAAGTGATGTGCAACATACAAGAATAGTGATGTGACAAAAGCGAAACCTTCAGAAATAGAAGATAGTATAGAAGAGTGGGGAGACTACGAAGCACTTTTTTTATCAATGTGAGGGCTGCGCAATGTCCTCATTATATTATATTTAAAAAGGCAGATGATACGAGAGATGGGAGGACTGAAAGAGATATCGAAAGAAGGGTTAATGCAGGCAACTCTATTAATGGAGGACTGAACGCCGTTGGCGCCAACAAAAAACTGTCCAAAGAAGCGAAGTTAGCCGTCCATAATGGAGTGCTGGTACCTGGTACCGGTACCTACCCTTATGTATGGCAGTGAGGCATGGAACTGGCAGAGGAAGGATGAAAGTAGACTGAATGCTGTAGAAATGAGATCCCTGAGGCGTATGTGTGGTAAAACCATGTACGTTCGTGAGAAATGTGGTTTGGGCATGTAGAGCGAATGGACGAGGAAAGGAGTGTAAGGAGAATATATGACGCAAATGTGAATGGAAGAAGAAGTCGGGGACGCCCGAGGAAGACATGGCACGATCAAGTGAATCAGATACTTGAGTCGGGCCATTTGAAGAGTCGGAATAATAGAAGAGCATGTGTGAGACGATGTATGAATGTGAACGAGGCAAGGAGTGTGTGCCAAGACCGAGTTGTTTGGCGGTCCGTCCTCTCTGCCTCTGAAACGGCGTGATGGTTAGTTAGTTAAAAAGGGCAGAAGATCGTTGTATTTATTTGTGAAATTGAAGATTGTTAATATCCACGTGTTGACAGTTTGTTAGTAAAGTGAGGAGAACATTCCACAACATCCTTCCTTCCCCCGACATTCCTGTTGTAATAATCTCCGCTGAGAGGAAACCGGTTTCCTTGGCTCTAACCTCAACTAACCGTTGCGTTGTCAAGACATAGATGAGTTTTGTTGCTCGTTTTGTACAAACGGCATCTTGCTGGAGACCTAGTCATGTTTAATTAACAACTTTTTTCCCTTTTTGTTGAAGTACCTACTAATAGTTTTTATATTATTTATTTAATTACTTAGACCTTTTTTTTGATTCCTTGCCTAATAAAAAACTAATTTATTAAATTTCTTTGCGTAATATAAATTATTTTAAAACTACTCGAGCTATTTTTTCATTAAAATTTTATCAAATTATAATTCGTGAACATGTAATTCCTGATTAAAAAAATCTCTTTAATCTCTTCACTCAATTTCTTTATTTTTTATTACTATTAGGGGGCAAACATTAGTTACGTGAGCAGTTTTTCTTCAATCTAGAACCCCCCTCCCCCCCTCTTAGTGAGATTAATTTGGGTCACTTCGTATATTCTTTTCAAGTAACGTGAGATTCTGCTGGACCCCCCCCCCCTTTTTTTGAGCTCACGTAATTAATGTATGCCCCCTTACTTGTGCATTTAATTTTTAACCCCCCGGACCTCGACCATATTCTGTCGGATGATCAGAATATTTCAATTTTGCAATAAAATTCAAATAAATTGAATATTTGTGAACTCATCCGAAAATTAAGAACTCTTTTTGAAAGGTGATGAAATAGGCTTTCGAATTTTATTATTAGAAATAACCATGTAATTTTTTAAATATAAAAATTTAAATGCAAACTTAAAATGTAAAAATGGCTCACCTTACGTTTTTTTAAATAATATTATTTTAATTAATATTTTTTAACTAATATTTAACTAATATTCCATAAATTATGTCACACCTTAGGAAGGGGGAGGGGAGTAGAGAAGTGTGACGAGGATTATAAGGGGGTCATCAGCTCTGTGACGTCACAAGTAAAAATCAAAATTATTAAAACCCAAAACTTAATCAAAATAAAAATTTTAACTACGGTTTTGATTATTTTTAGATGTAAATTTGCCTAATATGTGATGTCACACCAGGTGGAGAGGGTCTCACAAATGTGACGACTGTGACAGGCACGGGGGGGAGGTCAAAAATAATTAAATTCGTCTAACGTAATTTATGGATGGTTCCTGATGACATAAAAAAACGAAGTACCCACATATTTTATTAGAAATAAACCTGGTTCACGTAGTTTCTTTTTTTTTTTAATTGCAGTCGAAAGTCAAAAAGTCAAACTTTGGTTTTCTTAGGGAGAGTTTCATTTTATCATTTTAATTTCTTTAGATTTGAACATAATGCGTGGTGTTTTCTCTTTCTAACTACGTATGGTAAAACCATGTATGATCACGTGAGAAATGTAGAAATAGTAAGTGTAATAAGTAATATTACGAAAGGGAAGCTTACGTGGCTTGGGAATGTAGAGCGAATTAACGAAGAGAGTACCTAGTGCAAGGCTAATTTGGCGCGAATGCGAATGGTAGGAGGTCAGGTACACCCGAGGAAGACATGACACGATCAAATTAACCAAATTCTTGAGTCGGGCCATGTTAAGAGTCAAAATAATAGAAGAGTATGTGTAAGTCGATGTATGAATGTGAATGAGGCAAGGAGTTGTTTGGTGGTCCGTCCTCTTTGCCTGCTAATGCGTATCGCGATAAATCACCAGTTAATTCCAAATCTTCCTCTTCTCCAAATCCCCCCTTTACTCCCTTTAACCTCAAAACACACCCCAATTGAAGTTGACAACTGTCCCACTGGCATCGGACAGCTGAGAGTAGTTGGGTCTCTTGTACGGTACTCACTTAAAGTAGAACGCTATACAAAGCTAGAACATAGTTAATTCTGATTAATGCATCGTTTATAAGACGAGGAAGATTGAAGATTCCCAACTGTTCGGATCCAGTGAGACTATGGCATTCCCATAGACATATGAATATTAGTAGACCAGAACATAAAGGTGAGGGGTAGACAACAACTACAGCGGGGCGCAGAGCGGGGAGATGACTTTGGAGATATGTGATTCGTCGATAACTCTATGACAGTATATAGGCATCTCGCATTATAATATCTCCATTTAGTTCTTAAAAGTAAACTCTGCTTTTGAATGAATAGACCTTTTTACATGGGAGCGCGAATTGCTCGCCGCGTATTGAACAAATTTGCGAAGTCTAAATACGACAAAGTAAGGTTCGCTTATTTTCAGACTCCAATATTTTGTTGCCGTATTTAGTTAGGACACTTTTACAAATGTTTCATAATTTACTTACCCCGTAAACATCTACGAGCACACGTCATGCATCTCGAGTGATAGTACCTATATATTTACACGTTTTCAAAACATAAACCATGTTTTTTGCGGTGTTATTTCGTAAAATGCACCGATGAGCGCTCGATCATATCACTTATCATACCACTTTGGGCAGGTCTACTAAAATTCATATGTCTGTGGCTTCGACCAAGTATATCTAGACAGGGCGTGTAGGTTTAAAAATGACACCGGAACCCAAAATATTGGTTTACGAAAACATTTATCAAAAAGAAAGTTCATTATCTCGCAGTCAAAAGATAGCAAGAAGCATTGGTTTTTACATTTAGTTGGTTGCCTGGAGCTAGTTTGTTTTCCAGCAAGTTCGCGGTAACGGAATTACTAGCGTTGTGAAGATCATTTTTAAAACACAAATTTCAGGCAGTTAGAAATAATTTAGGTATGGGCTATCGCGGACTTTATTATTAACAATTTAATCAGTTGTATGAATATCAAAAAAAATATTTACATAACATATGAATTCGAGGCAGCGTATCGAGAAAAGTAACAATTGATAAAAAATGTTTAATTTCTTCCTAGTAAAACAACTACGTCACGCAAGACATGCAACGGAATTCGATGAGTAGTTTTATGGGAGGGCTAATCTATAGTTAATATATCGATGGTCTATGGGCATCCCCAATTTGGACATCTTAAACTCTTGTGTGGTTGATTGGAGCGGGGAGAGGAAGGAGATGAGAAAGAAGAAGGCTGGGCAGTTGGAGTGTGTTTCGTTCCCTCGACCTTATTAACCCTTTCAATTCGCGGAAAGTTTCGCTTTCCTTTGTCCCCGATCGCGAGCCCTTCATCCAGTCAGTGTCAATCACCAAGTTGAATCAATAATGCCGGGTTAATGGGGTTAACGATGTCGTGTCACGCGACACAGGGGCGTAGCGATCGCACGGACAGACGGGGCAGCCGCCTGTGCGGATCCCCTAAACGTGCTATCAGTTTCAAGGTTCCATAACAAAACTGAACATTTAAGAAAAATAAGTAACAATTCATTCAAATAACATTCAGAATTGAAACGTTGCTTGAAATGGCGTCAGCCGTGTTTGGTGACCAGATCTGAATAGCCAGGAACTTCCCCACCTTCCTATTCCCCATCTCCTTCCCCTCCCTACTACCTTCAGCCTAACAACATACCTACCCCAATTGGGGATGCCATAGTCTCACTGGCTCCAGACGTGAGCAGCCGAGACTCTTGCGAGGTATTACCATTAAACTAAGCAAACCTAACCTAACCTATTTTTTTATAATTTTCTGTTTTTATCTATTTATATGTTCTAAAAAGAAATCTCTCCACCCATCGCCCTGCACCGCGGTTAACACATTAACCCCCAGATTCCTACCGACCCCTCATATCTATTTCATTCCCAGAACTTCCTCTTCTTTGTTTCCTTAAAAAAAAACCACACAACATCCCCTGAGATGGCATAGGCCCTGAGAGAAATTATTTTCCTCAGGGCTCCTGTGTGGAGCTAATGTAAAAAAAAAACGAGTGTGCGTTAGACCACACGACTGAAATAAAACTCCACTAATTTATAAAAGCACATTTGATATTGACATTGACATTGGGGTGACATATGACCGTGGGGTGACCTACGACCTTGGGGTGACCTACGACCTTTGGGTGACCTATGGGCTTGGGGTGACCTACGACCTTGGGGTGACCTACGACCTTGGGGTGTCCATCCTTATCACTCCCTAAGTCACCTGGCCATCGATCACCGTTCGCATCGATTACCGTTCGCATCGATTACCGTTCGCGTCACACTTTTCGTAACACATCACCACTTTTCGTAACACATCACCACTTTTCGTAACACATCACCACTTTTAGTAACACATCACCACTTTTCGTAACGCATTCACCATCTTACCCCCAAGTCGAGCGTGCGCAAAGAAGTTTTACTCCAAAATCTCCATCTCCTCCCCACTTCCTTTAATCGTGCAACATGTTCCACTGGCTCCAGTGGGGAGCAGTTGGGACTCTATGTGCGGTATCCGCATAATTGTATTTTTTAAATGCTGGGTGTCCGACAATAGTTTACCACGCCACTGATCCACATATTATCTTCGGCACCCTTGGACGGTGGTGGGTGGTGACACTGGTAACTGGTACGGTTCACCAGCCCTTAGAACTATGATGTTATGTTATACGAATGTTGAGACATCGATCCCTCTCCGAATCTGGCTTTGTCTTTGATAGGTACCTACTTTCAACGTTTGAATTGAAGAACGAGTCGTACAAACGACGCGTTCTCATGTGTCAAATGTCAACCGTGTCAACGTGTACAAATGTTGTGTACCGGTGCCGAAAGGATCAATGATGAACATCTTCCGTGGAAATATTGGTAGAACAATTACAGCATTCCCAATTGACGCCTGTGTTCTAAAGATTGCAATCCGTTTGTTAAGATACTGGAATCTATCAAACGGACCGCCCGTTTCTGCACAGAACCAACGATTTTAAGTATTTATTATGGCGACAACGGTTTTCGTTGATCTGTTTTCTTTCTAATGACAGAATAAGTATGGGACTCACGCAATCCACTTTTATTTATTTATGCTTGGTTTTACAGTCCAGTTATAACAACTCAGTTAACATACAAATAAGTACATAAAATTACAAAAATCTACTCAGTCATATGGATACATACTCGTAATTAGTATTGACAAAACAATACAAAATTTTATAAAAGCTCATTCAAATCACTAACAAACGTGTCGTAAAAACGACTCGTTCTTCGGCTGTTACGATTTGCCGGTCTCTGTGTTTTCTCCCTCCTACAACATGGGTCTCTTCAAGACTCATGTTCACTCTTTCCTTTCCACAAAAGGACCCTCCACACAGCACCCCCAAAGATGACATTCGCCCGGAAGGAAATCATTTACCCCAGGGCCTCCTGTGTAGAATTAATTAAAAAAAATAATACAAAGAAAGACACGAGTGATTCGTAATATATTTTTGAGCAAAGCAGAACATTGATTCTGAATCCGTATAAATTATCAACGAAAACGTCTACTTTAGCATTTGTAACGGTCTATCTGTTTCGTGGCGTCGTGTAAGCTAATTTGATTTATGAATAATGTCTATATGTTTTATTTTTAATAATTTCTAATAATATTTATGTTTTGTTTCAGGTAAGACAATTCAATCTCGACTCATCCAGTTTTCATTTGAGGAGATAACCACGTCTCTGATGCGGTTGGTAAGTACACTCCAGAAAACTGCTATCACGATTTTATTTTATTTATTTTTTATTTATGTTTATTTGGGAAGCACACAGTTGTGTATAAAGTAGTTGTACATAAAATAGTGAACATAATTTAAACCAGTTAAGTTCCGTTTATAATGGTTAATGATTATGAATCAAGTGGTAATTAAACAATTATAGTAGGTATATAGTTTGAGCAATTTGTCAAAAATTATCAAAAAGGTGATAATAATCAATACAGAAATAATAGTTTCCAGTAGTTGTTTAAAATAATAGTACATAGTGTAAAGTAAAAAGTTATTAAAAAGAAAATAATAAACAAGAAATAATAGTTTTCACTTAAGTACATTGTACGGTTGGTGGGTTCTTAGATGAAATAGGTTTTTTAAAGTAGCCCCAATGTTGATGGTCAGCACCCAAAAATTCTAACCTAACCTAACCCAAGAAATACTACCAATGATTTATCATAATACGAATAATTAGGAAAATGTAAGACGTTTACAATTAGGGAGTCGGTATGGGTATCATTTATTGGATAAACACCACCTCTGCCATAGGTCACCCTAAGTGGTTCACGTTTGGCAAGGATGCCCGGGTTTATGGGGAGAGGTTTGTCTAGGTCTTGGCGGCGGATGCGTCTGCCCTTTTCGGGGGGGACTTGTTGAGAGAGACTTTTTTTACTTCTCCAGCCGGAATCTCTTGAACCATCCCCTTGCTCCCAGTGGAAGGAATTGATTCATTTGTCCGTCACTCCTGGACACATTAACCCCCTCACAGATTCCTACCCACTCCTCGCACCTTTTTCCTTCCCGGAATCTCCTCTCCTTCCTTTCACTAAAAATACCATCCACACAGCATCCCCAAAGATGATGGCCCCGAGGAAAATTGTTTTCCTTAGGGCCTTCTGTGTAAAAAAAGGTAAAATGAGTTATTGTACTATGGGTTTTGTTCTGTTGGTTTAGGTAAAACGTTTGAAATGGTCTTTACTGGTTTTCAAAACCCACCTAATTACACACGTTTTGGTATGTAGGTATATCGTTTCTATTTTCCAAACTTTCCGTATAGAATTTACAGATGTGTATATTATTTAGTTTGTTGCATTTCTTGAGTTACGGAGTGATGTTTAGGGGCAGTTAAGTCGCCGCTACCCGAATTTCTAAATATATGTTATTTTTGAAGATCTAGACGTATCTAGACGCGTTCCACGCCGAAACGCAAATTATATGAAATTCCCTCGATAGAAAAAAAAAACGCATAGTATGCTCTGAAAATTATTAAAAACACGTTTGTTTCTATTATTTTATAAGTTATATTTGTGAAAAAATTCACAATGTTTCTTTTAATGATACTTAAGACGCCTTCCACGAGAAAATAGAGCATAGAGAGTTCCCTAAAATAGAGCCTTTGCTCTATTTTAGGGAACGTACCCATACTACGTGACCAATTTTTTACCCCCCCCCCCCGGTGACCAAAATCCTAAGCAAACCGCCGCTCATTTGTACCAAGCGTGACATTTTGAAGACCCCCCCCCCCCCGAATAGGTCACGTAGTATGGGTACGTTCCCTTAAATGGGTCGTGTTTTATTAAACGTTTTCACAATTTTCGTTTCGATTTTTATCACTTTAAATGTTAGCGCGCTCCTCAACATTCGTAAAATTACATATCTATCCAGCTTATTTTAGAGCGCCGATGCGGCGCCTTAAGAGTCTCTCTTGTTAAGAGTCTAAATTGGCTTACAGTAAAATATACGTACAACACAAAATATAAAAACGCATAATCTGCTATAAAATAATGCAATAGAAATGTGACTTCCTGGATTTTGTTATATTTCTATCTCCTGTAGGTATACATTAAGATGTAGTTTTAGGATTTCCTGTCTATTACGGCTTCTCGTGGAACCATGTGCCAGAAGACACTATGTCGGAGATTGGTTGCAGGCGACTTCCTTCGAGGCTTATAAGGTCTGTGAGGCAGCGACCAGGTGGAGAAACGTGACTCAAAGTCTGCCACACTTCATGTCCGATGCAACCGAGCGGAGTCTAGCATCTATTATTTAAATACAACACTATTCAGGTATTCAATACCTTGTATTCCTGGAATAGAGATGGGCGTACCAGTTTCTTTTGCAAAATCTACCGGATCTGCCCTGATGATGGACACTGCAACGCTGTCCGAAACGTTGGCTAAAGAAGGAGGTAGCGCAACACGGCATAACACCCCAAAACCAACTAACGAAAATACTTTTGGCCGTGAAAATCTTAAAACCTATATAAAACCAAGATATGTTGGTTTTGTTGAATCTCTTAGTTTTCAATATTAATCCAACTTGTTGAGGTTCGTGTGATTGCTAGTTGATTTATTTAGTTATCGTAAATATTTACAAATTAAACTCACTGGACTAGGCTTTTGACTGGAAGTGCCCGCCAAACTTGCCGGTGCCTTCTGCAATCATCGTAACCGTTCGTATTTAAGACACGAACGACGATAGGTGGTGCTCTTCTGATATCATACTTAACTGCCATCTATTGAAGGAAACTGAAACTATGTATATAAATAATCAATACACTACAGTTTCTTATAATAAACTGATACTCGAACCAAAAGAATACCTCCTTACACTTTTCGTTCCTTTTAATAAATATTGGAAACAACTTCATATACAGCTTTGAAAATGGGAATTTCATTTGTTTTAACAGTTTGAAAGGGGAGGATGCGTTTTGGAAATCGGCAAGGAAATTCAGGCAGACAGTACAGTATTTCTACTCGTAGTACCTGTAATAATAGCGGGGAGCTTTTTTAAAAAGCTTCTCGCGGAGTTTTCAAATGAATTGTGCCCGATTGGAAAAAATCTGATGATGCATTTTGGTCAAAGTTACAAGTTTTTTAAAACGGTTACTCCACAAAACTTTTGCTACCGTTTATGAAATGTTTAACGTTATTTTACCCACCTCTAAGATTGTATAAGTCGCTCTTAGCAATCTCTCTCCGAACCCTGATTGTTTGTACGTAACATTGTATGCCAACTTGAAATCTGTCAGAATAGCGCTAAGCCTACAATATACATAGTATATTGCGGTATTGTTACAACAACAACTGTTGACAAATTAGAGAGTTTAAACCGAAACCCGAGTCGTGTCAAAGAAATAAGGAGTCAAGCAGAGGAAGCCGCAAAGGTAAAACATTAATCCGTCGGTCGTAGTGCTACGTTTCCACGCTTGCCAAGTCTCGGCAAGCGTCCACAAGCGCAAACGTGTAAACAGGTCGTTTGGCTTGGCTTGCGTAGGCTTGCAAGAGCTTGCGAGATTTTGCCGCCGATCCAGTCGGGGTCGGATCCAACGGCAAGCTTCAGCAAACGCTCAGTGGAACTTTCGAACTGGCGGCGAATGCACGCCGTTTTTGCTCCATGCGGTCTATGATAATATTTATAACATTACGAGACATATGTATGACGTATGAGGCATGCCAGACTTATTAAAATGTATAAGTACATAATTTTAATGCACTTATGTTATGTAATTTATTGCGACTGGATTTACCTAAAAAGTCAAAATAAATAAATAATATTTTATTTATGATTTACTATTTATTATAGTAAAAAATATATGATTTTTGTTAGAATAACTTTTTTTATAATACAAAATAATTTTATATAAGACAAGTGATCCTCGAGTTCGGGTCCCAATTGCGATCAGTATTTTTGAAGCGAAAACTTCTTTAGCACCGTTGTGATTTGAAACTCGATGAAACGTAAAAGTGGTACTAAAAAGCAACAAAAATCTACAGGATTTAGCCTGTGAGATAATGTCTCCTCTTTGTGCGAAGTGACCTGGGACGATTTTTATGAATCTGTATCATCCATCATCCTCGTGGTTGTCGAGCTTTCCTTGTTTTTGTTACACTTTGCTTGTATTTCAAATAAAAGTTTGATAAACCAAACGCAATAGCCGACACAAGTTCGGCGTCCGCCATGCTCGGGTGTAGGTAGCGCACTGACGCATTCACAATAGACGTGGGCAGAATGATTCCCAGGAGTGAATCGATTCAGTCTGATTCCCATGGCCTTTTGAATTGATTCCTTTAATTCATTCCTTTAATTCAATTAAATCCCAAAAAAAAAAAAAAAAATTAATTAAAAAAAAAAAAAAAAATTAAATTAAATGAATGGAGAGGCTAACACCGCGCACGAGACCGGCAGGCCACGGAGTACCCGGAGTACCGCTAAAGAGGCTACCAAGCATCGCACAAAGAGGAGACCGATTATTCTATCTGATTATCTCGCAGGCTAAAACCTATAGATTAATGTGTTTGACTCTTTTTAGTGTCGCTTTTTCATTTCATCGGTTTTCAAATCACAATGAGTGGGGAGGCTACGAAGCACCGCACAAAGAGGAGACCAATAGGCTACGGAACACCGCACAAAGAGGATACCGATTATTCTATCTCATTATCTCGCAGGCTAAAACCTATAGATTAATGTATTTGACTCTTTTTAGTGTCGCTTTTTCGTTTCATCGGTTTTCAAAATCACAATGAGTGGGGAGGCTACAAAGCACCGCACAAAGAGGAGACCAATAGGCTACGAAACACCACACAAAGAGGACACCGATCATTCTATCTCATTATCTCGCAGGCTAAATCCTATATTGTTTGTCTTTTTTTAGTGTCGTAATTTTTCGTATGTAAAATGTATTTATTGCTAGCAATTATATCTTAAAATTATAAAAGTTTTCGTTTCACCCTTAAAAATTTTATTGATTTTATTTTATTCATTAAACTTTTAATTTTGTTCCATTTCACGTGATCTAATATAAACATACATTTTAACATTAAGATGAGTATTTTATGACAGCTAACCACAGCTAATTGGCCTTATAATATCTGCAAATTTACATATTATATCGACCCAAGATCTACGTCTAAAAGTAGGTAGGTACAATATCTTTCGTACGTACCAAAAAACAGATAAGCATCATTTTAGCTTCTCACTTTTCTAGCTGATGTTCAGATTCAAAGTCGAAAGTTTTCGACTAACTATGTAATGAAATTGACGGCTTGGCGCGCGGGGGAATAAATGAACCGCGGGGACGGATTAAGGGCTGGCATTGAGGAACGAATTAGTAACTTTTGACTAATGTTTTGTGTCTTACCTAGCAGTGACTTGATTTACTCGCGAGCTGTGGACCTAGGACTGGGATGCGTTTGGGACATATCGTGACATTGACGTGACGATGACGCCTGACGTCATTTCTAGGTCTGAGATTTACAAAATACCATGACGTCACAAGTGAAAAAGACTTTTGTTTTAATTCCTCTGTCTGTCGGAATCGGACAATCTCGATTTCGACAGACTAGATACCTGGGACGCGGACATTGAACACGGACCTGGGACGGCGGGGACCTTATGACAATCTCAGGACAGGAATGATTAATTCCTTGCGTGAAAGAGATGCTCGGGCAACCCGAATGAATCGCGGCCGCGTTTTGGCCATTTTGGGACATGGACTTTGATGATGTTCGGGTGTTTTTTAGAATGGCGGCGCGGCGGGAGCGGAATACAATCGTAATAGGCGAGTCGTTCACAATACCGTTCGTCGACCACTTCGCGGCGCGCGGCCCGTTTAATAATATTTAAATACCTATGAAACAATATAATATTTAAATCGTTTACAGAACACATTATTCATTGAAATAATTTAACAGTAAAATAAATGGAAATTAAAAATGTATGGTGTCATTAAAAATCGTAGGATGCAAGGCCAAAGATAAGGAATGAAGAATCAATTCCTTTTAAAATTGAGAATTAGATTGAGTGTGTCACAAGATTGAATTTATTCATTTAATTCGGTCATTCAATTTTGCCCACGTCTAATTCACAAGCATGTAAACGACTTCCAAACGCCAAGCGAGATTTGTGGACGCTTGGAGCTTGCGGAGGCTTGCCAAGCCTTGGCAAGCGTGGAAACGTACCATAAAACCTTAATCCGCCGGTCGTTACAGCCACACTTTTGCTGAATCGTCATTCTGCGACTATTTTACATCGAACACTGTGTTCTTATTTTCCTGATTAAAAGCTCACGTCTTGAGGTTTGCATGTAAATAATATCTAAGCTGGTATTCATTTTAAGGCAACGTGTGCATTTTTTAATATTACTATTTTTGAAACTAACAATTCATAGTGGAAATCTATTAAAATAATACATAAAAATAAATATTTAACTTATTTCCACTTTAATTTATTTGATCGTAACCGGTTGCAGCCTATTTATTAAGGCCATCTTCAGACTGGTATAAATTATTCATAACCCACGTTTTATATACACAACAAATGGATGAGGGGGAGAGGGGTGATCTAAAAAAATTTTATTCAATTACGAGTATATGGGTTTTCTTACAATAGTTGGTAAGTTTGACTGTCGAATTTCTGATTATTTTGGTTTTTTCCCAGTAGGATTAATTACCGCAGGTTTGTAGCTTATTTTTTTATTTTTATTTTTTTTTATTATTACATTTATTACATACAAGATATAACAATATAAAAGGAAGCTTTGACTGTCCAACTAGGAAGGTTTCCCGTTTTAGGACAGTCAAATTGGCAGGTTGCGTGTACATAATTTCACATTAATGGATTCAATAATAATTAACAATAATGGTACATATTGGGGGAGTTACTTAGATATTAGGTACAATATCAGATATAAGTTGTGTTATTCTAGGTATACATCAGTAATAAACCATAAAATCCAGGTAGGTACATGTAAAATATAAAAAAAAATAAAAATATAACATATAAATGTAAGAAAGAGAAATAAAAATAAAAATAAAAGTATTTTTTTAGGAAAATACAAATTAGCAGTAATAAACAATAAAATCCAGATAGATACATGTAAAATATAAAATAAAAATATAATATATAAATGTAAGAAAGAAAAATTAAAAAAATATATTTTTTAGGAAAATACAAAATACAAAATCGAAGAAATCAACTCAGACTACGTTTTTTAATAATTTTTCAGAATCTGTCCTACCTAAGTCTAATAACCATTTTGTAATTTTAGTACCGAAGGATGATAATTCACACAGTTTAAATTGAGCGGGGATTTTGTTGTATATTTTTGGTCCCAGGTACGAGAAAACTTTTTGATAAGCCGCAGTATTGCTTGTAGGAATGGAAAGGTCGTTTCTGCTCTTACTTCTGGTTTGATGATTATGATCGACTGTTATCGCTTAGCTTACTTCAATATTGTTCGGGGAAAACCTTACAAGTAACATGCATTATTAAAGACCTAATTTTATTGTTGTCAATTATATTCATGATGATATGGAAACATGGGTCCCTTCAAATTCAATAAAAATTTCCGTACGAGTATCATTCCCTTCAAAAAAGTGGTTTAGCTTCTTAGCTAGTTTTTTTTTCAGATAATATAGCTCCTCTTTTTAAACTCACGAATGAAAATGGCAATTAAAGATTTATTTCTTTAGGGAACCGACTATTTTCGTGTTGGAAACTTGTTTTTTGTTATTACACTGCTCTTGAGGTCCTCCATTATTTCTACGCTTTTATTGAAGGGTTGAAGTTGTTAAAGTATTGTCAAATTTCTCGTACACCGGAAATGTTTGTCTTTCATTTTTAATAAATAGCAAAAACTTAACTCTTTTCTTGTATCACCGCACAGGAGTCACTGCTCCTAACTATCGAAACCAGTGGAACTATACCACCTGTAGGAAGAGGCCCTATGAGTTTCATTTTGGGTTAAAGAATTTTTCATAAATTTCAGCTAAAGTAATGATAAATTTGTGGTCACTTCTGGCGCGCTCTTAATATAATATAGATTGTAGGTGTACCAACGCTGGACCCAGTACTCGAGCATTCCATGTATTATGAGATAATTTGGACCAATTAACGAAAATCGTTACTCGCCGAGTTAACGACTCAATTTAGATTTTAACATCTTTTGACATCGTTAGGTTTTTTGCGGTGATGACAACACTATTATTTATTTTAAATTTGGGATCATGGCTATTTTTACACCGTGTGCAGCTTGAAGTAGTTAACTTTATAGGGGGCCAGAGGAGGATTTAAAGACCTCACGCTTTTTTTTTATGGGTTTCTGTCATTTTTTTGGTTTTTCATTTGTATAGGGCAGGGTTTCCCAACCTTTATTAGCCCAGCCTCCCCGAACCAAAAAAATTTTTTCATGGCCCCCTTAATTAAGTTTCAACAAAAATAAGAAACATATTCTTTTATATGAACTAAATTATTTATTTGAAATTCAAATGGGTACAAGCAGATACAATATATTTATTTATTATGGATCTTTAATAGAAGAGTAGGTACATTTTTAATCATTAATTACTTTTACATTTCTTAGTTTTCTTTTAATTATACATATTATTATTTATTTAAATTATATTTTTATAATTAGATAATGTCTAACAACTTTCAAAGTAATTTTAGGACAAATAAATAAAAACTTTTAAAGTGCTAATGAGATACTCGAGCTTGCATGCTCTGTACCGGTTGGTCGATTCTGGGTTCAGTCTTTGCTAGAACTATGGTTAAAATCTATTACGCCCCCCTGACATTTCTCTACGCTCCCCTAGGGGGGCGTGCCCCCCTGGTTGGGAAGTCCTGGTTCAGGGTAAAGGACGTTCCGGACGTAACCAGTGATTCCTGACATTTTTTAAAGTAAAAAATGTTAATTATTTTTTAAACTCCGGTGACATTTTTGAAATCTATAAGTATTTTTTTCAACAATTTTAACAAACTACATATTTATTTTCACGTGTCGTCACTGGTCCCGACCCCAATTGTCCAATATCTACTGAATTTTTATATTTTTAGAAGAAAAAAGCAACTTATCTTTATCTTCTTTATATTATTATATAAAAATCTCGCGTCACTATGTTTGTTCGAGATAAACTCCGAAACTACTTAACCGATTTTGATGAAATTTGACTTACTGTATGTAATTTGGTCCAACTTAAAAGATAGGATAGTTTTTATCTCGATTATTGACTTCAATATTTATTTTCGTTATTTGTTTTTGAGGTGTTATGCCTTTTTGCGCTACCTCCTTTAGCCAATGTTTCGGACACATCTACCGGATCTGCCCTGATGATAGACACTGCAACGCTGTCCGAAACGTTGACTAAAGAAGGAGGTAGCGCAACACGGCATAACACCCCAAAAACAAATAACGAAAATACTTTTGGCCGTGAAAATCTTAAAACGAATCTCAATATTTATTATTGCGAATTAAATGTTCATTAAATGTTTGTTATAGGACAATGCTTTGTAATTATTTGTAAGTTCCATAAGTTTCTAACAGATGGCGGTGTGGGTTAATTAATCGATACTTGGTTATCTAGGTTGGGTAACCATCCAGAAGACGGCGTTGTGTTTCGTTAGCCACAGCAACGCGTGGCCGGGTTAGCTAGTATTTTATTTATTTAGGTATTTTATTATTAATACAATAACGGCAATATTTCAAAATATTTTTGATAAGGTGGGCCTCACTAGGTGCTTCCCAATATTCCAAGCCCTTTACAATTGTATATCAATTCAATAAATAAAGATAATATATAGGCGATAAAATCAAATAATTTAAAATTAATTATTATTCCAAATAAAACTCGCATTGGGGGAATCAAAAAATATGATTTTTTGAAAAAATGTTTCAAAAAATTGAAAAGCAAATTCATCATCCAACGTTTGCAATTATTTTGCACTGCCATCCCCAATATCTACAATAGAGACGCAACCGACTGCAAAGTTACGTGTGTCGATTGCGGTGGTGAACTTGACACGGATTGGATGGATGTCGTGAGTTCGCTCTTGCAATGGGACTAACAATTGTACCTTTACAAAGACAAAGTGAGAGCAATTTGTAAACACTAAAGTTTCCCACCTTTGTGTCGCGTGGCTCATTCATCTTTCTTTACATTTTACATCATTCCTTCTGTCACATTTTACATACCAATTCATACATTCCTCCCCCTTTTTGTGCCTCCAAGGGGTTGGCAGCTTGATTCTCATCTCCTCGAACATAGATAATAGAAACAAAGAGAGTGACAAGCGGAGCCCGCACAAATATTGTTATTTTGTTCGATTCGCCATGAAATCCGTCATTCTGTAAATCCCGTTAGACACAAAATTCTCGCATTACCTGGGCACTCCATTCCGCAACATATGACGGGAAATACGTCATGGCAACACTGCTTGTAGTTTCCCACATATGTGTTTAAGGAGGTATTCTAGTCTAGAATATTTTTTTCAAATTTCCATAGTTTCAAAAATAATTATTTAAATCCATATAAAATTATATTCAATTCAATAATTATTTAATTCAAAAATATCTCCTTAAACGATTTTTCGAAAGTCGAATTACTTAAAAAGTTATAATCATTTTAGTGTCGCGGTTTAGAAGGAATCTAACTAGAATCTAAATAGTACAAAACTTTAAACGCATTTTTCTCGAAACTACTTTTTTCGAGATGGTTGACACGATATCTCAAGTTCTACTGAACCAATTTACTTAAAATTTTGTGTGAGCCTTCTGTTATACATCGCCCCTACGAGAATTATAACAAAATTTCAATTTTTATTATTTTTAAAAAATTCGGAAAAGTTAAAAAAAAAACTGGTAAAAAATGCCTTATTATTTTAGACGGCCGCCATTTTGCGAAAAAATTTTTTTTTTTACTTTTCCGTGGTACGGGTCATAGCAGCATTTGTTTGGATTAAGATTTTTTTTTCTGAGACCCCCCACTTCAACACCCTGTAACTTTTTGATTTTTTTTATGTATTCTTAAATGTTTAATAAATATTTGGTAAAATAATGACTACTAAAAATATTATTTGTTTTTTTATTGCACCTGAAAAAATAGCTAATTGTAGCGTCTGACTAGAATTCCCCTTTTTTAATATGGGTGATCATTTTAACCTTCGCATGCATGGAGTTAGACATTTATAAGGAACATTATTTTTAAATGTCTGATATCGCCGAAAATTAATTTCATTGGTCTCACATTTGAGGATGCGTGATAAGGATAGTTAGTATGATATGATATAATCATATACACTACATGATGAGGATTTCAAAGAATATTAATGTCAACGTAAAAATGTGAGAACTTGTTATCTCCTAATGACACGAACGCATTTGACTCATCACAGGGGAGATATGGCAAGAAAACGTACCCACTTGCAGACAAGCTGACGGCCTCCGTGGTTGAGGGGTAAGATTATCGACTAGCAATCCTGAATTCGTGGGTTTAAATCTACACATTCCAGTGTGTAATATTTTCGGCACATTCCAGAGTGTAAAATACTTTCAGTGTCGTCCTTGTGTAAGAACACTATTCAGAATTAAAAGTTGCTTGAAATAGCTTTAGACGCGTTAAGTACTTTTCACGGCTGAGGCCACTCTTAGCCATCTTCTTCCCTTCCTCATTACATTCAGTCTCGCAATATAGAGTCTCACTGGTTCCAGACTGTTGAGAGCAGTTGGGACTCTTGTCAATTTAAATTTAGCAGTTGCCCGTTGCCCTGCTGAATGCCCGTTATTCGAGAAGACAGCAAACACTGACTGTCTTTTGTTACTTCAACACTGAACGTGTGAACAAAACAGAACGCTTTGCTCCATGTTCTGGATGAACGTGTATTCTGTAGTGTAGAGGCTCCGAACAGATAATCCCTAGAAGTGCGATCCAGTTGATTTCAACGAACACAGATGTCGTCAATTTACATTACAATAATTAGCAGCAGCTCTCAACTCACAGACACGGCCAATGAAATTGATTATCATCTGTTCAGGAAAGAATTAAGATATTCGAAAATACATATACAAATATAAATTAACATCAACTGCTTCGTTGATGTTAATTTATATATATATATATATAATATGTTGATAGGTTTAATTCCTTTTTATTAATTTCTAAATAAAACACTTGTGTTGCAAAGTTTTTTTTAACTAAGAAACGACATTTATGTTTATTAATATCACTTTGAATGGTTTTTTCTAACAATCAAATAATAGAATAACAAAACAAATGACAATCGATGATTGCATTCTAATTGACATTATAGGATTCAAATTTAAAGGGAATATATTTCCTTTACATCTCCCCCCCCCCCGCGGGAAAGAAAATTATTGCAAAAATTTTCATTCATCTTCGATATCCTCTTCATGGTTCATCAATGCAGGTGCTGGAATTAATTTCGAGATGTGGAAAAAATTTGATTCTAATTTTTTTCGACCAGTATTTATCTTGTAAATTGAGTTTGATAATTTTTCTATTATTTTGTAGGGTCCGATTCTCAATTCGTCGAGCTTCTTCCTGTTAAGTTTGTTTCCATTCTCCACAAAAACAGTATCACCAACTTTGAAGTTAATATGTCTCCTGGTTTTATCGTAAATCATCTTGTTGTAATTATGTGACTTTATAGTATTTTCCAGAGCTTTTTTTCTGTCTTGAATCAAATCGATGTCAGTCTTCTTAAGTTTTAACTCATTTGGCAAAATCGTAACATCTGTGCCGTTAAGTAGGTACTGAGGCGCATAACCAGTGACAGTGTGCTCCGTTTCATTATAGTTTTTTACACAATTACGGGCTATAGTTGTCCAAGCCACTTTTAAGTCATTTTCGTTGATTTTGCATCTAATTTTATTGACTAGCGTTTGATTTAATCTTTCATTTAATCCATTTGAGAAAGGCGAGTTTACTGCAGTAAAAATGATTGGAATATTTTTTTCATCCAAATTTTTTTTGAATTCTCTAGAATTAAGACCCGGATATTGGTCTGATAGTATCATGCCAATGTCATTAGTTTCTGTGGAGTTTAAGAGTTTGATGAAATCGTTGGTATTTTGAGTTTTTGACGTCAAAATATATGCAAACCTCGTGAAATGATCTGATAGCAGGTGCAAGTATCTCTTTGTTGACCGTGAACCCCCAAAACCACCTATCGTATCAATAGAACATATTTCAAAAGGTTTTGTTGCGGGACCCAAGTAGGACATCAATCCATATTTATTTTGACCTCTTGATTTGTTCTTTAAACATACTGCACAACTTTCGCAAGTTCTCTTTATATTGTTTGTCATGTTTTCTGATGTGTACCATGAGCTTATCATTTTTTTCATTTGATTAATTCCTATGTGACCTAGGTCTGTGTGAACATTTTTGATAAAATCTATGCTGAATTTTTCTGATAGAATTATTTTTTCTTTTTTTTTTACTTTCTTGTAATAAACATTATTCTTCGATATCAATTTATCTTTTCTGCACTGTATCTTCTCATTTTTGACCTGATCTTTTAAGATATCTTCTAATTTTATTAAGTTGACAACTTTTAATTGCTCATCTTGGTTCTCATCTGGTTCTAAGACTGGGTTTCTGCTTAGACAATCAGCTTCAATATTGTACTTTCCTGGAGAATATTTAATTTGAAAATCATATTGGGATAAGTAATATGTTAAGTCACCAAGCTCTTCATCGGTTCTAGATTTGATATTCATATTTTCCAGCGGTTTGTGATCTGAATAAACTGTAAATGGTTTTCCTATCAACCAGTATTGCCAGTATCTCACTGCCTCTTTTATAGCTAAGCATTCTAAGTAAATTGCTTTTTTCTTTTTCTGTGCGCTGTTTAATTTTTTCGAAAAGTAAGCAACAGGTTTTTCTTTTCCATCAGATTGTGTCTGTTTTAAAATAGCTCCAACACCCTCTAGAGAAGCATCTGTATATATATTAATTGGTAAATCTTGATCAAAAATTTCCAAGATCGGTTGTGAGCATATTAGGTTTTTCATCGTTTCAAAAGCATTTTGGCATTTATCAGTCCAAATAAACTTTTGATTTTTCCTTAATAAATTATGCAAAGGATCTAGTATTATTGCACTCTTCGGAATGTACTCATGATAAAAGTTGATTTTTCCTAGAAATTGTCGCACATTCTTTTGTGTTTTTGGAATAGGAAAATTCTTTATTGAAATCAAATTATCCTTTACTGGCTTGACTGAATTATTCTGAATTATATGACCCAGATATTTTACCATATCTGATGCAAATGTGCATTTTGTAAATTTTAATCTAAAACCTTCTGTTTTGATTGCATTCAGCAGCTTTGTCAGATGATCAATGTGTTCAGGAAAAGTTTTTGAAAAAATAAGAATGTCATCTATGTAATTGACAGCAAATTCGTTTAGTTTATATTTTCTCAATATATTGCTTATATCCTCTGAAAAATTGCCGGAGAAGTCTTCAATCCAAAAGGCAGGCAGGTCCATTGATAATGTCCCTCCTGTGTTACAAATCCTGTTTTTTTTTTGTCTTCAATCCGCAATGGAATAGACCAAAAGGCTGAGTTTATATCCAGCGTTGAAAAAAATTTGCAATTTCTGGTCTTTGTCATTAGGTCTTCAATCAATGGAAATGGTTGAGCTTGAGGTATTACTATTTTATTTAAGTCTCTGAAGTCTATGCATAATCTGGATTTTTTGTTTTCTTCTTTTTTAAATGCTAGAGTGACCGGTGCAGCAAATGGACTGTACGACTCTTCTATCAGTTTATTGTCTAATAATTTTGCTATTTGCTCTTCTATTTCCTTTTTATCTTCTACACTGCATCTGTAAGGCCTCTTACTACAATATTTATCCACTAATAAGTCTATCTTCGCTTCATATCCATTGACAGTGCCAACATCATATTTACTCTTCGCGAACACTGATGTGTATTTGTCTATTAGTTCATTTATTTCTGTTTTTTGATCATTATTTAAATGATTCATTGTTATTTTAAAATCTTCTTCTTTAACATGTTCGTTAAAATTAATTCTGTGTTTTTCTATATGATTAAATTTAGTATTCGTTTTCATATCTGTAGAATATTTTTCTTTTTTATTTGTATTATTTAGGCAGAGTTTCTGTGATATTTGTAAGTCTTCACTTTGGATAAGTTTGAAGTCTTTTATCATGTCTAATCCAATCAAAAAATCATACTTGAAATTGTGTTCATCAATAATGTACACATCAACTTTATTCTCCAATTCAAAAATTTTTATGTTTAACGTTGTCAAACCACTCGTCTTTTTAACACCATTAATCGTTACTAAATTTGCTTCATTCAAATTGTTTCCTTTTCCTTTTAGTTTCAATAATTTAGAATTAATTAGAGAAACATTTGAACCTGAATCATAAATTCCGTATATTTTTAATTTATCATTTAGTAATAGTTTGACTTTTATTAATGGTGTTACTATTAGTTTTTTTGATCATTTTCATTTAATTCAGTTTCTATCACTGAATTGTTTACATGTTTAGTGGCATTTCTCTTAAATTTTTCATCCTCTTTTGTTTTGAACCAGCATGTAGCTTCAGGGTGGTAACGAATGCCCTTATTCAATTTTTCACAAATTTTACATGGATTTTTACCCCCATTTTTATTATGTTCTGCATTTCCAAATGTTTTCTTATTCATAAATCTTTTTTTTTTTGACCATATGTTCATACTTGTTTACTTCATTAAACAAATCTACAGTATCTTGTAATCCTTCTCTATCGATCTTGTTAAGTATGAATTCTGGTAGTCCGGAAGCAACAAGATCTATCAAAGTACCGGTGTCAATTGATCTTCTCACATCCAATAGAAGTTTTTCTTTTCTCATAGCATAATCCAACAGAGAACCATCTTTGTATCTAAATGATAGTGCATATGTGACAGGGTTCCATCCTTTGTTTGCAAATGATTCACAGAATTTGTTTTTCCATGTTGACCACTCTGAGTTCATTGTTAGTTTTATAATCATGGAACTGTACCAGTCTATACAAGATTTATCCATGAACAATCTGAGTATTTCTATTTTTTTTCCATCCATGGTCACATCAAACCGCAAACATTCTTTTTCAAACACTTCCATCCACTGGCTTGCATTTGTATTTTTAGTGCAGAATTTTTCTATAACAAACTTCTCAGCAATGTTTTTTAAGCTCTGTTGCTTATCTTCCATTAACTTTTCAATTAATTTTCCTAATGCATCTTCTTTTTGATGTACTTGTAAACTTTTTTCGTCCAATTCTTAGAGGTATTGGTCTCCAAACTGTAGGTTTCCATCTTCGTCTACATATGTTTTTTTTAGTTCTTCTGTCATGGTTAACCAGACTCTTCTAACCTGGTATCTTTTTTTCAAACTATTTTTTATTTTTCCAAAAGCACTAGTTTTCATTATCTCCTCGTGATAGCTGGCGGATCGTAGCATTTCTGGTATTGTAAACACTTTTCCATCATTTGTGACTATTTTTGTAATGCTAATAATATTTGATCTGCCATCGCATCCAGGTAATAGCGTAAATTCGAATTGAATTTTCTCCATTTTTGGTTTAAAACGAAATGTCGTTTTATAATATGTTGATAGGTTTAATTCCTTTTTATTAATTTCTAAATAAAACACTTGTGTTGCAAAGTTTTTTTTAACTAAGAAACGACATTTATGTTTATTAATATCACTTTGAATGGTTTTTTCTAACAATCAAATAATAGAATAACAAAACAAATGACAATCGATGATTGCATTCTAATTGACATTATAGGATTCAAATTTAAAGGGAATATATTTCCTTTACATATATATATATTTTTAAATTGACTCCACAGAGGCCGCTCTGAGGAAAATATTGTTTCTCAAGGCCTTTGTCATCGTAGGGGATGCTGAATTTAGGGTTTTTGAAGTGAAAATTTCTTAAGCACTGTTGTGAAATTCATTCATAAAACTCATCATCACTCGATGAAACGAAAAATAGCGACACTAAAAAAAGACAAACGCATACATCTACATGATTTAGCCTGCGAGAGAATGAGATAATAATCGGTCTCCTCTTTGTGCGATGCTTCGTGACCTCCCCACTCTTGTCATGTTAGTTTTCTTAAGGTTTCATTTCTACCGCGTGTGAACTGCACACTCTGTTTTTTTTAAGTAATGAAAAAAATAGTTTTGAGAAGGAGAAAGGTATGAGGAATAGTTAGTATGTCCAGGAGTGGCGGACTTATGAATCCATCCCTCCAACTACCTTTCAAGGCGATGGGTCGAAAGAATCCGGCTGGAGAGGTCAAAAGGCCTTCCTCAACCAGTCCCTCTCGATCCAGCCCGCCACTCAGAAGGCGAGCAGCACATCCGCTGTCAAAACCTAGACAAATCTCACCCCATCAACCGGGGCACCCCTGATACGTCACCAAATGCAAATTGTTGGAGTAAAAACTTCTTTAGCACATTTGTGATTTGAAGAGAAAGAGACAAATGCATGCATATATAAGATTTAGCCTGTGAGAGAATGAGATAGTATAATCGGTCTCCTCTTTTTGCGGTAGTTCGTAGTCTCCCCAGTCGTGTCTACTGTAGTTTTCTGAAGGTTTCACTTCTACCACGTGTTAACAGCTGCACACTTGTAAGTTTATTTAATTGATAATGTGGATCAATTTCGTTAGTTGATCAAGTTAGGTTAAATTAGCCAAGTTAAATTGTGTAAGTTAGGTTAGTTTAGGAGTATTTCTGGCTCACGGACACGCTCACTTCGCACTTCTGTTTAATCTGTCCAGTGTAGACAGGTGTACAGAACGTGGAACAATAGCGCGGTTTACGCCCACAGCCCACAGCCCACAGGTGACAGCGACAGTCCGGCTAACTTTATTTAATCCTACTTACATAGGACAGGTAGGTTTACCTGACAATGTTTTCTTTTGTTCTAAACACCAGAATAGATTTCAAAGCAGCCACGTCTTTACCGCTGAATAAACCGATGGAATTGCGCTGTGAGCGTGTCTGTGTGCCCAAAGTAAGCTTAATTTTTCCTTACTTCTGGTGGAATTGACGGTTCCGCAATTTTTTAACCCGCGGCAAAATATCCCCGACAAAATATCCTACGAACAAAACAACCTCCAACAAAATATCGACTAAAAACCTAACCTAAAAATTAAAATTAAAAATGGGACAAAAATAATACAGACATTCTGTAAAGACAACAAATTATTATCTGCATTATTTTTGTCCCATTTTACTATTTTTGAATAATAATTTATTGTCGTAATTATATTTTTTGTTGGGTTAGGTTAAGTTTTAGTAGATATTTTGTTGGAGGATGTTTTGTCCGTAGGATATTTTGTCGGAGGATATTTTGTCGCGGTATGAAAACGCGTAGTACCGGAATTGACACATTTTCAACTTTTATGAATGATGATTACTTGGAGCAGGTGAATTAGTTTGTGTATTTGGGAATAAAGCCCAATAAATTTAGTAAAATTCCTTGCAAAAGGTCGGGTAGTTTTCAATGTTTGTTGAAAACAGTGACGTTAAAACCAAGTTGTCGACCTCGGGGAGCCCCGGCGTTACCCGGCAAAAATATCAAAATTTAGACATTTGTTTTTAAATTAGTATTTTTTTACATTAGCTCCACACAGGAGGCCCCGAGGAAAATAATTTCCCTTAGGGCCTATGTCGTCTGAGATGCTGTGTGGAGGGTCTTTCTGAGAAGAGGGAGGAATGAACATTGGTCTTAATGAGACCCGTGTTGTGGGAAGAAGAAAACAAAGGGTTTGTACAGTGCCTGCAGATACTTTAATAGTACACAACTGCTAATAACCCTGTACAAGTCGCAAGTGCATCCACGGTTGAATTTGGCAGCCACTTCTGGTTTGGAGCCCCAAAATACCTGAAAGAACCCTTGAAAAAACCAGAAACGGGCAGTTCGTTTTGTTCAAAATTGATGGGTGTCCTTTTAAATAAAATAATTATCTTTGCAAAAAACTTCACTGTTTATTTCACTTGGACATGTTATAAATGTATTATAATACGGTGTCAATACACCGGGCCAAAACACTGGCAGTTGTTTACTGTTAAAACTTGCGTTGGGAAGAAGCGATAATAATGGGATGCTAGCACTTTTATAATGTAAAAACCTGCACACATTTAAAGAATCTACGATTATACATTTTGACATTCGAAAGCATCTACAAAAAAAATGGCTTCCTCCATAGTATGTACTTGGTAGTTAAAACAGGTACCGAACACTCAGCGTCCAGCCAAGCCTCGCACCATTCGAAATATCAACGTCTGGGAGCTTGCTCAAGCAACCCATAGGTGCTGGTAGTATCTCAATTTTTAACATAGCTTCCGCCTCGGGGTTTCTAAATCGCCTATGCCGATTTATGAACCCTTCAAGAAAACATAACAAAAACAGGGGAAGACAATCAAGGCAAAAGCAAAAAAAACACAAATCCTAACTCTAAATACCGTACAAATACTAACAAATAATTTTACCTATTATAAATTAGCAGCCAAAACTAAATAATCCTGCACTGCTTATTATACTATTATTTAAAAATGTACATTCACAAGTTGAATTTTAAGGTGATTAACCTAAACTAATTACATAAACTTAAATTAACCAAAATTTTTTTACATATTTAAATAATAACTTAACACAAAATACTATTATAATAGAACACAACCCAACACAAAATAATATTATAATAAAACCCAACCCAACACAACACAATTGTCTTTTTTTTTTAAGTCCATTGGTTAGGATCTTCTCCAGGTGCAGTCCACGATATAAGCACCACAGCGCGGGGTGCAATCAATCATCAATTTATAGGTTGTCATGTTGTTCCTGGGATTGGTATCTTTAAAGGGTCCTTTTTTTTAAATATTTTCACCCTAAAAAGTTTCATCATGGTCGTCCGGGGAGTCCGGACTGACGGAAGGGTCCGGGGCGTCCATCACAGGTTCAGCTTCCGGGTCCAGAGGCATTAGACATATCTTTGTGATAGGCCTGACAAAGATTCCTTGAGGGGTTTTCAGGGTAACCACTCGCACTACACCATCCGCGCCGGGATGTGTAGATATAACTCGCGCCATTTTCCATAATGGTGGAGGTAAATTATCTTCCTTCAGAATAACCAGATCATCCTTTTGCAGTGCCCGTTGATTACTGGTTTGCCATTTAGTCCTTTTTTGTAGCTCCATCAAGTACTCTCGCTTCCATCTATACCAAAAGGATAACATTAGCGCATGGATTCTCTGATATTGGGTCAGCCTGTTGTCTGGTATGGCTCGGACATCTCTCTCCGGAATGATAGAGGATTTAGTGCCTATGAGGAAATGGTTTGGGGTGAGGGGTTGGTAATCGTGGATGTCATCAGACAAGGAAGTCAATGGACGGGAATTTAGACAGGCCTCAATCTGACAAATTAAGGTATACAAAAGTTCAAAGGTTAAAGCAGAATTACTAGTGACTCTATACAAATGAAACTTTGCTGACTTGACCGCAGCTTCCCACAGCCCTCCCTGACTAGGGGCTCGAGGGGTTATGAACCTCCACTCAATACCTCTGTTAGCTAAATAATTTTGAATCTTGTCGTTGTTCTCTCTCAAACTGGTATACAGCTCCTTGAGCCTATTACTGGCCCCCCGAAAGTTGCTAGCGTTATCGGAAAAGATCTTATCAGGTTCTCCCCTACGGGATATAAATCTCTTTAAACTGTTCAAAAAAGCATTGCTAGATAAATCCGAAACTAATTCCAAATGAACCGCCTTTGTGGAAAAACAAACAAAAATACATAAATACGATTTCACGAGTGGAGCTCTCCTCAGTGGCCCACTTTTGGTTGGAATCGGTCCAGCAAAATCGACTCCCGTGATAGCAAAAGGTCGGCTCGGTGTGATTCTTTCGCTCGGTAAGCTTCCCATGATCTGGTTACCAATACGAGGATTACACCTAAAACACACAATACACTTATGTAATATCTTTTTAACAGTATTTTTCCCAAAAATAGGCCAAAACCGTAATCTTATTTCAGCTAATAGCGCTTGAGGTCCTGCGTGTAAGTTTACATAATGATAGTGACGTATAATCAATTCGGTTAGCTTATGTTTAGCTGGCAATATAATTGGATGTCTTTGTTGGTACGATAGGTGTGTAGCTAAATTTAATCTACCGCCCACATATATAAGACCATCACATAAAAAGGGATGAAGAGATTTTAAGTTACTATTTTTGTTGACATTTCCCTGGTTTTTTAATGTCTTCAACTCCTTTTGAAAGGCATGTGCCTGAGCTGATTTCAGTAGACAATTCAAACTTGCTTCTAGTTCAGCTACACTTAAATTACCTGAAATTTTACTTTTAATATTTCTGCAGTTATTCACAAACCGCAGTACATATGCTGTAACCCTTTTCAATTTGATAAATGAGGAAAATTTTCCAAATATTTCCCATTCTTGAATATCAGTAGATAAAAGAATATTTTTACTCTTGAGCTCCGGAGGGTTTGAACAGGAAATGTTCGATATAGGCCAATCGTTGACTCCGTCGGTCAACCAATTTGGTCCATTCCACCATATTGTAGAATTTATCAGTTTATCCGCCGTAGCTCCTCTTGAAAGTATATCCGCTGCATTGTCGGATGATGATACGTGTCTCCATTGATCTGGATCACTCAGTTCTTGTATTTCGGCTACTCGATTGGCCACGAAAGTGCTCCAACGAGTAGGTTGACCTTTCAGCCAACACAGCGCTATCGTAGAGTCACACCAATAATATGTGTTGATCTTCATTATATTTAATGCTTGTTTTATAGTTTTCATTAATTTTGCCAGTAGTACAGCACTACATAGCTCCAACTTAGGCAGTGAAATAGACTTCAATGGTGCTACCCTTGATTTGGATGTTATTAAGTGTGAATGCCACTTACCGCTGTGGTCCATTGACACCATATAGATACAGGCTCCGAAAGCCTTCTCAGACGAATCGCAAAAACCGTGTAGCTGTAGCTCTTTTGCTTGCTTGCAAATAATTTTTCTTGGTATTTTCAACACATTTAGCTGAATTAAATCTTGCAGGTAGGTCCTCCAGGGTGCTAATATTTCATTAGGTAACTGATCATCCCATGCTGCTTTGGACTGCCACAGCCTTTGCATTATCAATTTGGCTATGACTATTATCGGCCCTAGGAGTCCCAATGGATCGAAGGTTGATGCGATGCAAGACAATATCTCTCGTTTGCTCTCGGTTGGACCTGATGGCTTCATTATTACATAAGAAAAGTAATCAGATTCATTGTTCCATGTTAATCCTAATATTTTCTCAGTCTTTGGATTGTCAGTAATAATTTTGTCGGAATCGCCTGAATCGGCACACTTAGCTTGGCCCGACTCGGCTGACAATTCCAACGCATTGGACCTCCACTTCCTCAACGTCATCCCCGCAGATGACAAGATGCTGATTAATTCTTCTTTTAACTTTTTACAGGATTCCAGCTCATCTGCTCCCGTTAACAAGTCATCCATATAGAAGTCATTTTCTATGACCTGACTAGCTCTAGGAAAAATTAAATTATTATCCATACCAATTTGCTTTAAGCATCTTGTGGCTAAGAAGGAGGAAGGTGCCAGTCCATAAGTCACAGTCTTCAGACGATAATGCTTGAGCACATCCTGTGGCGACTCGCGCCATACTATCTTCTGTAGGTCCAGGTCATCTTCACACATGTTAATCTGGCGGTACATCTTCTCGATGTCGGCAGTCATGACTATTTGATGTTTCCTGAAATGCAATAGTTGGTTATATAGATCCTTTTGTATAACAGGTCCTGTCATCAAGGCTTCATTGAGGGAGATTCCATTTGAGGTTTTGGCGGAGCCGTCAAAAACGACCCTCACTTTAGTAGTAGTGCTGGATTCTTTCACTACAGCGTGATGCGGTAAAAAATAGGAGTCACGATCCCCTTTTGACTGGTCACACATCTCCATGTGTCCCAGTTCTTCATATTCACGCATGAATTTTACATATTGTGTCTTTAACTCGGGATGTGACACAAATTTTCTTTCCATGTTTTTAAATCTTTTTTCGGCAGTGAGCAATGAGTTTCCCAACTGATCAATGCATGCCCGACGCGGTAAACTTACAACATATCTACCGTCATCTTCTCTAGTATGAGTACTTACAAAACTGGCTTCGCAAGCCTTTTCTTCTTGAGTTTGAATTTTAGTGGAATTAATCTCTTCCAATTTCCAAAATTTTTCTATTTGATGACTCAACTTATTTATAGATAAACTGCAAAAATCTGATACAGGCCTTTGTTTGGGGTACACGTTGATAGGACCGGACACAATCCATCCCAGTTGCGTACGTTGAAGCGTTGGTCCTGACTCGAGTTTCAATCTATCGTTGTTTAGCATTTCCCAGAAGCTCTCCGCGCCCAACAGGATGTCGATGGGTGCAGCTATATTGAAGTTCGGGTCTGCCAGCTCCAGTCCTGGTGGTATTTTGAACTCTTTTTTCGCCATTGTCACTTGTGGTAAATTGGTTGTAATTTCCTGTAAAATCAGACATGATATTTCGCGTTTATAATCCGTATTAAGCGAAGTCATCTCCACTGAAATTCTCTTTTTTATGTGTGTGATATTATTATGGATCCCAGACACGGGTTTGTTTATCCATTCACATGGTAAATTTAATTTATTAGCAAATTCAGCTCTCATAAAATTACTCTGCGCACCAGAATCAATCAGGGCGCGAGCTTTAAACATTTTATTGTTGGCCCCCACAATTCCTATGTAGGCGGTTGACAATAATATTATTTTTTCTGCCTTTTCCGATGCAGAAAAATTCGACACTATAACCTCGTTATTAGCATCCATATTTGAGGTCTCCGGCGGAGGTACCTCCTTGTGTAATAGAGTATTGTGGCTATACTTGCCACAAATTTTGCAGGTTAGGTTTGTCTTGCAACTCTGTGCCTGATCAAACACAAACCCAACCTCAAACATTTAAAACACGCCCGGATTGATTTCGTAGCATCAATCCTATCCTGTAATTTTAATTTTAGAAATTTTTTGCAAAAATAAATTTGATGACCTTTATCATTACAATAAATGCAGTTGTTTGCCTTTATTGCCAAGAATACCGATGAATCTTTTTTGTTATTATTGTTGCCTATTTGCATTTTATGTAGGTTAGAAGATTTTTTCTCTGAAGCATTCATAAGCTCCAATACTTGTGCCCTAGCAGATAAACATTTTATGAATTCCTTTAATGTAGGTAATTCACCTTGCAATGTATATTGTTCCCAATTTCTCCGGGTAGCTATATCCAATTTATTTGAAATTATGTAAATAATCAAAGGATCCCAATGATCTACTTTAACTCCGATGTTTTGTAACGCTTTCAAATTGACATTAGTTTCATCAATTAAATACCTTAATGCTACAGGCTCTTCATGTTTCATATCCTTTAATTGAAATAGAGTTTGGATATGTTTATGTACGGTAGCCCTGAGATTCGCAAATCTGTCGTGCAACAATTCCCAAGCCGATAGGTAGTTTAATTCCGAAACTTCTAGATTACTAATTATTTTCAATGCGTTCCCTTTCAGCGCAGATTGTAAGTAAAAGAATTTTTGGACGTTGCTCAAGGAACTGTTATTATGAACCAAAGTTTTAAAGGTTTCAACGAAATTTACCCAATCTTTTTGATTCCCATCGAATTCTCTCAATTGGAGAGTTGGGAGTTTGATGTCGACTCTACCCTCGTTAATTGAGTCCATCGCCCCTTTAGCAGTAGCAAGGACTGAAAAATATTGATTTTCAAACGTCTCGCGCTGAATAGAATTTTCCAGTTCCTCATCCGATAAAATTTCAATTTCGTCCTGTATAGATTCGAATTGATCTAACAATGGCTTTATTCGGTCGTACCTCAGTTTAATTTCAATCGCGGACAAGGAGTTTATAGAATCCGCGAAACGCGTCAATTTCCCTTTAATCACGCCTCTCTTGGCTATTAAAGATTTGATCTTATCCATTTTGTGTACAAATACCTTTTCGTAGCTTAATCCCTGATAAAATGTGTTCCGACAATGCGTATTTATTTATTTGAGAAGCTACCCGCCTGAAAGACAACAACGACAATATTCCTGGCAATTATTAATTGAGAACCTAATGTTCAATCATTAATTGAGAATCATGAATTGCATAAAATCTTTACGTGGGTAGTGATTTTATTTTTTACAATACAATATTTATGGGATTAATCTTGTTAAAAAACTACGAATGAGTTCTGAATGGATGTTAAATGGAATGGGTATGGGTGGGAAGGCACTAAAAACTTATCTCATTTCCGATGTGAATCCAGTCTTCCTTTGTTCATCTTTGTGATTCCGGTAATTGTAATTTTGGTCATCTGTATTAATTGGCAGCTGGTTCTTGTTTTTTTTTATATTATTGCAGTCCTCTGATTCTCAATTAATGATTGAACATTAGGTTCTCAATTAATAATTGCCAGGAATATTGTCGTTGTTGTCTTTCAGGCGGGTAGCTTCTCAAATGCTATGTTAAAAATTGAGATACTACCAGCACCTATGGGTTGCTTGAGCAAGCTCCCAGACGTTGATATTTCGAATGGTGCGAGGCATGGCTGGACGCTGAGTGTTCGGTACCTGTTTTAACTACCAAGTACATACTATGGAGGAAGCCATTTTTTTTGTAGATGCTTTCGAATGTCAAAATGTATAATCGTAGATTCTTTAAATGTGTGCAGGTTTTTACATTATAAAAGTGCTAGCATCCCATTATTATCGCTTCTTCCCAACGCAAGTTTTAACAGTAAACAACTGCCAGTGTTTGGCCCGGTGTATTGACACCGTATTATAATACATTTATAACATGTCCAAGTGAAATAAACAGTGAAGTTTTTTTGCAAAGATAATTATTTTATTTAAAAGGACACCCATCAATTTTGAACACGTTTGATAGATTCTCCTGTATTAACAAGCGGATTGTAATCTTTAAAGCACGCGAGTCAGAAGTCAGTTGGGAATGCTGTCATTGTTCTACCGGTATTACAATGGAAGATGCTCCGAGGAACTGGCATTATTGATTCCTTCGATGCCGGTGCAATTCGCGAAACACGCCAAACGCGCGCCAAACATTTAAATACACATGAGAACGATGTTATACTACTCGTTCTTGAGTTCGACACCTCCGATTTGGAACGGTTTGCCGTCCTCTGTGTTTCCTCCTTCATCTCTTCGAGACCCGTATTCACTCTTTCCTCTCCTCAAACCCTCCACACAGCAAAGATACATAAGCCCTATATTTGGCATAATTTGGTGTACCGCTGCCTCGGGAACCATTTATTCAATAACCAACACCCCTGCCGTAAGTCACCCCAAGTTGTTCGCCTCGTTTGGTGATTTAGCAGGGGTGCTTGGATTCTTGAGGTGAGGTTTGTCTAGGTCTTGGCGGCGAATGCATCTACCCATCTGCTGTGTGGCGGGCCGAATCGGGAGAGACTGTTGAGAGATACCTAACTAGACTTTTCAAGTCGGTCTCTCTCTCGATCCCATAGTCTTACGCCGCAGTGGGAGAGATGGATTCATACGACCGTCACTCCTGGAGACATTGACCCCCAGATTCCTACCCACCCCTCACATCTTTTTCCTTCCCAGAACTTCCTCTCACTCCTTTCCCCAAAAAAACCCTCCACACAGCATCCCTAAAGACGACAGAGGCCCCGAAGGAAATTGATTTTCTCAGGGCCTCCTGTGTTGAGTTAATGTAAAAATAAATAAAATAATAATAATAAATATATCCAATAGTCCCGTGTTTTACAGGTAATATTATTTTCCCAGCTGTACGTGTTTGATCACTTCACGTATTTACGTTATTTACTTATCTACGTGATATCTGTTTTAGATGAGATCTCAATCCCTCGGGATGCTCAAAAATCTTTCACCCTTGTAACGCCGGACTGCCTCTGTGACTGTATTATGAAAACTCTCGGAATGTATTTCTCCCTTGCATAAATGAAATAATAAAACAGTCCACCGCATTTGTACTGTAAAGTATGCTCTACTCAGTCTACTCCTACGTCTCGGTGGATGGATTTGGAGGATTGAACTGGAATTGCGCAAGCAAACACCCCGGAGTAGAGCACCCCCTATGTTACGTGTTTACCCTGCTTCCATTGGTATGGATTTGTTTAGAGTGGTCATTGCTTGTTAAACTTGTAGGTATTTTTTATAAGTTAACACAGTTATTTTGAGATTAAAAGGTCACTTCCATCGCAATGGAGCTATAATATACATAAGTAACTAACTAACCATCACGCCATTTCCGCACTGGTAGGCAGTGATGTCGAACCGCCATCCAACTCGGTTTTGGCACACTCTTCTTGCCTCGTTCACATTCGTACATCGTCTCATACATACTCTTCTATTATTCTTACTGAAGTATCTGTATCACTTGATCGTGCCATGTTTTCCTCGGGCGTTCCCGATTTCTTATAAGATTCACATTTGCGTCATATATTCTCCTTACACTCCTTTATAACTATTATATTTGCGTCATATATTCTCCTTACACTCCTTTATAACTACTTTACAAACTATCTGAACGTCCCTTTCTTAATCTTACTTATTACATCAGCCTTGTATTCTTTGCGGATTTACAAATTTCTCACTCGATCATATGTGGTTTTAACAGACACAAACTACAAACTACAATCAGTTTTCAACGCCGCAGCACGACTTATCACTGGAGTACCCAAATTTTCGCACATTTCGGAACACCTCCGAAATCTTCACTGGCTGAAGTGTCCTGAAAGGATCCAATACAAGTTATGCTGGATGGTGTTTAAATCTATCAACGAAATGGCTCCTCCCTATATCTCTGAACTATGCATTCCGGAAAATATTGGTCTAAGGCAGTCAACTCTTAGATCAGCGACATCTTCTGCAATTGGAAGGTTGAAAGAACCTAAGCGAAATCCGAACACTAAGTTTGGTGATCGTGCATTCGCAGTATCCGGCCCCGAAGCTTGGAATAAACTTCCTATGGAATTGAGATGCATAACCAACTCAGCGCAATTTAGATCCAAACTGAAAACTCACTGTTTCCGATACTCCTTTCCATAAATTCATCATTCTATTTAATCTTTGCAATTTTTAATAGTTTTTTTTTTCCTCTTTTCTCTTTGTTTATAGTTAACTCAATCTGTTTAATGTAATCTGTTAATTGTGATACCTCAATCTGTTTACTGGTGAGCGATGAATCACCTTAATGCAGTAAAGATTGACTATTAAATTTATTAATTTATTTAAAATATCTATACCTTCCCGTAAATCCAGTTAACCTTCATCATACTTTTTGCACCCGTATTCTCGAATTGTAATATTATTTTAAAACTTCCTACTTCTTCTGGCGCTAATCTTAATTGTAAATATGTGTGCTAATAAGTCACCAGTTTTGGGTTAGAATCTATATGTCTTAGTCATAAGTCACCAGCTATAAGTCTTAGATGTAAGTCACTAGTTATAATTGTAAATCTTAGTTGTAAGCCAGTAATATAAGTAGCTATAAGTCTTAGATGTAAGTCACTAGTTGTAATTGTAAATCTTAGTTTTAAGCCAGTAATATTAATTATTTTATATATTATTTGTACAGCGCCCTTGAGGTGATTTTCCACGAAAACGGCGCTATATAAATTGGCCAATTATTATTATTATTATGCCTCAGGGATCTGATTTCTACAGCTGGGTCTATTTTCATCCTTCCTCTGCCAATGCCATGCATCAGGTTAGGTACCAGCACTCCATTGTGGACTGCTAGCTTCGCTTTGAACAGTTTTTGTTAGCATCAACAGCGTTCACTTCTCCGTTAATTAATTACCTGCATTTTACTTTGAATATCTCAACAATTATACTATATAATTATTGTTTGTTCCAATTGAACGACATAATCCCAAGAGAAAAAATTCGCCAAAGGGTGTTGTTCCCAGTTTAAACAGCAACTCCTAAAAATATTTTACTTCAAGAGTCGATAAACCTGTTTTGAAAATATCCAAATATTCAGATATACCTACGTACCCAGTTTTATACAAATTATTTCAAAAATTATCCATTAAAAGCTGAAAGATTGTTACACAAGGGTTTGCGTTTGAGGTAATGCGAATATTTCAGTGAAAACTATTGAAATTTGACATTTTGGTAGTTATGCGAGAAAACAAAACATTGATTGTCTAAAAGCAACAGATTTGGACTTGCTGCAGTTTAATACTGGGCCATCGATATATTTTTCGTAATTAGTTTATCAACATCAAAGGCATAATATGAGATTAGAGCTTGTCATATTATAATGTGGCGGTTTTACTAATTACCTTTTATGTCAATAAAGGCTAAAAATGGCTAGAAAATGCTTGTCTAGATAGATCGTAAACATCTTGATGTTTTGTATGACACGTCTTATCTAGTAGTTTTTACGTCGATGCCATCTTTTTCTCTATAAGTACTCTTCCAAACATCACAGCAACACGTAAAAATGTTTCCCGTCTGGAGTGGGCTGGAAGGCTGGCGTGTGGCGTGTGGTTGTGATCCTGCAGACCTGTAATACTGTAGAACTACACTATGTCTACTTCCTCCCTTGCGTTCATTCCCCCGTCTGACTCCAGGCACGTATTACAGTGCTCGAGACTAGAGGCTGGAGCACAAGGACTCACCCCCCTGTCTAGTGTCTGCTTTACTCTTGCTTTTATTTCACTGGTTTCCGCGATGCTACAAAATATATTTTGTTTTCTGGGTAGGTCGAAGGGAAATTTGTAGACATTCCGGGTTAGGATTTGTCCTCCTTCACAAATGCTCTCTACTGGCTGCGGCCTTTTGCCGCCTGGCAGTCCGCGGTTCTTTCCGTCCTGCTTCAATGATCTTCCACACAGTCTATCTACTGGGGTACCCACTTGGCCATGATTTGTGGTGTCCTGTCATCTGGCATTCTTTCAACATGTCTAACCTACCTCAGTCTTTTGAATCTACAGAATCTTACCATGGACTTCTCATGCCCAATTAGATTTTAGAGTTAGACATTGCTATAAAATATTTTAAATTAATTATGAATCACCCCTCTGATGGGTGATTCCGGTACTACTAAAGGATAACTAGCTGTTAAAAACCCGCTCCGCAGATTTTTACTGCTAGGCCCTGCGGGCGGCTTTTGGTTCGGTTTCGCCCAGATAGTGTTGGTTACCATTTTATAAATCCAATAGGAACTGGTTCCAAAAATAGCCCGTTCCTCGGATCCACTGTCATCCAGTGTAGCTAGTCACCGGGACAAAGTAGCCGAGACAGAGCAATGACGTCATATGTAATATATAGCCGCTTGATACAACATGTATCACCGCCAATCTTTCCATATCGGGAGAGATACTAATATATTTATTTTACCGACCTGCTGACACAAGTAGCGACATTTTGTGACGAATTCTTGAATTCGAAACCGAATTATAACAGTAGCTTCGTGTGAAATTCCACGTACACAGATGTTATTTGTGGCGCGGCGCGTATGGTATGGTGTGGCGTCAGACATGCACTCGAGGCTGGGTTCTGAAATTCAACCACGCAGGCGTTACCTTAATACTGTTCGGTGAATTGTCCTTATCCTTTAAATAAACGACTCTTTCGCTGTTGATTCAATCTTTTTTTTTTTAATTATTATTTTTAAGTATAAACTTTAGCACCGTTGTGATCTGAAACTCGATGAAACGAAAAATAGGGACACTAAAAAGAGACAAACACATACATCTATAGGATTTAGCCTGTGAGAGAAAGAGATTGTAGAAATCGGTCTCCTCTTTGTGCAGTGCTTCGTAGCCTACCTACTACTGTCTACTTTGATCAAATACCTGGAAATTACTATCACACACTGTATTCATAAACATTATAATAATTAGTAGTTTATAATAATTAGTATTTTAGATTTTACACAGTTATTACAATGTAAAACATAAAAGTATAATAGTATTAATTAAATAGGACAAATGAGAGATTTCTTACAATCAAACTGATTGATCAGTTTTGTAAGATTTTAAAGATTAATATTGTAAAATTTAAAAAAAACTGAATAAATATACTTTAAAAAAAAAAAAACTTTTGTTTTCTGAAGGTTTCAGTTCTGCCGCGTGTGAATTGCACACTCTTAGTTTTTTGTCCTATTAATTCTATGTATTTTTCCTGTACAGGGCCCAAACAGCATAAGCGTACTCTAGTTTTGGTCGTACATAATAAAATAAAAATTGCAGTTGAACATCGATGTCATTGCTTCGGGCTTGGAAATTGGCTTGTGAAAAATTGTGAATTAATTTGTAGCAAAGTTGTTTAAAATTTACGTCCGAACTAAGCTGCCAGTAATGCTTAATAATGATGAATTTATTTCCTGTTTAGCTCTTCAAACTTTAAGTAGAAAAGAAAGCAGACAAAGTCGTCATCTTCCGAAGTGAGGTGCTAAAACAGCTAAATACTGTTTTAATTTCAGTTCTTGCTATTTTGAGCTGCCCTATTGATCTGGTCTTAATGTAAATAGAACCGGTTTTACTCGTTGTGAAAATTAACGTTGTCTAACCATGTGATGTAACGAAATGTGGTGCTGGAGAAAAATGCTCAGGATTTCATGGGCAGCCAGACGCTCAAATTTACCAATTCTGGAAAAGCTAGGCATCCACATCCACAATAGACTTGTAACTATCTACCTACGACGCATTTTAAGATCATTTGGAAAAGTTGTTTGCCAAACTTGTTGAAATACTTTTTTTATAAACTCTATGTAAACCTTCATGCTTCACTTTTACAATTCTACTGTAACTTCAAGACTGACTTTATTTATCTTTTTGAAACTGTAACAAAAAATCAACTAACTTGTATGTTTCACTTTGTTACTACAATATTTTCAAAGATACATTACCTATATTTTTAAACTTTCACTTTGAAATTTACATTTTTTACTTGTACCGCCAATTTATTTATTTCTAAACGTAAACTGCCTTATTCTTTATTATAATTTAGTTTTAATGATTCTTGTTGTTAATGTTGTTCTTTAGGAATTGCTTTGTAAAGAATAATAATAATAATAGTATTTGGATAATTTATATAGCGCCGTTTTTGTGAAAAATCACCTCAAGGGCGCTGTACAAACTTATAATACATTTCTAAAATCTAAAAACTACAAGCTAGGCAAACAATTATAAACAACTTATGGCTAAAAATTGCATACATCGGTTCATTGATCACCGATACGAAAATATGTATACAATATTTTGACCAATGAACGCGATGCTGCCTAAAATTTAATGAAAACAGGACCATACTTACCTGGGAGGTCGCTTGAAATGAACACTGTATATTGTCCATTTAAAGAAATTTAGATAGAGTTCGCACGCAGAGGACATTATTGTGAACACATGTTATTTAATCTTGAAAAATATTTTAATATTAATATGTAATGTATTCTTTGAGGCGTGTATTTTGGAAAATAAAAGCAACATGTAAAGTTGGGTGGTGCAGTAGTACCTATAAGGATTTGATCTTTCTAAATGTGATTCGTCAAGAGACAGATTGATGTGTAAGTATACTGTGTGACTGTATATTGTGTATATTCTTTGTTTCACATTATTTAATCAATTTTGTAAGGACTCGTAAGGAACACTAAAGGATTAATTTTAAGTTTATTATAATTAAGCGCACTTGAAGTGAAATATCACAAAACAACGCTATATAAATACTACGTTATTATTATTATTATATTATTGGTGTAATTTAGCACTTTAGTTAATATTACCCACGCACAGGCGAATACTAAGGCACTCCTTAGTGGGTTCCCATTATCTACTTTTGTCTTATATGTATTGGCAATGTTTATTAAAAATACATATGAAGTTACAACAGTTACATAGTTACATAAGGTTAACAAAAAATAAAAATAAATTGCCTTTCCTCACCATAAAGAGACAATGCTCTTGTGTTTGGTGAGGGAGTTCTAGCTCAATTAGTAAATTAATGATCGTGTAAGTTAGTAATAACGGCTATTGTAAATAATAAGAAGGTTAAAAAATCTTGTATAATTTAAAAATAAAAATCCTGAGAGTTTAAAAAAATCATAATATAAATTAAAAAATCATTATAAATGGAAGAATCATGTAAGTTAGTAACAAAAATTATTGTAATAAGTAAGTAAAGGATACGTAAGAAAGAACGCAAGATTTATACAATAGTAGACTCAGATTTAGAAACTAAGAAATGAAAGAAAAAAGAAGGAATAAATGATTTATAAAATAGCAGACTTTAAGATACAAAGTAAACATATTTGGGACTTTTATAGTAGTTTCAGGTAATTTTTTAATTTGGGCTTAAATTCCTGCATATTTTCGATGGTTTTTAATTTTAATGGGAGGTTGTTATAATAGATTATGCCCAGATAAAGATAGGAATTTTGGATGTGCTTAGTATTAAATTTAGGAATTTTAATAGTTTTCTGGTATCTTGCTGATGTATTGAATTGGAAGTTACGAGTATTTAACTGTATTTCTTTGTAAATTTGAAGAATTGAATATTTTTTATAGATTTTGTCTATTATAGGCACATTGAATATTGAAAAAAGAATTTCAGTAGGAAATTTAGACGGTTTTTTTAAGATTACCTTAATTATCAACCTTTGGACAATTTTATATTATGTATATATATATATTTTACTTTTTTACATTATTTTTATCTTGTGTTATGTTATATATATTTAGAAAATATGTAAATATTACTTTTGAAGTGTATCAACATATAATGGGAAAATAAAGGAAAAAAAACTAAGGACCCCAAATTGGAGAAACTCATATTCACTTGCAAAGTGGAAGGCGTAAGAAGCAGAGGAAGGTCACCAATGCAATGGGCCGGAGTGACCAAGTAACATTGTTGGTGTTCTTAGCTCTCCAAGCAGCGCAGGACCGCGAGGAGGGGAGTAGTTTTGTCCACTATGGAAATTGGAGTAGGGGTAACGATCCTCGGCAATGAGGAAGGCGTAAGAAGCAGAGGAAGGTCACCAATGCAATGGGCTGGAGTGACCAAGTAACATTGTTGGTGTTCTTAGCTCTCCAAGCAGCGCAGGACCGCGAGGAGGGGAGTAGTTTTGTCCACTATGGAAATTGGAGTAGGGGTAACGATCCTCGGCAATGAGGAAGGCGTAAGAAGCAGAGGAAGGTCACCAATGCAATGGGCTGGAGTGACCAAGTAACATTGTTGGTGTTCTTAGCTCTCCAAGCAGCGCAGGACCGCGAGGAGGGGAGTAGTTTTGTCCACTATGGAAATTGGAGTAGGGGTAACGATCCTCGGCAATGAGGAAGGCGTAAGAAGCAGAGGAAGGTCACCAATGCAATGGGCTGGAGTGACCAAGTAACATTGTTGGTGTTCTTAGCTCTCCAAGCAGCGCAGGACCGCGAGGAGGGGAGTAGTTTTGTCCACTATGGAAATTGGAGTAGGGGTAACGATCCTCGGCAATGAGGAAGGCGTAAGAAGCAGAGGAAGGTCACCAATGCAATGGGCTGGAGTGACCAAGTAACATTGTTGGTGTTCTTAGCTCTCCAAGCAGCGCAGGACCGCGAGGAGGGGAGTAGTTTTGTCCACTATGGAAATTGGAGTAGGGGTAACGATCCTCGGCAATGAGGAAGGCGTAAGAAGCAGAGGAAGGTCACCAATGCAATGGGCTGGAGTGACCAAGTAACATTGTTGGTGTTCTTAGCTCTCCAAGCAGCGCAGGACCGCGAGGAGGGGAGTAGTTTTATCCACTATGGAAATTGGAGTAGGGGTAACGATCCTCGGCAATGAGGAAGGCGTAAGAAGCAGAGGAAGGTCACCAATGCAATGGGCTGGAGTGACCAAGTAACATTGTTGGTGTTCTTAGCTCTCCAACCAGCGCATGACCGCGAGGAGGGGAGTAGTTTTGTCCACTATGGAAATTGGAGTAGGGGTAACGATCCTCTACAATGAGGAACCGACTTTTAAGAAGAATAACTAAACCATCACGTCATTTCAATTTGGGAAGCGGGTATATGTACCGTCGCCCCAACACCCCTACCATAGATCACCCCAAAAAATTCGCTAGGTTTGGTGACTTAGCAGGGTTGCCCGGGTTCATGGGGTGAAGTTTTTCCGGGTCTTGATGGCAGGTGCGTCTGCTCTTCTTCTCCAGCCGGACTCTCTCGATTCATCGCCTTCAGTCGCAGTGGGAGGAATGGATTCACACGTCCGTCACCCTAGGACACACTGACTCCCTAATTCCTACCCACCCCTCGTGCCTTTTCCTTCCCAGAGCTTCCTTTTCTTCTTTTCCCTATAAAACCCTCGACACAGCATCCTCAAAGATGACATAGGCCCCAAGGGAAATTGTTTTCCTTAGGGACTTCTGTGTGAAAAAAACTCGTTTCTCTGAAGGTGTAATCAGAGAGTATGCATTGCCATTGGGGTTAAAAGTGATAATTTATGTTTCAATAAACGATAATATTTATTTTTAAACAGGGAAAACGAAAATATCCTGAATATTTTCGTCCTTTCTCACACATGCTGCACATGCATTATGTTATGTTTTATTCCACATCCAATATGGAGAATCCTTCCTGCATACATTGCGTACCTACCTTGCATATCAAACACCGCTCTAAACCATACAATACTAATATTAATATCACCAACATAATAATTATTATGTACCATACATCCTCGCGTTTCTCTTTCCAACTCTATTTCTCTACTAGTAATGTGGGGTGTTTGTTTACTGGTATTAGTATCAGTCAGTATTCCACCTCAACAGGTGAATCGATACATGGATGCTTTCAAATCTATAACACTTTAGCAAAAGGGATATAGGCCAAGGTTTTTATTCGCTTTAATGCGAAGCTGAAACCTTCAAAATTCGAGCCTATTTTGTCAGTAATAGTAATTGGATAATTTGTAGAGCGCCGGTTTGTGAAAAATCACCTCAAGAACGCTGGAAAGGTAAAAATATTTCCGCTTTACAATAAAATCCTAGTAAATGGAATGTTTGTGAATGTATTAGATTTATTTGTTTCCTGTTACTTCAACTTGTTGTATGTGAATAAAATCATAGTCTAATGTGAGAGTTTAGCGTATTATTATTATGTTATGTAGATAGGTTCTTGTTACTAATACCAAATTTGTAAATACCCAAAATAACACTTACACACATTATTCACAAAATCATTCACTTGACACTGGCTAAAACACTCCTTTGGGGTAAAAAGCCATAAAAAATAAAATTATAAACTGTTTTCGAAAGGTGGTGAAATACGTGAAGAATAACTAATGTAAAGTCACCATGGTTATTCAATCTTTACATGGATAATTAATTGTATGCAAAAATTTAAAGAGGTGGGATTGGGCGCGAAATTGAGTAATCTGAAAGTATGTTGCCTGTTGTATACTGATGATGCGGTGCTGATTTCTAACAGTATGGAAGATCTACAGTGTCTCGTGTCTAGGATGAAGGAAGCATGAATGAAGAATGAGTTGATGATGAATGTACTCGTAAGTAAATCTAAAGTCGTGGTATTTGAAAGAGAGAGTATGAAAACAATGTGCAATATAGTTGTGAATGATGAGTATTTGGAGCAGGTGGATGAGTTTGTGTACTTGGAAAGTATGTTTACGAGAGATGGGAAGGCTGATAGAGATATCGAAAGTAGGGTAAATGCAGCCAACTCTATTAATGGAGGACTGAACGCGGTTGGCGCCAACAAAAAAAACTGTCCAAAGAAGCGAAGTTAGCCGTCCATAATGGAGTGCTGGCACCCCCTAGTGATGTATGGCAGTGAGGCATGGAACTGGCAGAGGAAGGATGAAAGTAGACTGAATGCTGTCGAAATGAGATCCCTGAGGCGTATGTGTGGTAAAACCATGTACGACCGTGTGAGAAAAGTGGAGATCCGCGAAGAATGCAAGGCTGATGTAAGCGTAATGAGTATGATTAAGAAAGGGACGCTCAGTTGGTTTGGGCATGTAGAGCGAATGAACGAGGATAGGAGTGTAAGGAGAGTATATGACGCAAATGTGAATGGTAGAAGAAGTCGGGCACGCCCGAGGAAGACATGGCACGACCAAGTGAATCAGATACTTGAATCGGGCTATGTGAAGTTGAATAATAGAAGAGCATGTATGAGACGATGTATGAATGTGAACAAGGCAAGGAGTGTGTACCAAGATCGAGTTGTTTGGCGGTTCGTCCTGCCTGCCCCTGCGGGGAAACGGCGTGATGATTAGTTAATTTTTATTTTTACAAATAACCATGCAATTTTTTAAATATATATATTTTTTTAAATGGATCACCTTACCTTTTTTCTAACTAAAATTACTAATCACAATCAGACATATTTTATTAGACAAATGAATTATAAACGTTATTGTCAACTCATTTTTTTGTCGTTTTCTTGAAAAAATAATTCTTAAAAATTCGCGAAGTTTCAGAATTTTTTTTAAAATTACGGTCGGAAACTTTGATTTCATAAAGGTGTACATTTTAATTATTTTGTGAAACTTTTAGATTTGAATATAAAACGCGTTGTTTTCTCTTTCCAATACCGTTTAGATTATACTTCTCACTATGATAGTAAGGGAGACACGACGATTTCTATGAGCTGGGGCAAGTATGGTCTCCTGTGGATTAAACGGGTTTAATGTGGATTAAACGGGTTTATGCTGAATCACTATTTTAGATTAATCTTTACTACGAATTGTTTTACATTATAAACACTAAAATATGCTTGGGTAAATTAAAGCTTTTCTTACCTTTTCCATTGAGTAGAATTAAAATAAAATTGTTAGTTACTTTACACAAAATAAAAGCGTAAATTACCAAATAATGTATTTTATCATTAGAACAAAGAATTTTTTTAAAAGTACAATTTCATGGCTAAAATTATCTATAAGAGTTTCCATTGATTTTTTTTTCATTCTCATAAAATTATTCACAGAATAAATAAAAGCCACTTTTGCGCTTGGAATTGTGACCTCTAGACTCGATTTTTACACCAATTACCTGTATTGGCGGTGATATAGGGTACACTAAAAATACATGTATTTTTGGCTTCTGTCTTTCCTGTACCTGTACCCTTCCTTACTAGGATTAATTTTTTTTTTAAATTTATTTTTTTAATTCCCCTGAAAAATAATACAACAAGATAAACTTTTTTTATAATTCTACAACACTTAAACAGCGCCATTCAAAATTCCGAACCAAAAAATCCACCCGTATTGTGCTCATGAGCGAATACGAAATGTAACCCAAATCCCATAGGTGCGTAATGAATATCAACACATAATGGGACCTTCCCTCATATTTCTTAGGTTCATACAAAACGTACTAGTTTCGCAGGAGCGGTAGTCCTGCAAACCTTGGGATTCTAGTGCGCAGCACCTATGAAATTTTCAGTATTAATAAACACTATGCAGTCCTTTTGTCTAAATTGATTAATTAGCGTTTAAACCAATTTGCTGAGACAGTGATTGAGTCCGTGGATACTCTATTATGTGGGTTTCGGAGTCTGCTTCTCCCGCACTAAATACATACTTGCAGAATAATACCATTAGTAAATTAAATTTAAAAATAAAAATAGAGTTCTACGAATTAAACAAAAACAATTTATAACTCATCATTAGTTATGTTTACCTGTTGACTCGGCACCTGTTTGCTAAATAGACGGCTTGTCCCGGTGGGGACGGGGCGTAGTTCTATGCGTTTGGGGTCACCGAACTCTTGCACCAGTCGACCGTTAAAATAATAATAATAATAGTACGTATTGGTTCCCGCCCAAAATCAAATAAGGAATAGGCGCACCGCTGAGAGCTCCATTGTTCCATACTTAAACGAGTCGTATGAGAAAGAAGAAGAGCTTACAACGGAGCTATCTGCGGCAACACTTTACATTTAGTTAACTATTTCATGTTGACAATATTCTTTGTTCGTGCGTTATTTTTCTATTTGATGTAGCAAATAGTTACCGAAGTCGTAAGCAACACAACTAGTGATGGATGGGTAAATCTAGGGAAATTACTTTTGGGGAATATTCCCGAAACAAGGAACTGACGGCCGGCGTAGTCCAGCGGGAAGGCTCTTGACTCGCATACCGAAGGTCGCGGGATCGAATCCCGGCGTGGCAAATAAATTTTATTTGATTAATTTGTGTTATTTCACAATTTATTCATTTAAAATAATATACAATAGTACATTTGCGGCACGTTCCAGAGTGGAAGATACTCTCAGTATCGCCCTGGTGTAAGACCACCATTCAGAATTGAAACGTTGCTTGAAATGGCATTAGCCGTATTTGGTGACCAGATCTGAATAGCCAGGTACTTCCCCACCTTCCTCTTCCCTATCTCCTTCCCCTCCCCACTACCTTCAGCCTCACAACATACCCAATTGGGGAGGCAATAGTCTCACTGGCTTCAGACGGGAGCAGTTGTGCGGTATTCATATAAAATAAATATATACATATATAAACCAACTTTTTTTGTTGTTTTTTTTTACTTTAGTTTCACACGGGGAAAATATTTTATATTTTCCTGGGGAAAGGAAGGAGAGGGAGTTCTGCGAAGGATAAGTATGAAAGGTGGGTAGGAATCTAAGGGTCCGCGAGTCTAGGAGTGACAGACGTATCTTCCTATGTCATCTTTAGGGATGCTCTGTGGAGGGTCTTTTAAAGGAAAGGAAGGAGAGGAAGCTCTGGGAAGGATAAGGTATGAAGATGGGTAGGAATCTGGGGGTCAGTGGGTCCAGGAGTGACAGACGTATCCCACTGTGGTGCAAGGCGATGTTCCAAAAGATTTCTGCTTGAGAGGTCACAAGGTCTCTCTCAACCGGTGTCTCCCGATCCGGCCTGCCTCGCAGCTGGTGGGTAGATGCATCCTCCGCCAAGACTCGGACAAACCTCACCCCAAGAACCCGAGCACCCCTGGTAAGTCACCAAATGTAGCAAACCACTTGGGGTGACCTATGGCAGAGGTGTTGGTTATCCAATAAATGGTTCCCGGGGTGACGGTATCGACACCCGCCTCCCAAATTGAGCTACTTTGGGTTATCTCTTTACTGTGATGCACATTGACTTGTCGATGTGGTCCTGCCGCCGAGAGCTCCGCTGTGACCTCGTTTTCCGTTACACGCGTGTTTTCTGAGGTTAGGACGCGTTTATCAGCGGTCAGCCGGAGCCACTGAGCCACTGAGCCACGGGCGAACTGTGGTGATGTTGTTTACTTTTACAGACAACGTCCAGACATAGTTTGTGGCTTTTTCTATTACTTATAGTTACTGCGAAGCTTCCCCCAAACAACTATTTTCGTAATATAGTTATTATTTAACAGTATAACAATGTCGGTACACATGTATTGTTTTTGCAGTTAAATGTATTTTTCGCAGTTACACAGCTTATGAATATAAATTTAAAAAAACTTGTTGGCCTTCGGTGTCCCCAATTTGGGGTAATTTTTTTTTCATTAGCTCCACAAGGCATTTCCATTAGGAAAATAATTTCCCTAAGGAAGATCTTTGGCGATGCTGTAAGGGTCTTTTTAGAAAAAGGAACGAGAGGAAGTTCTGGGAAGGAATCAAAATGCTACGAGGGATGGGTAGAAATATTGGGGGCTGTGTGTTCGGACGTACGAATCCATTCCTCCCACTGCGGTGCAAGGCGATGGGTTGATAGAATCCGGCTGGAGAGGTCAAAAAGGTCTCAACCAGTCTCCCGATCCGCCCCGCCGCGCAGTAGGTGGATAAACCCACCCGCCGCCAAAAAACCTAGACAAACCTAGCCCTATGAACCCGGGCTCCCTTGTTAAGTAACCAATTGTAGCGAACATCTTGGGGTGACCTATGAGAGAGGTGTTATGTACAAACCAACTTCCTTTCTATAATCAGAGAATGTGTTTAAAGTCTGCATCGCACCGGGGCAGGATCACTCCTTGCCGAGGTGGTACATTCGTACCATCGTAATATTTTAAAATTGATTAGATTGTTTTTATTTTATTTTATTAAAAAACATTTAGGTACACCTACCACCAGTCTGGTGACTTGCAGGAATTCGTAGGGCAAACCAGCAACGAAACTCACCTGCACTCTAATAACACGGCTTACCTTCGGGTTTATTCCACCAACCTTCCTGTAGTAATGTGGCTATTGCGTGACCACCAAACTCCCCTCTGTTTGTCATCCTAGGGTCGAGATACGTACAAACTACGGTACTATACCATTTCCAACACCGCGTTAGCAATTAACACGCAGATACAGGAAAGTTACGCGTACTGAACCCCGCGTATATCACCGGGTTAGTTTTTATAACGAGGGCGTTACGTTGGTCGCCCACACAAAATGTCTGCATAATTTATTTAGCTAATTTTCTTTGTTCAGGCGTAATTTTGATTTTATTAATATTGTTCATTGGACACTAAACCCGCACGGTATCATGTAATCATAATCAATTTTCAATTTTTATTGGGCTATTTTAATTTTTCCTTTTTCATTGTTTAATCTAGTGTGGCGGTCCCACTGTCCATCCTTGCGGTACGCCCGAACTTTTCAGTGGAGCTAATACAAAATCAATTGATTTATTTTTAGACAATTAAAAATTAACAGTTCAAGGGTTGGAACTTAACTATTTTTGGACGGATTATCTTGCCATGGGTTAATGGGTAATTATTTTACTATAGTATAAAATGTAGGGAAGAAGATATTATGACATGCTATGAGATATTATGTGTATGCTTCAGTGAAAATACCGTTTCTCCGCAGGGCTAGGCAGAGAGGACAGATCGCCAAATAACTCGGTCTTGACACACACCCTTTGCCTCATTCATATCGTCTCAAACAAGCTGTTATATTATTCTGACTCTTGACATGGCCCGACTCAAGTATCTGATTCACTTGATCTTACCATATCTTCCTCTGGCGTCCCCGATTTCTTCTACCTTTCTACGTCCATTCGCTCTAAATGCCCAAACCATCTGTGGGTTCCTTTCTTAATCTTACTCATTACGCTTACATCAGCCTTGCATTCTTTGCGTATATCCGCATTTCTCACACGATCGTACATGGTTTTATTTATTTATGACACGCCCTAATGGACTTTATATATTTACATACAATTTTATAAGTTTTTATCACTGTTATTGTTTTACCACATGTACGCCTCAGTGAAAAGAGCCTAGAAGAGATATTCGACCCTTTGGAATAACAAGGTTCCATCCAACGCGGTAACGTCATGCGATGATGGAATCTATAGTAAGCTACTTTAGAGTTCATTGTCGCATGACGTTACCACGACAGATGGAACCTTGTTATTGCAAAAGGTCGATATATCGATCGTGCTTTGTTTTGTTAGAGGGTCTGGAGAAAGAAGATAAGTTTTAGTATTTATCACGTATACCAAGCGTCGTCTTTTTGTGTTCTGATTCATGGTATTACCCAAGAGACAAACAAGCGAGCAGCAAACCCACACACATTCCACTTTATTTATCTGTGCAGCAATTAGGTCGGGTCGGTGCAGTCGTAAACGGGCACAAGTACACTAGAGTACTAGAGCGCCAGACAACATACAGTCTGGGGCGTCCCTCTACACCTACTGCAGATTTATTCAAAACTTTCTGGCCCATTTAAAAATGTTTTACCATCCCTCCGTCCTGTATAACTATAGCCCTCTTGCCTACGGTGTTTGAAGGAATTGGATGATATTAAGTGTAGGAAAAACAAAGTGTGCAAGGAAAAGGAATAACCAATCACTTACCACTGTATCTCTGCCAAGAAGCACATGACACAGCCATGATATAGTTCTACCGCGACACCTCGAGGTAATTATCGCCACGAATCACGAATGGGTACAAAACGATATTATTTACTACTGTGGTGGTCAAATTCCTTATTTTCACTTAAAAACGAGATTGTGTGCACGAAAATTATCAACAACTTGCTTTTTTCTTTGAATACCTCACAATAGTCTCAGCTGCTCCCGTCTGGAGCCAGTTAGTCTGCTGCATCCCCAATTGGGAAATGTTGTGAGTCTGAAGGTAGTGGGGATGGGAAGGAGATGGGGAAGAGGAACGTAGGGAAGTCTGGTCACCAAAAATGACTAATGCCATTTCAAGCAACGTTTCAATTCTGAATGGTGGTCTTACATCAGCGCGATACTGAGAGTATCTTCCACTCTGGAACCCGGAAGGCGCAATTATACTATATATTATTTCAAAAGCCTTACCGCTGGACCACACCAAGGTAATCCCAAATATTATTCTGTTTTCAAAACTCGTATTTTCGGTTTCATGCCAACTCAGAATCAATTCAACTTAACATCTCTTTGAAAAGTCATTAAAAGCTACGAAAAAAATAATTAAAAATTGTCCATAACCTAACCTAACGTAACCTATATTTAACCAATTTTTTAAATATATTTTTCATATTACTTTTAAAGACTTTTCAAAGGAGGTTGTGAGTTGATTTCATTCTGAATTGTTCGGTCACCGAATTTTCACTATTTTTTTTGCCATATTTCCAAATTTCAAATACATTTCCAACCAAGTGACAGTCATGGAGAGCTATGAATTGGATAAATGACATCCCGGTAGGGGCTAGCATGTTCTCATTTCAAAACCAAACAAATTATAAACAAAATTATATTACACACCTATCGATTCTCTTCGCCAAAAAATAAGTAATTCGCTTCTAGGCCATTCCTCCGATTCTGAGCTGATCTTTTACCCTTGGCATCCCTTGTATGAATTGGTTGGACCAAGTCTGTGATATGGATTAAACATTAAGATATTTTCAAGGCGATGCGCGTTGAGACTTTGCCAAGGCGTTTAATTGATCTTCCCGCCCGGCAATTTGTCTACCCAATATCCGTAGTGTCTCATTCATATTTTATTAGTGGACTAATTAAAAAGCGTTATTATCGATTTGTATTAATTTTATTTATGCTGGTGAAATGCAAATGAATCATCACAAAATTAGCATCAACCACGGACATATGAATATACATGGACCAAAACGGATATATATAATGGATAAAAAACGTATTATTTCCCCCTCCACATGGCGCCGGCTGAAGCTCCTCCTTGGAACCGGCTCGCTCCATGGGGAGGGGATAGAGCCTCGCTTGAATCTAAAATGTGTGACGTCATCATTCTTGCCGTGAACAGCTAGAAGGTAACATCCATACATTTAACGAAATACAACGCCAAAACGGTAGCGTATTCTATACAATATATCTACATATCAATGTGCACATAGCGAATGTGGGCGGTTCTCCAGTGTGCTCGTCGCTGGTTACAGGGGTAAGTAAATTATGAAACATTTGTAATAGTGTTTTAACTAAACACGGCAACAAAATATTGCTATGTGTATTGGGGCGAGTCTTTTTGGGGCGAGCATTTGGCCTTAGCAAATATGTTATTATCGTGGCAAGCAATTCGCGCTCCCATGTAAAAAGGTCTATTCATTCAAAGCAGATTTTGCTTTTAAGAACTAAATGGTGATATTGTAATGCGAGATGCCTATTTACTGTCAGATTGATTGTATAACGAATCACAGTCATCTTTCCCCTCTTCGCCCTCCATGGTTTGGTTTGACCCCTCACCTGTAACTGCTTGTCTAGTCATTTGGATGTCTATGGCATCAACAGTAATTTAAACAGTTTGTCAGAAGTTCGAAATATTTCCGATTTGCAATGAAATCCAAATAATTTAAATACTTCTGAACGTATCCGAAAACTGAAAACTGTTTTTGAAAGGTAATAAAATATGCTTTCAAATTTTATAATTAAAAATAAACATATGAATTTTGAAATAAGTACTTATTAAATTTTTTTAATGCAAAAATGGAAAAGTTTTTAAAATGCCTCACCTTGCGTTTTTTCTAACACAAATTATTAGTCAAAGTTATTATAAACGTTAAAAATAATAGCGAAAAAAAAACACATACACATTTTATTATAAACGTTATAGTCACCTCACTTTTTGTAGTTTAAAAATAATGAATAAAAATCATGTACGCAGTTCACATGTGGTAGAAGTGAAACCTTCAGAAAACTAAACTTCGAGAGAATGAGACAATGCATAGTATCAGGAGTAGGATCATTGTATGGTTTATTTATTATAATATTGTTAGAAGGTTTAAAAATTATTTTACAATTTATTCTACAAGCACCGCACAAAGAGGACACCGATTAGTCTATCTCATTCTCTCGCAGGCTAAATCATATAGATGTATATGTTTGTCTCTCTTTAGTGCCGCTCGTTTCTGTTTCACCGAGTTTCAAATCACAACAGTGCTAAAGAAGTTTTCACTTAAAAAATTCACACATTCACATATTTTTTTAAATTACGATCAGAAACTCTGATTTCATAATTGTTTTCATTTTAACTATCGATGTTCCGAGCACCGAGCACCGAGCAAGTCCTCTTCAATTACTTACTATGTCTTTTTTAAATAATTAAAAAAAACATCCCGCAGGATTTGGAAAAGATGCGGGTTTCGCAAAACCTGTTACCAACACAACGAAAGGGGTTCGAGTTAGTTGTTGTCAGTATTCTTATTTTCTGGTTCTAGCAAATTGGTACACGGAGTTGCCAATTCTTGTTTTAATCAAATTAATTCTCGGCAGTCCCAAAAGCGAACGACGATAGAGCAACGTCTAATGGCAGAGAACACCGAAGATATGTACTGATAAAGTGTGCTGTGGCGTGTCTGTGTGCTCGAAGTAAGCTCAATTTTTCCTTAGTATCTACTAGTGAAATTGATCGACCAATTGCCGAACGCTTGAATACATTGGAGGAAATGAGAGACCTTTCGCCTAAATGACGAAGCTGTGCTTGGGGAGTGATTTTATTTATTTTATTTTATTTATATATTTTTTTATTAAGTTAGTTTATACTACATGAATATAAACTAAGGGAACGTACCCATACTACGTGACCAACTTTTTGCAATTTTTAATCCCCCCCCCCCCCCCGGTGACCAAAAACCTAAGCCCACCGCCGCTCATTTGTACCAAGCGTGACATTTTGAAGACCCCCCCCCCCCTAAAAGTGTCACGTAGTATGGGTACTTTCCCTAATAAGCAGAATGTAACATTTCATTTGATAAATTTAAATATTTTTACAGTAAGCATAACATTTTTTTTAAATACATTCATTCTTTCTTCATTCTTCATACTTTCAGGCATTTCATCACACATCTTTAGTCCTCTGTACATTAGGCAGTTCTGTGATTTTGATTTCTTCATTTGTGGCAATCGAACTCTGTTTATATTTCTTGTTTCGTAATTATGAACGTCTCTATTAAAAACAATTTCATTGGGCATTTGGTTTTTCATAATTTTATGCACAAAAATTAACACATTAAATAGTAGTCTCTTTTTATTGGAATCCAATTTAGCTCCTCTCTCATTTGATTAATCCTTGCGTATTTGCCTTTCCCCAGTATACATCTCATAGCTTCGTTTTGTATAACTTCTAGTTTGTTCAAATTTACTTCATTGGCCAAATATAACATCGTGGAGCAGTAGTCCAAATGTGGAGCAACGATAGTTTTATAAATGAGCTCCGTGGTGTTTTTTATTTAATTTACGTCTTAGTCTTCTAAGAAAATTTACCTTTTTGATAACTTTTTTAGCACATATTCAAAGTTTGCTGTGAAAGTCAGTTTTGAGTCGAGTATTACACCCAGGTATTTGATTTCATTTACTTTTCCAATTTGACAATTACCATTAATTGTCAAATTTAACCCTGTGTTACGTGTTTTATTGCCTATTTCCATATATTTTGTTTTGTTTACGTTCAGTTTCAACTTGTTTAATTTCAACCATTTTGCTATATATATGTGATAAGGATAGGGATGGTCACCCCAAGGTTGTAGGTCATCCCAAGGTCGTAGGTTCCCCCAAGGTCGTAGGTCCCCCCAAGGTCGTAGGTCCCCCCAAGGTCGTAGGTCACCCCAAGGTCGTAGGTCACCCTATGGTCATATTTCACCCCAATGTCATATGTCACCCCTAGGTCATAGGCCACCCCGTTCGCTACGTTTGGTAACTTAGCAGGGATACCTGGGTTCATTGGGCGAGGTTTGTCTTGTAGTTTTACTTCAGTCGTGTGGTCTAAAGCACACTCGTGTTTTTTGATGCTATATTTTTGTTATAAACTGTGCCTGCTCTCAACACAGGTGTTCGCAGAGAGACAGGCATAGCACGTCTCCAATTGTAAATTAATAAAAATGAATAACAAAAAACTGGCGACATCAGTTTTCTTTCCAATCGGTGTAAAACACACTTCTAGAGATGAAATGCTCAGTGGCCGCAAATGTAATATATTATAAGGCCTGTATATTTTGGCAAAGCGAATTCTAACCGCTTTGTAAACCGGTTTTCTTAGTAGTAAAATATTTATAAATGGATTTTGACTAACATACCTACCTCGAGGCTTCACTTGATGTGCTAATCTGAACTAAAATATATCTGACTCATTCTCATTGATGTCGAATTATTCATCCTTTCATCGATAACTTTAATATAAAATTGTGAATTACATATTCATCACTTTTTGCCCTATTCGTATTGGGAAGCGATTTACAAAGCCTATACGCTTCAGTAACGGTTATGACTGAAATATAGTAGGTGTTGGTGTGCAAAATCGTCTACAGAGTCTATAAATATTTGAAAATCATTTACAAAGCCTTTCGCTATAAATATCACACAGGAAAGATTATTTATTTAAACTTTGTTAAACATTTTTTCGACAACTAAAGGGTTTACAATTTTTAGAGCTGGGCAGAGCCAAAACATGTAAGAACCACTTGAAAGAAATTTCGCTTGCGGCGCTCTGTATGTGCTATCATGCTTATGTATACAAAAATCTCAGAATTTAGAAAATTCACTCACCTCCATCATTATAAGTGGAAATGTGACCTCTGCAAAGTGGGAGGACTAACTAGTCAAGGATCGAACCCGCAACGCCCGAGTAGGCACCAGTAACTACCAAGCTGCCTACAGGTCGGTCACAACATTTCAAACAGGTTAATGTTCCCTTTTTGTTTTCGCCTGCGGCGTTTTTTTTCCGTGTTTTTTGTCTGTTATGCAGAGGGGTAAGGGGAACGTAAAAGAAAAATATACTTCAGATAAGGTTGGGAACCTTTACGCTGTACGGTGCTACTAGGCATGACATGACTATGAGCGATCAGACGGGCAGTCACAAGAGCACTGACTTAGCAGGCTCGCACGCGCACGAGTGCATCAACGGTCGCGTGGCCCTCCCAAAAAAAAATTACATATTCATACGTTTAAACATTTTTGTCTGTTGAGTATAATGGTAATATTTTATTCAAATTCTGCCAGTATAATACAAAATTGATTAAATTCTGATTTCCAAGCATTTCAATTTATGAACGTGTGTTTTTTGTTTAGCACTTATTGTAAGAAATGACCCACTTCGCAAACAATTCTTCTGCGGTCTAAATTTAAACTGCACACACAACTTGCTATTATTATTTCAACGCTAAATACTCGTAGTACAGCAAAGCGCACAACTAAAATAATATCAAATGTTTAGAGAAGTTTTCGCAACACTTTCTGTAACTGCAAGGGTTGTCCAAGAATTAAACACCGTTCTAATTTAAAAAATCAGGAAAAATGCATAATAATATGAAGCGCCTTTATTCAGACAGTAAATTACATTACATTTTTTTTTAATTTTTATTTTTTATTTCATAATTTTTTTTATTAGTTACTGATATTTGTTTTTTTGGCTACCACACAAGGCCAATGCCCGTGTTGTGGTAGTCGTACATTTAATATTTTAAATACGATTTAATTATAACAGATGATTAAACATTCCAAAAAAAATAAAAAAATTTAGAAATACTTAAAAGTAAAGAGAAAAAAAGAACATATTTTAAAGAAAAGTAGAAATAAAAATGAAAATTCAAATTTTGAAATACAAAAATTAATAATAAAGATTAAATGTTAAGAACTCAAGTGTTATAAATTAAAACATATAAGTATATAAATCAAAATTAAAACATAAATAAAATTTAGTGAAAAACTAAGAGAAAAAAAATAACAACATTTTAAAGAAAAATAGAAATAAAAATGGAAATTAAAATTTTGAAATGCAAAAATTAATAAATAAAATGTAGCGTTAAGAACTCATGAATTCTTTAAAGTACGTTCGTCCCCTTTCAAAAATCCAATGTTGTACACGTGTTATAAAAAGAGAATTAGAATTATTTGACTTTACGTCAGTTTATATATTTTAGGAGCGATGAACCAGAATTGTCGTTGAGCGAATGAGGTGTTAGTTTTTGGGACCACGCAACCCAGGTTTGATGAAAAGCGGTGTGTGCTTGTAAAAATAAAATAAAATAACTCCAAAAATAAAAATCTTACCTACATGTTGATGAGTAGAAAAAGTAAGTTGATTATGAAGTTGTAGAAGAATACGAAATTATTTTGTTTACTTTTTAGTGCGTTTTTTAAGTCATTTTTTTGTTTTGTTAAATTTTTTGTTTTTTTTTTTTTAATTTTTAGTGAATCTGAAGTACACTAACTAATTTGTCTGAATATGGGAAGACCTTCTAAATGTGCTACTCATATGAGACAGACATAATTTGACCATAACGACATTAGGGTCAAATTAAGAGATTCGGCCGAGTATCGTTAATTTGCTCCTAAGAATCGAGTTACTTTGTAATGGATCCCATAATCAGAACCTAACTAAACCCTCATCAAACTACCCTTGAAGTACATCCTTTCCAATAAAAAAAGAATCATCGAAATCGGTTGGCGTGATATTGAATTATTCGTCCATTTGTCGCGCACATACTTAATGCAAATTTAAGACTTATATGGTTTTCTCATGGATGCCATTGTCGGAACTGAACCAAATTAAAATGGGACCACACGGGAAGCACCAGCTTTCAAATAAAAAAAAATGATCAGCAATATCGGTTCACCCAGTCGAAAGTGCTGAGGTAACAAACATTAAAAAAAAAAAAATACAGTCGAATTGATAACCTCCTCCTTTTTGAAGTCGTTTAAAAATATATCTGAGCTATTTCTATACAATTTTGCTTTTCAGCATTTTGGGAACCCAACGAGCACATAATTTGCCTACTCCATTTTTCCCTCAAAATCATTTGTGTGGTAGACTAATTGAGGTTTGGCATCAAAATTGCGATCTTACAAACCTCAACAGGACATTGAGAAATGTCTTAGTTAAGGGGGGGGGGAGGGTAAGGTTTTAAAGGCGAAAAAGGCATATTTTCATTATTTTATTTTTTAAGAATAATGTTGGTTTATTTATTTAATATATACGTTATAATATGACATCTGAAGTCTGAAGTATCTTTGAAAAATTTTTCAATTAAAAATATTAATAAATAAATCCGTGAGAGAGAATCTCCGGAGGCGCATCGAAAAAAAGTTGTTATGCGGTGAAAATCATAACTTGTTACCGGATCATTTGAAACAAAAAAGTCGAAACGCGTTTAAAAGGTGATATGTTTTCCCAGGTGGTCAGGAAGAGTTTTTTTTTTTTTTGCTGCATTCTGAAGTCAAAAATGCGATTTTTGCTAAAAAAATTCGGTGAATTTGTTATTATACCTACTCGTAAGTAAAATGGTAAAAATAAAAAAAATAAAAACTCTTCCTGATTACCTGTAGATTTATGTTGAAATAGTGTACGAAATTTCAAAAAGGTTCGGTCAAGTAGATTTTGAGTTATGATGTTCACGAACTTTTGTTTGCGAGAAAATCGATTTAAAGTTTTGTTATATTCGAAATATACTTGAATCGAGCATGAGGGCCGGTCGCTTGAAACGCTGTATCTTCTTTAGTATTGCTCCGATTTACTTGAAATTTTGACACAATACTCTCGATGTTGTACATTCAGAAAAAATAATTTAAAAAAGTTTTTATAACCTTACCTCCCCCCCCCTCCTTAAGAAAGTGCATAATTGAGCGCTCCTCGCAGTCGGCGGGATTAGACAGCGGAGCGTCGATCGCAAACGTACGCAAAGATCGCACTGAAGCAGCTACCAAGCCGGATCACCGCTCGTTTTTTAGGTACACGCTAGTGCCGTCATATTTTGAGAAATAGTGCCCACTTTGCCGAAAATAAGGAACGGTCTTCAATTCTTGAACAATCCTAGTAGTAGTACAGCAAAGTACAGAAGTAAAATAATATGAAATGTTTAGAGAAGGTTTTTGCAATACTTCTGTAACTACATCTGTTGCACACAACATACACGCCGCATCCACTGCGTATGCACCAATACACACAAGCGTAACAAGTAACAACCAAACAAACGAACAATGACCGGTGTATGTGATCTCTAATATAATAAATAATAAAGTATATCGCGTGTTGAACAAATATCTAAAATGAGACCAGTAGAGACCTAGGGTGCCTGCCTAACCTATAATGAAGAAACAGTATTAGCGGTCTTTGAACGAAAATTGCTCTGATCTGTGCTGGAGAATGGATCATACGAAATTAAAATGAACCATGAACTCTAAAATCTATTTGAACATGATACCGTTGTAAGATTCTGTGGCTCCCAAAGGCTTGATGGGTTGGACATGTTGAATAAAATAAAAGTTGAATGCATAACTCTATTGACAGCCCATTTTCTTGGAACGCTATGGTCTTTACGTGACTGAAGTCTTCAGTCGTAATCGTGAACAGGACTTGTTCAAGGTACCACACGGCTGAACGGATGCCCTTAGCACAGCAAAGAATGGTGTTACATCACGAAATTTCTAAAACCTTTAATTACTTAAATGTATCCACTGTTTTAGAAATTTCAATTTGGGAGGCGGGTATGGGTACCGCCGCGGGAACTATTTATTGGATTACCTACGCCATAGGTTACCCCAAGTGGTTCGCTACGTTTCGTGACTTAGCAGCCCATCCTGCTTTTAATGGCTTTTTCTTCCCAGAACCTTCCTTTCTTCGAGAGCGAGGGTAAAAGACCTCCTCAACCAGTCTCTCGGCCCGCCACGCGGCAGGTGGGCAGACACATCGGGTTGGCCTTTGGCAGAAGTGTTGGTTATCCAATAGATGGTTCCCGGGGCAGCGGTACCCATACCCGCCTCCCAAAATGCAAAAATGCACATGATGTCAAAATTGGTGACCGGACAACTCAGAATGAAACCAACCCAGAAGCACCTCAGAAAGGTCATAAAGAGTGATGATAAAAAAATATAAAAAATAGGTTATGTTAGGGTTACCGGCTATTTTAAAATTACTTTTTCATAGCTTTTAATGACCTTTCTCGGGTGTTTCTGAGTTGGTTTCATTCTGAGTTGGCATGGAACCGTCAAAATTATCTAAATGTATATATAGCATATCTACACCACATTTGTAGTCGGTTTTATGTTATAACTTTTTGAAGTAAAATTTCTTTACAAGCTTGACTTGGGGAGTGAGCTGTTGAATGCTTGACGAGAGTGTTACGAAAAGTGTACTCGGGCGAGGCTGACGGTGGGGCCTTTACCCACGCTTGACTTGGGGAGTGAGCTGTTGAATGCTTGACGAGAGTGTTACGAAAAGTGTACTCGGGCGAGGCTGACGGTGGGGCCTTTACCCACGCTTGACTTGGGGAGTGAGCTGTTGAATGCTTGACGAGAGTGTTACGAAAAGTGTACTCGGGCGAGGCTGACGGTGGGGCCTTTACCCACGCTTGACTTGGGGAGTGAGCTGTTGAATGCTTGACGAGAGTGTTACGAAAAGTGTACTCGGGCGAGGCTGACGGTGGGGCCTTTACCCACGCTTGACTTGGGGAGTGAGCTGTTGAATGCTTGACGAGAGTGTTACGAAAAGTGTACTCGGGCGAGGCTGACGGTGGGGCCTTTACCCACGCTTGACTTGGGGAGTGAGCTGTTGAATGCTTGACGAGAGTGTTACGAAAAGTGTACTCGGGCGAGGCTGACGGTGGGGCCTTTACCCACGCTTGACTTGGGGAGTGAGCTGTTGAATGCTTGACGAGAGTGTTACGAAAAGTGTACTCGGGCGAGGCTGACGGTGGGGCCTTTACCCACGCTTGACTTGGGGAGTGAGCTGTTGAATGCTTGACGAGAGTGTTACGAAAAGTGTACTCGGGCGAGGCTGACGGTGGGGCCTTTACCCACGCTTGACTTGGGGAGTGAGCTGTTGAATGCTTGACGAGAGTGTTACGAAAAGTGTACTCGGGCGAGGCTGACGGTGGGGCCTTTACCCACGCTTGACTTGGGGAGTGAGCTGTTGAATGCTTGACGAGAGTGTTACGAAAAGTGTACTCGGGCGAGGCTGACGGTGGGGCCTTTACCCACGCTTGACTTGGGGAGTGAGCTGTTGAATGCTTGACGAGAGTGTTACGAAAAGTGTACTCGGGCGAGGCTGACGGTGGGGCCTTTACCCACGCTTGACTTGGGGAGTGAGCTGTTGAATGCTTGACGAGAGTGTTACGAAAAGTGTACTCGGGCGAGGCTGACGGTGGGGCCTTTACCCACGCTTGACTTGGGGAGTGAGCTGTTGAATGCTTGACGAGAGTGTTACGAAAAGTGTACTCGGGCGAGGCTGACGGTGGGGCCTTTACCCACGCTTGACTTGGGGAGTGAGCTGTTGAATGCTTGACGAGAGTGTTACGAAAAGTGTACTCGGGCGAGGCTGACGGTGGGGCCTTTACCCACGCTTGACTTGGAGAGTGAGCTGGTGAATGCGTGACGAGAGCGTTATGAAAAGTGTGATCGGGCGAGGCGAACGGTCAGGCCTTTACGCTCGCTTGACTCGGGGAGTAACCTGGTGAATGCGTGACGAGAGCGTTATGAAAAGTGTGATCGGGCGAGGCGAACAGAAGTTGAGAGGGAGATACAAGTTAGTGAAGTTTTACTTCAGCCGTGTGGTCTATTATAGCACACTCGTTTTTTGTATTTGAGCTTTTCGTTTTCGGAAAAATGGAGTCTGAAATTGGATCAGTTGTTTAATCTCTTTTAAAAAAGCGTCAAAGCGTAAACCCGGCTCCAAAAGTTTTTGAAGTAAAATTTCTTTCCGCCAGCTTGACTTGGGGAAAAAGCTGGCGAATTCGTGACGAGAGCGTTACGAAACGCGAGGCGAACGGTAGTTGAGAGGGGGATATAAGTTAGTGAAGATAGAAAGAGAGAGAGTTACACTTCGTTTATTATTGTAGGGGCAAGAGAGAGAGGTGTGAGCACACATTTTCTTTCTCTCTTCCTATCATATAGATTGAGCAGAAGTTTTACTTCAGTTGTGTGGTCTAAAGCACACTCGTTTTTTCGAAAAATTGAAAGAAAGTAAAAAAAATAAAATAGAAATCAAAATGCTATGATCAACGATTGGTCAAAGGCTGAGATAATTTTTTTGGGTTTTCTATGTGATTTAGATTCACCAGTTTCCCTGTTGTACTACGAGTTTCCGAACACCGTGCACAACCATTCCAAGACCAGTGGCCTTACTGTCCAGAAATGCGGGTATTTTTACCCGGCAGTTAAGGAGTCAGCGATATTCTTGGATCTCGCAGGGCAATCCTGTCCTACATTTAGACCCAAATAACTTATCCGTCGTTTTATCGCATCTATATTATTTTTATTACAGATTTTATCTCTATTTTTTATTCCAAGAGTTATCTCTCTTGCCTTTTTGCCATTCCTGCCCGAATTCCGAACGCCCTTTGCGTGTAGGTCGGTTTAAAATAAAATGAGAATACCGCGCAAGAGTTCCAACTGCTCCCAACCGTCTGATGCCATAGTCTCACTGGATCCAGACCGGAGCAGCTGGAACTCTTGTGAAGTATTCACATAAAAAAGATCATCAATTATTTCTTAACTGCATTGCTGTGGCTAACGAAATGCAACGCCATCTACTGGTTGGTTACCCAACCTTTATAACCAACGCCATCTGTTAATTTGCATACAAATCAAATCCACGCCGCCTGCTTGCCAGCCCGCTACCTTTATTTCAACCAATTTATACAAAACCTTGACAAAATATATACCTAAACATTCCTCATGAATCACTCTATCTAATGGTGAAAACCGCATGAAAATCCGTTCATTAGTTTTTGAGTTTATCGCGAACAAACAGACAGACGCGTCAGAGGACTTTAATTTATAATTATGTAGATATAGAGATGAAGAGATTTGGAGTTTGAAAAATATAAACAATAGGACTGTTAAAAAAGACAACATAAATCACTGAAGAGACAATCAAAGAAGTGAGTTTTGAGCTGGTCAGTGTGCCCAAAGTAATCTTAACAACTATCTTTCCCGTTTCAAACTTCCAATCTTAGATTTCAATCAGTTATCTTTGATCATCTCATCAGCATCGCTGTCTGTGTTTATGTTTTGTTTGTTCTCTCTATTCTTTTAGAATAGAGCGCCGCACTGTTTGTGGTTGTTTTGGGATCGGCGTCCAAGAAAACTGAACTAAATATATCAATTCGTGGAACACCTGCAAATAACTGGGGGCATTGGGATATTTCAGATTATACTAGACATCGGATTAATAATAATATTTGGATGATTTATATAGCGCCGTTTTTGTGAAAAATCACCTCAAGGGCGCTGTACAAACTTATAATACATTTCTAAAATCTAAAAAACTACAAGCTAGGCAAACAATTATAAACAACTTATGGCTAAAAATTGCATACATCGGTTCATTGATCACCGATACGAAAATATGTGTACAATATTTTGACCAATGAACGCGATGCTGCCTAAAATTTAATGAAAACAGGACCATACTTACCTGGGAGGTCGCTTGAAATTAACTCTGTATATTGTCCATTTAAGGAAATTTAGATAGAGTTCGCACGCAGAGGACATTATTGTGAAAACATGTTATTTAATCCTGAAAAATATTTTTTTTTTTTTTTTTTGTACCTATGCATTAAAAATGGTGACCGGACAACTCAGAATCGTGCAATTTCAACACCTCCCTTGAAAAGTCATGAATTTTTTTTATTAAAAATTGTTTAAATAGCTAACGTTAGGATAGGTTAAGGGCATTTTTTCATAACTTTTAATGACTTTAAGGGGTGTTGAAATTGAATAGTTCTGAGTTGTCATGGAATCCTAAAAATGACGACATACGAGTATAATATAATGCACTAGCATTGTCAAATTTTTATGTCTTCTTGAAATGCTTGAATTTTATTGTTTTTTTTTCTTTATTTTTTATTTTCCTTCTCTTGTTGCTTGATTTGGCTTTAGCCTTGTTTGGCGATCAGCTCTGAATTGAATAGCCAGGTCCCAACATTCCTCTTCCCCATCTCCTTCTTTTACCCAATCCCTTCAGCCTCAAAACATTCCCAAATTGGGGTGCCATAGTTCCACTGCCTCCGGACATTTGAGAGCAGTTAGGTTAGGTTACATTTTTTACTCCAAATATGTTCAGTAATCTCTCATTAAAATTATTTTGGTACGTGCTGTTAAACTCTGTATAAATAAATAGTGTAAATACCTTTTTTTTTAAAGAAAGACAAACATTCCCGGGTAACGAATAACCCAACAATGTTTGAAAATCTCCTACTACCACCACAGAAAGCCGAAAATGTTGCTTGTGTTATGATGGAAGACTCAGCCAGCCGAGGAATCGAACACGCGATGCTCGGGTGGGACCTATGCGCTATGTAGCGCTATGCCCACTCAACCACTGACCGGTCAGCATAAAAATATAAAAAAAAAACAAGAGTGGTCCTAGGATAGGCCCTTGGGGAACACCAAAAAAAATTTAAAAAGCGATTATCTGAATTTAGAAGTAACAAACAATTACTATTTGCTCTTTACTTTTCTTTTTTGTTATGAAGAAAATTGATCTTTAAAATATCGAAATTATTTCTAAAGAATCTAAAAAGATTTTCTCCGGACACTGGGTAACCCTTTTGTAGCATATTTTTGAAATTTTGTTTTATATTATGTTGTTTTGTGTGTAATTTCTTACCGCTCAAACTTTGTAATGCGGAAATTTTCCTGGCTCGTAAAAATGTTAACTACTTTCGTTGCAAGTCGTCAAAACCGTCTTTAATATTTTACGATCTCGCTGGAAAATCTTAAGGCAGCAGTATTTTCTGAGAATTATCCGCATAATCCCTTTTACACCATAATACATGTTATAGACATCCATTTAGTAGGACGGCTGTGACTCGTTTCCTCAGTATGTCAAGACTGCCGCAGGCCGCAGTGATAGGCGATGTATGTTACGAAATGACAGGTCGGAATAAGAATGAAATTGCATCGTCGCATCGACCGGTTTTTATTATATTTTTATTAGCTAAAATCCATTTTTTTTAAATGTTTTCAATCAGAATTTGAAAGATTTATTTACTTACTAGCTAATTTCCCAGCGTTACCCGTGCTTTACATGGAGTTTTTCGATATGAGTGACTTTCCTCTTTTTTTTAAAGTTGAGTGTACAAAATTTCATCAACTTCGGAATAAAACTAGATTTGTATAGTTCGATCGAACGATTATTTGATCGAAAGATCTAATGCTTAGATCTTTCGAATCCCTAGCCAAATACATGACAATGAAAATGATATTTTTTGGTTCAAGAAAGAATTTCGATATTTGAACACCAAAGTTGGTTTGGAAAATTAGTTCATAATTTTTGTGTAGTACTGAACTTGATACGATCTGATTTCGCGCAAGTACAGCCACTTTAGGGAACGTACCCATACTACGTGACCAACTTTTTGCAATTTTTAACCCCCCCCCCCCTCCCCCGGTGACCAAAAACCTAAGCAACCCGCCGCTCATTTGTATGGAGCGTGACATTTTGAAGACCCCCCCCCCCCTAAACGTGTCACGTAGTATGGGTACGTTCCCTTACTGACTTTACAATGACCGTAAGCGACAGAGAAAGGGGTGGGCGGGGAGGCATGCCTCCTTTCTGATCTTAAACTCCCCTATTGCGACGAGTTCTGTATCAACTTCAGGTCGGTATTAAATTGTGGCGTGTACTATACACACGAAAATAATTTCATATTATCAAACATTTGTTTGAATTTATGGTTAAAATGATTACGGCGTGGTTTTAATCGAGTGATTTTTCCACTATCTTCTGTTTATCAACTTTATGCACTCGAAAACAACCTGTCGATTATTTTTTCCGGCTTTATCTTCGTGTTCTACAAAGCCACTATCTATCACAATAACACGCATTTATTACATTTAGATCAACCCAACAAATAATCTGATATTAAAGGGACCTGCCATGTAAAGTATGTTTTCTGTATCTATTTGTAAATAATAAAATTAGATAGAGCCTGATATCTCATTGTGATGATTTTTCACAAAAAATGCGCTTTACAAATTATCCAGTTATTATTAATATGATAAGTTGGTAGAAGTTAGCGAATTGTGCGTGTTTGCGTGCCCGAATTAAGCTAAACATTAAGTTTCTTGTAAAATTGATCAATCACTTTCAAGTATCGGAAGTTCTTTTCCGAGTATGATCGATTTCGTTGGCCTGTCAGGGAGTGGAAAGGTTTTATGTAAATTGGCGACATCCGTTTTCTTTCAAATGTTGCTTGTATTGACTTTAATCGTGTGTAGAGACCAGATCTGAATAACCAGGTTTTCTAACCTTCATCTCCCCATATCTCTCTTCAGCCTCACAACGATTATCCCCCGACTTTTGATCCCTCAATACTTAATCCCCAGATAGTTGGTCCTCCTGACAGTTGACCCCCCGACTGTTGATTCCCCGACAGTTGATCCCCCTACATCTGATACACCGACAGTTGATCCCCCTGAAATTTGACGCCCCCGACTGTTGATTCCCCGACAGTTGATCCCCCGACATCTGATCCACCGACAGTTGATCCTCCGACAGTTGATCCCCCTGAAATTTGACGCCCCCGACAGTTGATCTCTTGACAGTTGATCCCTCAAACTCTGCGTCCCTTAAGAATTATTTCTGTTCTTATTAATTCCTCCTTGATAAATTAAGCAGAAATGACATAATATGTCGTGTAACAAAATTCAATTTACTGAACAACGGCTATTCCCCCTAAGTTGATTCCCTGACAGTTCTTCCGGCAGTTGACCTCTGGACGTTAATCACTCGGACAGTTGATCCCTCGGACACTTGGCCCCTCAAGGATTATTTCTGTTATACTTCCTCTCTGATATCGTAAACAGAGAGGATATATTATGACCTTGTTACATTCAAGTCGATTTACTTATAATATTTGCAAGCATCGTGAGTGGGAATCCGCTGTACGAATATTTATAACGCCATGTCTCTGAAGGAATATGCGTAGAGGATTCTCCGCCGAATGACATAAACGAGGTAAACGACATATAGCGACAGAAGTAATCCTTTGGGGATCAATTGTACTAGGGATCAACTGTAATATCAATCAACAGTACTAGGGATCAACTGTACGAGGGATCAACTGTACTGGTATCAACTGTACTATGAATGAACTGTACTAGGGATCAACGGTACTAGGGATCAACGGTACCAAGGATCAGCTGTACTAGGGATTAACTATAGTAGGGATCAACTGTGCCACGGAACAATTGTACTAGGGATCAACTGTAATCTGAATCAATTGTAATAGGAATCATCTATAATTTAATTTTTTTATTTCATGAAATTTTATTAGTTACAGATTTTTCTTTTTTTTTTGGCTACCACACTAGGCTAATGATCGTGTTGTGGTAGTCGTACATTTAATATCTTAAATAAGAATTAATAAATACAATTTTATTGAAACAGATAATTAAACATACTAAATAAAAATTAACTTAAAAGTAAGTGAAAAATGAAGAGAAAAAAATCATATTTTAAAGAAAAATAGAAATAAAAATGAAAAAAATAATAGGAATGAACTGTATCTGAATCAACTGTATCTAATAGGGATCAACTATAATACAGATAACTGTAAGAGGGATCAACTATAATACAGATAACTGGAAGAGGGATCAACTGTAATACAGATAACTGGAAGAGGGATCAACTATAATACAGATAACTGGAAGAGGGATCAACTATAATACAGATAACTGGAAGAGGGATCAACTGTAATACAGATAACTGGAAGAGGGATCAACTATAATACAGATAACTGGAAGAGGGATGAACTATTATACAGATAACTGGAAGAGGGATCAATTATCCAGGGGTTCAACTTCTGGGATCAACTGGAAGAGGGGTAAATTGTCTGGGGGTTCAAATGTCAGGGGATCAAGCGTCATTAGGGGGATCAAGAATCATCACAACTTACCCTAATAGTAAATGCCTAACTGACTCAACAGCTAAAAGCTAGTTGTTTACTATCCATCCACATAGATTAGATAAACTTTTATTGCCTGTTTGTAACATAATATTTGTTTAAGTAATCCGCTGCAGTCTTGCAGACAAGTCGCACACACTACTGTCATTTTGGGGTAAACCTAACTCTTATCTTATGTTTGTTCAAGCTCAATAATTCTACCTTTGGTTAACCTTCAAACATGCTTGAATGAGAATCTGCCGAGGTCAAACTTAAAAAATATTATTTATTTATTTAGGTATTATTTATGGTTTTTTAGGAACATGAATTATAACAATCAACAAGTGCAACATTACAGAATTACAGTTATGTTCGTCAATATAGCTTAATTTTTCAATTGGCTGTGGTGCCCGACTAGGCCATATTTTTTTATTTTTCAAATTCACTGTTTACTTACTGATACTTTTCTCACATGGGTATGTTGTGTTGGGTAGATTGAACTTTCTAGTTTGAGTCATGTTTCTTAGTGTGTTTTCGTTTTATGTCACATAAAGTTGAGTTAAAAATGTCAATGTGGTAATAATTTAAGTTAAATGAGTGTGTGGATCTGTAGATAAATGAGTGCTGTTTGGAGTTGGACTTGCAGAGAGGGAGATTAAAAGTAAGCGACTGTCTGCTGTTGCGATTTTGAACATGGAATGATAGGCGTTGAAGAAGATCAGGACTATCAATTAAGTTATGTGTAGTTTAAAATAATATACCGAATCTGCTATATTTCTTCGGCAAGTTAACGTCTGTATATTGAAGAACTTTGCAGAGTCTTCATTACTAACATGAGTTCGAAAAGAGCGAAAGTTAAGATACCTTAAAAATCTATTTTGAAAGCTTTCGATTCTATTTTGTGGTTCCACACTTGAGATGGGTATTCAAGGATACCACAAACGTATGACAAATACAGTGTTATATATGTACAATGATTGACCAGTGAACTCAATGCTGCGTAAAAATGTACATATATTGTCTGGTTAAAATGGCTTGCTATACGTTATGCATGTACATACATGTTATGCCTTATGTACATGCATGCTATAACTTTTTGTTGTTGTGGAGCCAGTCCTAACGATGTGTGTTTTTTGTCTTTAGGTAAAGCCCGGCCTCAGCCATGCCGGAGGAGGTGAAGACGGCGGCGGCCGCAGTACCCACTGAGCCCCCACGCCCCCGCTCCGCCAGCACGGGCAAGGCGGCCCTGGCGCGCGTGCAGCTGCTCGACGGCACCACGCTGGATGTGCACGTCGACGTGAGTTACAACCCTAATATACATCCAACCAAACAAATCTTCATTTTGAATTGGCGCCCATTTGGGGCATATTAATTTTTTTCCCAAATTCACTTATTTTTTTTGTTTATTAAATTCTTCTCTCATGTTATCTCGTGCTGGATGGCCATCATAACAAAGCGGCATGACTGTTAAATCTTAACTCCTCAGGCCATATTCTGTCAACACTTCAGAATGTTTCCGCTTTGAAATAAAATCCAAATAAATGGAATATTTGTGAATGTATCCACTAGCTAAAAACTATTTTTGAAAGGTGAGGTAAAGGTAAAAGCATTTTATTAGAAAAATATATTATAAACATTATTGTCACTTAATTTTTTTGTTGTTTCATGTAAAAATAATTAATAAAATTTTAACAAATTACAAAAAAAAATTGTGGTTTGAAACTTTGGTTTCATAAAGCTGTACATTTTGATTTTTCTGGGGTTAACTTTTAGATTTGAATATAAAGCGTGGTGTTTTCTCTTTCTAACACCGTTTAGATCATATTTTTCATGTTAGCGCAGTTTCATTAGTTTCCAAATGTGATTAAATTAGCCTGAGGGTTTAAAAATACTTATTATTTTCCTTTTACGTGATGTGGTGTTGGAGGAGGAAAGTGATATTAACCCCACATGGGAGACCCTGAGGAAAATGACTTCCCTCGAGACCTATGTCATCTTTCAATACGCTCTGTGAAGAAACTTCTGGAAAGGATAGAAAGGAAGTTCTGGGTATGAGGGGGTGGATAGGAATCTTAGGGTTAGTGTGTCCGATCCAGCTCACCACTCACCATGTAGCTGGTGGGCAGGCGCATCCATTGCCAAGACCTGTACAGCCTCACCTACACCCCTGATAAGTCACCAAACGTCGCCAACCACTTAGGGGACCTGTGGCAGAGGTGTTGGTTAACCAATAAAACGTTTTCTAGGGTGGTAGTTGGCATACCCGCCTCACCAATGGTGCTCAACGTGTTTTTTTTTTTTTTTTACATTAACTCCACACAGGAGGCCTTGAGGAAAATAATTTCCCTCAGGGCCTATGTCATCTGGGATGCTGTGTGGAGGGTCTTTTTGAGGAGAGGAAGGAATGAACATTGGTCTTGAAGAGACCTATGTTGTAGGAAGGAGGAAACACAGAGGCCGGCAAATCATTCCACAGCCGAGCTGTTGAACACAAGAATGAGTTGAAGAAACGACCCGTTCTCATGTGACAAATGTCAACCGTGTACAAATGTTAGGCACGCGTTTGGCATGTTTCCCGACTATGCACCGGTGCCGAAGGGATCAATGATGCTAGTTCCTCGGAGCATCTTCCATTGTAATACCGGTAGAACAAGGATAGCATTCCCACCCGACGCCTGTGCTCTAAAGATTGCAATCCGTCTGTTAAGATGGGAGAATCTATCAAACGGACCGCCCGTTTCTGCGCAGAGTCAAGGGTATTTTTCAGGTATTTTAGAGCTCCAGACCAGAGGTGGCTGCCAAATTCAACCGTGGGGCGCACTTGCGATTTGTACAGGGTTAGCAGTTGTGCACTATTAAAGTATCTGCGGGCCCTATACAGTACGCCCAGTTTCTGGGAGGCTAACTTTACTCTGGCTTCGATGGAGCCCCCATACCTGAGCTGGTCACTTAGGGTTACACCAAGCATATCAATGGAGGGCCTGTTCGGAAGATTGCTTCCGTTGAAAGAGATTAGATTTTCATTTCGATCCCTTTTAGATGTAATCAGACAAGATTGGGTCTTTGAAACATTAAATTCAACGCGATTATTTTTACCCCAAGAGAAAACACTCTCGAGGTAACCGTCCATTCTTTGCTTCAAAGCCCTACGAGCTGTTGGAGTTTGTGTGTTTACAATTTGGTAGGCGGGTATGGGTACCGCCGCCCTGGGAACCATTTATTGGATGACCAACACCTCTGCCACAGGTCACCCCAAGTGGTTCGCTACGTTTGGTGACTTAGCAGGGGTGCCCGGGTTTTTGGGGTAATGTTTGTCCACGTCTTGATGGCGGGTGCGTCGGCCCACCTTCTGCGTGGCGGGCCGGATTGGGAGATGCTGGTTGAGGGAGACCCTTTACAACCGGTTATCGCTGTCCGGGCCGCTCGGTAGTACAGGGACCCGACCCTCAGGCTCACGACTGAGGGTGGGCTGCCCCATCAACGAGTGTAAAAACCCCGCCGCTGCTGTTGTGCCGGTTCGTGACCGGAGGGGACCCAGCAGTAGCGTTTGTGGCGCATTGGGCGACCTCTCCAGCCGGACTCTCCCTTCCCATCGCCTTGCACCTCAGTGGGTGGGTTGGATACATACGTCCGTCACTCCTGGAAACTCTGAACCCCAGCATCCTACCCACCCCTTTACCTTTTCCCTCCCAGACCTTCCTTCCTCTCATATCACACTTAAATAACCCTACAAATAAAATCATGAATATACAACCATCAACACTTAACGTCATTTCAGCGGCGAGGAGGAGGCGTCCCCGGTGCAATTCAAAACTGTTGGTGAATTTCACCAACATTCGCGGCCTGCACACCAATTTAAACTCTGTCCACCACCATCTTTTTTCTCAACGCCCCAACCTACTTTTCCTGTCAGAAACACAGATAGCTGAGCCTGTAGACGCCTCCTATCTGGACTGCCCGGACTTCACCCTCGCAGGCAAGTTCAGACCTAAAGGAGGTGTCTGTCTCTATAGTCGAGCTGACGTCAACTGTGTGAGACTGTTGAATCTGGAAAACTCCAGATTCGACGTAATGTGGGTACGCGTCAATCTTGCCAGTACGGTAAGATTCTACGCGTGTTTATACCGCTCACCGAACCTTGGCGAATGAGACACTAGTGTTGCTTTTATTTTAGTGTTGATTTTGAATAAGTTTGTTGTTAACATTGCAGAGGAAAGCAAAAGGAATCGACCTGCTGGACAGAATCTGCTCTGAGCTGAATATTCTAGAGAAAGATTACTTTGGAATCACATACGAAGACAGAAGAGACCCAAGAAACTGGCTAGAACTTGACAAGAGGATTTCCAAATTCCTCAAGAGTAAGTACTCATTTTCTTTCTTAGGCCATTCATTTACTTTTTTTATTAATTTACTGGAGATTTTAATTTAATTTAATGAGAATAAATCCCTTCTATGATTTATCATTGTGTCATTTATAATTGTGTAAGAAATTTGGAGATCTGCAAAGAATGCAAGACTGATGTAAATGTGATGAGCAAGATTAAGAAAGGGATGCTCAAATGGTTTGGGCATGTAATATTGGGAATATAGAGTGAATGAATGAAGAAAGTAGTGTAGAGAGAATATATGACGCAAATTTCAACGGTGGAAGAAGTCTGGGACACCCGAGGAAGACATGGCAAGATCAACGACCTCCGTAGTCCAGTGGGTAAGACTCTTGACTCACAATCCGGAGGTCGCGGGTTCGAACCCGGCATGCGCAAATAAATTTTATTTGATTAATTTGTGTTATTTCACAATTAATTCCTTTAAAATAATACATAGTATATTTGCGGCATGTTCCAGAGTGGAAGATACTATCAGTATCGCCCTGGTGTAAGACCACCATTCAGAATTGAAACGTTGCTTGAAAATGGCTTTAGCCGTGTTTGGTGACCAGATCTGAATAGCCAGGTACTTTCCAACCTTCCTCTTTCCCACCTCCTTCCCCTCCCCACTACCTTCAGCCTCACAACATACCCCAACTGGGGATGCCATAGTCTCACTGGCTCCAGACGGGAGCAGTTGAGATTCTTGTGCGGTATTCACTGTAAAAAAAAAAAAAAATTGAATCAGATACTTGAGTCGGGCCATGTCAATAGTCAGAATAATAGAAGAGTATGTATGGCGTGATGTTTTAATGTGAATGAGGCGAGGAGTGCGTGCCATGAACGAGTTGTTTGGCGATCCGTCTATAAGAGTTAGGAAGATTGAAAGAGAGAATGTTTTCAATGGAAGTTTTTATTTGTGAACATCGCATAAGAGTCCTAACTGTTTGAAGCCAGTGAGACTCTGGCATCCCCAATTTGGACTTGTTGGGAGACTGGGGAGTGGGGAGAGGGAGGAGATGAGGAAGAAGAAGGTTGAGAAGTTATTTGAGAATGAAGGAGTTTGTGCCAAGACTGAGTTCTTTAGCGGTCCGTCATCTTTGCCTACCTGCGAGGAAACGGCGTGATGGTTTGTTAATTGGTGGATTGATTAAATAATTGATTGACTGATTGATTAATTGATTGATTGGTTGATTAATTGATTGATTGATGAATTAATTGATTGCTTGATTGATTAAATAATTGAATGAATGATTGATTAATTAATTGATTGCTTGATTGACTGATTGATTAATTGAATTATTTGTTGATTAATTGATTGATTAATTAATTGATTGCTTGATTAAATAATGGATTGATAAATTAATTGATTGATATTTTGATTCCTTAATCAATTAATTGATTGATTGTTTGATTGGTTTTGCAGGCGAGCCATGGAAGCTGTCGTTTGAGGTGAAGTTCTACCCCCCGGAGCCGGCCAGTCTGCAGGAGGACTTGACCCGCTACCAGCTGTGCCTGCAAGTGCGCAACGACCTGCTCGCATCCCGCCTGCCATGCAGCGCCAATACGTATGCGCTGCTCGGATCCTACCTGGTATGCCACCCGTAACATAATAATACATTTTTAGTAAGAAAACCCTTCAAGCTTTTCTACAACTCTCAACGACGGCGAAATTTTTGAATGCTTCTGACGTATTTTAAATATGCTATATGTTTGCAAAGCAATCTGCATGTAAACAACTATCATTGCCCTCTGTGGAGTAAAATCTCAAAAGTATTAGGTTCGGTACTTAGCTGAAACCTACTGTCAGTTATTTTAATTAATTACTTTTCAATCCAACAGATTTTGTCTCTCTTCAATCCAACGGTAATGAGGAGCATTGTTATTATTTGTTTCTAATACCCTGACAGTTGTTTTAGTGTTAGTTCTTTAAAATCGTTTGTTTTTAAATATGATAAGATTCCTTGAATCCTCCTTTTTTCTAAATCGCAAGTGGAACAAACAGTTCCTTCAAAAAATCAGGGGGAACGAACCGGTGTTTAAACTCGGTAGAATAAATTTGGAAGATCATCAAGTAAACGTGATTGTAACATAAACTCAGAATGCTTGTTTAAGCGGAGCGTATTTTGCTGATGTGAACTGAAAATTAAATACTGTATATTTATTATTTTTAAAGTTGTCATAGAAACAAATATCATTTTAGAACTAGATAAAAAATTAATATTTCTAAATAATAAAATCTAAGAAGAAAACTATAAGTCTAGTCTAGCCTTGTAGGCGTGTTTTGTGATCCAAATATTTTTTTTTTTTTTTACATGAATACCGCACAAGAGTCCGAACTGCTCCCGTCTGGAGCCAGTGAGACTATGGCATCCCCAATTGGGGTATGTTGTGAGGCTAAAGGTATTGGGAGGGAAGGAGATAGGGAAGAGGAAGGTGGGGAAGTACCTGGCTATTCAGATCTGGTCACCAAACACGGCGAAAGCCACTTCAGGCAACGTTTCAATTCTGAATGGTGGTCTTACACCAGAGCGATACTGAGAGTATCTTCCACTCTGCAAATATACTATATATTATTTTAAATGAATAAATTGTGAAATACACAAATTAAACAAATAAAATTTATTTGCCATGCCGGGATTCAATCCCGCGACCTTCGGAATGCGAGTCAAACGTCTTACCCCTGCACTACGCCAGCCGTTGTGGCTTAAATTTCCAATATTAATAAACTGTGTTTACGAAATTCAAAAGAAACGGAGATTTACGATGTTAGGCGAGTGTAAGTGAGACAGAGAGCTGGGCTATTGGGCTAAATGTAACATTTGTTTCCTTTCAAATTTGTACGGAAGGCATTTCTAATGTTCTTTATTCTGTGAAAATTTTAATATCAAGTGTTAACAAAAAACTTACTGAAATATTTTGGCTAATTTTAAAAGAATTCAGTATTTAGAAAATGCATTCAATGACCTACAATGACTTAACCCCTCAGCAACGTAAGCAGATATATGCATTAAAAATACGACAGCAGTCAAGTACAATAAGCGTGTTTACACGTCAGCGCGTGTGTCTCCATAGAAACCGTTATAACTCCGTTATTGTTTTAGTTACATCCGTAAAATAAAAAGTGAAAGGTCGATAGTGAATCATGCTGCACATCTCTATTCAAGTTGTCCATAGAAATACATAAAAAGAACATTCTGTCAGACGCGCAGTCTGACACATAATTTATGCCGCCAAATTTCCTACGGGCGCCCGACATTGTTAATTTCTATTAAATATTTTTATATGAAATGATAAAAAAGTGAGGTGACAAAAGTGTTTATTACACATTTATACAATAGAATACGTATTGTTGTTTACATAATCTGTGATTTTAGTACCGTTTTCATTTTTTTTTTTCTTTTTTTTATTACCGTTTTCATTTTTTTTCATCACGTGAGTCATTTTCACATTTTTTTAATGTTTGCATTCTAAATTTTAATATTTACAAATGTTAATATTTATTTGTAATATAATAATTCGAAAGCTTATTTTGTAACCTGTCTAAAACAGTTTTTACTATTCGGCTACGTTCAGAAATGTTTCATTTATAGTGCTTTAATTGTGAAGCGGTTATAACTAAAAGTTTTCGTAAAATGTCATTTCGTTTAAGACACCAAAAGCTAATATTCTCGAAAATTCGGAGGGGTTAAACGACTTTACAATGACAATAAGCGAAAAAGAGAGATGCGTAAAACATACATGCGAGAGAAAGGCATGAGAGGGGAGGCATACCGCTTTCCGGACCTCAAACTTCCCTATTGCGACGATTTCTGTATCCACATCAGGTCGGTATTAAAGTTTGGCTTGTACCATACACAATTAATCATTCTTTCACAAAATCCTGCCAATTTGTAATCATACAGGTTGACAAAATTCTGATTAGGTTTTTCAATAATGAGTTATTGTTTCCATCATCAGGTCCAATCGGAGCTGGGAGATTACGACCCGACAGAGATGAGCCCTTCCTACCTGAAGGAGTTCCGTTTCGCCCCGCCCAACCCCCCCTCGGACCCCGGAAACCCCAACCCGCCCAACCAGATCAACCACCAGGCGCTCGAGGAGAAGGTCATGGAGCTGCACAAGACACACAAGTCAGTATCTCTCTCTTACACTCTCACGTGTCGGCAATATCCCATTGCACATTGTTCTCAAAGGCAACCCACTGCAGCATGCTATTAATTCACACTGATATGTTGCGTCAAAATATAACTAGCCTTTGGATATAAAAACTGGATGCCATTAACGTCCAATGTTGTTGTTGAAAATTTGGATATTATTTTTAACAATGATTAAAACCTCAAATTGTAATATTTAATTAAATGAAGATAATATTAGCGAAAATCTGAAATCAGAAAAAGATACGGTCACATCTAGGAGTCGAAACCAGGACCTTCGCTTTGCCGGGACGCAGCTCTACCAACTGAACTAATGTGTCTCTATCCGATTCGGTCAACTGTATCGTACTTCGACTAAGAACTAACTACCATCATTATCTTCATTTTCTTATGCATATTTTTATTGGCCGCTATCTTTATATATGATTGCAAAATTCAAACCATAGCTAAATGCTATCTAGATAGTGTCTGATAAATTTTATCCATTTTTATTTTTAATATGCGACGTCTTTTGACATTTCTGCAGATTCCTGGGTTCGAGTCCTAGATTTGACCGTATCTTTTTCTGAATTTTCTGTTTTCAAATTTAATATTGTCTTCATTTAATTGGATATAATTGACTGAGCATAGCTAATTTGGGAGGCGGATATGGGTACCGCCGTCCAGTAGTAGCAGGGGTGTCCAAGTTCATGGGGTGAGGTTTGTCTAGGTCTCGACGGACAATTTGTTTGCCTCTCTGTTATCGTTAAAAGGCAGCACTCCCAATAACAATCTGAAACAGTTAATCAATTTTACCAACCCCTCTGGGGCCTAGGAGTGGAAAGGTCTTCACACTGCTATCAGTTTATCTCTTCCATGATGTTCACCCCTATTACAACCCATTATAAGAATACTACACTGTTTTCTTTTCAAAGATAACATTAAAACTATATTTTTATCATTCCTTCAACAGAAAAAAAGTTGATTAAGAACTTGTCCAATCTTAAATTGAATTTGGCAGCTTGTCCTGTAGCAGTTAATGACTAATTTAAAAATTAATAGGGTAGGCGTTGGTGACCCACAATCTTAATGAAGCTAGATCACTTTATCTTGTCTGGTGTTTTCATAGAATTTCTTACGTTCATTGACGAGTTACACTTAGTTAAAATATTTTATAAAATTATTATCCCACATTTATCACAATCCTGACCTTCTTTTTGAAGTATGTTGAAATGTGTGGAAAAATATGTTTTCACGGTGATGTTTCATATTGACCATATTTTTTTAATATGAATACCGCACAAGACTCACCAACTGCTTCCGTCTGGAGCCAGTGAGACTATGGCATCCCCAATTGGGGTATGTTGTGAGGCTGAAGGTAGTGGGGATGAGAAGGAGATGGGGAAGAGGAAGGTGGGGAAGTACCATATACAATTTTTCAAAGATTAATATTTAATTAATTAATATCAATGGTATAAATAATATACCATAAACAATAATTGCATGTCACAGTCACAAGCCTAATAAAATACTAGAAATAATTTAAAAAATAACAATTATTCTAAACAAGTTCTTGAAAGATATAAAAGTACTATTTGCACATTATTTATGTGAAATATTTATTGTATGTGACTTGTAGCTTGAAGGCCTCCGTGGTCGAGTAAATTTTATTTGATTTATTTGTATTATTTCACAATTCTCTTTTAAAATAATATATTGTTTATTTGCGACACGTTCCAGAGTGGAAGATACTCTCAGTATCGCTTTGTTGTAAGATCACCATTCAAATGTTTCTTGAAATGGCTTTAGCCATATTTGGTGACTAGATCTGAATATCCAGGTATCCAACCTTCTTCTCCCCCGTCTCCTTCCCTTTCCCACTGCCTCCAGCCTCACAACATAACCCAATTGGGGATTCCATTGTCTCACTGGCTCCAGACGGTTGGGAGCAGTTGGGACTCTTGTGCAGTTTCACAAAAAACAACATACTAGAATACAATACATTCAAAGACTTCAAATATTTATTATCATTATGTGTAATATTGAATGTTGTTTCCAGGGGTCAAACACCAGCGGAAGCGGAGCTTAACTACCTGGAGAATGCCAAGAAGCTGGCCATGTACGGAGTGGACCTCCATCCTGCCCGGGACTCTGAGGGAGTGGACATCATGCTAGGAGTCTGCTCCTCGGGCCTTCTCATCTACAGAGACAAGTGAGTGCTGCCTCTCTTCTTCCCGTGTTGGCCCGTCTCCCTTGTTTCTATTATCTGCGAACAACCTGCATAATACTATTTGCTGTGAGAATCTTAAATCTTATCGGAAGCAATTCAGTTTTTGTGTGACTATGTCATTTACAAAGTTGATAAACTGTAAAGGTACCAGGACTGTACCTTGAGGTATGCCAAAATGACTAATTTTTGGCTGACTAAGCATGCTGTTGATTTTTATGAAGGCTGTGAGAATCTCAAATCTTATCGGAAGCAATTCAGTTTTCACATGAATATGTCATTTACATAGATGATAAAACAGTAAAGGTCCCAGGACTGTACCTCAAGGGATGCCAAACTTACTTATTTTTGGCTGACTAAGCACACTGTTGATTTTTACAAATAGAGGGTTTTTGAAAAGGTAGCTTTTTATCTATTCTAGAGCAGTACCATTTAATCCAATGTTTCTCAATTGACTTACAAGCTTGTCAAATGATATTTTCCAAGGTGCTTTTTTTTAAATCTATGAAAATTCCATTGCATTTTAATGACTTATTTATTATTAATTTATTTGTTTAATGCCCGATTTGCAACATAAAATATTTAACGAATATTTAAATATTCTATTGCATTTGTTTATCAATGGGAAAAAAGAGAAGAGAAGAAGCCCTACCTTCAAATGTTGCGATCTGCTCCTTCATTCATTGGTCACTTGACACAACAAAGTATCACATAAAACATAATATGAATGTGATTTTGCGAGAGATTCAATAATTAATTGGTGTAATCACGATCGAGACAATATTTCAACTGATTAATGTGGGTAACTTCAAAATGATTGTACAAATAATATTTTGTACAGGCATCAGTAGGTAAAATTTTGTCATATTCTTCTTTCTTCTGATTCCCAAGTAGGGCTTTCTAAGGAAGGAAAGGAACGATGGGTATGTATAATATAATCTGTATAAACTAATGTGTATGTTATGTGTTTCCAGGCTGCGAATCAACCGCTTTGCATGGCCCAAGATCCTGAAGATCAGCTACAAGAGGCACAACTTTTACGTGAAGATCCGGCCCGGGGAGTTTGAGCAGTACGAGTCCACCGTGGGCTTCAAGCTCGCCAACCACCGCCAGGCCAAGAAGCTGTGGAAGGTCTGCGTCGAGCACCACACCTTCTTCAGGTAAAACTAACCTAACCTAACCCAACCTAACTTAAAATAACCCATTCAATTTATTGAAGCTTATAAATCTCATAATATTTACTATAATTTAATATCACTGACCTCACCATTTAGATGGAAATTTTGAGGAATTTCGTTTGTGAATTTCTGGGACACTTCAGTCCAACATATCTGTGATATTCCTTTTGTTCTCCTACCTTCTACCTAGCAAGTGACCATGAGTTTCTCTATAAGGATACATTGTAGGCAGACGGTTGATAGCCTAATACAGTTGTTAGCCTAGTACAGTTAGTAACCTAGTACAGTTGATAGTCTAGTACAGTTGGTAACCTAGTAGAGTTGATAACCTAGTACAGTTGGTAGACTAGTACAGTTGGTAGCCTAGTACAGTTGATAGCCTAGTACAGTTGGTAGCTTAGTACAGTTTTCACCATTTAGATAACAAATTTGAAGAATTTGTGAATTTCTGGGACACTTCAGTCCAACGTATATGTGATATTTCTTTTCTTCTCCTGCCTTCCACCTCGCAAGTGACTATGAGTTTCTCAAGTTGGATACATTGTAGGCAGACAGTTGATAGCCTAGTACAGTTGAATCCTATAATTTCAATACCCGCTATATCCGATTTTTTGACAAAATGATGTGAGTGTGACATCTTGTTCACATTTTTACGAGGAACAAGAGGAACCTAAAATTGAGTTTCCCTTACCATGTTAAAACTGCGAGTGACTAATAAAATCCGCTATATTTATTCGTGACATATTTATTTGTGTCAAAACCCGCTATATCGGATTAGACCAATTACGAGCAGTTATTTTGCCAAAATACAATATGACCGCCGCTCTGTCGCCATGCTCGAGCATATTGTGTTTACATACGTCAGAGTATTTAGCTTTAGAGTATTTAGCTCTCCCAATTTTTTAAAATTTTACCATGAAATAATGAGTGATTTGTGTGAAAATTTTGTGCTATCACTTAACCTCTAATGGGCCGTTTACGCGCGGGCGCGCGCGTATTATGCGCATGCGCGAGAAAATAATTTGAAAATTTGAATAAAATTTTCGACCAAAAACTTTGTGTCTGCGATTTTGGCCCTTCTATGTACAGAATTTGTATGAAGAACAGGGTCAGAATCGCTTGCGACAACATTACTCCATGAGACGCGTAAAAGTTTCATTCACCTTGCAACACCAGAATATTTTTAAACGATTTTATCTGTGACAATTTATGCGTGTTCCTCGACTAAAACATCGTAAAACCTATTAATTTACGTAATTAATGCAAGTAATGTTGTTTTGGTACATAGTTTATTTTTCTAGGAACGTGCTTCAGTCAATAAAATATACAATAGCTCAAAATTAATCCACAAAACATTCAATTCAAAATTCAAAGTGGTGCCTTTTTAGTAAATTTTTGTGAAATGGCATGGCCTTTGATCGGTTAATAACAAAGCCAGGAAATGAATTCGAATGTCTGAAACTTGGAAAGTTAGTAAGAATCGCCAAAAAATATAAGTTAAATAAGCCTTTTTGTTGAGTTGAGCTTCAAAAGCCTCTATATCACAAAGTGCGTATCAAAATCCACCATATCCATTTTATTTACCGAAATTACATAAATATTGCTAATTATACATGGAAAAATGAACACTTTTCGAATTTATATTGCTTCAATTTATTATATAAAAAGTGGAAATGCAATTACTTCTTTACGCCAGAGATGTGACTGTTTTTGTGATTTTCTCCAAATCAAGTTGATACAGCGGATATAGAAATTACACGACTCAGTCGATAGCCTACTACAGTTGGTAGGCTAGTACAGTTGGTAGCCTAGGCTAGTACAGTTGATAACCTAGTACAGTTGGTAACCTAGTACAGTTGGTAACCTAGTATAGTTGGGAACCTAATACAGTTGATAGCCTAGTACAGTTGGTAGCTTAGTACAGTTGGTAACCTAGTACAGTTGATAGCCTAGTGCAGTTGGTGGCCTAGTACAGTTGGTAACTGTAGTGTTCTGTTATTTTAGTGAACACACTAACAGACTCTCCAAATACTTGGATGGAGATTACTTTGGAATAAATAGAATCTGGTTCGTTAACTGCGTTTATTTATACTTCGCATATAAAAATGGGACTGCGGTAGTCAACCTAACTAGGAGCTAGCTAAAATGGTTCTGGCCAGTGATAATTGAAACACCGCCTCTTAGCCCCCTGATCCCCCTGCCGGAGAGCTTAAGCACTACGGCTTGCCATCTAGCGGATTCTACCGAAAGCTGATGTCACCGCCATCTGTCTCTACAAGGCGGAAGCTTTTACGATACACCACAATAACCTAGTCTAGTACAGTTGATAGCTTAGTACAGTTGAATGGATATGTAATTGTTGTTGTTTGTTTAGATTGATGACCCCGGAGCCGACGGGCAAGTCCACCCTGTTCCCGCGTCTGGGTTCGCGCTTCCGTTACTCTGGCCGCACCCACTGGGAGTCCCGCAAGGCCCCCATCCAGCGCCCCGCCCCCAACTTCCAGCGCTCCCTCAGCGGCCGTCACCTCACCTCGCGCAGTATGGACGGTAACACTGCATGCATTAATGACACACATAAATAAAAATAAAAAATAATTTTATGATTGTGGTAGGTACCTACTTTATCACTTGTCTGAAATTAATTTGGTGGGTATGGGTACCACATCCCCGAGAACCATTTATTAGATAATCAACACCCCTGCCATAGGTCACCCCAAGTGGTTTGCTATGTTTGGTGACTTAGCAGGGGTGCTTGGGTTCATGGGGTGAGGTTTATACGGATCTTGGCGGCAGATACTTCTGCCCACCATCTGTGTGGCAAGCCAGATCGGGAGAGACTGGTTGAGGGAGACCTTTTGACTTCTCAAGCAGGACTCTCTTGGAAGATCGTCTTGCACTGCAATGGGAGGGATAGATTCATTCGTCCAACATCCTGGACATACCGACCCCCAGTTTCCTACGCACCACTCATACCTTTCTCTTCCCAGAACTTCCATTCCTAAAAATACCCTTCACATAGCATCCCCAAAGATGACACAGGCCCTGAGGGAAATTATTTTCCCCAAGGCCTTTTGTGTTAATTTAAAAAAAAATACATTTAAATGGAAACCAATGTTCTTAGCCCATTTAGCACGCGTTCTGTCTCTCTTACACTCTCCTACCATTTGAATTTTGTAAACATGGTCAAACACAGTTTTTATTCAAAATTTATGTGCCGATTAGCTAAATATCAGTTCCGGATGTGTGATTTTGTAGTTTTTCAGTATAGTTGTTTAAGGTTTCAATTCTGCATTTTTACTGTTTTTGAGATTAACCCGTCTGCTTGGTTCAATATATTCGCACCTCACAATCCGGAAGCCTCAGTTTCAGCTTAAATTCTGAAACCGTCACTTTGGATCGAGATTGTAAAATATCTATGCAAGATAGCTTTTATATTTCAAAGACAATAAGAAGCATTATTTCGTTCTCTTTCTGGTTAAAAGAAAAATACATATGTTTGCATGAGAGGAAGAGAGATATAAAGCTTTTAAAATGTAAGGTCGCTCTTGGACGTTTTTGGTCTTATGAAAGTATAACGCGATTACGTGTTTTGGGATGTATTTATTCCTAAACAAGCAGATGGGTTAAGAAATGTAATGTTGTATTGATATATCTGCAATACCACTTATTTGGCAATATTATAGGCCGAACTCCTGTACATCAAACATAAACATAACAAGTAACGGAATACAAACTACTGCACATATCGGCTGTGTGCCCGCCCGCCCGGGGTATGAAGCGGAGAGCGGAGGTGGAACGGTACCGAGGTTCAATGTACACTGTGCATTAGTACCGGCGACTGGCCTAGGTCGCTGCCACTATCATTCAATAATGCCGGCTGAAGGGGAAGGGTGCCCGCAGAGCGACGGGAAAATAGAAAACGAAGAAGACTTCACAAAACACTCCTCGTCTTCTATTTCCCCGATAACACGTCTGTTACACCCCCAAATGCTAAAAATTTAAAAACGCCCCGCCAGACTTTCAAAACGCCCAACGCTGGCGCTGGTGCCTTATGTTTTTATTTTGTTTTATGCATAATTGAATAATTTGTATAGCGTCGTTTTTGTTTAAAATCACATCAATGGCGCTGAACAAATATTAGTTGCTAGGATTCATCTTATGTACAAAAAAATACAAATTTATGTGTTTTCTTAGCCCTGGCCGGGAAGCAACAGTACGGAAGTCTGGACGACGATTCGACTAAGCGCCACACCATGTCCCACCCACCCGAGCACCTGCCCGACCTGCCGCCCCCGCAGGTGGTGCGCCCCCGCAGCCCCCCGCCCCCCGTCAAGAAGGAGAAACTCAAGGACAAGGTACCTCACCCCGCACAGCCAACCTCACCTAACAAACATACCGGGTGGTGGAGAACCCAACCTAACCTAACTAATGGTTCTGTTCAAACTCAAAATCAAGTCATATCAACACCACTTTGAAAAGTCGTTAAAAGTGATAACTTTTAATAAGTTATCTATTATATTTAAGTTATCCCTTTTAATGACTTTTCAAAAGAGGTGTTGAGTTGGGTTCATTCTGAGTTGTCCGTTCACCTTAACTTACATATCGTTATGGGAAAGCGATACTGCTGTAACTGAGAAAAGCCACGACAAAGCAGAATATTGAAGAAAAAGAACTAATCTAACCTCTTTGTTTTATGATGTTCTCTTTTTTCCATTTAGTTAGATAAATAATTAAAGTTAATTATTGTGAATTTGAAACTACATAGTTGTATAGGTATCGCAGTCAGAGTTGAGGCAAACACAGTACTAACGCAAATGCATTGTTTGCGTAAAGCAAGAATTTTTTTAATCAATTTTTTTTTGTTATATGAATATTAGACAAGAGTCCTAACTGCTCCCAACCATCTGGAACCAGTGAGACTATGGTATCCCCAATTGGGTATAATATAAGGCTGAAGAGAAAGGTGGAAAGTACCTGGCTTTTCAGATCTGGTCACAAAAAACGGCTAAAACCATTTCAAGCCATGCTTCAATTCTGAATGGTGATCTTTCACCAGGGCGAAACTGAAAATATCTTTCACTCTGGAACGTGCCGCAAATTGCGAAATAACACAAATCAATCAAATAAAATTTACTTGCACACACCGGGATTTGAACTCGTGGCCTTCGGATTGCTATTTCGAGGGCCTCACCCCTCGACTACGGAGGCCGTCAGAGTTCTTCTCTTTGAACATATATACATACAATGAAAGAACACACTGTTGTTAGAATGTTCTAATCCAATCAAAGTATACACTTGTCTCTTTTTTGCCCGATGATAAAATCCCGTTTCTCAGTGATGCTTCACAAGAACATCTCTGCAGGAAGCATATAAATATTCACTAATACACACAACCAAGTGTGTGTTGTTTGCCTCAACTCTTAACGGCCGTTGTTTCCAAACTCACTGATCAACTGTTGAGCCATGGCTCAACACTTCTAAATGAACAAATTCGCTCTTCCCAATGCTACTCTCCGACCAACAGGCGTTAGAATCGAGCATTACTAAACAAATCACTTAGCTGATCGGAGACTCATATTGATCCATCGAAAACTTGGGAACAACGGTTGTAATTTGCAATCTATATGTAATAGAGTCTTCGTCAAATCACTGGAATTAAAAATTACACAGTATTAAAAATGTTTGTATTTGGCGTTTACAGCAATATCACTTTCCTGTGACAAAGTTCATTAGTGATGTTTTTGGGTTAGCTCTGAGGAAAAGAATTATAGCTCTATCAAATTAGACTTTTTCGATTTGGGAGATGGGTATGGGTACCGCCGCCCCGGGAACCATTTATTGGATAACCAACACCTCCGCCACAGGTCACCTCAAGTGGTTCACTATGTTTGGTGACTTAGCAGGGGTGGCCGGGATCTTAGGGTGAGGTTTGTCCGGGTCTTGGTGGCGGATGCGTCTGCCAACCTACTGCATGGCGGTCCAGATTGGGAGAGACTGGTTAAGAGATCTCTCCAGCCGGACTCTCTCAACCCATCCATCGCCTTGCACCGCAGCGGGAGGGTTTCATACATCCGTCACTCCTGGATACACTGACCCCTAGATTCGTACCCACCTCTCATACCTTTATCTTTCCCAGAACTTCCTCTCCTTTCTCTCCAAAAAAGACTCTCCACACAGCATCACCAAAGATGACATAGGCCCTGAGTGGAATTATTTTCCTCAAGGCCTCCCGTGTAGAGCTAATGTTAAAAAAAAAGTAGTAGGACCATTTCTTATGGGACAAATATCAACGAATGAACGAATGTTATACATAATTCTAACACACCTACAAGTTTTGTTCCCTAGAGACACTTGATTCATAAGAAATCACTAGTATGTAGATGGTGTCAGAAAATTTGGTTCATACATTTTTTTATCGCATTGTTAAGTCATTCCTAAATTTTTTCCTTAGAAATAACTCAATTACATCACTCCTTACTTAATATGTTTTCTAATAATATTGTTGAATTAGACCAGATATTTTTTAAAACAGATTTATTGCGTTTATGGTTTGACACGCTTAATTTTGCAGTCAATTTGTTTCTAATTGATTTAAAAAACAGTTTGTTTGTTACTTCTTTGACTGACTGCAAAGTTAAGCGTGTGGAGCTGTAGAGATCAGTGTAGGCACTAAATCCATCTTCATTTGTGGTAGGACGTGCACCAATCATGTTGGGTAGTGTGCAACCAAATATTCAGTTGATTGGTACAGTAATCTTCTTACCGGCGGATGCAGTGGATTTTGTAAGTTAATGCTGAGGAAATGTAAGCAAGGTGAAGAAATAGTGTTACACCTTTGATACTCTGGTGCAATAGGCTCAGATACCCGGGGTGACCCCATACTTGATCTCCGACAGATTCCCCAAATGATGTTTATTATAAAAGTATGATATCATTGACTATTTTCTCGAATAAGATGTGATGAAGAAGATACATTGGACAATCAGTCACAGTCTTTTAGAGCTCTTCTTGCTTTTCCATATCATCTCTTTTATACTAGACGCTAGTCGCAGCTGTTACGAGGTGAATTATGGGTCACCAGCTGGCCAGAGGAATTGGGATTCAGCTGGAGTGATCTCTTGAACTCGGGTTATTCGCGGGAAGCGGATCCTACTCCTTTTTCAAATTGACTACTCCCAGAGAACCCGGTCCAGGACTCGGAGCCGGAACCTGAATTCTTCCGTGTTCGCGGTCTGAGCCACTCGCAAGTCTGGAGCAGGTCCTGGGTTCGAGCTCTTCTGCGGGTTCCAGCTCTGAGATCCGGCTCCGGCTGAACCCGTGCATCCCGTTAGCCGCTACAGCACCTAGTACCCAGTCTGCACTCAGAACTTGGGCCCAGGACCTGCTCCTAGAACACGAGCACTTTTAAAAGGAAGCACGTCTCGAAGGCCTCAGGCAAAATGCAGAACTTACCCATCTCCGATTTGGTTGTCAATTCAGTAATTAACACATTGATTGTTATTTAGAGTAGCAGGTGATGAAAATGGTTCATTGGACAATTGGTCACACTCTTTTATAGTCCTTCTCGTTTTTTCGTGCTAGACTCTAGTCGCGATAATAATGATGGGGAGAGGGTGACGAATGGTGTGGCATCACCAGCTAAGCCAAGATCTGCTGTTAATAGTATAGACAGTAGAGTAAGTGGGTGATGTGATGATGATGTGTCACCAGCTGGCCAGGCGCATCTCGGGGGCGGCCAGCAGCCTATCCAGCGTGACGGGGCGCTCCAACAAGTCCAACAGCCCCGCCTCCTCGGCCAGCTCCCTGGAGGGAGAGTGGGAGGCCTCCAACCCTCTGTCCAAGGGGACGGTTAGCCCCTAAACAAACACTAACTACTTATCACTAGCAGCAAGCGTATCACCTCTATTCAGGCTCAGTGTCTTGCGTCCGTTGTTTCCAATCCTTGCCGCGCGGCCAACTTAGATTTTGTAATGTTGGGTATTTCTTTACACTCTTTAAGTTCTGTGGGGGATTTCTCAATAAATAGTATATTCATGATAAACAATCTGGTTTATTAGAGATTACGTGATTACCATAATAAGGCTGCAAGTCAGCCGACCCATTACGCTTATCGGAGCTTATCTGGCCAGTCCCTGTCTACACGGGCACCACACCGGCTAACGGGAGAAGTACTTCCCTGCTGATATCTAACGATGACACTTGAAAGCTTTTTCAATACATTACAGATTTAAAATGACACCATTGTCTATTTGTCTTAAACTAAATAATAATAATAATATTGTAACCTTACCTGACGCTACGTTTTTACCAAGATTTGATCACGAGCTAATACGGCCAAACACAATACAAGTCAGTTTAAAATAGCACTGATCGTTCATTTGATATTTATCAAATGTGTGGAGAATTTGAAACAACCCAATCTTAATTTGGAAGGCGGAGGCTTTAATTTAACTTTAATATTATAAAAATAAATAAAACTGCTCTAGTGGACATTGAGGATGGGCATATGCTGAGACGCAGGTTGTGCAGAATATGCAGAACACAGCAGGTCAGATTTTATAATGTTTGGATGCATGTGAAACGACATACAGTGCGGGGCAGGCACGTGCCGTGCAAAAACACGTTTGCACTCGTCGAGTTGTGGCCTCGGCACAGATTCTATGTGACACTGCGCAGGCGGATAGTATTTCCCATAGAATCTCTCTTTTTCATGTATTTGCGCTTTGAAAGACGATAAATCAATAGTAAATTATTAATTTCAAAGTCAGATGGTTAAAAATTTTATTTAGTTCACGATTTGTCTTTCGCAGCATTTTGCAAATGTCAGTTCTGTTTTGACATTTGTGAAGGTAACAGATACAAAATACACGTCAACTAAAAACAAATTGCTTTACTCCTCAAGAACGTGGAAAAATTATTTTTTTAGTTGACACCGGCCAGTGCAAATCACCAAAACTCTCGTTTTGTTGATTTGCACTGGCCGGCAAGATTGCCCGATTTAATCATTCCAGACTTCTTTTTGTGGGGTTTCTTAAAGTCACGAGTCTATGTCAACAAGCCTCAGACTCTTGAAGCCCTGAAGATTCTATTGCCGGGAGTTCTGGAAAGAGTGATGGAAGATGCCATAAATCGGACCTGTGGGTCATAATTCTGGCGGCGGCCACTTGGCTGATATCATTTTCTCGACTTAGTGGAAAAAAAAATTAAGACATCAAATAAACACAATTCAAAAGCAGAACCAAAATTTTTCATTCATAAAAAAATAACAGCCAAAGAACATCGCGTGATAACTTATGCGCCACCTTCTAGTTATTAATTTGATGACAGAAGACCTTAATTGTGCATTCTTATCGAACATGGTTTGCTAAGTTGGATTGGGAAAAACGAACGTTAATACTTAATAAATAATTGATGTCAACATTGAGCCTGAATATCTCAAATAGGCATTAGACCTGCGTCGCATGAAAATTGTATTACTTAGTAGGAAATTGTTTTCTTTATTATTTACGCCATTCCATTTGTATCTTTCAATAATTTGTTGTTGACGTCCACAAAAGCACAGCTTCACAATATTTTGTCTATGTATTAGTTTATTTTTTGTATTTATTATATAATGTACATTTATAAGTTGTATTATTGTTATTTTGAATGCTTTTTTAATACTGAACCGAAATGTGTTGTGAGCGTGTCTGTACCCCCGAAGTAAGGTAAATTTTATCTTACTTCGTGAAATTGATCAAATTTTTTCTTTAACAGATTATCATTTTTACTGGCCTTTCTGGGGTCTAGGAGTTGAAAAATCAGTTTTATTTCAAATCGCTCACGGATTTTCTGTTTAGTGTTTTTTTAAGTTTAATGTTTAAGTCATATGAAACGTTCTCTTTGGTTTTGAATTTCACATGTTCCAGCAATTCTTAACCTTCCTCTTTGAATCTACTTCCCCTCCCCACTCCCTTTTTAGCCTCATTGGTGACGCCATGGTCCCTCCCACTGGCTCGAATTTTTCGGTTTTTATTTTGCCGCCCTGGGAACCATTTATTGGATAACCAACACCTCTGCCATAGGTCACCCCAAGTGATTCGCTACGTTTGGTAACTTAGCAGTGGTGCCTGGGTTTAAGGGGTGAGGTTTTTTTCAAAGCTTTTTCCAATATATATCACCTGGCAGAGTGCGAAACACATCAGCTTTTACCCAGAGATCGAGGGTTCAAAAAACGGCCCCAACAGGCAAATAAAAAAATTATTGTTATTTTTCCATATCACATATTTTTTATAGAAACTAAGAGACCTAACTAACCTCACCAGAGTTAACGATAGTTTCAATATCGTACACTACTCATAATCAAAGCATTACTTGAAATGGCTTTAGCTATATAAGCAATTTCGAAAACTGTACAACTCTTCAGTCTTTCTTTACACGCGCCCCTGATGTTTAGTCACTAGATGATTTGTACAGTGCTGTTTTTGTGAAAAAAAATCACCTCTTTTACCAAACACTTCCCAACCTTTTATCTATGTTTTTCAAATCTGTGTCTTTCTACGTAGGTAATATACTATTACGAATGCTTATTTCTACCAAAGAAAATGTTTCAACATTTTACAACTTGACACGGTTAACTTTACAGCAAACAAATAGATACAGAGACAAAATGTTTATATATTTAAAAAATAATTTTATTTTTATTTTTTTTTATTTCTTTTTATGTTTTTGTTCATTAGTTCCTCATTTGGCCGCTTGCAAAGGTAACCGTGTCAAGCTATCTACTCATGTTATTATGTATTAATTTGTTAATTTATTTTGTAGTTAGTTTCTGTGCCTTAGTTTAATTATTGCTTTCCACTTGTCTGTACTTTCATTTATTTAGGGGTTGACCATTTCAATTAATGTTTTTATTTATATTTTATTTACATTTTATTTATGTACAGTGGAAAACGTTTGACATACCTTCATGAATATCGTAATAATCGAGCTGCTGTATGAAAAGTTAGTGTAGTTCTTTTTAAGAATAACAGATAGCGTCACTTTCATTTAGAACAATACCAAACTGTACAGATATAAGCATAATAATACTATCAGATAATTTCATTCCTTGTATAATATGTCAACATTTGAGTGGATAAATTTTAGTTTGTTTATATATTTATTAATATATAATATTTATTTCTTTTCCGAGACATTTGAGAAATATGTTTACGAGAGATGGGAAGGCTGATAGAGATATTGAAAGAAGGGTAAATGCAGATAACTCTATTAATGAAGGACTGAACGCAGTTGGTGCTAGCAAAAAGTTGCCAAAAGTCAACAATGAAGTGCTGGTGCTCACTGTATGGCAGTGAGGCACGGAACTGGCAGAGGAAGGATGAAAGTAGACTGAATGCTGTAGAAATGAGATCCCTAAGGCGTGTGTGCGGTAAAACCATGTACGTGGGCCATGTCAAGAGTCAGAATAATAGAAGAGTATGTATGAGACGATGTATGATGTGAATGAGGCAAGGAGTGTGTGGTCCGTCCTCTCTGCCAACCTTTGCGGGGAAACGGCGTGATGTTAGTTAGTTAGTTCCGAAACATTTCCTAATTTTTTATTATTAATTAACCTTCAATTAAATTAATTGACATGGTAACCATGTGAAATGTTTTCCACTACCTGTAAATATCATACAAGAGCCATCGAGGTGAAATATTATAAATAAATCAAATAATATTGCTTTGATCGGTTTCGGAACAACCCTAAACAAAAAATATTATCTTACAGTCCTATCTTAGACATGTTCCCTTTCATCGTCCGTTCTATCTCCTCCCCCCACTCTTTGCTAATCTCTAGTCATGTAGCCCCCACCCCCACAACACTTGTAATATATTATGTTCACCCATTGTTTTGTAATGTCAAACTAGTATATTTTACCCTGAGGAAGGAAAGGTTGTTCCGAAACCGGTTGTCTTATATAAAAAAAAAATTGGTGGTTTAAACAAAGTTATAGCTACATTAAAAAAATAAGGAATATTATAACATTATATTATCAATTTATAATTAAATTGGCACCCTTTGTTTATTTTTAAAAAATATATAATCTTTCAAAATAAGCATTTAACATTTTTACCTGCTTTTAAAATTTTATATCAAAATATGTGTCTAAAATTTTTAATGTCACTTATAATTATCATCTCTATAGTTCTTTATTTAATTAAAATCACCTCTGTTTCTTGTTGATGTTGGAATTAGTTAATATGAAAGACAAGTAATATAACACGGGTTGTACGTTGTGTGTTTAGAAGCCAGCAGGCGCAGTGCAAGTGTTGCCATCTGGAGGGCTGTTTGGGGCCAAGAAAGAGAAGGGCGACAAGGATAAGGACAAGAAGAGCAAGGACGACAAGGAAAACAGGTCGGCTAATGAACAGGCGCCTCCTTCTCCCAATGAGAACGGTAAGATCCCACACAAGACTGTACCCCAACTTACTCCCGTTCCCAAGATAATACACGGCGTTGCCGTTGAAATCATCATCACAGTCAGGACAATCCAGCATAAGATTTGGCCTCTTTCACATGTTATAAATGCTCTCCACTGGCTTGCGCTCCTTCGCCATTTGCCTCCAGTCCTTCCACACACCTCTTCCTAAACACATCTGTTTTATCCAAAGTGATGGAACGTGTAATCAACAACTAACTGTTCACATACCCCAAGAAGAACAAAATTATTAAACGACGTATTTGACACATGTTTGGGGGCGGTGCCTGGAAAGTTTTGGTGAGACTCAAACGGTTGCACCGGACATTTCCAAGGCCTTTGACCAGACTTGGCACCGAGGACTTGTCAACAAACTGCCTTCTTACGGACTTCTCGCATCCTTGTGTACATGGATTGCCGACTTTCTGAGGGAGAGGATAACAAATATATTTTGTTTAACAGGAACTGAAATCGACATCAACGAGTCTGCCCTCAACACTTCCAGTGAGACAGAGAAGACACCCAAATCCGCCAAGAAAGCCAAGGTAGGTCCTCTTATCGCATCGGCTCAACCTTTTCTCTTTTTCGCCAATTCACACTTTACCAACAGTAAACATTATCATTTGTTACTAAAATGTTTTCAGTCACTTGTTTTTGTCGGAGTTGGTAATTATTAATTTTTCAAAAGGTGATCAGAAAGGTTGACTTGTATTCGAGCTCGCTGGGTTTGAATCCCACTTCCAGGGGTGTGTAGTTCATAGATACTGCCCCAAGAAAAGAAAGAAGGAAATAAATCCTGATCTGTACTTGGAGCATGGTCTCCGCAGACTGCACGCAACTTCTGACTTCCTCAGATAAAGCTAGCTGATAGGAAAAGTGCAGTATGTTCTTTACAATTAATTTATTTGTAATGATTTATTTTATTAGATTCATTAAAGTGATTGTAAATGGTTCCAGAATATTGCCAGTTAATTGGAATTAGTTGGTTAAGAATTCTGCTGTCAATATGAACTGTAAAATATGCTTCCCCGTGAAGGTGGTGTTGTTATGTGATGTGATACCTGATGTACCGATGTTAGGTGTTGTCCTGTCAAGTGTTGTGGAGGTGTTCATTGTCCAGAGGCCAACAGTCATGTCACCATTATTTCCTTTCATAATCAAGCTTCTTTAGTTGCCATTTTGATTTGCAAAGAAGCCGCAGCAAGGTAGAGTCTAGCTTCACCACTAGCCATCACCCGCTGAAGTCAGCCCACTGGCATGCTTCAGCCGCCCTAGCTGTGCCGCTGGACCAACTTGCCCCGCATTCTGTTATGTAAATATGATTGTTTATTTAGTTTTTTTGTTTTCTTTTTTTCTTTCCAACCCGTCCACTCGGCCCATCTCGTCGTCTCGCCAATCTTCTCCAAACTCAAGCAGGCCGGAGGATTCTTCTTCGGGTCCGGTAGGAAGGAGAAGACTCCTAAAGAACCCAAGTCACCCAAGGAGCCCAAGTCACCTAAGGAGGCCAAGGACGTCAAGGAGAAGGACAAGAAACAGACCAAGGACCCCAAGTCCAAGTCTAAGACTGCTCTTCTCGATACCTCGAACGATAGCTCCAACCTAGACAGCTCTCTGGAGAAGAGCCCTGCCAAGGGAGACGGGGACAAACCAAGCTTCACCAGGCCGTACGACTACACCGAGTCTGATCCCAACAAGAGCCCCACCAGGAAGCCATTCGTCCAGGGAGGATTCAGCTACGATAAGGAACCCAAGAGAGACAGTCAGAGTTCGCCCGATGAGCAGCAGAGCCCCAACACTCGTCGCGCCACTGGCCTCGCTTTCAACTATGCTCCTGGCGAGGATAAGAAGGTGGTGGAAAGCGCGGAGAAAAGAAAGACTCAACCTGATGATGCTAAGAACAAGCAACCTCTCAAGACTCCCGGCTTAGATTATGTGGAGTCTGCTGTGCGCAAGGAACAAGCCAAGATTCCAGAAATCGCCAAAAACGCCCCTCCCGCCTACGATCCTTCTTCTGCCTTCCTGGAAGGAGAGAGGCTTCAACACGAGCCCGCTCCAGTGTTTGTACCTGTTGCTGGAGTCAAATCCGGAACAGAAGTTCAAGTCATGGTGGTCACAGCTAAATACGATCCCAAAACAAAGAAGCTGGACCTCGTCCATGGCACCGTACAACACAGTGTCGGAGTCGTCAACAATGCTAATGGTCATATCGATACTGATTACGGCGTGGTCAATCCCAAGAATGGAATGATCACCGTCACAGACGTCAGCTCCGGAAAGACGGAAAATAAGCAAGGACAAGTAGACCCCAAGACGGGGCACGTCATCCTCGCTCCAGGGGCCATTGATCCCAAGACTGGAAAGCAAGATGGCTCCCTTGGACAGCAGTTCATCTTCGCCGGAAAGAACGACCCCATCCTGAAGATTGTGACTATTACGGCTAAGCTGAACCCCAACACCAAGCAGCTCAATACCACCAATGGAAAGATGGACCACTCCACGGGACTGTTGGATACGGAGAGCGGACAGATTGTCACCAAGTACGGACTCATTGATCCCAACACTGGCAAGATTGTGTCTACTGATTACAAGACTGGAAAACAAGAGGTCAAGCAAGGACAGCTGGACAGGAAGACAGGCCAGATTCTCCTGACCTCCAATGTGGTTGACCCGCAGACAGGAAAGGTTGATAATTCCCTCGGACAACAGTTTGTCATTGCCGGGGAACATGACGGCATCGTTAACATTCTCTCGCTCATCGGTAAGCTGGACCCTAATACTAAAAAGCCAGAGGCCGTTTCTAGCTATGTCGATAGCTCGGTTGGTATTCAACAGGCCTCCAATGGCCTTATTCAGACCAAATATGGTCTCGTGGACCCCAAGAGTGGCATCATCCTTTGCACGGATCCCAAAACCGGCAAACAGGAGGTGAAGAAGGCAGAGATTGATCCCAAGACGGGTCAGATCTTTATCTCTTCTGGAGTAGTCAACCCTAAGACTGGCAAACCAGACCCTGCTCTGGGCCAGCAGATTATCATCTCTGGTGAACACGACACCATCGTCAAGATCGTAACCATTACGGCCAAGTTCGACCCCAGAACACGCCAACTGGACTTGACCAAGAGTGATATCGAGGAAACACCCGGAGTATTACAGAAGTCAAATGGATTCATCATCTCCAAATATGGTTTGATCGATCCTAAGAGTGGACAGATCCATTGCACTGACCCCAAGACAGGAATGAAGGAGGTGAAGCAAGCAAATGTTGACCCCAAGACAGGTCATTTAATCCTCACCTCTAGTGTGGTTGACCCCAAAACCGGCAACAAGAACCCCACTCTCGGTCAACAGTTCATCATCGCCAAAGAGAATGATGCCGTCATCAAGATCTTCACCATCACTGCCAAGATGGACCCTAAAACTAAACAGATTGATTATCTCAATGGCAAGGTGGAAGCAACCCCCGCTGTTCTCAACAAGGAGTCAGGACTGGTCAGCTCCAAATACGGTGTCATCGATCCCAAGTCTGGACAGATTACAACAGTGGACCCTGCCACAGGTAAAACTGAGACCAAGTCCGGACAGGTTGACCCTAAGACCGGACAAATTCTTATTTCGTCAGGAGTCGTCGACCCTGAGACTGGCAAAGTCGATCCTACTCTAGGACAAAGGATCATTGTCGGAGAAGAGAATGATGTTATCCTGAAGATTGTGACAATCACGGCTAGAATCGACCCCAAGACCAAGCTGGTGGATCCATCCACAGTAAGCACGGAGACCAGCCCGGCTTTACAGCATGCTGATGGACACATCCTCACCAAGTATGGCCTCATCGAGCCGGAGACCAGCCACATTGTTAGCACTGACCCCAAGTCAGGCAAACAGGACACAAGAAAGTGCCACGTCGAACCCTCAACTGGTCAGATCACCATCAACCAAGGTGTTATAGATCCTCATACCGGAAAACCGGACTCTGCTCTCACCCAGCACATGATCATTGCCAACGAGAGCCAACCCGTTGTAACTATTACCATTATCACCTGCAGGATTGACCCCAAGACCAAACAAATTGATCCATCTACCGGAAAGTCTGAGACTATTACTGGAGTACTGGTTCCTGAAACCAATCAAGTAATTAGCCAGAATGGTGTCATCGATCTGAGCACCGGAGAGGTTATTGTGACCGATCCTAAGACTGGAAAGCAGAGTGTGAAGCCTGGCAAGGTGGATGAGAAGTCAGGTCAAGTTGTGGTCTCCCAAGGTGTGGTGGACCCCAAGACTGGCAAGGTGGACCCCAATCTGGCGCAGATATACAGTGTGGAGATCCAGGAACACGTGGAGAGGGCGGTGGCTCCTTCCTCAACCCCTGCCAGTCCTGTAAAGCCAGCTTCTCCAATTGGCATCCCTGTTGCCCAGCCAGTCGTACCCGCCTCTGTTGGCAGGACATCCCCTGAGAAGGTATCGCATATCCCTGTCGCAGGAGGCGTTGTTGCCCCTGCCGCTCCCGTTGTACCCAAGGAACCCGCCAAGAAAAAGATCGTCAAGATCATGGTCATCATCACCAGGATTGACCCCAAGACCAAGAAGGCCGACCCTAACAACTCCGAAGTTGAACATTCTACTGGCGTTCTTGACCCGAACACCGGCTTGATTGAATCCAAATACGGAGTCATCGACTCAAAGAGTGGAGGTCTCGTAGTCACAGATCCCACCTCCGGGCAGAAGGTGGCCAAGGAGGGGCACGTGGAGCCCTCTACCGGCCAAATCATCATCAGCTCAGGAGTCATCGATCCTAAGACCAACAAGATCGATCCCAACGTCGGACACATCTTCAGCGTGGCCAAGCAGGATGATCCCATCGTGGAGATCACCACTATCATTGCCAAGATTGACTCCAACACTGGGAAACTTGACACCGCCAATGGTCAAATTGAGCATTCCAAGGGCAAAGTGGACGTGGAAGCCGGCCACATCTCAACCAAGTATGGAGTCATAGATCCCACTAACGGAGTCATCTTCGTGGCAGACGCTTCGGGACATGATACCCAGAAACCAATTCACGTGGATGAGACCACCGGACAAGTGCTCATCACGGGAGTCGTGGATCCTAAGACAGGCAAGGTAGACCCCTCCCTGGGTCAACTGATTTCCATCGGAACTCAAATTGATCCCATCGTGGAGGTCATCACCGTAGTGGGCAAGGTGGACGCCAAGAAGGGACTCATCGAGGCCAAGAACAGCCACGTGGAGAGCTGCACGGGGCAACTCAACCCGGAAACCAACAAAATCGACACCAAGTATGGGCAGATCGATCTGGTCAAGGGAACCATCACTTATTTGGACCCTAAGAGTGGCAAACTGGAGACCAAGGATGTCAAGGTGGATCCCGTCACCGGTCAGATTCTGCTCAAGTTCGGGCAGATCAATCCCAAGTCTGGAAAGCCCGACAAGGATATCGGCAGACTTATCTCTATCAGGATCATCCAGAACAGAGTACACCCCATCAGCGGCAAACCTCTTGTGGCCAACGAACCCAAGAACATTAAGGTCGATCCCAAAACTAATCAAATCTGGGCCCCGGGTCCCAAGGACGCCTCCACTGGAGAAACCGTCTACACCACCGGCCTCATCGATCCTAAGACCGGTTACATCATCACCATCTACGGTTACCTGGATCCCAAAACTGGCCTCATCGTAAAGCAGACCGAGATCGATCCCGCTGTCACCAAAATTGATCCCACTACCGGACAAATCTATTCAGCCACCGGACAGACTGACGAAAACAACGAACCCTTATTCTCCGCTTCCCAGATTGACCCCGCTACCGGAGAGATCTACACCAAGGTTGGCAGAATCGACGCCAGAACGGGCCGCCTCATCATCATCCGAGTGTTCATCATCACCCAGAGAGACGACAGTGGCAAGATCAAGGAGATCGATCCTAAAGATTGCTCCATCGATGAGAAGACCGGCAGAATCCACAATGTTACATCCAAGACCGTTTACGTTTACCAAATGGTGGACCCCATCACCGGGGAAACCATTGAGGTGGATCCGGACGATCCAAGACTCATGGGAGCCAGAACCACTGTGACGCAGACCATCTCGCTATCTGGAAAGATCGACCCGGTGACCGGAAGAGTAAAGACCGAGTACGGAGATATCGACCCTGACACGGGAGACATTGAACCCAGCACGGCCGTCAGAGACCCCGTCACCGGCCAGCTTATCCTCCACTACTCTCAGATCGACCCAACGCACTTCGACGACAAGAGCTGCAACTACAGCATCGAGAAAGAAACGCAAGACCTCCCCGCCACCTTCGACATCCAGAAAATCAACACGACCAAATTCTCAACATTCGGCAAGGGAGAGTCACCTTCCCCTCCACGGGAAGAAGAGTCCCGAACCGTGTCCCCCACGTCCAAGATCCCCGTGTCCAAGCAGCCCAAGGGGAAGCCAGTACCCACCGTTGTGAAGACCACCACCAAGCAGCTGCTGACGAGGAACCAGGAAGGCCTTACGCACAACGTGCACGAGGAGGTAGAGAATCTCGGCACCGGAGAAGTCACCTTCTCCACGCAGACCAACAAGGTACCCCCTCCCCCCACCCATGCTTATATTATTTCTTACATTCAATTTCTATTCTTTTCATTTTGAGTTTACCTTTATTTTTTCATGTTTGGTTTGTAGTTGCATGCTCTGCCGTGTCGTCCGTTTTAAATAATAATTATTGTCATTGTTAAAAATGTAGAATGCCCTGATGTTGTTGTATCATAATAATTGTTGTTTTGGTTTGAAACTAGTCGATAGCAAAAGTCTCCCGTTAAATAGTTGATTGATTGACTGATTGTTAATTCCATGCACGTGTACTAGATTTCTAGTTAATGGTTGTTTTTCTGTCCCCCCTATCTTTCCTAATATTGCGCTTGGCTGATCTCGGTCGCTGGCTTAACGCGTATCCGTAGGCGGAGGCTTTGGAGCCCACTTTGGACGTGTCGGGCAAGTCTCCGTACATAACGGCGCGCGCCGTAACCACCAGGACGGCCACAACGCACGAGGATCTCGGCACCAACGCCAAGACACAGCAGCTGGAGGAGAAGACCGTGGCGCACTCCATGACCTCGTCGGCTACCAGGCAGGAGCAGAGGGTAGTTACGCAGGAGGTCAAGACCACCGTGCTCACCGGAGATCAGGTACGACCGGCTTCAGCTTGTCCCACCCATAGAGAACAACCAGCTATATGACCAGCTACCGGACCGATTCATAGTTTAATAAATGCATCTGCTTGGCACACAACTTGGTGCTAATGCATGCATTTCTCAGCGGGAAAAGAAACGCATCAGTTGAATTGTTTATTTTTTGAAAAACACTCATTGTCCCACAGATAATAATCAATACAAACTATTTGTCCCTCAATTCTTCCACATATCCATCTTGAATGGCATGTTTTAATAGAGAACGGTCATTTAAGGGGAATGGCTGCGCAGCCCTTTTCATTAAAAACTTAATGTTGGATTTGAGGTCAAAATACTTAACCAAATTTAAAAAATATATTTTCTAATCAAAAGGTATAGCAAATATCTAGTATTTGGATGTGTGGTACTTTATTGATTTATGTTTTAAGTTATAAAATATAAAATATAAATAATTAAATAAATCGATTTTTCATGATTTGAAAGGTAACTTAGGCAATTATTTGTGAGTTATTGATAATTATTTACATTCAGAAAACTAAAGTAGACAAAATGGGAGAGCACCGCGGAAAGAGGATTCCGATTAGTTTATCTCATTCTCTCGCTAAATCCTTCACATGTATCGGTTTGTCTTTTTTAGTGTCGCTATTTTTCGTTTCATCGAGTTTCAAATCACGACAGTGCTAAAGAAGTTTTCACTTCAATTATAATTTTGCTTTATTTACTGTAGAAATTTAATTTAATTTAATGTAAAGTTTAATTGAAAAAAAAAAAAGCATTTTGAGGGGTGTATATGCAAATTACAAATGACCGATTTACGTGTTAACACAAATTTGTCATATATAAACAAAAATTTCTACTCAAAGAAATATTTTTTTATGATGTTTTTTTTTTTTTTCTATTATATTCACTATGGTAGGTATGGTAAGATTATTTTTTTAATAATTATAATTAACTCGCCAAAAAAATGCCAAAGTTACCTCTTAAATCATGAAAAATTGTTACTTTAATAACCTGTATTTTATAATTTGTCATCATCATCATCTTCTTCCCCTTATCCTATTCGGGTCGGGGACCCATTGCATCGACAAGGCTCCTCCATACGTCCCTGTCTTGTGCTGATTGTTCGGCCTCTGTCCATGGTAGACCCATCCTCTCCTCACACAGTTTCTGGAGTTGCCTCGCCCAACTGTGTCTGGGGCCGCCCACTGGACGTCTACCCTCTGGAATCTGGAATATAATTTATAAAAAATATAAATAAAATAGCACTCATCATATTTGCTATACGTTTTAATTAAAAAAAATAATTATTCAGTTTGATTGGGTATGAAAAAGGCCGCACAGATTTTCCTCTTAATTGGACTGCCAATAAATAATGTAAAATCCCAGCTGATAGAAACAACACTAATAAAAATTTGTGGGAAAATGGTGTTTTTTAAATACATAAATAATTCAATCGTATTGCTCCAAGAGTCCGAGTGATTCTTGCATTGAAAGATGAATTCCTTCCAAATCCCTTTTACTTTTGTTAATTTATTAAAACTTTCATTTTTTTTCCTTGAGTTTGTTTACAACGAGAATGAACACACTGAATGACCATTATTTAACTCTTATAAGACTGAGTTTTTATGATCAAAAATGCCAATAATTCATTGGAAAGCAGTGTTTTTAATCTTTTTTGTTTTACTTTTAATTTCATGCAGCATTTGTCGAAATCACATACATCGATCGTACAGTTGATTAGTCAGACATCTCTGAAAAATTGAAATTTGAGTTGAGTATGCAGTTATTGGAGGGGACCCATCACTTTCTCAATGGCGTTATAAGGAAACATATTATGGTTTCCTCCTTCACCGCACACTTCAAGACTGTATTTTTTTATTGAACGAAGCTACATTTATTTAAACGACTCTAGACCCTCCAATGTCCATGCATACGGGGTTAGTAAGCAGTATGCAAGTACTTACATTAACATAATACAAAAGAGAATATATTTAAGCAATATGCAGTTATATGTGTTAGTGTACCCCCTATCTGGTACATTACTCAGATTAGTCATAAACACCGCCAAATCAAGATACGGTTTTAGATTTCCACGGCCAGTTATTAATATTATGCCGTGTTGCGCTACTTCTTTCTTTAGCCAACGTTTCGGACAGCGTACATCGGTATGTCTGGCTAAAGAAGAAGGTAGCGAAATATGGCATAAAACCCCAAAAATTAATAACAATACCACCAAATCAATTATAATGCGGAAAAACTTATTAACCCCGCAGGTCAGGCCTCGAGCGTATTTTATCAGAGGGTGAAAATATTTCCGTTTTGCAATAAAATTCAAATAAATGGAATATTTCTGAATGTTTCCAAAAACTGTTTTGGAAAGGTGATGAAGTACACTTTCAAATTATATAATTTTTGAAATATAAAAATTTAGCATGCAAACATAAAAAAGTTTTAAAAATTACTCGCCTTACTTTTTTATAAAATAAAATATAATAATGAAAAAAAAATAAAAACACGTGCATAATTTATTATAAAAATAATTTATTATTTATTAACATTAACATCGCTCTCGCCTCACTTTAAAAAAATAATTAATAAAAAATTGGTCGGAGTCTTTGGATTCATAAATTATTTTACGGGTAACTTTTAGATTTTAATATAAACCGTGGTATTTTCTCTTTCTTACACCGTTTAGATCATATTTCTAACCATAATAGTAAGGTAGAAACAACAATATCTATGAGACCTATACGAGTTGTTCCAAAAACCGAACAAATAGGGTTAAACAAAATATTGGTTATTTTGGGTCACTAGTAGGAATTTTCAAAATTACATGCTAATGTACTGAACTGTTATGCCACCCAGTGTTATTTTATAGCATATTTAGTGTGCAAAACACAGATGTGTGTAAATAATATTTGATTTATAGTTAACATTCAAATATTGCTTTCTGCATTATCTCAAAACTTAGTATTTGGAGATGTCTCACCAATCAACTGTACGATTAACAAAACAATTACATACAAGAAGATTGTGCCAAACGATGTGTATTATAAAGAGGTAATCTTAAATTGAATTATTTGACAAGTCAACAAGTGCTGCATTTTAAAAATAATTTATTTCTCTTCCATTTGCATTTTGTTAATTATTATTTTGTAAGCATGGAGCTATCTGTCACCGGCTGCTGAAACCCCCTTTAGAGCATGAATCAACACACCCCCATAATGCTATTACAGTGAAACCCCCACATAAGCCCCCTTCTCCAGAAGTTTACCCTGTTAACAAGTTATTTTAGAGCGGTCCTTTGAAAATCATATTGTACTGTTTGCGTTAAGTCACTTTATCCCAACACGTTGACGCAGGTCTGCACGAAAGGTTGATAAATGTGTAGAATTCAATGTTTTGTGTTTCTACAATAATTATTCATATATTTTGGTGTTAATTTAGTTCATGTCAAATCATTTCTGTGCTGTATTTGTTTTAAAGATAATTTCTGTGACTGCTAAAAAAATATAGCAATTATTTTTGGAAATTTATTGCTACATTTCAGGAAATTGAATCCTGGCTCGCAGAGTTTAAACGATCATAGACAAAATATTTAACACCAGTTGTAATTGGTGACAGTTATATCCTAGATTAGAATTGGAGAATAAAAATATCTCTATCTGGAATTTCGATTAAGGCAATACCGCTAGTAAAAATCCTCTGCCTAGCTAAGTCCTCCATCACTGCACAAGCAATATTTTCCACAAAAATGATGGTAGTAGGAATTCAAATATTGTCAGGTTATTCGTAAACTGAAAATGTTTGCCTTTCTGTTTAAAAAGTAGCCCTTTCAAGGTTTATGATGAGATATTTTTGTAAAAAAACCTATAAAATAACTTATCTATGCAGTTAAGGATGTTGCAAATATAGATTTTATTGAACAGTTAAAAATCAATTGCTTTGTTCTGCCCCCACTACTTGCGTAGCTAAGTTTTCAGATTCAAAATGACCTACAGTTTGTTTGCTTGTTTAGTCTTGGAATCTCTTCTAAGCCCCGGTGACAAAATTTCATGCCCTTCTTGGTTTTGTTTGGCTATGTTATGTTATGTTATGCCTTGCCTTGTCATGGTCCTAACCTTTGCGCGACGGCAGTTTGCGCGGCGCGGCTCCGTGGGTTCGGCCAGCAGCGGAGACTCTGGGACGCCCATCGACTTTGATGACGACAGCGGCGCCCGCTACGACGAGTACGCCCAGCAATTCCGGGTGAGTTGTTGTGACCATGAAGAGTTATGACCATACATAGTTGTGACCACGAATAGTTGACCACGAATAGTTGTGACCAAGAATAGTTGTGACCACGAACAATTGTGACTATCGCACGGATGTGTGCTTTAACCGGTCAAAGGCCATGACATTTAGCGGAAATTCGCGGAACTTCGCAAAAAAACACTAAAAAACCACCACTTTGAATTTTGAATTGAATGTTTTGTTGATAAATTTTGAGCTATTGTATATTTTATTAACTGAAACACGTTCACATCACAATAAACTATCTACGAAAACCACATTACTTGCATTTATTACGTAAATTAATAGGTTTTATGATCGTTTTATTCGCGATACACGCATTAATTGCGACCGTTAAATTCGCGGCAAATTCTGACAGCCGATTGTCATAGAAGAAATCGTTTTAAAAATATTCCAGGGTGACAAGGTGAATGAAACTTGTAGCGTCTCCGAGAGTAATGACGGCACAAGCGATTCTGACACTGTTCTTCATACAAATTGTGTACATAGAAGGGCCAAAATCGTAGACCAAAAGTTTTTTGTCGGAAGTATTATTCAAATATTTGAATTATTTTCTCGCGCATGCGCATATGACGCGCGCGCCGGCGCGTCTCCGGCCTCCCAGCGGTTAACAATAGCCTTCGTCATTGCTGGAGATAATTCAATTCTGTTGATACATTTATCACCGAATACAACAAAACGATTAATATCATTGCAGGAAACATTAACACTTTCTTTGTGCTGTGACAACGGAATGGTGAACATATTTGCAGGGTAATGCCAAGCAAACAATCTCTTTCTGCTATGATAACAGAATGGTCAATATAATTGCAGTGATATTCTGTTGTGACAACAGAATGACCAGTATCTTTGCTGGGAATATAATATGATAATGATATATGTGCAATTTCATTCTGCTGTGCTGTGACTGTTAACCTGTCAAAGGCCATCAAATTCCAGGAAAAATACGGAAATTTCGTAACAAAACACGATTTTGAATTGAATGTTTTGTTGATAAATTTTGAGCTATTGTATATTTTATTGACTGAAACACGTTCCTAGAACAATTAACTATGTACCAAAACAACATTACTTGCATTAATTACGTAAATTAATAGGTTTTACGATGTTTTAGTCTCAGAACACTCATTAACCGGTGACAGGCCGGAGACGCGCCTCAAATATTTGAATAATATTTTCGACAAAAAACTTTTGGTCTGCGATTTTGGCCCTTCTATGTACACAATTTGTATGAAGAACAGTGTCAGAATCCCTTGCGCCAACATTACTCTATGAGACGCCTAAAAGTTTCATTCACCTTGCAACCCAGAATATTTTTAAAACGATTTCATCTATGACATTGACCTGTCAGAATTTGCCGCGAATTTAACCGTCGCAACTAATGCGTGTTCCGCAACTAAAACATCGTAAAACCTATTAATTTACGTAATAAATGCAAGTAATGTTGTTTTGGTAGATAGTTTATTGTGTTGTGAACGTGTTTCAGTCAATAAAATATATACAATAGCTCAAAATTAATCAACAAAACATTCAATTCAAAATTCAAAATCGTGTTTTGTTACGAAATTTCCGTATTTTTCCTGGAATTTGATGGCCTTTGACGAGTTAATTGCGACGGTTAAATTCGCGGCAAATTCTGACAGGTCAATGTCATAGACGAAATCGTTTTAAAAATATTCTGGGGTTGCAAGGTGAATTAAACTAGTGGCTAAATCATCTATGATGTTAGCGCAAGAAGATATGATGATGTTAGAAGGGCCAAAATCGCAGACCAAAAGTTTTTTGTCGAAAATTATATTCAAATATTTGAATTATTTTCTCGCGCATGCGCATACGATGCGCGCGCCGGCGCGTCTCCGGCCTGTCACCGGTTAATGGACATATTCTGCAGTGACAACAGAATGACTAGTATCATTGCTAGGATTGATAATGATATACATACAATTTAATTCTGCTTCGACAACAGAATGGTCAATAATTGTGATTAACAGTGATGTTCTGTTGTTACAACAGAATGATCAGTGTCATTGCTGGGAATGATAATGGACATGAACGCAATTTCATTCTGCTGTGACAACAGAACCTTTGATTCAGCCTCATGATATACCGCAATTGAGGATGCCGGTCAGTTGGCACTCGTGTGCGGTGTTCACATAAAAATAAATAAAATGTGAGAGTTGTAGAGTGCTTACTACTATGAATCTTGGAGTTTGTGGATTGGACTTTTGTAAAATCATTCGCAGCTTTCCCAAAATGTTCTTCTGTAATCCTGTTGATGTTTTGTTGATTATTATTTATTTATTTGATACATAAATTGTTTAATAACCAAATATTTCAGGTTTAAAGCAACGATCGGCCAAAGCAAAGACAAAGTGAAAAGGTTCCAACATTTGATAATGCATTTTGTTTGACTGCAGAAGTGACTTAGTATTCTAAGTAGTAATTTTAGTAGTAACTTATTATTAATTGGATTGAATGTGCATGCTTCTGTAGGATTCAAATTACTCTTTCTCATTTCAATTTAACGTATATATATACAATAATATGTTTGAATCACAGATAATTCCATAGAAGTGTATTGTGGGCATGTCTGTGTTCCAGAAGTGAGCTCAGTTTTATCTTACTTTAACTGAAATTGATCAAAAATTTTGAAATATTTAAATTCTTTTCTTTTTTTACATTAGCTCCACACAGGAAGAATTTTTTTTAATTAGCTCCACCCTGAGGAAAATAACTTCCCTCGTGGCCTCTGGGGATACTGCATGGAGGGTCTTTTTAAGGAAAGGAAGAAGAGTTTGTTCTAGTAAGGAAAAGGGTATAAGGGGAGGATAGGAATCTGAGAGTCAGTGTGTCCGGGAGCGATGAACTTGTAAATCCATCCTCCCACTGCGGTTTAAGGTGATGGGTCGAGAGAGTCTGGTTGGAGAGGCCTCCCTCAACCAAAACCTGGACCTCAAACCTCACCCCATAAACCCGGACACCTTTGCTAAGCCATCAAACATAGCTTGTCCCTTGGGGTAACCTATGACAGAGGTGTTGGTACCCACCACCCAAATTGCATTTCATCTGATCTTTGAATGGATGACCAAGCCAAATGCATTATAAAGTAATTAGAACAATTTGGTCTTGATAGAATATCCTGGTAGGTAGTTTGTCCTTGTGTGATGTGATGAGTTGCATGTAATGGAGTAGTAACGTTGTGGGGTGTCTGTCCCAGGATGCGGACGGCATGCAGGTGTTGGAGAGCCGCGTGTACCAGGCGGCGGGACACGGCACGGGGCCGCCACCCTTCAGCTCGCTGCTCACCTCCCAGGCTAGGAGTGTACGTACTAAATTAAAAAAATTATCGCATGTTTATTTGAATCTTATCTAGTTATTTTAAAACCATTGAAAATTACAAATTATGTATATAACGTATTATGGGCCTTACTAATAAATGTGTTTTAAATTTAAGGCAACTTTAGCAACGCCCATTTACCATAAATTAACCTCTTGAACGCCGGCTTATCCTTAAGAGGAACGGCTGCGCTGCCTTTTTCATGTAAAACTTAATTTTGGATTTGAGGTCAAAATACTCAACCAATTGAATAATAATTTTTTTAATTAAAAGGTATAGCAAATATGTAGCTACTTTATTTATCTTTGTTTTATTAAGTCAGGTTTGTCTCATACATCATGCGTATGTCTGGAAATGTTATATTATCATGGAAACAAGCTTATGGGTCCGAGTAGTTAAATTATAAAATATAGGCGATTCAAGAAATCAATTCGAGTTTAGAGACAACTTTGATAATTATTTGTGAATATTATGATACTTATTAAAAAATAATTTTGTTCTATTTATTATAGCAATATCATGATATAAACAATAAAAAATAAAAATTATTAAAAAAGTAAATTTAAATACAAATTTCTTGTGCATAAACTAGTAGCGAAACTCAATCGAAAATCTGAGACAGAAAAATCAGAAAAGATATTGGCTCCGCTGGGACTCGAACCCGGGACCCTTTGCTTACATGGCAAGAGCTCTACTGATTGAGCTACGGAACCTATATTATAATTTGAGATTTTACTCATAAAGTTTAAAAAAATTAAAATAGTGGTCATCCTAGACTGCAGCAAAGTCAATAGATGTCGCGTATTAAAAATAAAATGGATAAAAATTTATCCAGACACTATCGAGATTGCATTTAGTTCGAGTTGAATCTTGCAATCATATATAAAGATAGCAGCCAATAATATGTGTGTTAAGAAAATGAAGATAATGTTGGTAGTTCTTAGTCGAAGTATGATACAGTTAAAAGTGACCTAATTTCATATGGGTTCCGTAGCTCAATCGGTAGAGCTCTTGCCATGTAAGCAAAGGGTCCTGGGTTCGAGTCCCAGCGGAGCCAATATCTTTTCTGATTTTTCTGTCTCAGATTTTCGATTGAGTTTCGCTAATATTGTCTTCATTTAATTAAATTTCTACCTACTTAAGCTTTTCAACGATTTTTTTTTCAATTTATTTATTTTTCATCGTATTAACACAGCAGATAGGTAAGGTTATTTTTTTGGATATTTATAATTAACTCACAAAAAATGCCAAATTTGAATTCTTAAATTACCTTTATCTTTTGATTAAAAAAATTATTATTCAATTAACCTATCAAAGGCCCGCAAATTCCAGGAAAAATACGGAAATTTCGTAACAAAACACGATTTTGAATTTTGAATTAAATGTTTTGTTGATTAATTTTGAGCTATCGTATATTTCATTGACTGAAATACGTTCCTAGAACAATAAACTATGCAACAAAACAACATTACTTGCGTTAATTACGTAAATTAATAGGTTTTATGATGTTTTAGTCGAGGAACACGCGTCAAAACTGACAGCTTCAATTTGCGCCAAAAATGACATTTCGATTCCACAGATAAAAATCATTTAAAAATAATCTGGTGTTGTCAGATGAATGAAACTAGTGGCTATATCATCAATGATGTTGGCGCAAGCGATTCTGACCTTGTTTTCATACAAATTCTGTACATAGAAGGGTCAATATCGCGGTCAAACTTTTTTATTTCGAAATATTTTTTTCGCGCATGCGCAAAAGCTGCGCGCAATTCCGCGGCTCCGGCCGTTTACAGGTTAAGGATATTATTCTATGAATATAAGTATCTATTCAGGAGAAACTCATATGATAGTTAATAAACTATGCATTTTAAATACAAAAACATATTATCTGGTAAGATGATACAATTTACAAAAATGTCATTTTGCAAAAAAACCAGTAAGTTTTAACGAAAATAGAATAAGTTGGCGCGCAGCGAAAGATTTGGTTTGTTTAATGTATAATAATATAATGTATTTGGTGTCGGCAGGGCTCCGGTGGAGAGGATGACGAGGCACACCGCGAAGGGGAGATAGTCTCCTCACAGACCATCAGCTCCAAGACCCGCACCGTGGAAACTATCACGGTAACTTCTTCATACCACTTCATCAGCTATTCATCACCAGTCACCCTCTTCCCTATTTCTTTTCCTTCCCCGTCAGCCCTTCAGCGCCACAACATGCCCAATTGAAGAGTGTTTTTTCAAAACTCGACAAACACCATACCCAATCTGTCAGGATTCTTATAAATTCTCCTCTCTTAACCAGTGGCGGCCGCTGCCCTGAAAACGTGGTGGTTCACTGATGTAACTATGAGATAACGATTACTAAGCAACATTAAAAATGATCCCACTAATCTTATTTGGAGAGAAGATCTATTTTAAGCTGTTTTCGAAGTGCAAAAACTTCTATATATCGCTTTTTAATTCAAATTTTTATTTTTCAGTACTAAGAAAATAAAAACACAATACTATTTTTTCGTAAATAAATCTTAAATTTCAACCCAAAAAACTCTTTTTTTTTACAATGTTTCATTTATTTTATTTTATATTTCATAAAATAAAATAAATTTGAAAGTAGTGTAAGAAGAATATACGACGCAAATGTGAATGGTAGAAGAAGTCGGGGACGCCCGAGGAAGACATGGCACGAGCAAGTGAATCAGATACTTGAGTCGGGTCATGTCGAAAGTCGGAATAATAGAAGAGAATGTATGAGACGATGTATGAATGTGAGTGAGGCAAAGAGAGTGTGCCAAGACCAAGTTATTTGGCGGTCCTTCCTCTCTGCATACCCCTGTGGAGAAACGGCGTGATGGTTGGTTAGTTAGTTATATATTTAATTTTAAACAGGATACAAACAGTATTTATAAACAATGTATAAACAGCACGAGGGCAAAATTGTCAAAGTTACCTATAAAATAATTGTATTCCTTAATGATCTGCGTTTTATAATTTAAAACATCAATCAATAAAAAATCAAATATATATAAAATTTAGGTATTTGCTGTACCTTTTGATTAAAAAAAGAATTATTCAGTTTGGTTAAGTATTTTTGCCTTAAATCCAAATTTAAGTTTGTATGATAAAGGCCGCCGGGTGGCACACCAAAATAGCTTAATTTTTCATACATATGGCCGGCGTTGCGCGCTGGCGATGTTTGGGATATTCGATACAAAAACATAATTCGTTCCGCTTGCAATCGGCCTGCACACCGGACAGGGTAAATTCGCGCGGAACTTTGAGAATTTGCTCTCCCTGATTCATATTATATTATGCATTATATTGCTAGGTAATATTTTTAATGAAATTCATAGATTTTATATTTTTCGGGAAGATATTATAAAGTAATTTTAGACGATATAATTTACCAGTGCTGCACACAAACACACTGTTCAACCAGCCGCCCATGCTCTTAACCTGTCAAAGGCCTGCAAATTCCAGGAAAAATACGGAAATTTCCTAACAAAACACGATTTTGAATTTTGAATTGAATGTTTTGTTGATTAATTTTGAGCTATCGTGTATTTCATTGACTGAAACACGTTCCTAGAACAATAAACTATGTGCCAAAACAACATTACTTGCGTTAATTACGTAAATTAATAGGTTTTACAATGTTTTAGTCGAGGAACACGCGTCAATATTGACAGCTAAAATTCGCAGCATAAATGATATTTTGATTTCACAGATAAAAATCATTTAAAAATATTCTGGTGTCGCCAGGCGAATGAAACTAGTGGCTATATCATCAATGATGTTGGCTCAAGCGATTCTGACCTTGTTTTCATACATATTCTGTACATAGAAGGGTCAAAATCGCAGACAAACACTTATTTCGAAATATTTTTTTCGCGCATGCGTAAAAGCTGCGCGCGTATGAGCGGCTTCGGCCGATTAACAATCGGATTGCAATCTTTAGAGTACAGGTGAGAATGCTGTCCTTGTTTTTCCTGTATTTCAATGAAAGAACCTCCGAGGAACTAGCATCATTGATACCTAGCATCATGGAAACATGCAAAATGCGCTCCCAACACGGTTGATCATTTCTACGACTCGTTCTTGAGTTTAACAGCTGTGTGGAATGATTTGCCGGCCTCTGTGTTTCCTCCTTCCTACAACATATCTCTGACTCCTTCCTATCCTCTAAAAGACACTCCACACAGCATCCCCAAAGGTGAAAGAAAGTCTTTTAAACTACATTGTAATTGACTGAGCCTAGCAAAAACTATATATTAACGTAGCTGTAAATTTGTTTATGCATTCCGTTTCCTGTTTTCGAAATCTGCTGCATCCTCTCTATTATTCAAGGACTTAAGGTTCAATAAAGATTTTTTTTTTCAATTGTGAAATTGAAAAAATGAAACGAAAAAGTAAGCAGGTATTAAAGTATTTATTTTTAACTTTATGGGCAAAACCTCAAATTGTAATATTTAATTAAACGAAGACAATATTAGCGAAAATCTGGAAACAGAAAAATCCAAAAAAGATATTGGCATCTCTGGGACTCGAACCCAGGACCTTCGGCTTCACCGGGGTTCGAGTCAGAGGTGCCAATATCTTTTTCTGGTTTTTCTGTTTCCAAATTTTCGATTGAGTTTCGTTAATATTGTCTTCATTTAATTAGCTATTAAAGTACCTACTTACAAATCTTATGATTTCAGAGGAAATTTTTGAACTTTTTTGAATGCAAGGTCTACGGTTCACAGAAATACTACTCTTTGAGAGTTGTGAATGATGAATTAATTACAATATATGTTATTGTGTGTTGTTTGTTGCAGTACAAGACGGAGCGTGACGGAGTGGTGGAGACGCGCGTCGAGCAGAAGATCACTATTCAGTCGGACGGAGACCCCATCGACCATGATCGCGCCCTGGCCGAGGCCATTCAGGTAATCAACCCGACCTAATCTAACAAATACATTTCTCTATTGAAATCCATGTTCTAATTTCTATTTTGGCTTATAATGAACATATTTATGAATATATTTATTCTGGGTCACTACCCAGATTTCTTAACAAGTTGATATTAAATTGCACTGAGAGATCAATATGTTGTTTATTGCACAGGCTTCATTAACCCGTAGGGGACAGTAAGAAATTTTAATAAATAAAAAGATTTTTACCTGATAAAGACACATTTTCATTTTTGTTATTTATTTTTGGGGTGTTTTATACCGAGTTGCACTACAGTGTGTTACAGTGTCCATCATCAGGGCAGATGTCTGATAATGGACACTGTAACGCTGTCCAAAACGTTGGCTAAAGAAGGTAGCGCAACACGGCATGACACCCCAAAAATAAAAAACGAAAATACTTTTTACTGTGAAAATCTAAAATCATATCTGACATTTTTGTATTTATTTGTAAAGTAAAGATAATAACCAAAGACAAAATGAATATATAAATTATTATTTTTTAATTTATAAACTAACGTTTAGACAAGATTTTTATGCATAGCACAAAGGGTAACAATTATTACAAGCAATAATTCGACCGGCAATCGGAAGGACACGGGTTCAAGTCCCGTTGGCGGCAAGTATCTTTTCTCGGAAGATTTTTCAATGTAAATGAGTGTTTCAGGCTGACAATTATTGCTTGTAATAATTGTTACCCTTTGTGCTATGCATAAAAATCTTGTCTAAACGTTAGTTTATAAATTAAAAAATAATAATTAATATTTAACAAGTTTAAGTATTTCCCCAATAAATGCAGACATAATTTGTCTCGACGCCACCTAGCGAGGGATTTAACACTAACAATGTCTTCCTCGCAAAAATAAAGTTGGTTGTTTTCAGGTGGAAAAAATATAACAAGCAGTAATTGTTGAATGAAACACTAGTATATATTGAATTATTTGGCGGGTATTTGATAAGCCGCCATAGCTCAGTGGTCAGAGCATTCGACCGGCAATCGGAAGGACACGGGTTCAAGTCCCGTTGGCGGCAAGTATCTTTTCTCGGAAGATTTTTCAATGTAAATGAGTGTTTCAGGCTGACAATTATTGCTTGTAATAATTGAATATATAAGGTCGACACTGCGATTGAAGCGCTTCGCACCGTGCATAGGTATAATTCTTCAACACTGTGGTTGCAGGGTTGATAGACTGACTGTACCATAATTTGTTGTTGTAAATGTCATATTGCAACATATGATTGTGGAGGCAGCATACGTTTGTCGGGTTATGTCATCCGACAGGTTATAATCAAAGAGCAAAAAGATCATCTTTCTCAGGATTGTGCAGTCCAGGGATTGGTGATGGGTCGAGAGAATGAAAATGTAAAACAATATTTATTGCAATCAACAGTGGAAAAAATAACATAACGAAAGGTTATCAAAAAAACATAAATACCTTGTGTATTTAACTACAGTTTTGGAGAGAGAGAGTTATTCGAATTTCGGGTTAATTTTTATACGGCATACGTCGCGTCGCAAAGATTCTCTTCCTGCATCACGCCGCATCGAGTTCGCAAACAGAAATCCAGGAACAGCAATCCGGGCCGAAACAGCAGTCCCAAGACGCCGTCCAGCGCGTCTCGAAGCGCCAGGCTCCATTAAAGGGAATCCACCCCAGCAAAACTGACACAGCGACTCGTCACCCATCAGACGGCGCGAACAAAAACCAGCCGGCCAAATAAACAGACAGCAAAACAATACTTGCGAGTCAATGAAAAGAACATCACCCGTCGATTCAAGCCGAATATAACTCAAGGCCTCATAGCACTTCAAAATAATAAAGTCAAGCACGCAGGGTCACTTATTATCCAGCGCCATCCGGCGAGGAATTAATATAAATAAAATGGCTTTTAATGCCATTGGGGTCATCACGCACTCCCGTGACAAAAAAAAAACAATATTTCCAGGCTTCATAGCACTAGAATATAATGCACACCCGCACATCGCCCCAAAAAACCCCACCGCAAACAATTCGCTAAGTCACGTCTGACGCCATGATTCTGAGAATCACGTTTCCGGTGTTGTTCCAGTTTGGCCAACCAACAAAGTTAAATACAAAAAAAATAATTAATAGACAATAAACAGTACTTACTTTAAGCAGTACCTACTCGCGAAATAGATATGTTACAATATACGTAGGTATTGGGTACACACTGTCAGATAGGGACAGGCACTTGGATAAAGGTGGGAACTTGTGTTGCGTCAACACAATGTGAATACACAACAGTAGTATCGGATACTTGCATATTCCATTGGAAGATATATCCTACCTTAGATGTATCATTTTTATTTACACTGTTTATCTAGTACCTACTGAAAAACTATAAAAGCTGTTTCCACCCGTCCGTTATACAAATGTGTGTTGTGTTGTGTTGCAGGAGGCGACGGCCATGAACCCCGACATGACGGTGGAGAAGATTGAGATACAGCAGGGCCAGCAACAGTAGACTTCAGGTAATTAATCTTAAAAAAGTATAACAATTCATTGTAAAATGACATCAAAGAATATAAAATGGAAAAAAGCTCTGAAGTAAGAGATACAAGTAAATAGAAATTGTAATAATACATATACGTTTTCAGGTTTAACTAGTGCCAGCCATCACTGCCTGTGTTCACAGCCTCTTGGTCCAATGCAATCATCTTCTCTCCCGCTGCACGTTGCGGAATCATCACACAATAACAGTCGACCGAGCGTCATGTCGATCCAACTGACCGACCAACCAATCACCCAATCAATCAACTGACCGACCGACCGACTTGTGTAATATACAAAGCTCTCTGCCTCTGCGATGTTTCATCACCCAGCATTTTATTAATTTAACCATCGAACGGAATACACTAGACGGAAATAAAATCCCGTTATCAACTACCGAATCAGGATTATTCCCATTTATATATATACAGATGTAATTCTATAAAATCCAATAGTGTAGCATTGTCGGCATGAATCAATAGTCGGTGATGATCAACCGATATCTATTTTTAATTAGCGGTACAGCTTGACACGGTTAACTTTGCAGTCAGCCAGAAGAATGAATAAAGTGAAACTATTTTCAAGTATTTTTTTACATTAGCTTCGCACAGGAAGCCATCTTAGGGGATGCTGTGTGGAGGTTTTCTTTTAAGCAAAAGAAGAAGAGGAAGTTCTGGGAAGGAAATAGGTACGAGGGGTGGGTAGAAATCTGACGGTCAATGGGTCCAGGGGTGACGGATGTGTGAAACCGTCCCTTCAACTGCGGTGCAAGGCGATGGGTCGAGGGATTCTGATTGGTAAGGTCAAAAGACCTCCTCAACCAGTATCTCTTGAACCGGCCCGCCACGCAGCAGGTGAGAAGACACATTGGCCGCCAAGACTTTGATAAACCTCACCCTATGATCCCGGGTACCCCTGCTAAGTCACCAAACGTGGCGAACCACTTGGGGTGACGTACGGTAGAGGTATTGGTTATCCAATAAATGGTTCCCGGGCCGATGGTACCCATACCCACCTCAGAAAGTAGAAATGTTATTGGCGATCACACTTGCTAAAAGTCTTATTAATTACTGAATTATGACGAGCTGACACCATTTTAAGTTGTGTTATCAACTTTGCGTAAAATAATTACATGTTTTTTTTTGCGCGGTTATCCTCAATATGGTGGCGTCGTCGTGCACTGAAAAGTTATCCGTGCCAAGTCTCTCCACAAGTGTATTCCACAAATCGATGCGTTGAAAATATTCTTAATTTTAATTTGTCCATTCGCATTGCATTTTATTGTTCTAATTAAGGATCATTTCGTAGTTTGTAAGTTTGCGGGAGAAGGTTTAATAAAACTGTTGATAAATGATATTTATAAAGAAACAATACAATTGGTATTTGACAGTTGGGGGAGATATATATTATATTCTATATGACTATGTTGTAAATAGGCGCAAATTTTATATAAAGGTATAGTTGGATGTTAGAAAACTGCGATTGGGCGAAACGTCACGCCAGCTCCTGCGCTGGGTGTTGTATAAAGGGAGTTTGCTTCTAGCTTCCGTGTTAGACTTCTCTTTCATCTCCCGGTCTCGCGGCGACCGGAGACTTTCCAATTCCAACCGCGGCAACTATTATATATTATTTCAAAAGAATTTATTCATTTCGTTGTATGAATGCGTTTCCCACAAAAAATCTCTAATGAATCGATAATAATTAATATTCTATAAGACTGTACAGAAATATCTGGCGGTTCTGATGTCAGAATTCGAAACTGGCCAAAAATCAGTGTTTAACAGAAAACCGTTCACTTGTAAATGGAGCAAATCGTTAATTTGATGACGGAGATTGTAACAACTCAAATTTGAATGTTTGATCGTCTCTGAATGGCGTTTTTTGAGTTGGATCGGTAATGCATTTGTACAGCGATATTATCTTTACAGTAATTATATTTTTAGGATAGTTTTTTCTCTTTCGTTATCGATTTCAATTTATTTTTGTATGTAGATTTAGAGCACTACTTCTCTTTGCATAATGATGTCAATTAGCCAGTAGTTGGAGTCCTCAGTGTCGCAAGGGTGTCGCCAGCTTGGCATCGCTAGCTCGGTGTCGCCAGTTTAGCATCGCCAGCTTGGCATTGCTAGCTTGGTGTCACCAGTTTAGATTACTAGCTTGGCATCGCTAGCTCAGTGTCACCAGCTCGGCATTGCCATCGTTAGGTGTCACTAGTTTAGCATCGCCAGCTTGGCATCGCTTCGGTATCGCCAGCTACTCAATACCCAGGCGACACGCTGTCGCCAGCTAGCGCAGCCGGCAGCCATAGCTTCCAGGCCGGCCGGGGCAGAATCTCGTCGCAGACGGACCATTCCACTCCATCGAGAGTTCTCCATTTGTTCAACAACAAAAAAAAACGTACTCTGATTTCCAGAATGTTTTTTATTTATAATTTTAATCATTAATCACCCTTCATTAAAGTAGAGCGCTTGAGGCGTCAAAGTGTACCCGGCAAATTGATATTGAACAACTAGACAAAGAAAGTTATCCCACGTCAAATGATGAATTTCACTCGTCCAATTTAAAGTGGTAAGTTGACAAAGAATGCATAGCATCACTTCAATCGTCACTCCAGCTATCTTATCTAGTGGATTTTAAATACTAATTCAGTCGCCCGTCTATATGTCCTATATCAATGGCCGCAAACGACCAGAAGAAGAGGTACACTGAGGCTACACTGAGAAGTGTATTTATTTTCTTGTTAAAGAATAATTTTAAGAAGTTTGTATGTGTAACGACACAGTACTATTTTAGTAGAGACGGCACCGCACTCTTCCCACGGGAGATAATATTTTAGTTTCATGGAAAATTCCCGGATAAACTCCAAATCAGAAAATATTGTATTATAATAATAATAATTGGGGATGAAAAGATAAAAGACTGTTTGTTTGATCACAGTAAATTTGGATCCATTTGACATATTATATTATATTATGTGCCGACATATTATGCGCGACATATTATGTGCGACATATTATGTGCGACATATGTGTGACATATTATGTGCGACATATTATGTGCTGACATATTGTGGCCAGCCTCACTCACTGCATATTTCACACGAGAGCGTAGCTTTCTTATTTTGTATTAAGAACATTTTACGAAAATAATATATTTCTACAATATTTTTTATTGGATATTTCCGTATTAAGCTTATTTTTATTTGTATGATTAAGTGTTGTTTTTTTATATACTTAGTTTGTCAGTTCTTCTTCTTACACTTGTGTATAAACTGGAAATACATTTATATACATCTCTGCTCAGTCAGAATAAACTTAACTTGTGTTTTATTTACATCATTGTCCTTCTGTCCTCTGTCCCTACTTGTTTTATCATATACCAGCAGTGGGGCTATGGTGTAAAAAGGCCTTGAGGAGAGGAAGAAAAGTAGTGTTGCCAACTTAATGGATTTCCCATCATATCTGGCGGATTGGAGTGTCCTGAAATGGGAGAATTTTGCTTCTAATGGAATTTACAGGATGACGGATTTTCTGGCGGATTCGAATAAAGTAACAAATTACATACTTTTGTAGGTGAAAACAGCCAATATTTATGGAGTTATAAATTGTTCCACAGTCGAATGGTTGAACTCAAGAACGAATTCTAGGACCCGTTCTCATGTGACAAATGTCAACATGCGCTGGTGCCGAAGGGGACACTAGGTCCTTGGTGGATCTTCCATTGAAATATTGGTAGAATAAGGACGGCATTCCCATCTGACACCTGAAGATTGCAGTTCTTTTTTTTAATATAGGGGAATCTATCGAACAGACTGCCCGTTTCTGCAGTCAAGGGTTTTTCAATTACCTTGGGGCTGCATTTTAGAGGTGGCTGTCAAATTCAACATTAGGGTGCACTTGCGATTTGTGCAGGGTCAGCAGTTGTGTACGTCGATCATCCAGTTGAATAGTCAAACATCTTCAAAAAATCTAAATTTGAGTTGAGTTTTATGTAAAAGTGTACCTACCCTATAGGTGTATCCTCCATCTGGTGCAATACTCAGATTATTCATAAACACCACCAAATCAATTATTATGCAGAAAAACTCATAGTGAATTAAACAAAATGTTTTCTGGGTAGTAGGAAATTTCAAAATGTCATATTAACCGGACCGTTATGCCTCCCGGTGTTAATATGTAAAACACAGCCATGTGTAAATAACTAACCATCATGCCGTTTCGCCGCAGGGGTAGGCAGAGAGGACGGACCGCCAAACAACTCGGTCTTGGCACACACTCCTTGCCTCGTTCACATTCATACATCGTCTCATACATGCTCTTCTATTATTCCCACTCTTTACATGGCCCGACTCAAGTATCTGATTCACTTGGTCGTGCCATGTCTTCCTCGGGCGTCCCCGACTTCTTCTACCATAATAAATACAGCCATGTGTAAATAATTACAATTACAATTTCAGCCATGTGTAAATAATATTTAATTTATTGTGAGCATTCATTATCTCAAAACTTAGTATTTGGAGATGTTTGACTAATCAACTGGACAATCAGCCTCACATCATATCCAATTAGAGTGTGTTGTGAGGATGAAGGGGAAGGAGTTGATAAGTGGACATCATCGTTCTAGTGTCTTTTTTGTTTCCAAAAGACGTGTAAGAGGTTGATCGTTGATGACGTACATATGACCTCTCTCTGAGACTACTATCCATGCAGCATTATAGTTTCTAACTTTAATCAAGTGTAGTTATAGTTCAGAGAGTGATTTTTTTAAAATATTAATTCCATACAGGAGGCCCCGAGGAAAAAAATATTCTCTCAGGGCCTGTGCCATCTTTGGGGATGTTGTGTGGAGGATCTTTTACGGAAAAGAAGGAGAGAAAGTTAAGGAAAGGAAAAGGTATGAGGGATGGGTAGGAATCTGAGGGTCAATGTGTCCAGGAGTGACGAATGTATGAATCCATCCCTGCGGTGCAAGGCGATGTTCTGTGGGATTCCTGCTGGAGAGGTCAAAAGGTCTCCTTCAACCAGTCTCTCCTGATCTGGCCTGCCACACAGTTGGTGAACATGAACACACCCATGAACCCGGGCATCCGTACTAAGTTGCCATAAGTAGCGAACCACTTGGGGTGACCTACGGTTATCCAATAAATGGTTCCCAAGGTGGCAGTATCCATACCTGTCCTCTCAAATTGAAAGATATTTTTAATTAAAAGATATTTTTATTCAATAAATAACAATAACAACGTAATATACAACGCTCACATCTGACTATTATGTACAATAATTAAAGACTAAACTATGTACACATTTATTTACATGTCACACCTACAAACACAGGTAAAAACAACACTCCATGTTGCAATTTATTATTAATCAATACACTAACTAAAATATGATTACATACAGCTCTAGAATTGCATGGGCTGGAACCAGTGCTTCTATTGCACTCGCAATCTCAGGGAAACAACTATAAACATTTGGTTAAGTCTAAACATGTACACAAACAAGAGAATAAAAAAATATCAATTCACCTATTGTGCGCTTTTATAATTAACGCGATGTTTCACGATTACGGTACCGTGACGGCAAAAAAAGACAATAAACATACATTCCTTATCACTATAATTCTGCAGCTCTTTCTTACAAAGTACTAGTTTTTTCTTGCGTTTCATTTTCTTTATATGTGTGAGGGAGATGTATGATAATGATTGTATGTTTCCTTTGGGGGGGTGCAGACAAACGTTCACCATTTGTCTCATTTTAGACTGTCAGTTGTTATTTAGTGTGTAAGAAAGAGCAGCAGCATTATATGTTTAAGAACAAAAGCAAAACCATCAGCGCATTGACATTTGACACTTTTGAATTTTTGGAATTCACTCAGACTTCTATATTATCCTTGTAACTATTTTCCATACTTTCAAAATTATCGTCACGGCTAGTAGTATTGCAGGGGTCTACGGAGACATCACGGTGCAGTGTGTGAGAGAGATGCAAGACAATTATGACTTTTTCCTTTGGAAACAAACTTAAGTACATTGTGTATCTCATATTTAGAACTAGCTGACCCGGCCACGCGTTGCTGTGGTAACTAAATACGACGCCATCTACTGGATGGTTATCCAACCTCTATAACCACCGCCATCTTTGAGTTTATCACGAAGAGACAGACAGATGCCTCGGAGGACTTTAATGTATAATACGTAGAGATGGTGCGAAAGATTATAATAGTGTGCATGAAATGCCTGAGGTGACTAACGTTTTTAAGGTAATAAGGATTAATACTGTATCCGTCTAAATAACTTTTCAATTACCGCAATGTACGTGACCATTTTTTTTAGAAGATATAATGGGTGCTTGTAAGCTATCCGTAAAAGGCAGATATATGCCATCATGGACTATTTTTTAGATCTATAAAAGAGGAATATCCCACAATGTATTGTTTTGTTATATCTCAAAGGGATTAGGCAGTGTTTTCGATGAAAGCTCCCAGGCGGCGTGACTTTTTCCAACACTTTTAACAATTATCGTTATGTTTCAACCAATTTACACAAATCATTGACAAATTATATACCTAAACCTTCCTCACGAAAAACTCTATCTATTGGTGAAAACCGCATGAAAATCCGTTCAGTAGTTTGTGAGTTTATCGCGAACAGACAGACAACACCGAAGACTTTAACGTATAATATGTAGAGAAGAAGAAGAGCTGTAGTATTATTGTGATAAGGAACGTATGTTTATTTTGTTTTTATGCCGTCTTGTTTTCACTCGAGATTGTGATGAAATGCACGGTAATAATAAAAGTGTTCATTCACCTACTGTGTAACATCCGTTCACAGTTGATGATGGCTTTATGAGAACAGGTTTTGTGTAAGTTACTTCGCATGTGCAAACTTCCGGCATCTGTTTATCCTCCTGCACATATTCCGAGCCTCTTCAAGATCCGCATCAACAAATCCCTTTCTACAGCCCCTCCCTTAACCTGCCTCACAACGCTACCCAACCGGATGGCGATATAGAGTCAATGAATTGGAATTGGTAAAATAACATATTACAATAATCATTGTCATTATTTAACATATAACATAACACATATAAATTAGGTACTTTTGGATTCGGAAGATATCGATCGTCCAGTTGATTAGTCAGACATCTCCGAAAAATCGGAATTTGATTTGAGTATGCAGTTATGTGTAAAAGTGTACCCTCTATCTGGTACAATATACAGATTATTCACAAACACCACCAAATCAATTATAAAGCAGAAAAACTTGTAGTGATTTAAAAAAAATGTTGATGTTTTCTGGTTCACTAGTAGGATATTTCTAATGTGCCGGACCGTTATGCTTTGCGGTGTTTTTTATAATATATCTAATATATAAAAAACCGACATGTGTAAATAATATTTGATTTATGGTGAGAATTTGAATATTGCTTTTCTCATTATTTCAAAACATAGTATTTGGAGATATCTGACTAATCAACTGGACGATGGATAAGTATTTATGTACAAAGAATCTGTGTGAGTGTTCTACTGTTTTTTCCCATTGATTGACAGCAGTTTGTTTCTCTGGATTCTGTCAAAGAAAAGCAATCCGGATGCTCTCTCGATGGTGTCGGGTGGAACCTGCAAACAAATACATATATTATTATCACACAACATCAATAATCGTGTGAGAAATGTGGAGATCTGCAAAGAATGCAAGGCTGATGGATGTAAGAGTAATGAGGTAAGTACAGTGTTTTGAAAAGGCACTTAGTTTTCATTGTTATCGATAGATGACATTAGGCTTAGAGCTTCTCTCAGGTTCCAACAGATGTCAGCAGTGGCTGTCCGGAGCGTAAAATTGCCAGCCTACCAGCCAGATACAATTCGTGGCCAATTTAGACAGGTCGTGTGTGACCAGAGTATACATATATATTGTAAACAAGTAAACTTAAAAATAAACCTGAATGTGACAAAGGACCTATTATAATTACTAAAAAGAATCCTACACAACAAATAACGTTTACTTGTAAATAACACAAACATTACAATAAGATTAAAGATAGGGACGCTCAGATGGTTTGGGCATGTAGAGTGAATGAACTTAGAAAGGAGCGGAAAGAGAATATTTTAGGCAAATGTGAATGGTAGAAGAAGTCAGGGGCGCCCGAGAAGACATGGCATGATCAAAAGAATCAGATACTACAGTCGGGCCATGTCAAGAGTTAGAATAATAGAAGAGTATGTACGAACGTGAATGAGGCAAGGAGTGTATCCCAAGACCTGAGTTATTTGGCGATCCTCTCTGCCAAATCTTGCGGTAAATGGGGTGATGTTTAGTTAATTAGTTTGTCAATCTATATAATAAATAAAAGCAATGTCCGTAAGTGTGTGCCCTACAGACCCAAAAACTTATTTCTAAGTTTATCCTTATTATGATTTGAATGGTAGAAAAGTCGGGGATGCCCGAGGAAGACTCAAAACTTTACTCCAAATCATTCATAACCCCAAGCAACACCGGGTATATGTCAGCTAGGAAATTATAAAAAAAACCCTACCTATAATACATTTCCACAATTATTTATTTTATGTTTTAAATCTACATTATACAGAGAAGAGTGTCTGTGGGCGGCGGACGGCGGGCGGCTAGGCTTTGTTTTTTATACAAATCTATAGTTTCATTCTGAGATTGTTGAAATTTTTCACGCTTGACCCTCAAAACAAGAGGAGGACTGTCAACACGAGATTCCTAAAAACCACTCCCATCCCCTTTTCTTACAACTTAAACCAAAATTTTGTTACTTATTGATGAAATTTTTCACACTTGACAATCAAAATTACTGTGTAAAAAACTCTGCATGAAACATGCGTGGACTTTAGTTTATGATTAATATATTTTTTTTTGGTTCTGTAAAAACAAATTTTCAGTTATCATTTTGTCAAGATTGCAAATCATGTTACACCCAAAATTTTTCACAGGTAAAAACTAGTTTTTAACTAACTAACTAACCATCACGCCGTTTCCCCGCAGGGGTAGGCAGAGAGGACGGACCGCCAAACAACTCGGTCTTGGCACACACTCTTTGCCTCTGTAACAGACGTATCAGCGCCTTTACAAGAACTGTAAAAAAGGGACCGGTCTCGTGCACGCCTTCCAGAGGTACACGCTGATGATGATGGTTAGAGTTGGCTGGCCTCCCTACATCCAGTGGTAATGGTCCTAGATGCGCCTAGTTTCTGCCTGAGCGGTGCCTTGGCAGTGCCCAGAGTTAGGGCCGACTGCAGCGGTAGGCACCAGGTACTCGTTCAGGCAGAACTTCAGCAGGAGGCAGCAGGTGGTAGACTTCCAAAGGTAGGTGTTTGGAGGAAACTTCCGAAGAATAAAAGAGACGAGTTTGTTGAGTAGAGATGAACATGATTTATTTGAGAAAATGTGGGTCCTTTTATACCCAAATTTGGGGAAAAATGTGACCACGTGGTAAAAATTTGTGGTGGGAGGTTTGACCTTGCCCGTAAGTATAAATAGGGCGGCGTTTCCATCACACCTTATTTTGCCGGTTCCGCCCGTGAAAGTGGTCGCTTAAAATTGCGAATTATAAATAATTATATAGGGTAAAATTGGTATATACATGTACATATCTTAATTCTAACATATTATTAAGGGCATTATTTATCCCTAGATTTTTGGTTTGGTGAGTTTGTGGCAATTTTTAGGCAAGTTTACATTTTTGTGCTAGGTTTTTTATGTTTGGCTAATTGTGGGAAGTTAAATAATTAATCTAGTATTTTTCCCAGGTCCCTCACAAGACTAGCTACTGAAACCTGTTTGTTTCATCGCCTTGCGAGGTCCCTGGATTTTTGAAATGGGAAAAAACGGATTTTTGTAAGGAATTCTTCTAAGTCCTTTTTCTGCGCTAAAAACGCTCTAGTATTGCGAGTTTAAGGGTAAGAGGCTTAAATTCTCCTTCCCTGAATGCCCGGCAGGACTCTGGAATGAAATATATTTATTTCATTGTCCTGCGGGTTGTGTGAGTTAAATTAAGTGAAAAAATATACATTTTGAAGGTTGGCCTCCTGCAGGCGCCACCACCTTGCCCAGTGGGAAAGGTGCCTGCCATTTTAAGGTTGGCCTCCTGCAGGCGCCACCACCTTGCCCAGTGGGAAAGGTGCCTGCTATTTTAAAAATAGCAAGTATGTAAATTATAAGAGTTTAAAATGTCTCCCGGTGGCAACCTTAGCACGCAAGCATTTATTTGTTGCACCGGGGCATTGTACATAATAAAAAAGGGTAATAATGATAAAATTTTTACATAAATATTTCGGCGAAAAGATCGTCGCTGGCGGCACGGTACTAACAAGCTTAGTGGCCAGAAATTTCAGAAGAAATTTCAAAGAAATGACCACTAAATGTAGAGGATGCCGCCAGCGATGACTTTTGCTGAAAAAACAAACGAGGGTACGTAACACGTCCGTTACAGCCTCACTCACATTCATACATCGTCTCATACATTCTCTTCTATTATTCTGACTTTTGACATGACCCGACTCAAGTATCTGATTCACTTGATCGTGCCATGTCTTCCTCGGGCGTCCCCGACTTCTTCTACCATTCACATTCGCGTCGTATATTCTTCTTTCACTACTTCCTTCGTTCATTCGCTCTACATGCCCAAACCATCTGAGGGTCCCTTTCTTAATCTTACTCATTATGCTTACATCAGCCTTACATTCTTTGCGGATCATTAATTTCTCACACGATCATACATTGTTTTACCACACATACGTCTCAGGGATCTCATTTCAACAGCATTCAGTTTACTTTCATCCTTCCTCTACCAGTTCCATGCCTCACTGCCATACATCAGGGTAGGTACCAGGACTCCATTGTGGACTCCTAGCTTCGCTTTTTTTGACAGTTTGTTTTTGACAGTGAAAGAGATATTGAAAGAAGGGTGAATGCCGGTAACTCCATTAATGATGGACTGAATGCCGTTGGCGCTAATAAAAAACTGTCAAAAAAAGCGAAGCTAGCAGTCCACAACTAGTTTTTAAATTACATAAAAAGTTGAATACCATAGAATTTTTTTCATCTCTCACTCGAATCAACATTTCGGACAGCCTTGCAGTGTGCTTTAGAAAAAAATAATAAAAAATCAATCACCCTGAAGTTGGTGAGTGGTGTGGCATCTTCAATCTTCTGATTGGGCAAACAGTACGCCTCCAGATGCAGCTCCCCATCACCCTGCTCCCCCACCACCACCTTGTAGAAGTGGGTTGGGACTGCCACACTGTTGGCTCCTATCACCTGGTACCTGTAATCATACATGTACAAATTAATGACATTCAATGAGTGCTTTTAAAATTACCATGACGATCCACGGTTACGGTACCGTGACGGCATAAAAAAGGCAATAAACAAACGTTCCTTATCACAATAATGCTGCAGCTCTTTCAAATGATGAGATTACCGACCGAGAGAGAGAACTGCTCGATCATATGGCAAGTAATTAACATAAATGACAGTAGGTTTTAGTTAAGCTCCGAAACTAATACCTTTGAGTTTTTATCCTACAACAAGCAATGGTAATTAGTTTTAAGCATGTTGCTTTTTAAACAAAGATAATGAAAACAATGTTTAGGTTAGGTTACCTGACATATGTTTTTCCGTCTCCCTCTCTGCGTGGCAGGTACAAGCACCCCGTACAGACGTATACATTGGCGTATTTGTTGGTCAGCTTGCGAACATACTTCTCAAGTTCATTCCACTTGTGTCGATTGAATCCAACACCCACCTTAAACGCAAAACAACATTTTTATTAACATTGTCAAAGTGTTTGCATGGAATTTGACAACAAGCAGTTTAATCATTGGTATTGCGAAATCTAAGATTCACTTTGAAATCTAGGCTATAATAATTATTTTGTTATTTTGTTGTGAATACAAAACAAGACTCCTAACTGTTTCCTGCCAACTGGAGCCAGTGAGACTATGGTATCCCCAATTGGGGTATGTTGTAAGACTGAAGGGACTCAAGATACTAATATCTACAGCCTGTATGTCGGACGAATATCTACAGCTCATATGTTGAACTAATATCTACGAACTTCAGAGTGTTGACTAATATCTACAGAGCTAAGGTCGGATGAATATCTATGACGGTCCCAGTGTTGACTAATATCTACAGAGCATAGGTTGGACTAATCAGCTAAATTTGTCCAATAGCCTGATATTAGGGATTTTTACATACATACTTACATAAATTAAGTTTTTTAAACTGCATACGCAATGTTACGTTATTCCAATATGCTATACATAATTGCAAATCCAACCTCTGCAAGTGCTGTAGATATTCGTCAACACTTTGGTTCTCATAGATATTAGTCAACAGTTTGAGCTGTAGATATTCGTCAACACTTTGGTTCTCATAGATATTAGTTCAATTTTTTCAGTTTTTGGAATTCCTGTAGATATTAGTAGACGCCTCCGGCTGAAGGCAGTACCAAACACGGCTAAAGCCATTTCATGCAACGCTTCAATTCTGGTCATTCCCCAGAGCTATCACACTGCATTAGCATCTGTAACTAATATTTGAACTCGGCATAAAGATATGTAGTTTGATAGTTAAGTTGGTGAAGTATTGTATATTTAGTAACTGTATGGTTAGTAACTGTGTGGACAAATACTTTGGGTTCCCAACCGGGCGTTGCGGGTTCAATTCCCTACCTAGCCAAGTCCTTCGTCATTGCACTAACAACATTTTCCATTTATAATGATGGTATTACAACAATGGAATTCAATCACAGCCAGATTTATTCTAAATCTGGGAATGTACGAACCTGGGGCGCCATGTTGCTGAGCAGAAAAGTCTGGTCCACGTGTTTCTGGTTGAGGCGGTGGTTTCCCGCTGCAGCCAGATGTCCACGGTCAAACCCCGAGCCCTTGTAGTCACTGTTCTCTGATCTGCAACAAACACACCTAGGGTTAGGTTGAGGAGTTTCAAACTTTCGTCACTTTTGACATTGTCACATTTGATCTCATCCTATTCAATATCATCACATTAGACATTGTCACATTTGGCATTGTTACATTCGACATCATCACATTCGAAATCGCCTCATTGAACATTGTCACATTCATTATCGTCACAATCATTATTGTCACATTACACGCCATCACATTATACATCGTCACATTATACATCATCACATCAAACATTGTCACATTATACATCATTACTAGGGCCCGGATTAATATGTAAATACATACTTTTAATTTACACGATTTTCGGTCTCGTATGTGTTCTCTACTTAGATTATCATATATAGATTATAAAAAACTAATTTTCATTTTCCATATTTTTCCATATTTCATGGTTAAGTCCATATTTTACAAAAAAATATCACAATCATCCATATTTTCGATTTTTATATCATAAAACATGAGTTAGTTCCCAAAAATTGATATAATTTTACGTGTTTGCATTCTCGCCACCACACGGCCGCGAGAGGTGGCACAGATTCTTCACTTTTTAATGATTTAGCCTATATAAAAAGCAATTATTTTTAATTTGGTAGGCGGGTATGGGTACTGCCGCCCTGGGAACCATTTATTGGATGACCAACACCTCTGCCACAGGTCACCCCAAGTGGTTCGCCAAGTTTGGTGACTTAGCAGGGGTGCCCGGGTTCATGGGGTAATGTTTGTCTGGGTCTTGATGGCGGATGCGTCGGCCCACCTTCTGCGTGGCGGGCCGGATTGGGAGTTGCTGGTTGAGGGAGACCCTTTACAATCGGTTACCGTTGTCCGGGCCGCTCGGTAGTACAGGGGCCCGACCCTCAGGCTCACGACTGAGGGTGGGCTGCCCCATCAACGAGTGCAAAAACCCCGCCGCTGCTGTTGTGCCGGTTCGTGACCGGAGGGGACCCAGCAGTAGCGTTTGGGGCGCATTGGGCGACCTCTCCAGCCGGACTCTCCCAGCCCATCGCCTTGCACCGCAGTGGGTGGGTTGGATTCATACGTCCGTCACTCTTGGACACTCTGATCCCCAGCTTTCCTACCCATCCTTCATACCTTTTCCTTCCCGGACCTTCTTTTCTCCTAATGAACCCCCAAAAAAAAAAAAAAAACTGTATAAAATCATGAATTGCAAACAACAGTAATATCACTAATACAACGGCGAGAAGCAGGAGTCCCCGGTGCAGGCCAAAACTATTGGTAAATTTCACCAACATTTGCGTCCTGCACAAAAACTTAAACTTCGTCCACCACCACCTTCTCTTCCAACGTCCTAACCTTCTCTTCCTTTCCAAAACGCAGATAGCCGAGCCTACAGACGCCTCCTATCTGGATTGCCCGGGCTTCACCCTCGCAGGCAAATTCAGACCCAAAGGAGGTGTCTGTCTCTTCAGCCGAGCTGACGTCAACTGTGTGCAACTGTTGAATCTGGAGAACTCCAGATTCGACGTAATGTGGGTGCGTGTCAATCTTGCCAGTATGGTAAGATTTTACACATGTTTATACCGTTCACTGAACCTTAGCGTTTCAGATACGTCCGAACTCTTCAAACATCTAAGTAATACTGTTGATGACCTCTTGCCCCGCTTCCCTAAGGCAGAGTTAGTGGTCCTGGGGGACTTCAATGTTCATAACGAACCTTGGTTAAAGTTCTCAGGACCAACGGACTCTGCGGGACGAGAGGCGGAATCCTTTGCCCTCTGCCACGGACTGGGGCAAATGGTTCAGGAGCCTACAAGGGTTCCTGATGTCCAGACTCACCGCTCCAATCCGTTAGATTTGTTTTTAACCACTGTGCCACACGGTTACAAGATTGAAGTCACAGCGCCTTTAGGATCGTCGGACCACTGCCTGGTGACGACGTCAATCCCCGTAACCTTCAGACCGCCTAACGAGCGGCAGAAGAGAAAAGTGTGGCACTATAGATCAGCAGATTGGTTTGGTCTGCGAGCACATTTGAATGCTTTCCCGTAGTCAGCTGTCTGTTTTCGGACCTCGGATCCCTCAAGATATGCCCAGGAAATTTGTGAAGTCATCACATCCACGATGGATGGCTTCATCCAATCCACTGTTAAAGAAACTGGTGTGGGCTCAAAGCCGTGGTTCAGTCGACAATGCTTTGAAGCAGTGCGACGAAAAAACGCGGCTTACCGAGCCTACAACACATCTCGAACGTCCGAAAACAGAATAGTATATAATAAAATGGCAAAGGAAAGCAAGAGGATCATAAACAGGTCAAAATTCGAGCACGACCTGCAGATCAGCAGAAAGCTGGCTGCCTGCCCGCACGGCAGCAGAGCGTTCTGGTCGCTTGCGGGCTCAATAGGTCGCAATTTCTGCAAACCCAGTCTGCCGCCTCTTACCAGACCTGACGGCTCTCTAGCAAATACCGCCACCGAAAAGGCTAACTTATTAGGCAAAATGTTCGCGGAAAACTCGACCCTCGATGATCAAGATGCTACCCTGCCGTCGGTTCCTCATTGCGGTTTTCATATGAAAAAGCTGAGGATCCGGCATCGGGATGTACTCCAAGTCTTACGAGGGCTTGATATTAATAAAGCTAGTGGGCCTGACGGAATACCTGCCCTGGTATTTTATTTATTTTATTTTTTATTTTTTTTTATTGTACAGACAGGTTAGTCCAATTATGGTACAATTTTCTACAACTAACAATACATGTATATAGTTTTTTAAAAGATGGTATGGTAACATCAAACACATCTATATCCGCTGGTAGGGCATTAAGCAATATCATTTTACAGAGGTGCGCTGCAGAAATAGCTCCAGTTTTGACGAAGCTTTTCAAAATGTCCCTGAAGTCTGGCTCTGTGCCCTCTGGTTGGAAAAAAGTTATCATTCACCCTATTCCAAAGAAGGGTGACCGCTCCAACCCAGCCAACTACCGCCCCATAGCGATCACATCAGTTCTGTCTAAGGTGATGGAACGTGTGATCAACGACAAACTGCTCACATACCTCGAGAAGAACAAAATTATTAACGACCGTCAATACGGATTCCGGCGGAACCGCTCGTGTGGTGATCTTCTCGCGTATGTGACGCGTGTTTGGGGGCGGTGCCTGGAACGTTTCGGTGAGACCTAAACGGTTGCACTGGATATTTCCTTATATACGTGGATTGCCGACTTTTTGAGGGCTAGGTCGATTCAGGCGGTTGCTGACGGTTTCACCTCTTCCTCGCATTTGATAAATGGTGGCGTCCCACAGGGATCGGTTCTGTCACCGACTTTGTTTCTGTTGCACATCAATGACCTCTTGTCATGTGCACCGATTATGACAGTACAGTCCATGATAGCTTTTTGTTTGACAAGCCCCCAAAGGGCACACAAACTCCAATAGCTCGGAGGGCTTTGAAGCAAAGAATGGACGGTTACCTCGAGAGTGTTTTCTCTTGGGGTAAGAATAACCTCGTCGAATTTAATGTTTCAAAGACCCAATCATGTTTGATAACATCTAAAAGGGATCGAAATGAAAATCTAGTCTCTTTCAACGGAAGCAATCTTCCGAACAGGACCTCCATCGATATGCTTGGTGTAACTCTAAGTGACCAGCTCAGGTACGGGGGCTCCATCGAAACCAGAGTTAAGTTAGCCTCAGTAACTGGGCATACTGTACAGGGCCCGCAGATACTTTAATAGTATACAACTGCTAACCCTGTACAAATCGCAAGTGCGCCCCACGGTTGAATTTGGCAGCCACCTCTGGTCTGGAGCTCCAAAATACCTAAAAAAAACCCTTAACTCTGTGCAGAAACGGGCGGTCCGTTTGATAGATTCTCCCATCTTAACAGACGGACTGCAATCTTTAGAGCACAGGCGTCAGGTGGGAATGCTGTCCTTGTTCTACCGGTATTACAATGGAAGATGCTCCGAGGAACTAGCGTCATTGATCCCCTCGGCACCGGTGCATAGTCGGGAAACACGCCAAACACGCGCCCAACATTTGTACACGGTTGACATTAGTCACATGAGAACGGGTCGTTTCTATGACTCATTCTTGAGTTCAACGGCTCGGCTGTGGAACGATTTTCCGGCCTCTGTGTTTCCTCCCTCCTACAACATGGGTCTCTTCAAGACCCGTGTTCACTCCTTCCTTTCCTCAAAAAGACCCTCCACACAGCATCTTCAAAGATGACATAGGCCCTGAAGGAAGTTATATTCCTCAGGGCCTCCTGTGTGGAGTTAATGTAAAAAAAAAAAAAAATTATTGCTTTTTATCTCATAAGATAAAAGTACTACAAAATCCTTATAATAGAATTTTTTTTTCCTTAATAATGTGGCAAGTAAGCAACACTCTTTTGTTTTCAGCGGTTTTCAGTGATTTCTTAATTCAAAAGTTATTCATGTATTAAAAAGATATGCTACTTCCACACCGAAGCCAAACTTCCAACTCGAACTTCAAGTGCACGAACTACCCTTCTACACAATCATCCGAAAGTTTGAAGTTGGAAATTGACCTCAGTGTGGCCGTACCATAAGACAATAATGTGTGTTTTTTCTCTAATGATGCACAAAATTGTCGGACAGGGAATATGAAAATTAATTGAATTGCTTATAATAATCGATAATAATAAGTAATTTTTGCGTACTTATAAATGAAATGTTATTTCTTCACTTTTACCACTGTTTGCCTTGTAATGGAAACATTTTCTCATCACAAAAGAGGGCAATTTTCCTACCGGTAAGACACGACCTTACTCGACAAGTGACAGTTTAGTACTAAAGTACTAGAAATCGAGATCAGTGCAATTGCCTTGCTTTTGGCTTCCCACTTTGAGATTTCTACCCCACGTCTACAGTATATAACGTCTTTGCTTTGACATTCTTATATTTGTTACCTCATCAATTTCGGCATCATCACATTTGACATCATCACATTCGACATCGTTACATTTGACATTATCACATCAGACGTCATTAAGAAAACAGCTAGGGTTAGGTAGAGGGATTTAAAATTTTCATCTCCTTTGACTCGTCAATTTGACATCATCACCTTGGACAGTATCTCATTCGATGACATCACATTCGACATCGTCACATTTATATCATCACACTTGAGATTGTCATATTTGACAATATCACATTCAGCATCGTCACATTTGACATCGTCACATTTGACATCGTCACATTTGACATCATTACATTTGACATCGCAATTTAGCAGTTAGCGCCATTTTGTCTGTCCAACAATAGAGAACTCCAGTCCAATTTTTTTATATTTTTTTATGAATAAATAACCTTCTAACTTAAATAACTGCATTTTTATTTTTATTTTTAGAGTTAGTTTTAATAATTGTCAAAGTTTTAATTTTTCAAGACTCCCCGAAAACCACCGGAAAAATGTAAATCGTGTGACGTCATCACTCCTGAAAAATTAGTATAGGATTGGGCAATCAGCTGATCAACTACCGCCATTTTGAAATCCGTTGTTCGAAGTATTCTCCCTAGAAGAAGCATTACTATTTTTTTTGTGCAGTAGTTTTTCAATATTTTAAATAATATACCTCTATTTTTGATACTGAATTATTTAGGCTTAAATATTGTTTCAATAAACACAACAACTAAATCTCTATAAACAGTACGAAATAAAGAATAACATGAAATGTTGCTAATACTGACGGCTTGTGCCATACCTACATTTCAATTGATTTCATTACAATGTGATATAATGACTGGTGATGCGTGACGTCAGCACTAACCATTCAATCGTACCAACTTTACAGTGTATTTTAATCAGACGTTAAAAAATGCACTTTTTAATATTTTTTTACGAACTCTACGTTTAATATTATGAAAAAAACTTATATATTCAGAATCAGCGTTTATTGGTCCGTATGAACATATTTTTTTAAAGCCATAATATTTTTCACTGGAGTTCCTTATTGAATGGTCCCGGTTAAAGTGTGTATCACAAGTGTTGGCTAAATGCTGATTCTAGGGCTGTTTCAGCTTTTGAACAAATTAGTATCAGCTGATAAGCAAGTAATGCAATTTGAAGTCACCTGAAGAAGGGATGTACGCTCTCGTCGGGGTGGAAGTCGCAGAGGGAGCGGTCAACTCCTGTGGCGGGCTTGACGGCCTCGCGCGTGAGATGCTCAAACACCCAGTGTGCCACGCGATTGCGCCGGTCGTACGACAGCACGTAGTTGTCCAGCGAGCGCACATTGTCCAGGCCCGGAAAGCCGTACTTCATTATCTGAGACACCTGCAAACAACACAAACAATTTTGGATGCAGTGGTTTCCATCGTCCCGAATGCAAAAGTTGTCTTTTATAATAATTATTTATTAATCAAAAGGTCTTAATTATTCCACTAATCACCGCACTTTTAGGCATAGATTATGGAAATTACACTTCATTTCAACAATTACTACAAGAAACAACTATTTACGTGCACAAATTAGGTTATTAGGTTCTTGGTTTGGGAAACTAGGTAATTGATGTGTATTTAGATTGAAACAAAGCTTCGAACATGTCAAATCCATACAAAAAAAAATGAAAATGGCGGTAAAGGGATCGTTTTATATGGGTAATTTTGAACTTTGAAATAAAAATATAATTTTAATACACTTTTTTTTTAGCTCCACACAGAAGGCCTTGGGGAAAATAATTCCCCTCAGGGCCTATGTCATCTTTGAGGACGTTGTGTGGAGGATCTTTTTAGGAAAGGAAGGAGAGGATGTTCTGGGAAGGAAAAAAGGTATGAGGGGTGGGTAGGAATCTAGGGGTTCCATCCCCCCCGCTGCATTGAGAGAGTACGGCTGGATAAGTCAAAGGGACTCCCTCAACTGTTCTTTTACCATCTATCCAAACGTAATTAGTTGTTACTTTATGTAATTAAGTTGAAACGCGATGTAATTTCTAAAATCTATGCCTATTAAAAGAGTGGCGGCTTGTGGAACATTTACTGGAAAGGTTTTTTGTAGAAGAATATTTGTATTAAGCGTGTCCATCCCGTTTAGGAGAGAGGTATTAAAGAGGTAATGGTTCACTCACCCTAGCAGGCCCCGCAGCTATTTCCGTACCGGAGATAGGAGTGGCTGCCGACACTGTCCCAAATACCGGCAGACCTGGTTTACTCTTCAACCTGTCCCCTGAGGAGAGAACCCCCTCAAGGATGGCCCCATCAATACTGAGGCCCCTTTCCAGGGTAGCCACTGTCCTCCGTCTCTCTAGGTAGGCCCCCGTGCAGTAGCTACCCGCAGCCACTCCGCCAACAGCCACACATTTAAAAACAAATCTAGACATTTTATAACCTAAAAATAGCACTTGTATTATGACTCAAATGTTAGTATTAAAAATCAATTATGAATAGATATTAGCTTTATTTACTTATAAAATGTTAATTAATTGGATTTCATAGTGAATATTTTGATAAATTGAGTTTTGAAGTGTTATCGAAACTTCGCGGTTTGACATAACTTTGACAGTTAACAAAAAAGTTGCCAGGCTTGAAACACATATTTTCCCAAAATATTTTTTAAAACTAGAAAATATTGAATTTTGCGTTCAATATGGCAGAAAGTTATTATTGCGATCTTAAAAAATACTTAAAATTAATTTAGATTTTTATGAATGATCTTCGCTAGTAAAAAATATTAAAATAACAAGAATATATATTATTTCAGTGGAGATTGTAGTTTGTGGAATTATTGCCAGGAATAAAAACTAACTTGACCTAAATCGTAAAACTACCCGCACTGCCCGCCCGATAAGATTGTTGTGCAAATACTGCAAATTTCGAAGTTAAGTTATAATTTCAAATCAGCTGTTGGAGCGATGCCAGAAAGATTAGAATTTGTAAAATAAAGTGCATTGTCTCAGTTTAAATATAATCAATCAAGCCGGCTTTAAGTTTACCAATCCGTAAGTATTTCATTCATCTTGTACGTGCAAAACAACACTATACTTTCGCTGCGCAGGATTATTCGCTCTTAACCTAACTTTTTTGTTTATGTCAGATTCAAGATGGGTTACAAGGCCCTCGTGAGGAGCAAATCTATCCTCGTCGAGCTCGCCAAGCGTTCCTACTGCACCCCCGTCTCGAACAACGATGACATCATCCAAATCAACTCGCGCTCCTACACACCGGATGACTTTACCAATGTCTCGCCCAAGATACTTACCTACGTCAACCGCAACCTACATTTGCAGAAGAAGCACCCGCTGTGCCTGATACGCGAGAAGATCGTGGACTACTTCTACAAGGGCTATCTCAACGTGAAGGGCAGCCCCGTGTTCTCGGTGTACGATCGCCTGAGTCCCGTGGTGTCGGTGAAGCAGAACTTCGACGACCTGCTCATCCCCCCCGATCACCCCTCGCGCTCTAAGAGCGACTGCTATTACGTGAACAAGAGCACCCTGCTGCGGGCACACACCACGGCACACCAGACTGACCTCATCCGCGCCGGCCTCGACAACTTCCTTGTAGTGGGAGAGGTGTACCGGAGAGACGCCATTGACTCCACACACTTCCCCGTCTTCCACCAGATGGACGCTTTGAGAAGCCAGACGCGGGAACAGCTGTTTCCCGATCAGCCCGACCTGAACATCTTCGAACGCCGCGGCGGACCCGAAGGCGGCAAGCAACCGTGCCACACGCTGGAAGCAGTCAAAGTCATGGAGTACCAACTCAAGCACGCGCTGGTGGGCATGGTCAAGTGCCTCTTCGGAGAGAACATCGAGTATCGCTGGGTAGACGCCGAATTCCCTTTCACGCAGCCGTCCTGGGAGCTGGAGGTATTCTGGAACGGCGACTGGTTAGAAGTATTGGGCTGCGGGATAGTGCGGCAAGAGATCATGACGTCGGCCGGGTCAGCTAACTGTGTGGCGTACGCCTTCGGGATGGGACTAGAGAGACTAGCGATGGCTTTGTACAACATCCCAGACATCCGCCTCTTCTGGAGCGAGGATTCGGGCTTTCTCAACCAATTCAATCCCAAAGACCCTAAACGCATTATTAAATACCGTCCTATTTCTATATTCCCGCAATGCAAAAACGACCTATCCTTTTGGTTGCCGGACGACAAGGTGGCCACCTATTCGGACAATGACCTGTATGACATAGTGCGTGAAGTAGGGGGCGACCTGATAGAGCAGGTGGAGCTAACAGACAAGTTCGTACACCCCAAGACGGGGCGCTCATCGCGCTGCTATCGCATCATATACCGCCACATGGAGCGCACCCTGACGCAGGAAGAGGTGAACGCCGTGCACAAAAAGATCGAGGAAGCCGTTACCACCAAACTCAAGGCTGAAATGCGGTAGTTACCTGCATTGCCTTCATTTTCTCTTTCTAGCATTTCATTGCTTCTCATTTTCTAAAACAAGTATTTATTATATTTTTAAGAGTTTGAAGAACAGTTCGATGATTATTTTAAGCAGTTAGATATAAGAATAAATTTGCCATTACATACTTTCAAAAATCAAATACAACATTATGCATGTGTCAGACCACGCTATGCTTGCGAGCCCAAAAACGCATGCTACATTATTCGGAGTCAGAAGTACCTTTAAGAAATTTTGTATACAATTGTAAATCAGTAATCCAAAGTCATTTGTACTTATTTTAAATTCAAGATCTCTGAAAAAATTAATTTACTATTTATAATTACCACTTTTTATATTATGTATTATGTTTGTTGGCCTGAATTCTGTTAAATATCATTTTACTTATCACCATTTTAGTTATTTACGTTGAATAATATGAATATTAATTTTTATGTTCACAGAATAGGAGAGACAGAGTTGACTGTTAAGTTTGTTAGTTGCTTGAAGCATCGAGTTTATTACCAAATTATTTCTAATGCAATATTATATTATTCAATCATTAGTGTGAAGGCAGGTTTACATGTTCCCAGAATTATTGTCACCTTGAATATTATATTATCTTAGGTGTATTTTAAAAATAAAATGTTACATAAATTTTATTTTTTGTTTTAATTTATGAAAGTTGTGATTATTGTACTTTTCAAAGAAGCGGAGAAGGAATTAGCGATTCTTTTTTTTTTGGAAGGAAGCAAATACTTTTGGGTGTGACATTATGTTAAATGGTAAACACACTATGTAATACACCACTTTTATTGAATTCATAAATGACAGCCAATCAGGTACCGCTTCTCTCAAGCTTTGTCATGGTGCATGTGTTCACTACTTATGATTGCATAAAGGCAAATACATCTATCGCCCAGTTGATTAGTCAGACATTTCCGAAAAATTGAAATTTAAGTTGAGTATGCAGTTATGTGAAAAGTGTACCACTATCTGGTACAATACTCAAATTACTTGTAAACATCATCAAATCAATTATAATGCACAAAAACTTGCAGTGAAATAAATAAAAAAAATTATGTTTTCTGGGTTACTAATAGGAAATTTCAGAATGTCATACTAATATACTAGACCGTTATGCTTCCCCATGTAAATAATATTTGATTTATGGTGAGCATTTGAATATTGCTCTCCTCATTATCTCAAAATTTAGCATTTGGAGATGTCTGACCATAAATATACCAAACCACCCACTGCCTGACTAAATAACTGTATGATTCATATACTAACTAATTAAAATTAAATACAGACACATATCTTTAAGAAAATAATTCAATGAGTGAAAGAGATACAAACAGGAAAAAAGAAGACACCTTATTTGTAAGGCTCTCGTCAAGCAATCAGAGGTGGTCTTCGACCAAGTATACCCTACGTCAATGGAGGTAGTGGGTTCAAATCTCAGCGGGAGCAAATAAATTTGATTTCTGTGATCTTTACAAATAATTTACTTTGCGGAGTCATTTTTAATTAAATGAAAACAAATAACTTTGTAAAAACACCACTACTTAATTAAAATTATCAACATGTTTCGAAACCAAGGGTTTCATCGTCAGGATAATAACATTAAATTTTATTAGATTAATTTGGATTATTTCACAATGTAGTCATTTAAATAATATTAGATATATTTGTGGTACGTTTCAGAGTGGAAGATACTTCAGTATCGCTCTGGTGTGAGTTCACCAATCACAATTGAAACTTTACTTGAAATGGCTTTAGCCGTGTTTGGTGACCAAATCTGAATAGCCATGTACTTCCCCCCCTACTACCTTCAGCATAATTGGGGATGCCATAGTCTCACTGGCTCCAGATGGTTGAGAGTAGTTGGGACTCTTGTGCAGTATTAACATTAAAAAAAAGTGTCTATATTAAATTTGTAATGTCGTTGCTCCTGCTCTTATGTTAATGATACACGAATAAGTTGGCGAAAAAGGAGGGCGCTATCATCTGTGACATAATGAGGTGTATTTTTTTTATGCGAATACCTCACAAGAGTGCCAGCTGCTCCCTTCTGAAGGCCAATGAGACTATGGCACCCCCAATTGGGGTATGTTGTGAGGCTGAAGGTAGTGGGGAGGGGAAGAGGCAGGTGGGGAGGTGTAATTGCCAGATTAAAATATAAAGATATAGCGTTAGTTCAAGTTTACTCCATCGCCAACTTATACGTGTAGCACTGTATTCAGTTGACGATCTATAACAGTGGTTTTCAACCTGTGGTACGCGAAGCCAAAATTGGGGGTACACAATATCGTCGCACGAATCTAGGTGTTAAAACTAAGCTCAATTTGTTCAATTTCGCATGTAGAATCACTGGTTAAAAATTCCCAAAGTCGTGTTACACTCTGTATAAAATTGAATTAATTGTATTTGTGTGACTTCATGTAATGAGAGTATTAAAAAATTACAAATTTTTTTATTTATTTAAGTTTTTATTCCAGCAAGACTGGGAGGGTAGTGCAATCCCAGTCTGCCATATTACATAAACAACTATAAAAGAAAAGAAAAAAAAATAGTTTAAATATTAGGTAGGTACCTAATTAAACATAAAATGAAAACAAAATTCATCACACAAATAACAAAAAATAAGCATAAAATTAAAATAAATAATAAGTAGACAGAATTAAAAATAAAAAGAATTTTGGGATCGTCCATCATGGAGGTCGCCTCATCATCTGCATCCACCGCTCATTTAATGGGGAACTGAGCCACTCGGATGCAGCCACGACAATGATATTGGTTGAAGTCCGTATCCTGCTCCAGAAGCTGGCTAGTCGGTGGCGAAGTAGGGCTGGGAATGAGTGCACCCTCCCCTCGGTGAACATCGTGGAGGCACTGCAGAACCTCGGTAGTTGCATAAGTTGCCTGTATGCATTATTGTAGCACACCCTCAGTTTGTCCCATTGCGCTGCTGGGTATTGTGTCCACAGTTCTGACGTGTACAGGGCAGTACAGTATGTCTTGAATAGTAATTTTCTGACATCTTCGCTACAGTGGTAGAACCGCCTTGAGAGCATTCCGGCCCGTATATTAATTGCTCTTCTTTGTCGTTCCATATCTTCTATATCCTTCATGTCTTCGGTTAGGATATGTCCCAGATACTTAACCTGTGAGGCCACAAGCAGTTCAATTCCTTCTAAATATATTGGAGGAATATGTGATGGCTCCTTATTGTGTTTGAAAGCGACGATGACTGACTTTTTAGAATTGTACAACAGGTTATGAGAGTTTGCGTACTCTTCGCATATTTGCACAAGTCGTCTCATCGCTTTAATCGAAGGTGCAAGCAGCACCATGTCATCGGCAACATGAAACATGTCTTTCATTTCAACATGAAACATGTCTTTCATTACACGTATATACAAGATAGATAGAGGGTACGGGGAACAACAAATTTGTAGTAAGGGTCAAGGGGTGCGCAGGCTCAAAAAGATTGACCATCGCTGATCTGTAGAAATACTAGCTTTTTGTTTCCACGGTGATATTATTTACCTTGGTAACCAGGTAAACAACCCATCCATCATTGAGTTGATACATTTCCTGAAGACAGTATTATACAATATAGAAGATCATCTCTTGAGAGTTATTACGGCTGTTGGAAGATGGATAAACCCCTGAAGATGGAGGACCTCCTGCAGTTGGAGCAGAACCTCCGCAGTTCTGTAGAGCAGGATCGAAGGTATTGGAGGGTCAATGATGTAAAGTGTGATGCCATCCACACCGCCAAGACATATGAAGAGTTCAGGTAAACAATCAAACAACACATCTCTCAATTTATGTTTCCCTATGGTGTTTCACAAGGGTAAACTTATGTTTGTTATTTTTTATTATTAGGCCATATTCCCGTGTGCTATCTATCTCCTATTTTATCTCATTCCTTTAATAGTAAGCTGGCCCCTTTGATAATGTTCACCAGGATTATCATTGGATGTCTTCTGGTTCCACAATGCGTCTTCCCTAAGGTCTCATGTCTCCTCTCCCCTTTTTCTTGGTTCCCTGAAGGCCCCACAAGGGAAGGGTTCATGGAGGTGGTCTCAGCTCTCCTTTCCCTCCAGGCCCCATGAAGGAGCTCACGGAGGCGGCCTCAGCTCTCCTAGGTTTCCCAAGGGCCCCTCACCAGTTTCATCGCATATAAGGGAACGTACCCATACTACGTGACCAACTTTTTGCAATTTTTAACCCCCCCCCCCGGTGACCAAAAACCTAAGCCCGCCAACGCTCATTTGTACCAAGCGTGACATTTGAAGACCCCCCCCCCCCTAAACGTGTCACGTAGTATGGGTACGTTCCCTAACTGTAATTCTATTTATTAAATTTGTACATCAAACTGTAACTGTTTACAGTGATCGAGTGGCAGCCGCACATTTGAAATCCTTGGATAAAGGGGATCACATCAAAGCCGGCAGTTGTCAGGTGGTGTGGAATTCAGTGGCCCAGGCGGGAGGAAATCACGGAGCGGGGAACTAACGTTGGAGTGTTTCTAACATTCGTCACATATGATGACAATCAAATCGAATATCAGCGCCATCTTGAATAACTCACATTTGAACTGTCCCTTTTTAAATGCCGATTCTCACTCCAATTTAGCTTTTGATCAATTAGAGTTCAACCGTCAAGCATAACGGCCGTGTTGTTGTGCTTGTCAGCTGATTGCAATTTAATCAAAAGCTTAAAACGATCAAGAATCAATGTTTAACAGGAACCATTCAAATGTCAAAAAATTCAAAATGGCGGTGAAAATTATTTTGAAGGTCAACAAATGCGAAGAGAAAGAAAACAGGCCAATCAAAGAGGGAATGAAACAATCCATCAATTCTATTTATTACTTGATTGATTGGTATGAGGAATTCAATGAAATACAATTTTCTTCATAAAAATATAATATTTGCAATTTTATTGATACATAAATGAAAATTTCACCATTTTATATAATATATGTACATAATATTCTGTAAAACTTTAACCAAGCATATATATTGTGTAGACAGGACCCAAGTTGATAAATTATGGTCCATTCACATCTATTGCATTTGCGTGGCAGACGATTTCCTGACAGTTGACCCTCCTACATACTTACTTATGTACAATAAATGCAGTCGGTTTACGGAAAATTTAGTACACCTACTTAAACAAAATATAACTAAGTGTTCTCGAAGGGGTGTGCAGAGAGGATGTACCGCAGAATAACACAAGTGTAAAACATATTTTCATTTAAATGCATCAAGGATAAAACCACTTGTCTACCACTATACTGTATATACCAGGGTATACGAACAAAAAATTGACACTGTAAATAAATTTGTTTCATATCCATACCAACTTATTATTAAAGGTAGTTTTGAAGTCGATTGTAGGTTTGAAAAAATAATGTACTACAACTATGATTATGATTTTGGGGGCCAACTGTCAGATTCCTAGCGATTTCATATTTTTTATGGGATCGTTATTGGATAACGGACGTTATCTCCTGTCAGATTTGTGTGATTTTTACATATTTACTGTCACATACTTTAGTTTAGATCGATTTAAACCCGAATTCCTGCAAGTACGCATGATTATTTATTCATTTAATGTACGTTGTACATAGAAAAAGCAAATAACTGCCATAAAAATCACACAAATCTGACAGGGAATAACGTCTGTTATCCAATAACGATCTCGAAATCGCTAGGTAGGTCGCCGTGGCAGACATAGCATAACCTTTAAAATTCGAATTAAAATTAATTCTTCACACAAATTGTAATCACGTTCGCATGGACTTTACCAACACAGTGTCATAATCGTTGATGCGACACCATTTTATTCGCATCTGTGCCGTGTCTGTCATGCACTGTGCCGGTAAATGCGAATAGACCTTTAATCAAATTTATTTAGTTGTTAGTTAATATATCGCTTATATACATTTGTACAACTTTGAAAATATTAATGGCTTAAATCCAAGACTTTGTATCTCCACTCTCTCGACCCTTCGTAATAACAAGGTTTCATCTGTCGCAGTAACGTTGTGCGATGATTGGATTTATAGTAAGCTTCTTTAGAGTTCAATATCACGTGACGTTACCATAACAGATGGAACTTGTCATTCCAAAGGGTCGCCTGGCAAAAATTTATAATGAACCAAAGAGAACAAATTGTTTTGTATAAAATTTTTGCATATCTATCTGACACCATTTCAAAGATTTTTACACATTTCTATGTAATAAAATGTGATTTTCCAAGAGATTTTTTTCTCTTCATTAATGGATTGGAAATACAACATCTTGGCATCATTAATATATAGATTTTCATAGACAAGTCTTGAAAGTGGGTAATTTTTTTTTACTGTTTTTGGTCAGATTTGAAAAATGCAATACAGCTGAAAATCGTTATTAGGCCTTGGTATCTAATAAAATACTTAAAAAAAAATCAAATTTACTAAACTTGTAAACTTAATTTAATGATAATAATTAATTAGGGGTCATCTAAATAACATAATTTTACCAATTTTAATTTTAAGTCTCCCCCTATCATTCTGTATTACGCTTTATTGGAACCTCTCATGTAAACCCATTTCCACCAATCTTAGTTTATTCATATGTATGAAAATTAAAGATATTAACATATTTATAGAGTTGTAGATACTCTCAGTATCGCCCTGGAGAAAAACCACCGTTCATAATGAAAGCTTGTAATGAATGCGTTTCGCTGTGTTTAGTACCAGATCTGAATCTCCCCATTACTTAACATCACAACATATCCAAATAATTGGAAATGTCATAATCTGCCGACAAATCCATTGAAGCCTTCAAAAGCCACGCCCATTTGAAAAAAACGGCGCGAAAATTACCTTCCTGTCTTTTGCTCAAATATCCATATAAATACGAAAATGAACTGATGTTATTATTTCTACACAAACCTAAATAGACATCCCTAGTGAAAAAAACACATTTCAAAGGTGATTGCTAATAAATAAATACCTTTATATGCATTTGAAAAAGGAACAAAAATGCCAAAATGCTGACTTTTCGGTTTTGACAGCGTTCGCAAGTCACAGATAATTCAAACAGTGTAGTGTTGCCACATGAATGAAGTCTTTGAAGCCACCAAAAGAGATATTGGCGCAAGCGATTGTGATGTTGTCTTTCATACAGTTTCTTTATGCATAAGGGTTAAAATCGCATATAATTTTTTTTTTTTTTTTTAATTCTACCGTGTCCACCTGGTGACAAACGGCCTAGGAGAGGAATATGAGGGATGACCCCTAATTGCACATCTACTGTGTACCAACTTAACACACTTCAGGCGGGCGAAAACAAGGAACCCATTTGAGAAAATGGAATTTGTTAAAAACCGATATACATCTTTATCACATATACATATATTTAGGACCCTTACAAAGAGATTGGGGTACAATATTCACACAAAAATATTTTAAAGCAATGCCTTTTCAGGAATTCAAGTAGGACAGGCGTAAAAGTTAGAACTACCCTTCCCGCCTAAAGTGTGTCAATATAAATGCAAAAATATAATAAATGATTTATCTAAATTTAATAGAATAACAAAACACTATTAATTAACGACAATATTGGTTCAACATGAATTGTATAAAAATAGTTTAACAATAATAATAATTGTTATATTATAAACAGTGGTGTAACTAGCACGGGTGGCACCCGGTGCGGATAATGTGGTGTCACTCCTTGTAATTAATGAGAATGACACAAGGGACAAGCAAGAAATATTTAAGGGGAATCCCCAACCGAGCAATAGTTAGAGCTAGGAACGAAAATAAAACAACAAAATTTTTGGGGAATCCCCGACCGACCGAGACGTAGAGCTACGAAAATATAAATATTGAACAGTTTTCATGTGTAAAATAATTTTGTGGCAATATTCTACCTTCGTAAGTTTTTTTCACGATCGGGTGGCACCCAGTGCCACGCCCGCCTCTAGATACGCCGCTGATTATAAAACTTCTCAACATGTCTGTTGTCAATCATGCCCATTGGAAGTTGGTTGAGTGGTCGAGCTGCATTTTGGATTTTTCTAAAACCACTTCTATCATATTTGGCACTTTAACAGCAAACGTGCTAACTTCTCATTTCTTCGACTGGAATGTAGCAAAAGCCCAAGTCGTAGATCAGTTATACTGTGTAGGGTTGTTTCAAATTCTCGTCCAATTTGATGACCATCAAATCGGTGGTTCCACGACAGTTGATCCCCCGGCATACTTATATAGAATGTAGACTAAGTGCCCTGGAAGGGTTGTGCAAAGAGGATGTACCACCGAATAACAAAAAGTATAAAACATATTTGCATTCAAATGCATCAAGAATAAAACTACTTACTGTCTATATACCTACTGTATAAACCAGAGTATAATATTATTATTAAAGGTATTTTTTAATCGATTTTAGGTTTGAAATTGGTAAATAATGCACATCTCCGGGGTCCAATTATAGGCAGATCAACTATCAGGTCACCCTTTATTACCTACAATTAATTGTATGTTTTTTGTGAATAGTTTTGTTTTACTTTAAGCCTTCGTATGTTAAGTAATATATTATAAGGTTAGGTTAGGTTAGGGTGACCAGGTAGGGACTATCTAACGCTCCGAGTCCGGCAGCCACCCCGCCTTCGTTGGCATCGCTGAGCTTGGTGCGGAGCATGTGTCCGACCTGCTTGTTGAGCAGCACCTCGTCCTTACTGCCGAGGATGACGCCAAAGATGCCGAGTTCGGAGACGAGGTCCGCCAGGAGTGGCGGCTGGCCGGGCCGCAGCACATAGCCGAGCACCACGGGCGGGCGGATGCGCTCCATCAGGATGTAGGCGCGGCGGTCATTGCCCAGCCGCTGGAGTTCCGTCACGATGTCCGCTCCGTATACGTTGTTACCGCCGCCCTCGCGTTGGGGCTTCATCACGAACCTGCACCAAAGACAAGTGTGTTTACTTTCTATCTTTCTTCTTTAAAAGAAAAACAGACGTTCTTGAGTTACAAAAACTTCATTCAGAAACACAACAAATTTCAGGAAAAAAACATGTTCTTCTTAACCCCTCGGGCTAATTTGTTCGCTTTTCGGAACAACTCATAAAGGTCTCACAGAAATCATTGTGTCGCCCTTATTATTATTATTTTGTAATGAGCAGGCAGCATTCTGCTGATGCGCTCATATCTAATTTCACAATCGTTTGACAGTAAATGAGTAGTTTTAATTTTGAACTAAGTTAGTCCTTTCTTCTCTCCAAATATGAATCCAATAGAGCTTTGAATTGGTTTATATTAGTTGCATAAATATGAACTAAATGTTATTAGAAAAATATCATGCTGTATATTCAAATTCTAAAAATTAACCACAAAATATCAAAAATGTATAACTTCATGAAATCAAATGACAAAGGGGAAAATGTTTATAAAATAAATTTATCTAATAAAATTTGGGTGTTTTTACCAGTAATTTTTACCAGTAATTTTAGCTAGAAAAAACATAAAGTTGGTTATTTTTAAAACTTTTTAAAGTTTACATTCAAATTTTTTCAAAAACAGTTTTTCATTTTCGGATACTTTCACAAATACCTTATTTATTTTGATTTATTGCAAAGCGGAAATATCTGACCTACTGACAGAATATGGTAGAGACCTGATGGATTAGTAACTAAATAAACAACACCCTCCACACACAAGCATAGCTTTAATGGGGGTACAACTTTAAATATGTAGATACATACTAGTATATAAGAAATTCAAGAACTCAATTTCAAAGTAAGAATCCTGGAAGAAGAAGAGATGTTCCGCTTGAAATGTGTTTAACCACATTTAGTGATCAGATCTGATTGTACCTATCAGCGTCCTTGAGCGCCATGGCCACGGCCTCATCCCCGAATGAGTCCAGGTCCAGGGAGTAGAGGCCGGTGAAGATCTCGCGCACGGTCTGCGCGCGCTCGGGTTCCAGGAAGGCCTCCAGGGCTCCGGGGCGCGCCAGGGCCTGCTGCACCTTCTTGGTGCCCGCCAGGTGGTAGTGGATGGAGGGGCACTTTATGGCACTGGAACACAACATACATAGATACAGTAACCAATCAAAAAAAAAATGATTTGATTTGTGATTATTATCTTCTCCGCACATTAATGGTTAAGTTGAAGACATTTTGAGAGCCGAATATCAAAAAAACAAGATGTCTTTAGTTCCTCTTCTGGCCGATGCAAAGTTATCCGTGTCAAGCTATAACGGTTTGAATGAAATACTTGAAATGAAGAAATAAAGAAAAAGAGATGTGGTACTCACTTGGATCTCTCGATGGTCAGGCGTGCTTCCCACTCCCCCTCCGTGTGGTAGTGGCCGGGCTCGTATCCCGCTCGGAAGTAAACCACAGCCACCGGACAACCTTCCCTAAACACACAAGTTAATATCGGACAACCTTCCTTAAACACGTAGAAGAAACAATCCAGTCAATATACAGTTCAAAATACTAAATAATAGTGATATTACGAGTACCTACCTGTTAATACAATGTAAATATCTTCAACTTCAAGTAGGGCACAGTCAAAAAAAGGTTTTATGTATGAAATTTGTGAAATAATGTGAAATTTGATCAGCAAATAATAAATGTAAAGAATGAGTGTAAATAGCATAAAAAACTACAAAAAACAAGAGTGGTCCCAGAATAGGCCCTTGGGGAACTCCAAAAAACATCAAGAATTCAACAGAACTTCTAGAAAAACAATTTTCTGAAGTTAGAAGCAACAAAAATGTGGTAAACTTGTGAAAATATTAAAAATCCAGTAAGCCCTTAGGGGCCGGACCCTGCATTTGCAGTATTGAAGAATCGTTTCCACACAAGCACTGCAATTGTAGTGTCGACTTAATATATTTTATTTTTATTATTATTGTACAACAGAATAATTCCAATTACAGTACAATTTAGTTACCCTATCAGCATTTAGACAGGTGACTCTTCAATAATAGTTTTAAGGCATATAAAGATCTCATAAAGGTAATACTAATAGTGATGGGGGTAGCAAATGTAAAATCGTGCAATGTCCAGTGTTTTAAATATAGTGTCCTCCGCGTGCAGAGACGTATCTTATCCAAGCATAAACTTTCTAATTAAAGTGTGTTTATCGGAAGTGTCCTGCCAGGTAAGTATGTTTCTGTATTCATTTGTAAATAGTTAAATTAGATAGAACTTAAGAACTCATAATAAATTGTACAGCTCCCTTGAGGTGATTTTCCACAAAAACGGTGCTCTACAAATTATCCAATTATTGTTATTATTATTATGTGTGTCGTTGCTTATCCAGAATATATAATGTGAGATATCAGCCCTAATCCCCGCCAGCGTCGGTCTTATCCATTGCTTTATCTTGAATTTCCCGCCATTGCTCTGCAACTCCCTTCAGCTGTCAATTGTCGCCGTGCAGTTGGCATCTTGAGATGCCGTGTTAATTCAATTTTGGCGTTGTTTCGCCCACGTCCGGTCGAAAATTTTTTTGTTCGTAATTTTTTTAACGAAAATAATATCTGTTGCTACCCGCAAATTCCGTAATTTTATGAAAAATTAGTGCAAGTGATTAGTGCAAACATTTTTGACAGATTAGCGTATTCCTACTACCTACGCTATATAAATCTGCGTCGCCCGTTCTCGAAAACGGAAGGACGCCGCGCCGATTAACAATCGCTTCTCGGCCTATTGGCTAAGATAAGTGTATTATCAGCTTAATATCTTATAGTTCCCGCAATACGGGACCAGTTTATTAAACTGGTTTTTTGAATGTGACGGGATGTTCGGGGATTGCTCCACTCCTGTCACGGGTTGGCCTGGCCGGCATTGCCGCTGGGAGCGACCCATTTATTATATCCATACTAAAGATAAATTAAGCTGAATGTATTGTCTTACGTAATTACCTGATTTATGGATCAATTGTAGACACATTTAACCATTTTTCCACCTTTGGAATTTAAGTAATCGATTTTTTTTGAATGAAATATGACCATCGGCGATGTCATATTAAAATACTCAAATTACAAATACGAAATCATGACATTCATGTTCGTTTGATAATCGTTTGACGCAATTTGATGTAGTTAGACTTATCTATAATTCAGCTTTATTTATAAAAGTTTGGTCCTGCTTTTGACAGTTTCAAGCATGTTACAAACTCGGGCGAGTGGGCCAATGTCCGCTATGCATCTGCTTTAAAGGAATATTTGGCTGATCCAGGCTTCAAGGAGCTGGAGGTAAACTGCGAGGTGCTGGCATTTGTCACCGCCTCACCAATATTTACGGCCATGGAAAAGATGCTGGCATTGCATGCCTCATTGAAGCAGAGAGTGCTTTCAACAGGCTCTCCAAAAAACTTATCAAATGGGAAAGCAGTTCAGAAGGTTCCCTGTCAGGTCTTTACAGGAACAATGGACAGCTGTAAGATTGGAGTGGAACGGAGGCTCTTCAGCAGAATTCCTCCTTCTACCACTCATCCTTTTGGGGAAGAAGCACTTTCTGCCCAGTTGCAGAAACTAGGTGGTGTAGCAAAGTGCTTTAGTCCAGTGCGTCTACCTCAGGGTAGCCACTCGGCGCACAACCGCCCTTCATCTAAGGAGGTTGTTGCCTTTCCCCCAAGCAGACATCAAAGGAAAGGATGGCATTTCCCTTGTTTCCCCGGCGGGCAGACCACGGGTGAAACCCCCCATATTCCTCCCGTATGAGGGGTAAGGGGAGGGAACAGAAGCGTGGCGCGAGGGGGCAGACCTCTCGTGGCCGCTTCAACAGGTGTCGCGCACAACCGCCCTTCAACATCTAAGGAGGTTGTTGCCTTCCCCCCAAGCAAACATCAAAGGAAAATATGGCATTTCCCTCGTTTCCCCGGCGGGCAGACCACGGGCGAAACCCCCAATATTCCTCCTATACGAGGGGTAAGGGGAGGGAACAGAAGCATGGCGCGAGGGGGCAGACCTCTCGTGGCCGCTTCAACAGGTGACTATCAACCATTTCGGGCGGGTCAACTAGACTACAGGATTATTGGAGAGAGTGGCAGGCCTTAGGTGTCCCAGAGACCATCTTACATATGATAAGAGGATACCGCATACCATTCATCCAAGAGCCCTCGTTTATAAGTCCAAGCCAATCTTCCGCAAGGAGGTTCAAAACGAAAGTAATCCCGGAAATGACAATGATGAGAGATGGTACATGGAAAGAGCTGACGACAATGCCACCTTCCTATCAACACTTTTTCTGGTTCAAACGAGTGAAGGCTCGAAACAGTCGATCTTCAATTTAAAAGCTATCACAAATTGGATTGCAGAAATCCTGCGTAGACAGGCTATCAGGATCATTGTGTACCTAGACGACTTTCTCCTGGCTCCTCACATAAATAATTATGTGACTAATGCAGTTCTTGCTTAGGTGGTTATTTTGTCTATGGTGTTTTTTTTGGACACTGGTAATTTTTGGAAAAGAGAGAGTTTCCTTTTTGTTTATGGTGACTTCCTTCCGATCAACTTGGGCAGTTGGGTCGGAAATTGGTCACTCACTGGAAAAGTGTTTTATTGGATTTTATCATGAGAATCTAAGTCGATTTTAAACCTAAAAGAACGCGGGGTGTTTTTACGTAACACGCGAGGTTCGTGTACGAGTTATTTATAGTGGATGACGTGAAAGTCCCACTTTTTTCCGATGTGGCTGGTTGGCCGTTTTGTGGAATTATTTCTGGAAAAGGAATCGTATATCTATCTTGTTGATATAGAGCCTGATTAACTTATCGCTTCTTCATCCCGTCAAATGACATTAACCGGTCTGCAGAGACACTGTGTGTCGTATTATTGTTATTAACTATTATTATTACCGTCAAATGACATTAACCGTTCTGCAGAGATACTGTGTGTCACTTAATTGCTATTAAGAGAATTAAATTCTGAAATTACATTTCATTAAGTTATGTTCTGTTTCTGTTGAATATTTTTGTTTGTTTACCGATTTGTGAGACTTCAGGTTACTTTGACAGCAATTTTAAGTGTTGCCATTAAAATAATGTTAAACAGAAAATTAATTCATAATATCTCTAGAGGTGATAGCCGAATTGTTGTTGGGAATATTTTTTCAGTTTACTGGCAATTTTATTTTTACATCTATGTAATGCTTTATCGGAGCCGAGCTGTCAATTCTTGTTGACATTTGTCAGGTTATGTGCATTGTTTACTTAAAAATCCGCGGAAGTTCATTATTAAATACATTATTTTTGTTTTTTAAACATAGGACGACTTGTGACAGACATTTATCATAAATAATTGTTTATTATAAGCTTGCGGTTACTAAAATATTGGGAGAATATAGTAACGGCACTATTCTTGTTCGCATTTGTGTCCGTTTATACCTTCATACATATAAAGGGAGTTCGTGGAACGTATGTTGTAAAAAAATAATTATAATTTTAAATATTTACTACATTCTAAGGTGATTTTAAATAAATTATAAATGGCTTTGTCGTTATTGAAAATCAATGACTATTTATCGAGTTCATACGTACAGGGTGTTTGGTAATTGACGTGTTACAAATAAATAATTATTTATAACAGTTTGGTTAATCCTATTATTACCTTTAATTTCATATAATTATTTGAGAATAATAATTTAATTATAAATTAAATTAAATTTTTTATTTACATGGTTAGACATTTGTCATAAATAACCGACGATCTTTTGCGTTCTGTGCACAAGGATGACAGAAGGTCGTCGTCAGTTACACAATATGGACGCATATATTTTGATGACAAATTTTGGCCAGGATTTTAGACCTCATAAGTATATTTTGATTAAAATCCTAGTTTATTTATAGGTATTTATAAGTAGTCGTTTATACGTAGTTAGCTATATTTATTTATAAGTATACTTATCTTTATAATTAATACTATGCATATATTAGTATTAGAATAATACTACCTTCATATAATTAGATATATTAAAAACTATTAAGTTTTTTTAAATACTTTCTTTTTATGCGGTGGCATGAGGGAATACCAAACCTTCATACTGCTTCATTTAATTACATTTGTTTCTTTTGTGATTGTTCTGGTCTCATGCTTTGGAGTTTGGTACCTCCAAATCTTGTGCTCAGTACAGACACTTAATTCTAGTTCATTGACGATAAACCGTTTATTTACCCTCGGTAAACTGGAATGTGATCCTTGTGGTCACTGGCGCCCAAATTTTGTTAGTTAAGTCTTTCTTTCCTCCGTTAATATGCTTTTCTGTTAATAATAACATGCTGTAGTTTCGAGTTTTTTTTTTGTATTATTAAACGTATGATTATTTTGGTAATAATATACTTGTTTACATGAGTACACACACACTGATTTCATACCTTGTTCCATCTGTTTAACGGATTTAGTTGTAATGCTATTATTTTTAAGTTTATGCCCTTCTTTCTTCAGTCCACTGGAGGCTCTTTTATTGCCCATAGCCCATAGAACCTCCAGGGAACTTGAGAAGAAATATCTTGGAATTTTGTGTTTCGGAGACTTGAGCTACTTTCTGATGCACAAAAGTTCTGTTAATTATACTATTGATAGTTAAGTATTCATAAGTTTAAGTATTGCATAGCTTTCCTATAAGTTCTTTATATAAATCTTAGTTCATAAGAAAGTTGTTTCTGTCTCTAACAAGGAAAGTACTGCTTTGGCATGCTTAACTAATAATTAATTCCTTTGGAATTATCGCTTTGCCTCTAATACAGGAAAGTGTGTTCTGTATAGTTTTAACTCTAAATAATATAAACATTAATATCTTACTGTTAGTATCATTATTAAACTTTAAATTAAGTATTACTAGTGTCATTCATTAAAATTTTGAATTGATCACACCTCGAATAGTGTCAACTCACTGAAAGCCATAGTTGATCACACATTTTGTTTTGTTTGTACAAGAAATGCTGACTTTTGTGCACTCGTGGAGTGTTTTTTTTCAAGGGATGCCAGCTTGGGTATTACCGTGGTCTCAATTTTTTTTACAAACAATGTCACTCTTTTGAGTTTTTGATGCAGGTTGTTTAATGGATTTTTGGATATCCTAAGCTGCGAGCTTAACTTTCTGTTCTGCTGTTAAGTACCAATTGACTTTTGTCATGATCTGATAGATAGGTATTGTGTAATGTAAATCCTAATCTGACCACCTTGATTGGCAGGTATTTATTGTTTTATAAAACCTGACCTGATTTGATTTTTGAAAATTGGATAATTTAAATATTATTCTAGTTTGACGACCTTTTTACATATAGGTATTTCTTCGGAATTGTAAATCCTGGTTCAATAATGACAGTTAGATGATCCAATGTAAGATCCCTACTCTACCCACGTCTGATAGACAGTTTGTATACTGATTCTATATTACTTATAACACAGAAAAGTATTTTCTTGTGTCCTAGTTTTGCCAACATTGAACTCCATTGTTCTGATTGAAAAATGTATATCTATATAGTTATTTTCATAATTTAGGCTTCTTTAATTTTAAGTATTTGTTTATTTTTAAGTTTTATCTTAAGAATGTTAAACCGGATGGACTTAGTTAGATAGGTTACTTTTTTGCTATTCAAATATAGCATAAATTCAGTGCGAGTGAGGGCTGTTTAACCCTAAAAAGTGAAGCCAAATTGGCCTTTATTTCCTGTATAAGGAAAAGTGATCAAATTTTTTTTTCTTTTCTACAATTTGTTTGGTTGTGTTTTTTCTTAAAATATAAAATGTTGAGTATTTTATAAATATAAATCTTGTTAAATTGACACGAAAACAACAGATCTCCTTTTTTTTTTAAAGTAAATTCAAAACTTTGTTTAATTTAGTAGATGATGGTTGACTCCTTGTTTTCGTGCCTTTCTTTTCTTATTTGTTCTTTATTATTAAGAAATTTTGTTTTTTAAGAAATTTACTTTTAAAAAATTTACTTTTAAGAAATTTAGTTCTAAGTTGTTATTTTAATTACTAATTAATGTTTTTGTTATCATTTTTCTAGATACCTGATGGACTCATAGTTTAGTTAGTTTGTGGACTTAGTTTTTCATGTTTGAGGGCAAACATTTTCGTGGGAAGGGGGGAATTGTCACATAAATAATTATGTGACTAATGCAGTTCTTGCTTAGGTGGTTATTTTGTCTATGGTGTTTTTTTTGGACACTGGTAATTTTTGGAAAAGAGAGAGTTTCCTTTTTGTTTATGGTGACTTCCTTCCGATCAACTTGGGCAGTTGGGTCGGAAATTGGTCACTCACTGGAAAAGTGTTTTATTGGATTTTATCATGAGAATCTAAGTCGATTTTAAACCTAAAAGAACGCGGGGTGTTTTTACGTAACACGCGAGGTTCGTGTACGAGTTATTTATAGTGGATGACGTGAAAGTCCCACTTTTTTCCGATGTGGCTGGTTGGCCGTTTTGTGGAATTATTTCTGGAAAAGGAATCGTGAAGTGAATTGGTCCTGGTGTTGGCTACTATAATATGCCTTCACGACCCCGCGTCGCAAAGTCACGGTCTGCTAACCGTAATACGCCAGACTTGGATACTGTTGGGGGCCACGTGCCTTTTGATTGGAGTTCGTCGAGATGGCCCGTGGCTGAATGCGCTCCTTGGAGGTATAGCGGCCTCCTGCCCAATTAGAAGGACGACCTTGGTGCTCTGGATTCCGCGCCGTTCCCATATGGGAAGACTGGAGTTCCCGTCCCGTCTCGTGCTCTCTCACTGCGAAGCAAGATCGCGTTCGTCTACCGGGGTTATTTCCGTATAGTTAGTTTAGCGTGTCCATTAGGAGTCCATCTGGTATGTGTATTTTTTATATTTCCTTTTGTTACCTTGGTATGAGGTTTGTACACTTCCTTGTTGCTTTTTGGTTTGGATTCAATACATTTTTATAAAGTTCCTCTTCTTTTATTTGACTGAAAACCCTACCTACATGACAGATAACTACTTGGCCCACTATCCTGAGCCCTGGTCTCTGCTCTGCCGCAAGGTTACATTTTATACGAACATGATACGTTTCATCATCAGACCAGAGAGATCCTCAGTCAAGCTTGAGAAGCTCTTTAATTGTTAGAGCGGTTAGGTTGGTCGGTAAATTTCCAAAAGTGTGTCCGTCAGCCAGCACAGTCAGTGGAATATCTTAGAATTGTGTAGAACCCCCATCTGAAACAGAAGTCCTTAAACAAATACAGACGCCAAGGTCTTTGGAACTCACTTCAGAGATCCGTGACAAAAGGAAGATGGACTCTGAAAGGAGCTCAGAGTATTCTCGGAAAGTTGAATTTTGCTACCTTTGTGGTCCCCAGAGGTCGACTTCATACTCGGCTGATACAATTACAGTTAATGCTGAAGCTGACCCCTCAGCAAAAGTCTCTGATAAAGAAGGAGGTCTTGTCAGAAATGAAATGGTGGATGATCAACTTAGATCATGTTTCAACTCTTCATTTTCCCAGCCCAACACATTCTCTGACTACGGATGCGGCAGATCACGGCCGGGAGCCCTGATCGACTATGTACCTCTGTTGGGTTGTTGGACAGACAGTTAGAGGGGGGGATATTGCAACATGAAGGAGATGACAGCAATCTTAAATGCCTTAACGTCTCTGACTCAGAATTTGAGAAGTTCAGAACAGGACAGTCATAGCCTACTTGAGGAACAAGGGGTGCACCAAGTCGATGGGTCTCCTTCATCTAACATTTCAGATTCTTGCGCTTTTGGACAAGCACAGAATCTCTTTACAAGTGCAGTATTTGCCGGGACGCTACAATGGCCTCGCGGATTATCTATCCTGAGGGATGACATTACCAGAATGGCACCTTCTACCCCCAGCGGTAAGAGCTGTTTTTCACAAGTTAGGGGCAGTCCAGTAGTGGATCTATTCGCTCCCTCGAGGGCTCACTTCGTGGATCAGTGTGTCTCGATAGATTCCCACGACAAGAGAGCAATGCTTCACAGCGTGTTCAGCAGGAGTTGGAATTTCCCCTTGGCATGGATCTTTCCTCCCCCCTGCTTAATGCCACGAGTGCTGGCACATCTGAACAAGTCATCAGGGGTGTACCTGGTTGTAGCCCCAAATTGGCCAAAAGTGTTTTGGTTACCAGACCTAAAGAGAAGAGCCCTAGACCGACCTCACATAATACCCATGTTGGTCGACAACTTGATAGACTTATCGACAGGACTTCATCTTGAACAGGTCCAGAAGCTCCAACTACAGGTGTGGAAGATTAGGGGTGGAGTGAAGCTTTGAACGATTGGTCACAGCAAGAAAAAAAAAAGCTCTATTGAATGCGGGTTTGCGCAAACCTAAGCTTACAACTTATCACATGGCATGGAAGAGCTGGAAGGAATGGTGCGCAATTAATAATACATGTCCTAATAACCCTTCGTGATCTCAGCTGGCACGGTTTTTTAGTATACTTAAGAGTGAGGAAAGGCAATACTATAGCACTTCACAAGTCTGTAGTGTCGGTTTTGTATGACCCCATAGGCGATTTGAGGATAAGTAATCATCCCTTGGTCAAGCAAGTGATGAGAGGTATAGGAACTTCTGCAAATAAGAAGCTTAGAGCATTTACTTGGGATCCAGGACACTAGGTGTCTTAGCTTTGTAAGAATCCTTCAAATGACCTGACTCTTTTCGAAGCATCTCGTAGATGTTCTGTTAATTTACTTCTGGCATCAGGAAGACAAGTACAGGATCTGACCTTACTACATGCATCTTCTGATAATCTTGTTGACAATGATGATCACATTGTATTATTGCCAAATTTTTTGGTTCTAAGAAGGACACCTCTACACATAGACAGTCTGGTTGGAAGCTTTACAAAGCAGAGGATCGTAATATAGATTCCATATTCTGGTTGAGAAAGCTTATGTCTTTGGGTGAGAACAGAAGACATGAAGCTGGTGTTGAATGTCTGTTTATTTCCACGTTGGGGCCTGCAAGGCCAGCCTCGAGAACTGCTATTGGTGGATGGATTAAAACAATTTTGAAGGATGCTGGGATTGATGCCTCTCCTGGGAGTTTGAGATCAGCTGCAGCTTCAAGAAGTTGGCTGGAAGAGTGTCCTATAGACACCATTTTGGAAAGAGGAAGCTGGAGTTCAGAAAACACATTCAAGAAATATAGACAAATCAGAGGTCTCAATGTTGAGGTGCTGAATCCCCCCATTCACTCTCAGTCTTTGACCAAGTTATTGCAAGCAATACAGTAATAGTCACAATTTTGGCTTTAGAATTGTCACCAAGCGATAACAAACACTTCTCACATTATATATTCTGGATAAGCAACGACACACATAATGTTGGAGTTTTACCTACCATTAAAACTCTTATTATGTTGTCTTGCTTATCCAGAATATATTTAAGCTCTGCTTGGTGAGTCCAAATTGAATTAACACGGCATCTCAAGATGCCAACTGCACGGCGACAATTGACAGCTGAAGGGAGTTGCAGAGCAATGGCGGGAAATTCAAGATAAAGCAATGGATAAGACCGACGCTGGCGGGGATTAGGGCTGATATCTCACATTATATATTCTGGATAAGCAAGACAACATAATAAGAGTTTTAATGGTAGGTAAAACTCCAACATTATTAGTCACCATTTGGATTTAGATTTTGCATGTTCATTTAACAGCACCACTCCCCTTGTCATGCTATGCTTTGCCAAGAAGTCTGTTCTGCCGTTTGGTAATATAAATCATGATGTCAATTTTGACTGTAGTGGTCTGGTACATATAAATCACAGCATCCCAAGAGAAATGGGCTATCGATGAAATTGTTTCAAATTTTGAAAGACAGAATATCAAGACTTTGGCATATTTATTCATTTGGCCTTTGGATATTACCTTTACTGGCTTGGTTAAAGACACAAAATAAAATGTTAATTAATCAAGTATGGTATTTAGATAGATGATCCTTTAATTTTACTTATTTAAATTATGTTTTTTTCATATTTTTTCCTGTATTTAATATGGCAGACTGGGATTTCACTATATTCCTAGTCCTGCTGATTAAAAACAACAACAAAAAAATTGTAGGGTTTGTTCGGGTGGCGAAACATATGTCATGTTAAATAAAAAAGTTTGTGCAATACTTACACAATGAGCTGCTTCTTATCATCCAGCGTGGCGTCCTTGATGAGTTGTGTCAGGGTCCTGCGCACCACGCGTATGTCGGGGCGGACGGCCGCAATCTGGAACTCATGGAAGCGCTGGTCGCAGATGTTATAGGACACATCCTCCACGATGAAGAGAGTGAGGGCACCGGGTACTCCAAACAGGTCCCACGCCGCTGTGATGCCCTCGCACAAGCCGGCCAGGGCGTCGTTGGGCGGGAGCTTTAAGAAATCAAAAAATAAATAACTTATTTAACCCTAGATCACTTACATTCGTCTCACAGTCGACCAGCACCTGTCGCATTCGATGTTTGGGTATGTTCCCTCCTATACGACCTCCGTAGTCCAGTGGGTAAGACTCTTGACTCACAATCCGGAGGTCGCGGGTTCGAACCCGGCATGTGCAAATAAATTTTATTTGATTAATTTGTGTTATTTCACAATTAATTCATTTAAAATAATATATAGTATATTTGCGGCATGTTCCAGAGTGGAAGATACTATCAGTATCGCCCTGGTGTAAGACCACCATTCAGAATTGAAACATTGCTTGAAAGTGGCTTTAGCCGTGTTTAGTGACCAGATCTGAATAGCCAGGTACTTCCCAACCTTCCTCTTCCCCACCTCTTTCCCCTCCCCACTACCTTCAGCCTCACAACATACCCCAATTGGGGATGCCATAGTCTCACTGGCTCCAGACGGGAGCAGTTGAGATTCTTGTGCGGTATTCACTGAAAAAAAAAAAAAAACCTCTCAGTACCTTTCTGATTGGCTAATTAGTGACTCATGCGGAGGCGACGCGGACGCACGCTTACTAGTTCTGGAGTTACAGCAAAATAGTCGGCTCACAGACAAATGTGTAGTGACCACATACATATATAAATACATACTACATACATAAATACATACTACATACATAAAAGAAATTCTAAAAATCAATGATGTTTCTCCTAGTACGTCTCAAGGACAATCAAATAAACGCCAGATATGAGTATTTTGTCTGTACGAAAAACGCAGAATGACTAAATACTCATGCCACTCATGCAGAAAAGCAATTGGCGGCGAGCACACAGTTCCTATATGTAATGACACTAATGACTGCAAAGATTGAAAAAAAACAACGTTATAATAATATTTCGATTAATAAAAGATTAAACTTGGCTATGTCGTTAATTATTCCATTTAATTATAATAAATAAATAAAACACATGCATTTTTATTTGTTCGTCTGTAAGTTGAATGTTTAGTGACAGAGTTACATCGAAATATGTTTAGTAAGCTAGGGTTAAGACCTGCTTTAAGTCAACCGTTTTACATTTCGTCTGTTTCAAGATGGTGGCCATTTTAATAGTAACTTATATTAAGGTGTAAAATCTTGTCAGTTCATTTGGATAGGATTTTAACTTCACCTCACCTTTTTCTGAGATACCGTATTTTTCCTAAACTGACTGCATATTGTACATAAATATGCCGGGGGTTCAATTGTCGGGGTATCAATTGTCAAGGAATCGACGGTGTCAAAGTTTGCATAGACGATTTCTCATAATCTATTTACCAATTTCCAGTAAAATTTTATATAAAGTATTTTAATTCAACATAATTTAAAGGAAAATATTTAAATATGTAAACTTACCATTTTAGATGAAACCTAAACTTGCAAATAGAACACGCAATAAGCTAGGGGTAATAATTTATTGTACAAGGTTCTAATTACATATCCGTAATGCAATTCCAAGCTATGGAGGGCCACGTCCTATTTAAATATATTCCATTAAGATATGATAAACTAAAATTGTTAAGTATATTACGAAAATTCGTCTTTGCAAATTTTGAAACCTTAAAACATGGTAAGGCTCAGTGGCGGATTCATATGGGGGGCGCGCGCCTCCCCCTTGCCCCTCCTAAATATAAGAAAATCTTTCTTCAATCGTTCGCTCTACATGTCTAAACCATCTAAGCGTCCTATTCTTAATCTTACTTATTACGCTTGCATCAACCTTGCATTCTTTTTATATTTTTCTCACACTATCATACATGGTTCATTTCAATTTGGTAGGCGGGTATGGGTACCGCCGCCCTGGGAACCATTTATTGGATGACTAACACCTCTGCCACAGGTCACCCCAAGTGGTTCGCTACGTTTGGTGACTTAGCAGGGGTGCCCGGGTTCTTGGGGTAATGTTTGTCCAGGTCTTGATGGCGGGTGCGTCGGCCCACCTTCTGCGTGGCGGGCCGGATTGGGAGATGCTGGTTGAGGGAGACCCTTTACAACCGGTTACCGCTGTCCGGGCCACTCGGTAGTACAGGGGCCCGACCCTCAGGCTCACGAATGAGGGTGGGCTGCCCCATCAACGAGTGTAAAAACCCCGCCGCTGCTGTTGTGCTGGTTCGTGACCGGAGGGGACCCAGCAGTAGCGTTTGCACCTGCCCATCGCCTTGCACCGCAGTGGGTGGGTTGGATACATACGTCCGTCACTCCTGGAAACTCTGAACCCCAGCATCCTACCCACCCCTTATACCTTTTCCCTCCCAGACCCTCCTTCCTATCATATAAAAAAAAAACCAACAATTAAAATCATGAACTTGCGACCTACAATAATTAACGTCATTACAGCGGCGAGACGTAGGCGTCCCCGGTGCGGGCCAAAACTGTTGGTGAATTATACCAACATTCGCGGCCTGCACACCAATTTAAACTCTGTCCACCACCACCTTTTTTCTCAACGCCCAAACCTACTTTTCCTGTCTGAAACTCAGATAGCTGAGCCTGTAGACACCTCCTATCTGGACTGCCCGGGCTTCACCCTCGCAGGCAAGTTCAGAACTAAAGGAGGTGTCTGTCTCTATAGTCGAGCTGACGTCAACTGTGTGCGACTGTTGAATCTGGAAAACTCCAGATTCGACGTAATGTGGGTACGCGTCAATCTTGCCAGTACGGTAAGATTCTACGCGTGTTTATACCGCTCACCGAACCTTAGCGAATCAGACACGTCCGAGCTCTTCAAACACTTAAGCGACACTATTGATGACCTCTTGCCCCGCTACCCTACGGCAGAGTTTGTGGTCCTGGGAGACTTCAATGTTCATAACGAACCTTGGTTGAAGTTCTCAGGATCAACGGACTCGGCTGGACGCCAAGCGGAATCCTTTGCCCTTTGCTACGGATTGGAGCAAATGGTTCAGGAGCCTACAAGGGTTCCTGATGTCCAGACTCACTGTTCCAATCTGTTAGACCTATTTTTAACTACTGTGCCACACGGTTACAGGATTGAAGTCACAGCGCCTTTAGGATCGTCCGACCACTGCCTGGTGACGACATCAATCCCTGTAAACTTCAGACCACCTAACGAGAGGCTGAAGAGAAAAGTGTGGCACTATAGGTCAGCAGATTGGTTCGGTCTGCGGGCACATTTTAATGCTTTTCCGTGGTCAGCTGTCTGTTTTCGGACTTCGGATCCCTCAAGATGTGCCCAGGAAATTGGTGAAGTCATCACATCCGCGATGGATGGCTTCATCCAATCTACTGTTAAGGAAACTGGTGTAGGCTCAAACCCGTGGTTCAGTCGACAATGCGCTGAAGCAGTGCGACGAAAAAACGCGGCTTACCGAGCCTACAACACATCTAGAACATCCGAAGACAGAACAGCTTACAACAAAATGGCAAAGGAAACCAAGAGAATCATAAATAGATCAAAATTCGAGCACGACCAGCAGATCAGCAGAAAGCTGTCTGCATGCCCGCATGGCAGCAGGCAATTCTAGTCGCTTGCAGGCTCAATAGGTCGCAATTTCTGCAAATCCAGTCTGCCACCTCTTATCAGACCTGACGGCTCACTAGCAAACACCGCCACCGAAAAGGCTAACTTACTAGGTAAAATGTTTGCGGATAACTCAACCCTTGATGACCAAGGTGCTGTCCCGACGTTGGTTCCTCACTGCGGTTTTCGTATGAAAAAGCTGAGGATCCGGCATCGGGAAGTACTCCATGTTTTACGAGGGCTTGATGTTAATAAAGCTAGTGGGCCTGACGGAATACCTGCCCTGGTACTGCAGAGGTGCGCTGCAGAAATAGCTCCAATTTTGACGAAGCTTTTTAAAATGTCCCTGAAGACTGGCTCTGTGCCCTCTGGTTGGAAAAAAGCGGTTATCCATCCTATTCCAAAGAAGGGTGACCGCTCCAACCCGGCCAACTACCGCCCCATAGCAATCAGATCAGTTCTGTCTAAGGTGATGGAACGTGTGATCAACGACAAACTGCTCACATACCTCGAGAAGAACAAAATTATTAACGACCGTCAATACGGATTCCGGCGGAACCGCTCGTGTGGTGATCTTCTCGCGTATGTGACGCATGTTTGGGGGCGATGCCTGGAACGTTTCGGTGAGACCCAAACGGTTGCACTGGACATCTCCAAGGCCTTTGACCGGGTTTGGCACCGAGGACTTGTCAACAAACTGCATTCTTACGGACTTGCCGCATCCTTGTGTACGTGGATTGCCGATTTCTTGAGGGAGAGGTCGATTCAGACGGTAGTCGATGGTTTCACCTCTTCCTCACACTCGATAAATGCTGGTGTCCCGCAAGGATCGGTTCTGTCTCCGACTTTGTTTTTGTTGCACATCAACGACCTTTTGTCATGTGCACCAAATTCACTGTTATGCGGATGACAGTACAGTTCATGATAGCTTTTTGTTTGACAAGCCCCCAAAGGGCTCACAAACTCCAACAGCTCGTAGGGCTTTGAAGCAAAGAATGGACGGTTACTTCGAGAGTGTTTTCTCTTGGGGTAAAAATAATCTCGTTGAATTTAATGTTTCAAAGACCCAATCTTGTCTGATTACGTCTAAAAGGGATCAAAATGAAAATCTAGTCTCTTTCAACGGAAGCAATCTTCCGAACAGGCCCTCCATTGATATGCTTGGTGTAACCCTAAGTGACCAGCTCAGGTATGGGGGCTCCATCGAAGCCAGAGTAAAGTTAGCCTCCCAAAAGCTGGGCGTACTGTACAGGGCCCGCAGATACTTTAATAGTACACAACTGCTAACCTTGTACAAATCACAAGTAAATATAATAAGCAGTAATTGTTGAATGAAACACTAGTATATATTGAATTATTTGGTGGGTATTTGATAAGCCCCCATAGCTCAGTGGTCAAGAGCAGCTGACCGGCAATCAGAAGGACACGGGTTCAAGTCCCGTTGGCGGCAAGTATCTTTTCTCGGAAGATTTTTCAATGTTGATGAGTGTTTCAGGCTCATAATTATTGCTTATAATAATAATTAAGTAGGTACTCGTAAATAATAAGTATTAACGTTTGTACATCCACAATCGCAAAATAAATCATAAACAATGCAAATTGCATGAGACACGCGCGGCTTGTATGACAAGTGACGGCTCGGCCGGGCAAAACAACCAAAAACCTGTCTTATCCGAAACTTTTTTATCAGTTTCGGTTACGGATATTTTTTTATTTCGGATATCCGATAGTTTCGGTTACGGTTACGGAGCTCCATAACATCCCTAGTGTAGAGGTGTAGTAACATAAGTATGAATATAAATGATGTAAGTTAAGCAACTGGCCCAATCAGTCAGTTGTCCAACGACATTTGTGAAGTCTGGACTGCATACGTCATAGCTCATGTCTCCTATTCGCGGATGACATGAAACTGATGATGGAAATCGAATCAGATGACGATTATTCCAAACTGCAGGCAGACCTCGATTCAATCATGAAATGGTCGTTAGAAAATAAACTTAATTTCAATATAAAAAAATGCGTCGTTATGACTTATAGTCGTTCACAAAATCCGTTATTATACCCGTATAGAATGAATGGAGAAGTACTAACACGCGTAAATATCATCAAGGATCTTGGGGTGACCTTTGATCCCAGGCTAACATTTTCAAATCATATAGTGCAGCTTACTTCGGCTTGCTCCAAAATGCTTGGTTTTGTAATTAGAACTTGCAAACAATTCAGTAACATAGAAGCAATGACCGCCATGTTCAACGGAGTGGTCAGAAGCAAGCTGGAGTACGCTAGTACTGTCTGGATACCATATCAACTTAAATACATAAATATGATTGAACAAATTCAAAAAAAAATTCCTAAGGTATGTTTACATGCGATCTTACGGAATATATCCGAAATTCATGCATCACGTGGAACTGCTAAAGGAGACAAATTATCAAAGCCTAGAGACCAGGCGTAATGCCGGACTCATGGTATTCGAATTAAAGTTAATAAAAAATCTTATTGATTGTCCATATCTCCTGTCATGCTGTGGCTTATACGCTCCTGAAAAATACTGTTGAACTCGTAGCCACGCCCTATTCTACATACCGCAGGGTCGGACAGATGTCATGGCTCAACACAGCATGACAAGAGGTATGGCATTGCTTAATGCCCTACCAGCGGATATAGATGTGTTTGATATCACCGTACCATGTTTTAAAAAAACAATATACATGTATTGTTAGTTATAAGAAAATTAAAATTGTACTGTAATTGGACTCACCTGTCTGTCGTACAATAAAAAAAAAGGCTGTGTTTCATTTGCAAATTTTTACCCAAGGTACCCTCAAGAGGAAACCGGCAATTTACAGTCGATGCCACTAGCGTAAGAGTCCAGTACACCCATGATGTAGAACGTAGTATTCAACGCAAATTTTAAATACGAAAACGCCGGTCAGTCCTATAGTTCATTTTGTACATACGCCCTTCAAAATTGAATGTCTGTCTTTGTCATGCATGAATTTGAATTAAGAATTTACTGGAAATACAAGAGTGTTTCTTACTTTGTAATACATGAGTCTGGGGTGTATAAATAACCCCAATCTTGCTGGGCATAATACCCCAAAAATTAACTAATGAATTTACTTTTCGCGGACACAAAAATACATCAAAAAAATGCAATCAGCAATGGACTCAAATTACGACAAAGACACCAACCTATGTTTTGCAGTCTAATCTATATTATATAATTTTATGATGTACACAGATTAAATTTCAAGTAGAGTTAGCAGTTTGCGTTTTATCGTGTTACAATAACATTTTGAATAATTCCCATTTTGTATTGAAAAGGACACTTTAATGCCATCTGTGGCCCAGTTGTGGTTAAAAAAAAAACAAAGACGTATTATGATGCCTCACAATACTTGATGCATTTTTTCTTAACCCGGCGTCGATGACGCTGGGTCACAATGACCTGAGGTGATTTAAAACGGCCATATTTTTTTTTCCCGTCAACCGTTTGACTTGAGCGCTTGAGTAGCTGGAGATACAACCCCCTTTTACCCGCACCGCCGGCGTGCTCAGTGCGATGCCGCTTGCGGAAGGAGATACACGTGCGTCAAGTTAAAACTGGTGAATATGACCTATAGTTGAAATGAAATTCTACAGTTATTTTTTCATAGTTGATTTTGCATGTGTTTTTTACTAAGATAATAAAAAGTTGATTATAAACTATACTAGTATTATTTTTATATTTTTTTATGAGCAAAGAACCCGTAAATAATAAATAATTTTCAAAATCAAGATAACCCTTTCAGTTTTGGTACAACCCATCGATAAAATTCGGGTCATGGTAACCATTGACCGCGTAATTATTTTCACGTCATTGACGCCGGGTTAATGACGTGAGAAAATAACACATCTGTATTATATTTATTGTAATGTCATTGATGATTGTACTTACATCTTTAATCTTATCGCCGTGCCCCAACTGCTGAAGGATGAAACTGTAATAAAAAAAAAACATAACTTTTTGTCTTGCATGATTTTTTTACTATGTCAATTAGAAGAGTTATTATTTATTTAGTTCTAAAATTAAAATTATTTAATAAGCTCTGAATTATTGCAAAATAGACATGGAAACATAATAGTTTTATGGAAGATACTAAACTTTCCTTATTTCAGAAAGTAACACGAACTACGAACATCTATTTCAGAAGAAAAACGTCACAAGTCAAACCACAATTTTTTGGATAAAAATGTTTTTATTGCATAAAAAATAAGTTCATCATATTACTAGTATTATTTTTCGCCCACCATGACGTACCTGTTATATGACAATTATACATCAATCACACCAACCCTACTATTTTTTAATATATTTTTATGCATTTAAATAAAAAAAAAAGTAGTTCAAGTTACAGTAAAAAAATGTCACAACTCACAATGGACGATCAAAAATGAAATTAAAAGGACATGAATTTAAAGTAACGTTATCAATAAAGCAAAACTATTATAAATAATCTGACTTATCTAGCATGTTTTATCCCTAGAAGCCCAATCTACGTCGTTTAGACGTACACGCTGACGAATTATCGTCATCTCTTTCACACTCGTGATCGGATTGCCGCGACCGTCCGAACCAACTCAGTACCCGCCGAGACCTTGCACAAGAAGGCAGTTTCGCTTCGGTAAGTGCCGCCATTTTGTTGCACGTACATTTGACGTATCTTTGGGCTTTATGTAACTTTGGCCACTGCTCATCGTTTTTTTATATTGTGCTTTTATGTATTTTTCATTTATTTGTTGTTTTATTTTCTTACATTTCTTAATCGAAACTTCTGTTTTAGTTACAAAGATACAAAATGGCGTCTCGACAACACTTGAATCCTGATGAAATATCAGCTTTATTGGAAAATGAGGACGATTATTCTCCGCATGATACCGACCCCGAACAGGAGGATAATATACTAAAGACCGAATCACAAGCAACTACAAATACTTCCTGTGATGAGCCCGAACCAAAAAAATAACGCTATTGTGGATTTTGCTCCTATAAAAAAAGGAGGATGACGAAAGCACAGCGTAGCAAATGCCAAAAAGCTATATGCGGTGAACATAAAATTGATGTTTGTCAAAACTGCATATAAAGACTGTTTTTTATAATTTTACATATTTAGTATTAATAAAAATTGATTTAATTTTAATAAAACAAATTAGAATACAGTTGATTTTTGAAAATTTTAGTATTACATAAGAAAACTCAAGAGGATCTCATTTTTTTGTTCAATTTTGTTATGTTTGTAAAGTTATATTGTAAAAGTATAAATAAAACGCAACTTTTGTCAAATAATTTTTTTTTTTTTTTTAATTTCATTAGACTGTATATTGAATAAATAATGTAGAACTAGTATACATATAATTTTAAATTAAAAAAAAATAAAAACAGAGATTTAAAAATTACACGTCGTTTTGCCGTATGATTGGGCTTTATAGCTGCAAAAATGTGATTGGGCTTCTAGGGTTATTATTGACTTATCTATAAATATTATATCTTAGAAATAAATTGTCAGATCAAGTCTAAAAAATATGGAAATAATTGAACAAGTCCAGTTTCTTGCAATACTTTTGCGAGGTTATTTTTTTAACATATTTGTAATTAAATATACTTTATCTATATGCAAACACCTCAGCACAGATTCTCCTAGTATTCACAAAATCCCCCTACTAACTAGTGGCGGTGCGTGAGTTTTCAGTGAGCCAGAGTGGTAAGATTGAAAAATATGACGTTATTGACGTAGTTGTAGCTGAAAATGAATATATATATTTTTTTAATTTTAACTTTTTGTATGAAGATCTTTCAGTATGTGGATGTGGCGCATCCCTTGACTGAAAGAATCCTGAAGATCTTCATACAAAAAGTTGAAATTTTGAAAAAAACAAAATCATTTTCAGCTACAACATCAGTAATGTCATATTTTTCAATCCTAGCTCACTGAAAACTCACAGACCGCCACTGCTACTAACCCATTTCCATACAATTACTGATTATTAATGTTTTTTAATATTACTGGTACTTTTTATTATATATGTAAACTGCAAACATGTAAATTGCGTGTACGAGAAAAGAAATAAATAAATATAATTAAAAAGAAAAATATATTTCTGACAGCAGAACCAATGGTACTAATTTAGATATTGTAGAAAACTTTTACTGTTTCTCTTGAAAGTGTGACTTTTTGTTGTGTGACATTTTTCTTCTGGAGCATGGGTATGTAATGGTTCATTTTACCTTGACATAAAAGCAACACTGACATAGTTTTGTTGCGCAGGCAATATGCGCTAAGTGGCACTTTCTCTATTGTTCAAAAGGTCAATTCAACTTACATAAAGACTACCTATTACATAATTGAAATTAGGTGCTGATAAAAGTTTACAAATGTAATTATTTAACGTCATTACCTGAGCAACAATGTTGGAAGATTGCATAAAAACAAAATAACACAAAGAGGGTTTTAAAAACAGCCAATTTACTAACAAGCACAACCACGAAATGTACAAACAGAATGAAGATGGCCAAACACAATAAGGATGAAATACAAACATAATGAAGATGGCCAAACACTGATGAAGAATGAAATACAAACATAATGGAGATGGCCAAACATTGATGAAGGATGAAATACAAACATAATGCAGATGGCCAAACATTGATGAAGGATGAAAAGCAAACATAATGAAGATGGCCAAACATTGATGAAGGTTGAAACACCAACAGAATGAAGATGGCCAAACATTGATGAAGAATGAAATATACTAAACAGATAATCCCAAGAAGTGATCTATACAAATTTGAACGAAACCTTATTTCATCAGTTTGCATAAAACCTCCAGAAAGGCCAATGAAATTTATTATCTGTTCTAGAAAGAATTTCGACATTTAAAAATGCTTTATAAATTTCTACTGAAGTAAGACAAAAATTGACATTAATTAAGACACAGACATTCCAATAATACATTTCTAACAGTTTATCTTTTCATAAAAACAGCATAACACAGAGAGGGTTTTAAAAGCTGCCAATTTACTATTAACAAACACAAAACATACGGAATGAAGATTGCTAAACATTGATGAAGGATGAAATACCAATGAATTATAGTACCAATGTCAACTTTACCAACACAAGTTTTTGGATGAATGCATAGAAACATTTAGCACAAAGATGAGTGGAACAGGGAGTTAAAGAGCAAGCCTTCAGTGTGATTTCTTTTCCCAACAAATTCTCATACCGCTTTCCTTTCGCAATATACACATACAGTCATTTGATAAAGCTGTGTTGTTATTGACTTAGACAAGGATGGGTTAGTCCCAAAGACAAATGCTGCAGAGGTACGGTTGGTTCCCATGAGATAGCATCAGATTAGAGATGCAGCCGGTGTTTGCAAGAGGAGGAAAGGTGCATATAACCAGAGCCGGCCCTTAGCCAAACGGTGCCTGGTGCTAGTAAAAACCTCAAGGGTGCTGTGTTAGGCTTTAGGTATTATCAGTGCCTCGGCAAGTCGGCGTTAGCACGGCAATTGCCCTCGCATAACAGACCCTGCATATGACAGCTGGAGCATGCACGAAGCAGCATAAATGAGACAAGAAGACAGTGTTTGGACTAATGATGAGGGAGTTAGTGTTTGTGAAAGATGTGTAGAAAGATATATGTTAAAATCAATAACTAGCTAATAAAGCCCTGTATGGAATAAAATGTATAATAAATATAACGTTGTATAAAATGGTTTGGTGCTTGGCTGAACCCCTATTGTTTGTTCTAGTAATTAATCGTCAAATGGTAAAATAGATATCTAACCCAGTCGGTCACGTCCCTTTGAGTTGTGTGTTTTTGTTTTCATTCTGTTAGTCCCCTTTTTGTTAGTATTTTTTATAAATACGATGTGATTCTTTAATCTTCCCTCTTTTACCAGAAGCAAACAACGAACTAGGAGTGTCTTAGATCCCAGGGATCGAGCAGTTGTGGATCATATTCCATGTAACGTTAAAAGATAGTGCAAGTCATGTTCAAAGGATCTTAGTAAATAAATTGTCAAATATTTATTTTGAATTGGAATGCCATTCATTGAATTGAGACCTTAAAAATTATACAACATATAAATCATTGAAAACGAAAATTTTTTTCATACTTTGCCGATTTCAATAACGAGTAAATTAAAAATCATTATACTCTAACAAAATTTATAATCTTCTTTCTATATATAAAGAAGAGAGTCCCGGGGTGAGTTTGTTTTTTTTAAATAAAAATAGTTTTCTGAAATTGAAGAAATTTTGCATACTCAACCTTCAAAATAGGAGGAATTTACCGTCTACATGAGATTTCGTAAAACCAATCACTTTTTAAAGAAGAATTTTGAAACTTTGGAACTCTATTTCGGGTTTGAATCTTGCAATCATACATAAAGATAGTAGCCAATAAAAATATGCATTAAGAAAAATGAAGATAATGTTGGTAGTTCTTAGACAAAGTGTGATAGAGTTAAATATGACCGAATCGGATTAGGACACATTGGTAGAGTTGCACTGCGGCAAGGCGAAGGTCCTGAGTTGTAGATGTGACCGTATCTTTTTCCGATTTTTTTTGTTTTCAGATATTAGATTGAATTTCGCTATATTGTCTTCATTTAATAAAATAAATTATTTCTTGTATGTTACCTGCCTAACCAGACAATGCCTGTTCTGAGATGCTCATGTTAGTGTATCGTGAGTTGGGTTGCTGTTTGAATAGGAGTTGCGGTGCGGGTTGCTTGTTTGCTTGTTTAGTGTAAGAGCAGTACCTATGCAGGGGAGGGATCACGGTGGAGATGCCTCCGAAGCTGGAGGCGATGGTGTTGATCTCCACCTGCTTGATGTGCCCCTGGGAGTCGGAGTGCAGCAGGTAGTCGGAGCGCAGCAGGCCCAGACTCACCGCCTGCAACACACAACGCACGCACTTCACACTCTACGCCACGCGCAACACACGCCGCTCACGCACCGGGCATTGCCCGGGGCCTGAAGACAATCACACCGGAGGGCGTACTCCGCTCCACTTCTCTACAGGCAAGGAAAGCGTGCTCAAGCTAGTGTTAGCTACTCCGTCTACAAGCGTTAGTCTCTTTATGTTCAAGTTAATAATACTACCCGTCCAAAGGCTGGGGAATCCGCAGCAAGCTAGTTGCCTTGTTCTATGGAAGGTTGCTAACAAATTGGTCACAATAATCGACAGATTTCGTAATGTTACCAATAAAATATTGTTCAAAATATGTATAAAAAGGAGAATCACACTAATCTGACATTATCTGATGCGGGGGAATCGGACTTTGGTTATAAAAACATCAGGTATTTTAAGATGTTGATACTTCGGTCACCTGCTCAAAACAGTGTTCCAACTCGTCAATCCTGACGGCACAGCGTTTGAGAACTTATTTCATCCGGGGAGCAAAAAATGTTGCTTGGAGCGATATCAAGCAAATAGGCCCTTTGAAGCACGGGGGTTGTGGTGGTTTTGGTGTAAAATTACAGGCAGTTATTACCAAATGCGGGCAGGTGTGTTGTAATGGTGGAAGAATAAGTCACCTGTTTTCAAAACTCACAGCATTTCTTAGCAGGTACTATTATTATTAGAAGGTGACAGATTATTGAGATTCTATTCTTTTGTGTATACAAATTAAGTTCACGGAAAATTTGTTAGGTTAGATTATAATTTCCATAAAAAAAGGTTTCTAGATTGCTGAAGATGCCTTGGAGACTAGAGTTGAACTGAATACTGGCCAGGCTACCATGATAGGGTTCCACATAACTGCAAAAGACTAGTAGGCTAAGATACCGAGCACACTGACTTGGCAGGTGTCAATTTGATTCGATCTTTTTATTGAGTGCAGTAAACCTTACCATTTCCGATGGTAATTGGAACTCTGTTATAGTAGCCTGGCATACTGACTAGGGACTATATATACGTAAAGCTACGGGGGAAAGCGGAAGGGGTTGTTGGGTGGGGGGATATTGTGTGAGGTATGTGATAGGGGTTGTTGGGTGGAGTTGTTTGAGGTGATATTGGATGGTGTTAATGGCTGGAGTTGTTGGGTGAAGTTGTTTGGAGGGGATATTGGATGGTGTCGTTGGATGAAGTTGTTGGGTGGAGTTGTTTGGAGGGGATACTGGATGGTTGAAGTTGTTGGGTGGAGTTGTTTGGAGGGGATACTGGATGGTGTTGTTGGGTGGAGTTGTTGGGTGGAGTTGTTGGGTGGTGTTGTTGGGTGGAATTGTTGGGTGGAGTTGTTTGGAGAGAATACTGGATGGTTGAAGTTGTTGGGTGGAGTTGTTTGGAGGGGATACTGGATGGTGTTGTTGGGTGGAGTTGTTGGGTGGAGTTGTTGGGTGGTGTTGTTGGGTGGAGTTGTTGGGTGGAGTTGTTTGGAGGGGATACTGGATGGTGTTGTTGGTTGGAGTTGTTGGGAGGAGTTGTTTGGAGGGGATATTGGATGGTGTTGTTTGGTGGAGTTGTTTGGAGAGGACATTGGATTGAGAATGTTGGGTGGTTGGGGTTGTTGGATGGTTGTTTTGTGAGGTTGTTGGGTGGAATTATTTGGTAATTTTGTTGGGTGAGGAGATTGGTTAGGTGGGATTCGTTGGTGTGGTTGCTGGTTGGGTCTGTTGGGTGAGGTTAATTAATTGAAGTTGGTTGTGGCATCATTTGGTAGGGTTTTTAGTTAGGAGGGTTTGTTGGTTGGAGATGTCGGGTGGTATTGCTGGGTGGGTTGGGTGAGGTTGAGAGTTAGGTGGGTGGGAACTGTTGGGTGGTGTTAGTTGAGATGGTGTTGTCAGATGGTGTTGTCGGGTGGGCTACCTCTGCAGGCGGCGGGACACGGGCCCGAGGTGGCCGAAGCCGCTGGCGATGCTGTTGATCTCCACCTGCTTCCAGCAGCAGTAGGGCTGATGGCGGCGACAGCGCCCTGACTCCCGAGGGCAGCGCGTCTCCAGCATGATGTCCGAACGCAGCATGCCCAGCGACACACTCTACACACGCACACACCACTCTCTAGTCTCTCTCACGTCTTATCACATCATTATGTACTTCAATCAACATTCCATGGCACCAAATGACAACCTTCCCACAGGAGGCCCTGAGGGAAATAATTTCCCTCAAAGCCTGTGTCATCTTTGGGAATGCTGTGTGAAGGCTGCTCCAAAATATAACACATTATTACCAGCCGTTATTAACATTACTCTTGACCTGTTTTAACTTTCCATCAAATTGTGATCGGCTGACAAGCATAAAAACATGAACGTGATGATGGCAGCTCACAATTTGTTAAAAAGCTGAAACGGGCCCAGATTCGGTGTTTATAAAAGTAATTTTTTTGTTTAAATGGTGCTAATCAACGAATTGTGACGATGACAAATAATGTGACGAAAGTTTGAAACAACTCAGTCTAAACACCCAGTGACATATTTCCAAAATATATAATGCATTTTTTCCCCCAGAAGTGCAGAAAATTTAACAGATGTATTTGTGTGATATTTCTAGCCTAATAAGACAGTGCGGAGTGAACTTAAAAAAGCCAGGAATGTTAAACAGTAATCACTCTATTTGAATTAGTTTTCAAATGTCAAAATCACAATTACACTGCATCTAGAAACTCATAGATTAATTATATAGATTACATTATTTTGTAAAGGTTGTGCGATTAGAGTTGATGTAAACAACACACAGGAAGCCCTGAGGAAAAAATGCTCCTTCAGGGTCTTTGTCATCTTTGTGGATGCTGTGTGGAGTGTCTTTTTAGAGAAAGGAATGCGAGGAAGTTCTGGGAAGGAAAGAGGTATGAGGGGTGGGTAGGTATCTGAGGGTCAATGTGTCCGGGAGTGACGGACGTATGAATCCATCCCTCCCACTGCGATGCAAGGAGATGGGTTGAGAGAGTCCAGCTGGAGAGGTCTAGGTTAGGTCCATCTCAGCTAGTCTCTCCCGATTCGGCCCACCACGCAGTAGGTGGGCAAATGCATTCACTGTCAGGACCCAGATAAACCTCACCCCATGAAACCGGATACCTCTGCTAAGTTACCAAACTGGGGTGACCTATGGCAGGGGATTAGGATTGTGCATATTCTGTATACATATGTATGTATTGTTTCAAGCAAAAAAAAAACAGCAAATGTACAAGTTGTTCTAATTTGGAAATTGAAAAAAATTTACACTGTTTTCATTTTATTATATTAAAAATTAACTAACTTTCAATTGTTTTAAATTTTATTTTCTGAAGTTGAATAACAAGTTTAAAATATGCTGTATACGAGGAATGCACCTGTGTTAGCACTGTGTTTATGTCAACTCTAACTGCGATACTTTAAGATGTATTTTTTTGTGAAAATTAACAACAATTACAAATTTATTAGAACAAAATAAATTGTGTAGATATTATGTGTTTTATCTGTGATTATAAATCAACAGCATCGCAATTATACAATAAGTTTCTGGACACTGTGTATCAAAGTTATAAAAAAAAAACACTGACAAAAATAGAAGCTAGCTTAGTAAAGGTTTTTCAACCTCCGTCAAATTTGATCAACGATCAACGCCATTTTGCATTTCTAACATTCAAACGGTCCTCATTAAACAAAAATTCTCAACATTTGTTCGGTTATTAAGCTTAACGGTACACTTGAGGGCTGATCAAAATTTGATCTCAAAACGGGCAGAGAATCATCGGCAGTTAACAGGGAACGTTCAAGTTGTCAAAAATCAAAATGGCACTGACCGTCAAACAAATGTGTCGAAGGTTGAAAATCCTCAACAATGAAGATATTACATTACAGAAGATGGAAGGTTTTCACGGAGTAATTATTTGAAACATACGACGGTTGTCCAAGAATTAAAGATCGTTCTTATTTTATCATACATATCCCCACTATTTTTCGACATAGTCCCCGTTATAATCGATGCACTTGTGAGCCTTGGCACAAGGTCCTTGATTCCCTTGTTGTAATTGAGAAAGCAAATAATTGAGTGCACCTCGCAGGCCTAGTGGGCCTGACGGAATACCTGCCCTGGTACTGCAGAGGTGGGCTGCAGAAATAGCTCCAATTTTGACGAAGCTTTTTAAAATGTCCCTGAAGACTGGCTCTATACCCTCTGGTTGGAAAAAAGCGGTTATTCATCCTATTCCAAAGAAGGGTGACCGCTCCAACCCGGCCAACTACCGCCCCATAGCGATCACATCAGTTCTGTCTAAGGTGATGGAACGTGTGATCAACGACAAACTGCTCACATACCTCGAGAAGAACAAAATGGGGTATTTCCACGTGTTTTTTTATTGCTTAAAAAAATTAAGCAAAAAATTACGACGATTACAGCATTTTTATTTTATGTTGACGAATATATTTTCTACAGCGAGTTAAAGTTTCCCATTTTGGAATTACCGCTAAAACGATATTTTGGGGCGTGGCTATCGTGTGACGTCATGAGTGAGGACGCTCACTGACAGTGTTTATTTATGCTAGTTCAGCTTAGCGACACTTGTGACGTCACAAACCCATTCCCCAACCATGGGCCGTTTTCATTTGGTCAGTTTTAGATCATTTTTAAAATCAATAATATTGAATGAAAACATAAAAATCAAACATTTTTAGTAGGATTATTAAAATCAGAAAAATAATCTTTAAATATTCCGTACATTTTCCACAGAATTCCTCGTTTGTGGAAATACCCCATTATTAATGACTGTCAATACGAATTCCGGCGGAACCGCTCGTGCGGTGATCTTCTCGCATATGTGACACATGTTTGGGGGCGGTGCCTGGAACGTTTTGGTGAGACCAAACGGTTGCACTGGACATTTCCAAGGCCTTTGACCGGGTTTGGCACCGAGGACTTGTCTACAAACTGCCTTCTTACGGACTTCCCGCATCCTTGTGTATGTGGATTGCCGACCTTTTGAGGGAGAGGTCGATTCAGACGGTAGTCGATGGTTTCATCTCTTCCTCACACTCGATAAATGCTGGCGTCCCACAGGGATCGGTTCTGTCTCCGACTTTGTTTTTGCATCAACGACCTTTTATCATGTGCACCAATTCACTGTTACGCGGATGACAGTACAGTCCATGATAGCTTTTTGTTTGACAAGCCCCCAAAGGGCTCACAAACCCCAACGGCTCGGAGGGCTTTGAAGCAAAGAATGGACGGTTACCTCGAGAGTGTTTTCTCTTGGGGTAAAAATAACCTCGTTAAATTTAATGTTTCAAAGACCCAATCTTGTCTGATTACGTCTAAAAGGGATCGAAATGAATATCTAGTATCCTTCAATGGAAACAATCTTCCGAACAGGCCCTCCATTGATATGCTTGGTGTAATTCTAAGTGACCAGCTCAGGTATGGGGGCTCCATCGAAGCCAGAGTAAAGTTAGCCTTCCAAAAACTGGGCGTACTGTACAGGGCCCGCAGATATTTTAATAGTACACAACTGCTAACCCTGTACATATCACAAGTGCGCCCCACGGTTGAATTTGGCAGCCACCTCTGATCTGGAGCTCCAAAATACCTGAAAAATACGCTCGACCCTGTGCAGAAACGGGCGGTCCGTTTAATAGATTCTCCCATCTTAACAGACGGATTGCAATCTTTAGAGCACAGGCGTCGGGTGGGAATGCTATCCTTGTTCTACCGGTATTACAATGGAAGATGCTCCGAGGAACTAGCATCATTGATCCCTTCGGCACTGGTGCATAGTCGGGAAACACGCCAAACGCGTGCCCAACATTTGTACACGGTTGACATTTGTCACATGAGAACGGGTCGTTTCTTCGACTCGTTCTTGTGTTCAACAGCTCGGCTGTGGAATGATTTGCCGGCCTCTGTGTTTTCTCCTTCCTATAACATGGGTCTCTTCAAGACCAATGTTCATTCCTTCCTCTCCTCAAAAAGACCCTCCACACAGCATCCCAGATGACATAGGCCCTGAGGGAAATTATTTTCCTCAGGGCCTCCTGTGTGGAGTTAATGTAAAAAAAAAAAAAGGCAGAGGGATTCGACAGCGGAGCGTCCATCTCAAACGGATGCAAAGATCGCACTGAAGCAGCTACCCAGCCAGTTCACCGCTCATTTTTTAGGGGACAGTCTTGAGCTACATGCTAGCACCGCCATATTTTGAGAAATAATGTCAACTTCACTGAAAATGGGGAAAGGTCTTTAAATCTTGGAAAACCCTCGTATACATGTTATTGTACGCTAGCCATAAATACACAGTCATCCAATGATGTTATATAATTTCATCAATTAAATTCAAACATTTGTTCCCGTTAACACTAATATAAAACACTCAAACAAACCATAAATGTAGGATGTGTTAGGAATTTGGCACTGCAATTTATTATGAACAACAAAAGTGTTTCGCTTCGCTTCTTGAGTCAATGTTTTGGATAACTTTACAGCATCCATCATCAGAAAGTTGATTCTGATTCTTTTGTAACAACGTAACGCATGTTTTATCAGCCGTATAAAACACATTTTGTTAGTTTTTCTTAAATGCGGTAATCGACATCTAACGAGCTAAATACTACGCTTGTGTTAAGAAATCAACTCTTAAAAGTAGTTACACTAAGACCAGAGATGACGTCGCGTAACCCTGGTCAAACCTCTTAAGAGTGTTGTAGTTCAACAAAATGCTGGAATACACATTTTAAAATTTAGAAAATATAAGAATTCTTCAACAGCTTGTATATATGAATACTGTATTGTGTAGATGAATTGAAAAAAAAATCTGTTTTTAAATTGTGGATACTCGTTATGAATTTCTTCAGATTGATTCGCGGATGGTTTGAAACCTCGGCTATCTTGGAGAGCATTCATTTCTACATTCCCGATGGTTATCTCTGCCACTGACAGCATAGACTGTTTTATCTCCCAGCCTGCAGGAATAACTTGCCAATGGTCATGCCGGTGGGAAGTGCTATCTTGTTGTTGACCAGAATTAATTTGGAAATTGACATATTTAGCGTCAGTGAAGCTGTCTTTAAAAGGCAAGCTCTATTAATGCTAGTATAGTTTGTATACCCACTACCATTTTTATATAATACTGTTACAAATATATTTTAAAAACACATTAAAATGTAAAATTTTGTAATGTTTTTGAAACAAAAAATAAATTTAAAAAAGAATAACGCGTAAAAAAAACTGTGACTAAGCATAATTATTTCCCTCCATTATGGCTAGTTTTCATTGGGAGAATAGTTCAGTAGTTTTTATTTTTTTATTGATGTAGCGTGTAACTTGCTACTTGACTCGCCGAAAAGCGTTCGCATTACATTCAAGTAAAGTACATTAGTAAGCCGCGCGTTGCAAGATAACGGGCTGCCACACAACAAAGTAAATACGCTAATTAAGCTGATTGTAATGCTTATTTTAGAAGACGTGGAAGAATAAATTAGTGAGATGTAAATAAATAAACTATGGACACGAAAAGAGATTAATAGCAGCATAAATAAAGAATTCTAGAGTAGCATCTTCGCTTCAACGGCACGACATTTCTACCCGTCTGCTAATGAAAACTCACCCGAAAAAATAGAACGAATTGGATTGACTCTACTAAAGAGCTGACTAAACGACTCTACTAAAATTGTGACATTCGGACGCGTTTAAGTTACTAATATACTCTCTACTCGACTAATCTACTCTCCCAGTGCGAATGGCTCTTTAATATTCTGGACAGTGGTAGTTAATCCCAGAATTTCTGCAATATGTTTATTTTGTGAAAAAAGCTGTTGTTTCTAACAAAAAATATTTAAAGTTTTAGGGTGACTGCCTGACTGACCTGTGTAACCCCCTCCTTGGTGACCGTGTCCCAGATGGAGTGCAGGCGCGCAGTGAAGGGGTCGACGGCCAGCGTGGGGGCGAGGGCTTCGCGCAGGAAGGCGGGATCGTGCGCAACGCGGTGCGTTAGCTCATTCAGCAGCGGCTGCATGGCCACCGCCTTTTCAAACTCCAAGCGCGGAAACGCCGAAGGGGTTAGCGCAAACGGTGCAAACTGAAACAAAATCAAATCACTCAGGGTCACTAAATTAATGTAATGTTTTTCTCTTGTAAACCTTTACTGATCTGTCCATATTATTAGCATTGGACCTAATCTCAGTACTATATTATTTCTTCAAATTTTGCAAATTCACTTTGTGGCACCATTTTATTAACGCAATAATTAAAAACACTTTGTTTTTACCACAATAAACTTTATTAAAAAGTCGACATGTTTCGAGAACGATGTTCTCTTCATCAGGACATATAATGTACTAAAAGAATGATCGAACATGGAAAGACAGGCGTGGGTAGAAGTGGAAGTAGTGGGGGAGGAGAGAGGTGGAAAGGGGAGGTGCTTAGAAGATCAACAAGGGCGAGGGGGGGGGGGAGAGGTGGAAAGGGGGTGCTTAGAAGAACAAAGACAAAAAATTACAATGGAAATATGTTTAAGATAGGGTTATTCACAAAATTAATTTGTTAATAATATTTAAATTTCTATTGACATTTTTCCTAATTTCTAATATTTCTAAAAGATCTAAGTGAAAACCACTAACGTTAGTGTGTAAAATTTTAAAACCAGTATTTATATCAAATGAATGGTTAATGGTTAGCAAATTCCGAATAATTATTGCTATTTAGACATCTCAAATGTTCCTTAATCCTCGTTTCAAAATTTCTGCAAGTTTTACCTATGTAAAAATGATTGCAGTCATTACAATTCAATTGGTAAACTCCGGATTTTTTAATTTTTTGGTCTTTGTCCTTGTTATTTAAAATATAATTTTTTAATTTATTATTCGTATAAACAGCAGGCTGTATTGTATTAGGAATTTTTTTCATGATTAAATTGGAGGTTTGATGATTTACAAACAATATTTTTCTCCATTGTTTTTTAATATTGTCAGTAAGCAATGGGTAAATGTAGGATAAATTAAGTTTTTTCTTATATTAGCACCTCCCCTTTCCACCTCTCTCCTCCCCCACTACTTCCATTTCTACCCACGCCTGTCTTTCTATATTCGATCATTCTTTTAGTACATTATATGTCCTGATGAAGAGAACATCGTTCTCGAAACATGTCGACTTTTTAATAAAGTTTATTGTGGTAAAAACAAAGTGTTTTTAATTATTGCTTTACTATAAAAATAAACAAAAATTTTAACAAAACAAAAAAACGACTTCAAAAAATGCACTAAAAAGTAAAAAAATAATTTCGTATTCTGCTACAACTTCATAATCAACTTACTTTTTCTACTCATCAATATGTAGGTACGATTGTTACTTTTGGAGTCGGTGTCAGTCAAGGTAGGTTTGTAACTACATACATAGTTATAGGTGAGATCTGCTTGTGGCGCACAAGCGACTTGCTGACACCGACTCCAAAAATAACAATCGTACCTACATATTGATGATTAGAAAAAGTAAGTTGATTATGAAGTTGTATTCGATAATTTCAGCGCCCTTGAGGTGATTTTCCACGAAAACGGCGCTATATAAATTAGCCAATTATTATTGTAGCAAAATACGAAATTATTTTTTTACTTTTTATGCATTTTTTGAAGTCGTTTTTTTGTTTTGTTAAAATTTTTGTTTATTTTTTGATTTTTAGTGAATCTGAAGTACACTAAATAATTTGTCTGAATATGGGTAAACCTACTAAACGTGCTGCTCATATGAGACAGACATAATATGACCACAACGTCAAATTAAGAGATTCGGCCGAGTTTCTTAAATTTGTCATGGATCCGATAATCAGAACCTAACCACACTCTCATCACATTACCCTTGAAGTACATCTTTTCCAATAAAAAAAGAATCATCGAAATCGGTTGGTGTGATATTGAGTTATTCGTCCATTTGTCGCGCACATACTTAATGCAAATTTAAGACTTATATGGTTTTCTCATGGATGCCATTGTCGGGATCTGGACCAAATTAAAATGGGACCACACGGGAAGCACCAGCTTTCAAATAAAAAAAGAATCATCAATATCGGTTCACCCGGTCAAAAGTTCTGAGGTAACAAACATTAAAAAAAAAAACTTAAAAAATACAGTCGAATTGAGAACCTCCTCCTTTTTGAAGTCGTTTAATTATTTGATTAAGAGAATTTGGTTGTTTGAAATCACAGTGACTGTTTACTGTTATTATTTGCAATACAAATATGGTTTAAGAGGACAGTTATTTGAAGCTAGTTGTTGTGTTTTTTAAGCTCGTCCTAAACAGAAAGAAAGCTGGCTGTTTGAGCGACTAACCTGCAGAGCGTCCTTGCTGAAGGCGGTCTTGCTGCGCATGGCGGCTCCGTGCATGAGCGCCCAGTCCTTGGCCGCCTCCCCCACTCGCTCCAACACCTCGTCGGGCAGTGGTAGCTCCACGCACGGCACCAGCCGCGGTACTTCACTGTTGCTCATCCTGAAAACAACGTAAAATCAAGTCAACCAACAACAAACAATAAAGATATAAATGAATTTGATTATTTTATAACAGTGATTCTCAACGTGGGCCACTATATATATATATATCGCCCCTCTGGGAGCATTGATGAGATTGTGGCCTCGAGGGCATATGGGGTAAAAGGCTCCAAAGGGATGAAAAAAGGGGCTAGAGGAACTAAAAAAAAATCGGAGTATGCAGTTCACATGCGGTAGAAGCGAAACCTTCAGAAAACTAAAGTAGACAAGAGCGGAGAAACTATGAAGCACTTTTTTTATCAATGTGATATCATATTTTTGTCAAATTCCAGTGCACCTTTTCCTATACATTTGATCATCTTATTAGTATTTGTGTTTTCTTCTTCAGAGTCGCAAGATGTCGCTTTCTTTTTTGTTTTCTTTGCCTGCTCATTTTGGAGTGGTTTGAAGATTGGATATTAATTTTACAAATATTTTTTTTTGGATTTCTTAGGATTTGATCCTTGGTCCGCTGAATGTCTGGCTGCTAAGGTTCGCCAGGCGCTTTATAATACTAAGACCAAGGGAGACTTGCGTGGGACCGTGGATTTTTCATATTGTATTGGAACCGAGTACCCGTGAAATAAATAAATACTTTATTGCTATCTCATTCTCCCGCAGGCAAAATCCTATAGATGTATGTGTTTGTCTCTTCTTAGTGTTGCACACTTTTGTTTCATCGAGTTTTAAATCACAACGTTACTAAAGAAGTTTTCACTTAAAAAAAAACATTTTCATAATGATAAGATTTTAGATTTTCACCGCCAAATATATTTTCATTATTTATTTTTGGGGTGTTATGCCGTGTTGCGCTACCTCCTTCTTTAGCCAACATTTTGGACACTGTAACGCTGTCCAAAACGTTGGCTAAAGAAGGAAGTAACGCAACATGGCATAACACCCCAAAAATAAATATTATCGTGACTTATTTTCCCTAATGAATCGACGGCCTCCGTGGTCGAGGGGTAAGGCTATTGACTAGCGAACCTGAGTTCGAGAGTTCAAATTCCGGCATGCGCAAATAAATTCTATTTGATTGATTTGTGTTATTTCACAATTAAATCATTTAAAAATAATATAAGTTATATTTGCGGCGGTTCCATGCCAACTCAGAATGAAACCAACTCAGAAACACCCCAGAAAGGTCATTAAAAGCTATGAAAAAATAATTTAAAAATAGCCGGTAACCCTAACCTAACTTAACCTATTTAACCAATTTTTTATGTTTTTTTTATCTTCACTCTTAATGACCTTTCTGAGGTGCTTCTGAGTTGGTTTCATTCTGAGTTGTCTGGTCACCATTTGCGGCACGTTCCGGAGTGAAAGCTAATCTCCGTATGAAATGGCTTAAGCCGTGTTTGGTGACAAGATCTGAATAGCCAGGTACTTCCCCACCTTCCTCTTCCCCATCTTCTTCCCCTCCCCACTACCTTCAGCCTCACAACATACCCCAGGTGGGGAGAGCAGTTGGGACTCTTGAGTCTTAAGTTGAGAATAAACGAGATCCACGTCTTCCAAGGGAGAGATCTGAAGAAAGAAAATCTCCTTTTAGATCGTTTTTAAGCTTATAAAAATAAAGAACGTTATTATTGCCTTCGTTGCTAGAGTCAGTTGACATCGTATATACTCCACGCCTGGAGCAGGTGGATGAGTTTGTGTATCTGGGTAGTACGTTTACGAAAGATGGGCAGGCTGATAGAGATATTGAATGAAGGGTAAATGCAGGTAAATCCGTTAATGGAGGACTGAATGCCATTGGCGATAATAAAAACTGTCAAAAGAAGAGAAGCTAGCCGTCCACAATAGAGTGCTGGTACCTACCCTGATGTATGGCAGTGAGGGATGGAACTGGCAGAAGAAAGATGAAAGTAAACTGAATACTGTAGAAATGAGATCCCTCCGGCATATGTGTGGTAAAACCATGTATGATCGTGTGAGAAATGTGGAGATCCGCAAAGAATGCAAGGTTGATGTAAGCATAATGAGTATGATTAAGAAAGAGACCCTCAGATGGTTTGGGCATGTAGAGCAAATGAACGACGAAAGTAGTGTAAGAAGAATATGTGAATGGTAGAAAAAGTTGGGGACGCCCGAGGAAAACATGGCACGATCAAGTGAATTAGATATTTGAGTCGGGCCATGAGTATGTATGAGACGATGTATGAATGTGAGTGAGGCAAAGAGTGCCTGCCAAGACCAAGTTCTTTGGCGGTCCGTCCTCTTTGCCTATCCCTGCGGGGAAACGGCGTGATGGATGGTTAGTTAGTTAGTCTGCACGTGAAAAAATTATCAAGTTTAATATATTTGAGGTAGCGCCGTGCATAGAAACCAGCATTACAGAGTAGCATATCGTTGGGCTACTTGTGGTTGCATCACGGTCACTTAGATTGTAAGTACAGGAGAATTCGGATATAACGACTTCGCTTATAACGGCTTTTTAGCGACGACAATGTAATCTCGAGTTAGGTTTCATAGTTAGGTACTAGGAAAACATACCTTTAGTACGATTCCGTTTTAAGCGACCTATTTTGACCTATTGCAATGATAATTAGTCTGGTAAGCACCAATACCTGGCCGCCCCGCACCTCGTCTACTCCCCGCGTGCTAAACCTAGCCTAAATCAGTCAGTGTTTATCATCTGTTGTGACTAGGTTAAAAGCACGACATAATGAGTTCCGTGAAGCCAAAGTGTTTTTCAATAGAAGAAAAAAGTGCTGTATTACACCGTTTAGAAGCCGGTGAATCAAATGTAACCCTCGCAAAGGAGTTTGGCGTGTCTCATATAAAAACAAGCTTAAATTATCCGGCCGTTTTTTGCATCATCCGGTTAGTACGACAAAGTATCGCCGCCCCCTTGAGGGTCGTTATATCCGGATATTACTGTATCTCCATATACTTACTTAGACAATATCATCAACAAGTAATACTATAATTGACAGATCTTGTGTAACATTACAATCTAATCAACTACTAATAATCACACCGTTTCCACAAATAGGTACGCAAAAAGGATAGACTGACACCGAACATTGTTTGACACACACTCCTTGCTTTAGTCACATTCATACAAACTCTTCTGTTATTCTGATATAACCTGACTCAAGCATTTGAGTTGGGTTATGTCAAGAGTATCAGGAAAAAACTAATTTACTTCTATTGAATTATTCTAGAAATTGTCTAAAACTGAATTAACTTACATTTTGACAGATTTGTTTTATAATAATGACCGGCAAAATTGGAAAACCGAAACTTAAATAGTCACAGCTTTTTTTATCAGTAAGAGAATGAGATAAGCACCATAAACCAACTAATTTATCACAAGTCATTTGGATGTATAAATAACAGTGAAGTGGTTGGTGGTGGGGTCACCATGACTACTGCTACATTACAATCACTGAATAGACAATTCCTAGAAGTGTGTTCTGTAAATAATACTGATTTTAAAGGAAACTGATGACGTCAGTAACTGCCGCACTTTTATTAGGCACAACTTTATTACTATGAGAAACAACTATTGTCAATTTGGCAGGCGGGAATGGGTATCACCGCCCCAGCAACCATTTATTGCATAACCAACACCTCATCATAGGTCATCCCAAGTGGTTCATGGGGTAAGGTTTGTCTAGGTTTTGATGCCGGATGACCTGGGCAGACTGAATCTCAGATTCCTATCGACCCCTCATAACTTTTTCTATCCAGGAATTTCCTCTTATTAAAAAGACCCTCCACACAGCATTCCCAAAGATGATATAGGCCCTGAGGGAAATTATTTTCCTCAGGACCTCCTATGTGGAGTTAATATATTACAAAAAAAATACATTTGGATACATGGCAAAGAACTAAAATTCCATTTTTATTCAAAGTCATAAATTTCCTGTATAAAACAATCCCTTTGCTGTAAGTATCGTTTCAATCTAAATTCACATCATGGGCGTAAGCACGGTGGCACCCTGGCTGGCCGGTGCATGAACTGTGGGATTGTCGACCGAGTCGCGTTTTTAAATTTACAACACTTCATAGGATGGTTTTTCCTTCTTCCGTTCATATTAGCCTAAAGCATGAATATGTTGTAGAAGCCTACTTTTTGTCGGTACCCACTCTAGATTTTTATTTTTTGCCCCACCCTAAATCAAAATCTGGCTACGCCCATGACATGAATTACTTAGTTTAAGCCAAACTAAGAACCTATTGTGTGCACGTAAATAGTTATTTCTTGTAGTAAAAGCGTAGTTTCCATAATCTGTGCCAAAAAGTGGAGTGGTTAGGAGAATAATTACTAAGATCTTTAGTCTCCTCAACATAAGACATGCTAATGAAATAATCGAGCATCTAATCATGAAAGAATTTTTACACATATCTGAAAATGTATGACCACCAGGAGAGAAATCAAATTGAGCTTACTTTATGCACACGGACACACCAACAATGCACTTCTATCGGTGTATCTCTTTATTGATGACACTCAACAAACAGTGAATGGGCAATTTGCTGTTTTTTATCTTTTTTGTAGATATCTTAAATTAACATCAATACATTCATTTATAGATACAGACTCTAGAAATGTGCTGTGGGCGTGTCCATATTCCAGAAGGTAAATATTTTTTCTGACATCTGGTGAAAATGATAAAATTTTCAAATACTTAGTGAAACTCTTTTTGAAGCATAATATAATCAATTATTTCAATATCCTTTCTGAGGTCCTTAGGGCCTATGTCATCTTTGGGGATGCTGTGTGGAGGGTTTTTTTAGGAAAGGAAGTTCTGGGAAGGAAAAAGGTGTGGGGGTGGGTAAGAATTTTGGGGTCGGTGTGTCCAGGAGTGACAGACGAATGAATCAGACTCCCACTACGGTGCTAGGCGATGTTCCGAGAGAGCCCTGCTGAAGGGGACAAGGTCTCCCTCAGCCAGTCACTCTCGATCCGCCCTGCCCCGCAGTCGGTGGGTCGAAGCATTCGCCGCCAAGTCCCGGACACATCCAGCCCATGAATCCAGGCATTCCTCCTTGTCTTGGAAGAAAGAAGAAAAGAAGCTTGTCACTTGGGTTGACCTATGACACGGAGGTGTTGGTTATCCAATAAATGGTTCCCGGGGCGGCGGTACCATTGGAAAGCCGCCTCCCAAATTGGAAAGTGGTAAATTGGCGACATCAGTCGTCTGATGACACTTCTAGAGATTATTGGTTCAGTGCTTAAATACGCCGGTTCAACGTTGGTGTGGTACATATTAGCACTGCACTTGTAAGATAATAATACACTACTTATCTCAACAATCTAGACAAGTAAATTAAACTTACTTTTATGTTTTGCGTTTTGTACAAGCAGCAGACAGCCGGAACGATCTCTATTTAACAGAATATCACATAAAGATTGGTTGATTAGTTTTGGTTATTCTATTAGTAATATTGTAAATATTATTATGTTGAGAAGTTCAAATTCAATCAATATTATTTATAGCGAAAAACTAAAATGAAATTAGATATATTTTTACGCATGCCAATTTTTTTGTAGTTTTCGTGACAGAAAAGGAATGTACATCGAGTGAGAATAATCGAAATAACTCGAAATGATGTCTCGATTTTATTCAACGCTCGATCGGCTCGATTCATTTTATTTTTCCTTATTTTCTACTCTTCACCTTGTGAGTGCAATAACGTTACAATATATACAGACATTTTTGGATATTTTCCCCACAAAACCATTTATCGGTAAAGTTTAATGGTCAAAATATTTTGAATCGTAAAGACTTCATTTTAAATAGTTTTATTTAAATAGTAGTCTTTACTCAAATAATCGTTTACTAAACCGATTTAATAACATCAACAAAGCTTGTTGTTATTTTTGTAGTTGATCAATGAATATAATATGTTGTGACTGGATATATTTATTTTCGTAACAATAAAAAAATATCAAACGTACTCGATTCCTTGAATAATGTGGGTTTATAAAGATTGTTTTTAAAAACGGTTCGCGTAATTTATAAAATTTGGGAACTCAGTTTTAATTTTAGCAAAATTACACAAAAACAGTTTTTGAACTCCTCATAAAATTTAAAAAAATATTTATTATTAAAACCGACTAGTTGAGTAGGCATCGCGTTTCGCTCCCACCCAGGCGTCGCACAGTGAACGGAATGAAGAAAAAACACGAATTAATTCCTTGCTGACTAAATATTAATGCAATTTTTTTTTAAATTTTATTAATGAATTATAACTATTTTGAAGTAAAAATTATTAATTTACTCTTCCGTAGAAATTTACAACAACAAAATAATACATTTTGAAGATATACAAATATCTAGGCAAATAAAACATATTAAATTTTACAAGAAAAACTCTCTTTTTATAACTTTCGAAGGTTATTCGTATCATGTAATATATCATTGAAGAAGATAATAATAAAAATCTAAACGAAAATATGAAAGAGAACAAGACACAGTAAAATAGACGAGAGGTTTTGGGTTCGAGTCCCAGTTGCGACCATTATATTTTTTAGTTTTTCTGTGTCTTGTTATATTTCATATTTTCGTTTAGATTATTATTATTATCTTCTTCAAAAAAAATATTACTTTTTAATATTATATTTCACACCTACGAACACAAAAAGACGGGCAATAATTAGGTACGCACATATTTTAATCGAAAAATGGTAGAAAATCTAAGTGGTAAAGGTGTCTCCGTTGTCGTTGGAGTCTAAATCATCACAAAAATTTCCAGAACCGTTGGTCGAATTTTTAGTAGGCTTAAAACTTCAGGAGGTAAACAGAACCTTTTTTTAGGAAGTGGTCGCAATATGCAAATTTATTTCTTATTATCTCGGGAGTTTCTTTTTAAATTATAATCTGATCGGTCTGCAGTATCTTGTGAATAAATACCGTGGGTTTTGCCATATAATAGTCTTGCTTCTTGAGTTTCCTTCGCTGTAGAGCTGAAGTGGCACCTACGACGTTGTAGGGAGATTAGAGTCATCATGATATTCTCCAACACTATACCTTTGCTTGTAGTGACTGTGACTATCTAACCATCGCAGCCCCATTTTACATTTGTGCAAACTCACATCTGCTGCTAACTGGAGTTCATCAAGAGTGCGTGACTCTAACAGATCATGCACTTTTTTCTTCCTTGATCTAGAACCACTTTCTTGAAATAGTTTTATTAGTTTACCCAAAGATTTGGACACAACTATCATTTCTTGCGACCACTCTAAATTTTGTTTTTGAAACCTCACAATAATAACAATGGCTTTTACTCCATTTCTTCATCGATTTTAGTGAAAAATACTGTACAGTTTTAGAAAATGTAGGGCTTAAAATGTCCGAACCTGCCACCATGTGATAATTTTGTGTTAGGTAATTAATTAAAAACTTCTTTCATTTCACAGAAGTGGCATTTAATATACCCCGTGCATTTAATACCTCGAATCTCCGGGGAATGCATTTAGGCCGTCCTGAAAATAACAAAATTGTTCAACGGAGGACAAAAGATGATCACAATTTATATATGAAATAAAAGGTGAAACTTCAGTCTACAATATGTATATATTCATAAATGGGTACAAACGATATTTTGTTTCTAAATGCTAATTGAAATAAACATTTTAACAGTAAAAAAATATAAAAATAGTGGAAAATTAGATGTTAGTTCAAATCTCACACACATGTGATATTGATATATAATTTAGTAAATTTATTAGAAAATACCTTGAAGAATGTCAGACAAAATAAACTTTTGTATATATATCTAAACGTCATTTAATACACAACCGTATGTGCTCACGCGTAGGAGAGAACGGAAAAACGCGATGTCGAATATCAAATTTACGACACACTTTGCGGCTTTGCCAAACTTCCGTCAAGAGCTATTTACATATTTAAATAATCACATAAAGTGCAGAAACTATCGTGCTACACTAAACAAAATATAAATATTTAAAACAATAACGTTTGCAAAAACCACTTAATTCTCATTTTTTCTCCATTTCGTCCACTGTGCGTCGTGTGGTCGATTCTTCGGCTGGCCAAGTCTTCCACAAGCAATATTTTCCGCTTACTGTGGTGGTAGGAGATTTTCAAATATTGTCAGATCTCGGGAATGTTTGTCTTTCTTAAAAAAAAACTATATGAAACGTATCAATCTTGTAATTTACTTTTACTTATTAGCATGGTTAAAATTAAATTAAGTAATGTTTATTAGAAATATGCCTTTCGTCAGTTATGATTTAAAAACATTTATTTTGAAAAAGAAACACAAATGTAACCTACGTTTAAATATGAAATACAACATTTTTGGTTGTACTGAGCAATGAAAATTTCATTATTTTGTGATAAGTCTCAGAACGAGAAAAATATGAAATAAGTAATTGTCTTTTTTTCTAAAATCAATTCGATGTAAAGATACAAATATTTCCTCGAGATAAAAATCGAGGCGATTCTCGGCTTTTTTATCGACTGCCCAACACTAGACCGACAACTGTCAAAATACGTTACAAATGGTGTTGCCAGTTTAGAACTGCCTCGAGCAAGTACACAGTACACAAAAGTAAAAATAATCAACAGCTGAAATGATCCGTAACATAAAATCTTCATCATGCATTTATTAATTTCATTATATTATATTTCGAACTTATAATTTTATGTATACAGTATACTAGGTTATTTTTGAAGTGAAACTTCTGTAGCACCGCTGCTATTTGGATTTCTGATGAAACGGAAATGACGATGCTTCAACTGCGCTCATCGCCGCTTTGATAATGATGTCACTTTGAGGCTCCTATTGGTTGAGATATGAATACTCTCTTTTCAAGTATAAATTGTTTTGGTAAAGTTACGCTTCTACCGCGTGTAAATACCACTCGAGTTTCTTTTTTGTTAATTATTTACATCTTTTCAGTGTACTATGTAAAACTCATGTAAAACCCCACCAGGACGTTGATAATTAATTCGATTTATTTAATAAATAATCACACTTTGCACTTAGTTACAATGACCGAGAAAAGTGCACAGAAAATAAGAATGATTTAAAAAAAATACTGAAAATGTAAATAATTTTTAAAATATGTAACTAACTTTAAGAAATGGCCAATATCACCCTTAATGGGTGAAAGCCAAATACATAATTAAACAAAAAAAAAACTAGGACTCCAGTTTTTCAAACGGACGATCTCTCAGTTTCTGTACCAAACCCCCTAATAAAATTGTTTCAGTACTTAATTTCATAATGGAGCGAAGCTCTAAAAATATGATAATAGATGGCTGTGGAATATTTGCTGGCTTCTGTGTTTTCTCTCTCCTAAAACATGGGTCTCTTCAAGACTTAGGTTCCTTCTTCCTGTCCTCAAAACAGCCCTTCATCCAGCATCTCCAAAGATGACAAAATCCCCGAGAGAAATTATTTCCATCGGGGCGTCCTGTATTTATTTTATAAAAAAAATATTTTGACCTGGCTGGAAACATAAGCGGTTTGGCAACACGCATATGTTTTAGTATTGGAAAAAAAACTGTCTTGTTATATCATTTCCGAAGACAGAAGTCTTCTTAAAATCGAAAACTAAGTTATTTTGTTACTTATTGAAGGTATTTATCGCAAATAAATAAGTCTATTTAACAACCCATTCTATCAGCTATCAAAACTAACCTTAAATATTTAATGGCAGCCGTAAATTCGGCTATTTCTTCCTCTAATATTGTCCACGTTAAACGTCAGATGCTCCAGTCTAAACTAACCATCACGCCGTTTCTCTGCAGGGGTGGACATAGAGGATACACCGCCACACAACTGTGTCTTGATACACACTCTTTGCTTCATTCAATTCATACGTACTCTTATGTTATTCTAACTCTTGACATGACCAGTCAAATATTTTGATTCACTGAGTCGTGCTATGTCTTCCTCGGGCGTCTTCGACTTCTTCTACCATCCCCTTTCGTGTTATATATCGTCCCTGGGGCGTAATAACTCAAATGCGAAAAAAATGGTAATTTTTTGGGATTAGTGTCCATGGCTATTACGAATAATTTTTCGAAAAAAACTTAAGATTCGCCATCACTATAAAAGGAAACTTTTTGCATCACGGCCGGCGGAAAATAATGCATATTAATTTTTGGAGATCGCTGGCAACGGTTAATAAGCACTTTAAAAAAAAAAACCTTTTGATTCACCTTAATTACATTAAAAGGCAACTATTTGCAATGGGGGAAGTGGAAAATATTTCATTCTAAATTTCGATTACGTAAAATTAAAACTAGCTTTCGTCTTGTGAGATTGTACGCCATTAGCTATTAGCTCATTCGCTGTCACTTTGGTATGTTGGTATTCCTGATATACTTGAATGTATAACGAACGGCTAGAAGATTTTGAAGGTACGGGGCACTTTCTTTTGAATCACATACCATGTTACACAAACCTAGCGTAGCCGCTAAGCTACTAGAAAACTGGGATGTTTTTCTTGCCTTGACGCGATTAGGCGTTATAAAGGGGCACTTTCTTTTGTATCACAAACCTAGAATTCCCATGAAGTCTGCTACGCTTTGCTCTAGCATCTTTTCGTACAGTAACAAGAATACCAACATAACAAAATGACATTTGAAAATAATGTTTGAAAATGGACGGTCTCGTTTCACAGAATGAAAGCTAATTTTAATTTTACGTAATCGAAATTTAGAATGAAATATTTTCCACTTTCCCCAATGCAAATAGTTGTCTTTTAATGTAATTAAGGTGAATCAAAAGATTTTTTCACAAAAAAGTGCGTATTAACCATTGCCAGCGATCTCAAAAATTTACCTAATGCATTTTAATTTTCAATTTCGTTAATAAAATTTCACTTCGCGAACCGATACTACGACAGCCCGCCCGCCATTTTGTCACTGTTATGTTGGTATCCCTGACCTGATACAAACAAGAGCTAGATACGATTGTAGCCGACTTCGTGGGATACATGATGAGGCGCGTAATTATGAAAAACAGAAAAATATAATGTATTAATTTACCAAAAAAATTTAGAGGAGAGTGTAAAAGCCAGTTTTTAAGCATATCAATCTTCTATCTATATAAATAAAAATGAATCGCCAAAATGTATGTATGCGCATAACTTCCGAACGACTGCACCAAATTGGATAATTCTTTTTTTGTTGTGTTTGTTATGGTCCGCACAAGGTTTGTATAAAAATACTGGTGAGCTCTGGCATTACGAAATTTGTATACAAAATTGCAATAGGTGGCACGCGAGCTGTTTGAAAACGGAATGTACCGGGACTGAATTAATGGAATGCGGGAGGGTGGAACTCGGGAGGAGAGTTGGCGGGACGGGGGAAGCGGGCGAGGGGAGTGGGGAGAGGGAAGGCGGTGTGGGAATGTAAGAGGGGGAAGGGGACGCGGGAGAGGAAGGGGAGGCGGAAGGGGAATGGGACGAATGGGAAAGGACACGCAGGAAGAAACAATTTCTTTATTAAATGGGATTGCAACGCATGCCGGGAACCAGCTAGTTATATATATAAATTATATTGATTATTAATGTACAGAATAGTATTCAGTAAATATTCCACTAACCGTCGACTTTGGAAAGTACTCTTTATTTCCACTTAACCACTTAGACCCATAAGCTTGTTTTCAAGATAATATAACATTACCAGACATATGTACGATGTATGAGGCATCTATGACTTAGGGAACGTACCCATACTACGTGACCAACTTTTTGCAATTTTTAACCCCCCCCCCCTCCCGGTGACTAAAAACCTAAGCCCCCCGCCGCTCATTTGTACCAAGCGTGGTATTTTCGTGGGGTAAGACCCCCCCTCTGAACCGGTCACGTAGTATGGGTACGTTCCCATATTAATTACTGCAAGAAACAACTGATTACGTTTGGATAGATGGTAAAAAATACATTAAATTCAATTTTTATTCAAAGCTTAAAATTTTCCTTCTAAAATGATTCCTTTGCCGCCATTTTAATAATTTTTTGTATGCATTGCAATTCGCATGAGCTTTGTACTGAATACACCTGAATTACTTAGTTTACCCAAATTAAGAACCTAATAACCTATTTTGTGCACGTAAATAGTTGTTTCTTCTAGTCATTGTTGAAAAGAAGTGTAATTTCCATAATCTTTCCCTAAAAGTGCCGTGGTTAGTGGAATAATTACACATGAATTAACTTTTTATAAGCACAAGAGGTTATTTAAATAATGTCTGCAATCCGCACTAAAAAAATCCAAAATGGCGGCACAAGATCGTTTTAAAAGGAAAACTTTAAATAAAAATAGAACCAAAATGCATCTTTTACCTTCTCTCCCGGCCTAAATGGTTGTTATATAATAAAACAAATACACAAATATATTTAAATATGTCACATAAAATGACACAGAAGAATACATTTTTATTTACATGTAACTCTTTTAGTTACACATTTAGGTGAACAGAATCGGAAAAAATCCTCCTTTGGACAATTTACTATTTGTCATTTAGGACTAGATAGATGAAATACAGAAACTCATCCACCCACTTGCTCCAAATATATTTTTTAATATAAATGAATTTTATTATGTATTTTGAACTGATTAAACATGATTTACATTTGTTTTACAGGAAAGTCCCCAAGCTGTAATTCCATACCTTATAATAGATTCAGCTAATGATAAATAAATTATTCAAAGTGTGCATATTGGAACATAAAATTTTAATTTATATAATCTACTAACAATAGATCTCAGTCGTTCACAGATTTTATGTATTTGTAAATCCCGTTGCAGGTAATGGTGGCAGCCTGACTGCTAGAAGACTAGTACAATGCCCTCGCTACTGCGGATGGTGGTGATTCGGGCCCCGTTTGGCGCCCGCGGGATCGCCGGCAAGGTGATGCGACAGTCCCTCAACGTGCCCCCGAGACCCAAGCCCTTCCCCTGGGAGACGCAGCACTATAACCTATACCACCGCCTCTGGGACAACACTTCCAGTCGCTTCAATGACAACACTAAGGTATACATTACTACGAGATATTTGATTGTGCCACATCTTTCTGAACGACCCTCAATTGTAGATTTGTTTTTAGAATTCTACAGAATTAATCCTCAAGTTTTTCATAATCTTATAAAAGCCTCTTGAACAATCTTACTTCTTCAATAGTTTTATCACCTGCCTATTTACCTCCCGCACATCTTAACCCCTAAAGCAGGGTTTCCCAACCTTTATTTCGCCGAGCCTCTCCGAACCAAAAAAAAATATTTTCATGCCCCCCTTAGGGGTCGTCCATTAATCACGTGAAGCTCGAAAGGGGGGGGGGGGGGTTCGGAAAAAATCACGAAATATCACAAGGGGGGGGGGAGGTATAATGAGATATCACGTGTATTTATTATACCTACATTTAAAGATAATATTCTGAAAATTTCAATATACTTTGTACTAAAAAAATAAAAATACACATGATTTTGGGTATGGAGGGGGGGGGGGGGGGGGGGGGGTTAAAAAGTTGCTAAAAAACATCACGTGATTAATGGACGACCCCTTAATTATGTTTCAACAAAATTAAGAAACACATTTTTTTTTTGTTTATTAATAATTTATTTTTTAAATTATTTATTTGAATTTCAAATAGGCACTATACAGATACCATATATTTATTTTATCGATCTTTAACCGCTTTTGTGCCAAGGGCGAGATTTCTCACATTCCATGCCCAGCAGGCCGGCCATAGAAAAATAGCGAGTTATCTCGCTATTCTTTGAGCAAGATTTTTTTTTTTTTTATATATACATATATATACAGGGTGTAACAGGACGTACCCGAGGGATTTTAACCAGTGATTCCTGAGCATATTTGGAGTAAAAAATGTAAATGAAATTTTCGTCTCCGGTGAAATTTTTATTTCAAATAAAATCATTTTTTTGGTTTTTTTCCACACGCCGTCACTGATCTCATATTTCGAGTAAAGGATACGGCAACTCCGCGCAAACCCCTCCCCCATATCCGCTAGCCAACCCGAACCCCGTTGTTGGCAGCGTACTCTTTCACTCTCTACTGCGCGCCTCCTCGTAACGCGAATAAACATATTGCCAGGTGGTTTTTTAAATAGATATTTTTTTGGAGATAATATTTAACATAACTTTCGCATACAGTATTTTTAAATAGTGTAACAGGACGTACCCGAGGGATTTTAACCAGCGATTCCTGAGCTTATTTGGAGAAAAAAATTTGTATATCATTTTGCTGTACGGTGACATTTTTTTTCAATTAAAAACATTTTTTTTTGTTTTTTCTACACACCTTCACTGATCTCATATTTCGAGTAAAGGATATGGCAACCTCGCGATAACCCCTCCCCCTATCCGCTAGCCAACCCTACAGTTATCGGCAGCACGCTCCCTCACTCCCATACCGCGGCGAAGCTACCCCTTTCCGAATACCGCTCGGTCAGTTGTGTTTGGAGTTTGACGGTGAACGGGGTCGTGCGTAGTTGCTTTGAAATTTGTTTTTGTTTTACTGTTATTATTAGTGTTTATTCTAAAAGATGCCTCAAAATTATCCACCTGCCCATGAAGCAGATATAGTGTTTGTTTATGGAATTTGCCGAGGAAATTCAGTGGAAGCTGTAAGAGAGTATCGCAGAATATATCCAGAACGACGTCTACCACACCATACAACTTTCGTACAGGTTTGTACCTAACTACCTATTTATTATCGTAGAGCTAGACACACATTTAATGCCGCCATCTCATTGTAAAGGCTCCCAAAAATCCGCCTAATTGTGTCTTGTAATGTTACGGAAAAAGGTTATCACTACGTATGTTTATTTACAAAACTTTCCAAAATTTTATGTTTCACTCTCGGAAATCCAAGATAATACCTATCAAACGTGCCAAGTAAAAAAAATAGGGTAATGTTTCCCAACTTGGCTAATTCTTTAAGCTCAAATTATTTAAATAACACTTCATTTAACTTAATATCCTCCTCACAGCATCCCCGAAAATGTGTGGAGTTGATGTAAAAAATGAATAATAATACAACAGAAACAAGAATAATTTACGTAGGTTAATTGGTAAAAGATGCTTTAAAGTTCCATTTTCATTACAATTAAAGTTCGAAATTCTTGTGAAAAAAATATCAAGCCGTCGCGTCATTTTGAAATTGTTATTAACACTTATTTATAACCCAAATTAAGAACTAAATAATCATATTTTGTGCTTGTCCCCCAACGTAAATAGTTGCTAATCAAAATCGGTTCCAAGAAAGCTTGTTTTAAATAGTTTCACTCACAAAATAAATTAATTCGTACTTACGGAACGTTTTCTATGTTAATCAAATATTTCTATGTTCTCAGAAATAAACTGATATAAAACGCACCCGTCATTCATTTTTACTGATATTTTATAACAGAATAATGTTAGCAATTGTATTTTTGTTTGCAGATGTATCAACGCCTGCGCGACCATGGAATCGTACGGGTTCAGGGCGGAGGAAATAATGATGTTCCAGTTCGTGTTGAAGAGAGGATCCTCAACATGATGACAGAAGACCCGACGCTTTCCGTGCGTCGCGTCGCCATGATCGTTGGAGACATAACACACACGACGGTATGGAGAATCCTAAAAAAACATCGCCTGAAACCTTTCCACTACAGGCGCTGCCAAGGTCTACTGGAGAACGACCATTTCTCAAGACTAATTTACTGTAGACGGATGCTACGAAATGTGTTGAGAAATGGAGATTTCATGAAAAATATTCTATTCACAGACGAAGCCCAATTTACGAAAACAGGAATATTAAATATCCACAACCTGCATCATTGGGCCGAAGAAAATCCTAAGCTTGTCCGGGAATCGTCGAGCCAAGAGAGATTCTCAGTAAATATGTGGGCGGGTATTTTGGGTAACAAAATAATTGGTCCGATCGAGTTGCCTCCCAGGTTAAATGGACCGATGTATCTGGAGTTCCTGCAAGGGCAGCTGGGCGACATTCTGGACGAAGTAAACTTACAAGCACTGCGAAGGATGTGGTTCCAGCACGATGGAGCTCCACCCCATTATTCCGTTGCCGTGCGGAACTACCTGAATGTAGAGTTTCCTGGACGGTGGATAGGCCGAGGTAGTCCTAACATTGCATGGCCACCGAGATCACCCGACCTAACACCGTTGGATTACTACCTCTGGGGAACTCTGAAGGAAAAGGTGATTCGAAGCCGATAGCGACGAGAGAGCAATTGATCCAACTGATCATGGAGGCAGCAGACGAACTGAAGGCGAATCCTGCTAATTTAAGCATCCATAATGTGTTAAGATTGCATGCATGCATTGAAGCCGATGGCGGCCACTTCGAGCAACTTTTATAATAATAATAAAAAAAATATTATAACCAAATGTCAGCATTTTTATTCTTACATGTCATTCATAATATTATGTTCGTATCTGTGACAGATGACAGACACAAACGCGAACAAAACATTGCCGGGTGGGTTTTTAAATTATTTTTAGAGGTATTATTTAATTATAACTTTCGCAAATAGTATTTTTAAGTATTGTAAGTTCAGTCAACATTACACTTAAACAGTAGATACTAAAATGTTTTCAAAGCTTATGATCGAACCACCACGATTAATTTATTTGAAACTTCTATAAGAACTCACATTTTGTGTCAAAATTATGAAACATTCCAATCCTTCATAATCGGACTGTTTGTGGTTAGTTTGTATTTTATTGGTAAGGCTGAATACAGTCAACTTATTGACTTGATTTTTTTTTTCTTTAAATCGGCACCATTACCTTAGGGAACGTACTCATACTACGTAACCTCTTCGGGGGGGGGGGGGGTCTTCAAAATGTCACGCTTGGTACAAATGAGCGGCGATTTGCTTAGGATTTTGGTCACCGGGAGGGGGAGGGGGGGGGGGGGGGGTTAAAAATTGCAAAAAAAAATGGTCACGTAGTATGGGTACGTTCCCTTCTGTAAAATGATAATATTATTTGTATCGGTAAAACAGGTTATTATTGCAATCCTTATTCTGGATAGTTCCTTGTAATCCAAATGTATGCTATTACATTCAAAACATTGCTAGATCAACTTATTTTCTAAGAACTTAGTCAACATACTTATTGATGGGTTGGTAAAACCAATAGTTTATTGTTTCAAAACACTGGTTAGGCCACATTATAAGTCGAGAACTTTCTAAGAATTGTGTTAGGTATCCTGTTCTTCATAATACGTATTAATAGATCGGTAAAACCAATAGTTTATTGATTGTAACCCTTATTCTGAGTACCTACATAACTGAAAAATATTAGTACCTACATTGTGTAGTTAGGTAAAAATAAATGGGGAATTTGAATTGGAATTTGAATCATGACTAGGTACTTCCAAGAATACACAATTACCTACTACGTGGAATTGCGAGGAGTATGCTAAGACCGAGTTGTTTGGCAGTTCATCCTCTCTACCTACCGCGTGATGTTTAATAAATCTTTTGAACAAAATATTTCACACGGTTTTAAAATTGTTCCAATATGTAATTGATTTATTTTTAAATTCATTTATAAAATTAAATATTTTTCTTATTCAAATAATTCAGCACCTGGCAGCATTCTAATTTTAAAATAACATCGTATTCTACCTATACATGTATGTATTTCATATTATTTTAAATTCTGTGGGTCAAGGTCACGGTTACGCATTTGCAGCTGTTGACAAGTTCGTTTTATATGAGCATTGATTTTATTGACAATAATTTCGCGATTATAATGCGCGTTTCGTTTTGGTGATTCTGGATACCTAATTAAGCAAGTGCAAGGGAGATTGTGTTTTTAAAGGTGGTTAAATATTTATCTTATCTTATTTCTTAATATTTATGATAAAAGGACCATTGGAAATTATTCTCAATTATTGTCAACAAATAAGTTATTTAATTACTGTTTTTGTGTTTAATTCGTAGAACTACATTTTTTTTTGTTTAAAAGTTATTTAATGGTGGGTTTCTTCATTTACCGAGAATGCTAAATGCAATGCTAATTGTAAAAGTAAACGGTCAAATGCATAGACATTTTTAAATTTCGATCGTTTACTTTTACAATTAGCATTCCATTTAGCATTCTCGGTAAATGAAGAAACCCACCCGTCTTCTAACCACAAATTATTTAAATTAGAATTCCATCAGGAATTTTCGGTACTTAAAGTCTTTACTTAAAGCTAGCAATAATATCTGAGTAAAATAAGCATAATAATTATTTACGCAATATTAAATATTACTTGTTTGGTATTGGAGCATATAATATGGTCCTGCCTTGAAGCGCGCTGGTCGTTGTCGCCTCCCTTCCACTGTGTGCACGTGTGAAATTGCGACGTTGTCTCCCGAGTAGACCAATGATCATGCCATTGGCGACGCGTGATTTAAAAACATAATTTTTGTTTTTAATAGAAAAAAAATATCACCGGAGAGCAAAATGAAATCTACATTTTTTACTCCAAATATGCTCAGGAACCGCTGGTTAAAATCCCTCGGGTACGTCCTGTTACACCCTGTATATATTTTTTTCAAGATTTTCGCTAAGTCATTTAAATATCCTTTCAAGGTTTAATGTTTTTAATTTATAAAAATAAGACTAAAAATTGATTTATTTTGATTAAAAATTCATGGCCTGCTTTTCACAGCTACACTCCTACATACTGGCATTTAAAAGGTTAATAGAAGAGTAGGTACACTTTTAATTATTAATTACTTTCACATTTACATTTCTTAGTTTTCTTTTAATTTTACATATTATTCTATTATTATTTTTTATTTATTTAAATCATATTTTTATAATTAGATAATGACCAACAACTTTCAAAGTAATTTTAGAACAAATAAATAAAAACTTTTAAAGTACTGATGAGATACTTGAGCTTGCATGCTCTGTACCAGCTGGTCGATTCTGGGTTCAGTCTTTGCTAGAGCTATGGTTAAAACCTATTACGCCCCCCTGGTTGGGAAGTCCTACTCTAAAGGCTCTGACCTTTTGCAATGTTTTTAAGAGAACCATCAGAATGCAGATTGTGCGGAAAATATTTTCACATTACATTTGATTCCAGATAAATTCGCTGTTTTTCACATATTTCTAAATAAAATACTGTTTTTGAAAGTAGACGAAAGACTCTTTCAGATTTTAGTATTACAAATCGATTAATGAAATTAAAAATATTAAAGTTTTGAATGCAATCATAGATAAGTTTTTAAAGTCATTTACCGGTGGTTTTTATTGTGTAAACTGTAATTGCAACGTTAAACTAAACTAAAAAAAACATATTTAATTAGTCAAAGGAATTATAAAACTTATTATCACTTCATTTTTTTTTGTCTTATTTTTAACATTTATTAAAAACCCTGACAGGTATTTTTCAAAAGCAAATACTATGCTGTATGTTGTTTCATAGGCTGGGATTAGACTCGTAAATTTTTTCCTGTAAATCGCTCTTGTAAGCGATCTATGGCCAAATTACCAATGTAAACGACATGAAAAGTCACTTAACGTAATTTATAGCAAGATACAGAACTTATTCTTTCGGAAGTTTTTTGACAGGTCTAATCGCGCCCGCGCGAATTTCCAGCCTTACAGCTTATAAAATCAGTTTGATAAGCTAAGAGGCTTACCGCAAGAAATAGTTCCAAAATGCGCCGCGCACCGTTTGACAATTGTTTTCGTAGGATTTTTTTCCTACAAAACTAGTATTTATTTCCACTTATTTAAGTTTTCTGGAAAATGAGCATCCTTCTATTCAATTATCGGTCCAATCCTTTCCAATCTTAATGTTTTTGTTTTTAACATTTACGTATTTGAAATTTTGAATTCGAAGTCTGTTGCTGTGAGCATATATATGTCAGGTAGCTGTCATTCGGATAAAATAAAATTAATTGCCGCCTTTGGCCACGTGGAGAATTGTTTAATTATAACCAAAATCTATTTCAACGCTTTATTGGAATCTTTTCGTCTTTATTGACAAAATCGCGCAAATTTAACAGTATCAGGTCGTCGTTGACAGGAAGCCATCTTACTGCAAATAAATTTACAGGTAATATTTAAATAAATGAAGACAATATAAGCGAAACTCAATCGAAAATCTGGAAACAGAAAAATCAGAAAAACATATTGACACCTCTGGGACTCGAACCCAGGACCTCTTGCTTTCCGGGCAAACGCGCTAACCACTGCGCCACGGTGTCGATATGAAAATCGGTCATGTTTAACTGTACCATACTTCGACTAAGAACCACCTACATTATCCTCATTTTCTTTAACGCATATATTATTGGCAACTATCTTTATGTATGATTGCAAGATTCAAACCTGAACTAAATGCTCTCTAGATAGTGTCTGGATAAATCTTTATCCATTTTATTTAATATGCGACATCTATTGACTTTTCTGCAAGTCTAGGATGAATATTTTATTTTTTTTTATTTTAACTTTATGAGTAAAACCTCAAATTGTAATATTTAAATAAATGAAGACAATATAAGCGAAACTCAATCGAAAATCTGGAAACAGAAAAATCAGAAAAACATATTGACACCTCTGGGACTCGAACCCAGGACTTCTTAGTCGAAGTATGGTACAGTTAAACATGACCGATTTTCATATCGACACCGTGGCGCAGTGGTTAGCGCGTTTGCCCGGAAAGCAAGAGGTCCTGGGTTCGAGTCCCAGAGGTGTCAATATGTTTTTCTGATTTTTCTGTTTCCAGATTTTCGATTGAGTTTCGCTTATATTGTCTTCATTTATTTAAATATTACAATTTGAGGTTTTACTCATAAAGTTAAAATAAAAAAAAAAAAAATTTACAGGTGTAAACGGTCGCATGAGCATTTACACAGGTCGAACTTCCGAACAACTTCCGTGATCATTAATTACCACAAGTCGGATGCATATGTAAACGCTCCTGTGAGTGACCTGTCAAAATCTTATGTAATCCGTAAATTTTAATTACGAGTCCTAACCCCAGCCATAGAATTTAAAAAAAAATTTTTGCAGTGTCTTTAGTAAACTTTTGTGTGCAAATTGAAAACATATTCTCTATTTCTAAAATTGTTTGAACGACTAACCATAATACAAATGATTTGTTCCATACGAAGTCAAGTTAAACACTTAGGTAATATTATTATTTTTATCGTTGTTGATAAATTTGAAACCTCATGGAATTTTCCTTCCATCCATTTAATTTTCGATGAAGGTCCACCGAGCAGAGGGCAGAGGTATTGCATTGTCTATTGCTGTTGTACTAACTTCTACTGTTACTGTTTAAAGGTGGTGGTTATCGACGGGCCTCCGGCGGCCGGGAAGACCACACTGGCCGCGCAGCTGGCTGAGGAGCTGGACATGCGCCACTTCCCCGAAGCTACCATGGACGACATCTACATCAACTCGTACGGCTTCGACCTGCGCTCCGTGGACCACTTGATGCCTGCCAGCTGCCGCACTTTCGACCACAAGGACTTCTGCCGCGACCCCGGACATCCGCAAGCCGCAAACTTCCAGGTCATGATGTTCCGCGCACGCTGCAGTCAGTACATCGATGCCGTGACGCACATCTTCAACACGGGGCAGGGTGTGGTACTCGAACGCAGCCCTTGGTCCGACTTTGTGTTCATCGAAGCCATGTACAAGTGCGGCTTCATCAACCTGAACTGCCGCAACGCTTACAAGAAGATCAAAGCCAACATCATCACAGAACTGCGTCGCCCGCAGCTCGTCATCTATTTGGACGTGCCGGTCAGCGTGACGCAGGAGAGGATCAAAGCCAGGAAGCTGGACTACGAACAGAAGTCTCCGGCGTTTAGTGACCTGTATCTCGATACCCTAGAGCGCCAGCACAAGCAGAACTACCTTAAAGAGATGGGTCTCCACGCCGAGGTGATGGTATACGATTGGAGCGTCCCCGGAGATACGGAAGCCATCGTGGAAGATATCGAGCGCTTGGACTTTGATAATTATCCAAAATACGGCGAGATGGGAAAAGACTGGAGGTTCTTCTTCGAACAGGAGATGGCCGATGCTCGTGCAGAAGTGACCAACTACAAGCCGGAGATAATGAATTTCCTGAACGTGCCCGTGTTCGATGTGCCTGAACTTCTGATCAGTGGGGAGGACACCTTTGAGCGCAATCAAGTGATGGCCAAGGTGCCGAGCCACCAGTACGCCCCCGGCTACAACAAGGAATTGGGAGACCGCGGATTGCTGTTCAAGACCGACAATAAGGCCTACCTGCGAACTGGCCTTGATCCTTGGGCCCAATAAACACCCCAAGAGGAGAGAAGTAGCACAGTTGGAGCGTCTGATTGTAAAACATGTAGATCCGTTGACATCTGTAATATTATGTACTTTGTAAATAAACAACGCTAAATTATAATAATATGTGCTGGAATTGATTTATTTTTACATTAGCTGGGCGTACTGTACAGGGCCCGCAGATACTTTAATAGTACACAACTGCTAACCTTGTACAAATCACAAGTACGCCCCACGGTTGAATTTGCTAGCCATCTCTGGTCTGGAGCTCCAAAATACCTGAAAAATACCCTCGACTCTGTGCAGAAACGGGCAGTCTGTTTGATAGATTCTCCCATCTTAACAGACGGATTGCAATCTTTAGAGCACAGGCGTCGGGTGGGAATGCTATCCTTGTTCTACCGGTATTACAATGGAAGATGCTCCGAGGAACTAGCATCATTGATCCCTTCGGCACCGGTGCATAGTCGGGAAACACGTCAAACGCGTGCCCAACATTTGTACACGGTTGACATTTGTCACATGAGAACGGGTCGTTTCTTCGACTCGTTCTTGTGTTCAACAGCTCAGCTGTGGAATGATTTGCCGGCCTCTGTGTTTCCTCCTTCCTACAACATGAGTCTCTTCAAGACCAATGTTCATTCCTTCCTCTCCTCAAAAAGACCCTCCACACAGCATCCCAGATGACATAGGCCCTGAGGGAAATTATTTTCCTCAGGGCCTCCTGTGTGGAGTAAATGTAAAAAAAAAAAAAAAAAAAACACTCGGTATTTGAATTTCTATTTTGTACTTGTGGAATACCTTACAATCAACTATTTTTAAATTAAAGAACCTTTTAAATTGTCTGTAATAGAGCTCTTTTTATGAAAGCTGAAACATTATACATTGAATAATGTCTGTCTATTCTTGATAAACTCAAAAACTACTGAACGGATTTTCATGTGGTTTTCACCAATAGATAGAGTAATTCATGGGGAAGGTTTAGGTATATAATTTGCCAAGGTTTTGTGTAAATTGGTTGGAATATAAAGAGAATGTCTGTATGTGATGAAGAACGGGCTGGCAAGCGGGCGGTGTGGATTTGATTTGTGTGCAAATTAACAGATGGCGGTGGTTATAAAGGCTGGGTAACCATTCAGTAGTTGGCGTTGTGTTTCATTAGTCACAGCAACTCATGGCCTGGTCTGCTAGTATTGGATAAGCTTTAAAATGTTTGCTGTATGTACAACTGTGATACGCCATATTTTTAAATTAGTAAAATAAAATTCACTCAAAACAAAACTGAAATTTCATATTTTGTAACTGTCCAAAATTTATATATGTGTTCATATATTTCATCAAAGATCAACTCCATTTTGAATTTAAAAAATTTGAATGTTTCCCGTTAGCTGCCGATTCTGGAAGGTTTCAGTGTTTGATCAATCTTTACGTTGTCATTTTCTTCTATCAAATGTAACAAAGTTTGAAACACCAACGTTAGTGTCGATAGGTCTCACACCGGTTTGCGCAAGTACCTATACGAGCCTATTGAGGTTTGCACAAGTACCTAAAAGAACCTATTGAGGTTTGCACAAGAACCTATTGAGATTTACACAAATATCTACACCAGGGGTGCTCAAACGGTCGATCGAGAGTGCTTTTTGAGTCAATTTGGAGAAAAATTTGCCGATATTCACAGTTTTTATCAGACACATTTCGAAGAATAAAATTATCTTATTCGAAGTGTAATTATAAAAATTTGTTGGAGACTATGCACGTGCTGCCTGAATAAAAAAAAAACATTTTCATGTTCTGAGTGTAGTTTTAATTCGCCGCATACAGATTTAATTTAAACCAGTTTTGTATTAACAATGTAAAATTTGAGTGAAAATGTGGATTCATCTGCTGACACATTTCGAAGGAAAACGTTCTCTTATTCGAAGTGCTGTTATAAAATTCTAGTTGCAGACTATTTATGTACTGCCAGAATAAAGAGAAATCATTTTCATCTGAGTGTAGTTTTAATTCGCCGCACACAGATTTAATTTAATCCAGTTCATAATGTAAATTTTCTGTTTTAATATTTCGAAGGCAAACAATCTCTTATTTGAAGTGCAGTCATAAAATTCAAGTTGCAGACCATGTATGTGCTGCCAGAATCAAAGAAAATCCATTTTTATGTTCTGAGTGTAGTTATAATTCACCGCATACAGATTTAATTTAAACCAGCTGTGTATTCAGAATGTAAAATTCTAGTTGTGGATTCATCTGCTAACACATTTCGAAAGAAAAACATTCTCTTATTCGAAGTGCAGTTATAAAATTCTAGTTGCAGACAATTTGTACTGTCAGAATCAAAGAAAAACCATTTGTATGTTCTGAATGTAGTTATAATTTATTAATTTATTGGAAGAATACTCGTCACATGTGATATAAAATCGGCGTAAAATGAGGTCGCAGTAAAAATAAAGTAATTCTACCCCCCCCCCCCCTCCCGGCGCTACAGTCTGTCAGAGTCGATCAATCGGAGTCTAATAATAGTTTAAGTTTGAACAGCCTGACCTACACGGACCTATTGAGGTTTGCACAAGTACCTACACGAGCCTATTGAGGTTTGCACAAGTCCTCATACGAACCCATTGAGGTTTGCATAACCACCTATGAGAACCTAATGAGGTTTGCACATGTACCTACACGAGCCTATTGATGTTTGTACAAGTACATACACGAGCATATTGAGGTTTGTACAACCAATACCTGCACTAGCCCATTGAGGTATGCACAAGTACCTGCTCGACCCCATTGAGGTTTTTCACACGAGTATGGCGAGGTTTGCACAAGTTAAAACCTATAGGAGCCTATTGAAGTTTGCACAAGTACCTACAAGAGCCTATTGAGGCTTGAACAAGTACCTATAAAAACCTATTGAGGTTTGAACAAGTACCTACAAGAGCCTGTTGAGGTTTGCACAAGTACCTAGTAGTAAAGAAATTCACAGACAACCAAAATTAATGTTTAATTATAACCATCTAAATAGTATTTATTTATATAAAAGCCCTCTGTTAAAAATGTAACAATCCATCGGGACTTGGGGACACGGTCATAGTTTACATGAAAATAAAATAGTTTGGATTTATGTACGTCGCTGTCAGCCGGTATGGAGCAATAGCTACAATCATTAACCACCATAGAAGTTGCAAGTGACATTAGCCGTAACGTATCGGGCAACACTGGCGCGGTCTGCCAGCTGCCCAGCTGATCTTTCGCAGCTGATTTTCGCCCTTGAATGTCGCGGGTCGGGCTGAAGGTTTTTCATTATGACGAAATTAACACTTTAATGTAAATAAAGGTACTGCAGAACACGGATTGAACGTTATCTAAAAAGCCCGAGCTTTCCAATCAAACAATGTCTTAGAGAAACCGAAAGTGCAGGCTAGCAAATTTTTTAAATTTCGCCCGTAATATAAATATAAATCGCGCGGTTTTTCCATAATTCCGGATTTCTTGATGTTATATTTTTGTATCTGGTCACCGCCCTTGCGCAAAAATTTGCGTCACAGGCTGAATTCTATTTCTAAGTTTGTATGTTAACGTATCCAGCGCACGGTTTAGTCGATAATTCGTAATTCGCCGTGACGTATTTTGCGCGCGTGTTCTCTTATATTAACTTGTGCGCTCCTGGTAGCCTGTAATATTTCAAAATGCCTAACATCATTAATGAGGTGAAATTGGACTTCAAAGATGTCCTGTTGCGGCCGAAAAGGAGCACGCTTCGAAGCCGAAACGATGTGAGTTTAATTTTTTTACTGTTTTTAATAGTACACGCATAGTTCTAACTAAACATGGTATCTAAGACATCGCCACTTTTTGGTCAAAACTCAAAACACGTTGAACGATTTACTTTACTATGGAGAATGTGCAAAAATATGGCATCTCTAACTCAAACCCTTCCAGAGTTATTTACACATCAACATAAAATTTTACAGAAGATTCAAATTTTCAACATCTGGAAATAATACAATATATGGAAATACAATTATAGGCTTCAAGACATCGATATTTTTTGTCCTAATAAAATCCTTTAAACCACAGCATAAATTATTTTAAAACTTAATTTTAAGTTAACCTTAATTTTCTTAACATTTTCATTATTTATGCATTAAACCGCTTACTCGTTAATACGGAAAACTTTTTATCCAAACAGTTAGATTTAGCTTTATTATTACGAAAAGTGAGTATTTATGTCGGGGAGACCAAAAAATATGCATTGAACATTTTAATTTTGTTAAAATTAATTCACTCGCGCGGGTATCGCCATGTTTATTCATCGTTTTTATTTTAACATTTCATCAATGCTGCCAATCATAGAAAAAATATTTTTGCGTAAAACAAAGTGAATGCATCATTGACAAGTTTGTACCTGTATTTATAACAGTAGAACATGGAAAGAAATGTATTAAAATAATTACACAAACCCTCTACACAAACCCTGTGTAGCCAAACAAATCATTCAAAACCTGGGATGTTTTTTAAAAGTATGATGAAAAGCAAGTTTATTTTAGAGAATTTATTTTATAAGATTGGTACTTCCGACAAATGTCATATTTGGTTGTCTATTAGTTAAAAAAGGAACATTCCGTATTATCCGTGCATCAAACTTCGACAACACGAACGTTCCGTATTATCCGTGAGGTGGACTAACTGCATATTTACCAGATTCTCTTCTGATTTGAATATCATCTGGATATCTAGCATGATCGATCGATAGAGATTTTATCAATAATCTTGGTATCTTGTCAGCATTCCAAAGTATTACTGCAGATTGACAAAAAATATATTAAAAATAGGGTAAATATGCAGTAAGTCCACCTCACGGATAATACGGAACGTTCGTGTTGTTGAAGTTTGATGCACGGATAATACGGAATGTTCCTTTTTTAGCTAATAGACAATCAAATATGACATTTGTCGGAAGTACCAATCTTATAAAATAAATTCTCTAAAATAAACTCGCTTTTCATCATACTTTTAAAAAACATCCCAGGTTTTGAATGGTTTGTTTGGCTACGCAGGGTTTGCAGCAGAACTTTACCAAACTTTGTCAATTCTGCGCATTTTATTATATTCTCTTGGCATTTTACTGCGCTACATCTAAGCATCCCTTTCTTAATTTTATTCATTCTTTGGGACACTATGTGGAGGGTCGTTTTAGGGAAAGGAAGGAGAGGACGTTCTGGGAAGGAAAAAGGTATGAGGGGTGGATAGGGATCTGGGGGTGTGTCCAGGAGTGACGAATGAATGAATCTATCCCTCCCACTGCAGTGCAAGGTGATGGGTTGAGAGAATTCGGCTGAAGAGGTCAAAAGGTCTTCGTCAACCAGTCTCTCCCAATCCGTTCCGTCACGTCGAAATAATTAAGAACACCTAGTCGTTGTGAACTATTTTTATTATTTATGCAATAAACCGCTTACTCGTTTATTTAAATAGTGGGATTGAATGTGTTAGCGTTCGTGTAGCAAGCAGTGGGGAGAAGGGGCGGAGACATGCGCGTCCACGGGTTGATCTTATTTTGGATCGAGAATAGATAACTAAACTGTTTTCATTGTAACTACACTTTCATCGAGTGGACTACGCAATAAAACACTAGAAATAAATCAAAAATATTTAATTAAGATAGGAACTTGTTGCATGGCACAAAAGTAAGGTTTATAAAGAACAAATTAAATACAAATTAATATCAAAATATCACTCTACACAGTGACCACACATGTCAACATTATGTGGACCACAAATAGCCTTTCTACATCTGGTGCAACGGCATTTGGTCATCCTCCGTGCCTTGGATGGACACAGGTAGCAAATTTTATGCACATTTGACGTAGATGGAACCGGAGCTTCTATTGTAGAAGATTCGCCAAGAATATCAATAAATATAAGAATATATGAATGTCCGTACCTTAACAATAAAATTGTTGTTATAACTAAACGTTCGTCCAGCGGACGACGAAATGGTCAAAGAGCACGTCCTAGTATGTGTGTGACTGCAATCGCGTCACGTGCTGCACTGCTTACTCAAATTAGGAAGGTAATGAAATAGTCAAGGTCGGGGAGCGGGGGGAAGTAGGTGATTTCGAATTTCGCCGAGTAGCGCGTCGTCGCCTCGACGAGCGATTAGTTATCTAGTGTTAATACTTACAAAAATGATGAAAATAAAAAGACATGCATATTTTTTTGTCTCCCCCGACATAAATACTCACTTTTTGTGATAATAAAGCTAAATCTAAATGTTTGAATAAGAAATATTGCATATTAACCAGTAAGTGGAGTAAGACATAAATAATAAAATTTCTATTGGCGACCCGCGGGTCAGATATTGATGCATATTTGGCCGCCAATAGTTTTGTGTGTATTTCGATTTGAAATACTCGTTTTGTATATAAAATAAGGTACTAGATCTGGTATTGCATTCAGGGCAACGAAATGCAATCTTTTCTAATAGGGCGAGTGTGTTGGTGAGTCAATAAGGAAGTTCACAAACAGTATGTCAAATATGTCCCATAAAAATAATTAATATGTACAGATTGTGTAAATAATGACAGACAGGTGTTAAAACTGCTGACTAATGTCAGCTGTCAGGATATCTCATTACTATTTATTGCTTCTTTTCATTGAATAACGCTTAATCCATTTTTTTTTATTTCTTTTAAAAATGTTACAAAAATATGCATTTTTAGGATGATCTTAACCTTTCCTTTCTGGATATGTTAACTGAGTTGACATCATATCTAATTATTTAAATGTCTCATTAAATATACTAAATGGAGAGTTCATATTTTCGGTGATCCTCCATAATCCACCAGTTTTCCTCGGAACACTTGTTAAGAACCACTGGTCTAAAAAGTATTGTTTTGTTGTTTAGGTGGACCTGTACCGGGATATCACATTTGTTAACTCCAAGCAGAGCTACCGAGGGGTGCCCGTGATGGCCAGCAACATGGACACCGTTGGCACCTTCCAGATGGCCAAGGCACTGGCCAAGGTAGGTGAAATACCAAACAACTCTACCTTACTTACATCCATAACCTGCATACGGATCAAACAAATAAACTAACCTAACCCATTCTAACACAATTTGGGAGGCGGGTATGGGTTCCGCTGCCTCGGCACCATTTATTGGATAACCAACATCTCTGCCATAGTTCACCCCAAGTGGTTTGCTATGTTTGGTGACTTAGTAGGGGTGCCCGGGTTCATGAGGTGAGGTTTGTCCAGGTCTTGACGGCGGATGCGTATTCCCAACAGCTGCACGGCAGGCTGGATCGGGAGAAAATGGTTGAGAGAGTCCCTATGACTTCTCCAGCCGTACTCTCTGGGAAAGTCATAAGTCTGTCACTCCTGGACACACTGACCCCCAGTTCCTAACCACCCCTCATAGCTATTTCCTTCCCAGAACTCACTCTTCCTCCGTTCCTTAACAAAAACCTTCCACACAGCATTCCCTAAGATGACATAGGTCCTGAAGGAAATTATTTTCCTCAGGTCCTCCTATGTGGAGCTAATGTAAAAAAAACAAAAGTACTTTGGATACCAAACAAATAACCTAACCAGACCCCTTGTTTTATCATGTTCCGGTTTATCTGTTTTTTTTTAAATATTTATTTCTACATTCTTCACAAATGTCATCTTTGGGGATTGGAGAGGGGCCACCACTTTCCCAATGGCGTCATAAGGAAACATATGGTCTCCTCCTTCGATACGGGGTTTGCAAGCAGTATGCAAGTACTCACATAATTAATTTATAATTAGAGACATTGTTAATTTGTAAATATAAGAGAAATACATAAAGGAAAGTGTAAAATATGAAAAAGGAAATTAGAAATCAATTATGTAAGTGTCAGATTTATGAATATGTGTCATCTCGCGATTAAGACTGCCGTCCCATTTATGCTGAGCAGTCTCGGGCAGTCGAGAATGAGCACAGAAGTCAGCCCGACAGCCATGCAGTTTCTGCGCCCCTTAACCGACTTCTCGATTGGCCCTTGAATAACTGTAGTAGGGAAGAAGGGAGATACCCTAAGACCCTGAGGAAAGAGTTAGCATCGGATTGTCATAGGCGACAGGGGAGGCGCAGGCAGGTCGCGGGACTGCTATCTCAGGGGTTTCATCACCAGGGTTAATGCCCCCATCTATTTCACCCCCTTGATGGACTGTTGAACATGATTCATTACATTTTTTTGGAGTTGTAGGAAGGAGGGAACACAGAAGCCGGCAAATCGTTCCACTGCCGAGCTGTAGAACTCAAAAAAGAGTTGTATCATGACACAAGAATGTCAACCGTGCACAAATTTTGAGCGTGATTTCTTACTATGCATAGGTGCCGAAGGGATTAATAGTTACTCTAGTTCCTCGAAGCATTGAAATATCTCCAGAACCCGAACAGCATTCCCATCTGATGCCTGTGCTCTGAAGATTGCAATATTTTGTTAAGATAGGGGAATCTATTAAATGGACCGCCCATTTCTGCACATAGTTGAGAGTTTTTTCAAGTATTTTGTGCCTCCACACAGATTCACATAAGTATCTATGGAAATCTGGTGGCTAAAGAACTGGTTTTGGATTCAAAGGTCATTTTTGAAAAAAATGTCAGTTGGAACCTTGTCCAATTAAGGTGACATAGTGTTGGATACCTTTGTGAAGCGCAGTCATCGTAGCAGCCGGCAATTCTATGTAAATATGAGTAAATTAAATAATTGGGACGTTTTGCTTGTTAGAGCAGTGATCTTGTTATTACTAGGACCCGGATGTCAGCTATAAATCTCAAACAGATAAGCTGTAACTTTCGTACCCTAACATAAATTCTCAATTTGGAAGACGGGCTTGGTTACCGCCGCCCTGGGAACCGTTTATTGGATAACCAAGACACCTCTGTCATAGTCACCCCAAGTGGTTCGCTTCGTTTAGTGATTTAGAAGGGTTCAGGTTCACGGGGTGAGGTTTGTCAGGGATGCACCTGCTCACCTATTGTGTGGCGGGCCGGATCAAGGCTGGTTTAGTGAGGTCTTTTGACCTCTCCAGCCGGACTCTCTCGACCAATCGCCTTGCATCGCAGCTGGAGGATTTATAAGTCTGTAACTCCTGAAACACTGCCCCCAGATTCCTACCCAACCCTCGTACCTTTTTCCTTCCCAGAACTTCCTCTCCTTCTTTCCATACACGGTCAATCAGAAGCTGAGTTGGCATTGCATTTAGGTCTCACCCGGGCATCGTGTGTTCGATTCCTCGGCTGGCTAAGTCTTCCATCACGACACAAGCAACGTTTACCGCTTACTGTTGTGGTAGTAGGAGATTTTAAAATATTGTCAGGTTATTCGTAACCCGGGAATGTTAGTCTTTCTTAAAAAAAAAAATAAAATAAAAAAATCGTTTAAGCATCCCTTAAGTTGACGTAGGCCCTGATGGATATTATTTTCCTCAGGGTCTCTTTTGTGGAGCTAATGTAAAAAAAAAAACATTTTTGATGAATTTTAATTCATAAAAATCACCTACCAAATTTGTTCCGTTATCGCTAGAGTGGATAAGACATTTCGACTCCTAGAAATTGTTTATTTGCTAAAGAAAGAATTTTCATATTTGAAAATGTTTGATCTATTTCATCAGAAGTAAGGAAAAATTGAGCTTACTTCAAATATACTTTTATAAGTTTATCTCTTTATGTAGAAGCGACGAGAAGGGTACAGGAACGGGAGTAACGTGTGTTTTGGGTTACAGTACGGACTATTTACCACCATGCACAAGTACCTGACGCTGGATGAATGGAAGAAGTTTGCCGAAGAGTCGCCCGAGTGCCTGCAGCATATGGGTGAGTCAACTTCTATTGTCTTTCTTCTTCTTGAGCCTTCTGAAGGGTGATTCTGTATGTTTTGTGTTATCTTTTGTGTAAAGACAGTGTTACAAGACAATTAAGACTAAAAGGCAAAATCTGTCAGATGTCGGAAGATGTCCGTCGCTAAGTTAAATTTGCAAATTGAATGTCATTGCCTGTAAAAAAATACAAACATATACAAATATAAAAATAAGACAAACGGATAGTCATTTATGAACGCCGATTAGGCTTATATTATTAAATATGTACGTAGTTATAATAATATTGATAATACGGCAAGCTTTATGTATTTCACCCGATAAGTTATTGGTAAAGTTGCCGAATTCCGATTTTGCGTGTTTCCTAACCTTCAAACCTAACATTGATTGAGAAAAAATAGAAGTTTAATGCATCTTTTACCATCTTCTTTGACATAAATATTGTTTCTTGTAGTAATTATGTTGAAACCATGTAAGGTTAGTGCGATCAAGGGCGGATTTAGAAGGTATTTTTGTGTACTGTGGAGATTCCATCGCAGTACAGAAAACTGTCTTTATTAAACATTTAATTTTTCTATTGTTTTGACACTTTCATAAACCTTCCTATACATACTTGAACTTGTAGAAATAAAAGTAGTGAAGTGAAGTATACTTAAAGTTTATTTCTAACAGTAATTGTTGATTTTTTTTACTCGTCCGCCCCTTGTGCCCCTCCCAGAAAAAAAAACCTGGCTCCGCCCTTGAGTGCGATGATGGCACCACCTTACAAGGGTTAGAGTGAAACTTAATGTTCACTCTATACAAGCTATGCCTGTGGATCTCGATATGATCTGTTTACTGAAACAAACAGCAAAGGTATTTCACAAGGTTTGGGGATCCCTCGTGGTCGATTGGCTATTTCTGGATCACAGGCAATTGTTAATCAGTTTTATTACGATTGAGATGAATTACCGGCGGTAATTACACTATGCGAGTCTGTTAGTTTGTCATGATAAAAACTGTACGGTTGACACAAGCGTTACGATGAGAAGACTGAAGATAAACAAACACTTGTTTTGGCTCCTTGACAACGGCTGTCAACCGGCATTTATCGGCCAGTGTAAGCACCCAGTGTGCGAAATTCACCAATAGGTTTGAATTCTGGCCTTTGTATATGAAACAGAACAAAACCATCGAGATCCAATTAAGCGTTATGAAACAAACCAAGTTATTTTACACAATGAAATATCTTGTAAATTTTCAATTGTATATATTTTTTAAAATTAATTTATTAACATTCAAACCTGCTAATCTACTTATGTAGTTTGTCAGCAGGGACATAATGGCAACATTTTTGCAATAACATGGTACAATAGTAAACAGTATGTACATAGGTATGTATAATGTTGATGATAAATTAACAATAAAGATAAGTTGGTTAAATTACAGAAAAGTATAAATATAAATATGTAAAAAGTAGCACAAGCCTTATATATATGATGAATAGATAGCCGATAAAGCAAGACAGACGCCTTCCAACATCCAACGGATTTTGTCATTATTTATTTATTTAATTTTTTTTATACCCGTGGGGCTTTTACATTTGGTACATAATGATTACATTTTTTTACATAGGGGTTAAAAGGTTAATAAAAATAATTTCTTACGTTACGGTGGTTTACAGTTGAAGAAAATAAAATGATATCAATAATAATATGTTAACATAATAAATCAATATCATTTGTATATTTGTTTTCTAAACTATGTAAATGAGGAATTGATGAGTTTGTCACATATTTGTTCATGAACGGTAGGGCGTTTACCAAAAAAAATGTCCGTTATGTAATTTAATTCACCCAAAAACATCACGTCGTGTTTTGGATGTGACGTATGATGCGGGAATAGAAACAAACTCAAAAAGCACTTATTTTTAAGACTGATTTCACTAATTGGCATATTTAATCATATTCTACATGACTTAAGTAACTAACCTTCAAATGCTGTAAGTAAAATCTTTCTTACTTACCAACAAAAACCAAGTCCGTAGTGGAAAATAAAAACAGCACAACGTGACGCCCAACCACTCAGCGTGTCACAGGAGACATACACTGCGGCTCAAAACTAAGATGACGATTGTTTATAGTGCAAATGTTGCCATTTATCAAAATAAACCGATTCCCACAATGATTTTAAAGGTAATTTTTCGTTCAAAATCGATTTATTGTTGTAGCGTTGCGGAATTTTCCACCTACATCATTTTTAGGCACAGAATAAAACAGATTTTTTTTATTATTTTGAACTCCACTCTGCTAAAAGTGATATATTTTAATGAATTTGGAACATATGACCATTTAAATTAACACAAAATGTAAAACAGGGACTGGGTAAATATTAATATTATGCGTTCGGAATTTTGCAAAAGTAGGGTAGGACACTCAAAAAATCGCCTCTCTTCTAACTTATTTGACGAATATTTATGTTAATTATATGTATTTTATGGTTTTTGTTATGTAAATAATTAGTTTAATAAATTATTTTATAGGACTTATTTTAAGAAACATGTTCTAAAATTATTAACCTATAGAATAACTTGTTGAAAGTCGTAGGACACGTCATTTTCGAGTGGTCAATTTTTTTGGTAAACGCCCGGTAGCATTGAAATCGGTCATTATGCCTAGTGAGTCGAGTAGGTACTCTAAGGAACCACACTCAATTGATTATCCACTGTATTGAGTTTCCCTCTGTTGAGTGTTTCACTGTATCGAGTTTCCCTCTGTTGAGTGTTTCACTGTATTGAGTTTCCCTCTGTTGAGTGTTTCACTGTATCATGTTTCCCTCTGTTGAGTGTTCCACTGTATCGAGTTTCCCTCTGTTGAGTGTTTCACTGTATTGAGTTTCTCTCTGTTGAGTGTTCCACTGTATCGAGTTTCCCTCTGTTGAGTGTTTCACTGTATTGAGTTTCCCTCTGTTGAGTGTTCCACTGTATCGAGTTTCCCTCTGTTGAGTGTTTCAATGTATTGAGTTTCCCTCTGTTGAGTGTTTCACTGTATTGAGTTTCCCTCTGTTGAGTGTTTCACTGTATCATGTTTCCCTCTGTTGAGTGTTCCACTGTATCGAGTTTCCCTCTGTTGAGTATTTCACTGTATCATGTTTCCCTCTGTTGAGTGTTCCACTGTATCGAGTTTCCCTCTGTTGAGTGTTTCACTGTATTGAGTTTCCCTCTGTTGAGTGTTCCACTGTATCGAGTTTCCCTCTGTTGAGTGTTCCACTGTATCGAGTTTCCCTCTGTTGAGTGTTTCAAGAATTCGCAAAAGTCGAGATCCGAATTTATAATTTAAAAAAATAAATTTATGTTTAATTGTTTTGTAACGCTGTCTTAGCACAAAAAAAACACAAAAGACAGAATCACCCTTCAGGCGTCCATTCGAAGATAGAATTAAAACTAATTATTTAAAATACTAAACTCCAAATTCAATTGTTGAAACTCTTTCGTCTGGCTCCGGACGGTTGGGACTTTTGTGCTATGTACAAATAAAAATAAATAAGCAATATAAAGCGCCCTTGAGGTGACTGAATCGCTAAATTATTAAGTTGACCAATTCTAATAATGTTTCAGCGGCCAGTAGTGGTACGGGTCAGGGAGACTTTGAGCGCCTGTCGGACATCTTGCTGGCGGTGAAGGGGCTCTCGTTCATCTGCCTGGACGTCGCCAACGGGTATTCGCAGCACTTTGTGGAGTACGTCCGCAAGGTTCGGCAGGCCTTCCCCCAACACACCATCATTGTGAGTAACTCACCGTTCAGAACGAAACGTTGCTTAGAATGGCATTCCCGCTGTGTTTGGTAACCAGGGTATCTAGCATGGTAGATTGATAAAACCCTATATCAATACGATATTAATTAGTGATATTTGCGAGCGTGTTCAGTACATGATCCAACAGTCGATAGACAATAGCCACTGCTTTTAACACAGCCCTCCAAGGTGTCACAACTTTTTGAATAATATCATTCATTATGCAAAATAATTGGCTTATTAATGAATGGAGGTAAACTAACGAAGCTCTTAGAATTGAAAGAAATCGCCATCCATAGACTTTACCCATAAACATTTAGTTTCATTCCATACTAAGTTTACTACTATAATATTATGATCTCTCAATTGGTTCCCTTTATTGTGTGTTTCACTGAATTGATTTTCCTTCTGTATCTCTCTGTTGAGTGTTCCAGTGTATCGAGTTTTCCTTTGTTGAGTGTTCCACTGTATTGAATTTCCCTCTATTGTATTGAGTTCCCTCTATTGAGTGTCCCACTGTAACGAGATTCTCTCTTTGAGTATTCCACCGTATTGAGTTTTCCTCTATTGTGTTCCACTGTTCTGAGTTCCCTCTATTGAGTGATCCACTGTATTGAGTTTCCCTCTGTTAAGTGTTCCACTATATCGAGTTTCCCTCTATTGAGTGTTCCACTGTAGTGTTCCTCTGTTGAGTGTTCCACTATATTGTGTTTCCCTCTGTATTGAGTGTTCCCCTTATATTGATTTTCCCCCTGCTCACAGGCTGGCAACGTGGTGACCGGGGAGATGGTGGAGGAGCTGATCCTGTCGGGGGCGGACATCATCAAGGTGGGAATCGGACCGGGGTCGGTGTGCACGACGCGCATCAAGACCGGCGTGGGCTATCCGCAGCTGTCGGCCGTCATCGAGTGTGCTGACGCGGCACATGGGCTTAAGGGGCACATCATCTCCGTAAGTCATGCTCTATTCAAAGGCATAAAGTCATGTCCTATTCAAAGTCATGTCCTATTCAAAGGTTTATCCTATTCAAAGTCATGTCCTATTCAAAGGTTTATCCTATTCAAAGTCATGTCCTATTCAAAGTGTTGTCCTATTCAAAGTAATGTTCTATTCAAAGTCATTTCCTGTTCAGAGTCATGTTCTATTCAAAGTTATCCTAAATAAAGACAAGTTCCATTGAGAGTCTTTTGTCCTATTCAAAGTCTTATCCTATTAAAAATGATGTCCTATTCAGATTCATGTCCTATTCAGAGTCACGTCCTATTCAGAGTCATGTCATAATTAACAGTGGGATGTAATTTCAAGTTTGGTTGAAATCAAATGCCGCATTGAGCAAGCGCGTGCAATCTTTATCCGCATGAAAAAGATGTTCTGCAGTCATTATCTCAACCTGATAACCGACATCCGTTATATAACATTGTGGACAGGGCACAAGAAGAAGTTATTTCAAGGGAATGCATTTATGTTACAATAAATCATTATCTAAATCTAAAGACATTATCTGCACTTTAAAACGTTCTTTTAGTTTAAGTTTGTGATTAGATAATAATTTATTGTACCATTTTATTCTGAGAAAATGATAATGATGTTGAACCATAACCATAGTGGCTATTAATTATGGATATTAATTCCTTTATTTTAAATTTGTCTCCGACCAAATCCAATGGGCACAATTTTTAAATGAAATATCCTTTGTAAATTTGGAGAAGTTTGTTGATGTGTTTTGGTATTGCTTTAGGATGGAGGTTGCACATGTCCAGGAGACGTGGCCAAGGCTTTCGGGGCGGGAGCTGACTTTGTCATGGCCGGAGGAATGTTTGCAGGTAATTTGAACTGCTATCTAACTCTTCAGGCTAATTTGTCCACTTTTGGGAACAATAACAACTCATATAGGTCTCTTAGAAATCGTTGTGTCTCCTTTACTATTGTGGTGGGAAGTATGATCTAAACAGTGTTAGAAAGAAAAAATACCACGCTATATATTAAAATCTAAAAGTTAACCTAAAACAATTAAAATGTACATCTTTATGAAACCGAAGTTTGGGAAAGCACTTTGATAAAAAGTATGAAATTTTGGGAATTTTTTATTAATTATTTTTACAAAAAAGTGAGTTTATGAATACATTTAAATTTCATTTGTCTATTACAATATGTGTGTAGGTATATGATACATTTTTAGATTTTCACGGCCAAAAGTATTTTCGTTATTTGTTTTTGGGGTGTAATGCCGTGTTGCGCTACCTCCTTCTTTAACACCCCAAAAACAAATAACGAGAATGTGTGTATATGTTTTTTTTTTGGTACCACTGGAGCGATCAAGCAAAATAATAAATTTGCCTCGATTGCTTCGATTTCCTAGAAGATCATATTTAAAATTTTTCACTACATACATTTAAAAAATCATACCTTCGAATTTTAACATGGAGACATAAAAACTTATTATATTGCTATATAGACAATGAATTAACCTGTATTTTACCATTTATCTCATATTTGTAGGATTTATAAAAAAAATATAAAAAGTTTATAACCGCGCGAATCCTGCGTGTTGTTACATTGAAACTGCCGTGAGGGGTACTTATTCGAGTCAACATATAGTAAATATTTTCGATTTCTGTATATTGTCTGTGGTATACTTGATAAAGAAAGGTGCATATCAATGGAAAAAGGACTTAATTTTAACCGTAAACAGCTGATCAAAAATTCGATGTGAAAAAATAAAAATTTTAACATCATTCTAAAATAGTCCACGAAGTTCGAATTTGCGACATCCACGGTCATAATAGAAAGAGAATTTCAATAGCTTCGTTTTAAAATAAATGGCTGGCCGGGGAAATGTTTTAAATAATTACAATAAATGTTTTACGAATGGTAGGAAAATTTGGTCGAATTTTGGACCACTATCAATCGCAGAAAAATAAAAGTGGTCCATTTTTCGACCGTATAACCAGTGGTTATCAGTAATTTTAGTTAGAAAAAACGTAAGGTGAGCCATTCTTAAAACTTTTTAAAGTTGCATTAAAAAATTTTATATTTACATCATCATATGATTATTTCTAATAACAAAATTGGAAAGCGTATTTTATCACCTTTCAATTTTATAGTTTTTGGATGTGTTCAGAAATATTCCATTTATTTGGATTTTATTGCAGAGCGGAAATATTTTCACCTTCTGACAAAATAGGCTTAAATAAAAATTTGACACATTTGAAATGTTTGCAGCGCTCTCAATTTTGCCGACCTGTTCAATTTTGTATTAAGTAATCAAGGTGTCTAAGTGTGTTTGGCGGCCATTGTAAATCCGTTTCATAGCTTTTTGCAGATGTGTGCAGTGAATGATTAATAACACTGACAAATGACTTAAGACTGCTGTCACTACATTAATACTGTCATAAAACTTAGGATCGGTTACAAGGTCTTCCAATGACTGATGAATTATTATTTTATTTTTATTTTGATACAACGATGTATGGTGAATACCCGCGATTAATGCGACATCTGGATTTGCTATCTGAAACGCGCTACGAAAGTCTCCAATCTAGAAGGAATGGGACCCTTACAGTAACAGCTTTTAGAATTATAAACTACTAGCTGGTACCCGGCTTGCGTTTCTGTGCCTGTTCACCTTCCTCCTCCCCTTCCTCTCCCGCCTCCATTTCCCCTCCAGTTCCCGCTCCTTCTCCTCCACCTTCCCTCTTCTCACTCTACTCCCCCCCCTTCCCCCGTCCCGCGAAACCCCCTCCCGAGTTCCCCTCCCGTATTCGCCTCCCCCCTCCCGCGGATCACCCTCCCGGGTTCCCCTCCCCCCTCCTGCATTCCATACATTCATTCCCGATACGTTCAGTTTTCAAACAGCTCGCGTGCCACCTATTGCAATTTTTTATGCAAATTTCATGATGCTAGAACTTGTATATGTTATTCCGATGTATGAGGTATATGTCAATAGGTTTTTTTTTTTTTACTTGAGGCCCTGAGGAAAATAATTTCCCTCAAGGCGTGTGTCATCTTTGGGGATGCTGTGTGGAGGGTTTTTTTTAGGAAAGGAAGGAGAGGAGAGTTCTGGGAAGGAAAAGGTTTTAAGGGGTGGGTAGGAATCTGGGGTTCAGTATGTCCTGGTCATCCGCCTCCAAGACCTAGACAAACCTTACCCCGTGAACCCGGGCACCCTGCTAAATCACCAAACGTAGCGAACCACTTGGGGTGCCCTATGGCAGAGGTGTTGGTTATCCAATAAAGGTTCCCGGGGCGGCGGCGTTCCCGGTACCCATTCCCGCCATGGGGCGGTACCCATTCCCACGCAGGGTGAACGTAAAGACGTAAATTCGTGGGTGAATATTTGTGCTCATGGTCATTGCGAATGGTCTCATACGATAGGGGTCGATTAGTAAATGAGAAAAAAGCAGGTCTGCCGACCGGCAGCCTGGAAAACGACGGAATCTTCCGCAACCCGTCCGTTCCACAGTGCTTTCGCGTGCCCCGCTAGCAACGACTAAATCAAATACATTAATGAAACCAACGAATTACTGTAGTCTAGATCACACTCCATTGAAGAGTTCTTTGATCGGTCGACCACCAGCCTGGACTTTTTTGGTGTACAATTTTATTTATTTTTTTATTTTTTCGATATGTTTCTTAAAAATATCTTATATATTATTTATTATTTTTATTTAATTATGTTTTTAAAAACTTCTATTCTATAACTATTTAAAAAAATAAGTGATGCATATAAAAAAAGTAATGATATAATTACGACGTTATTTAAATAGAGCTTAAAAAAAAAAAAAAAAATGATGTGAATAACTCTATTTCTGAAAAAATGTCAGTTGCGAGCTGAGCTGTCAACTTATTGCCTTCGATATGAAAAAAACGGTTGTTAAAAGAATATTTCGCCGTACCTCCCATTACAAAAATATTTTTTTTATTTAAGTTTGGTTACATCAACTAATTGTAAGTCTGATTCCCTTCGAAGAGGGTTACACCATGGTTTTAGGAGCTACAAATAACACAAAAGAGGTTACGCCCTTTTGCCTTTCTGTAAATTAATCGCACACCGAGCTTCTCATACTAGATATTGTTGATTACAGCCAAGCAGTCGTAAAATTTTCACAGAAAAGAATGGATGTAACCACCAAAATCATCATTTTTTTCAATAATTACATAGATCTAATTATATTTACATTCCTCTTCCTCTCCCGCGCTCCCTACCCTTTCGCCTTTCCACTCCGCCTCCTCCACCTTCCCTCTCCCCACTCCACTCCCCACCATCCCCTGTCTCGCGAACCCCCCTCCCAGGTTCCCCTCGAGTTCCCCTGCTTTTAATAAGCAATATCTATTAGCACTTTCCACACGCACACTTCAGAGCGACCGAGTACCGCGCCACTTCAGGCCCCCGCGCAGAAAAGTCTCACAGTGAACTGCGCTGTAAACATATCGGTCTTCACTTTTCTGCGCGGTGGCCTGAAGTGGTGCGGGACTCGTGCGTGTGAGAGGTACTATTGACTTTTCTGCAAGTCTAGGTTGAATATTTATTTTTAAGTTTATGAGTAAAACCTTAAATTAATAATTTTGAAGTGGGGATAGAGGGCACCATATAACTCCCTTGATCGTACTGGGACTCGTTTCTGAGATTTAGCGGCACGCACATTGTGGTACACTTTCTTTTATAATATGCATTGATTACAATTTGATCAATTTTATCTAAGTAAGGTAAAATTGACCTTAATTTGGGCTCACGGAAACGCCCATAGTTCACTTCTATCGGTTGGTTACTTCAGTGGGTTTTAGTACAAAACTGTTGCATGCTTTGAGCTGGCTTCATTTACATTACTTAATAATATAATTTATTTGTTTAGAGTTTAGATTGTTTGTCGAGATATGCAATCTCACTTACAATCGTCATACCGAATAGTTACTTTTGATTGCAACGAAGTTGACCATTCAAGGTAACAATAGCCTATAAATACTGGAACTTATGCGCTGTAACTAATGCATTATTATACGCTACATTAACCCCTCAGGTCTCATGCATATTCTGTCAGAAGGTCGGTCAAACATTAAAAAGTTTAACTTATGTTTTTTCTAGCTAAAATTACTGATTTTATCATATATCTCACTGTGTTAGTAAGGGAGATACCACAATTTCTATATAGTTACTAGCTGGTCCCGGCATGCGTTGCTATGCCATTTAGTAAAGAAAATGTTTCTCCCTGAGTGTCCTTTCCCATTCATCCCGTTCACCTTCCGCCTCCCCTTCTTCTCCTGCGTCCTCTTCCCCTCTCGCGTTCCCACTCCGTCACCTCCACCTTCCCTGTCCCCACTTAACTCCCCCCCCTTTCCCCGTCCCGTGAACCCCCTTCTCGAGTTCCCCTCCCCCCTCACATGTCCCCTTTCCCTCCCGCGTTTCCCTTCCACCATCCCTGCCTTCCCTCTTCCCTTTCCCGCTCCCTCGTCCCGCCAACCCTCCTCCCGCGTTCCATATATTCAATCCCAGTACATTCAGTTTTTAAACAGCCCGCGTGCCACCTTTTACAATTTTAATTCAATATATTATATAAAAAATATTCTAAAAAAAGAATTAGCGAAATCGGTTCAGCTGCTCTCGAGATTTGCGCTTACCAACACATTTAGTGATTCATTTTTATATATAGTTATTACCAAAAGCGAATAAATAGACTAAGGATTAATGTGTGACATCTATTGACTTTTCTGCAAGTCTAGGATGAATTTTTTTTTTTGAATTACTTTAATGAGTAAAACCTCAAGAGTCTTCCCGAACTAAATCCAATATAAATAGACTAACTAACTAACCATCACGCCGTTTCCCCGCAGGGGTAGGCAGAGAGGACGGACCGCCAAACAACTCGGTCTCGGCACACACTCTTAATATAAATAGTGTTTTCGATAAACATATCTATTTTTTTTGTTTATAAGAAAAACTCTCTTTTATAACTTTTGAAGGTTATAAAAGAGAGAATCAACGTAATATATCATTGAAGAAGAAGATAACAATAATAATCTAAACGAAAATATGAAAAAGAACAAGACACAGAAAACAGAAAAAAGACAATGGTCGCAACTGGGACTCGTGGTAGTTGCCCATAATTTGGAAAAATAATTAGTTGAAGATAATATTGTTAATTCTAAAAAAATTTTTTAAAATAATTTTTTTTTTTTTTGTGTATTACAGATTAATATAATTCTATTACAATACACATAGAATATTAGATTGGATTATGTACATATAGGTACATTGTACATACAACATAAATACATTATTGTGTATCACAGCATCTGATTGCATAAATAAAATTACAATAATACATATTTTAGAGCTCTTGCCTAAAATTACTCTTGAGGCGTTCAAGACTAATGTTGAAAATGTCAAGGGACCTAGAGATATCATTTAGCAGTACCATACCTCTTGTCATGCTGTGCTGGGCCAGAACATCTGTTCTGCCATGTGGGATGCAGAGCAGGTCGTGGTGGCGACCCTGGCTAGATTGACTATTATGACGGCTTGACAGAAGAGAGCAATGCAAATTTGGTTAACGCGAGGTCTGGGTTCGAGTCCCAGTTGCGACCATTATCTTTTTTCTGTTTTCTGTGTCTTGTTCTCTTTCATATTTTCATTTAGATTATTATTGTTATCTTCTTCTTCAATGATATATCCATTTTTATTGTAATTTGAGACACCCACAATTTGGGATGCGGGAATGGGTACCGCCGCCCCTGGAACCTTTATTGGTAACCAACACCTCTGCCACAGGTCACCCCAAGTGGTTCGCTACGTTTGGTGATTTAGCAGGGGTGCCCGGGTTCATGGGGTGAGGTTTGTCTAGGTCTTGGAGGCCGATGACCAAGACACTGAACCCCAGATTCCTACCCACCCCTTAAACCCTTTTCCTTCCCAGAACTCTCCTCTCCTTCATTTCCTTAAAAAAAACCTCCACACAGCATTCCCAAAGATGACATAGGCCCTGAGGAAAATAATTTCCCTGTGTGGAGCTCATGTAAAAAAAAAAACCTATTTACTTTTCTGCAAGTGTAGCCTCTCAGGCAAATTCTCAGTTTGTTTTTCAGAACTACTCGGAAGGTCTCATAGAAATCGTTGTCTCCTGTACCCTGTACTGTCACAGTGAGAAATATGATCTAAATAGCATTGGAAAGAGAAAATATCACGCTTTATATTCAAATCTAAAAGTCAACCACAAAATAATTAAAATGTACACCTTTATGAAACCAAAGTTTCCGACCGCAATTTAAAAAAAATTATGAACCTTTGTGAATTTTTTATTAATTACTAGCTGACCCGACTAACATTGTTCTGCCGTATAAATTATTTCTAGTGAATATTTTGGTTGTTAAATAAAAAATAACAAATGTATTGTAAGTGTGTGGGGATGGGATCTATGACAGAAAGAGGAATGGAGCGCTGTAGACGATGACCGCCGATAAAAACAAGAAAACACCAACTAAAGTAGGAAAATGTAATAAAGAAAATCAATATGAATTTCGAAGAGCAATTGAGTGTACTATATTTTTTGTCAGTCCGTCTATAGCCAACACAAATAAGCTCGATGGTTTGCCCACGCGAGAATATAATGAAATATCAAAATGACGCGACGCTTCTCGTAAATGTCTTGGCATGTGTGGATGAAAGTTCGATGAGGCGGACGTAGCTCCATCTGTCATTCAACAACATAAATAATTTCGTTCTGTTTGAAATACGAAAGACGGTTAAAAAATGGGATGGTGGGGGTAGGAAGGTTATAATTTGGGGTTATAGGTATTTTTTGATGCCAAATAAAAAAAATATACAAAATTTTTTTTGTCAAAAAATAGATTTTTTTTGGATAGGGACACCCTAATCACCTAGCGGTATGAAATATACTTTTATACTTTAAAACCCATTCTCATACCTACCAAATATACAATAAAAATCGGTCAAGCCATTTCTGAGGAGTGCGACCACAAATACCGTGTCCCCAGATTTTTATGTATAAGACTTTTGTCACATATTTTATTTGTCTAATAAAATATGTGTGGGTTTTTATTCTTTCATTACCATAAATTTTATTTGGATATTATTGTAAAGCAGAAATAGTCTGACCTACTGACAGAATATGGTCTAAGCCTGAGGGGCTAGGATGAATATATATATATATATATATGTTATGATTAAGGTTTTCGCGGGTGTAAGATGTAGAACAATTTTCTCGGTTTACCCGCGTAACGTAGTCCTTAAAAGGACTTTTTAACTCCTGACGTTTCGGACAGATCACACTGTCCATCTTCAGAGGCCTTATGTCTTGAGTTTTTGTCTCAAACTGATAGCTTTCGCATGTCTGTTCGGTCCAAAAGCTAAAAACTTAAGTTTTAGCTTTTGGACCGAACAGACATGCGAAAGCTATCAGTTTGAGACAAAAACTCAAGACATAAGGCCTCTGAAGATGGACAGTGTGATCTGTCCGAAACGTCAGGAGTTAAAAAGTCCTTTTAAGGACTACGTTACGCGGGTAAACCGAGAAAATTGTTCTACATATATATATATATATATATTTTTTTTTTTTTGGAATAACTTAACTTTTAGGAGTAAATTAACTAAAGAGAAAATCCTCAAATTGTAATATTTAATTCAACGGACATTACCATTTTGTTGACCGTAATGTAATGTTGTTGCAGGACACGACCAGTGTGCCGGTGAATACATCGAGCGCGACGGTAAGAAGTTCAAGCTGTTTTACGGCATGGCCAGCGCGGAGGCCATGCAGAAGCACTCAGGCGGCGTGGCGGAGTACCGTTCCCCCGAGGGCAAGGCCGTGGAGGTGGCGTACCGCGGTGACGTGGAGGACACGGTGCGCGACATGCTCGGCGGTCTGCGCTCCGCATGCACCTACGTGGGAGCTTCGCGACTTCGTGAACTTCCGCGCAGAGCCACCTTCATCCGCTGCACCCAGCAGGTTAACACCTTCTACAGCTCCTAGATCAACATCTTCGAACAACTTCTAGCCGCTTTCTACTTCTAAATCAACACCTTCAAATGCTCCTATGCTGATGCCTTCTGAAGAGCGATTCTATATCTTTTGTGGAATTGTTATGAGATAACGGACGCGATCTCCTGTCAGATTTGTGTGATTTTCTACAGCTGTTATTTGCTTTTTCTATGGGCCGATATCAGATTTCAGCTGTGAGCTGTCACATATTTTAGTTTAGATCGTTTTAAACACGAGTTCTTACGAGTACATTTTAAGTTGTATATTGTGGTAATATGCACAGCAAAGTATTACTTGAACTTTTAATGTCAGTAAACTAGACAATAGCAAAACGTCAAGTGTGAAATTCGAATATTCGACATCTCCACCTGTTGCTTTTTTATTTGATTACTTCGCCTCGCATATTACCACAGTATCCAACTTAAAACGTACATTAAATTAATAAATAATCATGCATACTTGCCGGAATTTGTGTTTAAAACGATCTAAACTAAAATATGTGATAGCAGCTGAAACCTGACATCGGCCTGTAGAAAAAGCAAATAACAGCCATAGAAAATCACACGAATCTGACAGGAGATCACGTCCGTTATTTCTATCGATCTCAGAATCGCTCTTTTGATCGTGTGACCTTCTTACTCTATATGCAGCAGTTCAATTGTTCCCAAGCATCACCTTCTTTTAAAGCAATATCTTCTATAGCTCTTAGACGCCATTCTTTTAGGTGCTAATCTCGCCACCCTCAAGGTAAACACCTCTTACAGTTCCTAGGCACTAATTTCTTCCAGGTCAATATCTTTTACAACTCTTAGATGCTACGTATCGGGATATATGCGCACTTGCGTATTCCAGCAGGTCAACTTCTATCACAGTTCCTGGTGGCTGGAATATATCTGCTCTGTTTGACTGCGGCATCTTTATTCACTTCAACCGGCGAACGAAATCGCCCCCATTTTGCTCAAGCACAAACTAGCATTTTGTTTTAAACATTTAACACTTTCAATGCACAAAAACTATTTATTATTACTAATTTATTGTTGACATACAGTTGAACTACGAATATCCAAACCAATCGAGTTACACTGACTTCTCCTTTCTGTATCTCGGTCAAGTTAATCGCCAATCTAGTTTGTACATACAGTAGAATTTGGATATAACGACCCTCAAGGGGCGATACTTTGTCATACTAACCGGACAATGCACAAAACGGCCGGATAATTTAAGCTTTAAGTTTTACATGAGATACGCCGAACTCCTTCGCAAGGGTTACATTTGATTCACTGGCTTCTAATCGGTGTAATATAGCACTTTTTTCTTCAATTGAAAAGCACTTCGTCTTCACGGAACTCATTGTGTCGAGCTCTTAACTCAGTCACAGCAGATGATAAACACTGACTGTGGCTTACGCGTGCTAATAAGGATGGTGTTAGCGCGCGGGAAGTAGTCGAGGCACGGGGCAGCGAGGTATTGGTGCGTAGGTTTTGTAAAAAAAGCACTGCGCGTCGTTCTAACCGGACGAATTATCACTAAAATAGGTCGCTCAAAACAGAGTCGTACTAAATGGATACGTTTTCCTACTAAAAGCTATGAAACCTTACTTGAGTTTACATTGTCGTCGCTAAAAACGGTAAGCCGGTTGTATCCGAATTCTACTGTATATACATATTAAGGCTGTTTTAAACTATCTTCACATTTGGTGACCATCAAATCGCCATTTTGAACTTTTTACATTGGGACGGTTCCCGTTAAACGCTGATTCTTCGTCCATTTCAGATTTTTTAGAAAAATGTGGCCGTTAGGCTTGCAGCTTATCACAATCTGATCAAAAGCAAATGATTTTTCTGTTTTCAGATTTTTGATTGAGTTTCGCTAATATTATATTCATTTAATTAAATGTAATGCAATTTGTAAAAGAAAAATTTCACAATAATGTAATAACGTTGCATGATTCGGTGTGGTTTGGATATTTGGCGCTTTTCTGTTCTTCCGACGTGATAACAGGCTACAACTTGACACACTTAACTTTGCAGGCAGCCAAAGGAGAAACCAATGAATTTACACACTATTTTTAATATCCACTAGATATCTTGGAAGTGTCAATATACATACCGATTTGAAACAAAGCTGATGTAGCTGATAATTTACAAACAAGACTTTTCGACTCCTATGCCCCAGATGGGTTAATGGAGTGATCAGTATTTGATCAAATTAAGCACACATTTTTGGAGGCGAGAGGCGATTTAAGAGGCGAGTAGGGGTACCGCTACCCCGGGAACCATTTATTGGATAACCAACACCTTTGCCGTAGGTCACCCCAAGTGGTTCGCTATGTTTGGTGACTTAGCTGGGGTGCCCGGGTTCATGGGGTGAGGATTGTCTAGGTCTTAGCGATGGATGCATCTGTCCCTTTTTACCTCTCAACCCATCGCCTTGCACTGCAGTGGGAGGGATGATTTCAAATGTCCATCACTCCTAGACACACTGACCCCCAGATTTCTACCTACCCCTCATACCCTTTTCCTTCTCAGATCTTCCTTTCATTAAAAAAACTCTCCACACAGCATCCCCAAAGATGTCAGGCCTCAAGGGAAATTATTTTCCTCAGAGTCTCTGTGTGGAACTAATGTAAAAAAAGACATGTGGGAAGTAAGTCAGTTCACAATTTTAGCCGATCGCAAAGTTATCCGTGTCAAGGTGTGCCTTGTATATTTTTAGTTACCAAAGATTTATTGATTATTATTATAATATGAATGCCGGGACGTACCGAAAGTATTAACTTAGTATTAAACATACCGCACATCCATAGAAAAGTGTCGTAAGCCAAAATTTTCTATTTTACATTTTATCTCTGAAAAGTAAAGTGATTGTGATTATCTACACGAAAACTGTATTTAAATTAGATCACTTCATCTCCGCAAGATGTCACTAGTATCTCTTTTCATTAACTTTTTTGACTTACAACCTTTTTCTACGGGATGTGCGATATATGTACAACTGTTACAGAATCACCGATTAGTCTAGTCAGATGTGATAACTCTAGCCTATGCTCTAGTTGTGGAAAAAACAACCTCAGTACCTCAATTCAAATCCTTTTTTAAGTAATGTATACATATTGTAAATCATCCCACTTCAATAATATGGTTTGTGCAAATAAATTGTTACCATAGACATTCAAATTGAAAGACTAGTCCAAATTTTGGTAGCTATCGCTCAAGAGTGTTAGCAGTGCTGTGGGTTCCTTCCATCGTTACACAATTTCAGCTTGTGATGATTGTTATAGGAGGAATTTGAATATTTTCAGGTTTTTCTTAATCACTCCGACTCGTAAGCGTGTTTACACGACAATATAACAATAACAGTCAAGTACAATAAGCATGTTTTCACGGTAACACGTGTGTTCCCACAGAAATTGTTATAACTCTGTTATTGTTCTAGTGACAACCCTAAAACAAAAAGTAGTAGATCCATATTGAATAAAGCTTCACATTTCTATTCAAAGTTGTCCATAGAAGTACATAAAAAAGACTTATTTTGTAGAAACAGTTTTCACCCGCCAAATCGCCTATGCGCTGTTAGACATTATTTATATTAATACATTTATACAATAGAATAAGTGTTGTTTTTTTATATAATCTGTGATTTTAGTACCGTTTTCACATAAAAACATCATGTGAGTCATTTTTACAATTTTTTTATGTTTGCATTCTAAATTTTAATATTTACAAATGTTAATATTTATTTGTAATATAACAATTTGAAAGCTTATTTTATAACCTTTTAAAAACAGTTTTTAGTATTCAGCTATGTTCAGAAATGTTTAATTTATAGAGCTTTAATTGCGAAGTGGAAATAACACAAAGTTTTTATAAATCTGACAGTTCGTTTAAAACAAAAAACTTGCAGAATCGCAAAATACCGGAGTGGTTAACCTGTGAATGTTTATCTTTTTAACCTTTGACATGCCAAGATGCAAAACAAATCTTTTGTTACTAGGGGTCCCGGAGATACCCCATGCATTTTATCATTACAAAATCATTTGTAGGTTTTGTAGGAATACAAAAAATAACAATAGAATAAATTTCACTATTTAGACTGATGCGCACGGAGGACAGTAATTTTAGATATTTTGGTTACAAATGTTGACAATGAGAAGGTAAAAACAGAATTGAAGAACTCTAGATTTTGAGGTTGTCTTTTCTATAGCTGGATTAATAATGTATTTTTTTGGAATCTCTGGCAGTATTGAGTCTCCTAACATGGTGAATTTATAATATATATGTATAATATATATTGAATTTTTGCGGGGTTTGTGTTGTTATGTACATATAACCTACAACCGCCTGTTGGGTGTAGAGTTTAGGTCAATTTGTAAATATACAATATATTTATTTTAAATAAAATAATCTGGCTGAGTGTAGTGGTCAGCGCAAATTGTGGAAGCTTTGCGATTGCCCTTTTTAATAAATAAATAAAATTGTTTGGTAAATACGGTGACTTTCATTTTACTTTTTTGCATGTTCTATAAATGTATCATCAGGAATTCCACAAGGCTTACATGTTGGACCTCTATTATTTCTTTTGTTTGTCAGTGATATAATTTATATATTTTTTTTTAATCATCTGGAGCCAGTGGACCTATGGCATCCAAAATTGGGGTTTGTTGTGAGGCTGGAGGTAGTGGAAAGAAGGAGATAGGAAAGATGAAGAAGTACCAGTCTATTTATATTTAGATCTGTATGTATACTTCTACCTATATTATTTTATACTAGAGCAGTTAGTAAATGACGCTTTCTTGAAAATAGAAAAAGCACAGACCCTAGAAAAATTACAAAATTTAATTATAATTGTCAAGATTAACCTTAAAAAAATTTATCAAAAGAAATATATTCTGGATACTGAGCCGAGGATCTTACCATTAGGCCACGGAGGTTGTCAGATAATAATAAAGAATACAGTTTCAATCAACAATTTTAATGATAGAATACAAAGATGAATATCAATACCTGAATTACCCTCTAAAATCTATCAAAATAATACATCAACGCAATTGAGCCCTTAAAGCGGAAAAACAGTATTATAAAGGTGTTTTTTTTAGAGGTTTGGTTTTTAAACTGGCAACATTGTTTCTACAGACTGTCAATTTGACAGTTGATTTGTAGTCAGTACGTTTTGCCATTTCACCATGAATAGCGCTTGCAAATTGTGCAATCGTGAAGTTCAATTTTCGACAACTTTATCGAGCAACTGGGGCCATATATGTGTATATATGAGTGCATACATACACATGTACACACATCCCATAGAGCAGAATTTGAATGTATCTGTTTTTCCGCATAAGTGCTCAATTATAATACAATATAACAAGGGTGGCAAATAATTGACAGGCCTATTTGGCGCTTGCGTGCATTTGAGATCGTTGGAAACCCAAAAATATAGTGGAAGCTTTGCGATTGCCCTTATAAATAAAAATTGTTTGGTTAATACGGCGACTTTCATTTCATATTACATATTGCATGTCCTATAAATATAACACAAGGAGTTCCACAAGGCTCAAATGTTGGACTTCTATTATTTCTTTTGTTCGTCAATGATACAATACATATATATTTTTTTTAATCATCTGGAGTCAGTGACCTTTTTAAAACATATTTAAAGGGCGCTGAAAGTGTGAGTGTTGGAATGTTGATCAGAATCAGAAAAAGAAACTTTTGAGTTCGGGGTGTTTTGCAGAAACTCAAATGTAACATTGTCAACAAATAGCTAATCAGTGCCATTTTGTTTTATTTGACATTTAAAATGTCCTTGTTAAACTTCGATTATATCTGTTTCAGCTTTCTGTCAAATCGTAATCAGCTGACCAAGTATAACAGCATGACAGTTGCGCTTTTATGCTTATTAAAAATTGTTCAAAGGGGCTAGAATCGGCATTTAACGTGACCTTTCAAATGTCAAAAAAACAAAATGGCGCTGATTGGCTATTTGACTACAGTATTACGCTATTGATTGACGACAATATTACATTAATAATACACAGGTTATTAGACAACAGTTACATTTAAATTTAAAACACATTAACCTGAATTTTCCACACATTTTTAACAGTAAACATTTTTGAGAAAATACCCTATTCTACATAAGAATTTTTATCCAAGATTTACAGTGCTACATGTATAAGATGGTGGAAAAGGAGGGCGCTGTCGTCTGACTTTTTTTTTACATCAGCTTCATCAGAAAATAATTTCCCCAATAAATAAAGACTTAGACTAACCTCACCCCATGAACCTGGGCACCCCTGCTAAACCACCAAACGTAGCGATCCGTTTGGGGTGACCACAGAGGTGTTGGCTATCCAGCGGTGGTACCCATACCCACCTCCTAAAATGAACATAAAGGTTTTAGGGTTGGTTGCCAGATTATAATATAACCACAGGAGTGCTTTTTGCCACAATATGGCACTATTTAAATTACATCGGATTGCTTTGCTGCCAATAGGCCACTTGCATCACATTTAAAAAAAAAAATTCCGGTTTAGACAAATATTCTAAGACATTCTGTATTTTTTTTTTTTTTTTTAATCGTTTTTTTGAAACCCTGGGGATTTTTTGAAAATTTCAATCCGAAAAATCAGACCATTTTTTATAAACGGGAAAGACGGGACATAATTTTATAGGTGCGAAAAAACGATAATTACATAGCCGAAAATCATTTTTAAAAAAAAGAACGTTTTCCACACGAATGGCACAGGAGAATAACGAGGCATACCAAAAATATTACATCTCATAAATATTTTTTTCCTTGATCCATCTTATTGATCATAAATCATTATAATGTACAACGTATATATTACTAAATCCAATGTAATATACTTGTACTTGTAAATTATAATAAAAATAAGAATATTATAAAATTTGATTTTGTTAAAATCAGCACCATACCATTATACCTCTAAAACACGTACCAACTTCTAAAATGTACGGGGTTCTCTTCTGTCAAAAAGTCAAACCAAATGATAAGTTCGCAGAGAACAAACAATAAATCTAGTGAACGAATTCAAAAATTCGCCTGAAATCAAAGTGATGCCATATTAAAAAAATAAATCAGTGGAATTTTACAAAATTAATAGGAACATTTTCGGAGACGGGACATTTTCATGTAGTGACGTCACGAGCCCAAATAATGGATTTAATTATTTAAAAAAAAAAAAACTGTACATTTCTAAAAGAATTTACTAATATTTTCGCAATCTTAATAAAAAGATCTATCCACACGATTTTTTCCAAGTCGTTATGAATTCAATGCAAGTGGCCTATTTTGGAAAATTTTCCCTTATTTCTAAGTAATTAAGTTGAAGTTTACGATTTTATAATATTTTTTTTATAAATCCTATGAATATGTGATAATCGACAAAAGATAGATGAATTCATTAGTTATATAGAACTATAATCAGTTTGTATGTCTCCATATTAAAATTCTGAGGTATGATTTTTTAATGTTGGCGGAAAATATTCAAAATGATCACCAAAAAATCTCGACCAATAAAGATTCAGCATTAGCTCATGTTTATGCCACTGTTAACTTTTACATGTAGCACTGTATTGTCATTTTAATTCCTGGTTTATTATGTCATTTTTATCAGGAACATTGAATTCTTTATCCGGGGAAATTCAACCCTAATTCGTAGAATAATTTCGTAATACTAATTACATACAAGATAAGATTTCCACAATAAATGCATATCTAATATTAGGTCCTTACAAATGAAATTGGGGTTTTGTATGGGAGGAACATAAAGTCGATTTTTTAAAATATAATATATTTATTTAATCAAAGTATGTACCATTGCTAGCTATGCACTTTTGCCATCTCATAGGTAGTTCATCGATCCCTTTACTAAAAAAACCATTCGGACGGGAATCAATAAAATCTTTGAAGGCGGTTTGGACTGCCCCATCGGAGATGAATTTTTTCCCTTGCAAGAAGTTATCCAAATTTCGAAAAAAATGGTAATCTGTTGGGGCAAGGTCCGGAGAGTACGGTGGATGTCTTAGATATTCCATTTGAAGCTCCTCTAATTTGGTAGCCGTCTGTTGTGCAGTGTGTGGTCTAGCGTTCTAACGCGCGTTTGTTGATTTGCTTCACTCAATTCGTGAGGTACCCACCTTTCAAGCTTTTTCACCTTCCCTATTTGCTTCAAGTGGATTAAAACAGTTTTATCACTAACACCGCAGTCTGCAGCTAACTCGGACGTGGTTTGCGATGGATCCGCTTCCACAATAGCCTTCAATTCTTCATTATCAACTTTGGTCTCCGGCTGTCCACGGGGCTTGTTCTGCAGGTCGAAATTTCCAGAATGAAAACGTTGGAACCAAAAACGCACTGTGTTTTCTTTTGCGGCACCGTCGCCATACACATCATTAATCCTTCGAGCCGTTTCTGCAGCACTGGTGCCACGGTGGAACTCGTACTCGTAAATAACGCGATATTGCAATTTTTCCATTTTGTAAACTAAGTGACGCAAAGAAAAAAACAATTAAGGAAAAAACAAATGAATTATAATTTTCGAAACACAAATACATGAGTAAATAGCTGTATAAATTTGAATTTGGAATTCCTAACCAAAGAGAAGATTTTTGAGATCAAAGTTGCCAGTACGGCAAAACGCCAATTTCATATGTAAGGACCTAATAATATTATTAAAATGTGAACATCACTAAGTTGGCTTTCGCCTGGTAAGTTTTTTCAATGACATGATCTGTGTGCAAAAGGAAAAACGGGAAAAAAGGATAAATTAAAATAAGCTCTAACTGAAGCATTTTGGTGACATTTTGGTCAATTTGCAAATCGAGCGTTCTGTGGCCAAAACGTGGCACATTTGAAGAGGTATTTTAAAACATTTATTGGAATTAATTCAAAAGTTCCTGTGCAAGGGCGGATTTAGAGGGGGGGGTAGGGGGGGGGGGGGGGGGGGGGGGGGCACGTACGGTATTTTTGTGTACTGTGGAGATTCCATCATAGTACAGAAAACTGTCTTTATTAAACATTTAATTTTTCTATTGTTTTGACACGTTCATAAACCTTCCTATACATACTTGAACTTGTACAAATAAACTTGAAGTATGATACTTCAAGTTTATTTCTAACAGTAATTGTTGATTTTTTTGTGCGAACGCCCCTTGTGCCCCCCCCCCCTAGAAAAAAATCCTAACAGTAATTGTTGATTTTTTTTCCCGTCCGCCCATTGTGCCCCCCCAGAAAAAAATTCTGGATCCGCCCTTGTTCCTGTGCATTGTATACTTAACGTGATACTCAAAAGAATTCATAAGCTAATCTTTCATAGATGGAGTGAGTATAATTATTTTAGGGAAAAACACTTTTTACAAGTTTTGATTTAAAATATTCTTTTCAGCGGTCATGCGCGGTCTGTGAGTCCGCAGCAAACTTATTTTACTAATTATGCGCTAACTATAAACAATAGACAATTGTGCGTCCGTGATATCCTCGGGGGGGTGAGGTACATTCCTTCAGTACCCCAGTGACATTCGTCGCAAACGTATGTGTTCTTTTGTTTATATTTGCAGTCTCAGATTCCGCTTGCGATTGGTTGTGTACTTGAAAAATCTCTTGAATAAAATTGAGAGCTGAGGGAGTATTTCATGATATTTGCATCATATTATTTAGAATTTAGTTTTATTTTACATAAATACATTATACGCAAATAAGTACTTATAAAATTTTATCTTGTTTCATTATTATGCTGATTTATAACGTTTTTTTGTGTCAGAAGTCTAAAAAATTGAGATTTCACAGACTTAAACTATTTTGTACAAATTAAAAAGTGATTAACAATTAATGTTTTTTTATTTATTATTTATAGAGATTTTTTATTACACCAGGACATACTGAACCCCAGATTCCTACCCACCCCTTAAACCCTTTTCCTTCCCAGAACTCTCCTCTGCTTCCTTTCCTTAAAAAAACCCTCCACACAGCATCCTCAAAGATGACATAGGCCCTGAGGGAAATTATTTTCCTCAGGGCCTCCTGTGTGGAGCTCATATAAAAAAAAAAAAAAAAAAAAACATGCTAGACCAGAGGTCTAAAGTTGCAGAATCACCGACCGTGAGCGACTGCTTATGTTCGGCGCAAGGGTGCGACTTCTGGAAGGTTAAGATGAATTAATCTTATGCACCTGTCCATCCGCAATATGAATATGAATAAACAGTTTTGTCCATAAAAAAACTCAATTTTTTCAAGAAAGGCTAACAAGTACAACATTGGATTGAATCACCAAAGCAATATTGTATTTGCTAGCCTGTTTTGAAAGATCGAAGTTTGTTTACGACAAAACTATTTATTCATATTTAATATTGCTTGTGTACAGTGCAAACAATTAATTTATCTTAATATTTTAAAGCATAACTTGTAAAAAGCATTTTTCACTAAAATAATTGTACTCACGCCATCTACGAAAGGGTAGTAGATTATAAATTATTTTATGCATCATCTTAATTATTGATGATTAATCACAAAGAAAACTTAGTAGTTTCACTTTTGAGCAAGAGATGTCTCGCATAATGCAGAATTCATACATTTATAAATTTAATGATTTTTTATCGAATCTTTTTTATGAATCCTAAAAATATGGAATAAACGGTTAAATATAGGTGCGTTCAATGGCTCTTTAACACTATAAGCAGTTTATTTGTCTCTTTATTAAAATTCAGAGGTATGATTTTTTTAATGATGGCGGGAAAATTCTAAATCGGACGCTAAAAAATTCCAGACGCTGGAAGCGTTTTTCAATTATTATCGCGAACGCTCGAGTGGCTAAACATTGTTAGCATTATTATAGTTCTGTATATTTAGATACCCCTTTATCCTTCTGTGTTTTCTAATATTGAATTGTATCATTTTTTTTTTTATTTGACAAATTTGTCTTGCAAGATAATCGATATTATGTAAATAATTTGAATTCGTATACTACCCTTTTTCCTTTCGCTCACAGAAATAGTAAAAATAGTACATTAAGTTATATTATTTAATAATTATTATTGTTTGCCACAAACACTTACCGATTAGATAACAGTGCAAAGTTATAAACAAAAGCATTACAAACTAAATAAGAACAGTGTAAAAAACTTTAAATCAACAATACATTTATGGTAAATAAAATATATCAAAATCGTAGGTAGATGAGGTACTTATAAAAAATTAATAAAGCTAGTTGAATAATAAGTATTGGCTTAGATTTCTCTTCGAGAATAGAAAATAATATATATTCCCTTAATTAATAAAATATCACAAAGCATAAAAAGATTGTGTACTTCATTTATAGATAAAAATTTTAAATCTAGATCATTTCTCATTCCAAAGCTTTTAGCTATAACTGCAAAAAAAATAGTTAAAACATTAAAAATTAGTGAAATATTTAGGTACAACAACAAAAAAAGGTAAGGATAAGTACAAAAGACTGGAACACATTACATATATAGACACTTATTGGACTCGTTATAACATTTATATCTTTAAAAAACTGGATTCCATTGAAATACTGAACATTACAGATTGGATTCCAAAGAAATAATGATTATTACAAATTGGATTCCAAACAAATACTGTAGATTACAGATTGGATTCCAAAGAGATACTTAATATTACAGATTGGATTCCAAAGAGATACTTAATATTGCAGATTGGATTCCAAAGAAATACTGATTATTACAGATTGGATTCCATTGAAGTACTGTGGATTACAGATTGTATACCAAAGAAATACCTAATATAACAGATTAGGCAAGAAATACTGAATATTGGAGTCCATTGAAGTACTGGGGATTACAGATTGGATTCCAAAGAAATATTGAATATTACAGAATGGATTCCATTGAAGTACTGTGGATTACTTATTAGATTCCAAAGAAATACTGATTATTACAGATTGGATTCCATTGAAGTACTGTGGATTACAGATTGTGACCAAAGAAATACCGAATATTACAGATTAGGCAAGAAATACTGAATATTGGAGTTCATTTAAGTACTGCAGATTACAGATTGGATTCCAAAGAGATATCGAATAATACAGACTGGATTCTAAAGAGATACTTAATATTACAGATTTAATTCCATAGAAATACTGATTTTTCAGATTGGATTCCAAAGAAATACCTAATATTACAAATAGGATTCCCTTGAAGTACTGTGGCTTACAGATTTCATGGATTCCAAAGAAACACTGAATGTTACAGATTGGATTCCAAAGAAGTACTGAATATTATATATTGGATTCCAAAAAAAAACTTTATCTTAATTACATAATAATTTTTGGATGATTGGCATAGTGCCATTTTTGTGAAAAGTGACCTCAATGGCGCTGTCTCCATAATTTCATCTAAGTATACTAATGATTATGTATTGGACTTCTAAGAAACGCAAATTGGATTCCAAAAATATATTAAATATTGGAATCCAAAGAAACTCAGAAGTAATGTAATATTGGATTCATTAGAACAACAACTGTGGATTACTTAATATTGTATTGGAATCCATAAAAATAGAATTCCAATCGGAACTAACTATGTACAATAAAATAATTGAATAAAAAAATTGCTAAGGATTATAAAATTATATGCGGAATTCCAAAGATGTACTGTGCGTTGAATTTTGGATTCCAAAGAAATTCTTAAGATCATATTAAGCATAAAACTGTAGAATTTATTATAAATTGGATTCCAAAGAAATACTGTTGTAAATTGTAAATTGGATTCCATATGAATGACATAAAATAAAAATTGGACTCCGAAGAATAATTACATTATCGCAGTTGAAATGGATTACATATTATTGGATTCAACACAAATACATGTTGTTAATTACAAAAAAATTATGAATGTATATTGAATAAATTGGACTTCAAGGAATAAGTTTGCCTCAGTTAAAATGGTTTACATAAGGTGGAATGAATTCCAAAGAAATACTGAATATTATATACTTTTTTTGATTTACATAAATTGTAATACTTTTTGGATTACATTAGACTCATCCGCATATGGATGTGGAACAGAACAGCCAGATGTTCCGGAGATCATTGGGGGCGCGGGACGCCCCAGAGAAGCCCTAGAGCTGCGCGGGGTGCAGCTTGCGTTCTTCCTCAGCGTCTTGGCGTGCCTGGTCGATGGCTGAGGCAGTGGGAACCCCGCACGGGGGCTCTAAGAGCTCCCCCTCAAACTGCATTATGTTCTCCGCTTCCTCTGCAAAACACAGTCAGAAAAATTCTCAAGTCAAATTATTATCTTACAACTTCATGTACGGGTTAAATCTGCCCCACAGGAACAACTAAACCCTTCCACACACTTTTCCACAAATGATCATCTAGTCAATCCACGCTATCCAAGTGCACAAGTATAATAAATACAAAATAATACAAGAACAACATGTCAACCTACCAGAGACCAAATGAGAAAATAATTCACCGACTCCAGATATTTTCATATCAGAGGGTTCGGCTCGGTAGAACTCCTAGCTGAACCGATAAATCCTACTGATCCCTCAATATAAATATTTAAAAAATCTTTCGTAATCCTACACGTATTTAAAATGACTGAATTTTGCATTTTTATATACAAATTCTTTGACAAATCTAATATGCCTAAATTTTGAATGAGAGAGCTAGGTATATTGCCAGTAGCCGAAATAACAAATGGTAATATTTTTATAGTCTGAGTCTCTTGTTCAAATCCAGGTGTGCGCAAGTAAATTTTGTTTGATTGATTTGTAAAATTTCACAATTTAATCATTTAAAAATAATATAAGTTATACTTGCGGTATGTTTCAGAGTGGAAGATACTCTCAGAATCACCCTGGTAAAAGATAACCATTCAGAATTGAAGCATTGCTCAAAATGGCTTTGGCTGTGATTGGTGACTAGTTCTATATGGCCATCTCCTTCCCCTCCCCAATACCTTCAGCCTCCCAACATACCCCAACTGGGGATGCCATAATCTCACTGGCTTTAGTCGGTCAGGGGCAATCAATGTAACAATCTATTACAGTAGAAATTGACGAATATGCAGGGATAATTACGTATGATTCTCTGCATTTTGTTGCCGTACGCGTAGTCCAGCTGGTATCCAACGCAGAAGAAGAGGGGCAGCAGTGGCGCCACCACGTACGCCCGCTTGGTACGGCGGAACCTGCACACAACACTGCTCAAGTTAGCTTATTAGGTTAGTTCTACTGGCACCAGTGCAATTTGCGTAGGTTAGATTAGGTTTCATCACGCAACCGAAACTGGTTGGTGTTTTATAATAAATTGTTAAACTCATAGTACAAGCAGGAAATACATTACATAGAGAGAACATAATTATATACATATTTTTAACCCTAGAATTAATTAATTCAGTGGTGAGGGCCAATTTCTTAGCTCATTAATTCTGTGGCCAATGGGTGAAGTTATTACAAAAATAAAAATAAGCTGGCTGTTTGGTTTTGAAATGATGATATGCATAGTTCCTACCGGGATACCATTTATCCAGTACCTACCCTCCCTAACCGAATCACGTCAAGACAATGTCAATGGAACAATCGAATGGAACAATGTCAAGAGTGAATTCAAGTGCTTTTGTTTCTGAAAAAACAGAAGAAGATTTTGGACTACATTTGAAAGCATTTTGTTGGTTGTTCGGGTTCATATGTATTCGTTTATGAACTGAATGAAGGTGTTTTTTATACTTATTTGTGTGGTTGTGGCAATAATTACCTCGAGGTACCGCAGTGGAACTAAATAAACTGTATTTGTTATTATGATGTTCGCGTTCGCAGAGGTAAGTGATCGGTTGCCCATCTTCTTTGTAATCCATTATTTTCCCATGCACACATAATCATTCAATTCCAGCACACACCATTTCGTTTAGTATTTACAGTCCACTTCCAAGTGCATCTGAAGCTGTAATTCGGAAACAGTTTCGGATGCAACACTGGCACTCAAGTGGTTAGCGCATTTTTAGTCAATAGAGTTTATGGTGTGTAGCTGTTAATTCCACCGGCTAATTATATTTGATGCAGTGCTAGCGTTAATGGTTGTCCAACTGGAGAATGTAAGCGGTGTATGATGGGTGGGAAGAACTGACCCGGTGAGCAGACCAGCGGTGGCCAGCACGGAGAACACCAGCAGCCAGTTGGTGCGATCACGCTCCTTGGCGATGTCCAGGGCCACCTCGCGCTCGCGCATCTGCTCCAACATCTGCAGGTGGCGCTCCATCTACAAACAAAACATAAGAAACTGCAAGAAACAAATATAAACTAAAACAAATGAAAAAAATATATTTTGCACTTTGTCAATTAGTAATATAATATGGAATAATGGCTTGGGGAGGAGCAACAAACGCAACTATCGATCATATGTAAATCGCACAGAAAACCATCTTAACACTACTAAACTATATTTTGAACAAAAAACAAATTTCAACAAATACCAACTTTCGTTAGTTAGACAAATGTACCAAAAAAAAAACATAAAAACTACAAAGGTAAACACGAGCTTTGGAGAAAGACACCACACATATTTATCTTAAAAAACAAAATTAAAAGATGGATTGAAGAACAAAAAAGCAACATTTCAAAATATTGATAAACTTTCGAAATCACCGAAAATGCTTAAGGGCCTTCCTTACTAGCGACCTCAATCGTTGTATGGAGTATCATGAATTCTCAGATTCAAACGACAATCCAAGTTATTAATCGTCAAAATATCGATAATGTAGCCACGCTAAGCTATCATAAATACATTTTTCTGTCGACATATATATTTTTATTAACAATTTATTTTCGTTAAATACTATATAATGAACATCTAAGAATTCTCCTGCTCATTCGGCTCTAAGAGGTGGCCGTGAATGCACGCTTTTTACGGTCCGTCGTTTCAATCTTTTTTCAAAGTTCGAAATTCCGCGTAATTATGAAACTTCCGTGCGACGTTTCAACAATATTACACTCTATGCGTTGCGCGTAGGGACTATAATAGTGTGCCGCTTTTTTCATCTGTGAGTTTCCGTCGAAGCTGCGTAGTGTGTTCTTAATAATATTATTAAGAATTTATTTATTGCCAACATTTTTTCGGTTTTCTATATGAAGAATAATATCTTTCTGCTCATATATGAAGCAGTAAAATCAAAAAAATTATCCTTTGGAAACTTGACAAAAATAGAGAAATGCTGGTAAATATATCTCACGAATGGTTTTACCAGGTTCAGGGCCAATTATTACATGTAACAAAAAAAGATATTTGTATGTTTGGTGTATGGACTGAACTCGGTATAAAAATCGAAAAAAATTTCCTGATGACGAATTTTGGCAGACTAATATGGTTGAACAGCTGAAACGATTTTACAATTTTTGCATGCTACCCGAATTAATTGATCCTCGACATAATCGCTGCATGCCTATTAGAAATCCTGAGTATTTAGAAAAGTCCATAATAGCGAAAAGAAGTAAAGTAAAATTGGTTTCAGCTAAAACCAAAACATATAAGAAGGAATTGTTTGGAAGAAATCAATAACATTTTATTTCATTTAAGTGTCTTCAGAAGAAATTTCATTTATATTAACTGACATAAACTTTATGAATGGTGCATCGCAAACAAATGCCAAACGATCAGTTTTCGTAGATCTAAAACCCCTTTATTATTGGACTATACAATTATCAATGCCACTCTAAAAAGAGTCTTTGAATTCAACGACCTTGGCGTTATCTTTGACTCTAAATTACGCTTCTTGAATCACATTATTAGCATTACCAGTAAGGGATTACAAATGCTTGAATTTATCCTCAGAATCGCTAAAGACTTTAATAACATAAAAACCATAAAATTATTATACACGTCTTTAGTTAGGAGTCAGGTTGAATACAATTCAAGCATTTGGTGTCCTCATTTCAACTCTCATTGTTTACAAATTTAAAAAATTCAAATTAAATTTATACGTTTTTTTTTTTTTTTTATTATTTCAAAATTGGTATTCCTGTTATCGAAATCAATTATGTCAATTTACGCAGTAAATTAAACTTATCGAAATTATCTGAAAGGCTTATTATCTGAATTATCTGAATTTTAATTTGGGAGGCGGGAATGAGTACCGCCGCCCCGGGAACCTTTATTGGATAACCAACACCTCTGCCATAGGTCACCCCAAGTGGTTCGCTACGTTTGGTGATTTAGCAGGGGTGCCCGGGTTCATGGGGTGAGGTTTGTCTAGGTCTTGGAGGCGGATGACTAGGACACACTGAACCCCAGATTCCTACCCACCTCTTAAACCCTTTTCCTTCCCAGAACTCTCCTCTCCTTCCTTTCCTTAAAAAACCCTCCACACAGCATCCCCAAAGATGACATAGGCCCTGAGGGAAATTATTTTCCTCAGGGCCTCCTGTGTGGAGCTCATGTAAAAAAATAAAAAAGCGAAAAATATTTGATCTCCTTTTATGGTATAAAATTGTTCATTCAAGGTTGGACTGCCGTGACGCTATAAACTTGTTATCCTTACATATACCTCCAAAGTATACTAAACGAAATATTTTATTTTACAACAATAACTTCGCTACGAATTCTGCGGTAGAAAGAATACACAGGTTGGGCAATGAACTCTCTGATGTCGCTGACATTTTAAATTTAAATTTCGATACATTTAAAGCCAAATTAGTCCACCACTTTTTAGATGTAAATAATGAATGAGAAATCATTTTATTTTATTTCAATTTTCTTTTGCTTATTGTTTTTTTTATTGTTCTTATTCCAAAAGCATACGACGAGTAATTTAGTAAAAATTAATGTGTTTTGATTATTTTTAATGTTTTTGTTACTCGTAGGTATATGAATAAAGTCATCCATGTGGAATTAGCATTAGATGTATTCCTATTTTTTTACATGGAGTTTATGATTTATTTGTATATTTTGTAATCTTTTTTATTTATGTTATACTGTTGTTATAAATGAAATTTGTATTTGATATGTAAAATCCCAATAAGGCGTCAATAAATAAATATTCCTAATGTATGTAGTCCACATTTTTAGAGATAGGGAAGAGGATGGTTGGAAAGTTCCTGGTTATTCAGATCTAGTCACTAAACATATCTACGCCGTTCTCAAGCATCTTTCAATTCTGAATTATGGTCTCTCACTAGGGCGATGCTGAATGTATCTTCCACTTTGGAACGAGGTACAGATTCATTACATGGACCTATATAAATTTTATTTTAATTCTACAATATGATATACTCATATAAATTAAATTAAATTTGTTTTGTCCTCGCCGGCTTTTGAACCCGTGACCTCAAATCAAACTAGACAATTTAGTATTAACAGTGCCCCGCCGCACTGCGAAAGCAGGCTAGAACAAATGCCAAGCCTTTTGTCACTCTTTATTTATGTATTACTATATGTACCTTTTACTATGTGTACCTTTTTCATCTATGTATGTATCAAAAAAAAATTTCAAATAAAAAGTTATATTAAATGTTTTAAGTTACTGAGAATCTCCTTCATGAATCAAGTTATATTGCATTACATTCTAAAATATATTTTAACATAATTTTCATAATCACAATATCTTTAATTAATTATAATTTGTTTTGCTCTGTGAGTGTCTTGGTTGTGAATGGAACGCACCGGCCAGCTGCAAGAGTTGCGAGTTCGATATTCGAATTCGCGCTGGAAACATTTTAATAGCGAGGGCCGTTAATAAGAATATTTTTTAGACAAAACCCTTTGATTTATCTGACGTTATTATTACGCTAACATCTATACAGTTGAAATATAAGAATTGAAAACACCGAATTAAAGCATAGCCAAAAGATGGCGCCACTTACGTTAACAGCTAGCGTGTGGAACGTCAGCTGGCAGACATAACTACTGTTGGATTTGTACTTTCGTGAATCTTTCCAGGTATGGAGAGATGGATGGTATGATTATTAACGTAATCGAATTGAATTGTGATTTCTACCACGCAACTATATATTACAATTGACATCATTGCCTTTCGCGGTTACTTTGTCCCGGTGACTAGCTGTCACTGGATCCGAGAAACTGGCTATTTTTGGAACCAGTTCCTATCGGATTTATAAAATGATCACCAACACTTAAAGTGGGCAAAGCCCACCAGAAGGCGCCCACATGGCCTAGTAGCAAAGTTTTAATTACTATAAAAGACAACTTTTTGCATTTGGAGCGAAGGAAAATACCGTATTCAAACTTTCAATTATTAAGATGTCCATATATTAATAGTAAGTAATTAAGATGAATCAAAATGTTTTTTCTAAAAAATATTCTTTTAAGCGTGTCCAGTGATTTCGAAAGTTTACCAGTAAAAGCACGACAGTTAGTGGAATATTTACCAAAAAACATTAAAAAAAGTTATATCATACCTAATTTTTAATAAATTATTAATTTTGTAAGACTTTATCTCAACTGTAGCAGTAGCCAGGATGTGGACAAAGATTAGCAGGACCTTTATCAACAGGATAAACAAATTAATATTCAAGTATGTACGACTTACCTTTATCTTACTAATAGACGTTATGAAATCTTGATTCTTTTTAAAATTCTCCTCCATGTTGGTAGATTTATTCACGTTGCCCATTTTGTTAAAATAATCACTTCAATTTATCTATTTACCTAATTACAGTCTAATTAGACAGTCCGGGCAAAACCGGTTGCGGTTGGGCGAAATCTGAATTTGTCTGAATTATTCTCAGTATTCTGACAGCACAGCTTTGATAGTAATTATTTATCTATGGTGATTCTGACAGTTAATTTAAGTGTTGCCAGCTTTGAAAATTCATTCACGAATCAGTAGTGCTTACGAGCGATAACCGTAGTTATTGCTTTGAGTTCCATGACAACTCAGAATCAATACAACTCAACACCTCTTTGAAAAGTCATAAGATATGAAAAAAAAGAAAAATAGGCCATAACCTAACCTAACGTAAACTATCTAACTAATATTTTTCATCACTTTTAATGACTTTTCAAAGGAGGTGTTGGGTTGAATTCACTCGGAGATGTCCCATTGTTGGTCACCATTGCTTTGTAGTTGATAATTCAAAATCCTATTTTCTGGTTTGAAAATTTATTGGTTCACTACAGAACTACAGACTACAGAGTAAGCTGTGCTGAGGCGGACTAGACTTTTGTTGTGATTATAAAAAAATACTTAAACTTCTGTGAAATCTATTTAGAAATTCACTTCTTTAATTTTTTACTTTAAATTTATTTTCATTTTGGTTTTTCTTTGTTCATGGAGGAAGTGAAATACACAATAAGTATTTATAGTTTATTTGTCGAAACTAGTTTCAGTAAGGAAGTTTAGGAATTTGAGTAAAAGATATTTTACAATTCCGTTTGTTGTCCTCCCCCCCTCGGGATGATAATACTTAAATAAAATCATTAAAATCGAGGTTTTATTTCCCCTCTTTTCTCCTCCAAAACTAAATTTAAGATTTTTTTATCAACTGTACTAGATTAATAATATTGTAAATGTATTTTTGAATGTTGTTTCAGTGGTAGTCAAGACTGCGACATTCTCAAATGGGTTTTACTTTGAAAATTATGACATCACAAAGGGACGAAATAAAGCGCCGCTGGGGAAAAATTTGTTCGGAGTAAGGTAACACCATTAAAAATATTGCCGATTTTTAAAAAATATTTGGCAGGAATTTTTTTTAGTACTTAAAAAAAAGGAAGGCATTAAAATATTCAAACGAAGATAGTTAAATTTAAAATTCTTGCGTTTACCAAATAATTTTGAAAAATGTGATAAAAATAATTGTTAGAAAGTATTAATAATTAAATGACTGTCTGAAGTCCTCGGCGTTCCTTGGGCCTTTGCAGACTTTTAGAAAATTCATGCAGACAGTGACCTTTGACTTCTTCTTCTTCTTGTGCCCTGTCCGTTCAACGGACGTTGGCTATCATGTTGGCTATGCGGACTTTGTTTACTGCAGCCCGGAACAGCTCCACGGTAGACTGGCCATACCACTGTCTCAGGTTTTTCAACCATGAGGTTCTCCTTCTTCCAGGGCCCCGTCTTCCGGCAATCTTTCCCTGCATTATGAGATGCAGGATCTCATACTTCTCTGGATGTCTCATCACATGTCCAAGATATTGAAGTTTTCGGATTTTTATAGTTTTAATTACTTCCTTTTCTTTATTCATCCGAACCATAACATCTTCGTTTGTAACCCTGTCCATCCAGCTTATTTTAAGTATTCTTCTGTAGATCCACATCTCGAATGCCTCAAGTCGCCTAATAAGTTCTTCAGTAAGCGTCCATGCTTCCATTCCGTAAAATAATATCGAAAACACGTAGCATCTGACCATTCGCATTCGTAATCCAAGGTTGAGATCATGACTGCAGAACATTTTTTTCATGCGGATAAAGGTTGCACGAGCTTGCTCAATGCGGCATTTGATTTCAACTGAAGGATCCCATCTATCATTTACATTGCAGCCCAAGTATACAATACTCTGTACCTTCTCTAGTTTTGTTCCAGCAATATAAAGATTTTCATCCAATGCGTTATTTTTGCTTATGAGCATGTATTTTGTCTTATTTATATTCAGTTCCAGCCCAAAATTCTCACAAGTCTTCACTACTTGATTCAGCAAAAGTTGTAAATCCTCAATGTTACTTGATAGAAGTACTGTATCATCTGCATAACGCAGGTTGTTCAGAATCTTCCAATTTATAACAAGTCCTTGAGTAGCCTCTTGCAGAGCTTCATTGAATATTTCTTCTGAATATAAGTTGAAGAGCATAGGTGAAAGAATACAACCCTGTCGCACGCCTCTCTTTATTTCTACTTCGTCTGTTAGACATTGCTCTACTCTTACTGCTCCTTTCTGGTTCCAATAAAGATTACCAATTATCCTTATATTTTTATCGTCTATCCCGGAGGTTTTCAGAATTTGAATCATTTTGTCATGTCTAACTCTATCAAATGCTTTAAGGAAGTCAATGAAGCATGCATGTACATTTGTATTCACATCTCTACATATTTGGATTAGTACTTGAATACTAAATAACGCTTCCCGAGTACCCAACCCATTTCGAAAGCCAAATTGTGTGACACCTATCTTTTCTTCCACTTTGCGATATACGCGTCCATGTATAATTCGCAAAAATATCTTTAATAAGTGGCTCATTAAACTAATTGCGCGGTGGTCACTACATTTTCTTGCTTTTGCTTTCTTAGGGAGAGTAACAAAAGTGGATCGAAGCCAATCTAGTGGAATAATTCCTGTATTATATATTGAGTTAAAGAGACTCGTCAATACTAGGATCCCTTTATTTCCTATAAGTTTAAGGATTTCAGCCTGTATTCCATCTGGGCCCGCTGCTTTCCCAGTTTTAGAGAGACGAATTGCGTGTTCTACCTCATTTGTTGTGATTGGTGGGCCTGTTGTTATATTTCCCATGTCATATTCTGCGCTTCTATTATCATTGAAGAGTTCTGAGATGTAGTCTTTCCATCTTTTTAGTTTTTCGTTAATATCGGTTAGAAGTTTTCCATCTCGGTCCTCCAGTTGCCCTATGTCGGTTTTACGATTTATTCCAGTCAATTCTTTGATTTTCTTGTGCACTTGGAAAATATCATGTTTATCATTGTGGGTTTCAATTATAGCACACTGTTGAATATGCCAATCAGCTTTTGCTTGCCTAATTTTACTTCGAATTTCTGTTTGGGTTCTTTTGTATTCTTCCATGTTTCGATTTTTGTATTTTCTTCTTACTTCCATGAGGTTTAGTATTTCTTCTGTCATCCATTTCTGTTTCTTTTGCGGCGTCTCTTCTTTGAATTTTTCCTTTGCAATCTCTGTGATGATTTTCTTTGATTCATTGCAGATGTATTCAATATTTTCGATATTTTCTTCACTATTGTATAGTTGAGTCTGGAGGTCGGCGAATTGTTTTTATAATATTTGCGTTGCTTCTTTACACAGACCATTATTTTTTAGCTTGTTTTTATCTAATTTCCAAGCCCGTTCTTTTTTAACAATTTTCTTAAAACGCAACCTAAATTCAGCCAGGAGTAGATTATGATCTGATGGTACATCAGCACCCGGGTATGTTTTTGCAGACTTAATCGAGTTCTTGTATCTTTTGTTGATGGTAATATAGTCAATTTGATTTCTTACAATTCTCTGGACTGAGTCTGCTGGCGACTTCCATGTATATAAACGCCTTTCCGGTAATTTGAAGAATGTATTAGTAACTGCTAATTCGTTTTCTAAGCAGAATTGGACAAACCGATCTCCTCTTTCATTCCTTGTACCGAGACCATGTTCCCCGACAAGGTGTGCAAAATTTCATTCCTTTGTTCCTTTGACAAGGTGTGCAAAATTTCATTAACCTTGTAGTAACGTTGTAGATCAGTGTTCCCTAACCTTTTATCACCGCGGACCAGGGGCGGCCCTAGGGCGGTGCGACCGCACAGGGCGCCGTCATAAAGGGGGCACCGAAAACATTCGACCACTGATCGACTATCTATCAATCGTGCGCTTAAATCGTGTGGTCGGTGCGGTAAGCAAGCAGCGTTGCCAACGTAGGCGATTTTTCGCCATTTAGGCTACTCAGAACGAGAATCGGTGACGAAGAAATCTAAAAGGCGACTGGTCGGCTATTAGGCTACTTCAGAGACAAGTTTTTTTTAAATCAGACGAATCGAACTATGATAGTTACAATGGTAGCTTGGTACGATATACCTTTTTAAGTAAACATTGTAAGTAAAGCTATGCAGTCTGAAACTATGGACTTAGCAAACGCATCGCAATTGCTAAACAACTGCTCGAAATTTGTCAAGTAGTACAGGACTTATTCGTCTGCTTAAATAACAGCTAAGGAAATTGCTTCCCAGGCTGGGATAGATTCTATGTTTAAGCCAGTTCGATCTTGAAGAAAGAAGCGATTATTTGAATATGAAGCTGCAGATGAGACACCAACAAATCCCGAAAAACTGTTTAAAATTGATGTCTTTTACCTTAAGATAGATTCAATTGAAAATGCATTGGTCACTTGGTTTAGACAATTATCTAAATTCAATGATACGTCTTTTTGTATAACATCAAAATAATTCCTGATAAGTCTTCATTAGAAAAAGCCTGTGCAGATTTGCAAATCATTTTAACCGATGGGGAAAAATATGATGTCTCTAGTCGCGAATTGGTTGAAGAACTTTGAGTCTAAACCTATTAAGTATTAAAATTCTTGACTCAGCAGAGCAACAAGTTCTTCAACTTATAAAAAAAAGATTGGCAGGATATATTCCCGAATGTGTGGACAGCGCTTCGAATTTTGCTGATCGTCCCTGTAACTGTCTCCAAAGGAGGACGAAGCGTAAAACGTACTTACGTTCGGCTATGTGCAAAGAAAGACTATTAGATCTTGCAAATTTATCAAGAATGATATTACCCGAGGGTTAAATTATTCTGATTTAATAAAAAAATTCGCAAGCGCAAAAGCAAGAAAAGTTTTGTCCTAGTGTTTTTATTGATTTCGCAGATTTAATTAAATAAATGTAATCAAACATATGAGAGAGCGGACTGCGGATCGGCAGAGACGCCAGATAAATGAAAGGCGTGCAGTCGTAGTAGTGAATCAGTCTTTCTTGGGCTACGTAGCGAAGGTCGAAGCGGAGCGGAGTGACAGTGGTGCCGTGAGTGGTGCTGCTGCGTTGCTGATGCGCGATGATGGTCAGAAGTGACGGTGTAGAAGTGACCTTGACCGCGGTCGATCGACGTCGAGTTGACGGGATATGGTGGCTATGTGTCCTTTGAGTCGGAGCACACACGTGACGCAGGAAGGAACCTTGAGAGGCGATGAGGATGACCTCTGGCAGCGGAACGCGATGGGTTCGAATGCCAGAGAACGGGTTGCACTCATATGAACAGCAAGCGCGTGCTTGGTAGTTGATAGGTCGGATGACATCTCATGTCGAGGCGCGAATGGGCCGGACAGCGGATGGTGGTTGGAGATGGAGTCCTTGAAGGCGTTATGAAGATGTTCCTGGAGTGACACTGGATATGCGTTAATCACATGAAGCTGATTGCGCGGGTTGTAGCCCCGCGAGGGCTTGCGTTTTGTTGCGGCACTGTACTGTTGTAATCACTGCCCGGTATGTATGTGTCGACCGGTGAATGGGAGGCTAGACTAGGGACTGACTGAGCGCAGTGTTTAGTCGCCTGCTTTTTTATGCGCGACCGGCAGAGTAGCTTGCAAGAGCGCCAGGTAATGTTGCGAATTCACACAAAGCGAAGAAAGTGCTCGAACGTTCCGCGGCCGTTGTATTGAGCGGCCGTTAGTTCGAGGCCTTTCGCGTAAGTGGCGGAATAATTAACCGTTGTAGGTAGATGTATTCCGGCAGTACCTTTCGCGGTGTATGCCGTAGTATTTCTCGCGTGTTCTTACGGCGCCAGTGGCGACGCAATGAATTCGGCAAAAGTGGGCGCCACACATATATTTTTTTCGTTATTATTTCTCATCTGTTCTACTAGGTACTTCAATTAAAGTTACATAACTGCATAGAAAGAGCTTTTTTGTTAGGAGGGGAGGGGCGCCACCAAGAAATTTTGCACCGGCTAATAATTTAGCTAGGGCCGCCCCTGCCGCGGACCGGTCATCAACGTTTGATAATTTAACCACGCCCCTCGGGGGTGGGGGGGGGGGGGGTGTTCACTCACCATAAATATACCAAACCACCCACTTACTCACCAAGACTCCACAAGCTATAATAGTTACACACGAGCGGATGATTTTTCTCTGCTGTCCACTTCGATTCGAATTTAAAGCTTTTCTCGAAACTGTTTTAAATTTAAGAGTGAATCTGTGTGCGGGAAGTCGCTCACCCATAGCGGAGAAAGACATTTTTATGTTCCGGATACAACTATTCATGTTCTCGAAAGGAACATTTAAAAGTACACAAGCCGTCTCACAGTTGAGAAAAACCTTTTGTATGTTCCGATTGCGACTTTTCGTGTTTTCGTGTTTTTAAAATCCACATGCTGACTCACTGTGGAAAAAATCCATTTTCATGTTCCGAAATTTTTCAAATAATGAAAAAAATTACAAATTTCAAAAATCAAAAAGTTAAGGAAAAATGTGAGCACATGCAATACTATAATGCGCTAGCCATGTGCTAGCGGAATGAATGCTAACCAGAGACCAGAGACTGATGAACTGTCGCGGAAGTTCCGGCTCACAAGTGAGTGACGTGAAGATGGGACTTCTCCTTGCTTATGCGAACAGTCGCTCGTTAAAGCGTCGATGACACAGGGCTAGTTTACAAGCTTCTATCTGGAAAATTCACTATCTGTTAATAAACTCGCCCAGTGTCATCGTGTCACTTGCTAACTAGCAGCAACTAGCAGATTGTTGACAATCTACGAAAAAAAGTTGAAAGGTCGTCAACTTTACTCGCCTACACGCTTGCTCCGCTTGCTCGTGATTGGTTTATTAACGTTTCCAAGCTTCCGATAAACAGCTGATTTCGGCTGTCAAAAATCTGAAGAATTAGTTCACGCAGGCGTCGTTATTCTTGTTACTGGCGCTAGCATCGACCTCAGTTTCCTACGCTTCTGAGCGAGTGGACAGTTTTGTGTGTCATCATGACAATCTCACTCGCCGATTTACCCGCTTTTAAACTTAGTAAATAGTAGCTTGTAAACTCGCCCTGTGTCATCGACGCTTAAGGGAGCGTTTTTTTCAAAATCTGTTCTGCTCGTTATGCGAATTACGCGTTATGGGAGGTGCTCATCATGAGAGGTTCTGCTAGATTTTTTGTGGATAATTATTTAATTTTTTATAGTGTATATTCGATTTTTTTTAACGTAATTTTGATTTTTAAGCAGGTCCTTGCGCGGCCCAGCACCATTTGGCCCGGTAGCGGGTTCTAAATGGTTCCATGACAACTACTCAGGAACCGTTTAGATTAGACCATAGATTCTCAACCTTTTTTTGCCCACCGCCCACTTTGTGGCAGTCGTATGTGTCGCAGTCGTTTTGTGTATGTGACGTCACAAAGCTCATGACCCCCCCATACCCCTTGTCACAGGATGGCCCCTAATGGGATGGGATGGGGCAAGATGGGATGGTGTGAGATGGGTTTCTCTGGGTTTCCTACCGCCCCCCTGAAAGTCTGAAACGCCCCCAATTTTCTCTTGGTCTTCTTCCGCCCCAAGGGGGCGTCATCGCCCACGTCGAGAATCTATGTTCTAGTCAATCTATATCAACACCATTTTGATAAGTCATTAAAAGACATGATTTTAATAACCCATAACCTAACCTAAGTAACCTATTTAAACAATTTTTGAAATATATATTTTTCATCACTTTTAATGACCTTTCAAAAGAGGTGTTGAAGTTGCGAGATTCTGAGTTGTTCGGTCACCGATTTAAATGGTGTTAGCAAGAGAAAACATCACGTTTTATATGCAAGTCAAAAAGTTAACCTCAAAATAATTAAAATGTACACCTTTATAAAACCAAAGTATCCGACCGCAAAAAATTACGAAACTTTTAAAATTTCTTTGTTCATTTTTTTTACATGAAACGACAAAAAAATGAATTGACGATAGAGTTTATAATACTCGTACATTTTCCTAATAAAATATTTAAGCGTTTTTATTTTTTTTCCAAATCAGTAATTTTAGATAAAAAAAAACGTAATGTGAGCCATTTTTAAAACTTTTTTATGTTTGCATTCAAAATTTTTATATTTCACAAATTATATGTTTATGACGAATTATAATATTAGGTCCTTACATATGAAATGGGCGTTTTGCCGTACTGGCAACTTTGATCTTAAATATCTTCTTTTTGGTTAGGAATTCCAAATTCAAATTTATACAGCTATTTACTTATGTATTTGTGTTTCGAAAATTATAATTCATTTGTTTTTTCCTTAATTGTTTTTTTTCTTTGCGTCACTTAGTTTACAAAATGGAAAAATTGCAATATCGCGTTATTTACGAGTACGAGTTCCACCGTGGCACCAGTGCTGCAGAAACGGCTCGAGGATTAATGATGTGTATGGTGACGGTGCCGCAAAAGAAAACACAGTGCGAGACCAAAGTTGATAATGAAGAATTCAAGGCTATTGTGGAAGCGGATCCATCGCAAACCACGTCCGAGCTAGCTGCAGGCTGCGGTGTTAGTGATAAAACTGTTTTAATCCACTTGAAGCAAATTGGGAAGGTGAAAAAGCTTGAAGCAAATCAACAAACGCGCGACGACCGCTAGACCACACACTGCACAAAAGACGGCTAGCAAATTAGAGGAGCTTCAATTGGAATGTCTAAGACATCCACTGTACTCTCCGGACCTTGCCCCAACAGATTACCATTTTTTTCGAAATTTGGATAACTTCTTGCAAGGGAAAAAATTCAACTCCGATGGAGCAGTCCAAACCGCCCTCAAAGATTTCATTGATTCCCGTCCGAATGGTTTTTTTAGTAAAGGGATCGATGAATTACCTATGAGATGGCAAAAGTGCAAAGATAGCAATGGTACATACTTTGATTAAATAAATATATTATATTTAAAAAAAATCGACTTTATGTTCCTTCCATACAAAACGTCAAATCATATGTAAGGACCTAATATTTGAAAGCGTAAAAACCATAGACATATGAATATTAGTAGACCAGAACATAAAGGTGAGGGGGAGAAACCAACTACAGCGGGCCGCAGAGCGGGAAGATGATTTTGGTGATATGTGATTCGTCAATAACTCAATCTAAGAGTATATGGGAATCTTGCATTATAATGTCACCATTTAGTTCTTAAAAATAAACTATGCTTTTGAATTGAATAGACCTTTTTACATGGGAGCGCCAATCGCTCGCCGCGCAATGAACAAATTTGCGAATTCCAAATACGGCAAAGTAAATTTCGCCTTTTTTTTACAAGAGCTCCACGCAGGAGGCCCTGAGGAAAATAATTTCCCTCAGGGCCTATGTCATCTTTGGGGATGCTGTGTGGAGGGTTTTAAATGAAAGGAAGGAGAGGAGAGTTCTGGAAAGGAAAAGGGTTTAAGGGGTGGGTAAGAATCTGGGGTTTAGTGTGGCCTGGTCATCCGCCTCCAAGACCTAGACAAACCTCACCCCATGAACCCGGGCACCCTCGCTGAACCACCAAACGTAGCGAACCACTTGGAGTGACCTATGGCAGAGGTGTTGGTTATCCAATAAAGGTTCCCGGGGCGGCGGTACCCATACCCGCCTCCCAAATTTCATAGTTCAATATTTTGTTGATGTATTTAGTTAAGACACTTTTACAAATGTTTCATAATTTACTTACCCACTAAACAGCGACGAGCACACGCCATGTATGGTGTGATGTTTTGTAACACACACCATCACTCGAGTGATGGTGTGTGTTACAAAAACGACCATATTATGTGATCTGAATAAACAAAATAAAGTAAAATAATCCTTGCCTATGGAATGTAATACGAAAATTGGGTTTATTCTCTTTTTTACTTCTATTTTTACTCGTTTTTAAAACACAAGCCACTATTTTTGCCGTGTTATTTCGTAAAATGCACCGATGAGCGCTCGACGCTGGCTCGCAGAAGAATGATGACGTCACATTTTTTAGATTCACGCAAAGCCATACTCGATCCCAGCCGGTTCCAATGGAACCAGTATGGGGAGGGGAAATAATACGCTTTTATCGCTTAGGGCAGGTCTATTAATATTCATATGTCTATGGTAAAAACAGTTTTTAGTTTTCTAATTTTGTGTTTATTTGGATTTTAATGCAAAGCGGTTAAATACTTTGATCTTCCGATAAAATAGGCCCGTGGAGGTCTGAGGTGTTAAAATGAGGGGGTTTCAAAAGTTTTACACTCAAACTAACTGTTTCAACGGTACGTACTTTATCAAAGAACGATATAAGGTTATCTGCAATGTTGTTATTATTGTGTACGCAAATATAGTAATCGATGCATTACTATAATGCAAATAATAATAAAATAATAATAAAATAATAAATCACGTTCAATGGCGCAGAATTTTATATATATCCAACTTTTCCTCACTTAGTACAAAAAAATTACCTGCCCACATTAAGCCCGCGTTCTATACTGATAACAATTTAGGTAAATTACTAAAAAACACTAAAGATAGAGATCATAAATTAAGCCACTCAGGCATTTACCAACTATGTTGCAATGATTGTCCTTCGTTCTACATAGGTAAAACAACTAGAAATGTAAACATTAGAATCTCCGAACATTTAAGATGCTTAAATAATAATAATTTTTCAGAGTTTGCTAATCACCTAATTTCTACAGATCACACTTTTAATAAGGACACAGGGGTTAAAATTCTTCACTGTAACAATAAAAGCAAAAAATTAGATAATTTAGAAGCACTAGAAATCAGAAAATCCCTAAATAATAATGCTAGTATTTTGAATAACCAAATTAATTTATCTTTCAGTCCCATTCTAAATATTTTTCCAATTAACCGCTCTGTTCTTTCCGGAAATCCCGCAATTACCCCCACCCCTTTGCTCACCTCCCACTCAAACACCTAACATTCTGTATCATAGTTTAGTTATAATATTCTCCTGACGAAGGAAGGGTGCTTCTGAAACCGGTAGAGTGTTTTAAAATAAAAGTGGTCTTAAACAAATTTATGTGTTTTTTATTGTAAATTATGGCGAGCCACAAAGTTAGTGCTTTTTACCAATATGCATATTTTTATTGGCTGCTATCTAGATGATCTGTTTAATTTTGCATATTTTGAATCCCCCCATCACATGAAAATGGGTTGTTTCTACGACTCGTTTCTAAGATCAACAGTTCGGCTGTGGTTTCCTCCTTGACCTATGTTCAGTCCTTCCTCTCCTCAAAAAGGCCCTTCACACAGCATCCCCAAAGATGACATAGGCCCTTGGGAAATTATTTTCCTCACAGCTCGTTTTGAGTTATTCAAGAATAAAACATTGCCAAAAAAATGTGTTTTATTTTATTTTGCGGAGCACAGACACAAATATTTAAATCTTTTAAGATCATTTTCCAAAGAATTCAATTTTCCACATATGTCATGAGGTTTTGAAGTATGTCAAGCAGTTTTTAGTAAAAAAATAATTGTTTAAATCGAAGGCAAATCAGTGCTCTAAACGCAGTATTTAATAATTACAGCATCTAAGATATTTCTAAGCGATCACATTCTCAAACCAAAAACATACGATTTTGCAGTACTTAGTAGCGCATCGCTTCGAACAAATTATTTATTTTTTATTAAGATGTAATCCGGATTTAGAGTTTTAATAAATCCGAAAATCCGATTTTCCTAAACGGCAATCCCTAGTTAGCAGTAACATCTTTCTGCTGAATAAGCTTGGTTCGAAGGAGACTGGGGTCGCCGGTCGCCTGAGGCCCGAGGTCCAGCCAGTTGTTACACATTGCATTATTGCCTAGTTTTTATGTGAGATTAGTGATGACAGATTTGTTGATTGATTTTGGACATATTCAGTGCCATGAAAAACGGTAAAAGTACCTAATATGTGTAGGTTCTTAGTTTTTGTAGCGGTTTGTTTTACAGGTGAGTTTTTGTTTTTTTTTAGAAACAATGCACGAATACGCAAAAAAATTAAAGTGATGATTGATTTCAAATTGATTATTACAAAAAATAACTATTTATGACGGTAACCCAACAATTGATCCTCGACAGTTGGCCCCCCAAAATGATATTTATTAATTTACTTACCAATTTCATTGCATGCATTATTTACCAATTTTAAGCCTAAAATCGTCTTCAAAAATATCTTGGTTTGGATATCAAGTGAATTTATTTACAGTGTAACAATCAAATGAGAGGAGATTAGGGGGCATACATTAATTACGTGAGCAGTTTTTCTTCCAATTTAGACCCCCCCTTGGTAAGATAAATTTGGGCCACTTCGTATATTCTTTTCTAGTAAGGCGAGGTCGACAGCCGTATACACCAGGCTAGGCTTGCATTCAATAAAAGGTCGAAAATAATAGAATCGAATAATATAGACCTAAAACTGAGAATACTCCTCATCAAGACCTATGTATGGAGTATCTTGATGTACGGCTGCGAAACATGGTGCTTATCCGAAAGAGATAAACGGAGACTAGAGGCTTTTGAGATGTGGTCCTATAGAAGACTACTAGGAATTTCCTGGAGAGACCACATCACAAATGAGGAGGTTCTCCAAAGAATCGAAGGAGGAAGGCACCTGCTCAGGACCTTGTCCGAAAGGCGCGCAAGATGGATCGGCCATGCAATAAGGCAAGAAGGCCTCTTGCATGCCATAATGGAGGGTATGACCGAGGGGACAAACGCTAGGGGACGCCCACGCCGAGAGTACCTGGAGGACCTGCTGGTGGACGTGCGCTGCTTATCATATGCAGACTTCAAAAGAGCCGCACAAGACAGGGAAGAGTGGAAGAAACGAACAGATGAAATTGCTGCAAACCAATCCCAGGATTTTTTTTTTTTTTTTTTTTTTTTATTATAGCGACTATATAGAAAAATTTTACATACAAAATGAAATGTGAAATTAAGTACAAAATATTGTATTTCTTAGTCCTCCTCACTAGGGGGTCCTGTGCCGAGGAGGACTAAAGTTATTCAAATATAGTTCATTTGTCTTCTATGTCGTTTTTAGCGTCTTCGCTAGGGTTTTCTCATTGACCTCTTTAAGCCATATTTTTATTCTTGATTTGTATTCAATTGGATTTTTTATTAGTTTTATGTCTTGGGGGAGGATGTTATGGAGTTTTGTTGCAAAGTATGTATAGTTTCTTTGTCCAAATGTGGTTTTATAACTTGGAATATTTTTTATATCATTTTTATTCGATCTAGTGTTATGCATACACGGTCTAGTAGAGGATTCATTATTTTTGAAGAGCTTGAAACCAGAGAGAGAGAGTAAGGCGGCCCCTAGACGCTACAATAACATTGTACAATATATTTTATTGTTCAATAAAATTGAAAGGCGTTTAGAATCAAAAAGATCAATTATATTGCACAATAAAACGGTCAATTATATTGCACAATAAACGAACTGCTCAATGTTTTCGAGTTGATAAAATGATAAATTCAAAAAGTATTGTGTAATACTGACCCAACACAATGCACTTGAAAAATATGGTGCAATATAAATTAAACTCGCTCAAACTTTTGTTCAATCATTGAGCAATCTTCAGTATTAACCCTAAAACGGTCAATAATATTGCACAATTCGTAATATTGAGCAATATAATTGATCGTTTAGGGGCCGCCTATATAATGTGAGATTTTGCTGGACCACCCTCCCCCTTTTGAGCTCATTAATGTAATTAGTAATTAATGTATGCCCCCTAATAAGGGCGGATTTAGGGGGGGGGGCACAGGGGCACGTGCCCCCCCCAGACGGTATTTTTGCGTACTGTGGAGATTCCATCGCAGTACATACTAAGAAGCAAAAACTGTCTTTATTAAACATTTAATTATTCTATTGTTTTGACGCTTTCATAAACCTTCCTATACACACTTGAACTTGTGTGTATAGGAAGGAAATCTAACAGAAATTGTTGATTTTTTGCCCGTCCGCCCCTTGTGCCCCCCCCAGAAAAAAATCCTGGACCGCCCTTGCCCCCTAATGTACACAGTGTCCAGAAACTCGTAGTATAAGCGGAACACTGGTGAATCTACGTCACACAGAGAGCCTAATTTATTTATTTATTTATAGGAACATAAACAGCCTTAGGAACATAAAATACAAAAGAGGATGACAAAAAACAGACCAATTATTAATGTTCACAGATAGGTATTTAGAAACATAAAAGTAACAGAATGTAAACTAGAACATTTAAGAAGAAAAAAAACAGAACCTTAGTCGCTGCTTACAGCAATTAAAAAAAATAATACAGATGTAAATTCAACAAATCATATACCTATAGTACACAACAATAAAATAAATGCGATTTTAACTATACAAATAGGCTGCGAAATAGGTATTTGGGTTGGGTCGGGTAAGGAGAGGAGAGGTATAAGGGAAAGTAGCCCCGCAAGTAATATAAACATATTAGGTACAATTAATTTAATCGTCATGAATATGTGTTATTCGCACCTAGAATGTGATGCAATGAAATTCTGTAGCGACAGTAACTAGCAGTGAATATGTCAGCAAGTGTGTTTATATTTGCAAATTTATTGTTATAGTAGTTACGGTGACCAGACAACTCAGAATGAAACCAACTCAGAAGCACCTCAGAAGTCATTAAAAAAAATTAAAAATTGTTTAAATAGATTAAGTTAGGTTAGGTTACCGGATATTTTTAAATAATTTTTTCATAGCCTTTAATGACCTTTCTGAGGAGTTTCTGAGTTGGTTTCATTCTGAGTTGCCATGTGACCAGTAGTTACTTGTCCTCTGCATAAATTCATTTTGGTTGGAATTGGTGTTGCATCTATCAATGTAGAAAAGGGTATTTTGTCTACTGTATCGAGTCGGCGCGTGGAAATTTATTTTATTTAGCAACTTCGGGCAGTAATTTTGTACAGAAGCATCTAATCAGCGACAAGCCTCCTGTTGAGCAGTTTCATGATTCGAAAATGTTTCTCGATTTCGTCGTATAAGAGTTGTATACTAAGGTGGGTCACGACTGTATGGGAAAATGTTTAGGAAACTTTGGGATTTTTTAATTAATTATTTTTACATGAAACGACAATTGTTTTTTGATGGTTAATTAATTTGTTGCGTTAAGGCGCGGTATACCCGCTCAAAAAGAAGAAGATGGAGATATGTAAATACGAATGTTAGAGAGAGCCCGCTAATATTAAATTCGATAATTCAAAAAATGTGAAAATGCTTAATATAACACGACTCATTTAAAATAGAGCAAAATTCTCGTGGGGGTTGTCTAAAACAGCATTCAAAGAAACACTGAATTTTTTCATACATATACTCGTAACTTGTAAAATAACTTGAAAAAACGTGTTTATAATAATTTTTGGAGCATAGTTTGCGATTTTTTTCTATCGTGGAAATTTCATATAATTGCCGTTTCGGCGTCGAGAATGTATAGATATTATCTTCAAGTATAACATATATTTTTTTAAGAGCTTTAAAATTTAAAGTGTTGAAGTAAAATATGTAATAGATTGGTAGAAATGCGGGAAACCGGGCCTTAATTTGTTACAGTAGCACGCGTTAAAGGTTAAAGGTAATCGATTACAGGGTGACCTCACTCGTACAGACACGCAAAAGTAATACATTTTTAAACGGGTTTGATAAAATGCACTTAGATTGCATCAAACCCGTTTATCGGAAATATTTTCTACCCTGAATTTAAGTAACATTACAGGAAAGTGAAACCACATTTTTATTTATTGCATTTCAATTATTATAGCTTCAGATATACCTACTTGTAAATACTTTATATGAAACGAAACGATATGTTTGTTGCTGGAATCGTAATTGAAAGGAAAGAACAAGGAATGGAAGGAAAACGGGAAGACCTATCATTTAGCTTTAGGTATTTAACTCTATTATATATCTATTTATGTAATATTTCATTGTACGGGTATGTATGTTTATTCTTTAAGGTTACTTGCTCACACAAGACGGCTTATAAGCATGCTCATTAAAGAGCATGCTCAATGGACATGTCAAAAATAGTCAACTGTACACATTTGCTCAATAATGAGCAGGCTTAGTTTGAGCTTTCTCGTGAATGAGCGTGCTCAAAGCCAACATTTGAACACACATGCTATTTAATGAGCACGTTCATGTCAAGTAAATGTCAAAAAGAGTCGGTTTCATTCGCTCAGAACTAAACAAAATAATATTACTGCTTGCAATGCAATTATTTAAGAATCTTTTTTTTTTTTTTCAATTATTTCTGGCTTTCACCCTTCAAGGGTGTTCTAGGCCATCATTTATAATTACAGAGAAAGGAAAGGTGAATTTATATATTAATTTTATTTAAATGTGCAAATTTCAGAATTTTATGGAAGATTGGAGTAGAGTTCAGACTTAGAAGAGATGAGATGTTGAATGGAGGAGAGGCAATTTTTGATAACGCTTGATAGAAGAGAGGATATTTATTTAGAGAGGGACAATCAAAAAATATGTGATCTAAAGTTCCCACATCTAGACCACAGAACGTACAATCTGGGGAGTCAAGCACATGAATTTTATAAAGGTGAGAAGGAACGGAACAATGTCCGATTCTCATACGAATAAGTAAGGAAATTTCTTTTTTGGAAAAATGGGGGAATTTTTGAAACCACGGTTTTGATGGGATAGTCCTTTGTATTGAGGCGTAGCGGGCACCCTTGGATTGACTAGCAATGTTCCAATACTCTGTCCAAACATTGCGGGATCTATCTTTGATGATGGAAAAAATATCAGACAGGGGAATATGGTTTACGAGGGTAACGGTAGGGTTAGACGCTCCTTGTTTTGCCAAGGAATCAGCAATATCGTTACCCACTATGCCAACATGTCCAGGAATCCAAATCAGAGTGACTGTTTTTCCAGAGCTTTGAATGGAGGTTATCAATACTCGAATAAGACATATAAAGTGATCATCAGGATGAAGAAGAGGACTTGTTTTAAGTTTTTGGAGGGAACTGAGAGAGTCAGAGAGAACAAGAGAATGTTCAAAATTATTTTTTATTATATATTTGAGAGATTCAATAATCGCAATGCACTCAGCAGAAAATATTGAAAATTGGTTTGAAATTGAATAAAATATTCTTTCATTAGAATTATTGTGGTAAACGTTAATACCAATACCACAGTTAGGAGAGTCCGGAGATTTGGAGCCATCAGTAAATAAAAGAGAAGAGTTTGGCCATTTAGAAGAAATAATGTCATTGAACATATTATTGACAGTACGGGCTGGGAGATTGGAATGACTTTTAAGGATGCCGATCCCTTCTAAAATCGTTGGGGATAGGGTGACGTGACTATATTTTAATTTGTACAAAGGAAGAAGATCATTTTTGATAATTTGAAGCTCTGAGAGAGAGCGAAAATTTTTACAGATGGCAGGGAGAGGTTTAGTTCGAGCTCTGATTGTAGATGAATGTGTTGAGTCGTTGAACAACGAGACTCTGGGAATAATCTGATGACTTTTAGAATTTAAACATTTAAGAACAAATTTGTCAGCAAATAATTGACGCCTTAAATAAAGAGGAGGATCAGAACATTCTACTTGAAGGGAATTGATGGGCGACGATTGCATCGCGCCAGTTATTATTCGCAATGACTTAGATTGAATTTTGTCTAATTTACTGAGTGCATTTTTGGATGCAGTACTAAAAAGTGGGCAGGCATAGTCGAGATGACTTCGAATAAGTGCATTGTAGAGCAACTTAATGCAGATAGGATGAGCACCCCACCAAACGCCAGTCAATGATCTGATAATATTTAAATTTTTTTCACATTTAGTAACTATATTATTAATGTGGGAAGACCATTTAAGTTTCCTATCAAATGTTACTCCCAAAAATTTTACTTCAGGAGCATTGGGGATTGGAGAGTTTTTAAATAAAATTTGAACAGGGGGGTTATTATGACGATTTGAGAAGGTAACACACTGACTTTTTTGTACTGAAAGTTCAAGACCATTTAAAGTAAGCCATGTGTAAAGGGCATCCATGGCTTCATTAAGATATTTGACGGCGGATGGAATGATTTTGGATGATAAGAAGAAAGCTATGTCATCTGCGAACTCAACAACTTTTACTTGAGGGGGAATGGTGACATGCATATCGTGTGTGTATATATTATACAGTAAGGGGGATAATACATCGCCTTGGGGTAAACCCTTCCAAATTGACCTACTCTGAGGAGTAACATCTGGTAGCTCAATGAAAATTTTCCTATCGAGAAAAAGATTAATAATAGATTGGACAAACATGAGGGGTAAGCCAAGGCCTAAAAGTTTTTTTTTAAGAATTGGGATGGAAACATTGTCAAAGGCGCCTTCTATGTCTATAAAGATTGCAAGACATACTTCTTTGTTAGAAATGGATAAATTAATATCAGTGCTGATGATGGCAAGGTTATCTTGTGTAGATTTCTTTTTCCTAAATCCAAATTGGGATGGAGAGAGAAGATGATTACTCTCGACAAAAAATTCTAGCCGGTTTTTAATTAATTTTTCATAAATTTTACTAAGGGTGGATGAAAGAGCAATTGGCCTATAGTTGGATCCAGAATTGGGTGATTTGTTTAATTTTAGAATTGGGATGATTATTTGAGAACTCCAGTCATCAGGTATTATGCCAGTCTGGAAGATTTTATTTAAGATGCTTAAAAAGTGATTTAGAACATTATCATTACTATTTTTGATAATGCTATAAGGTATACCATCTCTGCCTGGAGATGAGTCCTTGACTGTTGATAAACAATTTTTTAATTCAATTAAAGTGAATGGAGAGTCAAGCCAATGATCAGACATAGGAGTGTTGTGGATTGGAGTTATTTCATCTAAGTTAGGTACAGAAGGGGGGGCAATTTTGTCCAAGAACTCGTCTATCCATTTAGAATGAGAAGCTCGAGGAGATGTTGGACTGAAGGAGGATCGAAATCTTCGAATCATAGACCAAACTTCCGAAATTGGAGTGTTCGGAGATACTGAACTGCAGAAGTTGTACCACCCGGATTTTTTTTTTGACCTCAATACCCTTTTGGCATTGGCTTCGGCATTTTTGTATATGAGATAGTTCTCCATAGTCATATTGTGACGATAGGAAAGAGATTTAGCTTTCCGAATTCTCACTACTTTGGAACATTCCTCATCCCACCAGGGAGTTGGAGGGAGTTTTTTGAGAGATTTGGTTTTAGGGGGAGGATTTGATTTATTGATTGCAGTTACGAGCATTGATTTGAAGTTATCGTAGTCATCTTTGACAGATAATGTATTGGTATAGGATAAATTTTGTATAAACTTATCCATATGTGAGTTAAATTCGTCCCATTTGGTGTGTTTTGTTTTAATCTTTGTCGAAATATGGGACTTGTCTGAATGGAAAGAAGTTTGATAAGTGATGGTGATCGGGAAATGATCACTGGAGCAAGGGTCGGGGGACACCACCCACGAGGAGAGAGGTGCCAGATTAATAGAGCATATGGAGAGATCCACTGCACTGGGGTTTGTGTTGGGGCGAGAGATTCTAGTAGGAGATCCGTCATTCAAAAGAAAAAGGTTGGATTCATCTAGGAAATCCATCACACTTCGACCGTCTCGATCACAGAAAGCAGAACCCCAGACGGGGGAATGGGCATTAAAATCACCCAATAAAAAGAAAGGAGGGCTTAGTTGACGGACAATTTGCAACCACGCTTGTTTATTGAAGTGCGATGTTGGGGGAAGATAGATAGAAACAAAGGAAGTGTCCTTTATTTTAGCTGCAACCATTTGAAAGTCAGCATTGGGGGGTTTGATATTATTTATTGGGAAAAACGGAAGGGATTTTTTAATAAAAAGGGCAGCACCACCGCCCGTACCTTCCGGGCGATCATCGCGGAGACAGGAGTACCCTCCCACATTAAAGTGGGTGGATGGAGTAAACCATGTCTCCGAGACAGCAGCCACAGAAACAAGGTTTGAATTTAATAGGTTAAGAAGGTTTGATTTGTTAGAAATAGCACTGCGGCTATTCCACTGAAGAATTCTGACATCTTGAAGAGCCATTTTGAATAAATGATTTTAATGTGGAAATAATAGAAGCAGCGTTGGACGGTAGATTAGTTTGAGAAGAAATTAGGTCAATTAGAAGCATAATAAGAGTTTGAATAAATGAAGAATTATCTTGGGAGAGTTGTTCAGAAAGCTTTTGATAGTTTGTTGAGGATGAATTATAATTGTTTGCGCACCCATTTGTGGCGTGTGAAAGAGGAGAACCATTGGGATTTAAGAGAAGTGAGTTGTGTTGTTGCTGATCGTATCCACGAGCCTGTTTAGAGATAGGGTTTTTGTATGTGAATTTTGTTGAACGGGAAGATGTTGAGGAGGAGGCGAGAGGGTTGGATGAAGCGTTACTGGATAAAACCTCGGAAAATGATTTTTTGACAGGCGGGAATAATTTAGAAGCCTGCAGAAAAGACAAGTTCTCAGAGGCCATAGAAATTTTTATATTTTTTTGGCGAGATTGTTCGGGGCAAGAAGAGTTAATGGCGGAATGAGCGCCTAAGCAGTTAAAACATTTAGGTGAAGAGAGAGAAGAACATTGGTCAGCCGAGTGGTTTTCTCCACATTTGAAACATCTGGGAGGGGATCTGCATGCAGCTTTGGTATGACCAAAACGGCAGCAGTTGTAACATTGAGTGGTGGGATAAGTGTACATTTCAACTGGTAAGGAGTTGAAAAATAAATAAATATGGGAGGGAAGAGATTGTCCTTCGAATGTGATGACGACAGATTGGGAGGGCTTCCAGGAAACGATGCCCTCAGAGGTGTCCTTATAATTTAGCCTCCTGGCTTTTATGGGATTGCCGATATGTTGGGGGGTTGAAAGTGAGGACAGGATTTCTGGAATGGACAGATCGGTCGAGATACCCCTGACCAGGCCCATTCGAGTGACATTGAAAGTTGGGATGTACGCCTTGAATTTAGAATTTGATGAAATAAATATATTTTTGATAAAGTTGTTGGCGGCTGAACCTGACAGGAATTCAACAGAGATTCGGAAGCGACCCTCGGCTTTAACACCTCCAGGTTTAATCGAAAGGTTCTTGTTATTTGAAAGAAATTTACCAAATTCAAGAGGATGGATGGTTTTACCTTGTTCAGTTTTTTGCGCATATACAATGTAGGGGCCACGGGAATGAGTAGAGTAAAAGATTGTTGGAGGAGGTTGAGGAAGAGCTGGAGGGGACTGAGAAGACAAAGGCGAATCATGTTTTTTTGGGGAAAGGGGACTAAATTTTCTTTTTTTAATTGAGGTTAGGATGACAGATTCATTGTCTGAAATGTTTGAATGTTCTGAAAAGTCTATTTTATCTGAAATGTCTCCATCTGGAGGGTCAGGAGGGGGATCTGGGGGCTTTGTAAGGGGTACAGGAGGGAAATCCTCCTCCATTGTTCAAAAAATTACAGCTAATATAAAAAGTGACAGAAGTAAAAAAATTATATAAATATCTGAAAATGAGCAGCAAGAAGTGACTCCTGGAAGATCAGGGGGGAGAAGATTCCAACACACTAAACTTTTTACAGCCAAAACACAATAAAAAGATTGGTTTAAGAATATTTTTTGAAAGAGCAAAACAAAAGAACTGTTGACAGCCAAATGTTATTGTTGCGAGCCTCATACAGTTCTTAAAAAAAATCATTTAAGAATCTTCTGACGTAAAAAAATAAGTCGTTTGATTTGGGTCCAAGATGTCAACAAATCCGAATTTTTTTAGAAATTTAATTAAAATTAAATTTGATAATGTTATTATCGAGTTCTGCAAGTATTTTAGAATGTATTTTAGTTACAGCTGTTTCGACGTGTAAGGTCATTTTCAAACTATGGTGAAGCCACTTACGGACGACTTATTTATTATATTTTAAAAGTGAATTTTTGAAGGTGTCTAAATTGATTTATTACTGGTTAATCCAATTTGCAGAGACACTAATTGAGAGAGTGATTATGTGGTTTCCCTTTGCACTAAGTGTAAGGGTTTTCTTAATTGATTTAGAATGACGTTATTGCTGACTCATTTAAGTGCATTATATTGTTTAGGTTTGGTGAACATACTAAGTAGTGGGGAATACATAATTTTCCTTACTTTATTAATTAGCGTTATGTTGGGGTCATTCGTTCGTTTATTGATTTCTAATTGTTCAAGCAAATTTAATCTAAGACCCTTTCGTTCTATATGTAATGGTTTTGCCTGGTTATTTTTAAGTGGAACGTGATTATTCACTAAGGGATGTTCTGCGAATTTTGAAGAGGTGTTTTTATTTTAATACATCGTAGGTATATGTTCTTTGAATCTAGTTGAGAATGCCCTACCTGCTGCCTGTTTGTCCGATGTAAGTAGCGTTTCAGTCGGCTTGGTCACATTTTAATTCATACATGCCATCGTTATTGAGTTTAGGATTTCTACTTTTTGCGTTTTTAAGGCTTGTTCCCATATTATTATTGGTTCTAAAAGCTATATTTAATAAACCACATTTTTTAATTTCTTTTGCTATTTTTAAAGACATATTGAGCAACTACTAACTAACCGTACTTTCAGGGTTTTTCTAGGAGGGCTAAAAAGCAAAAAAATGCACGTGAATAATGGCCTTGCCCAAGGCTCAGTGCTGGCCCCATCGCTCTTCAACATCTATACACGAGATCTTCCTCACACTGAAGGCAGAAAATTTGCTTACGCAGATGACTTCGCCATCACAGTCCAAGCCAAAACCCTCAATGCAGCAGAAGAGATCCTTAATTCTGACCTCAAGGCTATGGAAGAATTTTTCCTCAATTGGCGACTAAAGCCAAATGGGTCGAAAACAGTTGTGACAGCTTTCCATCTCAGTAATTCACAGGCAAACGCAAAACTCTGTGTTCAGTTTCATGGAAAAAATATTTACCATGACCCCCATACCCGCTATTTTGGAGTAACTTTGGACAGGAGCCTGAATTATCGGAAACACATGGAAACAGTGGGCAAAAAAACCAGGACAAGACTAAACTTAGTCAATAAGCTGGCTGGTACTAGCTGGGGATGCGACGCCAACACGCTCAGAACGGCATCCATTGCCCTGGTTTTCTCAGCAGCTGAATACTGTGCTCCAGTATGGGCCTGAAGCGCCCACACTTCCATGGTCGACGTTCAGCTTAATGCCACAATGCGAACCATCAGCGGAACCTTAAAATCGACTCCTCTTCCTTGGCTCCCCGTACTTGCAAATATAACCCCGCCAAATATCAGGCGAGAGATTGATTATAATAATTGTTATTGTAAGCCCACACTGCGGCCAACGTTCCAACTTCAAACGTTTGGACGATCGTGTGGAGGGGTGTTCGTGCGTTGGAAGTTCGAGTTGGAAAGTTGGAGTTCGCGTTGGCCCGGGATCGCCTTCGAGGCGATCCCGACGGCCAACTCACACGAACCAGCCTGCCGCAGCTGTCCACACCGTGCCGCGTACTATTAAAATGACTATATTATTACGGAGAGTGGTATAACAATTGTTTGAAAACATGTCGTGTATATAATTATATGATTATACGTAAGTAATAATTTTAGGCAACTGAAAAAGATACAGCGTAGCTACAGCTGTTTCATGTCCGCCATTTTGGAGTACGGAATTCGGGGTTGGAGGGTTGGCCGCAGCGACCACACGATTCCACGAACCTTCCAACTCCGAACTAAGTTCGGAGTTGGAAGGTTGGCTTCAGTCTGGACGTAGCATTACACTTTGTGCTATGCATAAAAATCTTATCTTAAACATTAGTTTATAAATTAAAAATAATAATTCAACACTTCGGTTCTCATAGATATTAGTCAGCAGTTTGAGCTGTAGATATTCGTACGCACTTTGGTTCTCATAGATATTAGTCCGATTTTTTCAGTTTTTGGAATTCCTGTAGATATTAGTAGACGCCTCCGCTAATAATAATACTCCTTATGCAGATGGCGATAAGGGTTAAATTCCCGTTTAACACTAGCCGCCCGTTTTGATTTATTAACGAAAAGCGTAGGCATTCAGTCCTCCATTAATGGAGTTACCTGCATTTAACACACTTACAGATGTGAAAGCTAACCATCACGACATAACACGCCTGACAAATGTTTATTTTATTTTCCAAAGAGGGAAGATTTAACTTTTCACATTATACAACTGTTATGTCTGCCCTTTCCTCGGCAGATAGTAATTATTAAATACGGTTCTTTGAATATAAAAGTGTTTATTTACTGGAATAACCTAGCTGGATAGCTACGACTGTTTACTATTCGGGGGTAGGTCAATCTCTGCGGCCTTGCCAGTGGAGCTCGTCAAGTCTATCTCTGAGCCTGCTTCTTGTACGCCAATGCCATCTGGCGAGCTATGGTGCAAGCTACATGCTTACCGCCATCTATCGTATTCTTTCCATATGAAATACTTAATTACTCTACATCACACCCTCCCCCACCTAACCTCAAGCCCTGGCTACAATAAATACAAGACATGTTCTTTTCAAAGAAGTTATACAATTGACAAAAAAAAAAATAGGATTTTAAATATTTCATTTATACACGATTTTATACACTAAATTCAACCAAACATAGTCATGATTTTAAATATTTCAACTTAAATATTTCTGTTTCTCTGGGAGGGACCTTTATGAACGCTTTGAACGGAGCCTTTCTTCCCAAGGTCTTAGTTGAGTAGTTTGCTCTCGATCATCCGCTGGTAATCCGAAATCAAGAGAACTCCACGTTAGCCCCTTCAACAAAGCTGAGGTTCCCAACTCGTCTGAAGCGCATTTCGTGACCTCAGACTCGGTAGGTGGGTTATTATCTTCACTCTCCTCTTCCCATTTCACAGATAAACTCTTCAACTGATCAATATGCCTCTTCCAAGTCAACGGAGTACCACAGATCCTAACGATATAAACTTTTTTACCCACTTTCCTTTCTACAATACCTCTAACCCAACCAACTTTATTCACCTGACGGAAGTCCTTGACCAGACATTTTTGTCCAACATGTAAATTCCTAATTTTTACGCCCCCATAATTCCTTATTTGATTATCTTGACTCCTTTTTATATTATCGTTAGCTATTTTTCTCTGTTCTGACACATCTTCCTGAGTGGTTTTAGGAATTAAACTACTGAAAGTTGATTTCAGTCTCCTACCAAACATCAAGACTGCCGGTTCTAATCCCGTTGTGCAATGTGGCGAATTTCGATAATCCGATAGAAAATCACATAATCTACTTCCATAATTTACTGGAAAATTATTCCTAACCATAATTTTTAAAAAAATTTTTTTTACCGTTCTAACTGAATTTTCAGCTTGTCCATTACACTGAGGGAATTTGACCGGTGAATTTAAAAATTCTATGTTATTCTCTTTAAGAAATTCTTTAAACTCTACACTAGAAAATGCTGTTCCATTATCCGAAACTATGCAATCAGGGTTACCAAAATTAGAGAAAATTCTTCTCAATTCCTTAATCGTGTTAAACGAATCCGCCCTTGGAACCTCTAAGCAATCGATCCACTTGGAAAAAGCGTCACAAATTACAAGAAACATTTTTCCTGCTACCGGCCCGCAGTAGTCTACGTGCACCCTACTCCAAGTTGCCCCAGGGTTCGGCCACACTGACAAATGACTCTTAGAAGGTGCCGGCCTCATAGCCGCGCAATCATCACATTTTAGAACCACTTTTTTCAATGTCATTGTTCAGTGATGGCCACCAAAAATAAGCTTTTGCTTGGCCCTTCATTTTAGCTATTCCTAAATGAGATCTGTGTAATAACTCTAGCACATGTTCTTGTAAGGAACTCGGAATGACAATTCTATGTTGCCAGAAAAGGCAATCCTTGACTATGGACATTTCGTTTCTCTTAACCCAGAATCTCCACAGTACATCATCTCGACCAACTCGTTTTGGCCAGCCCTTACGCAAACACGTTAAAACTTCCTGAATAACCGTGTCTGTCTCTATAGCTGTGGAAATGAGCTTGATATCTATGTGCTCGCATTTATCTACATAACACACAAAATCTGATCCATAATCATCTTCAAATTCTTCTTGAGAATTTTCTACCGGAAGCCGAGATAGAAAATCCGCATGATTATGACATGACTTAACAAATTCTACCTTATACGCAAATCCGGCTAATATAATGCCATAACACTGCAATCTGTTAGCCGCCAAAACTGGAATATTTTTGTGTTCCCCTAAAATCCTCATCAAAGGCATATTATCTACGCATAAAGTAAACTCCCGACCGAATAGGTATTGAAAGAATTTGTTCAAACCAAACACAATAGCTAACGCTTCTAAATCTAGAATACTGTACTTCTTCTCTGCACTAGACAAACTTCTTGATGCAAATTCGATCGGTCTCATTGAACCGTCCGCAAATGTGTGCAATAACACGGCCCCGAGGCCTGCGCTGCTCGCGTCTGTATATAACTTAAGAGGAAGGTTGGGAAAATAATGAGTGAGAATTCTATCAGAACCCATTAGATACTTTACTTTATCTACTGCGTCAATGCATGACTTCCCAAATTCAAACTTTGCATTCTTCTTTAAAAGATTATGCAAAGGTTCTAAAATTGATGACATGTTCGGTATGAAGTTCCGATAAAAATTAAAAAATCCCAAAAGACTCCTCAATTGATGCACGTCGGATGGGTACGGCGCATTCTTAATTGCTTCCAATTTATCTTTTTGCGGTTCAATGCCCCTTCCCGAAATAACGTATCCCAAAAATTCTATAGATTTAACAAAAAACTGACACTTCCCAGTATTGACACATAGACCACATTCTTTCAACCGCTCGCAGACCGCGCAAATATTATTATACAGATCAAGTTCATCGACCCCTGAAATAATAATATCGTCTAGGTAAAAGGCTACGCCTTTTAAACCTTGTAAACAACTTGATATTGTTCTTGCGAAGATGGCCGGAGCCGATTTAAACCCAAAAACCAACCTGTTATATTGGAACAGACCTAAGTGTGTGTTAATAGTTGTAAACTTTTCACAATGATCCGCTAATTCTAACTGTGAATATGCTTCTTTAAGGTCTAATTTTGCAAAAACTTTGCCCGAACTAACCTGATGTATGACCTCCTCAATCTTTGGCATCGGATATTTCTCTAAATTGGAAATCAAATTAAGACTCCTTTTATAATCTACACAAATTCTTATATCTCCATTTTTCTTGACCACCGGAACAATCGGTGAAGCGAATTCGCTACTTGTAACCGGGGAGATTATACCTTTTTCTACCATCGATCTTAATTCGGATTCGATCTTCCCTTTAATAGAAAAAGGAACCGGCCTTGCATTGAAAAAAATTGGATCCGATTCCTGGTTTACTTTAAAATGGACTTTATATTTGTTAAATCTTCCCAACTTTTGCGAAAACACTTCCGGGTAATCTTGAATAAACTTTTCTCCATTCCTCATTTGCGGCGTCACTAAATTAATTGTCTCCTGAGAAGTTATCCCAAGATCGAAACATTCCATAAAATCTCTTCCCACAATTAATTCTGTTCCTTTTATTACTACAATAAAACTAATATTTTTGTTCCTACCCTTAAATTTCACATCAAAAATCGCCTTTCCTACGACTTTTAAACGATTATTTCCATAACCTGAAATAATCCGCTTGTCTTGTGACAAAATGATTGAACTAGAATGTCGTTTAAAAATACCCTCCGGCATCACACATAAAGATGAACCGGAATCAATCATTGCCGTAAACTTCTTGTTATTAATTTCAATTTCAGCAGTAATCGGACTAATTGACGCAACTAAAACTTTACTATCCCTGTGATTTTCAAAAATGGGATTTATCGGATTATTCTTGCAAAATTTCTGTAAATGCCCAACGTCCTTAAATTTAAAACATTTCGCATTACGAAATTTACAATCAAACGAAAGATGATCATTCCTTTTGCAAATAAAACACTGTTTTTTAACACTACCCACGGGTGATCTAAAATTCGTACCTGTATTTGATCCTAACCTATAAGCTGGTTTCGTGTTAAAACTACCCTTGGGGCTCGTCGATCGTTCCCTACGCTGATCTCGCTTGAACCCATCGCTAGTAACTCGTTTTTTACTAGGTTTACTTCTGATTTAACTGTATTAGTACTATCCAAAGTTGACATACTAACTGCAAGTCCTTCTATTTCATTAAACGACAACGTTTGCCCTTCTACGAAAATTTTCTCCTTCGCGCGCCCCGGTAACAACCCGATTGCAAACATGTCTATAAGGTTTTTTTCAAGCCTCGTTTCGAATTGACAATACGTTGCTAAAGAACGAAGTCTAACCGCGAAATCTCTTATCGTCTCGCCTTGTTGTTGTCTTGCTAAAAAAAAATTCTCCCGTTCTTTAAAAATTGAACGATTTTTGTAACAATGTTTGTCGAGAAGCGCTAAAAGTTTATCAAAAGATAAGTCCGTTACTTTACTTGGAAAACACAGATTAATTAGTAAGGTCAACGTTTCTGATTCTAGGAGATTCAATAAAAAAGCCCGTTTTTTCTCCACAGACGCTTTGTCATCATGGATCACGAAAAATTGCTCTATCCGAAGTCGAAACAATCCCCAGTCTCCGGAGAGATGGCAAAACGGTGGTATTCTACCCGATTCCATAACTCCCAACAAATAAATCGGCAAAAACAATTAACAATAAAACAATAACAAATAATCCCTCTCAAAGAAGCAAAAATACTTATCTCAGGAACTCTTCTGGTCTCCCTCTGGGTTTTATCCTTGTCTTCTGATTAATCCAATGATTCGTCCTTGAAACTATTAACCCAATGATCCGTTTTGACCTTGAAACTTCTGATTAATCCAATGATCCACAACCAGATCGCCTCCTTGCGGTATTTCACTTCTGTTCCTAAAACAAAAATCTTCTTATCCAGCCCGTAGCCACGGAACCAAATGCTCCTTAATCTCGAGCAGAATCTCTTCCGATTCCTTGCCAAAACTGCAAGTCACTCCAGCAGTGACTTAGTCCTCCGTGTCCAGCACCAATTATTATTCGCACGCGTAACTTCCACACAATTATACTTATACGGCTGCGCCAATTGTTATGTCTGCCCTTTCCTCGGCAGATAGTAATTATTAAATACGGTTCTTTGAATATAAAAGTGTTTATTTACTGGAATAACCTAGCTGGATAGCTACGACTGTTTACTATTCGGGGGTAGGTCAATCTCTGCGGCCTTGCCAGTGGAGCTCGTCAAGTCTATCTCTGAGCCTGCTTCTTGTACGCCAATGCCATCTGGCGAGCTATGGTGCAAGCTACATGCTTACCGCCATCTATCTTATTCTTTCCATATGAAATACTTAATTACTCTACATCACAACAACAAAACCAAAAACGAAAAGAGTTCGTAAGTAGGAGATTTTGAACATTAAAAAGCAGTTTTTAAAAGCTTGATACTTTATTTTTTCTGGGCTTATAAAAAGACTAATCTCAAAAATACTCGATTATTTAAATGGTAAATATGTGTTTTACTCACAGCATTTACTTAATTACAGATCTAAAATATTTCTAATCGATCTATTTCAAACAACAATCACTGATTTTGCATTGCAGCCACTGGAGTGCTTTTTGCCACAAGATGGCACCATTTAAAATACCTCGGATTGCTTTGCTCTTTGCTGCCCCTCTTGTTTGCCGGGGTAGGCCAGCAAAAAGCACCACCAATTACGACGCGGCACCCGGCGGCAGAAATGACACTTCGTGTCCAGCGATTCTGACACTGTCCTTTACAAATTTTGTACATAGAAGGGTCAAAATCGTAGATAAACATATTTTTTCCGCGCATGCGCAAGAACTGCGCACATTCCCGCGCTCCGGTAAATTATAAATATAAATTATTTGGAGTGACTAGGCGCATTGCAGGTTTCGCTATGGTAAAGGGCGATAATAGTGCAAGCGATTCTGACCGTGTTCTTCATACACTTTCTTTATACATAAGGGTCAAAATCGCGTGTAAAATCTCATGACACACCGGTGCACGAGCGGCAAACAAGGGATAAATTTTATTTTTTCAATTTTTCCAAATTGAAATTCGGAGGTATGATTTTTTTAATGTCGGCGGCAAATATTCAAAATGGTCACCAAAAAATCACGAGCAATCGAAGGAATGAGTTAAAAATCGCGCTGTCGCTCGAGTGGTTAGTAGTGCATCACCCTAAAGACATTTTTTGGTAACGGATAACATTTCAATATTTTCTGAGTTAGGAACCGTCACATATCACTATCTTGCTTGTGCAATGTTGGAGGACTTAGCTAACATAGGAATTGAACTCACGACGCCTGGGTGGGAATCTGACTTTGTCACCTCAGCTGCTAACTGGTCTTAATTAGTATTGTTTTGTTGTAGTGGCAGCAGCCTTCAGCGGTCGCCTTCCGAGACATCTGGGAGACGAAGGGGGGTAAGAATCAAATGAGAGAGGATAATATACACTTGTAGTACAAACGGAAAACTTTCAGACACCTTGTATCTATTTTATTTATTTTTATTTAATCTATATACAGGGTGTAACAGAACGTACCCGGGGGATTTTAATCAGCGATTACTGAGCATATTTGAAGTAAAAAATGTATTTGTTATTTTGGTGTCTGATGTTATTTTTTTTTCTATTAAAAACCAAAAATATGTTTTTTAATTGTTTGCCTCTGTTCCCATCGCTATAAGATGTATCCCGTCGTGACGTGTTTGAGCGATTCGCGCTATTTCGTGTGGTAATATGCTGTTAGAACGAGACGCAACGCTTATCAAGTACCGCTAGGCTATAAACGCGCTACTATTCTAACTAGTCAGTTGCGGCGTGTGATGGAAAAATATTTTTAATGTCTTTGATAGAAAAAAAAGTCATCGGACAGCAAAATGATATCTACATTTTTTACTCCAAATTATAGTCAGGAATCGCTGGTTAAAATCCCACGGGTACGTCGTTTAATTGGTATCAAATAAAATATTTTTCATTTTCAGATTAGTGGTTTTAATCAACAGAGATTTGTACTCGGACTCTTCTTTGACTGCATGGACAAGACAAAGCCGTCAGACTGGCCACTGCAAGGGGTAACGTAACAGGCCAATTCTACCTGCGAAATATTATAATACACACTAAACTAACGTAGAGAAAACACATTAATGTATTAGTAAAATTAGCGACAAGTCCGTAGCGGCACTCTACCCGATGCCAGGTAGAAAAAGTCGATCATCGTCAGATAATAAATTACTACTTTTGTTATAATTTGGTATTTAGCAGAAAGACTTCAAGGAAAACATCTGGCTTCCATGGCGGAATTCTTCTCGTTTATTCACAAAGCACATGTTACAATAAATTTGTTCCCGACCCGACAAAACACTGAATTTGGTCACTTCGACCACTTGCTAGATAATGCTAGTTATTTACAGGAGATCCACATATAAAGCGCCTTTTTTAACTATAAACGCAGGCTATTTATAATAACATTTTCCAATACACATAAAAAACAAAACACCATTGTGTCAGTCATCGTACGATACAGTGTAGAAATCGAGAAATCTGCTTTATCGTCTAGCATTTAATTTAGTGTCGCCATACGTCGCTAATTTGTACTAACAAAAACAATAATCTACAAAAATATGCCGCTAGATGGCAGTAGCCTTCACTTTTTGAACAACTTTACAAGACGACCATTAGACCGGGCTTCACATACGCTGTGCCCATTTGGGACCATGCAGCTCACACACACTCAACTAAACTAACTAACTAACTAACCATCACGCCGTTTCCCCGCAGGGGTAGGCAGAGAGGACGGACCGCCAAACAACTCGATCTTGGCACACACTCCTTGCCTCATTCACATTCATACATCGTAAAAAAGGTATTTAAGCGACTTTCCAGTACTTTGCGCAACTTAATTGTGACTTTCAGGTAAAAATTGTCACTTGAGCGTTACGTAACGTTTATGGGGGGGTGGGGGGGTTGTGAAACGGAAAAACGTTACGGCGCGTTACATGGAGGGGAGGGGGGGTCAAAAATCTTCAAAAATTGCGTTACGTAATACTTGAACGCCCCCTATCTTGCCTTTCAATATTAAATGGAGCAAGTGATACTTCTCCCCTCGAAGTATATGACCCAGATATGAAATTTTTCTGATTTTTATTAATGTAAGCAGTTCTCTATCTACTCTAGCCCGCCTGAGAATTTCTATGTTGGTAATCATGTCGGTCCATGGGACCTTGAGCAAAATTCTATACCGGATTAGCCAGACAAGAAAACTCCACCATAAACTATTTCGCGACGTATAACGAGAATGAAAATTTGAAACACAAAAAACCCGAGATAATCTTCCATAAGGAGTGTAAACCTGTCTCAAGTTTGCTGTATAGTTATTAAGTTTTATTTTCCAGAAAACCATAAAAAAAATTTGCACGCAAAGTATATTTAGATAATCCATTTCGTTATTCCGTTAGAGCCAGTAAACGCATGTTTAGGAACTCTGAACATAAAAAAAATCCAAATCTAAATCCAAAATTCTAAGAAAACATAAATAATATTCAAATCTAAACCAAGTAAAATGGGGATATTAATTTAATAGTTGTGGGTAATGTAAGAAGATGTGAAATGAAACGTCAAGAGCGTGAAATAAAAATGTCAATCCACTATTGGAAATAAAAGACAGAATGTTAAATAATATAAAGGTTTATTGAATCTATAGTTGTACAAGTATAATTGATTATGTAAATAGTTTGACTACGACTCTATTTATAATTTAAATACCTCAGGACTGGCTCGAAGAAAACTTCCAACAGTCGAATTTTAAATGTCACATGTTAAAACAACAAAATTCTAATGTGGATAAGATAATTCTAATATTATTAAGGGCGCCAGAACGTTTTAACATCAACGAACAAGTAGATAAGCAAGAATATTAATGGTAAACCAAATTGATAAACTAATAAATGAAGATAAGGAATTACGACTCGGAGTTCCGCCATTTCTTGGTAATATTCTTGTAGTCGTGAGTGTACGCTCTTCCACTGGGCCTGTCTGCCTTCAATTGAAGTTTGGAGTTGGCCACGAGCTAATCACTATGTCAAAACAGCAGGGAATATCTGGCCGCTGAACGCTATTCTTATTGTATAGTACAGTCAATATAGGGTTTCACCTCGGAATGAAACGGAATAAGCTGAAAATTTGCAAAAATCTTCATTTTGTTATTTTAAATGTTGTCTCAAAAGTCTCATAAGGTCACTTGTGAGCGTCTTTAGAAATTCAAGGTCAAAGTTCCCGAAGATCTTTTTTTTAAAATATCTCCCTTCTTTTGCCTGGAATCGTCTTTACATTCATTATAAAAGTTGTAGAGTATAAAATTCTATACAAATTCTGTTTTATATAATTTTTTATAGGCTTAATCGTTTTGAAGATAGAGCGCGGAGTGCGGAGCGCTCAGCCATACATAGCGCAATGTAAATCGCGGATCCTAGTGACTGTATGGCTTTGTATGGCTGAGACTTCACTCTTCTATCTTAAAAACGGTTCAGGCGGCGGTTCGCGCCACGACCGTGTCCGGAGACCGAGACCAGAGACGGAGACAAGAGACCGCGACAAGTGTCTCGGTCTCTTCTGCATGTACCGTGGGCGGAGACCGAGACCGCGACCGCAACCAAGCTGTACCAGTGTCGCAGAGTCTGTCGATGTGTCGATGGACTCAGTTGTGTTGTACTGAAGTAGAGTTACAATTGGAGGAAGAAGAAGACAATGATTTGTTCTTATATTATTATTACAAATCTAAAAACAGATTACCTATTAAGGAATCATATACCTACAACTAGAGACCAAGAAAGATCATTATCGCTGTTAGTGAAGAATCACCTATTGACAATAATATGTTCAGGACTTATTTTAGGCTGAATAAAACACAGTTTGTTTACGTATTAAATTTTCTGGAAAAGACAATGTTTACAAAAGGAAGAATAACATTGAAAATAAATTTAATTTTATAATTAATAATTTATTAAATTTTTTAATTTAGTGAATGATTTTTTTTCGGAGTCTAATTTAATTGTGCATTGTATACGCTGTATAATCAGTTCAATTAGCTTCTCACAATCTTGGTCAGAAAAAGCAGTAATTTTTTACAACAAACACACATACTTATAAAGCGCGACGCGAGACACTACTTGTCCGGGGCGGCGACCGTTTTGCTGTCTCCTGTCTTCGGTGTCACTGTCTCTTGTCTCGGTCGAACTGGCCCCCATACAAAGCTAAATGACAAGTACCCGTTGCGGTCTCCCGTCTCCATCTCGGGTCTCGTGTCGCGGTCGCGGCGCGAACCGCCCTAAGAAAAATTATTTAAGACAAAATTTGTAGAGAATTTTATAATCTACAACTTTTATAATTAAAACTAATTTCTGAAATTTTTCACTGATTTACAATAATTGTTGTTGTAACTTTGTTTGCTCGATAATCCGATTCATTTCGTAGGATATCTTTATCCTGATTTTCTGATTTATTTTCCAGATCTGCCGATTGGCAATGTCGTGATGGGTCCTGTATAGAAAAGGACGAAGTGTGTGATGGGGCCGTCAACTGCCCAGACAGATCAGATGAAACTCAGGCCGTTTGTGTCGAGCTCAAGTGAGAATATTTTTTGTGTTATTTTAGTTTTAACTGTCTGGAGCAAGCAGGACTATGGAATCCCCAATTATAGTACCTACATATATTGTAAGGTTAAACGGAACGGAAGGAGATGAGAAAGAGGCGGGTGGGGAAAAACCTGGCTTAGCATATCTTTTTGAAGTAAAACTTATTTACGCACGCTCGACTTACGGGGGTAAGCTGGTGAACACGTTACGAAAAGTGGTGATGTGTTACGATAAGTGGTGATGTGTTACGAAAAGTGTGATATTACGAAAAGTGTGATGTGAACGGCAATCGATGCGAACGGTGATCGATGGCGAGGCGAACGGTCGGGCCTTTATGCACGCTTGACTAGGGGAGTGATAAGGATAAAGATAAGGATGGTCACCCCAAGGTCGTAGGTCACCCCAAGATCGTAGGTCATCCCAAGGTCGTAGGGCACCCCAAGGTCGTAGGTCACCCCAAGGTCGAGGTCACCCCACGATCGTAGGTCACCCCGGGATCATAGGTCACCCCATGGTCATATGTTACCCCAATGTCATGTCATCCCAATGTCAATGCCAATGTCATTGTTAATGTCAATGTCAATGTCAATGTCAATGTCAATGTCAATGTCAATGTCAATGTCCATTTCAATGTCAATGTCAATGTCAATGTCAATGTCATATGTTCTTTTATAAGTTAGTGAAGTTTTACCTCAGTCGTGTGGTCTAAAGCACACTAAAGTTTTTTTTATTACTTTTCAAAGTTTTCTGTTGTGGATGGCATTTTACAGGTGTAAGTTAGTTAATTTTAACATGTAAGATAAACAATTATAATATTACAGCAATTTACGCAAGATCCAACATACAGACGGCCAGCGTAGTGCAGTGGTAAGGCGCTTGACTCGCATTCCGAAGGTCGCGGGATCGAATCCCGGCATGGCAAATAAATTTTATTTGATTAATTTGCTTTATTTCACTATTTATTCATTTAAAATAATATATAGTATATTTGCGGCACGTTCCAGAGTGGAAGATACTCTCAGTATCGCCCTGGTGTAAGACGACCATTCAGAATTGAAACGTTGCTCGAAATGGCTTCTGCCGTGTTTGGTGACCAGATCTGAATAGCCAGGTACTTCCCCACCTTCCTCTTCCCTATCTCCTTCCCCTCCCCACTGCCTTCAGCCTCACAACATACCCCAATTGAGGATGCCATAGTCCCACTGGCTTCAGACGGGAGCAGTTGGGACTCTTGTGCGGTATTCATGTAAAAAAAAAAACATAGATAAATTCTGATTTGTTGAGTAGTGTGTTCCAGTCCGTGGCATTAAATTATAATATGCAATTTTTTTTTTTTTGTTTCCCTGCCCCAATGTTTCATGTTTGCACAAACGTGTGGGTCAATGTTTGTGGTAATATTGTCACTGGAAACCCGGCTTAACACAGGGTTATTAGCAAAACTTTTAATTTTCCTCATCTTTTAATAAATTTTGTGCAATTGGTGACTCCAATTGCTCATATAGTATTTAAGTATCTGTAAATTAAAGGATACACCACAAATAGCTATGGACCTAGCTGTGGACTTACGTGGTTTATCCTTTAGGGAACAGATACAAGGAAGAGTATTAGACCAAGCACGGTGCCTTGGGGTTCTCCGTAAGATACCGTTCGGTGACACTCAATTTTTTTTATTGAGGTATATTGGGTGCGGTTTTCCATAAAGCTTTCAATCAATATGGTTTCTTGCACGTAAGGCTGCACGAGACAATATTTTTAATTTTGCCTGGGTCAGAGCGGGACAAATATATGTACGCAAGGATGTTGGGACACCCTTTATACTTATCAATGAAAAAACAAAAAACCTTTTATCTCCCTCACCAAATAACTTATAATCAATTTTCGTCCTTTGGTATACTTTTATTTTACTTGATTCTCTTGTATATTGTTATATATTCATTTATATATTACTTGATACTCTCTGTTACAAAAAACATATTATTGAATTTTTCTAGCCCAAAGACATTTAACAAAAGCATATACCCCATCACTGTTTTTAATCGATCAAATAACTTAATACAATCACCTCTTTCCAGTAATCTAGTTTTCTTATTATGTAAAAAATGTGTTATTGTGATTGCATCAAATCCATTACAACTTACTATGCTTTATACAAACATTAAAAATGGTAGATATAACTGATCAATTGGACAATTTGTCCATAATTCCATGTACAGAGACAAACAGTCCTCTCGAAGTTCAAAAAATATTAACTCAACCTGCCCTAAAAATGTTCTCAATGAATGTCAGAAGCATAAACCGTAATTTCAACGAACTATTGCTAGTTCTCACAGATCTGAATACAGACTTTGACATAATCATTTTAACTGAATGCTGGATCAATGAAAACTACATTCCAAAAAACATAACAAACTACACCCACTACAACACACAGAATAACCTAACACAGAACGAGGGAGTTATCGTATTCATCAAAAATCATATATCTCACTCAGTGAACGAAATCATAATCAACGACTCTAATTGTCTCAAAATTGAAATAGAAAACCATGTAACCATATTTTCTATATATCGATCACCAAGCACATCTAACATAACCCCATTTCTAAATTCACTTAATCGATCAATCATCTGTGAAAAATTGGGATAATATCCTTATTATCGGTGATCTCAATATAAATATAATTAATTCCACACATCCTCAAGTCAATGAATATATAAACCTACTAACACTACAAGGTTTCGTCCCAGCCATTGCAGCACCCACCAGGATATCTGGCTCGTCTGTGAGTTGCATTGATCATGTATTTTTAAAGTGTAAATTAAAAACCAGATCTCTTGTATACCAATGCACTGTCACAGACCACTACGCTACCATAACATCTCTGTCTCATAAAATACATAAACCACCGCAGCACGTAATCACGCAAAAGAAAATATCTTACAATACACTTTTTGACTTGGTCTCTCAAGAAAATTGGTTAAATGTTTACAAACAGATTGATCCCAGTCTGGCCTGCAAATCTCTTGTTGACACACTACATATCCATCTAACCAACGCTACATCAGACACAACTCACAAAACTAAACACCATGATTCTAAGCTTAAGCCTTGGATAACTGTTGGTATCCTACACTCTATTCGTAAGCGCGATAAACTACACGCACTCTGTAAAAAAAATCCCAACGACCATGAATCTCACCTGTTTTACAAGAAATACAGAAATGTGTGCAAAAAAATTACATTAAAGGCCAGAGAATATTACTATAAAAAACAAATAAATAACGCAGAGAATGACAAGAAAAACATATGGAAAATCATTAAAGACATATCTTACACTAAAGTAATGACAACACCCATAAACAAGATTAACGTTGATGGTCATTTACTAACAAACACAGGTAATGAATCTGAAAAAATCGCAGATCATCTCAATGAGTATTTCACCACAATTGGCTCTAACCTTTCCAATCATATTTTGACAAGAAATAGTGTTTCGGAACATGAACTTGCAAACGAAATATCCCCGACTCACCTGAGATATAGTCCTTTCCTTTTCACCCACACTACAGAATTAGAAATTATAGAAATCATATCAACCTTAAAAAATACTCACTCAACAGGAATAGATGAAATCTCTACTAAACTTACAAAACATTTAAAAATACTTATAGCCAAGCCTCTAGAGCATATTATAAACTTTAGCCTCCAATCCGGTATATTCCCAAACTCTTTTAAACATGCCTCAATCATCCCTACATACAAATCAGGTGACAGATCTTCCCTAAATAGTTACAGGCCAATCAATATCTCTACTGAGTACAATCTCCAAAATCATTGAAAAGTAGTAAAACTAAAACTGGTTAAGTTCCTTGAGGAAAATAAAATCCTTTCAAATAACCAGTATAGCTTTCGCAAAAACCGTAGTACTGATGATGCAATTGCAACCTTCACCAAACTGATATCCGATAACCTTGATAAGGGTAATAAACCTCTTGCTGTCTTTCTAGACTTATCAAAAGCCTTTGATACTATTTCACATCACATTCTCCTAAAAAAACTGCAACAGATTGGGATAGAAGGTACTGCCCTAAAGTGGTTTAAAAGCTACCTTACACAACTCATCGCAAACAGCTGTTCTTCACTCAAATCGAGCATATAGAAGTAAATGTTTATCTATCTCCTACGGTGTGCCCCAAGGAAGTGTTCTAGGTCCGCTCCTATTCCTCATTTATATGAACTCCCTATTGAAACTGGACATTGATGGCAATATAATATCTTTTGCCGATGACACGGTTATCATATTCACTAGCAAAACATGGAAGACATCAATAGAGAAGGCAAATTATGGTCTTAACAAAATTAAAAAATGGCTAGACTCCAACCTCCTCACCCTAAATGTACAAAAAACACAATACATTCACTTTTCAATCCGTAAATTCACACTCCCAGAAAACCTTCCTAAATTAATCATTCACACTTGCTCACAAAATCTAGACACATCTCCACAAACACCCAATAATAGCTGCTCATCCCCAAATCTTAAACCATCAAATGAAATAAAATACCTAGGTGTCATTATAGATAACCAATTACGCTGGGAGGCCCATATTAACTCCATAACTAAGAGACTCCGTAAGTTATGCCATATTTTTTATTCTCTACGATCAATCCTTGATATAAACACTCTAAGAACTGTATATTTTGCTCTATTTCAATCGATAGCAACGTATGGCATTATAGGATGGGGAGGTTGTGCAGCATCCATCCTCTACCTTCTAGTGACCGCACAAAAACTTTTGCTAAGGGTCATCTTCAAATGTTCCCCCTCTCATCCATCAGAGCCACTTTTCAAGAAACTCACAGTCCTTGACATTCGCCAACTGTATATCAAGATAGCTCTTATCCATATCTGGAAAAATGGATTGATAAACTCTATGCAAACGGACATACATACACGCTACTCAAAGCATGGAAAATGCATAATTCCTGTAACAAAAACCACTTTTTCACAAAGGCAGTACTCATACATCGCACCTAAAATATTCAACACATTAAATAACGACATCAAAACATTAAAAACACTTACTCACTTTGCAACCGGTGTGCATAAATGGATATCTGAAAAGGGGCGAAATTTCTTTAAGGAACATATGAACCTATACCACCAGTAAATAATTTCAATAACTTGTGTAGCGCCCAGTATTTTGTCCGACGCACGGATCCGAATACTTTCTCCCTCACACGCATAGCGCCGTTTCGCTTTGCAACTTTCGCCGAGCTACCTAACCGAAAGGACACCCCATCGGCCGTAGCCACCCCCATCCCCCCGCCAGCCGGATGCTGCAGCTCCGGCACTAAGGGGTATATAAGGGCGTACTGACCGATCTCAAGTCAGTGTAGCCGAACTCCGGGTAAACTAAGCAACAGCATCGTAGTGGTCAGTGCTAAGTTAACCAACCGGTACCAAGTTGAGAGATCCCGCTGGGTCCTCCTTGGGAATCACAGTAACAGTGCCCTAGTGGACATTACTTACCGGGCACCATTTGCCCAACTAAGAGACCGTGGGTCCTATGTTGGAGTGTACTGCTAAGTTAACCAACCGGTACCAAGTCGAGAGATCCCGCTGGGTCCTCCTTGGGAATCACAGTAACAGTGCCCTAGTGGACATTAATTACCGGGCACCGTTTGCCCAACTAAGAGACCGCGGGTCCTATGTTGGAGTGTGTACCTAAATACGCTAAGTGCTGAGTGAGGACAATCGTAACCTTTCCTTAAACTCTCAGTGATTATATTGTGTGCTAAACTGTTCTGTACCTACTCTTTACTAAAATTATAAGTTATGAACCCTGTATAAGTGAAATAAATTGCCATTGTGAATGTCGAATATCTCTTATATTAATACCCCGCCACACTTGTATATTACAGAACAATATATTTCTCTTTCATATTCATCATTAAAAAATGTTTAACACCACTGACATGTTTTTTATACTCAAGTATTTATTACGAAAAATATTATGAAAATAATTCCATATTTGAGTACATATTATTAGCCTTAGCTCAAACGTGGATTTACGCAAAAACTTCTGATATATATCTATATACCCATGTTACCATAACACGCACATGCAAATTGCTCATCAAGATATAACTTATCCCTACTCTCTTACCAAATAGTACTTTCTTTGATTTTATATTGTACTTTTTTTTTTTACAAACACACTTGTACTTAATGTACTTGTATTCTTATTACATTTTAATAGTATTTTAATTACAGAAATGTACTTGTATTTCTTTATTTTTTTTGATACATGCTCCTTGTATTATTTTTAATTCTTTTTTATTAATTTATTTTTAATACTTTTCATATTATTTTAAATTTTTCTGTTTTTCCATACTTATTTTTTATAGATACTTTTTCAATTTTATGAAACTTACATGTATGCAATATTGAATGTTTAGGGTGTGTGCGTCCCACTTCTACCAATGCACGTATGGAGCGTGCGTAGAAGCAAGAGCTAGGTGCAATGGCAAGCTGGACTGTGCCGACGGGTCTGACGAACGCATCAAGGAATGCGATACGAACGCAGCAAGAAAATCCACAAATTGCACGTATGTTCATTTTAATTACTCCCACTTTGTTTTTCACCATTTCTACCAGTCTGTTGATCATAAAATGCAGAAATCTTCTGGCTGAACGAGGGAATTTTTCGCATTGATCTAGTTTGTATTATGTATCTCCCAGTGGCGGCTCGAGCACTTCTTTAGTGGTGGGGATCGATATTTTTTTTACGTACTGTACCGCAATCTCACCACCCGTAGAATATAATATAAAATTTCTCAAAAAAAAAAATTTATGGTCTAATCATGCTAGTTGGGGATATCTAAACACAAAATAATATAAAATATCTATAGATACATGCCAATTTACAATATAGTATAATAAAAATAAAGCTTTATCTTGCAAGATTATTATCAAACTAATTTATTATCAAACAAAATGTTTCTGTGGGGATCCAAAGAATTGTCCCCGCGGGTATTTGAATTCACATACGACTGCGCATGCGCAGTTGCATACGATCGCGAAGCAACGCAAGGAAAGTATGGGGATAATTCGGATCGTCCCCCAAGTGCGCATTAGATTCTGCGCACTGAGAAATTGACCCGCTGTTTTGTGCTCCGTACATTGTTCGCTGTACGCGCGTAAGGTCTTATTAAAATCATCCGGAATAATTATTTGTATTTTATTTCTGCAAATGTTAATTATTTTTATGTTTAAAGAATTCATTAATTTTGGTGAAGACAAAGCATCGACTGTTATTTCCTTTTCCTTTAGTAGGTTTTGAGTGTAACTGGCGGGGACCGTCCCCATTGTCCCCCTGTGAAGAACCGCCACTGGTATCTCCAATCGGGAGACTGCAGGGAAGTCCTTTCTTTATTTGGCCTATGCATGCAATTTTTAGGAATGCTGTGTGGACGGTTTTTCTGGAAAATGGCGGAGTTAACCCAGGTCTTGAAGAGGCCCATATAAGAGAGAAAAATAAAAAATCTGACAACTCGTTCCACAGCTAAGCTGTCGGACATAAAACGAGTCAGAAACAAGCTGTTCTCGTCTGGGTACATTGTTAATAGGAAACCCGGTCGCCGGTCGCCAAGAAATTTAAACAATAGGTATTTTACCAAAATATTGCTGCCACTGTCGCTCTTACTCCCCTGAATACTGCGAAAAAGGGACGACTGAACCTTAGGCCTAAATAAAATCATCAACATTGAGGATTTGTAATACCCACTTTCCTCCTCCAAAACTGGACCGATTTTTAGTGAGATGATGTAAGGGAACGTACCCATACTACGTGACACGTTTAGGGGGGGGGGGGTCTTCAAAATGTCACGCTTGGTACAAATGAGCGGCGACGGGCTTAGGTTTTTGGTCACCGGGGGGGGGGGGGGGGGGGGGGGGTTGAAATTTGCAAAAAGTTGGTCACGTAGTATGGGTAAGTTCCCTAATGATTGCCTTTGCCTTATCCACGGGCAAGCATCAAATTGTTGTGTTGGGGCTCCTCAAGAATGATAATAGTATTTGGATGATTTATAAAGCATCGTTTTTGTGAAAAATCACCTCAAGGGCGCTGTACAAACTTATAATATATTTGTAAGATCTAGAAAACTACAAGCTAGACAAAGAGTTTAAAACAACTTATGGCTAAAAATTGCATCCACCGGTTCATTGATCACCGATACGAAAATATATGTACAATGTTTTCACCAATGAACACGATGCTGCCTAAAAATGAATGAATACAGGACCATACTTCCCTGGGAGGTGAAATGAACACTGTTTAGTCCGCACGCAGGGGACATACTTACACACGTTATAAAAAAAAGAAAAATATTTTAATATTAATATATGATATATTCTTTAGTAATTTTAATTCAGTAAGAAAAGTGTTATTAAGACATATCGTAGATATCAAGAATAAAAAAGTCCTTGTCACAATCAGGTTTGTTTCTGTTTTTACGTGCTTACAATGTAATATTATACTTCTGGGTCACACGACCGATCTTAACTGGCTACAAATTGTATCTCAGGCTGGCTGGCGAGCGTTGACCGCTCCCATCGGCAGTGGCCGGCCGGACAGGCGGCATGTGTCGGAACTTAAGAAAAGCTCTAAACCTAACGACATCTATTGATATCAACAAAATTAATTGTCTTTTCAAAACACTACAGATATTAAATTATATGTTCAATATTATGTTTTCCCTTTTTAGAACATACGAATTTCAATGTCTTCAAGGTCAGCAGTGCATAGACAAAAGCGACGTATGCGACGGAGTTGCTAACTGCAGAGACAAATCTGACGAGACACTGTATCAGTGTGCGACCAACACGTGTCCCAGCCTCTACGAGAAATGTGCTTACGGAGCATGCGTGGACCATGGTGCTAGGTGCAATAATGTACGTGGACATTCATTTATCATTAAACATGTTGCCCCTCAGGCTAATTTGTTCGCTTTTCGAAACAACTCATATAGGTCTCACAGAAACAGTTTTTTTGTTGTTCATGGTTGTAGTATTTATTGTATAATCGAGTCAGTCTCAACGTTGGTTTGAATATACTTGCATTGTTATTGGTTTAGCATTTAGGTAGTTTTGCCTTATTATACTTACCAATTTACCAATGGGTAATGCGAGCTAAAGGTGTGTCGGTGAGTAATATAATAAAAACAGGTTGAGATCACAGACTTTAAGTTTTTAAATAAAGATTTACAATTTGAATACTCGAACGCGACACAACAAGAGTTATCAGAAGGAATTTAGAATATGGCTAGAATGGAAGCGAGCAGCTCAACGGGACACGAGAAAGCGAATCATCTTTCATGCCGGTCGATCAAAGTCGCCGGGTGCTGCGATGTACCTAGTGATACCATTATAAAAAATAATTTATGTGGCTATAAAGTGAGCTCGCTGTCATTCTCTACATTGGCAAGATTTATTTAATGCTCCTTTCTGAAATGCATTTTTGTTTTCAGGTTGTGAATTGTGTAGATGGTTCTGACGAAGATCCAGTCCTTTGTGCGGGGGTCGATGGTTGGAGAGCACAAGTTACAAGTACTCCGAACTCGCCCACAACCGGTCTTGGCAATCGTCATGATTCCGCGTAAGTGTTTAAGTATTTATTGTTATTAGTAACTGAAATGTTTGGGTTATCCACAGGCAAACACTATTTATTGGGTAGGGGTTCTTCTAAGTAATAACAGGTCCTTGTTACAATCATTGAGTTTGCGTGTTTGCAATATTTATATTTTTGGTCACACAACCTGGTTAAACTGGCTATGAAAAGTATCTGGCTTTCTGGCAGGGTAGATGGCGGTGAATTCACAACTGCTACTTCGCATTTCGTAACAATCATTTTGCTATCTGGTGATATATTTTTTCTATTTTTATAATTATATTTGTTATATTTTTATTATTATTATTATATTTTTTCTATTGTTTTCTATTGTTTATTATTTATGTAAAAGCCCTCTGGGCGTAAAATAAAATAAATAAATGAAAAACTAAATAAATTAATCTTCTCCAAAACGAGATTGAAAAAATTCATCTTATATATAAAAATGAATCGCTAAATGTGTTGCTAAGCGCAAATCTCGAGAGCAGCTGAACCGATTTCGCTAATTCTTTTTTTAAAATATTCCTTGAAGTACGAGGATGATTCTTACGGAGAGAAAAATTAAGAAAATTTCGCAGAAAATTGGATAATTTCAGAAAACCTAACGACTATCGCACGTTTGACAGTTCGCGTGTTTGAGAATGAAATTGAAATCAATTCGATAGCTTTCCTGGATCCGTAGATATTTATGAAGGGGGTAAGATCGATTATCTCACTATTTTCCGCGAAATTTCTCCTTTTTAAAAAACGCGCCTCACGACCTAACACTTTAGCTGCCTCAAGCCTGCTCGAGCCAACCGAAGGAGGTGCGAAGCGTAACGAAATAGTGCTTCTCTAGAACTCTAGAGTCTGAAGATATTAGTCATAGAAGTATATAATATAACGTTATATTATATATATCTATGATATTAGCGCATATTATAGGTTGCCAGTATACCGCGAAAATCGCGTTTTTCGATCTTCCCATAAATCCGGATTAATCCCAACTCACCCCTAATTATTTTACATCACCGTTCTAATTTGTCGTGCCCTTTAGGATCCTTTAAATATGTTGTTAAAGTTGGGAACATACTAGGCCCACGCCACGCTACGCGACGTAGGTAGATGTCATCATTTCCATATCTGGACTACTTACCATCCATACATTTTCTATGGAAACGGGTGCTTTAGAATCACACTAGCCCCACGCAATGCAAACCGACGCCCCCTACGCGACGCGGATCTGCCGCAGCCAGATCGGCGTGGGCCATGTGGAAGGTGGAGGGGGTATGGTCACGCCTACTACGAGATGATCTTACATCTTTGTGGTGTTATCTAAGCTTAAATCTTACGATAATGTAAATTGCTTACTAAATAACTTAACTTAACAAATCATTCGAATCCGTGGTAAACTGCTTACTTTCTTTAATAACTACTTATCAAATAGAACAATGACTAGCTTCAGGATTAGTTTATGGGAATAGTATATTTATGGATGACTGCAGCGTTGCCAACTCTACGTCTTTTTCGCGTGTTTGCAAAACAATTCTATTTTTGAAAATCTTTAGTTAATAAATTTATTTAAAGTAGGTACTCCCCTAATAGTTTGAATCAAATCAAGAATTTTAGATATTTTAAATAGGTACCTATGTTAGGTACCAAATTTAATATACATGAAAAATGGAAATTTGAATAAAAATTGTAAAAGGTGGCACGCGGGCTGTTTAAAAACTGAATTTACTGGGATTGAATATATGAAACGCGGGAGAAGGGTTGGTGGGACGAGGGAGCGGGAAAGGGAAGAGGGAAGGCGGGGAAGGTGGAAGGGGAACGCAGGAGGGGAAGGGGACGTGTGAGGGGGGAGGGGAACTCGGGTGGGGAGTTCGCGGGACGGGGGAAGGGGGGGGAGGGGGAAGGTGGAGGTGACGGAGTGGGAACGCGAGAGGGGAAGAGGATGCAGGAGAAGAAGGGGAGGCGGAAGGGGAACGGGACGAATGGGAAAAGACACTCAGGGAGAAACAATTTCTTTATTAAATGGCATAGCAACGCGTGCCGGGATCCGCTAGTTTGTCATTTATTTGGTTTATAATCGTGTAATTTCTACCACTTAAGAAATTCTAAAAATTATTGTACTTTATTAAAATTAAGTAGTCATAAATACATTGGGAATTCATATGTCATATATTGGTTTACAAATGTGTAAATTCTAATTATACAATTGTAAATGTTCTCTAAAATAGCCTGGAAAGAATCTCCTACTTGTGATCTCACTAAAGAAACCACTCACTCACTCCGAATGCAATTATTACCTAATGTTCTCCAAAATGACCTTGAAAAAAATCACATCTTTGCTATTCTTTCAAAGACATAAAGAAGCCATCCCTTCGTTCAGAATTCAATTTTTAATGTTCTCAAAAGTTGTCTTGACAGAAGCAAATTCCTATGATATCTTGAATGAAACCATTCCTTTGTTAAGAATATTATGAACTAAATATACAATTTGGCTGTCCTGAAACTGGTATCCTTCCCAGTTGGACAGACAAAGTATCATTTTGTTATGTATTGTAATATATATGCATATATATATATATATATATACATCCCGCTATCATTTCTGCGTCCTTTCATCAGATCGACATTACTGCGTCTATCGGAAGGACTTGATTTTACATAGTTCTAATTAAAGTATATACTATCTTTTCAATGTTTGATTGTAGCTAGGTATTTACATTTTTGAAAAACATTAATTTAAAAATATACAAAACGAAAAAAACACCCTTTAACGTTCCACCAATCTGAACTCCTTTCATATTCAATGCAGAGAGGCATCCTGCGTATATTTACTTTTATTAGGTCCACAATGAAGCGTCCAATTATATATTCATTTTCATGTGTACGACAAACCGACGTCTTGCGACGTTGCCGCTTATTTGTTCAAGTTTTTGGTTGGACGACTGTGTAGGTATTTATAGAATATGAAGGCGCCAAGATGACTGGCCCATACGTCGCGGACTCTAATCAACCCGGCGGTAATGCCCACGTAAAATTTATTAAAGTAGTATGAGATTTTTTTGAGACTTATCATTCAGAATTAAAATGTTGCTTGAAGTGTGATTTGTTATTTTTAGTGACTAGATCTATATTGCTGGGTTCTTCCTATGCTTCCTCTTCTCTCCATTTTGATTTCGCATCACGACAGTTATTACCATATTATGACTATATCAGTGGACTTCTGTATGGTTTTCTCATCAAAAACAGTTTTTTCATGTTAATTTTAAAGAATGCACTCTAGATATAAGTGGCTAATTATTACTACAACACGATTATCAGTAAAAATATTATGTGACCTATTAATTATAAAGAAACCGCAGACTTCGTAAAGAGTCAATTTGGGAGGCGGTATGGGTACCGCTGTCCTGGGAACCATTTATTGGATAACCAACACCTCTGCCATAGGTCACCCCAAGTGGTTCGCTACGTTTGGTGAATTAGCGAGGGTGCCTTATAATATGTTATGCTCATGTGGTGAGGTTTGTCTGGGTCTTGGCTGCGGATGCGTCTTCCCACCAGCTGCATAGATGGCCGGTTCGGGACCGAATGGTTGAGGGAGTTCCTTTGATTCTTCAGCCGTACTCTTGCCGAAACCGAAACCGAACCTTCGGTCGGTCAGTAATTATAAATATATTATTATTTTGAATTATATTATAGACCGGTCAGTGGTTGAGTGGGCATCGCATTTGGGTCCCACCCAGGCGTTTCGTGTTCGATTCCTCGGTTGACTAAGTCCTCCATCACGACTTAAGCAACATTTTCGGCTTACTGTGGTGGTAGTGGGAGATTTTCAAATATTGTCGGGTTATTCGTTAACTCGGGAATGTTTGTCTTTCTTTAAAAAAAAATGCTTATCATGCTTGACGATGCATTTTCGTTCACGGGAGAAACAATTTTAGGGGTTTTAAGGGCTTAGGTTTTTAACAACTAAATTATATGATAAATCCTTTTGAAAGGAAAAGGGGAAAATAGAAAAGCGAAAGCATAAAACTGTCTTAACAAATAATATCATATGACTTCGGATAATAAGTAAATATTATTTAACATTATCTAACAATGACACTGTTCTTTGCAGAGAGGACCGCCAAAGAACTCGATCTTGGCACACACTCCTTGCCTCAATCACGTTAAGTTTTAAAGCTCTTTAAAAAATATATGTTATTCTTGAAGATAATATCTAGACATTCCCCGTGCCGAAAAGCAAATTATATAAAATTCCCTCCATGGAAAAAAATAGGAATGTATGCTCCAAAAATTATTATAAACACATTTGTTTTTATAAGTTATTTTACAAGTTATATGTATGAAAAAAATCAGTGTTTTTTTAAATGCTGTTTAAGACAGTCATGTTTTATTAAACATTTTCACAATTTTTGCATCGACTTCGTCGCTTTAAATACAAGCGCGCTCCTCTAGCACTCGTAATTTCATGTCTCTCCATCTTCTTCTTTTTGAGCCCGGTTGCGGCTTCTTCGATCGTAGCCAGTCTATTTATGCTAGTTCTGAAGAATGAATTCTAAACATAACAGGATTGAAAAACATTTAGTCCATTGATATCAGATGATAATTAAAAGGGTTAATTATTACTTCAACATTGTATCGGATGTACCATCAAGACTTGTACGGTGTACACTTAGTGTACTGGTTCACGAACTTGACCTAATAATGAAAAATTTGTTTGTATTATAAATATTATAAACAAATACATCACATCCAAACACTTGAAATGTGGTTCCTAGAACCCGATAATGGATTAGGAGACCCGTTAAGTAACAAGATATTCATTCATTAATTTTGTCTTCTGGAATATTGCCGATTACTCTAATGAACGGTTCATACCATTAAAAAGATAACGATTTTAATCGACATTTTGACAGCAGTACAGTATCTCTCAACGACAGCGGATACCTACATATCGAGGACATCAACCGCACCTGCTTTGAAATTCATCGTGTTCTACCTTGCCGGTATCCGTGGTCGAGGTGTAAGGCTCTCGAATTGCAATCAGGAGGTCACGGATTCAAATCGCAAAGTGAGCTAATATTTTTATTTATTTGATTAATCTGTTTTATTTCACAATTTAATCACTTAAAATAAAATAAGGTATATTTGCGGCTCGTTTCAAAGTGTAAGATACTCTCAGAATCGCCCTGGCGTAAGATCACCATTCAGAATTGAACGGTCAGTGACTGAGAGGGCATCGCGTTTGGGTCCCAACCGGGGGACGCTTGTTCGATTCCTCGGCTGGCTAAGTCCTCCATCACGACACAAGCAACATTTTCTGCTTAGTGTGGTGGTAGTAGGAGATTTTCAAACATTGTTGGGTTATTCATAGACCAGGAATGTTTGTCTTTCTTTAAAAAAAATAAAAAAAGGAAAAATAGAATTGAAATCCCCGGTGTAAGACCGCCATTCAGAATTGAAACGTTGCTTAAAATGGCTTTAGCCGTGTTTGGTGACCAGATTTATATAACCAGGTTCTTCCCCACCTACCTCTTTCCCATATCCTTCTCGTCCCACTACCTTCAATCCCGCAACATGGGTACCCCAATTGGAGATGCCATAGACTCACTGGCTCCATTGGTTGAATGGTGGTCTTACACCAGGACGAAACTGAAATTATCATCTTCTCTAGAAGGAGTCCCAAATATAGCTACTAATACAATTATTTTAATTAATACATTTTGTAGTAATACACGTATTAATCAAATAAAATTTTATTTTTGGATTTGAATCCGAGACCTCCGGATTGCTAATAGAGAGCTTTGCCCTCGACCACGGAGGTCGTTATTTCCTGTCCTTGGGTTTTCTTGCACGTCTAAATTAAATAGAACCGGGTCTTTTCCCTATGATTACACACTTCACGTTAAAAAATGTATTAATATTTTTCAGTTGGTTAAAATCGCCAATAGCCAATTCTTAGTAGTTTTTCTCGATTAGTCTCTGAAGTTCACCTGAACGTTTTCAGTTTAGTAGGAGAACTTGGAAAATACTATTTCTCTCATTAGAAATAAGTCGGAATACAGCATCACTTGCCTTGATTTTTAAATGTTAATCTAACAATGAATTTCAACACGTTTTGCGAGTAAGAAGAAAAGTCATAGTTTTCAAATTACTTGCAGCTTTGGCAGATTGGGTAATTATTACCACAACACGATTATCAATAGAAATATTACGTCTTTTGCGAATCTTACAACAAAATTATAATTAATTCAATTTGAGAGGAGGGTGTGGGTACAGTCGCCGCAGGAACCATTTATAGGATAACCAACACCTCTGTCATAGGTCATCCCAAGTGGTTCGCTACGTTTGGTGACTTAGCAGGGGTTCCCGGGTTAATGGGGTGAGATTTGGTAGCGGATGCGTCTGCCCACCAGCTGCATGGCAGGTCAAGTCGGGAGAGATCGGTTGAGAGAGCCTCCTTGACTGTCACTCCTGGACACATTGACCCCCCAGATTCCTATCCACCCCCAATACCATTTTCCTCCCAGGGCCTCCTGGGAGGAAAATATATGTTAAATCTCTTAAAAGGAAAATCGAAAGCTTAAAACTGTGTAAACAAATAAAATAACATGCCTTTAATAATAAATAAACTTTATCTCATAATAACTAACCATCCTGCTGTTTCTTCTCAGTGGGTTCGCAGAGAGGACCGCCAAACAACTCGGTCTGTGCATACACTCCTTGCCTCATTCACATCCATATATCGCTCTTTTCTTCTGTCTTTCGACACGACTCAAGAATTCGGTTTACTCAATCATGCCATGTCTTTCTCGGGCATCCCCGACTTTTTCTATCATTCAAGTTCACGTCATATATTCTTCTTACAACCTTTCTTTAGATAATTGGATCTACATGCCAAACCATCTAAGAGTCCTATTCTTATCTCATTACACTCATCAGTCTTGTATTCTCCGTGAATCACATATATTTTTTACTGTCAAATCTGTCATAATTTGAAGAGAAAATTGTTTTATTTTGTAGTAAGTAAGTTTTCAAATTACTAATACATTAAGCACATTGATTTTATCTTGTTTAGGAATGTATAATCGTGTATAAGAAAATAACCAATATTGGTTTAAAAATAGTCATATAAAAAAATAAAGTTGCTGAAATATTTACTGTACTATAATATCATAATGACAAGCTGAATTTGAATGAAATCTTGTTTTTTCTTATCTTAATTGCAATGTGCGATGTTTTTACTATGATTGATCAGTATCAGAAGAAACGCTATTAAAAAGCGATGTTGCCAAATGTAGGAGTTGCGATACGCGAGTCAATGAAATGTATATTTTGCTAAAAATATACGCTCGTCTACTGCAGCGCCGCGGCTCGCCGCTCGGTGACAAAGCACTGAACTAAAATCGTATATTTCAGTTTATTTAGGTACCAAAACCGCGTCTGGCTTATTTTCGTTTTTGGACTGTATGAGGGTACAGGAGTGGGGAAAACTTGAAATTACATGTGTTCAATCCTGCGTCCGTATACCGGACGCAGAATGATGGTCGGACGCAGGATTGAATGAAAGTGGACCATTAGAAGACGCAGCAATGATAGCGGGATGTATATATATAAATAAGTAAATAAAATAAATAAATATTAAAAACGACATTCTTTTTCAATCACACGTCGCCACTGATCCTACTCCTATACGTCGCGACGGGGTCATGTGATACGCGCGCATGTGAATGAGAGGAACTGCATATCACGGCCCCCCCCCACTAGGCTTTGCCCGACTACTCAGTTGCGACGTGTGAAGGAAAAATATTTTTATTGTTTATAATTGAAAAAAATGTTATCGGTCAGCAAAATGACATCTAAATTTTGTACTCCAATAGAGAACTCCAGTCCAATTTTTTTTAATGAATAATGACCTTCTAACTTAAATAACTGCATTTTTATTTTTATTTTTAGTGTTAGTTTTAATAGTTAAAATAATTGTCAAAGTTTTAATTTTTCAAGACCCCCGAAAACCACCGTGTGTATGGTGAATTGTGTGACTTCATCACTCCTGAAAAATTACTATAGAATCGGGCAATCAGCTGATCAACTACCGCCATTTTGAATTCCGTTGTTCGAAGTATTCTCCCTAGAAGAAGCATTACTATTTTTTTTGTACAGAAATTTTGAATATTTTCAATAATAGAGATAAACTAATAAGAGATACCTTCATTTTCGAAACATTATTTAGGCCTAAATAATGTTTCAATAAACACAACAACTAAATCTCTATAAATAGTATGTAAATAAACAAATAAATTAATACAATGGCTTGTGTCATATGATACATTCCCATACAATGACTTTACAGTGAAGTCACGACATGTCGAACAGTGACGTCGCCACTAAAATTTCAATAATGCCAACTTGACGGCGTATTTTTACGACCCGATTAAAAATGGACTTTTTAATATTTTTTTTAAAACCATGCATTTAATATTATTAAATAAAACTTATATATTCAAAATCAGCATTTATTGGTCTATATGAACATATTTTTTAAAAGCCATAATATTTTTCACTGGAGTTCCTTATTGTGTTCACTAATTGCTGGTTAAAATCCTTCAGGTACGTGCTGTCACATCCTGTGTGTACGTTATTTGATGTTTTATATTATTTGTGCCGTAGCGATCCTGGGGGCAGAAGTTGTATTCTGCCGGATTATCCAGAAGGAGGGAAATACATCATCCTTACAAATCCAACGCTGGGACCACGTCAAGTTGTCCCAATATTCACCTACCTAAATTATTCCTGCGATAACGGTTACGACTTGTCCATTACCACCTCCCCCTCATGTGATGGAAAGAATGGCTGGGGCCAAACTCCAACCTGCAAAAGTGAGTACACTATTTACCGTTTCTTTTTCTCTAGTCTTATCTCATTGCTGAGGATCGTGACCCCACTCCGATTTCTCTGGTGAATAAGATTTCACCACTCCCCGCGATCCTGCACTCATGCACTGCATTGACAACTGTGATGTACGATCTCTGCAAAGCATTCTGGCAATCTCTCCACTTCTTCTGCCGAGCTATTCCATATCTTTTGTGGGATCGTTATTAGATAACGGACGTTATCTCCTGTCAGATTTGCGTGATTTTTATGGCTCTTATTTGCTTTTTCTATGTTCAACATACATTAAATGAATAAATAATCATGCATACTTGCAGGAATTCGTGTTTAAAACGATCTAAACTAAAATATGTGACATTGGAGGGGACCCCACCACTTTCCCAACGGCGTTATAAGGAAACATATGGTTTCCTTCTTCACCGCACACGTCAAGACTCTACTTTTTTTATTGAACGAAGCTACATTTATTTGAACGACGCTAGACCCTCCATTTTCCATTCATATGGGGTTAGTAAGCGGTATGCAAGAACTTATATTAACATTATACAAAAGGAATAATTCTTCTGAAATAGGTAACATAAAAAAGAGATTATAGTGTTAGTAAAAGAAAAAGATCGGCTATAACCAGTCGATGAGGAAAAAAACAGTTATATGATTATGTTATAATGTAAGTAATTACATACTATTTATTTGTGTTCATGTGTCGTATGTACGGACGAAAACAATTAATTATCATTAATAGATACAAACGGAAGTGCTGCCATCCATCATCAATATGCGTAATATAATATGTTCCCGCGAGTTTTTTCTAACGTAACATTAGTACGGATAAATTACAAAATTCACATATAGATAGCGCCACTTTCGTCTGCGTCTCGCACACGAATAATTCCAACAACCTGATTTATATAAAAAATTTGCTTGGGTACGGTACTCTAGTTTCCCTTGAAAGAATGACGGTAGTGCTTAGTTGTATCACGGGGCTATATATTACATATGAAGTCATTGCCCGTCCCGGTTACTTTGTCCCGGTGACTAGCTATCACTAGATGACAGTGGATTATTTTTGGAACCAGGACACCAACTGGGCGAAGCTGAAGTAGAAGCCGCCCGCAGGGCCTAGCAGTAAAAACATGCGGAGCGGGTTTTTAACTGCTAGTTCTTAATATTACGCAAATTATATGTTATAGGTTTTATAAATAATTATACGCGCGACATCTACGAAAGAGTAGAATATGAATTCTTTTGACAATCACCTTAAACACTAAATAACAACAGTCGAAAATGAGACAAACGGTGAACTTATGTCTGCACTCCTCCAAAGGAAACATACAATCATTACACGTATAAAGAAAATTAAACGTGGTTCCCGTCGTCGTGGCTGAGCCGTAATAAGATACTCGTAGGTATATCTGTTTCCTCCGATGGAAAAAAGTAGTGCTTTGGAGGAAACGGACACAAGTATATCGTGTGTCTCATCTTTTGTCTCACCATTATTTAATGCGTGAGAAACAGTAGCAGCATTATTAGGATAAAGAACGTACGTTTTATGCTTTTATGCCGTCATGGTACCCTAATCTTGGATCGCCACGATAATAAAAAAAGCGCTCAATATATGTGCCTCTCGTGTGGAGTTAATGTAAAATAATAAGTGTGCTTTAGACCACACGACTGAAGTAAAACTACAAGACAAAGCTCGCCCAATGAACCCAGGTATCCCTGCTAAGTTACCAAACGTAGCGAACGGGGTGACCTATGACCTAGGGGTGACATATGACATTAAGGTGAAATATTACCATGGGGTGACCTACGACTTTGGGGGTGACCTACGACCTTGGGGTGACCTACGACCTTGGGGTGACCTACAATCTTGGGGTGACCTACGACCTTGGGGTGACCTACGACCTTGGGGTGACCTACGACCTTGGGGTGACCTACGACCTTAAGTTGACCTACGACCTTGGGGTGACCATCCTTATCCTTATCACTCCTCAAGTGAAGCGTGCGTAAAGGCCCGACCGTTCGTCTAGCAATCGATCAGCGTTCGCATCGATTACCGTTCGCATGACATTTTTCGTAACAATCACCATTTTTGAAACGCATTCACCAGCTTATCCCCCAAGTTGAGCGTGCGTAAAGGGGGCATACATTAATTACGGGAGCAGTTTTTCTTCCAATCTAGACCCCCCCACCCCTTGGTGAGATAAATTTGGGCCACTTTGAATATTCTTTTCATTAGACGTGAGATATTGCTGGACCCCCCAATCTTGATCTAACGTAATTAATGCATGACCCCAAAGAAGAAAAAAAAAACTAAAAGTAAATGCTTGTTTCATCATGCTTTTCAGAAAAGTGTCGGATGCCATTTTCATTCTCAGTGGACTTTGTGTGCAGATCTGCAAATTACCTCATTAAATGTACAGATTTGGTGTCACACGGAACTGTGGTGCAATCCAAATGCAAGCGGGAATTTAATGTGGTCTACAGTATGAACGACATCACCTGCAACGACGGTAGGTGGACTGATGACCCACCCACCTGTAAAGCAGGTGAGAAATAAACCATATTATGATTACTGCACAAGAGTCCCAACTATTCGTAGCCAGTGGGACTTTTAAAATTTATTTCATGTGAATATCCCAGCTGCTCCCGTCTGGAGCAAATGAGACTATGTATTCCTCAATTGGGATATGTCGTGAGGCTTAAGGTAGTGGGGAAGGGAAGGAGATGGGGAAGAGGAACGTGGGGAAGTACCTGGCTATTCAGATCTGGTCACCAAAAATGGCTAAAGCCATTTCAAACAACGTTTCAATTCTGAATGGTGGTCTTACACCAGGGCGATACTGAGAGTATCTCCCTTATTGACTGAGAGTAATTATTTATTTATTTTAATATATTTAATATATTATCAATTAATTATGTTATACTATAATACATTATTAGACTGGATTTCAAAGGTCAGAAAAAGCATATTTTCTCTATTTTTCAAGGACACTTCTTCTGGGGGCTTTGGAAACCAAGTTGAACCAACAGAATTTTTCAAACTTTTTAATGAAAATTTTATAAAACATTGTTTAAATGTTGCACTTTTATATGTTTACAGTTTTAAATTTATTTATTACACAAAAAATTTAAGAATAAGTATATTATTTTTTATAACTTTTTAAACCCATGTAACCAAATTCTTTTAAAAATGTTTTCTTGGTCATTAGTAGGATATTTCAAAATTTAATTCACCGGACTATTAAGCCTCCCGGTTTTATTATATAGCATAATTAATATGTAAAACATAGATACATGTAAACAGTATTTGATTTACGGTGAGTATTCGATTATTGCTTTCCTCATTATCTCAAAATTTAGTATTTGGAGATGTCTGTCTAATCAACTGGACGATAGATAAATATAGTATTAAAACTTTCAAATTTCCAGAAGGAAAAATTAGGAAAAAAGGAGAAAAAATATTATTGGCCCAACTTATATTATTATTAAGTAAACATTTTTTGTTAATCTGTTTTTTTAGTTTGTGGACTGGAAAAGCCCGGTGCAACACCTTATGCTAAATATGCACCGATAGCAAAAAAAACTCCTTCCCCTGGCACGTGGGCGTTTACCAAATGTACAATGGAGAGCCAACGTACATCTGTGGGGGAACCATCCTGTACTCCAACGTCATCATCAGTGGTAAGTGGAGACGACACCTCACTCACTTCAATCTTGTTGACAGTGGAGGTTATCCACCTCTTACCCGACCTTTTTTTTTTTTTTTTTTTTTTACATTAACTCCACACAGGAGGCCCTGAGGAAAATAATTTCCCTCAGGGCCTATGTCATCTGGGATGCTGTGTGGAGGGTCTTTTTGAGGAGAGGAAGGAATGAACATTGGTCCTGAAGAGACCCATGTTGTAGGAAGGAGGAAACACAGAGGCCGGCAAATCATTCCACAGCCGAGCTGTTGAACACAAGAACGAGTCGAAGAAACGACCCGTTCTCATGTGACAAATGTCAACTGTGTACAAATGTTGGGCACGCGTTTGGCGTGTTTCCCGACTATGCACCGTATAACTGTACCGTATAACCTGTCACCGTATTCCCGACGTACACCATATAACACTGGTATAAGTAACAGATGGTTACTCCTTCAAGGCTCTCGCAAGATTCTAATTTTTTTGTTAACGAAGCTACATTTATTTATTTTTAACGAATCTAGACCTCCAGTGTCCTTGCATACGTTGTTAGTAAGCAGTATGCAAGTGCAATAATAATAATCTTGTTGACAGCTTGTTGCACGTTAAAAGCTCTGGCAATCTAGTTGTATTATAGGGCCATCTAGTCGTATTACAGGCCGATCTGTTGCAGCGAGCCAGTTGTGATCGCAGTGGGCAGCGATATAATCACATTCGATATAAATTCCCGTAGACTCAAAAATTATGAACTGCTCTTCCTCAATCAACACTCGACTAATTATGGTTATAATTCACCACTATCCAGAATGTGTAGAATGGTCAACTCACGTCAAAACCTTGATTTTTTTGGTATAAGCCTAAATGATTTTGTCACTCACTAAAGATACTGAAGATATTTTATATTTACTCTAATTTTAGCAAAGTCTTGACGTGACTTGATGCTTCTATTTCACTTCTATTTTCTTAAGTTATCTCTGTTTTGTCTTTGCTTTCACATAGGTACCATTCTTTATTCTTACAATGTATATAATATATTTTCCCAAATTTCGTGTTACTTTGTTGTAAATTGGATGCAAGTCTGATAATAAATAAATAATTGTACAAAAATCACAAAATCATGCAATGAAATGTTGGTTGGGCACAATCACAGCGCCCTTGAGGTGATTTTTCACAAAAACGGCGCTATATAAATCATCCAAATATTATTATTTTATTATTATTAACTCAATCTTGGGTTTTATCAGGTCATGTAGTTCCTCGAAATAATATCTTAATGAGAATGAAAGTCAATAAAGATGCAATGCTACTCCCAAAATATTTTCCCTTTCATATAAATGTCATGTACCTACTTATGATCGTCCTTTGTTCCATTATTTTGTAGGGTTAGTAAAAAAGAAGTTGCTCCTCATCCGAACAACTCATTCCGAACAAAAACCGTTAAAAATACAGTCCTGCCCGCTAGGAAGCAACCACCATAACGGATCGCTTACAGAGGTATCACTTGGACTTGGACAAAGTTCAGAGTTCCTAAAACAATTAATTCAATGACTCTAACGTTATTATGAAATGGAATTATTTAGTGATTTACTTCGGTTATAAGGTTCGGTTTCGGTTTCGGCAAGTTTCAGCAAAAAATCTAGTTTCGGCATCAGTTTCGGTTTCGGCAGATTTTCTGCCGAACCTTCGGCAGCACCGAAACTCTGCAAAAGATCTTAATAAATGGTAAATTTAGTCTTAAGAATGTTGTGATTGTAAACGCAATTTAAATTAAAATACTCAATTAATGAGATCCTTCCTTTGTAATTGTAATGTACATAAGTGTTGATTATTGACAAATTTTTGTTCAAAGAAGCAGTTAACATGTTTGTTAATATCAAAAAAAATTTTTTTTTCACAATCTTCAATTATTGTTTTTTTTTGTTATAATAGATTTTTAACATGCCTAAAAAAGTTTCAGTTTCGGTTTCGGCCGGAACTGAGACAGCTACCGAAGATTCGGTTTCAGTCGGACACTAAATAATAGTCCTAACTAATAAAATGACATGAACACGTCCTCGAGTAAGATGCTACTGAACAAATTGGTCCTTTTGACATGGTGGAAAATTTTGGATCGCCGTCCGCTATTTATTTAAATTTGAAAAGGATTATATAATTGTGTTTAGGATTCTCTTGGATTCTGTGATCGCTTTGCCAAACGCACCACAGCCCTGAATATAGGAACAAAACGTTCTACTTCTATTACGCGAGCGGGTATACATAGACACCTATATTATGTTCTAGCTTTTGCCCACGGCTTCGCTCGCATAGTATTAGGGGGGTACCCACAGTGCCTCCTCTACCTTCCCTATCTCCACTCCAACCCCCCCCCCCTCCTCCTCTCCCCCACCCTCTCTCACCCATCTCCTCCCCACCCCCCTAAATTCCCCCTCACCCCTCACCCTCCCCCACCACCCTCCACCCTCCCCAATCCCCCCTCCCCCCACCCCCCTCCGCCCTAATACCACATCCTATCCCCCCCCTCACCCCCCCTCCATAACCCGTTACATTCATTTTTCAAACAGCTCGCGTGCCACCTATTGCAATTTTTGTATATAAATTTCATAATGCCAGAGTTCTAAGCTATAGCCTATAGCCTATAGCCTATTCTGATGTATGAGCTATATTGTTGTAAAGTTTCATTAAAATCCATTCAGTAGTTTTCACATGAAAGTGTAACAAACATACATCCATACAAACTTTCGCCTTTATAATATTAGTAGGAAGTAGGATGTATTACCAAAGTGTGTATTGTGATGTGTGATGAGGCGTGTCGGAAATATAGTATGTTATTCGGCGCTCGGCAATTTTTAGATTGGCAGAAATTTTGGGAGTGCGTTGCACCGCTGCACCTTAGCCATCTGAGATGGTGTGTGATACAATAACTTTTAAGAGACCATGTCAGGCTGGGAGATATATCCCTCAACAAGATTTTACGGGTATTTGTTGTCTGTGAAGAATATCTCCCCAAATTTCCTAAGAGGTTAAATACATATTTTCCTCTTTTTTTTCAGCCGCCCATTGCTTTTATAACAATGGACCAATAGCTGCCCGAGAGTTCAAGATCGCTGCTGGAAAGTTCTATAAGTCATATGACAATGCAGAGGATGACAAGAACAGCTGGGTACAGAAGAGAAATGTATGAACACAATTTTAATTATGTTTTACATTTGTGTTGTTGAATATGCATATTAAAAAATTGTTGCCTCTGTCGCTGTTACTCCCCCCCCCCCCCCCCGAATACTGAGTGAAAGGGCAGGCTGATTATACCTAAATAAAATTATAAATCTCTGTTGTTTACGCCTTTATTGTTACATGTTACTAACTGCCTAAAGTTTGCCCTCCTGCTCAACAGAGATCTTTCTCCCAACTAACATATACGAGGGTCGTCCCAAAAGTACCCAACCTAACCAAGAAAACACAAAAAATTTGGGATTTTTTTTTGTGTTTTATGAACATAGTCTCCTTTTAGGTCGACACACTTTTCCCAGCGTTGTTCAATAGCTTCGATACCCTGTTTATAGTGAGAACCGTCGAGCACCTCAAAATAGCCATCTACCGCAGATTCCACCTCTTCATTATTGGCAAATCTTTTACCACCGAGCCATTTTTTCAAGTTTGAAAAAATAATATAATGCGAAGGGGTTAAATCTGGCGAATAGGGTGCGTGAGGAAGCAATTCGAACTTTAATTCATTGATTTTGGCCGTCGGGGTAACGGATGTCTGAACTGGTGAATTCTGCTGATGAAGCAACACTTTCTTTTTCGCCAAATGCGGCCGTTTTTTCTTGATTTCATAACTCAAATGCTCCAATAAGTTCGCATATTACTCGCCATTGATTGTTTTTCCTTTTTGAAGATAATCAATAAAAATTATCCCATGAGCATCCCAAAAAACTGATGCCATGACCTTGCCTGCTGATGGAACTGTCTTTGCCTTTTTGCAGCCGATTTTCCCCTTTTAGTCCAGTGTTTTGACTGTTCCTTCGTCTCAGATGTGAAGTAACCGCTCATGGTTTTGAATCAATGCAAAAACTCGGTTTATTGCTGTGAAACATCTCGAAACACTCGATTGAAACATCCTCACGACGCTATTTTTGGCCATTGTGAGCAAACGCGGCAGCCATCTTGCGCACAGCTTTCTCATGTCCAAATTTTCAGTCAATACGCGATGTACAGCACTTTTTGAAATGCTAACTGTGTCTGCTAGCTTGTGCATTTTTAATTGATGGTCATTCAATACCATTTTGTGGATTTTCTTTACTTTTTCTGGCGTGGTCACCTCATTTGGTCGACCACTGAGATGTTCATCTCGGCAGCTCGTACGTCCTCGTTTAAACTCTGCCACCCAATATTTTTTTGTTGTAAACGAAGAAACAGACGCCCCCAGAGTAGAAATATAAACTCGGCTTCGATATTGGTTGGATATTTAAAATTAAAGTCTTGTATCACATAAAAATGACCAATTTTTCCATGTTTACAAATTATCTTAGAGGGTTCGCTATTGATGACTGCCAAAAAAATACTAAACGACGTAGCGCCTTGAAACTTGAAACTTAAGCCTTATAAGGTTGGTACTTTCTACCATAATTTTTTTTTAAAGCAACAACTACCAGAAGTACGTCAGGTCGGGTACTTCTGGGACATCCCTCGTATCTTTCCCAGTGAACACCAATATTAGTGGAAAGCAGAATGCAGTTCGGTAAGTGAGATCAAATATAATAAAATAGATAAGAACTGCATACGCATACAGTCCACGCAGCATTTGATCCCTCGATCTTGAGAGGGAACACTTGCTCCCTGCCGCAACATATGTTTTCTTACACAAAACTGGACCGATTTTAAAGATTTTTTTTTCACCCACTGAATTAGAAGAAAATATTTAATGTCTGTAAATTTTGCTTTTTTAAAAATTCGCATACTAGGTCTGATTTTTTGGAACGTAGTAGTAACTCATGTAAGAAGTTACTGGTCAAAAAAAGCAAAACTTAAAGATATGCCTAACCTCAGTTCGCGAGAGATAGCTTGTTTTCTCTGAAGCTACTCAGAACGCAATCGATACTGTTGTCCAAATTGCCTGTGGTACGCACATACATTTTAATGTGCCAGCCAGAAACACAAGGTCAGTACTATCGTTTTATTATGGCAATACTACGACCATGGTCCATTTTAATAGTAAGGATGTTTTAATACAACTTGTTCGACTAATGAGGATATGTTCGGCTGACTCGCCTTGTGATAGCGCCAGTGAAATGGACATCGGATTTGATGTTCCCACGCGTGTATTTGATGTTATTAAAATGCTGTAAACAAATTTTTGAGTTGTCAGTAAAACCACAACCAAAGGAGAAGAAGATAGATTTCATAATGCCAGAGCTCACCAGTAGTTTTATACAAACCTTGTCGTGATAATAATGAACACAACAAAAAAATAATTATCCAATTTGGTGCAGTCGTTTGTTTCAATTCAATTCGGATGTTTAAAAGAAATTAAAAAAAAGCTCAGTATTTAAAAAAATATTTGTGCTAGTTGCAAAATCCAGAAAGGATATATGGGGAATACGAAAAAAAACGCCGCCTCCATTTCCACTCACACGTCAAAAACAGGTAAAACATTTTTCATGTATAGGTATTTTTACACTTCGACAAGGTAAAACGTGGGAAGATACAATCAGTAAAGCCAACAAATGCATTGCAACAGTCAAAGTTTGGCTAGATAGAAATCTCCTCAGCCTAAATTATGATAAAACTATTTTTATTCCCTTTTATAATTCCCAAAAGTCATCCCCGAAATATAATCTCAGCTTGAAGTTCCATAATGTTAAATGTAACTTTGTGACATGCTCAAACTGCGAAGATATAAAATTAGGAAAATATATCAAGTACTTATCGGAAGATGATTCTACATGATGGTAGGAGTAAAAATGAAACTTTTTCCGAAATTCCAACATTTTTTTCCCATACAAAAAGACGTAACTACTAAAAATCCTTAGTGTGAGGTACGATCTTACTTGCTGAGCCGGGCACGATTGTGGCAACATTGCATGGTAGTGACTGGCCCGTATCGTAACAGTGGAAAATAATAAAGCTGATGGCACACGCTGGTCTATTTTTATCTTTTTACCACAAAAAAACCCCTAAAAGTTGGAATTTGAAAAAAGTTATTTTTCTTTTTTACTTAATATCATGTAGAATCACCTCAAGTTAATGCACTTTACCCCCGGACACCCTGTATATTCTACATATGGCATCATGAATATGGCATACGCATTGCTATTCATCCGATTGCGATGAAACTTTGGGGATTTTATGTGTGCATGTCCGCGAATGTTTCTATATATACTGGTGAGCTCTAGCATTACGAAATTTGTATAAAAAAATTGCAAAAGGTGGCACGCGAGCTGTTTGAAAACTGAATCTATGAATTGCAGGAGGGTGGTGGGAAACTCAGGGAGGGTAGGGGGGGGGGGTTCGCGAGATGGTAAGGGGAAGGGGACGCGGGAGAGGAAGGCGAGGCGGAAGTGGAATGGGAGGAATGGGAAAGGACACGCAGGGAGAAATTCGGAACTCGCTGGTTTCTAACAATATCTCTTAGCACTTTCTTCCTTCCGGTTTGAATTCAAAGGTTGCTTTACCGAACAATTCTATATATTATTATTTTTAATTTATAAACTAATGTTCAAGACAAGATTTTTATGCATAGCACAAAGGGTAACAATAATTGTAATTCTATATATGTTTTCAGGTAACTCAAATCTTCTTGCCTGATATTTACGAAGGTGAAGATGCCAGATTTCAAAGTGACATAGCGCTGGTACACTTGAGCACCCCGCTCGAGTTCGGCGGGTCCGTGCGCCCAATTTGCTTCGATCTCGAACAAAGTGCTAAATCCTTTAACGACTACCAAATAAGGCCAAATAAATCTGAGGGAAAGGTAAGATAACCACTGGACCAATTTTGGCCAAATTTTGACCAATTTGCAAGCACCCTCGAAAGTTTGCTGGCCAAAATGTGGCCAGTTTGAAGAGATATTTTTAAACAATTATTGTAATTATTTCCAAAGTTCCCGTGCATTATGTACGATGATCACAAAAGTATCCTTGAATTTTCTATTTTTAACAAGAGATTTCTCGCATCCCTTCTGAATTATTTATTATTGACATTTCGCAAACCGAAATGTCAATAACCTTGTTTTTGTTCAGCAGTCAACGACAATGCAGCAGATGACAAACCTTGTTCTGGTCGTCCGTCCAAGGCCCGAATCTATGAAAATGTTGAAAAAATTCGCGAAATCATCCTGGAAGATCAACGACGGATTATTGAAGAAATTGTGGAGTTGTCTGGAGTGACTTGGAGTTCAGTTCAGCGAATTTTAACGGAAGATTTGAGGATGAAAAGGGTGTCAGCCAAATTCGTGCCTCGACTGCTGACTGCTGAACAAAAACAAGGTCACGAGGAAGCATGCTTTGCTTTGAAAGAAGAATTCCGAAATGATCCAATTTCAACATTTTTTTTTACATTTCAAAAGTTTCTATGCCAGATTTTCCAAGCAAGAAGTAAAACTTTACGGCCGCGCGCTTTCATGAGAATCAGCCATAGCAAAAACGATGAGTACACAAAACAACTGTCACTAAAAAATTCACACAAACCAAATGGAATCTTCTTTAGCGATTATGTTTGGCTTACTGACCCGGGAATGGTGGCTCTATACGCCCCCTAGCAGCAAAACGCGATACTACAAAAACTCAGCCCCCCCACAACATCAGTTCGGTTTCTTTTGGGTACCCGTAAATGTTTTTCACACTGCCACCGGTATGTTTCTAGTACCTGAGAACCGAGGTGCACTGGAATCATGTTTGGAGTAACATTGTGGGCTCAAATACGAATTTGCTTGTCGAACTCCTTTGTACAACTTACTTATTGAATTCTTATACCTTCATGTGATGTGCCTGCTTATGTCTTTCATGCTCAGTTTATTATTTATGTATTATATACTTGTTATGATGCTCCTGTACAACTTACCAATGTTATATGTAAAAGCCTTCGAGGTTTAAATAAATAAATTACCTATTAATATAATATGAATTTTTGAGCAGGTGGCCGGCTGGGGCTTGACGGAGCGTGGCCGTCCATCGGAAGAACTGCGCGTCCTGTACATGCCGATCATCAGCATTGACGATTGTAAACAGTCTAATAACGAACTCCGCCTTTTAGTGACTTCCGACAAGCTGTGTGCAGGACATACAAATGGTTGGTTTACTTCATATATGTCCAAATTGATAGACCAGCCAATCAGGGAAAGAGGAACAAATTGGAATTGGAACAAAGTGGAGAAAATTCCTTCACTTCTAAATTTACATTTTTTAATGAAGTTAGGTATGAGTTGAATCATTGGGAGAAGATCCCTAAGAGGTTCATTTTATAAATGAGACCTTTATGCCAGACCTTGTCGAATGCTTTGCAGACATCTAGCAAGGTTGGTGGAGAGTAGAGTGGAAAATAGAGTATACCTCTCATTTACACACACCTACATTATATCATGAACCGCTGTACTTGGGAGTTAATATTGTTGCATATTCCTAAATCCTTCCTACCTATGTTACTGTGTGTGTGTACTTGACAGAAGCGCATTGTCAGTCATCAATTGATTCCCTCCGCATAAACATCTCCACCTTAATATAGCAGTGCACATATCCACCGACTACCCTGTTATCACAAAACATAGACAAGGATAGAGAAAACTGAAAAAAGGCGCAACCATAGACAATATAATTTTCTTTCGGAGCCTACCCAAAATATAAGCCTAAAATGTTTGAAATTTCAAAATTTTCCCTCGAGACAACGACTATACATCTCTGACAAAGCGCTGCCTTGAGAAAATGAGCTTTAAAGTTCTTTTCTTTACAGCTCATTTTCTCAGATGGAAAGATGGAAACCCGTTGCCCTGTGAACAAACTAAATGTCGTAAAAATAACCTAAAACTACTTCAAATTTCAACCCCTTCAAACGAAAGGAAGAAAAATGAAAAATATTCTTACTTACTTTCCTATGACAGTATCGAATTTTGACATTTCTCTGCTTAAAACAGAAAAATGAAAAACTCACAATTACATATTTTAGTATTTTATTATAAACAGGGAGAAACAGGAAATACAAGTATATATAATTTAAACATGATTGTGCTTTCCTACTATTTGAATTATGAACTTTTTGAATTTGAATTGAATTTTTTGTATTGAATTTTTAAATTTTTCTGCTTATAACAGAAAAATTATATACTCATAATAATTACATGTTTAAGTATTTTAATCAGGAAATACAAGGTGGGGCAAAAGTAATCACCCTTTTGGAAAACGCTATAACTTTTGCAAATAGTGCCAAATTTCAATTCGGTTTTGACATTTGTGAAGTAAACAAACGCAAAATACAAATCGACAAGCCATGAATCGGCTTACTCCGCAAAAACGCGGAATAATTGGTCCCATATTTTGCGCAACAATTCATCGGTTGTGTTGGCGCAGCGTGAATTTCGTTGCAGATTTCCTGGCCGTCCGACACCAACTGGACAAACACTGCGGCGTTTGGCCACTCGCTTTGAAGAGACTGGGACAACACGAGATGTTCCCAAGGCTGGCTGGCCCCGGAGCAGCCGTTCTGCTGAGAATATCGCTGCTGTTGCCCAAGATGTCGAAGATGAGCCCGGAACATCGACCAGACGACGTGCCACGCAATTGGGCATTAGCCGGCGGTCCCTACGCAGAATTTTGGTGAAAGATTTGAAGATGTTCCCTTACAAAGTGCAGACAGTGCATCAGCTGTTAGCTGTTGACCGCCAAACGTGGATAACCTACGCTCAAGTCATCCTGAATCTCAACGAAAAGGTGGACGATTTTTCATCGAAAATTGATCATGCACGATGAAGCTCATTTCCATAATAGCGGTTACGTGAATAAACAAAATAATCATTTCTGAGGCACCGAAAATCCGAGTATCACTCACGAAGAGCCATTACACCCGCTCAAAATTACTGCGTGGTGTACTGTTTACGCTGGAGGAGTCATCGGGCCATTTTTTTTTGGAAAGCCGCGGGCCAAACAACGACTGTGGACGGCGTGCGCTACAGAGCCATGATTACCGATTTTTTTCTTCCTCAATTGGAGGAATTGGGACTGGAGAACATGCGGTAACAACAGACTGCTCGAGCCACAACCGATGTTCTGAAGAAAGCATTTCCGGGTCGCCTAATCTCTCGTTTTGGTGATTTGCACTGGCCGGCCAGATCACCTTATTTAACAGTTCCAGACTTCTTTCTATGTTTTTTTTAAGTCGCGGGTCTACGTCATCAAGCCTCAGACTCTTGAAGCCCTAAAGGAGAATATTCGCCAAGAATTCGAGAACCTATCGCCCTAGGTTCTGGCAAGAGTGATGGAAAATGCCATAAAACGGGCCCGTATGGTCATCAACCGTACGGGCCCGTAAAATATCATTTTATCGATATAATGGAATAAATTCTGATGGATTAAATAAACAAATTTCACAACCAGAACCAAAGTTTTTCATTAAATAAAAAAATTACAGCAAAAGAACATTGGATGATTACTTTTGCCCCACCTTGTACAAGAATACAATAAAAGGTTCTATTTCTGTAGCGAGTTGCCGTACATGGTTTTAAAGATAAATATATCTTTCGAACATATTACAACTTTCGTCAGGTCTAAAATAAATTAATTATTTATTAACAAAGGTAGATAGGGTAAAGCAAGGTTATTTGGTGATATTTTTGATTTATCGTCATGTACTTTGAAAAATAAGGATATTAAAAATTTACAAAATTATTTATTGCTTAGGTACCTACATTATTTCAGCATGTATTTTAAAAATAAAAAATAAAATAATAACTAACATAACACAAGAAAACTTACAAATGTAAATCACCAAAAGATATAGATAATTTGGTTTTAGGTAAAGTTATTTGGTTATAGAGGGTGTTTAATTTGGTGATACTCCTCCCTTGGACTGTAAATAGGCAAAATAACAATAAATGTGTTTTTAAATCTTTAACGAGATTATAAAATATTGATTTCCCATGCATCACATGTGTTATCATCTTCGTCTTTTTGCTTTTGTACGTAGTGGAACAGAAATCGAAATAAACCCACTTTACTTTCTTTTTATATTGATCGTCTTCTGAAAAAGTTTTCATACACATACCACATTTCCAGTCATTATCGATTCCACTTGGTTTTAAGGATTTTGTGGAAAAATATCAATTCTGCATGATGTTTATGGTTCTGACCGTTCTACCTTTTTTGACAAAGAAGGCTTTCCGGCGCGAGGTTTTACGGATTTTGCGGACAATTAATTAACTCTACGTGATGATGATGGTACTGACTGATCTACCCTTTTTTTGTCATTGTTAAAGGAGGTGTCAAACATTTTTAGGTGGGCGAATCTCTTTTAATTCATGTCGTTGATGTTGGAATATTGCGGGGAATTTTTAAAATGACTTCAAAATCAGTTTCTTTAGCTGGAACTGTGATGGTCAATGCTTTTTCTGTTAATTGAGAAGGTCCTAAGACTTCTGGACTTCTTTATTAATTTGAAGGCATTTATGATATTATTTTTTGAAAAACTGCGCGCATATGCTGGTTTACGTTTGGAGATGTCATCATAAATTCATTCAAACTCCGACCCCAGAAGAGCGATTCTATATCTTTTGTCGGATCGTTGGGAGATATTGGACGTGATCTCCTATCAGATTTGTGTGATTTATTTGCTTTTCCTAAGCGCAACGTACATTAAATGAATTCATAATCATGCAGACTTGCAGTAATTCATGTTTAAAACGATCAAACCAAAATATGTTACAGTAAATATGTAAAAATCGCACAAATCTGACTGGAGATCACGTCCGTTATCTCATAACGATCCCACGAAAGATATAAAATCGCTCGGCAGGCTGCTTTCAATGGACGATACACTCCGATATCTAATGGCTGCAAGAGGTGGCTAGTGAATATAATAAATATTTAACGAATTAGAGATAGGTAACTTGGAGACAGGTAATTTGGTGAGGATAGGAAATTTGGTGATATGTTTAAATAGACCAAAACAACCTTAAAACTGTTCACCGACCTAATATGCATGATGATAATTCACCATTAATCCAGAAGTTGAAATATAAAAATAAAAATAAATGTTAAAAATCACAATTCGTTAAGTCCAAAAAAATATTTAAAAAAACTTAATATTACCCACAAATTACTTAAGCTCCTACCAAAAAAAAAGTAGGACAGCTGCCATTTTCTTTAATGGTGACTATGCAGCATACTTTTCTGATTAAAATAAGGTGTAAAACTTAAACATACCTTCAGAAATCCCAGATTAATAGATAAATTACAATTTGAAGTCGCCACAGCACAATGAAAGTTGTTAAAATATTTTTCGTTTGAGTAAAATTATTTTCTGTTTCACCGACCACGTAAAAACTTGCGAAGTTGATTTATTATGGTTCACAGGTCTGTTTTCCATCTACGATTCTAATTTCAAAGCTGTGTATTGCATGGTAAATTTAATAATTACAAAATTCTATTATATCACCACATTACCTGTATCACCAGATAACCTCGCCTTACCCTATAACCAAAGGCAATTGAGACATTCGTTCGCACAAGATGTTTGATGTTTCGTGCGGGGCTCAAAAATATATTACTTGTATTTATATTTGGATGTGCAATTTAGTTTAGTTCTGCTCACCACATTTGTCCTGAAATCATAAAAAATGGGACTTGAGAAGTTATATTTTCTAAAAACTATATTGGTTCAGTTACGGAGGAGTTTTGCGCCTTTGAGGTATTATGTTAGGAGTTTACATTTCCTCCCATGCATTTAACTTTATGATGATTCTCATATTAAACCAAGAAACCCACTCAAATGCGTTAAATTTATCTGAAATTATTAGGTGATTGTAGTTAACTAACTAACTAACCATCACGCCGTTTTTCCGCAGGGGTAGGCAGAGAGGACGGACCGCCAAACAACTCGGTCTTGGCACACACTCTTTGTCTCACTCACATTCATACATACTCTTCTATTATTCTGACTTTTGACATGGCCCGACTCAAGAATCTGATTCCTTTGATCGTGCCATGTCTTCCTCGGGCGTCCCCGAATTCTCCTACCATTCACATTTGCGTCATATATTCTTGTTACACTACTTTCTTCGTCCATTCGCTCTACATGCCCAAACCATCTGAGGGTCCCTTTCTTAATCTTACTCATTATGCTTACATCAGCCTTACATTCTTTGCGGATATCCACATTTCTCACACGAACATACATGGTTTTATCACACATACGCCTCAGGGATCTCATTTCAACAGCATTCAGTTTACTTTCATCCTTCCTCTGCCAGTTCCATGCCTCACTGCCATACATCAGGGTAAGTAATAGGACTCCATTGTGGACTGCTAGCTTCGCTTCTTTTGACAATTTTTTATTGGCGCCAACGGCATTCAGTCCTCCATTAATTACCGGCATTCACCCTTCTTTCAATATCCCTATCAGCCTTCCCATCTCTCGTAATTGTAGTTTCTCTTGTAGTTAATAAAAATAATATGGGCGCCGGAGGAATTGTCCGAGCTTTCATCAATCTCTTATAATTTTATGTTAGAGCAAGTTGGGTGCTATCTTTTACTTACTGATGACAAATGAAACAATTTAATAAACTTCCAGGTTCCTCGCTGTGCCAGGGCGACAGTGGCGGTGGACTGGTATTTCCGGAGAACAGGACAGACCTACAGGAGGTAGTGTGGCACCTGCGCGCACTGGTCTCCGTTGGGCCGAAAGAGGACATTCCAAACCAATGTCTCTCAAAAACTTACACAGCATTCACTAAGATCTTCGACCACAGGCTTTGGATGATTGAAAAATTGAAGTATCTAAAAGTGTTGCGGTAGCACTAAGTCACAAGTAAAGATATTGAAATATAAGAGATGTGCTATCCCCAGTTTTTACTGGGTGGGACTGTGTTTCCTGGTGTCGCCGATATTGTTAACCAATACTACTGCACACCTTCAAAAAATTAACTAAGTGCCTCCGTTCATGGAGATACTTACAAGATACTCGATCCTCGTGCGCGTCTCATACGTGCCGATCGTAAGTACCCCCCGTACGATTTTGCTGGTGCCCGTTCACGGCGCTACGCGATGGCTGTCGGTTTCCAATCAGTATCACGATACTGATAGTGCTGATCGCGCGCGACGCTTGCATCATTTGTGTCCGATATTTATTTGTTTGACAGAAATGGCGTCGGAACATGAAAGTAATGTTAGATTTGTTCTGAAAGTGGAAAAAATGCATGTTTATTTAACTATACGTTACCACAATACGTAAGAAAAGATTTAGTGGAGAAGGCATGGATTGATGTTGGAAAAAAAGTTTCGCTTGACTGCGTGTTAACTCCACGGCTGCACGTGAAAAATGATCAAGTTCAGTATATTTCGGATAGCGCCGTGTATGGAGACTAGCATTAAAAAGTGGTATATCTCCATGAACGGAGGGCCTTAATGAACAATTTTTTTCCGTATTCAAACTATTCCCATTAGGTAGTAGTCTGCCAACAGTCAGGCTGACATCATAGCATATCTCTTGTATTTCAATATCTTATTTGGTCACAAGTAATGACGGAAACAGATTGGGTGGCAAAAACGGGACATTTTTTTGATACGAACTGTCAAGATATTCTTTTTGATTCCACGACAGTTGATCTCTCGATAGTTGGCCCTCCGGCATTCTTATATACAATATGCAGTCGATTTATGAAAATACGGTATACCTACTTGCGCAAAGTATAATGTGAAATTATATACATACTGTTTAAAGTGTTGCAGAACCCGTTATGAAATTATATATAGCTTTAAGCGTTGAGGGCGCTGCAGAACTCCGTATGAAATTATACAGGGTGTTAAGGGACGTACTTGACTTACTTTAACCAGTGATTCCTGACATTATTTGGAGTAAAAAATGTAAATGAAATTTTGGTCTCCGGTGACTTTTTTTAACCTAACCCCTTACCCCGCCTCCAACTGTTCAACAACTACAATTTTTTTATGTTTTTGTAGAAAAAATAAAAATAAAAAACATCAAAAATGTCACCGGAGACCAAAATTTCATTTACATTTTTTACTCCAAATAATGTCAGGAATCACTGGTTAAAGTAAGTCAAGTACGTCCCTTAACACCCTGTATACAGCTTAAAGTGTGTTAAAGGTGCTGCAAAACCTGATATAAAATTATATATAGCCCCAAGTGTGAGTGCTGCAAAACCTGATATGAAATTATATACAGTTTAAAGTATCGACGGTGCGATAGAATCTGATGTGAAATTAATGCTGCTGTAAATTGGTGCTGCAGAACCTGGTATGAAATTATATACAGCTTAAAATGTTAAGGGTGCTGCAAAACCTGACATGAATTTATATGTAGATTAAAGTGTAAAGGTAGAAACTGTTATGCTATTATATTATATTCAGCAAAGTGTCGAGGGTATTGCAGAACCGGATATTATATACAGCTTAAAGTTTTGAGGGCGTTGCAGAACCTGACATGAATTTATATGTAGCTTAAAGTGTGCTGCAGAACCTGATATGTAATAATATTCAGCTTAAAATGTTAATGCAGAACCTCACATGAAATTGTATGTAGCTTAAAGCGTTAATAGTGCTGCAGAACCTGATATGAAATTATATACAGTTTAAGTGTTAAGGGTGCTGCAGAACCTGCTTAACAGCTTAAAGTGTCAAGGGTACTAACCCAGACCCTGATATCAAATTATATACAGCTTAAAGTGTTAAGGGTGCTGCAGAACCTGTTATATAGCTTTAAGTGTCAAGGGTACTTACCGCGGACCCTGATATGAAATTTTATACAGCTTAAAGTGTTAAGGGTGCTGCAGAACCTGTTATGAAATTATACACATACAATGCAGAACCTGTTATGAAATTACATACACCTTAAAGGAGATATTGGTTTCTTTTCAAACCTGTAAGGCATTTGTAAAATTCTTCTTTATTACACGGTTTAATTCGTCAAGAAATCCACCGTGGATTTAGCAAGCAGCTCACCGTACTTGTTTCGATTTGATGCTAATTTGAAAATTAAAAAGTGCTCCTAACATACTAAATTATATTATTGAAATAATTAAAAACACTTTGTTTTTACCACGATAATCTTTATTTAAAAAGTCAACATGTTTCAAGAACGATGTTCTCTTCATCAGGACATTATATGTACTAAAACTAAATGATCAAATATAGAAAGACAGGCGTGGTTAGAAATGGAAGTAGTGGGGGAGGAGAGAGGTGGAAAGGGGAGGCGCTTAGAAGATCAACAAGGGGGGGGGGGGGAGGTGGAAAGGGGGTGCTTAGAAGAACGAAGACAAAAAATTACAATGGAAATATGTTTAAGATTATTAACACAAAATTAATTACAAAATTAATTATCCACAAAATTAATTTGACTATTAATAATATTTAAATTTCTATTGACATTTTCCCCAATTTCTAAAAGATCTAAGTGAAAGATTTAGATCTTTTAGAAAGAAAGAAAAATTTAGATCTTTTAGAAAGAAGATTTTAAGAAAGATTTAGATCTTTTAGAAATTATGAAAAATGTCAATAGAAATCAATCAAATTAATTTTGTGAATAACCCTATCTTAAACATATTTCCATTGTAATTTTTTGTCTGTTATTCTAAGCACCCCCTTTCCATCTCTCCCCTTGTTGATCTTCTAAGCACCTCCCTTTTCCACCTCTCTCCTCTCCCACTACTTCCATTTCTACCCACGCTTGTCTTTCTATATTTGATCATTTACTTTTAGTACATATAATGTCCTGATGAAGAGAACATTGTTCTTGACTTCTTAAATAAAGATTATTGTGGTAAAAACAAAGCGTTTTTAATTATTTCATTAATAAAATGGTGCCACAAAGTGAATTTGCAAAATTTGAAGAAGAAATTATATTATATTCACTTTGCAAGGAAATAATGTATCTTATGAATAAGCAGAAGGATTTGGGCATAATAAATGAGACTCAAAAACTTTATTCGATTATTATTGTAATCAAAAAACATATTTAATATTTCCATTATTTGATGTAAAGAAAAAACATGTTATGCTTACAGTATTAAAATATTTGCACATTACAACAATAATAGACAGTTATTATTTATTTACATTTTATGAAAGAATTCCTCATTGGTTTATTAATGGAAACCAAATAATACACTTTTGAGTAATAATTCCAATTTGGGTGGCGGGGTAGTGTTACCACCGCCCCGCCCCAATTTATTGAATAACCGACACCTCTGCCGTAGGTCACCCTAAGCGGTTTGCTACGTTTGGTGACTTAGCAGGTGTGCCCGGATTCATGAGGTTTGTCTGGGTTTTAGTGACAGATGCTTTTGCCCGCCTACTGTGTGGCGGGCCGGATCGGGAGAGGCTGGTTGAGGGAGACCTATTGAACTCCAGCCGGCTCTCTCAACCCAAGCCTTACACCGCAGTGGGAGAGATGGATTCATACATCCTTCACCCCTGGACACATTGACCCCCAGATTCCGACCCACCCTCACACCTTTACCTTCCCAGAACTTCCTTTCTCTAAAAAACTGTCCACACAGCATCTCAAAAGATGACATAAGTCTTGAAAAAAAAAATTTTCCTCAAGGCCTCCTGTGTGGAGCTAAGGTAAAAAAAAAAACAAAAAACAAAGCTATTCCTTCGAGGGAACATTTTACCATCACTGAGTAAACTTTTGAGTAACTACTCAAGTAAATTTTTTCATAGGATTAACATGGTGGTAAAACAGACATTTACTTGACAAGTGGCGCTACTCAACAGTGGTAAAACAGACACATATTATTATATTAAATTTCTCGACAGTTTACTTAAGAGTTGGTGAAATATAATACATATTTATGGCCTAAGTAGGTACATCCCTTCATGAATTAAATATTATGTACACATTAGAGGAACATTTCTAAACAGTTTTCAAAAACGTAACAAGAAATGGAAATCAACTAAAAAAAACAATATTACATACTATCATACAAATAATTTCTTTTCCATCTTTTTTCTAAATGCATTAAAGTGTGTCATTATTTTTTTAACTGACAATATTCAGAGAGCAGCTTTGGGAAGCAACAATTAGAATTTAAAAATAAAAATAGTATTATTTGTGTTAATCTTCAAGATTGCAAATAAAATACATTACGAAATATCTTAAAATTTAACAATCAAAATCAACAAAATTATATCACTTTTTACAAACGTTTACTAATAGTACATATTTCTTTAGGTGCCCTCGGCTATCAATATACATATATATATATATATATATGTGCGAGGACTCAAATTAATGTTTTTGTGTTACTTATCACGGCTTGGGGTCATAAAATGGTCAAGCTCATTTCAAAATAAGTTTGTCATTTCTATTTGGGTTTTTGGAGCTGTTGTCTTCCGTTTTTCTGTAATACTTTTTAGCAAATACACTTGAATTTGATGCACACTTCATTCTGCTTAAGAATGTGGCATATTTGTTGGTACCGTTTGAGTTTGTTGCGAATCCGATGGAGACATTTGAGTTAGTTGCGAATCCGGTGGTACCATTTGAGTATATTGCGAATCCGGTGGTACCATTTGAGATGGCTGCGAATCCGGTGATGCTATTTAAGTTTGTTGCGATTCCGGTGGTATCATTTGAGATTGTGGTGAATCCGGAGGTACCACTTGAGTTTGTGGCGTATTCGTTGGTACCATTTGAGATTGTGACGAATCCGGTGGTACCATTTGAGTTTGTTGCGAATCCGGTGGTACCATTTGAGATTGCTGCGAATGCGGTGGTACCGTTTGAGATGGTTGCGAATCCGGTGGTGCTATTTGCTTTGGTTGTGAATCTGGTGGTACTATTTGAGATTGTGGCGAATCTGGGGGTACCACTTGAGATTGTTGCGAATCTGGGGGTACCACTTGAGATTGTGGCGTATTCGTTGGTACCATTTGAGATTGTGACGAAGCCAGTGGTACCATTTGAGTTTGTGCTGTATTCGTTGGTACCATTTGAGATTGTTGTGAATCCTGTCGTACCATTTCAGATTGTTGCGAATCCGGTGGTACCACTTGCGTTTGTTGCGTATTCGTAGGTACCATTTGAGATTGTGACAAATTCGGCATTTCAATTTGTGGGGCATTAGTTGGAACCATTTGAGTGTGTTGCGAATCCTGTGGTAACATTTGAGATTTTTGCAAATCCGGTGGTACCATTTGAGATGGTTGTGAATCCAGTGGTGCTATTTGAGTTTGTTGCGATTCCGGTGGTACCATTTGAGATTGTGGTGAATCCGGGGGTACCACTTGAGTTTGTGGCATATTTGTTGGTACCATTTGAGATGGTTGCGAATCCAGTGGTGCTATTTGAGATTGTGATGAATCCGGCAGTACCATTTGAGATTGTGGTGAATCCGGTGGTACCTTTTGTGTTTGTGGTGTAATTTTTTCCAATTGTGTGTCGATTTCCACTTGAGTTTGTGACACATTTAACTCTGCTTGTTTGCGAGGTGCAATAATCTTCACCTGTTTTGGCGTTGCATTCGATAACAATTGAACACACCATTGTGGCAAGTTTTCCAGCGCTTTACTTGGTGGCTCAATCTTGGCTGAATCATTTCCAGAATTAGTTTGTGGCTCTTCCATCCCAAGAACTGCCGCCGCTTGACTTTGTGGCAGACTTGTCACCGATACAATTTGCGGCATGTTATCCCCCACTTGAGATAATTCCTCCGTCTTTGTTTGCGCAGTCATGTCAACTTTTGACCCATCTATCTCAGTTAGATATCGTGGTATATCCACATCCATTGAATTTTGCGGCACAACTGTCGTTAACTGTGACATACTTGCGTCATGTCTTTTGGGTGATGAAGTCCTCGAGTAGCATTTAATTGGTGTTTTAACTTTTAAATTTACAGAATCGTCCGCAATTTTTACACTGTTTTGAGAAGCTTGGAAGGGTGTGAAAGAGAGTTTAATTTTTTTAATCGGGAGTCCATTAACTCCAAGTCCTAACGTACTATCATCAGCTTTGTGTTTCTTATCAACAGTGTCCATTTGGGTTGATCCTAGTTGTGGTGAAATTGTTGCACTCGATTGAACAAACGGATCGAAAAGGTTAAAAGTTGGTGCGGGTTGACGACTTGCGGCATCTGAGGCCATATCCACTTCCATAGGAATCGGTTGTAAATGGACATTGATCAGCCTGCTGCTGTAGGGATGGTCTTTACCCACAGCCTTTACAATATTAACTCTGGATCTTGGTATCGTACGACCCTTTTCATAATAAAAGCGGGTGTAATTTTGATAGACTGGATTGACAACGACGGGTCCCGTCTTCTTTTCAATTTTCTTCAAAGTGCGAGTCATTTTCTCATGGTAAATTTTGACTGGCGCCCAAGAAGCATCCTGCTTACTAGCATTGTTTAAGTCTTTTGTTGCGTTTTTGAATGCGGGAGCAAGATTGGCTTCTTTTACAAGTGGAGACATATCCGCTTCATGATAACGGCTGGGTTTCGTTGATAAAGTGATTTGCTCACAAGAATTAACAACATCTGTCGACTTTGATGGTGCATTACGTACATTTGGTGTTATGTTATGTACATCATGTGTTGGACTAGGGCATTCTGATTTGATAGAAATTTCAGCAGGTATTTGAGAAACACTAGTGTTGCTGGAATCGACATTCCGATAGTCTATTTTATCTATCGGGTGATGTTCATTTAAGGCTCTTAGTGCTGCATCAGAATTCAAACGCAGTAAATTATTTAGTATGCTGGATTGCTTGGCAAGGTCGATGTTTTCCAGTCCTGTAACTCTATTTGGAAGTAGAATACTTCTATTTCCAATATTTGTAGTTTTGCCCCTGGGCCGTATGATCCTTTGAATCTTCTTATAATATGAAGTACCACCAGACAGACAGTCTTGAGATTTCAAGAAATCTGGGAAAGGAAGGTTAATAGCCGTCGGCTTTTGTTGTGTAGAATCACTCTGAGATTCTGCTTTCAATAAAACCTCTTGTGAAGGTGAAGCATCATTAATTCCAACATTCAATTTTATTGGTTTGTTTTTTTCAACTTCCTTAATTTTTGCTTCTAATTTTTTCCGTAACGGATAAATATTCTGACGTTTTCTGTACTTAACAGATTCAATTTTAGGTGTTTTACTTTCGGATTTGACATCTGTGGGTGTATTCTTGCAAGCATTGGTAACATCTTCCGATTTAAAGGAATCAATGATTTTGCCCGTTTTCATTTCTTGTGAGTTGAATCCTGCAGGAGTGCCATCTTCTGCTGGAAGAATTTGACTTGAATTTGTAAAATTATCATGCAGATCACCGACCTCATTTGGTATTTTCTCATTTCCAGCCTTTACCACCGGCATAGTTCCTTGTAAATTAATTTTCACGGGTTTATTAGCAAACACTTTCTTCGCTGACCATAAATGGCAAATATTGTTTTTTTCACCGAGAGAGACTTTCGGAAACCGTTGGAAGCATTCTTGGATTAACCGTCTTTTCAGCTTCATGGACGATTGCGCCTGTTTTCGTTTAGCCACGCAATATTCTAGTTGTTTAATAAGACGCTCAAGCATGAACAAATTGCTCGTGTCTGGATTGTCCAAAGTTTGGTGAGGTTCAGCAAAGAGATTGAATTGATCTAGTTCCTTCATTTTAGGGAATTTCTTAGTGATTGCGATTTCGTATCCGATATTTGAACAATTTTGCGGTATAGGTGTTAAATTGAGTCTAGTTCTAGGACATAAGTGAACTTCTTCAGAATTTAGTTCTGCGAAGGCGTGTTCGCAAGATGCGATGATTCTTTTCAATTCGCTGTTGTCTCGTTTTAATGCTTTGATTATTTCTCGGCATCCTTTGAGTTCTTTTTGCGTGATTAGGATATTGTATTTGTCAATTATTTCTTGGTCTACTTTAACGTTGACTAAGGTTAGCAGTTCCTCCCTGGTCCAGGTGGAGAGGAAAACCTGTATTTTTGCCATAACTTCCCTCAAGCTGAGGTTCTTATTTTCGCTCATCTTTTTGATGTCAGCCTGAATGGCCGCATACTTGTCCTTCGTGTGTGTTATGATTTCTGCTAGCGGTTCTAGAAAATAAAAATTATCTATTTATTAACCGTACAAGTACCCTTAACCTGTTTAATCACAGGAGACAAAATTTGTCTCAGCTCACAAAGGTCTCATAAAAATCACTGTAACTCCCTTACTATCATAGTGAAAAATATAATCTAAATGTTCTTAGAAAGGCAAAACACCACTTGATATTCAAATCTAAAAAATAACCACTAAATTTATTTATTTATTTATTTACGGATAAATAGTCCAATTAACAATAACACGAATAGAAAAAAAAGAGATATCACAATGAAAGGAGATTACATAGATGAAGAGCATTGACAAAATACATATAATATAAAAGTACATAGAGAAGATAACTACAAGTAGCTTGAAGATGGATTTAAAAAGACTTTAAAAAACCACATTGCGTAACGACTGCCGAAAGTCATTTAGGCTTACACCAAAAAATTCAATGCTTTGATTTGCGTTGACATTCTGGATAAAGGAGAATGATATCCGTAATTAGTAGAATGTTGATTGAGGAACAGCAATTCATTATTTCGGAGTCTACGGGAAGATCGTAGGTCACCCCAAGGTCTTAGGTCACCCAAGGGTCGTAGGTCACCCCAAGGTCGTAGCGCACCCCAAAGTCGTAGGTCACCCCACGGTCGTAGGTCACCCCAGGGTCATATGTCACATGTCACCCCAATGTCATATGTCACCCCAATGTCATATGTTCTTTTATAAGTTAGTGAAGTTTTACTTCAGTCGTGTGGTCTAAAGCGCAGTCGTTTTTTTTCTATTGAAACATGTATGTGTCTTTATTTTTTTTCGTCATCAGTAATTTTAGTTAGAAAAAACGTAAGGTGGGCCATTTTTAAAACTATTTTATGTTTGCATTCAAAATTTTTATACTTCAAATTATTTCGAATTATAAAATTTTAAAGTGTATTTCGTCGCTTTTTAAACACAGTTTTTAGTTTTAGGATATGTTCGGAAATATACCTTTATTTGCATTTAATTGTAAAGCGGAAATATTTTGACCATCTGAAAAATACGCCAAATTTCTGAAAGGTTAAGAAAAACGGCTGCACGGCATTTTCCATACAAAAATAATTGCCGAAAAAGTCAATAGATATCGCATCTTAAAATAAAAAATGAATAAAATTTATTCAAGACACTATCTAGATAGCATTTAGTGCTGGTTGAATCTTGGAATCATATATAAAGATATAAGCCAATAAAAATATACATTAATAAAATGATAATGCTGGTAGTCCTTGATCGAAGAATGATACAGTTAAATATGACCGAATCAGATAGGGACACATTAGCTCACTTGGTAGAGCACTGACCCGGCAAGACATAGGTCCTGGGTTCGAGTCCCAGATGCGAACGTATCTTTTTCTGTTTCAGATTTTCGATTGAGTTATGCTAACATTGTCTTCATTAAGGGCGTTTAACCAGCCAGCGGCCGAAAATACATATTTCGTCGATTGTACAAGGCGGTTCCAATGAGAAAGATTAATTATTCTCCATACCAGCTTTTTAAAATTATAACTCAATATCGATTTTATTTCATTCCAAATTTGCTTTAATTTATACCTACATCCAAAAATGCTGAAAGGCGTGATGATAAAGCTAATATATTAATTGTTTTTGTGTTTAATTCGTAGAACTCCATTTTAATTTTTAGAAATTTAATCAAAATTAAATTTGATAATGTTATTATCGAGTTCTGCAAGTTTTTTGGTTAGTGTTTTAGTTACAGCTGTTTTAGCAAAAAGACTTAACTTCATCTTCAAAAAATATACTAATTTTTCACCACGATACAGCGTCAAAAACTCAATAGAACTTGTTAAAAAAATTAAAAATTTTGATCTTCCGCATAACTGTCAATTCATTTCTTTAGACGTAAAATCCTTATTTAGCAATATTCCCATTGAAGAATGCCTTAAAATAATTGAAAATATCTTGGAAAAATGTAACATCAACTCGGTAATAAGAAAAGAGTTATTCCAGCTCATAAAAATTTGCGTAAAAACAAATTATTTCCTTTTTAATGATACATACTATGAACAAAATGATGGTCTCCCCATGGGGTCACCATTAAGTCCACTCCTAGCAGAGATATTTATGGATTATATTGAAAATATAATGCTTAAATCTCCCTTAGCAAAACACATAATATATTATGTCAGATATGTTGACGACATCTTTATTTGTTGGAACGGCACCAACCGACAGTTAGATATCTTTACTAACTGGGCCAACACCATTAATAATAAAATCTGCTTCACAGTTGAACATGAGATCGAAGGTAAAATAAATTTTTTAGATCTGACAATTGGTAGAAGTAATAATAAACATACCTTCGAAATATTTAGAAAACCAACGTTTACAGATACTACGATAAATGCAAATTCAACTCATCCTTGGTCCCACAAATTATCAGCTTACCATTCAATGGTACATCGACTCATTAACATTCCCTTAGATAATAAAGCATACATAAAAGAAAAGGAAACTATTAAAATAATCGCGATTAATAACGGCTATGAGGCAAAAAACATTGAAAAAATAATAAAAAACAAGAAATACAAAAATAAAATTAATTTAATATATTGGGTACATAACAAAAAAATAGAAAAATTTGCATGTCTCGAGTTCCTCGGCCCAATATCTTTAAAAATTGCAAAAGAAATTAAAAAATGTGGTTTAAATATAGCTTTTAGAACCAATAATAATATGGGAACAAGCCTTAAAAACTCAAAAAGTAGAAATCCTAAACTCAATAACGGTGGCATATATGAATTAAAATGTGACCACGCCGACTGTAACGCTACATACTGTTATGAATTATGTTTGTAATGACATATTGTTATGTGCGTGTGTTATATTTTAAAGGGAAAAGTAACGTTGAGCCTTGGTCGGGCTCGGGTGTATTCTGCCAGTCAACTTTGATTTCTTCTCAGGAAATCTTGGACGCCAAACCCAGTCTAATGTCTGGGTATGTCAACTAGCGGAGATCACGGTACTCAATTCTCAGAGTGTGGGTCATGGTTTTATAACATTCCTGAAAAGGCTGCACAAGGAATTCTACATAATAAAACACAGAGTAGAGTTGACAATCGGTACACTGTATTGAAATTATAAAATATAATAAAACAAATTGGATGGACTCACCCCGGGACCAATGTCGTAATCTATGCTATTCCTAGCTACACTAATTAAGTTTTACTGCCGCCGTTCCCCCGATGTCGCGTGAACCAACACCACCTCCTGGTGGCAAGGGAGGTCCCAACCTCTGCGGCCCAGCATGTGCCTGCGACCTCCACGGCGGTCGCCCGGAAGGGATGATGGACCTGGACCCTCAGAGAAAGGGAGGAGTACCCAAACACTCCTCCAAATTGTATAGGTAGGCTCGACAGCAATCGAGGCTGAGTATCGTTCAACCCTGCGGTAATCTCGGGTTTGTTCCGTAAATAAACCCCCGGTGGGAATTCAATGTTTGCCCTGCATTCAATGACAGGCGCGGCGGGTAATTATTTACACCGATCTCTCGGATAAAGAGGTACTTTAAACATAACAATCGAACACCGCCATTAACTCGTGTTCACTTTTGGGGACCCGCGCGAAAACTCACATTTTATGTGAATAATCTTCGAAATTAATATATTTTCTTTTTTAAAAAAACACAACGTGTTTCCTTCCCCCGGATGCAGCTGCCCAAAACTTGGATTTCAATCACATCGTATTTAAAACTTAATAATTAAGTGACCGTTGTTTTCACGGCGTACCGCACATTACGCCGTCAAAACCAGAGTACGGAAACGGAAAAAAACAAACGCCGCCTACCGACGCGTTGAACGAAACTCCCCCAGCTTTGCCAACCTAACCAATAAAAATGCATTAAAAAAATAGTACCTAACTTACGATTAATACAATCGCTTCATAACATTACCCCCCTTCCCACAAAAATGTTTGCCCTCAAACAAAACTACCAAAAATCTAAACATGCCCTGAACTATCTACGTTGGTCCCAAGGAGTACCTGGTAATAAAATAAAAAGAAACAAACAGTAAATGTGAAATGCAAAATACAATTATCAGAAATGAAAAAGAAAAGAAAAATCCTTAAATAATACTCTTTTGACGAATGAGTGCATCGTAACCCCAATCGCGCCTATCCTGTGTGCAGGCCGGATAGTAGGTTTACGATGCAACCATTCTCGAACTTAAAAACTAGTAAACCAATATAACCTAGGAACAACTTCTTGTAAGATGATACGTGAATGGACAACAAGCACCCTCAGCACTGGGAAAAAAAAAATCTGGGTGGTTGTAATATTCACTCTTACCGAGCACTACCATTGACGTATCATCTGGAACAGAACACATAAACTAACTTAAAAGATAAGTCTTAAAATTAAAAAAACATACATTTTTATGATTAAATCACTCCTCCAAATACGCCAAGTTAAATTCTATGCATTAGGCATCACTGTTCCAAACACTATCACTGAATTTATATAGCCTCTCTTAGGCCGAAAATATTTGATGGGTTTACCATCTACACTTCACTGAATTTATATCTTTTAGGATAAAAACTAACCCTCTTTTGGAAGAGTATTCCTAACTAACCTCCTATTCTGGTCCTTGGGTGAATAATATTTAACCAACAACAATTATACATTGTAAAGGTAATTTTAATAGTGTACAACCACCGCATCGGGTGGTGCCAAATTATTTTTAATAGTATACAACCAACGCATCGGGTGGTGCCAAATAATTTTTAATAGTATACAACCAACGCATCGGGTGGTGCCAAATAATTTTTAATAGTATACAACTAACTGTTTTAGAAGGTGTCATTTGTTAATAAGATGTGCAGCTATAATTTAGTGCAAGTATACGTCCAACTCTATAGAAGGCGTAATCGGTAAGTAAAGAACAAATTTTATGGTTTTCACTGTAAACCGTTGTTCAACCATATAGTACATAATAACAATGTTATAAGTCTCTCAGGACAATAATAACAGAATACATCCAAAATCTTATACAAATATAATTGATTCTACTTCCTATGTTGGCTTAAAATGTGGAAGGATATGTGATACCATATCGTCCCACATTATAAAATCTCAAAAAAAAAAAAAAAAAAATCTTATAAAACAGGTGGGCATTACAAAACATTTTCTGTAACTAATAAAAACAAAATTAAAACGCTTTTGCAAAAGCTGAGGCTTAGCTGACGCAGCCTATGTTTATAGAGTAAAACAATATTTTGACTATTTACCAATAAAACAGAAGAAGAGCGAGAAAAAAAAAATACTTTGAATTTTAGCAATTACTTGCGTAACCTGACAAAATAAGGTCTAATAGTGTCAATGCACTGACGGTGAATAACAATAATTCTTCATTTAAAATCACTTAGAAAACAAAGAGATACAATCCCTGCGTCTCTGTGTTTTCTATGTAATCTGGAACAACAAATAATGACATTATCAAAAGCATGAACATAACTTAAAAAAAAAAAAAAAAAAGGTATGCCTGAAACTCGCAGAGATAGTGTGCGGATATGCCCGCGTATTTCAGGATACAAGACTTACAACTAATAATCCTAACTTAATCATCTGTTCAGCCGATATCCGAATTTGCGTCTGTTTTAGCGTTAATACTATGACAATTTATACATACACTTGCAGATATATAGTTTTAAATACATTCTCAACTCGAGCATTAGCACCAGAGTTGAGGATTTTATTGTAAGAAACAAACCAGCATCATCATTACCAATGTAAAACTTACAAAACACCCCCCGTGAAGTAATTACCCCATATCCGTAGAAATGAGCCTATGACAGGACTAATGACTGTCTGAACGCATGGAATCTCCATCTCGGTTGATCAGGCCGGATGAAGTTCTGTGCATTGTAAAAAAAATAAGAGAAAAAGAATAGTATAAAATTCCTCAAATCCAACAGTCCCCGAGAAAGATGGCCAGACTTTCTAAGGTACTGAAGAGGAGGGACTACATAGGTATGTTGTCCAATTTGACGATATCCTTTACATGAAAGTCGCCAGACACTTTACCATTCAAGTCTGCTAAGGTATACACTAAGTCCGATTTTTTCTTTATTATAACATTTTGCACGAATCGTGGGGACAATTTTTGAGAAAAGTAATTTAACGCGTTAGACTGAACAAAGTTTCGTCTCCACACGACGTCACCAACTTGATAAGTGACGTTTTTCCTACGCAAATTGTAGTGGTTAGCCCCCTTTTTGTATGCCTTGAGTAGAGCATCTGAAACTTGTTCATACACGTTTGCCAAACCTTGCAGCTTTTGTGCATATGTGGAAGGCGAAGCTTCCTTTTGCGCGTCGCTATCCCTATCATGAATAGGGTTACGGTGCAAATCCCCATCAAGTATCTGCTCACGGCCGTGCATTAGGAAATACGGTGTGAAGTTTGTCGCGCAATTGACAGTGTTATTCATCGCGGACTGAACCTGGGGCAAAAATTTTGACCAGTTACGATGGTCTGATTCGACCAAAATTGATAAAGCAGTACCTAATGTCTGGTTATACCTCTCAACCACGTTGTTCTGTGGGGTATACAGAGAGTTGTAAAACGGAGGTGGTATATTGTAACTTTGTAGTAGTTCTTTAAACTCCCGTGAGATGAACTGGCGACCGTTATCGCACACTATCGTACGAGGCACCCCGTGAACCAGGAAAACGTTCTCTTCCAAATTTTTAACTATGCTTTTCGCGGAGCCGTTGCGCAGCGGAAATAACCAAGTGAATTTGGAAAAAACGTCAACGCATGTCAATATTACCGTAAAGCCGGAGTAACTCCGAGGTAAAGGACCTACTAAATCTAAAGACAGCATTTGCATAGGTCTAGTGACACGTTTAGGGTTTGAGGATATTCCATTAGGAGGTGCCGTGCTTATCTTATGGGCTTTACAAGTTTGGCAACGATTTACAAATTCCTTGACATCTTTATACATGTTCGGCCAGTAATACCTAAGTTGAAGCTTTTTATAGGTTTTGAAGACCCCTGGGTGACAGGCGCGCGCGGAGTCATGGGAGTCTGAAATAATATTTTTCCTATCCTCTTGAGGAATTACCCGTTTCCATGCGGTGTCCTCGCATAAGTCCAACTGGGTTTTTGTGTGACGATACAACTCGTTGTCTTTAATTTGGAAGTTCTGAAATCGTTGAGGGAATTCCTGACAACCTTTCCAAGCATTTAGATACCATTTATCAGTGGTATCACTAAGGTTAGATCCCGATATAAGAGCTACATCCATACGCGAAAGGACGTCCGGTACAATATGTTGAGTTCCCTTACGGTGAACAACATCAAAGGAAAATTGCGATAACCGTGAGCTCCATCGTGCAAGACGGCCACTAGGATTAGATAACGAACCTAACCACTTTAAACTTGAATGATCAGTAACAACTGTGAAATGCGCTCCTTCAATGTAAGGTCTAAAGTGCGTTACTGAATCCAATACTGCTAATAGTTCACGCTCTGTAATTCCGTAGTTGCGTTCGTGAGTATTTAAACACCTTGAATAATATGCAATCGGGTGCTCCAGCCCATCAATGGTCTGAATTAAAACTCCGCCAATTCCACCGGAGCTGGCGTCGCAGTGTATCGCGAAAGGTTTTGAGAAATCCGGGCAACTTAAAACCGGAGCTGATGTCAATGCTTTTTTCAACACGTTAAAAGCCGTCTCGGCCTCTGGAGACCAAGCAAAGTTGCTGATTCCTTTTTTCGAACCAGTGAGTCTTGTAAGAGGGGCGGCAATGCTCGAGAAACCCTTTATGAATCTTCTGAAGTAACCACATAATCCAATGAAGGCTCGGATTTGCTTTGCGTTCTTGGGTACCGGGAAGTTTTTTATACTGTCTATCTTTATGGGGTCTGTACGAAGACCTTGCGAGTCAACCATGTACCCGAGGTATTTGAGCTCGGCTTTGCAGAACTCCGATTTTTTCAGATTTATGGTTAGACCTGCGTCTCGTAGTCGTTCATAGACACGGTTCAATAAGCAAAGATGTGATTCTAAGTCTTCTGATACCAAGATCAGGTCGTCTAAATAACAGAAGGCATTGTCGTCAAATTCTGGACCGAACAAAGCGTCGGCCAGTCTTTGCAGCTCACTTGGTGCGTTTTTAAGTCCAAAGGGCATCCGGGTGAATTCAAACAATCCACGACCGGGTACAACGAACGCTGTCTTCTGACAGGAGTCCTTATCTAATGTAATTTGCCAAAAGGCTTTAGATAAGTCTATAGACGAGATGTATCGGGCACCGCCTAGCTTGTCTAGGATCCTTGTTATGTATGGTAATGGATAGGAATCGCGTGTTGTAACATTGTTAATTTTCCTGGAGTCCAGACAAAAACGACCCGTTCCGTCTTTTTTTTGTACTATGAGCACTGGACTCGACCATGGAGATCGCGAAGGACGGATGACTCCAAGTTTTAACATCTCATCTACTTCTGCGTCAAGTTGACGTTGTCTTGCCGGAGACAGTGGGAAATAACGTTGTTTAATAGGCGGACCTGTTGTATGTATTTTGTGTTGGACTAGATGAGTCAACCCTAATCCCTTCTTTTCGTAAGAAATGGATTCGAATTTTTTGACAATGTCCGAAAGGGCTTTGTTTTCCGAATTTGTTAGAGAAGAGGCAGGCCGAATTGCTCTCACCTCATTGATTTGACCTTTTTGTTGAGGTACGCGAACTTTTGAGAACAGTTCCGGCGCGATCCGAAACTGTTTCCAGAAGTTCACCCCCAATACGAAATTAGGTGTTAACGTTGGAATGACGTAAAAGATAACTTCTCTTGTGGTTGAATTGTACGTCACCGGCAAAGTTAAATACCCTAAAACAGGCTGGCTGGTACCGTCTGCTGTCGTAACGCTAAAATCTGTTTTTACTAATTCTACTCCTAACTCTAAAAAAATCTTATAACTATCCCCCCCTAAACAAGACAAAGAAGCACCACTGTCTAGCAGTGCTTTAAAATTATTATTTAGAATAAAAATGTCGGCATAAGGACGCTCATCCTCTGTACTAACCTTCTCCTGTGGCAGTGCGTCCACCGCTTGAGGAGACGGGCTAGAAAGGAATTGTTGCACTAGGCGGAGCCAACGCTTCCACTCCCTCTTTCTTTGTGCACAAGAAGGGGCGCGGTAAGATTGACTCGTTTCTAGTTTTTTGGATCATTGGTATGTTTCTTATTGTTAATACTACTAACATGCGGTTTCCTATTGTCGCTATCTTTTTTCCAACAATTTGTTAATGAATGACCTTTGATCTTGCAATAAGTACAAACAAGAGATTTATTTTGTTGATTTGTTATATCCTGTTTAGCAAAATTATTCGTATTATTCCCCATAGGTCTTGAATTCCTAGAAGGGTTAAAATTATTATTATTGTTATTATTATTGAATGACCTGTAATTGTTTGTATTAGTGAAAGGCTTATTGTAACTATTGGGGAACGAGTTAAATTTTTTAAAGTTACTGGGCTTATTTTGAGTGTCAACTAATTTTGGAATTGCTGTGGATGTTGAGGCTTCAGTGTACGACTCGAGTTTAGCAGCGCACCTCGTAAGTTCCTCAAACGAACAAAAGTCTCTGGATGACAGCAAATTAGCATACATAGGCAACAATGCTTTCATGGCTACCCGCAAAAGTTTAACCTCAGGAATTTTGCAATCCAATTTATTGTTAAGCGCTTTAAGTCTCAAAGTGAATTCCAAAACTGACATTCCCTTTGGCTGTTTGTAATTTAGAATCTCATTTTCCAGATCTAATTGTCTATCCTGTCCCTCGAATTGTTTTATTAATAAGCTGGATAAGTCATCCCATTCTAAGTCTGGACTATAAATTGACCTATACCATAGAAGTGCTAACCCGTCTAAAATTTCACTGAAAGATTTAACTAAGTCTTTGTGTGAAATGTTGCGTGTCCTACAACGCTCTTCGACCAAAAGCAGAAAATCTCTCACGCAGCTTTTACCATCGTACTTCACATCCCAATTTGTAAGCCCCCGCGATGATGAGTCTTTATAAATAACCTTGGTATGTTTAATAACAGTGACCTTCTCCTCTGTTTCATTGTCAGAATCTAGATCCGAATCACTTTCCTCCCTAACCACATCTAATGATTTCTTCATAGTTTTGTTAAAGGCGCGCGCTTGCGAACGCAACGCTTGGGCAGTGCCCTCCGGTTCGATGGATCGTGAAGTTAATTCCTTTATAAGTTCATCCTTGGATGCATTATTTACATTTGGAATCGGAGTAGACATTGTAACGGTAATGTGATAAGCTTGACACGTAAGCAGAATTGGAAAGAAAGAGAAGAAAATAAAATAAAATTACTTTATTCTTTGCTTTTGATGTTGTTGTTATTGTTATTGCTGTTAATGAACGTTGTAGTTGTACGTTGTTGTTGTTATTGCTATATTATTTTTATTTTTAAATGTGTATGTTGCCCATTTAAATGAATATATTTTTTTTTTAGTTTAATTAAATCAATATGTAAGTAGCTCATTTAAATATAAAAATTTTTGTCCATTTAAATTAATATGTAAGTAGCTCATTTAAATATAAAAAATTTTGTCCATTTAAATTAATATGTAAGCAGCTCATTTAAATATAAAAAATTTTGTCCATTTAAATTAATATGTAAGCAGCTCATTTAAATAAAATTTAAAACGTCAGTTAGACATTAGTAAATAAACAATTTACAAGTATAATTTATAGTAGGTTTTGACAAAACCTTATACAAATTTCCCACTCGAAGCAAAAATGAATTACCCGCATTGTCATTAAAATCTCAATAAATATCTTAAATATTTGAATAATCTTTAATAATCATCCTCCATTCCTATTTAAACACATAATAAATTGATTTGTCTTCGGCTATCAGGTATTTTGACATGTAAACACAACATAAGCCGAAGTCATAGATAAAATGTAACGAGAAACCGTCATAGACAATCCGAGGTATTCTTAGAACAGCTAGCACTGATTAGTTCCGAAAAGAAAAAAAATATATAGAGCTCTACCTAGCACATTGTCCATAGTCTATGACCGATTTCTATGCATTCAAACAATAACAATGAAAATGACAATCCATTTTAGGTTATAGGAGGTAGGTATTTCAGATACTATGCATAACTGTGTGGTATTGAAAAAAAAAACCAATAAATACGAGATTAATCATTTATAAGGTACCCACAATATTATTACGCATAGTATCTCTTTACGAATTCACGCCGGTAATAGTGCCAGCGAATTGAAATAATGAGATTTGTTGTCATTTCCAAACACCGTCACTGCAATCATAGGTTATGACAGCGACCAAGTTTAATAATAACAAACGAAATTAAGACCTCCACTGAACAGATGAATAATAATTTTTTTGGCTCTTTACATTACAGGGCGAAGAAAACATTTTCAGGAATGCTATAAATCGTGACCAGACAGCGTATGGAGCGCCATATTGTTATGAATTATGTTTGTAATGACATATTGTTATGTGCGTGTGTTATATTTTAAAGGGAAAAGTAACGTTGAGCCTTGGTCGGGCTCGGGTGTATTCTGCCAGTCAACTTTGATTTCTTCTCAGGAAATCTTGGACGCCAAACCCAGTCTAATGTCTGGGTATGTCAACTAGCGGAGATCACGGTACTCAATTCTCAGAGTGTGGGTTATGGTTTTATAACATTCCTGAAAAGGCTGCACAAGGAATTCTACATAATAAAACACAGAGTAGAGTTGACAATCGGTACACTGTATTGAAATTATAAAATATAATAAAACAAATTGGATGGACTCACCCCGGGACCAATGTCGTAATCTATGCTATTCCTAGCTACACTAATTAAGTTTTACTGCCGCCGTTCCCCCGATGTCGCGTGAACCAACACCACCTCCTGGTGGCAAGGGAGGTCCCAACCTCTGCGGCCCAGCATGTGCCTGCGACCTCCACGGCGGTCGCCCGGAAGGGATGATGGACCTGGACCTTCAGAGAAAGGGAGGAGTACCCAAACACTCCTCCAAATTGTATAGGAAGGCTCGACAGCAATCGAGGCTGAGTATCGTTCAACCCTGCGGTAATCTCGGGTTTGTTCCGTAAATAAACCCCCGGTGGGAATTCAATGTTTGCCCTGCATTCAATGACAGGCGCGGCGGGTAATTATTTACACCGATCTCTCGGATAAAGAGGTACTTTAAACATAACAATCGAACACCGCCATTAACTCGTGTTCACTTTTGGGGACCCGCGCGAAAACTCACATTTTACGTGAATAATCTTCGAAATTAATATATTTTCTTTTTTAAAAAAACACAACGTGTTTCCTTCCCCCGGATGCAGATGCCCAAAACTTGGATTTCAATCACATCGTATTTAAAACTTAATAATTAAGTGACCGTTGTTTTCACGGCGTACCGCACATTACGCCGTCAAAACCAGAGTACGGAAACGGAAAAAAACAAACGCCGCCTACCGACGCGTTGAACGAAACTCCCCCAGCTTTGCCAACCTAACCAATAAAAATGCATTAAAAAAATAGTACCTAACTTACGATTAATACAATCGCTTCATAACAATACATCGGACAAACAGGTAGGGCATTCTCAACTAGATTCAAAGAACATATAAGATGTTATAAAAATAAAAACACCTCTTCAAAATTCGCCGAACATCTCTTAGTGAATAATCACGTTCCACTTAAAAATAACCAGCCAAAACCATTACATATAGAACGAAAGGGTCTTAGATTAAATTTGCTTGAACAATTAGAAATCAATAAACGAACGAATGACCCCAACATAACGCTAATTAATAAAGTAAGGAAAATTATTTATTCCCCACTGCTTAGTATGTTTACCAAACATAAAAAATATAATGCACTTAAATGAGTCAAAGCAATAACGTCATTCTAAATCAATTAAGAAAATCCTTACACTTAGTGCAAGGCAAACCAAAGGGAAATACTCCGAATCCCACATTAGCACTCTCTCAATTAGTGTCTCTACAAATTGGTTTAACCGGTAATAAATCAACTTAGACACCTTCAAAAATTGATATTTAAAATTTTATAAATAAGTCGTCCGTACGTGGCTTCACCACAGTTTGAAAATGACCTTACAAGTCGAAACAGCTGTAACTAAAACACTAACCAAAAAACTTGCAGAACTCGATAATAACATTATCAAATTTAATTTTAATTAAATTTCTAAAAATAAAACTAATAAAACAATGTACTTTTTGTTATTATTTTTTGATCACAAGTATTTATCATTTTTCAATAATGTCTAAGCAAAATAAGAATGTAAAAAAATCTGAAATATATATCAGTTTGTAAGTGTGCAAATAAATACACAAACAGACTAATTTTCATCAAGAAACACATGTACGTATATATTTTTTAATGATTTTATTTAAACTAAAATTAAAATTACGTAAACATACGTTTCCCAGATAATGTTTTGATTTATTTTACTGCATGATTATATGATTTGAAATGGGTGTTGTATAATACAAAATCTTGATTGAAAATTTAACAAATCTGCCATCGACCATGGTATATAAAACCTTATTATACTAAAAATAAACATTTTTTCCCAAAATTTAAAACTTACGTTTAAAAGATAAAAGAACAAGAACAATCTTTCGAAATAAATTTATAATTTTGTCGTGGAAAAGAGTCAATACGTCTAAAATCTGATTAAAAAATTACATATTTCTGGTTTTCTCTGGTTATTCTTAATTAAATATTATTAACCGGTCAAAGGCCGGCAAATTCCAGGAAAAATACGGAAATTTCGTAACAAAACACGATTTTGAATTGAATGTTTTGTGGATTAATTTTGAGCTATCGTATATTTTATTGACCGAAACACATTCCTATAACAATAAACTATATACCAAAACAACATTTTTTTTTTTTAATTTTGTTTATTACAGGATTGTTTCACATGGTATTTCGACTACCAAGCTAGGCAAATGCCCGTATTATGGTAGTCGAGATTCATTACTTGCGTTAATTACGTAAATTAATAGGTTTTACGATGTTTTAGTCGAAGTACAAGCATCAACCTTGACAGATAAAATTTGCGGCAAATTTGACATTTTCATGCCAAAGATAAAATCGTTTAAAAATATTCTGGGGTTGCAAGGTGAATGAAATTTTTACCCATCATAAGGGGTAATGTTGGCGCAAGCGATTCTGACCTTGTTCTTAATACAAATTCTGTACATAGAAGGGCCAAAATCGCAGACAAACATGTTTTGTTCGAATTTTTTTCAAATTATTTTCTCGCGCCTGCGCACAATACGCGCGCGCCCGCGCCTCTCTGGCAAATAAGAGGTTAAAGTAAAGAATAAAAATAAACAGAATAAAATATTTTAAGTAAAAAAGGATTAAAAAACAATTATAAAGTGTAAATATACTAATATGATTTAAATTAATTAAAATTTTAAATTATGATATGTGACAACAAATGTAAACTAACGGTGTTCGGTTCTTTCAGTGTTATTAACCCTTTCAGACATGAATTAAAACCGGTAATGGTAGAACTTTGATGCTTGATTACAATCGATCCAGCCCACCACACAGTACATGGGCACACGCATCAGCCGCCAAGATCTAAACAAACCTAACCCCATGAACCCGAGCATCCCTGCTACGTAGAAACATAGCGAACCACTTGGGGTAACCTATGGCAGAAGTGTTGGTTATCCAATAAATGAATAGTTCCCCAGGGGGCGGTACTCATACCCGCCTCCCAAAATGTCAATGTGTTAAAATTTTACCTTGATTCGCAGGAGTGCAGCCAACACTTTTGGATCTTATTTTTCTCTCTAAGACTTCCATCTTGTTTTTTTGTTTCATTGGTAAGACTGAACTAAAAGCTGAAATTAAACAAAAACATTGTTATACAAAATGCCAGCTCATTATTCATTATTAATAGGGACTGTGGAAGAGAACAGTCTTTAATTGCTCTTCTAACTAAATAGTTGTAAAACAATTTTTTAACCACTCCAGTCTATCTCGTTTGTGCAAGTTTTTTGTCTTAAACGAACTGTCATATTTATAAAAATTTTGTGTTATTTCCACTCCGCAATTAAAGCTCTATAAATCAAAAATTTCTTAACATATCTGAATACTAAAAACTGTTTTTGAAAGGTTGTGAAATAAGCTTTCAAATTGTTATATTACAAATAAAGGTAAATATTTCCCTATCGAGTCCACACTCAAAACACACTTTAAAAAATTAAAACAAATTTTACTAGGTAGATAATGGTTAGTAATAAGTAATTCAGTAACCGGAATTGAAAAATATTGCGTTTTAATGTTTTTTTATAATTTACAAAACGCGAAATGTCATTTTTCAAGGACCGCCATGTTAATTACGATGATGAAATACGCATTTTTAAAAGAAAAAATCACTTTCTGTCAATTAGACAATAATAAGTATGAATTGCAATCTTTTGAAATGATAAATAATGCGTATTAATTATTATTTTGATCAGTTTCATAAACACAAGACATTTGCCGTCGTAGTTAAGAACATGGCGTTCCTTGAGAAATGATATTTCACATTTTTAAAGATAACAAAATAACCATTAAAATGCAATATTTTTCAATTCTGGTTACTGAATTACTTATTACTAACTGTAATCTTCGTAGTACAATTTGTTTTAATTTTTTAAAGTGTGTTTTGAGCGTGGACTCGATAGGGAAATATTTACCGTACACCCTCTCTGCATACCCCTTCGGAGATACTATATTATATTTTGTGTAAGTAGGAATACCGTATTTCCCTAAACCGACAGCATATTGTATATAAGTATGCCGGGGGGCCAACTGACGGGGATCAAGTGTCATGAGCCCCTATAATTATCATCTTAATTTAGTCCCCAAGTTGGGGAAGTTGTGAGAATAAAAGGGATCGGGAAGGGAAGGAGATCGGAGAGAGGAAGGTTTGTAAGTACCTGGCTATTCAGCTCTGGTTACCACTCACGGCAATAGCCATTTCAAGTGACGTATCTATTCCGAATGGTTGTCTGCGAATTCCGAATGCATTACTGAGAATACGTATCCCTTAATACTAATAAGTATCTTTCATTCAAAATAATAATTATAAAATCAATATAACAAACAACATTGAGGAAGATAAACATAAACGAAACAGTCTCAACATAATACCGACATGTCTCAAATAAAAACAATAAACTTCAAATATTATGAACTGACAAACCATACGAAGTTTTTGAAGTATGTCAGTAACAATTATACTAATAATATTGCTTATACGAATGGCTAAAGGTAATCTAGATAGAAACTGATCTTAAAGGCGGCCTTATACATTAGAGATTACGTACAATATCCATATTCCATACGAGACGATCAGATATTTTTGACAGTTCCATTATTTTATTTGACGCATAGAAACTGGCGCGACAGAATTCCACAGATAAAATGAAAAGTTTTGGCTCTGAGTAAAACTTTGCACGAAAATTTAAGTACAAGGGCGGTACGGTGATACAGCATCACTCATTGAAAAGTTGTTTGCAGTTCTCATTTGTGATATTGATATTTTTAGCCTTTGAAACGCCCCATGTATGTAAGTTTATCCTAAAAATTCCCATAAAGTATATATCACATAAAAACAGACACCCACACCCATCACCACAAAATGCAGGATTTCATCTACTGAAATCACTGAAGGCCGCACAGTTTCATGTTGACTGTCGGCCGACTCCTCCCGGATAAGGTTTTTCATGGTTTCCTTATTCCCAAAGGCAAATGCGGAAGAGCTCCAAATAAAAGGACATGACCGACTCCTTCCCACTCCCAACATAACACAAACACACACGTATGTATATATTTCCCTTGTTTGATGCCGGTTGCTTTGTTGAGCTATGCAAAACATGCAATTTTAGTAGGGTTTTTACATAACAATTTTTCCCTACCGACAAAATACATGACCTCTAAGTCTATAATAGCCAGGTACTATTTTTAAATACCCACATGAGGTAAAAATTGCAAGGCGCATATGACGCCGTTCTATTTGTATAAAGAACATTAACTTTAAATTCAGTAAATTTAAATGATTCATCTCCTCAAGATACATAAGAATCTAGTAAATGAAAAAAAAAAAAAAAAGCCCCGGAGGCGATTAAAATCAATTTAATTACGTTATTGATGCGGTTGAAATGTTATTATTGATCGCTTATAGTTAATAGAAGCGATTGACATTTACGACTTACCATTGGCATTTTCCCATTAGTGTCCCAGCGCAGATATGCAGCGGAATGATTGTTTATCTGTGTGATTGACAATCGTTCGATCAATAAGGAACTCCAGTGAAAAATATTATGCCTTTAAAAAAATATATTTATGTAGATAGACCAATAAACGCTGATTCTGAATGTACAAGTTTTACTCTGTGTAGAGACCAAATAAAAACTGAAATTTAATATTGAACGTAAATTAAATTTTTTTTTATCAAAAAGTCCATTTTAAATCGTGTCATTAAGGCTGGGTGCAAATGCACGTTTTCCGTATTCGATTTCCTAATGCGGAATTCCGTGAGACTAGCGCAAACGTTAGTTTTTCTTCATTCGGAATGTATACACGTCAGGGGTATTAGTTCATTTATGCACGTCAGCATAAATAAACCAGTCATCACGTCAGTACAGATAGTGATAGCGTGGTGAATGCACGACGATGGAGGACGACGACTAACTAACTAACTAACTAACCATCACGCCGTTTCCCCGCAGGGGTAGGCAGAGAGGACGGACCGCCAAACAACTCGGTCTTGGCACACACTCTTTGCCTCACTCACATTCATACATCGTCTCATACATTCTCTTCTATTATTCTGACTTTACGACGATTTATTAGCAATTGCATTTCTGTCAATAATGAAGAAGAAAAAAATAATGGAATGATGAAAAATAATGAATTAACAATGAAAGTTTCTGCCTCACACATTATCGTGTTGCGATTCTATGTGTAACAAAGAATACGTCCGATGCACGCGGTGCGGGTTAGGGATGGACGATATACATCGATGTAAACACCGATGCATCGTATTGAACCGATGTTTTGTTAATACTTCAACATCGAATATATATCGATGTTTTTTATTCGATGCATCGAATACGCAAACTATGAGATGAGTGTCTATGAGGATGACCAACAGTGACTTACGACTGCAGTGACTTTCACAACGTTTCGTGAATCGGAATGTAATAATCAGTTTAGTCAATACAGGGTGCGGCAGGGAAACTTGCTGATTTGAAAAGTCAATAAAAGAAAAAGTACTTTATATATCGATTTAATTCTTTTTGTATCGTATAGTACATATTCTGAATTTCTGGACCCGCGGGATGAATATTGAACCGAGTACGGAAGGCACGTTGGGTGGCGACCACCGAATGACCGTTAGAAAAGTAGGCCTCGACGGCAAACGCACGCTGTTCCTTTGTCCAACGCATGACGACAACTGGCTTATGGTGTAACAAAACTTCAGGACCCCCTCTTTCCAATGAGACCCTCCCCACCCCTTTCTGACCACGCCTCGCTCGTCGGCGTCCAATTCAAATCAGCAAGTTTCCCTGCCGCACCCTGTATAAAACGCCTACCATTTATCGGTTTGGCTGAATGGGTTATGTTCCCTTTGCTGCGAAGCCGGTAAAGTCAAACTTAAACAAAGCCTTAAATATTAAATAAAATTAATGGAGGGATTATAAATTACAATTCCCAAAGCTGAACAAAAATTGCTTTTAAGTATTTAACATCTGTCCCATCAGAAACTCTTTTCACAGGCAGGGCTAGTTTTTGACTGAGCAAAGAAACCGATTGAAGGGAGAAAGATTAAGTAAACTTTTGTTTTTACATAGCATTGAAAAAAAAAATTGGAATTTGTAAACAAAATAAAGCTGTGTTTGCTGTGTGATTGTGGATTTTAATAAATATTTTTCCTTGGACTTAACTTACCTAGTTTTCTTTTCTTTAAGGCCTAAACATGTCTATTGCGAAAAACAATCGATGTTTTGGAAACATCGATGTATTTCTAAATAAATAAATAAATAAAATAAAATTTCTCAATACATCGTATTAACATCGATGAAACCGATCGATTCATTACACCACCGAAATATAGGGAATTTCACATCAGAAATACATCGATGTATCGGAAACATCGATGCATTACATCGGAAAAAACATCGATGTATTTTTTTAATGTCCATCCCTAGTGCGGGTGCGATACTGAATAGAAATTACCGAGCGTGTGCGCCGGCACAAACAAAATGTATGCAAGCGCTGCGTTCCGCATGACGTCATTAGGTTTTTTCCACTAGGTTTCTCCGAACGCGCCGGCTTGCATTCGAAACGTACGTACGGAATTTTTTCCGTTCGGAAAAAAAGCGAACGTGTGCGTCAGTTAATGTATTTTCTACTGATTCCATCCATTCGGATGTCCGAATACGGAAAACGAATTCGGAAATCGAACACGGAAAACTTGCTTTTGCGCCCAGCCTAAAACACACTGTCAAGTTGATGTTATTGAATGTTTAGTGCTGACGTCACTGCTCTCCATAATTTTCCGGTCACCTGGTGATAGCACATTGAAGTTGTATATGACGGAAGCCATTCAACATTTCACGTTATTGTTGTGTTTATTGAAACATTATTTAGGCCTAAATAATTCAGTATAAAAAAATAGAGGTATCTCTAATAGTTTATCTCATATTCAAAAACTTTACTGTACAAAAAAAAAATCGTAAAGCTACTTGCAATCCTCCAACTCTGAACTCCAAAATGGCGGACGTCGAACGGCTGATTCAGCGCTGTATGCTATATCTTATCAGTTGCCTATGATTGTGCAGGCGATGCTACGGTTTCCATAATATTGATTTCGATTCGTAAAGCTAAAAAAATAATAATTTCAAACAATTTTTATACCACTCTCCCATAATAATGTTGAAAAATATTATAACATAATAATAATAAATATAACATAATAAATAAATAATTCCTTCCATAAGAGTTTCTTCTATACAAAATGACAACACCTGTTGAAAATTAATAAAACTTTTGGAGAGTGATGACGTCACACGGGATCTTGAAAAATGAAAAACTTTGATAATTATTTGAACTGTTAAAACTAACTATAAAAAATAAATATGCAGTTATTTAAGTTAGTAGGTCATTATTCATTAAAAAAAATTGGACCGGAGTTCCTTATTGCATCGAGCCCTACTGAATTCAGTTCATCGCAGAAAGTTGGCTCAACTGTCACGGAATCAATAATTCGATTAAAAATATATTAAACTAGCTTTTGCCCCCGGCTTCGCTCGCGTAGTATTAGGGGGGTTCCCACTCCGCCTCCTCCACCTTCCCTATCCCCACTCCATTCCCCCCCCTCCCCACACACCCCTCCATACATGTTACATTAATTTTTCAAACAGCTCGCGTGCCACTATTATAAGCGTAACATTCCAACATGGTTTCGCATTTACAATATTGGTATAGACATTTATAATATTAGGTTAGATTAGTATTTTATACAATATACATTTGAATTATAACTATCAAAGGGATCTCTATAGTAACCTAAACAAATAAAAAAACAACTTATACTTACCAAGCAACGCTTTGCTTCTCGTGTGGAAAATAAACTTATAATAAATAATTTCATAACGCCAGAGCTTACCAATATACCTATATAGCCTATAGACTTCGAAAATAATGTAGCTTTCTATTAGTGAAAGAATTTTTAAAATCCATTCAGCAGTTTTTGCGTGAAAGAGTAACAAACATATGTTTGTTACTCTTTCAATAGTAGGATAGGATAGGATGGTTTCTACCTCCTTCCTTGTTATTATTATACTAGATAGAGTTCAAATTTTGATAATAATAATACCCGATGATAAAAATAATAAAAAAATAACATTTTTCATAACATCCAATTTAACGAAAATCTAAATGTAACGGAATCTTTCAGATCAATTTTCATCCACTTGCTGAACTACCAAAATGTGTGAATTTTCGCACACGTGACAAAAGTGATTACAATCCATACAATAACAAACATTAACCAATATTATAGTTTACTTTGGTTTATTAGTACGTGATTAGAGTTTTATGTCTTTTAAGACCATATTTTTTTACATGCCCACGCCCTCAATGTCCCATCTCAACGACCCCCAATTTTCTCTGGGTCCTTCTACTGCCCCCCTGAAAGTCTCAAGGAGGCGGTATCGCCCACGTTGAGAACCCATGAAGTACACTATGTACGCGTTCAAAATTGGTTCAGGATTTATTTATAAATCAACTTAGGATGTACGTCGTGCCGCCCACACTGCGCAAGTTTTTATCCACGGGCCAGAAATAATAAAAATTGCGTTATTGCCGACAGGTCAATTGACAAAAGAGGCACAAGAAGCACGAAAAAAGGATTTTTCAGAAATTCAGGTTTGATTCTTAAAATGACGAGAATTTCTTAAAATCCTTTTTTCATGCTTCTTGTGCCTCTTCAGTCAATAAACCTATTGACCTAGTGGATAAAAACTTGTGCGATGGGTCGAGAGAGATGGGTGAGGTAAAATGTCTCCATCAATCAGTCTCCCGATCCGGCCCGCCATGCAGTAGGTGGGTAATCGCATGTGCCCACACTCCATGAACCCGGGCACCCCTGCTAAGTCACCAAACGATTTGGGGTAACCCAATGCAGGGGTGCTGGTTATCCAATAAATTGTTCGAGTTTCGGCGGTACGGCGGTCCGCCTCCCAAATTGATAATTGGGAGATGTTGGGAGGTTGGGACTCTTGTGCGGTACTTACTCACATAAACATAAAAGGACGCCGTCCGATGATACTGTGATTGGTCAGTTGTCAAATTCCTAGCATAATTCCCGTTACAGAAAGCAAATAAAATAATATTGCGCAATATTGTGAAATATCTATTAGTACCTTATCTAAGTTCTCTGCCATTTAACAAACAAAACTGACCTACTAAAATGATGGAAGTAAATGGGGAAGAAATTAAATATTGTCAGATTATTCTTTACCCGAAAATGGTTGCCTTTCTTTTTAATTTAAATATAAACATTACCTTTGGTGAGTATTGCAAATGATTGTGAAATAGTTAGGTAAGAAGGTACCCCACAGAAGAGAGATAACAATCACGTACTTATGTGTATTTTGAGATTGTATACATATATCCATCTACTGTACAAGGTCAAAAATCTGTAAAAGATTAGGTAGGTACCTAGGTTTAATTATTATTATTTCGATTGTACTATTTTTGGAACACTTTTTGGTCAAGAATTTCACCTAATTTTTTAATACTACGGTTTGTGATACTAACGGAGTAAGTCAATAATTTTATAATAATTTTAATGTTTCATTTCTTTGTACAACAGCTTTACACACGATGCCTCGAGGAAAATAATTGCCCTAAGAGCCTATGTCACCTTCGGGGATGCTGTGTGGAGGATCTTTTTATGGAAAGGAATGAGAGAAAGTTCTGAGAAGGGAGAAGGAATGAGGGATGAGTAGGAATCTGGAGGTCAATGCGTTCAGGAATAATGGATGAATGAATACATCCCATTGTAGTGCGAGTCCGGCTGGAGAGGTCTAGGTTAGGTCTCCCTCAACCAGTCTCTTCAAATCCGGCTCGCCACTTCAATTTGGGAGGCGGGAATGGGTACCGCCGCCCCGGGAACCTTTATTGGATAACCAACACCTCTGCTATAGGTCACCCCAAGTGGTTCGCTACGTTTGGTGATTTAGCAGGGGTGCCCGGGTTCATGGGACGAGGTGTGTTTAGGTCTGATGACTAGGACATACTGAACCCCAGATTCCTACCCATCTCTTAAACCCCTTTCCTTCCCAGAATCCTCCTCTCCTTCCTTTCCCTAAAAAACCTTCCACACAGCATCCCCAAAGATGACATAGGCCCTAAGGGAAATTATTTTCCGCAGGGCCTCCTGTGTGGAGCTCATGTAAAAAACAAAAAAAAACACATGTGGGCAGACACATCCGCCGCCAAGACTAAGACAAACCTCACCTCATGACCTCTGGCACCCCTTCTAAGTCACCAACACTTGGGGTGACCCATAACGTGCCTTCCTAACTAAGCAAGTAGTAAAAACACGTGTTTGGTGTTTCTTCTTTGGTAATTTTGTATTCATAAGTCAGGTACGCCTCATACAAAATTACATATGTCTGGCAATGTTGTACGTAGCTTGAAAACATGCTAATGGGTCCGAGTGGTTAAGTATTTAAATTATTAGTTCCTAGTATTCTCAAAAATTTATATCGTTTATATGAAATAAACAAATAATACGGACTGCCATGAAAAAAAATCAAGGTTTTAAAATAAAGCCATTTTTAAATCTGCCATGGCGTTAAAATTATGCCATTTTTTTATTCTGACATGGCAAGAATTCAAGCCGTTAAAATGACGCCTTTATGTCAGCCATGGCAAGAAATGACGCCATTGTGACGTCATGAAGCGTCGATGACACACGGCTAGTTTACAAGCTACTATCTGGGAAATTCACTATCTGTTATGCCTCGATGACACACGGCGAGTTATAAGCTACTATCTAAAAGCGGGTAAATCGGCGAGTGAGATTGTCATGATGACACACAAAACAAAACTGTCCACTCGCTCAGAAGCGTAGGAAACTGTGGCCGCTGCTAGCGCTAGTAACAAGAATAACAACGACTGCGTGAACTAATTCTTCAATGTTTGACAGTCGAAATCAGCTGTTTATCGGAAGCCATGTTGGAAACATAAATAAACCAATCACGAGCAAGCGGAGCAAGTTGACGACCTTTCAACTTTTTTTCGTAGATTGTCAACAATCTGCTAGTTGCTGCTAGTTAGCAAGTGACACGATGACACTGGGCGAGTGTTGACTAATATCTACAGAGCTAAGGTCGGACGAATATCTATGACGGTCCCAGTGTTGACTAATATCTACAGAGCGTAGGTTGAACTAATATCTACAGAGCGTAGGTTGGACTAATCAGCTAAATGTGTCCAATAGTCCGATATTAGGGATTTTTACATACATACTTACATAAATTAAGTTTTTTAAACTGCATACGCAATATTACGTTATTCCAATATGCTATACATAATTGCAAATCCAACCTCTGCCAGTGCTGTAGATATTCGTCAACACTTAGGTTTTCATAGATATTAGTCAGCTGTTTGAGCTGTAGATATTCGTCAACACTTTGGTTCTCATAGATATTAGTCAACAGTTTGAGCAGTAGATATTCGTCAACACTTTGGTTCTCATAGATATTAATTCGATTCTTTCAGTTTTTGGAATTCCTGTAGATATTAGTAGATGCCTCCGATAGTAGCTTGTAACTCGCCGTGTGTCATCGAGGCTTTATGTATGCCACGGCAATAAATGAAGAAGTTAAAATGACGTCATTATTATGTACCTAATGATATACCAAGAAATCAAGGAGGTAAATTGACGTCATTATTAAGTCTGCCATGACAAGAATCAAGGCGTTCAAATGACCTCATTAAGTCTGCCATGACAAGAATCAAGGCGTTCAAATTACCTCATTAAGTCTGCCATGACAAGAATCAAGGCGTTCAAATGACCTCATTAAGTCTGCCATGACAAGATCAAGGCGTTCAAATGACCTCATTAAGTCTGCCATGACAAAAATCAAGGCGTTCAAATGACCTCATTATTTTTAGTCGTGGCAAGATAGAAATAAAAAAGAATGAATCTTGTTTACTTTCTGTTTCAATCTTTTATCACAATAAAGCGTAAAGCTTTTATAATAATTAATAAATACAAATAGACTTGACTTGGATAGGTATTATTCCGAACTTAGGCCCGTTCTACGCGATCTAATCTGACCAAACCAAATATGATAAAAACAGAGTTTATCATTATCCTCTGTATGTATATTGTATTCAGTCGTCAGTTTGTCAGTTAGATAGGTACCTACTTTATCCACGAACTGCGAACTGTCAGCTGTCAGATCATTGGATAATTATTGTAACTGACTGATAACTCTAGTGAAATTCGCAAAGGAAAATTTAAATCGGTGATTTTAATTTATTTATTAATTTCGAGTTTAATTTTAACTTATTAAGTGTCTTCTTGAATATTATCAGTTTTAAAAATTACACCGCCACACAACTGTCAACACTCAACAGTAAGTTTATCTGATTATTTGATATACATATTACATAAATTAAGAATAATGTAAGGCTAGTCTCGGAAGATTTGAACGACCGATTTATTTTAGTGAACTTTAGAAATCGCTGGACATGCAATACGAATATTTTTTTAGAAAAAACCTTTGATTCACCTTTTAGAATTTCGCCCAAACTAGTGCCTACCTAAAACCCATAGAATACATGGTAATAAGGTCCCTTCTAGCCCTTCGTTATGTTATAATATCAGGAATACCAACATAACAAAATGACAGAAATTATTATAAATGGCCGACATCTCGAATGACGAAAACAAATTTTCATTTTAGACAATTGAAATTTTGAATGCAGTATTTTCCACCGCCCCAAATGCAAATATTTGTCTTTTATAGTCATTAAGGCGAATCAAAGGGATTTATTTACAAAATGTTTATACTAAGCGTGTCCAGCGATTTAGAAAGTTTACTTTTATGTGATACAAAGTTAAAGTTTATCTTGGCAAATTTTGAGGTTATAATAATTAAAAAAAGTTATCAGTAATCTTTTAGGATTGCTGGCCATATTTAATACGAAGATTTTTTTGAAATAATACTCATGATTCAACATAATACTTCAAAAGACAACTATTTACTATCTGGGAATGGAAAGTACTGCATTTAAAATCACAATTTTATATGAAATAAATATTAGGGGTGAAATGCAGATCCGGGCACAGTTTGGAAACTTAATAAAAAGGCACTTTCTAGATGAGAAAAGTATGGAGAAATTAATAAAAAAAAATTAAGGCGCGCTCGGCAAAATTGAGGGAGATACAGCCGTTTAAAGTATAAATAAAATTTCACTTTGTGAACCGATACTACGACACTTCGCCCGCCATTTTGTCACTGTTATGTTGGTATCCCAGACCTACAAACAAGAGCCAGATACGATTGTAGCCGACTTCGTGGGATAAATAATAAGGCGTGTAGGTACTGGAATGGAGACAAACCATTCAAATCCTGGGATGTTTTTTAAAATAAAGATAATATACACAAGCCTGCTACACAAACCCTGCGTAGCCAAACAAACCATTCAAAAACGTAGGCTGTTTTTTAAAGTAAAGATAACATACACAAGCCCGCTAGACAAATTTCATAATTACGCGCCTCATCAGTTATCCCACGAAGTCGGCTACAATCGTATCTTGCTCATCCTTGTATCAGGGATATCAATATATCAGTGACAAATGGCCGCCGGTTGTCATAGTGTCGGTTCGCGAAGTGAAATTTTACTTAACGTAATTGAAAATTAATTACTTATTCAAAATTTTTTTTATTGCTTTCCGCACTTTTTTTCACCTTCCAGATTAAAGTTCTCAACTTTAATCTGGAAGGTGAAAAAATTAAAGTTCTCAATATTAGATTTTTAGTGGGTTGATCGCCATATCGACATCTTGATATGTTGGTATTCATGATATTTTGTATTAATATACAATAGATTTCCAATTTGGGAGGCGGGTATGGTTACCGCCGCCCCGGGAACCATTCATTGGATAACCAACACCCTTGCCATAGGTCAGGTCACCCCACCCCAAGTAGTTTGTTACATTTAGTAATTTAACACGGGTGCCCGGGTTCATAGGGTGAGGCTTGTCTAGGTCATGGTGGCGAATATTTTTGCCCATCTACTGTGTGGCGGGCCGGATCGGAAGAGACTAGTTAGACCTAAACGTCTGCAAAAAAGCATTTTTTTGGTCTGAGCACTTTGATTTTTTCGGCAATAACTAATATGACTTTTGGAGCCAGGTCTACACATCGACACATTTTTAAAGAAATTAAACAGCTGATATTTAACCCCTAGCTACAGATTTTTTTGAATTTTGTCCTAAAAGTTCCAACTTCAGACTAGATTAACTCAAAAACGAAAGCTCAAATCAATAAAATTGTAATATGAAATCCACTCAAATGCAATGCAAATTAACCAGTTTCCCACTTGTACTACGAATATCCAGACACTGTTTATATTTTGATAAATTTCACAAGAAGTAAGGAAAATTGAAGCTTACTTTGCAAATATTATAATATCTTTAATATCTTTTCATCAGTTAAACTAACATCCATTATTGAACTTTTATTTGCTGCAACTTATTTTATCTCTATCATTAATCCTCAACTCTGGTGATGGCGTGAATCATCATAATGACCCAGTGTTTACAAAAATAATTATTACATTGTAGGTATTTTGTTGAAGCTAATTTCCTTTAGTCTAATCTTTTATCAAACATTTACCTACAATTTGAGGTAAAAATGAATATAATCCATGGACATATGAATATATCTGGACCTGCCCTGTTCGCGCCTTTATTGTTACATGTTGCCTTTTGAAACTACCTATTTGGTGCCCTCTGCCTCAGTTGAATTTACCTCGCCGCACAGGACAGAAGTCCTAAAACCGCACCGCTTTTACCTTTTAGTAAAACTAATTGCCTTTTTAAAAACGTATTATTTCCCCCTTCCTATGGAGCCGGCTATAGCTCCGCCTTGGAGCCAGCTGGGCTTACGAGAGCGTCGCTTGAATCTAAAAAATGTGACGTCGTCATTCTTGTCCTGACCAGCGCGCTGGTCACATCGCATATTTTACGAACAAAAGTGAGAGCTTGTGCTATACATTATACCCTAATATATGTGAACATAGCGAATGCGGGCGTTTCTCCAGTGAGTTACAGGGGTAAGTAAATTATGAAACATTTGTAAAAGTGTCTCAACTAAACACGGCCACAAAATATTACCGTGTGAAAAAGGGCGAACTTTCTTTTGCCGATTTCGACTACGCAAATATGATAATAACGTGGCGGGCAATTCGCGCTCCCATGTAAAAAGGTCTATTCATTAAAAAGCAGTTTTGCTTTTAAGAACTAAATGGTGATATTATAATGTGAGATGCCTACATACTGTCAGATTGATTTTTTAACGAATCACAGTTACAATCCCCTCTTCACCCTCCATAGTTTGGTTTTACCCCTCATCTGTAACTTCTGGTCTATTAAATTTGGATGTCTATGATATAATCAGATCATGTTTACCTGAGTTATTGGTATAATTATGGATTAAAAAGTGCTAAATAGCATACCATCACCTGTGGATATAAAAGAAAACCAACATATCATGTAATTGTTATTTCTTTAGTAAAGTTTTATTAATTAATAGAGGTACCAACAGATGGCACTGATTGTTACATTTGCAATTTGTACTGAAAGGCATGGCCTTTTTCGATACTAACAGAAATTCAGATTTTTGTGTCGAATGATGATAATATTTTAATATTACTTACATAATTTTGTATACATAGTTCCTACCTATGATTTTTTGTAGTAGTGTAGTAGTGCGGATACCAGATAGTAACCGGATATCTATTGCATATTATTGAAAGCTATATTAACCGAAAGTAACCTATAAAGCTATGTAAACTGATAGTAACCAGATATCCATTGATCAAATAAAAATTGCATGAATGAATTGAAAATTATTTTTGTTGTTTGTTTTTGGGGTGTTATGCCGTGTTACGCTACCTCCTCCGTTAGCCAATGTGTGATGTGTGAATCACACATCTGCCCTGATGATGGACACTGTAACGCTGTCCGAAACGTTGGCTAAAGGAGGAGGTAGCGTAACACGGCATAACACCCCAAAAACAAACAACAAAAATACTTTTGGCCGTGAAAATTTAAAATCATATCGAATTGAAAATTAGATCGTTTAGAAACATTTTAGATGCTTTAATTAAACACTGCGAGTAGATCACAAATAATCAAGTGTTTTTTTAATAGTCTTTTTACAAGCAAAAAAAAAATTAATTTACCAGGCCTATAAAAACTGCTTTTAAGCTAAATATCTCCTACTTAGGAGATATTTATTTTACCCCTTTTCGGTTATGGTTTTATTGTACAATGTGGAAAATAAAATTCTTTAGAGAATGATTGTAAAACATTTAAATATTTGTGCCCGAGCTTTGTAAATAAAATAAACACGCTTTTTGAAGATTTTTTTTTTCCTCGCAGAAATCAAAATCAGCGGCTGGCGTAAAGTGGGAATTTAAACCTTTACGCCATCTACATAAGGAGTGTTATTGTTAGCGTCCTGATCCCGAATTTTACATGACGTGGTGCACAGAGTTTTTGATCAGGGTAGGCAGTGGGAAAACAGCCCAATTGATTCAAAAAAATTCAAAAAACAACTTACTACAAATAACTTCCTTCGTACAAGTTTTCGCTAAGTGTGCTTGCTGTTGGTAAGAAAACTAGTTGATAGAAAAAGATAACAACAGATGTCACTGTCGTCACTGATTGCCATTTGCTAATTTTGTTCCGGAAAGCACTGCCTAATACTAACAAAAAACCTCATAGAAGCAAATTTAAAACGACAGTTCTACTCTATGCTATGTGCATTTCATAAACATTGATATTATATCTTGTATGAAGTTAGCTCCAAGTAGAAATAATTCCTGCTTAGGCCGCATTTTAGTGAGGCAGTCGGAGGGCGCGCGTGTGGTTTCTAGTTACAGTTTATGCCACGTTTGTAGTATGCCGTTTGATGAGGTGCTCGCGTAGTTTCAGTTGCTCAGCTTTTTCGCGCATATTTTCGAATGTGTGCATTTATTTTTAGCGATAATTTAATAAATTATAATATTATCACCAGGGGCGTGCACTCCATATTATAATATATGGAGTGTACGCTCCTGGTGGTGCATCATTTTAAATTCGATTTTCACCCATCACCACTGTATGTGCTTTCTTTTGACGCTCCATTTTAATATTTTAATAAAGGTAGTAATAATTTGTTTCCAGGTTTATGACTGAATTGGAAATATCCAAACAAACAAAAGTTAATAAAATGGCCGAACCAAATCCAGGATTCGGACCGAAAGACCGGCCGTGGTTGAATAACGAATTTTTCGAAATGATCATCAGGAAGGACTACACGGAATTTCTGCCGACTGACAAGATAGTCATAGAAGACTACTTTTGCAAAAATGCCGTGAAGACGGGAGAAAACTATTCAAGCGATATGCTGCGTCTGATTTTGGGATTCAATGCTATCAACGATAAGAACGTTTCTAAGCATTATAATACTTCTTATATCGTAAAGTGCATGCATCCTGAAGAAGTGGAGGCCTCCAAGTTACTGAAAGACTTGAACGTGTTTATGAAGGAAGTCACAATGTACACGGAAACCATGCCTGCCATTGCAGAAGTCCTCAAGGAAGCAACGGGGTTTACTGGAAAGCTAACGGCGAGGTTTGTCTAAATATATTTCTTTAATCCGCTGCTTTGTGTAAATGCAAAGTGCACCTAAATTACTTACTTAACCACTGGAGTGATATTTTGTTTGTGGCCACATTTTGCTCAATTTGCAAACAAGTTCGAGCATTCACTTGCGAAAATGTGGCCAATTTCAAAAGAGATATTTAAAATATTAATATAAAAAAATATTTGTTATTGACATTTCGCAAACTGAAATTATTGAAATGTTTTTTCATACAAATCATTAATCATGTTTTTATTTATAAAAAAATTCTAATTTAAATTTATATCTTTGATGTCAACTAGGCTGTAGAGCAGGGGTGCTCAAACTTGAACTGCTGGCGATCTACCATGTGACGAGTATTCTTTCAATAAATAAATAAATTAAAACTACACTCAGAACATAAAAATGTTTTTTTTTTGATTCTGGCAGTATATATAAATAGTCTGCAACTAGAATTTTATAACTTTAAATTCGAATATGATAATTTAAAATTCCCACACAATTTTAAATTCGAATAAGATAATTTTTTCCTTCGAAATGTGTCAGCAGATGAATCCAAAACTCGAATTTTACATTGTGAACGCAATACTGGTTTAAATTAAATCAGTGTGCGGCGAATTAAAACTACCCTCAATTTTTTTTCTATGGGGACTTGTGACGTCACACACCATAGATGAGGATAGAGTAAACAACAACAAAAATGCGCGTCTATTGACAAGTTACAAATAAATAATAAATAAAAAGGCATGAAAAATGGGCGGTCTTATTAATAGAGGATCAACTAAAACAAAAACTGTGAATAGATCTATTTATATCGGCAAATTTTTCTCGAGATCGATCAAAAAGCACTCGCGATCGACCGTTTGAGCACCCCTGCTGTAGAGAATGAATCGAAGTCATAATATTAATTAAGTCATTGAAGAAGAAAATATCACTAATAATCTAAACGAAAATATGAAAGAGAACAAGACCCAAAAAAATAAAATGATAACCCGTGTTCTGGGTTCGAGTCCCAGTTGCCACCGTTATCTTTTTATTTTTCTGTGTCTTGTTCTCTTTCATATTATCTTTTAGATCAGTGTTTCTTAACCTGTGGTCTGCGAATATTTATTTATTTTCCATGTTCTCCGTAAAACGGTTATTCACCAATACGTTATGGAGAAGATTATAAATTAGACAAAAAGTATAGCAAAACATATAAAAAGGTCAGTTTCACTACTTTGTGACATACGTCAAAAGATAACTGTTAAACTGCCTGTAGGTTACGTTAAAAATGTCGATGGTCAATGCAGACTCGTTGAGCAGTTCAGTCGCTCTGTTGACTGGCGCGTTCTGATAGGCAGAAGTCCTCGCTTTTGGAGCATAAAAAAGGGTATGGGACCTTCCACGAGTATACTTGTCTGGGACATATAAGTTAATCTCTTTAAAAATAGGTGGATTATGTATAGTTCCAGAGATTATCTTAAAAAAATGTTTTCCTAAAAATATTTTTCGGCGGGCTTCTAATGTATTAAGATCGAGCATTCCTGCTAAGAATAAGGATGGATACAGGAAAGGGTAGTACATATATTCCCTCATATATAGGTTACGCATGAATCTCTTTTGTACTTTTTCTATTTCGAGACTATGGTTTTGCTCAGAAGGGGCCCAGATAATGGAGCTATATTCCAGGATACTGCGAACAAGTGTTTCATACGTTCTTCGGATTGCGATACCATTTGTGTGGGGGTCAGCAGTCTCATCTCTGGACCATTTAATAATAATAAATAAATGCCACCAAAAGTCTCGTAAACTCTATGCTTACTTAGCATGGCGAATGTGCGACAGCGGGCCATGTGCTAAGTAAGTGTAGATTATAAGGAAACATCAGAAGAAGCACTGAATCATTTACAACTTTTCTCAACCACATACCTCTGTGAAAAGGCATTCTCTGCTCTTGTATATACTAAAAACTAATATAGACACAGATTACAAGTGGAATCCGATTTGAGATTACAACTTAGTGGTAACATCAACCTAAATATCACTAATTTAATTGCAAAAAAGCGACACCAACCTTCACATTGCTAATTAATGTGAATGTTGGTGTTGCTATTGTACGTATATTGACGAATTTTTTTATAAAAAGTATTTATTTTGTATTTGTAGTAGGTGAAATAAATGGTCCGAAATTTATTCTTCTATTGGGTTCTTGAAAATTGTGCTTGATTTCCTAGGGGTCCGTGGCTGAAAAAGGTTTGGTTTAGATTATTTGGGTAATCTTCTTCTTCAATGAAATTTTTACAAGTTTAACGTTTGTTCTTAGTTGTAATCAAGGTTAATATTTTGATGTTGATATGTTTATCTTGAGATTTGAAAGAACAGAGATAAGTTACACACGTCAGTGCAAGGAATTGTACAGGTTTCATATTATACACTTGACTAATCATACAGATAACACTTTATTGAGGTATTACTATTGGCTCTATCCTACTATTGGCTCTATCCTACTGACTTTCTTTTGGGTATGCTCGGAATGAACCATCTACGAGTCAGAAGGGATGTACACATTGCTACGCATTTCTTCAAATTGATTCGCGGATGGTTTGAAAACTCAGCTATCTTGGAGAACATTCATTTCTATGTTCCCGATGGTTATCTTCGCCACCGACAGCATAGGCTGTTCTATCTTCCGGCCTGCAGGACTAACTTGCCAATGGTCATGCCGGTCGGGAGAGCAATCTTGCTGTTGAATAGAATCAATTCGGATATCGACATATTTAGCGTTAGTGAAGCTGCTTTTAAAAGGCAAGCTCTATTAATGCTTGTATAGTTTTTAGCCTACCATTCTACCATTTATGTTTAATGTAATAATGTTACAATTGTATTTTAAAAACACATTAAAATTTTTAATTTTGTAATGTTTTTGAAAGAATAAATAAATAATTTGAATTTGAATTTTAATTTGAATTACTAGATAAGCCAAAACCATATATTTATTTTTTATTTTATTTATTTATTTTATATTATAGAAACTAATTTGTTCGATTTTCGGAACCACTCATATAAGTCTCATAGAAATCGTTGTGTCTGCCTTTTATCATGGTTAGAAATACTTTGGCGCCAGGCTAGCAGGCTGGCCAGCCATTATTAATTATTTTTACATGAATCGACAAAACAGTGAGTTAACGATAACGTTTATAATGCATTTGCCAAATAAAATGTGAGTGTTTTTTTTTTTCGTTTTTCAGTAATTTAAAAAAATATTATTAAATCTTAAAATTCTACTTAATAACTTACAAATAAGGGAAAATTTGCCAAAATTGGCAGCAAAGCATTTCTAACTGCAAGCAATCTAGGTACAAGCGAGTATCTAAATAACGTAATTCGGAAATAACATAATTTTAATTCTTTTATCAAGTGGTTGTAATTTATTGTTTCTATATTCTATAGGTAGACTGAGTTTCTAGTTAATATAATATGTTAGGAATTTATACAGATTTTTTTCAACAGAATCAGAGTGGATTTTAAAGTGAGGGGACCACGTAGGAGAGTTATATTCGACTTGACTTTTAACTAATGGAAAATATAAGATTTTTAATGTTGAAATTCTTAAAGTTTTGCTTGATTTCAGGTTACTGTACTACACCTCCACTCCAAGCGAGTTAATGGTGTTGGAGGACCTGACCAATACCGGCTTCCGCACTCCTAACCGAAGAGCCGGTCTGGACAGAGACCACTCGGAGATGGCCTTTACTCGCTTGGCGCAGATGCATGCTGCTTCTATGGTGCTCAATAGAAAGGTACGATACACACTTCACCCCACTTCACCAAGTCCTTGGTTTCCTCTGAACGTAGATTGATTATATGAGTCTGTACGATAATAAGTGTTATATCTCCACGATTCTTTAAGGGATCTAACGCTGACGTTAAACTTTGTAATTTATTAATTTATTTTTCAGGATCCGAAATTCCGCTCCATATACAACAAGGGCGGGTTCTACCCGAGCATGCCAGAGAGCCTTTCTGGCAACTACTGCAACGGTGTGCGGCAAGCCATCCAGGTCATGCACGACCACTCCAAGATGATTCCCTTCATCGGGTTCTTCGAGAACTTTGTGGAAAACATGACCCGACGGGGGATAGAGCTGCTGCGGAAGGTGCCTGACGACGAGGACCACTTCAATGTCCTCAATCACGGAGATTTCTGGCTGACCAATATGATGTTCAAGTATAATGATAGCGGGATACCAGTTGAAATCAGATTTGTAAGTACACCGATTTGAATACCAACATCTCTGCTATAGGTCACCCCAAGTGGTTTGCTACGTTTGGTAACTTAGTTGAGGTGCCCGGGTTCATTGGGTCAGGTTTGTCCGGATCTTGGCGGCGGATGTGCCTGCTCAAAAACTGGTTCAGGGAGATCTTTTGACCTCTCCAGCAGGACTCAAAAGGATTTGGACCGCATTTGAAGGGATGAATTCATGCGTCCGTTATTTCTGGACACACTGATCCTATCAAACCCTCATATCTTTTTCCCTCCCAGAACTTCCTAGACTTCCTTTCGCTAAAAACACCCTCCACACAGCATCCCTAAAGATGACATAGGCCCTTAGGGGAATTATTTTCTTCAGGGCCTCCTGAGTGGAGCTAATGTAAAAAGAAAAAAAAAAACCGCACTTAATTCTCTTTTTACGCGGGGGATACTTAAGTATATACGTAATAACTTAAGTACCTACTTGTGTTTTTGCAAAATGATGATTGCTACTGACATTCAGAGAAATGTTTTTTTTCTCTCTAAAATTATAAAACACCAGCTAGTACCAGGCATGCGTTGCAATGCCATTCAAAGAAATAAATTGTTTCTCTCTGCATGTCCATTCCCATTCCACTCCATTCCTCTCCTGCGCCGGCTTCCCCTTCTGAGTTCCCCTTTCACATTCCCCGCCTTCCCCCTCCCCCGTCACTCCCACAGGTGGTCCAGAGGAAAATAATTTTCCTCAGGGACTGTGTCATCTTTTGGGGTTCTTCTTGGAGGAATTTGAAGACACACGAAAATATTCTATAGATTTATTATATTTCCTGCTAAATAAGTGTTCTTTATAATAAAAATAAGTCATACGAGGAGTTCCTGTAAATAAATACATTACTATGATTTTTGAAAATTAAATACTTCTATAACAATAGACAAGGAATATGCGACCTGCTTTTTCATCAATGTTTGCAAATGACAAATGAAAAATAAAATGGCTACTAACTCACTATTTCTAGTGAGTTACTTGCAAATCCAATATGATGTTTAGTTATTAGTTAAAAATGCTGGTACAGAGAATAATCAATCTTTCTCATACAGTACAGTTACGGTCGCAAGACCATCTTTCTGAATTCTTGGACCAGTTTGAATTCTCGGCCGTTGGTTAATGGGCCTATAAACGAGATGTTATGTTTACTGTAAAAATATAGTTTTATTAAATGAAATGTTATCTTGCATATGTCGTAGGGCGATCGTAAAATCTACCTGATTTTACGATTGGCCTGCGACATATATACAGGGTGTAACAGGACGTACCCGAGGGATTTTAACCATCGATTCCTGAGCATATTTGGAGAAAAAAATGTGTATGAAATTTTGGTCTCCGGTGATATTTTTGATGTTTTTTTTATTTATTTTTTCTACAAAAACATAAAAAAATGGTAGGTGTTGGACAGTTGGAGGCGGGGTGAGGGGTTGGTCGGTTACTCGGCTGAGTGACCAATTTTTTTTTGTTTGAATTTGAAGAAAAAAAAAAAAAAATATATATATATATAAAAAAATGTCATAAAAAAGTCACCGGAGACCTAAATTTCATTGACATTTTTTACTCCAAATATGCTCAGGAATCGCTGGTTAAAATCCCTCGGGTACGTCCTGTTACACCCTGTATACGAAATTGTATAAACTAACTCAATAAATAATAATAAAAATGAAATGTTTTTACAAATTACAGATAGATTTACAAATGTCTACATTTGGTAACTGCGGGCTCGATATCAATTACTTCTTCCACACGAGTGTTCAGGAACAAACGAGGGAAAAGTACAGGCAACAATTCCTCCAGAGATACTACAATACGCTGACAGACGTTCTTGAGAGTGCTAAATACGAGGGATTTAAACCAACCTTCAAGGACCTAGAGGACAAACTGTATGAAGCAAGGGACATTGGTGAGACAAGTTATTTTTAGTAATTTCAAACGATTTGCGTTACTTCTCCTTTCTACTTCTTTGGGGATGCTGCGTAGAAGGTCTTTTTGAGGAGAAGAAGGATTGAACATAGGTCGCTAGTAGGAGGGAGGTAACACAGAGGCTGGCAAATCATTCCACAGCCAAGCTGTTAAACTCACGAACGAGTCGTAGAAATAACCTGTTCTCATGAGACAAATGTCAATTGTTTATAAATGTTGGGTGGGCACAGTGGCGTATCACATGGAGGGTGGGGCGAAATGGGATACCATCTTATACATAGATGTTAGAACCTATCCCATTACGCCCCCCGTTCTGGTATCCGCCCCGGGTGCCGCCCATGCTAGCTACGCTACTGGGTTGAATTTGGCGTGTTTCTCGACTATGCACTAGTGCCGAAGGGATCAATGACGCTAGTTCCTCAGAGCAACTTCCGTTGAAACAGCGGTAGTACAAGGACAGCATTCCCATGTGACACCTGTGCTCTAAAGATTGCAATCCGTTTGTTAAGAAAGGGGAATCTATCAAATGGACCGCCCATTTCTGCACAGAGTTAAGGGGTTTTTCAGGTATTTTGGGTCTCCAGTCCAGAGATGGCTTCCAAATTCAATAATGGGGCTCACTTATGATTTGTAGATGGTTAGCAATTGTGTATTGTATGCAGAATCTGCAAGCTTCTAAGAGGCTAACTTGACTCTTGCTTTGATGAACACCAATACCTGAGCTGGTCACTTAGAGTTTCACCAAGCATATCAATGGATGGCATGTTGGGAAGATTGCTTCCATTTAAGGAAACGATAACCCCTGTAAACAACCATGAAATGAACCCATTAATACTAGGTTAGTCCCTTTTCAAGTTCCTCAGACGTCTCATTGAGTTTTTGGCGTTTGGCAGTGTCTCGTGGTTCATATTCAATTTCCTGGTACCTGAGATTTCTTCCCATTAAACTAAATCTCATACTTAAACATTATTCCGTCGTCGAACTAATAAAATCCTCGACTACAAATCCAAAATGAAAGATTTACAGTCACGGCTTGACGTGTTTTGGAGAGCTCTTGGTTTTTTGTGAATAACCGTGTTATATTATATTCAATGAGGCCAAAAATTTGCCAGAGTAAATGTTTTAATTAATAGATTCAGTTTTCAATCTTGAAATTATGTTTTTTTGTGTAATTAACCTCTGAGAGCAATAATGTCACATAAAAATATTTTAATCTAATATCGGAGTTTAAGTGAGACCAAAACACTATCAGCCTTACTAATAACAAAATGCCTTAAAGATCGTTAAACGGCATATCTGTTGCTTACTCGTTGAACGGCATTTTTGTATCTTTACTAATAACAATATCACGTTTTTTATGATTTTTATTTTGGTCACATTGAATCTCACTAGATCTGCGCAGGCCAGTCCATCTTGTTTTATAGTTTCGCACTAAAACTTAATTTTTGACATGTTGAATTGTACTTGCAGTTAGTTTTATGTTTTTGAATATAATTCCCGTTTAAAGTTTAAATGATCAATTCACTATGATATTAGTGTAATTCAACATAAACACCAATGCTGGTTACCAATTTTTACTAATTACCTATTTTTTTTCAATTTTAGTCCTTTAAATAATGTTTTGTTGATAATTTAGTTTTCTTAATGATAGATTTTAGGTTATTTCGGAAATGTTATTTTTTAATGACTTTTCAGCGTGAATTTAATAACACTTCCATGAAAGTAATATTATTTAATAATGTAAAAGCCGTATGCTTGTGTAAATAAATACAAATTCTCAAGATGTTAGATTTTTTCAGTTATTTTTTCGGAATTTGTATAAATTTTTTTTAATAATTTTTAATTTTATGAACGAGATAAAAAGTGAAGTAACAGTTTTCTTTCAAATTCATTAAATAAGAGGACTGTGTTTTCAAAATTTTGAATTTTCAGAAATTTATCGACCATTTAATAGAATATATTTACTGTAGGTAAGCTATTTTTTTCAAAAAAATAAAATACTTAATTTTTATAAACCCGAACGTATATTTCAGATAGAAAAAATCGAAAAGGTAATTTTTTCTAGATAGGTATATGATTTTACGACATCTTCAAAAATAAGAACTATATAAGACATTTAAAATACGTTGGAAAAATTCCAAAATTCGTTCACAATCAATTAGCAAAACAGGTGTATACAGCAGATAAACTGCCCTGTCTGGCTGTGTATGCAGTGTATATATCTTTCCATGAACAATTTTTTTAATTAGTAATGTTTTCATATTCATGGTCGTTTATTAATTGAATAAAATTTTCACGAGGTTTTTTAGTAAGGCATATATTGAATAGCGATGGGTGAAATCACTTGTAATTAATGGTTATTAGTTATTGGCGTCCAAGGATAAAACCACTTCAAGCGGAGCAGATAAGTTCCTTATTTCATTATTTTTGACTTGTCAACTAAATCAATGTTTTTTTTCTTATCTGCGCGTGGTTTTCGACTACCTTTTTTTTCTGCAATAGCTCCACTTAGGAAAATAATTTCCCTCAGGGCCTATGGGGATGCTGTGTGGAGGGTCTATTAGGGAAAGAAAGAAATGACATTTTGGGAAGGAAAGAGGGTCCAGGAATAATGGATGTATGAATCCATCCCTCCCACTGCGGTGCAAGGCGACGGGTCGAGAGAGTTCTGCCAGAGAAGCCAAATGGTATCCCTCCTAAGGGGGCGTTCAAGTATTATGTAACGTAAGTTTTGAAGATTTTTGACCCCCCCTCCCCCCTTCCCCCCCTCCCCCCCCCCCCCCCCCACCCCCCCCCCCCCCCCCCCCCCCCCCCCCCCCCCCCCCCCCCCCCCCCCCCCCCCCCCCCCCCCCCCCCCCCCCCCCCCCCCCCCCCCCCCCCCCCCCCTCCCCCCCCCCCCCCCCCTCCCCACCATGTAATGCACCATAACATTTTTCTGTACCCCCCCCCCCCCCTAAATGTTACGTAACCCTCGAGTGACAATTTTTACCCAAAAGTCACAATTAAGTTGCGCAAAGTACTGGAAAGTTGCTTAACTTTTTTTCTTTTTTTATTCGCGTTTGCGGTAATAAATAAAACAGGAGATTTAGAAAACGAAAAGGGTTTCCAACTTGGAAGATTTTAATTCCCTAGTTTTTTTAAATCTAAATAAGGAAAAACATGTTACGTAACGCGTTGTTCGACCCACCCCCCCGCCCCTGGTAACGTTTCACAAGACCCCCCCCCCCCCAAGTGCATTACGTAATACTTGAGGCCCCTTATTCAGTCCGCCCACTCAGTAGGTGAGCAAATGCATCCGCCACCAAGACCTAGACAAAACCTCACCCCATGAACCCAGACTAACGAAGCACTTGGGCTGACCCATGGCAGAGGTGTTGCTCATCCAATAAATGGTTCCTGGAGTGGCGGAACCCGTACTCGCCTTCAAAATTGTTCCAATCCTAGATTTAGATTATAGCATGTTGAATATAGATGACAGTCCAAGTTTACTTATCAGAGTTTTCCAAGCCTTCGCTGTCCAATTAAACCTATAAACATTATTATTTTTTTTAAATTTGTTGAAAAATTGACTTTTTTTCTCCTTTTTTCCAGCCATCATGACACCCTGCATTGTGTTGCCTATTGTTAAACTAGATGCGCAGAGCAGTGAGACCATCTCTGTAGACAAGCTCATGGACATCTCCAACAGTTCCTCCACTGGCCTTTACACAAACAGATTCTACATTGAATCTCTGCAATATTCTCTGGATCATTTAAAAGAAATTGGTTTTATAACTACTGATGTTTAATGAAAAACTACAACCATAGTTAAATTGGTTTACTGACAATTGAACGTAGTTATGCAGAAAACAGCCAGGCCACAATTTTGGCAAAAATGAGTTATTGTTGTAATCCTACGGAGAAACGTCAATTCTATGTTCTATTAAAACTAGCCAGGCCCCTTTCATACAAAAATTCATAGTAATCGACTTCCTAAATATTTGCTGATCACGAAAACATCGTTGAACAACCTGCAGAAAGCGCCCACGGCAATCATATTCAGCAGAAAACAGCCAGAGACAACTGGTCGATTTTGTCGGTACAACTAACATTTTAACAAGGACGTTTACCTGATCTGCAGAAAACGGTCACGGCGCATGTCTGTTTTCTACACTATAGCGTTTGTACCGAAACTTTCAAGTGGCGATCTACAGAAAGCGCTCTCGCGTTATAATAATAACTTGTTTTTTGGAAAAAATCAATAATTTTAAGTATGCATTATCATTTATTAATAATATTACATAAATTTAATGAAGTTCAGCAATATTAATATTACATAAATTCAATGAAGACTGCTAGACAGTATTTTTTAGCCGGTTCTAATAACAATCTACTTATATTAATTTTAATATTTAGGAACTGAACCTATCGTGTAACATTATTTTAACGCATGGAAATAAAATATTTATAGTAAATTAAATAAAAATAAAAAAAAAACAACGAAGAATGAATATAAAATCAAAAAAAAAAAACAAAAGTCTACATAAAAAAATAGAGGGAGGCAAAAATCAGTAAAAAAAAAATCAGTATACATCTCCTTTTGAAAATTACGCAACATTTTTATTATAACATGTTTATAAACGAAATGATAATATCAAGTTATTTTTTTAATGATATTTGATAATAAAAAAAAACCTCTAAATATAAAATATTTTTTTGAAATATTTATTTTAATTACGTAAATTAAATGCACAGATGTTATAAGCATGACCACAAGCATTGATTTCTAGTAGATGGTTATAAAAACCCATAGTGAATATAAAATAAATAATAATATCTATGTATAATATTATGTTTCACAAAGTATTACGTATTAAAGTTTAAAAATTTATATTTCCTTGAGATATTAAAAATTCCTCGGAATATAAAATTACTAATTGGATATAATAGTAATATCTATATAACTATCGATTTTAAGTTAAATAATTTAACTTAATTTCATATATTTAGTAGCTCTGGCTGTTTTCTACGGAATGCGTATTTCGCAAAATAAGGCAGAACGGTTGATTGCTGAGCTTACATTCTCAATAATGTATTCTACAGAAAGCAGCCAGACCTTATAAAACACCAATATCTCTAAAAACCCACCCTTAAAACCACTTTAAAGTTATAAGAATTCGGTATCTACATATTATTTATAATATTTAGAAGTAAAAAACATCCTAGGTGTTATGTAGATTTGATTATTAAATCTTTAGACAAAAGTGCTCGTATCTCCGTTTGAGTTTTTTATGGCTGGCTGCTTTCTGCATAACAGCGTTCAATTGAGCGTGATCCTGTTTTAAATCCAACGTTTTTTGACAGGATTTTCTTATTTGCATTTTTTAAATATGAAGAAAGTTTAAAAAAATATTAAGTAATTTAAATCAGTACCTACCTCAATCAAGATTGTAATTTTTTTTATTTATTATTTATCTAGATTCCAAATATACAACTAGTATATTCTTGTACTTGTAAAGTTTATTTTTTGTAATATATATTTTTTTTAATACTGACTTCGTAATTATGTATTGAAATATAATAATTCTATTAATTGTGCCTTATAAAACACAAATGTTACAGAACATCTACACATATTTTTTAAGTATTTTAATAAATTATTTTAATAAAAAAATGATTTTTTATTTATTTTTGTCTTGGAGAATATTTGGATAATGTTTGATCTTGAATTGAGAATATGCTTGGTTGTTATTTATTCAGTTCCTACCTCTCTGTAACCTACCTTGTTGTTTTAAATTTGGAACAATTGCAAGAAAATAGTGCAAATTAGATTGCAATTGTTTTGGAAATAGAAGAAAGATTTGAACTGCCAAAAGCAAGTTGTTGGTATTGTTCGTAGATAACGTGGTAAGTGATTGGTCATTCCTTTTCCTTCCTTACCTTGTTTTTTCATACACATACTATCACCCAATTCCAGCAAATACCATTTAGTTTCGTTTGTTCTAAAGTTTTTTTTTTTTTTTTTTAACATGAGCTCCACACAGGAGGCCCCGAGGAAAATAATTTCCCTCAGGGCCTATGTCTTCTTTGGGGATGCTGTGTGGAGGGTTTTTTTTGAGTTCTGGAAAGGAAAAGGGTTTAAGGGGTGGGTAGGAATCTGGGGTTCAGTATGTCCTGGTCATCCGCCTCCAAGACCTAGACAAACCTCACCCCATGAACCCGGGCACCCCTGCTAAATCACCAAACATAGCGAACCACTTGGGGTGACCTATTTCAGAGGTGTTGGTTATCCAACAAAGGTTCCCGGGGCGGCGGTACCCATTCTTACCTCCCAAATTGCAGTCCATTACAAGTGCATCTGAAGTAATAAGTTGTAATTCGTAAGTATGTACAGTAGAGCCTCGCTAATCCGGATCCCCGTTACTTCGGTGAACGCTGTAATCCGGACGGGTGTCTGTCACTCGTAAATTAAGTTTTAGTTTTTTTTTTTTTTTTTTCATGTTAAGTGCTCAAATTTCTTACATGTTTGAATTTTTTATAAGTACGCACATACATATTATTGTCTAAATTGACTTAAAATTTTTACTTTAATAAATGAAACCCAAGTTAAAAATGTGTTTTATTCCTATTAAAAATTGCACACTGTAATTCAGACGCCTCGATAATTCGGAAGGGGTCTCGTTTTTCCCGATCCGGATTAGCGAGGCCCTACTGTAGTTTTAAAAAATTCTTAGAAGCCCTGTATTGTTGGCCAATGTCATAAATCAGACATCCAGTCTAGAATTATCACACAAGATAAATCTAACACCAAAGATTTTATCAAAACCAATGTGCGTTGTTATAATTACCGTGACGATTTACGGTTTGCAAAAAAGACAGTATACATACGTTCCTTATCGCTATAATACTGCAGCTCTTTCTTACACAATAAATTATGGTGAGACACACAAAACACGTGTGTCTGTTAAGGGAGCGTTCAGGTATTACATAACGCAATTTTTGAAAATTTTTGACCACCTCTCCCCCATGTAATGCGCCATAACGTTTTTTCGTACCCTACCCTAAATTTTACGTAACGCTCAAGTGACAATTTTTACCTGAAAGTCACAATTAAGTTGCGCAAAATACTGGAAAGTCGCTGAATTACCTTTTTTCTTGTTTTAGTCGCGTCTGCAGTAATAAATAAAACAAGAGATTTCGAGAACAAAAAGGGTTGCCAACTTGGAAGATTTTAATTCCCTAGTTTTTTATCTAAATAAAGAAAAACATGTTTATTTTTTATTTATTTTTATTTTTATTATTATTGTACAACAGAAAAATTTCAATTACAGTACAATTTAGTTATCCTATCAGCATTTAGGCAAGTGACTCTTCAATAATATTTTTAAGGTATATAAAGAACAGTCACTTACATCTAAATGGTTTGCAATTTCATTTAACAGCACCACCACCATGATGTCGACTTCGGCTGTAGTGGCCTGGTACATATATAAAAAAAATAAAACATCTTGAAAGCTTTTTCGTTATTTGTTTTTGGGGTGTTATGCCGTGTTGCGCTACCTCCTTCTTTAGCCAACGTTTCGGACATCGTTGCAGTGTCCATCATCAGGGCAGATCCGGCAGATCCGGTAGATGTGTCCGGATCTGCCGGATCTGCCCTGATGATGGACACTGCAACGATGTCCGAAACGTTGGCTAAAGAAGGAGGTAGCGCAACACGGCATAACACCCCAAAAACAAATAACGAAAATGCTTTTGGCCGTGAAAATCTTAAAACTTATCTTGAAAGCTGACTTTTTCCGAAACTTCATTGCTCACTTATTGAAGCAAGTCATTTTTCTCAGGACGTGGGGCCCCTAGCCGATGCGGGGCCCCTAGGCAGTTGCCTACTCTGCCTTAGGGATAATCCGGTACTGCTGATGATGAACCCAAGAAGTTTGTAGCAAGACTGAGTGAGCTGCGATATATGGCAAGAGAATGTCAGTTAATGACAATGAATGAGAATGTTACGTAACGCATTGAACCCCCCCTCCCTCGTAACGCACAGTAAAGTTTCACAAGACCCCCCCCCAAGTGCGTTACGTAATACTTGAACGGCCCCTAACTATACTGGGGCGAAGGGTCTAATAAATAAATAACAAAGCAGTACTTAAATCGATAGTTAAAATACTTTTCTTTTTTTTTTCAGCCATCATGACGCCCTGCATCGTGTTGCCCATAGTAAAACTAGATGCGCAGGACAGTGAGCCCATCACTAGAGATCAACTTATGGACATCTCCAACAGCTCCATGTCTGGCCTTTACACCAACAGATTCTACATTGAATCTCTGCAATATTCTCTGGATCATTTAAAAGAAATTGGTTTTATAACTAGTGATGTTTAATGAAAAACTACAACCATAGTTAAATCGGTTTACTGACTATTGAGCGTAATCATGTTTTAAATCGACCATTTTGCATTTCGTCTGTTTGTAATTTTGTTTGTGCTTTCCATTCCTGTTTTCATAGTTTTTCTGCATCCACTTTGACTAGATGGCTAACTTTGACTGTGGTTCAGTAAAGATTCTTTTTTGAAATGTGAAATAATTTTTTTTTAAACTTTCTTATTTGAATTTTTACAATATTAAGAAAGTTTGAAAAAAAACAATCTAAGTATGTTGTAACTACCTCAAGAATGTAACAAATATATTTTATTTATTTTTCTAGATTTTAAATATACAATTAGTACATTATTAGTTTATTTTTTGTAATATTTCTATTTTTAAACTGACTTTTTAATTATGTACTGAAATATAATAATACTAGCAGACTCGGCCACTCGTTGCTGTGGCTAACGAAACTGCCCGCTGCCTGAATTGAATATTTGAATTTCTCGGCTTTTCTCTACTATAATAAGCATGTATTATACATATATAATATGTTGATAGGTTTAATTCCTTTTATTAATTTATAAATAAAACACTTGTGTTGCAAAGTTTTTTAACAAAGAAACGACATTTATGTTTATTTATAACACTTCTTTGAATGGTTTCTTCTAACAATCAAATAATAGCAAAAACAAAACAAGTGACAATTGATAATTGCATTCTAACTGACACTACAGGATTCAAATTTAAATGGAATATATGTATTTCCTTTACACATATAAACCAATTAAGTCGCCACTAATTATACAATACTTGCAATGCAACACTGGATATTTGAAAAGGGAAAATCAAATACCTACTTACTCTAGGACAGGGTTTCCCAACCTTTATTTCGCCGAGCCTCCCCGAACCAAAAAAATATATTTTCAAGTTTTTAAGCCCCCCTTCAGTGGCGTAGCTAGCATGCACACGGGGGAGGGGGGGGGGGGGAGGGGTGGCTAGAGAATTTCATTTCTAGGATTTTTCGTCAATAAAAAGACCGTCAGGCACAAAATTCTCCCCGTTTTGGGACGTTCCGAATATAAATAAAACCGTATTCAATTTTTTGTGACAATATCCTTTGTAATTTTTTAACAATCGGGGGTGTCACCTCCCACCGGGTGTAGTATCACCCCCGTCCGCCCCCCCCTCAGTTAAAAAAAAGTTTCAACAAAAATAAGAAACACATTTTTTTATGTTAACTAAATTATTTATTTGAATTTCAAACAGGTACAATACAGATACAATATACTTATTTATTATGGATCTTTAATAGAACAGTAGGTACACTTTCAAACATTAATAACTTTTTCATTTACATTTCTAAGTGGTCTTTTAATTATATATATTATTCTATTATTATTTATTTATTTAACTTCTATTTTTATAATTAGATAATGTCTAACAACTCGGTGTACTGTACAGGGCCCGCAGATACTTTAATAGTACACAACTTCTAACCCTGTACAAATCACAAGTGCGCCTCACGGTTGAATTTGGCAGCCACCTCTGGTCTGGAGCTCCAAAATACCTGAAAAATACCCTCGACTCTGTGCAGAAACGGGCGGTCCGTTTGATAGATTCTCCCATCTTAACAGACGGATTGCAATCTTTAGAGCACAGGCGTCGGGTGGGAATGCTATCCTTGTTCTACCGGTATTACAATGGAAGATGCTCCGAGGAACTAGCATCATTGATCCTTTCGGCACCGGTGCATAGTCGGGAAACACGCCAAACGCGTGCCCAACATTTGTACACGGTTGACATTTGCCACATGAGAACGGGTCATTTCTTCGACTCGTTCTTGTGTTCAACAGCTCGGCTGTGGAATGATTTGCCGGCCTCTGTGTTTCCTCCTTCCTACAACATGGGTCTCTTCAAGACCAATGTTCATTCCTTCCTCTCCTCAAAAAGACCCTCCACACAGCATCCCAGATGACATAGGCCCTGAGGGAAATTATTTTCCTCAGGGCCTCTAGCGTGGAGTTAACGTAAAAAAAAAAAGTTTCAAAGTAATTTTAGAACAAATAAATAAAAACTTTTAAAGTACCTACTGTTGACATACTTGAGCTTGCATGCTCTCTACCAGAGGGTCGATTATAGTCTTTGCTAGAGCTTTGCTTTGAATAGATTTTTTTTTGAAAATGCAAACGCATCTATTACGCCCCCCCTGACATTTCTCTACGCCCCCCCTACGGGGGCGTGCCCCCCCGGTTGGGAAGTCCTGCTCTAAGACATCTATTTTCCAATTAGTTGTAAATCGCACAAAAATATATTTTCTTTCATTTTCTTGGCTTTTCTCTAATATAATTTACATGTATTATACATATAAACATTCCTCTTCAATCACTCTATCTATTGGTGAAAACCGCATGAAAATCCGTTGCGTAGTTTAAAAGATTAACGCGCACATACATTTTGAGCAACTTCATTTTATACTATGTAATGATGATGATGATTATTAATTGTGCCTTATAAATGACAAATGTTTACAGAACGTCTTCATATATTTTTAAATGGTTTTAATAAATTATTTAAATTGAAAAATGCTTTTTTATTTTTATCCCAGAGAATATTTTATAACTCAATCTTGTTTTTTCTGTCTCCAGATTTTCGGTTGAGTTTCACTAATATTGTCTTCATTTAATTAAATATTATAATTTGAGATTTTACTCATAAAGTTTTTTTTTTTCAATTATTTCTGGCTTTCACCCGTCAAGGGTGTTCTAGGCCACCATTTAAAATTACAGAGAAAGTAAAGGTGAAATTATATATTAATTATATTTAAATGTGCAAATTTCAGAACTATATGGAAGATTGGAGTAGCATTCAGACTTAGAAGAGATGAGGTGTTGAATGGAGGGATTAAAAAAAAAAAAAAAAATAACTCAATTTTGTTTATTAATACCAAGGCATAGGATTTTTCGCAAATACTTATGTAATAAAACTGCTAAACATTTTATTTTTTCCTCAAAAACTTTCAAGGAACCAGTTACTCTTGATTTTGCTTGAATAAAAAAATGCAGAATGTCATTTAGGTTTTGGTTGCAAGGAAGTTTATATATTTTTTTAGAAATGTCAGCACTGACTAGAACTTTAGGCTAGCCCAAATGCTCATTCCAAATTCAGGCCAAATTACTGACAACGAAAAAAAAAATGCACACATTAGACAAATGTATTATAAACGTTATTGTCACCTCACCTTTTCTCGTTTTACAAAAGAAAATAATTAACAAAAATTTCACAAATTTTTCTCGATTTTGCAGGTGGAAATTTTGGTTTTGTAGAGGTGAACATATTAATTTTTCTGTGGTTAACTTCTAGATTTGAATACAAAGCATTGTGGGAGCGGACTCCGGATCGGCAGAGACGGGTAGTCATGGGTAGTGAAATGAAAGGTATCAGTCGAAGTAGTGAGTCAGTCTTTATTGCAGAGCTACGTAGCGAAGGTCGATGCGGAGCGGAGTGACAGAGGTGCAGTGAGTGTTGCTCGGTATTGTCGATGTGTGATGATGGTCAGGAAGCTGCGGCGGAGAAGATCACAGATCTTCAGGGAGCCGGCGTGTAGCTCTACACCGTGGCGGTGGAGAAGTGACCTTGGTCCAGGCGGTCGATTGACGTCGTAATGACGGATGTGGCGGCTATGTGTCCTTTGAGTTGGAGCACACACGTGACGCAGGAAGGAACCTTAGAGGCGGTGAGGATGAACTCTGGCAGTGAAACGCGATGGGTTTTGGTAGCCAGAGATTGGGTGCCCCTAAACAGCAAGCGCGTGCGGGCTTGGTAGTTGGTAGGTTGGGTAACATCTCATGTCGAGGCGCAATGGGCCGGACAGCGAGATGGTGGTCGGAGATGGAGGCCTCGAAGGTGTTATGGAGATGTTCCCGGTGTGACACTGGATAAACTTTCAAATCACATGATGCTGACTGCGGGCAGCCCGGCGAGGGCTTGTACCACATTACAGCACTGTACTATTGTTATCACTGCTCGGTGTGTGTGTCAACCGATGAATTGAGACTAGACTGAGCTAGCGCTGAGTTGCGGCGCTTATATGTATAGCCGACCGGTAGAGTAGCTTCCCAGAGCGCCAGGTAATGTTGTGAATGTGAAGAAAGTGCTTGAACGTTCTGCTGCCGTAGTGATGAACGGCTGTTGACTCGAGGCCTTTTGAGTAAGTGGTGGAATAATTAACCAGCTAGTTGTAATTATCGGTTGTAGGTAGATATATACCGGCGGTGCCTTGTGCGGTGCAGGCAGGTAGGTATGTCTTTCTTGTGTGTTCCTAGCCAGTGGCGCCACGATGGATTTTAGCAAAAGTGGTCGCTACAGAAATTGATGGCGAAAAATAATGGTGTCGCCACAGCATATTGTTTTCTCTTTCTAACATCATTTAGATCAGAGGTACCCAAACTTTTTTCTCGTAGACCACTTTCAAAATTTTACTGATTTCGGGGGACCCCCTGCTGCTACATTTCTACCATATTCCCAAAACTTGTCAAAAAATGTGAAGATTAGATCTAACGATGAAAATTTGCACCGCGGCTGAGTTCCAACCCTAAATTTGGAGTGGTAAAATAAAAAGGAAAATAGTATATTTTCTTGTGTTCTGTTTATTAAAATAATATGATTACAGAATCAACATTATACATACATATTATTAACTATTGTACCATGTTATTGGAAAAAATGTTCTCATTATGTACCTGCTGACAAAATACATAAGTAGTTTAGCAGGTTTGAATGTTAATAAATAAAAAAATTAAAAAAAGACTTAATAGAATTAAAATTAAACATTAATAATGTAAATACCATAATGTCTTCAACAATGCAATCAATAATTAAAAAAATATAGTCATAATTTGAATGGGAGGGATGTACTTGATGGATTGACAGCAAATTATCAATATTTGGTTTCAGTTTTTGTTCTTTACTATCGAAACCAGATAAATTTTCGTGGACCCCCACTTACAACTTGTGAACCCCCATTTTTTTATCACTCCAACGAAGACCCCCGTCGAGTCTTCCGTGGACCCCAGGGGGTCCACCCGGACCACTTTGGGAATCACTGGTTTAGATCATATTTCTGACCATGGCAGTAAGGGAGATATAACGAATACTATGAGACCTATGTTAGCTGTTCTCAAAAACAAACAAATTAGCCTAAGGGGTTAAAAAATCATATCTCTAAATATTTTTTTTTTTTTTTTTTTTTTGCCGGCAACCCGGTCGTTTATTGTAATAATAATCATATACACACAAGTTAGTAGCCCGCCTCACTAGACTAAGTCTGTTCCGAGGCGGGTACATATATATATATATACATAAACTTAGACACATATACATTTACATATATATACATGCATATACACAATTATGTTCATACACACATACACGCATATACGCACATACTTACACACAGGTATTCGCATACGTGTACATAATCAAACTCATAGATACAAATTAAAACCTAAATACATATAATCAAATAAGAATTATTGGGAGTTGAAATACAGTTATCAAGGAATTGACAAATTTCCATGAAACCAAAAATTCATCAAGTACACATAGTAATGCTAGCGTCTAAATCTAGAACTATAAGATTTCAACAAAATAATATACATATGAGGTAATAATAGTATAAACTGTCGCAAAACAAAAGCAGTATTAATAATAAAAGCATTCGTAATACAAAAGCAGTATTAATAATTAAGATAAAATTTCTATAAGTAACCAACACATATAAGTAAATAAAGAGTGAGGATTAAAGACTAAGATGAGATTACTAATAACTTGGTGATGCTTGCCCTTTTTTTGTGTAGTAACCATGTATTGAAATGTTTGTATAACCAGTTTAGGTTGTTTTTTGTGGTACAGTAGGTGGTTTCTTTTAGGAAGGTGTTGAAAATGTGAGGTGCGAGGTAAGATTCGTGTTTTTGGGCCATATATCAAACCATTCTGTGGAAACTACATAATATGGTAGATTGCACTTGTATACTATTTTTACAAATATATAAACACATTATCTGGTAAGACAGTACAATTTACAAAAATTTCATTTTGCAAAAAACAAGTGAGAAAATTTTGCATGGGTCACCAAGAAGTTAAGAACGGGTTATTTCACAGAATTTGAATAATTCAGCAAATTACATACATAGTTAATATATAAATTCTATTTTAGTTCTGTTGTAAATTATTATGGGCCAGTTGCTTCATAGAATTGAATATAGTTTTCACAGAACATGAAAATTAACTTCGAAATTTGATGGAGTGTTCAAATTCTGTGAAACAACTGGCCCTTAGTCTTTGTGAACTTTGTGATTGTTTGTTAATGATCTGCAGTCATGCTCGGGAACGATCACAAGTTACTGTCATAATCGATAAAACCTTCACCGATCGACCATGCTAGATACCCTGAATTTTGATTTTAGCTTGGCAATACTCCATTTATTTATATTATCTACTAGCAAGTTTTCGGCAAGCGTTGCAATGCTACTTAATAAAGAAATTGTTTCCCGCTGCGTGTCCTTTCACATTCGTCCTGTTCCCCTTCCGCCTCCCCTTCACCTCCCATCTCCCTTTCCCCTCCCGCATTCCTCCTTCACCTTCCCCGCCTTCCCTCTCCCCTAATCTACGGTTCTGTCAGCTCTAAGTTCGTGGCTTTGACAGGAATTGCATCAGGGGAAAGAGGCGGGTTTTAAAGGTGTAGAGGTCGGTAAATACGGTGTACGTCTTTCTGCAGTCTTCCGTCCTCTGGTAATCGAACAATCGGGCACTGACGAAACCTCGCAGGTACCAGCGTGTCTGCAGCGTGACGTCTCTTGCGGGGAACACCAGTCCAGCTCCGGGCTCGCAAACATCTGAACCTGAAATCAAAGCAATTTAGGAGTCAATGTGCTCTTTTTTAATTATCGTGACGATTCACGGTTACGGCACCGTGACGGCAAAAAAGTAATAAAAATAATTTTCTAATCACTATAATACTGCAGCTCTTTCTTACACATTAAATAATGGTGAGACACAAAAAAACGAGTGTGCATTAGACCACACGACTGAAGTAAAACTTCACTAACTTATTTCTCCCTATCAACTTCCGTTTGCCTCGCCCGACCGTTCGCCTCACCCGATCACACTTTTCATAACGCTCTCATCTCGCATTCACCAGCTTACTCCCCAAGTTAAGCGTGCGTAGAGGCCCGGCAGTTCGCCTCGCCCGATCACACTTTTCGTAATGCTCTTGTCACGCATTCACCAGCTTACTCTCCGAGTCAAGCGTGCGTTAAGAAGTTTTACTTAAAAAATATGTGTAACCATTTCCTCCAAAGTACTACTTTTTTGCGACGGGAATTGCATTTAATTTTGGAGGGAGGGAGATGTATGAAAATGATTGTATGTTTCCTTTGGGGGGTGCGGACATACTCGCACGTTGTTATTTAGTGTGTAAGAAACAGCTGCAGCATTATATGTTGAATAAAAGTAAAACCATCATTGCATCGACATTTGACATTTTTGAATTTTTGCAATTCACTCCCACTTCAATATTGTCCTTGTAACTATATTCCATACTTATAAAATTATCGTCATGGCTAGTAGTATTGTAGGGTCTACGGAGACGTCACGGTGCGGCGTCAGAGAGATGCAAGAAAATGATTACTTTTTTCTTAGGAGGAAACAGACATACGTACATTGTGTATCTCATCGTATAGCAAACCACTTGAGGTGACCTACGGCGGGGGTGTTGGTTATGTCAACAATTTGTAATGTGATTTTTCTTCTTATTATATGTATGAGGCAACTCTTCTGCACTATAGTGATTCCAAACACAAATCTTTACTTTTTTCGACCCAGAGAAGTAACTAACTAACTAACTAACCATCACGCCGTTTCTCCGCAGGGGTAGGCAGAGAGGACGGACCGCCAAACAACTCGGTCTTGGCACACACTCTTTGCCTCACTCACATTCATACATCGTCTCATACATTCTCTTCTATTATTCTGACTATTGACGTGGCCCGACTCAAGTATCTGATTCACTTGATCGTGCCATGTCTTCCTCGGGCGTCCCCGACTTCTTCTGCCATTCACATTCGCGTCGTATATTCTTCTTACACTACTTTCTTCGTTCATTCACTCTACATGCCCAAACCATCTGAGGGTCCCTTTCTTAATCTTACTCATTATGCTTACATCAGCCTTACATTCTTTGCGGATATCCACATTTCTCACACGATCATACATTGTTTTACCACACATACGTCTCAGGGATCTCATTTCAAAGTAATTAGCTCTATTTGTATGTTCAGAAAAATATTAAACATACCATTTTCGTCTCCTGCACAGATCTTATCCTCATTGACAATGGATTCATATTTCTTCAGCACATCCTGTTGACACTTCTTCAGGTTAACGACAGGAACTGAAACGGTCGATAGTGCCTCCGATTTAGTTGTTCTTCCCCATCTTGCAACCTAAAATATTAATTTATTTAAGAAAAACTTTTTTAAGATTATTATCTTATCAGAAATAAATGCACACATTTACTGTAAACTATTTTATCTTTTCTGAATATAATAGGACTTTCACAAAGGTTGACAATAATATGAAGCAAATAGTACCAACATGCACAATATAGTAAGAACTAGATAAAATAGTGCAGTACCAACATGCACAAAATAGTAACAAATAGATAAAACAGTGCCAACATGCACAACATAGTAACAAACAGATAAAATAGTACCAACACACACAAAATAGTAACAAATCGATAAAATAGTACCATCATGCACAAAATAGTAACAAACAGATAAAAATAGTATGAACATGCACAAAGTAATAACAGATAGAATAGTACGAACATGCACAAAATAGTAACAGACAGATAAAATAGTACAAACATGCACAAAATAGTAACAAACAGGTAGAATAGTACCTACAAGCCCAAAATGCAAAAAGGAATATTATCTTTGAAATTGTGATGATTTTTTCAAATTTCATAAAACAACCCGTCCATTAAAAATTTTAGCCAACTCAAAACTCCAAGAGAAGAAATAATAGTAAATTGGATGAATATTGTCTTCAGATCCATTACCTTTCCCAAAGTGCCTTCCTGGGTCTGTATTTCGTGAAACTTGTCGTTTTGCAGGTCAAAGCAAGCTGGCCGAACAGAATCTGACAGCTTGAAGGGGGTGGCTGCTATCACTACAGCTAGATGTCCCACCAAATCGCCTCTTTGTCGACCAATGTGCTCGAAAATTATGATTTCAGCCACCTAAAAAAATGAAAATTCTTACGATTTATCCACTGTCATTTTGAGGTGTTTTAATCTTAAAAGTATCAATTTCTTTGTTTTTTTATGACATTTGAAAGGTTCCCACACCGTTACAGTGCCACCGGAGATCGGAAAACATTTGTTGAAACACCTAAGAAGTAACTATACCAAAAACATCTGTTGATGGAAGATGAAACTACAGGTCTAATTGTATGTACTACAATGATTATAAATGAATAATAAAAATCTAACTCACCTTTGACTTCTGTATGTAGTTGAACTTAGTTTCCTCACTGTGATCCCACTCTTTATGCAACTTCCCTGCGGCTACTCTGAAGTCCTCTGCTCGTAGTGTGGATTTAGTAACAGGGTCGATTAAACAGTGGGCGGCTGAAATTTAACACAAAAATAGCATTAATAATCACATCTTTTGATGAATATTAATAATTTTTTGATTATTAAATATTTAAGAATCTTAAAACTATAAGATTACTACTTTAAAGATTCTTAAAATTTTAAGTTTCCAGTTTTAAGATTGTTTTAAGTTTCTTAAAACTTTAAAGATGGCGACTGACCTGTAACATTTGATCGTAACGTAATGTTACTTTACGACAAAATGTCACAGGTCAGTACAGCGAGGCGATCTGCTCGCTGCGAGCGCCGCGTGCTGTCGGTATTTTCGCGAATCCCTTTGAGTGCTATGTTACGCCTTAATTTTAGGTCAGTACAACCACGGTACAACCCCAAGCGTCGTCACGAGCGCATGTGTCAATAGTTTCGAAGTGTTTATTAACGAGCGTTGAAGATGGAATGGGACCAGGATAAAACTCTGTTGTTCATTGAAAAATATAAAGAAATGACTATTTTATGGGACCCCTCTCATCCACAACATTATAATAAAATAAAAAAACAAGACGCGTGGGTCGATTTGGCTTCACTATTAGAAACTGAAGTAGAAACTTGTAAGAAAAAAATCACCAGTTTATTAGCTTCTTTGAGGAGTGAAAAACAAAAAATAAATAACGATAATAAAAAATCCAATAACGTTTCTTTTTTTTCTTCATTTGGAGTAAGGAATAATTTAGCAAAACCACAGAACCCAGTAACACAACTTCGTTATCCGACATTTTGATTACGAGTGGCGGAGCGCAGTCGAGCGTCGAGCATAGTTTTCGCCACGAGCAAGGGTACAGATCAGACAGGTAATGCCGTAACGTAACGCGCTCGCCTCGAATGTTACGATACGGTCAAATGCTCATGTCAGTCGCTGCCTTAAGATCGCTAGTTTTAAGATTTTTTAAAGATTCTTACAACTTTAAGATTGCTAGTTTTAACCTTCCGTCGGGCGCAATGCAAAAACACGATCGGGCGTAATTCACATGTGAGATTAAATCATAGAAAAACAGATCAAAATAGATTTTCCCTTAAATTTTTCGAGAGAACGGAAACTGGCCCTCTGTGAGCGGTGGGTAAGGAGGAAAAGTCAGGAGGCCACACCCCTAGATTTACACTTTGGCATACAAATAACAGATCACTTCATCTCACAGATAAGTTGCGCCTGATGGAAGGTTAAGATTGTTTTAATGTTCTTAAAACTTTAAGATTGCTGGTTTTAAGATTGAAGATTCTTAAAACTTTAAGATTACCAGTTTTAAGATATAAGATTCTTAAAACTTTAAGATTACCAGTTTTAAGATATAAGATTCTTAAAACTTTAAGATTACTAGTTTTAAGATTTAAGATTCTTAAAACTTTAAGATTGCTGGTTTAATGATTGTTGAAGATTCTTAAAACTTTAAGATTACTAGTTTTAAGATTGAAGATTCTTAAAACTTTAAGATTACCAGTTAAAAGATATAAGATTCTTAAAACTTTAAGATTACCAGTTTTAAGATTTAAGATTCTTAAAACTTTAAGATTGCTAGTTTAATGATTGTTGAAGATTCTTAAAACTTTAAGATTACTAGTTTTAAGATTTAAGATTCTTAAAACTTTAAGATTGCTAGTTTTAAGATTCAAGATTCTTAAAACTTTAAGATTACCAGTTTTAAGATATAAGATTCTTAAAACTTTAAGATTGCTAGTTTTAAGATTTAAGATTCTTAAAACTTTAAGATTGCTAGTTTTAAGCTTCAAGATTCTTAAAACTTTAAGATTACCAGTTTTAAGATATAAGATTCTTAAAACTTTAAGATTACTAGTTTTAAGATTTAAGATTCTTAAAACTTTAAGATTGCTAGTTTTAAGATTCAAGATTCTTAAAATTTTAAGATTACCAGTTTTAAGATATAAGATTCTTAAAACTTTAAGATTACCAGTTTTAAGATATAAGATTCTTGAAACTTTAAGATTACTAGTTTTAAGATTTAAGATTCTTAAAACTTTAAGATTACCAGTTTTAAGATATAAGATTCTTAAAACTTTAAGATTGCTAGTATTAAGATTTAAGATTCTTAAAACTTTAAGATTGCTAGTTTAATGATTGTTGAAGATTCTTAAAACTTTAAGATTGCTAGTTTTAACATTTAAGATTCTTAAAACTTTAAGATTACCAGTTTTAAGATATAAGATTCTTAAAACTTTAAGATTACTAGTTTTAAGATTTAAGATTCTTAAAACTTTAAGATTACCAGTTTTAAGATTTAAGATTCTTAAAACTTTAAGATTGCTAGTTTAATGATTGTTGAAGATTCTCAAAACTTTAAGATTGCTAGTATTAAGATTTAAGATTCTTAAAACTTTAAGATTACCAGTTTTAAGTTATAAGATTCTTACAACTTTAAGATTACTAGTTTTAAGATTCAAGATTCTTAAAACTTTAAGATTACCAGTTTTAAGATATAATTAGTGAATGATACGTATGTGTCGAACCCGGTAGCAGATAAATAACAATTAAGTAACAAATGTAGATTTGTAATAAAACTCTTTAATACAAAATAGCTCCGGTTAGTTAAAATATGAATATAATTTGAAAGAAACTTACTTGTGATGATAACATTCGAAGTCAATAGCGTTCCGCTACATTTATGCGTGGTTCTGTTTTCTTTGTTTATTTCATAAATGATAATGTTCCACGGCACGGTATCTCCTTCACCACTATGTCCAGGTAGTAAGGATGCTGCAGACGGTTTCTGCAAACCGCAATCTGAAATAAATTTGTGCTGTTGAGGCGATGCAACTGTCCTTGAAACATTTGAAATCGGAATGGGCGTGGTATTATGGGAGGGATTATAGAACACTTGACAACCAGTAAAAAGAACCTTCTTGTTTTAAATTGATGTGATTGGACAGATTAAATTTATTCATTTGTATGATTTACAACAGTTAATAGGTTTGCTTGTTTTGATTTTTTAAAATTTATATTAGCTCCACACAGGAGGCACCGAGGAAAACAATTTCCCTAGGGGCCTATGTCATCTTTGAGAATGCTGTGTGGAGGGTTTTTTAAGGGAAAGGAAGGAGAAGAAGACATGGGAAGGAAAAAGGTATGAGGGGTGGGTAGGGATCTGGGGGTCAGTGTGGCCAGGAGTGACGGACGTATGAATTTATTCCTCACACTGCGGTGCAAGGCGAAGGGTCGGGAGAATCCGGCTGGAGAGGTCAAAAGGCCTCTCTCAAACAGCGATCCAGCCCGCCACGCAGTGGTTGGGAAAACGTATTCGCCACCAAGACCTAGACAAAACTCATCCCATGAACCCGGACACCCCTGCTAAGTCACCAAACGTAGCGATTCACTTGGGATGACCTGTGGCAGGGGTGTTGGTTGTCCAATAAATGGTTCCCGGGGCGGCGGTACCCATACCCGCCTCCCAAATTGTGATTGTTTTTTAATCTTTACGTAGATGTTGTACCTAAGCAAGATTTTTTCATATGTCTAGTGGGGAAAAATATGTAAAATACAAATTAAAAATTATTATTCAATTCAATTCTGAATGGTGATCTTACACCAGAGCGATACTGAGAATATCTTTCACCTTTACTTACGTATTAACAAGCATTATTGCTTATGTATTAACTTGTGTATTAAAAAATATATTAACTAAAGTATTAAACTTGACTGTATTTATCTCATGATAATATGGTGCAGACTGAGTTTGCACCATTCACTCAGTTCTGCCCGATTAAAAACTTATAAATAAATTAATCGACTGACCTGGTGAGCACCTCGGTATACTGGAGTCCCAGGTTCCTTCGCGACACGTCACTTCTTCAAGATATTCCGAGGACACGTGTCCATCCTTGCACTTGGAGGTAATGTGGGATCCTTGAGGCATCTTGTCTGTACACTTCATTGTCTCAAACTTGGCTCCCTTACATTCAAAGTCGACGGTGAGAGACTTCGGCATGTCACACTCCTCTGAAACCATTGGCATAGAAATAAGAGATCTTCCAGTACGCATAACAAAATTCCTTGCAAAAGGTCAGGTTTAAAGTTGTAATGTATCATGTAGACCCGCGCTATCCACAATAACAGCAATTTCGACGTGAATACACCTGCCGCGTAGCGGGCCGGATCGAGAGAGACCGGTTGAGTGAGGCATTTTGACATCTCCAGCCAAACTCTATTGACCTACCGCTTTCATACGAATGGATTCATATGTCCGTCACTTCTGGACGCACCGTCCTCCAGATCCCTATTCACTCCTCATATATGTTTCCTTCCTAGAACTTTCTCTGCTCCCTTTACTTAAAAAGACCCTCCACCAGCATCCCCTGAGATGACAAATTATTTTCCGCAGGACCTCTGTGAGGAGTTAATGTAAAAAAATAGTTTTAGATGATCCGGTCTGCCAGTGCGGTGTGGAAGAGGAAACCCTCGACCACGTTTTCTTTAACTGTAAAAACCATTCATCTTTCAAGAACATATACCGCCGGCTTATTAAAATCACACACCAGTCCCCCCTTAACATTTCATACCTTTTATCTCTTAACAATTCTCGTGTTCATACAGCTTTATGTAAGTTTATTAACCTGAATGAATTCAATATTTAATTTTTTTTAGTGATCTAAATGAGTCCAATATTTAATTTGTTTTATTATTTTTCCAATAGATTAACTGAATTTTTTTATCCACTTTAACTATTACCGGCACAAAGTACTCTTTTCAGGGTGAATTGCCTAAAACCAAAAAAAAAAAAAACATACAGGCCTTTGTTTTTGTTTTTGCACATATATTTAAAAAAAAAATAAACGTCTGTCGAAAAAATCATCGGAAATCTTTCTTAAAGTAGATAAAATTTGCTACAATTTGAGCACAAGATAAGCTATATGGATATTACGACTCACGAGATACAACATAAAAACAGCGATTTAAAAATATAAACAAAACTTGTGAATTATGTTAAAAAATATCTCCTAACTTTGGAGTGTACGTAAAAAAACATTGAGGTCACATTTATGGCCCAGCACTTTTGTACGAAGCTATTATAAACGTTTTGGATAATAATTTGATTATTAAAACTATTAAACACTAAATTCGATTGTTGTGAACTCCTGCAATTAATAAATCTACATGTACCTACACGAACAACTAGAGAATTAACATTTTATATACGTACATCTCATTCCAACTATAATTTGCTTTCTCCAATACATAGGTTTACATAGTCTTGGTAACAAATACTTAAACAAAATGGATGTATTTGACAATAATTTGAACTCAGCAAACTTAGCGAAATTGAGTAATCTGGAAGTATGTTGCCTGTTGTATGCTGATGATGCGGTGCTGATTTCTAACACTATGGAAGATCTACAGTCTCTCTTGTCTAGGATGAACCAACTATGTATGAAGAATGAGTTAATGATGAATGTAAGTAAGTCTAAAGTCATAGTATTTCAAAGAGAGGGTATGAAAACAATGTGCAATATAGTTGTGAATGATGAGTATTTGGAGCAGGTGGATGACTTTGTGTACTTGGGAAGTATGTTAAGGCTCTGCAACCGGGCCCGAAAAGAAGAAGATGGAGAGATACGAAATTACGTATGTTAGAGGAGAGCGCTAACATTTACAGCGACAAAATCGATGCGAAAATGTTTAATAAAACACGACTCGTTTAAAATAGAGCAATAATCTCGCGGGCATTATCTTAAACAGCATTTAAAGAAACACTGTGAATTTTTTCATACATATAACTTGTAAAGTAACTGAAACAAATGTGTTAATAATAATTTTTGGAGCATACTTTGCGATTTTTTTCTATCGAGGGAATTTTATATAATTTGGGTTTCGGCGCAGGCAAGGTCTAGATATTGTCTTCAAGAATAACATATATTTTTTTAAGAGCTTTAAATCTTACCGTGCTTAAGGGAAATATGTAATAAACCGGTACAAATCCGGGTTGCGGGCCCTTAACGAGAGGTGGGAAGGCTGATATCGAAAGAAGGATAAATGCAGGCAACTCTATTAATGGAGGACTGAACGAAAAAAACTGTCCAAAGAAGCGAAGTTAGCCGTCCATAATGGAGTGCTGGTACCAACCCTGATGTATGGCAGTGAGGCATGGAACTGGCAGAGGAAGGATGAAAGTAGACTGAATGCTCTAGAAATGAGATCCCTGAGGCGTATGTGTGGTAAAATCATGTACGATCGTGTGAGAAATGTGGAGATCCGCGAAGAATGCAAGGCTGATGTAATGAGTAAGATTAAGAAAGGGACGCTCAGATGGTTTGGGCATGTAGAGTGAATGAACGAGGAAAGTCTTGCTCGAAAGACAGCGCTCTTGAGGCGATTTTTCGCAAAAACAGCGCTATATAAGTTGTCCAAATTTATTATTATTATTATTAAAGGAGTGTAAGGGGAATATATGACGCAAATGTGAATGGTAGAAGAAGACATGGCATGACCAAGTGAATCAGATACTTGAGTTGGGCCATGTGAAGAGTCGGAATAATAGGAGAGCATGTATGAGATGATGTATGAATGTGAACGAGGCAAGGTGTGTGTGCCAAGATCGAGTTATTTGGTGGTCCGTCCTCTCTGCCTACTCCTGCGGGGAAACGGGGTGATGGTTAGTTAGTTAGTTAGCAAACTTCAAAAGCCATATGTGACAACTATGTTTTTCTACCCATCTCATAAACTAATGTGAACAATTTTAAACATTACCTAGGTACTTTGTGTCAACTCCTATATTTTATGTAACCTATATTTGGTTTCTTATATTTCATGTTACCTGTATTTTGTCAACTCATTATTTTCACTGTAATTAAAAAAATGTAGTGCATTATATGTAGGGTCTGTCACATAAGAGTAGAAAAAATAAAAACCGAAACTACGAAATATGTAGGCTGGCAACACCAATTTACCTGTCAAATATTCTTTTGAAGTGCAATGACACTGATGATATAGAATGTGTATACACATTTAAAATTACTTTTTTTTTTGTTCTTAAAAAAAATCGAAGAAGCACTGTTGTTAAGTTACCTACTTAATGACATAAATTTGATTAAATTGTGTTTTACAAAGTGATTGGCTTTCATTTAAATTAACATAAATTTGAATTTAACGGTAGGTAGAAAGGAGAATCATTAACGGTGAGTTTAGTTACACTACTTTTAGATCTGGAGTTAAATATATTCAGATCTAAAATTAGAGACATGATCTGAAGCCTGGACGACGCTAGTAAGTACTTAAGCTAATATGAAATAAATGTGAACAGTGAACAATTTGTAAAGTGTGCTTTATATTTTATTACTAAATCATCATTCTTCATTATGATATAATAACAATATACTTATATGCAATTCTAATTTTGAGATCAGTGCAATGAAAAAATATTTTTTTTCACTTTTATGCCTTTTTAATAAAAATGTTGGTTACACAGCTTTATATTTAACCATGATTATATTTTTAGTGTTGCCATTTGTACAACAGTGGCGCCCTCCTATGTTTTCTACTCTTATTTGATAGACTGTAAAAGCCCTTAGTTACTTACTGTGGCATTCTGGAAGCACTGACCAACTATTATTGTCAGTACACAGAGAGTACGGATTCTCGAGACTTAGCTGGTAGCCCTCATCTACGCATGAAAAAGACAGCACCGTAAACGAGTCAACCAAGTCTCCAGGAATAATCGGTCCATCATAGTTATCGATAGAGTATTCTCCGTGACGAGGGCTAGGAGGCAGCACACAACCGGACCTGTTGGAAGATAATATATAAATCAAAACAGTGTTACTCTCAAGGCCATCTATTTAGACCTCAGCTATATTTCACAAGAGTCCCAGCTGCTCCCGTCTGGAGCCAGTGAGTCTATTGCATCCCCAATTGGGATATGTTGTGAGGCTGAAGGTAGTGGGGAGGGGAAGGAGATAAGGAAGAGGAAGGTAGGGAAGTACCTGGCTATTTAGATCTGGTCATCAAACACGGCTAAAGCCGTTTCAAGCAACGTTTCAATTCTGAATGGTGGTATTACACCGGGACGATACAAAGGGTATCTTCCACTCTGGAACTTGCGGCAAATATACTATAATATTATTTTTAATTAATTAATCGTGAAATTACACAAATTAATCAAATAAAATTTATTTGCCCACGCCGGGATTCGATCCAGCGATCTTCAGATTGCGAGTCAAAAGCCTTACCGCTAGACCACGCCAGCTGTCGCCCTGGCGTAACACCACCATTCTGAATTGAAACGTTGATTAAAATGGATTTAGTTGTGTTTTGTGACCAGATCTGAATAGCCAGATTTTTCCCGCCTTCCCCTCCCCATCTCCTACCCCTCCCCATTACCTTCAGCCTCACAACATACCCCAGTTGGTGATACCATAGTCTCACTCCCTGCAGATGATTATGAGCAGTTGGGACTCTTTTGTGGTATTCACATAAAAAACATATATATACAAATATATATACATGTATTTAATTCAGAAAAAGATACATAAATTACAATAATTAATTACATAATATACGTATTTGATTTACCCTCATAAATAAGCAGGGCTTGTGTGTGATTTGAGATTTCCAGGACCAAAGTATTACATTTTTTTGGGGTATTGCCCTACCTCCGTCTTTAGCTAACATTTCGGACAGCATTAAAGTGTCCGAAAGATTGGCTAACTACTGGAGAGATCACGCGAAATACATAAATTTGCCTCGATTGCTCGAGATTTCCCAGAAGGTCATTTTTTTAATTTTTCGCCAACATTAAAAAAATCATACCGTCGAATTTTGACATGGAGATATAAAAACTTATTACAGTGCTATATAGCCAATGAATTAACCTGTATTTTACCGTTTATTTCATATTTGTAGAATTTATTAAAAATATATTAAAAAATCTCAAAATTTATAATCGCGCGAATCCGCGAGTTTTTTTAACTTGAAACTGCCGGGAAGGATCCTTATTCGAGTCAACATAGAATATTTTCGATTTCTGTATACTGTCTGTGGTATACTTGATAATGAAAGGTGCATATATATCGAAAAAGGACTTACTTTTATCCGTAAACAGCTGATCAAAAATTTGGCGGGAAAAAAATATTTTTAACATCGTTCTAAAATAGTCTACGAAGTTCGGATTTGCGACATCTGTGGTCACAATAGATAGATTTGCGACATCTGTGGTCACAATAGATAAAGCATTTCAATAGCTTCGTTTTGAAATAAATGGCTGGCCAAGGAAATGTTTTAATTAATTGCAATAAATGTTTTACGAATGGTAGGAAAATGTGGTCCATTTTTGGACCGTTATCAATCGCAGAAAAACAAAAGTGGTCCACTTTTCGACCAAAATCGCTCCAGTGGAAAGAAGAAGGTAACCAACACGGCAAAATATCCCAAAACAAATCTTGATTTGTAAGTTTATCTTAGATGTTTTTTCATAGCTCTATGAACTTACCAAAATATAGTTAGTTTCAACTTAGTAAATTTTTTGGTAAATATTCGGAACAAACGTCAACGGTTATGTAACGGGATTGTGTGTGTTATCTTTACTTTAAAAAACAGCCTACGTTTTTGAATGGTTTGTCTGGCAAAGCAGGGTTTGTGTAGCGGGCTTGTGTATGTTATCTTAATTTTAAAAGTTTTATCAAAAAAGTGCGTTGACGTTTGTTCCGAACTGCAAACAGAGTGATTTGACAGTGTGAAAGCAAATTTTTAATTTACGTAAATAAAATTAAAAATGTAACATTTTCAACCTCCCCCAATGCAAATAGTTGTCTTTTATGGTCATTAAGAAGAATCTAAAAGTTTTATCAAAAAAGTGCGTATTAACCGTTGACGTTTGTTCCGAACAATTACCAATTTTTTTACTTAAGAAAAATTTTAAATTTTTTTTATCAGATATAATAGGAGCACTAACTCAAAAATATGCGTTTTTGGTTCTTACTTGTTTTCTTCATTTGGCGCAGCGAACACCTCACCTGTAATCATCATAAAATGTCATTTCAATCACTTTATTATTTAATTAATTAATTGGATACGATTTTAGATTTTCACGGCCAAACGTATTTTTGTTATTAGTTTTTGGGATATTATGTCGTCTTGCGCTACCTCCTTCTTTAGCCAACGTTTCGGACAGCGTTACAGTGTCTATCATCAGGGCATGAGGGGTAGTTCGCTAAAGAAGGAGGTAGCACAACACGGCATAATATCGCAAAAACTAATAACAAATATTAATTAATTGTTTATTTACATGGTAGGTATTATTGTTCACAATTAAATTTTTAACCTCACCAGGACAAGTTTGTGTTGAGGTTATTTATTTTATAAAGTAATAAAAATAATGCAAAATAATATAGGTATTGAAAGAACAATATTGTTACATTAATGTTTCTTACAGATAATGAGTACCTAATAAGCTGAAGGATGCTAATACATTCTAAAGGCCGGTCTCTTGCGAGCTCCGCCATTAACTTTTACCGTGACAATCCCTCAAACATCACTATTAACATGATAAATATTGACAATTTTTGTTTTGTTTCGATGGGATATTTTCCATGCGCGACGGAAAATATCCCATCCCCGGTGAAGTGGTGAATTTGGGAGTCGGGAATGGGTACCGCCGCCCCAGGAACCTTTATTGGATAACTAACACCTCTGCCATAGGTCACCCCAAGTGGTTCGCTACGTTATGGTGATTTAGCAGGGGTGCCCGGGTCCGTGGGGTTAGGTTTGTCTTGATCTTGGAGGCGGATGACCTGGACACACTGAACCCCAGATTCCTACCCACACCTTAAACCCTTTTTCTTCTCAGAACTCTCCTCTCCTTCCTTTCCTTAAAAAAACCTTCTACACAGCATCCCCAAAAGTTGACATAGGCCCTGAGGGAAATTATTTTCCTCTGGGCCTCCTGTGTGGAGCTTATGTAAAAAAAAGCGAGAAGGCAGGTAGAGGCCGGCGCTGGAGAATAAACCGAACGGCTTTTTGAGGTTATGTGCAATGAGCGAGCATAATCACGAGTTTAAAATATAATTATACCTAAATATAATATAATAATAAATATATTTGATAATAAACTTATGATATAATAAAAAATATGAATATAATTATTCTGTTTTTGACGTCTACATAATTATTTACGCACTGGAAATTTTTAAAATATTAATCGATATTAGTCGGAAATCTTTCCTGATAAATAAATATCTATTAAAATATTTGTGTTTTCTCCCTGATGTAGCAACTCTTTTTTATCAGAATGTATTTTAAGCCGCCGCTACCCGAATTTCTACTGATTTCTTACATATATCCCTTAAACATTTGATGTTTTTAAGCTCATAAAAATATACTTATTTTTGAAGATAATATCTAGACGCGTTCCACGCCGAAACGCAAATTATATGAAATTCCCTCGATAGAAAAAAATCGCAAAGTATGCTCCAAAAATTATTACAAACACGTTTGTTACAGTTATTTTACAAGTTATATTAGTGAAAAAATTCACAATGTTTCTTTAAATGATACTTAAGACACCTTCCATGAGATTTTTGCTCTATTTTAAACGAGACGTGTTTTTTATACCTTTTTCACAATTTCCGCATCGATTTTATCGCTTTAAATATTAGCGCGCTCCTCTAACATTCGTAATTACATAACTCTCCATCTTCTTTTTGAGCGAGGATGCGGTGTCTTAGTTTTGATATAAACGCCAAACGTCAACATTGCGTACGCGGACAGGTCCTCACCACGGACCACTAGCCAAATTGTGTGTGACCGCGCGAACTTCGCCCCAATCTTTCAACGGTGTTCTAACAAACGGAGGAGACGGAAAACCAAATGTTATAATAATATCAAAGCAATTGTTAACGCATTTGATTAAGCAAGAGACCTGCCTTAATGTAAACATGCAGCGTGACCTTATGTTGAAATTTAATTTGAAATAATGTATAATGCAACTAATTTAAAAGGACAATATAAAATTAAACATACAATTTGGGAGGTGGGAATGGGTACCGCCGCCCCAGGAACCTTTATTGGATAACCAACACTGCCATAGGTCACCCCAAGTGGTTCGCTACGTTTGGTGAATTAGTAGGGGTGCCCGGGTTCATTTGTCTAGATTTTGGAGGCGGATGACAAGGACACGCTGAACCCCAGATTCCTACCCATCCCTTAAACCCCTTTCCTTCCCAGAACTCTCCTCTCATTCCTTTCCTTAAAAAACCCTGCACACAGCATCCCCAAAGATGACATAGGCCTTGAGAGGAATTATTTTCCTCACGGCCTCCTGTGTGGAGCTCGTATTAAGAAATACAATTTATGCTATTAGTTTAAAAGGACAAAGATGAAAAAAAAATGTTAGCAATTATTTATGTTGACTAACATAAATAATTTAACAATCCTTCTAAAAGTATACAGGGAATTTGATGTTTCACGCTTTATATTTGGGATTGGTTAGGTATGCATTCGCAGACTTGGTGGAGAGTAAATGTCAAAAATCCTGATAATTATCCTACCTACCAAATCTTCCCATCCTTAAATGTCACCATGAACAATGTAATTGTTGCAAGAAAGTACTTTGCTTTGAAGAGGTGATAGTATGCTTATTGGAGCTCAGTGTAAATTAATATATCAGACAGGGCGTACAGTGTACACATCATAACATTTGTGTAGACGAAATATTACGATTTCAAATTTAAATTTAAGATTGTGAAGTGTACATCAGAACCTGGAGACCGGTGAGGCCCCATCTGCAACGGTGAGTCTTTTTTCCTTTTATCAAATCCGTGCTTATCTTATGGTAACTCTATTAATGGAGGACTGAATGCCGTTGGCGCTAATAAAAAAACTGTCAAAAGAAACGAAGCTAGTAGTCCACAATGGAGTCCTGGTACCTACCCATGAGGTATGGCAGTGAGGCATGGAACTGGCAGAGGAAGGTTAAAAGTAAACTGAATTAGATCCTTGAGGCGGATGTGCGATAAAACTATGTATGATCGTGTGAGAAATGTGGATATCCGCAAAGAATGTAAGGCTGATTTAAGCATAATGAGTAAGATTAAGAAAGGTACCCTCAGATGGTTTGGGCATGTAGAGCGAATGAAAGAAGAAAATAGTGTAAGAAGAATATAGAAAATACCCAAATAAAAAAACAATCACATATTTTATTTGGCAAATGTATTTATTATAAACATTATCCTGAACTCACTTTTTTATCGTTTCATGTAAAAATAATTAGTAAAAAATTGCAAGATTGTATTGAAAAGCGGAAATAATTTGAACTTCCAATAAAATAGGCCCGAGGCCTGAGGGGTTGAAAATCTTCAAAGCGTTTGTGATCACATTCATGACATTTATTATATTGCTTGTAAAGCAAATGAGTTAAAATTTTTTAATTTACTTATTTATAATATAAAAATGAATCCCTGTTTCCCTTGGTCACGCCATAACTTCAGAACGACTTTGCCTATTTCAATCATATTTTTTTTAAAGTTTTCTAATACTTTATAGAAGTTTTTTTTATATGAAGCAATTACTTTGTGGTTAGACATTATATTATAAAAAATAAAACAAACACTTTGTATTTAACCACGAAATTATTATTTTATATATCGACCGGTTTCGCTTCGACCAAGCTTCTTCAGGACACAATAATAATAATAATAACTATAATAGTTATTATTGTATCCTGAAGAAGCTTGGTCGAAGCGAAACCGGTCGATATATAAAATAATAATTTTTGTGGTTAAATACAAAGTGTTTTATTTTTTTATAATACTTTATAGAAGTTTCTTATGGAAAGAAAAAATTAAGAAAACTGAGCAGAAAATTGAATAATTTCAGAAAACGTAACGACTATTTCAACTTCGCACATTTGAAAATTCGCGCGCTGGATGAAATTTAATTTAGCAGGCAGCTGTATTAAAAGAATTGATTATTGATTTTTTAAATTATAGATATTTTAAATAGGTACCTATGTTTGGTACCAAATTTGATTGATTTTTCGTATAATATACAAAAACGAATATTTGTAATATTGTAATATATGAAATATGAAAATTTGAATAAAAAAATTGTAATAGGTGGCACGCGAGCTGTTTGAAAACTGAATGTACTGGGACTGAATATATGGAATGCGGGAGGGGGGGTTGGCGGGACGGGGGAACGCGAAAGGGGAGAGGGTGGGCGGGGAAGGTGGAAGGGGAACGCGGGAGGGTAGAGGATGCGGGAGGGGAACGGGAACGCACGGGAAAGGACGCGCAGGGAGAAACAATTTATTTCTTTAAATATGGCATTGCAAAGCATGTCGGGAATCAGCTAGCTTACTTATAATATTATTGATACACAAGTGTTCATGTTTGACAATTTATAAAAAATATATTTTGATGTTTTAAATCTTTCAAGCCTCAGAAGGACGTTACTAGCCACAAACATCATATTCCATTAGAGCATCTGAAGGACGGATCTGAAGGACGGATCTGACCTGGCGTTCATAAGTAATAAAAGATTTTGTTTTAAGATTTTCACGGCCAAAAGCATTTTCGTTATTTGTTTTTGGGGTGTTATGCCGTGTTGCGCTACCTCCTTCTTTAGCCAACGTTTCGGACATCGTTGCAGTGTCCATCATCAGGGCAGATCCGGCAGATCCGGTAGATGCAGTGTTGCCAACAGTTAGCTATGCTAAATTGCTAGACATCTTACAAATGTTGCTAGATTGCCAGTTTTTTTTACCCCAAAAAGTTGCTAGAAGTAGCTAAACGTTACATTAAGTAGATAAGGGAACGTACCCATACTACGTGACCAACTTTTTGCAATTTTTAACCCCCCCCCCAATCTTCTAAATTCTAAAAATCGTTTTATTTCCAGGTTTTATTTGGATAAAACAAAACAACACAAGGTAGAATAAGAGTAGTGCGTATATTTTGGTTGTATTCTGTCTGTCGTAGCTAGCTAAGAACAATATTACAGTGCCACAAAGTTGTCTGTTCCGGTGGTGGTGTCGCTAGTTGTGAACAAATATGTCATAGAAATATCAAAGATTGTGGCACTGTACTCCAAAAAGGGAGAGCTAGTGCAGCAGGAAACGGGGATTTTCCGGCTAACGCCACTTATACCATAGCGTCTATGACCATAGAGTCACGTTTGTTTTTTTACTTTTAACTATACGACGTAGCGTTTTATGTTCTCTCATGACGAAATCGAAATATCAATGACGAAAAGTTGCTATAAAAAGTAGCTAAAAAGTTTAGCTACAAGTTTCATTAAAATGTAGCTGTCTGACATCAAATAATAGCTAGATCTAGCTATAAAGTTGCTAAGTTGGCATCACTGGGTAGATGTGTAATTTTTAGTCGTGAAGTGTGTGCTTATTTACTTCGAAGCGATACCGTGCCGCCAGCACCACTAACTTTCACTAGTACAAAATAATCGTGACAAGCAGTGGCGTCATCGCCGCGGAACGGAATAGAAAGTTCATTAAAACGTGGTATTTATGCTGGCCAGGGGCAAGTCCGTTTGCGAGACGCCGACGGAAGTGGCTCCATCTCTTAATGAAATCTAAAATTAGAAATCACAATGGTAAGAATTTAAGAAAAAATAAATGGTTTACCACAAGCTGGCATTACTGTATACTTAGACATGGTTATTTTGCTCTATTAATATTAAATTAATTTTACTAGAATTAAAATTACACTGGTTAAAGCGAATTTAGTTAATATAAAGTTATAACACAAAATGGTTCACCGCGAGCTGGCATTACTGTATACTTAGACATGTATACAGTAATGTATACTTGTCACGATTATTTTGTACTGGTGAAAGTTAGTGGTGCTGGCGGCACGGTATCGCTTCGAAGTAAATAAGCACACACTTCACGACTAAAAATTACACATCTACCGGATCTGCCGGATCTGCCCTGATGATGGACACTGCAACGATGTCCGAAACGTTGGCTAAAGAAGGAGGTAGCGCAACACGGCATAACACCCCAAAAACAAATAACGAAAATAAAAGATTTTTTTGTTAGAAAGAGAAATAATTATTCGTCTCAGTTTGTCTCAAATATTTATTTATACTTGATTCCATGAATTCAATCCTAAAAAATGTCAAAGTGTATGATTACACAATGGCGGGATTTTTTCGTTGACAACTGAAAAGATGAAAAATATTATTTATGTTGTTTTCATAGTATAAATGTCTTATTTTTATTACTAAATCCCGACAGAAAAGAAATATGTTTTTCTATGAATCGAATTATTAATTTAAAATTTTATTATCTATAAAAAATATTAATTTTTATTTCAATATCAATTCATATGTGATTTCTAAAATGGTATTTGTTTTTACGACAATTTAAATAAGATGTATGTAGCGCATTTAAAATATCTCAGAAGCATTGAAGGTGGGAGAGATAATTCTGGGAAGGAAAATGGCATGAGGGGTGGGTAGGAATCAGGGGGTCAGTGTGTCCAGGAAAGACGGACGTATAAATCTACCTCTCCTACTGTGGTGCAAGGCGATGCTCACAGAGAGTCCTGCTCGAGAAGTCAAAAGGTCTCCCTCAATCAAAGCGACCCGACCTGCAACGCACTTGGCTGGCAGGCGCATCCGCCTCCAAGACCCGGACAAAAATCAGCACATAAACCCGGGCACCCTTGCTAAGTCGCAAACAGAGGTGTTGATTATCCAGTAAAAGGTTCCCGGGGGAAAATGATATATGTAGAAATAACTTTAAAACAAATAGGTATATATGTTTGTTAGTGTGATAACCACATTTTTTTAAATAAAAAAAAAACTATTTATGTCCCGTAAATAAATTTGAAATGGTTCACTTTAATTTTATTGCAACTAAATAGTAGAGGTAATCTTTACATAGTATAAAATGAAGTCGCTCCCGCTGTATGTGCGCTTAGATCTTTTAAACTACGCAACGGGTTTTCATGCGGGTTTTCACCAATAGACAGAGTGATTCAAGAGAAAGGTTTATATAATACATGCATATTTTAGTAGAGAAAAGTCGAGAAATTCAAAGATTCAATTCAGGCGACCTCCGTAGTCCAGTGGGTAAGACTCTTGACTCACAATCCGGAGGACGCGGGTTCGAACCCGGCATGCGAAAATAAATTTTATTTGATTAATTTGTGTTATTTCACAATTAATTCATTTAAAATAATATATAGTATATTTGCGGCACGTTCCAGAGTGGAAGATACTATCAGTATCGCCCTGGTGTAAGACCACCATTCAGAATTGAAACGTTGCTTGAAAATGGCTTTAGCCGTGTTTGGTGACCAGATCTGAATAGCCAGGTACTCCCCAACCCTCCTCTTCCCCACCTCCTTCCCCTCCCCACTACCTTCAGCCTCACAACATACCCCAATTAGGGATGCTATAGTCTCACTGGCTCCAGACGGGAGCAGTTGAGATTCTTGTGCGGTATTCACTGTAAAAAAAAACAAAAAGGCAGCGGGCAGCTGGCAAGCGGGCGGTGTGAATTTGATATGTACGCAAATTAACAGATGGCGTTGGTTATAAAAGTTGGGTAAGCCACAGCAACGTGTGGCCGGGTCTGATAGTAAGTAATAACTAGCTGTAGCCACTACACTAGACAGTGTTGTCTAGTGTAGTGGTCCAATTAGTGTTGGTGACCATTTTATAAATCCAATAAGAACTGGTTCCAAAAATAGCCCATTACTCGGACCCACTGTCTACAGTGTAGTCACCGGGACAAAGTAACAGCGACAGGCATTTTTTTTACATGAATACCGCACAAGAGTACCAACTGCTCCCGTCTGGAGCCAGTGGGACTATGGCATCCCCAATTGGGGTATGTTGCGAGGCTGAAGATAGTGGGGAGGGGAAGGAGATAGGGAAGAGGAAGATGGGGAAGTACCTGGCTGTTCAGATCTGGTCACCAAACACGGCTAAAGCCATTTCAAGCAACGTTTCAATTCTGAATGGTGGTCTTACACCGGGGCGATACTAAGTGTATCTTCCACTCTGAATGATGACTCTCGGCAATGATTTCATATGTAATGTATAGCCGATAGCCGCTTGATACAACATGCATTACCGTCAATCGTTGCATATCTGGAGAGATACTACATATTCACAAATTCGTAGCAGTTATACCTAGAGGGGAGACGTCCCCATCCGACCTGCCGACGGAAGTAGCGACATCTTGTGACGAATTTTCGAATTCATAACCGAATTATAACAGTAGCTTTGTGTGAAATTCCACGTACACAGATGTTATTTGTGGCACGGCGCGTTTGGCGTGGCGTCAGACATGCACTTGAAGCTGTGTTATGAAATTCAACTACGCAGAACATTACCGCATTAGTACTGTTCGATGCTATATAATCAAATAATGGTAAAGGTCGCACGACTTAAGGAAAACATGTGATTAAGACTTGATTGCATAATTCATAATTCTCGAAAACGAAAACAAAAGTTATGAATATATTAAATACAATTGTTCTTAAAGAGAATTGTGAAGTCATCGGTCATTGAAAGGTTATTTTAAATGCAAGCAAAATATTAATATGAGTTTTTTATAGCATACTAATGGTGTTTCGCCGAAGCATGTTTTAATTTATATTTCTTTTTGACTTTTGATATACTGGCATACAGAGCTCCGGGCCAAAAAGGCCCCTTTCTCTTTCATCATGAAGTTATAATTAAAAATTATGTTTGTAGAAAAAAGTGGAAATTAGGTTTTTGTTAAAAAAATATTTGCAAGGGGGAGACATGGCTGCAATAGGGGGGGAGGATTTTTAAGGAGGATTTGCTTGGGTTTTTTGTGCTTGGAGATTTCATTTCCGCCGTATCGGGTGAGGCAGTTGATAGACGGGTTTACATGGGTGGGGATTCCCGCATAGAAAGATTCCGCGAGACTTGCGATGTGGTTTTTTAGTAACGGGACTTGTGGAGTTGGGACACTCTCAACCACTTGGGAGCGCCCAGGGCTGTACGAATTACTTTGTTTTGGAAGATTTGGAGTTTTTTCATATGGCAATCTGCGGCGTTTGCCCAGATGGGGCCTGCGTAAGTGAGTTTGGGTCTTATTGTTGTTTATGATTATGTTGTTTATGATTAAACTCCTAATGTAGATGAGGAGTTTATTTTTAACTGATAGATGTTTGTTTCTTTTGCATAGCATTGGGTAAAGGGCTCCAAAAGTTTTTGATGCTGCGTCTAGAGTTTCGCTAATGTGTTTTTTCCAGGTGAGTCTACTGTCTAGGGTGACGCCGAGGTATTTAATGTGTTTTACCCAGGGGACGTTTTCTCCGAAAAGCTGGATGTTGGGAGGCCTTCGGATGGAGTTTTTTCTTGAAAAGACGCAGGCTGCGCTTTTGGAGGGGTTTATGCTTATGCGCCATTCTTTGAAGAAGACTTCACATTTTGTGGCGTGGGATTGAACTCTACGGGTGGCGGTTTTTGGGCTCACTGAGGTTGACATGATTTCGGGGTCGTCTGCGAATTTGCCTATTTTTGTGCGATGGTTTTGGGTGCTGGGACGGGGGATATCGCTTAGGTAGATATTGAAGAGGGCTGGTGAGAGAATGGATCCCTGAGGGACTCTGATGGTTGAAAAAATTCCGTCGAGTTTAATTCTGAATTAACGATCTTTGAGGAAGTGTCCTATGAGTTGGATCATTGGGAGGGGGATCCCTAGGAGGAACATTTTATAAATGAGTCCATAGTGCCAGACTTTGTCAAAAGCTTTCTGGACGTCTAGGGAGAGGACTACTGTGCATTGGTTGTAGTTGAAGGCGTTTGTAATTTCTTCAACGACCCGCAAAAGTTGGTGAAGAGTAGAGTGGCCCGATCGAAAGCCGTGTTGGAAGTCGGGGATGAGTTGGAGGTCGTCTACTATTTTTTTGAGTCTGGCGAGGATAAGTTTTTCTAGGATTTTGCCTGTGCAGGGAAGTAGGCTGATTGGCCGGTGGTTTTGGGCCTGAAGGGGGTCTTTACCGGGTTTGGGGCTGAGAATGACGTCGGCAATTTTGTAGTCTTGTGGGAAAATTCGGAGTCTGAAGGACGCGTTGCTGATGGCTGTGAGGGAGCAGATGCCTTTTGAGGGGAGGCATCTTAGAATTTTATTTGAGATGGAGTCGGGTCCAGGGGACTTTTTAGTGTTGAGAGTTTTTATGATTTTAGTGATTTCCTGAAGGGTTGTGAAGGGGATTTGGTCGTCGATGGGGGTTTCACTCATGAGGGATGAGGCTTTTGCTTCTACGGTAGCAACGAATTGAGGGTTGTCGTAGGTCGTGGTCGGGGAGAATTGTTCTTCGAGGCTGTCGGCAAAAGTCTCGGCTTTGTCTCGGGAGGAATAGACTGTGCCTTTTGGGGCCGTAAGTGGACATATTCTGGTTGGGGGTTTTCTGAGGGATTTGGAGAGTTTCCAAAGGGCGGTTCTGTCTTCTTCGAGAGTGGAGATGAAGTCATGCCACTGCTCGTCTCTGAATCTTTGGAGTTCGACTTTGACTTGGTAGGCGAGTCGGTTCATGCGAATGCGATCGATCGGGTTTGAGAATCTTTGCCTTTCTTTTTATATTTCTTATACTGGGAAAAAATATGTTATCGATATATTTAAGAGGAACAGCTGTGCGGTCTTTTCCATAAAAAAAATTGCATATGAATACCCAACCAAACTGAATAAATATTTTTTGATGTGTAGCAACATCTAGTACGGATATCTGCTATTTTATTTATTGTGCTTCAAGTCATGAAATAGGCTATTAAAGAGGATGAGTTTGTTTATTTGGGAAGTACGTTTACGAGAGATGGGAAAGCTGATAGAGATATTGAAAGAAGGGCGAATGCAGGTAACTCTATTAATGGAGGACTGAACGCCGTTGGCACCAACAAGAAAATGTCCAAAGACGCGAAACTAGCCGTCCATAATGGAGTACTGGTATCTACCCTGATGTATGACAGTGAGGCGTGGAACTGGCAGAGGAAGGATGAAAGTAGACTGAATGCTGTAGAAATGAGATCCCTGAGGCGTATGTGTGGTAAAACCATGTATGATCGTGTGAGACATGTGGAGATCCGCAAAGAATGCAAGGCTGATGTAAGCGTAATGAGTAAGATCAAAAAAGGAACGTTCCGATGGTTTGGGCATGTAGAGCGAATGAACGAGGAAAGGAGTGTAAGGATTGTAATATGACGCGGAAGTGAATGGTAGAAGAAGTCAGGGACGCCCGAGAAACACATGGCACGACCAAGTGAATCAGATACTTGAGTCGGGCCATGATACGCGACGATGTATGAATGTGAACGAGGCAACGAGTGTGTGCCAAGACCGAGTTGTTTGGTGGTCCGTCCTCTGCCTACCCGTGCGGGGAAACGGCGTGATGGTTAGTTAGATTTTTGACGATTTTAGAAGTAATTTTGTCATTTTTTTCCGTTAGCTCCGGAGACCCCGAGGAAAAGAATTTTCTCAGGGCCTACGTCATCTTTGGGGATGCTGTGTGGAGAGTCCTTTTAGGAAAAGGTAGAAGAGGAAATTCTGGGAAGGAAAAAGGTATGAGTAGTAATTTGTAGGTCAATCTGTCTAGGTCATGTAAATCCATCCCTCCCACTGCGGTGAAAGGCGATGGGTCGGCTGGAGAGGCCTAAATTAGGTCTCGAACAACCGATCTCTCCCGATCCGGTCCGCCACGAAGTAGGCGGGCAATCGAATTCGCCACCAAGACCTAGACGAACTTCACTCCATGACGAAACCCCGCTAAGTCACCAAACGCAGCGAACCACTTGGGGTGATGTGTTAACTAATAAATTATTTCCGGGACGGCGGTACTCATACCCGCCTCCCAAATTGTAAATTTGGAACTTAATAATGACAATTCTTCAAATACATATTTTAGGTCTACCTTTTATATAAATATAATAAAATAAAAATAAAAAATAATTAATTAAATACACAAGCGTTTTGATCGCTTTAAATTTGATTTACAAAAGACCGATTTGCGTTGGAATACAAATTTGTCACATGTAAATTTAAATTGTCAAATAAATATATAATCATATAAATGAAACATAAAAAACTGAATTTATGATGTTTTATTTTTTTTAATATTATTATATATCATAATATTTATTGCATAAGATTATTTATTTAATAATCACTGTTGTCATCACTCGCGAAAAATTGTCAAATTTGCCCCTAAAATCATGGAAAATTGAATTCCTCAATAACCAATATTTTATAATCGAAAACAAAAATAAATAAAGTAGCAAATATCGGTATTAGATATTAAAATAAAAATAAGATTTATTGCAATATTGATTTTTTTTTTAAATTTTTATTTATTTTTGCTAAAGATAAAGACCATAAATTGACTAATTCCGGAATATATAAACTCAAATGTAATGATTGTGCCTCATTTTATATTGGAAAAACAACTCGTAATTTTGAAATCAGAATCAAAGAACATTTAAGGTGTCAATAATAATATTTTTTCTGAGTTCGCTAATCACATCATTGAAAATAACCATAGTTTTGAAAAATATACGGGGATAAATATTCTTCATATTAATCATAATTACATAAGTTAGAAGAAGCCTTGGAAATAAATAAAAAATCCCTTAAAAATAATGAATCTATTATCAACAAACAAAAAATATTGTCTTGTAGCCCAATCATGGATATGTTCCCCTACCCACCCACTCTACACTAATACCTAGCAACGGCTCCACCCCTACCATAATAATACATTGTTCCCATCCATATTTCAAAACTGTCAAATCAGTATACATTTGCCCTGAAGAAGGAACGGTTGTTCTGAAACCGGTCGGATTTACTCAAATATAAAAGTGGTTCTGACAAAGTTAAATTGTTTCATTTATCTAAGATTTATTCAGTTTGTTTAGGTATTTTGGCATTAAATCCATATTAAAGTTTTGTATGAAAAAAACCACGCAGCTTTAAAGAGAATTATGACATCATCCGTTAAGGGCCTTTAACCAGCCAGCGGCCAAGAATTCAAATTTCGTTGAAAGATGTTCTTACGATCGTTCAGGGCGGTTCCAATTAGAAAGATTAATTATTCTACGTACCAGCTTTTAAAATAATATATAAACTCAATATCTTCGTTATTTGTTTTTGGGGTGTTATGCCGTGTTGCGCTACCTCCTTCTTTAGCCAACGTTTCGGACATCGTTGCAGTGTCCATCATCAGGGCAGATCCGGCAGATCCGGTAGATGTAGATCACATCTACCGGATCTGCCGGCAACGATGTCCGAAACGTTGGCTAAAGAAGGAGGTAGCGCAACACGGCATAACACCCCAAAAACAAATAACGAAAATTCTTTTGGCCGTGAAAATCTTAAAACTTATCAAACTCAATATCGATTTTATTAAATCAAAATTTGCTTTAATGTATACGTGCTTTCCAAAATGCTAAATGGCGTAATGATAAAACTATTAAAATTATGTACTTTTTTAAATTATTTTTTGATCATAAGTATTAATAATTTTTCAGTAATATCTAAGAAAAATAAGAATATATTAGTTTGTAAGACCGTAAATAAATAGACAAACTGAAGTATTTTCTTCACAAAACAGTGCGCGAATCTTTTTTTAAATGATTTTATTTAAACTAAAATTAAAATTCTGAAACATGCGTTTCCCAGATAATTTATTGATTTATTTTACTGCATGATTATTTGATTTGAAATGTATGTTGTACGAGTATATTACAAAATTTTGTTTGAAAATTTAACAAATCTGCCAACGACCTACGGTAAAGCCTTATTGTACTAAAAATAAACATATTTTATCAATATTTAAACATAGCTTTAGTAGATAAAAGAACAGTCTTTCGAAATCAATTTATAATTTTTTGTGGAAAAGAGTCAATACGTCTAAAATTTGATTTTAAAATGACATATTTCCGGTTTTGTGTGGTTATTTCCTATTAACCAAAATTATTGAAAAGTTATAAGCTAAAAATATAAAGTTTTTATAATAATGCGTTAACAGAATTTCGCCGAAACACATTCTGTTAACGGTCGCTGAATATTCTTAGTAAATTAAATTAAAACTAAAATTATTCTTAACAGAATCGAAAAACTAATGAATTCCTTATATATAAGGAAGTATACTTCATAGCATTTTCGGTAAGTTGGTAACGTATATATAAAAATCAAGTGTGCTTTAGACCACACGACAGAAGTAAACCTTCGCTGAAGGCATTTAAAATTAAATTGCGAAGAAATGTGATTGATTTGGTATAGATGTGTTATTTTAAGTGTATATACAAATACTAGCTGACCCGGCGAACTTCGTACCGCCTAAGAATCAATAACTGTTGTGTTAACTTATTAGCTGAATTAATTTCGTTTTTTTTTAAGTTAAAATTAATACTCAAAATGAATTAAGAAATGTAATTCACGTGGCAGCAATACATTTGCTTCATTAAAGCGAATCGAAATGATTCACGTGGCATTATTGTACTACTTTCTGTTAAAACTATTTATTGAATTGATTCCCTTCATTGAAGCACCTTGTGATATCCAACATTTTTCGTTTTGTTGTCGTTAGATATCTTCCCAGTTCCACCGGGCGCATTGAGGAAAAATAAGCCACAGACTGGGCATGCAGAAATAATTGCTTCAGTGATTGTCATGTCCCAATGAGTATCGTTTTCAGGCAAATTGATCTGCTGACATGCAACACGAATTGTTGGGCACACTACACCATGACTTGTGATTCAAACGATGTCGGCCCACGAACATTCACCAGCAACAACTACAGTATTCGTTACTTTTTACATGAACTGTGTAAATGCGACCAAGAGCACCAGTAGAACGCACAACCCGAGGATCAGTAACCACATCGCCGTGCTTCCGACGTAGAAATCTCTTCGACAAAGCGTTCGACAAAGTGTAATAACGTGGCATCTCAGAGTAGAGCAACGTCCGGGCAAACAAATCGCATTGGCAAATCGAAAAGAAACAGGTCAATGTTGTTGCTGGAGGTGATTCAGCACGTTTGGCAACAATCGATGTAATGAAATACACTCGTCGATCATTCTCCAGATGCATCGCCAAATATACAATAATGGAATGTCGTTCATGAATGGGGAATGAGAATATACGCCAAATCGCCTCATTGTAGCTCACAAACTTGATAGCGTGTGATTTCATCGTTTTTTATTTGTCGTTTTAACGCCAAAAACCGCCATATCACTGATTTTTGTGACAAATTTGCAGATGTATTTGATTGACTTCACCGAATTGCAATAGGTACCCCACGTCACAATGCGCCTTGAATGTTTTGAAAAGAAGTGGCTGTTTTCCTGGGGTTGTGCAGACATACGTTCACCATTTGTCCCCTTTACGACTGTTGACATTTAGTGTGTAAGAAAGAGAGGCAGCATTATATGTTTAAGAACAAAACAAAAACAATCAGCACATTGACATTTGACGTTTTTGAATGTTTGTAATTCATGCACAGTTCAATATTATACCCCTCACAATATTGCTGCAGTTCTTTCAAAATAGGAGAATTCGTTCCATACAAAATGTATGGGGAAATTAATTTTCTTTAAAACTATTTATTTCGTTAACTTTTGTGATGTTTTAATAGTTATTATCCTATCCGGGGCGGAGACAAATCCAACAAATCAAAGATCATCAAAATCGGTTCAGCCGTTCTCGAGTTATAAATAGTGTAACTAACCCGACTTTGTTTTATATATTAACTAGCTGACACAATGAACTTCGTACCGCGTCAGAATCAATAACTGTTGAATTAAATTAAGTTTTTTTATTAAGTTAAAAATTACACAAATAAGCAAATTATCTATGCCCAACTGTCCGTGTTTTGTTTTTGTTAGTGTCAGAGATGGTGTTGTGTACGGATTTATATTTTTTGTGATTTTCTTACTTTTCCACTTACGGGAATTTTTGAAAGAAAGCGGGTACGGGTGCCGCCGCCCCGGGAACCATTTATTGGATGTCCAACACTACTGCCATAGGTCACTCCAAGTGGTTCGCTACGTTTGGTGACTTTTGTGCGGGTCTTTGCGGTGGATGCGTTTGCTCGCCTGCTACGTAGCGGGCCGGATCGAAGAGACTGGTTGAGGGAGACCTTTTGACCTTTCCAGCCGGATTCTCTCGACCAATGGGCCAAAGGGGTCCGGCTGGAAAGGTCAAGGTAAAAGGTCAATTCCGGTCAAGACAATGGCCTTGAACTGACATTTGACGTATTTGAATTTTTGGAATTCACGCACAGTTAAATATTATACCTATTACTGCAGTTCTTTCAAAATAAGAGAATTCGTTCCATACAAAATGTATGAAAAAATTTATTTACTTCATAACTTTCTTTTTCGTGAATTTTTGCGATGTTTTATTAGTTATTCTGTTATCCGGGGCGGAGACAAATCCAACAAATCAAAGATCATCAAAATCGGTCCAGCCGATCTCGAGTTATAAATAGTGTAACTAACCCGACTTTGCTTTATATATTACTAGCAGACCCGGACAAACGTTGCTGTGGCTAACGAAACAGAACGCCATTACCCAATCTTTATAAAATCCACACCACCCGCTTGCCAGGTGCCCGCTGCCCGCTGCCTGAATTGAATATATGAATTTATCGGCTTTTCTCGACTATAATAAGCATGTATTATACATATAAACTAATTAACTCGCCACTAATTATATAATGCTTGCAATGCAACACTAGATATTTGAAAAGGGAAAATCAAGTACCTACTTACTCTAGGATATCTATTTTCCAATTTCTTCCATAGAACGAATTTCAAAAGTGACTACAGTACGGCCCGCCAGCCGTTTTAAATCGCACCAAAATATGTTTTCATTGAATTTATCGGCTTTTCTCTAATGTAATTTACATGTATTATACATATAAAAATTCCTCTTCAATCACTCTATCTACTGGTGAAAACCGTATGAAAATCCGATGCGTAGTTTAAAAGATTAACGCGCACATACATTTTGAGCGAATTTATTTTATACTATGTAATGAAGATTGCTGCAGTTCTTTCAAAATAAGAGAATTCGTTCCATACAAAATGTATGAAAAAATAATTATCTTCATAACTTTCTTTTTCGTGAATTTTTGCGATGTTATATTAGTTATTCTGTTATCCGGGGCGGAGACAAATCCAACAAATCAAAGATCATCAAAATCGGTTCAGCCGATCTCGAGTTATAAATAGTGTAACTAACCCGACTTTGTTTTATATATTAAGATAAGATATATAAATATATAAGGATTGTATTAGGACATAGATAATTATGTACCTATTTAAAATACCGCGATAAACAATAAACTAACTTATAAAAGAACATATGACATTGACAATGACCTTGACATTGACATTAACATTGAGATTGACATTGACATTGGGGTGACCTACGACCTTAGGGTGACCTACGACCTTGGGGTGACTTACGACCTTGGGGTGACCTACGACCTTGGGGTGACCTACGACCTTGGGGTGACCTACGACCTTGGGGTGACCGACGCATCGATTACCGTTCGCATCACACTATTCGTAACGCATTCACCAGCTTCCCCCCCAAGTCGAGCGTGTAAAGAAGTTTAACTTCAATAAATTATTTGCTTTTGTGTTTAATTCGTAGAATTCCATTTAATTTTAAAAAGTAATTAATCTTAATTAAATTTAATGGTGTTTAAGATGGTTTGGGCACGTCGAGCAAATGAGCGAAGAAAGTAGTGTAAAAAGAATATATGATGCAAATGTGAATGGTAGAAGAAGTCGGGGACGCCCGAGGAAGACATGGCACGATCAAGTGAATCAGATACTTGAGACGGGCCATGTCAAAAGTCAGAATAATAGAAGAGTATGTATGAGACGATGTATGAATGTGAGTGAGGCAAAGAGTGTGTGCCAAGACCGAGTTGTTTGGCGGTCCGTCCTCTCTGCCTACCCCTGCGGGGAAACGGCGTGATGGTTAGTTAGTTATTTATCGCGCTCTGCAAGTATTTTAGTTTTTATTTTTATGACAGATTCTTCGACTTACAAGGTCAGAATGTTTGAAAATGGCTTGCAAGCCGTAACAGCTGTCACATTAATAAAAACTATAAAAAATAATCCCTCAGGCCTCGACCATACTCTTTTTTTGTTTTTTTTTTTTACATTAGCTCCACACAGGAGGCCCCGAGGAAAGCAATTTCCCTCGGGATCTATGGCATCTTTGGGGATGTTGTGTGGAGGGTCTTTTTAGGGAAAAGAAGGAGAGGAAGTTCTGGAAAGGACAACGGTTTTTTTTTTTACATTAACTCCTCACAGGAGGCCCTGAGGAAAATAATTTTCGCTCGGGCCTACAGTGGGCCTACGGGCGATACAGTATATGAAGTCCTGCATTGTGTGGTTTGGCGTGTATATATAACCTAACCTAACCTATTATTAATATACTATATTACTAATTATACTTTATGTTAATTTGAAAATAAACATCTTAACAAAGACTCAACAACCTAACCTAACCTATTATTAATATATATATTACTAATTATACTTTATGTTAATTTTAAAATAAACATCTTAACAAAGACTCAACAGATGACATTACTAAAAACCAACCACCGTTAAATTTTGTAATTCGAATAATATTTTTTGCTTAGGAGTAACATTAGAAAAATTAATTAAACAAGGCAGTACCAATTACATTTTTTGTTTTCGGCTAAGGTATAGTCTGTCAAAAAAGAGTAGAAAATATAAAAACTGGAACTACTAAATTTGTTGACTGGCAACACCAATTTAACTGTCAAATATTTGTTTGAAGTTCAATGACACTGAATGTATAGAACACAGTAAACCACATTAAAAAAACATTTTTTCTTCATGACATAAATTTGATTAAAAGGTGATTTATAAAGCGATTTGCTTTAATTTAATTTAACATAAATTTGAATTTAACAATAGATAGAAAGGAAGAATCACTAATGGTGAGTTTAGTTATACTACTTTTAGATCTGAATGAGTTAAATATATTCAGATCTAAAATTAGAGACATGATCTAAAGCCCAAGCAACGCTAGGTACTTTATATCTAGTATTAAATAAATATGAGCAATTTCTAAACTGTGCTTTATATTTTATTACATTATAGTTATTCTTAATTATGTTAACACAAAATTTCAAAGGTATAATAATAATATACCTACATGCAATTCTAATTTTGAGATCGGCGAGTATCTATACTGCAATGAAAAAATATTTTTTCCACTATTATCCTTTTTAATTTTTTATAAAAATGTAGGTTACTACACAGCTTTACTTTAACACCATGAGTTATGTGTTTAGTATTGCCATTTGATCAACAGTGACGCCCTCATTTATTTTCTACTCTTATTTGACAAACTGTATTAATTATTAGAAAAAAACTCTCTCGGAAAAAATATAATGTATATTTAAAAAAAAAATGATATTTGTAAATTTGCCGAGCTGAAACGGTAATTATATGAAATACCCTCGATAGAAAAAAATTGCGAAGTATGTATGCTCCGAAAATAATAAAAACACATTTCAAATCGCTGTGAAAAAAATCACAGCGTATCTTTAAATGCTACTTTAGACACTCGTCGAGACATTTTTGCTTAATTTTAAAGGAGCAGTGTTTTGTTAAATATTTTCACAATTTTCGTTTCAATCGTTTTATAACATTAGCGCTCTCTCTAATACACGTATTTACATAGTGTCTCCAGGGCCGGATTAATCATGTCGGGGCCCCTAGGCAATGCACGTCTCGGGGCCCCTTACAAGGTTTTAAGGGGGGGGGGGGGTAAAGTTTTAAAACTTTTTTTATGTAAAACTGGCTGTAGGTACTGACATACCTATATTGAGTATTGTCTCAAAATTTCAAGTAAATCGGAGCAAAACTAACGAAGGAACGGCATTTCAAGCGACCGGCCCTAATGCTCAAAATCTTGACTTGACTTGACCGATGCTTTTGAAATTTTGTACACTATTTCTACACATAAATCAGATAGTCAGAGGGAGTTTTTTTACCATTTTATAATAAAGAATTCTCCCAATTTTTTTTAGCAAAATCGCGTTTTTCACTTCAAAATGCTGGCAAAAATAAAAATAAAATCGAAAAAAAAAACTCCCCCTGACTACCCAGGAAAACATACTACCTTTTAAACGCATTTCGATTTTTGGTTTCAAATGATCCAATGACGAGTTATGATGTTCATATCACTAATTGAAGCAAGGCATTTTTTCTCGGGACGCGGGCAGTTGCCTACTCTGCCTTAGGGATAATCCGGTACTGAGTGTCTCCCTTTAAAACCATCTTCTGCTCCTTTTTGGACACTTGCTACCGGGCCTTAAAGAGTTTTTCTCGTATTTGGATATACATTGCGGTATTTTTTTTCTGAATATACAAGCTTTATTATATAAATACCCAGAATTTTAAAATCGTAAATCTTGACGTTCAAAATAATTGAAAATTTTGTCTTTACATCTGATCTACATTATGAGGACTTTAGCTAGTGTGTAATAAGATCCAAATCTCATGCGGTAACGCCACGTTAAATCCTAGCAGCACGAAGGTAATTTTTGCATGGTACTGGAAAGATTATCGATAACAAAATTTAAAAAAATTATATATTTTTTTATTAATTCCTTTTTGTATATATAGTCTGTTACATTTTGTAAGTGTAATAATTAAAAATAAGACGTCGTTTAATCTGGTGTGGTGCTCGGGGCACCGAAATGCAATATTTTCTGACAAATATGATGAATCAACAAGAAAATAAAATCTTCTCTGACAGATATGATGAATTTATTTATTTATTTAAAATTTACGGCGCAAAGTGCCACTTACAAACATGTGTTTATTAAATATTTTTTAACAGTCGTAGAACATTGAAGAAATAATTTTTTTTTTTTAAATTACACACGAAAAAGAAGAAAAAATTACTAACTTAAAGAAAGCTTTAAAAGAAACACAATAAAGTCAAAAAAACTTGTCAATTCATTAGATTACGGTTTAAATCAAATAGCAGCCATGTTCTCCGAACAACTAACTATTTAATCGTTTTGTTTCCGCGTTCCCACAATTCTGTTGAAAATTACAGAACTTATACCGGAATTCCACGAACTTGTTATGTAGTGACCCCATTAAAATATGTTTGATCAGTACAGCCTTGTATTTCAGTAGAGAAATATTATAAATATCAGCAATTGTGTGTAGCTAGAGGGGGGGGGGCACTTTTAAGGGGACGGCAAATTTTCACAATGAATAATAATATTAGTATCTTGTAAAAATTTAAACCATTTCATTTCGTGTTTTTGTCGCACCTACAATTCGGACCGATTGAAATGAGCACGGAAGTATTCTGTGACGAAACCGGGGAATACCATTTCTTTAAATAAATACATAATAATGTCATATTGATCACTGTCGTGACTGGCAACACCGTATGTGAATTGCAAGAATTCAGCGTATTTTGTTTTGCGCTTGGATTGCCTATGAATAATTTACAATGATAATGATTAAGAGAGGTCCGTGGACGATGTGATGTGATTGACAATTCTAAGAAAGTTTCATTCATGGCTGGATCATGAGTGACTAGCGACGTGAGTAATTAATATTTTATTTACATTTTGTATTTATGTAATTGTATGTTTGTCTATCTGATTCGTTGTTCAAGCTTTAATTTATTAATAAAGAAAAATCAGAAAAATAAATTTCAGAAAAGTAAGTTATTTTTTAAAAATGTCTAATAATTATTTTAAAATGTTCCACGAAACTTTCGTTTGCGAATCCAACTCTTTTTTTTAAGCTTCAATTTAAAAAAATTAAGTTTTTTCTATTTTCGTTATCTTCAAACTTATCTAAGTTTTTTCTATTTTAGGTACCTACTTTAATTTGAATATTCGCAGGTGTGTATTTTTGAGCCAATTTACATTTCCAATGTCAAAATGTTAATATTTAAAAACAAAAATGTTCCAATAAGCACGTCGGTAAAATTATATTAAGTATCTAGATTTTAGAACAACAGATTTGCAAAAAGGTTAAAAAAATAACCAATATAAAGGAACATTTAAAATGCATGGGAAGAACCGGGAATTTTGTGCGCAAACCTTGAGAGGCAAAAGTTTATATATATTTTTTTCTTATTATTCGAAGGATTAAACCAGTTTTCAGAATGTAAAACTCCAATTGTGGATTCATCACTGGATGACACAGTGCTTCTTCTAAAAGCAAACACATGGTTAGAACTGAATAAAAAGGCTAACATAGACATAAATGAATTAAAAACATGGTTTGACAATAACCTACTAACATTAAACTCTAAAAAAACACATTACATACCATTTTTCATGAAAAAACCAAACACGCCGTATGAAATAAACATAAGGATCCATTCTGCACCACACACTCAACAACACCACTGTAACTTATTGTGTACTAATATTGAAATGAAAACTTCAACCAAATATCTAGGAATCACTATTGACCAATGTCTAAAATGGATACCGCATATAACCATTCTTAAAAACAGAGTACGAAAATTGACATATATTTTTAGCTGTTTGAGACACATTCTAAGTAAAGAACTACTGAGAATGACGTACTTCGCTTTCTGTCAATCCATAATCCAATATGGTATAATAGGATGGAGTGGCGCCTATAAAACTCACACACAATCTCTTTACATTGCGCAAAAACTAATAATTAAAATAATATTAAAAAAAATCTTTTCTATATCCATCTGAACTCATATTCAAAGAATTTAAAGTCAGAAAATTAAATACTCTCTTCCTGTATCATTCAACCTTACAAGTTTACAAAGAGGATATCCTAAACAAATCCATACCCTTCAAAAACACAGTAAATCTCAGGCAAAAATACATGTTACCAATTCCCAATTGTAAAAAAACTTTGGGTCACAAAACTATAAATACTTAGGAACAAATTTCTTTAATAAATTACCAGAAAATATAAGATCCCTTAAGGACAGTTTCAAAAATTTCAAAACACAATTAAAAAAATATACTGAAAACCTTAACTAAAAAAAAAAAAAATAATAATTAAAAAAATATATACATATACACACATATGTTTCTCTTATTCTTAATATAAACTAAATTTAAAAAAAAAATATATCAAAATAACCTAACAAATAATACTTCCTCCGGTACACACAAGCATTTGCTTGTTATGGGAGAACATTTAAAAAAAATATGTATATTTGTATTTAAAATATTGTATTAAGTTTTTCTTTTTTATATACTTTCATTATATTTATGTATCTATTGTATGTACTGTACCAAAAAAAAATAAAAAAAATTAAAAAAAAAAAAAAAAAATCTGCTGATACATTTCGAAGGAAAACATTCTCTTATTCGATTATTCGAGGTGCAGTTATGAAATTCTAGTTGAAGACTATTTAATTCCAGAATCAAAGAAAAACCATTGTTGTGAGTGTAGTTTTAATTCGCGGCATACAAACTGGTTTTGTGTTCAGAATACAACGATAAATTAAATTACGAGTGGCAGATTACCGTGTATCGTGTGAAGCTTTACATATGAGTTGCATACCAAATGCTGCGAAATTCTGAGTATTTTTATATCGCAGAATCAATCGTAAATAAACACCTGCCTTAAGTTCTAAGCATGGTGTAAAAGTTCGAGGGCTCTCCAACTTATAAAAATATTAGATCAAAAATAAAATGAAAATTAGAATTAAATCGATACGAGAGGTGATTTATAAATTTGTTTTGGATATACGATTAATATATGTTTGGCTTGGAGGATTCCATAAGATTGAGGCGAACTCAAGTTGTGACCTTACATGTGACATACATAGCAGAATTAGTGCGTATGCCTTTCACTATAAGGCTTTGCGATGCATATAATAAAGCCCAACCGCTTAAAATCTTTTTTCTAAAATACTTTATTTATTTATTGTTTCTTTAAACTGCAGGTAAAAATGTTTACAATATAATTTGTCACCTCACTAGGACAAGCCTGTGTTGAGGTTAACAATTATAATTATACTTTAATATGAATTTTAAGGTGACCGGACAACTCAGAATGAAACCAACTCAGAAGCACCTCAGAAAGATCATTAAGAGTGATGATAAATAGGTTAAGTTTAGGTTAGGGTTACCGGCTATTTAATTTTTTTTTTCATAGCTTTTAATGACCTTTCTGAGGTATTTCTTAGTTGGTTTCATTCTGAGTTGGCATGGAACCAAATTTTAAATATCCTTTTAGAATCTAACACTACTCTGATTGTTTCTAATTGTTGTAGGGGTACATAGTAAAATTTGTAGTTATAATTAATTAGATTTTTTTATGTTAACCCCTCAGGCCTCCTACCTATTTTCTCGGAAGGTCAAAATATTTCCGCATTGCAATAAAATCCAAATAAATAAAATACATTTGAACTACGAAAACTAAAAACTATATACGAAAACTAAAAATTGTTTTTGAAAGGTTATGAAATACGTTTTTAAATTGTATTTGCTTTGAAATACTAAAATTTTGGATGCAAACAAAAAAAAATTTTAAAATTGGCACACCTTAAGTTTTTTTTAAACCAAAAAAATAAATGAAAAATTCCTTAAGTTTCATAAACGTTTTTCAAATTTCGGTTATAAACTTTGGTTTCATGAAGGGATACATTCAAATTATTTTTTGGTTAATTTTTAGATTTATATTTAAAGATACAAAGTGTGGTGTTTTTTTTTTCTTTCCTTTTCTAACACCGTACAGATCTTTCTAATATTGATAATAATGGAGACTCTAACGATTTCTGTTATTTATATTAGTTGTTCTGAAAAGCGAACAAATTAGATAATAAATTTAAGTTTGTTTACGTTTAGATATAGTTGATTGTTTTTACAATGTTGCCCCTTAAAGTCTATATATCCCTTTTAAGAGACAACTCATACAGGTCTCATAGAAATGAATGAAAGTAATAACGTCATTATAAAACAATTAAGAAAACCCTAACACTTAGTACAAAGGGAAACAGATTCCGAACCCCATATAATACTCTCTCAATTAGTGTTCAGCAAATTGGTTTAATCGATTATAAATCAATTTAGACACTTTCAAAACATTGACATTTAAAATCGTATAAATAGGTCATCTCAGTTTGGATTAACCACAGTTTGAAAATGCTCTTGTAAGCCGAAACAACTGTAACAAAAATACATACGAAGATACTTGCAGAACTTGATAATAAGATTATTAAATTATTTTTTTTTAAATTAAAAGGAGTTTTACGAATCAAACACATAAACAATCAAAAAATTAACTCATAGAAATAGTTGCACCTCCACATTTCGTCGAAAGTTGTTCTTACGATCTTACAGGGCGGTTCCAATGAGAAAGATTAATTATTCTCCGTACCGGCTTTTAAAAATTATAACTCAATAACGATTTTATTTCACTCCAAATTTGCTTTAATTTATACCCACACCCAAAAATGCTGAAAGGCGTGATGATAAAACTATTAAAATTATGTCATTTTTGTAATTATTTTTTTGATTATAAGTATTTATCATTTTTCAATAATGTCTTAAAAAAATCTGAAATATATTAGTTTGTAAGTGCGCAAATAAATACAAAAACGGACCAATTTTCGTCATGAAAAACACGTACGTATATATGATTTTATTTAAACTAAATGGTGATTTGAAATGGGTGTTGTATAATACAAAATCTTTTTTGAAAATTTAACAAATCTGCCAACGATCTATGGTAAAACCTTATAATACTAAAAATAAACATTTTTTCTCAAAATTTAAAACATGCGTTTCCTAGATAAAAGAAAAAACTTTCAAAATAAATTTATAATTTTTTGTGGAAAAGAATCTAAAATCTGATTTAAAAATGACATATTTCTGGTTTTCTCTGGTTATACCCTCTTAAGTATAAATAGTAAAAATACGATATAAAGGGTATTAGAAAGAGAAAAAAAAACGCTTTTTATTCGAATATAAAAACTAACCACAAAATAAGTAAAATGTAGACCTTTATGAAACCAAAGTTTCAAACCGTATTTTGAAATAATTTTATGATTTTTTTATTAATTATTTTTACATGGGTTGACAATGACGTTTGTAATAAATTTGTCCAATAAAATATCGATGAGATTTTTTTTGTTACCACTAATTTTAATTAAAAAAAACATAAGGTGAGCCATTTTGTAAACTTTTTCAAAATTTTTATATTTAAAAAATTATATATTTATTTCGATTCATAAAATTTGAAAGCTTTTTTTCATAAATTCATAAAATTTCTAAAACAATTTTTAGTTTTCGTATTCCTTCAGAAATATTCAATTTATTTGGGTTTTATTGTAAAGCGGAAATATTTTGAAACTTCTGAAATAATACGGTCGAGGCCTGAAGGGATTGTAGTAGACTGCTTGATCGTGCAATATTTTCCTCGGCTTTCGACTTCTACAAAATTATTAATTAAAAGAAAAGAAACTCACCCGGATTCACGAGCACAATAATTAGAGCCCACAGCAAGAACGACATGTTGGCGATGGAGCGGTCTCAGTAATACTGATTGTGAATAAGGTAGATAAACAAAAGATAATAGTGAACCTCAAGAGTCAGATTTGGATTTAGCGAGGTCAGCGGACAAACCAGTTGGTGGAAGAATTGCGGAGGAAGGTTTCGTTTGAAGCAGGTCCGTTGTTAGGCGGCAAACTGCCTGCGCCGTTTATAATATACTATTGGTACCCGGCATGTCATTTAATAAAGAAATTGTTTCTCCTTAGCGGCCGGACATTCAGCGGTCTGAAATCTAAAAAAAAAAATGTATTTTTGTAAAATCGATATCCAATCTTCAAACCACTCTAAAAAGAACATGCAAAAGAAAACACAGAAGAAAGCGACTCCGTAGAAACACAAATACCTACTCATAAAGAAGACCAAATGTATAGGAAAAGGTGCACTGGAATTCGACGACAATAATATGGAAAAAAAATCATCCTTCACATTGATAAGAAGGTGTTTCGTAGTACCACCACTCAGATCTACTTTAGTTTTCTGAAGGTTTCACTTCTACCACGTGTAAATTTCACAAACATTTTTTTTGAGTTCTTAGGTAGGTATTATCTGCTGTAGGTACTTAGTATTTTTTTGGGAAAATATAGAAAGTATGACCGTAACCGGTTTCTCCCCCTCCCCAATATGTTGTGTTTATAAACCGTAGACTAAGAAATATCTGTACAAGTCTGAAGATGGCTCTAACGAGCTGAAACCGGTTACGGTCGAATAAAATTAAGTGGAATAAAGTTTTATATTCGTTTTATTATAACTAGTTTTTTCCCGCGGCTTCGCTCGCATGGCATTAGGGGATTTCCACTCAGCCTCCTCCACCTTCCCTCTCCCCACTCCACTCCCCCCATCAATCCCCCTCCCCTCCACCCACCCCTCCCCCCACTCTACTTCCCCCCATCAACCTCCTTCCCCCCCACCCCCTACCCCTCCCCACAACCTCCTCCATCCTTCCCCTTTCCCCTTCCTTCCCTCCCCCCCACCCTCCTCCCCTTCCCCAATCCCCACTCCCCCCACTCACCTCTCGCATTCCACAAATTCATTCCCGATAAATTCAGTTTTCAAACTGCTCGCATGCCACCTGCTATAATTTCTTTTACAAAATTCATAATGCCAGAACTCAACGGTAGTTTTATACAAAAAAAACGAACAAAACAAAAAAATTATCCAATTTGGTTCAGTCGTTCGGGTTTATGCGCTACATTTTGGTGATTCATTTTTATAGATAGATATTAAGTACCAATTATTATTCTACTTTTTATATTCTACCAAAAAATCCAGTACGGCAGTTTTATACTTAAAAAATGCGACACCTGTCTATCCAATTAAAACAATAATTGTTGTGTGACATTATGTCAAAATTTGAGAATGTCATTTTGCAAAACAAAGATTCTTAAATAAAAATTCTATTTTAGAAAATATTTAAACGAATTTATTTGAAGTACCTACTTCCCCAATAATTTGAATCGATTAAAGAATTATAAATATCTTACTAATCGTGCCACCTATTGCAATTTTTTCATACAAATTTCGTAATGCCAGAGCTCTGAGCTATAGTCTATATGTTCATATTATTGTAAAGTTTCATTAAAATCTATTCTGTAAAGGAGGAATTAGTATTTTATACATATTTGAATTTTAACATCAAAGGGATGTTCATAGTAACCTAATTTAAAAAAACATCGTTACCAAGGCGACAATTGGCGTTTGCAATAAATCGATTTTGTTAGTTAATTTATATCAATGATATTTCTCAATTAAAATTAAACGGTGAAATTTTCTTATATGCAGATGATACTGCAATATTCTACTGGGGTAAAGATCTAAAAATACTACTAGAAAATTCACAAAGTGACCTAGAAAGAATTTGCGGTTGGCTCCAATCAAATATCCTAACAATGAATATAAAAAAAACAGGATACATGATTTTAAGTTCAAACCGTAAAATAATTCCTCCACATGTACCATCAAAAATTGAAAATAACGATTTGCAAATCCTGAAACAGGAAAAATATCTTGGGCTATGCATCGATAAGCATTTAACTTTTAAACAACACATACAAAATGTAAAAGATAAAATCACACCCTTAATTAGCGTTTTTAGCCGGTTATCATATCTATTACCAATTAGATTAAAAAAAAGTTTATACTATAGTCTCGTGCACTCACACCTAAATTACCTGATTGAAATCTGGGGAAATGCGTATGAAACATACATCAATGAATTACAGGTAATTCAAAATAAGATAATCAAAAAACTATTTCACTACGAATCCAAAACATCCACAAAAAAATTATATTTGGAAATAAAACTGCTAACATTAAGAAAACTATACGAGTACAATATATGTGTCCTTATATACAAAATAAATAATAAACTCATACATACAAACACAGAATTCATTAAAACGTCCTAAGTACACAAACATTTTACACGACAACACGATAACATACGTTTACACCATTCATACTAACTACGGTAAACAATCAATTAGTTACGAGGGGGGCAATTTATATAATTGCCTTCCAGATGATATCAAAAACGAAAAAAGTGTGTGCAAATTCAAAAAAAATTGTTCATGTTTATTAACAAAAAACAAAGTAGTGATAGTGAATAATATCGTATGGTAATATAATATCATGTAAATGTTAGTCTCTCTCTCTGGTTTCAATCATGGGATTGGTTTGCAGCAATTTCATCTGTTCGTTTCTTACACTCTTCCCTGTCTTGTGCGGCTCTTTTGAAGTCTGCATATGATAAGCAGCGCACGTCAACCAGCAGGTCCTCCAGGTACTCTCGGCGTGGGCGTCCCCTAGCGTTTGTCCCCTCGGTCATACCCTCCATTATGGCATGCAAGAGGCCTTCTTGTCTTATTGCATGGCCGATCCATCTTGCGCGCCTTTCGGACAAGGTCCTGAGCAGGTGCCTTCCTCCTTCGATTCTTTGGAGAACCTCCTCATTTGTGATGTGGTCTCTCCAGGAAATTCCTAGTAGTCTTCTATAGGACCACATCTCAAAAGCCTCTAGTCTCCGTTTATCTCTTTCGGATAAGCACCATGTTTCGCAGCCGTACATCAAGATACTCCATACATAGGTCTTGATGAGGAGTATTCTCAGTTTTAGGTCTATATTATTCGATTCTATTATTTTCGACCTTTTATTGAATGCAAGCCTAGCCTGGTGTATACGGCTGTCGACCTCGCTCTTAGACCGACCGTCCCATGTTATTTTGCTCCCGAGGTACACAAACTCCTTGGTGTTCTTTAGTGGAACTCCTGACATCTCTACTCTCATCTGATGTTAGCAGTCAGCAGCTTTGTTTTGTCTTTATTTATCCTCATGTTGTAATTATTTTGAAGAATGCTTTGCATGGTTGTTAAGGCCTCTTGCAGTTCTTCTTCGCTTTCAGCAACCAAAGCAATGTTAGTATTGCAATCTAATGTAATCTAAGGTTATGAAATGTAAAAACTATGTAATATAATGTAAAAAGTACATAATTCAATATTCTAGTTAAGTAAGTGAAAATATTTTTTTTTTTTTACTGGAATAAAAACTTATGAAAAAAAAGCGACAGAAAACGTATGATAAACAATTTCATAACGCCAGAGATTATTCATAACGCCAGAGCTTACCAATAACTATAGCCTATAGATCTCGCAAATAATGTAGCTTTCTATTAGTGAAAGAATTTTTAAAATCTATTCAGTAGTTTTTGCGTGAAAGAGTAACAAACATACATCCATACAAACTTTCACCTTTATAATATTAGTAGGATAGAATTCCACCATGAATTATCACTCTCAAAAATAGAAACAATAGAAAGTATGGTTTTTATAGCCTTGTTTAACATTTCTATGTTTGAAACTGACAATTCACGGTGGAATTCCAGTAAGTTTTATATTGGTTTTATTATAATACAACCCTGTTTATTATTATTGCTTTTTTAAATGTTTGATAATTACATGTTTTTGTCTGATCTTAATCGATTATCACGAATCTAGTTTTCTCAGAAATTTAGCTTAGGCATAAACAATGGTGCAAAAAAACTTGTCGTGAAAGAGGATTTCGTCATAATTTTATAATTGTAATTTAAAATAAATATATATATATTTTTTATTTATTTTTTTATTTTTATTTTTTTTATTTTTTATTGGCAATGTTTATTGAAAATACATATGAAGTTACAACAGTTACATAGTTACATAAGGTTAACAAAAAATAAAAAAAATTGCCTTTCCTCACCATGCTCTTGTGTTTGGTGAGGGAGTTCTTGCTCAATTAGTAAATTAATGATCGTGTAAGTTAGTAATAACGGCTATTGTAAATAATAAGAAGGTTAAAAAATCTTGTATAATTTAAAAATAAAAATCCTGAAGAGTTTAAAAAAATCATAATATAAATTAAAAAATCATTATAAATGGAAGAATCATGTAAGTTAGTAACAAAAATTATTGTAATAAGTAAGTAAAGGATACGTAAGAAAGAACGCAAGATTTATACAATAGTAGACTCAGAGATTTAGAAACTAAGAAATGAAAGAAAAAAGAAGGAATAAATGATTTATAAAATAGCAGACTTTAAGATACAAAGTAAACATATTTGGGAGTTTTATAGCAGTTTCAGGTAATTTTTTAATTTGGGCTTAAATTCCTGCATATTTTCGATGGTTTTTAATTTTAATGGGAGGTTGTTATAATAGATTATGCCCAGTTAAAAAGTTAGGAGTTTTGGATGTGCTTAGTATTAAATTTAGGAATTTTAATAGTTTTCTGGTATCTTGCTGATGTATTGAATTGGAAGTTACGAGTATTTAACTGTATTTCTTTGTAAATTTGAAGAATTGAATATTTTTTATAGATTTTGTCTATTATAGGCACATTGAATATTGAAAAAAGAATTTCAGTAGGAAATTTAGACGGTTTTTTTAAGATTACCTTAATTATCAACCTTTGAACAATTTTGAGGGGATTTAAAATATTGTCATATGTTCCTCCCCAGCCAATAATACCATATTGCAATATAGATTGAACAGTTGCATAGTACACTCTTTTTAGGTTTTCTAAGCTAAGAATATTTCTAAGTCTAATAAATATATAAATACATTTCCTAATCCTTTTGACGAGTTCACAAATACGTGTTTTCCATTTAAAATGTTGATCTATATATACACCAAGATATTTGATTTTGGGAGTTGGACTAAGTATAGCACAATCTTGATTGCAGTTAGTTTTATTACATTTACTTTGGTGTATTATGATGTTTAAATTTGGTTCTAATTTGAATTTATTGATAGAGAATGGGATAAATTTTGTTTTTTCAGTATTTAGAGAGAGGAGATTTTTATCGAACCAATTTTTCAATATGTTAATATCAATGTTAGCTAGATTATTAACAGTATTCCAATCCGTACCTTCAATTATTATGACAGTATCGTCAGCATAAGATATTATTTTTCCGTTTAGTTTTTGTATGAATATGTCATTAACATAGATAATAAACAGTAACGGTCCCAGGACTGTACCTTAAAGTATGCCGAAATGACTCATTTTTGGTGAACTAAGCACACCATTAATTTTTACAACTTGGGGACGTTTGAAAAGGTAGCTTTTTATCCATTCTAGAGCTGAACCATTTAATCCAATGTTTCTTAATTTACTTATAAGTTTATCATGTGATATACTGTCAAATGCTTTTTTGAGATCTATAAAAATTCCCAGGCATTTAAATGATTTATCTAATGAACTATGTACAAGGCTACTTAATTTTGCAATTGCATCTTGTGTGCTTCTACCTTCCATAAAACCAAACTGGTTTTCATTAATTATATCGTTGCATTTTATAAATTGGCTCATTCTTTTTTTAACTAGTTTTTCAAAAATTTTTGCTATATTTGAGATTACTGATATTTTATTTTTTTTTATTTTTATTTATGGGACGGTTATTGTTTACTTCTTCTGGATTACGTGACTTAAATATTGGGGTAATAGTAGTTTGTTTGTAAATTGATGGAAATACTCCGCTTTGGAAACTTGTATTTATTATATGCATTATTGGCTTAGAAATTTGATTTTTTATGTTTTTTAAAATATCAACCGTGACTGCATCAAAGCCCGGAGCAGATCCTCCTTTCATATCGGTTATGATAGAAACTATTTCGTCCTCTGTGGTGACTTCAAATGTTGTCATTTTATTTTTAGCATTTATATTACAGTCTGGAGATGTTATAATATTTGGATCAATGTGAATGAGATTGGCGAGATTTTTCCCAACATTTGCAAAGAAAGTGTTAAATATATTTGCAGCTTTTGAGGGGTTTTCTTTACAGCATGTTTTTGAGTTATCATGATTAATAGCATTGATTTCGTTATTATTGTTCTTTTTCTTGTCAATTATTTCATTTACAACCGTCCATACTCTTTTACTATCATTTTCAGCTAGATCCAACTTCCGTTTATTGTAACTTTCTTTAGTATGTTTTATGATATATGTAAGTTTATTTTTATATGCTCTAAAGTGATTAAGTAAGTTTTTATTATTAGGTTGTTGAGTTGTTAATTTATAAAGAGCTTGCTTACGTCGTACAGATACTATTAATCCATGAGTAATCCATGGTTTTATAGGTTTGAAGTTAGACAGTTTGTGTTTGGGAATTATATTTTTTGACGAGTCATTTATGTATTTAGATATTTTTTCTTCAAATATTTTACAGCAGATATTGGCATCATTACATTGTAATAATTCGATCCAATTTTCTGATTGAAATTTGTTTTTTAATGTATCCATATTAAGGACTTTTTTGGAAATTTTTGTTTGTTTAAATGATGGCAATATTGGATTTCTGGTTTTGTGGTTAAAAATACAAGAATAATGATAAGTGATAGTTGTGTGAATGACAGCTGCTGTTATATTTTGGATATCCGGTATATTTGTAAAAATATGATCTAAGCATGAAGGTCGTTGACCTCGAACGTCTCTAGTGTACGAATTTATGCACGATAAATAATTGAGTTCTGCTAACATGTTGAGATAGCTATCTTTATCCTTACTAGAATAGTCGCTTGCGATATTTAAATTCATATCTCCAACAAAAACATTGTTTTTATTTCTAAAATTTAATAAAATATTTTTTAATTCATCAATAAAGTGTGACACTATCGACCTATGTGTTTGATAAATAGCAATAATGTTATAATGTTTATTTATGCCTTTAAATTCAATATTTAATATGTTAACATTACTAATACTGTGAATCTCTTTAATATTAAGTACATTGTATTGGTTAGATACAAATATTCCAATACCAGAGTTTTTGTTTAACTTTGTTGTTGTTGTGTAGTAAGAGTACCCCGGGATAGTGAAATTCAATTCACCGGCTGAGTGAGTTTCTGTTAAAACTATGCAGCCCGGGAAATAATTTAATTCTTTTAACGATATTATTAATTCATCCATGTTTTTTTTATTTTTTATTTATTTATAAGAATATTTTACATTGCTTAGTTTTTTTGTGGTGTTTCATCCGCCATGCTAGGGATATCCCTGTGTTATGGCGGGTGAAGTTTACAGATTTGAAATTATACATTTGTAATGGTTGATAAATAAAATTAGAAGTTGTACAGATTAAATTAAATTGAAAAATTTTATAATAATAATAATTAATTAATTAATAATAATGAACAAGTAATAATAATTAATAATAATATTTAATCAATTAATAATAATTAACAATTATCAATTGCTATCATTATTAATTATTATTAATAATAATAATTAATAAAAATATTACCATTTGTTATTTCGGCTACTGGCATTATACCTAGGTCTCTGATTCAAAATTTAGGCGTATTAGATTTGTCAAAGAATTTATATACATATAAAGATGCAAAAATCGGTAATTTTAAATACATGTAGGATTACAAAAGATTTTTTAAATATTTATATTGAGGGATCAGTAGGATTTATAGGTTCAATTAGGAATTCCACAGAGCCGAACCCTCTGATATGAAAATATCTGGAGTCGGTGAATTATTTTCCCATCTGGTCTCTGGTAGGTTGACATGTTGTTCTTGTATTGTTTTGTAATTATAATACATATAGTGCAATTGCATAACGTGGATTGACCAGATGATCATTTGGGAAGTGTGTGAAAGGGTTTAGTTTTTCCTGTGGGGAAAATTAAACCCGGACATTTAAATCTGGTGCGTATATAAACAACAATATAACAATTATAATAATTAATCAATTAATTAATTAATAATAATAACAAAAATAAGCAATAATATTGTAATAATAAGTTGATAATAATAGTTATAAAAAATATAACATATAAGAAATAGTAATATAATTATTTGTTGAATTAAGGAATAAAGGAACATCGTTTCTAAACATCATTTCTAGTTGTAAGGATCCATTGTGATAAATGTTTTTTAAAGGTGAGCGGTTGGGTTTCGGTTTTTAAGTTCTCAGGGAGAAGGTTAAATATTTTAGGAGCTAGGTATATGAAATGTCTTCGTGCTGACGTGGTATGTAGTGTCGGTACATTGTAGTGTCGGTTGGTTATTGTTCTGGTCGTGTAGTTATGATGTAAGAGAGTTTTTTTCTTATATTTGAACATGAAATGCGTTAAAGTAAATTTTAGATGGAGTTGCCGTATGTTTAGAACATTATATTCAGTGAAAAGTCGAGTGGAGGGGTATCTTGTCGGTCGCTTGTTGATAACACGTATTATCGTTTTTTGAGCTTTTTGTAGGGGATCAATAAATTTATGAGCACAGCCGCCCCAAATTATGATGCCATATACTAATAGGGATTGGCAGAGAGCATAGTAAACTCTTTTTAGTATTGCAGGAGTAAGGATATTTCTTAGAGTTCGAAAAACATAGGAGAGCTTGCGAATTCGGGGGGTTAGACTGGCTAAATGCTGATTCCAACGTAGATGATGATCAATTAGGACCCCCAGGTATTTTATATGGGAAACTTTTTCCAAATTTGGGCAAGTACAGGAAGAGTAAGGTTTTGGACAAGAGTGGATTGTTATTTTCTGGTTGTTAGTAGGTTGGGTAGCAGCAGACAGACTAAAGGTTAAAATTTTTGGTTTACCAGCATTGAGGGTGAGGAGATTATCATCTAACCAATTCTTTACAAGGCCTATGTCATATTGAGCTATGTCGAAAGCTCCTTTCCAGTTTTTATGTCGAGCTATAAGCACAGTATCATCTACAAAGGATATTAGTTTTCCGGTTATGGGTAGGTTACAGAGTTTATTGATGTATATTAGGAATAAAATTGGGCCTAGAACACTTCCTTGTGGGACTCCGAATTGTATTGGCAAAGGGTTACTTACGGCTACGTTATTAATTTTCACGGTTTGTGATCTACCAGTAAGGTATGAGGAGAACCAGTTAAAAGTTGAATCCCGGATGCCTATTTGAGATAGTCTTTCCAGTAGTATAGGGTGGGAAACTGTGTCGAATGCTTTGGCTAAGTCTAAGAATATGGCTAGGCAAGAATCGCCTTCGTTCAGGCTATTTGTGATGTTCTCAGTCAGATCTAAGATTGCAGATTCTGTGCTAATTTTTTTTTTGGAAACCAAACTGATTGGGCGAGAGAATCTGCTGGGTTTCCAAATGGGAGATAAGTCTACTTTTAACAATTTTTTCATGATTTTTGATAAGACACTTAGCAAAGAAATGGGTCTGTAGTTTTCGATATTTGTTTTGTCGCCACTCTTATATATTGGGATAACCGTTGCATGTTTTAGTTGGATAGGGAAGGAGCCGCTATTGAAGCTTAGATTTACAATATGTTTTAACGGTGTGGTAATAAAGTGAGCTATGTGTTTTAGTATGTAAGGTGAAATGTTGTCAATACCTGCAGCACTATTTGTTTTTATGGAAAGCATTGTGTCAAAAATTTCTTTAGTGGATGTGGGGGATAAGATAAGTGTGGGATGGAGAGAGTTCTGTAGTCTTACCCGTGAAGTTAGAAGGTTTTGGGTTTTATTTGTGGCTTTAAGAATTTTGTTGGCTAAGTTCGTTCCGATGTTACTAAAATAATGGTTGGCGTGATTGGCTAAGGTTTTTGGGTCTTCGTGGACTTGGATATTTTTCCCATTAATTACTAGTGATTGAATATTGAGTGAAGTTTTTTTATTTTCTGAGACGTCATTGACTACGTTCCAGATTACTTTACTGTCATATCCTGAATCTTCAATTTTTTTTTATAGTATTTTTGTTTGGTTATTATTAACAGGTTATTGCAAATATTACGATACTTTTTGTAGAAACGGAAGAATTGGGGATCTGGGTTATTTAGTGCTTGTTTGTGGAGTCTGTCTCTTTTACGTATGCAGAATATAAGGCCATTCGTAATCCAAGGTTTTAGCTTCTTTTTTTTGTTGGAGGCTGTTTTGGGGGGGAAAGAGGCGTAGTTAATGTGGGCAGTTAGTGATGCAGAAAACATTTCAAGAGCTGTGTCAACATTTTCAGAGAGTAGGGTAGACTCCCATTTTTCTTGTTCTACAGACTTTATCATATGATCCATATTTACAATGTTATGAGAAGGATTACTAGACTTAAGGGGGGGAGATTTTGAGTTGTGTATTTCTAGGATGGTTGAGAAGTGGTCTGTCACCGAAGATTCAAATACAATTGATTTAGCGATTCGCTTTGTTCTGACCATGATGTGATCTATGCATGTCTTAGTAGTGAGTGTGACTCGGGTAGGTATGTTGATGTATGGTATAAGGCCATGAAGACCCATTAGGTTTAGGTATTTTGTAGTATGAGGGCTAGCTTCGTTTAGGATGTCTATGTTGATATCACCGATTATGATGAGATCCTTAGTTGTGTCATCAATATTTTTTTCAAGCGAGTAGAGAAAAGAGGAGACATTATTGGACTTGCGATATATGGCGAAGACATTTAAGTTTTCAATTGAGATTTTGAGGCAATTTGCATGGTCAACTGTAGTTTCAGACACTGTAGGGTTTAAGTAGGATTTGACATAAACTATGACCCCATCGGATTGGGACCTGTGTCAAGTTGTATTATACACAGAGTAGTTATTGATTATCTTCGGGATATAATTTACATTAATCCAGCACTCTGACAGAACAATTATATCGAATTCATTTCCTAAGTCAGTTAGGAGTACAAGTAAATTGTCGAAGTTTTTATTGAGGCTACGGATGTTCATGGCAAATATTTTTAGTGCTTTAGGTGTTGAGATAATTTTTTTATATGCATTTATGTCGTTTGTCGTTTGAACCGTGATGTTAAGAAAATTATCGATAGAGTTTTTTCGATCCATTTTTAACGACTGAGTATGGTGGGGGTTTGAATATAACAGAGACATTGTAAGTTAAGTGGATGTGTAAGGATAGTGGAAAACCGTAGCAATTAATGTTTTTTTGCAGATGTTTAGTTTCTCTAATGATTTCAGAAATAAAGCGAGTAAGTACACTTAGAAGAACTACGATCATTTGCTTATTTAAATGTATGAGATTGGGCTTTGTCAAGATGGTATGAACTAAGACAGTTAAGCGAAGTAAAACAATCAAAAAGATTAAAGGAATAATTATAATCATAAGTATCGGAGGAATCATAAGGACGTAGGGAGTTAAAATAAAGTTAGTTGTGAGAAGGATTCGAATTCGTGGAATGTAGAGGCGTATATTAGGATCGGTTAAGTCATTGTAAAAGTCATAGTAGATTATCAATAGGAACAGACAAATTGGGTGGATTATATGAATTGACAGGATTAGAACAATAGGAAGAATGTGAGTAAACATGAAAGTAGAATAATTTAAATTCATCGAGAAATAAAAGGCATTGAGATAATAAAAATAATTAAAACAGATAGCACGATTTAAGTTGTAAATACATTGGAAATGGTTGAAACAATTGTTATGATAATAGTTCAGGCGATTAGGATAGTTAAGAGAATTAAAGAAGAATTTATTTATTTGGAGAAGTAAAGGGAATAAAGATAAGTGTTTAATAATTACTAAGGGATGAGAAGAAATTAATAAATATACCACATTTAAGAGATTTAGCAAAATTAAAATGTTTAAGATAAGTAAAAGAAGTGCAGGAATAAAAACACTGGGGATAGAAGGAATCAAGTGGTTAGATATTATGAATTGAATTAAAATAGTAGGATTCAGTTTTTCAATAACATTATTTGGGCAAATTAAGTGAGGTAATTGAATTAAGTTAGATAATATTATTAGATGATTAAAGAATTTTGTTAATATAATTGCACAATTACAATTAATCGAATGTATCACGTATATCAATTTAGTTAAAATATTAAAATAATTAAAAGAAATTAAGTAAATTGAGTTAAGTAAAATATTTGGATAGATTAATATAGTGTATATAGATGAATAAATGAGAATAATTAAGAAGAATGGAATTTTTGAATAATTTAGAATAATTAGATAATTAGAAGCAATTGAAAATATCACACATATATAAATATTAATAGTAATGAAATAATTAAACGTAAATGGGTAAATTGTGAACAATAATAATAATTCATTTCCACAATTTTAATTAATGTTCATTAATTAAAATTGTGGAAATAAATGAGTAAAAGAGAACAGTTAAGTAGAGTGGAATATTTTGATAATTTAGAATAATTAGATAATTTAAAACAATCGATTGTACCACATGTATCAAATTAGTTAAAATAATTAAATAAATTGAGTTGAATATAATAATTGAATAGATTAAAATAGTGGAAATAAATGTATAAAAGAGAACAGTTAAGTAGAGTGAAATATTTTTATAATTTAGAATAATTGGATACTTTAAAACAATCGAATGTATCACACGTATATAGTTTGATAAAATAATTAAATAATTAAAAATAATTAAGTTCATTGAGTTTAATATAATAATTGTATGTATTACAATAGTGGAAATGAATGAATAAATACGAAGAGTTAAGTATAATGGAATATTTGTATAGATTAGAATAATTAGATAATTTAAAACAATTGAATGTATCACATATATGAAATTAGTTAAAATTATTAAATAATTAAAAATATTTGAATAAGTTGAGTTAACTATAATAATTGAATAGATTAAAATAGTGGAAATAAATGTATAAACGAGAACAGTTAAGTAGAGTGGAATATTTTGATAATTTAGAATGATTAGATAACTTATTTGTGTTCTACTTGGTTCCAAGAAACTTGTCATTGGTTGTGTATACATTCCCCCCTCCTCTTCAATAGAAATCTATAAGTCACATACTGAAGCAGTTGAGCGTGTTTCCATAAAGGCCGATTCCTTACTTATTTGTGGTGTTTATAATCTTCCTAAAATAGTGTGGCTTAATGATAGTCATGGTGTGAAAACTCCTAATAATGTTTCCCTTCATGCTTCCATAATAGTAAATTTCTTTGCCTTCCTGAATATGTACCAATTAAACTCGATCAATAACTGTGGAGGTTACTGTCTTGATCTAATATTTACCAATATGCCTAGCGTTTGTGTATGTGAAGCTACTGACTCAATATTACCAATAGATAAATATCACCCACTACTCGATATTAACTTCACTAATCCTTTCAAAAGTGACACTCTGAAATCAGCAGTTACATTCCACTACAAATTTAACAAAGGTGATTATACTGGCATGAATAGGTACCTTGCCCAATATGACTGGGCAGGTATGTTATCAAACAACAATATTAACGATGCTGTATTTAAATTCAACGAAATAACTCATGCTATAGGTTTGTTCGTTCCAAGGGAACTTTTTCCCAGCCTAAATTTCCTATTTGGTTCAGTATGAAACTAAAGCATTTGATTATGGAAAAAAAGAAAACACACAAGTTATTCAAATTAACGAACAACTTAGCGCTTTATCAAAAATTTTCTCAGTTAAGAGAATTATCCAAAATTGAATCTAACTTGTGTTACAAATCTTATATTGAACTCACTGAGACAAAATTAAATCTTAACCCTAAACAATTTTGGAAATTTATTAAACAAAAACGTATTGATAACGATCTCCCTTCAAGTTTATTTTTTAATGATACTCACGCCACCAACGATTTCGATATTGCCAACCTTTTTGCTGAACATTTCTCCTCTGTCTATACTGATAACATATGCACCATCCCTCCACTTAAATATGCTAATACTATTGACCTTAATAATTGCGAAATCACACTTGTAGATGTTTTCAATTACTTAAAAAATCTTCCCAGCAAAACAAGCACTGGTCCTGATGGTATACCTGAAATATTATTGAAAGAATGTAAATCTGTTGTATCTAAGCCAATTTGTTTATTATATAACTTATCATTATCATCTGCCACTTTTCCGGATTCCTGGAAGGTTTCCTATATACGACCTATTTTTAAATCGGGTAATAGGTCGAACGTAGAAAACTATAGACCTATATCGATGTTATCTCATATTCCTAAAATCTTTGAATCTATAATCACAAAAAAAATAACACCTATTTTCAAAAATGTGCTGATTGAGGAACAGCATGGCTTTAGATCTGCTAAATCTACCACTACAAACTTACTCTCCTTCACCAACACTGTAGTCAATGGCCTAGAAGATAAATCACAAGTAGATGTTCTATATACCGACTTTTCTAAAGCTTTTGACAAAGTAAAACACGCTATCCTCATGGCCAAGCTATATGCTATAGGTATACAAAACCCATTGCTATCTTTCTTTAATTCTTATTTAAGCAATAGAAAGCAAAGAGTTAAAATAAATAACATTGAGTCTATTATTATTGAAGTAACATCCGGCGTACCGCAAGGAGCACATTTAGCCCCGCTTCTCTTCAACTTGTTTATAAATGACATTATTCGTATTTTCTCTCACACACGCTTTTGGCTTTTTGCTGATGACAATAAGATCCTAAAAATAATCAAAAACTACCATGACTGCCTTCTTTTCCAATCAGATATTGACTCTTTCAATGACTGGTGTAAAATTAATTGCTTGGAACTAAATGTCGATAAGTGCAAAATTATGTCCTTCTACAGATCTAAAAATCCGATTGTTTTCGAATACAAATTAAATAATAATTGCCTAACAACTGTTCAATCTATTAAAGATCTTGGTGCCTCTCTTGATAGCAAGCTTTCTTTCCGGGAACATATAAATACGATTGTTAATAAATCTCTCAAACTACTTGGTTTTATCACTAGAACCACTTCTGACTTCAAAAACATAAATACCCTAAGAACTCTTTACTGCTCCTTGGTTCGCCCCCATCTTGAATATGCTTGTATTATATGGTCTCCTTTTTATGCTGTCCATATTCGTCATATTGAATCCGTTCAACATCGGTTCCTAAAGGGAATTGCTTGGAGGCTAGGATTAGAGCGAGGCAATTACTCGTATGCTGAAATTGAACAAACTCTAAACCTTTCTCCTTTAGAAGACCGTCGGATAAAATCTGATCTCATTTGTTTCTTCAAAATTATTAACTGTTTAATCGACTCGCCTACATTACTACAACTCATCACATTTAATATACCTTCTCGTAGACTCAGAAATAAAGACCTGCTTTTCCTCAATCAGCACTCGACTAACTATGGTTATAACTCACCACTGTCCAGAATGTGTAGACTGGTCAACTCACGTCAAGACCTTGATTTTTTTGGTATTAGCTTAAATGATTTCTGTCGCTCTTTAAACAAATGAAGATATGTAATATTCACCCTAATTTTTGCAAGGTCTTGACGTGACTTGACACTTATTTTTCTTCTATTTTCACTGTTTGTCTTTGCTTTCATGTACCATCCGAATCCTTACATTGTTCATTTCTATACTTTGTGATACTTTGTTTTAAATTGGACGTAAGTCCGTAAATAAATAAATAAATAAATAAATAAATAATTTAAAACAATCGAAGGTATCACACATGTATATTTTGTTAAGATAATGAAATAATTAAAAATAATTAAGTACATTGAGTTAAATATATTAATTGGACATGTTAAAATAGTGGAAATGAATGAATAAATGAGAAGAGTTAAGTAGAAAGGAATATTTGGATAGATTAGAACAATTAGATAATTTATAACAATCAAATGCTTCACATATATCAAGTTAGTTAAAATAATTAAAGAATTAAAAATAATTAAATAAGTTGATTTAAATGTAATAATTGAATAGATTAAATCAGTGGAAATAAATGTATAAATGAGAAAAGTTAAGTAGAAATGAATATTTTGATAATTTAGAATAATTAGGAGATTTAAAACAATTGAGTGTATCACGTATATTAAATAAGATAAAACAATTAAATAATTTAAAATAATTAAGTAAGTTGAGTTTGATTTAATAATTGGATAGATTAAAATAATGGTGATAAGTGAGCAAGTGAAAATAGTTAAGTACAATAGAATCTTGTGGTAGATTGTTGATAAATGGTAATTATGGAGTTAGGTAGGATACATATATGAAGTACGTTGATATAGTTAATTAGTAATAATAATATATTGATTTATAATAAATTGATTTATAATGAGAGAAAAAGTGACTGTGAAAAAAATATAAATGAGAATTATTAAATTAGTAATATAGGTAAGCTGATTTAATAATGGAATTTTTTTGTTAGCCTCGAGTCACATTTTTTTAATGTCCGATTCATAGGTGATTGTAAGGATTTTGGAGTCTTCAGACTTACGAACAAGCACCTGACCATTTTTCGTCCAAATAAACTTGTAATTTTTTAGTTTCGCCTGTTTCTTAGTTTGGGCTAAGAGGAATTTTTTTCTAGAAGTCAGATGGTCAGAAATATAGATGGGCATGCCCATTTGAGCATTCGGTAGTCCTAATGAAGAAGTAGTAATTCGTCCTTTGGATTTAATATGATCTTTAAGTTTCGCCAAAAATAAATCACGCATCAGTTTAGAACTGAGGGTGATAAGTATGTCTCTTGGTTTTTGATGGGTTTCATCGGAGCGGTTTTTACCTCCCACCCGTACTATGGAGATTACATCTTCGGGTTGAAGAACTGTTTTAATGATATGTAGCAAACACTTTGTGGGAATACATAATTATAATAAACACAATTAAATAACTTTGTTTCAATTCCACTTTATTTGTTTGTGGATAGGTTGTGGAATACGTTTGCTAGATTTTCCTGGGGATTTTCCGGTAAGTTGCGTATTTCTAAGTTGGTAGAATTAGATTCGTACTCCTGATGATCAATTTTATTCTCAAGGTACTCCACTGTTTTTTTGAGGTCTTGGTGTTCCTTTTTGAATGTTTCGATTTCGGTTTCAATCTTTTGATTTTGGATTATGGTTTGGTCGATTTTTTTTATTAAGTCATCGTATTGTTTGCTGACGAATTCCATGTTTTTTGCGTTTCTTCCTTGAATAATTCCATTTTTGTTATAATTTCTTTTTTCATAATATCCATTTTCTTGTCTATATGTTGGAGAATTTTTTCCATATTTTTGTCTTCAAGCTCCATTGCACTTTTGCCTCTAGTTGACATGATTAGTGTAAGTTATTTTAGATTAATTTTTAATTTTATGTTTTTTATTTTTTTTAAATAATTTTTTATAATTTTTTTTTCTTATTGGATTATGTTGTTTTATCTAAATTCAGTTTTTATTAATTATTTATTTAATTTATATATTTATTTAATTTATATATTGTTCTGTTACTGCCATCTATTGCTTAGTAATGTAACTCGATTAAATGAATTTGTGGTTTAATTTATATGATTATTTACCGCCATCTATGGACAGTTATTTTACAAATATATTGATAAAATAAAAAAGATTATGGTATGTCTGAGGATTGAACACTGTCCGAAGACACTGGCCGAAAGTGAGCCAAGCACTTAACACCTACGCCAATTCACTGATTGACGTCATTGACATTAAATTCCATATTAAGCAATTGTCAACGAGATGAACTTAAGAGTATTTTAACTGTTTTTTTTAACTCAAACACTATTTTATTGTACAAATTCACAATTCAAATTTTGTTTAAAATTCACTTGTTGCAAGATGCTTCTAATATTTACATGAAATAGGCTAAATCCTTTATCAGGACAAATTAAATTGAAATCTTTTATGGAGTGACACAAATTTTCTTCTATACAATTTTTTTTATCCAAAGCGTTACATAAAAAATCATTCATTTTGCAGTTTTAGGTTAGTTATTTTATGGATACATTTATGTAATTTGTAATGACAAATGGTAGAGGCAAAGAATTTTAAATATACACTATGTCTACATAGATATGATGGCTGAAATAACAACATATAAATATATAATTTATTTACGTTTTTAAATTTTATATTTAAAATATAAACTATAAACATCATAATCATTAATATTGGGAACATTATACTGGCTGGAAATAGGTATTCCAATATCAGAGTTCATTCTAATTTTGAACATCTGGCTGTCACAGTTATTTTGTTTTCGCCTAGGAAAAAATAATCTTTTTTTATTATTTTAACTAATATTTTTATGTTTTCTGGTCAATAAAAGTGTAGTGTGTTGTTCCTTGAGGATTCTTCTCCCCTCTGATCTTCCAGGAGTCACTTTTTGTCGCCGTTTTCCAGATATTTATAACCTTTTTTATTTCTGTCACTTTCCATACATTTTTTCTTTTGTAATTTTGTGAACAATGGAGGAGGACCCCCCTGGATACCCTAAAAAGCCCCCAGATCCTCCCCCTGACCCCCCAGATGGTGAAAATGTAGTAATTTCAGACAGTGAATCTGTCATTCTGACTACCACAAAAAAAAGGAAGTTTAGTCCCTCTTCCTCAATAAAACATGACTCTCCTTCTTCTTCTCAGTCTTCACCTGCTCTTCCTCAACCTCCTCCTACAAACTTTTATTCTCCTCATTCCTGTGGCCCGTTCATTGTGTACGCTCAAAAAACTGAGCAAGGTAAAACTATCCACCCTCTTGAATTTGGTAAATTTCTATCAAATAGTAAGAACCTTTCGATTAAGCCTGGAGGTGTAAAAGCTGAGGGTCGCTTCCGAATCTCTGTTGAATTCCTCTCAGGTTTAGCCGCCAACAACTTTATCAAAAACATATTTATTTCATCAAATTCTAAATTCAAGGCGTACATCCCAACTTTCAATGTCACTCGAATGGGCCTCGTCAGAGGTATCTCGACCGATCTGTCCATTCCAGAAATCCTGTCTTCACTTTCAACCCCCCAACATATCGGCAATCCCATAAAAGCCAGGAGGTTAAATTATAAGGACTCTTCTGAGGGCATCGTTTCCTGGAAGCCCTCCCAATCTGTCGTCATCACATTTGAAGGACAATCTCTTCCCTCCCATATTTATTTATTTTTCAACTCCTTACCAGTTGAAATGTATACTTATCCCACCACTCAATGTTACAATTGCTGTCGTTTTGGTCATACCAAGGCTGCATGCAGATCCCCTCCCAGATGTTTCAAATGTGGAGAAAACCACACGGCTGACCAATGTTCTTCTCTCTCTTCACCTAAATGTTTTAACTGCTCAGGTGCTCATTCCGCCATTAACTCTTCTTGTCCGGAACAATCTCGCCAAAAAAATATAAAAATTTCTATGGCCTCTGAGAACTTGTCTTTTCTGCAGGCTTCTAAACTATTCCCGCCTGTCAAAAAATCATTTGCTGAGGTTTTATCCAGTAACTCTTCATCCAACCCACTCGCCTCCTCTTCAACATCTTCTCGTTCAACTAAATTCACATACAAAAACCCTATCTCTAAACCGGCTCCTGGATACGATCAGCAACAACACAACTCACTTCTCTTAAATCCCAATGGTTCACCTCTTTCAAATGCCACAAATGGGTGCGCAAACAATTATAATTCATCCTCAACAAACCATCAAAAGCTTTCTGAACAATTCTCCCAAGATAATTCTTCATTTATTTAAACTCTTATTATGCTTCTAATTGACCTAATTTCTTCTCAAACTAATCTACCGTCCAACGCTGCTTCTATTATTTCCACATTAAAATCATTTATTCAAAATGGATCTTCAAGATGTCAGAATTCTTCAGTGGAATAGCCGCAGTGCTATTTCTAACAAATCGAACCTTCTTAACCTATTAAATTCAAACCATGTTTCTGTGGCTGCTATCTCGGAGACATGGTTTACTCCATCCACCCACTTTAATGTGGGAGGGTACTCCTGCCTCCGCGATGATCGCCCGGAAGGTACGGGTGGTGGTGCTGCCCTTTTTATTAAAAAATCCCTTCCGTTTTTCCCAATAAATAATATCAAACCCCCCAATGCTGACTTTCAAATGGTTGCAGCTAAAATAAAGGACACTTCCTTTGTTTCTATCTATCTTCCCCCAACATCGCACTTCAATAAACAAGCGTGGTTGCAAATTGTCCGTCAACTAAGCCCTCCTTTCTTTTTATTGGGTGATTTTAATGCCCATTCCCCCGTCTGGGGTTCTGCTTTCTGTGATCGAGACGGTCGAAGTGTGATGGATTTCCTAGATGAATCCAACCTTTTTCTTTTGAATGACGGATCTCCTACTAGAATCTCTCGCCCCAACACAAACCCCAGTGCAGTGGATCTCTCCATATGCTCTATTAATCTGGCACCTCTCTCCTCGTGGGTGGTGTCCCCCGACCCTTGCTCCAGTGATCATTTCCCGATCACCATCACTTATCAAACTTCTTTCCATTCAGACAAGTCCCATATTTCGACAAAGATTAAAACAAAACACACCAAATGGGACGAATTTAACTCACATATGGATAAGTTTATACAAAATTTATCCTATACCGATACATTATCTGTCAAAGATGACTATGATAACTTCAAATCAATGCTCGTAACTGCAATCAATAAATCAAATCCTCCCCCTAAAACCAAATCTCTCAAAAAACTCCCTCCGACTCCCTGGTGGGATGAGGAATGTTCCAAAGTAGTGAGAATTCGGAAAGCTAAATCTCTTTCCTATCGTCACAATATGACTATGGAGAACTATCTCATATACAAAAATGCCGAAGCCAATGCCAAAAGGGTATTGAGGTCAAAAAAAAGATCCGGGTGGTACAACTTCTGCAGTTCAGTATCTCCGAACACTACAATTTCGGAAGTTTGGTCTATGATTCGAAGATTTCGATCCTCCTTCAGTCCAACATCTCCTCGAGCTTCTCATTCTAAATGGATAGACGAGTTCTTGGACAAAATTGCCCCCCCTTCTGTACCTAACTTAGATGAAATAACTCCAATCCACAACACTCCTATGTCTGATCATTGGCTAGACTCTCCATTCACTTTAATTGAATTAAAAAATTGTTTATCAACAGTCAAGGACTCATCTCCAGGCAGAGATGGTATACCTTATAGCATTATCAAAAATAGTAATGATAATGTTCTAAATCACTTTTTAAGCATCTTAAATAAAATCTTCCAGACTGGCATAATACCTGATGACTGGAGTTCTCAAATAATCATCCCAATTCTAAAATTAAACAAATCACCCAATTCTGGATCCAACTATAGGCCAATTGCTCTTTCATCCACCCTTAGTAAAATTTATGAAAAATTAATTAAAAACCGGTTAGAATTTTTTGTCGAGAGTAATCATCTTCTCTCTCCATCCCAATTTGGATTTAGGAAAAAGAAATCTACACAAGATAACCTTGCCATCATCAGCACTGATATTAATTTATCCATTTCTAACAAAGAAGTATGTCTTGCAGTCTTTATAGACATAGAAGGCGCCTTTGACAATGTTTCCATCCCAATTCTTAAAAAAAAACTTTTAGGCCTTGGCTTACCCCTCATGTTTGTCCAATCTATTATTAATCTTTTTCTCGATAGGAAAATTTTCATTGAGCTACCAGATGTTACTCCTCAGAGTAGGTCAATTTGGAAGGGTTTACCCCAAGGCGATGTATTATCCCCCTTACTGTATAATATATACACACACGATATGCATGTCACCATTCCCCCTCAAGTAAAAGTTGTTGAGTTCGCAGATGACATAGCTTTCTTCTTATCATCCAAAATCATTCCATCCGCCGTCAAATATCTTAATGAAGCCATGGATGCCCTTTGCACATGGCTCACTTTAAATGGTCTTGAACTTTCAGTACAAAAGAGTCAGTGTGTCACCTTCTCAAATCGTCATAATAACCCCCCTGTTCAAATTTTATTTAAAAACTCTCCAATCCCCAATGCTTCCGAAGTTAAATTTTTGGGAGTAACATTTGATAGGAAACTTAAATGGTCTTCCCACATTAATAATATAGTTACTAAATGTGAAAAAAATTTAAATATTATCAGATCATTGACTGGCGTTTGGTGGGGTGCACATCCTATCTGCATTAAGTTGCTCTACAATGCACTTATTCGAAGCCATCTCGACTATGCCTGCCCACTTTTTAGTACTGCATCCAAAAATGCACTCGGTAAATTAGACAAAATTCAATCTAAGTCATTGCGAATAATAACTGGCGCGATGCAATCGTCGCCTATCAATTCCCTTCAAGTAGAATGTTCTGATCCTCCTCTTTATTTAAGGCGTCAACTATTTGCTGACAAATTTGTTCTTAAATGTTTAAATTCTAAAAGTCATCAGGTTATTCCCAGAGTCTCGTTGTTCAACGACTCAACACATTCACATTCATCTACAATCAGAGCTCGAACTAAACCTCTCCCTGCCATCTGTAAAAATTTTCGCTCTCTCTCAGAGCTTCAAATTATCAAAAATGATCTTCTTCCTTTGTACAAATTAAAATATAGTCACGTCACCCTATCCCCAACGATTTTAGAAGGGATCGGCATCCTTAAAAGTCATTCCAATCTCCCAGCCCGTACTGTCAATAATATGTTCAATGACATTATTTCTTCTAAATGGCCCAACTCTTCTCTTTTATTTACTGATGGCTCCAAATCTCCGGACTCTCCTAACTGTGGTATTGGTATTAACGTTTACCACAATAATTGTAATGAAAGAATATTTTATTCAATTTCAAACCAATTTTCAATATTTTCTGCCGAGTGTATTGCGATTATTGAATCTCTCAAATATATAATAAAAAATAATTTTGAACATTCTCTTGTTCTCTCTGACTCTCTCAGTTCCCTCCAAAAACTTAAAACCAGTCCTCTTCTTCATCCTGATGATCACTTTGTATGTCTTATTCGAGTATTGATAACCTCCATTCAAAGCTCTGGAAAAACTGTCACTCTGATTTGGATTCCTGGACATGTTGGCATAGTGGGTAACGATATTGCTGATTCCTTGGCAAAACGAGGAGCGTCTAACCCTACCGTTACCCTCGTAAACCATATTCCCCTGTCTGATATTTTTTCCATCATCAAAGATAGATCCCGCAATGTTTGGACAGAGTATTGGAACATTGCTAGTCAATCCAAGGGTGCCCGTTACGCCTCAATACAAAGGACTATCCCATCAAAACCGTGGTTTCAAAAATTCCCCCATTTTTCCAAAAAAGAAATTTCCTTACTTATTCGTATGAGAATCGGACATTGTTCCGTTCCTTCTCACCTTTATAAAATTCATGTGCTTGACTCCCCAGATTGTACGTTCTGTGGTCTAGATGTGGGAACTTTAGATCACATATTTTTTGATTGTCCCTCTCTAAATAAATATCCTCTCTTCTATCAAGCGTTATCAAAAATTGCCTCTCCTCCATTCAACATTTCATCTCTTCTAAGTCTGAACTCTACTCCAATCTTCCATAAAATTCTGAAATTTGCACATTTAAATAAAATTAATATATAAATTCACCTTTCCTTTCTCTGTAATTATAAATGATGGCCTCGAACACCCTTGAAGGGTGAAAGCCAGAAATAATTGAAAAAAAAAAAAAAATATCAGAGTTTTTGTTTATTCTTATTATTGTTACATGGTACCCTGGAATGGAGTAATTAGTTTAGGCAGTAGAGTAGGTCTTTGTAAACCCAATCAAGCCCGGGAAAAAATTATTTCTTTTAAAGATATTATTAATTTTTCAAAAAAAATTTTTACGCTTTTAATCTTTTTATGAAATTGAGTAAATCCTTTTTCAGTGCAAATAAAATAGAAATCTCTTATAGAGTGATGTAAGTTTTCTTCAATACATACTTTTTTACCTAATGCTATGTTACATAAAGAATCATTCATTGTTAATTTATAGATAAGAGTTTGAGGAAATGAAAATTTACAATATTTATTCGTAGTCAATGCGCTCTTTAGCAATTTGAAGAATTTTTTGCCGGTAAAGGCATTTTATGCTATCGACTCTATGATCGGTGGAATAGTTCATATCAAACCTTTTGTTTTGGACACAGCAGTTGTTGCAGATTGGAGTTTGTTCTTTGTTTTCACATTTGGATAATACGTGTTCCTTAGTGCAATGAGGGCAAATGGGAGGCTGCATCCTGGCGAGACATCTTTGGGCTGTGTGGCCGAACTTGAGGCAATGGTAACATTGTCTGAGCGGGCTGCAGTCTTCTACGTATACTCTTTGAAATTTGATGTTTATTTTTTTTAGTCGATGGTTTCACCTCTTCCTCACACTCGATAAATGCTGGCGTCCCGCAGGGATCGGTTCTGTCTCCGACTTTGTTTTTGTTGCACATCAACGACCTTTTGTCATGTGCACCAATTCACTGTTATGCGGATGACAGTACAGTTCATGATAGCTTTTTGTTTGACAAGCCCCCAAAGGGCTCACAAACTCCAACAGCTCGTAGGGCTTTGAAGCAAAGAATGGACGGTTACCTCGAGAGTGTTTTCTCTTGGGGTAGAAATAATCTCGTTGAATTTAATGTTTCAAAGATCCAATCTTGTCTGATTACGTCTAAAAGGGATCGAAATGAAAATCTAGTCTCTTTCAACGGAAGCAATCTTCCGAACAGGCCCTCCATTGATATGCTTGGTGTAACCCTAAGTGACCAGCTCAGGTATGGGGGCTCCATCGAAGCCAGAGTAAAGTTAGCCTCCCAAAAGCTGGGCGTACTGTACAGGGCCCGCAGATACTTTAATAGTACACAACTGCTAACCTTGTACAAATCACAAGTACGCCCCACGGTTGAATTTGGCAGCCATCTCTGGTCTGGAGCTCCAAAATACCTGAAAAATACCCTCGACTCTGTGCAGAAACGGGCTCCCATCTTGACAGACGGATTGCAATCTTTAGAGCACAGGCGTCGGGTGGGAATGCTATCCTTGTTCTACCGGTATTACAATGGAAGATGCTCCGAGGAACTAGCATCATTGATCCCTTCGGCACCGGTGCATAGTCGGGAAACACGCCAAACGCGTGCCCAACATTTGTACACGGTTGACATTTGTCACATGAGAACGGGTCGTTTCTTCGACTCGTTCTTGTGTTCAACAGCTCGGCTGTGGAATGATTTGCCGGCCTCTGTTTTTCCTCCTTCCTACAACATGGGTCTCTTCAAGACCAATGTTCATTCCTTCCTCTCCTCAAAAAGACCCTCCACACAGCATCCCAGATGACATAGGCCCTGAGGGAAATTATTTTCCTCAGGGCCTCCTGTGTGGAGTTAATGTAAAAAAAAAATAATCTATTAGTTTTTTCCTTAACTTTCCATTTGTTTCAATAATGTAGTTAGTGGTGACGTTTTCTTTTCCTTCATTGTACTTATTTTTTAATTCCTTGATAAGCTTAATGTCTTTTTTGTCTTCTAGGGTTAATCCTTCATTTTGTTGTACAACCCCGTCTATAATTTCTTCTTCAGTCAATTGGCATTGCAGCCTTTTCAACATTAAGCACGGTTTCCTTTTTTTTTATTTCTTCAGCCGATACTTCTTTTCCAATTACTTTATTTATCTCTTCGGTTAATTTTTCTGCATCTTCTTTTTTTTGGCAAGAAATCACTAATTTTTGTTCTCCGATCTTTTTTACTCCATTTACTCCAACTTTTATTTTTGTTAAATTAATATTTTTTTGAATTTTTATTTTTATGTCCTCGGCCTTCAAGGTGTTATTTGAGGTAATTAAAATGGCGTATTTCTGTTCTGCATTATATGAAGTTTCTGCGAAGTTTTTATTGTTACTTAGTGCACTTGCGTATAATTTTTTGTTATTTTGATTAATTTCTTCGAGTTTCTGTGTGTAGTGATGATTATTTTTAATATTAATTTCTTGTAATTCTATGATCTTCTTTTGTAGACTAATTAGTTCATGTTGAATTTTTTCTTCCAGTGATACAATATTTTGTTCCAGTGTTAATTTTATTTTTGAGTCTTTCACTGAAGTGATCTTATTAACTAAGTCTTTAATATTTTTAAAAATTTCTTCGGTTTCCATATTAAATGAATGGAATCGCCCAGGTGGGCGAGTTATTAAATGTAAGTAACTATATTTATTGTTTTACTTCTTACAAAATAACGCGACTGTACTCGTTCGGTGCTGAGCGAGAAATATTACAAATGGTAAATGGACAAAACAGATATGATAAAAGAATAAATGTTTTCTTAAGTTAGGTTAGGTTAGGTTAGATAAGGATTTTTTTTTTTACATTAAGTGGCCCCGAGGAAAATAATTCCCCTCAGGTCCTATGTCATCTTAGGGCGTGCTGTGTGGAGGGTCTTTTTAAGAAAGGAAGGAGAGGAAGTTCTGGGAAGGAAATTGGTATGAGGAGTGGGTAGGAATCTGAGGGTCAGTGTGTCCAGGAGTGACGAACGTGTGAATGCATCCCTCCCACTGCGCGGCAAGGCAATGTTCCGAGAGAGTACGGCTGGAATCCAAGGGAGTCCCTCAACCATTCTCTCCCGATTCGGCCTGAAATGCAGGTGGTGGGCAAACGCATCCGCTGCCAAGACCGAATAAACCTGATCCCACGAACCCGGGCACCCCTGCTAAGTCAACAAACGTAGTGAAACACTTGAGGTGACCTATGGCAGAGGTGTTGGTTATCCAATAAATACCGGGTGGCGGTACCCATACCCGCCTCCCAAAATTGAAGATTTCGTATGTATCATTTGTATCAGTTTGCGATTGCGAAGAAACTTTTGGGATTTGATGTGCGCATGCCCGCGATGGTTTTTTTGGTTGATGAGTTGTTGTGAGCACGTCCTCGAAGGTTTAAATATATACTGATGAGCTCTGGCATTATGAAATTTGTATAAAAACATCCAATAGGTGGCACGCGAGCTGTTTGAAAACAGAATGTACCGGGACTGAATGTACAGAATGCGGGAGGGGGGAGGGGAACTCGGGAGGGGAGTTCGCGGGACGGGGGAAGTGGGAGAGTTTGCCGCGTCCCCGAGTTTAAACGCGTGAGGAGAAAGGGATGCGGGAGAGGAAGAGGAGGCGGAAGGGGAACGGGACGAATAGGAAAGGACACGCAGGGAGAAAGAATATCTTCATTAAGTGGCGTAGCAACGCATGCACAGGAAATCGCTAGTTGTTATATATTTTAGTCATGTCTGTAAAACCACAGTGACCCAATTTTAGTTTTGACTATTTCAAAGGATCTTTGAATTAGTGATGCGGCTTCACAGATATGACAACAATATATAACAAATGATCTGATAGTGCTCCCTCTCTAAACAGGAGAATTTCTCAATTAGGGAGGTATTGTTACCACTAATATCATATATTATATATATTGGTTGATTGTATATTATATGTATTGGTTATTAAATAAATAAAAAAAAGAAAGAGATATTATAAAAATACGACAAATTTCTGATAAAATGTCTTTTCCATGAATTTTGTAATTTTCAAGCTCTGTTTACTTTCCATTCCAGTTCTGTTATTAAATCATTATTCGCCAGTTGCCTCATAAAACTGAAATAATCACAGAACTTAAATAGAACCCACAGAGAACATTAAAATTAAATTGATGAATTGTTGAAAGATTTCGAAACAACCCATCCTTAGTTACCTACGTTCATGTAATTAGTATGCCCACAACAATCATTGGGAGATGATAATAGAATGGCATTTCAAATATCCAATGCATAATTGAATTATTATTCATACATGAACTTGAAAAATTACCGGCAACTTACCCGCGCTCTTAAAGCCTCTGGTGTATAGATACTACAGCTATTCTCACTATTATACAGTCCATAATATAAAAAAAAATGTTTTCGCTGATTACGAAATTTCGTGGGTAGGGCCACTCTTCTTATCAAAGTGAAACCTTTACGCGGAGCCTGCAGATAATTATATTACCACCTGTTGTCCTCGAGCAACTAGCATCATTGCACTTTTATAGATTCCGACATCACAGAAATAGAAATGACTACACTGGTTTATAATATTTTAAAAATTCTTTTTCTGGTTTCTTATTTGCAATGAAGTGGTTGAATCATTAAGTTACTGAGTTTAAAACTACTGTTTTTTTTATATAAATAGAACGGCGTCATTTGCGCCTTACAATTAGGTATTTTAAATATTATCTGGCTATTATAGACTTAGGACAGAGACAGAGCAAGACAGAGAGACATTCTCAAGAGTGATCGCCAACGTCGGGGGGACCTGATACGGCACACAAAGAAGAAGATAGACTTAGGGCTTTTGCTCGTGGAGAAATGAAAACTGGTTGGCATCTCTGTTCACGGCACAACTCATTTATTTTGTAATGGCTCCACACAGGAGGTCCTGAGGAAAATAATTCCCCTCAAGGCCTTTGTCATCTTGAAGGGTCTTTTTAGGAAAAGGAAGGAGAGGAAGTTCTGGGAAGGAAAAAAGGTATGAGAGGTGGTTAGAAATCTGGGGTCGGTGAATCCAAAAGTGACGGACGTATGAATCTATCCTTACCACTGTGGTGCAAGGCAATGTTTCTACAAAGTTCTGCTGGAGAGGTCAAACGATTTCTCTTAACCAGTCTCTCTCGATCCGGCTTGCTACACAGTTGTTAATATTTGGGAGGCGGGAATGGGTACCGCCGCCCCTGGAACCTTTATTGGATAACCAACACCTCTGCCATAGGTCACCCCAAGTGGTTCGCTACGGCCGGTGATTTAGCAGGGGTGCCCGGGTTCATGGGGTGAGGTTTGTCTAGGTCTTGGAGGCCGTTATCCAGGACATACTGAACCCCAGATTCCTACCCACCCCTTAAACCCTTTTCCTTCCCAGAACTCTCCTCTCCTTCCTGTCCTTAAAAAAACCCTCCACACAGCATCTCTAAATATGACATAGGCCCTGAGGGAAATTATTTTCCTCAGGGCCTCCTGTGTGGAGCTCATGTAAAAAAAAAAAGTTGGTGAGCAGACGCATCCGTCATCAAGATCCTAAGTCACCAAATGTAGCTAACTACAAATATCAACCTTCTGAACAAAATCGAAATTTTTCTCATCTGACATATCGCAAATTATTCGAAAATTTGATAGGTCGTGAGCCGCTGTCATGGCTATGCACCGCGTCGCCCTTGACAACCTGTGTGCGGACCGCCAATGAAATTCACAAGTTCCTTTCCTGTGGATAGCTATCAAGTCGCCAACAGTTTTTTTTTCACTTTCTCCACATGAGCGGATGGCCTTAGAGGCATTGTGTTTTTTTGTTACCCAAAAACCCTACTAAAATAGCCAATTGCATTCATCAGCAACCATCAGTATCAGCATCAGCAACCAGCGACAGCGGCCATACACACATACGTACATATCTGTTTTGTGTTATATTGGGAGGGAATCGGTCATAACCTTTTATTTGGTTCTCTTCTGCATTTACCTTTGGAAATAAGGAAACCCGTGAAAAAACCTCATTCGGGAAGAGGCGGCTGACTGTCAACTTTAAACAAGAGTCGGTCCTCACTGACATCAGTATATGATGGCATGCATGTTGAGGTGTGTGTCTGTGTCACGGAGGAAAGAATATAATATAATATTCTTTACTCCATGGTCTGTGTCTGTTTTTGTGTTAATAGATACCTATGGCAGAATAATGAATAGACATACATATTTAAATACAGTCGGTTGTTTGGGACAAAAGCCTAGGAACAGAAACCAAATAAAAAACTAATAGCAATCTACTTCGGTTATCTGCGACACCATTCTGTTTAATTGTTTGTGTTTGATGTTCGGCAAAAAGAATTCTCACTCATCTATTCACAAATATACATAAATACTACGAAAAAAGATTAAATACTCGCTGTATTCGAAACACTAACAAAAAATTACTACAAATTCCCATAACTCATACTACTTTTGGTCAACGAAGCTTCAGATACCTTGCAACAAGACTCTAAAACATTCTTCCAATTAGTATAAAAAAATGTGATTCACAAAAAAATTAAAAAAAAAAAACATAAAAGTTTGGATAAAAAATAATGATAGGGCATTTACCGGTGCACTCACCCAAATTCGAAATTAGTAATGAACCAATGCTGTCACTATTGTACCTATGTTATTGTTATTATTAATGCAACCAATATATTGTGCGATTATATTCTAGGTATGTTCACAGAATTATAAATTGACGTAAAATTACTGCCTCAACACAGGCTAGCCTAGTGAGGCAGGTTACGAGAAACCTACGTTTATAATTATTAATCTCTATTTTTTAAGTAGCTACTGTTTATATGTATATTGTTTTCCATTATTAACTTTTGTACTTATGTAACTTTTAAACTATTGTATACTTTTTTTGTAGTTATAAATCTTTAAATTTTTGTTCAATAAAGATATATATTATTTTTATTTATTTTTAATTGGGACAAATTCTGATCTGAAGTCAGTGACGCCAAGTCCCAAAAATAAAAATAAAACCGTGATACAGGGGTAAAAAAACATTTTTATTTTAACTTTATGAGTAAAACCTCAAATTGTAATATTTAATATGGAAACAGAAAAATCAGAAAAAGATATTGACACCCCTGGACACGAGCCCAGGACCTCTTGCTTTGCCCGGAAAGCAATTGCATCATTTAATTTAAAAAAATATGTTTTAAATAATAAAAAAACAAGCTTTTTAGTGAGAATTTACATAAAAACAACGAATTATCTTAACAATTTTGACTTTTGAAAATAGTGTTGAGATGCTATTTTGTTGACTTGAGTTGAGTTGGTCACCGAAAAAAGTATATCTAACTTATAATTGTAGACCAACACAGATAATATATGTATTTATTTATTAGATTATTAAAAAATCTTTTTTAATCATTTTTTTACCAATAATTTAATTTGTACTATTAAAGTATCTGTGGGCCGTTTCTGAGAGATATAAGATTTATATATAAACAACAAACATAAGAAAAAAACATTGGCTTTATCTTGGAGATAAACTTTATGAAACTGGTGTTGCTATCTATACTACAAAATATTTTGAGGCGTTGACGTCTCCAATCGGGTCATTGTCAAAGACACGCGTCGGTGTCTCCTGCGATGTCCAAAATGACGCAATCGTTGTTGCTGTAAATACGAGTTTAATATGTTTTACGTATTATGTTGATTATAATTTCTCTTATATTATTATGCCCAAAGATCTTTCTTCTGACGCCAAAATCGTCAGCATAAAATAAATATTTAAATTATAATTTGATGTTGACTCATTGTTGGATTCTAATTGTTACTCATTTTTGGATTCACATTGTTAATTATGGCTCATTGATGGATTTTCATTGTTAATTGTGACTCATTGTTAATTATGACCCATTGTTGGATTCTCGTTGTTAATTGTGACTCATTGTTAATTATGACCCATTGTTGGATTCTCATTGTTAATTGTGACTCATTGTTAATAATGACCCATTGTTGGATTCTCATTGTTAATTGTTACTCATTGTTAATTATGACCCATTGTTGGATTCTCATTGTTAATTGTGACTCATTGTTAATTATGACCCATTGTTGGATTTTCATTGTTAATTGTGACTCATTGTTAATAATGACCAATTGTTGGATTCTCATTGTTAATTGTGACTCATTGTTAATTATGACCCATTGTTGGATTCTCGTTGTTAATTGTGACTCATTGTTAATTATGACCCATTGTTGGATTCTCATTTTTAATTATGACTCATTGTTAATAATGACCCATTGTTGGATTTTCATTGTTAATTGTGACTCATTTTTAATTAAGACCCATTGTTGGATTTTCATTGTTAATTGTGACTCATTGTTAATTATGACCCATTGCTGGATTTTCAATGTTAATTGTGACTCATTGTTAATAATGACCCATTGTTGGATTCTCATTGTTAATTGTGACTCATTGTTAATAATGACCCATTGTTGGATTCTCATTGTTAATTGTGACTCATTGTTAATTATGACCCATTGTTGGATTTTCATTGTTAAATGTGACTTATTGTTAATTATGACCCATTGTTGGATTTTCATTGTTAATTGTGACTCATTTTTAATTATGACCCATTGTTGGATTTTCATTGTTAATTGTGACTCATTGTTAATTATGACCCATTGCTGGATTTTCATTGTTAATTGTGACTCATTGTTAATTATGACCCATTCTCATTGTTAACCCGTCCGCTTGGTTCAATATATTCGCACATCACAATCCGAAAGCCTCGGTTTCGCGAGTAAATTCTTAAACCGTCACTTTGGATCGAGATTGTAAAATATCTATGCAAAGTAGCTTTCATATTTCAAAGACAATAAGAAGCATTATTTTGTTCTCTTTCTGGTAAAAAGAAAAATACATGTTTGCATGAGAGGAAGAGAGATATATAGTTTTTAAAATGTAAGGTCGCTCAGGACGTTTTCGGTCTTATGAAAGTATAACGCGATTCCGTGTTTTAGGATGTATTTATTCCTAAACAAGCAGATGGGTTAATTGTGACTCATTGTTGAATTCTCATTGTTAATTGTGACTCAATGTTGGATTCTCAATGTTAATTGTGACTCATTGTTAATTGTGACGAAACACTATTTATATCATGCGTAATATTTTGACTAAGAAAGAATTATTAATATTCACCGAAAATGGGATACGAAAAGTGAACTGGATTTTTGAGGAGAATACTTCTTTAGCACCGTTGTGAAATGAAACTCGAGGAAACGGAAACGAACGACACTTAAAAGAGACAAACACGTATATCTATAGGATTTAGCCCGCGAGAGAATGAGATAGCAATAAAATGTTTATTTATTTCACAGGTACTCGGTTCTAGTATAATACCATTAAAAACAAAAACCAAACAAAAGTTTTGAAAATACCCGTATGTAGTAGGACGGAGGAAACACAGAGTCCGGAAATAGTTCCATAGCCCAGCTATTGGACTCAAGAACGAGTTTTGGAAACGACTTATTTTCATGTGACAAATGTCAACCGTGTGCATTTATGAACTCGACTATGCACCGGTGCCCAGGGGCTCAATGATGCTGGTTCCTCGAAGCATCTTTCATTGAAATACCGTTAGAACAAGAACAGCATTGGCACCCTACGTCTGCGCTCTTTCGACTATGCACCGGTGCCCAGGGGCTGAATGATGCTGGTTCCTCGGAGCATCTTTCATTGAAATACCGTTAGAACAAGAACAGCATTGGCACCCTACGTCTGCGCTCTTAGGATTGCAATCAGTTTGTTAAGATAGGAGAATATCAAACGGACCGCTCGTTTCTACACAGGGTCGAGGGTTTTTCCAGGTATTTTGAGGCTCCAGAGCCAGTGGCGGATACATATGGAGGGATGCCCCTTGAATATAAAATAATCTTTCTTCAATCATTCGCTCTACATGTCTAAACCATCTAAGCGTCCCTTAATCTTACTCATTACGCTTGCATCAGCCTTGCATTCTTTTCATATTTTTCTCACACTATCATACATGGCTTTACCACACATACGCCGCAGGGATTTCAATTCTATACCATTTAGTCCTTCTGCCAGTTTCATGCTTCACTGCCACACATTAGGGTTGGTGGCAGCACTTCACTGTGGACTAATAGCTTCGCTTCTTTCGACAGTTTTTTGTGAGCGCCAACGGCGTTCAGTCCTCCATAAATGCGGAGTTACCTGCATTTACCCTTTTTTCAATATCTCTATCAGCCTTCCCATCTCTCGTAAACATATTTCCCGAATACACAAACTCATCCACTGTCATTTTTGGGTAACTATTACAAATTGTCTTTGGAGATGCTACGTGAAGGGAAAGGAAATAATGGAAGGAAAAAGGTACGATAGGTGGTTAGGACTCTCTGGGTTAGTGTGTCCAGGAGAGATGGACGGATGAACCTTTCCCTCCCACTGCAATGCGAGTCAATGGATCGAGAGATTCCTGCTGGAGAGGTTAAATGGTCTCCCTCAGCCAGTCCTTTCCAGCTCGCCAAGCAGTACGTGGGCAAACGCATCCGCCGCTACGTTGAAAAACCACATCCCATGAACTCAGGCATTATACAGGGTGAAAACTTCTGTTCTTGAGCACCGTTGTGATTTGACAAATACATACATCTATATGTTTAGCCTGCGAGAGAATGAGATAGTATGTCGGTCTCCTCTTTGTGCGGGGCTTCGTATTCTCTCCACTGTTGTCTACTTTTCAGTTTTCTTATATCTTTAGCGCCCCCCCTCCTGAGTTTTTTTCTGTATCCGCCACTGACCAGACCAGATGCATTATAATATGCAAGCCTGAGGTGTGTAAATAACCCCAGACCCTCCGAGCTTAATACTCACAGATTTGATTATAACATATATATCACAAAGAATGGTAATCGAAAACACCAGGGAAAATAACAGATTCATCAACCTTGTATACAGTTTTTATAGCTGGGGAAGCCTCCGTAAATTTGTCCACTTAAATTCCAGATTAATAATTCTTTGGTGACTTGAAACTTGCACAAGAGTTAGTTATCAACGATACACAAATAGTTAGTTTTTCCCGATGACAAGAAAATTTTCTATAAAACAGACGATGTCAGTTATTCACTTGTTTATGTACTATTTTTAAAAACAATTTCAGTTGTCTCTGTTAAATCCAAAGAGTACCTAACTACCATTCTTGTGATATAAATATATTTATTTAAATTTTCGAATAAACAAAATAAACACATTGTAATGCCTACCCACCAGAGCTGCCAAATTCAACCGTGGAGCGCACTTATGATTTATACAGGGTTAGCAGTGTCTAATAGGTAAGATTTCTATTAAAACAAAAGGAAAAAAACATCTTGATTTTACACTCTCCTTTCTTGGAGCTAAACTTTATGAACCACGCTATACGAATATAGTGTACCTAACCATCCTACAAAATATTACTACGCGTTGATGTCTCCAAAGCGGTTATCGTCTTATTTTGTTGTATTTATTAGGGAAAATCAACAGATATTTTACATTTATAATAATAACATTAATAATACACATAATATCCAATAATAGATTTTCATATTATTAAAATTATAATTAAAAAGTAAGGGTCCTGTACCCGTAAGAAGTTAACAAAAATACAGGGTGTTAAGGGACGTACTTGACTTACTTTAACCAGTGATTCCTGACATTATTTGGAGTAAAAAATGTAAATGAAATTTTGGTCTCCGATGACTTTTTTTGACGACTTTTTTTTTTTTTTTCAAAAATTTTTTCTTCAAAATCAAACAAAAAAAAATTTCTTCCTCATGTCGTCACTGGTCACTTAGCCGAGTGTCCGACGAACCCCTTACCCCGCCTCCAACTGTTTAACAACTACCATTTTTTAATGCTTTTGTAGAAAAAAAAAAAAAAAAAAACATCAAAAATGTCACCGGAGACCAAAATTTCATTTACATTTTTTACTCCAAATAATGTCAGGAATCACTGGTTAAAGTAAGTCAAGTACGTCCCTTAACACCCTGTATAACCTAGAAAATTGTAAAAAATATATAAAAAAACGAGAGTGCTTTAGACCACACGACTGAAGTAAAACTTCACTAACTTATATCTCCCTTTCAATTTCCGTTCGCCTCACCCGCCCGTTCGCCTCGCCCGATCACACTTTTCATAACGCTCTCGTCACGCATTCACCAGCTTACTCCCCAAGTCAAGCGTGCGTAAAGAAGTTTTCCTTCAAAAACACAATATAAACTATAATATATTCTAATAATCTGCTTACTAAATTTCAAAACATAAAATAGTCAGAGTCAGAAATTATCTTATCGTCAAAACGACGCGTCGGTGTCTCCTGCGATATTCAACCAAATTGACGCGATCGTTGTTGCTATAAATACAATGTTGCTATATAATACGTTTTACATACTACGTTGTTTATAATTACTCCTGAATGATCATGCCCAAAGAAAATTCTTCTTATACTCAAATTGTCAGTGAAAAATAAATTAATGTTTCGATTTTCATCGCAAATTTTTTTTTGCGCTAGCTCCACACTAGAGGCCCTGAGGAAAATAATTTCCCTCAGTGCCCATATGTCATCTTAGGGGATGCTGTGTGCAGGGTATTTTTAGGGAACGGAAGTAGAGGAAGTTCTGAACTCTTGAATGATCATGCCCAAAGAAAATTCTTCTTATACGCAAATTGTCAGCGTAAAATAAATTAATGTTTCGATTGTCATTGCTAATTTTTTTTATGTTATCTCCACACTGGAGTCCCTGAGGAAAATAATTTCACTCAATGCCTATGTCATCTTAGGGGATGCTGTGTGGATGATTTTTTTAAGGAACGGAAGAAGAGGAAGTTCGGAGAAGGAAAAAGGTATAAGGGGTGGGTAGGAATCTGGGGGTCAATTTGTCTAGGAGTGAAAGACGTATGAATCCATCTGTCCAACCGCGGTGCAAGGCGATGGGTCGAGAGAGACCAGCTTGAGGTCTCCCTCAACCCGACTCGCGAAGCAATAGGTGGGTAAACGCATTGACCACCAAGTCCTAGACAATCCTTACCCCATTAACTTGGGCACCCGTGCTAGGTCACCAAACGTAGCGAACCACTTGTGGTGACTTATGGCAGGGATGTTGGTTATCCAATAACTGGTTCCCCGGGCGGCGGTACACATATTCGCCACCCAAATTGAAATTGCTGATTGTGACGCAACACTATTTATCTTTTAGAGAGAATGAGATAGCAAATAAATATTTATTTATGTGGTTATTTATTTCACGGTTTCAATATAATACGATAAATCCACAGTCCCACGCAAGTCTCCTTTAGACGAACCTCAGCGGCCAGACACCTGACACAATTTGGGAGGCGGGTATGGGTACCGCCGCCCCGAGAACCATTTATTGGACAACCAACCTCCCTGCCGCAGGTCACCCCAAGTGGTTCGCTACGTTTGGTGATTTAGCAGGAGTGCCCAGGTTCATGGGATGAGGTTTGTCTACGTCTTGGTGGCGGATACGTTTGCCCAACCACTGCGTGGCGGGCTGGATCGAAGGAGACTGATTGAGGGAGGCCTTTTGACCTCTTTGCCTTGCAGCGCAGTGTGAGGAATAGATTCATACGTCCGTCACTCCTGGCCACACTGACCCCCCAGATTCCTACCCACCAGTGGCGAAACGTGGTGGTTCACTGATAATCCGTAACTATGAGATAACGATTACTAAGCAACATTAGGTAAAAATGATCCCACTAATCTTATTTGGAGAGAAGATCTATTTTAAGCTGTTTTCGAAGTGCGAAAACTTCTACATATCGCCTTTTAATTAAAAATTTTATTTTTCGGTACTAAGAAAATAAAAACACAATACTATTTTTTCATAAATAAATCTTAAATTTCAACCCAAAAAACTCTTTTTTTTTTTAAAATGTTATTTATTTTATTTTATGTTTCATAAAATGAAACGTCGTATATTCTTCTTACCCTACTTTCAAATTTATTTTATGAAACATAAAATAAATTTGAAAGTAGTGTAAGAAGAATATACGACGCAAATGTGAATGGTGGGAGAAGTCAGGGACGCCCGAGGAAGACATGGCACGAGCAAGTGAATAAGATACTTGAGTCAGGCCATGTCGAAAGTCGGAATAATAGAAGAGAATGTATGAGACGATGTATGAATGTGAGTGAGGCAAAGAGCGTGTGCCAAGACCGAGTTATTTGGCGGTCCGTCCTCTCTGCCTACCCCTGTGGGGAAACGGCGTGATGGTTGGTTAGTTAGTTTTATATTTCATTTTAAACAGGATACAAACAGTATTTATAAACAATGTATAAACAGCACGAGGGCAAAATTCTCAAAGTTACCTATGAAAAAATTGTATTCCTTAATGATCTGCGTTTTATAATTTAAAACATCAATAAGCAAATATATGTAAAAATTTAGGTATTTGCTGTACCTTTTGATTAAAAAAAGAATTATTCAGTTTGGTTAAGTATTTTGGCCTTAAATCCAAATTTAAGTTTGTATGATAAAGGCCGCCGGGTGGCACACCAATATAACTTAATTTTTCATACATATGGCCGGCGTTGCGCGCTGGCGATGTTTGGGATATTCGATACAAAAACATAATTCGTTCCGCTTGCAAACGGCCTGCACACCGGACAGGCTAACTTTGAGAATTTGCTCTCCCTGATTCATATTATATTATGCATTATATTGGTAGGTGATATTTTTAATGAAATTCATAGATTTTATATTTTTCGGTAAGATATTATAAAGTAATTTTAGACGATATAATTTACCAGTGCTGCACACAAACACACTGTCCGCCCTTGCTACCCACCCCTCATACCTTTTTCCTTCCCATATCTTCTTCTCCTTCCTTTCCCTTAAAAAACCCTCCACACAGCATACTGAAAGATGACGCAGGCTCCTAGGGAAATTGTTTTCCTCCGTGCCACCTGTGTGGAGCTAATATAAAAAAAAAATCAGCGGACCAAGGACCGAATCCTACGAAATCGATTTTTGTTGTATAATCAATATCCAAACTTCAAACCACTCCAAAATAAACAGGCAAAAGAAAAAACAAAAGTAAACGATATCTAGCGACTGCGAAGAAGAAAACACAAATACTAATAAGATGACCAAATGTTTAAAAAAGGTGCAATAGAATTCATCAAAAAAATATGAAAAAATCATCTTTCATTGATAAAAAAGTGCTTCGTAGTCTCCCTACTCTTGACTACTTTAATTTTCTGAAGGTTTCACTTCTACCACCTGTGAACTAGCATGCAGTTTATAAAAATAACCCATTTTGTACATCTAACTTCACATTACCTAGAAATTAACCCCTTAGAATGGAACCCCTTAGAACATTTTGAGACCTTAAAAGTGTCAAATAATGTTTATTATTCTGTGTACGTTACATATGTGAACTCAAAATAATTTTATCGTAAGTAGTGTGGACGTATAACGAGTTTTAAGAATATGTGCAGATTCTTATCGTGATTCATTAGATGCGAAGTGTTTAAAACCCAGGATGGGTAGCGAACATTTACCAGATGTGGTCATTTGTTCGGTCGTTGGGTGTCATAGCCGTACCGCTGCGCACCCGCACCTTTACTGCAACCCCCGCTGCTCGCCGCTACGTCGCTGTATTTACGAATGTGGACCATATGAGCCGTTCGGTGTGTTGGCCACCGAAGCGGCCTTCTAAGAAACGCACCAGAGAAGAGAACAAACTGATGACCTCTGCTATCTCTACATCCCTAGCTGCCCCTAAGCACATGGACTAGGAAATCATCGGACTGATCCCGCGCCCTTCAGTTTCTACCAGTGCCGTACGTATGAAGTGATAAATGACAAATTAAAATACCTAAGAGATAGTGTTTAAAACAACAATCAATAATAATAAACAGTTCACAGTGACAATTATTACAGTGTATTACGAGTATATACATTTTCGTTAGCGTTGATTACATGTTATTTTTATGGTTTCTTTGCAATTGTTGTTATGGACTGCAGATTTATTAAATATAGGTTTTGAGTATGTGTGAGTAAGATTAAGTTAGGTTAGGTTAGATTTAGTAGATTAAGTTAGATTAAGCTAGACTTAGGATGTTAAGTAGATTACTAAATACATAAGGTAAATGTATTATTGCGGGGCAAGAATTCCAATAATCCATGCGCTTGATAGCTGCAAGACGAGTGGTTATCTAGCCCCCTACATAGTTAAGTAAATTGAAATACGTGTATAAAAAGATATTTTATTTAATTTATCGGGGGGCTAGAATTCCAATAATCCATACGCTTGATAGCTGCAAGACGAGTTGTTATCGAGCCTCCTAAGTTAAGTAAATTCTAATGTAAAATCCATGCTAATTTGTACAGCGCTCTTGAGGCGATTTTTCGCAAAAACAGCGCTATAAAAGTTGTCCAAATTTATTATTATTATTAGTACGAGAACCACCCGAACGCAAGAATGTAATTTCTTAATAAGGGGAATGTTTTAGGCTGTTTTATACAAATCTTAATTTTAGATTTGTTGTCAAAATACCCAACAAAACTGAAAAAATATTTTTATAATCAAAAGTTATATCAAATATCTAGTACGCATATCTATATGCTACTTTATTTATTTGCGTTTTAAATAAGAAACTCCAGTGAAAAATATTATGGCTTTAAAAAAATACATATATAGAATATAGACCAATAAACGCTGATTCAAAATATATACATTTTATTTAATACTATTAAATGCGGAGTTTTTAAAAAAATATTAAAAAGTCCATTTTTAATCGGGTCGTAAAAACACGCCGTCAAGTTGGCATTATTGAAATTCTAGTGATGACGTCACGGTTTTACGTGTCGTGACGTCACCGTAAAGTCATTGTATGGGAATGTATGATATGACACCAGCCATCTTACTAATTTATTCGTTTATTTATAGAGGTTTAGTTGTTGTGTTTATTGAAACATTATTTAGACCTAAATAATGTTTCAAAAATAAAGGTATATTTTATTAGTTTATCTCTATTATTGAAAATATTCAAAAACTACTGCACAAAAAATAGTAATTACTTCGAACAACGGAATTCAAAATGGGGGCAGTTGATCAGCTGATTGCCCGATCCTATAGTAAGTTTTCAGCAGTGATGATGTTACGTGTGACACGCATCTACCAGATCTGCCAGATCTGCCCTGGTGATGGACACTGCAACGATATCCGAAACTTTGGCTAAAGAAGGAGGTAGCGCAACACGGCATAACACCCCAAAAACAAATAACGAAAATGTTTTTTTCCTTGAAAATCTTACAACGTATCTAGTTAATGAATTTGTATAGGTACTTTATAAAATGTTGTAGCGAGGTAGCGAACAGCCATAAAATATCATTTTTGTTAGATTTTGCACTGTGGTATCACCGGTCACCACTCGTCATCTAGGTACTTGAAAACGCATTTTGTTTTGCAAAACCATTTCGGTTCTGGTGTTCGCCCTCTCTACCTGCTTTACCTCAAATCAAGAATAATATTAAACTTGTACAAATTATGGAAACACAAAGTTTCTGTTGTAAATACATTGCGACTCGCGTTAATATCAAGAGTTATTATTTAAACCCTCCGCATATATTTAAACACGCATCCAGTTTTCTGCAAGATCTGGATAAAACATATAAACAATATATTCACCAAACTGGTGACCCGATTGCCCATATTGGTGACCCACTATTGCCCATACTGGTGACCACGACGTCAGCGGCGTAGGGTGGGGGAGGGGGGGGGGAGGTTGGCCCACCTCGGGTGGCACTTTTAAGGGGGGCGGCAAATTTTCACAATAAATAGTAATATTATCTTGTAAAAATTTAAAGTAGTAAGGCTTGAAGTAGGGTTTTAATTAGGGTTTATCTCGTTAGGGTATTTAATATATCAGGGTAATGATGTTGAATGGGTAATGACACTGGATGGTTGTGTTGTGATTTGTACCTACTTTGTGGTCACGTTATCATGACATTTACACCTCTTATTGAGTGGGTGTATTAAATGTTATAGTTACAGGGTTATACATAAAGGTACACAGTTATCAGCTTTAATCCCATGGGATCTTGGACGCCAAATCTCGTGGGTACGAGATATGCTGGACTGTGTCGGTAGGCATGAAATACTCCCATCAGAGCGTGGGCACTGTTATTTTATTCAATGTTGTGAAGCTTGGAAATGTAAAATAAAAGAGTGGATGTTGTTATGTTCGCACATACGACAAAACAGTTAAAGAAGCGTCGCCTCTCCCACAGGTTGACAATCAAGTGTTCCTGTCGATGGATTCGCAAATTATCGTAATGGCGCGACCATCTCCTAGCAATACCGGAGAAAGAAAGCTATAAAAGGGCTAACGCACTTAAATACGCCCTCTTTCCTTCCGCCTAGCTCATACTAGTAACATCGTGTACCTAGTTCTCGCCCGAGGCGATAGCCTCGCGGGCACTCCGTTTGGGTAACCTGAGACAATGGCGTTGCATTGGCCTTAGATTCGGTATATTAAGTGACTGTGATCCTGGAGCCCTGATCCTGGAAGTGGAGCAGCATGTCCATCTTTGCCCTGGTTGAATGCTGGCCCGCGATGTCCAGCGACTGATTCCTGTCTCCGGCTAAGGACTCTGCCCGGCAGGCATGAGCTTAGCCGGCACCTTCCACCGCACAATCCCTCAAGATGGCCAAGGTAGTCTCCTAATTATAACTCTAGATATTCGAGCCATTAACTTCCAGTTTAGTATCATTTCAAGTACCTATCTTCCGTTCTAAAAGCCTTTAGTCATTTAGGCCTTAAATCGTAATGTCCTATTGTACAAATTGAACCCCTTTATTGTAATAAATATGCTATGTAAAACCGACTTTCAATTACATTCATTCATCTTGTCGAGAGTGCACGAACCTAACCCTGAGACGAGTCCATGTGAGATGTGAGAGGTACGTAGTAAGGCGTTCGAGCCGCTCACCGTACAGACTGTATTCACAATCATACATTACACTGGCGCTTGAACACTTTACAAGAAATGAATAATGTTATTGAAAAATGAATATATATTTCTTTATAATATGCTAGAAAATTGTGGTTGTATTGTGTTTTAAAAAGATAAATGTAAAATGTCTAAATAAGTTCGTTTAAATAAAGCCAAACATATTCAAAATATAGTTATTCAGTTGACGCGGGAACAATGTACAGATTCTAGGGCGAGTCCATTGTTGATTTGAAATGTTGATGCAAATAAACCATAAATCGGGTTAAATACTAATTCAAAACAGTTATTTGTGTAATTTTGATAAAATTAACGAGAACAATTCTATTACAACATAATTAAATACGGTTATTTGAATAAAATAGTTCCAAAATACAGCGGCGTAATTGAATTGGACCCGTCCAAGTCAGAATATTTCGGTAGAAGCACGAAAGAAATAACTCGTAAATTTGCCGCGAAAGCAATATAAAAGAAGTTTTGAATTTCAATACATTTTAAAATGCATATTTCGTTGTGAAAATATTAATAACTCTTCTTGTTATTTCAAAACAAATTAATAGGTAATTAACTAAATATAATTCATAGTTTGAAAGTGAATTTAGTTATCCCGCGCAAAAAACGAAATCGTCATGTAGATATTCAAATTAGCAAACGGTCAGCAAGTCGAAACAGAACGAAGACGCGTGCAAGCGGTAGCAATAAAAATTGTATAGATTGGTCACCGTAAATAATAAAGTCCATAAGAATTGAGCCCACGGAATAAAAACAAAAAAGTAAAATAAAAGACAAATGAATACATTTTATTAAGAAATACAAAAGATTTAAAATAAAATAAATTTCAAATGAAAACTTATTATATTGTTTCAAACAAAGCATTAGAAACGGCCGTTAAATTATTTCAAAAAGAATTGCGCGAAAAATAAGAAAAACATAATTTATATTCTGTAATAATAAATTGAAAGCAAAATAAATAGGAAATGAATAATAATAATCCTTGTAAATTACAAAGAATAACAAAAAATTAAATGTTAAACTGTTTAGAAAGAGAAATGTTTTATATGCGCTAAAATTAATAGGAGGCCTCTCTTGTAATACCCACGGAAGGGAACACGCATGATCCTCGTGATAGGTACTTTACGGGCTAGTCCAAGTTTTGCATTTTTTCGAAGCGCGTCGCGTGCACAGAACACAAAATCCAATGAATATTAAAGTGTGAGGTAAAATTTGTCGGGAATAATTTTTGAATTCTTATTAGATTAAAACGAAACATTGTTAAATGAATTTTTACATTATCAAGGAAGTGAAATAGTTTTAAATGCTTGAGTTAATTACGGAATTGAAAATTTTATAAAATCTTTTTTTTTACTCTTTCCTGGTAGCATGTCTAGTATTGTTGGATAATAATAGATCTATAGAATTGAAAATGCTTAAGAGGATAGTACACATTGAGATTTAAAAAGAAAATATGCAGTTCATGAATAATATGGTTTCAAATTCGAGTGAAAATTGGAAATAAATTAAAATAGTGACTTGTATAAAATCGTGTATATGATAAAAGTTAATAACTTGACGGTATCACCTGACTAACGTATCTTGGAATTTAGATGTAGTCCAAAAAAAAAAAATACAGTCTAACAAGCATACCTACGGCAAGTTATATAAAATCATGATCCCTTAACAGCGACTTTTTTACATAGAGATCTATTAGACTATGGAAGGCAGATGCGACCCATAATTTAACCTCTGTGTGATTAAGTATGCTCGCGCAGTCGTATATCTCTGGAATCCAAACTCTGTTGTGGAGACGATTTTAATCTCAGAAACCGCTTAGCCCGGACAAGGAAGATTGCGAACGTAAAAACCCCTCCCTAATACAAGTTAAAGAGAAAAACATATATAAACATATGTATATTTCCAAAATATTGCTTGACGTTATTATTTAGAAACTAATTTTCCTATAAAAATAAAATAATAGTGGAAAAAAAAAAAAAAGTTAAGAACAGATTTCAACTAGTAAGATCATGTGGTAGAGAAAAAAAAAATCAAATCAAACTGGTTTTTTAATTGCAATGTTTTTTTTGGTGGAATAAATCAGAAACCACAAAGAGGATTGTAGTTGAAAATACACAAGTTGTAAAATCATTGTCATTTTGAAGGCTAATCTTATATATCATGAAAAAAGATAGTGATGGTAAGTAAGGCGGATGCGAAATTTACTGTCACAATTCAATATATAAGACAAGCCCGGGTGTAATTAATTGAAAAGTAATCTGAGATTGTACATCAATCAAGTGCCGTAATAGACCCCAAAACAAGTTGAACAATATTGCAAAACACATATATGAAAATATATATGTATTCCCACGAATTTTTATTTTAAAAAGAGGAAAAAGTTGAAAACAGAATAGTTGAAAGATTTTAAATAATGAAAAGTAAATAAATACTAGAGAATTTAAATTTAACGGAAGTAATAAAAAGTAATAGGAAAAGGTTAAAATTTTAATTAATTACAAATTAAAAGTTAAAATTCGTTCATGAGACATAGAAAGTAGAGAAAAGTTTAAGAAATAACGAATGCACGCGCGTTATGCATAACAGCAGACATAAGTACCTACGCAGTAACAGATGGCCCGGCTAGGAAAGAAATTTTGTATATGAGAGAATACGGTACCTATGTAAAGCGTTGTAGAAAACGGCAAAAATTCAGGAAAGGTATAATTTGTATTGAGATTTTTTTTTTTGTAGAAAAATAATTAAATTCTTGTATAGTTAGTTCTTTTTTGCTCTCTTAGTGATTCTAATATTAGTTATTTGAGAGTTAAGAATGTTGATTTAATCTGAGATCAGAGTAGCTAACTGAAATCTAGTTGAAAAAACAGGAGAGAGTGCAATTGAACAAGCTATTACGAAATAAACAGAATTCGGTCAGGAAAATATTTTTTTTTGTGTTTTGGAAGTTTAAAATAAACATTTTTCATAAGAAAATAATAAGAATTAAATTAAAATGATACGTTCTCATTCGTATAATAATAAAAAATAAAGATCATACCTGGTTGGAAAAAAAGGGAAGTAGGAATACTTGACTAATGTGGTTTGTTATTAAAAAAGGCGGGAAGGAAAGAAAAACAAAAAATTTTGTATATAAAGGTAACCATTTTTGTATGAGATTATTATAAATAAACTATACTATAAATGTTATGTATATTATTGTATATAAAGGTAACCATTTTTGTATGAGATTATTATAAATAAACTATACTATAAATGTTATGTATATAATTGTAAATAAAGGTAACCCATATTGTGTAAATATTTATGTATATAAATTTTCGGTGTTGTTTATAAAATATATCTCTCTTTAAATTTCTTTTTCAATAAAAGTTGTGACAAATAATACAATACGTCGAAAAGTAAACAAGAAGTCGAACAAATAAGTACGGAAATAGATCTTCAAATATAGTCAGATTGTAAAAAATAAATAAATTAAATTTGAAAAAAGGTAGAGAGATTCTGCATAGTTATAACAATTGTCCTGAGCTAGTATTGAAAAATAAAATGTTGAATAATTCAGTTAAAAAATAAAGCTAAATCTCTTGTAACGATGCGGAAGTAAAAAGGCCTTCGTTAATAAAAGCTGTTTAACACAAAATGGAATATGTTTTACATATTAAATAAACAAAAGTAATAAAAATAAATGTTTTTAATATTTTGTCAAATAGATAAACAATTTTTAGCAAGAGCGAAATAAAGAAAGAATAAATCACGAGCATCCGTAAAGATTAATTGGTGACATTCGTAGAGATTTTTTGGTGTCCATTTTAAAAAATAGAAAGTAGTACACGAATTTAAAACAAAAAAGATAATCATTTCTTACTTAAGTTTAAATGAAAAAGATTTTTAATGAATAAAATTTTATTCTTCTTGACTTGTGTTACAAAAAAGACAACGTGGATCGTTGTTCGGAAATTATATTGTGCTTTGCGCAGATATTGAGTTCTAAGTGAGGTCAAGAAATGTAATACGGGTACGGGTACCAGCGTATACATTTCTAGTTTCAAAACATTATAGGAAAGTCTTCCTTAGAATTAAGACAAGTGGGGTTGCCAAGAGAGTAATCTTGGGCAATAAAAAAAAAAAAGAGAAAATTTGTAATACAAGAAGAGATACGAAATTTTTTTTTAACACTTCCAAGTGAGTTTTGAGTAATAGTCGAATAATGAAATATATATACTTAGTTTGGGTCTAACTAGAAAAAGACCATGGCGCCCAAAGTTAGAAAGGAACAGAAACATGTATTTACATATTTTAAATAAAACAAAGTTAACATTGTAAGGAAACAACGTAAAGAAAACAAAACATAGATATTGAAAAGGGAATATTACATTGAGATGTATTGTGAGGTCAAAAGGTCCGTGACGTCACAATAGAAGGAGTATTAATTGGACTTAATGTTGTATTATATTGAAATTGAAGCAAAAAATTATGTCAAGTTATGAGAATAAGTTGAAAATTCCTGTCAAATAATCTTTAATAAGAAAGTAATACTAATTAAAAGGAATTTGGAATAAAAAATTAAGAAACAGAAAGAAAAGAAGTTCTTGCTAGCAAATTCAATTATAATATAGCGTTCAAATGTATATAATTGTATATATCTTTTTGTTGTTAATTTAAATGTTTTTATCTCTCTGATTTGCTTTCAAACAAATAAAGTCGTTCAGTTGACTAACTAATATTTGATTTGGAAAATAAAAATTTTTTTTAGTATTTTGATTGATTGAAGTTTAATAATAAATTTCTGTATAACCTGTGGAGTTATCCTGGGGTTAGTGTTGGAACATGTAGGTGTTTTTGAATCGGGTATGTACCCACCCTAATTGGGAATACAGAGAGATAAAATAAACTTTGGTTGTTTAGAGTATTTGAAAGAGAAAAACATAAACAGGTTCGAAAAATTGAGATTTGTATTAAAATCTAAAAGTTCATGGAAATTTTGTAATGAAGAGAAAGTTAATTGGTATTAATGTTCAAATCTTAATAAAAGTTCATGGAAATAATTGAGTTTGGTAATAAAAAGTTGAATTTAATTAAAAACATAGTCAAGATTTTTTTTTTTTTTTTTAAAAAAGAAAATAAATTTTAAAATAAAAAATTAAAGTTTCGTTAGCAAATTCAGTTATGCTTAAAAAAATTGAAATGTATATAAATTGTTAGCTTGTAAGATTGAAATGTTATAACATGTAAACACGCGAATTGGATACTTCGGTATTTAAGCGACGAAAGTCAACGTGTAATTCACCGTATATCGGTGTTGTTGTAAAAAAAAGTCTGTGTTATTGGAATTTAAAGCGTATTCGGTTGAAGATGAAGTTAAACAACTTAGAGAGAATATATATTATATTGAAAACTATCATAGATCTTAATTTTCTAGTGATGTTCTGTTTTTTTTGGTTATTTGTTTTATATATTGTTATGATTTATGTTTGTAATGACATATTGTTATGTGCGTGTGTTATATTTTAAAGGGAAAAGTAACGTTGAGCCTTGGTCGGGCTCGGGTGTATTCTGCCAGTCAACTTTGATTTCTTCTCAGGAAATCTTGGACGCCAAACCCAGTCTAATGTCTGGGTATGTCAACTAGCGGAGATCACGGTACTCAATTCTCAGAGTGTGGGTCATGGTTTTATAACATTCCTGAAAAGGCTGCACAAGGAATTCTACATAATAAAACACAGAGTAGAGTAGACAATCGGTACACTGTATTGAAATTATAAAATATAATAAAACATATTGGATGGACTCACCCCGGGACCAATGTCGTAATCTATGCTATTCCTAGCTACACTAATTAAGTTTTACTGCCGCCGTTCTCCCGATGTCGCGTGAACCAACACCACCTCCTGGTGGCAAGGGAGGTCCCAACCTCTGCGGCCCAGCATGTGCCTGCGACCTCCACGGCGGTCGCCCGGAAGGGATGATGGACCTGGACCCTCAGAGAACGGGAGGAGTACCCAAACAATCCTCCAAATTGTATAGGAAGGCTCGTCAGCCCTCGAGGCGAAGTATCGTTCAACCCTGCGGTAATCTCGGGTTTGTTCCATAAATAAACCCCCGGTGGGAATTCGATGTTTGCCCTGCATTCAATGACAGGCGCGGCGGGTAATTATTTACACCGATCTCTCGGATAATGAGGTACTTTAAACATAACAATCGAACACCGCCATTAACTCGTGTTCACTTTTGGGGACCCGCGCGAAAACTCACATTTTACGTGAATAATCTTCGAAATTAATATATTTTCTTTTTTAAAAAAACACAACGTGTTTCCTTCCCCCGGATGCAGATGCCCAAAACTTGGATTTCAATCACATCGTATTTCAAACTTAATAATTAAGTGACCGTTGTTTTCACGGCGTACCGCACATTACGCCGTCAAAACCAGAGTACGGAAACGGAAAAAACAAACGCCGCCTACCGACGCGTTGAACGAAACTCCCCCAGCTTTGCCAACCTAACCAATAAAAATGCATTTAAAAAATAGTACCTAACTTACGATTAATACAATCGCTTCATAACATTACCCCCCTTCCCACAAAAATGTTTGCCCTCAAACAAAACTACCAAAAATCTAAACATGCCCTGAACTATCTACGTTGGTCCCAAGGAGTACCTGGTAATAAAATAAAAAGAAACAAACAGTAAATGTGAAATGCAAAATACAATTATCAGAAATGAAAAAGAAAAGAAAAATCCTTAAATAATACTCTTTTGACGAATGAGTGCATCGTAACCCCAATCGCGCCTATCCTGTGTGCAGGCCGGATAGTAGGTTTACGATGCAACCATTCTCGAACTTAAAAACTAGTAAACCAATATAACCTAAGAACAACTTCTTGTAAGATGATACGTGAATGGACAACAAGCACCCTCAGCACTGGGAAAAAAAACCTGGGTGGTTGTAATATTCATTCTTACCGAGCACTACCATTGACGTATCATCTGGAACAGAACACATAAACTAACTTAAAAGATAAGTCTTAAAATTAAAAAAACATACATTTTTATGATTAAATCACTCCTCCAAATACGTCAAGCTAAATTCTATGCATTAGGCATCACTGTTCCAAACACTATCACTGAATTTATATAGCCTCTCTTAGGCCGAAAATATTTGATGGGTTTACCATCTACACTTCACTGAATTTATATCTTTTAGGATAAAAACTAACCCTCTTTGGAAGAGTATTCCTAACTAACCTCCTATTCTGGTCCTTGGGTGAATAATATTTAACCAACAACAATTATACATTGTAAAGGTAATTTTAATAGTGTACAACCACCGCATCAGATGGTGCCAAATAATTTTTAATAGTATACAACCAACGCATCGGGTGGTGCCAAATAATTTTTAATAGTATACAACCAACGCATCGGGTGGTGCCAAATAATTTTTAATAGTATACAACCAACTGTTTTAGAAGGTATCATTTGTTAATAAGATGTGCAGCTATAATTTAGTGCAAGTATACGTCCAACTCTATAGAAGGCGTAATCGGTAAGTAAAGAACAAATTTTATGGTTTTCACTGTAAACCGTTGTTCAACCATATAGTACATAATAACAATGTTATAAGTCTCTCAGGACAATAATAACAGAATACATCCAAAATCTTATTCAAATATAATTGATTCTACTTCCTATGTTGGCTTAAAATGTGGAAGGATATGTGATACCATATCGTCCCACATTATAAGATCTCAAAAAAAAATCTTATAAACAAGGTGGACATTACAAAACATTTTCTGTAACTAATAAAAACAAAATTAAAACGCTTTTCCAAAAGCTGAGGCTTAGCTGACGCAGCCTATGTTTATAGAGTAAAACAATATTTTGACTATTTACCAATAAAACAGAAGAAGAGCGAGAAAAAAAAAATACTTTGAATTTTAGCAATTACTTGCGTAACTTGACAAAATAAGGTCTAATAGTGTCAATGCACTGACGGTGAATAACAATAATTCTTCATTTAAAAACACTTAGAAAACAAAGAGATACAATCCCTGCGTCTCTGTGTTTTCTATGTAATCTGGAACAACCAATAATGACATTATCAAAAGCATGAACATAACTCAAAAAAAAAAGGTATGCCTGAAACTCGCAGAGATAGTGTGCGGATATGCCCGCGTATTTCAGGATACAAGACTTACAACTAATAATCCTAACTTAATCATCTGTTCAGCCGATATCCGAATTTGCGTCTGTTTTAGCGTTAATACTATTGACAATTTATACATACACTTGCAGATATATAGTTTTAAATACATTCTCAACTCGAGCATTAGTACCAGAGTTGAGGATTTTATTGTAAGAAACAAACCAGCATCATCATTACCAATGTCAAACTTACAAAACACCCCCCGTGAAGTAATTACCCCATATCCGTAGAAATGAGCCTATGACAGGACTAATGACTGTCTGAACGCATGGAATCTCCATCTCGGTTGATCAGGCCGGATGAATTTCTGTGCATTGTAAAAAAAATAAGAGAAAAAGAATAGTATAAAATTCCTCAAATCCAACAGTCCCCGAGAAAGATGGCCAGACTTTCTAAGGTACTGAAGAGGAGGGACTACATAGGTATGTTGTCCAATTTGACGATATCCTTTACATGAAAGTCGCCAGACACTTTACCATTCAAGTCTGCTAAGGTATACACTAAGTCCGATTTTTTCTTTATTATAACATTTTGCACGAATCGTGGGGACAATTTTTGAGAAAAATAATTTAACGCGTTAGACTGAACAAAGTTTCGTCTCCACACGACGTCACCAACTTGATAAGTGACGTTTTTCCTACGCAAATTGTAGTGGTTAGCCCCCTTTTTGTATGCCTTGAGTAGAGCATCTGAAACTTGTTCATACACGTTTGCCAAACCTTGTAGCTTTTGTGCATATGTGGAAGGCGAAGCTTCCTTTTGCGCGTCGCTATCCCTATCATGAATAGGGTTACGGTGCAAATCCCCATCAAGTATCTGCTCACGGCCGTGCATTAGGAAATACGGTGTGAAGTTTGTCGCGCAATTGACAGTGTTATTCATCGCGGACTGAACCTGGGGCAAAAATTTTGACCAGTTACGATGGTCTGATTCGACCAAAATTGATAAAGCAGTACCTAATGTCTGGTTATACCTCTCAACCACGTTGTTCTGTGGGGTATACAGAGAGTTGTAAAACGGAAGTGGTATATTGTAACTTTGTAGTAGTTCTTTAAACTCCCGTGAGATGAACTGGCGACCGTTATCGCACACTATCGTACGAGGCACCCCGTGAACCAGGAAAACGTTCTCTTCCAAATTTTTAACTATGCTTTTCGCGGAGCCGTTGCGCAGCGGAAATAACCAAGTGAATTTGGAAAAAACGTCAACGCATGTCAATATTACCGTAAAGCCGGAGTAACTCCGAGGTAAAGGACCTACTAAATCTAATGACAGCATTTGCATAGGTCTAGTGACACGTTTAGGGTTTGAGGATATTCCATTAGGAGGTGCCGTGCTTATCTTATGGGCTTTACAAGTTTGGCAACGATTTACAAATTCCTTGACATCTTTATACATGTTCGGCCAGTAATACCTAAGTTGAAGCTTTTTATAGGTTTTGAAGACCCCTGGGTGACAGGCGCGCGCGGAGTCATGGGAGTCTGAAATAATATTTTTCCTATCCTCTTGAAGAATTACCCGTTTCCATGCGGTGTCCTCGCATAAGTCCAACTGGGTTTTTGTGTGACGATACAACTCGTTGTCTTTAATTTGGAAGTTCTGAAATCGTTGAGGGAATTCCTGACAACCTTTCCAAGCATTTAGATACCATTTATCAGTGGTATCACTAAGGTTAGATCCCGATATAAGAGCTACATCCATACGCGAAAGGACGTCCGGTACAATATGTTGAGTTCCCTTACGGTGAACAACATCAAAGGAAAATTGCGATAACCGTGAGCTCCATCGTGCAAGACGGCCACTAGGATTAGATAACGAACCTAACCACTTTAAACTTGAATGATCAGTAACAACTGTGAAATGCGCTCCTTCAATGTAAGGTCTAAAGTGCGTTACTGAATCCAATACTGCTAATAGTTCACGCTCTGTAATTCCGTAGTTGCGTTCGTGAGTATTTAAACACCTTGAATAATATGCAATCGGGTGCTCCAGCCCATCAATGGTCTGAATTAAAACTCCGCCAATTCCACCGGAGCTGGCGTCGCAGTGTATCGCGAAGGGTTTTGAGAAATCCGGGCAACTTAAAACCGGAGCTGATGTCAATGCTTTTTTCAACACGTTAAAAGCCGTCTCGGCCTCTGGAGACCAAGCAAAGTTGCTGATTCCTTTTTTCGAACCAGTGAGTCTTGTAAGAGGGGCGGCAATGCTCGAGAAACCCTTTATGAATCTTCTGAAGTAACCACATAATCCAATGAAGGCTCGGATTTGCTTTGCGTTCTTGGGTACCGGGAAGTTTTTTATACTGTCTATCTTTATGGGGTCTGTACGAAGACCTTGCGAGTCAACCATGTACCCGAGGTATTTGAGCTCGGCTTTGCAGAACTCCGATTTTTTCAGATTTATGGTTAGACCTGCGTCTCGTAGTCGTTCATAGACACGGTTCAATAAACAAAGATGTGATTCTAAGTCTTCTGATACTAAGATCAGGTCGTCTAAATAACAGAAGGCATTGTCGTCAAATTCTGGACCGAACAAAGCGTCGGCCAGTCTTTGCAGCTCACTTGGTGCGTTTTTAAGTCCGAAGGGCATCCGGGTGAATTCAAACAATCCACGACCGGGTACAACGAACGCTGTCTTCTGACAGGAGTCCTTATCTAATGCAATTTGCCAAAAGGCTTTAGATAAGTCTATAGACGAGATGTATCGGGCACCGCCTAGCTTGTCTAGGATCCTTGTTATGTATGGTAATGGATAGGAATCGCGTGTTGTAACATTGTTAATTTTCCTGGAGTCCAGACAAAAACGACCCGTTCCGTCTTTTTTTTGTACTATGAGCACTGGACTCGACCATGGAGATCGCGAAGGACGGATGACTCCAAGTTTTAACATCTCATCTACTTCTGCGTCAAGTTGACGTTGTCTTGCCGGAGACAGTGGGAAATAACGTTGTTTAATAGGCGGACCTGTTGTATGTATTTTGTGTTGGACTAGATGAGTCAACCCTAATCCCTTCTTTTCGTAAGAAATGGATTCGAATTTTTTGACAATGTCCGAAAGGGCTTTGTTTTCCGAATTTGTTAGAGAAGAGGCAGGCCGAATTGCTCTCACCTCATTGATTTGACCTTTTTGTTGAGGTACGCGAACTTTTGAGAACAGTTCCGGCGCGATCCGAAACTGTTTCCAGAAGTTCACCCCCAATACGAAATTAGGTGTTAACGTTGGAATGACGTAAAAGATAACTTCTCTTGTGGTTGAATTGTACGTCACCGGCAAAGTTAAATACCCTAAAACAGGCTGGCTGGTACCGTCTGCTGTCGTAACGCTAAAATCTGTTTTTACTAATTCTACTCCTAACTCTAAAAAAATCTTATAACTATCCCCCCCTAAACAAGACAAGGAAGCACCACTGTCTAGCAGTGCTTTAAAATTATTATTTAGAATAAAAATGTCGGCATAAGGACGCTCATCCTCTGTACTATCCTTCTCCTGTGGCAGTGCGTCCACCGCTTGAGGAGACGGGCTAGAAAGGAATTGTTGCACTAGGCGGAGCCAACGCTTCCACTCCCTCTTTCTTTGTGCACAAGAAGGGGCGCGGTAAGATTGACTCGTTTCTAGTTTTTTGGATCATTGGTATGTTTCTTATTGTTAATACTACTAACATGCGGTTTCCTATTGTCGCTATCTTTTTTCCAACAATTTGTTAATGAATGACCTTTGATCTTGCAATAAGTACTGTTTAGCAAAATTATTCGTATTATTCCCCATAGGTCTTGAATTCCTAGAAGGGTTAAAATTATTATTATTGTTATTATTATTGAATGACCTGTAATTGTTTGTATTAGTGAAAGGCTTATTGTAACTATTGGGGAACGAGTTAAATTTTTTAAAGTTACTGGGCTTATTTTGAGTGTCAACTAATTTTGGAATTGCTGTGGATGTTGAGGCTTCAGTGTACGACTCGAGTTTAGCAGCGCACCTCGTAAGTTCCTCAAACGAACAAAAGTCTCTGGATGACAGCAAATTGGCATACATAGGCAACAATGCTTTCAGGGCTACCCGCAAAAGTTTAACCTCAGGAATTTTGCAATCCAATTTATTGTTAAGCGCTTTAAGTCTCAAAGTGAATTCCAAAACTGACATTCCCTTTGGCTGTTTATAATTTAGAATCTCATTTTCCAGATCTAATTGTCTATCCTGTCCCTCGAATTGTTTTATTAATAAGCTGGATAAGTCATCCCATTCTAAGTCTGGACTATAAATTGACCTATACCATAGAAGTGCTAACCCGTCTAAAATTTCACTGAAAGATTTAACTAAGTCTTTGTGTGAAATGTTGCGTGTCCTACAACGCTCTTCGACCAAAAGCAGAAAATCTCTCACGCAGCTTTTACCATCGTACTTGACATCCCAATTCGTAAGCCCCCGCGATGATGAGTCTTTATAAATAACCTTGGTATGTTTAATAACCGTGACCTTCTCCTCTGTTTCATTGTCAGAATCTAGATCCGAATCACTTTCCTCCCTAACCACATCTAATGATTTCTTCATAGTTTTGTTAAAGGCGCGCGCTTGCGAACGCAACGCTTGGGCAGTGCCCTCCGGTTCGATGGATCGTGAAGTTAATTCCTTTATAAGTTCATCCTTGGATGCATTATTTACATTTGGAATCGGAGTAGACATTGTAACGGTAATGTGATAAGCTTGACACGAAAGAAGAATTGGAAAGAAAGAGAAGAAAATAAAATAAAATTACTTTATTCTTTGTTTTTGATGTTGTTGTTATTGTTATTGCTGTTAATGAACGTTGTAGTTGTACGTTGTTGTTGTTATTGCTATATTATTTTTTTTTTTTAAATGTGTATGTTGCCCATTTAAATGAATATTTTTTTTTTAGTTTAATTAAATCAATATGTAAGTAGCTCATTTAAATATAAAAATTTTTGTCCATTTAAATTAATATGTAAGTAGCTCATTTAAATATAAAAAATTTTGTCCATTTAAATTAATATGTAAGCAGCTCATTTAAATAAAATTTAAAACGTCAGTTAGACATTAGTAAATAAACAATTTACAAGTATAATTTATAGTAGGTTTTGACAAAGCCTTATACAAATTTCCCACTCGAAGCAAAAATGAATTACCCGCATTGTCATTAAAATCTCAATAAATATCTTAAATATTTGAATAATCTTTAATAATCATCCTCCATTCCTATTTAAACACATAATAAATTGATTTGTCTTCGGCTATCAGGTATTTTGACATGTAAACACAACATAAGCCGAAGTCATAGATAAAATGTAACGAGAAACCGTCATAGACAATCCGAGGTATTCTTAGAACAGCTAGCACTGATTAGTTCCGAAAAGAAAAAAAATATATATAGAGCTCTACCTAGCACATTGTCCATAGTCTATGACCGATTTCTATGCATTCAAACAATAACAATGAAAATGACAATCCATTTTAGGTTATAGGAGGTAGGTATTTCAGATACTATGCATAACTGTGTGGTATTGTAAAAAAAACCAATAAATACGAGATTAATCATTTATAAGGTACCCACAATATTATTACGCATAGTATCTCTTTACGAATTCACGCCGGTAATAGTGCCAGCGAATTGAAATAATGAAATTTGTTGTCATTTCCAAATACCGTCACTGCAATCATAGGTTATGACAGCGACCAAGTTTAATAATAACAAACGAAATTAAGACCTCCACTGAACAGATGAATAATAATTTTTTGGGCTCTTTACATTACAGGGCGAAGAAAACATTTTCAGGAATGCTATAAATCGTGACCAGACAGCGTATGGAGCGCCATATTGTTATGTGCGTGTGTTATATTTTAAAGGGAAAAGTAACGTTGAGCCTTGGTCGGGCTCGGGTGTATTCTGCCAGTCAACTTTGATTTCTTCTCAGGAAATCTTGGACGCCAAACCCAGTCTAATGTCTGGGTATGTCAACTAGCGGAGATCACGGTACTCAATTCTCAGAGTGTGGGTCATGGTTTTATAACATTCCTGAAAAGGCTGCACAAGGAATTCTACATAATAAAACACAGAGTAGAGTAGACAATCGGTACACTGTATTGAAATTATAAAATATAATAAAACATATTGGATGGACTCACCCCGGGACCAATGTCGTAATCTATGCTATTCCTAGCTACACTAATTAAGTTTTACTGCCGCCGTTCTCCCGATGTCGCGTGAACCAACACCACCTCCTGGTGGCAAGGGAGGTCCCAACCTCTGCGGCCCAGCATGTGCCTGCGACCTCCACGGCGGTCGCCCGGAAGGGATGATGGACCTGGACCCTCAGAGAACGGGAGGAGTACCCAAACAATCCTCCAAATTGTATAGGAAGGCTCGTCAGCCCTCGAGGCGAAGTATCGTTCAACCCTGCGGTAATCTCGGGTTTGTTCCATAAATAAACCCCCGGTGGGAATTCGATGTTTGCCCTGCATTCAATGACAGGCGCGGCGGGTAATTATTTACACCGATCTCTCGGATAATGAGGTACTTTAAACATAACAATCGAACACCGCCATTAACTCGTGTTCACTTTTGGGGACCCGCGCGAAAACTCACATTTTACGTGAATAATCTTCGAAATTAATATATTTTCTTTTTTAAAAAAACACAACGTGTTTCCTTCCCCCGGATGCAGATGCCCAAAACTTGGATTTCAATCACATCGTATTTCAAACTTAATAATTAAGTGACCGTTGTTTTCACGGCGTACCGCACATTACGCCGTCAAAACCAGAGTACGGAAACGGAAAAAACAAACGCCGCCTACCGACGCGTTGAACGAAACTCCCCCAGCTTTGCCAACCTAACCAATAAAAATGCATTTAAAAAATAGTACCTAACTTACGATTAATACAATCGCTTCATAACATTATGTGTCTGTCAAGCGCAATCATTGAAAAGGATTACTATGTGTTCGAAGGCGTTTTCATTTGATTTGGTCAGTAAGACAGGGTCATTGTTTTTTAACATGACGTGAGGAAGGTGTGTGTCACCTTATTGTTTACGCCGAGCACAATCATTGGAAAGGGAGTTTCCTGTGGATTGGTTAGTGAGGCAAGATCATTGTTCTTTAACATGATAGTGTATGCATACAAGGGATTGGATCTCTATAAAAATGATAGGATTTAAAGTATAGCCTTAGAATTATACCTACGTTACAGGATTTAATATATGCCTTATAATTATATTATAAACATGATAGGATCCGTATAACCTCATAATTATACCCATTGTAAACTATGAAAACAGAACTGAAGATGGCTTAAGAGAAATTCATCAATAAAGTAATAGGGAATAAATCGCAAGTTACAATAACACAGCAAATTTAAAAAATACTACTCTAATTGGTGCATGTATTGTATTGTAACCTTTTAGTTTAGGTTGTAAAATGCGAATATGTATCAATTTCGATTGATTACATGACATTAAGTCGGCATTAAATGTCCATTTAATGGGCGAGAGAAAAAAAAATGTAAATAAAAAGTGTAAATATTCAAGAGGTTCACGTCTTGTATTGTCCTCTACACAAGGTGTAAAATGCGAATATGTATCAATTTCGATTGATTACATGACGTTTAGTCAGCATAAATTTTTGAAATTTTTTTTATTATTTTTATTATTTTTATTAAACATTACATAATGAATATAACTGACAAACGATTGGTATTGGCATAAAAATTTATGTAAAATGCGAAGGAATTGACCTCGGTTGTTCAGAAAAAAATGAAATCGCGTTAAAATATCCATTGAATGGATAAGATAAAAGAATAATGTATAGAATCCTGTACCAAGATTCATTTCAGCAAAGTTTTTTTTTAAATTATTGCGAGGAAGAAGGTGATGATTTGCTGCTACAGCAAATAATTTAACAGTTTATGTTAACAAATTTGGAAGATCAGCGTGTTTTGTATCGCGAGAGTAGCGTGTTTTGTATCGCGAGAGTAGCGTGTTTTGTATCGCGAGAGTAGCGTGTTTTGTATCGCAAAGGAGAAAAGGGAAAGGTACAAGTTCTTTTGCAATAGGGTTGTTTAGCTTGGCTCACAGGTAGATAAATTCGTTCTTGGCTCAGTAGGTAGGGAGTGTTAAATTAGTTGTGATAATGACAACTCTATGTCTTATAACCTACAGCACATCCAGAAATGTCTGGGAGAAACGAGAAAATATCTTCAGGGTACAAGGAACAATTTTTCAATAGAACTTAAATGGAAACTTACGATGACACAAATTAGAATGGATACTTCTTCAAGAAATCAATATGAATACTTTTGCACCATAAATAAAATTACTTCTTCAAAGAATTAAAGGAACACTCTTCAACAGTCCTGCAAATGCAATAATGCTGCGTTTACAACATACCACATTTTCGGTAAATGCCTAAGTCAAGCCAGAATAGACCTGACAATCTTCTTACATTATATTGGACAGAGAAGGCAGTGTTATGTTCGCACATACGACAAAACAGTTAAAGAAGCGTCGCCTCTCCCACAGGTTGACAATCAAGTGTTCCTGTCGATGGATTCGCAAATTATCGTAATGGCGCGACCATCTCCTAGCAATACCGGAGAAAGAAAGCTATAAAAGGGCTAACGCACTTAAATACGCCCTCTTTCCTTCCGCCTAGCTCATACTAGTAACATCGTGTACCTAGTTCTCGCCCGAGGCGATAGCCTCGCGGGCACTCCGTTTGGGTAACCTGAGACAATGGCGTTGCATTGGCCTTAGATTCGGTATATTAAGTGACTGTGATCCTGGAGCCCTGATCCTGGAAGTGGAGCAGCATGTCCATCTTTGCCCTGGTTGAATGCTGGCCCGCGATGTCCAGCGACTGATTCCTGTCTCCGGCTAAGGACTCTGCCCGGCAGGCATGAGCTTAGCCGGCACCTTCCACCGCACAATCCCTCAAGATGGCCAAGGTAGTCTCCTAATTATAACTCTAGATATTCGAGCCATTAACTTCCAGTTTAGTATCATTTCAAGTACCTATCTTCCGTTCTAAAAGCCTTTAGTCATTTAGGCCTTAAATCGTAATGTCCTATTGTACAAATTGAACCCCTTTATTGTAATAAATATGCTATGTAAAACCGACTTTCAATTACATTCATTCATCTTGTCGAGAGTGCACGAACCTAACCCTGAGACGAGTCCATGTGAGATGTGAGAGGTACGTAGTAAGGCGTTCGAGCCGCTCACCGTACAGACTGTATTCACAATCATACATTACAATGTATAACAAGATTTATATATTAAAAGATTAATCATACCTGTGGACCATACTACATCTACATCCTAGCTAAAAACCTATAACGTGGCTGCGTCGAATCCAGATGCAAAGCAAGGGGACCGTTTCTCCCTCACTTTTGCATCATCGCCAGGTTACTCGATCTTCTCCATCCATCTTGGTAGTTGTGGAGTATGGGAACGCCATGCCCTTGGCGTCCTCCATTATATGGCTCAGGTCCCATCAGGTTGGAAATATATGGTGTGGAAAAGGCGGACGGGTTGTGTGCCGTTGTATTATTGGTGATACATCTCGCCGAATGACGGATGGTGTATATAATCGAAGATTATGATTAAATTGGTCGATCAAGCCGCCATTGTAGCACAACGGGATTCTACACTTGAATACCCGTAAAAAAAAGATTCTCCAGTCGCGATAACCTTGTACCGGCTGAGATTTAAAGGAAACTATCGTTCACATATTAAATTAACTTGAAAAAAAACCCACCGATTAAACAATTTCCATTATAATTTAAAATCCACTTGTTGACTGTCGGATTCACATCCTGCCCTCAAGATGCGAATCCAAGAAGTGCAGGAAATCGATCATGATCCCCCTATCGTTCGAAAGTTTAACTAATCGGAGAAAAAGTGAAACTATTAGTAGCCAGTAAAATAATTTGAGTTATTAATATAAACAAATATTAATAACCCTGGGGTAATTAGAACATTATTTTCCTTATTAAATTATTTTCATGTCATTTCATTTTTTTTAAATGTTCTACGATACTTTTGTTTACGAATCCAACTCATTCATTTATTATTTATTATAAATGTAAACATATTTTGTTAAGCTGCAAATTTCGTTATACTTGTTAAAGCTGAGAACTCACACGGATTCACTCTTAATTAAAACCAGAATAGTTTTCAGAATGTAACGATTGAATTTCAGTTGTGTATTCGTTTGCTGATACTTTTTGAAGGCCCGATTACCCACCGTGGTATAAGTAACAGACGGTTACTCCTTCAAGGCTCTTGTAAGATTCGAAATTTTTTTGTTAAACGAAGCTACATTTCTTTATGTTGAACGAATTTAGACCCCCAGGGTCCTTGCATACGTTGTAAGTAAGCAGTATGCAAGTGCTTAACAGGAAAAAACAAAATGAAAAAAAACAGGTCAGTAAGACAAAGATAAATTAAACAGGGCCAAAGAAAAACTCATTCACGAGGCGGCATTGCAATTATTTATTCGAAGTACAATTATACAATTCTAGTTGCAGACTAGGTATGTGCTGCCAGAATCAAAGAGAAACCATTTTTATATTCTGAGTGTAGTTTTAATTCACCATATACAGATTTAATTTAACCCGTCTTATCACAAGAGACGCAAATTGTCCCACACATTTAATCTTAAAAATAAATTATGATATTATGTCCCACACATTTAATCTTAAAAATAAATTATGATATTATGTCCCACACATTTAATTTTAAAATAAAAATATAATTGCAATAAAAAGTGAATAGACAGTTTTATTACATTGTTTTTAAGAAAAGGAATCTGTATTTAACATTTTAAGTTTATTCTATTTTAATTACTTTAATTAGAATATTCGCTATTTTTGAGCCAATTTACATTTCCAATATCAAAATTTTAATATTTAGAAACAAAAATGTTCTAATAAGTACGTCGGAAAAATTACTTTATCTAGTTAGAACAATTTTTTTTTGAAAAAGGATAAAGAAAACATTAAAAAGGAACATTCAAATGCATTTTGCAACCGGGAATTTTGTGCGCAAACCGTGACAGGCAAAAGTTTAGAGATATTTTTTTCTTATTATTCGAAGGATTAAACCAGTTTTCAGAATTTAAAATTACAATTGAGAATTCAGCTGCTTCGAAAGAAAACACTGTCTGATTCGAAGTGCAGTTATAAAATTCTAGTTGCAGATTCTGTATGTGCTGCCAGAATCAAAGAAAAACCATTTAATGTTCTGAGTGCAGTTTTGATTCGCCAGGTACAGATTAAATTTAAACCAGTTTTGTGTTCAGAATGTAAAATTCTAGTTGGATTCGTCTGCTGACACATTTCGAAGGAAAACATTCTCTTATTTAATGCGCAGTTATAAAATTCTACTTGCTGACTATTTATTTAATGCCAGAATCAAAGAAAAACCATTTTCCTGTTCTGAGTGTAGTTTAAATTAACCGCATACAAACTGGTTTTGTTTTCAGAATAAAACGATTACTGGTTTTGTGTTCAGAATGTAACGAGTTGCAGATTCATAGTGTATCGAGTAAAGCTTTCCATTTGAGTTGCATACCAACTGCTGCAAAATTCTGAGAATTTTTTTTTTCCAAGTGTAACTATTATTCCGGGACTCTAACGCAGAATCAATGGTAAGTTTAAACCTGCCTGGCATTCATTGGATACCATTCTCGATTTCCGACAGCAGTTATTATTTTGTAGTAGAATTTACAATCATGTCTTCGTTGGAAGAGTACTCGTCAAATGTGATTATGAAAAAAATCGGCACGTATATAAATAGGTCGTAATAAAAAATAGGATATCAGCATACACCCCCCACCGCGCCGGTGCTTTAACTACCCAAATAAGGGGCGACGAAGTTTGTCATCCGCCCCGGGCGGCACGCTATGCCACTGCCCGACGTGATAAAATATGAGACGGTTGCGTATTCAGATCACGTCGGGGTGGGTCACCAATATTCACCAAAATGGTAACCCGATTGCCCATATTGGTGACCCACTATTGCCCATAATGTTAAAAAAAAAAATACAGGAATTGAAAACCTTTTTAGATAGCTCACATGAAAAACAATAAATAATGATCTTACGAAAAAATTCTTAAGACAAAAAAATTATATTTAATAATTACTTAATAAAAAGAATAATGCAATAGTCTTGTTTATTAATTACTTACTACAAAAATAATTCAATAGTCTTATTTATTGCTTTTTAAATTTAAAAAAATAACATATCATAGTTTTTTTACATGAATATCCCTCTGATGACATCAATATAATGTCACAATTTAGAATAAATAATAAAAATAATTAAACATGTCAATTATATGGAATTAAAAATAATAAAACGAATTTATGTGAATAAAATATGATAATAATAATTAAAAATAATTAATTGAATTTAAAACATATGAGAAAATATTTTCATGGACAGTTAATGAATTTGTATACGTACTTTATAAAATGTAAAAACTATTTTTTAAACATGTTGTACCTTATTGGGTTCATCCACAATCTTTTTTGAATAAATACTTAACACAAAAAAATCAGTATGTCATGTTTATTAATTAATTTACAGAAAAAATAATTCAATATGTCATGTTTGTTAATCACTTAACATAAAAAATAATTCAATATGTCATATGAATTAATTACTTAAAATACAAAAAAAATCAATATGTTATATTAATTAATTACTTAAAATAAAAATAATTCAATATATCACGTTTATTAATCACTTAACATAAAAAAGTTCAATTTGTCGTATTAATTAATTACTTAATACAAAAAACAATTCAATATGTCATGGTTATTAATCACTTAACACAAAAAAATTATTCAATATGAAATGTTTATTAATTACTTAACATAAAAAAAATATTTCAATACGTCATGTTTACTAACAACAACAAAAAATAATTCAATACGTACTTTTAAAATTTTAACACAATAAACAACAAGAAAAAATATTAATGATTGCAAAAATTTACATGAATTTCCCTCTGATGACATTAATATAATGTCACCATTTTGAATAAAAATAAAAACATACACAAAATAAAATAAAAATAATCAATGAATTTACGGGAATAAAATATGATAATAATAATGAAAAATGATTAAATTAATGTATGTGTATAAACATATTTTTGTCACTGGACTGTATTGTCCATGTCATACCCCAACAGTCAACAAAAGTATTGTCAATACAACAAAAGGTTAAAGGGGAACACTGGAAAGAACCTGGCTATACAGATTCATTTAAAAAATTAAATTCATGTAAAGCCAATTTAGAGATACGCTGGTAGACGTCTGTATATCGGAAGTAAGCTAAAAAATGTCTTACTTTGGATGAAACTGAATAAAAAATATTTTTCAAATAGAAATTCTTAAATTTTTATTGGAATAACTTTTGAAGAACACATAAACTATGTTTTTCTCTTCTTCTGTATGGCATTGTAATTCTATCAATATTAATAAAACCATCAATATTAATCAAATCAGCAATATTAATTGAAATGTAAATATTAATTAATCTATCAATATTAAACTATTATTTAACAATAATAATTGCAAATTGCATATTTAGGCATGTCGGTTTGTACCGTATTAGTGCAAAATAATAAAGAATGTAAAACACAGAATATTAGATTCGTGGAAGACGTGTTTTAGAGGAAAAGCCATTCCTAGTGGCATCTGAGCCTATGTGACTGGAAAAGCATAGTTCCGGCGCAGCATAGTCTGCAAGACGAAGATTGTCAATCTCCGATAATATGTTTTCTTCTCCAGAAGACATTGAATGTTTATTCTGAATTATTGTTGCCAAAACCATCGACGGAATAACTTTGTTCGTCGGAAACATTCAGCAATGCAAATGTTTTGAGAGGAGGTAGATTTGGTAGGTCTTCATTATGCACGGGACAGAAAGTGTCTGATGTTGATTGTTGGTGTTGTAAGACTCTCCCAGTTGACGACGTGGCACCAAAAAAGAGACGGTATCTCTTTTTTTGAGCCAATATCCTTTTTAGCCGATTCCCTGAGGAATCTTTTGATGTTGAAACATGTTTGAATTTGGTATCTTTCTCAAGATTGCACTTTTTGAATATCTTCAAGCAAGATTGCATGTTTTTTTGCTCCTTCAACATTTTCCAGTAAATGTGTTGTTGCTTTTTCTTCGACTTGGGAATTCAGTCGTAGATGGATGGTTTTCGAGGTTCTCGTGTTGGGGTCAAGTCCTGGGTGTCCATTTCGTCGTTGCTGTAATTGTTACTGCTCAAGTTGCTATTGCTGTGATTGCCACTGTTAATGCTGCTATTGCTGAAGCTGCTGTAACTGCAATTGTTTTCGCTGTGATTGTTACTGTTCCTGCTGTTATTGTTTTCACTGCTGTTGTTGTCGTTATTGTTATTTGTTGTTGTTGGGGAAGAATCACGTTGTCTGGAAGTTGAAGGCAGCATCTCTGTGGTGTTAGGATTCTGAAAAAAAAAATAAAGTTCGTTTATGGGTTATTTTTTTTCATCACTTTTAATCACTTTTCAAAGGGATGACGAAATGCCACTTTGTCGAGTTGTCAATTAACCGTACAAAACAGCTTAACAAACTTACTTACAGTGGCCAAAAGAAGAACTAACAAAAGGACGAACATTTTTTTAAAATAGATAGATTATTTGTATGTACACAAATCGGAACCAGCGAATGCAAAGTTAAGAAATTTGAACGAAATTTTTACAAAAAATTTGAACGAATCATCAAATTTTGGAACTAATTTTCGAGTTCTGTGAATGAACGAGGAAAGGAGCGTAAGAAGAATTATGACGCAAATGTGAATGGTAGAAGAAGTCGGGGACGACCGAGAAAGAAATGGCACGTCCAAGTGTATCAGATACTTGAGTCGGGCCATGTCAAGAGCATGTTTGAGACGATATATGAATGTGAACGAGGCAAGGAGTGTGTGCCAAGACCGAGTTGTTTGGCGGTCCGTCCTCTTTGCCTACCCCTCGTGTAATGTCAGAAGGGGGAATGGAAAGAAAATTGTTTTCAACATCTACAAATTTAATGTAGATTCATATTTTTGTATTTAAAAAATTTATTGAAAGTTTAGCAACATGCTGTGCGTTTTGCTTATATTCCAGGCGTAGCTTTAATAATGAAAGTTGCGTCTGGCATATAGGCAAAACGCACAGCATTTCATAAAGTCATTTTCTAAGACTCTAAAATTATTACTCACTCGCGCAGACCTGTGAAAAATTACGAAAAATTATGCTAGTGATTCCAGTTAGTTTGTAAATAGCGCTTTCTTCAAAATGAAAAAAGCGCAGACCCTTGAAAAATCACAAAATCTGACTACATTACAGAAATACACTTTTCAAAAAAATAGAATTAAAAAAGTTTTCTGGTAAAAAAAATTAAGCACCCTCATAGATGACACTGACAAAATATTTTCCTCAGGTCCTCCCATATGGAATAAATTTAAAAAAAAAGGTACAAAAATGCCCACCGTTGTGCGTAGATGCCATTTGTAGTAGTTGTGGTTGAAAGATGTTGGCGACACTTGCGGTTTATTGATAATAAGACTACATGCCTCATCTGCCTTTTTTCTATAATATCTACAGTGGTTCGTCATACTAAAAAAATATATTATATAAAATGCGCTATTTAAAAATATGCTCACCATTTTGGTTTTTGTTCCGTTATTTTGCTGAACTTCCTAGTGGCATCGGAGCTTATGTGACTGGTACAAGCACAGTTCCAGAGCGCAGCATAGTTTGCAAGACGAAGATTGTCAATCTCCGATAATATGGTTTCTGCTCCCGAAGACATTGAATGTTTATTCTGAATTATCGTTGTCAAAATCATCGCTGGAATAATTTTGTTCGTCGGAAACATTCAGCATTGCGAATGTTTTGAGAGGAGGCAGATTTGGTAGGTCTTCATTATGCACGGAACAGAAAGTGTCTAATGTTGATTGTTTGGTGTTGTAAGAATCTCCCAGTGGACGACGTGGCACCAAAAAAGAGGCGGTATCTCTTTTTTTGAGCCAATATCCTTTTTAGCCGATTCCCTGAGGAATCTTTTGATGTTGAAACATGTTTGAATTTGGTATCTTTCTCAAGATTGCACTTTTTGTATATCTTCAAGCAATATTGCGTGTTTTCTTGCTCCTTCAACATTTTCCAGTAAATATATTGTTGCTTTTTCTTCGACTTGGGAATCCAGTTGTAGATGGATGGTTCTCGAGTTCTCGTGTTGGGGTCAAGTCCCCCGTGTCTATTTCGTCGTTGCTGTAATTGTTACTGCTGAAGCTGCTTTTGCTGTGATTGCTACTATTAAAGCTGCTATTGCTGAAGCTGCTGTAACTGCAATTGTTTTCGCTGTGATTGTTGGTGTTCCTGTTGTTATTGTTTTCACCGCTGCTGTTGTCGTTATTGTTATTTGTTGCTGTTGGGGAAGAATCGCGTTGTCTGGAAGTTGAAGGCAGCATCTCTGTAATGTTAGGATTCTGAAAAAAAAATAAGGTTCGTTTATGGGTTATTTTTTTTCATCACTCCAAATGACTTCTCAAAGGGATGACAAAATGCCACTTTGTCGAGTTGTCAATTAACCGTTCAAAACAGCTTAACAAACTTACTTACAGTGGCCAAAAGAAGAACTAAAAAAAGAACGAACATTTTTTTAAATAGATAGATTATTTGTATGTACACAAATTTGAAACAGCGAATGCAAAGTTTAGAATGTGTTATTACAAAAAGTTTGAACAAATCGTAAAATATATTTTTTAATGTAGCTATCACTTTGTGGTTATCCATTATAGAAAAATGAAACAATACAACTTTGTATAAACCACTTATATAATGCGTTAATCTTAAATAAATTCGTAAATATATTGTCTTATAGCCCAATCATGGATTTGTTCCCCTACCCACCCACTCTACATTAATACCTACCCATCCAATCTACATTAATTACTAGCAACGACTCCACCCCTACCATAATAAAATATTGTTCGAAACTGTCAAATTAGTATAAGCTTCCTCTGAAGAAGGAACGTTTGTTCTGAAACCGGTCGGATTTACGCATTATACAAGGTGTCCGGAAACTCGTAGTACAAGCGGGAAACTGGAGACTCCACATCACATTTGGAGTCGATTTTGTGGTATAACTTTTTTTGATTTGAGCTTTCGTTTTCGAGTAAATCGAGTCAAAAGTTGATTTTTTTTTTGGTCAAATTCTTGTAAATTATTACCGACGATCATAGTACATAACTAATAAACACTATTTAAAAGAAAAACAAACAAAGAAATCCGGATTTAAAGCATTATTTTGAAATTGCCCATCATTTAATTCAGTTTAAAAATAAAATATTTGGTCGTTCCAAGGTTAAACAGCTGATCGTACATATTCGCAGTTTGTAGGTAGCCGCGCGGGAAGAGACGAGGGAGGGGAAAGGTAGTCCGGTCAAGTTAGCCCGAAAAATAATAATAAATCATATTGCAAGTGTAATCCGATTTGAGATTACAGATAGTAGTAACATCAACCTGAATATCACTAATTTAGTTGCAAAAAAGCAACACCGACCTTCACATTAATTAATGTAAACGTTAGTGATTCTGTTGTACGTTAATTATTAAAAAAAGGTTTTTTTTTGAATTTGTACTTCAAAGTTTGTAGTACTTACTAACAAAAATATTAGAGGTCTCAGGCGGTAGGAGTGAAACCTTCAGAAAACTAAAGTAGACAAGAGTGGGGAGGCTAAGAAGCACCGCACAAAGAGGAGACCGATTAAACTATCTCACTCTCTCACAGGCTAAATCTTATTGATGTATGTGTTTGTCTCTTTTTAGTGTCGCTATTTTTCGTTTCATCGAGTTTCAAATCAGAAACATATTGCAAGTGTAATCCGATTTGAGATTACAGTTTAGTAGTAACATCAACCTGAATATCACTAATTTAGTTGCAAAAAGCAACACCAACCTTCACATTAATTAATGTAAACGTTAGTGGTTCTGTTGTACGTTAATTATTAAAAAAAGGTTTTTTTGTATTTGTACTTCAAAGTTTGTAGTACTTACTAACAAAAATATTAGAGGTCTCAGGCGGTAGGAGTGAAACCTTCAGAAAACTAAAGTAGACAAGAGTGGGGAGGCTAAGAAGCACCGCACAAAGAGGAGACCGATTGTACTATCTCACTTTCTCACAGGCTAAATTCTATTGATGTATGTGTTAATGTGTTTGTCTCTTTTTCTTGTCGCTATTTTTCGTTTCATCGAGTTTCAAATCAGAACAGTGCTAAAGACTTCTTCATTTCAAAAATGGTCAGAAATTTAATGTTTTTCATATCTATTTTGACCAGACTATAAAAATTCGGAAACAAAATTACCATCTCTTTCTCTCAGGGTCAATCCACACGTGCGCGAACAGGCGAGCGAATAATGTCTTGAATATTAAAAATGGCCGCGTTTAAAGCCCGTCTTCCACTGTTCGGAATCCGCTCGACTAGCAAACGTTAACTGCATACAAGTGCTTCTATCAAGAACGTTGCGAGCGAAGCAGACTAAACGAGTTAAATAGGTTCGAACGAATCCGCTCCGCTATTAATGAAGGTGTTTATTGAAGCCGTTTGCCAATTTTAGTGTTTATAGGATACGACTAGCAAAGGATGCTGCTTGGAAAACCATCATGGAGATGAAATTGCCGGAAATAAGAAAGTTTAAAACAAATTTAAATTTAATTTCATGTTTTTTCTAAGCAAACATTTCTTCATTGCCTACGCGTTAAAAAACATCCTCACAAGAAACAGTACTTGAAATCACAGAATCACTCTGTTCATCAATGACTAGTTACCCGCTCAGCTAGAGTATTTTCCGCTCGCAGTGGAAGGCGGGCTTTATAATGGCCGCCATTAAATTGTTTGTTTACAATGCAATCGACAGTTTTGTCCACGCGTTTGGCTCGTTGACATCTTTCTACAACAAACCTTTCGTAATTAAACTTTAAAACAAAGTGTGCTTGTGAATTATTTTGTGTTATTTTCATATTTTGAAGTGATTATTATTTTGTTATTACAATGGAATATACCAACGCATATTAATGTGTTTTTTTGTGATGTACCAATGACATGTTAAAATGCGTTTTTTGTGATGTACCTAGTGTTTTTGGATTAGAAAAGAAATATTACATAATGTAAGTTAGAACACACCTATGCTAATAATTTCTCTCACAATGCTTGTTCGAATTGGTCCAGTTATATCGCCGAAAATCTTTCAAGTAGAGTAAATTATTGCCCGCCGTCCGTTTCAAGATGACGGGTAGATACACAAAGTAAATACGTAAATTTAACCATATTATAATGCTTAGAAGAAATGAAATTTTAGAAAAGGTGGAAGAATAAATTAGTGGGATGAAAATAAATAAACTATGACCACGAAAAGAGACTAATGGCAGCTTATAAATTTTGAAGCATCTTCGTTCTACGACATTTCCACCTATCAGATGAAATTTTAACCCTAAATAGCCGAAATTTATTTATTTTTTTAATTTTAAATGTAAAAATGCTTAAATTGAAAATATTTATGTTTATTTGGGTTCTCTATGGGATGTAGGTTCACCAGTTTTCCGCTTGTACTACGAGTTTCCGGACACCGTGTATAAATGGTTTATACAAAGTTGTATTGTTTCATTTTTCTAAATCATAAAATTTTTAAACTAATTTTCGAGTTCTGTGAACGAACGAGGAAAGGAGCGTAAGGAGAACTATGACGCAAATGTGAATGGTAGAAGAAGTCGGGGACGACCGAGAAAGAAATGGCACATCCAAGTGTATCAGATACTTGAGTCGGGCCATGTCAAGAGCATGTATGGGACGATATATGAATGTGAACGAGGCAAGGAGTGTGTGCCAAGACAGTTGTTTGGCGGTCCGTCCTCTTTGCCTACCCCTCGTGTAATGTCGGAAGGGGGAACGGAAAGAAGATTGTTTTCAACATCTACAAATTTAATGTAGATTCAAATTTTTGTATTAATAAAATGTTTAGAAAGTTTAGCAACATGCTGTGCGTTTTGCCTATATTCCAGGCGCAGCTCTAATAATGTAAGTTGCGCCTGGCATATAGGCAAAACGCACAGCATTTCATAAAGCCATTTTCTAAGACTGAGAAATTATTAATAGGTACTTCATTGCCTCTCTAAATTCTTGACAATCTGTTCTTAAAATTTTGAAAAAAGCACTTAAATTAAAAGCAAATTCGAGTTCATTGAAATTGCATTCAAACACTCACAGAAGTACAACGAAAATTAGTTGTGTTTGATGATACTTAAGTATTAAAAACAAATAATATTCACTTCACACAGGAGGCCCTGAGGAAAGCGATTTCCCTCAGGCCCTATGTTATCTACAGGGATGCTGTGTTGAGGTTCTTTGAGGAAAGGAAGGAGTGGGTCTTGAAGAAACCCTTATTCCAACTTCTCCCAACCGCCTGGAGCCAGTGAGACATGGCGTATGTTGTGGTTTCCCACATGGAATAAATGTTTTAAAAAAAGGTACAAAAATTCACACCGTTGTGCGTAGACGCCATTTGTAGTAGTTATGGGTGAAAGATGTTGGCGACACTTGCGGTTTCTTGATAATTATACTACATGCGTCATTTGCCTTGTTTCTATAATATCTACAGTGGTTCGTCATAAGAAAAATATATATTATATAAAATGCGCTATTTAAAAATATGCTCACCATTTGGTTTTTGTTCTGTTATTTTGCTGAACTTCAGTTCTTGAGTTTTTTGGAATCAAGGAATCAGTCTTTCACAAGAAAAAGGGCGAGGCCTTTGCCATCGGGAATCGACGGTTGGACAGCATCACAACCACGACTTCTATGGTGTAAACGATAGCTATGAGACTGTATATAACTTGCAAACACACAAATTCACAAATCGACACTAACGCTATCAAAAAAGCGCACACGAATCGGCAGTAGAATACCTCGCACATTATTATAAGGTTCAAATAAACGCTCTTAAATCTTAGAAAATTGTGTCCTGATAACTTAACAAAATATTTATTCACTAGTTAAATTAATTGTAGTCACTTTCACACTAAATGAGATAAACCGATCTTATAGGCGTGTGTACACGAAGTAAGTCCAATTCTACCTTAGTTCTCCTAAAATTGATTAAACGTTTGATAGAAACAGTGTTTTGAACAGATGATCAATGTATTTAATTTCACTGGTATTTATCTGAAGCCAAAGGATTGGATTGTTTATTCGGTGCACTTTGAGTATAAATGTGACGAATTTTGACACTGTTTAAATTTTAGCAGTTAGTCTTTTCTGGACGGTTGACAGAATCACACTGACTTGAGGTAATACTCACTTAACAAATTTAGGCATCGCCTTTACTTAACCGATTTTTAATTACGTAGGTACTTGGATTAACCCAGGGGATGACACAGGGGTGGTAAACCTGATTCCGTAAACTTTCGCTTTTTCAAATTAGGTTGATTATCTGCCAGAGCATCATATCTGTTTTTTTGTTAAATTTATTTATTTTCCTAAGTTTTAAAGCTCTTAAAAAAAGATATGTTATTCTTGAAGATAAAATTCATAAATTCTCTACGGCGAAACGGCAATTGTATGAAATTCCCTCAATAGAAAAAAATCGCAAAGTATGCTCCTAAAATTATTACAAACACGTTATTTCAGTTATTTTCGAAGTTATATGTATGAAAAAAATTACAGTGCTTCTTTAAATGCTATTTTAGACCATACCCATGAGATTTTTGCTTTCTTTTAAACGAATCGTGTTTTATTAAACATTTTGACTTAAATTTGATCGTTTTTAATATTAGCGCTCCCTCTCAATATTGGTATTACCATATCTCTCCATCTTCTTCTTTTTGAGCGGGTATACCGCGCCTTGAGTGCCCTATAAGAGTTTCAACTGCACCTAACCGCCTGGAGTCAGTGAGACTATGACATCCCTAATTATTGGGGTATGTTGAAGTAAGGTGAACGGATTTGGAAGGAGAAGGAAGGTGAGAAATTACCTGGCTATTCAGATCTAGTCGCCAAACAACTAAAGCCATTTCAAGCATTTTTAAAAATTCTGAACGGTGGTTTTTCACAGGGGAATAATGACAGTTAACTGTCACAAATTTGACAACCTAATTATTTATTATTTTTTTATTCATGCTATTTCATAAAATACAATCTAAAATAATACATAGTTTATTTGCTGCCCATTTCGGAGTAATAGATACTCTCAGTAACGCCCTGGTGAAAGACCACCATTCAGAATCAAAACCTTGATATTTTTTTATGTGAATACCTCACACGAGTCCTAGCTGCTCCCATCTGGACCCAGTGAAAATATGACATCCCCAATTGGGGTATGTTATGAGTCTGAAGGTAGTGGCGAGGGAAAGGAGATGGGAAAGAGGGGGGTACTTGGCTATTCAGATCTGGTCACCAAACATAACTAAAGCCATTCAAGTAAAGTTTCAATTCTGAATGATTATATTACACCAGGGTGATACTGAGAACGTTTTCCACTCTAGAACGTGCCGCAAATGAATTACATGTACATTATTTTTAAATTAATTAATTGTAAAATAACACAAATTAATCAAAAGCCTTGCCCCTCGACCACGGAGGACGGAATTAAGCGTGTTTAGTTACTAAATCTGAATATTCAGTTACTACCCAACATTCATATTTTCACAAACTTCCCCTTCTCACTCCCTACAGCCTTACAACATACCCAAATTTGGGATGCCATAATCGCGTTGGTTCCGAGCAGAAAACTTACTTGTGATATTCACAAAAAAAACTTATTCATAAATGTGGTGAACGTATGTCTTGCAGTATGAAATATACATGCGTGAGTGAGTGAAACAGCATGAGGAACATATAAAAGGGTGTGATTGCTGTCCATTGTTCTCTTTGCATTCAGAATTCCTGCGAAGCACCATTGTACAATATCTCGGAATAAACATCAATAACCTACCTACGACTTAATTTTTGGCAACCTCACCCTGAACTGAGATCACGATCACGAGGAATCTGTATCCATACAACGGAGTCCAGAAGTAATGTTGATAGACGACCACGGTCATCACATTTGGCGCAGCCTATAAAGGAAAGAATTTACGCAGCAGCCAAAATCACATTTGGCAACATCCCAAGATTGAGGCTACAGTGGTCAACGGGTGATTGGGCAGAGAAAGGGCCAGATCACGACTCCACATCATTGCGGAGCAGGAAGAGCAGCAGAATCGGCATTCTAAAGAACATCAAGGCGCTGGATAAGGTTATTCAGTGCCGAGAACCTGGAGCAGCATACATGTAAGGCATGGATAGAGAAGTCCGGGTCTTCAGGAGAAGATCAGAGACCAGGTGCAGACCTCACGGAAGGCGTGCCGGGCATTAGAAGGACGACCAGGGTTCAAGAGCCAGGATACGGTCCGCGGAAGGGCGAGATCGGGGCAGCATAAAGTCAACAGAGTCGTGAGTTGAGTGCTGTTTGTTAATTTTTTTCTGCTTTTTATTGATTGCATCTGTGTGATCATGGAAGAGAACTGCCCAGATTTTGTCATTTGAAGGACAAACTGGAGACATTCGTGTTATAGTACGAATAGTTCATCCTTGTCAATGATGATAAAATCAATTCGTTTGAGAAAAAGAGAGCGGTCTTAATATCCCATTTACACACAGAGACAATAAATTTGTTAATGTTTTCCAAAAAAAATTACAGATTTATTTATCGAAAATTTATTGTTATTGTTCATATATGAATTAAAAGAAATGTGTCCACGAATGAAATGTGTTCACGAATATGAATTAAAAGAAATGTGTTCACGGAACGGGACTTTTTTTTCTGCGAAACAAAAAGAGACAGAATCTGTGAACGACTTCATAGCACCTTTACGAAATCTTCTTAGATTTTGCGAATTTGAAGACAGACTTGAAAACAATTTAAAAGATGTTTTTATCACCGGTCTTCAAGTTGGTCGTATTAAGGAAAAATTATTCGTTGAAGCGGAGAATTTTTCATCGAAAAAAGTTTTAGAAAGTGCTGTCGCAATGGATTCGTTCGATGTAATTAATAAAACAATTAAAACGGAAAGTGTAGATTTGATTGCCAAAAATAAACCGAACGTTTTGTTACCGGAAAAAAATTTGGCGGGTAGACCTACAAATAAGAATGTTACATTTATGAACCAAACGAAATGTAAACATTGCGGAGGTTATCATGAATCGATAAACTGTAAATTTAAAGAAGTGATTTATTTTAAATGTAAAGGCAAAAGTCACATAAGTAAAATATGTCGTGGATTTAGTAAAAAAGTTATTTCTTCTGTATTTGTGAATACGCAGGGAAGTAAGAGGAAGTGAGTGGTACATGCTGTGAACTGTGACCCAATTATGTGCAAAATCATAGTGAACAATGTGATTTTTAACGGTTTGTTGGACACATGAGCGACAATTTCGATATTGACAGACATAGATTGTGTTGAACACTTCAAACATTTGGATTTAAAACCAAAAGATTTAACCTTAATAGGTTAAACTAATTGTAAGTTGAATTTATTGGGTTGTATTTCTTTATTAGTTGATTTTAACGATTATAGAGAAATATTAGAATTTTGTGTAGTTAAAAATGGAACAACTACGGTTGTAGGTCATGACTTTATAAAAAAAAATAATATTCACGGGGTTACAATCAATTTCATCCCAGGAGGGTAGTGAAATTTTTTCTCACAATGCATTGGAAAATGATAGAAGTGAATTAGATAGAAGTGAATTAGATAGAAGTAAATAAGATAGAAGTGAATTACAATCAATTTCATCACAGGAGGGTAGTGAAATTTTTTCTCACAGTGTATTTGAGAATGGTAGAAGTGAAGTGAATAAAAAAATTCGGAAATTCCAGGATGTTTTTTCGGAGAAAGTGGGTCGTGTTAATAAAAGTAAAGTGAATTTAAAATTAAATGGAATGCGGAACCAAAATTCTGCAATCCGAGAAATATACCTTTTGAATTTAGAAGGAAATTAAGGTCAAATTTAAACACCTTTGTACCGAGGGGGGGGGGATAAGGACAATAGAATCAAGAAATAGAAATTAAAAATAAAATCTCTAAATGTCAGGAAAATCAGAAATATTATTACAAGAGAAATAATAAACAATCCAAGGGTTTTTCAATTGATCAAAATGTAATGGTAAGGATTTAAGGGATCAAAATAAGGAAAAATGGGTACCAAGGAAAGTACACAAACAATTAGGTAAAAAAGTTTATTTAATTGGGGTAAATTTGAATGGTAAAATTATGTACTGGAAAAGACATTTTGATCTATGAAAAGACATTTTGATAATTAAAGCTATGTGTAGCTGTGACCATAATAATTCTATCGCGTCTGAGACAAGGAGACAGTCGTATGATGACTACGATGTTTCCAGTCTTGTGCCGGATGATAATCTAATGGGTACTTCCCCTTTTACTTCCAGCTCCAGTGAACCGGTGGTTTCCACGTCGGGAAACTGGAAAGACCGATTACGACCACGGACAGATTCAGGACTCAGCTCTCGACTCAACATGATAATATTGTAAATAATGAATGTAAATATTATTTCATTATCATGTTGTGTAACTGTCTTCGGATTTAAGTGTGGAGGGATGTGGTGAACGTATGTCTTGCAGTATGAAAGAGACATGTGTGTATGAGTGAGACAGCATGAGGAACATATAAAAGGGTGTGATTGCTGTCCATTGTTATATTTGCATTCAGACTTCCTACGAAGCACCATTATACAATATCTCGGAATAAACATCAATAGTCTACCCACGACTTATTATCGGCAACCTCACCCTGTACTAAGATCACCATCACGAGAAATCTGGATCCATACAACGGAGTCCAGAAGTAATGTTGGTAACCGGCCACGGTCATCACAATATTTTTTTATCTAATTCATAATCGTCAACTTTAGGCCCCCGGGGCCGCGTTTGTGCCGTCTGTTTAGCACACCTGAAAAAGGGTTTCACCTAACTGCAAACAAATTGTGACTAATTTCATTTACTGCAAGGCTTTATGGGAATTTCCAGGAATTATGGGATTTTGTTTAAATAAATAGGTTAATAATTACTGAGTTCATTGAAATGTTCCTTTAACGGTCGTATTTTTAATGTCCTTTTCTGTTATCGTTCGTAAGTAAATAGAGAAGACACAATGAAATTGTTTGTTTTAACCCGCTGGTCGTTTTGCAATTCTACGAATGCAATCACATTAATGAACACAATTTTACCTGAGTCACTACTATCTGAGACATAGACTGTATTCCATATTGTTTATGGGAAACCGATGCGTTTGTCAACTCAGCCACTGAGCGGTCTTAATTGGTATTGTTTTGTTATGGTGGACACCTGGGAGATGAACGGAGTTAAGAGTCCTTGAGAGACGGATGTAATATTCTACTTTTCAAATATTTTACTGGCTATGTTTATATTTTATTTTGCTTATTATCATTTCTGTTATTTCACTTGTGTTTTTCAATAGTAGCATTTCCACATAGTAACAACAAAACCTTCATTTACGGTGTGATCATTTTTGAATTGAATGAACCAGTGAATAACTAACTAACTAACCATCACGCCGATTTCTCGCAGGGGTAGGCAGAGGCATTATAATCGATCTCTGCTTTGTGCGGTGCTGCGTAGCCTTCCATTCTTGTCTACTTTAGTTTTCTGAAGGTTTCACTTCTACCGCGTGTGAAATGCACACTCTGATTTTTTAAAAATATATTAGCTCTACCCTGGAGGCCCTTAGGAGACTAACTTCGTTCAGGGCCTACTTCATCTTAGAGGATGATATACGGAGGGTATTTTTTAAGAAAAGGGATGAGAAGAAGTTCTGAAAAGGAAAAAGATATGAGTGGTGGGTAGGAATCTGGGGGTCGGTGTGTCCAAGAGTGATGGACGTATGAATCCATCCCTCCAGCGGTTCAAGGTAATGGGTTGAGAAAATCCGGCTGGAGAGTTCAAATGGTCTCTCTCAATCAGTCACTTAGTATCTGGCCACACAGAAGGTTGACAGATGCATCCGTCGCCAAGACCTAGATCAACCTCATTCCATGAATCTGGCACCCCTGCTAAGTCACTAAATGAACCACTTGGGATGACTTGTTGCAAGGGTGTTAATTATTCAATAAATGGTTCCTGCGGCAGCGGTACCCATAACCACCTCCCAAAATATTTCAAACAAGAAATTCATTTAGGTTCTTTTTGTTATGCAAACAATAAAAGAAAGTATATTCCCTGTTTGCAGATTTGATTGAAAATCAATGATGCCAAATGACGTAACATCTTTTGGCTCAAAAAAACATATCAAAATTACGCATTGTGTCTCTCTTTTACTGCCTGGCATCGTACATTGCAAAGTAAAAAGAAATTAGTTATTACAAATTACTGACCGATATATATATATATTTTTTTTAGGCTGACTCAGGTAAAATTGTGTTCATTAATGTGATTGCATTCGTAGAATTGCACTGACCAGCGGGTTAAAACAAACAAGTCCATTGTGTCTTTTCTATTTACTTATGAATGATAACAGAAAAGGACTTTAAAAATACCACAGTTAAAGAAACATTTCAATGAACTCAGTAATTATTAACCTCTTTATTTAAACAAAATCCCATAATTCCTGGAAATTCCCATAAAGCCTTGCAGTAAATGAAATTAGTCACAATTTGTTTGCAGTTAGGTGAAACCCTTTTTCAGGTGTGCTAAACAGACGGCACAAATGCGGCCCCAGGGGCCTAAAAATGACGATTATGAATTCAATAAAAAATTTATGAATAAGTTTTTTTTGTGAATATAACAAGTGAGTTTTTTGCTTGGAGCCAGTGCGATTATGGCATTCCCAATTGGGGTATGTTGTAAGGCTGTAGGGAGTGAGAAAGGGAAGTTTATGAAAATATGAAGGTTGGGTAGTATCTGAATATTCAGATTTAGTCACTAAACACGGTTAATTCCGGCCTCCATGGTCGAGGGGCAAGGCTCTTGACTAATTTGTGTTATTTTACAATTCATTCATTTAAAAATAATGTACCTGTAGTTCATTTGCGGCACGTTCCAGAGTGAAAAATGTTCTCAGTATCGCCCTGGTGTAATACAACCATTCAGAATTGAAACTTTAATAATAATAATAATATTTGGATGATTTATATAGCGCCGTTTTTGTGAAAAATCACCTCAAGGGCGCTGGCTTACTTGAATGGCTTTAGTTATGTGTGGTGACCAGATCTGAATAGCCAAGTACCCCCTGTTTCCCATCTCCTTTCCCTCGCCACCACCTTCAGACTCATAACATACCCCAATTGGGGATGTCATATTCTCACTGGGTCCAGACGGGAGCGTGTGAGGTATTCACATAAAAAATATCAAGGTTTTGATTCTGAATGGTGGTCTTTCACCAGGGCGTTACTGAGAGTATCTACTACTCTGAAACGGGCAGCAAATAAACAATATATAATTTTAGATTGTATTTAACGAAACAGCATGAATAAAAAAATTATAAATAATTCGTAACTAGATATCTTAAACGTTCAGCTAATAAAGGTTGTCAAATTTGTGACAGTCAACTGTCATTATTCCCCTGTGAAAAACCACCGTTCAGAATTAAAAAAATGCTTAAAATGGCTTAAGTTGTGTTTGGCGACTAGATTTGAATAGCCAGGTAATTCCTCACCTTCCTTCTCCTTCCAAATCCGTTCACCTTACTTCAACATACCCCAATAATTAGGGATGTCATAGTCTCACTGACTCCAGGTGGTTAGGTGCAGTTGAGACTCTTATAGGTCACTCAAGGCGCGGTATACCCGCTCAAGAATATTGAGAGGGAGCGCTAATATTAAAAACGATCATATTTAGGTGAAATTGTTTAATAAAACATGATTCGTTTAAAATAAAGCAAAAATCTCGTGGGTATTGTCTAAAATAACATTTAAAAAATCACTGTGAATTTTTTCACACATATAACTTGTAAAATAACTGTACAAACGTGTTTGAAATAATTTTAGGAGCATACTTTGCGATTTTTTTCTAAAGAGGGAATTTCATATAATTGCCGTTTCGCCATAGGGAATTTATGAATATAATCTTCAAGAATATAATCTTCAAGAATATAATCTTTTTGTAAGAGCTTTAAAACTTAGGAAAAAATGTAATAAATCGGTAGAAGCGAGGGAAGCCGGGCCTTATATAATAATAAAAAAAAACACATATGACGCACTGGCAGGTAATCAACCTACTTTGAATAAGAGAAAGTTTACGGAATTGGGTTTACCACCCCTACGTCAACCCCTGGGTTAATCCAAGTACCTAAGTAATTAAAACTCTCTTAAGTAAAGGCGAAGCCTAAATTTAGTAAGTCAGTATTAACTCAAGTCAGTGTGATTCTGTCAACCGTCCAGATAAGACTTACTGCTAAGATTTAAACAGTGTCAAAATTCGTCACATCTATACACCGAACAAACAATCCTTTGGCTTTAAATATACTAGTGAAATTAATAAAATTGTTCATCTGTTCAAAACACCGTTTCTATCAAATGTTTAATCAATTTTACGAGGACTAAGGTATAACTGGACTTACTTTGCGTACACAAACACGCCTATAAGATCGGTTTATCTAATTTAGTGTTAAGGTGATTACAATTTATTTAACTAGTGAATCAATATTTTCTTAAGTTATCAACAGAAAATTTCCTTAAGATTTAAGAGCGTTTATTTGAACCTTATAATAATGTGCGAGGTATTTTACTGCCGATTCGTGTGCGCTTTTCTGATAGCGTTAGTGTCGATTTGTGAATTTGTGTGTTTGCAAGTTATATACAGTCTCATAGCTATCGTTTACACCATAGAAGTCGTGGTTGTGATGCTGTCCAACCGTCGATTCCCGATGGCAAAGGCCTCGCCCTTTTTCTTGTGAAGAAAAAGGGCGAGGCTATTGTAAAGACTGATTCCTCGATTCCAAAAAACTCCGTGAAAAATCAAGAACTGAAGTTCAGCAAAATAACAGAACAAAAACCAAAATGGTGAGCATAATTTTAAATAGCGCATTTTATATAATATATTTTTTTATTATGACGAACCACTGATTATAGAAAAAAGGCAAATGAGGCATGTAGTAATATTATCGAGAAATCGCAAGTGTCGCCAACATCTTTCACTCATAACTACTACAAATGGCATCTACGCACAACGGTGTGCATTTTTGTACCTTTATAAAAACATTTATTCCATATGGGAGGCCTTGAGGAAAATATTTTGTCTATGTCATCTTTGAGGATGCTGTGTTGTGGGTATTTTCGTGGATAGGAAGGAGTGAACTTAGGTTTTGCCGGCCTCGATGTTTCCATCCTCCTGAAGCTCTCGACTACCGATCCGGAGGTGGCGGGTTCAAATCCCGGCGTGCGCAAGGAAATTTTATTGGAATGATTTGTCTCATTTCACAAGTGTATTTCTGTAATGTAGTCAGATTTTGTGATTTTTTAAGGGTCTGCGCTTTTTTTCATGTTGAAGAAAGCGCTATTTACTAACTTACTAGAATCAGTCTTAGGAAATGGCTTTATGAAATGCTGTGCATTTTGCCTATATGCCAGGCGCAACTTCCGTTATTAAGCTGCGCCTGGAATATAGGCAAAACGCACAGCATTTTGCTAAACTTTCAATACATGTTTTTAAATACAAAAATATGCATCTACATTAAGTAGATGTTGAAAACGATCTTCTTTCCGTCCCCCCTTACGACATTACACTAGGGGTAGGCAGAGAGGACGGACCGCCAAACAACTCGGTTTTGGCACACACTCCTTGCCTCATTCTCATTAATACATCGTTTCATACCTCATACATGCTCTTGACATGGCCCGATTCAAGTATCTGATACTCTTGGACGTGCCATGTCTTTCAGTCGTCCCCGACTTTTTCTAGCATTCACATCTGCGTCACAATTCTCCTTACACTCCTTTCCTCGTTCATTCGTTCTACACGTCCAAACCACCTGAGTGTCGCTTTCTTAATCTTACCCTTACATCGGTATTGTTTATGTTCTCCTCATTTCTCACACGATCGTACATGGTTTTACCACACACAAGCCTCAGGGATCCCATTTCAGTCGACTTTCATCATTCCTCTGCCAGTTCTATGCCTTACTGACGTAAATTCTGTTATTATAGGCCAGTTGCTTCACATAACTGAAATATTCACAGAACTTGAATAGAACTCACACAGAGCTCGAAAATTAACTTCAATATTTAATGATTTGTTCAAATTTTTTGTAAAATACATTCTAAACTTTGCATTCGCTGGTTCAAATTTGTGTACGTACAAACAATCTATTTAAAAAATAGTTAGTTCTTTCGTTAGTTCTTCTTTTGGTCACTGTTAACTTAAATTTGTTCAGTTGTTTTGTACGGTTAATTGACAACTCATCAAAGTGGCATTTCGTCATCCCTTAGAAAAGTCATTAAAAGTGATGAAAAAAAATCCATAAACTAACCTCATTTTTATTTTTCAGAATCCTAACATCGCAGAGATGCTTCCCTCAACTTCCAGACTATGTGATTTTTACCCAACAACAACAAATAACAATAACAGCAGCAGTGAAAACAATAACAGCAGGAACAGTAACAATCACAGCGAAAACAATTGCAGTTACAGCAGCTTCAGCAATAGCAGCTTTAACAGTAACAATCACAGCAATAGCAGCTTCAGCAGTAACAATTACAGCAACGACGAAATGGACACCCAGGGCTTGACCCGACACCCGAAACGAGAACTCGAGAACCGTCCATCTACGACTGGGTTCCCAAGTCAAAGAAAAAGCAGCAATACATTTACTGGAAAATGTTGAAGGAACAGGAAAACATGCAATCTTGCTTGAAGATGTTCAAAAAGTGCAATCTTGACGAAGATACCAAATTCAAAAATGTTTCAACTTCAAAAGATTCCACATGGAATCTGCTAAAAAATAAATGGGCTCAAAGAAAGAGAAACAGCCTCTTTTTTGGTGCCACGTCGTCAACTGGGAGAGTCTCTCAGCATCATCAACCAACATCATCAACTTTATGTCCGCTGCATACCTACCAAATCTGCCTCCTCTCAAAACATTTGCAATGCTGAATGTTTCCGACGAACAAAGTTATTCCGTCGATGGTTTTGGCAACAATAATTCAGAATAAACATTCAATGTCTTCTGGAGAAGAAACCATCTTGTCGGAGTTTGACAATCTTCATTTTGCAGACTATGCTGCGCTCTGGAACTGTGCTTGTACCAGTCACATAGGCTCCGATGCCACTAGGAATTGCTTTTTCCTCTAAAACACGTGTTTCACGAATCTAATATTCTGTTTTGTTAGATTCTTTATTATTTTGCACTAATACAGTCCGAACCGACATGCCTAAAGGTGCAATTTGCAATAATTATTGTTAAATAATAATGTAAAACTATTATTTTACAATAATTATTGCTAATAGTTTTATATTGATAGTTAAATTAAAATTCATAATTTAATTAATATTGACATTTTAATTAATAATGAGATTTCAATTAATATTGCTAATTTGATAAATATTGTAGATTTCATTAATATTGAGAGTTTAATTAATATTAAGATTGTTATTAATATTTGGTTTTAATTAATTTTAATAGTTTTAACTAATATTGATAGTTTAAATAATATGAATAGTTTAAATAATATTTATAGTTTAATTAATATTGAGATTTAAATTAATATTGATGGTTTAATTAAAACTGATGGTTGAATTAATATTGATAGTTTAATTAATATTGACAGAATTACAATGCCGTACAGAAGAAAAGAAAAACAAAGTTTATGTATTCTTCAAAAGTTATTCCAATAAAGATTTAGGAATTTCTATTTGAAAAATAATTTTTATTCAGTTTCATCCGAAGTAAGACATTTTTGAGCTTACGTCCGATACACAGACGTCTACCAGTGTATTTCTGCCTTGGCTTTACACGAATTTAGCTTTTTAAATGAATCTACGTAGCCAGGATCTTTCCAGTGTTCCCCTTTAACCTTTTGTCGTATTGAAAATACTTTTGTTGACTATTTGGGGATGACTATTTGGGACAATACAATCCAGTGACATAAATATGTTTGTACACATACATTAATTTAATCATTTTTTATTATAATTGTAATATTATAATCACATAATTTCGTCTAATTATTTTTTAATTTATTTATTGACATATTAATTATTATTCAAAATGGTGACATTATATTAATGTCACCAGAGGGATATTCATGTAAATGTTTGCAATCATTAATATTTTTTGTTGTTTATTGTGTAAAAATTTTAAAAGTAATAAACACAACATTTTAACAATTATTTTTGTGTTCATTAATTAATAAACATGACGTATTGAATTATTTTTTGTGTTAAGTAATTAATATACATGACGTATTGAGTTATTTTTTGTGTTAAGTGATTAATAACCATGACATATTGAATAATTTTTTTTGGTAAGTGATTAAATAAACATGACATATTGAATATTTTTTTGTATGAAGTAATTAATTAATATAACATATTGATTTTTTTGTATTAAGTAATTAATTAATATGACATATTGAATTATTTTTTCTGTAAAGTAATTAATAAACATGACTTATTGATTTTTTTGGTGTTAAGTATTTTTTCAAAAAAAATTGTGAATGAACCCAATAAGGTACAACATGTTTACAAAATAGTTTTTTTACATTTTTTAAAGTACGTATATAAATTCACTGTCCATGAAAATATTTCCTCATGTGTATTAAATTCAATTAATTATATTTAATTATTATTATCATATTTTATTAACATAAATTCATTTAATTATTTTTAATTCCATACAATTGACATGTTTAATAATAATTATTATTTATTCAAAATTGTGACATTATCTTGTAAACATATAATTGTGACATTATCTTGTAAACATTATGTTATAAAATCTAACGAAAATTATATTTTAAGACTGTTCGCTTCCTCGCTACGACATTTTATAAAGTACCTATACAAATTCATTAACTGTTCATGAAAATGTTTTTAAAATTTCAATAGAAGTATGTCAAGATTAACCTCACTGTGGGCACATGTTCATGCCCACAACAGAGTTTCAGAGATTAATACTTGTATTATCTTTCAAAGTCAATGGTAGAATAAAATTGTATTAACTTGTTGTAAACATTGCAATATTGTAATTAAATAATTGCTTTTGAAAAAATAATAAAAAATCATGCAAAATTCTAAATCTCCTTTATTTTTCCATATTTTTATTAGATCAATTTATTAAAATGTATATTTGAAAAATGTATCTTTTTATTACCTCCAATACAATGATTGAGGTAAGTAGGTAGGTATACAACGACCGGTCAGTGGTTGAGTGGGCATAGCGCTTAGGGCATAGGGCTAAGTCCTCCATCACAACACAAGAAACATTTTCTGCTTTCTGTGGTGGTAGTAGGAGATTTTCAAACATTGTTGGGTTATTCGTAACCCGGGAGTGTTTGTCTTTCTTTTTTTAAAAGAACAATATTAATTAATTTGGAAAATTTTCGTTATGTGTTTTTAGGGTGTTACGCCGTGTTGCGCTACCTCCTTCTTTAGCCAATAATCTGCCCTGATGATAGACACTAAAACGGTGTCCGAAACGTTGGCTAAAGAAGGAGGTAGCGCAACACGGCATAACACCCTCAAAACAAATAACGAAAATACTTTTGGCCGTGAAAATCTTAAAACGTATCTAATTTGGAAAATGTTTTATTTTGAAAATTTCAATACATTACGACACATTGTACTTTTTTTTGTTATTGTATTGACAAGGGAAAAGGTTCTAAGTTAAAATTAATTACGTCGTTAATATCTAAAATTAAATGTGTGTTGATTTGTTCGGGAAGATCCTGATTTAAAGTCTTAAAAGTAAAAAGTAATTTAATTACAAAAAATATTCGAATAATAAATTTCTTATTACAAAATGAACTATATAAGAAGCTGTTTTTCAAAAAGTTTAACTACAAATGGAATTCAGATTTACAGTTGTTGATAAAACATTAAAAAATTTAAAATCTGGGTGCTTCGTAGAAATTCAAATAATGTTACATTCCAAATGGTCTATTAGCACCCTTTTGATTTTTTAAAAATATTTGAAGTATCTCTCCGAAATACCAATTTTAGGTCCGTTTCAGTTTTCTATCAAATTGTGACCGGCTGAAAAACATAACAGTTATACTTTTACGCAGATTATAATTTGTTCAAAAGCTGAAACGAGCCTAGAATCGGAATTTAACGGGGAGCTTTAAAATAAAAGAAAACGGAATGGCGCCAATTGGCCAATTGGTCGCAACGTTACATTTGAATTTCTGTTAAATAACTGGCTCTTAAAGTCACACAGAATACAATTGTGATACGTCACAGAAGTTTTTCAAATCTGTGGTTGGAGGGTAAAACTTCTGATTTTTTTTTTTTTTACATGAATACCGCACAAGAATCCCAACTGCTCCCGTCTGGAGCCAGTGGGACTATGGCATCCCCAATTGGGGTATGTTGTGAGGCTGAAGGTAATGGGGAAGGGAAGGAGATGGGGAAGAGGGAGGTGGGGAAGTACCTGGCTATTCAGATCTGGTCACCAAACACGGTTAACGCCATTTCAAGCAACGTTTCAATTCTGAATGGTGGTCTTACACCAGGGCGATACTGAGAGTATCTTCCACTCTGGAACGTGCAGCAAATATACTATATATTATTTTAAATGAGTAAATTGTGAAATAACACAAATTAATCAAATAAAATTTATTTGCCACGCCGGGATTCGATCCCGCGACCTTCGGAGTGCTAGTCAAGAGCCTTACCACTGGACTACGCCGGCCGTCGATGTCTTGATATGGTAAAAATAAGAATCTGACACCACCTCGTATAAAAATTGCTGCATTTTCTTAAGGGAAAATGTGGTATAAAAATGAAGATACCTACAACAACAAAAAAAAAGTTATTAACAGCTGAATGGCCTTTTCATACAAAACTTTAATTTGAGTTTATTCAAATTACCAAAGTCAGTATAAGAAGTTTCAGCCGCCAGCCTTTCCATCTATTGGTTGTTTGCCAAAGCTTATTTAGCAGCCATTGTAAACCACGTGGGTAAAAGGACCTTCAGGAATTTCAGGAAGTCAATTTAAATGCTCAAGAATATTATTTCAATCCTGCGTTACTTTATCATAGAAAGATTATAGGTGAATTTAAGAAAATTACATGAAAAATATCTATAACCTTTTGAATTAGACCACTTTTAAATCTTAGGAATTTCAAGTGCCAGTGGCTGCATTTATGATTCCCACGGAAATGGCAATGGCTCGCGACTTCTCGTTTCTTTAATACGTATTATTTCTTTCCTTTGGCGGAAGCAGACGTAAGTACATCTGACTTACTATTATTTAGTGTGTTAGAAAGAGCTGCAGCATTTTTGTGATAAGGAACGCGTGTTTATTGCCTTTTTTCTGCCGTCACCGAGGAATATTAAAAGTGCCCAATATTTCAGTTGCAAACAAACTGACTTGAGATGTTTTACATACTTATTTCATATATATTAGTGTAGGCCAATCTTATTATTACTGGTAAATTATATATACATACTTTAGGGTTCTCTGAAATTTATTTATTTACAACTTCTCACCATATATATGTTCTTATTTTTTTATTTTTACAAAAAAAAAATTATCTCACTAGGACTAAACAGCCTGTATTGAGGTTAACATTTATAAATTTGAGTGATTTTACACACACAAAATACTAAAATACACTACACTAAAATCTTATCTTATCTTATTAATATATAAAACAAAGTCGGGTTAGTTACACTATTTATAACTCGAAAACGGCTGGGCTGATTTTGATGATCTTTGATTTGTTGGATTTGTCTCCGCCCCGGATAGGATAATAACTATTAAAACATCACAAATGTTAACGAAATAAATAGTTATAAAGAAAATTATTTTCCCATACATTTTGTATGGAACGAATTCTCCTATTTTGAAAGAACTGCAGCAATATTGTGAGGGGTATAATATTGAACTGTGCATGAATTACAAACATTCAAAAATGTCAAATGTCAATGCGTTGATTGTTGTGCATTTGTTTTTAATCATATAATGCTGCCCTTCTTTCTTACACACTCAATGTCAATAGTCGAAAATGAGACAAATGGTGAACGTATGTCTGCACACCTCCAAAGGAAAAATACAATAATTATAATAAATCTCTGAAATGAAACGCATTTTTTACATAAGCTCCACACAGGAGGCCCTGAGAAAAATAATTTCTCTCAGGACCTATGTCATCTTAGGGGATTCTGTGTGGAGGATCTTTTTAAGGAATGGGGAGGATAGAAAGTTCTGGGAAGGAAAAAGGTATGAGGGGTGGGTAGGAATCTGGGGGTCAGTGTGTCCGGGAGTGACGGACGTATGAATCCATCCCTCCAACTGTGGTGCAAGGCAATGGGACGAGAGAGTCCAGCTGGAAAGCTCAAAAGGCTTCCCTCAACCAGTCTCTCTCGATCCGGCCACTACGCAGCAGGTGGGTAGGCGCATCAACTGCCAAGACCCGGACATAAGTCACCTCGTGAACCCGGGCACCCCTGCTAAATCACCAAACGTAGCGAACCACTTGGGGTGTTCTATGGCAGAGGTGTTGGTTATTCAATAAATGGTTCCCGGGCGGTGGCACCCGTATCCGCCTCCCGAATTCCCGTAAGTAATTGTTAAAGTAAGAAAATCCCAAAAATATAAATCTGTACATAACGCCATCTCTGATACTGACAAAAACAAAACACGGACAGTTGCGCATTGATAATTGCTTCATTGCGAAATTTTTAACTTAATAAAAAAACTGAATTTAATTCAACAGCTATTGATTCTGAGACAGTACGAAGTTCGTCGGGTCAGCTAGTATTATAATAAAGTAAGAAATAAAAATATATATTAGGGACGAGATGGGTAATTTAAGTATGATTTGTAACAATATAGACCATAAATAAATCTTTAATTACTATACCCACCAAGAAACAAAGCTAGATCAAAACAACTAGGGTGACACTCCGATTTTGGCAAATGGAACTCAAATAAAATCTATTTATTTTAAAAAGCTTATTATTTAAAAAAAAACAAATATTATTAAAAAAATATTTTATTTTTATTTTTTATTTTTATTTTTTTATTTTTATTTTTTATTTTTTTTATTACAAATTTACAAATAGGTATATTACAGAGTTATAAAAAGTAAAAAACAAATTGATACAAATTTACAACATAATATACAACAACATTTCAATCACTCTCCTAATAAAGCAGCTGCTTGTGTTTAGGAGAGGACAACTAAAAAAAAAAAATTCATTTGTTTAAATTAAAACAAAAAATATTAGTTATTCAACAAATAACATTACTGATTTTATGAGAAGATGCCTTAGAATCATAGTTCCATGGGAGTTACAGATAAAAGTAATAAATTAAAGGTTAGTTAATAAATGATTTGAAGTATTGATAAGGCAAAAAATATTTCTAAATATTCAATACATATTTCTAAATACAATATATAATAAGTTAAGTTATGAGGTGGTACTAGAATATTTTAATTTTTTTTTTTTAATATTTTTCGTAGCTTTCTTCCGATCGTATATCAAGGGGTAATTTATTAAATAATTTTATACCCTTGAATGTATAGTGATGCTGTGCTGTTGTGGTTCGCACAAGTGGCACGGAAAATCCTCCAACAGATATTATTCTTTTGCTTATATTTAATTGTGGTAAATTATTTTTACTAAAGAAATCTTTATGTATTTGTAATAGTGCAATTTTGTCATAAATTTTTGCAAGTGGGGGAACCGGGAAATCTTGAAAAACATTTATAGTTGGATAGTAATAGGGCTTTTTTAGGATGATTTTTATTAATATCTTTTGAATTGTTTCCAATGGGAGAAGGGTTGCTTTGTATGCACCCCCCCAAGCCACGATTCCATATTGTAGTACAGAGTGCGCAAGTGCATAATAAATATCTTTTAGTATTTGTAATGATACAGTATTTCTTAATCTAAAAAATATATAGATCAGTTTTCTCATTCTGTCTACTGTGGAATTTATTTGACTTTTCTATTTGATGTTATTATCAATAATTATTCCAAGATATTTTATTTCTTCTTTACTACTAATGAATATACAGTTAGAGTTACAGGGTGTGATTCTAAAGAGGCAATTTCTTTCGTGAATTTTTATGTTTAGATTTTTATTTGCGATATTCCCTGTTAGACTATAAGGTATAAAATGGGTTTTCTCGACATTTAGTGTCAATAAATTTTCGTCAAACCATACTTTTACGATATTTATTGCATTATTAGCTAATATTTCGACCTCATTCCAAGAGTTACCATTAATAGTTATCACTGTATCATCTGCGTATGATATAATGTTTCCAGTGATTGGGAGTTCAAAAAGTTCATTTACATATAATATGAATAGTAAAGGTCCCAAAACAGTTCCTTGTGGAATTCCAAAATCTATATTTTCTATTTCACTTAGTTCGTTGTTTACTTTTACCTGTTGAGTTCTTTGATAGAGATAGCTTTTTAACCAAGATTTTGCTTTGCCAGTTATTCCTATATTATTTAGTTTATTAATTAATTTTGAATGTGAGACACTATCAAAAGCTTTACGGAGGTCAATAAATATACTTAAGCATTTTTTACCTCTATCTAATGTTTTGTAAATAAGCTTAGTTAATTCTGCAATTGCGTCTTGTGTGCTAAGTTTATCTCTGAAACCATATTGACTAGGGTTAATACATTTTTGGTTATCAGTATAATCAGTAATTTGTTTTTTTATTACTTTTTCGTGTATCTTTGCAATGTTGGATAATAAGGATATTGGGCGGTAATTATTTACTTCTTTTGAATCTCCAGATTTATATACTGGGATTATTATGGCTTTTTTGTAGTTTGACGGGAATATTCCATATTTAGTGCTTACGTTAATTATATGTGTTATCGGTTTGGTTAGGAAATTGCAGTATTTTTTCAAGATTTCTGTAGTTATACCGTCGTATCCTGGCGCACTACCATTTTTAAGTGATTGTATTATGTTTTCAATATTTTTTTCTGTAGTCGGTTTAAAAATTGAAAGATTGTTATTTGTTATTTTATCTTCATGAATATCATCAGGTTGATAATTTTGATCAATTTTATATGCAAGCTTTTGACCGACGGTAGCGAAAAATTTGTTGAAAATATTTGCGCACATTTTTGGTTCACGGACAGCATTTATATTAGTTCCATTATTGTTTATGACATTTATTGTAGACTTATTTTTATTATTTTTATTCATTATTTCGTTTATAGTGTTCCATGTTTTTTTAGGGTTATCCTTTGTGAGGATTATTTTCTCCCTGTAATATTTCTCTTTTGTGTCTTTGATAATTTTAATGAGCTTGTTCCGGAATATTTTGTATTCGTTTTTTACTTGACTATTGGTAGGGTTTTTTTTGTATGTATGAATAGTTTTTCTTTTTTCCGGATAGATATGAGTAATCCTTGCGTAATCCATGGTTTGATTTTCCTTAATTTAGAACTACGTTGATTATTTATAAAGGTTGTACAGTCTGCGATATGAGCTTTTAAGGTTTCTTCAAATAAGTTTGCGCACATGTCTGGGTTTTGGCAATTTAGTATTGAAGACCAAGATTCGTTACGTAATTTATTATTTCATTTTAAGTTGTTTAGTTTGGAAATTATGTTAATATTTTTTTCTAGAGTCATTTAATCCTGAGTTTTTATTTAGATCATAAATAAAAATATTTGTATGGTGATCTGTTATATCATTTTTCCATATAATAGATTTAATTTTTTCTGTGTGTTTAATATTGCTCCATATGTGGTCCAGGCATGATGGCGATTGGTTTGCAAATTCTCTTGTGAAATTATTTACACATGATATAAAGTTCATTTCATTCATAGCATTTTTATAATCTATTTTATTTTATATTAATATTTAAATCACCTATTACGATACAATTTAGATGGTTTTTGTTACATAGTATTTTTTTTAAATTCTTCTATAAATATAGGTACATCAGAGCTGTGTGTTCGATATATTGCGATTATATTGAATGGCATGTTCTTTAAAACAAAATTAAATGACAAACAGTTTGCATTGTATATGTGTATTTCGGTAATATTGATATCAGTAAATTTATCTTTAGCGTATACTACAATTCCACTATTTTTATTTATCTGATAATTTGTATTGTAATTTTTGTAGTTTGGGATGATTGGTATATTTATGTTTGCATGTATGTGCGCCTCGGATAGTATTATAAAATCTGGTTGTGAACATAATGTATTTAGGGATACCAGAAGTTCATCCATGTTTCTATTTATACTTCTTATGTTTAGGTGTAAGATTGTTAGTCTATTTATTGTATTGTTATAGATCTTATTGCATTCACTGGCTGATTCACATACGTATTCTTCTATATTTAGATTAATATCAATTTCACTTAAGTTAAAATTTTCCATAACATTTTTTTAGGTGAGATAAAATATGTGTATATATAATTCTAAATAATTTGATTCGTTCTTCTTTTGATAATGTTTTCAATATAAAATAGCGTATGTATTAATATATCAATATTACAAGTGAACATATACTGTAGAGATTTATTGCATATAGAATATTGGCAGCGTGATACATATATCAATAGTACATACAATTTCAATAGTACCATAGTACATAGTACATACATACATATATCAATAGTACAAGTGAACATATACTGTAGAGATTTATTGCATATAGAATATTGGCAGCGTGATACATATATCAATAGTACATACAATTTCAATAATACAATAGTACATAGTACGTACATACACATATCAATAGTACAAGTGAACATATACTGAAGAGATTTATTGCATATAGAATATTGGCAGCGTGATACATATATCAATAGTGCATACAATTTCAATAGTACAATAGTACATAGTACATACATACATATATCAATAGTACAAGTGGACATATACTGAAAAGATTTATTGCATATAGAATATTGGCAGCGTGATACATGGGTTAGTAATGTATATAATAATAATTTTGGGATAATATATCTATAATTCGACTTTAGTAGTCTATAGTTTACTAGCCTTCTGTAAACGCAACTATGTATTGGTATTGTATTATCTATTTTCTGGTAGAAATATAGGAATGTAGAATGTAGATGTAATGTAATGTAAGAAGAAACATAAAAATGTAGTATGTAGACATGTTTTATCATGAAGAAAATATTCAGGTTTTTTATCATCAATATAGAGAATGATTTAAATTTTTTACTTTTAAATATATATATACTGATTTTATAATATGTAGAATGATGAAAGATATGACGTTTTTTTAATGTATAGACATAGACTATAGAATTATTATTTTTTATATCTTGTAGATATTCCGAAATATATACGTAGATGTAAGACATTGAGAACAGGCAGGAGATATTTTTATAGACATCTTTAAAATTTATAACAATATTCCAATTTATGTTGCGTAAGAGCAAGTATTTTTTTGTAATATTGACAGTTAGTTTGATTATGGACATTTTAAATGAAAATTTTGGTATCATTTTTGAATGTATCTTAGGATTTTCAGTTTTAATAGTAAGTATACTTGTTTTATAAAATGCAGATTGATAAGAAACATCATATTTTTTTAAAGCATATGTCATAGCATTACTAATTTTGTTAGCCTTTAAAATTTTGATTGTACAAGTACATACATAATATATTGACAATAATAAACATGAGTCACTATGAAAACTATACCTTGAATCCAGATTAGTATTCAATTTTCTGTTGTGCGAATGCCAGCATTTTTTTATAATACATACAGTTGGTTTTATCAGTCGCATTATGATTGGTAGGAAATGTGGAGTGCAGTTAATAAGTATGCATATCCATTTATTCGTAAGTCATAAGGAAATTAAGGTATTCTCTGAAGTAACCTGAATTGCTCGCGAATCTGAGTTTTGGCGTACGTAAACTCGGCCCGATTTTACCCATACAAAAGCCAGTTTTTTTTCAACTGCCATTTTTTTTGCTAGGTATAGTAGACGTTTATTACATGAGGTTAAGTGTTCCGAGATGAAAACTGGCATACAGGGACCAGAGAGACCTATAGAGCTTGTGTTGAGCTTATCTTCCTTACTTATGGCATTAAGGTTATACCGTTTAGCATTGTTTAAAAATTCATCCCTTAAATGTATGTGTCTAAACCGTATAATTATTGGTCTAGATCTATGTGGAACTGTCCTACCAGGAACCCTATAGCTGGTTTCTATGTCCTTGTTCATTGTGGTGGTTTTTATTTCCTTGTTTATGTTGAAGATAATATTTTGCAGGTTTTCATCTTCAAACTCCGGTACTCCTCTAATTTCCGCATCGAAATTTTTTTGTTGACGATCTTGTTCGTCAATTTTTTGCTCAAGCCTTGTTAGCTTGGCTTCGAGCTCTGTATTTTTTTGCTGTACGGAATCTATGTTTTTCAATTTTTCCATAGATTTTTTTAATTCTGCCTCGAATCCCTCCATTTTAGAGTTGAAGAACTTTAGCGAAGCTTTAAATTCTGTGAACTCGGTGTGAATTGCCGTCACTTGAGTCTGGACGTTCTTGAATCCTAGCAATTCTGTTTTGATGTGTCGAAGTTCAGCCATAATTAAGTCGTGCTGCGTTTCTCCTTGTGTGAGTTCAGGCTTGTTGGAGCTGGCCGCAGCGCTATCCTTTCCCGTGGATCTCGTCGTACTCCGCGTATCGGTCTTGCAACTGCTGCACTTGATGGTTGCTCGTTTCTCCTGTGTTAGCTTGCGGTACTGCGCCTCTCCTATTCCACCGCAGGCGAAATGTAGATTTTCTTTGCAGCAAGAGCAGTAAAACATTGACTCCTTCGTCAATATTGGTTCAGGACACTTGAAGCATGAAATGTTCTCCATTTCGATTTATTGTATTAATATGTGTTTATATTGTTTTATATTTATATTTGATTATGTTATATTTGTTTATGTTGTTTTGGTAGTAGCACCTGTGGGCAGGCAATCAGGGTAATCTGTGATTTGGTAGTAGCGCCTGTGGGCAGGCAATCAGGGTAACCTGTAATTTGGTACCTGATTGAAATTATTTGTAGCGCACAGTTTCGTTGCGCCTGTGGGAAGGCAATCTGGTTAACCTGTATAATGTACTAATTGTACCTGATTGAAATTAATTCTACCGCACAGTTTCGAGATTGTTATTGATTTTAATTATATCACTATTAAGTTATCGAATTGGGCAATTGTTTTTTAAAACACTAGTAATTAACACTGTGGTGTACTGTAACTTAACTTTATGTTTAATGACAACCCATTACTCATTATTATTAGATAGTTTAGTGATCAATTCATAACAGTACAATGTTATTTTTCGGTGACATAGAAATAGCCGTGAAAATGGTTTATGAGTGTAAATTTTGTCTTTTGGCGGATGCACTTTATTGTTTTTCACTATTTCACACACTTTCCAGACTTATTTAGATGTTATTTTGCGGTTTGTACGTTAAATAATGCACTCTTAAAATGATGTGTCAATCTCAGTACAATGTTGTTATTTTTCGGTTACCTAGAAATAGCCGTGAAAGTGGTTTATGAGTGTAAATTTTGGCTTTTGGCCGATGCACTATATTGTTTTTCACTATTTCACACACTTTTCAGACTTATTTAGATGTTATTTTGCGGTTTGTACGTTAAATAATGCACTCTAAAAATGATGTGTCAATCTCGTATTTGACCATAGACTATAAATAATATATATATATTATTATTTAAAAATTGAAATCTTATTATTTAAAAAAGGACAAGGATGAAAAAAGAGTATTCCAATCCTCTGTCAACACAAATATATTAACATTCTTTTTAAATTTAGCTAACTTGAAATAATCTTGAAAACCGAATATAGGAAATGTGTCATATCACTTTTTGTTAAAAATATTTTTTTCAATAGTGACACGGCGTGACTTTTATTGGATTGTGATAATTCAGCTGTTTATTTAGCATCCACATATCATTATTAAAGTAAAACATCTTTACGCACACTCGACTTGGGGGGTAAGCTGGAGGCAAAAAGTGGTGATTGTTACGAAAAGTGATGATTGTTACGAAAAATATAATGCGAACGGTGATCGATTGCTAGGCGAGCGGTCGGGCTTTTCCACACGCTTGACTTGGGGAGTGGTAAATATAAGGATACGGATGGTCACCCCAAGATTGTAGGTCACCCCAAGATCGTAGGTCACCCCAAGGTCGTACTGCTCCCGTCTGGAACCAGTGAGATTATGACATCTCCAATTGGGGTATGTTGTGAGGCTGAGGCTAGTGGGGAGGGGAAGGAGGTGAGGAAGAGGAAGGTTGGGAAGTACCTGGCTATTCAGATCTGGTCACCAAACACGGCTAAAGCTATTTTCAAGCAACGTTTCAATTCTGAATGGTGGTCTTACACCAGGGCGATACTGATAGTATCTTCCACTCTGGAACATGCCGCAAATATACTATAAATTATTTTAAATGAATTGATTGTGAAATAACACAAATTAATCAAATAAAATTTATTTGCGCATGCCGGGTTCGAACCCGCGACCTCCGGATTGTGAGTCAAGAGTCTTACCCACTGGACTACGGAGGTCGTGGATGGATTAAACCTGAAATGGATTAAACCTACAATCGCCACCACAGTTTGACAGTTAATTAACATTTATTTGGTTGGGATAGTTTAGCGAAACGGGTCGACCCTACAATGACAGCTACATAATTAATTTTTCGATGATCCAATATATGACGAAGTTCTTCAAAAATATAGGTAAGTCTCCTGATATTTTTTGTTAACATATCAATATGGTCGTTCCATCTCAAATATTTATCAATATTTACACCTAGGTACCTAATACAGTCTACTGTAAGCCTTCGGTAAGCCAAAGAGTGGCAATTACAATTTTTCAGATAATTGTATATAATTAGATATTATTATTATTATTAGATTAGAGCAGCGGTCGTTACACTTTTCTGGTCAAGGGCCACATTGGACAATGTGAGGCAGGACGCGGGCCGCAGACTTCTGGAAATTTGGTTGGCGTCGTGTATTTTAGGTATGATTTTGTATTTTTTTCATTATTTCATCTATGTTGGCGTTTTTGGGACTGCATGCAATCCTCATTGCGTCTTCTAGGTGAGAGAAAAGGCGATTGCGGTTTTTGTTTTTTAAAAAGCTCATCTTTGAAAATGAAGCTTCACAGAGATATGTCGAAGGAAAAATCGTCAAAATAAATTATGCGCAGTCTTGTAAACATTTAAGGTTGCTAGGCACATTTCTCCAGAATTCAACGTACTCCTGCTTTTCACGGCATTCAATGAAATAAGCTTTTAGTACTGTATCGAATTTTAATTCAATGATTTCGTTCATCAAATTTGTTTTCGGAAAACCCAACTGGTAGAATAATTTCATGTCCTCGTTTTCATAGTGCCAAGGGATTTCTACAAGAATAAAACAGTTCTTAATAGTTCTGACATCGTTAAATCTTTTTTTAATTTCTTCTAAATATTCCTTCAAATAGGATACCATATGTTGAGAGCTACTATCGGTATTAGTCATGTCGGATTGAAGAGCAGCAACAGTTGGAAAATTGTAAAAGTCTCTTGCTTCGAGCTCATATATATATAATTGCAGTTTGGCTTCAAATGCGAATATTTTATTAGTCATTTGTCCGATTATCTTATTAGGTCCTTGCAACTCTAAATTTAGATTGTTGAATTTCACAATAATATCGACCAAAAAAGCCGTCAGTGCCCACCATTCATCGTTATGGAGTTGGGGATGTTCTTTACCACTTTGTTGTAGGAATAGAATTATTTCTGTTTTTAAATGGAAGAACCGTTCTAGAACTTTTCCTTTGCTTAACCATCTGACGGCAGTATGTAGGACAACATCGCCATAATCAGCTTGCAATTCTTCAAGTAGTTCTTTAAATTTTCGATGATTAAGTTCACGCGCGCGAATGAAATTTATAATGTTTATGACCGTATTCATTACATCCTTCAATTTGCTATTCGAAATTTGACACGCCAAAGTTTCTTGATGCAGCAAGCAGTGAATGGGCAGCAAATTTGGTAAATTCCATTCCTTCTTCATTAAGGCAATCAAACCATTGTTTGCACCTACCATTGACGGACAACCATCAGTGCACACTGATATCAACTTATTTACAGGAATACTGTGTTTTTCCACAAATTCTTTCAGAGCAACCATAAAATCACAACCTCTCGTATGACCCTTCATGGTTACGACGGCTAAGAAGTCTTCTTCTATTATCCCGTCGACTGTGCAATACCGCACAAACAATGCCATGGAAGTTATATCCGTACTGGAATCACAAGCAAGACTGAAGTATTTGCAGTTTTTCAATTTGTCAATTATTGCCTCAAACATGTGTTTTGAAATATCTTCAACGCAGCGGTGACAGGTTGATTCAGAAAGCGTAAGCTTTTTTACTTCCGCCATTATTTGGTTATCATTTGTGACATTTTGGAACAGAGTCTGAGAAACAGTTAATATACACTCCTTTATTAATTCAGCATCAGTGAAGGGTTTCATCCTTTTCGCAGGAATATTACAAACTTGGAAAAATGCTTTTATAACAGCCTCATTTTGACCGACTGCTGTGGTCATAATATTTTGTTGACGACGAATTGACAACTTCAAATGAGAAACTTTATTCTTCCTCTCATTCGATCCCAATGGAAAGGTTTCTGTAAATGCATTATGTTTACTTGTGTAGTGGCGAAATAAATTGTATCGTTTAATTCCCGCGACAGTTTCGCGGCATATTAAACAAAAAGCAGTACCTTCCTTATGTCCACTTATGAAACAAAATTCTTCTTCCCATTTTTCTTGAAAACATCTATTTTTATCACATATCTTCCTTTTAATAGCACTTTTTGATGATACACCCGCGATTATATTAAAGAAAACTTCGCGAGTATTTTACTAGGTAACAAGGACACAAGATTACTGCACTGTGCGTTAATTAATGCGTTATCCATGAATGAAACGCGTGGCCCATTTGGCCGACCAGAGCGGAGGCGGGGCGCGGGGGCAGCGAGCGGGCGGCGCGGCGGGGTTGCAGGGACTTCCCTTCACGCTACCCGCTCATTTGCTCTTCTTATATCCGTTTTCCCACCCCACGTACTTATATTTAGTTAACTTCGTAAGCAAAATCAGTTTTGGTAATCATTGTCTACTAAAATTGTTGCTATAATAATGATAATAAGTGTTTATTCTGGTGGGTTTAGTGCAGTCCCATGAAGTACATGAAAAAGTAAAGAAAGATTTTTTAAAAATGTATATTAAAAGAAAGCGGCAAATATTTGTGCGGGCCGCACAGATATCGGCCGCGGGCCGCATGCGGCCCGCGGGCCGCACTTTGACGACCACGGGATTAGAGTATATAATTGTATACTCTTTCAATGACTGGTGTAAAATTAATTGCTTGGAACTAAATGTCGATAAGTGCAAAATTATGTCCTTCTACAGATCTAAAAATCCGATTGTTTTCGAATACAAATTAAATAATAATTGCCTAACAACTGTTCAATCTATTAAAGATCTTGGTGTCTCTCTTGATAGCAAGCTTTCTTTCCGGGAACATATAAATACGATTGTTAATAAATCTCTCAAACTACTTGGTTTTATCACTAGAACCACTTCTGACTTCAAAAACATAAATACCCTAAGAACTCTTTACTGCTCCTTGGTTCGCCCCCATCTTGAATATGCTTGTATTATATGGTCTCCTTTTTATGCTGTCCATATTCGTCATATTGAATCCGTTCAACATCGGTTCCTAAAGGGAATTGCTTGGAGGCTAGGATTAGAGCGAGGCAATTACTCGTATGCTGAAATTGAACAAACTCTAAACCTTTCTCCTTTAGAAGACCGTCGGATAAAATCTGATCTCATTTGTTTCTTCAAAATTATTAACTGTTTAATCGACTCGCCTACATTACTACAACTCATCACATTTAATATACCTTCTCGTAGACTCAGAAATAAAGACCTGCTTTTCCTCAATCAGCACTCGACTAACTATGGTTATAACTCACCACTGTCCAGAATGTGTAGACTGGTCAACTCACGTCAAGACCTTGATTTTTTTGGTATTAGCTTAAATGATTTCTGTCGCTCTTTAAACAAATGAAGATATGTAATATTCACCCTAATTTTTGCAAGGTCTTGACGTGACTTGACACTTATTTTTCTTCTATTTTCACTGTTTGTCTTTGCTTTCATGTACCATCCGAATCCTTACATTGTTCATTTCTATACTTCGTGATACTTTGTTTTAAATTGGACGTAAGTCCGTAAATAAATAAATAAATAAATAAATAAATAGATTATGAGTGTCGGAAGGCTTACTCTTTAATGATTTTTTTTTTACATGAGCTCCGCACAAGAGGCTCTGAGGAAAATAATTTCCCTCAGAGCCTATGCCATCTTTGGGGATGCTGTGGGGATGGTTTATTTTAAGGAAAGGAAGGAGAGGACAGTTCTGGGCAGGAAAAGGGTTTAAGGGGTGGGTAGGAATCTGGGATTCAGTGTGTCTAGGTCATCCGCCTCCAAGACCTAGAGAAATCTCACCCCATGAACCCGGGCACTCCTGCTAAATCATCAAACGTAGCGAACCACTTGGGGTGACCTATGGCAGAGGTGTTGGTTATTCAATAAAGGTTCCCGGGGCGGCGGTGCCCGTTCCCGCCTCCCATATTGTGTCGCATATGTGACGATATGCTAAAAGTTACATATTTTGTTTTTGATGTATTCAAAGTTAAGACGTTATTATTTACCCAACTCTTTAATATTCTTAATCCTGAATCACATTTGTCAAAAGCATCTTTCCAGGTTTTACCTTCAAGTAGGTATTAAATCAGTGTCGTCTGCAACACTAACAATGTTACCTGGAATATCTAAAATACACAAATCATGAATGTAGATTAAAAACAATATTGGTCCAAGTACACTACCTTGTGGAACCCCAAAATAGATTTGTTTGCTTCTATCGCTAAGATAGGATTTGAACCAACTTAATGCTGTACATGGAATGTCAAGAGAAGATAATTTTTTGAGGAGTAATCCACGGGAAACCGTGTCAAATGCCTTTGATAGATCTAAAAACACAGCTAAGGCTTTGTTTCCGTAATCCAGGGTACTAGTGACTTTCGACAATACCCTCAACACTGTATCACTCGTTACTTTATTTTTTCTAAAACCAAACTGATTGCTAGAGAGTAATTTATTTGTTTCTAAGAATGATACAAGTCTCGACTTAGCCAATCTCTCTATTACTTTTGAAAGCGTGTTGAGTAAGGACATAGGCCTATAACTATTGACATCTAGTTGAACTCCACCTTTAAAAAGAGGACTCACTTTAGCTTTCTTACGGAGAAGCGAACATCGCACTCTTGAAGCTAATATTAATAATATGCGATATGGGACCAGCTAATTCGGATTCCTGGAGTTTATATATCTATCATAACACGTATAGAAGCAATACCGCATGAGAAAGACATTTTTAAATCATTTATCACATTTGTCACTTCAGAAATGTTGATTGTAATGTGTAGTACAGATTGCATTCGTAGAATTGCAGAACGACCATCGGGTTAAAACCAACAAGTTCATTGTGTCTTCTCTATTTTTTTATGTACGATAACGGAAAGTGACACTAAAAACCACAGTTAAAGGTACATTTCAATGAACTCGGTAATTATGAACCCATTTTCTTATTAAAAATCCCAAAATTCCTGGAAATTCCCATAAAGCCTTGCAGGGAATGATATTAGTCACATTTTGTTTGCAGTTAGGTGAAACCCTTTTTCAGGTGTGCTAAACAGACGGCCCGTGGGCACATAAATGGCCACAGGGACACAGAGTTCATGATTATGAACTCAATTAAAAATTAATAAATAAGTTTTTTTAAGTGAAAACTTCTTAAGCACCGTTGTAATTTGAAACTCGATGAAATAGCGACACTAAAGAGAGACAAACACATACATATGTAGGATTTAGTCTGCGAGAGAATGATATAGCATAATCGGTCTCCTCTTTGTGCGGTGCTTCGTAGGCTCCCTGCTCTTGCCTACTTTAGTTTTCTAAGGTTTCACTTCTACCGCGTGCGACCTGCACACTTGTGATTTTTATGAATATTTGCTGCCCGAAACCAGTGCGATTATGACATCACCAGGCTGTAGGGAGTGCGAAGGGGAAGTTTATGGGAAATATGAAAGTTGGAAAGTCTCTGACTATTCAGATCTAGTCACTAAATATGATTAATGCCACTCCAAGCAACAACGTTTTGATTCTGAATGGTGGTCTTTCACCAGGGCGATACTGAGAGTATCATCATTATAAAACGTGCCTCAAATGAAGTATATATTATTTTTTATTGTATTAAGTGCAATAGCATGTATAAAAAAATACAAGTGTACAGTTCCACACGCGGTAGAAGTGAAACCTTCAAAAACTAAAGTAGACAACAGTGGGGAGGCTACGAAGCACCGCATAAAGAGGAGACTATTCTATCTCATTCTCTTGCAGGCTAAATCCTTTGGAGGTATTTGTCTCTTTTCGGTGTAGCTATTTTTCGTTTCATCGCGTTTCAAATCACAACGGTGCTAAAGAAGTTTTCACTTAAAATATTAATAAAATAATTAATAATTTGTAACCAGAGATGTTAAACGTTGAGCTAATAAAGGGTTTCAAATTTGTGTCAGTCAACTTTCAATATCACCCTGGTGAAAGTCTACCATTTAGAGTCAAAACGTTGCTTGAATTGGCTTTAGTTGTGTTTGGTGACCAGATCTGAATAGCCAGGTACTTCACCACCTTCCTTCCCCTTCCAACTCTCTCCACCTTCACAACATACCTTATTTGGGAAATGCCATAGTCTCACTGGCTCCTGAGAGCTGTGAGCAGTTGAGACTCTTGTGTAGCACTTAAGGCGAGGTATACCCGCTCAAAAAGAAGAAGATGGAGAGATATGGTAATACGAATGTTAGAGAGAGAGCATTCATATTAAAAACGATAATATTTAAGCGAAATTGTCAAAATGTTTATTAAAACACGACTAGTTTAAAAAAGAGCAAAAATCTCGTGGTGATTGTCTAAAATAGCATTTAAAGGAAACTGTGAATTTTTTCATATATATAACTTGTAAAATAACCGAAAAAACGTGTTTGTAATAATTTTAAGAGCATACTTTGCGCTTTTTTTCTATCGAGAGAATTTCATACAATTATCGTTTCGGCGTGGGGAATGTACAGATATCATCTTTTAGAATATTTAAGGAAAATATGTAATAAATCTGTAGAAACGCGGGAAGCCAGCAATAAATTTAAAAAAAAAACATGACTCACTGGCAGGTAATCTACTTTGAAAAAGAGAAAGTTCACGGAATTGGGTTTACAACCCCTGCGTCAACCCCTGGGTTAATCCAAGTACCTACCTAATTAAAAAACACTTAAATACAGGCCAAGCCTATATTTAGTAAGTCACTATTAGTTCCCGTCAGTGTGATTCTGTCAACCACCGAGGAAAGACTAATTTCTAAGGTTAAACAGTGGTAAAATATTTTAATAAGAATTATAATAGTTACAGAATTAGTTTAAAGTTTACAAAATCAAAAAATCGTCACATTTATACTCAAAGTGCACCGAACAAACAATTCTTTGGCTTCAGATATACCAGTGAAAATAAAAACATTGTTCATTTAAATGATCGGTTCATCTCATTCAGTGTTAAAGTGACTACAATTAATTTATCTAGTGAATCAGTATTTTTTATAAGATTCAAGAGAGCCTTATAATAATGTGTGAGGTATTCTACTGCCGATTTGTGTGCGCTTTTCTAATAGCGTTAGTGTCATTTTGTCAATTTGTGTGTACGAATTTTATATATGGTCTCATAGCTATCGTTTACGCCATAGAAGTCGTCGTTGTGATGCTGTCTAACCGTCGATTCCCGATGGCTAAGGCTTCGCCCTTCTTCTTGTGAAGACTGATTCCTTGATTTCAAAAAACTCAGTAAAAATCCACAAATATCAAGAACTGAACTCAGCAATATAACAGAACAAAAACTAAAATGGTGAGCATATTTTTTAATAGCGCATTTTATATAATTTTTTTTATGACAAACCACTGTAGATATTATAGAAACAAGGCAGATGAAGCATCTAGTATTATTATCGAGAAACCGCAAGTGTCGCCAACATCTTTCACCCATAACTACTACAAATGGCATCTACGCACAATGGTGTGCATTTTTGTACTTTTTTTAAAAACATTTATTCCATATGGGAGGCTCCGAGGAAAATATTTGGTCAATGTCATCTTTGAGGATGCTGTGTTGAGGGTCTTTTAGGATAGGATAGGTATAGATGGTTGCATGCCATAATGGAGGGTATGACCGAGGGGACAAACGCTAGGGGACGCCCACGCCGAGAGTACCTGGAGGACCTGCTGGTGGACGTGCGCTGCTTATCATATGCAGACTTCAAAAGAGCCGCACAAGGCAGGGAAGAGTGGAAGAAACGTATAGATGAAATTGCTGCAAACCAATCCCACGATTGAAACCAGAGAGAGAGAGGAATAATGAACCTGCAATTTATCGGGATCTGTGTTTCCTCCCTCCTACATCTACGCCCCCCGTGGTAGAGGGGTAAGGCTCTCGTCTAGCGATCTGGATCACGGCGTGCGCAAGTAAACTTTATTTGACGGATTTGTCGTATTTTACAATTTAATTATTAAAAAAAAATTATAAGGTATATTTGCGGCTCGTTCCAGAGTAGAAGATACTCTCAGTATTGCCCTGGTTTAAAACCACCATCACTTTTCCTCCCCGTTACCATGCGGTTGGGGTAGTTTAAAAAAAAAAAAATTATTAGTATCTATAGCAAAATTTGTACATAATGTATTTATAAATTATATTATATTAAGGTATTATAAAGTACAATATATTTTTTTTCACAGCCTTCCTCACTAGGGTTTCCTGTTCTGAGGCGGCCTGTAGTTTTTACACATTTGTATTTAGTATCCAGTTGTCTTTACATGGTCTTCAGTATGTTTGATAGTTCATTTTCACTTTGTTCTCTCAACCATATTTTTACTTTTGTTTTAAATTTATTTATTTCTGTTATTTTTTTGTTTGAGTTGGTAGAGCGTTGTATAGTTTTGACGCATTGAATTTCATATTTCTTTGTCCAAAAGTTGAAACAAGGGTATTTACAAGACCCATAGGGCCTGAGGGAAATCACTTTCCTCAGGGCCTCCTGTGTGAAGTTAATGTTATTTAATACTTATCATCAAACACAACTAATTTTAGTTGTACTTCTGTGAGTGTTTGAATGCAATTTCAATGAACTCGAATTTGCTTTTAATAGTGCTATTTTCAAAATTTGCAGAACAGATAGTCAAGAATTTAGAGAAGTAATAAATTACCTATTAATTAAATATTTTTTTTACCAGAAAACTTTTTTAATAATATTTTTTTGGAAAAGTGTATTTCTATTTTATTTGTAGTCAGATTTTGTGATTTTTCTAGGGTCTGCGCTTTTTTAATTTTGAAAAAAGCGCTATTTACTGAGTAGAATTACTAGCATAATTTCCCGTGAATTTTCACGGGCCTGCGCGAGTAAGTAATAATTTTGTGCGTCTTAGAAAATGGTTTTATGAAATGCTATGCGTTTCGCCTATATGCCAAGCGCAACTTCCATTATTAAAGCTGCGCCTGGAATATAGGCAAAACGCACAGCATATTGCTAAACTTTCAATACATTTTATTTTTTAATACAAAAATACTAATCTACATTAAATTTGTAGATTTTGAAAACAATCATCTTTCCGTTCCCCACTTACTACATTACACGAGGGGTAGGCAGAGAGGACGGACCTCCAAACGACTCGATCTTGGCGCACACTCCTTGCCTCATTCTCATTCATACATCATCTCATACATGCTCTTGACTCTTGACATGGCCCGACTCAAGTATCTGATATACTTGGACGTGCCATTTCTTTCTCGGTCGTCCCCGACTTCTTCTACCATTCACATTTGCGTCATAATTCTCCTTACACTCTTTTCCTCGTTCATTCGCTCTACACGTCCAAACCCTTTGTGTTCCTTTCTTAATCTTACTCTTCACACTTACATCAGCATTAAGCCTCAGGGATCCCATTTCAGTCGACTTTCATCATTCCTCTGCCAGTTCCATGCCTCACTGACATACATTCTGTTATAAGTGCTGTTTTTACATCATTATAGGCCAGTTGCTTCACATAACTGAAATATTCACAGAACTTGAATAGAACTTACACAGAACTCGAAAATTAACTTAAAAATTTGATGATTTGTTCAAATGTAACATTCCAAACTTTGCTTTCGCTCTCTTTTTAAAAAATAGTTTGTTCTTTCGTTGGTTCTTCTTTTGGCCGCTGTAAGTAAGTTTGTTAAGTTGTTTTGTACGGTCAACTGACAACTCAACAAAGTGGAATTTCGTCATCCCTTTGAAAAGCCATTAAAAGTGATGAAAAAAAACCCATAAACTAAACTTTTTTTTTTCAGAATCCTAACATCACAGAGATGCTGCCTTCAACTTCCAGACAACGCGATTCTTCTCCAACAACGGCAAACAACAATAACGACAACAACAGCGGTGAAAACAATAACAGCAGGAACAGTAACAATCACTGCGAAAACAATTGCAGTTACAGCAGCTTTAACAGTAGCAATCACAGCAGTAACAATTTCAGCAACGACGAAATGGACACCCAGGACTTAACCCCGACACCCGAAACGAGAACTCGAGAACCGTCCATCTACGACTGGGTTCCCAAGTCGAAGAAAAAGCAGCAATACATTTACTGGAAAATGTTGAAGGAACAGGAAAACATGCAATCTTGCTTGAAGATGTTCAAAAAGTGCAATCTTGAGGAAGATACCAAATTCAAACGTGTTTCAACTTCAAAAGATTCCACAGGAATGCGACTAAAAAGGAAATTAGCTAAAAAAAAGAGAGAGCGCCTCTTTTTTGGGAGCACGTCAACTGGGAGAGTCTCTCATAATGAAGACCTACCAAATCTGCTTCCTCTCAAAACATTTTCAGTTTCCGACGAACAAAGTTATTCCGTTGATGGTTTTAGCGACAATAATTTAGAATAAACATTCAATGTCTTCGGGAGAAGAAACCATCTTATCGGAGTTTGGAAATCTTGCAGACTATGCTGCGCTCTGGAACTGTGCTTGTACCAGTCACATAGGCTCCGATGCCACTAGGAATGGCTTTTTCCTCTAAAACACGTCTTCCACGAATTCTGTGTTTTTAGATTCTTTATTATTTTGCACTAATATAGTACGAACCGACATGCCTAAATGTGCAATTTGCAATAATTATTGTTTAATAATAGTTTAATATTGATGGCTAAATTAATATTGATAATTTAATTAATATTGATAGATTAATTAATATTCATAGTTTAATTAATATTGACATTTTTTAATAATGAGATTTCAATTAATATTGCTAATTTGATTAATATTGATGATTTCACTAATATTGATAGTTTAATTAATATTATGGTTTTAATTAATTTTGATAGTTTTAATTAATATTAATACTTTAATTAATATGAATAATTGAAATAATATTGATAGTTTAATTAATATTGAGATTTAAATATTGTTGTATTGACAATACTTTTGTTGTCTGTTGGGGGATGATAAGGAAAATACAGTCCAGTGACATAAATATGTTTGTACACAATTATTATAAGCAATAATTATCAGCCTGAAGCACTCATCCACATTGAAAAATCTTCCGAGAAAAGATACATGACGCCAACGGGTGTTTACGATACATGACGCCAACGGGTTTGTACACATAAATTCATGTAATAATTTTTTATTATTATAAAAAATATTTTATTCATGTAAATTCATTTATTATTGTTTTTTATTTGATGTATCGACGTGTTAATTATTAATTATTTCTTGTGTTAAGTAATTAAAAAACACGACGCATTGAATTATTTCTTGTGTCAAGTAATTAATAAACAATACGCATTGAATTATTTTTTTGTATTAAGTAATTAAAAAACGCAACGTACTGAATTATTTTTTTGTATTAATATTATTATTATAAACATGACGTTTTGAATTATTTTTTGTGTTAAGTAATTGACAAACACGACATACTGAATTATTTTATGTATTAAGACATTAATATGAGTTTTTTTTTTTTTGTGTAAAGTTTTTTTTTAAGATCATTATTTAAATAAGATTGTGAATGAACCCAAGCAGGTACAACGTGTTGAGAAAATATTTTTTTACATTTTATTAAGTACCTTTACAAATTCATTAAGTGGTCATGAAAATATTTTCTCATGTGCATTAAATTAATTAAAATATTTATTATTATTATTATCACATATTATTCACATAAATTCATTTAATTATTTTTTATTCTGTACATTGACATGTTTCATTATTATTCAAAATTGTGACATTATATTAATGTCGTCAAAGGGATATTCATGTAAAAAACAATGTTTGCAATCATCAATAGTGTTTATTAAAGTAATACAATCGACGAATTGAATTATTTTTTGTATTAAGTAATTAATAAACATGACAATGAATTATTTTTTGTTTTAAGTAATTAATAAACATTACGTATTGAATTTTTTTTTTAATTAAGTAATTAATAAAAATGACATTAAATTATTTTTTATATTAAGTAATTAATAAACATGACACTGCATTATTTTTTGTGTTAAGTATTTTATTAAAGATCTTTATTTATAGTTTTTCATGTGAGCTTCTAAAAAGGTTTCCGATTCCTGCAAAAAGGATTGTGAATGAACCCAAGCAGGTACAAACATGTTTAGAATTTTTTTTTTTCATTTTATCAAGTATTTATACAAATTCATTAACTGTTCATGAAAATATTTTTTCAATTTCACGATTTACCTCACTTTGGGCAGATTTTCACGCCCACGACAGACTTCCAGAGATTAATACTTGTATTATCTGTAAGTCAGTGGTAGAATAGAAATGTATTAACTTGTTGTAAACATTGCAATTTAATATTAAAACATGTACAAGTTGGTATCTAAGTATTGTTATTTGTAGAAAAGGGAAAAATTAATAAAAAACCTTAAAAAAATTTAAATCTCATTTATTTTTCTATTTTTTTGTTACATCAATTTTTTAAATTGTATATTTAAAAATGTATCTTTTTATAACCTTCATTACAATAATTAAGGTAATTAGGTAAGTATACAATATGAATTAATTTTGAAAATGTTTTATTTTGAAAATTTCAATACATTAAGACACATGTATAGTAAAATTTAAAAAATATTATTGCATTAACAAGGGAAAAGGTTCTAAGTTAAAATTAATTATGTTGTTAATATCTAAAATTATATGCATGTTGTTTTGTTTGGGAAGATCCTAATTTAAAGTCTTAAAGTAAACAATAATTCAAATATAAAAATAATAAACTTAAAAAAAATTATTGGAATAATAAATGTCTTATTACAATATGAACTACATTATTAAGAAGCTGTTTTTCAAAAAGTTTAACTACAAATTGAATTCAGATTTATGGTTTTTGATAAAAACATAAAAAAAATTAAGGTCTGGGTGCTTCATAGAAATTAAAAAAATGTAACATTCCAAATGGTCTATCAGCACCATTTCGATTTTTTTAAATATTTGAAATGTTTCTTTTAAAGACCAATTCTAGGTCCGTTTAAGTTTTCTATCAAATTGTGACCAGCTTTATGCAGATCATAATTTGTTTAAAAGATGAAACGGGAATAGATTCGGCGTTTAACGGGGAGCTTGAAAATAAAAGAAAACGGATTGGTGCTAATTGGCCAGTTGAATGTAACGTTAAATTTGAATTTCTGTGAAATAACTGGTCCTTAAAGTCATACAGAATACAAACGTGATACGTCGCAGAAATTTGTCAAATCTGTGGTTAGGGGGTAAAACTTCTGATATCTTGATTTGGTAAAAATAAGGATCTGACACCACCTTGTGTAAAAATGGCTACCTTTTTTTGGTAAATGTAGTAAAAATTGGAGAAACCTAATAAGAACAAACATTTGTTATTCAAAATATGTTTTTCATTTTAGGGTAAACTGAAAATAGCTAATTATACTAAAATGTATGTACACATTTAAAAACCAAGGTAAAAATGTTAATATTAGATTCTGAGTTTATTAAAATGACCAAAGTCGATATAAGAAGTTTTACCTGCCAGCCTTTTCCATCTGTTGGTTGTTTGCCAAAGCTCATTTAGCAGCCATTATAAACCACGATGTGGGTAAAAGGACCTCAGGAAGTCAGCTTAAATGCTCAAGAATATTATCCTGCATTACAATATTATAGCAAAATTTAAGTAAATCAAAAATATCTATATACTTGCAAATTAGACCGCTTTTAAAACTTATTAGGTATTTAAAGTGCCAATATTTCAGTTTCAAATAAACCGACCTTAGAAGTTTTACCCGTCAGAAAAATATAATAGTAAAGGCCAATTTTATTATTACTAGTAATTTATATCAGCACAAATTTAACAGAAACATACTTTAGGGTTCTCTGAAATAATCTTAAAATCCGAGAACAAGGAATGCGTCATAATATATATGACTTCTTGTTAAAATGATTACTTTCCAATAGTGACACACTTTGAAATTAATTGGCTGTGATAATTCAGCAGTTTACTTAGCAGCCACATATTATTATTTAACATTTGACTGCAATATTTTAGCAAAATGGATTAACCCTACAATCGCCGCTGCAGTTTGACAGTTAATTAACATTTGGTTGGGATAGTTTAGCCAAATGAGTTAACTAACAGATAACTAACTCGTAAATTAACAGATGGTTATGATAGTTTAGCCAAATGGGTTAACTAACAAATAACTAACTCGGTAAATTAACATATGATTGTGATAGTTTAGCGGAACAGGTTGACTCTATAATGGCAGCTTCAGTTTGATGGTTAATTAACATTTGATTGTGATAGTTTAGAGAAATGGGTTAACCTTACAATAGCAGCTATAGTTTGATGGTTAATTAAAATTAGATTGTGATATTTTAACAAAATGGGTTAACCCTACAATCGTTGTCACTGTTTGATGGTTAATTAGCATCGGAATGTGATAGTTTAGCGAAATGAGTTGACCCGTCAATGGCGGCCAAGCATTAACATTTAGTTGTGGCAGTTTAGCAAAATGGTAAACCCTACAATAGCGGCCAGTGTGGTGATTGTGTCGGGCGCAGTGACTACGCACACACTTTCAGCGAGCAGAATGGTAAACCCTACAATAGCGGCCAGTGTGATGATTGTATCGGGCGCAGTGACTACGCGCACACTTTCAGCGAGCAGAATGCGCTCTTTCCATCTGCGGAGCAAGTGCAGTCGTTGCATTCGTCCTTGAACTGGTCTCCCGGAGTGCAGCGGAAACCAGGGCCATTGACAGCTGCAATCACAAGAATGATTTTGTTCATTTTTCAAGCAATATTAATAATGACAGACAAACAATATGAAAATAAAGTGTTGAAATGTGGAGATCCGGAAAGATTGCAAGTCTAATGAAAGCTTAATGGACATGTTTAAGAAAGTGATGTAGAGCGGATGATTAGGTAAATAAAAGAGTGTGTAACCAGAATATATGACTGGGAAGTGAATGGTTGAAGAATGGTCAGGTATTTTCCCTAAAATCATCAAGTGAATCAAATATACCATGACTATGTCAAAAATCACAATAATAGAAAGGTATGTATGAATTCGAAGATGCAAGGAGTGTGTGTCAAGACAGAGATTTATGATAATCTATCCTCTCTGCCTACCCCTGCCGAGAAACGAGTGGATATGGGTATCGCCAACACTTCTGCCACAGGGTTCAAGTGTGTCCACGTCTTTTTATTTATTTTTTTTATTATATTTGAGACACAAACAGGATATTTATAAAACATTTTTGCGGGTAATATATCTTAATATATAAACAAAGTCGGGTTAGTTACACTATTTATAATTCGAGATCGGCTGGACAGATTTTGATGATCTTTGATTTGTCGGATCTGTCTCCGCCCCGGATAACAGAATAACTATTAAAACATCGCAAAAATTCACAAAAAGAAAGTTATGAAGAAAATTATTTTTTTCATACATTTTGTATTGAACGAATTCTCATATTTTGAAAGAACTGCAGCAGTATTGTGATAGGTATAATATTTAACTGTGCGAGAATTCCAAAAATTCAAAAACTTCAAATGTAAAAAATGCGCTAATTGTTTTGCTTTTGTTCTTAATCATATAATGCTGCCTCTCTTTCTTACACATTAATTTCAATAGTCGAAAATGAAACAAACGGTGAACGTATGTCTCTGCACCCCTCCAAAGGAAAAATACAATAATAATAAATCTCTGAAATGAAACACATTTTTTTAACGTAAGCTTCACTCAGGACCTATGTCATCTTAGGGGATGCTGTGTGGAGGGTCTTTTTAAGGAAGGGTAGGATAGGAAGTTCTGGGAAGGGAAGGGTGCACAAATTGTGGAGATATTTTTGGAAACATGTTATATTACTTACAAAATATCTATGAAAGTGTGTATTTTTACAAGATCGTTGTATGATTGAATCATTCTAGACATAGAATTAAAATATCCAGTATTATTAATAAACATTTCAGTCCAGAATATGTTCAGGTTTCTGGTAGGTTTGGGCGTATAACTTGATTTGGTTGACTAAGTTACTGTCTGCACGATTATTAACAATTTTATAAAACATTATGAGGTCTTGGCGGCGGATACGCCAATTTACCAGCTGCGTGGCGGGTCGGATCAAAAGAGGCTGTTTTTGGAAGACCCTTTGACCTCTCCAGATGGTCTCTCTTGACCAATCGTTTCATACGTCCGTCACTCCTGGACACTGTAATGGTGCACCCCCCCCCCCCCCCTAATGAAAACTTTACAATATTCTTCTTCTCGAATTTGAATTAGAAGATTTACAACAAAGATTGGTGGTGACGCTCTCTCCTCGGTCACGAAACCACTTGGGATGTTGCAACCCTTTTCCTCGGATTATATACCCCTCCCCCTCTCTCTCGCGCGTTCAGATCTCCGGTTGGTAGATCTTCCTCTCGTACCTACTGAATGATTCGCCAATAATGTTTGAATCATAACTCGTTTTCCCACCCCTGTGACTGAACACAGTAAAAGGTAGTTTTCCGGGAAATTCTTACAATAAACCCTTTACTCCACGTTGTGTGATTTTTTTGCTTCGGAGCACCTAGGACATCTAGGATAGGTATTTAATGTATTTCGTGGTAACTTTCGGTTCTTTTAGGTAAGGTGTGGAAGAATTTCTCTGTATCTCTTAAACGTCTGAAGGACACGTCCGGTCTAAACTATCCTGAATTTGTCCCCACTATGATCCTAATGATATACACTGCTCCAATATTTACATAATGAGCACGGTTGCTATTACTCTCGCTAGGCTATAAGATTGATCTCTCTCCCTCTACGTCCTAATGATTTTTTAATGTACATACCTTGAATGTTTCACTCGGATAATTGGCGAATTCTCTGCACCGCTTTCCATGGCTAGATCCTATACATAATCGTGATAATACGTTCTGTTGTTAGTAAACACAAATTTATACCTAGGATGGAAGTATAAAGACGGGATAGAGGATAGGATGGATGGTGATGGGGAAAAAATTCTTTGCAAACTAGTACTGGCTCCTCCACTTGACCAAATTGACTAGGTGGTCAGCTCTCAGGACACGACCCCTCGACCAATGCATGATGAGGCTATACCCATGGCACCCGGAAAATCTCTTGACGATAAACCAGATACCCGGACCCCTCCATAACAAAAGAAGAACGACATGCCTTCAAACCTTTCCTGATCAACTCCAGTATCGAACACCTCCGGAACTACTTTACTGGCTCTAGAAGGGGTAATCTATTTCGTCCCTTATCACGACTCTACTCACGGTACAAAGTGGCGTAAGCTTGTGACAGGCAGATCCTTCCTCCCACGTGACCGACCTAGCGTACAGACCACCTCTGGAAACCGACTTATCCCCACCCTTGTAAGAGATACGTTTGCTTCCAGGTCGATAGGATTAAAAAATGTGATGATGCTGCAGGAATCTCTTCGCAAGAATCCATGCTCATGCCTCCATCCACACTACCTTGCCGGTAACTCGAGGTGCTTTTGGCAAAGACGCCTCCGACAGCGAACCATGCCCTTTCATACAAATTGGCACCTCATTTCATACGGTCCTCCGCGCCCAATCACTCGACACCGTCCCGCGAAAGGGAATTGCTTCCAGAACCTCGCGTGACCCGATCAGTCTATGGTGAGCATCCTCCAACATGACAATGCGGAAAGACCCTTACCGGTGGACCACCAATTGTGTGTATGTGTGGCCTCGGTGTCGTCATCACATTGTTCAATCATAAAGATTTAAAAAAGCGTAAATCAACAAATAGGAATTCAGCGGAGTACCTGTTAGTTTTATTTGTTTCATATTTAATATTGTGATTCTGCTCTTCTGCTCTCTTGTCTAAAGATGTTTAGCTGTTCGGGTTGCAGGTAATCGCCTTCAATTTGATATGTCGTACTCCCGGAACGCCCTCCATTTGGTTGAGTGTACAACACCCCCGAGGTGTACATAAGTACCTCGCTTGCTCGTTCATTTTTTTTGCATGTGTGTTCCCCCGACCGCCCGGCATCGGCTGTCTGGGAGAAAACGTCACTGCCCTAAATGATAATAACGGTTAAACATATTCACATTAGCTCTGCAATAATATTATTTTTTATCGGCGCTGGAGCTGTTGAAACCTGCCAGGGTTCGCGTTCCATTTACGTCACTCTGCAACCAGGTACCTGTAATTGAAATATAGATTCTTTAACTTACCCGTACGTAATTGTTTAATTCTCCGGTCGGGAAAACACGACCAATTGCATCTTAATTACGTATCCTGTAGACCTGTACCTGTGGAGAAAACACAAAGGCTTCCCTCCCTACGATTTCTTAAATTTTATACGACAAGGCCTAACGTAGCCTTAGATTTATGACTAAATTTAACCCCCTTTCCTTCTTCTTCTCGCAATTGTAATGTACTCCGGTTGACCGATGTTTGTAGGCTATTTCAAATATATCGTCCCTCCTTAAATATGTGTGTTCCCTAAGGTTAAATTAGCACTTGCTATATCTTGGTATCGAAACCACTAGGTTGAACTTTTCGTAGATAATTATTATTATTGTTTTATTTCTAAACTATTCGGTACTTATACATTTTTTCCATTTCAAAAGAACGATTTTTTCCCGTAATTAAGATTTTATTTTTTTTTTATTATTCTATTATTATTTCTGATATAAAATCCGCAATGTTATTATTAACATTTATTTGTCGACCCCGTTTAAATTTTAATAATACTGACGTTTTTATTATTAGATCACGCCTGTTTAAACCGAACTAATATCTGTTATTATAACTCAATATTTTCACTGTCCTTAAATAATTTTTACAAATTTTTTTTTTAAGTTCCTAAAAGCTTTTCACCACTGGCTTGTATCCCTTCTCCTGAATCTAATTAAACAACACTTTGCACAACATCCACTGAAGTTAGATCGACACTCCGCCGGAACGATTTTTGCTAAGTCTCCGAAAAATTCCACAAACACTTCGATTTCGCGCCCTTTTTGACAGCCTTTCCTTCCCGAGATCTCACCCTGAACTCCCCCCTCTTGCCTAAAACCGCCCTTTTTGTCTCCTCCGCTTACCCATTAATCAAACTTAAATTTTACAATTACGACCTTTAAACGCACAACCTTCATAGTTCCCAAATCTAGTATCTTATCCTGCGGTTTATGACATTTCGTCCTGAACGGTGCTCCCAACACAGAATTCGTATCACGCGAAAGCACTATCTCGTAGAATCGGACAGGGGCGTACTCGGTCTCGTCCCTTGGATATACACACGAATCTTCTGCAAAACTAGCGCCTACAAGATATCATTTACCAAGTGAATAATTAATTCAACTTTTCTCGAAAATCTATCGTGTCCGTTCTACCATTTTTAAAATCGCTTCCAGGTACGGTGTATCCTGAGTTTTTTATATACTCTCCATACTTTTCTCGGTAACCCTAAGTCTTATTTCAACTCGGCAACCTACAACATTTTCCGACCGTCATCTACTATGCATCTTATTATCGCACAAATCGCATAACACGTCACCTTCTAGGTATTTTGTCATTTTAGCATTTGACTGTGGATTTTCTAACAATTAGTGACCGAATATTCTTATTCAGCCGTACCCCTTATGTGGACATGTGGCTGTGTTTGTCTCTGGCTATATGACGCGTTCCTTGTGTTCGCATACATTTTCTTAATATTTCCCGCGCTCGCAAATACCTAAGTATAATCTCTAGTCATTTGACCCCTTCCTAAACAAGGCCGCGACACTCGTAGAACCTTATTTAGTAATAGCCTAAACTTTTATGATCTCGATTCTTCCTTTTACGGGCCGTAACCTCTACCAAAGTCTAATTCCATACCTGCCTCCGAACGTTTTTTCATCTGCACCTTTAGTTCCTCCTTCCATATCCCATCTCCCTCTGGCGTAAAACCCAATAAATCTCCGTTGTTATGCACCTAGCAATTAAGAAAAATACTTGAGAATTCAAATAATTTTAAATCCTGACAGGCCGTTAAATTTTATAGCTTTTCCTAATTTCCTATTACCTATATCTCGCGTATAAACTCGAGTGGTGATTTCAGCTTAATGAATATCCTAATGACTCAAAACCGTGTTAGATATTTCTCACTTGAAAACACTTTAATACGTAAGAGATCGACAACATTTCCTCCCCTCTAATCTATCAGATATAAAATCCAACCCGAAACCTTAGATTTTATTTGGTCGTTGACGTAATCGATTCCTTCCCGACTACCCTGAGATTATCAGCTTTTGTGTTTTGACTACCATATTACGCTCGTTCCCAATACCTGCACGCAAATCCCGCTGGAATTTTGTTCGGAAAAAGCGATATTGATTGTCAATGCCTACTCCCGTTTCTATTCTCATACAATAGAAATCGTTCGTTATTTCATGTTTAATTAACGCATGATTTTTGTTCCTTTTAAAACCTCCGTCAACGAAATACTTGCAAGACTCGCCGACCCCCGATGCGAAATCAACTGTTGTCAATTCCCTCGTGCTCCCCATAAAAATGCGATTTATCACCAAGTTAGAAGTGTTTTTACCACTTAAAATAACTATCAGTTTGGACCGTGGGATAACTTTTGTGTCTCAATTTGACACAACCCTCTCACACCACGCCCCAAGATGTGATTGGCTGATATGCGTCTAATGGCTTCCAACCATACTAGGATTTGCTAGTCGTTTTTTTCTTCCAAAATTTGTTTACACCCTTCGTAGCAGAAAAAATGTGCAATCATTACAGTTTCCCTTAATATTGCTTTCAAAATTAACCAATAGATGTCGATAGTGTGATCATTTTCGTAAAAAAAAAATATTCGCCAACCATCCAACAAAGCCGGTTCATCACAACACATTGATCCCTAGATTCCTACTTCCTCCCCACCCCTTATACCTTTTGTCTTCCCAGAATTTCCCGTACTTCCTTTGCTTAAAAAAAACACTCCACACTGATTCAAAAACACTCTAAAGATGAAATAAGTCTCAGGGTCTGAAATAAGTTCTGAGGGCCACACATGCAGAGTGTAAAAAAAACACTCCACACTGATTCAAAAACACTCTAAAGATGAAATAAGTCTCAGGGCCTGAAATAAGTTCTGAGGGCCACACATGCAGAGTTTAAAAAAAACACTCCACACTGATTCAAAAACACTATAAAGATGAAATAAGTCTCAGGGCCTGAAATAAGTTCTGAGGGCCACACATGCAGAGTGTAAAAAAAACACTCCACACTGATTCAAAAACACTCTAAAGATGAAATAAGTCTCAGGGTCTGAAATAAGTTCTGAGGGCCACACATGCAGAGTGTAAAAAAAACACTCCACACTGATTCAAAAACACTCTAAAGATGAAATAAGTCTCAGGGCCTGAAATAAGTTCTGAGGGCCACACATGCAGAGTGTAAAAAAAACACTCCACACTGATTCAAAAACACTCTAAAGATGAAATAAGTCTCAGGGTCTGAAATAAGTTCTGAGGGCCACACATGCAGAGTGTAAAAAAAACACTCCACACTGATTCAAAAACACTCTAAAGATGAAATAAGTCTCAGGGCCTGAAATAAGTTCTGAGGGCCACACATGCAGAGTGTAAAAAAAACACTCCACACTGATTCAAAAACACTCTAAAGATGAAATAAGTCTCAGGGTCTGAAATAAGTTCTGAGGGCCACACATGCAGAGTGTAAAAAAAACACTCCACACTGATTCAAAAACACTCTAAAGATGAAATAAGTCTCAGGGCCTGAAATAAGTTCTGAGGGCCACACATGCAGAGTGTAAAAAAAACACTCCACACTGATTCAAAAACACTCTAAAGATGAAATAAGTCTCAGGGTCTGAAATAAGTTCTGAGGGCCACACATGCAGAGTGTAAAAAAAACACTCGACACTGATTCAAAAACACTCTAAAGATGAAATAAGTCTCAGGGCCTGAAATAAGTTCTGAGGGCCACACATGCAGAGTGTAAAAAAAACTGAAAAAAAAGACAAAAATAAAATTATAAGGTTGTGACAGAGACTTGAACCTAGAACCCTACATAAATATTATTACAATGATGCATAAACCTTTCATAATTAAATTTTATTGTAAAATGGATAAGTTTGTGCATTTGGAAAGGGTGATAGTTTGGGCTAAGTTGCATAGGTGGCTCGAGTGCTGGTAGCTCAAAAAGTTTAAGAATTGAATGTTTAAAAAAAAAAGATTTCAACCAACAGATGTCTCTAGTATACAGATTCACCACTCCAGTTCAAACTGGAGATGAGCTAGCAGTTTCCACCAACAGAGATTTTGAGAGCATTAATTATTTTCATAATTTAAAACACTAATAATTAAAATAGCACATATCCATTCTAGATATTGGCTAAATCTTTTGATTAAAAAAATAATTCTTCAATTTGGTTGGGTATTTTGTTTAAATATAAGTTTTGTAGTTTAAATATAAGTTTACAAGCTACTATCTACTATGTTTAAAAGCGGGTAAATCGGCGAGTGAGATTGTCATGATGACACACAAAACTGTCCACTCGCTCAGTAGCGTAGGAAATCGGGGTAGCTGCTAGCGCCAGTAACAAGAATAACGACGCCTGCGTGAACTGATTCTGTGATGTTTGACAGTCAAAATCAGCTGTTTATTGGCAGCCATCTTGAAAAACATAAATAAACCAATCACGAGCAAGCACGTGGCGAGTAAAGTTGACGACCTTTCAACTTTTTACGTAGATTGTCAACAATCTGCTAGTTAGCAAGTAACACGATGACACTGAGCGAGTTTACAACAGATAGTGAATTTCCCAGATAGTAGCTTGTAAACTCGCTCTGTGTCCCCCGCTGGCGCCAAAGCTGGATCCGCCCTTGTCGACGCCTAAGGATAAAAGCAGGAAATTCCATTAATGAAGAACTGATCGCGGTTGGTGCTAATCTGAGATCTGAGTGTTGATACCTACCCTGATGTAAGACAGTGAGGAGTGAGGTACGGAACTGTCAGAGGAAGGATGAAAGTGAGTGAATGCTGTAGAACTGAGATCCCTGTGTGCAGTAAAACCAGGTATGGTCTATTACAAATGAGGAGATTCGGAAAGATTTGCTAGACTGATGTAAGCATAATTGATAAGATTAAAAAAGGACACTAAGCTGGTTTGGACATGCAGAGTGTATGAATTAAGAAAGAAGTGTTAGAAGATTAAATGTTGCGAAATTAAATGGTAGAAGAAGTCGGAGACGCCCCAGTAAAATATAACACAATCATATAACATATAAAATAATACATGTTATGTACAATCCATAATATTATGTTTTAATAAACTATGTAAAAAATAATATTATACAAAGGTAAAACTCCTTACTCCGAATAATGTCAGAAATCGCAGGTTAAAGTAAGTCAAGTACGTCCCTTAACACCCTGGATATACCCAAAATAGGTTCTTAGTTTGGTTAAAAATAGGTTATTGGTTTTGTGACATGCTAAATTTCTATAGCAAACAAATAAGGAATGTTAATTGATGTTAACCGAAACAATGGCGTATGCTGAATGATGACGCAGTGTTGGAAAACAGATGATTATCCTTCTTGGAGAGTTTACAAGATTGGTCTGCAAGTATACTAGTGTGGTATGTTCCATTGATAACTTCCAGTCCTATGTTATTAGAACATATACACGATTGCTGCGTGGTAGCACAGTATACTTTCCAACACTGCGTAGTGCTATTTAGATTTGAATGTATATGCGATTGGTACGCACCTATGCGTTCTAACAGTGTACCTCGTGTGCGTCTACGAGAATTACGGCACTCCTCCAATGTGCAATCTGCCTCAGTTCCTTCAGCATTGCAGACACATTGGTTACAATCTCGTGTGAATGACTCCCCTGGGGTACAGCGGAACTCTGACTGGGTGGCATCTATACAAATTGAAATCATTTCAAATTTCAATAGATTCAAATCCTGATCTGTCTCCGATAAAAAGACAGATAGCCTGAATTGATATACTGAACTAATGCATTGAACAGATACACTGGATAGGTAAATTGAACAGACTGAACATATAAACTGGACAAATAGACTGAACAGCTAATTTGGACAAATATACTGGAACAGAGAGATTGACCAAATATACTGAACAGATAGACTGAACAAAGAGACTTAACAGATACAAAGAACAGATAGATTGAACAAATACACTGAACAGATACATTGACAAATACACTGAACAGCATAGCGATTCCATATTTTTTGTGAGATCGTTATTGGATAACGGACGTAATCTCCTGTCAGATTTGTGTGATTTTAATGACTGTTATTTGCGTTTTCTATGTACACCGTACATTAAATGAGTAAATAATCATGCGTACTTGAAGGAATTCATGTTTAAATCGGTCTAAACTAAAATATGTGACGTAAAAATCACACAAATCTGACTGAAGATAACGTCCGTTATCCAATAACGATCTCACAAAAAATACGGAATCGCTAGGCAGATAGACTGAACAAATATACTTAACAGATAGACTGAACAAAGAGACTTAACAGATAGATTGAACAAATATACTGAACAAAGAGACTTAACAGATAGATTGAACAAATATACTGAACAAATAGACTGAACAGATACATTGTACAGATAAACTGAACAAATAAACGAACGGACAAACCGAACAAATATATCGAAATAGATAAGTTGAACAGATAAATTGAACAAATACATTGAACAGATACACTGAACAAGTAAACTGAACGTATAGACTGAACAGATAGACTGAACAAATAGATTGAACAGATACATTAAACAGACACACTGAACAGATAGACTGAACAAATAAACTAAACAGATACACTGAGCAGGTAGACTGAACGAATAGACTGAATGTATATGTGATTGGAACGCACATCTACGTTCTAACACTGTATACTTTAAAAATACAGCTGTACCTCGTGTGCGTCTACGAGATTGACGGCACTCCATCAATGTGCAATCTGCCTCAGTTCCATCAGCATTGCACACACAATTGTTACAATCTCGTTTGAATGAATCCCCTGGGGTACACCGGAACTCTGACTGGGTGGCATCTATACAAATTGAAATCATTTCAAATTTCAATAGATTTGAATCCTGATCTGCCTTCAATAAAAAGACAGATAAACTGAACAGACACATTGAACAGATACATTGAACAGATATGCCGGAGACATATACTGAACATATTGAAGGGATACACTGCCTCCAATAAAAAGACAGATAGACTGGACAGATACACTGAACAGACACATTGAACAGATACACAGAACAGATATGCCGGAGACATATACTGAACATATTGAAGTGATACACTGAATGCATAGACTGAACAAATAGACTGACACTGAAGTAACAGATACAATGAACAGATACACTGAACAGACAGATTGAACAGATACAATGAACGGATACACTGAATATCACTTTTCACTTTGGTACAAATGATTAAAAAAAATAATTAGTGCATCTCCAGTGCATTTTGATTCCTTTTGATAAAATGGTCTTCCACACAATTCAAGAAAACGGGAAGACTTGTATCACATACAGTGGCGTAGCACGTGGTGTCACCCCCCCCCCCCCCCAATTTCGACTTCAATATTTTTCACGACCATGTATTACCTTCAATATTTTTCACGACCACATACCGTGTTCAATATTTTTGTGACAATATCCTTCGTAATTTTTTTTCCACGGTCGGGTGTCACCCCCCCTCGGGTGTGATCTCACATCATCGGGACCGCTCCCCCCTCACTACATCACTGATCACATATACATATGTATAGTTGGACCCTTACAAAGAGATTGGTGTTCAATATAAAGATTTTGCATTTCTTGCTTTACATGCATTGAAGTAGGGCCGGCGAAATTTTGGTCTCCGGTGACTTTTTTGATGTTATTTTTAACTGACGGCCGACGTAGTCCAGCGGCAACGCTCTTGACTAGCATTCCGAAGGTCGCGGGATCGAATCCCAGCGTGGAAAATAAATTTTATTTGATTGATTTGTAATATTTCACAATTTATTCATTTAAAATAACCTATAGTATATTTGCGGCGTTCCAGAGTAGAAGGTACTCTCAGTATCGCCCTGGTGTAAGACCACCATTCAGAATTGAAACGTTGCTTGAAATGGCATTAGCCGTGTTTGGTGACCAGATCTGAATAGTCAGGTACTTCCCCATCTTCCCCTTCCCTATCTCCTTCCCCTTCCCATTACCTTCAGCCTCACAACATACCCCAATTGGGGATGCCATAGTCTCACTGGCTCCAGACCGGAGCAGTTGAGAGGTGAGGTATCACTGATCATTCAGTTGAGTAACCTTCCAACCCCTCATCCTGACCCTACCTGTCTAATACCTACTGTTTTTTTATTATTTAAGTTTAAAAAAAAAATCTAAATTGTCTCCGGAGACCAAAATTTCATTTACATTTTTTACTCCAAATGATGTCAGGAATTATTGGTTAAAGTAAGTCAAGTACGTCCCTTAACATCCTGTACGTAAATAAACCAAAAGACTACCGCATAAAATTCTGAGTGCAATTTCAACGGGAAGACGTCAGTGGGCCGCAAAAGATAAAGTTGGGAGAAGCAACTGCAGAGGCCGTGTGAGGAGAGGCCCAGGAATAGGTAGCAAGGGAAAGGGACACCAGGAGGCCCCACGTTGAGGCCCCTGATCCGATTAGGACAAGCTGAAGAAGATGATGATGACATTGCATGCTTTATAGAAAACTTGGAGCTCTTTAAAATGACCTCGTTTCTTTCTATCGGAAGGCGGACATGCCCTCAATGTGCACCTGGCGAACTTCCCGTCAGCAGAACAGTGGCAAGTGTTGCAGTCATCCTTGAATGACTTTCCAGGGGTACAGACAAAGTCTGGACCGTTGACATCTAAAAAATAAATCATCACATCAATTACTGATCAAATTATCACCACAACCAAACCCATAAAGGGTGATCTTGGCAACTACAGTTACATTGAAGAAACAAATTTAGTTATAAAAAATAAAGTTAATGATAGTAAACAAACTTACAGACAATTCTAGAAGAGTGACTAACATAAAGACCACATAATAATGATTCCATATCTTTTGTGTTATCTTTTGCACTAAGTGAGTGTTAGGAGAAAAGGCAAAATCTGTCAGATATCGGAAGACGTCCCTCGTGCATTATCCTTTGTTAAATTTCTGTGATTTGCCTGTTGTGTTTTGATGTGAGTTAGTGTGGATTAATTACCTACTTAACTCCCGTCTCAAGTATCTGATTCACTTGGTCGTGCCATGTCTTCCTCGGCACGACCAAGGAAGACATGGCATAATTACCTACTGAAAAACACAAATTACTATTTAGTAGTAATTATAGCTACTTACATATAAGCCTTATAGGCATACATGTTTATCGTATCACATTGATGTTTGTAAGCAATGATATTCGTTTCACAAATTTTCTGGTGAATGACATCTCTTCTCTGTGAATCTTCCGTGAATCTCATCTCCTTAGGCATCAAACGCGCCGTCATTTCTGTCATTAGGGTAACTTTGGGTACAATTTGGGAGGCGGGAATGGGTACCGCCGCCTCGGGAACCTTTACTGGATAACCAACACCTCTCTCATAGGTTGCCCTAAGTGGTTCGCTACGTTTGGTGATTTAGCAGGGGTGCCCGGGTTCATGGGGTGAGGTTTGTCTAGGTCTTTGTAGGCGGATGACCAGGACACACTGAACCCCAGATTCCTACCCTTAAACCCTTTTCCTTCCCAGAACTCTCCTCTCCTTCCTTTCCTTAAAAAAAACCCTCCACACAGCATCCTCAAAGATGACATAGGCCCTGAGGGAAATTATTTTCCTCAGGGCCTCCTGTGTGGAGCTCATGTAAAAAAAAATACTTTTAAGACTGGTTTGACTGGTCAGTGGTAGAGTGGGCATAGCGCTTGGGTCCCACCTGGGCATCGCGTGTTCGATTCCTCGGCTGGCTAAGTTCTCCATCACAACACAAGCAACATTTTTCGGCTTTCTGTGGTGGTAGTAGAAGGTTTTCAAACATTGTTGGGTTATTTGTAACCCGGGAATGTTTGTTTTTTGAAATGAATAAGAGTTGGTGTCTTAACACGAGCGCAATATTTAGCTTGTTAGCATGATCATGATACGGAATACCGCATTATGTACATGTTGATGTGATTTATACAGACTTCGAGAAAGCATTTGATAAAGTCGACCATGATATTTTAATAAAAAAATTAAGTGACATCGGATTCTCTCAGAATTTCCTCGCTTTTGTGGCTAGCTACTTACGCAATCGTCGTCAGTATGTCAGTTACGGACACCATCTCTCTCACGAATACAAAACTAACTCCGGGATTCCCCAGGGATCGAATCTAGGACCCCTTCTCTTTCTCTTATTCATCAATGACATTGGCAACACCATAAACCACGCAAAATATCTCCTTTTTGCTGACGATATAAAACTTTTCAAAGCAATCAAAAGTTTCATCGATTCCATTCTTCTGCAGAACGATCTGGATTCTCTTGTCAAATGGTCGAAACTGAACAACTTACCCTTCAGCATTCAGAAATGCAGTGTCGTTACATTTATAAGATCCATAGATACATTCCTGTTCCCCTACCACATTAATAAACATGAATTAACACGTAAAAATGAGATTCGAGACCTTGGCGTAATTTTTGAAGCAAATCTCTCTTTCAAATCCCATATATCTGATATTGTCTCCCGTGCCAACAAAATGGTTGGATTTGTTTTTCGTAATTCAAGATCATTTACCAACAGAATCGCAATCCGAAGAACGTATGAAGCACTTGTTCGCAGTATCCTGGAATATAGCTCCATTATCTGGGCCCCTTCTGAACAAAACCATATTCTCGAAATAGAAAAAGTACAAAAGCTATTCATGCGTTACCTATATATGAGGGAATATATGTACTACCCTTTCCTGTATCCATCCTTATTCTTAGCAGGAATGCTCGATCTTAATACATTAGAAGCCCGCCGAAAAATATTTTTAGGAAAACATTTTTTTAAGATAATCTCTGGAACTATACATAATCCACCTATTTTGAAAGAGATTAACTTATATGTCCCAGACAAGTATACTCGTGGAAGGTCCCATACCCTTTTTTATGCTCCAAAAGCGAGGACTTCTGCCTATCAGAACGCGCCAGTCAACAGAGCGACTGAACTGCTCAACGAGTCTGCATTGACCATCGACATTTTTAACGTAACCTACAGGCAGTTTAACAGTTATCTTTTGACGTATGTCACAAAGTAGTGAAACTGACCTTTTTATGTGTTTTGCTTTACTTTTTGTCTAATTTGTAATCTTCTCCATAATGTATTGGTGAATAACCGTTTTACAGAGAACATGGAAAATAAATAAATAAATAAATTAAACAAAACTGTCAAAATATGTTATTTACGGCAGATTTTAGATGTAAATGCATGCATTATGCTGTCGCAAAAGATACAAAAACACCCTTTTGATAAGAATTTTTGCAGTGAAGCTACAAGTAGCATTAATCTTAGGATTTACAGGATGTCACTTTCATTATTTCAGAAGATACAACTTGATGTCAACTAGATATTTAAAGAAAAGCGTGCTTTATCCACTGTAACAATTATGGTCGAAAAATGGACCACTTTTATTTTTATTTTTTTATTTTTTTTATTTAAACGCCATAGAATGGCTTTTACATTCAATTGAAAGGTACATGATATTATAAGTATACAGTGGTACACAGGAGATTATCAAAAATAACAAAATAAGAATGAACATATAACAAAGTATGTATGATAAAATCAAGTATTTACGTATAGGATACTATTATGTGTTACTAAAATACAGTTAATATACTAAAAAAAATAATATCAATGTTATAATAACAGAGAACATAATATTTAAATAGGATTATTTAGAATAAAAAAGATGTAAACAAAGGGGATTTGTCAGAAAAGTAGTCAACAGTATTTATAGACACTAAATAGAGTAAATGGGTATTGAGTTTATTGTTACCTTCAAAGTTATCTTGTTTGGAATTACTAAGCAATTAGGTATTGCTAATTAACTAACTGTTTCAGGGCTGTCAGTTAAAGATATAATAATAGTTTTGTTCAAAAAAAAAAAATCATTTTAACCTTTCCCTTACTGTGCTAAAAAAAAATGCGCGCTCCGGTGCTGTGTAATCAATTCACGTGTTAAAATCATCGATTTTATATCGGAAATATATGAACATTCATAGCTAATCGCTTTTGTTTTTCGTAATTTGTGTTACGAGTGATAATAATAGTAATTTAATTGCTGAAAACATGAAAAAGCCATCGTCCGTTGCTCAAACAAAGGGCGAGGAGACCATGTCAAAGGATTGCCCGCGAACGACTGAGGCGCTGGGCGCTGGGCTGCTACCCAATACATATATACAGCTATGTATGTTTAGCTACTACGCGGTCGTAGGTATCGACGGTCGAAACACAACACGGCGGTCTTTGTTTCTCGTGTTCCCGTATAGCAAAGTAGAGCAAGACGTCACATAGCGTGTCATCTCCCCCCTCATAGTCTTCGCGTATCACGGTTCACACTGGCACACGGTTGATTGTATTTGTGGTTTATTCCCGATATTTAACAAAATATCTCTGATTTTGAATTAAATTTGCTAATTATTTAAAATATTATTTTTTAATTCAGTGTGTAAATGTATAACGGAGGAATACCTAAAATCTGAACCCAAAATTCATTATATTTATAGAGATATAAAAGTTATTAGAAGCAATGTGTAGTATTTACGCATTACAGACCAGGAAAGGTTAAATAAAATAATACATTTAAAAGCTATCTCTCTTCAGTCTCCAGTCTGATAGTAAAGATACCCGAAGTAAGTAGTTGACAATCTGTAGTAAAATATTGAATTTCCCGCCCGGCTGGGCTTTTACATGTTATTTTTATTTATTTATTACAAAGAACATCTAGTTAAGCACAACAGAATCAAAGCAAAATCAAAGACAAAAGCAAAACAAAGTAAAGTATGAAATAACATCAAAACTTATCTGCAATTGATAGCGTTCCAAAATTGGACCACATTTAAAACATTTCCCCGGCCAGCCATTTATTTTAAAACCAAGCTATTAAAATGCTTTATCTATTCTGACCATTGATGTCGCAAATCCGATCTCCGTAGACTATTTTAGAATGATTTAAAATTGGACCACATTTAAAACATTTCCCCGGCCAGCCATTTATTTTAAAACCAAGCTATTAAAATGCTTTATCTATTCTGACCATTGATGTCGCAAATCCGATCTCCGTAGACTATTTTAGAATGATTTAAAATTGGACCACATTTAAAACATTTCCCCGGCCAGCCATTTATTTTAAAACCAAGCTATTAAAATGCTTTATCTATTCTGACCATTGATGTCGCAAATCCGATCTCCGTAGACTATTTTAGAATGATTTAAAATTGGACCACATTTAAAACATTTCCCCGGCCAGCCATTTATTTTAAAACCAAGCTATTAAAATGCTTTATCTATTCTGACCATTGATGTCGCAAATCCGATCTCCGTAGACTATTTTAGAATGATTTAAAATTTTTAAATATAAAAGTGAAACTTCTATAGCCCCGTTGTGATTAGGAATTGTGATCTGCCAAGTATAAATCTACTATCAAGTCTCCTGTTGGTTGAGATATAAACATATGTTTTGGTAAAGATTCGCTTCTACCGTGTGTTAACTGCACCCGACTTTTTTTTAAGTCGAATTTCTGTTCAAGGAAAAAATTAAGTCCTTTTTCCATAGATATGCACCTTTCATTATCAAGTATACCACAGACAACATACAGAAATCCAAAATATTCTATGTTGACTCAAATAAGTACCCCTCACGGCAGTTTCAAAGTAACAACATGCAGGACTCGCGCGATTATAAACATTACGATTTTTTATATATTTTTTATACTCCTATAAATATGAGATAAATGGTAAAATATAGGTTAATCGATTGGATATATATAGCACTATAATAAGTTTTTATGCCTCCATGTTAAAATTCGAAGGTATGATTTTTTTTAATGTTGGCGAAAAATTAAAAAAATGATCTTCGGGGAAATCTCGAACAGTCTAGTGAAATTTATTTATTTCGCGTAGTCGCTCCAGTGGTCATAGAAAATTAATTGCATTTACATCGTTTCTTCCTGTCAGAGGGACACGCCATCATTGTGCACCTTGCGAACTTCCCATCAGCTGAACAGTGGCAGGTGTTGCAGTCATCCTTGAATGACTCTCCGGGAGTACAGCTGAAGTCAGGGCCGTTGACATCTACAGAATAAATCTTCACATCAATTCCTGATCAAATTATCGCCAAAGTCAAACCCGTTAAGGGTGATCATGGCCATACGAAGTTCAGATAGTTTCAAAATTTGACTCATTTTTTAAAACTGCAGCTACATTGAAGGAACAAACTTATTTTTCAATAATAATAAAAAGTTTATTTATCAAGATTTTTTTACAATATTACATATTTTGTACTTTTTTCATTGATTCTATTGACAAAAAGGTCACTGCTCACCTACAATCCAGGATTTCTCCTAGAATGCAGCTGGTTTTCAGCATTGCCTCCAAAATAAAAATAGAAAATAAAATAAAATAAAATAAAAATAAATACAATTAAAATAAATACAATTAAAATAAATTACATAAAATAGTTAAATCAAATCTCCAATTCAACACACACAATATAATACAATACGATTAAAATAATTTAAAATAAAATTATTAAAATACTTGGAGCAGGTGGATGAGTTTGTGTATCTGGGAAGTATGTTTACGAGAGATGGGAAGGCTGATAGGGATATTGAAAGAAGGGTGAATGCCGGTAACTCCATTAATAGAGGACTGAATGCATTGGCGCTAATAAAAAAATTGTCAAAAGAAGCGAAGCTAGCAGTCCACAATGGAGTCCTGGTACCTACCCTGATGTATGACAGTGAGGCATAGAACTGGCAGAGGAAGGATGAAAGTAAACTGACAACTGTTGAAATTAGATCCCTGAGGTGTATGAGTGGTAAAACCATGTATGATCATGTGAGAAATGTGGATATCTGCAAAGAATGTAAGGCTGATGTAAGCATAATGAGTAAGATTAAGAAAGGGACCCTCAGATGGTTTGGGCATGTAGAGCAAATGGACGAAGAAAGTAGTTTAAGAATAATTATTATTTTAAGAATAATAATTATTTAGAATAATTATTATTAATTATTAATTTAATATGACGCAAATGTGAATGGTAGAAGAATTAAGGGACGCCCGAGGAAGACGTGGCACGATCAAGTGAATCAGATTCGGGCCATGTCAAAAGTCAGAATAATAGAAGAGTATATATGAGACGATGTATGAATGTGAGTGAGGCAAAGAGTGTGTGCCAAGACCGAGTTGTTTGGCGGTCGGTCCTCTCTGCCTATACCTGCGGGGAAATGGCGTGATGGTTAGTTACATATTAAAAAATATAAATAAATTATTAATGCAAATCGGAATTCAAATTAAAGCCAATAATCTTAAAATTAAATATAAAATAAAGTTAATTCAAATAAAATATAATCAATTTAAATCAAATTCAAAATAAAATCAATTCAAGTATAAAATATATTTATAAAAAATACAGTTAATGTTAGTAAAAAACATACAGACAATTCTAGAAGAGTGACTAACATAAAGGCAGGCCGCACGCCGGAGCCACACGCTACAAGAACACAACATTTACGTGGTCACAATATGCACGCTACATTTTCGCTTGGAGTATAAGTGTCGCATACACGCACACCGGACGCACAGTTGTGGCTTATACCGATTCGAAAATGTCGACATCATCTGACGACACGGATTTCTTGATGAGGAAATTAATCAGAAAAAATACAATTATTTATGCGTTAAACCGCTTACTCGTTAATACGGAATATTTTTTATTCAAACAGTTAGATTTAGCTTTATTATTACGAAAAGTGAGTATTTATATCGGGGGAGACCAATAAACATGCAAAAAATATGCATTTTGTTAAAATTAATTCACACACACGGTAACGCCATTGTTTATTCATCGTTTTTATTTTAACATTTCATAGACAATTAATCAATGCTGCCAATCATAGAAAAAATATTTTTGCGTAAAACAAAGTGAATGGATTATTGACAAGTTTGTACATGTATTTATAACAGTAGAACATGGAAAGAGATGTATTAGAATAATTACACAAACCCGCTAGACAAACCCTGCTTTGCCAAACAAACCATTCAAAACCTGGGATGTTTTTTAAAACAATGATGAAATGCGAGCTTATTTTAGAGAATTTATTTTATAAGATTGGTACTTCCGACAAATGTCATATTTGATGGTCTATTAGTTACAAAAGGAACATTACGTATTATCCGTGCATCAAACTTCGACAACACGAACGTTCCGTATTATCCGTGAGGTGGACTAACTGCATATTTACCAAAATACATTATTGGGTTCACGCATTTAATCAAGATTCTGCAATTTACGATAATTTAAAATAATTTTTTTTTTTTCGCCAATTTTGGTCCAGATGATTTCTGTAATCCGTCTATTGTCTATTGCTATAATCAGTGAGTCCATGGTTGTATATAATATAGGGTTTTTTCAACCTCTACATAAAATCCAATATTGTCTTTCATTTTTAAAAACCACTGCGCCACAAAAAACGAATGTGTTCGATCTTGAATACATATAGCGCGGCTAATGTCTCGCCATAAACTGCATCCGCTACAAATGTGTACTTGGTGTGCGTGCTAGCGCGCAAATATAGGGGGGCGTTAAATGTGTCACGCTTCAAATGTGGCGCCACAGTTATCGTAATACAAATGTATGTCTGGTTTGCAGCCTCGCTAACAGTACAGAAGGGTAATTCAGTATCTTTTGTGTTATCTTTTGTCTTAAGTCAGCGTTACGAGACAATTAAGGCAAAATCTGTAGGATATGACTTTTTTGACTTTTTTGAAATATTTGCATACAGAGCTCCGGGCCAAAAAGGCTCCTTTCTCTTTCATCATGAATTTATGTTAATGGTTGTAGAAGAAAATTGATTTTTTTAGTTGTTTGTTAAAAAATTTTTTGCAAATGTATGGCTGCAATATGGGGAGGTTAGAATTTACGGAGGATTTGTTTTGGTTTATTATGTGTGGTACGTACGTTTTTGTCGTACCGGGCGAGGCAGTTTATGGACGCGTTTTCATGGGTGGGAATTCCCGCATAAAAAGTTTCCGTAAGACTTAAGATGTGTTTTTTCAATAAGGGGATTTCAGAGTCTTTGTGAAGTTGGGCTACCCTCATCCATCTGGGGGCGCCTAGGGCTATACGTATGGCTTTATTCTGGAAAGTTTGAAGTTTTTTCAAAAGAGACTCTGAAGCGTGGGCCCAGATGGGGCTTGCATAAGTTAGTTTTGGCCTTATAGTTGATTTGTAGATTAAGAGTTTATTTTTAGGTGAGAGTTTTTTATTTTTTTTGCTTAACATGGGGTAGAGGGCTGCAAGGATTTTATTTGCCGAGGCTAAAATTTCGTCTATGTGCTTTTTCCAAGTTAATTTACTGTCTAGTGTTACACCGAGGTATTTAATACTTTTTTTCTACGGGACGTTTTCTCCGAACAAGTGAATATTAGGTGGCCTTTTGGGACGTCTACGTGAGAAAATGCAGGCGGCGCTTTTGAGTGGATTTATACTTATTCGCCATTGTTTAAAGAAGGTTTCTAGTTTAGATACGTGGGATTGAACTTTACGGGTAGCTTTATTTTCACTTACCGAGGTTGACATGACGTCGGTATCGTCTGCAAAGTTTCCTATTTTAGTGTGAATGTCTTGGCTACCGGGGCGGGAGATGTCGCTTAAATAAATGTTAAAGAGGGCTGGCGAGAGAATAGAGCCTTGAGGGACACCAGCTCTCATCAATCTCACTGTGGAGAAAATACCATCTAGTTTTATTCGGAATTTACGGTCTTTAATAAAATTTGCTAAGAGTTGAGTCATTGAGAGGGGAATACCTAGGAAGTTCATTTTATAAATGAGACCTCTAAGCCATACTTTGTCGAATGCTTTGCAGACGTCTAGGGAGAGGACTACCGTGTGTTGGCGATAATCAAAACCGTTTGTTATTTCTTCGACCATCCGCAAGAGTTGGTGGAGAGTGGAGTGGCCCGATCGAAAGCCGTGTTGAAAGTCGGGGATTAGCTTAAGTTCGTCAACTGATTTTTTAAGCCTGACAAGGATAAGTTTTTCTAGAACTTTTCCTGCGCAGGGAAGGAGGCTAATTGGTCTATGGTTTTGGGCCAGAAGGGGATCTTTACCAGGTTTGGGGATGAGAATAACGTCTGCTGTTTTAAAGTCTTGTGGGAATTTACGAAGTCTAAAGGACGCATTGCTGATGGCTGTAAGAGAGCAGATTGCTTTGGAAGGGAGGCATTTTAAAATTTTATTTGAGATTGAGTCGGGTCCAGGACATTTTTTTGTTTTGAGAGTTTTAATAATGTTTGTGATTTCCTGAGGGGTTGTGAATGGGATTGGGTTGTCTGTGGGGATTTCGGCCATGATGGCTTCAACTTTTGAGTCAACGGTAGAAACGAATTGGGGGTCATCGTAGGTCGTGGTCGGGGAAAATTGTTCTTCGAGGCTGTCTGCAAAAGTCTCGGCTTTGTCTCTGGAGGAATAAACTGTGCCTTTTGGGCCCGTAAGGGGACTTATTCTGGTGGAGGGTTTTCTAAGGGTTTTTGAAAGTTTCCAAAAGGCTGTTTTGTCGTCGTCTAGGGTGGAAATAAAATCGTGCCACTGCTCGTCTCTGTACTTTTGAAGTTCGACTTTAACCTGGTGTGAGAGGCGGTTCATACGAATGCGATCAATCGGGTTTGAGAATCTTTGCCATTCCTTTCGGACATAGTTTTTCTCTCTAATAAGTTCTTTCAATTCTGCGGGTAGGTCGGGTCTGTATTTATCATTTGCGACTTCGACGGTGGCAAGGTTTACGGCTGATATAATGTCGTTGGTAAAATTTTTCGTTGCTAAATTTAGACTATCTTCGCTGGTAATTGAGGTTTGTATTTTTACTGACTCTAAGAGTTTGGGGAGTTTTTGCCACAGAATTTTTTTACGTGTGGTTCGGTGAGGTGGTACTGAAGGTAGTGAGCCGTCTGATAAAAATAGGAGAACTGGGTCATGGTCCGAGGATAATTTTTTAACTGTTTGGAGGGTGTAGACAAGGGGGCAGTTTTTCAAAATAATTATATCTAGGACGTCGGGATTGTGATTCGCGTTTTTGGGGAATAGAGTGGGAATATCAGGGGCATTAACGATGAGAGATTTATCTGCGACATAATTAAAAAGAAACGAACCTTTGGCGTTTGTGGTCCGAGAATGCCAAGAGCCGTGTTTGGAGTTTAGGTCGCCTGTTAATATTGTGGGTAAGGGGCTATCTAGAAGTTTATCGAGGTCTGGGGCAGTTAGTTTTCTTTTAGGAGGACTGTAAGCTGATATAAGTTTAAGAGGACCATTATTTAAGGTATTTATAACTATTGCAGTGGTTTCGATGTTTTCATTTGAGGGAGAATTTACTAAACAGTGATCAATGGAGTATTTTACAATAATCGCGGTGCCACCGCCGGAAGTATGGGTGCGGTCGGTACGGTATGTTATATAATTCGGAAATTTAATTTTTACGCTGGGTTTTAGCCAGGTTTCATTAATAAGAAGGACGTCGAGGTTAAAATCCATCAGGAATTGGAGAATTTCCCCTCGGAAATCTTTAACTCTCCCATCTGCATTCCAATATGCAGCTTGGAGATTTGAAGGTTTTCTAATTGGTCTAGCCATTTCTAAAGATTTTGGTGTTTGTTGGAGAAAAATTTAGTTGATTTTAAAATTAAGGAAATTTATTGATGATTTATAGAATCAAGGAGTGTTTGCACGTTAGTCAAGAGTCTGTTATTCATCTCCAAGGCGGTTCTAAGTTGGGAAGCGGCACCTTTTAGCGCCGAGATGATTTTTGGAGTAAGGGCCGTTTGGGGAGGTGGGGTGGGGGGTTGGGGTAAAGGCGGGAAAGAGGCGGCGGTGGCGGGCAGGGGGGTGGAAGGGGCGGTTTGAGAGACGGTGGAGTGTTGAGGGTTGAGAGGCAGGGGGGTTTGCTTGAGATCGCGGCTCGTTTTGGGTGATGGGAGGCCATTCTAAGCGATATTGTTGGGGGTTAAAATTTGTAAAATTCGGGTGAGGCCAGGCGTTAGGTTTGCGTATTTGGTATTGCATTAAAGGGCGGATATTTTGAGAATTAACGTATCGGAATCTATTGTAGGATTTGGGTTAAGTCCGTGAATATTTTTTTGGCAGCCTCATTTCTTTTGAGGTTTACCAGCATCAGAGGGATTTCGCGGCGATTTGGGCCCGTACGCATTCGATGCACGGAAATTACTGGATAGGATAAACCAAGGACGTCACTAATTTCTTGGATTTCTGTAGGATATCGGAGGGCTTCCATCGTGCGTTATTTGCTTTTAAATTTCTGTGATTTTCTATGGCTTGTATACGCCTATCGTGTGTTGAGGTCATTTGATGTGGATTAATGATTTACTTAACATGAATTACTATTTATTAGTTACTTTAACATTAACTACTTACATTTTTTTTTTTAAAGAAACACAAACATTCTCGGGTTATGAATAACCGAACAATGTTTGAAAATCTCCCACTGCCACCCAGAAAGCAGAAAATGTTGCTTGTGTTGTGATGGAGGACTTAGCCAGCCGAGAAATCGAACACGCGATGCCCGGGTGGGACCCAAGCGCTACGCCCATTCAGCCACTGACCAGTCATGTAAGCATGAATGTAAGTAACATAATACATGTAAGCCTAATAGGCGATCATAAATGACTATCCGTTTGTTGTATTATTTTGATGTTTTAAGTGATGACATTCAATTTGCAATTTTCCCGTGAGTGACATCTCTTAACGAGGATTCCACGTGAAACGCGCCGTCATCTCTGACGTTAGGGTAACTACTTTTAAGAGTTAGTGTCTTAACACAAAGGCAATATTTAGCTCGTTAGCGCAACGCGGAACACCGCAAATAAAAAAAAAATCAGAGTGTCCAATTCACAAATGGTAGAAGTGAAACTAGAAAGTCGCTAGATGTCGCTTTATTTTCTTTTGCCTGTTTATTTTAAAGTGGTTTGAAGATTGGAATCAAAAGAATAAAAATGTTTGTTTCTTGGGTTTGGTAGGATTCCAACCTCTGTTCGCCGGAAGTCTCTAGCCGCTGAGATTTGTCAGGCGCTTTACGCCGCTGCGCTATCGAAGGCTCGCGCGGAGCCATGAATTTACCGCAATATATTAGAACCGAGGACCTGTCAAATAATAAATTTTAGTGATGCACTTCCGTTTCATCCGAATTTCAAATCACAACGAGGATAAAGAAGTTTGACTTAAAAAAAAAACGGTCAAAATGTGTCGTATACGACCGATTTGACACTCGTTATGCTGATACAAAAAATTAGACAGCTAGATATTTAGAGAAATGCATTATTTATATAAAATTTATGGCATTTGCATCGTTTCTTCCTGTCAGAGGGCGGACACGCCATCAATGTGCACTTGGCGAACTTCCCGTTAGCAGAACAATAGCAAGTGTTGCAGTCATCCTTGAATAACTTTTCAGGGGTACAGCTGAACTCGGGGCTGTCGACTTCTACAGAAAAAATTACATTTTTGGGGGTAATGCGTGGAGGGCCTTTGTGTGGAAAGGAAGGAGTGAACCTGGGTCTTAAAGAGACTTATGGTATATAAGGGAGAAAACACAGAGGCCAGAAAATCATTCCAAAACCGTAGAAGTGACCCGTTCTCATGTGACAAATGTTAACCGTTTACAAATGTTGGGCGCGTGTTTTATGTATTTTCCTGCTGTGCATTAGTGCCGAAGGAATAAATGACGCTAGTTCCTCGGAATATCTTTCATTACAATGCCGGTAGAACAAGGGCAGCGTAACCACCTGACGGCTGTGCTCTAAATATTGTAATCTATTTGTTAAAATAGGAGAATCTATCAAATGGACCGCTCCAGACCAGTGACGGCTGCCAAATTCGACCGTGGGGTACTTGCGATTTGTACACGGTTAGCAGTTGTGTACTATTAAAGTATTTTTAGAAAGAAAGGAAAGGAAATTCTGGGAAGAAAAAATGTAAGGGGGGTGGGTAGAAATCTGGGGATCAATGTGTCCAGGAGTGACGGACGTATGAATCCATCCCTCCCACTGCGGTGCAAGACGATGCATCAAAAGAGTCCGGCTGAAGAGGTCTAGATTAGATCAACCAGTGTCCCGATCTGGCCCGCTATGCAGTAGGTGAGCAAATGCATTTGCCACCAAGACCTAGACAAACCTCACCCCAACCTAGGCACCCCTGCTAAGTCTCCAAATGTAAACCTTGAGGTGACCTATGGCAGGGGTTTTTGTTAACCAATAAATGGTTCCCGGGGCATGCCCGCCATCCAAATTTATAATTACCATGACGATTCACGGTTACGGTACCTTGAAAGCAAAAAAAGCCAACACATTCTATCTTGCTATAATGCTGCAGCTCTTTCTAACACATTAAATAAAGGTGAGACAAAAGATGAGACACAAAATATGTGTGTTTCTTTTCTTTGTTTTTCATTTTCTTTATACATGTGTGGAAGATGTATGACAATGATTGCATGTTTCCTTTGGGGGGGTGCAGTACAATGTCTGTCATACTGTTTGTCTCATTTTCGACTTTTGTTATTTAGTGTGCAAGAAAGAGCGGCGGCATTATAAGAACAAAAGCAAAACCATCAGCGCATTTGCATTTGATGTTTTTCAATTTTTGGAATTCACTCACACTTCAATATTATCTTTGTAACTATATTCCATTCTTTCTGAATTATCATCACGGCTAGTAGTATTGTCAGTGGCGGTTCTTCACAGGGGGACAATGGGGACAGTCCCCACCAGTTACAGTTACATTCGAAACCTATTGAAGGAAATAACAGTCGATGCTTTGTCTTCACCAAAATGAATGAATTCTTTAAACATAAAAGTAATTAACATTTTCAGAAATAAAGTACAAAACAATATTCCACATGATTTTAAAAGACCCGACGCGTGTACAGCAAACAATACGGTGCATGAGAACAGCGAGTCTATTTCTCAGTGCGCAGAATCTAATGCGCACTTAGGGGGCGATCCGAGCTATCCCCATAGATTCCTAGCGTTGTTTCGCGATCGTATGCAACTGCGCATGCGCACTCATATGTGAATTCAAATACCACGGGGACAATTCTTCGAATCCCCTATGAACCATTTGTTTGCGGAGTTACGGGCGGGAATCAGGCGCGTTCAAATTAAGTTCGATATTAATCTTGCAAGATACAGCTCTATTTTTATTGTACTGTCTTGCAAATTAGTATGTATACGTGCCTATATATAAATAGACATTTTATATTATTTTGTGTTTGGATTAGCAAGATTAAACCATAATTTTTTTTTTTGAGAAATTTTGTATTCTACGGGTGGTGAGATTACAGTACAGTATGTAAAAAATGTCGATCCCAAAGAAGTGCTCGAGCCGCCACTGAGTATTGTAGGGGTCTACGGAGTCCTCACGGTGTGGTATGTGAGTGAGATGCAAGAAAATGATGACTGTTTTTCTTTTGGAGGAAACAACCTATGTACATTGTGTATCTCATCTTTTGAAAGAGCTACAGTATTATAGCGATAAGCAATGTATGTTTATTGTCTTTTTTTTGCCGTCACGGTACCGTTACTGTGTATTGTCACGGTAATAATAAAAGCGTTCAATATATATAGGCATATAACATAAATAAATAGTTTAATATTTAATGTTGGCAGTACCTCGTCTGTGTCTATCGGACGGGGGGCACAGTTTGTAGGTGCAGGCAGCCAAGTTTCCTGCGGAGTTGCAGCGGCAAGTATTGCAGTCATCTTTGAAGGTCTTACCGGGTGCGCAGCGGAATCCTGGACCATTCACTTCTATAAAGTTCAATTAAAATATACAATTATCATTCAATTTTTTAATAAGACGAGAGGTTCTGGGTTCGAGTCCCAGTTGCGACCGTTATCTTTTTTTATGTCTTGTTCTCTTTCATATTTTTGATTAGATTATTGGTGTTATCTTCTTCCTCAAATATCATTATTTTTTTTTTAGATCTGATGATGGTGAAACAAGACGAGAGAGAATAACGGTAATAATAATAAGGTGCCGCCGCCTCGGGAACCATTTATTGAATAACCAACATCCCTGCCATAGGTCACCCCAAGTGGTTTGCTACGTTTAATGACTTAGTAGGGGTGCCCGAGTTCATGGAGTCGAAGTCTTAGCGGTGGATGCATCTGCCCACCTTCTGTGTGGCGAGCCAGATCAGGAGAGACTGGTTGAGGGAGACCTTTTTGCCTCTCCAGCTGACTCTTGACCCATCGCCTTGTACCGCAGTGGGAGGGATGAATTCTTACATCCATATGACTCCTGGACACACTGAACCCCACATTTCTACCCACCTCTCATACCTTTTTACTCCCCAAAACTTCCCCTCCTTCCTTTCCCTAAAAAGATTCTCCACACAGCATCCCCAAAGATGACATATGCCTCCGAGGGAAATTGTTTTCCTCAGCATAACTAAGAGAAAGTCAGTAAGATTTAAAAAAGGGGACAAAACGGACGTAACAAATTATAGACCAATATGTATCCAATCATCGATACCCAAGCTTTTTGAAAAAATTGTCCTCCATAAAATATCCACAAACATTAAAAAAATTATAACTCCCTACCAACATGGCTTTTGTTCAAATAAATCTACACTGACCAATTTACTAATACCTATATGAAAACTTCATATCTAAATCTTTAGCCAACAGATGCCAGGTTGACTCAATATACACTGATTTTAGCAAGGCCTTTGACAAGGTGTGTCACAAAATACTAATCAATAAATTGGCGAAACTTGGAGTTTATGGTAGCTTATTAAATTGGTTTGTTAGTTATTTGTCCAAAAGAATTCTTAGTGTGAAAATAAATGGCACACAGTCTTACAAATTTATAGCAACAAGTGGAGTGCCGCAAGGCTCCCATTTAGGGCCCATTTTGTTTATTATATTTATAAATGATATTGTTGATATATTTACTGACATAAATGTGCTACTGTTTGCCGATGACATGAAACTATATAAAGAGATTAACCACATTAATGATTGTATTATACTTCAAACTAACTTGATATATCTTTTTGAATGGTGCTCTATCAACAAACTAGCATTAAATATAAATAAATGTCAGTTCATTCATTTTTCCAAAATAAATAATCCCATTATTTTTCAGTATTCTTTAAATGATGAAAATTTAAATTGTGTTAGTGAAATTATGGATCTAGGCATTATGTTCGACAGTAAACTCACCATCTATAATATTATATAATATTAACTATAATATTATCAACAAAGCCCTAAAGATTCTTGGTTTTGTTTTGAGAGCTGCAAAAGATTTCAATGATTTAGACACATTTATTATGTTATATAAAACCCTTGTCAGATGCCAACTTGAATATAACTCTACGTTATGGTCTCCCTTTTACAACATTCATTCAGACAACATTGAAAAGATTCAACGGAAGTATCTAAGGTTTATAAACTATAAATTGCATATTCCTATACTAAACATTGATTACAATTATCTCCTGGATAAAACGTCTCTATTGAAACTTTCAGAAAGAAGAATTAAGCACAGATTTAATACTACATATTACATAAAATACTGCATTACAAAGTTGACTGTTCTGAATTACTTCAATTTATCAATATCCATGTTCCCCAAAAATCATGTCGACATTTATTACCTTTCTACTTCAATAACACCAGGACACTAGCTTATCAAAATTCTCCGTTTCCGAGACTTCACAGTCTCGGAAATAAATATTCTAATCTAGGTGATATATTTCATCTTAAAACTAATCAGTATAAACGTTGTATATTCTATCACTTTTATTCTTCTAGGCACAAATAGATTTACATAATTTCTTCAATTTTTGTTTATATTGAATATGAGACTTCTTCTGATTTATACATAACTAACTGACCCGACGAACTTCGTACCGTCTCAGAATCAAGAACTGTTGAATTAAATAAGTTTTTTTATTAAGTTAAAAATTACACAGTGAAGCAATTATGGATGCGCTACTGTCCGTGTTTTGTTTTTGTCAGTATCACAGATGGCGTTGTGTACGGATTTATATTCTTGTGATTTTCTTACTTTTACAATTACTTACGGGAATTCGGGAGGCGGATACGGGTGCCGCCGCCCCGGGAACCATTTATTGAATAACCAAAACCTCTGCCATAGATCACCCCAAGTGGTTCGCTACGTTTGGTGATTTAGCAGGGGTGCCCGGGTTCATGAGGTTACTTATGTCCGGGTCTTGGCAGTTGATGCGCTTGCCCACCTGCTGCGTGGCGGGCCGGATCGAGAGAGACTGGTTGAGGGAGGCCTTTTGACCTTTCCAGCCGGACTCTCTCGACCCATTGCCTTGCACCACAGTTGGAGGGATGGATTCATACGTCCGTCACTCCCGGACACACTGACCCCCAGATTCCTACCCACCCCTCATACCTTTTTCCTTCCCAGAACTTTCTATCCTCCCCATTTCTTAAAAAGATCCTCCACACAGCATCCCCTAAGATGACATAGGTCCTGAGAGAAATTATTTTCCTCAGGGGCTCCTGCGTGGAGCTTATGTAAAAAATGCGTTTCATTTCAGAGATTTATTATAATTATTGTATTTTTCCTTTGTAGGTGTGCAGACATACGTTCACCATTTGTCTCATTTTCGACTATTGACATTGAGTGTGTAAGAAAGAAGGGCAGCATTATATGATTAAAAACAAATGCACAACAATCAACGCATTGACATTTGACGTTTTTGAATGTTTGGAATTCATGCACAGTTCAATATTATACCCAGCACAATATTGCTGAAGTTCTTTCAAAATAGGAGAATTCGTTCCATAAAAAATGTATGGGGAAAATAATTTTCTTTATAACTATTTATTTCGTTAACTTTTGTGATGTTTTAATAGTTATTATCCTATCCGGGGCAGAGACAAAACCAACAAATCAAAGATCATCAAAATCAGCCCAGCCGTTCTCGAGTTATAAATGGTGTAACTAACCCGACTTTCTTTATATATTAAGATATGTATTTTTATGTTATTATTTGTTTTGTTGTTACACTGTTTTGTGTATTTTCTTTTCTCATTGTATTATATTTTCTGCATTTTTTGTTACTCAACTTATAAATTATAATGTAAAAGCCCATCAGGGCATGTACTAAATAAATAAAAAAAGATGGAGCCACAAGCAATAGCCATACTTCCTCAGGTGGGGAAATCTTATATAATTCCTGAGCAATTCAGCACTGAATGATTATTAATTAGTATAATATATTAAATAAATAGTATGGGTAACATGACACAGCCTTGTGGTATTCCACTTTACTAAGCAAATCGTACTGAATAGGTTAAAGAGTGTAGGCGACATAGTATGGAGGAAAATGAAGAAGGATAACCTATTATCTTTCAACTCATCCCTCTCTTCATATAGCACACAGAATTGCAGTACTGAATGGGTTAAATAGTATAGGTGACGTAACATAGCTATAAAGGAACTCTTCTTAAGTCGGTTCTTCATTATCGAGGATCATGACCCAACTCCAACTTTCATGGAAGACAAGGCTCCTCTACTCCGGTGAAGTTCTGCGCTGCGTTGAGAGCCAAGAACACCCTAGTACTGGACACCAGTGATACTTGGTCACTCCAGGTCAATGGTGACCCTTCTCTGCTTCTTCTTCCAAACATTTTGGCAGTATCTATAAGTTTCTTCAAGTTGGAGTCCTCAGTTCGCCGAGCAACTTTTCCAAAGTATTTCAATATACGAGGGCTGTCCATAAAATAAGGTCTCCAAGGTGCTGAGATCGCGAGGAACAATTTTACTCAAGATCCGGCAACACTAGCTTGTAGCCTGGTTCTCCTACACCAAATTCCCACTACGCTGCACTCTCTGCGACACTTAGTCTCGGAGTGGCAGCCGTTCGCGAAGAAGCCTCCAGTCGCCGCACCCGCCAGTTGTGAATTACGCTCTATAATAATATTTTTATTATAATCATTTTTTTACAAAACCTCAGTAGACATCCATTCTCAGAGGCTTTAACCCCTCCGCAACGTAAGTAGATATAAGCGTTAAAAATAGGACAGCAGTCAAGTACAATAAGCGTGTTTATACGTCAGCGCGTGTGATTCCATAGAAATCGTTCTAACTCCGTTATTGTTTTAGTTACATCCCTAAAACAAAAAGTAAAAGGTCGATAGTAGATCAAGCTGCACATCCCTATCAAGTTGTGTATGGAAATACATAACAGGAATTAGCTGTCAGTCGTGTAGTTGACAAAAATATTTACCGGCGCAAATTTGCTCCACCGCACTCCACATTTAAAATTTTTATTAAATATTTTTATATGAAATGATAAAAAAGTGAGGTGACAAAAGTGTTGATTACACATATATACAATAGAATAAGTATTGTTGTTTACATAATCTGTGATTACTGTGATTTTAGTACCGTTTTCACATAAAAACATCACGTTAGTCATTTTTATGTATTTTTAAAGTTTGCGTTCTAAATTTTAATATTTACAAATGCTTATATTTATTTGTAATATAATAATAAGAAAACCTATTTTGTAACCTTCCTAAAACAGTTTTTACTATTCGACTACGTTCAGAAATGTTTCATTTATAGAGCTTTAATTGTGAAGCGGTAATAACAAAAAGTTTTTGTAAAATGTCATTTTGTTAGAGACACCAAAAGCGAATATTCTCGAAAATTCGGAGGGGTTAAGTGTACGAAAAACAGTGTATGAGTGCGAAAGACGTGCACAAATGGTGCAGAGAATTTAAAAGCGTGCCGGACGGCCATCGGTTTCAGACGAAACAATTGCTAAAGTGGAAAAAGCAACGATTGCAGATCGACGGGTGATGGTTCGGGAGCTCTGTGAGATGGTCCCTGATGTCAGTAAGACCACTATTGACAAGATTTTGAAAAAATTTGGGAGGCCACAAGGTCTGCCCAAGGTGGGTCCCAAAATGCTCACCGAAAATCACAAACCACAATGGGTTGAAACAGCCCGCGAATTCCTTGAGTGCTACGACATCGATGGCGAAGAATTCTTTGACTCAATTGTGACTCACTACATGACAACAAAGATAAAGGAACAGTCCGTCAGTGTCGTCATTCAGATTCGCTGAAGCAAAGTTTAATAGCAGTAACAGGAGAACATAACATACTCCTGGCTGGTGCAGCGATTGGAAGCTCCTTCGCAAAGGAGGTCACGCCGAGACTAAGCGTCACAAGTGGTGCAGCATGGTGGGGATTTGACAAGGGGAAACCAGGCTATATGCCAGTGTTGTCGGACCGCGCGTTAAATCATTCCTCGCGACCACAGACCCTTGGAGACCTTACTTTATGGACAGCCCTCTTACATTGTAGGCAGATAGTTGAAAGTCTACTGTGGATGCTTAACTCTTCCAGAAAGGACACATTTGTGCCTCTGGCTCTCCATGGAATCCTGAGCATTTTTCTCATGCACCATATTTCACGCGCGTCCATCCGCTTTCTTTTGCTGGCGCTAAGTGTTCATGTTTCCACATTGTATAAAAATATGGGGAAAATCAATGCCCGGACGAGTTTCATCTTGGTGGTCTTCATTATACCTCTAAGTGAATTCTTCTTTTCACTTCTGTCCCACCCGGGCGTCGCATGTTCAATTCCTCGGATGGCCAAGTCCTACATTAAGATACAAGCAACATTTTCTGCTTACCGTTGGTGGCAGTAGGAGATTTTCAAATATTGTCAGATTATTCTTAACTCAGGAATGTTTGTTTTTCATTTTAAAAAGGAAAAAAGAAGACAGATTTAATTTGAGACAGACATGGACAATAAGATGGATATGATTTTGAATTTTTACGGCCAAAAGTACTACAGTGATTTGGAACAGACATGGACAATAAGACAGTTATGATTTGATTAATGGCCAAAAGTACTACAGTGATTTGGAACAGACATGGACAATAAGACAGTTATGATTCGATTAATGGCCAAAAGTACTACAGTGATTTGGAACAGACATGGATAATAAGACAGGTATGATTTGATTTAATGGCCAAAAGTACTATTGTGATTTGGAACAGACATGGACAATAAGACAGATATGATTTGAGATTTTTACGGACAAAAGTACTATTGTGATTTGGAACAAACATGGACAATAAGACAGGTATGATTTGAGACTTTTATGGCCAAAAGTCCTATCGTGGTTTGGAACAGACATAGACAATAAGACAGGTATGATTTGAGACTTTTATGGCCAAAAGTACTATCGTGGTTTGGAACAGACATGGACAATGAGACAGGTATGATTTGAGACTTTTATGGCCTAAAGTACTATCGTGGTTTGGAACAGACATGGACAATAAGACAGGTATGATTTGAGACTTTAATGGCCAAAAGTACTATCGTGATTTGGAACAGACAAGGACAATAAGATAATTATTATAAGCAATAATTATCAGCCTGAAACACTCATCCACATTGAAAAAATCTTCCGAGAAAAAATACATGACGCCAACGGGACTTGAACCCGTGCCCTTCTGATTGCCGGTCAGCTGCTCTCCCAATTGGCGGGTATAAGATAAGCCGCCATAGCTCAATTGGGAGAGCAGCTGACCGGCAATCAGAAGGGCACGGGTTCAAGTCCCGTTGGCGTCATGTATTTTTTCTCGGAAGATTTTTTCAATGTGGATGAGTGTTTCAGGCTGATAATTATTGCTTATAATAATTATTACCCTTTGTGCTATGCATAAAAATCTTGTCTTAAAAAGGTTAGTTTAACAATTAAAAATAATAATTGACAATAAGATAGATATGATTTGAGACTTTTATGGCCAAAAGTACTATCATGGTTTGGAACAGACATGGACAATAAGACAGGTATGATTCGAGATTTTATGGCCAAAAGTACTATTGTGATTTGGGACAGACAAGGACAATAAGACAGATATGATTTGAGACTTTTATGGCCAAAAGTACTATCGCGATATGAGACAGACATGAATGGACGAAAAGATAAATATGATTTGAGATTTTTACGGCCAAAAGTACTATTGTGATTTATTTTTGGGATATTACGCTGTGTCACGCCTCCTCTTTAGTTAGCCAACATTTGGGATAGCATTACAGTGTACATCAGCCCTGTTGATGGACATCGAAATGCTGTTTGAAACATAATCCACATAATGGTATAGCCAGGTACCTTTGCAATAATGATTAATATATTTAAACATCTCTTTGTTGACATCATTACGTGGGCAACACTGAGACATATCACCACAATGGTATAAAGCATGCTTTTTTATGGAAAAAAAAACAAATAGTAACCCCAGCATGCTTAGTAACTTTCGCCTGTCTACCTCGCTTGGTTCTCTTGGGGCAACTCTGTTTGGAGCAAGCTGCGCTGAGACCATTTGCAGCGCACATACAGCGGTTACAACCATCCATAAAAGCCTGACCAGCTGTGCACTTGAAACCAGGGAAGTTGACTCCTATAAAAACAAATCGGTCATCTTAACCATTGTTTGTTGTTTGTTTGTTTTCATTGTTTAAAAGGGATCGATATGGAAATCTAGTCTCCTTCAACGGAAACAATCTTCCGAACAGACCCTCCATTGATATGCTTGGTGTAACTCCAAGTAATCAGCTCCATCGAAGCCAGAGTAAAGTTAGCCTCCCAAAATCTGGGCATACTGTACAGGGCCCGCAGATACTTTAATAGTACACAACTGCTAACTCTGTACAAATCACAAGTGCACCCCACAGTTGAATTTGGCAACCACCTCTGGTCTGGAGCTCCAATATACCTGAAAAATACCCTCGACTCTGTACAGAAACGGGTGGTCCGCTTGATAGATTCTCCCATCTTAACAGACGGATTGCAATCTTTAGAGCACAGGCGTCATGTGGGAATGCTAGCCTGTTCTACCGGTATTACAATAAAGAACTCCAGTGAAAAATATTATGGCTTTAAAAAAATATGTTCATATAGACCAATAAACGCTGATTCTGAATATATAAGTTTTATTTAATAATATTAAACGTAGAGTTCTTAAAAAATTATTAAAAAGTCCATTTTTAATCGGGTCGTAAAAACACACCGTCAAGTTGGCATTATTGAAATTTTAGTGGTGACGTCAACGTAAAGTCATTGTATGGGAATGCATGATATGACACAAGCTATCGTATTAATTTATTCGTTTATTTACATACTGTTTATAGAGATTTAGTTGTTGTATTTATTGAAACATTATTTAGGCCTAAATAATGTTTAAAAAATAAAGGTATCTCTTATTAGTTTATCTCTATTATTGAAAATATTCAAAAGCTACTGCACAAAAAAAATAGTAATGCTATTTCTAGGGAGAATACTTAGAACAACGGAATTCAAAATGGCAGCAGTTGATCAGTTGATTTCCCGATCCTATAGAATTTTTCAGGAGTGATGATGTCACACGATTCACCATACATACGGTAGTTTTCGGGGGGTCTTGAAAAATTAAAACTTTGACAATTATTTGAACTATTAAAACTAACTCTAAAAATAAAAATAAAATGCAGTTATTTAAGTTAGAAGGTTTTTTTTAATTAGAAGGTTTTTTTTAATGTTTTTTTTTAATAATTCTCTATTCTCCACGTGTCAGATTATCGTCGACTAATAAACAAAAACGACCAAAGGTCAAAAATCTAATTGGGGACACTTTTGACGAGTGTAAATTTTCCGTGGCATGTCAAAACAATGCTGTAGCGCAAGTATAGGAGTTGGCTGTGTTTCTTTCCATGTTAGTTGTCTGTTATTGCTTATTTGCCGCTGTGCACTTGTTATAGTATTACTAGTTACTAAATGCATGCAACATGACTTTATGTCCCTGGTGAAATGGACACACGATGCAGGACTAATCACAAATATAAAAAAATAAATTGATTAAATGAAATAATATCTCATGACTTTATTTGTATTCATTTTTCAGTATTGAACTGGTAAATGAATATGTTTATTTGGGAGTGACTGTTGATTGCAACTTCAAATGGTATATACAAATAAATAAAATTTGTTAAATGTTTCATTCCTGTGAATATTATAAAAAATTATTTACTTGCAAAATCAACTTTACAGTATGGAATATTCACCTGGGGACACTCTTGCAAAATTAACTTAAACTACCAACAATTAGTACCAATTTCTATGGTTAAATTACATTATCAAAGGCATATTTTTTCACAGAGACAAAATATACAAGTATTATTGTTGTATCGGAATTTAACTGTCTTACCGATGCAGGCCTTATAAAAAAATTGATTCAGCATATATCTGACTCTGAATATAAGAGGAAAGTGGAACATGAACATAATACAAGGTTCCCAAAGAATGAAGGAATGCTTGTTCCAAAATATAAAAATAAAAGTAAAAAGTGGTACGTAGTACCAACAAATATATAGACATAGGCAGAATTCGATTCTCTACCGATTCTCTTCATTTAAAAAAGTGATTTTTAGACTTATTTTTTTTTATTTTAGTTTATTGAGGGAACAAACAGTTAAACATATATTTTAATATGAAAAGTAACATATTACATGGTTGCATTAACCAGCGAAGTTTCCGCTAAAATTTATAATATATGCAGGGTATCCGGGGGTAAAGTGCATTAACTTCGGGAGGTGATCCTACACAATATTATAAGTAAAAAAGACAAATAACTTTTTTCGAAATTCCAACTTTTAGGGATAGTTTTGTGGTAAAAAGATAAAATTAGACCGGCGCACTATGTGTAAAAACCCATTCTAGCTCCACTTTAATGCAAAAATGGGTTATTTCAAATCGTTTTGAAATTTTCAGAATTGCATTGTTAAATATCCCAGGTAGATAAAACTGCCCGTTATTTTTATTTTTGTGACATGTAGGGTAGGTTTGGGGGCAGGTAAAGTCTATTGTATTCGTGCGGGGGCGCTGCACTACGGTAATCAGTCTGTTTTGAGCGTTCGCGTTAAATGGTTGTGATTAGTTTGTGTGAACATTTATTATTATTCTTTGAAATGGAGACGACAAATCAAGGTATGGATTATTTTTTTTCCTAGTGTTTGATCATTTTTATTTGCTAGATTTGATGTTAGATTTAATAAAAAAAAACTAAGAACAATATTTATTCATTTATATGGTTTCAAAAGATTACATGACCTTAAAGTTAGGTTTAGTGTGTTTCCGCGTAGATAAAATAATGTGATCGTAAGGTTAACTTATCCTCAATATCAATGGGATAAATTTTTTTTGCATCTTTTTGCGCCTTTTTAGAATTTTTTTCATATTTCAGGGAGGCAGCCATCAATTTCCAACCGGACGATTTTCGATATTTGGTTACGAAATCCAAAGGAAGACCGAACAAACATTATATTACGTCATGTTATTCAACATTTTGGTTTTGTCGATTTAGCTGCTGATAATTAAAAATCACTTAAATATTCAATTAGTAAAGTGACCTGTGCAATTGGGATACGTTGGAAGAAAAGTTGCAGAAATGTTAAAAAATTTCTTAATACCAATTCCGTTTGGCTCGACAGACGCATTAATTTGAGTGAAAGTGTTTATGGTTCAATACCTTCTAGTAGTAACTCGACGTTAAACGTTACAAGTGCTTCCAGACGCGGTCGTCCAAAAAAACTTTTTACGGATTGTAACCAAAAAACAAGGGCAAAAAAACTTTTAAAAGTCGTTCAGTCCTCTAGCGAAATAGAAATATCCATGGCGGCTCAATCGTCTCTACGGGCTTCTGGTAAAAACGATGCTGCTTACATTGCGGGTACACTATTTTCAAGATCACCGCGATATGCCACAAAATTTAAAAAAATAGTAATCCGTGTGCAACACAGACAACATTGACGGCAAATCAAGCTCTGTCTTTGATTGTTAATGCAAAGTTAACTACTAATCAATATAAACTTATTAGGAAGCAGGCAAGAGAACTAAATAGTCCACTATATCCTCCTTATTATTTAGTGAAAAATGCTAAAGCCACTTGTTATCCTGACCCTGGTGATATTGTCGTAACGTGATGTATCTGATTGATGAACTTCTCAAGAAAAATGATTATGGAGTAGAGTGAGTTATTTAAAAAATAACAAAATATTCAAACATTGTATTAGGTATTTCGTACAGTATTAAGTGGTGCCTACCTAGGTACTTTTTTAATTACATTTTTTTCATTTAATTACTTCCTCATTTAATTACCTTCAAAACTATTTAAGATGCAAAGCTGTAAATACCGTGTATTATGCATTTGATAATGGAGTTGAGGGATTAATTATTAATGAGAAGACTTCAAAATATTCCACCACTTCTCATTCTTCGTAAAGTTTTAAAATTGATGTCTAAGTATGTATTATTTTTTTAAATACTTTTGAGTTTGATTATCTTCAAAATAACATAAAAAACAAACTAATAAGTATGATATCTTATTTACAAATGTTAATGAAGTAGACGTACAAGTTATTAATGAAGAGACATCAACGCATTCCCACATGTAGTAATTCGTGCAGAATTTAAATTGAAGCGTCTCTACGTATAATTTTTTTTTTAATTATAAGATTTTTGTAAACTATTCCTTGTTTAATTACCTTCAAAATGACGTATTTCGCAATGCTGTAAGTATGATATCTTGTTTACAAATGATAAAAGAGCTGAATAATGAATAAAGTGGAGCTAGATTGAGAAATTACACATAGTGCGGCGTGTGCGGGCGGCACAATCGTGCCGGCATGCTCTCAGCAAGTAACATTGTACCTCACACTAAGGATTTTTAGTGGGTACTTCTTTTTGTATGGGAAAAAAAAAGTCAGAATTTCGGAAAAGTTGTTAATCTTTTTTACTCCTACCATCATGTAGAATCACCTCCCGAAGTTAATGCACTTTACCCCCGGACACCCTGTATACATATATAAAAACATAGATTAAAACATTAAACAAAACATAAAGTGGCAGAAAACAGAAAAAAAAATATATATACAACAGAAATGAAAAAAAAAAAAAACACACACACACACAAATTAAAGCATGTGGGATAGATTAAAGTGAAGTTAAACTGTTAACCTATGTAAAATTAATACATTTTCATAAGATAACGTTCAAGGATGAATGATTAGCCATTTAAATATGTTGACTTTGTAGTGAATGGGGGCAGACATGTTTTTCGAATTCAATTTTTTGAAATCATTTGTTCGAAATCAATTGTTCGAATTTCAGTTTTTCGAAAGACTAATTTTTCGAACAGCAATTGGCCGAAAGACATAGTTTTCGAATTTGTTAATCAACTTTTTAAATACATATTTCACTTGCTTATGACTAACGAGATACTGTTAGGTTAGATTAGGTTAGTTGATATTGTCCATCCTGTAATAAAATACTCTTGTACGTACTGTATACATACATACTTACACCAATTTGAAAAACTAGTGTTTCGGTCAATTGATGTTCGAAAAATATGTTTTCAAAAAATTGAAGTCTGAATAATTGCATTTCAAACAATTGATTTCGAACAATTGCAATTCGGTCAATTAACCTAGACCCGTAGTGAATTTATAATATTTTTTCTATTTGTAAAAAACACATAAAGGTAGCCTTATAATGATATCATGCATGGGGTACCTCAACGATCCCGCATTGTTAACGTCGTGGGTTGTTGTGAGTTCTACTTCAACTGGAAATTTTCCATCATTGCACTATTAGATGGCAGTAAGAGATTTTCAAGTATTGTCATGTTATTCTTAACATGCGAATGTTAGTCTCTCTTTCTGAAGAAAGAAATTAGGTTATTTGCAATACCTCTGCGAAGTCTTTTGGGAGGGCATTGTATTTTGGTGCAGGCTGCATGTGTTCCGTCGGACCCACAGAAACACCTGTTGCAATCGTCCATGAACACCTGTCCCGGAGTACACTTGTAGCCAGTGTCAGTAGCCACATCTGCATTGATTCACAACAAATAGAATGATTCTAATTTCGGAGGCAATTGAGAATTCTATCAACTATAGATAGGAGCTTGTCCAACCACTTTCTTGGACGCGTTCCAAGGAATACCGTGTAAAAAAAACCGTTGGGTAGATTATGATTCATGAAAGATAATTAAATAGTTTTACCTACCAATAAAACTTATATTATGTACCTAACCTCATTTAAAACCTATATTGAGAGAAGCATTCTCAAATCCCCTTTCGCGTGGCCTTCCCCGATCTTTTTTAGTACCTTGTGGCTGTCAAGTGGTCACCAGATGTTAAACAAAAGTATCTACATATATCTAACTTTTGTTTATAGCATTTTTTCTCATTAGTTCTCACCAGGCAGTGATTGCCTAGGTTTTAAATGAGGTTAGGTACATAATATAAGTTTTATTGGTAGGTAAAACTATTTTATTATGTATCCTGAACCGTCATTTAAAACCTATATTGAGATCTGTTTGTTATCGACTGGTGACCACTAACGCTAATGTGATGATATTAAAATACGTTAAACACTGGAATACCTACTCACGTGTTGCAGTGGGTGGAATAGAGAAGTCACAGACAATGCCCTATTTACCTCTAGAGAAGTGTTAACTTCTCTTCTGTAGAATTTGGCAAAGGTATACCGGCTCCTCCAGTTCCCTCGAGCCAGGATGTCATCCAGTCTAAAATTTCCAGCCAGTTAAGTGATGCCACTGCTGCCCGTACGCTTCCCGGTGCAGCTAAACGGTTGCAGCGCCCAACGGGCGATGGCTGTTCTTGAAGCTGCCTTAATTGCTCCTGATGTAGTGATGAAGAGTTCTGTTAAATTCTACTTTGTTTCTGTCCGTTCTTTGGAGATTTCAACCAGTTCCTTAATCCAGTATGTTTGGTCTATATTTGGTTGATTGCCGTTTATCAGCCTCCAACCTGACTGTTGGTACGTAGCGGAGTCTGTTTTGGGACCGCCATAACGAGATCCCTTCCTCATCTATGGATAATTTGTCTGGTGAACTCCGTAACAAGGTCAGGTCATGCACTCTTCGTCCCGAAGCTAATAAAAGTAAAGTCGCTGCCCTTCTTGATGTTTTAAAGAGATTCAACTTTTTGGGTGGGTTAGCTTCTAACCAGGTCAACACCACTCGAGGATCCCAGATAGGAGGTTTAGCTAATTTAGGATGTCTTAATGCTGCGGCTTTGAGTACTTGTCTGACTAGAGGATGCGAACTTAGGTTTCCTTCTTCAGGGCTACTGAAAGTTGTTACTACCGATTTATGAAGTCGAACTGTTCTGGAAGAGAGACTGTCTTCTAGACTAAGATCTGTTAAAAATCGTGCTAGGTTGCTTCCTGTAAGGACATTCGGGTTTACCCCATGATTTAATGCCCCCTTTGCCACCTAAGCCATGATGGTTTGTATGTTTTAAGGGTGGACTCTCTCCAACCCGACTTTAAAAATCTTTCTGTTTGTCCGACCAATCTGTTAATGACTGACTCCACCCCGGCACTTCCACACCTCCAAAATGAAATCCTCTACTTGTGGTGGGGGTTTCAAGGTTCTCGTGTCTATCACCACTTCTATCAGCTTCTAAATGGTGAACAGAGGACTCGCTGCTCGATTTTTTTTTCTGGTCTCCAGAATACCTTCTTCCATCTCGGGGCTATAATCAAGTATAGGTCCTTGGCCCGGTTCAGGTGTGCTAGAACTCTCGGCGTAAGGTATGGCGGGGGGAACACCCAAGCTAGAGGAAAATCCCACTCTTGAGTCCAAGCATTGACAAATTTTGTCTCTTTGTCGAATGCATTGAGGGACACATAATCTTCTACGACGTGGGCTGTCTCTGATGCATACAGGTCTATAGTTGGCGTCCCCCATTTTGCAAAAACTAATTTTGTTGCAGCCGGTAAAAGATGCCATTTCGGAGGTTCACGTTTTCCGGAGAGTTGATCTGCTACCTCGTTGAACCTTCCCGGTAAGTAGTGGGCAGACAGTGAAATGTGATACGTGTCTGCCATTTGAAGGACTTTACGAGTCGCTTCGAGCAATGTCTTGGATCGTGTGTCGCCTTCGTTGCGAAGGTATGCGACCACCGATTTGTTGTCTGACTGGGTAAGAAGACCCGAGTCTGACAGCTCTGGCCCGTGAGGATTAAGTGCTGCCAGCACGGCGAACATTTCCTTGACATTGCTGTGGAGTGGTTGTTGTGTTTGGGACCAAGCTCCATTCAACCTGAGGTCGTCTAGCTGCGCGCCCCATCCCCAGTCCGATGCATCGGTCGTGAGGGTGTGGCAAATTGTTGCTTGATGCATTAGTGACCACGTCTGCAGGGACTTGCTCCATCACCTCAGCTCCTCTATCGCTGCTCGAGGTATGGGATGAAGTCGTCTGGGTTTGAATGCAGGTAGCTTGCGACTGACACACTGTAACATGCGAAGGTTAAGTCTGCCTCTACGAATGGCGAAACTAGCAAAATTGAGGGTACCCAAGAGGCTCTGGGCCTACTCAAGTGACCATCTACCTAGATTAATATATTGTTTCAGTAACTTTGTTATTTTCACTTTTTTATCTTGCGGGAGATCTTTTAAGTCAGCCCTTGAATTCCACATAATTCCCAGATATTCAATTTTCTGAACTGGACTTGGAATGGATTTAATGAATTGTATTATCCGCCCCAGAGTTTGTAACATTAAAATAGTTTCAAATTTATGAATTTTCAATATATTAATATACTTTCAAAAAATCCTCTAAGTAGACAATTATTCCGAGACCTTTATCTCTAATTTTTGCGCTATCCAATTGGTAAGATAAGTAAAAACCTTTGGAGCAGATAATAGTCCAAAGGTAAAGGCAAACATCTCATTTGAAGTATTCTCCATAAAAATGAGTCTCAAGAAACGGCGATGGTTCCACTTTAACCATCCAGTCCCCCGGTTGAATAAATGGTGCAATCTTATTAAATGCAGGTAGCTTGCGACTGGCGCACTCCCTAAATTTGCCTATAGTTAAAAAATTGTTCAAGCGACGAAGGTTGAAAACCGGTCTAAATGATTCATCTTGCTTCGGTATGAGAAACATCCGAAACAAGATATTGAAGGCGATGCAAATATCTTTTCCTTTTTCATTTTGTCTATTCATCGTGTCATTTCTTTTGTGATATGAGTTTTATAAGTGAAACTTACCGTGTCTGCCAGTATACTTAGCGTGGATTTCTGATGGAAGGGTAGCTTGTACCCTCGCAACATCGTTAACAGCATCGGTGGGGCTCCTAAATCATCCCAATTGCTTAGGAACTGTCCTAACTGCTCCCCCTGAAATTCTCTCTGGATAGTCAGACTATCCTTGTTGCCAAAATTGGCCTGGTTGGTCCTCTCTTTTTAGCACCTCTGGACTCCTGTTGGTTGGTTCGCCCACCATGGTAGGCTTTGCTATAGCGAAAAGTCCTGCCTTCCCGAAAGGGCCTGCTCTCACGAAAAGGCTTCCTCACTGGCCCTTTATACTTGGGCAACTGCGTGCTGGTTGATGGTTGAGGGGCGAAGCTCGAATGTGGGAGGCATTTATCCAGCCCTCCCATTCGCTGAATCTGAGATTCCAATTTGCTTGGATCAAAAAGATAACCCGCTGCTAGAGGAATATTTTTAACTGCTTCCCGTAGATACTGACTCTTTACTTCATTGAGGATTGCGTCCCTGTGATGCTGGATCGCGTTTGCTCTCCTTCCGCAGACCATCTACAGAACATCTGTAATCACTGCCTGCTACTCTGTATCCGGAGTCCTTCCTCTATCCTCCAGTTCACAGTTGCTGAAGAGATTTTCTGAGGCACTCATTCTGCAGAAAGAGAGCATGGCTCAATGCCCCACAGAATTTATCTAGGATTAACGAGACCAATCCCTAGAGAAGTTGATGCACCACTCTTCCCGTGCATCTTCCGATCTTCTGAGTCAAGCTCGTATTAATTTATGGACAAGCCGCCGTATTTTTATGCACAGATTACGGAAATTATACTTCCTTTCAACAATTATTACAAGAAACAACTATTTACGAACATAAAATAGGTTATTAGGTTCTTAGTTTAGGTAAACAAAGTAATTCATACGTTTTTAGTTTGAAATGAAACTTCGCAAATGTCAAATCCATACCTACAAAAAACATGGCCATCATGAAGATTGAAAATCGAATTTTGATGTATATTTTTTGTATATATCCTGACTGAAAGCGATGGTTATTGTGGTAATTAAGTTTAAAAGTAGTTTACTTTTCAAATGTTATGCCTATTTAAATTGTAGCGGCATGCGGCGGCTTGTCCATACTTTACCAAGCTCGTTTTTGAAGCCATAAAGTTGAGCTAAAAATGAGCTTATATGCTCCACTTGAGCTGAAAGATGATCGATGCAATCTTTTTTCGCCAATTTCGGCAACTTTCGCTTCGATTCTTTTGGGCGAATCCCTTTATTTATTTCCTCTACTGTCATCTCTACCGAATCGGATGAGGAAATTTCGGACCCGCTCATTGTTTAAACACAACACATGTCAATCACAAAACAGGATTTTTTTTTTTTTTTTTTACGTTAACTCCACACAGGAGGCCCTGAGGAAAATAATTTCCCTCAGGGCCTATGTCATCTGGGATGCTGTGTGGAGGGTCTTTTTGAGGAGAGGAAGGAATGAACATTGGTCTTGAAGAGACCCATGTTGTAGGAAGGAGGAAACACAGAGGCCGGCAAATCATTCCACAGCCGGGCTGTTGAACACAAGAACGAGTCGAAGAAACAACCCGTTCTCATGTGACAAATGTCAACCGTGTACAAATGTTGGGCACGCGTTTGGCGTGTTTCCCGACTATGCACCGGTGCCGAAGGGATCAATGATGCTAGTTCCTCGGAGCATCTTCCATTGTAATACCGGTAGAACAAGGATAGCATTCCTACCCGACGCCTGTGCTCTAAAGATTGCAATCCGTCTGTTAAGATGGGAGAATCTATGAAACGGACCGCCCGTTTCTGCACAGAGTCGAGGGTATTTTTCAGGTATTTTGGAGCTCCAGACCAGAGATGGCTGCCAAATTCAACCGTGGGGCGTACTTGTGATTTGTACAAGGTTAGCAGTTGTGTACTATTAAAGTATCTGCAGGCCCTGTACAGTACGCCCAGCTTTTGGGAGGCTAACTTTACTTTGGCTTCGATGGAGCCCCCATACCTGAGCTGGTCACTTAGGGTTACACCAAGCATATCAATGGAGGGCCTGTTCGGAAGATTGCTTCCGTTGAAAGAGACTAGATTTTCATTTCGATCCCTTTTAGACGTAATCAGACAAGATTGGGTCTTTGAAACATTAAATTTAACGAGATTATTTTTACCCCAAGAGAAAACACTCTCGAGGTAACCGTCCATTCTTTGCTTCAAAGCCCTACGAGCTGTTGGAGTTTGTGAGCCCTTTGGGGGCTTGTCAAACAAAAAGCTCTCATGAACTGTACTGTCATCCGCATAACAGTGAATTGGTGCACATGACAAAAGGTCGTTGATGTGCAACAAAAACAAAGTCGGAGACAGAACCGATCCCTGCGGGATGCCAGCATTTGTCGAGTGTGAGGAAGAGGTGAAACCATCGACTACCGTCTGAATCGACCTCTCCCTCAAGAAGTCGGCAATCCACGTACACAAGGATGCGGGAAGTCCGTAAGAATGCAGTTTGTTGACAAGTCCTCGGTGCCAAACCCGGTCAAAGGCCTTGGAGATGTCCAGTGCAACCGTTTGGGTCTCACCGAAACGTTCCAGGCATCGCCCCCAAACATGCGTCACATACGCGAGAAGATCACCGCACGAGCGGTTCCGCCGGAATCCGTATTGACGGTTGTTAATAATTTTGTTCTTCTCGAGGTATGTGAGCAGTTTGTCGTTGATCACACGTTCCATCACCTTAGACAGAACTGATGTGATCGCTATGGGGCGGTAGTTGGCCGGGTTGGAGCGGTCACCCTTCTTTGGAATAGGATGGATAACCGCTTTTTTCCAACCAAAGGGCACAGAGCCAGTCTTCAGGGACATTTTAAAAAGCTTCGTCAAAATTGGAGTGTATTTTCAAAAATTGTATGAAATAAAAAAAAAAAAAAAAAAAATTTCTGCAGCGCACCTCTGCAGTACCAGGGCAGGTATTCCGTCAGACCCACTAGCTTTATTAATATCAAGCCCTCGTAAAACATGGAGTACTTCCCGATGCCGGATCCTCAGCTTTTTCATACGAAAACCGCAGTGAGGAACCGACGTGTTTGCTAGTGAGCCGTCAGGTCTGGTAAGAGGTGGCAGACTGGATTTGCAGAAATTGCGACCTATTGAGCCCGCAAGCGACCAGAATTGCCTGCTGCCATGCGGGCATGCAGTCAGCTTTCTGCTGATCTGCTGGTCGTGCTCGAATTTTGACCTATTTATGATTCTCTTGGTTTTCTTTGCCATTTTGTTGTAAGCTGTTCTGTCTTCGGATGTTCTAGATGTGTTTTTGGCTCGGTAAGCCGCGTTTTTTCGTCGCACTGCTTCAGCGCATTGTCGACTGAACCACGGCTTTGAGCCTACACCAGTTTCCTTAACAGTAGATTGGATGAAGCCATCCATCGCGGATGTGATGACTTCACCAATTTCCTGGGCACATCTTGAGGGATCCGAAGTCCGAAAACAGACAGCTGACCACGGAAAAGCATTAAAATGTGCCCGCAGACCGAACCAATCTGCTGACCTATAGTGCCACACTTTTCTCTTCAGCCTCTCGTTAGGTGGTCTGAAGTTTACAGGGATTGATGTCGTCACCAGGCAGTGGTCGGACGATCCTAAAGGCGCTGTGACTTTAATCCTGTAACCGTGTGGCACAGTAGTTAAAAATAGGTCTAACAGATTGGAACGGTGAGTCTGGACATCAGGAACCCTTGTAGGCTCCTGAACCATTTGCTTCAATCCGTAGCAAAGGGCAAAGGATTCCGCTTGGCGTCCAGCCGAGTCTGTTGATCCTGAGAACTTCAACCAAGACATGTCTGATTCGCTAAGGTTCGGTGAGCGGTATAAACATGCGTAGAATCTTACCATACTTGCAAGATTGACGCGTACCCACATTACGTCGAATCTGGAGTTTTCCAGATTCAACAGTCGCACACAGTTGACGTCAGCTCGACTATAGAGACAGACACCTCCTTTAGTTCTGAACTTGCCTGCGAGGGTGAAGCCCGGGCAGTCCAGATAGGAGGTGTCTACAGGCTCAGCTATCTGAGTTTCAGACAGGAAAAGTAGGTTTGGGCGTTGAGAAAAAAGGTGGTGGTGGACAGAGTTTAAATTGGTGTGCAGGTCGCGAATGTTGGTGTAATTCACCAACAGTTTTGGCCCGCACCGGGGACGCCTACATCTCGCCGCTGTAATGACGTTAATTATTGTAGGTTGCAAGTTCATGATTTTAATTGTTGGTTTTTTTTTTTTATATGAGAGGAAGGAGGGTCTGGGAGGGAAAAGGTATAAGGGGTGGGTAGGATACAAACAAAGAAAACAAACAAAGGAACCAAAATGCAGACAATATTTTTTGTTGTGTTCACCACATATATTGTCATTTATCGGTCTTTAACCTCTGTTTGTAATTTTAAAATACTTCGAACAGCCTCGCTGTTATAACATAAAGTATGATTTTGAAATAATTTTTGCATTTTTGGGGAAAAATCGTTATAAATTCGGAGCTACTACAAAACGAAAATGCCAGCGACGGAATTTAATACGCTAATGAGAAAAAATGCTATAAACAAAAGTTAGATGTATGTAGATACTTTTGTTTAACATCTGATGACCACTTGACAGCCACAAGGTACTAAAAAAGATTGAGGAAGGCCAAGCGAAAGGGGATTTGAGAATGCTTCTCTCAATATAGGTTTTAAATGACGGTTCAGGATACATAATAGCAGAATTCTAGTACGAATGGTATTTCCATTACATATTTTGAATGGATGTTTTCAATTTGGCGGAAGGTATGGGTACTGCCGCCCCGGGAACCATTTATTGGATAACCAACACCCCTGTCATAGGTCACCCCAAGTGGCTCGCTACGTTTGATGACTTAGCAGGGGGTGCCCGGATTCATGGGGTGAGATTTGTCTAGGTCTTTGCTCACCTACTGCATGGCGGGCCATTAATAGGGTATTAATCTGCTTAATATATAAAGATGAACGTTTCTTTGTTTTTTACATCCGGTAGATGTACCGGATCTGTCGAGAAGGAGGTAGCGCTACACGGCATAACACCCCAAAAACAAATAACGAAAATGCTTTTGGCCGTGAAAATCTTAACAAAATCAATGAAAAATGAAATGGCCGTAAAAATCTTAGTGAAAATCTTAAAACGTATCGTTTCTTTGTTTGTTCATTATGTGTTCCTAAACCATTCATCCGATTACGATGAAACTTTGGTGATTTGTTGTGTGCATACCTGCGAAGGTTTCTATATATATAATGGGGAACTCTGGTGTTATGAAATTATTTCGCGTGCCCAACATATGTACACGGTTGACATTTGTCACATGAGAACGGGTCGCTTCTTCGACTCGTTCTTGTGTTGAACAGCTCGGCTGTGGAACGATTTGCCGGCCTCCGTGTTTCCTCCTTCCTACAACATTGGTCTCTTCAAGACCAATGTTCATTCCTTCCTTTCCTCAAAAAGACCTTCCACACAGCATCTCAGATGACATAGACCCTGAGGAAAATTATTTTCCTCAGGGCCTAATGTGTGGAGTTAATGTAAAAAAGATATGTTTTTAATATTCTTTCCCATTGCCAACAAGGTAAATCTCTAAAATTACAACTCTCCATGTGTCAGTTTATCGTCGACTAATAAACAAAACGACCAAATCTAATTGTGCTGGAGAAACATTTAATGATTGCCAATTTTATCATTGCACTATTAGATGGTAGTTAGATATTTTCAAGTATTGTCATGTAGTCTTTCTTTTTGAAGAAAGAAATTAGGTTATTTGCAATACCTCTGCAAAGTCTTTTGGGTGGGCATTCTATTTTGGTGCAGGCTGCATGTGTTCCGTCGGGCCCACAGAAACAACTGTTGCAATCGTCCTTGAACACCTGTCCCGGAGTACACTTGTAGCCCGTGCCAGTAGCCACATCTGCATTGTTTCATAATAAACAGAATGATTCTATTTTAGAGGCAATCAAGACTTCTATCAACTATAGTTAGGAGCTTGTTCAACCACTTACTTTTTAAGTTTTTACGCGGAGGATGCGTTCCATGGAATACCGTGTAAAAAAAATCCATTTGGTAGATAATGACATGTATTGGAAAATAGCAAAATTCTAATGACCACTGGAACGATCACGCGAAATAATTAAATTTGTCTCGATTGCTCGAGATTTCCCAGAAAGTAATTTTTTTAATTATTATTTTTAATTGTTAAACTAACGTTTTAAGACAAGATTTTTTATGCATAGCACAAAGGGTTACAATTATTATAAGCAATAATTATCAGCCTGAAACACTCATCCACATTGAAAAATCTTCCGAGAATAGATACATGACGCCAACGGGACTTGAACCCGTGCCCTTCTGATTGCCGGTCAGCTGCTCTCCCAATTGAGCTATGGCGGCTTATCTTATACCCGCCAAATGATTCAATATATACTAGTGTTTCATTCAACAATTACTGCTTATTATATTTTTCCACCTGAAAACAACCAAATTTATTTTTGCGAGAGAGACACTGTTAGTGTTAAATCCGTCGCTAGGTGGCATCGAGACAAATTATGTCTTCATTTATTGGGGAAATACTTAAACTTGTCAAATATTAATTATTATTTTTAATTGTTAAACTAATGTTTTAAGACAAGATTTTTTATGCATAGCACAAAGGGTAACAATTATTATAAGCAATAATTATCAGCCTGAAACACTCTGAAACACTCTCTCAAAGGCTGATAATTATTGCTTATAATAATTTTTACCCTTTGTGCTATGCATAAAAAATCTTGTCTTAAAACGTTAGTTTAACAATTAAAAATAATAGTTAATATTCGACAAGTTTAAGTATTTCCCCAATAAATGTATTTTAATATTTTACACTTTGGGAGGCACGTATGGGTTCTGCCGCCCCGGAAACCATTTATTGGATAACCAACACCCCTCCCACATGTCACCCTGAGTGGTTCGCTACTTTTGGTGACTTAACAGGGGTGCCCGCGTTCATGGGGTGAGGTTTGTCTAGGTCTTGAAGGCAAATGCTTTTGCTCACCTATTGCGTGGTGGGCCGTTAAAAGGGTGTTAATCTGCTTAATATATAAAAATTAGTGTTTCTTTGTTTGTCCCTTACGAGTTACTAAACCATTCATCCGATTGCGATGAAAATTTGGTGATTTGTTATGTGCATACCTGCGAAAGTTTCTATATATATAATAGGGGAACTCTGGTGTTATGAAATTGTTTTCTGTACCAGAGCACACCCGCGAAGGTTTCTTTACATAATGGTGAGCTCTGGCTTTATGAAATTTGTAAAAATTTTTACATTGGTGACGCGTGAGTTTTTTGAAAAATGCGAATATTTCACATAGTGTAGCGGCAGGGAGAGGAGTCAGGAGGGGAAGGGGAAACTTGGAGGGGGGAGGGGATCAAAGGAGAGGGGGGGTTCGATAATCTTCTGGCTTATTTGTGTACGAACCAGACGGAAAAAAGAAAATATATTCTCGTGTATGCAAAAGCATGTCAATAAAGAGAATTAAAACACAAAATCTTTCTTTATTTAAGTGGCATTGCAACGCGTGCCGGGTACTCGCTAGTAATAAAAAAAAAATATATATATATATAAACATGATTCACGATAAAATCATTCCACGTATAAAATTCGTTTAACCTAGAGATCTGCAAATTTCAAAAAAAGTTTAAGCGATAAGCAAAGTAGTTTATATTTTGAGAACCAACCTCTTTTCTTTCTCAAGCACAGTCTCAGAGTGCAAGCTGCGTTGTGTCCGTCATCTGCACAAGTGCAAGTGTTGCAGCCGTCTTCGTGCTTGAAGGATTCTCCCGGAGTGCACTTGAAGTCCGGGCTGGTCATGCTGGTGGCGTCTATATATACAACAAGAGTGCGTTTGAAATATCTCAAGAATTTATAAGAAGTTTACATAAAATGGGCTTAGATTAGCATGAAAATCTTATATATAAAGATCAATGTTTCTCTGTTTGTCTTTTATGCTTACCTAAACCATTCATCCGATTTTTTTTTAACATTAGCTGCATACAGGATGCCCTAAAGAAATTAATTCCCCTCAGGGCCTATGTCATCTTTGGGGGTGCTGTGAAGAAGGTCTTTTTAGGAAAGGAAGGAGAAGAAGTTCTTGGAAGGAAAAGGGTATTAGGGGTGGGTAGGAATCTGGGGGTCAGTGTGTCCAGGAGTGCCGAATGTATGATACCCTCCCACTACGGTGCAAGGCAATGTTCTGAGAGAGTACGACTGGAGAAGTCAAAGGGACTCCCTCAACCATTCTCTCCCGATCCGGCCTGCCATGCAGCTGGTAGGCAAACGCATCCGCCGCCAAGACCCAGACAAACCTCACCCCATGAAACCGCTTGGGATGACCTATGACAGAGGTGTTGGTTATCCAATAAATGGGGCGGTGGTACCCAAATTGATTGCGATGAAAGTTTGGTGTACACCCACGTAGGTTTCTGTGTACAATAGTGAGCTCTGATGTTATGAAATTCATATTAAAAAATTACAATGAATGTTGTTACGACTGCGAAAATGTGTGTATTTCATATAGGGAAGGTGGGAGGGGGAGGGGGAGGGGAATCAGGGAGGGGGAAGGGGAACGAAGGAGAGAGGGGGTTGTGGAAGGGGGCGAGGGATGGGTGAAGGTGGGGAAGGGTGAATGGAAATGCAGGAGGAATATCAAAATAAAATGATTGACAATACATACCTCTTTGCTTTCTGTGGCAACCCACCAGAGTGCATATCCCATGGCGACCATCTTCCAAACAAGTGCACGTGTTGCAGCCGTCGTCGTGATTGAAGGTTTGTCCGGGAGTGCACCTGAAGTCAGGGCTTCTCATACTCGTCGCTTCTAAGGATAATAAGAGTGCATTTCAAGTTTCTGAAGAATAAGAAGTACTTAATTTATTCTTTTTATTTGAGATACAAACAGGATATTTATAGAACATTCTTGTGGGTAATATAAAACAAATTATAATATAAATATCCCTAGACTAATTTATTTATTTTATTCAGGTTTTCCATAAAACAGTTAGGTATATACCAAATTATTACAGAGAAGATTACAAAATTTAAAATAAAGCCGGGTACAGATTGCTGTAACGTAACATGAAAGGAACATTTCATAAGTGTGGATGCAGCGCGAGCACGAACCGAGCATGTACCTACTCGCATCTGTTTCCGGCATGCGTGCGGTGAACATAGCTCAGTCTGCTGAGAACAAGTCCTCCATTGTTCGCGCGCGTTCTGACATATAGACACGAATAAGTCGTCCACACTGACGCTCCGTGCACACTGTGCACCCCTTTGTGTTCGGCGAAAAAACTGACACTTTGTGGATTGCGGCGCGCACAAGTTGAAATGCTCTGTTTGTGCGCGTAGTGTGCACAGTTCGTGCGCGAAAGGCGTCCACACTATGGTAATTCTGTCACATTGCATGATACATTGCATGATACATTGCATGATACATTGCATGATACATTGCGACAATGTGGACAGCAAATTCTTTCATTGCGTGTTACATTGCATGTTACGTTACGGCAATCTGTACCCGGCTTAAGAAAAAAGTCCGTGGGGGCAGTTTCACTATGTTGTGACACTTGTGACGTATGTCAAAAGATAGTAACTGAACTCTCTATAGGTAACATTGAAGATGTCGATGCTCAATGCAGAATCATTAAGCAGTTGAATTGCTCTGTTTAATGTGTCTGCAGTAATCACATTTGCATATTCACAGAAGCAAACACATGAAAGACAATGTAAGTATTTTTATACATAACTTAAAAACTTGAATACAAAATTTGAAATACACAATAAGTAGAAAATATTTATGAAGTATTTATTAAAAAATAATAAAACAACGAACAAATTATAATTTTTTTTTTAGGTGCACAAATCGTGGAGCTATTTCTTGAAACAAGTTATAGTATTTAAACAAATATCTATGATAGTGTGTGTTTTAGCAAGATCGTTGTATGATCGAGACATTCTAGACATAGGATTAAAATATCCAGTATTATTGGTAAAAATTTCGGTCCAAAATATATTTAAGTTTCTGGTAGATTTAGGCCTGGCGTATAATTTGATTTGATTGACTAAGTTACTATCTACTCGATTATTCACAATTTTATAAAGCATTAAGAGGTAATTTATGTTTCCTTTTTTAACTAGACTCTCTAATTTGAAATGTGTAAGTCTTTGTTCGTACACGTCTGGAAGATGGTAGACACCTGATCGGTAAGACAAAATCCGTGTAAATTTTCTTTGGACTGATTCGAGTCTAGATACCTGTGTAATATAATGTGGATTCCAGACTGTTGACCGGTACTCAAGAATACTATGGATTAACGAATTGAATAGAATTATTAGGCTATTAGAATTCTTGAACAGTTTGGTTGATCTTACAATAAAACCAACTTATTTGATTTACTCACAATGTATTCAATGTGTTGGTTGAACATTAGTTTGTTGTTGAATATAATTCCAAAATCTTTTATCCATTCTACTGTTTCCAGATTGTGACCACATATGCTATATGAATATAGAGTTTTGTTAGTGTTCTTGGTGAAATTTATAACTTTGCACTTAGCTATATTCAGTTCCATTTCATCGTCAGCACACCAGGTGGATATTGTGTTAAGGTCTTGTTGTAAGTGTTCACAATCTTTCAAAGATTTAATTGCTTTATATAATTTGAGGTCGTTAGCATATAGAGAAAAATTACAGCGGGAGTTTATATGTAAGGTCGTTAATAAAGATTAAGAAAAGTAAGGGTCCAAGGTGAGATCCTTGTGGTACTCCCGATGTAACTGATATTGGGGAAGAATTAAAAACGTTAACAGTAACTAATTAACTATGCGATAAATATGATTCTAACCAACGAAGCAGATTTCTGTGAATGCCAATTTTATCCAGTTTATTCATTAAGATAGGGTTGTTTAAAATTGACAAGCTACCGACATCTATGGTTGGTTGGAGTAAACTCCGACTTTGTATCAATCCAACAAGATGGTGTGAGTCTCTGCTAAAAGGCTAAGACTCAAGTCGGTGGTTTAGGAAACTGTTTTAACTATGGGCTAGGTAGGAGCCATGTTTACAAACACTTGCAAGTGTCAGATCATGGTAGTGGAGTTTTTACTTATAAAAAGGCCTGCTTCTGGGTATAATTGCTTCATTCTACGCAAAGTTTAAATAATAAACAACTGCCAGTTTTGGCCCGGTGTATTTAGTATTCACACCGTTATTTTATACATTTAAAACATGTTACACTGTGATCTAAATAAAAAGTGAAAGTTCTCTAAAACGAGTTTACTTATTAAAGGACCCTAACAGTTTTAACAAGGGTGACTAACTTTGTCAAAGGCCTTACTGAAATCCGTGTACACGGCATCTCTTTGTGTTTTTTTATTCATTGATTTAAACAGAAAATCCATATACTCGAGTAAATTAGAATTTGTGGATCTTTTAGCTACAAAGCCGTGTTGGAAAGGACTAAGTATATGTGTTACATAGTTAAAAATGGTTTTATATATAACTAGCAGACCCGGACACACATTGCTGTGGCTAACGAAACCTTTATAACCAACGCCATAGTTAAATCAAATCCATACCGCCCACTGCCGTTTGGCCAGATATATTATGTATTTCAACCAATTTACACAAAACCTTGACAAATCATAATATACCTGAAAACTTTCCCCATGAATCACTCTATCTATTGGTGAAAACCGCATGAAAATCCGTTGCGTAGTCTAAAAGATCTAAGCGCACATACAGCGTGAACGACTTCATTTTATACTTAGTAAAGATAAAGATGGACTCGAATATTTTGCCAAAACCAGATAAAAAATATTATAGGTAGGTACCTACTTTATTGCTGGTCTGAATTCACAATCAGTTCCAATTATGAAATTATAACATCAAATTTGAGTTTTTCACGCAAGAATGTATATATGCTGCGGTATATTTTAGAGTTAATATTATAATTTTGGCCTGGTCTGTCATTCGGAGTCGAAATGTTGCTTGAAATGGCTTAAACCGTGTTTAGTGACCAGATCTGCATGGAAAAGTACTTGCCAACCATCTCAATTGAGGATGTTATAGTGCCACTGGCTCTAGATAGTTCCGAGTAGTTGCTACTCTTACAGCATATTTACAAAAATTTAACATCAAAATGAAATTATTGATAAAATATGTACCTCTACGCTTTCTGAGGCAAGCCACCAGAGTGCATATCCCGTGGCGACCATCTTCCAAACAAGTGCAAGTGTTGCAGCCGTCGTCGTGCTTGAAGGTTTGTCCGGGAGAGCATCGGAAGTCAGGGCTTCTCATACTCGTGGCTTCTAAGGACAATAAGAGTGCATTTTGAAGAATAAGATTTCCACAACCAGTATACTTAATAAACTAACTAACCATCACAAGAGGATGGACCGCCAAACAACTCGGTCTTGGCACACACTCCATTCCTTATTCAGAATCATACATACACTTTAATTTGGGAGGCGGGTATGGGTACCGCCGCCCCGGGAATCATTTATTGAATTACCAACACCTCTGTCGTAGGTCACCCCAAGTAGTTCGCCACGTTTAGTGACTTAACAGGGGTGCCCGGGTTCATGGAATGAGGTTTGGAGGCGGATGCGTCTGCCCACCCGCTGCGTGACGTCACTCCCGGACCGACCACATAGTCCCCCTAATATGACATAGGCACTGAAGGAAATTGTTTTCATCAGGGCCTCCTGTGTGGAGCTAATCTTGAGTTCAACAGCTCGGCTATGTAACGATTTGCCGGTCTCTGTGTTTCCTCCTTCCTACAACATGGGTCTCTTCAAGACCAATGCTCATTACTTTCTCTCCTCAAAAAGACCCTCCACACAGCATCTCATATGACCTGAGCCCTGAAGGAAATTATTATCCTCAGGGCCTCCTGTTTGAAGTTTGTGTAAAAAAAGATAAATTCAGTCTTCATCCTATCTCCGCCAGTTCCATGCCTCACTACCATACATCAGAGTAGGTACAAACATACCATTGTGGACTGCTAGCTTCCTTTCTTTGAATTATTTTTTGTTAGTGACGACTGCGTTCAGTCCTCCATTAGTAGAGTTTGCAATAAGCAATGATGTTTGTATGTGAAATCCATAGAATAAAGAAGAAAGCTAGAAGTGCCACTTTTACAAATTTGCATTTCGTCTTTCCTTATTACCCATTTTTGAATTTCGTAATCACAGTTTGTATCGGAAATTTAAGCCTTGATTAGGCAGATATTTGTATTATGAAACATGTTCATAAGGAATTTCTTGTGTTATTCTTTACTAGCTTTTGCCCCCGGCTTCGCTCGCATAGTATTAGGGGGGTACCAACTCCGCCTCCTCCACCTTCCCTATCCCCACTCCACTCCCTCCCTCTCTCCCCCTCTCCCCCTCTCCCCCCTCACCGACCCCTGCATACCTGTTACATTCATTTTTCAAACAGCTCGCGTGCAACCTATTAAAGAGTAACAATCAAACACACAGTTTCGCATTTAGAATATAAGTAGATTAGTATTTTATACGTATTTGAATTATAACAAAATGACAGCGTACGTCAAATATTGATTTGTTTTTCTTTATGTCTAATAAATAATTTCATAATGCCAGAGCTTACCAATATATACAACCTTTATTACTCGCAAATAATGTAGCTTTCTATTAGTGAAAGAATTTTTAAAGTTCATTTAGTATTTTTTGCGTGAAAGAGTAACAAACATACATACATCCATACAAATTTTTTCTATGCAAAACCCGTTTAAAATGATACTAGACTTCTTACCTCTACGATTTCTGGGACAAAACAACAGAGTGCAAAGAGGAGGGAAACCTTTGCTGGAACAAAGGCAACGATTGCAGCCGTCCTCGTGATCGAAACTTTCACCAGGAGTACACTTCCGGTCCGGACTGCTCATTCTCGTGGTGTCTAAGTTCAAACAAAGACCAATTCATCAATTTTCTACTTTTTCAAGACTTTCGGGTGTTTCGAGGAAATCTATACGTATATAAATAAAAATGAATCACCGAAATATATGTACGCGATAACTTCCGAACGACTGTACCAAATTGGATAATTCTTTTTTTTTGTGTGTTCGTTATTGTCAGGACAAGGTTTGTATAAAACTTCTGGTGAGCATAAAGCACTGGCATTAAGAAATTTGTATACAAAATTGCAATAGGTGGCACGCGAGCTGTTTGAAAACTGAATGTACCAGGAATGAATGAATGGAAAGCGGGAGGGGGAGGGAGGAGGGAGGAGAGAGGATGGAGGAGGGAGGAGGGAGGAGGGGGGCGGGGAACTCGGATAGGCGGTTCACGAGAGGGGGGGGAGGGGAACTCGGGAGAGGGGTTCATGGAACGCGGGAAAGGGGGGGAGCGGAGTGGGGAGAGGAAAGGTGGAGGAGGCGGAGTGCGAACGCGAGAGGGGAAGGGGACGCTGGAGAGGAAGGAGAGGCGGAAGGGGAACGGGACGAATGGGAAAGGACACGCAGGAAGAAACAATTTCTTCATTAAATGGCATAGCAACGCATGCCGGGAACCAGCTAGTGACATATAAATGTATATTTTTTTACATTAGCTCCATATAGGGGGCCCTGAAAAAAACAATTTCCCTTAGGTTTGATCTTTGGGGTTGCTGCGTGGAGAGTCATTTTAGAAGAAGAAAGAGAGGAAGTTCTGAGAAGGAAAAAGGCATGAAGCATGGGTAGGAATCTGACGGACATATGAATCCATTCCTCCCACTACAGTGCAAGGCGATTGATTGAGGGGTCAAAATGTCTCTCCCGATCTGGCACACGACGCTGTAAGTAAGCAAACACATCCGCAGTCAAGACCTATGCAAACCTTCCCCCCATGAACCTGGGCAGTTGTCTGTCCTATGGCAAAGGTGTCGGTTATCCCAAAAATAAATCCTGGGGCAGCGGTACCCATACCTGCTTCCCAAATTGAAAAAATTAGATTCGGTTAGGTTAGGTTAGGTTTGGTTTGTTGTACTTTTTATTAACTTTTTATCAATTCTGTTTTGTCTTGGAGCCAACCAAATAATATGATTTTGACAACTTACCTCTACGTTTTCTGTCACATGACATCAGAGTGCACATAGCGAGGCGACCACTGTCCATACAAGTGCAAGAGTTGCAGCCGTCCTCGTGAGAGAAATTCTCTCCAGGAGTGCACTTGAAGTCTGGACCGTTCGTTATTGTTGCATCTGAGTTCAACCGAACAGAAAATCATGAATTTTCTAGTTTTTCTAGACTTTCGGATGTATTGAAGGAATAATATCAGGGGCGTAGCTACCGCCGTATCAGCCGTATCAATGATACAGGGCCCCCGGGCTACAGAGGCCTTTTGTGAGCAATCTTTATCCTTCATTTAGACCTCCCAACTAATTTTGATACAGGGCCCCTCCAAGGCACACTACTCCACTGAATAATATATAAATATATATATATATATTTATTTACATTAGCTCCACACAGGAGGTGCTGAGGAAAACCATTTCCCTCGGGGTCTCTTTCATCTTTTAGGGATGCCATGTGAAAGGTATTTTTAGGGAGAGGAAGAAGAGGAAGTTCTGGGAAGAAAAAAGGTATGAGGGGTGGGTAGGAATTTGGGGGTCAAAAGGTTTTCCTCAACCAGTCTCACCTAATACAGCCTGCCATGCTGTAGGTGGGCAAACGCATCAGCCGCCAAGAGCTAGACAAACCTCACCCCATGAACCCAGGGATCCCTGCAAAGTTACCAAACGTAGCGAACCATTTGGCCGAGGTGTTGGTTATACAATAAATGGATCTCAGGGTGGTGGTACCCAAACCTGCCTCCAAATTGTAATGTTAGGTTAGGTTAGATAAGGTAAGGTTAGGTTAGATAATGTTAGATTAGATTAGGTTAGGTAAGGTTAGGTTAAGTAACATTACGTTCGGTTAGGTTAGGTTTGTTCTTTTTTTACTTTTTAGTCACTTTTCTTCAATTTTGTGACTAAATAAAATGATTTTAACAAGCGAAACCTGTTCACTGTTTAAAACAACTTACCTCTACGATTTCTCAGGCAAAATTTAAGAGTGCACATTGCGAGGCGACCATTTTCCAGACAAGTGCAAGTGTTGCAGCCATCCTCGTGAGTGAAACTTTCTCCAGGAGTGCACTTGAAGTCCGGACTGGACATACTCGTGGCATCTAAGTACAACGGAAGTCAGATTCATGAATAAAAAAATGGCTAAAGGGCCATAGAGCTGGAAAAGAAACATGGCTCGCGCGCCATACAGCTGTATGGTGCTCGAGTCATGTTTCTTTCCCTACATCGAGATGATAGACATAAAGGTGAAATTTGACAGAGAACATTGACAAAAGTTGGTGTATCGCTCAAACTCATGAATGCCATCCTTTTGCGACCTAGTACTCCTTAGTGTAGCAAGAGTAAAATGCCAATCGACAATTATAAGCCATTTTGACAAAGCTAACTAACTAACCATCATGCCGTTTCCCCGTTTACTCGGACTTGGCACACACACCTAGCCTCGTTCACATTCATACATCGTCTCATACATACTCTTCTATTATTACGACTCTTCACATGGCCCGAATCAAGTATCTGATTCACTTGATCGTGCCATGTCTTCCTCGGGTGTCCCCGACTTCTTCTACCATTCACATTTGCGTCATATATTCTCCTTACACTCCTTTCCTCGTTCATTCACTCTAAATGTCAAATCATCTAAGCGTCCCCTTCAATCTTACTCATTACGCTTACCATTTCTCACACGATCGTGCATGGTTTTACACATGGAACTAAGATTGAAGGTAAGCGGCAATACTTTCGGAATATTACGGGGACAAGCGAAAAACCTGTGTAGCTCTGCAAACTTTAAGCCGTCCAGTGGGAGGGGATAGAAACGGGGAATGTGGCTAGCGTGCGGGGGGAAGGCGGCGCTCTGGAGATAAGGGCCGAACTGTGAATGGGAATCATTATTATTTTTATATTTTTTAAACTTTCGTTAATTTTTATCACATTTTGGACATAAAATATAATAGCCCAATTGAAAAATAAGTAATGAAATGAGGAAAGGGGAGTAACAAGGAGACTGGAGACTTATGTGTTGTTTAAATTTTATTGTTCCCTATACCTGCTCGTGTGCTCGAGTGCTCGATATTAATCTAATAAAAGAAGTATTTACAGTTTTACAATGATAACAAAACAATAAGTGATAGGAACAAACACTGCAACAAATAAATTTTATTTGATTAATTTGTGTTATTTCACAATTAATTTATTTAAAAATAATGTACATATATTATACTAGCAGATCCGGCCACACGTTGCTGTGGCTAACGTAAAACAACGCCCGGCCATTACCCAATCTTTATAACCAACGCCATCTGTTAAATCAAATCCACACCGTCCATTTGCCAGCCCATTGCTCGCTGCCCGCTGCCGCTTAACCAGATATCTATACATATTATAAATTAAAGTCCTCTGCGTCGTCTGTCTGCCTGTCTATCTGTCTGTCTGTCTGTCTGTCTGTTCGCGATAAACCCGAAAACTACTGAACGGATTTTCATGCGGTTTTCACGAGTAGATAGTGTGTTTTGTGAGGAAGGTTTAGATATGTAATTTGTCAAGGATTTGTGTAAATTGGTTGAAACATAACGATAATTGTTAGAAGTGTTGGAAAAAGTCAAGCCGCCTGGTAGCTTTAATCGAAAACGCTGCCTAATCGTTTTGGGATATAACAAAACAATGCATGGTGGGATATTTCTCTTTTATAGATCTACAAAAAAGTTCGAGTAGGCATATATCTATCTTTTACGGATAGCTTACTATACCTATTCTATCTTCTAAAAAAATGGTCACCTATATTGCGGTAATTGAAAAGTTATTTAGACGGATACAGTATTAATCTTTATTAACTTAAATATGTACATTAGTTATCCCAAACATTTCATGCACATTATTATAATCTTTCACACCATCTCTACGTATTATAAATTAAAGTCCTCCGCAGCATCTACATTGGAGGACCCACCACTTACCCGCCCTGGTATAGGTAACAGATGGTTACCCCTTCAAGGCTCTTGCAAGGACTCTAATTTTTTTTGTAAAATCGACTCTACATTTGATAACGAAACTAGACCTCCAATATCCCTCCAATGTCTCCGCAGCATCTGTCTGTCTCTTCCCGATAAACTCAAAGAGGGCGGTGGTTATAAGGGTTGGATAACCATCCAGTAGATGACGTTGTATTTTATTAGCCACAGCAACGCGTGGCCGGGTCAGCTAGAATTATATATTTCAATCAATTTACACAAAACCTTGACAAGTTATATACCTAAACCTTCCTATTAGCTATTGGTGAAAACCGCATGAAAATCCGTTTGGGTAGTTTTCGAGTTTATTGCGAACAGACAGACAGACGGACGCGGCGAATGACTTTGTTTTATAATATGTAGAGATATACCATATTTATCACAAGAATCCCAACTGCTTCCGTCTGTAGCATGTATGTTGTGAGGCTGAAGGTAAGTGGGGAGGGGAAATAAATGGAGGAGAGGAAGCTGGAGAAGTACTAGGCTATTCAGATCTAGTCAACAAACACGGTTAAATCAATTTCAAGCAACATTTCAATTCTGAATGGTGGTCTTACCTACACCAGAGCTATACTGAGAATGTCTTCCACCTGGAACGTGCCAGAAATATATCCTATATTATTTTTAATTGTAAAATGTTGAAAATACAGATTAATCGAATAAAGTTTCTCTGCGCGCACCAATGTGACTTTTACATAACAATACAGTGATTATAAACAAAAATGTATTAACATTGTAAACATATGTAAAAGCAGTGTTAAATTAGTAGGAAAAAAAAAACTAGTTCGAAGAAACCTTCCTACAGAGGCGACAAAACTATTAATTAACTCTTACGTAGTCTCGCGGCTCGATTACTGTAACGGCATCTACGCTAGTCTTCCCAAATATCAAATTGACAAACTTCAATCCGTGTTTAATGCAGCGGCAAGGCTCATAACTGGGGTTTCTAAATATTCGAACACCTTCGTAACCTTCACTGGCTCAAGTGCCCTGAGAGAATCCAGTACAAATTGTGCTGGATGGTTTTTAAATCAATCTACGAAATGGCCCCACCTTACATCTCCGAATTATGCGTCCCGGAAAAAACCGGTCCGAGACAATTAACCCTTAGATCAGCAACTTCATCTGCTAAAGGCAGACTAATAGAACCTAAACGAAAGCCAAATACTATGTTTGGAGATCGTGCTTTCGGAGTATCTGGGCCTAAGGCTTGGAATAGACTCCCTCCGGAATTAAGATGCATAACAAGCCCAACAGAGTTTAGGTCCAAACTCAAAACCTTCCTTTTTGGGCTCTCATACCCGTAATTTAAATATACCTATTTGAGAGCATCATACTTGTATTGTCTATGATATGTCTTAATCACACTTTTCTTACTGAATTAAAATAACTCGATTCCTTACACATCAATCTGTCTCTTGACGAATCACATTTAGTAAGATCAAATCCTTATAGGTACTACTGCACCTCCCACCTTTATATGTTGCTTTTACTTTCCAAAATACACTCGTCAAAGAATACATTACATATTAATATTAAAATATTTTTCAGGATTAAATAACATGTGTTTACAATAATGTCCTCTGCGTGCGAACTCTTTCTAAATTTCTTTAAATGGACAATATACAGTGTTAATTTCAAGCGACCTCCCAGGTAAGTATGGTCCTGTTTTCATTAAATTTTAGGCAGCATCGCGTTCATTGGTCAAAATATTGTACACATATTTTCGTATCGGTGATCAATGAACCGATGTATGCAATTTTTAGCCATAAGTTGTTTATAATTGTTTGCCTAGCTTGTAGTTTTTTAGATTTTAGAAATGTATTATAAGTTTGTACAGCGCCCTTGAGGTGATTTTTCACAAAAACGGCGCTATATAAATCATCCAAATATTATTATTATTATTATTAAAAATAACAGTGCAAATAAGACAATGTAAAAATGAATAAGCTAAATGATAAAAAACATATACCTATGACAAGTGTAAATCACAACTTTATATTTGTGCGTTATGATTAATAAAAACATAAAAGTTTTTTGGTATTTTTAATTATTATAATTTAAGTTGACTGATTCGGCCCGTTGGCAGTCGGAGTTCACGTGATAACATCGGGCCCATGGCGATGGCGGTTGAAATGAACACGCCGAAAATTATAAAATGTATATTCAAGCTATGTTTAAACATTTACATATGAAAGGTAAGACCGTCTTTCTTTTTAAAGGTCTTCATAGAACTACTTTTACACAATTTTACGGCGCAGTGGACCATTTTTCTGTGTTTTATGCACGTTTTTCTGGGAGCTCTATGCGCGACCGAGGTGTAAAAGCTAATGTCAGCCATCTAAAAACCGTTCGGTAAAATTTTTGAAAAGGCATGCTTTGGGCAGGTGGGCACACTTTACATGCCGTCTCTCTAATATCCATACTCTTAGGTTTTACCACACATAAACCTCAGGGATCTCATTTCTACTGCATTCAGTCTACTTTCTTCCTTCCTGTGCCAGTTCCATGCCTCACTGCCATACATCAGGGTAGGTACCAGCATTCCATTATGGACGGCTAACTTCGCTTCTTTGGACAGTTTTTTGTTGGCGCCAACAGGCTGATAGAGATATCTTTCGATATCTCTATCAGCCTTCCCATCGCTCGTAAACATACTTCCCAAGTACACAAAATCATCCACCTGCTCCAAATACTCATCATTCACAACTACGTTGCACATTGTTTTCATACTCTCTCTTTTAAATACCATGACTTTAGACTTACTTACATTCATCATTAAGTCATTCTTCTTGGTTCATCCTAGACACGAGAGACTGTAGATCTTCCATTCTATTAGAAATCAGCACCGCATCATCAGCATACAACAGGCAACATACTTCCAGATTACTCAATTTCGCGCCCAATCCCATCTCTTTCAGTTCTTGCATACGTGTGTACAGATTGAATAACCACTGTAACAATACGTTTTGACAACGTTTTATTAAAAAGTTTGCAAACACCCTCAAACATTCACAGGCCAAAATGTGACCAATTCAAAAAGATATATTAAAACATTTAATGCAATTATTTCAAAAGTTTCCGCTCATTGTATATTTCGATAAATCACAAAGGTGTTTTCACATTTTAACAAGAGATGTGAGTCGTTCAATTTCTAAATCCGCTATATCAACTTTCACTGATTCGGAGAAAACCGCAAAAAACTGTCACATCTCAAGCGTAAATAAAAAATTGCATTTTTTATTTTTATATAATGAATTGCAGTACATTCGCAAAGTGTTCCTTTTTCAATGTATGTCTAGAAATAATTAAGTAATTTGGATAAATAAAATGGATATAGTGGATTTTGATACTCACTTCGTGATTTGTATGGAATATAGAGGGTTTTGAAACTCAACTGACCTGGGGGGACGTGTTTCTACACCCGCCATCTTGGCAAAATAACTGCTTGTGATTGGTTGAATTCCGATATAGCGGGTTTTGATAGTAACTTCTTGAATGATATACCGGGTTTTGTTTATCACTCGCAGTTTTAACATGTATTTTGGTTGTGATAAGGGAGCTTTTAAAACTCTTGTTCCTAGCAAAAATGTGAACAAGATGTCATACTCAGATCATTTCGTCAAAAAATCGGATATAGCGGGTTTTGAAATTATAGGACTCATGTTTCGCATCTCTTTTGAATTATTTGTTATTGACATTTCGCCAACTGAAATTACTGAAATATTAATTTGGCCCTCTCATTGCAATGCAAGGGAGAGTTCTGTTCCGAGAGAGTCCTGCTGGTGAGATCGAAAGGTCTCCCTCAACCAGTCTCTTCCGAACTGGCCTGCTACGCAGTGGATGGGTAGACGCATCCGCTGCCAGAACCTGGACAAACCTCACCCCATGAACCCGGACACCCCTGCTAATCACTAACCTAGTGACCTAATGTCTCCCAAATTTAATACAAAACTGATGAAACAATTTTTAAAGTACCTCTACGAATTCTGAGACAGGCTTTCTCAGTGCAAGCTACACCATGTCCATCTTCCAAACAGGTGCAGTCATTGCAGTCCTCATCGTCCTTGAAGGTTGAGCCAGGAACACATCTGAAGTCTGGGCTGCGTATACTGGTAGCATCTGCACAAAATAAGGTAAGGTAATGCAGGTAGAAACAAATGCGATATGATATGCAGTAATATAAGCGTGTGATGTTGGCAACACTTGCACTGAGTACAGTTTAATTAAGGTTTTTTTTTCTTTATTCATTGCTTTGATGATTACACGATTTGAGGATTTTTCGACTATGGTGGTCGATTTTACAAAGCCACTGGTGCGCTTTTTGCCACAATACGGCACTATTTAAAATACCTCGGATTGCTTTCCTTCCCATTTTGGCAAATTTTCCTTTATTTGTAAGTAATTAAGTAGAAGCTTACGATTTTATAATATTATTTTTATAAATCCTACTAATATGTGATAAACGACAAAAGATAGATGAATTAATTGATTATATAGAACTATAATCAGTTTGTATATCTCCATATTAATATTGGGAGATATGATTTTTTAATGTGGGCGGAAAATATTAAAAATGAGCTCCAAAAAATCGCAAGCAATCCGGGAAAAAAGTTTTTATTTGGTATGTAAGCATACATCTCAATCTGAATATAATATACTAGACATGTTCATAATACAAGACTAACTGCAAACGATGAACTTGTCATTCCCAGATATCTAAATAAGTACCATCAAAGAACTCTGGAATACCTTTTCGTTATTTGTTTTTGGGGTGTTATGCCGTGTTGCGCTACCTCCTTCTTTAGCCAAAGTTTGAGACATCGTTGCAGTGTCCATCATCAGGGCAGATCCGGTAGATGCATAACACCCCAAAAACAAATAAGGAGAATGCTTTTGGCCGTGAAAATCTTAAAACGTATCTCTAGAATACCTTGTTCCAATAATTTACAACATGTTGCCAACTCATTTAAAGGCTGTGAATTGAGTTTCAGAAGGAAATGTACGCTAAAAAATGGTTAACCCTTAATTACTCACACAAAGAACATTACCTACTCGCGCGGGGTCATAGATGACCCCAAATAGTATGAGTAATTTTTAATATATAAGTAAATGTAACTATTTTATTATTAAAGTGCTTTGTTTATTCTGTAATATCATCTATAAGTAATAACATGAATTACTAACTAATTGTACAAAAACAAGTTAAACTAAAATAAAATCAATAATTAACAATTTGTACTTAGGTATACTAGATCTGGCTAAGGCTTTTGATACATCTCTCATGACATTCTGTACTAAAAACTTTAAAAAATTGTGTCAATGGACCGCCGCTCGAATGGTTTATTAGCTATACTAAAAATAGAAAACAAAGAGTAGAACTTAATAAATGCTACAGTGATCCGGAAGAAATCAAGTATGGCATCCCTCAAGGTAGTGTACTTGGTCCCCTTCTATTTCTCATTTACATAAATGAACTTACCAATATTAAAATGGCATCTATCGACTACAAGGTAATCAGTTACGCAGATGACACGGTAATTCTATTCAAAGCTCCGAGTTGGGAAAAGGCCTTCAAAAGTGCGGAAACTGGTATGTTAGTAATAAAAAATTGGCTGGACAAAAATCTACTTACCTTAAGGGGTAATTTACCAAAACCGAAATAATATTTCGGGGTGGGGAAGTATGAGGTATGCTCGAACGGGGAACCGCTGCGCGCTACCGATGAAGTCAGAGCAGCGAAGAATCTAGACTAGATGGTACACTTGAGTAAGATTTGAACATGAAACGTTAAATATTGGGCATCTTTCAAATTATGTTAATTAAATTGAATGCGCATGTTTTAGGTAAATTTAGATAGAAACATTACCTATTGCAGGAGGAGCTCATGATTTTATGACTCTTTATCTGATTTTTAACAAACTTCTTTGATAAATTATTCGATACAACCAACTACACTGCTGGACGGTAGGCATTAGTTCTTCATTGAAAGATGTCAAAACAATACGGTATTCAATTTCGCATTATTTTCGTAATATGTGATCATAATTATATCTGAATATATTGGAAAGATAAATAAAATATCGGTCATTTTCAATATTTATTATTATTGTTTACAAAAAGTTATTTTTTTATTTTTAATTACGCACCAGATTTAAATGTCCGGGTTTAATTTTCCCCACAGGAAAAACTAAACCCTTTCACACACTTCCCAAATGATCATCTGGTCAATCCACGTTATGCAATTGCACTATATGTATTATAATTACAAAACAATACAAGAACAACATGTCAACCTACCAGAGACCAGATGGGAAAATAATTCACCGACTCCAGATATTTTCATATCAGAGGGTTCGGCTCTGTGGAATTCCTAATTGAACCTATAAATCCTACTGATCCCTCGATATAAATATTTAAAAAATCTTTTGTAATCCTACATGTATTTAAAATTACCGATTTTTGCATTTTTATATATAAATTCTTTGACAAATCTAATACGCCTAAATTTTGAATCAGAGACCTAGGTATAATGCCAGTAGCCGAAATAACAAATGGTAATATTTTTATAGTCCGAGAATGCCAAATTCTTTTAATCTCATTTCCTAAATCTGTGTATTTTCTAATTTTTTCAGAAACAGTTTTTTGAATATTACAAGAATTTGGAATAGCTACATCAATGATATAAGTTATTTTTTTAATTTTGTCATGTAAAACTATATCAGGTCTATTATGACTAATTGTTCTGTCTGTTAGTATAGTTTTATCATAATATATTTTATAAAATTCATTTTCTAAAAATGAATTTGGTTCATATTCATAATATGGTAATATATTACGGCAGTCAATCAAGTTATGTTTAATTACCAAACTTTGGTGGATTATTTTTAAAACCTGATTGTGCCTAAATGTATACTCGGACGGCGCTAATATAGAACATCCCGATATAATATGTTCTATAGTTTCCGGAAAAGCCAAACATTTTCTACATAAATCATCTATTTGATTTATATCTTTGATTATATGCTTCCTATAATTTTTAGTATTAATGACTCTATCTTGAATGGCAAGCATAAATCCTTCTATTTCTGCGCTCAACTCTCTAATACTCAACCATTTGTTTGACGAAAGTTTGTCAACATAAGTTTGGTTGAGATAATTGAAGTGTTTTGCATGAATAATTTTATTTGACCAGGAATCTAATAATTCCTGGTTAGTATTTATAAGAATGTTGGCATTCTCGTCATATAAATTTAAAGGTGTAATGTTTCTATCTGCCTTGCAAATTATTTTGTGCATTTCTGAGCTATTAGCTTTCCTATGGAAAAAATTTCTAAGCATTTCTACCTGATTGTGTTTCAAAGATGTTATTTTGACTACACCTCTACCTCCTAAATTTCTAGGTAAATTAATTCGTTCTATAGCTGAATTTGGATGATGGCAATTAAACTTTGTTAACGTAGTTCTAATTAATCGTTCTTAACTATCTAAATCTGTATTGGACCATTTAATTATGCCAAATGAGTACGTTAATAAAGGTATTGCCCAAGTATTTATTGCTTTTACTAAATTTTTAGCAGATAGATTGCATTTTAAAATTTTTCTGATCCTAGTTTGAAATTTAATCCTAATATCATTTTTAATACTAGTGTGATCTAATCTATTCGATTGCGGGTATCCTAAATATTTATAAACCTCATCCCCTTTCATAGTTTTAATTTTGAAATTTCTAAATATACCCTCGTCTCCATCTACAATTTTGCCTTTCTCTATATGGATCGTTTTACATTTATCTAAACCAAAAGTCATTTTAATATCATCTGAAAAAATTTTAACTACCTTAATCATTTTCTCTAAATTTGATTCAGAATTTGAAAATAATTTTATATCATCCATATATAATAGATGTGAAACTATACTACTCTCTCTTGTATTACCCTTAATTTTTATTCCAAACTTGCTTTTAATTAACATTTTAGACATAGGATTCAATGCTAAGCAAAACCAAAGAGGACTCAATGAGTCTCCTTGAAAAATCCCTCTTTTTATTGAAATGCCCGGTACTACTATTTTCTTACCTTTTAAATTTACTAGTAAATCTGTATTCCAAAAGGACATAATATTTTCCAAAAAGCTAATTATAATTGGTTTAACTTTATATATTTTGATTAGCCAAGAGTGCGGGACATATATAGATTAGATCACACTAGTATTAAAAATGATATTAGGATTAAATTTCAAACTAGGATCAGAAAATTTTTATAATGCAATCTATCTGCTAAAAATTTTGTAAAAGCAATAAATACTTGGGCAATACCTCTACTAACGTACTCATTTAGCATAATTAAATGGTCCAATACAGATTTAGATAGTTTAGAACGATTAATTAGAACAACGTTAACAAATTTTAATTGCCATCATCCAAATTCAGCTATAGAACGAATTAATTTACCTAGAAATTTAGGAGGTAGAGGTGTAATCAAAATAACACCTTTGAAACACAATCAGGTAGAAATGCTTAGAAATTTTTTCCATAGGAAAGCCAATAGCTCAGAAATGCACAAAATAATTTGCAAGGCAGATATAAACATTACACCTTTATATATATATGACGAGAATGCCAAAATTCTTATAAATACTAACCAGGAATTATTAGATTCCTGGTCAAATAAAATTATTCATGCAAAACACTTCAATTATCTCAACCAAACGTATGTTGACAAACTTTCGTCAAACAAATGGTTGAGTATTGGCGAGTTGAGCGCAGAAATAGAAGGATTTATGCTTGCCATTCAAGATAGAGTCATTAATACAAAAATTATAGGAAGCATATAATCAAAGATATAAATCAAATTGATGATTTATGTAGAAAATGTTTGGCTTTTCCGGAAACTATAGAACATATTATATCGGGATGTTCTATATTAGCGCCGTCCGAGTATACATTTAGGCACAATCAGGTTTTAAAAATAATCCACCAAAGTTTGGTAATTAAACATAACTTGATTGACTTCCGTAATACTTGACCGTACGATTGACTACCATATTATGAATATGAACCAAATTCATTTTAGAAAATGAATTTTATAAAATATATTATGATAAAACTATACTAACAGACAGAACAATTAGTCATAATAGACCTGATATAGTTTTACATGACAAAATTAAAAAAAAAAACTTATATCATTGATGTAGCTATTCCAAATTCCTGTAATATTAAAAAAAACAGTTTCTGAAAAATTAGAAAATACATAGATTTAGGAAATGAGATTAAAAGAATTTGGCACTCTCAGACTATAAAAATATTACCATTTGTTATTTCGGCTACTGGCATTATACCTAGGTCTCTGAAAATATTCATATTATATTCCATAGTTCTCATTAAAAACTTGCGGCAGGAATGTGAACTAACATTTTTCAATATGAAATAGCACAATTTGTTGGTTATTCACATTTGGTAGTTTTAATTATTGCTACAAGGTTTGTTAGATTCGTACTGGGAGATATATATGGTGAGGATCGTTTCGTGTTATTATGAAACTTTTTCCCTACTATTCTCAATTATTATCTTTTGTTCACTAAAAAATACTAATAATATGTCTGCAAAGTGAACAATACTATATATATCTTTATCTTTACCTAATTTATGTAAAAGCACAGTAGGACGTAAATAAATAAAACTAGGAATACGAAAATACGGGTAAAGGGGCACTCTAAACCATTCTATGCCGCTGGTTGCAAACAGGCGGCCGCAAAATGGAAGTTCTAGTAAAAAAGTCAACTTGGTTCTGAAATAAAACACAATAACATAACGACTAATCTTTAGTGTGACCCCTTTTCTTATGTGCCTACACATTTACGTATTTATTTTTTGTAAAATTTGACGTGCTTTCACTCTGAAATCATCTCGCATACTGACTGGAAATAACTCGTGTCTTGGTTTATATAATGGCGTGAGACAAATTAACAATATCGTGATATTGAAAAACTGTTTTTATTTATTTAAGCATTGTTTTAATGCTTTTTAAAATAATTTTTTTATTCAGTCGTTTAGACAACATTGATGTGGTAATAATGTATATTTTTTATAATTCTCCTGTATTTAGAATTAAAAGATATAATCGAACTTTAAGCTATTTTTAGAGGTTTTGTAAATATTTTTTCACTCAATTGTTTTAAACATTTTAACACGATTTTTTTACGCACCATTTAGAAGAATAGTTTATATTTTCAAAACATAATATTTTTTTCTAATAAACAATATAGAAATGTTCTTAAAACTGCATCAAAAATCCCTAAATATGCTGCGCTTGCGGTAATATACCCTTAAACATCACCAAAACAAAATACTTAACATTCAGTAAAACCACTACCGGACAACCAAAAATCTTTCCGCCCTTATACCTACACCCTGATATTACCTCAAATCCCTCAAACCACAACTGCGAAAAAATAGAACAAACTGATAATATCAAGTATCTAGGCTTAACAGTGGACTATATATTAAACTGGGAACTTCATATTAACTTACTAATTAAAAAAATCCGTAAACAATCATTCATTTTTAAGACTATTAGAAACATTATGCCACCAAAACAACTAAAAAATGTTTACTAAGCTCTATGTCAAAGCCTTTTAACTTATGGAATTTCTGCTTGGGGGGGGGGAGCTGCCGACAAGTACATTAAACCACTTAACACAACTCATAAAACATTAATTAGGATCATGTTAAAAAAACCTTATCTTCACCCAACGGAAAACATACTTATTACTAATAACATACTTGATATCAGGAAGCTGTTCATTAAAAAGATCATACAAATAAACTGCATAAAATCCTCACCATGCCACATAACTCACCCAAAAAACACAAGAGCTAAATCGTGTAATCTACTTCTAGTGCCTAAAACTAAATCAACTTTTGCCCAAAAGCACGAATCTTACCTCGCACCCCACATTTTCAACACCTTCCTAAAAGAAACCTCCTATTGTACCACTAAAAACAACCGAAACTGGATATTCAAACATTTCAATACATGGTTACTACACAAAAAAAGGGCAAGCATCACCAAGTTGTTAGTTTCTCATCTTAGTCTTTAATCCTCACTCTTTATTTACATATTATATGTGTTGGTTACTTATAGAAATTTTATCTTAATTATTAATACTGCTTTTGTTTTACGAATGCTTATATTATTATTACCTCATATGTAGGGAATGCAAATCTCGTGAGATTGGGGCTCAAGCGAGATCCCACGAGATTATGAATAACAATACTGCGAGATCTCGCCGATTCCGAGATCTCGCGAGATTGGCAGTTTTGTGTGTTTTTTTTGCAAATAAACACAATATTTGAATAAATTAGGAAAATCATAATAATCATTTTAAGTATTATATAATAAACATTTATTTTCACGAATTTTTCAATAGACTTTTATGCATCAAACCTTGTTTGACGAATTTGTCTATAATTTTTTAATAAACTTCTAAGTAGTAAACTTTGACGTACGTATATATCAAATAACTAATGAAAGAACAACCAGTCTCCTCTTCTAATATCAAACAAATCAACGAGAAGTTAAAAAAATGAAACTTATTATCTAAGTTGAGTTGACTATTAAACTGATATATTGTTATCAATTAAATAAAACTATATCTACTCAGTAGATCCATTAGATATTACAGATTAATTAACAAAATATACCAATTGGTCAGACTATTAGAAATTACAGAATAATTAACAAAATGTACCAATCAAAAAACAACCTTTAATTTAATATTTTGTAAAATATACGTGTATATAATGTAAACTCATATTTTTTATATTACAATAAAAAAAAAATTTAAAAAAATGAAAGATTTGTTCAGTTGAAATCACCAGCCATTATTACGAATTATTTTAAAATAGCTCCTTAAGAAGCACAAAATGTCCAAAGAATCGTCTGCTAAACGGCTTCTTATTTTGTTGGCCAGATAACCAGCCCTTTCGGATTCAACGTAAGTTGGAACCACAGATCTCAGGCTACCTCAGGCCGCCGCCTCACGCGCACCGAACGAAACCGACAGATCGCAACTCCGTCCATGTCAGTCCGCGCTTCGAATAAGACGTTTTTATGCTCGAGTGTAATATCGTTAAACTCGAGGTATCTCGCCCTTTTTTCGTCCGAGATCAATCTCGCTAAAAAAGGCAGAGATCTCGCGAGAACGAGATCTCGCGAGATCGAGATTGCATTCCCTACTCATATGTTTATTATTTTGTTCAAATCTTATAGTTCTATATTTAGACGGTAGCATTACTATGTGTATTTATTTTGTTGATATTTAATAGTTCTAGATTTAGATGCTAGCATTACTATGTGTATCTGATGAATTTTTGGTTTTATGGAAATATGTTAATTCCTTGAAAACTGTATTTCAACTCCCAATAATTCTTATTTGATTATATGTATTTATGTTTTAATATGTATCTATGTGTTCGATTATGTACATGTATGCGAATACCTGTGTGTATGTATGTGCGCATATGCGTTGTGATGAACCGGCTTTGTTGGATGGTTGGCGAATATTTTTTTTTTTTTTTTTACGAAAATGATCACACTATCGACATCTATTGGTTAATTTTGAAAGAAATATTAAGGGAAACTGTAATGATTGAACATTTTTTCTGCTACGAAGGGTGTAAACAAATTTTGGAAGAAAAAAAACGACTAGCAAATCCTAGTATGGTTGGAAACCATTAGACGCATATCAGCCAATCAAATCTCGGGGCGTGGTGTGAGAGGGTTGTGTCAAATTGAGACACAAAAGTTATCCCACGGTCCAAACTGATAGCTATTTTAAGTGGAAAAAAACACTTCTAGCTTGGTCATAAATCGCATTTTTGTGGGGAGCACGAGGGAATTGACAACAGTTGATTTCGCATCGGGGGTCGGCGAGTTTTGCAAGTATTTCGTTGACGGAGGTTTAAAAAGGACAACAATCATGCGTTAATTAAACATGAAGTAACGAACGATTTCTATTGTATGAGAATAGAAACGGGAGTAGGCATTGACAATCAATATCGCTTTTTCCAAACAAAATTCCAGCGGGATTTGCGTGCAGGTATTGGGAACGAGCGTAATATGGTAGTCAAAACACAAAAGCTGATAATCTCAGGGTAGTCGGGAAGGAATCGATTACGTCAACGACCAAATAAAATCTAAGGTTTCGGGTTGGATTTTATATCTGATAGATTAGAGGGGAGGAAATGTTGTCGATCTCTTACGTATTAAAGTGTTTTCAAGTGAGAAATATCTAACACGGTTTTGAGTCATTAGGATATTCATTAAGCTGAAATCACCACTCGAGTTTATACGCGAGATATAGGTAATAGGAAATTAGGAAAAGCTATAAAATTTAACGGCCTGTCAGGATTTAAAATTATTTGAATTCTCAAGTATTTTTCTTAATTGCTAGGTGCATAACAACGGAGATTTATTGGGTTTTACGCCAGAGGGAGATGGGATATGGAAGGAGGAACTAAAGATGCAGATGAAAAAACGTTCGGAGGCAGGTATGGAATTAGACTTTGGTAGAGGTTACGGCCCGTAAAAGGAAGAATCGAGATCATAAAAGTTTAGGCTATTACTAAATAAGGTTCTACGAGTGTCGCGGCCTTGTTTAGGAAGGGGTCAAATGACTAGAGATTATACTTAGGTATTTGCGAACGCGGGAAATATTAAGAAAATGTATGCGAACACAAGGAACGCGTCATATAGCCAGAGACAAACACAGCCGCATGTCCACATAAGGGGTACGTCTGAATAAGAATATTCGGTCACTAATTGTTAGAAAATCCATAGTCAAATGCTAAAATGACAAAATACCTAGAAGGTGACGTGTTATGCGATTTATGCGATAATAAGATGCATAGTAGATGATGGTCGGAAAATGTTGTAGGTTGCCGAGTTGAAATAAGACTTGCGGTTACCGAGAAAAGTATGGAGAGTATATCAAAAATTCAGGATACACCGTACCTGGAAGCGATTTTAAAAATGGTAGAACGGACACGATAGATTTTCGAGAAAAGTTGAATTAATTATTCACTTGGTAAATGATATCTTGTAGGCGCTAGTCTTGCAGAAGATTCGTGTGTATATCGTAGGGACGAGACCGAGTACGCCCCTGTCCGATTCTACGAGATAGTGCTTTCGCGCAATACGGATTCTGTGTTGGGAGCACCGTTCAGGACGAAATGTCATAAACCGCAGGATACGATACTAGATTTGGGAACTATGAAGGTTGTGCGTTTAAAGGTCGTAATTGTAAAATTTAAGTTTGATTAATGGGTAAGCGGAGGAGACAAAAAGGGCGGTTTTAGGCAAGAGGAGGGAGTTCAGGGTGAGATCTCGGGAAGGAAAGGCTGTCAAAAAGGGCGCGAAATCGAAGTGTTTGTGGAATTTTTTCGGAGACTTAGCAAAAATCGTTCCGGCGGAGTGTCGATCTAACTTCAGTGGATTTTGTGCAAAGTGTTGTTTAATTAGATTCAGGAGAAGGGATACAAGCCAGTGGTGAAAAGCTTTTAGGAACTTAAAAAAATTTGTGAAAATTATTTAAGGACAGTGAAAATATTGAGTTATAATAACAGATATTAGTTCGGTTTAAACAGGCGTGATCTAATAATAAAAAACTTCAGTATTACTACAATTTAAACGGGGTCGACAAATAAATGTTAATAATAAAATTGCGGATTTTATATCAGAAATAATAATAGAAAAAAGAAACTTAATTACGAAAAAAAAATCGTTCTTTTGAAATGGGAAAAATGTATAAGTACCGAATAGTTTAGAAATAAAACAATAATAATAATAATTTACGAAAACGTTGAATCTAGTGGTTTCGATACCAAGATATAGCAAGTGCTAATTTAACCTTAGGGAACACACATATTTAAGGAGGGACGATATATTTGAAATAGTCTACAAACATCGGTCAACCGGAGTACATTACAATTGCGAGAAGAAGAAGGAAAGGGGGTTAAATTTAGTCATAAATCTAAGGCTACGTTAGGCCTTGTCGTATAAAATTTAGGAAATCGTAGGAAGGGCCCCTTTGTGTTTTCTCCACAGGTAAAGGTCTACAGGATACGTAATTAAGATGCAATTGGTCGTGTTTTCCCGACCGGAGAATTAAGCAATTACGTACGGGTAAGTTAAAGAATCTATATTTCAATTACAGGTACCTGGTTGCAGAGTGACGTAAATGGAACGCGAACCCTGGCAGTAAATTTCAACAGCTCCAGCGCCGATAAAAAATAATATTATTGCAGAGCTAATATGAATATGTTTAACCGTTATTATCATTTAGGGCAGTGACGTTTTCTCCCAGACAGCCGATGCCGGGCGGTCGGGGGAACGCACATACAAAAAAATGAACGAGCAAGCGAGGTACCTACATCTCGGGGGTGTTGTACACTCAACCAAATGGAGGGCGTTCCGAGAGTACGACATATCGAATCGAAGGCGATTATCTGCAACCCGAACAGCTGAACATCTTTAGACAAGAGAGCAGAAGAGCAGAATCACAATATTAAATATGAAACAAATAAAACTAACAGGTACTCTCTGAATTCCTAATTGTTGAATGCGATTTTAAGTTCTTCATGATTGACGAATGTGTTGGTGACACCGAGGCTACACATTATGTGAGAAATTGGTGGTCGAGTGGTAAGGGTCCTTCCCACATTGTCATGTTAGGGAGGGGGTGCCCCTCCATAGACTGATCGGGTCTCGCGAGGTGCTGGAAGCAATTCCCTTTCGCGGGACTATGCCGAGCGGATGGGCGCGACAGGTCGTATGAAATGAGATGCCAACGGTAAGACAGGGCATGGTTCGCAGACGGAGGCGTTTTGGCCAAAAGCATCTCGCGTTGCCTGCAAGGTAGTATGGAGATGCGCACCAACAGGTCATCTGTGGGACGGAATCCTGTAGCATCATCACATTTTTTAGTCCTGTCGACCCAGAAGCAAACGTAATGCCCACGAGGTGGGGATTATGTCAGCTCCTGGAGGTGGAGTGTAACGCTAGGTCGGTCACGTGGGAGGAAGGATCTGCCTGTCACAAGCTTACGCCACTTTGTACCGTGAGTAGAGTCTTGATAAGGGACGAAATAGATTACCCCTTCTAGAGCCAGTAAAGTAGTTCCGGAGGTGTTCGATACTGGAGTTGATCAGGAAAGGTTTGAAGGCATGTCGTTCTTCTTTTGTTATGGAGGGGTCCGGGTATCTGGTTTATCGTCAAGAGATTTTCCGGGTGCCATGGGTATAGCCTCATCATGCATTGGTCGAGGGGTCGTGTCCTGAGAGCTGACCACCTAGTCAATTTGGTCAAGTGGAGGAGCCAGTACTAGTTTGCAAAGAATTTTTTCCCCATCACCATCCATCCTATCCTCTATCCCGTCTTTATACTTCCATCCTAGGTATAAATTTGTGTTTACTAACAACAGAACGTATTATCACGATTATGTATAGGATCTAGCCATGGAAAGCGGTGCAGAGAATTCGCCAACTATCCGAGTGAAACATTCAAGGTATGTACATTAAAAAATCATTAGGACGTAGAGGGAGAGAGATCAATTTTATAGCCTAGCGAGAGTAATAGCAACCGTGCTCATTATGTAAATATTGGAGTAGTGTATATCATTAGGATCATAGTGGGGACAAATTCAGGATAGTTTAGACCGGACGTGTCCTTCAGACGTTTAAGAGATACAGAGAAATTCTTCCACACCTTACCTAAAAGAACCGAAAGTTACCACGAAATACATTAAATACCTATCCTAAGATGTCCTAGGTGCTCCGAAGCAAAAAATCACACAACGTGGAGAAAAGGGTTTATTGTAAGAATTTCCCGGAAAACTACCTTTTACTGTGTTCAGTCACAGGGGTGGGAAAAACGAGTCATGATTCAAACATTATTGGCGAATCATTCAGTAGGTACGAGAGGAAGATCTACCAACCGGAGATCTGAACGCGCGAGAGAGAGGAGGAGGGGTATAAAACCCGAGGAAAAGGGTTGCACCACCAGCAAGTGGTTCCGTGACCGAGGAGAGAGCGTCACCACCAATCTTTGTTGTAAACCTTCTAATTCAAATTCAGAAGAAAGAATATTATAAAGTTTCTCATTAGGAGGGGGGTGTACCATTACAGCGTGTATGTGTGTATGTACATATATGTGTGTATGTATGTACATATATGTAATTGTATGTGTGTGTAAGTTTATGTATATATGTACCCGCCTCGGAACAGACTTAGTCTAGTGAGGCGGGCTACTAACTTGTTTGTATAAGATATTATTATTACAATAAATGCCCAGGCTGCCGGCATTAAAAAAAAAAAAAAATAGTTAATACTCGTATTTTTTAGGAACTTTTCGAATCACTCTTATTACACAATTGACAGTATATTTCAGAGTGATCGTTGCACACAAATCTTGTACATTTCTTGCATTTTGTTGGTACTTTGTAAAGTAACATAATTACTCGCACGTGGTCACCGCTCAAGAGTGCAGCGACGCGTCCTTCCACTCCCGTGACTTGGTCGCTACTAAAATACAAACTTACTTACTTATCGTGACCAAATTGAATATACAGCTGATAAATAATTTTTAAAAGTACCTCTGCGTAATCTGAGACAGGCCTTCTCAGTGCAAGCTACACTGTGCCCGTCTTGTAAACAGGTGCAGTCATTGCAGTCCTCATCGTCCTTGAAGGTTGAACCAGGAACACACCTGAAGTGTGGGCTGCGGATACTGGTAGCGCCTGCACAAAATAAGGTAATGTAATGCAGGTAGAAACAAAGGCGATGTGATGTGCAGTAATATGAGTGAATGATGTTGGCAACACTTGCGCTGTGTGAGGTTTAATTAATGTTAAGTGGCGAGTTTTTTTTTCATTTTTCATTGCTTACAAGGTTACATAATTTGTGAATTTTTCGACCACCATCTAGGCACATGCTTTTGTTATGGTGGTCGATTTTACAAAGTCACTGGAGCGCTTTTTGCCACAATATGGCGCTATTTGAAGGGAGTGTTCTAGGACCGCTCTTATTTCTCATTTATATGAACTCCTTACTGAATTTGGATATTGAAGGTAATGTAATATCTTTTGCTGATGACACTGTTATCATATTTACAAGTAAAATATGGAAAATAACAATCGAGAAAGCAAATTCTGGACTGAGCAAAATTAAAAAATGGCTAGACTCTAACCTCCTCACCCTAAATATTCAAAAAACGCAATATATGCATTTCTCAATCCGAAAATTCACTCTCCCAGAAAACCTTCCTAAACTAGTCATTCACACTTGCCCACAAAATCTAGATAATCCCTCACTATCTCTTTCAAACAGCTGTTCATGCCCAATTCTCAAACCTTCTAATGAAATAAAATACCTAGGGGTCATTATAGATAACCATTTACGCTGGGAGGCCCAAATCAACTCCATAACAAAGAGACTCCGTAAGTTATGCTATATTTTTTATTCTATTCGATCAATCCTTGACATAAAAACACTCAGAAGGGTTTATTTTGCTCTGTTTCAATCTATAGCAACATACGGCATTATAGGATGGGGAGGTTGTGCAGCATCCATTCTCTACCCTCTAGTGACCATTCAAAAACTTTTGTTAAGGATCATCTTCAAATGTTCCCCTTCTCATCCATCAGAGCCACTCTTCAAAAAACTAGCTGTCTTAGACATTCGCCAATTGTACATTAAGATAGTTCTCATCCATATCTGGAAAAATGGTTTGATAAAATCCACACAAAAAGATAAACATACTCGTTACTCAACTCATGCAAAATGCACAATCCCTACAACAAAAACAACTTTTTCACAAAGGCAATACTCATACATCGCACCTAAAATATACAACGAACTAAATAACAACATCAAAAAATCTAGTACACTAACTCACTTTGCAACTAGTGTCCAAATATGGATATCCGTAAAGGGTCGACAGTTTTTTAAAGAATTTCTTTAGAAAATTTATTTGAAGAGAATTATGTCATTGCCAAACTTTGATTTATTTAAATATAAGCTTGGTGGGAAACAAAGGTCACGTGTCATTATCCGTAATTCAAATTTAATTTTGCCTTAGCATTACATTATCGTTTTCTAATATTTTCTGCTAGAACAGGGATAGATATTTTATCCTTTTATGAAGGTCAACTTTTGCCTAAACCGCTTTTGCAATATGCTAGCAGCTAAACTGCATTTGACTCGATAAAATGATATATTCGAATCATAAAAAATACTCCTAAGTACTAGCACACTAAACATTTTTTTTTTTTTTCCACTTGTTAAGGAAAAATATTTTTTAATTATTATTTCACTTATTGTCCTCTTCTCGTGCATACATATCTACTTATTTTTTCTGTGAAAACGTGTTTTTGCCATTGTGAAAACATCATCTGCAAATTATTGATATTTGTAAAATATAATATGTCATTATTACTTCATTTATCTGGAGGATAGCATCACTTTATTTTATTTCCATTGTGAAAATATAATAAAGCTTTCAACTTTTTTATAAAATGTGGGAGAAGAAAATCATTGCTTAACCCTTTCCACTCTAAGTATTCTTTTGTTTTTATTACACCAGCGCTTTAGTTAAGCGAAATTGCGTTTTTTTTTTTTTTTAAGTTTTTAGTAATATTTTGTAAATAAAATTGATATCGGTTTATATACCGCTAATAAATTTTTTTGGTTGTAATCACTATAATATAAATAGCCAAAAGTTTAAATACTTTTAAAAACTAATTCTTTAAAACTGTTTGGCACCACTGTGTACTAGTGCCTATATCTACATGTTTATGTACTCAGAGCCCAGTGCCACCAGAAAATCACTGTAACAATAATAATTTACTCTAGTGACCAGTGTAATTCGGCGGACTCGAAACATAAATTTATTCCAAAATTTATTTGTACAAAAATTGGTTTGAAATAATGTACCTACCAATATTACCACGTACACACAGATCTTCATTAAAATCGTTATCATTTCTTATTTGCATACTCTACAAAGTACTTACTTCGACTTTATATATTTTATAATTATATCATTTTTATATTCTTTCATGTATTGCCTTCTATGTTCTATACTTTTCATATTATTTTTATATTCTACTATATTCTTTCATACTCTTTTATACTCTATAGTAATTTATTGTTTCCATACTCTTTAGTTATTTACATTATTTTATATTCATTTGTTTTCTTTAAATTTCTTTAATATTATTATATATAATATGTATATTTATATATTTTTATTTTATTTTTTATATTCTCGCACATTTCTTTATATTGCATCTTTTAATATACTGTATATGAAAATCGACCACCACAACACAGGCATGTGCCTAGTATGGTGGTCGAAAAATCCCCGATTCATGTAATGAACAATTCAAAGAATAAAGAAACTTAAAAAAAAAAAAAAAATTTAAAATACCTCGGATTGCTTTCCTTCCAATTTTGGCAAATTTTCCCTTATTTGTAAGTAATTAAGTAGAAGTTTACGATTTTATAATATTATTTTTAAGTAGAGAAGTAGTTAAAGGTGTGTTCTTTACAAGTAAAATGTTCATATTTGTTTATATATTCTAGATTTTTTTATATTACGAAACGAGTATACTTTCCGGATGATCCTCATATATATATATAAATATATATGTATACAGTACAATCTCACTAATCCGGTTCCTTAATAGACCGATATGTCCAATAATCCAGCACCCTCCGCCCGCGCCTCGCTCGCCCCTCTATGCCTATGCGCTCCATCGCCGCATCGTCATCTAGCAGTCTAACCTCAAAACTTATCTCATGTGCACATGCGTAAGTATTTACCTGTTGTTTTGAAGTGAGAATAGTGTGCAAACGGAAACAGTTTTTTTTTATTTTACAATTTTTTTTCTATTTTCCAATAATCTGGCACCCTCTGGTTTTTAATAGTGCCGGATTAGTGAGATTGTACTATAATAAAATGTATATTTTTTTTTTTACATTAACTCCATAGAGGAAGCCGTGAAAAAGGTATGAAAGTGGATAGGAATCCGGTGTTCAGTGTGTCAAGGAGTGACGGACGTATGAATCCATTCCTCCAGCAGTCGTGCAAAGCGATGTTCCGAAAGAGTCCTGCTGGAGAGGTCAAAAGGTTTCCCTCAACCAGTCTGTCTCGATCCAGCCAGCCATGCAGTTGAACAGACGTATCCGCCATCAAGACAAACCTCACCCCATGAACCGGGCACCCCTGCTAAGTCATCAAAAGTATCGAACCACGTGGGGTGACCAAATTGAATATACAGCTGATAAATGATTTTTAAAAGTACCTCTGCGTAATCTGAGACAGGCCTTCTCAGTGCAAACTACACTATGCCCATCTTGTAAACAGGTGCAGTCATTGCAGTCCTCATCGTCCTTGAAGGTTGAACCAGGAACACACCTGAAGTGTGGGCTGCGGATACTGGTAGCGCCTGCACAAAATAAGGTAATGTAATGCACACAAAGGTAGAAACAAAGGTAGAAACAGGTAGAAACAAAGGCGATGTAATACGCGGTAATATGAGTGAATGGTGTTGGCAACACTTGCGATGTGTGAGGTTTTGTGATGTTAATTAGTTGATTTTATTTATTAATTTCTTTGATGGTTACATGAATTGAGGATTTTTCAGCCACCATGGTAGGCACATGCCTTGTTGAATGACTGTCAAAGAATATAAAATAACATAGTATTAAAGAAAATGAATTAATTAAATGGTGGAGTTAAATTTTTAGATTACCTATCGTCGCCTTAGTTCTTAATTGTCCAAAAGACCATCAGAAAATTTTACAGGAGGAGAAGGTTTTTTTTTCATTATTTCAACAAACACTATGATATGTGTTTAAGATGAAGCTATTTCCATAAAGGCAAAGGTCTCATTAGTTTAAATAATTCTTAGTTAAGTGATTAACTATCGTTTTTTGTAGTTTCTTTTTAATTTTAAAGTGAACAAAAACTAAACTGGTCATTTGGACAATTAAGAACTAAGGCGACGCTGTGTGCACAACTGATAAATGATTTTAAAATGCTACCTCTGCGTATTCTGAGACAAGCCTTCTCAGTGCAAACAACACTATGTCCATCTTCCAAACAGGTGCAGTCATTGCAGTCCTCATCGTCCTTGAAGGTTGAGCCAGGAACACACTTAAAGTCTGGGCTGCGTATACTGGTAGCGTCTGCACAAAACATGAGAGAACTTAAAGGTTTAAAAAAATGATGTGTTGCAAATATTTATTATTCTGTGACAGTTGATTCCCTGACAGTTGGCTCCCCGGCCTACTTATATACAATATAACTAAGTGTCTAATACAAGCGGTGTGCAGAGATGTACCATCGTACAACAAAAGTATAAAACATATTTTCGTTCAAAAGCATCAAAGATAAAACCACTTGTCTATTTACCATATATACCAGCGTATACGTACAAAAGCATCAAAGATAAAACCACTTGTCTATTTACCGTATATACCAGCGTATACGTACAAAAGCATCAAAGATAAAACCACTTGTCTATTTACCGTATATACCAGCGTATACGTACAAAAGCATCAAAGATAAAACCACTTGTCTATTTACCGTATATACCAGCATATACGTACAAAAGCATCAAAGATAAAACCACTTGTCTATTTACCGTATATACCAGCGTATACGTACAAAAAATCGACACAGTAATAAATTTTTCTGATATCCATACTAACTTATAATTAAGAGGACTTTCATATATTTTTTTAATTATGTTGTTTTTTCTCATTGTAACTTCTCGGAAAATAACTTGACTAACCATATGACGACTCAACATAAAACAATTTCTCCTGCCGACCCATAAAATAATGTCCAATAATGAACTGACAGGAATAATATGTGAAAGAATTGTTTTTGGCATAGAAAATACATGGAGTTTTATAGACAAGTACAAGTTTGTCCCGTCAGGGAGCAAATTGCGATTCCAATTCTTTAGGATGACAACAGATTTATCCTTAGCCTCAAAATTAACAAATTTTTGGTTTAACCACGATTACAGTTTTCTCAGATAACTGCTAAAAAGTCGTTAAGGACAAATCCTTTTCGATAAGTAGAATCACCCCTATAGTTAGAATGGTCAAATTTTTGGATTCCATTCTATTCTGGAGTATCTGGGCCAAAGGCTTGGAATAGACTCCCTCCGGAATTAAGATGCATCACAAGTCCCACATAGTTTAGGTCCAAACTAAAAACCTACCTTTTTGGGCTCTCATACCCTTAATTTAAATATACCTATCTGAGAGTATCATACTTGTATTGCCTATGATATGTCTTAATCACACTTTTGTTACTGAATTAAAATTACTCGAGTCCTTACACATCAATCTGTCTCTTGACGAATCACATTTAGGAAGATCAAATCCTTATAGGTACTACTGCACCACCCACCATTAAATGTTGCTTTTACTTTCCGAAATACACTAATCAAAGAATACATTACATATTAATATTAAAATAATAATAATTAAAAGTTTTCAGGATTAAATAATATGTGTTCACAATTATGTCCTCTGCGTGCAAACTCTTTCTAAATTTCTTTAAAATAACAATATACAGTGTTCATTTCAAGCGACCTCCCAGGTAAGTATGGTCCTGTTTTCATTCATTTTTAGGCAGCATCGTGTTCATCAGTCAAAATATTGAACATATATTTTCGTATCGGTGATCAATGAACCGGTGTATGCAATTTTTAGCCATAAGTTGTTTTTAATTGTTTGTCTAGCTTGTAGTTTTTTTTAGATTTTAGAAATATATTATAAGTATGTATAAATTCCATACAATCGAGAAATGTTCTAAGCAAACGAGGTCTTCTTAAGAACAATATTAGAAAAATTTAAATAAATGAAGACAATATAAGCGAAACTCAATGGAAAATCTGGAAACAGAAAAACATATTGACACCTCTGGGACGCGAACCCAGGACCTCTTGCTTTCTGGGCAAACGCGCTAACCACTGCGCCACGGTGTCGATATGAAATTCGGTCATGTTTAACTGTACCATACTTCGACTAAGAACCACCTACACTATCTTCATTTTCTTTAACGCATATATTATTGGCAACTATCTTTATGTATGATTGCAAGATTCAAACCCTAACTAAATGCTCTCTAGATAGTGTCTGGATAAATCTTTATCCATTTTATTTAATATGCGACATCTATCGACTTTTCTGCAAGTCTAGGATGAATATTTTATTTTTAATTTTTAACTTTATGAGTAAAACCTCAAATTGTAATATTTAAATAAATGAAGACAATATAAGCGAAACTCAATCGAAAATCTGGAAACAGAAAAATCAGAAAAACATATTGACACCTCTGGGACGCGAACCCAGGACCTCTTGCTTTCCGGGCAAACGCGCTAACCACTGCGCCACGGTGTCTATATGAAATTCGGTCATGTTTAACTGTACCATACTTCGACTAAGAACCACCTACACTATCTTCATTTTCTTTAACGCAAGAGGTCCTGGGTTCGTGTCCCAGAGGTGTCAATATGTTTTTCTGATTTTTCTGTTTCCAGATTTTCGATTGAGTTTCGCTTATATTGTCTTCATTTATTTAAATATTACAATTTGAGGTTTTACTCATAAAGTTAAAAATTAAAAATAAAAAACAATATTAGAATTTATCCCGACTCAACTCCGGCGCAGCAAAAATTTCTAAAAGATTTGAGGGTTCAACTGGAGAAGCGGAAAGAAAATGGTGAAGATGTCACCATAAACTCCACGCCCAGAATTGTCCCAAATTTGCCAAAAAACTAGGAAGTTACATAAATATCCAAGCAATTCCAACTAACAATCGAACCAGAACTTTAAAAATCTATTACCAAAACATCCGCGGGCTACGATCGAAACTCGATGACCTACGAGCAGTTCTACCTTCTCATCATCATGACATCATTATACTTACGGAAACCTGGCTAAACTCTGATATCAAATCGACTGAACTCGGTCTTACAAACTACAAAATATTTCGCTGCGACAGAAATGTCAGATCAAGTTCCAAGTCAAGAGGTGGAGGAGTTTTGATTGCTATAAAACAGAAGTTGTCATCTAGAAAATTAACCACGAAACACAATAACATCCAACATCTTTTTGTGCAAGTAACGACTCCTCTCGAGAAAATTATATTTGGAACGGCCTATCTACCACCACTTTCTGACCCTCAAACATACAGAAACCACTGTGAAGACATCGAAACAATTTCATCAAAATATTCTCACTCGAAAATTGTTATCCTTGCAGATTATAACTTACCAAAGCTAACATGGAAAGCAAAAAACTGTGGTCTCATCACAAACGAAAGTGAAAACGATCGTGCACGTGAAGTTTTGGACATAGTAAACTTTCTAAACTTTCACCAACATAATTTTATTTATAACAGTAACAATCGCTTATTAGACTTAGCTTTATCAAACTATCCTAAAATATCTGTAGAACTTTTAAATGATCCACTCCTACCAATAGATAATCACCATCCTCCCCTATACATTAAATTAAATATTACATGCGATAATGAAAGAATACCTGTACAAAGAGTCCTAAACTTTAAACGAGCCGACTTCGACTCAATTAACAGCCATCTCTCAAATATAGACTGGTCGTTTTTATCTGATAAAAATATTGATGAATCTTTAGACCAACTTTATTTATACTTTTCTAATATTATTGAATCCTATGTACCTTTTTATACACCGAGAAGCTATACCTACCCGGTTTGGTTCTCATCAGAGCTTACTGCCTCTCTTCAGCAAAAGAAGAGTCAACACAAAAAATTCAAACAAAGCAAATCCATAAGTGATTATAAAATCTTTAGCGAAATCAGGAAAAAATGTAAAGATCTTTCCAAACAATGTTACAAAATGTATATAACCTCTATCGAGGACACTGTCTTTAAATCCAAAAATCTTTGGAAATTTCTTAAAAAACTAAACAATGAAAACACAGACTACCCGCCAATAATGCAAATGAATGGAACCAGTGCAAACAATACACAGGACATTGTAAACCTTTTTTCGAACTTCTTCAAAAATTTATATGATGAAGAAACCCCAGACGATAAAATACCTGAATACAAATTTAGCAAGACTACACACTAACAAATTGAAATGTTGCGAACAGAAATTACTTTCCTTAGACACTGACAAATCCACTGGTACAGACAACATTCCACCAATATTCCTCAAAAAATGCTCTACTATATTATCTAAACCACTCACATTATTATTCAACCGTCTCTTGTCCCTTGGACACTTTCCAGACCGCTGGAAATCTAGCTTCATTACACCTATCTACAAAAAAGGAGACGACACTAATATAGCCAATTATCGCCCCATTTGTATACAGTCAGTATTGACCAAAAACAGCACGGTTTTATCAAAAGTAGATCTACCGCAAGTAACTTAACAATATTTCAAAACTTCATAATACAATCTTTTGCAGAAAATAAACAAGTCGACTGCATATATACAGACTTTTCGAAGGCATTTGACAAAGTATCCCATAAACTACTAATCCAAAAACTATTTGCTCTAGGAATAAGGTATAACATGCTAAAATGGTTTACTAGCTACTTATTAAATCGTAAACTGTTCGTCAAAATAAAATCTTGGATCTCGAAAGCTTTCTGGGCTACTAGTGGCCTACCGCAGGGTAGTCACCTTGGCCCGGTTTTGTTCCTCATTTTCATCAATGATATAACCAATTGCTTCAATGATTTCATCGACCCTGAGTGCCCGACTGCCGGCCAAAAGACTACCGAGAGTCATATTTTTTAACGTTCCCCGTGAACTAACTCACGATGACTTTCTGCAGAGCGCTCTTACCGGCATCTCTGGGATACCTGACGTTGGGAGTACTAAAGCGAGCTGCAAGTTCAGTCACTTAGCTGGCGCTCGCACAGGACCAACATGCCACCGGGTTTACGAAGTTCCTGCTAATCTGCGACACGTCCTAGTGGAACAGGGAAAAGTATTTGTGGACTGGACAGTGTGCCGCGTCCGAGATTTTATTGGCCTTACAGTGTGTTCCAAGTGCCAAATGCTTGGACACTCTTTTAAATTCTGTAAAGACCAAACAAGATGTGGTCACTGTGGCCAGGATGGTCACGCTCGAGATAGTTGCCCAAATACTGCTGCGAAGCCAGTTTGTGCCACCTGCACCAGATTTGGAAAACTCGCCGATCACCCTACCGGAGACAGGGAAAACTGCCCGGCATACCTAGCTGCGCTTTCGAGGGATTTCTCCACGATCAGCTATGGCGTCTAAATACATAGATGAAGACAGTGATGTTGACTTTAAGAGAACTAATAGGTTAGATCAGTGGACCGAAGAAATGGTAGAAAAAAATAGTGAAGTGGGAAGTTTTATATGTGTACAAGTTAATATTCGTTCAATTTCTAAATACTGGGATGTATTACATATGTACCTTCACGACTGTTGGAAAAAAATAGATGTACTTATGCTTTGTGAAACCTCTATTAAAAGTGAACATGCCAGTTTATATGAGATTCCAGGTTACAATAGTGTAAGCTATATTCGCGAACACAGGTCTGGTGGGGGTATTACTGTATACATCAGAGATACATTTGTTTTCACACAAAAGAAATTGGAAACTCAGGTATTTGAAAATATTTTCGGTATAATCACACTTCCAAATAATAATGAACTTACCTTACTAGCAATATATCGCCCACCAAATTTAAGTAAATTAGCTTTCATTAATGAACTTTCAACAATACTCAATAATCTTTCCCCAAATCACTGTGAAAATGTACTAATCTTTGGGGATGTAAATATTGATTTGTTAAACTGTCTTGACCCGCTAACCATTCAATATGAAAACTTATTATCGATGAACTATTTTACTAAATGTATCGATGACGTCACGCGAGAAGCGGTTAGTGCAGGGAAAATAACACGTTCGTGCATTGATCATATTTTTGTAAGATTCAAGAGTGGAAACAAAATCACTGATACGCTTTCATCGTGTGTGTGCGAGATTAATTTAGCCGATCATTTTGTTACGGCGATAAATATTCCATTTTTTAAAAGTAATAAGAAATTAACAACAACTAAAGTTTCAATTTTATCTCAAAAAAGGATCGATACAAGCATAAGGAATTTCAATTGGAATGAATTACTCTGTGAAAAAGATTGCATTAAGCTTTATAAACAAATAAAATGTAAATTTAACGATATTTATGAAAAAAGTAAGATATACATACATTTTCAGCCAAGAAAAAGACCATGGCCTATAAAACAGTGGATGACAAATGAAGTATTGGATAGCGTTAAAAAGAGAGATAATTTATATAAAATTTGGAAAAATTCACCAAAAAATAAGATTTATGAAAAACAATATAAATCTTTTCGGAATATTGTAACTAAATTAATATTTAAATGTAAATCTACCTTTTTTAATGAAAAATTCAAAAATTATTATGGAAACACAAAGAATACATGGGATGAGATAAATAAAATATTAGGACGTAGATCTAAGAGTAATTGCGATGAAGTAATCTCAAGGTACTTACTAAAAGATAAATCTGCAGAAACAGTGTCGGACGACTTTGTCAACTACTTTTCGGACAGTATAAATTCACTAGTACATAAATGTGATCTTAGAGCATCAAATGTTGAACCAACACAGCTACCACATAGTCTTTATATACCACGTGCCACACTTTTAGATATTCAGAATATTGTAAAAATTCTAAAAAATTCAAAATCACCCGGAATAGATAACATCAGAATGTTTGATATTAAAAAACACATAGATATTTTAGGACCGATTTTGACACATTTAATTAACATAATATTAATGCAAGCCGTAATACCAGATGAGCTTAAATGTAGCATTATAAGACCTATATACAAAAGTGGCAGACATATTGACATAGGAAATTACAGACCGATCAGTATCTTGCCTGCAATAGAAAAGATACTTGAAAAATACATCTCCATAAAATTGAATAAATACCTCGAGTCTTTCTCAATAATAGATCCACACCAATATGGCTTTCAAAAAAAGAAGAGCTCTGAACTGTTACTTCAAGATTTTTCAAATTACATAAATAATGAACTAAACGATAAAAAACAATTATTAGTTTTGTTTATAGACAATTCGAAAGCTTTTGATACTATAGATCCAACAAAATTACTTAAAGTTCTGGAGGCGATAGGGGTGCGAGGACGTTTTCTTAAACTTTTGAAGAACTACCTTAGTGATCGTAAAATTCAGGTCAAAATAAATGGAAAATTGAGTAAAGTGGGATCATTGTCTACTGGTGTACCGCAGGGCTCTATCCTAGGTCCAACATTATACATAGTATTTGTCTCTCTTATGAATAAAGTATTTTCTTTTATCAAACACTATGTATATGCGGATGACACAGCACTTGTCATCTCACATAGGGATCTGCTCACGGCCATGAATATGCTACAGCAGGACTTCATAGCATTACTAAAATGGTCTCACGACTCTGGCTTAGTTATAAATGCACAAAAAACAAAACTAATGCACATAAGATCGCCTCATGCCAGATATGCAATAGCACCATCATTAGTATCCCATAACTTTGACTGCATACACAATAACTGTATACAGCCCTGCGCCTGTGGAAGTATTGACCTAGTCAAAGAATATGTCTACTTAGGGGTGACGGTGGATTGTAATATGAAATGGGATATCCATATTGTTAAGCTATGTAATCGCCTTCGAGCGATTGTAGGCAAACTTTATAAACTTAAATATTATGTACCCATCAAAACCATGAAACTAATCTATTTGTCCCTGGCTGAATCTAATGTGAGATATGGTATAACGTCTTGGGGGCACTCATGTAAAACAAACATCCAACATGTACAGTCAATTCAAAACGCTATGGTCAAATTACTCGTCAGCAAAGCAGTTTATGACCAGCGGCAAAATATCACAATTATGTATAAATCCATAAATGTGTTACCTATTAGAGCTCTTTTTTGGTATAAAATCTGTATGCAACATATCTTAGATAGCCCATACAAAACAATGGTGGATCACATGTACAATACTAGGCTTACACAAAATGAAGGGATGATAGTACCTAGATTTTCTAATAAACATGGCCAGCGAACTCTTGAACACATTGTACCACTTATTTTTAATATGCTGCCATATGATTTGAAAAAATGTTGCTCGACACCTAAATTTGCACTATTGTTTAGAACATGGCTATTGGAATCAGATTTTATGTATTGACTTGACTCCTCGTGCATTTTTAATTTTTAATTTTTAATTATTAATATTTAATTTTAATTATTTTTTTTTTTCTTTATACTTATTTATGTTTTTATTATGTTTTTTATTAAATTGCAATATTTTTTTCTTCTATTGTAAAACATTGTATATTGTATCATCTTGTTGTCCACACTATTTTCCTGCCGACAAGCTACTTGCAGTAGCTTTGCAGGTGCAATGTAAACAAGAAAAAAAAACTATTTTCTAATAAAAAAAAAAAAAAAAAATGTCGACGTATTGCTCTTTGCTGATGACATCAAGCTATACAAGAAAATAACAGATATAAATCATTGCCATATACTACAGTCCAATATTAGTAAGTTTAAAGATTGGTGCGTTCAAAATAATTTATTTTTAAAAGTAGAAAAGTGTAAAACCTTGACTTTCTTTAGAAATAAAAATCCTGTTTTATTTGAATATTCCATCAATAACACAGCTTTAGAAAGAGTCACGGAAATGAGAGATCTTGGAATTATTTTGGATGAAAAACTAAGTTTCGCAAATCATATCCACCAAATTATGAACAAAGGTATGAAAACACTAGGCTTCGTATTAAGAACAACTAAAAACTTTAATTCCATAGAAGCCATTAAACTATTATATGTATCTCTAGTTAGAAGCCAAACAAAAAAATATTGGCAAAGGCTCTAAAAGGATATTTTCTCAGCAACTTTATTAACCAGTGACGAATTTATCTGTCTTCCTTTGTAACTCTTGTATATTCTTCAATTACCTGTATCAAGTGTGTCTAGTCCATTTAAAAATCTATGTATTGTTCATTGATTTCCGTGTTCTCATGTAAAAATAATTTTTCTTTAGATGTATAATGTTGTCCTTCCCGAAATGAGTTTTATTAAACTCATTGGGAGTAATGTATTATAAATTTTATGTAATAATTTTGTAATATATTATCTCTAATAAATAAAAAAAAAAATAAATAAAAAAATTGAATATAACTCGGTAGTTTCGTCTCCATCTTACAAAATTCACGTTAATAATATTGAGCGAATCCAAAAAAAATTTCTGAGTTTTATAAATTTTAAATTAAGTATCCCACTAGAAGACTTAAAATATAATCTATTACTAAATATTCTAAAAATACATACACTAGAAGACAGACGTAAAATAAACGACTTAACATTTTTATTCAAAATACTTAACTCTAAATTCGACTGTTGCGAACTCCTACAACTCATAAACTTACGAATACCGACAGAAACCACGCGACAAAATACACATTCTACTGCAGCATTCACAAGCGGAACTACATTACCCACTCTCCTATACAATGATTTCACACTATGGGTAATCAGTACTTAGGTGATGTCGACATATTTAACATCAACTTGATCTTGTAAAAAACATATTCCAAAACTATTCCTAAACATATGTGTATTTTTGTAAACTTATCAAATCGCTGTATTTTTTTTGTATTTTTGTGACTTGTGTGCATTTTTTATCTAATTTTATTTTTGTTATTTCATTATCTATTGAAAAATCATCTGTCATCATTATACTGACAAACATGTAAAAGCCCTCTGGGCGTTGAATAAATAAATAAATAAATAAATAAGTTTGTACAGCGCCCTTGAGGTGATTTTCCACAAAAACGGCACTATATAAATCATCCAAGTATTATTATTATTATTTATTGTATTATTGCCATGTACAAGCATAACATTTTCACCCATGAAAAAGCGTAGAATGACATGCAAAGCTGATAAACAATTCTTGAAACTACCTCTACGCTTTCTGTAACACGGCTTTTCAGAACAAACTGCATTTTGGCCGTCTTCCAAACAAGTGCACGTATTGCATTTATCCTCATCTTCAAAGGTCTGACCAGGAGTGCATTCAAACTCTGAGCTCGTTAGGTCTACAGAAAACAAAAGTGCGTTTATAGTTTATTAATCACAATTTGGGAGGCGGGTATGGATACTGCAGTCCCGGGAACCATTTCTTGGATAACCAACACCTCTGTCGTAGGTTGGTTAGTTAGTAAATTAGGAAATTTTTTTGCAAGGAAAAGATTTTTGAAGTAAAACTTCTTTACGCACGCTCGACTTGGGGGGTAAGCTGGTGAATGCGTTACGAAAAGTGCTGATTGTTACGAAAAATGTCATGCGAACGGTGATCGATCGCTAGGCGAATGGTCGAGCCTTTACGCACGCTTGACTTGGGGAGTGATAAGGATAAGGATGGTCACCCCAAGGTCGTAGGTCACCCAAGGTCGTAGGTCACCCCAAGGTCGTATGTCACCCCAAGGTCATAGGTCACCCCAAGGTCGTAGGTCACCACAAGGTCGTAGGTCACCCCAAGGTCGTAGGTCACCCCAAGGTCGTAGGTCACCCCATGATCATATTTCACCCCGTTCGCTACGTTTGGTAACTTAGCAGGGATATCTGGGTTCATTGGGCAAGGTTTGTCTTGTAGTTTTACTTCAGTCATGTGGTCTAAAGCACACTCGTTTTTTTTTTAAAGTACCTCTGCGACTGCGTGGTTTGACACAGGCCATATCAGTACAAGCTGCCGTATGTCCATCTTCCATACATGTGCAAGTGTTGCAGTCCTCATCATCCTTGAAGGTTGAACCGGGAACACACTTGAAGTCTGGACTGTATATACTGGTAGCGTCTGCACAAAACAATAGTGCCATTTGCAGTGTTTAAAAGTAATGATACAAAGTCTAAAGATATTTGGGCTGTGAAAAATTGTGCTCCAAACTTAAATGCCGATCTGAACTTGGTACGAACCATCCTCACGCAGGTACAGTTACAGTCGCATTACTGACTTTATAATGACCAAAAGAGAAAGATGTGCTAAAATACATGTGCGACATAGAAAGGTATGAGCGGGAAGGCATGCCGCTTTCCAGACCTTAAACTGGCCTTTCTTTGTTTTTTTTTTGTTGGATGTGAATACCTCACAAGAGTTAAAAAGGGCATTAATAAATAAATAAAGCAAAAGTACCTCTGCGTGATCTGAAACAGGCCATCTGAGTGCAAACTGCATTATGACCATCTGCCATGCATGTGCAGTCATTGCAGTCCTCGTCATCCTTGAAGGTTGAACCAGGAACGCACTTGAAGTCTGGACTGTACATACTGGTAGCGTCTGCACAAAACAAGAGTTGGATTCAATAACAACTCATAACAATGTACAAGTCACACATTTGGTCACCACATTATAAGGTTCAATCAGATTCTGTAGATAAAATACATCACAAGTTTTTAAGACATACAAATTATAAAATTATGTGAAATGTTTGCACGGCCCGTTTCGGCCCTTTTCACACAAATCTTAATTTTGGATTTGATATCAAAATACCCAACCAAACTGAAAATTATTTTTGTTATCAAATATTTAGTACGCTTGAGAACTACTTTATTTATTTTTGGTTTAAATTACAAGTTATAGGCCATTAAAGATTTTAGTGTTTCATAATTTTAGGGCTCTTTCAATTTAGACGTTTCGTGTCGTGCCGCACGTTTACTGTGCCGCTGGTTATAACCCGCTGCCGTGCTGCTGCACAGCTAAATTGAAAGCGTTTCTGACTGCCATGCGTTTGTATGCTAGTGATGTTTAGACGTGGGTCGTTTGCAGTGGCGGCCCCTGCCTTAGTGCACTTTTGCAATGCACTGCCAACGTCAAAAGTGTAAATTCGTACAAACATCGACAAACGTGTAAAAGTGTAAATTTGTAACATTCATTCACGAAGAATTCCCGCCAATTCGTTATAATATCCTTACCAATTAACTTTAGAACTAGACTCCGTACTAAACTCGCATCGGCGCATGCGAAAAAGCAATGCGTGCATCTTCCGTTGTGCCGAGACGTGACGTCACATGAAGTGATATTTCTACTGGGACAGTCTACAGAGGCTGAAACCGTGAAATGGGCAAGACATAAGGGAAGATATATATATGACACGCTCGTGCACTAGCGGCGCACATGCGCAGAAGCATTCTGGTTTATGACAAAACCTTTAACATGCGTTATATGTTACCGAACGTTTGGAATGACTTAGTTAGGAATAACGAATTTTCAACTAATTGATAATGTTATCTATTAGCTCTACCATCGCACCGGGGCGGCGAAATCAAGCATTTGGTAGATCACTGATCACTATTGACACATTTTTAATGGTTTTCGCTAGTTTTGCTCTGTAAAAAACTTATTTAAAAATGAGCAGTAATGAAAACATTGCGATTAACGTCGATTTTTTCAAAAGCAACCGAATTTCATTTGAGAATAAATTGTTTTTGAAAAATAATGGCTCTCCAAAACCTTTGCTTAACATAATAGGTACAAGTAAGGTTAAGGGAAAAAAAACTATGAATAGTGTTTTTAAAACAAAGTATTAAATATTCGAAAGCATCTTGGCTTTGTGAATGTGATCGCTTGAACAAATTTTTTATTTGCGGTTGATGATAAACTGTGAAGTGAAAGTTGTGTAAACGATAGCCTTTATTTTACCGAAAAGTTAATGAACATTCATACTCCCAGTACATATACATGACGTATTGCAATTTAGTTTGTTGGATCGAGTTGATAGGTATACGATTACAACTTGATGTTGGTTTTCGCGAATCTGTGAATCAATTAATTATATTTTCCCGTATTAATGTTACCATTTTTTGTGAAATGCACTGCTGGAAAATTTTGTCACAGGCCGCCTCTGGTCGTTTGATGTTTGAAATTCATTTGATAGCAGTTAAGCCATGGACTCTGACGAAGAAACATTACTGTTAGTGCTCTTGTTGAAAAACATCCAACAGAAACAGAAAAAAAACGACGCCTCCGTATAAGAGCATCACCGATGTTTTCATTAACATGTAATTTTGGTGATTTCCATAATCTTTACCCTAGGTTAAAACAAGATCCAAGCAATTTTTTTAATTATTTAAGAATGTCTATAAAATGTTTCGATGAATTACTTGAATTTGTTAAAATTAAAATTCAAAGGCAAGAAACTATATTCAGACATACTATATCAGCTGAAGAAAGACTACTGATAACATTGAGGTAAGTAAATTAAACAACTTATATTTTATTTTTGAGAAATTATTTATTTTTATTACTTACTATAATTATTTTTTTCTTTTTTTGCATAAAATCTTTTTTACAAAAAAAAATATTGTGAAGAATTTAGTTTCATCTTAAATCGGTTTGATAAAAACATATTCAGCCTTACTAAAAAAAAAACCACAGCACGGCCGATAACCTGTGTTGCAGCAGCAACATGAATAAAACCAAAATACACTAAAACACGATAACATTACTAATAAGATTTGATCTTAAAATGTATTTTAAATCTGGCAACATTGCAATTTTTCATACAGTACATAATTTAATTGTTTGTTTTCCTACAGAACCGCTAGATGGCGGCGCCTTTGCATTCGTCATTCGCGTTGAAACCGCCAAAAAAACTCACTCCGCGGGTGTGTGTGAAATATTACACAAATCTGATCGTAATATCTATTAATATGACTAATTCACTATTAAATTCGCATAATTGATATATTTACCGTGTTTTTTGTGGTTTTTAATAAGTTTTAGTCAAGTTATAATAACCATAATCATACTTTGAAAATTGAAATGTCAATAAGTATTTTATGTAAAACATGAAAATTCAAATTTACATTTAAAGGATTTTATTTTATGAGAATAAAAGTGGTGTTTTTTTTAAATATTAATATCCTACGCCGTCCTGTACTGACGCCGCACTGTTGCCGCTCTGTGCATTTTGTATGAAAACAAATGGCCGTCCGTGCGCCGTACGACAAACGCACTGCTTTATTCGGCACTGCAGCGGTCCGACACGAAACGTCTAAATTGAAGGCGCACTTAGAGGCAACTTTGGCAATTATTTGTGAGTAAATGGAAACAAAAAACAAATTATTCACCATTCGTGCAATTTTGATGAAACTTTGATTTGCTGTGATTTGTTGTGCACACGTCTGCAAAGGTTTCTATATAGCTTGGTGAGCTCTCTGGCATTATGAAATTATTTCCTGTATTATACCATTCATTGTTCAAGTTTCAAAGTTATGAAACTTCTATTCAAATTTTAAAATAAGTGGGGCGAGTGTTTTTTTTTACAATAACTCTACACAGGAGGCCCTAAGCAAAATAATTTCCCTCAGGTGCTGTGTCTTCTTAGGGGATGCTGTGTGGAGGGTTTTTTTAAGAAAAGGAAGGAAAGGAAGTTCTGGGAAGGAAATAGGTATGAGGGGTGGGTAGGAATCTGAGGGTCAGTGTGTCCAGGAGAGACAGACCTCCATCCGCGGTACAAGGCGATGGGTCGAGAGATTCTGGCTGGAGAGGATAAGAAATAAAGATCTCCCTCAACCAGTCTCCCTCGATTCTGTCCACCACGCGGCAGACGTATTGACCGCCAAGACCTGGAGAAACCTCACCCCATGAGCCCGGGCACCCCTGCTAAGTCACCAAACGTAGCAAACCACTTGGGGTGACCTATGGCAGAGGTGTTAGTTAAATGATTTTCGGGGTGGCAGTATCCATACCCACCTCCCAAATTAATTATTGTACTTATTCCTTAGTTAGATAAGTTATTCCTAAGTTATTCCTTAGTTGTTTGAAAAGATTGTGTATTTCATATAGTTTAGTGACAGCGAGGGAAGACGGGAGGGGAAGGTAATCTGGGAAGGGGGTACACGGGAGAGGGGTCACGGGAGGGGGGAAGGCAAGGAAGGTGGAAGTAGAATGCGGGATAGAAAGGGGACGTGGGTGGGAACGGGGATGGGGAAAGGACACGCAGGGAAGGGGTGGGGAAGGAGGGAGGGACAGAGGGAAGGATTGGGAAATATATATATTTGTATTACTAGTATTCAAACATTTGTGAGTCACTCCGTCTGTGTAAGCAGATAAAGAAGGGATTGAAGATACGAAAAAGGTGATGGGAGCAAAAACACGGCCTGGCCAGTTCACATAAGAGGTTTGGCCTAAAAAACTGGTTTTAAAAATTGTGTTTAGCTGACAAGCATAACAACATGACAGTTGTGATTTTATGTTAATCTAAACTTGATCAAAAGCCTAAGTTTAACATTATCACGCGATGACAATATTACATCATTTTAATTTTTGTGAAACACCCAATCTTATGGTTTGTCATGAAAACTACTAAACTATGTAACTACCTCTGCGACTGCGTGGTCTGAAACAGTATTTCAAAGTGCAAGCTGCCGTATGTCCATCTGACCCACAAATGCATGTATTGCAGTCCTCATCATCCTTGAAGCTTGAGCCAGGAACGCACTTTTTTTTTTTTAGTATATTTATTCAGTTTTTTTTTAAATTTTACAATATTAATCTTTAAAATCTTACAAAACTGATCAATCAGTTTGATTGTAAGAAATCTCTCATTTGTCCTATTTAATTAATACTATTATACTTTTATGTTTTACATTGTAATAACTGTGTAAAATCTAAAATACTAATTATTATAAACTACTAGTTATTATAATGTTTATGAATACAGTGTGTGATAGTAATTTCCAGGTATTTGATCAATATTCGATCTGGGTATTTGTATACAATATTATTTGCTTTCATGTTCTACGGAGATAGAATGATTTAATTTTTTTTTTTATATTTGAATAAGATGTCTCATTTTTAATATTTTCAGGTAATGCGTTAAATATTTTCGGAATTCTATGCCTCTTTGTTCTATCACCGTATACATTTTGAGATTTATTAATAATAAACATTTGTGCTTCTCTATGCCTAGTAGGGTAGTTGTGGTTTATAGGTTTTTTGAATTCTGTATTCCAGAATTCATCATTCAATTGATAATCTACCTTACTGTGTATAGAGAGGACATTACACAAGGAGAAAATTTTTTTATAATCGCCTTCACATAATTGAACTTTTTTTTTGCCTGATATCAATTTTAGGAAACGGATTTGTAATTGTTCTATTTTATTTAAGTACGTTTTGTACGTTAATCCGTAACTATTTATTCCGTATCCTATAATTGATTCTGCTAACGCGTTGTATATACAGTATAATATATTTTTATCAACAAAGTTTTTTAGGTGGTAAAATTTTCCTAATATGGATCTTAATCTATTACATACATTTTCAATATGATTTGACCAGTTAAAATTGACATCTATAGTAAGACCAAGGTATGTATATTGGTACACTTTTTCTATATTTGGGCAATTACACTGTTGGGATTGGTTTTTTGTGTGTAAACAATCATACGAATGACTTTTTATATGCAATTCCTTATCCTGACAATTTGTATATGGTGAGTGAATAAGCATATATTTGGTTTTTTTTTGCGTTTGTAATAATGCCATTGTCGTGTGACCATTTAATTATGTTGTTTAGGTCTTCTTGTAAAATTTCCTCAATTTTTTGTGGATTTTTGTCAGCACATATAATGCAAGTATCGTCTGCAAACATGTAGCATTTACAACGTTTTATTACGTTTGGTAAACTGTTTACTTGCATTATATAACACGTAGGTCCCGATATTGAGCCCGTAGCTACTCCAGTGCTTGCCAACATTTCATCACTTAAAATTCCGTCAATTTTAACTTTAATTTTTCTATTAAACAGGTAATTTTTTAACAAATTATTTAAAGGACCTCTAATACCACATTCCTCCATTGCCCTTAGTAGTGTTTCATGGTCCAATGTGTCAAAGGCCTTTTTAAAATCTATAAAAATTATACCAATATAATATTTTTCTTTTAATTGGCAATTTATATGATCAGTGAATTTAGAAAGTAATTGTGTAGTACTTTTTTCTTTTTGAAATCCGTACTGTATGGGATTTATGATTCTATTTTTTTCTATAAAATTTTGTATTTGGTTAAAGATAGCCGTTTCTATAATTTTATCAATACACGAGAGAATCGCTATTGGTCGATAGTTTGTGAAATCTTTGTGGTTTCCTGATTTATATATAGGTCTGATGATGGATGTTTTTAGTTCGTCAGGCATGATACTTTTACTTACACAAAGGTTAATTAATTTAGTCAGTACTGGGCTTATATTATCAGCAATTAACTTTAGGTCTTTAATTCTTATTTAGTCATTGCCTTCTGATTTTTTAACATCCATATCATTAATTATTTTTTTAAAATCTTTTTGTGATACAGGTCTAAATCTCATTGACATAATAGCAGGAGTTGTATACGTGTTACGATCTAGGAATTTTTTAGTACAATTATGTCTTATGTCTTTTATTTCATTTACGAATGTTGTAGCAAATTTATCGCACAAAAATTTTGTGTCTCCTTGACTTCCCATATGTTGAAGGATTATTTTATCTAGATTTTGTTTAGGTTTTCCTATTAGATTATTTATTTCGTCCCAGAGTTTCCTCGGGTTGCCGTTTAAGCTATTTATTAAGTTTTTATGGAATGTGTTTTTGGTAATATTAATATGTTTGTTTGTTTTGTTTCTATATCGCGTATATTCTAAACGAAATACCGGGTTATTTGGGCTATTCTTGCATTTTCGGTAAAGATAATCTATTTTTTTAATCATGTTCTTAATTTCTTCCGTAACCCATGGATTGCTGTGCCTAAGATTACTTTCAAATAATATTTCTTTTTTCGAGGACGCATAGATATTATCAAAAATATTTTTTAAATTATAGTACAGTTCTGATGGACATTCAGTTTGTAATAATTTTCCCCAATTTACTAGTTTTAATTTAGAATATACTAATTTATAATCAATAATTTTACTTTTTTTATTTAAATCCTTTGTAAGTACCTCTTTCCCTATGGCAACTCCTGTTATATAATGGTCAGATATTTTGTTAGTCACAATACATGAAAATACAGTGTTATTACGGTTACGAATTGCAATATGGTCAATACATGAATAAACATTTTTTCCGTTTAAAATTTCATCCCGGGTCACATCTAATATTACATTTTGTAAACCATTTTCACTGAGTAGATTTTGATATTCTGTAATTACACTATTTTTTGTATCCAACAAATTCAAGTTGATGTCACCACAATACAAGTAGTTTGAATCAGTTGAAGTCAATTGTAATATTTGTTTTAGTTCCTTTAAATATATATTCTTGTTGCTGTTCGGCGGACGATATACCGCAAGTATATTTATGATTTCTTGATAAACGGTGGTGATTTCTCCAGATATTGTCTCGCAGCTTTTAAAAGAAATGTTTGTTTTCTTAAAAGTATGATGGTTTTTTAAGTACATGATTAATCCCCCTCCTCTTCTATTCTCTCGAGTATTTGCAATCGGTATGAAGTTAGGTATATTGAACATAGGTATCATTTCGCTTCTAATATTTATTTCCGTTAGAACAATTACATCTATATACTGCAGAACGTCATTTATTTGTGCAATAAATGAATTAAAATTCTTTTTCAATGATCTTATATTTAGATGAATAGCCACAAACCTCATTTTGATGTTTTTATCGTTTATCCAGTTATCCAAGTTATAGCATTTGATAAATTTGTGAGTTTGAAATGGTGTCGAATCTTCCATGACGTTGATTTAATAACTGATAAAATAACTGTTCCGAGTCAAAAGGAATTTTTATTTTATTTATTTTTCTAAATGTATTTGTTAATATCACTCTCACTTTTTATATGGATAATTTTCCCATCACCTTCACTTCTTATTAATATTTTGGCATTTTGTACCCAAATGTATTTAAATTTTGTTTTAATTTTTTGTTTTGTAATGTATATATAGGAGATCTTTTTTTTCTTTGGTGAGATTTTCATTGATATAATTCGGTTAAAAAGATTCGGTCGTTGTTTCCATTCTTGTATATGTCGTTGTTGGTTAGTATGGTTTTTTTCTTTTGTAACCACTCGTCTCGATAAGTTTGACGTATGAACTTCACGATTACGTTAGCCGGTTTAGTGTCCTTTCTATTAGGAAGTCTCCAAACCTTCTCAATATTTTCACAATTTGTGTTTAGTTTTTCTGCAATTGTCTTTATGGTTATTCCAATATTTTCTTCTTTTTCATTTCTAGACCAAACAGTACAATATTACAGTTTTTTTCTATTTGTTCAATTTCTTGAATCCTGTGTTCCAGTGCTCTATTACATTTTTCAAGATATGTGTTTTTGTTTATAACTTCATTGAGTTTATTTTCGTTTTCTTTTAGTTTTTTCCCAATTCTATATGTAGCGATATCAGTTCGTCATATTTGTTGGATAGAAACTCAGTTGACTGTGTGAGAGTCTCCATATCTTTTTTCATGACGTACATTATGCTTATTTTATTATTTATTTCGTTGAGAATTTGTTTCATTTCTGGGAGATTTTCTGGGTTCGGGCCTTGTGACCCGCTGCCTCCGGATTTCATGTTTGCCGTTGTTCCTTCGTCCGCTTGTATTAGTCGCTGGGTTCCGCAGTTTGCACAAATAAATTCATTACCCACGTTAATGGCGGAATCTGCAATAGCACATAGTTTGTGGAAGGTCCCATTACAGTCGTTGCATTTGATTAATTCACTGTCTTTAGCGACATATTTTTTACATTTTTTACACTGCACTATTTTAAAGTAGTTTGAGCGCTTTTCGTTTACTTTTAAATCACTTTTACAATTTATTTATCGCACAATGATTTACACCGTCCGTGTTCGCTGAGAGACTTGAAGTCTGGGCTGTGCATACTGATAGCGTCTGCATAAAATAAGAGAGAACTTAAATGTATAAAAAAACTATCTCTGCGTAATCTGAGACAGGACTCTCAGTGTATCTGCCGTATGTCCATTTGCTAAACGCGTGCAAGTATTACAGTCTTCGTCATCCTTGAAGGTTGAACCAGGAACGCACTTGAAGTCTGGGCTGCACATACTGGTAATGTCTGCACAAAATAATAGAGAACATAAATGTATGAAAAACTACCTCTGCGTATTCTGAGACAGGCCATCTCAGTGCAAGCTGCCGTGTGTCCATCTTCTAAACAGTAGCAGTCGTTGCAGTCCTCATCATCTTTGAAGGTTGAACCAGGAACGCACTTGAAGTCTGGGCTGCGTATACTGGTAGCGTCTGCTCAAAACGAGAGTGTTTCAGATATTGTTTATTCTTTCATATAAGTACTTAACTTTAAATAGTGCAAAATTTTATATAATGAGATTGTCTCCTAATTTTATTTAATTTTAATGAAAAAAAATTATATTTAAAGATGTAACCACAGTAAAATTAGTTTTCCGTATATCCAAAAGCGTACTCGCACTCCCAAGCTAGTCAGAACCGCCTGTCATCCACATTCTTTAAATCGGTTAGTCAAACACATATATACTAAGTTGAAATTTATAACCTTTCGATTCACCTGTCAGGTACTTGTGCTGATGGAAATCGCCTTTAGTTTACAACGAACTGAATCGTTTAAAAAATTTGAAGCTTACAGCAACATGCTTTTTTAATTTTTTTTTTTACACTTGCAAAAATATAGGAACTGATGACGTGGAGGGCTGATGCCTGCCATGTGATGGTTATCGTACTAGGCATGCTATGACTCATGATTAAAAATTTTCTAGCCTTAAAGACGTACCGTTACCCAAAGGGTTCACTAGCTCTTGGTTTAGTACAGTGGTTTTCAACCTGTGGTACGCGTACCCCTGGGGGTACGCGAAGCAAAAATGGGGGTACGCAGTACGCAATATCATGGCGCGAATGTAGGTTCTAAAACTCAGCTCTACCTATGTGAAATTAAGCCAAACTTTGTAAAACTTTGCTCTACAAAGCAAGCTCAAGGTTCACACTGACTGTACATATGTTAACATTTTACAATTGATTAAACAGATACACGAGAAACTCTTTTTCTACAAAATGTTTTAAGGTTAAAAAAGTTCATCCTCTCAATATATTTTCGAGTATGGAGTTGTATTTGGAGAGCACAAATTTTTTTTTTTCGTCGAGATGTGGAACAAAATTTGTTCAATTTTGCATGTAGAATCAGTAGTTACAAATGCCCGAGTTATCTGATATATAAAAATGAATCGCTGAATGTGTTGCTAAGCGCAAATCTCGAGAGCAGCTGAACCGATTTCACTAAAATTGTGCAGAAAATTGGATAATTTCAGAAATCCTAACGACTATCGCACGTTTGACAGTTCGCGTGTTTGAGAATGACATTTTACAAAACAATTCTATTTTTGAAAATCTTTAAGTTGATAAATTTATTTAAAGTAGGTACTCCCCTAATAGTTTGAATCGAATCAAGAATTTTAGATATTTTACATAGGTACCTATGTTAGGTACCAAATTTAATATATATGAAAAATGGAAATTTGAATAAAAATTGTAAAAGGTGGCACGCGGGCTGTTTAAAAACTGAATGTACCGGGATTGAATATATGGAACGCGGGAGGAGGGTTGGCGGGACGAGGGAGCAGGAAAGGGAAGAGGGAAGGCAGGGAAGGTGGAAGGGGAATGCGGGAGGGGAAGGGCACGTGTGAGGGGGGAGGGGAACTCGGGAGGGAGGTTTACGGGACGGGGGAAGGGGGGGAGTGGAGTGGGGAGAGGGAAGGTGGAGGTGACGGAGTGGGAACGCTGAACGGGAAGAGGACGCTGAGAAGAAGGGGAGGCGGAAGGGGAACGGGACGAATGGGAAAGGACACTCAGGGAGAAACAATTTCATTATTAAATGGCATAGCAACGTATGCCGGGACCTGCTAGTAGAGTATAAAATTGCATTAATTATTTTGAGTGACTTGATTGTTAAATTCATGTAATAAATATGACAACAAAATTACAAATGTAATTTTTGTGTTTTTCATTACATGTACATATAGGTACGCAAGATAGATGCACTGCTGAAAACCAGCTTTATTCTATGAGAAATTCTGAATTGTAGCTGAACAGGGACCTTTTCATCAATGGAATCAATAAAAAACAAAATATGTAATCTTAATTGTGTAAAAAATCTATTGATGAATAAAAAATAAAAAATGGAGGGTATGGGGTACAACAAATTTGTATTAAGAGTCAAGGGGTGCGCAGGTTCAAAAAGGTTGAAAACCGCTGCTCTAGTAGAGCTCCATTCCAGTTGAATTTCAATAACACAGTTTTGCATTGGAAATTTAAGCCTTGATTGGGCAAATAATCTACGTCCTCATTACGCTCCAATTAATATAACACATTGTTTGTAAAAAAACACAATTTTTTTTGTAGGAAATGACCACATTGTTACATTGTTCGTTTATATAAAAAAAAAACAATTTTAGTCAGGAGTGACGGATGGATGATTCCATCCCTCCCACTGCGGTGCAAGGCAATAAGTCGAGAGAGTCCGGCTGGAGAGGTCAAAAGGTCACCTTTTCCCGATCCAGTCCACCAAGCGGTAGGTGGGCGGACATGTTTGCTGCCAAGACCCAGAGAATCCTCACCCCATGAACCTGTGCACCCCTGCTACGTCACCAAACGTAGCGAACCACTCCGGGTGATCTTTGGCAGAGGTGTTGGTTATTCAATAAATGATTCCCGGGTCGACGGTAGCTGAAAAATACTTTTGCACTTGAAGTTTCTTGAAGTTTCCCAGTGACGTAGTTACGAAGGTAGTTTCAGTGAACAGTTAACTTTGAAGTTAACAGTGGAGAAGCAACCCCGAACCATAATATGACAACTAAATAAGATTTAGGTATAAATAGATCTAATTATAATTAAGATCATGTATTAAGACCTTGCCAAACCTAATTAAAATCTAATTAAATTCATCCCCCTTTTGTCCCAACCCAAGCGACCTGAACCGGTGAGAAGGCAGAGTGGAGAAAGTGCAGAAGTAGTTATAAAAACTGCACTTATTTAACCATACATCAATAATTATCCTGAGCTAGCTTCCTGTAACAAGACTATACGTTACAATTGGCTAGAGTAGAAGATAACCTCAGTATCGTCCTGGTGAAGTATAAAACATTGATTCTAGCTGTGTTTTTAATCAGATCTGAATAGCCAGGTAACCCATCGTCTTACACCGCAGTCAGAGGGAAGGATTCAAAGGTCCGTTACTCCTGAACGCAGACACTCCTAGTTTCCAACCCACCCTCATTCCTTTCTCCTTCTCAGATTCATTTATTTCCTCAAAAAGACCATTCACACAACATCTCCAAAGATGACATACAATACACCCTGAGGAAAATTAATATCCACTGTGGGGTTAATCAATATCTTACTAATATTATGTATGTTTGTCACGCAAAAACTACTGAATGGATTTTAATGAAACTTTACAATAATATAGCTCATACATCAGAATAACATAATATAGGAGCTCTGGTATTATGAATTTGTATAAAAAAATTGTAATAGGTGGCACGCGAGCTGTTTGATAACTGAATGTACCGGGAATGAATGTATGGAATGCGGGAGGGGGGAGGGGAATCCGGGAGGGGGAGGGGAACTTGCGAGGGGGTTCGCAGGACGGGGGAAAGGGGGGAGTATAGTGGGGAGAGGGAAGATAGAGGAATTGGAGTGGGAACGTGAGTGGCGAAAGGGACGCGGGAGATAAAGGGAAGGCGGAAGGAGAATGGGACGAATGGGAAAGGACACGCAGGGAGAAACGGTTTTTTAATTAAATGGAATAGCAGCGCATGCCCGTAACCAGCTAGTATATTACAAAACAAAGTGCACAATGTGCACTCAGAAAAAACTCAGAAACGAATCCCGCCACGATCAAGGGAGTTATATGGTGTGGTAGCCCTCTATCCCCCATCCAAGAAGAAAGTTCCCGTTTTTGCCTGAAGGGCGTGGTTTTGAAGATACAAGAGCTGAAAGTTTAGCTCTCTAGAAATATCTAAAACAGTCCAAAACATTCTGGTCCAGTCCAGAACGAACAGCCCAGAGAGCATTCCACAACATTCCAGGTCAGATTCCATTGGCTCCCCGTACTTGGCAAATGAGAAATGTTTTTAATTTCCATGAGAAATAAGAAATGTTTTTGGATTTCCATGGGACACCCGTCAGAGACATCTATTCAGTTTCTGGTATTCTTCCAATCACAGTCCTTCCTAAACATGAAATCACAAGCACCATCCTACAAATTGCAGACGACCTCAAACTTTTCATGGAAATAATCCTTGACCTTGACTGCTTAAAAATGCAATCTGACTTTGATGCTATTGCAGAATGGTCAGTAAAAAACAAATTAGAATTCAATATCAAAAAAATGTGTAACTATGACATATACCCGCTCCCAGAAGCCCGTAGTTTTTTAATACAACATTAAAGGGAAAACATTATGCCGAGTCAATAGCTTTAAAGATCTCGGTATCGTCTTTGATCCCAAACTGAGATTCTCGGATCCTATATCACGGCTCACTCCAGCATGCTACAAACTCCTGGGTTTCATCATCAGAATATGTAAGCAATTGGATGACACAGATGCAATGATAGCCAAGTTCGATGGCGTCCTAAGAAGTAAGCTGGAGTATGCTAGTGGTGTGTGGACTCCGCACCAAGCTAAATATATTAATATGCTGGAACAAATTCAGAAAAAGTTCCTTAGGTATGTCTATATGCGGATGCATGGAACGTACCCGAGATTCATGCACCATATGGAGTTACTTGAGGCAACAAATAGATTTAGCTTGGAAACTAGACGTTATGCAAATCTTGCAATTCTTAGTTTTAACATAATCCATAACTGTATTGACAGCCCATTCCTCTTGGAATGTTATGGCTTATACGTGCCTGAAAATTTCAGCCGTAGTCGTCGACACGACTTGTTCAAAATACCATACGGCAGAACAGATGTTCTAGCACAGCATAGCATGACAAGAGGAATGGTGCTGTTGAACGAAATATCGGAAACACTCGATATATATAACTATTCTTTAGATAGCCTTAAGATTTTTTTGTATAATAATCATCTTCCTAGGTGTTAAGACTGTCAAAATGAGAAAATTGTACAGTAATTGGATAATAATCTGTTGTACAATTAAAAAAAAAAAATTACCCAACAATTAACCCACACTAACATCAAGACACTTTACAATCAAGACATCCACACTCACAATACTCGAAATAGCAATAAAATCCGCGTACCTTAAACACACACTACAAAATATGGAATAAAATCTCTGAACTATGTTGCCTATACACCATATAATTTACAATAAAAAAACACATAAATTTGTTTAAGACCACTTTTATTTTAAAACACTACCGGTTTCGGAAGCACCCTTCCTTCGTCAGGAGAATATTATAACTAAACTATGATACAGAATGTTGACAGATATACAAATGTTAGGTGTTTGAGTGGGAGGTGAGCAAAGGGGTGGGGGTAATTGCGGGATTTCCCAAAAGAACAGAGCGGTTAATTGGAAAAATATTTAGAATGGGACTGAAAGATAAATTAATTTGGTTATTCAAAATACTAGCATTATTATTTAGGGATTTTCTGATTTCTAGTGCTTCTAAATTATCTATTTTTTTGCTTTTATTTTTACGGTGAAGAATTTTAACCCCTGTGTCCTTATTAAAAGTGTGATTTGTGGAAATTAGGTAATTAGCAAACTCTGAAAAATTATTATTATTTAAGCATCTTAAATGTTCTGTGATTCTAATGTTTACATTTCTAGTTGTTTTACCTATGTAGAGCGAAGGACAATCATTGCAACATAGTTGGTAAATGCCTGAGTGGCTTAATTTATGATCTCTATCTTTAGTGTTTTTTAGTAATTTACCTAAATTGTTATCAGTATAGAACGCGGGTTTAATGTGGGCAGGCAAGTTTTTTGTACTAAGTGAGGAAAAGTGTTTTAGAATAAAAGTGGTCTTAAACAAATTTATGTGTTTTTTTTTATTGTAAATTATGGCGAGCCACAAAGTTAATGCTTTTTACAATATATGCACTATATAAATCGCTACCAGATATGTACAAGGGAATCCAGCAAAATAAAAAAATTCAGAGTAATGCTTTAAAAGAATATTTTTTAAGTATGTTTAAGGATGAAACTTTGTAATTTTCTTGTCATGTTCAATTGTCTTGTTTCTTTTCTTTTCCATTTAGTTGTAATCATCCATATCTATATAACCTTGTTCCTTTTTTCTTTAATTGTGGTCTATTGTTGTTTGTTCTACTTAACCTGTCTTTTATTTTTTCATCTATATTGTATGTGAAACTTATATTTTTAATATCTAAATTCCTATGTAAAATTTTAACTATTTCCTCCCACCCATGATGTGTATGTTCCTCCTGTCCTAAATGAGTTTTTTAACTCATCGGGATTGCTCTAGCAAGAAATAAAAACAATAAAAAAAAAAAAAATAACTCCGCCAAATATCAGGCGAGAGATTCCAATACTGAGGGAATACAAGAAGGCGCTGCAAAAAAGCGCAATACCTTTTCACGATGATGTCGTTTCTCACCCGGCATGCCGCTTGAAGTCTCGAAAACCCTTCTGGAGGGAAGGAGAAAGAATCCTTCGAACATAGGAAGGAACTCCCCAGAAGATGGGTGAAAGCTTGAGTGGCAATCGACCAATGTCAAAAACGCCCATCTCGTTCAAGACCCCACTGAGAGACAGCCTGGGTTCTCATTGCCTCGAAAACTCTGGACCGCCATCAATGGGATAAGGTGCTCCCATAGCTGTTGTGCTCACATGATGCATAGATGGGGCCTTAAAGAGTCACATGTGGTCAACGAATGCCCGCTCCATTGATTCCCCGGCTGGATTGATGAGGTCTACAGGACAACGCCTGAGGCCCTAGACTGGCTCGTAGACCTAGATGTCCCCCTTCACATTCTGGAATGTTCGGGAATAGTCTGGAACGATTGGGAACATCCCAGATCATTGTGGAACACTCCAAAACACTCTCGAATGTTGTGGAATCTTCTGGAACATTGTGAACCTTCAAAGTCTTTTTTGTATGGGTGGGGTCAGGAGCAATACCTCTTGTAGGTATGTTCCTAACAAATCTCTCATGTTTCTATTATGCATGGTTAAGTGACTCACCTCTCCTGACAGGTTGCTTGCCGCAGACATTTCTGGTGCATGCATAGTCTGTTCCGTCGCTGGTACAGAGACAGGTGTTACAGTCCAGCCGGAATTCCTCGCCAGGACTGCATTTGATGGCAGGCTGGTCACCCTGCAAAATAAAAGGAAATTACTTTTTTTAATTAAGCTTTTTATATCACCAAAAACACCAATTCAGGTCCGTGATTCAATTTTGGTTCCATTCCTTGGTTCAATGATCTTGGATTTGTTTTGGATATACTTCAGTTTTTTTTTTTTAATTTTGTTTTGAATTATTTCATTGTTTTGAATACATTATTTAATCACTAGCTTTTGCCCCTGGCTTCGCTCGCATAGTATTAGGGGGGTACCCACAGCGCCTCCTCCAGATTCCCTATCCCCACACCAATCCCCCCCTCCTCCTCTCCCCCGCCCCCACGCACCCCTCTCCCCCCCCCACCCCACCACCCCGAAATCCCCCCTCACCATCCCCTTACGACGTTTAGTATCAGTGTACAAACTGGTCAATATATTTTAGAAAAGCAAAACTTACAGATATAGAGTATTTTCTTCAAATACAGTTAGTTAAAAAAATCTTAAAAATCGGTTCAGTAAGAGGAAAAAAATGATAAATCCGAATACAAAACCTTGATCTTGATAATTTTATTTAGGTATTATGAGCTTCAGGTGCAGTCAATGGCATAGCTAGCATGGGTGGCATGTGGCACGTGGCACCCGGGGTGGATAACGTGGTGTCATCCCACAATAGAACAAAATCTGTTTTTAATAATTTTCAGAACATACTTTGCGATTTTGATATGCGAGGGAATTTTCATATAATTATCTACCGATTTAGCTCCTCAAATTTAAACACATTATCTTCAAAAATAACATATTTTTTGTACAAGGAGGTATCCAAGTCTGGAAAAAATATCTTCTCATATTTCCATAGTTTAGATATTCAAAAATATCTCCTTAAAAGGATTTTAGGAAATTCAATTTTTTTCAAAGTTATAACCATTTTAGTGTCGCGGTTTAATTTACCTGAAATTTACTGAACCAATTTACTTTACGAAAACTATAACAAAATTTCAATTTTTACTATTTTTAAAAAATTCTGAAAAGTAAAAAAAAATGGTTAAATTTGTCTTTTTATTTCAGAAAGCCGCCATTTTGCAAAAAAAAAAGTTAACTTTTCCAATTTTCAGGCCATTGCAGCATTTATTTGGATTAAGGATTAATTTGTTTTATTTCTGATTACTAGGAGGGTTGCAATCATGTCAACCAGTGCGCGCCATTTTTTTGAGAACCCCCCACTTCAACATCTTGTAACTTATTGTAGTGTACGAGGTACATTATCACCGCGGGGGGGGGGGATCGGTTGCCGGAGATGGCCGAACATAGCCGAAGGTTCCCGATCCCATCCACACAGAGAGAGTGGAGGGGCAGGCGGAGCCGCCGGCAGTAACGGCTCCGCGCTGCCATTCCGTCGATTAGCTTATCAGAGCAAACAGTGTACATCTTTCTCAATTGTACTTATAATAAATAATTCCGTCGTATAAACGAAACCTATTTTATTAAATATAATCGTAAATGTCAAGGACATTACACTTATTGAATTTTTTCATTGATTTTTTTTATGCATTCTTTTGTTTAATAAATATTTGGTAAAATAATGGCAACTAACATATTATCTGTTTTTTTTTATTGCTAACTAACTAACTAATCATCACGCCGTTTCCCCGCAGGGGTAGGCAGAGAGAACGGACCGCCAAACATCGCGGTCTTGGCACACATTCCTTGCCTCGTTCACATTCATACAACGTCTCATACATTCTCTTCTATTATTCTGACTCTTGACATGACCCTACTCAAGTATCTGATTCACTTGGTCGTGCCATGTCTTTCTTGGGCGTCCTCGACTTCTTCTACCATTCACATTTGCGTCATATATTCTCCTTACACTCCTTTCCTCGTTCAGTCGCTCTACATGCCCAAACCATCGGAGCGTTCCTTTCTTGATCTTACTCATTACGCTTACATCAGCCTTGCATTCTTTGCGGATTTCCACATTTCTCACACAATCATACATGGTTTTACCACACATACGCCTCAGGGATCTCATTTCTACAGCGTTCAGTCTACTTTCATCCTTCCTTTTTTTATTGCACCTGAAAAAATATGTACAATTCATGCCTCTAGACTAGAATACCCCCTTAATAACTTAAAGTGTTTTTATAAATCGGTAAAATTCAGACTGCGGAGTATTAATCATACAAAAACGGATATGAGGCCAAAATACACGGGGGAAAATAAAAAACATTAAAAGAATAATCAAAGTATTCTGATGGACATAAATACAAATTAGAAACGACCGACTTTTTTTTACATTAACTCCACACAGGAGGCCCTGAGGAAAATAATTTCCCTCAGGGCCTATGTCATCTGGGATGCTGTGTGGAGGGTCTTTTTGAGGAGAGGAAGGAATGAACATTGGTCTTGAAGAGACCCATGTTGCAGGAAGGAGGAAACACAGAGGCAGGCAAATCATTCCACAGCCGAGCTGTTGAACATAAGAACGAGTCGAAGAAACGACCTGTTCTCATGTGACAAATGTCAACTGTGTACAAATGTTGGGCACGCGTTTGGAGTGTTTCCCGACTATGCACCGGTGCCGAAGGGATCAATGATGCTAGTTCCTCGGAGCATCTTCCATAGTAATACCGGTAGAAGAAGGATAGCATTCCCACCCGACGTCTGTGCTCTAAAGATTGCAATCCGTCTGTTAAGATGGGAGAATCTATCAAACGGACCACCCGTTTCTGCACAGAGTCGAGGGTATTTTTCAGGTATTTTGGAGCTCCAGATCAGAGGTGGCTGCCAAATTCAACCGTGGGGTGCACTTGTGATTTGTACAGGGTTAGCAGTTGTGTACTATTAAAGTATCTGCAGGCCCTGTACAGTACGCCCAGTTTTTGGGAGGCTTTTACTTACTTTGTTAACACAAATTTGACTTACTTTGTCAACACAAATTTGTCCAAAGAAATGCTTTTTTATGACGTAATTTTTTAATTTATTTTTAATTCTATTAACCGAGTAGGTCAGGTAAGATTATTGTTTTATTATTTTATTTTTTACATGAATACCGCACAAGAGTCCCAACTGCTCCCGTCTGGAGCCAGTAGGACTATGGTATCCCCAATTGGGGTATGTTGTGAGGCTGAAGGTAGTGGGGAGGGGAAGGAGATAGGGAAGAGGAAGGTGGGGAAACACCTGGCTATTAGATCTGGTCACCAAACACGGCTTTTTTTACATGAGCTCCACACACAGGTGGCCCTGAGGAAAATAATTTCCCTAAGGGCCTATGTCATCTTTGGGGATGCTGTGAGGAGGGTTTAATACCATTTCAAGCAACGTTTCAATTCTGAATGGTGGTCTTACACCAGGGCGATACTGAGAGTATCTTCCACTCTGGAACGTGCCGCAAATATACTACATATTATTTTAAATGAATAGATTGTGAAATAACACAAACTAATCACCACGCCTGGATTCGATCCCGCGACCTTCGGAGTGGTAATCAAGAGCCTTACCGCTGGACTACGGCGGCCGTCAAATTATAATTAACTCCAAAAATGCCAAAGTTGCCTCTAAAATCATGAAAAATTGATTACTTTATTTGCCTACATTTTATAATGTAAAACAAAAATAGCACTTATTATATATCCATTGCGATACCTTTTCATTTAAAAACATATTATTCAGTTTGTTTTGGTATTTTGGCCTCAAATCCAAATTTAGCCGTTAACCTTTAAGCAGCCGCGCGACGTCGAAACAACCGTGCTGAACGCTCTTTTTCTCCTGTTAGTAGAGGCTTGCCTCGTATTATATTAAATTTATCTGCTCTTCCGGGCAATCTGAGATGTACAATTTGGGAGGCGGGAATGGGAACCGCCGCTCCGGGAACCTTTATTGGATAACCAACACCTCTGCCACAGGTCACCCCAAGTGGTTCGCTACGTTTGGTGATTTAGCAGGGGTGCCCGGGTTCATGGGGTGAGGTTTGTCTAGGTCTAGAACCCCAGATTCCTACCCACCCCTCAAACCCTTTTCCTTCCCAGAACTCTCCTCTCCTTCCTTTCCTTAAAAAACCCTCCACACAGCATCCCCAAAGGAGATGACATAGGCCCTGAGGGAAATTATTTTCCTCAGGGCCTCCTGTGTGGAGCTCAAGTAAAAAAATAAATAAAATATAATCTCTATCTGATATAGGTCATATCTCTATCTCACGTTAACCGGAAGAACTTAATATCATTATTTGAATTTAATTAATGTAAACTGTTAATAATTTAAACAAAGATGCAATTAGAGACATCTATGTTACGGTTACTGTAGTTAATTGATTTTAATTACCTATTGGCATCTTAATGTTCAGCACTGCCGTTAGAGGTCTCCAGGTACCGGCCCTGCAGGTACCGGCCCTGGTCTCCAGGTACCGGCCCTGCTTACCGACTTCATTGTTGTTGTTTTTGGCAGGGTAATTTCCATGTTTTTATAGTCTGATTCCCTTAAAACAATCTCTCTCGTATTAATAAAGTCTTGGTAAAAGGTTCTTTAGAGGACTAAGTGGGGACCGGGCGGTATCTAAAGTTTTTATAAAAGTGTCGATCAAATATTATTTCCTAAAAGTTTATTGTAAATAAAACGACTCAAGATTAAAAAGTATTTGCAATGTAAAAAGTCCATTATACCCGATCATGAAAATAATTAACAACATAAACAATATTAGCGAAACTCGATCGAAAATTTGAAACAGAAAAATCAGAAAAAGATACGATCACAACTAGACATCGAACCCAGGATCTTAGCCTCGTCCGGGCGGTGCTTAATTGTCATTATTTTATTTTATTGGAAAAACCGACAGTTATTTTGTAATGTATGGTAAAATATGTATAATTATTGAACCAATAATAAGTTTTCACTGATGTGTCAATAAATTATTAGTGAATATATTATATAAAGAAGAGTATGTGTGTGTGGCAGGCGGCGACTGTTTGTTTTTATAGATCACTCAAATCTACAGTTTTATTTAGTGATTGATGAAATTTTGCACACTTGACCTTCAAAACAAGGGAGATATTTTATTTTTATTTATTATATTAATGTACATTTATATGATATAATAATTTAAGTACCTACGAGTTCAAATATTTTAATACCACTCTTCCACGCGTTAGCTTGTGGCTGGAAGAGTAGTGTACATTTTTGAATGCTATATCATAAGAAAATAACAATGTGAAGGTATAAAACAATAAGTTGTAAGTTCGGCGTTATGTAATTTTAATTATTTAATCGTATCTAGAAATATTGTATTTAGTTGTTAAAAACAAAACCAAATTTAACATATTTGAAGAATGAAGTATTACTTGGAATCTGAGCTACAAGCTAATCTTAAGATATGATTTTAGATTTTCACGGCCAAAAGTATTTTTGTTGTTGTTTTTGGGGTGTTATGCCGTGTTACGCTACCTACTCCTTTAGCCAACACTTCGGACAGCATTACAGTGTCCATAATCAGGGCAGATGTGTAACAAAAAAGCTATTCTTAAGATTAAATTAGTCTGAAATTTTTTAACAGAGTTTATTAATTGGATTTTATCGTTAATGTTTCAAATTTCTTCCGGTAGTCGATTGAAAAAAAGTCTTCCTTGTTAGGTACCTATAATAATTTTGTGCAAAAGAAGTGTTTAATTTTGGGCATGGAAAAATATATTTGTGTCTAGTACGGTTTTCAGTTATAAATTCATAATTGTCATTTTCTTTCATAATTTGAAACAATGCATTTTTATTATACAGATCTTTGAATGGAGGTGTTTGAAATTGTTTAAATAATCGATCCGTTGGGTAGTCAGAAGGTTTTTAAAATAGGATTTTAATTATTAGCCTCTGCACAACTTCAATTGGGGAAACATTAGTTTTGTATGCAGATCCCCAGCCAACGATAGCATATTGTAAAGTAAAGTTGATTGAACCAAAGCGTAACATATTTAATATAAGTTTTTTATAGATAAAAAATTACATTAAAAAACCACCCCACACCACTTTTCCAAAATTTTGATACGTCTTGATGAAATTTTGAACACTTTAGAATCAGAATTTAATCTGAGTAAATCCCGGCATTACCGGAAGTGATATCATAAATAACTTCAGCTGATATCATAAATAACGAAATCTCTAACACCTACGAGTACCTACCTACACAGTACACACCCGCGCCGTGCGGAGAATTTAAGGCCCGCGCACACAGAGAGCGGTCAGGAGTTCCGAGTTCCGCGTTCGGCGTTCATTAGAATGTACCGACTCTATAACAACAACGCACACAGCGCACAGCGGGCAGTCAGACCGCGGCGGTATGACTGGTTTATTTATGGCGGCGGTCAAAGCGGAACGTCGCGTTCTAAGAGTTCTTTTCCCATTGAGACAGGGAACGCCCGAACGCCGCGATTTCTGAGGTTGCAAACACGGCAGTTGACTGGAAACCTAACAGAATATTACGAAAATATATATCGTATTCGTTACATAATTCGATTAACAAATGAACCTTTCGTATATTTTATTATTATTTCTAAATACTCTAATGTCTTTTCTTATCCTTAATAAATAAATACATGCCTTAAAAATACAGCCAGCCTTTCTTTTCATTTATTTTATGTATTTATTTATTTTACTAAAGATAGATACAAAAGAAAGTACAAAATACATATTAGGAAGCTTTGCCTGTCCAACTAGGAAAGTTTCCCGTACCAGGACAGACAAATTTACAGGTTTAGTTCATATTATACATTACATAATTACATAACAAAAAAAAATAGAAAAAGAACCTGGTAGCATGTAGTATATTCGGATTTGCGGAATTAACCTGATAACATATAATATATTCAGATTTACAGTGTATGAGATATGTAGGTAAGTTAGTAGCATTGAAAAGTCAAAAAGTGTAAACCAAGTATTTGATAACAAGTTGGAGGAATTACAACAAGATTCACAATATAGAGAGATGAAGTTATGTGTTTAAAGGTGTGAACTTATAATAAGAGAAATACATTAAAATTTACAATATTAGATATAATTTATGTATGTAATAATATATATTAAGTTGTTTTTTATTTATTTATGCGCTGTAACTAATATGTAAACAATTATGTGCAAACATGATTATCTTTACTGATTTTAAAACATGTTTTCAGTACATTTTATATTATACGACAATACGAATATACACCGCGCTCATGTCTTGTGCTAAAATACGAAAACAATAACTATGAATTACTAGTGCTACTTTGGTAAAGGTATAAGTATTTAAATTGGTGCATTATTTCGTATGTCATACAAGTTGTGTTAAGTATTGTTTATTTATTATAAATCATCACCGCTATAAGGTACCAAGATTCACACAGCTAGTTTTGATGTTAGTGAGCGACGTGAGTATGTTACGCCTTACGTGAAGTACTAACAGTGAAATAGCGAACAGTATTCAGGGGCACAAAACCATAAATCTCAGGTATAAAAATATCAAAAGGATGTCGAAACATTGTGAAGCCATATCAGATCTCAATGAAGTGTGGTGGGAGTTTTGGTCTAGTGATCAGGAAAGTTAGGTAATTTGTATGTCAGTTACAAAATCACCTAACTTTCAAGAAACACAGTTCCTCCAGATAGTATTTGTTTTTCGATATCAGGTTTTATGATGTTATACAATCCATTAAAACTATTAATCGAAATTCGAAAATAAATATACAATCGTTGTTTATCTTTAAGTAAATCCTGAAAAATACTACTAAATTCGCCTTGTTCTTCTCGCGTTGTGTTGATTGGGTGCACCCAATTGCCCAATACTTCCCTTTCTTCTTAGAAGCTGCTAAGATCCAGTAGAGCAGTAATTCTTCTTCGGATGATGAACTTTCTAGTGACATGTTGCATGTGCAAAGACTTGAACGCCGCTTCTGCTATGTAATTATTATGACTCCAGATACTAATATCTACAGCCTGTATGTCGGACGAATATCTACAGCTCTTATGTTGGACTAATATCTAGGAACTTCAGAGTGTTGACTAATATCAACAGGGCTAAGGTCGGACGAATATCTATGACGGTCCCAGTGGTGACTAATATCTATGGAGCGTAGGTTGGACTTATATATCTACAGACGGCAGCTAAGCAAGAGGTTGTACGGAAAAGCATAAATTACTTTAATTACGTAATTACTAATTATGTAATTACTAATTACGTAAAGGCTTAAACTTTTAAAGTACGTACATAAAGTTTTTGCATAATATTACGTATTTTGCTGTTTACGAGGACAATAATTTATTGAACAAACATGGAGGTCATAATACATATTTATTTCGAAATACACGGCACTACAATATAACCTAACCTAACTGACGTAGAAATGCTCATGGTAACAGACTAAATTATTTAGAATCACTCGAAATAAAGAAAGCTGTTAAAACATAAACCCAAATCCTTAATAATCAGCTAAATGTGTCCAATAGTCCGATATTAGGGATTTTTACATACATACATACAAAAATTAAGTTTTTTAAACTGCATACACAATATTACGTTATTCCAATATGCTATACATAATTGCAAATCCAACCTCTGCCAGAGCTGTAGATATTCGTCAACACTTTGGTTCTCATAGATATTAGTCAGCAGTTTGAGCTGTAGATATTCGTACGCACTTTGGTTCTCATAGATATTAGTCCGATTTGTTCAGTTTTAGGAATTCCTGTAGATATTAGTAGACGCCTCCATTATTATTACGCATGATAGGTGTTTCGTCTTCTGAAGGCATTATCAAAGTGTGGTTATACCACTTCCCACAGATGCATTTATATTATTTATAGATAGTTATTACTAGGAAAAAAATTATTGCCATTTTTATTAAATACTCCCTTACTAATTATCTGAGTAAAATTACTGAAATTATTAATGTTTTTTTTTTTACATTAGCTCCACACAGGAGGCACCGAGGAAAACAATTTCCCTAGGGGCCTATGTCATCTTTGAGGATGCTGTGTGGAGGGTTTTTTAAGAGAAAGGAAGGAGAAGAAGATATGGGAAGGAAAAGGGTATGAGGGGTGGGTAGGAATCTGGAGGTCAGTGTGGCCAGGAGTGACGGACGTATGAATCTATTCCTCACACTGCGGTGCAAGGCGAAGGGTCGGAGAATCCGGCTGGAGAGGTCAAAAGGCCTCCCTCAATCAATCTCCTCCGATCCAGCCCGCCACGCAGTGGTTGGGCAAACGTATCCGCCACCAAGACCTAGACAAACCTCATCCCATGAACCCAGGCACCCCTGCTAAGTCACCAAACGTAGCGAACCACTTAACCTGTGGCAAGGGTGTTGGTTGTCCAATAAATGGTTCCCGGGGCGGCGGTACCCATATCCGCCTCCCAAATTATCCCTTTAAGTGCCCCCAATTACTGCATTGTTTAAATTTGACTGAAGGTCGTTATTCTAGTAATTATGTGAGTTATTCCCAAATAATGATTCGTGGGTTTATTTTTCACCATAATTAGGTAAGTATTTGAACTTGATATTGCCTCTAGAAGGCGAAACAGCTGTCACGCGTAATAATAATCTTTGAGCAGAACGTGTTTATAAATAAACCGTTTTTATTATTTGAATAATATTATTATTGAATATACATATAAAAGAAATTAAAATGGAGTTCTACAAATTAAATATACCTATAAAAAAAGTTAAATTTTGCGAAATAACTGGGCAAATTTCCAGTTAACTTAGTCATACATAAATCCAAACTTTTGTAAGAGATTTCTCTTATGAGGAAAGGCTGCGAGCTCATTTTCATGCAAAACTTAAATTTAAAGTTGAGGCCAAAATACCCAACCAAACTGGATATTATTTTTTACCTTTTATGTTAAGTGTTATATTGTCTCACCTGAGGTAGTTCGTTATCTAAGGCGCTGTCTTCAGCTTGGGCTGAAAAAAAGAAAATGAACAAGTTAGTAGGTACCTAATGATAATTTTGTTTAACAATAGTAAGTGTCCCAACTGCCCGAAGCCAATAACGACGTTATGGGGTTGAAGGGAGAAGGAGATAGGAAGAGGATTTTTTTTAAATATTAAAAATTATTTTATGTAGTTCATTCTAGTGGTAATTGAAGATGACATAAACCCGTTTAAGCACAGGAGACCATATTTGTCCCAGCGCATATAATACATACGCTGTAACTCCCTTACTATCGACGTAAGAAATATATTCTAAACGGTGTTGGAAAGAAAAAACATCACGCTTCATATTTAAATCTAAAAAAATAACCACCAAAAAGGAAAATACATGCATTTATGAAACCAAAGTTTTCTTCGCAATCTGAAATTTTGGCAATTTTTTATTACTTATTTTTATATGGAACGTCAGAAAAGCGAGCTGATAATAATGTTTATAAATACATTTCCATAATAAAATATGTATTTTTTCGTCTATCAGTAATTTAAGTTTGAAAGAACGAAAGGGGAGCCATTTTTTAAACTTTTTTATGTTTGCATAATATTTGTTTTACATTTCAAAAATTACATGTTTATTTCGAATTATAAATTTTGAAAGCAATTTTTTTGGATTTGTTCAGAAATATTCCATTTATTTGCATTTTATTGTAAAGCGGAAATTTTTTGACCAACTGAAAAATACGCCAAATTTCTGAAGAATATAACGACTCTTAGGAGCGCCTAAAATATATTTTATCGCGTATGTATGGCGCATCTGTACGGCGATATTAAATGAGTTAAAAGAATATATAAAAGTGATGCCAAGACACTCCTCGAAGTTACTTTATCGTAAAAAAATAACAAATTTATAGAACTACCAAGTATACTGAAAACAATAAAAATATTGTTATTCATACCTTATACAGGGTGGCGCAAAATTAATCATCCAATTTTGTTTTTGAATATGTAACTTTTTTACAAAAAAAAAAAAAAAATTGTAATGGAAATCTTCATTTGGACTTTTACAACTTTTTCTGAAGTGGAAAAGATGGTATCCGTCATGTGGCTGCCGCCAGTGTTGATACCCATTTGTGCCCGTTTTATCGCATTTTCCATAACTCTCCGCAAGATTTCCGCTGATAACTGTTCGCATTTCTGTCGAATATTCTCCTTAAGGGCTGCGATTATCTGAGGCTTGTTGGCGTAAACTCCCGACTTCAAGTAGCCCCAAAGAAAGAAGTCTTGGATGGTTAAATCGGGCGATGTTGCTGGCCATGCCAAAACGTTTTTACGCGACCAAGAACTTGTAAAAAAACTGGTAAAAATATGTATTTTTATTTCAGACAGCCGCCATTATGCGATAAAAATCTTTAGATTTTTCCTTAGTTCGGGCCACAGCAGCATTTGTTCGAATTCAGAATTAATTTAGTGTTTTTTTTTTCAGTTTACTAGGAGGGTTGCAATCGTGTCAACCAGGGCGCGCCATTTTTTGAGACCCCCACTTCAACACCCTGTAACTTTTTGATTTTTTCGTTTGATTATTTTATGTATTATTTAATGTTTAATAAATATTTGGTAAAATAATGGCTATTAAAATTATTATTTGTTTTTTTTATTGCACCTGAAAAATAGCTACAATGCATGCTTCTAGACTAAATTTAATTATCGCGTTACAATAAAGTTTTAGTAGTTTCTCGCTTGTACTACGAGTTTCCGGACACCGTATATAATATTAAATCATTTACAGAAATCTTATTTGAATGAGTATTTACAAAGCGAGTACAACAAAGACTTGCCGACATTTAATAATTCATAGAAAGACCACGTTTATTATTTCTACTAAAAGGTTTCGTAAGTTTTTGTTTGTTAACTTGATTTAGTTATTGACGGAATACCGAACAACATGCTTAAATTCCTGGAACAGTTTCTGAATAATATTGACTTGATAATATATAGATTTCCAAGTAATATCAAATCAAGTTCTAAAATTAGATAAGGAAAATTAGACCAGTGAGAATGGGAGACGAAGAAGATTTTGATGTCAGCGTCAGCAATACCAACAATGTCATATAAAAAAAGAAGGTACCCAATATAAGATATCGTAAAAAACAGGAAGATGTCCAATACTTTAGAGCACATAAATTACTTGTCATTTGAATATCTTTACTCTTTATTTTTTAAGGCGATTCAATAGTCCAGGAAAAAATCGAAACCGGAAAATACTTGAGAAAAAGCTTTTGGAAATGTAGGAAAAGCTATTTGAGAATTTTTTTACAGGTTGATTTCGTAAAAACCTGTAAAAAACATTAAATCCTTTTTTACGCATTGTTTATTGTAATAAAATGGAAATTTAAAATTGATTTCACGAAATCAAGCGACACGTCTATTTCCCGCTCCATCCGGGGCGTGACTGATACGAAATAGGTGTGGCGTGGTCAGTAGTTCTTCGGTGGACGGCATAGGGTTCACTTTGAAAAACCAAATTCGTCGAATAGCGGCCGTATTGTAAAATAACAACTCGAAAATTAATATTTTATTTCAATTTGAGAAGTTCGGGCGTAAATATAATTTTTTTGCGATTATTATAAAATAAACTGAATTTGCCACAATTATGCAATAAAACCATATCCAAAAAGGGGTTTATAAATAGAAGAGTTTGGACTTGAAAGAGTTTTTTACGGACCTTTTACTTTTTTTTAAAAGGCTTATAAAAAAATGACCGATATTTTTAAGGGCCAAGTATGTTCTACATACAGTATTTATATTATAACTATAAAACTTTTAAGCAATCGCATTTTCAAAACAAAAACATATGATTTTCGTTATTTGTTTTTGGGGTGTTATGCCGTGTTGCGCTACCTCCTTCTTTAGCCAACGTTTCGGACATCGTTGCAGTGTCCATCATCAGGGCAGATCCGGCAGATCCGGTAGATGCACATCTACCGGATCTGCCGGATTTTCCCTGATGATGGACACTGCATCTACCGGATCTGCCGGATCTGCCCTGATGATGGACACTGCAACGATGTCCGAAACGTTGGCTAAAGAAGGAGGTAGCGCAACACGGCATAACACCCCAAAAACAAATAACGAAAATGCTTTTGGCCGTGAAAATCTTAAAACTTATCCAAAAACATATGAATTTGCATTATTTAGTATGGCTTCGTCTTCATCTTCTTCTTAAGTGTGATGACCGTGGCCGGTTATCTACATTACTCTGGACTCCTTGTGGTGGATCCAGATTCCTCTTGACGGTGATCGGTGGGATTTCAATAATACTACGTGGGTAGATTATTACTGTTTATTCCGAGGTCGTACAGAGGTGCTTAGCAGGAAGCCTAAATGCTAAGAGAGGACGAGTAGACAACATTCACGCCTTTTATACGTTCCGCATGCTGTCTCACTCATACACGCATGTCTCTTTCATACTGCAAGACATACGTTCACTACATTAAGTATAAAATTAATTCGCTCAGGTTGTATGTGCGCTTAGATCTTTTAAAGTATGCAACGGATTTTCATGCGGTTTTCACCAATAGATAGAGTGATTCATGAGGAAGGTCTTTAGGTATATAATTTATCAAGTTTTGTGTAAATTGGTTGAAATACATAATATATCTGGATAGTGGCGTAACTATAGGGTGGCAGGGCTGGCAAAATGCCACGGGTCCCGCGGGGGCCGGCCGGCCGGGGCCCCGGCCCGAGAGGCCGCGAGCTCAGAAGTAACCTAACATTTTTAACAAAATTTAGTAAAATTTATAAATTTTATATAAGTAGGTACATAAAAAATAATTTAAAATAATTTCCCTCGGGGCCTATAACATCTTTGGGGATGCTGTGTGGGGGTTATTTTAGAAAAGGAAGGAGAGGAGAGTTCTGAGGAGGAAAAGGGTTTAAGGGGTGGGTAGGAATCTGGGGTTCAGTGTGCCCTGGTCATCCGCCTCCAAGACCTAGACAAACCTCACCCCATTAACCCGTGCACCCCTGCTTAATCACCAAAGGTAGCGAAACACTTGGGGTGACCTATGACAGAGGTGTTGGTTATCCAATAAAGGTTCCCGGGGCGGCGGTACGCATTCCCACCTCCCAAATTTAAACGCATTCATAAGAAAAGGATGTCGATTAATTTAAGAACGCATCCATTAGTTGCTTAATTTTTTGTCGCGGTACTTTGCTGACGAGAGCGAGCTAACTTTGAACTTTGTGTCAACGCTGAGATTTTAAAACTAAATTTTGTTTCTTATATTGTCCTATTTTGTGAACTCTTTATTTTCATTTTATTTTAAAAAAAATGCAGGTAGTGTATTATAGGTAAAAGCCCTATGGGCGTTTAAATAAATAAATAAAAAATAATTAAATACAAGATATCATAAAAACCGGGAAGATACCTAATGCAAGAAAACATAAAAACAGGAAGTTACCTAATGCAAGAAAACATAAAAAAATAGGAAAATAGCCAATACAAGATATCATAAAAACCGGGAAGATACCTAATGCAAGAAAACATAAAAAAAATTGGAAAATAGCCAATACAAAATATCATAAAAACCGGGAAGATACGTAATGCAAGAAAACATAAAAACAGGAAGATAGCCAATACAAGATATCATAAAAACCGGGAAGATACGTAATGCAAGAAAACATAAAAACAGGAAAATAGCCAATACAAGATATCATAAAAACCGGGAAGATACCTAATGCAAGAAAACATAAAAACAGGAAGTTACCTAATGCAAGAAAACATAAAAAATAGGAAAATAGCCAATACAAGTAATTATAAAAACCAGGAAGATACCTAATGCAAGAAAACATAAAAACAGGAAGTTACCTAATGCAAGAAAACATAAAAAAATTGGAAAATAGCCAATACAAAATATCATAAAAACCGGGAAGATACGTAATGCAAGAAAACATAAAAACAGGAAGATAGCCAATACAAGATATCATAAAAAATAGGAAGATATCTAATACAAGATATTATAAAAACACGAAGATATCTTAAAAAACAGGAAGATACCTAATACGAGATATCATGAAAAAACAGGAAGATATAAATACAAGGTACCATAAAAACAGGAAGATACCGAATACAAGATATCATTTAAAAAACCAGAGGATACTCCAATACTCATGTTAGCAAAAACGTGATGAAAATGGTCGTGATATATTATGTAGGTACCTATACCTAGTAAGATTGCTAGTAGACCGACAGACCGACAAATCTATTTTTAATTTGTAACCCTTGACTCTCTGCACAAATGAGCGGTCCGTTTGATAAAATCTACTGCCTATCTGCAATCTTTAGAGCACAGGCGTCAGGTGGGAAGTGGGAATGCTGTCCTTGTTCTACAGGTATTTCATTCGACATTGAAAGATATTCCGGTTTTTAATATTCAGCGAAGGTACAAAAAGGCGATAAACATACGTACCTTATCACTTATCACAATAGTGTGCTGCAGCTCTTTCTGGCACATTAAACAATGGTGAGACAAAAGATTAGACACATACTGTAGAGTCCGTCAAATAAGTGTAGAAAATATAAAAAATGGAACTACAAAATTTGTAGGCTGACAACACCAATTTACCTGTCAACTATTCTTTTAAAGTGCAATCGCACTGAAAATACAGACCACTGTATACACATTTAAAAAAAATTGTTCTTAAATCGAAGAAGCACTGTTGTTAAGTCTAAACATAAATTTGATTTTAACAGTAGGCAGAAAGGAAGAATCATTAATGGTGAGTTTAGTTACACAACTTTTAGATCTGAATGAGTTAAATATGTTCAAAATTAGAGACATGATCTAAAGCCTGGACAACGCCAGCAGGGGTACTAAGCTAATATTTAATAATTGTGAACAATTTCGAAAGTGTGCTTTATATTTTATTACAATATCGTTATTCTTCATTACATTGGCACAAAATTGCAAAGATATAATAATAATAATATACCTATATGCAAATCTAATTTTGAGATCAGTGAAATGATTTTTTTTTATTTTTTTCACTTTTATGCCTTTTTAATTTTTAATAAAAATATAGGTTACATAGCTTTAGATAACCGATTATATTTTTAGTATTTCCATTAAAACAACAGTGGCGCCCTCCTATATTTTCTACTCTTATTTGACAAACTGTACGTATGTTTGTTTCCTCCAAAGGAAAAAAAGTATTTATTGTTATAAAGTTTTTCCTCCCTCCCATCTCTATGGTCTCTAAAGCGATTACTTCAAGACCCATGTTTACTCTTTCCTCTCCTCAAACAGACCCTCCACGTAATATCATCCCCAATTAAGTAATAAACCATTCTGATAAACGGAGGTCACTGACGTAGCCCAGGTCAGGGACGCCTAATCGAAGCGATAGGTCCCCGACCCGAACAGAACAAAGTGAAGATGATAAGGTTTCGATCAGTGGGATAAGGTTTAAAAATTTGGGAGGTGTATGTAGATACCGCCGCCCCAGGAACCATTTATTGAATAACCAACACGTCTGCCGAAGTCAGGTGACTTAGCAAAAGTTTCTAGGTTCATGCATCTAGGCGGTGCGGCGTATGCGTCTGGCAACCTAAGACTGGTTGAGGGAGGCCTTTCGACCTCACCAGCCGGTTCTCTCTACTCATCGCCTTGCACCCACTTGGAGAGATGGATTCATATGGTGGGCACTCCTGGACATGCTGACCCCAGATTCCAACCTACCCCTCGTACCTTTTTCCTTCCCAGAACTACCTCTCCTTCATTTCCTTAAAAAGATCCTCCACTCAGTCTAAGATGACATAGGCTGTGATGCAAATTGTTTTCCTAGGGGCTTCTTGTGTGGAGCTAGTGTAAAAAAATGAACATTTAAAAGATAATATAATATTAGACAGATGAAGGAAGCTATACGTGAAATCCTATTTAGATACTATTTAGATTAATATTTACTACAAATCGGTTCAAATTATGAACATCAAAAAATATGCTACGGATAAATTGAAGCATTTACTACCTTTTGTATATATTGGAATAACAATAAAATTATTATTTACATAACAAAAAATATAAGCGTAAACTACTAAAAAAACGATTGTGCTTTAGACCACAAGACTGAAGTAAAACTACAAGACAAACCTCTCCAAATGAACCCAGGTATCCCTGCTAAGTTACCAAATGAAGCGAACGGGGTGACCTATGACCTAGGGGTGACATATGACATTGGGGTGAAATATGACCAGGGGGGGACCTAAGACCTACGAACCTACGAACTTGGGGTGACCTAAGACCTTGGGATACCTACGACCTTGGGGTGACCTACGACCTTGAGGTGACCTACGACCTTGGGGTGACCCACGACCTCGGGCTGACCATCCTTATCCTTATCCTTATCACTCCCCAAGTCAAGCGTGCGTAAAGGCCCGACCGTTCGCCTAGCAATCGATCACCGTTCGCATCGATTAGGTAATTACTAATTACCGTTCGCATGACATTTTTCGTAACAATCACCACTTTTCGTAACGCATTCACCAGATTACCCCCCAAGTCGAGCGTGCGTAAAGAAGTTTTACTTAAAAATGTTTTTTCACGACTTAACTATGAAGTAATTATAAGAAAGAATTTAAAAAAAATACCTCCTTATGGCTAAGACTATTTTTGACGTTTTGTATGTTCTAATTATTTTTCATTCTTATAAAATTATGCACAAAATAAATAAAAAGTTGTGTCGTGCAAAAAAGACGCTCGATTTTAAATTTTGAAGGCGTGAGAATCGAAATATTTCTAGCGTTTATATTCTTTTTACCGTTAGATAAATTTCACTCTAATCCGTAAAGCGTTGAAAAATTGACCCAGTCCGCTGTTTCCAACTTCAGAGATGTTATTTTTATCAAAATATGGCTGCATGGTTCACTTATGACCTTAGCCGAAAGCCGCCCCGATATCAGATACCAATTCTTTGGCCACATTTTAACAAATACTATCTGAAAATGTTTACCAATATTATCAGACATTTACGTAAGTGTTTGTTTGTTATCTTAAAAGAAAGTTATAATTATACTGATGAATGAATGAATTCACATGGCAACGTTGTTTTACTTTGAAAAGAACTGTCGGTAAATTGTTATCAATGAAAGGCAAAATTATCATACTTAGGTAGGTATTGTCACACTTTAAAATGTATACAGAAAGGCAAACATTGTCAAGTTACGAATAATCTGACGGTATTTGAATAATTTGATATTTTATTTGGTTATTGAGGCATACGTACGTTATTATTAGGTATACCTACAAGTTATAAGGTATTTTTATTTTTTTTTACATTAACTCCACACGGGAGGCCTTGAGGAAAATAATTTCCCTCAAGGCCTATGTCATCTGGGATGCTGTGTGGAGGGTCTTTTTGAGGTCTCGAAGAGACCCATGTTGTTGGAAGGAAGAAACACAGAGGTCGCCAAAACATTCCACAGCCGAGCTGTTGAACATAAGAACGAGTCGAAGAAACGACCCGTTCTCATGTGATAAATGTCAACCGTGTACAAATGTTGGGCACGCGTTTGGCGTGTTTCCCGACTATGCACCGGTGCCGAAGGGACAACGATGCTAGTTCCTCGGAGCATCTTCCATTGTAATTTTATTTATTTATTTATTTATAACTTCTCACCATCATACGTATATATGATCTTATTTTTTTATTTTTACATACAAAAAAATGAACCTCACTAGGACACAGCCTGTATTGAGGTTAATATTTATAAATTTGAGTGATTTTTCACAAACAAAATACTAAAATAAACACTACATTTAAAACACTAAAATATTATAATAAAGTAAGAAATAAAGCTAGTTCAAAACAACTAGGGTCTAGGGTGACACTCCAATTTTGGCAAATGGAAATCAAATAAAATCTATTTATTTAAAAAAAAACTTATTATTCAAATATATATATATATATATATATATATATATTATTAAAAACAAATCTTATTATTTAAAAATTGAAATCTTATTATTTAAAAAAGGACAAGGATGAAAAAATAGTATGCCAATCCTCTGTCAACACAAATATCTTAACATTATTTTTAAATTTAGCTAATGAATTTGAAGATTTAATGGAATCTGGCAGAATATTAAACATAATTGGAGCTTGGTATAAATAGTTTCTTTGGCCAAAAGATGTTTTAGTATGTATTGCCATAAAGTTCATTGTTGAGCCAATTCTAGTGGTATGGATTTGTCGGGTTCTCTCTGCAGATTTTGTATTGATAAAAATCTACAAATTATTTTAGCGATGTACAACTGTTTTATACACATAACATTAGATTCCTGCTAAAGTAGTTTAGATGGATAACGAATTTTTTTTTTGTACATGACTTTAAGAATTAATTTGTGAGCAATATTTAGTGGTTCTACATTGGACTTTAGACAGGAGCCCCAGCATACTATATTGTAAGAAAGTCAAGATTGGACTAAGGCATAATAGACAGATTTTAATTTCTCTTTATCCAATATATGACGAAGTTCTTTAAAAATATAGGTAAGTCTCCTGATATTTTTTGTTAACATATCAATATGGTCGCTCCATCTCAAATATTTATCAATATTTACACCTAGGTACCTTATACAGTCTACTCTTTCTAAAGGGTGGCAATTACAATCACAATTTTGCAGGCAATTGTGTATAATTAGATTATGAGTGTCGGAAGGCTGACTTTTTGATGATAAGCTAAAAGTTACATATTTTGTTTTTGATGTATTCAAAGTTAAGATGTTATTATTTAGCCAACTCTTTACTATTCTTAATCCTGAATCACATTTGTCAAAAGCATCTTTCCAGGTTTTATCCTCAAATATTAAAGCAGTGTCGTCTGCGAAACTAACAATATTACCTGGAATATCTAAATTACACAAATAATTAATGTAGATAAAGAACAATATTGGTCCAAGTACACTACCTTGTGGAACCCCAAAAGAGATTTGTTTGCTTGTGCTTAAATTATCAATCTCTACTTGTTGTGTTCTATCGCTAAGGTAGGATTTGAACCAACTTAATGCTGTACATTGAATGCCAAGAGAAGATAATTTTTTGATAAGTAATCTATGGGAAACCGTGTCAGATGCCTTTGAAGAACACACCTAAGGCTTTGTTTCCATAATCCAGGGCACTAGTGACTTTCGACAATACCCTCAACACTGCATCACAAGTTCCTTTATTTTCTCTGAAACCAAACTGATTGCTAGAGAGTAATTTATTTGTTTCAAAGAATGATACCAATCTCGACTTAGCCAATCTCTCTATTACTTTTGAAAGCTTGTTGAGTAAGGATACAGGTCTATAATTATTGACATCTAATTGATCTCCACCTTTAAAAAGAGGAATCACTTTAGCTTTCTTACAGTGAGAAGGAAACATCCCACTCTTGAAGCTAATATTAATAATATGAGAAATGGGACCAGCTAATTCGGATACATGGAGTTTATATATCATAACACTTATAGAATCAATACCGCATGAGAAAGACATTTTTAAATCGTTTATCACTTTTGTCACTTCAGAAATGTTAGTTGGCTTAAAATCAAAATTATCCCCGGTAAAGTGAAGTTCAGATTTAAAATCATTCACAAGACAGGTCTCACTAGTTTTATTATCACTGCACAAATTGTTAGCGAAACTTGGACCAATGTCACTGAAGAAGTCATTAATATGATTAGTAACTTTATTTGGGCTCTCTTACATTGAAGTAATAATATTATTAATTTTCATTTTTTTTATGGTAGTTTGCTCCTTTTTAAGGTTTATAGCCCCTTTTATAATGTTCCACTGTTGTTTAATGTTACCATTGACGTCATCTAATTTTCTTCTGAAATATGCTTGTTTTGTTGTTGGTATTATTCTAGAACACCAGTTTCGATATCGCTTATAATATTCAAGCAGTTCCAAGTTATAGATTTCTCTTCTACATCTGTTGTGCAATTTATTGCGTGTCCTGAGTCATTTGATTAATTCAGCATTTATCCATGGTTTTAGATGTTTAATGATATGTTTCTGTTTTTGTACTTACGTACAAATTTGCAGATGAGTTCTTAAACATTTTATGAAATTATCAGTTGCCAGATTTAATTTGGTCTTCAAGAGGTTGTTATCAACAACAAATTTAGGTTTAACATTATTATTAGAAATATTTTGTAGATTTAAGCTCATAAACTTCATCAAAATTGCATAATGGTCTGTCATGCCAGTAGTAAAAGCCGCTCCCTGTGGTTTAAATTTCGATTTTGCCATAATATGATCAATGCAGCTTGATTTGTTAGGAGTTACTCTTGTTGGTGAGTTTATTATGGGCTTCATACCATGAAATGCCAGAAGTGATAAGTATTTTTGTGTTTTTATGTTCTTCAAATCTAGGGTATCAATATTTAAGTCCCCACATAAGATAATCTCCTTAATGCAAAAATTAAAAACACTTTATTTTTACCACAATAAACTTTATTAAAAAGTCGACATGTTTCGAGAACGATGTTCTCTTCATCAGGACATATAATGTACTTCTTCATCAGGACATATATAGTACATTATATGTCCTGATGAAGAGAACATCGTTCTCGAAACATGTCGACTTTTTAATAAAGTTTATTGTGGTAAAAACAAAGTGTTTTTAATTATTGCATTAAGAAAATGGTGCCACAAAGTGAATTTGTAAAATTTGAAGAAATAATCTCCTTATTTTGCAAGGATTCAGATGCAAGAAATTCATTCAATGAGTCGAGAAAGATGTCTATTTTAGTCTGGGATGGAGATCGATATACAGCTATTAAACATATGTTATTGGATAATTGCATTTTCAAGCAGTTTGCACTGAGAAGAGCAATTTCCTCAACAGTTACCTGAATGTTTTGCCTTACATAGATAACAACTCCATCATTTTGCAAATTGTTTTGTAGACTACGTACTCTGGAATGCTAGGCATATTAATTACACTGCTCAGCCAAGCTTCTGTAAATACTAGTACTTCCGGACGATGATTAATGCAATCCAGCAAAGAAACAGTTTCATCAAAATTCTTGCTTATACTTCTAATATTCATGCTTAGTAAAGAAAATTTAGAATCTTTCAAAAAAATTTTGCAAGATAATGAATTTTCAAAAGTTATGTTAGGTTCAATATTGTCATTCATATTAATTATGTTCTCTAAATCATCCATTTTTTTTTCAATTTAAGTGTCAGACTTTGGGAGATGATTACTAGAATTTATTCAAATCATCTTCGTGTTTGATGATTTGAACTCTTGAAGACAGTTCTTGGTTCTTTTTCACACAAATTTTATTATTCCGAAACCACACAAATTGAAATTTAGCTTCTTTAGCTTTTTGTTTAGTTTTCCAAAGAACGGTTTTGGAATATGATGATAGAACTTCTCCAATGAAGATGTTCCTGTCCTTCAATTGCTTTATACTTTTGAGTGCGTTGAGAAATTCTGATTGGGACTTTTCATCTTTAAAATGGATGATCATCCTCTGAGCTCCGGGTTTATTGATAGTTTTATCAGGATATTGAGTAACTTTATTTATTCTACTTGGTTCAATCGTAATGTCAAATTTTTTAATGAATCTTTCCACGGTGCCCACAGAATTTTCATTCATCAAGGTTTCTACCCCAGACAATTCAGCACAATTATAGCTTACATTTTGTTGTTCTATATCAGCTAGACGAATTTCTAATTTTTTTTTATTTTTAGATCTTTGATAGAATTTGCATTTTCTAAGTTATCCACTTTTTTTTTTTAATTGCATCATGTTTCCGATATTATTAGTTATTTCATCATATTGTTGACCAATAAATTCAATGCTTTTTCTCATGTCGGATATCTCAGATTCGAGATTTTTTTTCAATGTTGACGATTCAAGTTCAATTTTTGCAAAAACTTGTTGCTTAAATTCTTCCATTTTTTTATCCATATATTTTACAATTTTTCCAAATTGATCCTCGTTTACTGCTGGAGAATCCGATGCCTTAGACCTAGTTTGCACTAGATTCTGATTGTTGGGCATTGTAAAACGATTAACTTATAAATAATGACTCACAACTTTACTAATAGATAAATGGTGGTCACCCTACAACACACTTTATGCTCACTGGTAAACGGAATGTACAAATAATATAGTAGGTACAAACTTATTGCTGTGAATACTAACTTAGGTTAATCAGAGAGTGTCACAAAGCAGACGTCCTCACTCAACAACAGTATTGTTGTAACTGTAATATCGGTAGAACAAAGATAGCATTCCCACCCGACGCCTGTGCTCTAATGATTGCAATCCGTCTGTTAAGATGGGAGAATCTATCAAACGGACCGCCCGTTTCTGCACAGAGTCGAGGGTATTTTTCAGGTATTTTGGAGCTCCAGACCAGAGGTGGCTGCCAAATTCAATAGTGGGGCGCACTTGTGATTTGTACAGTGTTAGCAGTTGTGCACTATTAAAGTATCTGCGGCCCTATACAGTACGCCCAGTTTCTGGGAGGTTAACTTTACTCTGGCTTAGATGGAGCCCCCATACCTGAGCTGATCACTTGGGTTACACCAAGTATATCAATGGAGGGCCTGTTCGGAAGATTTCTTCTGTTGAAAGAGACAAGATTTTCATTTCGATCCCTTTTAGACGTAATCAGACAAGATAGGGTCTTTGAAACATTAAAGTCAATGAGATTATTTTTACCTCAAGAGAAAACACTCTCGAGATAACCGTTGCTACAAAGTCATACGAGCTGTTGGAGTTTGTGAACCCTTTTGGGGCTTGTCAAACAAAAAGCTATCATGAACTGTACTGTCATCCGCGTAACAATGAATTGGTGCACATGACAAAAGGTCGTTGATGTGCAACAAAAACAAAGTCGGAGACAGAACCGATCCCTGTGGGACGCCAGCATTTATCGAGTGTGAGGAAGAGGTGAAACCATCGGCTAACGTCTGAATCGACCTTTCCCTCAAGAAGTCGGCAATCCACGTACACAAGGATGCGGGAAGTCCGTAAGAAGGCAGTTTGTTGACAAGTCCTCGGTGCCAAACCCGGTCAAAGGCCTTGGAAATGTCCAGTGCAACCGTTTGGGTCTCACCAAAACGTTCCAGGCATCGCCACCAAACATGCGTCACATACGCGAGAAGATCACCGCACGAGCGGTTCCTCCGGAATCCGTATTGATGGTCGTTAATAATTTTGTTCTTCTCGAGGTATGTGAGCAGTTTGTCGTTGATCACACGTACCATCACCGTAGACCTTAGACAGAACTGATGTGATCGCTATGAGGCGGCAGTTGGCCGGGTTGGAGCGGTCACCCTTCTTTGGAATAGGGTGGATAACCGCTTTTTTCCAACCAGAGGGCACAGAGCCAGTCTTCAGGGACATTTTAAAAAGCTTTGTCAAAATTGGTGCTATTTCTGCAGCGCACCTCTGCAATACCAGGGTAGGTTTTCCGTCAGGTCCACTAGCTTTATTAACATCAAACCCTCGTAAAACATGGAGTACTTCCCGATGCCGGATCCTCAATAAATAAAAAAATAAATGGTTAAATTAAATAAAATTATTAAATGGTTATAGTACCTATTATGTAAGTCCGTAGAATATCATTAGGTAATTTCTTCTGGGATTTGAACGGTTCTTAAAACTTTACTAATGAATGAATGAGTACAGTAATAAAAAAGAATATTTTGTATGGAGATACAGAGACATTTTTAGATCAAGAATTATATGCTCATGAACTGTTATAAAAGTTTAATGAAAACATAGGTGTAAGAAGTTTTAAAATAAATTATATCACGCCTAGAATTTGTTTTGTACTCGTATGTTCGAAAGCAATCGTGAAAAATGTCTAAGTGTAGTAATTTTTCATAGTGGGTGTAAGTTGTGGTTGCGCGAGTGATTGGTGAGTATGTTGTTCACTTCTATATAAAAAAAAGCGAAGAGTGTCTAGTACACCTCATTTGAACATCCAAATCAATGATGGATAGCTAATCGGGACTATCTAATTCTATTATTTAAAAAAAACTTCAGATCTGACAATATGTGTCTTTTTTGTAATGTTAAAATATTATTTGCAGTTTTGTTGTATTTCACGAATAAATATTTTGAAAATTTACTCTGAATATTTTCTACTAAACCTATGTACATCTTTTATTGAGGATTCCATATTGTGGGAGCATACTCCGGTGGACTTTTGACCAATGAACAAAACAATATTTCTAGTGTCTTAGCAGTTTTGAAAACTTTACTTATTCTTAATAGGAAACCTTAGCATCTTGTAGGATTTTGATATAATGCGTTCGATGTGCTTATCAAAAATTAGTTTTGTGTCTAAGTAAAAACCCAGATCTTTACATGTAGACATATATTGTAAAGGTTTATTATTCAAGTTTAAGGATAGAATAACGCCTCCTAAAAGATTTCATAGCACTTGATCCCCCGACAGTTGGCCCCCGGGCATACTTCCATATAATATAGTTTCATGACAACTCAGAAACATGCAACTTCAAAAGCTCTTTGAAAAGTCATTAAAAGTTATGAAAAAATTGAATATTTGCCCATAACCTAACCTAACCTGTGTACCTACGGCACAGGATCCCATAGTGAGGAGGACTAAGAAATACAATATCGATACTCAAATTCACCATTATATTTTGTATATACAATTATTTTATATCATCATTACATAGTATAAAATGAAGTCGTTCAAAATGTATGTACGCATAGATCTTTTAAATTACGCAACGGATAGAGTGATTCAAGAGGAAGGTTTATTTGTATAATACATGCTTATTATAGTAGAGAAAAGCCGAGAAATTCAAATATTCAATTCAGGCAGCGGGCAGCTGGCAAGCGGGTGGTGTGGATTTTATAAAGGTTGGGTAATGGCGTTGTGTTTCGTTAGCCACAACAACATGTGGCCGGGTCTGCTAGTAGTGTATATTGGGTACTCGGTTCCAATATACGATAAATCCACAGTCCTACGCAAGTCTTTTTTGGTATAGTGGTATAAAGCGCCTGACGAACCTTTGCAGACCTTTAGCCGACCAAGGATCGAATCCTACGAACTCCGAAAACAATAAAAGATTTTTATTTTTGTAAAATCAATATCCAATCTTCAAACCACACCAAAATGAACAAGCAAAAGGAAACACGAAAGAAAGCCACTTCTAGCGATTCCGTAGACAAAAACACAAATACTAATAAGAAGACCAAATGTATAGGAAAAGATGCACTGTAATTCGATGACTAAAATATGGAAAAAATCATTCTTCACATTGATAAAAAAGTACTTCATAGTCCCCCACCCTCGTCTATTTTGGTTTTATAAAGGTTTCACTTCTACCGTGTGTGAATTGCACAGTTGCACACTCTGATTTTTTTTATTTTCAAGTAGGCAATTCACCCAAAAAAGAGTGCTTTCTGTTATACAATTTCATATTTATGTAAATCTGACTGCTCTGTACTCAAAATACTGTAGACAAGAGTGGGGAGGCTACGAAGCGCCGCACAAAAAAGCGACCGATAGGCTACGAAGCACTGCACAAAGAGGTGACCGATTATACTATCTCATTCTCTCGCAGGCTAAATCCTATAGATGTACGAGTATATGTTTGCATCTTTTTAGTGTCGCCATTTTTCGTTTGATCGAGTTTCAAATCACAACGGTGGTAAAGAAGTTTTCACTTTAAAAAATGTATTACATAGGTATGCAGAGTACATTAGATATGCTTTAATTCGTAATGATAGCATTTTTATTAAGAGTGAACGATATTACAAATGATTTACGAGTATCAGTGTTTAACGGTAAAAGTTTTGATTGAATCATTTTTTTTATTGAGTTTTTGTCTAATTCAGCCGTTCTCTGAGTTTAGTCTCATGATAAATCCCCAGTTAAAATTGCTGTATCATCAGCGTATATGACAGTTTTCGAGTTAATGGTGATTTTTAAAATATCATAAATAATAAATAGAATAGGTCCCAATACTGTTCCCTGTGGGATGCCAAAATTCGTATACCTTTGGCCAAGAATATCTTTGAAGAGTAAAAGACAGAAGCGTAAAAAAATCTCCTTCCGCGTAGAAGAAAATAAACAACTATATCATCAAAATTCAGCAGAAAATCTTACACATGGCATCAGTTGTACAATACATGTTGTATGAGTGACGGAGTGAGTGGTATGGTGGAGTGAGAAGGCAGCAGCAGATAGGGGGGTCACGGGTCGGAGCCCGCTCGTCTGCCAACATTTAACTGACGAAGAGGTCACAGGTCGCAGATATTATTCACGTAGACTCTTCAACCGATCACTGTAACATTGTTCAGTGTACACTGACTTAGTTCTGCGAGCAATTCTTAGCCCCGCCGCACATGCTCACACTCGCACTCGTTCACGACACTGCGCCAATGTCGCATTGATATTGGTGGACACGTGTGTGTCCGCATTTGCTTTCACGAGTCGTACATCAGTCAGTTTTTAAATAGATTATTGTTAATAAGGAAATCATCCGGAAAAAAATATAGAAGAGCTCTTACATGTCCAAAACACATGGAGAATTCAAATTAACTTCTGAGTTTTCAGACGAAAAATTTAAAAATTATTTTGGAATGACTAGGAACGATTTTAAAGAAGTACATGCGATGATTGCTTCAGATTTAGAAGATCAAGGATATGGTCTTCTTCCTTGCGCTGTCCCAACTCATTGCCTAGGTAGGCTATTGGGGTCGGCTCTTCTCGTCCTCAGGTTGTAATATCTTCGGTTCTGGGTACCGCCTTCATCCAGGTCGTTTCTCTGAAGAATTTTGGAACATTGAGTCATCCAGGAGTTCTTCGGTCTTCCTCTGGATGACTGTCGGTGAAGCTCCATAGACATTTGCCTGCCTCACTGTGTGGTCTGATGGTCTCCGTCATATGTGTCCATACCATCTCAACTGTCGTTCTTCCAGCTTACTATTTATGTCTGTGACAACCAGGCTACCACGAATGCGTGAAATTTTGATCTTATCTTGTAGTGATACTCCTGCCGACCATCTAAGCATTCGCATTTCTGCTGTTTCAAGTTGCCTAGTGTAGGAGTTGTACATAGTCCAGCATTCGGAACCATACATTATTGCGGGTCTTACAATAGTCTGGTATATCTTTTCTTTCAGTTTTATAGGCATTTTGGAGTCACACAATATTCCTGTTACGGATCTAAATTTAATCCATCCCACACCTATTCTATGGATAACATCCGCTGCACATCCTCCGTCTCTGTGGATTAGTGAGCCCAGATACTTAAATGAATCACAGTTGGCTAATGTTACTCCACCCAGTTGCATCGAAGGAGTTTCCGCATTTGTGTCTTCAAATGGTAAATACAAATATTCAGTCTTTTTCCTGCTAATTTTTAGGCCATTATCCTCCAGGATCTTTCTCCACCTTTCCAGGCTATTCTGTAAGTCACAATGATTATCTGCTATCAGTACTACATCATCTGCAAAAAGCATATTCTTGAGAATACTGTTCATTTCTTGGCTTGTTAGATAATTCATGACCATTATGAATAGCAGTGGGCTGAGGATAGATCCTTGGTGTACCCCCACTTTAATTGGAAATTTTGGTGATGTCCCTGATGTGCATCTTACTTGAATTTCAACGTTTGTATACATATCTTGTATGGAGAGCACATATTCTTCTGGTACATTGTGGGCTCTCAATGCCGCCCATATCAGGCTTCGGGGAACCCTGTCAAATGCTTTTTCCAAGTCTATAAATACCATGTGCAAATATTTTTTTTGCATCTCGATGTTTTTCAACTATTATTCTGACTGTTTGAATGGCATTTATTGTTGATTTTCCCGACACAAAACCGCATTGATCGTCGTGTATTTTTACAATATTCCTTATTCGTGTGTTGATAAATCTCTCATATATTTTCATGGTGTGAGACATAAGCTTTATCCCTCTATAAATGTCGCACTTCCTAGAGTCTCCTTTATTTTTGTAAAATGGAAGAAGGTAACTCTGCCTAAAGTTTTCTGGCATTGGTTCTCCATTCAGTACTTTATTGTACAGAGTGCACAGCCATTTATGTCCTACTTCACCACATTTTTTCCATAATTCAACTGGAATATTGTCTGGCCCCACTGCTTTCCCCACTTTCATTTGTGATATGGCAACTTTAACTTCTGTTTGAGTGATTTCTTCAACTGGCCCCTGCACTGGTTGCTCTGACACTTGAGTTCTTCTTGGAAATTCTTCATTCAGTAATGTAGAATAATAATTTTTCCATCTTTGACATATTTTGGTTTCGTCTGTGATCAAGTCAAGTCAAGTCAGTGTCTTCTATGTATTTGGGTGTTCTAATTGATTTGGCGCTTTCTTTCCTGTGTGCTGCGACTTTGTAAATTCTTTGCACCCCATTTGGTGTTTCATCAAGATCAAGGATATGGTGGTCATGAACAAATTAGTCCTGAAGAAAAATTAAAAAAGTATTCACATAATCTGGGTGTTTTACGTCGTAAAAACATTTTTCGCTTCGAACAACTTCAATGAGTTCCTCCATTTTGCAATCACTCGCGCCACTGCCACTCGAAAACAATATCTCGGTCACCTAGCCGACACGAGCGTACACGCTCATGTACGTGCCTGCGTCGACACGTGAGAGCAAATGCGGAGTTTGGTACTGCGCCATAGGTTTTAAATACTGCCACTTGCACGCGGCTCGTGACGGCCAATGCGAGTGTGAGCATGTGCGGCGGGGCTAAGCGTGGAAATTGAGAACACGCATTTTTTAGTCAAGCTATTTATGTTGATTTTTTTTTGCATCGAGTAAATTTGAATTTTTGCAATTTGGGAGGGGGAAGTTTTGTGACTTAGCAGGGGTGCCGGGGATAACGGGGTGATGTTTGTCTAAGTCTTGATGGCACACCACGCGTTAGCCCATCCCCTGTGTGGTGGGCCCAATCGGAAGACACTGGTTGATTTAGACTTTTTAACCTCTCCAGCCAGTCTCTCTAGACCCACCGCCTTGCTCCACAGTGGGAGGGATGGATTCATACGTACGTCACTCCTGGACACATTGACCCCAGATTCCTAATTCCTAAGACCCACTCCTTATACCTTTTCCTTTCCAGACCCTCTAGACAGCATCAGATGCAATAGGCCTTGAGAGAAGTTGTTTTCTCAGGGTTTCCTGTGTAAAGCTAATGTAAAGAAAAAAAATTGCAAGCGTAATTTTTTGTCTAGATTCTTATTTTCCATAAAGTTGTGAATTATTTAAATTTACTGAATTTGAATTTAGTGTTTTTTACACAAACAGAATGGCGTCATACACGCCTCGCAATATTTACCTCACGTGGGTATTTAAAATGTGGCTACTATAGACTTAGAGGTCTTATATTGTGTCGGTAGGAAAAAAGTTGTTACCTTAATAAACTGTTAAACCTACAGCCCGAGCATTACCGGCGAGAGCCTACTGCGGCCATATAATAGGTACATAGTGTTTTTTGTGTTTATGTTGGGAGAGGGAACGAGTGGGTCACGTATTTTTGTTTGGAATTCCTCCGCATTTGCCTTTTGGGAGTAAGGGAAACCCATGGAAAAACCTTATTGGACAAAAGCGGCCGTCTGTCAACGTGAAACAGAGCGAGCCTTCAATGACATCAGTATATGATGTCCTGCATTGTGAGGTGTGTGTGTATGTCTGTTTTTACGTCAATATATGACGGATTATAGCGTGCACGTGACCCAGTGGGAGAAACCCGAAGCAAACCGTTGGAAAGCTGAATAGATTGTGCGGAAGAGAATTCACAAAGATAAACTAACAACTAAGTCATTTAGCACCAGGCCGAGAACCTTAGGACAAATAATAATCCCTAAACTTAATACAACAACAGCAAGGGCGGATCCAGGGGGGGGGGGGTCATGGGGGGTCATGACCCCCTTCTGGGCTGGGTCCAGGACCTGGGTGGACCACTAACCCTGGCGTCAAAGCTGGATCCGCCCTTGAACAACAGCTCAACATCATGTAATGATTCATTACACATACTCAGCCATAAAATGCTTTAACGAACTCCCTAAAGAAATGCAATCCGAAAGGAATTATGAATTTTTTAAATAAAAACTTAAACATTTTACTATTAACTAGATTTAGGTATGTGTTAAGATGTGTCAACTTATATTTCCATTATGAACAAAAAATGCCAACCTATATTTTCTCTATGTATGAAAATTCACATTATGTTTCATTATGTACAAAAAAAATGCCAACTTATTATTCATTATGTATAAAAAAAGCAGTTCTACATACATCCAAGTTGTAAAAACTGTTAAGTATGTATAGTACCGTCAATCTGATAGTGCTCCCTCTCTAAACACGAGAATTTCTCAATTAGGGAGGTATTGATACAACTAAAATTATATATTATATATATTGGTTAAAAATATATTATATGAATTGGTTAATAAAAAAAAAAGAATTGGAAGTCCAGAGAAGTGGCGACAAGTGTCTAAGGACCGCGCCGAGAGTAAATAATTTATTTATTTGTTGAGATGAGACAAAATTTAGTGTATCCTACAACGATTAAAAAATGTAATTTAGACCATCTAAAAAGGCTGCGGTTGATTGAGTAGGCAATTTAAAAATCCCCGCTGCAAATTTCGCAACGTAATGGGGTCACATCATTTTTTAGCGTCTTTTGGAAAGTGATAATGTCGAAATATCAATGGAATCAAAATCACCTGGTTGAGGTGGTTTTGTTGGAATTCCGGCACCCCGGCGCGGTACGAAGAGGAAATTAATAAACACTTTTCAAGACATTTTAAAAACTCTCTGGCTAAGCTAACTTTTTTTTTTCAACATAAATATATAAATTTCTTTCAGACCAAGGCAAAGTTTAATGTGAAATGTTAATAGAATTGTACCCAATGAATACCAAAAAGATGCTTTAGAAAAATTTAAGCATTTTTTGAAAAATTAAATAATATGGTGAAAAGTTTTGGTTACCTTTACGAGTCTCTTCTTGGTAGTAATAAACGTTACAAAAGTATTGAATATTTTTATAGTTTGAATTTTGATATATTGGTTTATTCAGAGCTCCTGGCCAAAAAAGCCCCCATCTCTTTCATCAATTGGCTGTTTGAAAAAGGAAATAATTTTGAGTTTGTTAAAAATTATTTATAAGGGAATATGGAAAGTTAAACTTTACGGGGGATTTGCTTGAGCTTTTTGTGTCTGGTACCTACGTTTACGTCGAACTGGGCGAGGCAATTTATAGACGCGCTTTCATGTGTGCGAATTCCTGTATAAAATGTTTCCGCGAGACATAATGGGGGTATTTTTCAGAGTCACTGTGGAGTTGGGATACGCTTATTCATTTGGGGGCTCCCAGGGCTAAGGTATGGCTTTATTCTGAAATGTTTGAAGTTTTTTCAAGTGGCACTCTAAAGCTTGGGCCCAGATGGAGCTTGCATATGATACAACTTAATGAGCAAATCCTCAAATTGAAGAAGAAAACAAATATAATTTTGAAAGCTCTCAGTCGAAGATGATAAAGTTAAAAATGAGTTGATGTGGTCGAATTAGCTCAGTGGTCGGAATACAAATATATTTAGCTTAGAAATTAGTCGTCATGCAAATCTTGCCATTCTTAGTGTTAACATAATTCATAATTTTTTGACAGTCCGTTCCTCTTGGAATTTTGTGGCTTATATGTCCCTGAAAACTTCAGCCGTATTCGTCGACACTACCTGTTCAAAATACCGTACAAAAGGAATGGTGTTGTTGAACGAAATATCGGAAACACTAGATATATATAAATTTTCTTTAGTAAGCCTTAAGATTTAAAAAAATAATAATTACCTTCCTAGGTGTTAAGGCTGCCAAAATGAGAAAATCGGACGGTAATTGGATAATTAATCTGTTGTAAAATAAATTTTTAAAAAAACACTTCACCGGCAATGAAAAGGTCTTGGGTTTAATTCCCAGAAGCGACTGAAATTTTTTCAGTCTTTTCCGTTCACAATTTTTTGTTCAATAGTCGATAATATTGTCTTCAATGGTTAAATGTTACAAAAGTATGTTTCTGATGAAAACATTCAGTTATTTTACCATTCTCTTTATGCAAGTAAGTTATAGAGAAACCTTCGTTTCTTTGGTGAACTGTGTTAAGTTTATCACCAACTTAAAAATAACTTTACTTCCTACTTCATTTGTCAATGTTTTGATAATCATTTTTATTGTATAAAAGATTCAGTTATTTTACCATTCTCTTTATGCAAGTAAGTTATAGAGAAACCTTCGTTTCTTTGGTGAACTGTGTTAAGTTTATCACCAACTTAAAAATAACTTTACTTCCTACTTCATTTGTCAATGTTTTGATAATCATTTTTATTGTATAAAAGATTCAGTTATTTTACCATTCTCTTTATGCAAGTAAGTTATAGAGAAACCTTCGTTTCTTTGGTGAACTGTGTTAAGTTTATCACCAACTTAAAAATAACTTTACTTCCTACTTCATTTGTCAATGTTTTGATAATCATTTTTATTGTATAAAAGATTCAGTTATTTTACCATTCTCTTTATGCAAGTAAGTTATAGAGAAACCTTCGTTTCTTTGGTGAACTGTGTTAAGTTTATCACCAACTTAAAAATAACTTTACTTCCTACTTCATTTGTCAATGTTTTGATAATCATTTTTATTGTATAAAAGATTCAGTTATTTTACCATTCTCTTTATGCAAGTAAGTTATAGAGAAACCTTCGTTTCTTTGGTGAACTGTGTTAAGTTTATCACCAACTTAAAAATAACTTTACTTCCTACTTCATTTGTCAATGTTTTGATAATCATTTTTATTGTATAAAAGATTCAGTTATTTTACCATTCTCTTTATGCAAGTAAGTTATAGAGAAATCTTCGTTTCTTTGGTGAACTGTGTTAAGTTTATCACCAACTTAAAAATAACTTTACTTCCTACTTCATTTGTCAATGTTTTGATAATCATTTTTATTGTATAAAAGATATGGGCCAGAAAATGTTTATCAATGGAAACATGCAATATAAGATTATTTTTATTAAAATTCTAGAGTACAAAATGCAGAACATCAGCGCGTTGGAACGTTAAAATAATAATTTGTTACCCAATCCATGGTCCATCCATAAATTACGTTTTCATGATTTTTTACACCCCCCCCCCCCCTCCGTCCCTGTCACACATCATCACATTTGTGAGACCCCCTCCCTCCTAGTGTGACGTCACATTTTTTGCAATTTTACATCTAAAATAATATTTTTTCGTTTACATTTAACTTTTGCGTTATAATTTTGATTTTTACAAGTGACGTCACAGAGCTGATGACCCCCGCACCCCTCACACTACTCTACTCCTCCCCCCCCCACCCCCACCCTTGAGGTGTGACGTAGTTTATGGATGGCCTCTAATTAAACGACTTCACAAAGGAGGAGGTTCTCAATTCGACTGTATTTTTTTTTTTTGTGTTTGTTACCTCAGACCTTTTGACTGGGTGAACCGATATTGATGATCCTTGTTTTAAATTTTTTTATTTTAACTTTATGAGTAAAACCTCATATTGTAATATTTAATTAAATGAAGACAATATAAGCGAAAATCAATCGAAAATCTGGAAACAGAAAAATCAGAAAAAGATATTGACACCTCTGGGACTTGAACCCAGGACCTCTTGCTTTCCGGGCAAACGCGCTAACCACTGCGCCACGGTGCCGATATCAAATTCGGTCACTTTTAACTGTATCATACTTCGACTAAGAACCACCCACAAGTCCCAGAGGTGTCAATATCTTTTTCTGATTTTTCTGTTTCCAGATTTTCGATTGATTTTCGCTTATATTGTCTTCATTTAATTAAAGATTCTATTTTTATTTGAAAGCTGGTGCTTCCCGTGTGGTCCCATTTTAATTTGGTTCGATTCCGACAATGGCATCCATGAGAAAACCATATAGGTCTTAAATTTGCATTAAGTATGTGCACGACAAATGGATGAATAACTCAATATCACGCCAACCGATTTCGATGATTCTTTTTTTTATTGGAAAGGATATACTTCAAGGGTAATTTGATGAGAGTTTGGTAAGGTTCTGATTATCGGATCCATGACTAATTAACGAAACTCGGCCGAATCTCTTAATTTGACCCTAACGTCGTTATGGTCAAATTATGTCTGTCTCAAATGAGCAGCACGTTTAGTAGGTTTACCCATATTCAGACAAATTAGTTAGTGTACTTCAGATTCACTAAAAATCAAAAAATAAACAAAAATTTTAACAAAACAAAAAACGACTTCAAAAAATGCACTAAAAAGTAAAAAAAATAATTTCGTATTCTTATACAACTTCATAATCAAGTTATTTTTTCTAATCATCAATATGTAGGTACGATTGTTACTTTTGGAGTCGGTGTCAGCAAGTCGCTTGTGCGACACAAGCACATCTCACCTATAATATGTATGTAGTTACAAACCTACCTTGACTGACACCGGCTCCAAAAGTAACAATCGTACCTACATATTGATGATTAGAAAAAATAAGTTGATTATGAAGTTGTATAAGAATACGAAATTATTTTTTTACTTTTTAGTGCATTTTTTGTCAAGTCGTTTTTTTGTTTTGTTAAAATTTTTGTTTATAATATAAATCAAGATGAATTGGAATGAAAGCAAAATTAAAATTGATGGTGAAATTATCGAAGATGTTACTGATCTGAAAGTCCAGCCCTTTTTTTTCAGAAACTCCACCCAGGAGGCCCTGAGAAAAATAATTTCCCTCAAAGCCTATGCATTCTTGGAAGATGTTGTTTGGAAGGTCTTTTTGAGGAGATAAAGGACCTGTATTGTAGGAAGGAGGAAAAGCAGAGGCCAAGAAATCGGATCGATGACGCTAGTTTCTCGAAGCACCTTCCATTGAAGTAGAGCAAGTACAGCATAATCCGTTCGTTTAGATGGGAGAATCAATCAGACCGCCCATTTCTGCACATAGTCGCGGGTTTTTTCAGTAATTTTGGGACTCCAGACAGGTGGCTGCCAAATTCAACCGTGGGGCGCACTTGTGATTTGTACAGGGTTAGCAGTTGTGTACTATTAAAGTATCTGCAGACCCTATACAGAATGCCTAGTTTTTAAGAGGCTAACTTAACTCTGGCTTCGATGGAGCCCCCATAACTGAGCTGGTCACTTAGAGTTACACCAAGCATATCAATGGTGGGTCTGTTGAGAAGATTGCTTCCATTGAAGGAGACTAGATTTTCATTTCAAACCCTTTTAGAAGTAATCAGACATGATTGGATCTTTGAAACATTAAATTCGACGAGATATTCTGACCCCACATGAAAACACTCTCGAGGTAACCGTCCATTCTTTGTTTCAAAGCCCTCCGAGCCGTTGGAGTTTGTGTGCCCTTTGAGGGCATGTCAAAAAAATAAATTATTACGCGGATGACAATATCATAGTCTGTACTGCCATCCGCGTAATAATGAATTGGTGCACACGACAAAAGATCAACAAAGTCGGAGACAGATCCGATCCCCGTGGGACGCCAGCATTTATCGAATGAGCAAGCTTGGTCGATTGATAAAACCCTATATCAATACGATATTGACCAAATCCGTCATTCATAGTCAGTTATCAATATTTGCGAGCACGGTCAACATTAATAAGAAATATTCCGACTGACGATTGATAAGTTTTAGCCCGGCCTGCATAGTATCAGATAAGTTTCGGTTAGCTGTCAATACACGCAGTTATTTGGAATATGTCGTTCGTTCCGCAAAATGACTGGCTTAATGAACGGAGTTCAACTAACCAAGCTTTTAGAATTGCAAGAAGTCGTATGCGCGATCCATAAACTTGAATAATTCAACTAAAGCGTCGATGACACGGAGCGAATTTACAAGCTACTATCTGGGAAATTCACTATCTGTTAGTAAACTTGCTCAGTGTCATCATGTTACTTGCTAACTAGCAGATTGTTGACAATCTACGAAAAAAAGTTGAAAGGTCGTCAACTTTACTCGCTACACGCTTGCTCATGATTGGTTTATTTATGTTTTTCAAGATGACTGCCAATAAACAGCTGATTTCGACTGTCAAACATCACAGAATTAGTTCACGCAGGCGTCGTTATTCTTGTTACTGGCACTAGCAGCGACCTCAGTTTCCTACGCTTCTGAGCGAGTGGACAGTTTTGTGTGTCATCATGACAATCTCACTCACCGATTTACCCGCTTTTAAACTTAGTAGATAGTAGCTTGTAAACTCGCTTTGTGTCATCGAGCCTTAAGACGTGACTGATTTAACCAATTCGATCATCTTTATCTTTACTAAGTATAAAATGAAGTCGCTTACGCTGTATGTGCGCTTAGATCTTTTAAACTACGCATCGGATTTTCATGAGGTTTTCACCAATAGATAGAATGATTCACGAGGAAGGTTTTTAAGTATATAATTTGACAAGGTTTTGTGTAAATTGGTTGAAATACATAATATATCTGGCCAAGTGGCAGCGGGCAGCGTGGTTTGGATTTGATTTATCAAATGGCGTTAGTTATAAAGGTTTCGTTTGCCACAGCATCGTGTGGCCGGGTCTGCTAGTTGATGAACTAAAGTGGTTGAAATATGATTAAAGAAATCATTAACTAATCAATTAGAGTTTAGTGTCAAAAAGTAAATGCGGATTTTTTTTTGTTTATATTAGCTCCATACAAGAGGCCCTCAGGAAAACAATTGCCCTTGGGGCCTGTGTCATCTTTGAGGATGCTGTGTGGATGATTTTTAGGGAAAATAAGGAGAGAATGTTCTGAGAAGGAAAAGGTATGAGGGGTGTGTAGGAATCTGGGGGTTGTGTCCAGGGGTGACGGACATACGTATCAATTTCTGCCGCTGTAGTGCAAGACGATGAATCGAGAGAGTCCGGGAGGACAGGTCAGTCAGCAAACATTCGCCGCAGAGATTTTTGAAGCACTGCAACGATATCGATATTCGAATAGACGCACGGTGGTATTTCATTCCAAAATTTAGATTATGAATATTTTTAACTTCCCTCAAATAAAAGGTGTCTCATATTGTTTTTGGTTTTTTGTTTGACCGTTACGCGCCAAACATAGATAGCGGGAGGAGGGGAGTGATCTCAAATGCTTGGCGGGCTTGTTTAGTTTACTATTAATGGATCGCTTCACGGGACCGCGGCGCGCATTTTGCGTGCGAGCGTTTTATAAAAACAACGATTCGTACATTATTGTTCGACGTCTCTACAGGACAGTTTTTCATTTAAACACTGAGAAATGTGCCAAGTGCGAATTTAATCAAGCATTGGGTACGCAAGTTTAAACAGACTGGGAACACAATGCCGGATAAATCAACTGGGCGCAAAAGTACATCGAGGACGAGCATGAATGCCGATCGCATTCACAAGGCAAGCAATTATCAGCCCTTACTTTTTTGAAGACAACCGACTATCACAGATCAAATTAAGGCTATTCCAAGAGTGATGCTGTAGCTCGCTGTGGCGAGATATTAAAATTTTTAGTGCCAGGTTAAATGAGTGTGAAGAAGTGGACGGTACGCACTTATAAACGGTTATTTTTCAAGAATAAAATTTTAAATCCTGCTCTTTAATTTAACAGTAATTAATCAAAAACGAAAAACAATCTGAAACACCCCATACAACAATAAGTTGTTTGTCTGAGGAGAGCGAGTAAATGATCTCTTTGGCGTACTGTGTGCGTGAGATTTACGGGACTGTAAAACTACGCTTACCTAGCAAAGGAAAACCCCTTTTCATGCTGCTACTAACCGGTTACAATAAAAGTATGGTTAATTTAATAAGGAGGGTTATACGAAAGTATTTCTAGGAAATAGTAATATCTACGTCAGATTACTTGATGCACTTTTTACGGATTATGTGAGTGTTGATAAAGTGTTATGTTTACTTTTAAGGTCACTTGAGGACAGATTCAGCTAATAATAATAAGGAAAATTGACTTGAAATCAAGTCCGTTGAGTGTATTTGGTGAACAAATGGAGACACCTAACAAGACATTCCGCGAAATGATCACCAGATAATGTAAATGTATGTCTGCATTATAAATAAATATGCACGTTTTAGGGTTTTGTGGCGAACAAAAAATAATACGTCTTTGAAAATGTTTGTGAATAAAGATTTCAACTGATGTTGGATTTTTCTGATGATGGACACTGCAACGCTGTCCGAAACGTTGGCTAAAGGAGGCAGCGCAACACGGCATAACACCCCAGAAACAAATCACGAAAAAAAACACAGATTACTTGTTAATAATCTTAATTAACTTATAGACTGTAATCGAGTATTTTTCGATAAAACTTACCAATTTTATTTACTTACAAACAGTTAAGGAAAAATCGAACTTTAATAGAAATATATAATTTCCTTTTATGAATAGGATTTTTCTACATAATAAAGAAAACAGTTTACTTGTAAAAATAAAAATAAAAACACTTCCCAAAGTTAAAACGGTATTTTAGTTACCATGTAAAATAAAAATATTAATTTTTAAAATACATTTCGATTGGCATATTATAAATAAGTTACACACGACCGTTTTATGTTAGAACACAAATTTGTCGTATATATAAATTTAAAATTCCGACCAAAAAACGTATTTTTTTTAATTTTAATTTTATATTTTATTATATTTTTGTGCAAGTATTTGGGAAATATTATTTTTTAATAATTACCTAATCTCACAAATTAATTATTTGTTGAGTTCTGGTCAAACATCGATATAAAAGCAAAGAAATCGTTTTTTTTTGCGATTGTTTTCTGTTTACCAATTATTCATACATACTGCTTACAATTATTCATATTACATTCTGTTTACAATTATTCATACATATTACAAGATAATATCGTTAGAAGTTTTTTCAGATTGGCTAATTAACTAAAAAAAAAAAACTAAATTGGAAGGAAAAAATTGACAAAAACATATTATATTCATACAAGTAAATTGATTTGATTATTTCTACACAAACTTGAATACATAACCTAAATGAAAAAAAATCGAGGAGTTTTCAAAGAAATAATGACCTTGATACTCTTTAAAATGTAAAATATTATAAGTTCAAATGTCATAGAACATTCATTTGAAATCATTAAGAGAAGCTACATTGATCGAATAGCTTCCAGATTGACACCAGAGGCGCAAGCGATTCTACCCTTGTCTTTCATATAGTTTCTTTATACATAAGGGTTAAAATCGCATTTAAAAAATAAACAAAGATTTTTTTTCCGAAACCGGCGTCCGAGCCACAGGCAAATAACGCGCAGCCATTCCCCTTGAGGGCACAATTAAAAGAAATGGGGTTATGCTGATTAGCTATATATCAATGTACAGAGATAAATTAACAATTAGACGACCTCCGTAGTCCAGTGGGTAAGACTCTTGACTCACAATCCGGAGGTTGCGGGTTCGAACCGGGCATGCGCAAATAAATTTTATTTGATTAATTTGTGTTATTTCATAATTAATTCATTTAAAATAATATATAGTATATTTGCGGCATGTTCCAGAGTGGAAGATACTATCAGTATCGCCCTGGTGTAAGACCACCATTCAGAATTGAAACGTTGCTTGAAAATGGCTTTAGCCGTGTTTAGTGACCAGATCTGAATAGCCAGGTACTTCCCAACCTTCCTCTTCCCCACCTTCTTCCCCTCCCCACTACCTTCAGCCTCACAACATACCCCAATTGGGGATGCCATAGTCTAACTGGCTCCAGACGGGAGCAGTTGAGATTCTTGTGCGGTATTCACTGTAAAAAAAAAAAAATGGGCCGTATCACGGACATATTGAATTTGGATGTCTATGGGCCGTATTCATAAAACTGAAGGATATCATTGTAAGTATAAGGTTTTGAGTAGAATAAAAGGTAGGAGTATAAGCATTTCCTTTTTTTCGTATTCATAATGATTGTCTTATACTTGCAAGAATATCCTCCAACAATAAGTAAAAGGTTGTTGGAATTGTTGGCTTGTGACTGTGCCGCGGCAGGATCCAACCTATTTCCGATGGTTTGTTTATTTAAGGTATTTCTTTCTTGTCGGTGTTATTTGAGTACAGTACTCCGATCAGAGAAGATGTATGTCAAGCAGCGATAGTGTAAGTACAGAAAGAGATAATGCTAGAACTGAACTGCAGTTCATAGCAGATGAAATTACCAATGCCCCGTGATTTTGGAAAAATTCTTTGTAATCACGAACAGGTGTTGGATAAACGCTGCTTGTAGTGTTTAATCTTTCTCAGTTCCACAATATCTGCCATCGCAACACTGATCACTACACGACTGAGTCTGCTACTGACCACACTCGAAATTATTGAAGGATATCCTTTTTATTTAGAGTAAAAGGTAACGTTTATGAATAACCAAATACTTTTTGTGAAGGATATGCTCATACTCTAAAAGTATAAGATTTTACCCGGAATATTATGAATGCAAGCTGAAGGATTTCCTTTATTTTCTGAAAATATAAGCATAACCTTTTTTTATGAATACGGCCCAATATCATAAGCCGGACCTGTTTAATCAAGTGCAAACAGACGTATTAAAAATATCATAGAACACTAATAACATCAGGCAGATGTTTTTATTGAATATTGCACTAAACTGAGATGGGAAATCAATCAGGACATACATATAGCAAATAATAGTGGAACATGAATCACCAGTTACCGCCACCACCTCGGAGAGGAGCTCGGAGCTCGGTGCTCAGAGGAATATGTCTTATCGAGGAGATGACGCTATTGTCATTGTTATTGTTATGAATTGAAAATGCTGACTCTGGGAAATAATACTGCATTTACGTGAATACCAATTACGTCATATATATTTACATATTTAATGCTATGCAAGTTTTTGGTTGGGGTTTTATTTTACTTGAAGACTTGGGACTTGTCTGCAGAATAACCAGTTTTCTGGGTTGTTCCCAGCCGATCTCCTTGGCAATTCAAAGTTTGGAAACTTGTTTTAACCCATTGATACGAGTATGTTCTAACCCCTCAGATGGTCAAAATATTTCCGTTTTACAATAAAATGCAAGCTAACGGAATATTTCTGAACATATTCGAATACTAAAAACTGTGTTTGAAAGGTGATGAAATACGCTTATTTTAAAATTCAAAATAAACATAAACTTTTTTAAATATAAAAAGCTTGCATGCAAACATAAAATTTTTTTAAAAATTGCTCACATTACGTTTTTTTGTTTTTAAACTAAAATTACTGAAACGAAAAAAAAATAAATACATTGCAATTCACTTGCAGCAGAAGGAAAACCTTCAGAAAACTAAACTAGACAAGAGTGGGGAGGCTACGAAGCACTGCACAAGGTGGAGAGCGATTAGCCTATCTCATTCACTCGCCGGCTAAATCCTATGGACGTTTTGTAGTGTCGCTATTTCGTTTCATCGAGTTTCAAATTACAACGGTGCTACAGAAGTTTTCACTTCCACACCATATACATATTTTATTAGACAAATATATTATAAACATTATTGTCACATGACTTTTTGGTCGTTCCCAATTTTCCAAATTGGCGGTTCAAAACTTGTGTGTTTTACTTCTTTGGTGGTTCAAAACTTGTGTGTTTTACTTCTTTGGTGATTCAAAACTTGTGTGTTTTACTTCTTTGGTGGTTCAAAACTTGTGTGTTTTACTTCTTTGGGGGTTCAAAAGATGTGTGTTTTACTTCTTTAGTGGTTCAAAACTTATGTGTTTTACTTCTTTGGTGGTTCAAAACTTGTGTGTTTTACTTCTTTGGTGGTTCAAAACTTGTGTGTTTTACTTCTTTGGTGGTTCAAAACTTGTGTGTTTTACTTCTTTGGTGGTTCAAAACATGTGTGTTTTACTTCTTTGGCGGTTCAAAACTTGTGTGTTTTACTTATTTGGCGGTTCAAAACTTTGGTGTTTTACTTCTTTGGTGGTTATTTTTTAGATTTGAATGTAAAGCGGTTGTTTTGTCTTTCTAACACCGTCTAGAATATATTTCTCACTTTGATAGTACGAACTACCTTGGAGCTTCTAAACTGGAGAGAGCTGGCCCAAAACCGAGATGACTGGAGCTTCCTCCACTTGTCTTCACACTTGAGGAGGCCAAGACCCACCAGGGGTTGTAGAGCCAAGAGCGATGATGATGATGATAGTAAGAAAGTTACAGTTATTTATATGAAACAAATGTGAGTTGAGACAAACTTGGTCTTCAGTGATTAAACGGGTTAAATGGAAAAATAAAAGGTAATTTACACCATAGATAGGTGTTTTTTGCTGCTTTCATGATAGCCAAATTCCTGCGTCTGTTTTGAAAATAACAACACTCGAATTTGCTTGCACTATTTTCTAGCAATTGATCCAAATTTAAAATAGTTTGTCAGCAAGATAGTGGTCGGGAAAAGGTAGGAATTGAATAAAATGACAATCTGGTAGGAACCAACCATATTCTCATTTCATATTTTGCTTAGCATCCAACTGATCGAACCCCTCATACACTTTATAGAAAAGCCGCAAAAAGGGTGACTTGGACACGTACTATGAGGAGGTCTAGCAGAGGGATCGATAAAACCCTATCTCTCTCTCTGATTTCAATCCTGGGATTGGTTTGCAGCAATTTCCTCAATTCATCTCTTCCACTCTTCCCTGTCTTGTGCGGCTCTTTTAAAGTCTGCATATGATGAGCAGCGCACGTCCACCAGCAGGTCCTCCAGGTACTCTCGGCGTGGGCGTCCCCTAGCGTTTGTCCCCACGGTCATACCCTCCATTATGGTATGCAAGAGGCCTTCTTGTCGTATTACATGGCCGATCCATCTTGCACGCCTTTCGGACAAAGTCCTGAGCAGGTGCCTTCCTCCTTCGATTCTTTGGAGAACCTCCTCATTTGTGATGTGGTCTCCAGGAAATTCCTAGTAGTCTTCTATAGGACCACATCTCAAAAGCCTCTCGTCTCCGTTTATCTCTTTCGGATAGGCACCATGTTTCGCAGCCGTACATCAAGATACTCCATACATAGGTCTTGATGAGGAGTATTCTCAGTTTTAGGTCTATATTATTCGATTCTATTATTTTCGACCTTTTGTTGAATGCAAGCCTAGTCTGGTGTATACGGCTGTCGACATCGCTCTTAGACCGACCGTCCCATGTTATTTTGCTCCCGAGGTATACAAACTCCTTGGTGTTCTTTAGTGGAACTCCTGACATATCTACTCTCATCTGATGTTGCGAAAAATCCTATATCAATACGATATTGACTAAATCCATCATCTATGGTCAGTTATCAATATTTACCAGTACGATAAACAATTGATAAGAGATATTCCTACCGACAATTATTTAGCGCGGCCTCCCGACTGTCAGATAAGCTGTCAATATACAAAACATTTTGAATATTATTGTTAGTTATGTAAAATAACTGATTTAACTGAATGGAGGTAAAATAACGAAGCTCTTAGATTTGAAAGAAGTATACGTGATCCATAGACTTAAAAAATTAGGTCCATGACAACTCAGAGTCATGCAATTTCAACACCCCTTGCAAAAGGCATTAAAAATTATAAAAGGAAACCCTTAAGGCGAGTGAGACAAACCTCGGACAAACCTAGACAAACCCTCGGACAAACCCCCGATAAACCACGTTTATCGGGGGTTTGTCCGAGGCTCACATTTTAATTTATTTCGGTGAATTTGTAATTGAATTATCATTTTTATTTCCATGCCTCACAAGGGATGAGAGTTATTTATATTTTAGATTAATAAAAAAAATTGCTATCATTTTTTAAAGTACAACGCCTGTAAATAATTATAATATGTTGCACAACTAAAGTTAGCGGTGAGCACCAGATTTTATTTTTCTAGACGATGAATTAATAACTTCGGGAGATATTCATTTAGAAACATCTAACATATTAGTAACACGTTCTTCAGAATGAATTAAAATGAACCCGGCGGAAAGGTCGAATCTCCAGGGCTGCTAGGGTGAATTCGATTGTACGTTCGTCCAATACGCCGTGCCGCAGGCGCATATTTGTTTACATGCTTTCTTCACTTACGTCGTTAAGATTCCCACACATTTCTTCTTCTTTTCTTTGATAGGGCAAATTCCGTCGGTTCGTCCAATACACGCGTCGCTCGCAATTTGTATCCACAGCTTCTTTTCTTTGATAGGGCAAATTCCGTCGGTTCGTCCAATACACGCGTCGCTCGCAATTTGTATCCACAGCTTCTTTTCTTTGATAGGGCAAATTCCGTCGGTTCGTCCAATACACGCGTCGCTCGCAATTTGTATCCACAGCTTCTTTTCTTTGATAGGGCAAATTCCGTCGGTTCGTCCAATACACGCGTCGCTCGCAATTTGTATCCACAGCTTCTTTTCTTTGATAGGGCAAATTCCGTCGGTTCGTCCAATACACGCGTCGCTCGCAATTTGTATCCACAGCTTCTTTACTTACGTCGTCAAGATTCTGAATATATTTTAGAGTATAGTGTTGTCACCGAACCTAACGTAAGTACGTAAGCTATGTAACCTTTTTTTCATTGAACGGTGTTATCCAAGCAAATGTGTACATTGACAGCTAACCAAAACTTATCTGATATTTTGGAGGCCGCGCTGAAACTTCTCTTAGTCGGTCAGAATATTACCAATTGTTGACCATCCTCGCAAATATTGATAAATGGCCATAAATGATAAATTTGGTCAATATCGAATTGATAAGGATTTTATCAATCGTCCATGCTAGGAGCAGACACGGATTTATACTTTTCATAAGTAGAAGCCACTTCAATTTTTATAAGAAAAACTCTCTTTTTATAACTTTTGAAGGTTATTCCCATCAATGTAATAAATCATTGAAGAAGGAGATAATAATGTAGCAATCGTACGTGCTACGTAAACACAGTTAAAGAAAACTCTAGAATCATCGGTTGATAGTTTTTTATGTGCCATTAAAATTTTCACAATGTTATCAACATATGGAGTGTGACAGACTAAAAAATAAAATAAGAATAGGTACCATTTGTTTCAGCTTGCTGTTCAAAAGAATTGGAATTTGAATTGCTTGAATTTGAATTCTTAAGTAAGTACTTCTCAAGTAAGTACTTCTCACAGCGCAGGTAGTTAAGTTGACTCGCCACATATCGATCGTTTCGGGCGTAATCCAATACGTGACGTAGCAACAATGCGTGGTTGCTACAGGACTCCCTCCCCAGACAACGCAGACATGGCTGCGGTGGAAAGAGGAATAGTCAGATATCGAGGTGATCGGGAAATCGAACCCGCCTTCCAGAACGAGTGGTTGTGTGTGTCCGATCCTTACTGCCATCGAACAACGGAAGGGTTGGTTGTGATGTGGCGGCTGGTGACTCTGATGCGGTTTGCGAGTGTGATGTGAAACTCTCAAGATCTTGAGCAACGTATGCTGGTTTGAGGCGGTCGATGCTCACGGTGATTTCCTTCCCTTTTACCAGTATGGTATATGTTCGTTCTTTATGAGGGCCGCTGTAGGGTTGTTGAAGCGGGCTCTTGACTGTGTCGTCCCTCAGAAAGACGTGAGAAGCTGTGGGAAGATTTTGGAAGACGGAACGATGTCCATAACCATGGCGGGTACCTTCAACTGGTCTCAGCTCGTTGAAATGTTTCCGTAGTTCCTTTAGGAAGCTTCCGGTGTCGTCGTTAACATTAGGTCGTGCTGTACATAGAAATTCGCCGGGTAAGCGGAGCGGCTCGCCGTACACTAGCTCGGCTGAGGTTGTAGCGAGGTCATCTCTCCAAGCTGCTCTGATTCCCATGAGTACGGTGGGAAGTGTTTCCGTCCAACGGTTATTCTGATGGCACTTGATCGCTGCTTTCAGTTGACGATGAAATCGTTCCACCATGCCATTTGCTGCGGGGTGGTATGCAGTTGTATGGATTTGCGTCGTGCCTGCCAGGAAATTCAACTGCCTGAACAACCTCGACTCAAATTGTCTCCCTTGGTCCGTAGTAATGCGGAGTGGAGTGCCGAATCTTGTTATCCAGCCCTCGTAGAAAGCACGCGCCACTGTTTCAGCCTCTTGGTCTGGGATCGGGAATGCCTCTGGCCATCTCGTGAATCTGTCTACGCACGTGAGGCAGTATCGGCATCCTTCTGAAGAAGGCATGATGATTATGTCGATGTGGACGTGCTCGAATCTAGCGGAGGGTCTGGGAAAGACTCCCAGGGGTGCTGACACGTGCCGTGTAATCTTGCTTCGTTGGCATTGAAGGCAATTACGTGCGAGCTTAATAGTCTCAGCTTTAATGGCCGGCCAGACATAACGTTGAGTTATGAGCTTAACCGTGGCCTTAATTCCAGGGTGAGCCAGCTGATGGACCGCATTGAATGCCGCAGGTCTGAACTTCTTCGTGACGAAGGGTCTGGCTATGGTAGTTGAGACGTCACAGTAGAGATGCGCGTCAGTACCCGGAATATTAATCTTTTTAAGTTGTAGGCTAGAACTTCCTTGCAAGTGTTGTTCCAGTTCAGGGTCGCACATCTGGTCAGCTGCCAGCGCTGCGTAGTCCAGAGGAGTATCTATCGTCTCGACCCTGGAGAGAGCATCCGCGACGATGTTGTCTTTTCCGGAGACGTGTCGGATGTCAGTTGTGAACTGGCTGATATAGTCCAGATGACGGAATTGCCTTGGTGAGCATTTGTCTGCTTTTTGTTGGAAGGCGAACGTGATAGGCTTATGGTCTGTAAATATGGTGAACGACCTGCCTTCCACCATGTGGCGAAAGTATTTCACAGCGAGATAGATGGCTAGTAGTTCTCTGTCGTATGCGCCATATTTCTTTTCAGCTGCCGAAAACTTCTTCGAAAAGAATGCTAGAGGCTCCCAGTGACCTGCGACGAATTGGTGGAGTGCGGCACCGGCTGTAGTATCAGACGCGTCGCTGACGATAGAGAGTGGGGCGTCGCACTTCGGGTGAACGAGCAGGGTTGCCTGGGCCAGAGCTTCCTTGCACTTGCTGAAAGCTTCTACTGTTTCGGCAGTCCAAGACACGAGTTGTTTGCCTTTTTGGTTCCCTTTTAGGAGGTCATTGAGTGGAGCTTGTGTCCTCGCGGCGTTGGGAATGAATCTTCTGTAAAAATTTATTGCTCCCAGGAAACGGCGTAGATCCTTGATGGAAGCTGGTTGGCTGTAGTTGTTGATGGCCTCCACTCGATCTGGGAGGGGTGAAGTGCCAGCGTCGGACACCAGGTATCCTAGGAATTTGACTTTAGTCAGGCCGAAATGGCATTTGGCGGTGTTTATGACAACACCATATTCCTGCAGGCGCTGGAATAATATTTTGAGGTGGGCTAGGTGCTCTTCCTCTGACGTTGAGGCAATAAGGATGTCGTCTATGTAGGCGTAACAGAAATCTAAGCCTCTGGTAACCTCGTCCATGAAGCGTTGGAAGGTCTGGGCTGCGTTGCGGAGGCCGAAAGACATCACCGGAAATTCAAAGAGTCCGAATGGCGTGATGATTGCTGTTTTCGGAATGTCCTCGGGAGCCACAGGGATTTGATTATATGCCCGCACCAGATCAATCGTTGAGAAGATCTTGGTGCCGCTCAGTGCCTGTGCAAAATCTTGGATGTGGCGTACGGGGTATCTGTCCGGAATAGTTCTGGCGTTCAATCTTCTATAATCGCCACATGGTATCCACTGGTCGTCCTTCTTGGGTACCATGTGCAAGGGAGATGCCCAAGAGCTCTCGGAAGGTCGAGCGATTCCGAGACGGACCATGGCCTCGAACTCCTTCTTGGCGCGTTTTAACTTGTCAGGAGCAAGGCGTCGTGGGCGTTCGACTGTTGGAGGTCCTGGCGTGGTGTTAATATGGTGCAGTGTTGCGTGACGAACTTCCCTCCTGGCGCCGTCAGGGCGAGTGATGTCAGGAAACTGTTGAATAAGCTTATGATACGGGGACGTTCCTGTGACCGTCTTAATGGAAGCGATCTTGTTGTCGCTTCGTTTTCCCGTGATGGTCAAATTCGTCACCTGGTCCAGCAGCCGTTTATTTCGGACATCCACCAGTAGCTCGTACTTGGCGAGAAAGTCTGCCCCGATGATTGGCCTGGAGACGTCTGCAATGACGAAGCTCCAAGTAAAGTCGCGTCGCAATCCCAGATCCAGGTTGAGCGTTAGGCTGCCATAAGTAGCGATTGTGCTGCCATTTGCTGCTGCCAGTTCGTATGTCGCTTTAGTGGGGCGTCCCTGGACAAGGCGTCGTGGGAAAACGCAGAGATCTGCGCCGGTGTCTATAAGAAATTGGGTACGGGTTACCCTGTCGGTAACAAAAAGGCGACTGACTTGGTTGGGGCTAGTGCTGTTCGCCATCAGTTTGGGCCCCGCGCGTTTTCCTGCTGGAAGTTGCAGGGTTTGGTGCACTTGCTTGCCTTCGTCCCATACTTCCAGTGGTACCAGCATGTTCCCTCGGGCTGACGACCTCTGGACCGACTGCGGGAACGATTGCTCCAACGATGCGGGGTGGCGCTCCTCCCCTGCTGGCCAGAGCGTAGTGTCGAAACTTCGCGCCTCAAGGTAGCGAGCTCTTGTTGGAGAGGCTGCATCAACCGCGCCATCTGTGTAACCAATGAATCTTCGGACGATGGAACAGCCACTGAGTTAACTGCCGGTCTACCAGCATAGTCTGCTATGGCGTCGGCCAAGCTGGCCACCTTGTCAAGCGGAGTGTCTTGCTGCGTAGCCAGAACTACCTGCATACTTCTAGGAAGACGACCCATCCATAGGGTTCTCAAAACCTCATCGGGCACAGCGCTGCCGGCGAGGGTGCGCAGGTGTCTCAAAAATTGGGAGGGTTTACGGTCTCCGATTTCTTCATGTTCCAGAAGTCTCCTTATCTTCTGCTCCTGCGTGGAGCTGAGGCGTCTGGTTAGTTCATATTTTAATAGTGCATATGCACCGACCTCAGGGGACTTCACAATGATGTCCCGGACTTCTTGGGCGTGGGCGGGCTCCAAGGCTCCGAGAATGAAACCAAATTTTGTGGCATCCACGGTCACTCCTGCTGCCTCGAAGCTGCGCTCCACCATAGCGAACCATAATTCTGGGTCAGTAGGGCAAAAAGGCGGAATGCGTACTGCCACTCGGTTGACCTCAGGCGGTGGATTCCTGATGTTAGGTTGCTGGTTACTTGGTTGCTGGCTGTCCTCAGATGTTCCGCTCACAAGAGACATGATGATGATTGGTGCGCGAAATTTATCACCGAAGAGTTTATTTCGTGCGCGACGTGCTCGCGGTAGACGTACTTGCACGCGTCGTGCTCACTGTCGGATTCACAAATGTAAACTTCGTGGTCACTAATGTGAACGTCGGTGTCACCAATGTAGCAATCGTACGTGCTACGTAAACACAGTTAAAGAAAACTCTAGAATCATCGGTTGATAGTTTTTTATGTGCCATTAAAATTTTCACAATGTTATCAACATATGGAGTGTGACAGACTAAAAAATAAAATAAGAATAGGTACCATTTGTTTCAGCTTGCTGTTCAAAAGAATTGGAATTTGAATTGCTTGAATTTGAATTCTTAAGTAAGTACTTCTCAAGTAAGTACTTCTCACAGCGCAGGTAGTTAAGTTGACTCGCCACATATCGATCGTTTCGGGCGTAATCCAATACGTGACGTAGCAACAATGCGTGGTTGCTACAATAATAATAATCTAATCGAAAATATGAAAGAGAACAAGATACAACCGGGACTCGAACCATATAAATAAAATCGGATATATTTATCAGAGACGCTATCCAGCTTACAAACCAATTCTTAGAATGATTGTTTCCAATAAAAAGGGTAGTTGCCTATGATACGGAAAATAAATTAGTTTAAGATAATATTTTTAATTCTAAAATTATGACGGTTTAACAGAAGGGCAATGGTGGAATTGGTAAACGCACGTCCCGGATAGACTAGGTTAGATATAGGTTCTGGGTTCGAGTCCCAGTTGTGACCATTATATTTTTCTGTGTCTTGTTCTCTTTCATATTTTCGTTTAGATTATTATTATCTTCTTCTTCAATGATATAGGTCACTTCATTTGCGCCACCCTTTCCTCCTTCTTAGAAGTTGCCACCTATCATAATCAGTATAATCACTCACTTGTAGACTGCCAATAGGCTTCGACGGCTGGCGTAGTGCAGCGGTAAGGCGCTTGGTTCGCATTCCGAAGATCGCGGGATCGAATCCCGGCGTGGCAAATAAATTTTATTTGATTAATTTGTGTATTTCACAATTTATTCATTAAAAATAATATATAGCATATTTGCGGCACGTTCCAGAGTGGAAGATAAGACCACCATTCAAAATTGAAACGTTGCCTGAAATGGCTTTAGCCGTGTTTGGTGACCAGATCTGAATAGCCATGTACTTCCCCACCTTCCTCTTCCCTACCTCTTTCCCTCCCCACTACCTTCAGCCTCACAACATACCCCATTTTGGGGATGCCATAGTCTCACTGGCTCCAGGCGGGAGCAGTTGAGACTCTTGTGCGGTATTCACGTAAAAAAAAGGTTACCGCCCCTAAGCCGCGGCGTACATCAGCACAGGTTCGCCTAGTGAAGTGTTTACAAAACACTGCTTAAAACCAAGTTACGTACAGTTACGGATCAATAAGTTACGGAGCATTAACAATCAAAATAGCAACTACGTTCCAATAAACTATGGAGTTCCGCAGGGGTCCATACTAGGTCCACTACTGTTCCAAATTTACATCAATGACATTTTGCAATTAATTGTAAGTGGTGAAATCTTTTTATATCCAGATGATACAGCAATTTACTACTGGGGTAAAGATTTAGATATCTTACTAGAAAACGCACAAACAGTAGAAAAAATCAACAGTTGGCTCCAATCACAAACTCCAACAGCTCGTAAGGCTTTGAAGCAAAGAATGGACGGTTACCTCGAGAGTGTTTTCTCTTGGGGTAAAAATAATCTCGTTGAATTTAATGTTTCAAAGACCCGATCTTGTCTGATTACGTCTAAAAGGAATCGCAATGAAAATCTAGTCTCTTTCAATGGAAGCAATCTTCCGAACAGGCCCTACATTGATATGCTTGGTGTAACCCTAAGTGACCAGCTCAGGTATGGGGGCTCCATCGAAGCCAGAGTAAAACTGGGCGTACTGTACAGGGCCCGCAGATACTTTAATAGTACACAACTGCTAACCCTGTACAAATCGCAAGTGCGCCCCACGGTTGAATTTGGCAGCCACCTCTGGTCTGGAGCTCTAAAATACCTGAAAAATACCCTCGACTCTGTGCAGAAACGGGCGGTCCGTTTGATAGATTCTCCCATCTTAACAGACGGATTGGAATCTTTAGAGCACAGGCGTCGGGTGGGAATGCTATCCTTGTTCTACCGGTATTACAATGGAAGATGCTCCGATGAACTAGCATCATTGATCCCTACGGCACCGGTGCATAGTCGGGAAACACGCCAAACGCGTGCCCAACATTTGTACACAGTTGACATTTGTCACATGAGAACGGGTCGTTTCTTCGACTCGTTCTTGTGTTCAACAGCTCGGCTGTGGAATGATTTGCCGGCCTCTGTGTTTCCTCCTTCCTACAACATGGGTCTCTTCAAGACCAATGTTCATTCCTTCCTCTCCTCAAAAAGACCCTCCACACAGCATCCCAGATGACATAGGCCCTGAGGGAAATTATTTTCCTCAGGGCCTCCTGTGTGGAGTTAATGTAAAAAAAAAAAAAAATCAAATGTTTTAACAATGAATGTTAAAAAAACAGGATACATGATCTTAAGCTCAACCCGTAAAATAATTCCTCCTCATGCACCCTTAAAAATTGAAAACAACGACCGGCAAATCCCGATCCAGGAAAAATATCTTGGGCTGTGTATTGATCAGCATTTGACATTTAAACAACACATACTAGGTATTAAAGATAAAACATCCCCTTAATTAATTAGCGTATTTAGCCGGCTATCATATCTGTTGCCAAATAAATTAAAAATAGGTTTATATTATAGTCTCGTCCACTTACATTTAAATTATTTTATTGAAATCTGGGGAAACGCATGTGAAACACACATAAATGAATTACAGGTAATACAAAACAAGGTAATCAAAAAACTATTTAATTACAAGCCCAGAACATCCACAAAAAAATTATATATGGAAACAAAACTATTAACGTTAAGAAAACTATATGAATACAATACATGTCTCCTTATATACAAAATAATCTCGTACACACAAACACAGAATTCATAAAAACGTCCCAATTACCTAAACACTTTACACGACAATGCGATAACATACATTTAAACATCATCCACACTAACTATGGTAAACAATCCATTGGTTACGAGGGGGGCAACTTATATAATTGCCTACCAAATGACATTAAAAACTAAAAGAAGCTGGGTAAATTTAAAAAATATATATTTATATTTATTCTTGATAAACAAAATAATGAAATAGAATAGCGCTGTATTGAAATATTTATTTAATCTTAATGTGTATAATTATTTCTAGTTAAATGAGTGAAAATGTAATTTTCTTTTAACTGGAATAAAAAAAAATAATAAAATAACATTTTTCTTATTTTTTATTACTGAAACTTTTCTTTCAATTGAAACACTTAAAATAATTTATATGTCACTGGCAGAATCTATTATAAGATATGGATTAACAATATGGGGAAATACTTCTATAACCAATCTGAAATAAGTACAAGTTGTACAATACGCAATTGTAAAATTATTAGTCGTCCCTAATATTTTCAAACAGAGACATGATACACTGCTGTTTCAGAGTGCCAAAATTTTAACTGTTAAAGCAATACTATGGCACAAAATTATAATTCAGCATATATTTACCCCGCAGCATAAAGAGAAATTAGAACATAAATACAGCACTAGATTTACGCGCAACGACTAAATTTAACAATAAGTACGGACAGAGAACGTTTGAATACATCATACCGAAGATATTTAATTTATTACCTGACAATATAAAGCAATGTAATTCTATGAATAAGGTAAAATATATGGTGAAAAATTGGCTATCGGAAAAAAATATTTATATTGATATTGATATGAATAAAAAAAATGTTGAATCTGTAGATATAAGATGTAAATTTTAAATGTAAAAAATCTATATGTAACTAAAATATAAGCACCTGTTGACAAGCCAATTCAATTGGCTTAGCAGGACTTGTTTGCTGATTACAATATGTATTATCTATTCTTAAAAAAAAATAAAAAAAATAAAATAAACATATTATTTATGTACTTAAACCAATGTAATAATCTGCTAAGTGTATGTGTGAGAATAGAAATAAATAAATAAATAAATAAATATACGGCCTATTGACAAATCCAGGACTGGCTAGTAGGAGCCTTGTCGAAGCGATGATCGAAGCAGGTTCCTGGTCCGAATAGGACAAGGGAAAGAAACTATGACGAGATTAGATTAGATTCTCATAGAGAATAATATATCTAGCACAAGAACCGGTGGCAGCCAGTTAGTTAAGAAACGTGGTGCAAGTAAGTTAGTATTATTTATAAGATGTTATTATCATCCCGAAGTATGAGATCATAAGGTCATTAGGTTAAAAAGATATGCCTTTAAATATATAATATCTCCAGCAATATGGTGCTTGCTCACATGCTCACAGAGCGGCATGTTCACACACAGAAAACGAGATTCTATGGCTGGGTTTAGACTTAAGACTCGTAAGTTTTTTTCCAATAAATCGCTCTTGTAAGCGATTTATGGCCAAATTCAAGGCCGTAGCCAGAAAAAAATTTCGGGGGGGGGGGGGGGGTTTGTTTGGCGGAACAGTGATTATTAAAAGAAATTAAATGGTGTTACGTATCAATCTTATCATGTATTTTTATAATTACAAAATTAAATTTTAGCTTTCTTTGCAGCGAACAAATCAATTACCTTCTCGATGTCAATATCAATTTCGGGGGGGGTTTTGTTTGGCGGAACAGTGATTATTAAAAGAAATTAAATGGTGTTACGTATCAATCTTATCATGTATTTTTATAATTACAAAATTAAATTTTAGCTTTCTTTGCAGCGAACAAATCAATTACCTTCTCGATGTCAATATCAATTTCGGGGGGGGTTTTGTTTGGCGGAACAGTGATTATTAAAAGAAATTAAATGGTGTTACGTATCAATCTTATCATGTATTTTTATAATTACAAAATTAAATTTTAGCTTTCTTTGCAGCGAACAAATCAATTACCTTCTCGATGTCAATATCAATTTCGGGGGGGGTTTTGTTTGGCGGAACAGTGATTATTAAAATAAATTAAATGGTGTTACGTATCAATCTTATCACGTATTTTTATAATTACAAAATTAAATTTTAGCTTTCTTTGCAGTGAACAAATCAATTACCTTCTCGATGTCAATATCAATTTCGGGGAGGGGGTTTTGTTTGGCGGAACAGTGATTATTAAAAGAAATTAAATGGTGTTACCTATCAATCTTATCATGTATTTTTATAATTACAAAATTAAATTTTAGCTTTCTTTGCAGCGAACAAATCAATTACCTTCTCGATGTCAATATCAATTTCGGGGGGGGTTTTGTTTGGCGGAACAGTGATTATTAAAAGAAATTAAATGGTGTTACGTATCAATCTTATCATGTATTTTTATAATTACAAAATTAAATTTTAGCTTTCTTTGCAGCGAACAAATCAATTACCTTCTCGATGTCAATATCAATTTCGGGGGGGGTTTTGTTTGGCGGAAAAGTGATTATTAAAAGAAATTAAATGGTGTTACGTATCAATCTTATCATGTATTTTTATAATTACAAAATTAAATTTTAGCTTTCTTTGCAGCGAACAAATCAATTACCTTCTCGATGTCAACATCAATTTCGGGGGGGGGGGGGTTTGTTTGGCGGAACAGTGATTATTAAAAGAAATTAAATGGTGTTACGTATCAATCTTATCATGTATTTTTATAATTACAAAATTAAATTTTAGCTTTCTTGGCAGCGAACAAATCAATTACCTTCTCGATGTCAATATCAATTTCGGGGGGGGGGGGGGGGGGTTTGTTTGGCGGAACAGTGATTATTAAAAGAAATTAAATGGTGTTACGTATCAATCTTATCATGTATTTTTATAATTACAAAATTAAATTTTAGCTTTCTTTGCAGCGTACAAATCAATTACCTTCTCGATGTCAATATCAATTTCGGGGGGGGGGTTTGTTTGGCGGAACAGTGATTATTAAAAGAAATTAAATGGTGTTACGTATCAATCTTATCATGTATTTTTATAATTACAAAATTAAATTTTAGCTTTCTTTGCAGCGAACAAATCAATTACCTTCTCGATGTCAATATCAATTTCGGGGGGGGATCAATCCCCCCTGATCCCCCCCCCTGGCAACGGCCTTGGCCAAATTACCAATGTATACAACACCAAAAGTCACTTAACGTAATTTATAGCAAGTTACAGAACTTATTCGTTCGGAAGTTTTTTAACAGGTCTAATTTCCAGCCGTAAGAAGGCTTATAAAATCAGTTTGATAAGCTAAGAGACTCACCGCAAGAATAGCACCGAAATGCGCCGCGCACAATTGCGAAATGTCAAAAATTAAAAGACAATTGTTTTCGTAGGATTTTTTCCTACAAAACTAGTATTTTCCACTTAATTAAGTTCTTCTATTCAATTATCGGTCCAATCCTTTCCAATCTTAACGATGAAGTCGGTTGCTGTCAGCAGATGTCAGGTAGCTGTCATTCGGATAAAACGAAATTAATTGCCGCATTTGAAGGCACAAAAGCGCGTGGAGAAATGTTTCGTTAAAGCCAAACTCTATTTCAACACTTTACTTGGGCCTTTTCGTCTTTATTGACAAATTCGCGTAAATTTGACAGTAGCAGGTTGTTGTTGGAAGCAGGAAGCCATCTCACCGCAAATAAATTTACAGATGTAAACGGTCGCATTGGCATTTACACAGGTCGAACTTCCGAACAACTTCCGTGATTATTAATTATACCAAAGGTCGGATGCATATGTGAGTGACCTGTCAAAATGATGCGTAATCCGTAAATTTTAATTACGAGTGTAACCCCAGCCTATTATTTGTTAAAGTGAATTATTTTGATGTTAATAACTTTTTTTTACATTAACTCAACACAGGAGGCCCTGGGGAAAATGATTTCCCTCAGGGCCTATGTCATCTGGGATGCTGTGTGGAGGGTTTTTTGAGGAGAGGAAGGAATGAACATTGGTCTTGGAGAGACCCATGTTGTAGGAAGGAGGAAACACAGAAGCCGGCAAATCACTCCACAGCCGAGCTGTTGAACACAAGAAAGAGTCGAAGAAACGACCCGTTCTCATGTGACAAATGTCAACCGTGTACAAATGTCGGGCACGCGTTTGGCGTGTTTCCCAACCATGCACCGGTGCCGTAGGGATCAATGATCCTAGTTCCTCGGAGCATCTTCCATTGTAATACCGGTAGGACAAGGATAGCATTCCCAACCGACGCCTGTGCTCTAAAAATTGCAATCCGCCTGTTAAGATGGGAGAATCTATTAAACGGACCGCCCGTTTCTGCACAGAGTCGAAGGTATTTTTCAGGTATTTTGACCAGAGGTGGCTGCCAAATTCAACCGTGGGGCGCACTTTTCGCCATATTTATTTCCAAACTGCGGATGTAAGAATCATTAACCTTTACGCCGTTGAAGGTAAAAATTACGTGCGAGTCACAGGGGGGTCACTGGGGCCCCCCATAAAAACGCGAAGCGGTCGAATCTATTTATATTCATTTCGTCCTTTCCAGTAATACCAGATTTTACTTACTACCTACCATTTTAACTGGACACTGCCCATTTTCGCACAGCAGTCAATCAGCTTTTTAACGCCTATTCACAAAAAGGGTGATAAAAGCGATGTATCAAACTCCAGACCAATACGTATATTGTCAGCTATTCCTAAACTCTTTGAATCATTGGTCCTAGATATCTTTAAAAAACAAATCCATAATATAATTGTTCCCAATCAGCACGGTTTTATCACAGGTAGAAATACTTTAAGTAACTTAATCATTTATGAAAATTATATTACTGATTCCCTTGTCCTTAAGCATCAAGTGGATTCTATATACAATGATTTTTCCAAAGCTTTTGATAAAGTTAGGCGACATATTCTTGTACATAAACTAAGTTTGATGGGCATTAAAGGAACCTTATTGAAATGGTTTAATAGTTATCTTAGTAAAAGAAAGCTTTGTGTTAAAATAAATTCTGTAGAATCTTATATATTCGAAGCCACAAGTGGGGTTCCCCAAGGATCAAGGATCAAGGATCTTGGACCAATTCTTTTTTTATTATTTATAAATGACATTATTAGTATATTTAAAGATGTCCAAGTTTTGCTCTTCGCTGATGATTTAAAAATATATAAAATGATACGTAATGTATTGGTTTCATTGGTGTGTGATCAACTCGCTATTTCTTAATATTCAAAAGTGCCAAGTTATTCGTTTCCATAAAATCCAAAGTCATATAACTTATGAGTACTCTTTAAATAATGTAATATTGACACCAGTCGCTCAGATCAGGGACTTAGGTGTTATATTTGATGAAAAGTTAACATTTACTCTACACGTAAATGAAATAACAAATAGAGCTATAAAAATGCTTGGTTTTATATGCAGAACAGCAAGTGATTTTAAGTCACTAGAGTGTTTGAAAATATTATACACTTCTTTAGTAAGAAGCCAAGTAGAGTATAATTCGCCCATATGGTCCCCATTGTATAAAATACATTCCGACAATATAGAAAGGTTACAGCACAAATTCCTAAGATTTATTAACTTTAAGCTGAATATTCCAATTAAAAATATTAACTATGTCCTTTTGATGAAACAACTCAACTTAATTACGCTGTCCGATAGGCGAATCATCTCTGATCTTGTACTATTAAATAAAATCATTAATAATTGCATTGACAATCCTGAAATTCTCGCCAAAATAAAATTTTACGTACCGACCAGAAATACGAGGCAAAGTGCTACCTTCTTCTGTGACAATTTTAAAACAAACTATGAAGCTCATACACTTATAAATAGATAACATTATTTTGGCAATACATTTGGGAATATTGTAGACATGTTTGCAGATTCCACATTAGTTATAAAACGAAACCTTTATAATTACTTTAATGAAATGTATGATTTTAATTTTAATTAATTTTATTTTTCATTATTATTTTAATGATTGTATATTGTGTACTACATACCTGCCTAACTGTTATTATCTATATTTGTAAAAGCCCACTAGGGCGTAAATAAATAAATAAATAATGGCCGTTGTTCTCAATCCTACTGATCAAATACTGAGCCAATATTTTGGCTCAACACTCCTCAATTACACAAATACACTCTTCCCAACGCAACACTCCGACCAACAGGCGAATAGAGCGTTACTAAACCAATCACGCCGATCAGATACTCAGAATGATCAAACAGTATTAATAGGCTAGCATCTGCGTGGTTGAATTTCAGAACAATAAGAACCCGACTTCGATTGCATGTCCGACATCGCGCCATACCAGTCGCACCATGTAAACATCCGTGTACGTGGATTTTCAGACAAAGCTACCATTGTAGTTCGGTTTCTAATTCAAGAATTCGTCACAATATGACGCAACTTTCGTCGGCAAGACGCAAAGGGAAGTTCCCTTCCTAAGTAAGTTCTACGTATTTGTGAACCTGGAGTATCTCCTGGATTTCGAAAGATTAACGGTAATACTCAGTTGTATCAAGCGACTGTATATTACATATGACGTCATCGTCCGTCCCGGTTACTTTTTCGCGGTGACTTGCCATCACTGGTTGACATGTTGACAGTGGATAAGAAGAACGGGCTAATTTTGGAACCAATTCCTATTTTTTTGTTTTTTATTATTTTATAAATGTTTACATGATAGGTACATTGTTGGTATTTTTTGACTACCACACTAGGCTATTGCCCGTGTTGTGGTAGTCATACATGACATATTATTTTAAATACACAGATAAAAAAAATATGAGAAGAGGAAAGAAAAAATAACATATTTAGGGATAAATAAAACTAAAACAGATAAAAATAAAGTATAACAATTAAAAGTAAGTTAAGAAATAAAGAATAAAAAGATAATTTTAAGAAGATTGAAATAAACTCTGGTAAGTATTTTTATTATTGAGATAAAAATAGAAATAAAAATTGGTAGTATTCTTCTGCACGAGAGTACATGTTTGTATTCGCTTTTGATATTCTTTCTCTGAAAGAAGTTGGAAAGAGTGTTAGAGAAAGTAAATTTTTTTGTTTGTAATTTTTTTTTAATGTAATGTTAAGTTAAGTTAATTAATTAATATATTTGTTTTTATTGTAATATTAAGCTCTCATGTGTTGTTTGAAGAAATCTCTTCCCTTTTCAAATATCCAATGTTTGATACGGGCTTTAAAGAGAGATTTGGAATTATTCTGTGATTTTATATCGGCACTCAGAGCATTATACATTTTGGGAGCGATAAACCAGAATTGTCGTTGGGCGAATGAGGTTTTTGTTTTAGGGACCACGCAACCCAGGTTTGATGAAAAACGTGTGTGTGCTTGATGTTGTGGAGCCACCAGTAGATTTTTTTGGCATATGTAACAAATGCTTATCTTTGTAAATATCTGTCGAATGTCTAAGACCTTGATTTTAGCAAAGAGTTCGTTTGAGGGATGGGTAGGTTGGCATTTAAATATGATTCTCAAAATTAGTTTTTGAACTGTAATAATTGGATTGATAATGGATTCAGCACAACCACCCCATCCCACAATACCATATGTTGCTATGGATTGGAAAAGGGCAAAGTATAAGGTTCTTAGGGTCTGTAAATCTAAGATGGACCTAAGGGAGCAGAATATATGGCAGAGTTTACGGAGTTTTTTTACTGTGTCACTTATGTGAGCTTCCCAACGCAGTTGGTTGTCTATGATTATCCCCAGATATTTGACTTCCTTTGATGATTTAAGAACAGAACAAGTGCAATTAGTATTAGGTGTGATTTCTGGAGTGTGTAAGTTGAGTGAACATGAGTGAATGATTGGTTTAGGGCAGTTGTTAGGTATATTATTTTGACGTATGGAAAAAGTCATATATTGTGTTTTGTCGATGTTAAGTGTGAGGAGGTTAGTGTCTAGCCAATGCTTTACTTTTATTAGGCCATTATTAGTTTTGTTAATAACGGATTGCCACGTTTCATCTTCGAATATTAAGACCGTGTCATCGGCAAATGATAATATCTTACCTCCAATATTCATGGCACATAGTGAGTTAATGTATATAAGAAATAAAATTGGTCCTAGTATACTGCCTTGGGGTACACCATAGGACGCTGATAATTTATTACTTATATGTTTTTTATCAGATTGGATAAGAGTTTGAAATAGATTTGAGAGAGATTTACGAAATAATCATCAACACTAACTTGGCGAAGCCGAAATAAAAGCCGCCCGCAGGGCCTAGCAGTAAAACCTGCGGGGCGGGTTTTTAAGTGCTAGCGAATTATATTATTATGCGGCTGGGATATGTGCATTTCAAAGTAATGCACTTATCTCTCGTCTGGGGTGAGTGTGTAATACCCCTACGCAACGGGAGTGTTAATTCAAAAAAGAGCAGAGGCATATAATTTTGTTTGCTCCAAAGTCTGCTAGACCAAAGACAACTTCACTATTACAGAAGGCGCTGGCTAGACGGCTTGACAATATGTCATGTTAAAAGAATGTCAGATGACAGGATACCAAAACCTATAACTGTCAGTGGTGGTCGGTGACTTTTTATAAGGGATACTGAAGTATATAGGTACCCAATATCTAATATAAAAATCTATAGACTAGCCCACGAACAAGATTACCTACTAAAAAAAATAGTATGTCAAATTAGCTTTATAAATCCTTTATGATTCACATCAATTATTGCAGTTCTAAAATTAAATTAATTAAATAGATATTAGAAAGATATTCAACGCATCAATCGGCTTCAGTATTTCAAAATTCAAAAAAAAACTGTCAAAATGGGCGCGCGAACAAATCTCTAATACATATTGAATTAATCCACGCGTGTTGGTTGTGCTATTGTGCGTACTAAGCCTACGCGCATTAGGCTCGTTTTCTGTGCATTGAATTCTCCCATGGATGCTCCAATTGGATGCGTATCCGACTTCAGACGAAACTAGGCACGCAGAACTAAATGCGCATGCGCGAATATCTCACTTTTCTAATATCGTAGATACGGAATGAAGCAGAGAATCCACGTTGTTCCTGAATCCTGTTGCGAGCATCGAGAATGGTATTATATATGTATTTCGGCCCGGTCCGCGAGTTGCGTTTTGTTGTTTTTGGCCACTGAGGTTGGGCCGTTTCGTTAAATTGCAGTATCTATTGCTGTTTACTGAAAAAGAAATATATAAGCCCAAAGTTTTTATTTATTTATATAAATAAATAATAGTATATTTATTATACGCCTAGAAAGGAAGGGAAGCGCAGCATCCACAATATGTATGGAGGGACCGCGCCTGATAACTGTGTGGGTGCACCAGTGGAAGCGACCCAGTGGCAGACTGAGAAGGAGGAGGATAAATATGATTTTTTTTTACATTAACTCCACACAGGAGGCCCTGAGGAAAATAATTTCCCTCAGGGCCTATGTCATCTGGATTCTGTGTGGAAGGTCTTTTTGAGGAGAGGAAGGAATTAACATTGGTCTTGAAGAGACCCATGTTGTAGGAAGGAGAAAACACAGAGGCCGGCAAATCATTCCACAGCCGAGCTGTTGAACACAAGAACGAGTCGAAGAAACGACCCGTTCTCATGTGACAAATGTCAACCATGTACAAATGTTAAGCATGCGTTTGACGTGTTTCCCGACTATGCACCGGTGCCGAAGGGATCAATGACGCTAGTTCCTCGGAGCATCTTCCACTGTAATACCGGTAGAACAAGGATAGTATTCCCACCCGACGCCTGTGCTCTAAAGATTGCAATCCGTCTGTTAAGATGGGAGAATCTATCAAACGAACCGCCCGTTTATGCACAGAGTTGAGGGTATTTTTCAGGTATTTTGGAGCTCCAGACCAGAGGCCAAATTCAACCGTGGGGCGCACTTGTGATTTGTACAGGATTGGCAGTTGTGTACTATTAAAGTATCTGCGAGCCCTGTACAGTACGCTCAGTTTCTGGGAGGCTAACTTAACTCTGGCTTCGATGGAGCCCCCATACCTGAGATGGTCAGGTTATACCAAGCATATCAATGGAAGGCCTGTTCAGAAGATTGCTACCGTTGAAAGATACTAGATATGGAAGAGGATTCGAACAGAACGAGAACGAAGACTGACTGAGGGCAAATGGCGAGAGACTGCAGTCAGTGGAGAGCGTTTGTAAATGTGGTCACGCCACATTAAAAAAAATAATAAAGTTTTTTTTTTTAAATTGCGTCTAAATATACGGAACTTATTTTAATTCCTAAGATGTGAATTATCCACGCTAAAAGATACTAAGACTTGGTATATTTTATTAATAAATTGAGGTTAATGTCTTGGACTTATCTTATTTTATTTAAAAATTATTGTCTTTTGATATAAAAATCATCTCAATGAACGCACGTACCTTATCTACATAAGAGTATTTATGTCGAAATTATAGAGCGATTACGTAAGACAATTTCGTAACAAAATATGTACGAGTATAATACGTCAAAATCACAGAGTGAGCCAAATATGAGAATTTGAAATGCAGCATTTTAAGATCTGAGTCGTAAGTTACGAACAGTGGCGTAGCGAGGGGGGGAGGGGGCGGACCGCCCCGGGTGCCACCCGAAAGGGGGTTCCACTCGACCAAGATATTGCATACACGTCACCAAGACATTGCATACACATGAACACGGTCTGTTGTTTATATTTTTGTAACTCTATGGCGATATATTACGAGAGATGGGAAGGCTGAAAGAGATATTGAAAGAAGGGTGAATGCCGGTAACTCCATTAATGGTGGACTGAATGCCGTTGGCGCTAATAAAAAACTGTCAAAAAAAGCGAAGCTAACAGTCCACAATGGAGTCCTGGTACCTACCCTGATGTATGGCAGTGAGGCATGGAACTGGCAGAGGAAGGATGAAAGTAAACTGAATGCTATTGAAATGAGATCCCTGAGACGTATGTGTGTAAAACAATGTATGATCGTGTGAGAAATGTGGATATCCGCAAAGAATGTAAGGCTGATGTAAGCATAATGAGTAAGATTAAGAAAGGGACCCTCAGATGGTTTGGGCATGTAGAGCGAATGAACGAAGGAAGTAGTGTAAGAAGAACATACGACGCGAATGTGAATGGTAGAAGAAGTCGGGGACGCCCGAGGAAAACATGGCACGATCAAGTGAATCAGATACTTGAGTCAGGTCATGTCAAAAGTCAGAATAATAGAAGAGAATGTATGAGACGATGTATGAATGTGAGTGAGGCAAAGAGTGTGTGCCAAGACCGAGTTGTTTGGCGGTCCGTCCTCTCTGCCTACCCCTGCGGGGAAACGGCGTGATGGTTAGTTAGTTAACTCTATGGCCCCCCGTGGAGTGCCCCGAATTTTGTGTCGGTCGGTCTTTTGTAGACGGAATAGCCTATATTCTGAAATTCTCTAATAGGGAGGTGACACTACGCCCCGGGGGATGACATCCGCCCCGGGTGCCACCCATGCTAGCTACTGGTTATGAATTCTAAGATTTAATTGAAGATCTAAGTTCTATAGATGTGAATTCGAAAATTTAATTAAAAACCTAAGATCTAACTTATGAATTCTAAGATTTTGTTGAAAAGAATAAGTTTTATGTTATGAATTCTAAGATTTAATCGAAGATCCAAGTTGTAAAATACGAATTCTATGGTTTAATAGATCTAAGTTTTAAGTTATCAATTCTAAGATAAAACCAACATGAAAATGTAAAATATGAATTCAAAGATTTAATCGAAGATCTAAGTTGTAAGATATGAATTCCAAGATTAATCGAAGATCTAAGTTGCAAAATATGAATTCTAAGATTTAATTCTTAGTTTTAAATTATCAATTCTAAAAATTAATTCTAAGTTGTACGATATGAATTCCAAGATTTAATCAAAGATCTAAGTAATGTTTTAATACGAATTCTACTTGTGAATTCAAACGATTCAATTGAATATCTAAGTTTTAAGTGATGAATTCTAAGATTTAATTAAGGATCTAAGAATAGACTATGCAGCTTTGCTACCCTAATATTAATATTACCAACCTAAAATATACCCTAATAGAATATTATTAACCCTTACCCTAATAATAATATTATTGTATTCAGAATTATTTAATTTCATACACTTATGAGATTGTCTTAATATTTAAAATATTAAACAAAAAGATTCGGTTCCAACAGTATCTGGGGGTATTCTAGACTATATTCAATAGTTTATATATTCAAGAATATCTCCTTAAAGGGATTTTTCTAAATTCTAATTATTTTAAAAGTTATAGCCAATTTAGTTCGACCGGTTTATACGAAATCTAACTAGAATCTAAATAGAACAAAACTTTAACCCTGCTTTTTCTCAAAACTACTTTTTTCGAAACGTGTGTCACGAAATCTCGGGTTATAATTGACCAATTTTCTTGAAATTCGGCAAATTTTTTCTTTATATATCCCTCTATGGTAGGAACCAACAAAAAAAATCTTTTTTTTTTTTTACTATTTTTCAAAATTCGGAAAAGTTAAAAAATAACTTAAAAAATCTTTTTTTTTGAGTAGCCGCCATTTTGCGAGAATTTTTTTTTCTGATTATTCTTGGTTCCTACCTCAGTGACATTGGTACTGATAGAGAATCTACCTTTTTTATTTTTCATATTATGATCAAAAATGTTGGAATCATGACAAGATGGACATGCTCTTTTTTTCTTGCACTACTTCAACAGCGGGTTACTTCGTGAAATATATATATATATATATATATATATATATATATATATATATATATATAATGATTATGAGGTTAAAAATACCAGAAAATGGGAAGAATTTCGACCAATCAACACCTTACCAAAATATTAGCAAAATCTCGAAGTGATAATAAAAGAACAAATTTTGCAATAACTAGATAAACACGATATTTTATACCAAGAACGGTCAGGGTTCAGATCTAATAACTCATGTGAAACAGCATTAAACGTAATTGTGGAAGAATGGAAGGAAGGAATGAATAGTAATAAATTTATCTTAGCAATATTTTTGGATTTTCAAAGAGCATTCGAAACTACAGATCGAGAAATACTAATAATAAAAGATTAAAGAAATTGGTTTCTCATCTGTAGCCATAAAATTAATATAAGAGTATTTGAAAGACAAAACAGGTAACAAAAATAAATAATCAATTTTCAAAACCAATGGAAAATAAGTTAGGAGTACCACAAGGATCGGTCCTTGGACCTCTATTATTCATACTCTATATTAATGACAAGGTGAAAATATTTTCAAAATGCAAAGTACGACTATTTGCCGATGATACACTAATATACTTAATTGGAGATAACTATGAAGAACTAATACACATTTTAAATAATGAACTTCAACTACTGCTCGAGTATACTTTTCCTATGTAACGAAAGAGAACAAAATAAGTTACAAATTCTTCAAAACAGGGCAATGAGAATAATACTTCGACGAAATAGATTTTTAAAAATAATTAAAATTTTAAAGGAACTAAATTGGTTAACCGTGAAACAGATGCTGACCTTGAACAAGATGGTATTTATCCACAAAATATTGAACAACATGTTACCAAAATACTTCTCAAATAAAATTTTATACAACAAGAACATTCACAGATATAACACAAGGACGTGCAAGGAAATTAAGCTACAAAAAAAGGACAAAACGAATACGCAGAACAGTTTACTGTACAAGGGAATGAAGTTATATAACACCACCAGAAACTTTAAAGTCCACACCAATTGGGAAGTTCAAGATGTATTGTAGGAGCTATATAAAACTTGAAAAAATATAGTGAATGTGAAATATTATTAATTAATTAGAAATTTGCAAACTTAATTTACAAATTACTAAAATTAAAATTATTATTATTATATTTTTTGAATTTTTTTAATGAATTTTTAAACTGAATTTAAACTGAATTTTTTTAATGACTTTTTTACTGTTAAAAAATTTATGGCTAAAATTTTAATGATTTTTTTTATTATCGACCGTGAAAAATGCCCGAAACTTGGGCTTCCAGACTAGAATACCACCTTAACCCTAAAGTTGTCGACAATTAGAAAAAAGTTAGCTTAAATCAATTTTATTGTTATATTTTTTGAGTTTTTTTATGTGATGAAGATTAACTGTTTTCCCTCTGGTACCACTAGTTTCCGTACACCGTGTAAATTCTGCAACTTAAATTGTTCACATTATTTGCTTCGGCCAGAACTACAAATGAGTATGAGATCACAATACAAAGTTAGTATTATAGAATTTTTCCAGTATCAAACCCGATGTAGGTTACGTAATACGGTTCGCCGAACAAACCAGATAAAAGACTTGGCAAGCAAAGCAGACTATTCCGTATGCGACATGGCGTCTGCAGTCTACAGCTCTACAGTCTGGGGAAATGAGAAGAAATGTCGATTATCCGTTACATATCTATCTACAAAGTCGGAATCTTAAAAGTAAGCCACAAGCCAAAAATGTATAAATTCTTAGTGTGCCTTATATTGCCACGAATTTAGGTAATAGGCATTAAAATCCCTTGGCAAACGGAGAAGTCACAAAAGAGAACTCCAGTCTATTGTTTTTCTATTGAATAATGACCTTCTAACTTAAAAAAACTACATTTTTTAGAGTTAGATTTAATAGTTAAAATAATTGTCTAAGTTTTAATTTTTCAAGATCCCCGAAAACCACGGCATATTGTGTTGTGAATCGTGTGACGTCATCACTACCGAATAGTTATTTTTATTTTTAAGAGATGTTGTCATTTTGTATGATAATTATACGAAAGAAAGATGGTACTATTCGATAAGTCAAAACATTATTTAGGTGGAATTATTTATTCTCACAATTGTTTGAAATTATAATTTTTTTAGCTTTTAAAATCAATATTATCAAAAACGAAACATCACCCACAAAAGTGTAGGCAAACGATATCAGCTGTTCCATTGCAGCCATTTTGATTTTATTTATTTTTTTACATTAACTCCACACAGGAGGCCCTGAGGAAAATAATTTCCCTCAGGGCCTATGTCATCTGGGATGCTGTGTGGAGGGTCTTTTGGAGGAGAGGAAGGAATGAACATTGGTCTTGAAGAGACCCATGTTGTAGGAAGGAGTAGTAGTACTAGATGTAAAACTAAATTTTATCAAACATATTAACGAAGTAATCAACAAAGCAAATAAGATATTGGGATTTATAATTCGCATATCTAAACCTTTTAGCAATATTAAAACTATGTATTCCCTTTACACCACGTATATCCGCCCCCATTTAGAATACTGCACACTAATTTGGGCACCGTTCTACCAATGCCATATTGACAGAATCGAAAGTGTGCAAAACAAATTTTTTAAACACAAATTACTCTTTGCAAATAACACCGAATCCTTAAAATTTCACAACTTTATTCCACTCCAAACGCGTAGATTAATATCTGATCAAATAATTTTATACAAAATTCTGAATAACGGCCTGGACTCTCATGAACTCGTAAATTATTTAAGAATTCACATACCTGCACGGCCAACCAGACTAAACTATTTTTTTCATTTACCCGCGTACAGAACCAACCTTAGAAAAAATTCTCCAATCCCCCGCATATGCGCGCAATATAACACGCAATTTAATAATATCGATATTTTTAATAATACTCCTGTGAAAAAAGGCAAAATTGTAGATGGAGACGAGGGTTTACTTAGAAATTTCAAAATTAAAAGTATGAAAGGGGATGAGGTTTATAAATATTTAGGATACCCGCAATCGAATAAATTAGATCACAATAGTATTAAAAATGATATTAGGATTAAATTTCAAACTAGGATCAGAAAATTTTTAAAATACAATCTATCTGCTAAAAATTTAGTAAAAGCAATAAATAATTGGGCAATACCTTTATTAACGTACTCATTTGGCATAATTAAATGGTCCAATACAGATTTAGATAGTTTAGAACGATTAATTAGAACTACGTTAACAAAGTTTAGTTGCCATCATCCAAATTCAGCTATAGAACGAATTAATTTAGCTAGAAATTTAGGAGGTAGAGGTGTAGTCAAAATAACATCTTTGAAACACAATCAGGTAGAAAAGCTTAGAAATTTTTTTCCATAGGAAAGCTAATAGCTCAGAAATGCACAAAATAATTTGCAAGGCAGATAGAAACATTACACCTTTAAATTTATATGACGAGAATGCCAACATTCTTATAAATACTAACCAGGAATAATTAGATTCCTGGTCAAATAAAATTATTCATGCAAAACACTTCAATTATCTCAACCAAACGTATGTTGACAAACTTTCGTCAAACAAATGGTTGAGTATTGGAGAGTTGAGCGCAGAAATAGTAGAATTTATTCTTGCCATGCAAGATAGAGTCATTAATACTAAAAATTATAGGAAGCATATAATCAAAGATATAAATAAATCAAATTGATTATTTATGTAGAAAATGTTTGGCTTTTCCGGAAACTATAGAACATATTATATCGGGATGTTCTATATTAGCGCCGTCCGAGTATACATTTAGGCACAATCAGGTTTTAAAAATAATCTACCAAAGTTTGGTAATTAAACATAACTTGATTGATTGGAAACATTGAATATCGGGGAACAATTGAAAATATTATCCCTGAATATTGAGGGAACATCTCTCTAAAAGGTGGACTTTTTAGTAAAAACACTCCATGACAAAAACATCGATATCCTGCTTCTCCCGGAGACCCATATCGCAGAAAACGACTCACCACGTTTGGATATCCCCGGATATCTCCTAGTGGCAGTGCGGGGACACCCAAAACATGGCCTTGCGACCTACATTAGGCCGGAGCTGCAGAATATTACCCGAAAAATCACGGATGGATTTCACGCAATCGGAATTCAGATTGGAAAACTAGCAATATTTAACATCTACAAACCTCCAAATGAAGTATGGCAGACACCAGCACTCCCTCCACACAATCACCCGGCGGTGTACGTGGGAGATTTCAACAGCCACCACTTCATATGGGGCTACTCGACGACCATGGGCGTAGCATGGGGGGTTGGGGGTTCAAACCCCCCCCCCCCCCCCGAAAAGTTAAAATATCAACACCAATAATGAGTTTATTTATTGTTCTGTTATACGTGGTGGAATTATATTGTACTAAAATTCGAGTCGAGGGATCAAATACTGCGGTATGTTGTGGACTGTATGCGGTTCTTATCTATTTTATTATATTTTAATCGCACTTACCCAGACTGCTTCCCTCTTCGTCCAGTGTTCACTGGAAAGGTAGGTATGTTAGTTTGGAGAGATTTTGGAAGGGAATGGCGAATGGGAATGAACGTTTAATCGCGAAACAATAAGCGAGAATAGGTGACGCGTGGCGATGGTACTCGCGAATAGCTGCGGTTTAAGAGTTCCTTTGCGGTACAACTGTAAAAGCGGTGCGGTTCTTAGGACTTGTGTCCCTTGCGGCGAGGCGAATTCAACTGAACTGTTGAGGCGGAGGGCACACAAGAGGTATTTCCAAAGAACCACATGTAACAATAAAGGCGCGAACAACTACTAACTGGCCGAACTTTCAGGGTTTTTCTAGGAGGGCTAAAAAGCAAAAAAATGCCCCTGAATAATGGCCTCGCCCAAGGCTCAGTGCTGGCCCCATCGCTCTTCAACATCTATACTCGAGATCTTCCTCACACTGAAGGCAGAAAATTTGCTTACGCAGATGACTTCGCCATTACAGTCCAAGCCAAAACCCTCAATGTAGCAGAAGAGATCCTTAATTCTGACCTCAAGGTTATGGAAGGATTTTTCCTCAATTGACGACTAAAGCCAAATGGGTCGAAAACAGCTGTGACAGCTTTCCATCTCAGTAATTCACAGGCAAACGCAAAACTCTGTGTTCAGTTTGATGGAAAAAATATTTACCATGACCCCCATCCCCGCTATCTTGGAGTAACTTTGGACAGGAGCCTGAATTACCGGAAACACATGAAAACAGTGGGCAAAAAAACCAGGACAAGACTAAACTTAGTCAATAAGCTAGCTGGTACTAGCTGGGGATGCGACGCCAACACGCTCAGAACGGCATCTATTGCCCTGGTTTTCTCAGCAGCTGAATACTGTGCTCCAGTATGGGCCAGAAGCGCCCACACTTCCATGGTCGACGTTCAGCTTAATGCCACAATGCGAACCACCAGCGGAACCTTAAAATCGACTCCTCTTCCTTGGCTCCCCGTACTTGCAAATATAACCCCGCCAAATAGCAGGCGAAAGATTGCAAGACTGGGGGAATACAAGAAGGCGCTACAAAAAAGCGAAATACCCTTGCACGATGATGTCGTTTCTCACCCGGCATGCCGCTTAAAGTCTCGAAAACCCTTCTGGACGGAAGAAGAAAGACTCCTTCAAACACCTCTCACCCCAGAAGATAGTTGGAAGCTTGAGTGGCAATCAGCCAACGTCAAAAACGCCCATCTCGTTCAAGACCCCACTGAGAGACAGCCTGGGTTCTCATTGCCTCGCAAACTCTGGACTGCCATTAATAGGATAAGGTGCTCCCATAGCCGTTGTGCTCACATGATGCATGGATGGAGCCTTAAAAAGTCGGCGATGTGTGAATGCGGTGCAGTGCAGACCACCGAACATGTGGTCAACGAATGCCCGCTCCATTCATTCTCCGGCGGGATTGATGAGGTCCACAGGGCAACGCCTGAGGCCCTAGACTGACTCGCAGACCTAGATGCCCCCCTCTGACCCCCCACCATACGAAAGAAGAAGAAGAAGAAGTGTCTTATTTATGGTATGCATAATAATTACCGGGTGATGTGTGTGTGTGTATGTATGTATGTATGAACACTTTTCTATTATTGACATGATGCTCTTTTTAAATTTGGGCAGTGAATCGGAGAGTTTAGACTAATATTATTGAACATATGAAGAGAACGATTGATTGGCGAATTAGATGCTGCATTTGTCTTGTAATTAAGCGTGTGGAATAGTTCTGTATGGCGTGTACGTCTTAACGGTATGTTAAAATTAACTAGGGAAAGAAGTTCGGTACAGTCAATGTTATTATTTAAAATTTTGTGTATAAAGCAGCTATTGTTCGCCTTTTTTGCAAAGTTTGAAATGCGCATTCAAAGTTATTGTTGAATTTGAAGGTAACATATTTTATAAATTTGTTTTGAATATATTATGTTCTATGCCATCGATGAGATCTTGGCAACGTAATTAAAGCATTACTGCCTTTGTTCATCTATGAATGAATATACAAATACCTGTAAATGTATCATTTTATGTTATCGAGTTGATACTATTTCGCACTCTGAATGCACTTATATTACCAGCGGTGTGCAGCAATAATTAAAGGTTCCGGCGAATTAAGAAGAAGCCATTAGCAAAAAACGTGTTTATTCTCAGTGTAGATACATGCACTTAGTCACGTATTATTTATTAATTGCAGTAAATCAGACAGTCATAAGTCACCTGTAAATTTATTATTACAGTTATTACTACAATTTAAAATCTTTCCCTTTTACTATAATACATTATTTTCACGTAAATTTACCTATATAACTACCATTCATATTATCTTTATCTTTTTTTATAAAAAAACGTGTTTCAGTATCACACACTAATTCCTTAAAAACCCATCTGGATACAGAACATTAACCTAAATCAACAGAGAAAATAATTAAATGAATAGGTATTAAAACGAACTAGCAGTCATTACAAATATCCGAAAATTATTTATATTGCAAACAATGAAATACCTATGTACATATTTAAAAACAAAAATTGTTTCGTAAAAAACGAAAATAGAATTATCAAAAGGACTAATAATGTGTTTCAAGTTCCCCAAATCAAAAATAAATTAATGCAAACACACGGCAGTTTTATTCATTTAATCTTCTACCAAAACACATTCAAATGACAGATAAAATATCACTTTACATAAAAGAACTAAAATTATGGCTAAATGATGCAGATGTTGAAACACTTTTTTTATAAACTCTATGTAAACCTTCATGCTTCACTTTTACAATTCTACTGTAACTTCAAGACAGTTACAGTAACTCTATTTATCTTCTTGAAACCGTAACAAAAAAATCAACTTACTTGTAGTGTCACTTTGTTACTAGGTACAATATTTTCAAAGCTAAATTACCTATATTTTTAAACTTCACTTTGAAATTAACATTCTTTACTTGTACCGCCAACTAATTAGTGTAATTTAGCACTTTAGTTAATATTACCCACGCACAGGCAGTGCCTTAGTGGGTTCCCAATATCTACTTTTGTCTTATATAGTATATTGTTTACTTTTTTACATTATTTTTATCTTGTGTTATGTTATATACATTTAGAAAATGTGTAAAAATTACTTTTGAAATGTATCAAGACACAATGGGAAAAAATAAAGGAAAAAAATACATTTTATAAATATATTTACATTCTTCGACTACTATAATACGGGCATGTATTGTGTGGTAGTCGAAAAACTTGAGAAACTGTATACCTGAAAAAATATATGTTTATGAATAAAGAATAATAAAAAAAGATCGAGCATCGCAGGAACACGATAGAACGTAAACTTACGTTGTAGTGTCCAGTTACGTGAAAGATGTCGGTAAGAAAACCCGCCAAGTGCAAGTCACTTGCAGTGATCCGCTTCCCACTCGCTGAAGGAATAAAACCTACTAGAATTGAAAGATCAGGATTTTTAAGCTTTGTTGTAACTGGAAATGAAACCGGGTGGCTCATTACACGCATGAGACAAAAAGACAGTTGTCACAGTGGCGTCACTCTTTACCGATCATCACACGTCAAACCACAATTTCGGGCAAAAAAATCATGACCTCAGTGTTTTAGGACCGAGAAGGCATTATTTTGTTCAAATTTCTGCTTCAGGGGGACACCATCAATGCACAATGCTATTGTGAGACCCTAGAAAAACTCAAAAGACGCGTAGACGCGTTCAAAACAAAAGGAGAGGAATGCTGCCAAGAGGAATGTGCTTGTTGCACGACAACACCCGTCCTCACTCAGCCTTAGCCACCAAGGATCATTTGCTTGGGATGTTTTGAACCACCCTCCCCCCTCCCTATCCCCCCCCCCGTATTCCCCTAAATTCGCGCCTTGAGATTATCATGTTTTCACCTCCCTGTAGTTACACAAGGGATGAATTAAATTTTCAACAAAGGAGCAGATGCAGAGCAATCAAGAGCAATGCAAGGAGCTGGCGGGAGAGTTCTTCGAGGAAAGAATAGAAGCTTGTGCCACGGCTCACCAAATGTATCGAACGGGATAGAATTACGTGAAAAAATAGTCAACAAGTGTATCAACAATAACCTGTAATTTTGTTCAAATCCACTTTTTAAAAAATAATATAAAAATCCATTACACTTATTTTCTGAACTTGCCTCTTACAAATAGGTCAGGAACATGTGCGCTCATTTATTAGATTGGCCACAACAGCCAGAGAAAGATGAAAATTTATTTATATTAGGTCCTTACATATGAAATTGGCGTTTTTCCGTACTGGCAACTTTGATCTCAAATATCTTTTCTTTGGTTAGGAATTCCAAATTCAAAATTTATACAGCTATTTACTCATGTATTTGTGTGTTCGAAAATTATAATTCATTTGTTTTTCCTTAATTTTTTTTTTTCTTTGCGTCACTTAGTTAACAAAATGGAAAACTTGAAATATTGCGTTATTAACGAGTACGAGTTCCACCGTGGCACCAGTGCTGCAGAAACGGCTCGAAGGATCAATGATGTGTATGGCGACGGTGCCGCAAAAGAAAACACAGTGCGTTTTTGGTTCCAACGTTTTCGTTCTGGAAATTTCGACCTGCAGAACAAGCCCCGTGGACGACCAGAGACTAAAGTTGTTAATGAAGAATTAAAGGCTATTGTGGAAGCGGATCCATCGCAAACCACGTCCGAGTTAGCTGCAGGCTGCGGTGTTAGTGATAAAACTGTTTTTATCCACTTGAAGCAAATTGGGAAGGTGAAGCTTGAAAGGTGGGTACTAAAGTACTGGTACTCGGCTACCAAAAAAACTAAGTACTGGTACTCGGCTACCAATACTGGTACTCGGCTACCAAATTAGAGGAGCTTCAATTGGAATGTCTAAGGCATCCACCGTACTCTCCAGACCTTGCCCCAACAGACTACCAATTTTTTGAAATTTGGATAACTTCTTGCAAGGGAAAAAATTCAACTCCGATGGGGCAGTCCAAACCGCCTTCAAAGATTTTTTTGATTCCCACCCGAATGGTTTTTTTAGTAAAGGGATCGATGAACTACCTATGAGATGAGATGGCAAAAGTGCATAGATAGCAATGGTACATACTTTGATTAATTAAATATATTATATTTAAAAAAATCGACTTTATGTTCTTCCTATACAAAACGCCAATTTCATATGTAAGGATCTAATATTCACCGCACGCAAATATTCATACCTGAACATAAAAAGCATAAAGCAATGAACGCTACTGATGTTTCGGGTAGATACCAGTTTATATACGAACCGAGACATGATAACATAGTTTTTTCAAGGTTAGTTTACCTGTTTACAAGCAAAACAATAGTGGGCAAAACAACTGATAAAGGAATTGTTCTTTTATATTATGTACATACCGCACAAGAGACCCAACTGCTCCCAACCGCCTGGAGCCAGTTAGACTATGACATCCGCAATTGGGGTATTTATTTATTAATTATGAATTTTTTTATTTATTATGAATTAACGCCGATTAACGGATTTTACAAGACATCAAAGCCATAGTAGGTGGTACATGGACAAGAGTTGCTAATGATAGAGAGAAATGGCGACAGTTGGAGGAGGCCTTTGTCAACCAGTGACATACAGACAGGGAGTCGATGCCTGATAAATGTTATAAATGTGAAAAGTTTATTATACCTAATGTTATTTTTTAAAAGAGCTCCACACAGGAGGCCCTGAGGAAAATAATTTCCCTCAGGGCCTATGTCATCTTTGGGGATGCTGTGTGGAGGGTTTTTTAACGAAGGGAAGGAGAGGAGAGTTCTGGGAAGGAAAGGGGTTTAAGGGGTGGGTAGGAATCTAGGGTTCAGTATGTCCTGGTCATCCGCCTCCAAGACCTAGACAAACCTCACCCCATGAACCCGGGCACCCCTGCTAAATCACCAAACGTAGCGAACCACTTGGGGTGACCTATGGCAGAGGTGTTGGTTATCCAATAAAGGTTCCCGGGGCGGCGGTACCCATTCCCCCATGTAATGTAATTTACTGTCTGACTAAAGGCCATTATTATTATTAACGGCTTTTACATAGGAATTCAACAATTTGAAATGGATACAGAATACACATGGTTAAGAAAAAAAACATCCATATGACAAAAATATAAAGTCACATTGAAGTGACAGCATAAAGTACAAAAAATAGTAAGCTATTATAAATAAAAAATATAAAGAAAAAGAAAATGTCATTTACACGTATAAAATATGTTTCAACTGAACATTTATCACATCATCAACAACATATTTATTACTAAGTACATGCAGGCGATTTATTATGGAATAAAATTCAGCATTAGATCCTGTATTGTTACAATAGTAAGGTAATTTGAGACGAATTGATCTACTCGGTACATGAAAACATATTATGGGTATGTAATGAAGGTAGTGGGGAGGGGAAGGGGACGAGGAAGAGGAAGGTGAGTAAGTACCTGGCTATTCAGATTTGATCACCAAACACGGCAAAAGCCATTTCAAGCAACGTTTCATTTCTGAGTGGTGGTCTTACGCCAGAGCGATACCGAGAGTATCTTCCACTCTGAAACGTGCCGGAAATATTATATTATTAAAAATTATTAAATTGTGAAATAGCACAATTCAAAGAAATAAAATTAACTTGCGCAAGCCTGGATTTGAACTCGATTTGGATCGCTAATCGAGAGCCTTACCCCTCGACCAAGGAGGTCATCATTTGATGCGAAGTTTCGATTGCATCCAGCAGCCGCCAGCCAGTGCGATGCTGAGAATATTCACCACTCTCAAATATACAGAAATTAATATTTTTCCGATTTCTTTTTGCCGTCGATTTGTTCAATTACTTATACAAATATTTAAAATATATCTTTCTACATATTATATTAATTGATTTATAATATTTGTGAAGTTTTACTTATACAAATATTTAAAATATATCTTTCTACATATTATATTAATTGATTTATAATATTTCTGAAGTGAAATCATTTTTGGCACCGTTGTGATTTGAAACTTGATGAACCGAAAAATAGCGACACCAAAAAGTGACAAACACATACATCGATTTCTGTCTGCTACCGGGCAGGCAACAGTCGTGTGTAACTATACTTCAACTGTACTAACACTTTGAGACCCGAAAAAAAAATTAAAACTGGAACGATGGAAGAAGAAGTCGTTCCACATGAATTTATATATTGAGCTAAGAAAGAAATTGGTGAAATGACTGCATAGAAGACAGTCCAACAAGAATCACCAAAGAAACGAAAATTGAAATCTTCAAAAAAATTTGCACTATCATGGAAAATATTTCACATATGGCGATAGACATGGCAAAATTAAAAGAAAAAAATACGATGCTTAAGGAAATGCTGAAAATGAAAAATGAAAGAGTAACGTACGCATCGGCATTAAAAAGCAACTATCAAAAAGAAACTATTCCAAGAAAAGAAGAGAATGAAGCTATAAAATACGGAATAATAATATCTACTAAGGATGTACACATGGAACACGAAGAACTAAAAAAAAGTTACAGAAGAATGTTAATGTAACTTCTCTAGGTATCGGTGTAAGCGGAATCAAGAAAATATCTAATAATCGTTTGATTGTGACATGTGACAAGAAAGATGACTCAGAAAAACTAAAAAAAGAAATAAATAAACAAACAAATACGATCAACATAATGGCAGAAGAGGTGAAGAAGAAGAAACCACATATAATATTTAAAGGAGTTGAAAATGATATAGTTAATGGGAATAATTTAATAGAGAGCAATTTACAACAAAACGAATATATCAAAAATATTCACAAAATGGATGCTACTTTACACAAAATGGAGATAAAAAAGGTAATTAAGAGAAAAAACACTGAATTCTCGAATATCATTGTGGAAACTAGCGGAGCTATGAGAAGAACTATTTTGAACAAGAATACTGTTAATATCGGATACCACAAAGTAAAGGTAGAGGACTGCAGCCCAATTATGCAATGTTACCACTGCCTTCAATTTAAACACTCGAGCCTAAGATGACTAAATAAAACAAAAGACCCAGCCTGCTCACATTGCGCAGGCAACCATAAATATCAAGAATGCAATAACAAACAAGAACCACCAAAATGCAAAAATTGCATCTTAAACAACGAAAGAAGATCTACAAATAATCCAATTAATCACAGTGCGAACAGTGATAAATGTGAATACAAACAGATTATGATGATAATTGCTCGTCAAAAAATAGATTATTAAAAATGGAAGATTTTATGACGGAAAATATTGACCAGCTGTACAAAATAAATGAAAATGTTTGTGATACTAGCGACGAGTGCAACGAGGTTCTGAACGAGTGTAATCCGCTGTTTAGTATAATGCATATAAATATTAGAAGTGTCAACAAAAATTTTTGTGAATTTTTAGTGCAATTAGATTTAATTTTAAAAAAGCCGGGAGTCATAGTGTTAACCGAATGTTGTTCCAATAACAATATTCACTACGATATACCGAGTTATAACTGCATTGCGACAACACTCGAAATCAACAAAAACTCCGGAATATTATTATTCATTAGAAATACATTGATAATACGGAATATTGAGGAAGTTGCTATTGACAAGGTAAACTGTTTACGTGTAGTATTATGTGTAAATAAACTGACAATTAATTTAATTGCAATATTCAGGACACACCTGTCAGATCTTTCGCAGTTTATATGTCAACTAAATGAAATTCTGTGCAAAACTCGGGATTTATTTACGTTTTTGGTTGGTGATGTTAATGTGGATATATCTGAAAATCATCGATCTCACCTAAAGGATGAATATATTAATATGCTAACTGAAATGAATTTTAAATCATGCATTAACAATTTTACTCGTGACGTCGCCGGGCAGAAACCTTCCTGTATTGATCATATGTGGGTAAATAGTAATAATACTAAGAGATTTCAGTCTATTGTATATAAAACCGGTATTACAGACCACTATATGTGCTTATTGTATTATAATGCAATAACGCGTACTAATCAATTAAAAAATAGAGAATATACTAAATTAGTGTTAAATAAAGAGCTTCTTCGGGAAAAAATCTCTAAGGAATCCTGGACATGTGTATTAGATAGCAGGGATATTTTAGAGAGTTCTCGCCTCTTTGAGGAAATTTTAACAAAACATATAGAGGCATGCACCGTTTCCAAGTTACAGAAGTTAGTTTCTAAATACCACCCAATAAAACCATGGATTAGCCCTGGATTGGTGAAATCTGTGCGAGAAAAACAACGTTTATTCATTCGTTATAAAAAAAATCCTTGCAATTATATATTAAAAAATACCTTTGTCAAATATCGAAATATGCTTACAAATTTAATAAGGAATACTAAAGAACAATATTATAAAACAAAAATGTCACAAGTAGAATATGATAAAAAAAAGTGGTCGACAATCAATGAAATTATTGATAAGAAACGGAAAGGGTCGAAAATTCATAAACTGGCGTACAATGGTAATTCTATAGACGTAAAAGATGAGCCGACTCAATGTGCGAACTTATTTAATAATTTTTTTGCTAATGTTGGAAAAAATTTAGCACAACAAATTAATCCTTTAGCTGCTAACAAAACCACTGAGGTTTTTGAGAGAAATTTAACAGATATAAATAAAATGCAATTTCTTGAACCCACCTCGGAACCGGAAGTTTTAAATGTAATTAGTTCACTGAGAGGTGGCTCAGCGCCGGGATATGATGGAATAACAGTAGAAACCATAAGAAATCTTAAAGATTTTCTAAAAATACCTATCGTGCATATCATTAATTTAAGTTTTTCTGCTGGAAGATTTCCAAATAACTACAAAAAAACTGTAATTAATCCGATCTTTAAATCTGGCAACCCAGAGGAAATGACTAACTATCGGCCAATATCTCTGACATCTAACATTTCTAAAATAATTGAAAAAATAGTTAAAAAGAGACTATTCCTATTTCTAGAAGAAAAAAAAATTCTGCATTCTAACCAATATGGCTTTAGACCTAAACTAGGAACTCATGATGCCATTGCAAAATTGACTTCTCTAATTATGGGGAATTTAGATAGACGTCGGAAGTGTCTGGGAATATTTATTGATCTAAAAAAGGCTTTTGATAGTGTGTCGCATTCTAGGCTGATCGCTAAGCTAGAGAAAATTGGACTGGAAGACAAAGCTCTATCTTGGTTCCAGAGTTACTTAAAAAATAGAGAACAATACGTCAAACTAAATAATTCATTAAGTGAACCCTTAACTTCTGAATATGGAATTCCACAAGGCACGGTAATCGGGCCTATACTTTTCCTTATATATGTCAATGACATGTTCAGTCTCCCTCTTAATGGAAATGTCATCTCATATGCGGATGACACAGTCATCATAATCGAAGGAATAACATGGACAGGAGTGAATATAGCTGCGAATGCTGACAATGACATATTGAAGGAATGGTTTGATGATAACTTACTTAGTCTTAATGTAGAGAAAACATCATATATACCTTTTCACCTTGCTGATCCTGTAACTGACTTCAATATTAGAGTAATAGTGCACAGTCGTTCGTGTAAAGGAGGAGAATGTAACGATAATTGTAAAATCCTTAAGAAAATCACAGATGTCAAATATCTAGGGATCACTATAGAAAGTAACATGAAATTTAAGAAACATGTCGAAAACTGTGCCAAAAGAATTAGAAAACTTACTTACATATTTATACATTTAAGAAATATCCTAAGTCATTCAAATATTAAAATGGTTTACTTTGCTTTTGTGCAGTCAGTACTGCAGTACGGCATTATCGCATGGGGAAGCATCTATAAGAATAATCTTTATCCGATAGTAACGACACAAAAAATGATCATCAAAGTTATTATTAAAAAACCAAGAATTTTCCCAACCAACGAACTTTTTGAAAAATTTAAGGTCCTACCGGTTTCAAAACTATTTCAAAAAAGCGCTATTTTAACAGTTTTTAAAGAATCTGAAGTCTCCTCAACACGAAGTATAAGACCTAGAACATCTGGGAACTTATATGTACCTAGATGCAACACGACAGCTGCACAACACCATTATGAATACGTAGGCCCAAAGCTATATAACGAATTACCCAATGCAATAAAAAGTGAGAAAAACTATCTTAAATTTAAAAAAAAACTCGCGTTGTATTTATACAGATAAGCAACAGATTATCTTATTTGTATCGATGATTTTCAGATACAATCTGTTTTCAATATTTTGCTGATATTATATTTCTATAATTCTCTTTATGGTGAGGAAAGGCAATTTATTTTTATTTTTTGTTAACCTTATGTAACTATGTAACTGTTGTAACTTCATATGTATTTTTAATAAACATTGCCAATAAAAAAAAAAATAATAATAATAATATGTATTTTTCTAATTTTACAATTTTTTGTAATATCTTACAGTATTTTATTTTCATTTTTGTAACAAATTATCTATAAGCAGTTCTAAATATAAGTACATAGACTAGCTCCCCAATTAGACCCGAGAATATTTCTCTACTGATTGGGTAACCATAAAAACTGATAATGTACCATAAAACTGATAATGTAACATTATTATTGTAAAAAAAAAAATTTAAAAAAAAAAAAAAAAAAAAATCGACATTCTACAGGATCTGACCTTTTTTTTACATGAATACCGCACAAGAGTCCTAACTGCTCCCGTCTGGAGCCAGTGGGGCTATGGCATCTCCAATTGGGGTATGTTGTGAGGCTGAAGGTAGTGAGTGGGGAGGGGAAGGAGATAGGGAAGAGGAATGTGGGGATAGTACCTGGCTATTAGATCTGGTCACCAAACATGGCTAAAGCCATTTCAAGCAACGTTTCAATTCTGAATGGTGGTCTTACACCAGGGAGATACTATATGTATATTATTTTTAATGAATAAATTGTGAAATAACACAAATAAATCAAATGAAATTTATTTGCCACGCCAGGATTCGATCCCGCGACCTTCGGAGTGCTAGTAAGAGCCTTACCGCTGGACTAAGCCGGCCGTCAAAGAGAATGAGATAGTATAATCGGATTCAAACGGTAAACTTCGAGAGAATCAAATTAGGATAATAATTGTAGGATTTATTTATTATAATGATGTTACCATGTTTAAAAATTATTTTACATTTTATTCTACGAAGCACCGCACAAAGAGGACACCGACCGCAGGCTAAATCTTATAGATGTATGTTTTGTCGCCTTTTAGTGTAGCTCGTTTCCGTTTCATCGAGTTTTAAATCACAACGGTGCTAATGAAGTTTTCATTTCAAAAATAAAATTAGGTTAGGTTTTTAATAACTACACCTACCTTTTTAGGAAATTCTGGGAAGGAAAGGGGTATGAGGGGTGGGTAGGAAACTGGGGGTCAGGGTGTCCTAGAGTGACGTAGGTGTGAATCCATCCCTCCCACTGCGGTGCAAGGCGATTTTTCGACAGTCAAAGTCCCGATCTGGCCTGTCATGCAGCTGGTGGGCAGACGCATTGATCGCCAAGACCTGGACAAACCTCACCTCATGAACCCGGACACCTTTGCTAAAATAGCGTACCTTTTGGGGTGACCTATGACAGAGGTGTTGGTTATCCAATAAATGGTTCCTGGGGTGGCGGTACCCATACCCCCCTTCCAAATTGATATAACGTAAGTAGTTTTAATCTTCTCTGTGCATAATTTCTTCAATGCGTACATACATACTCGTAATTCAGCCCGTGCGTAATTTTAGCCTAATATTGGCGGTGACACGACAGTTGATCCCCAAGTATTGTGCATTATTTACCAACCAGCAGACCCGGCCACACGTTGCTGTGGCTTACCCAACCTTTATAACCGTTAATTTGCAGCTGCCCGCTGCATGAATTGAATCTTTGAATTTCTTGAATTTTCTCTACTATAATATGCATGTATCTTTATCTTCATCTTCTTTATCTTTAACTTTATATAATATAAAATGAAGTCGCTCACGCTGTATGTGCGCTTAGATATTTTAAACGACGCAACGGATTTTCATGCGGTTTTCACCAATACATAGGGTGATTCATGAGGAACGTTTTTAAATATATCAAGGTCAAGGTTTTGTGTAAATTGGTTGTAATATATAAATAGAGGGAGCGGGCAGGCAAGCGGGCGGTGTGGATTTGATTTAACATTTAGATGGCGTTGCTTATTTAACATTTAGGTTGGATAATGGGGGGGGGTTGTATTTTCGTTAGACAACGTGTGGCCGGGTCTGCTTTATACATATTAACCTTCCTCATGAATCACTCTATCTATTGGTGAAAACCGCATGAAAATCCGTTGCGTAGTTTAAAAGATCTAAGCGCACATACAGCGGGAGCGACTTCATTTTATACTATGTGATGCATAGACATCCAAATGGATAGACGAGAAGATACAGATGAGGGGTAAAATCAAACTATGGGGAGGCGAAGAGGGGAAGATGACTGTGATTCGTTAAAAAATCAATCTGACAGTATATAGGCATCTCGCATTGTAATATCTCCATTTAGTTTTTAATAGCAAAATCTGCTTTGAATGAATAGACCTTTTTACATGGGAGCGCGAATTGCTTGCCACGTTAATAACATATTTGCGAAGGTCAAATGTACACCCCGAAAAGATTCGCCTCTATTCACATAGAAAATTTTGTTGCCGAGTTTAGTTAAGACACTTTTACAAATGTTTCATAATTTACTTACCCCTGTAACCAGCGACAAGCACACTGGACAACCGCCCACATTCGCTATGTTCACATAATATGTCGGTATAATGTATGGCACAAGCTACCGTTTTTGCGTGTTATTTCGTAAAACGTATGGATGTTAGTTCCGCGCTGTACAGGACAAGAATGATGACGTAACATATTTCTCTCTCCCCTCCCCATGGAGCGAACTGGCTCCAAGGAGAAGCTCTAGCCGGCTCCATGGGGAGGGGGAAATAATACGTTTTTATCACTTAGGGTAGGTCCAGATATATTCATATGTCCGTGATGTAATGTAATTTAAAGATTATTTCGTACCTAAAACCGCCTTAAAAATACCTTTATGTTGGTACTGATATCAAATTTATCATTATTTGAATATGTTGAAACAACAACTTTAACATGAGTATGACTTTAACATAACTTGATTTTAACATTTAAATTTGTGAAACAACCCTTTCCCATTTTCGTTATTTGTTTTTGGGGTGTTATGCCGTGTTGCGCTACCTCCTTCTTTAGCCAACGTTTCGGACATCGTTGCAGTGTCCATCATCAGGGCAGATCCGGATCTGCCGGATCTTCCCTGATGATGGACACTGCAACGATGTCCGAAACGTTGGCTAAAGAAGGAGGTAGCGCAACACGGCATAACACCCCAAAAACAAATAACGAAAATGCTTTTGGCCGTGAAAATCTTAAAACTTATCTGACTAACCCTTTCCCATTTCATTTTTGAAGTGAAAACTTCGTTGTGATTTGAGATTCGATGAAACGAAAATTAGCGACACTAAAAAGAGAGTATACATACACAGTAGCGTAGCGAAGGGGGAGCGACACTACACCCGAGGGAGGTGACACCTGACCGTGGAAAAAAAAAGGAAGGAAGGATATTTTCACAAAAATATTGAATATAGACGAAAATAGCCTATTTCTGAAATTCTCTAGCCACTCAAGTCAAAATTGGGGGGGGGGGGGGGGGAGGTCACACCACGTTATCCGCCCCGGGTGCCACCCATGCTAGCTACGCCACTGTACATACATTACATATGTATACAAGAGATTGAGTCTGCGAACGAGATAGAATAATCGATCTATCTTTGTGCGGTGCTTCTTAGCCTACCGATCTCCTCGGTGCATCGTAGCGGTGCATCGTAGTCTCCCCACTCTCGTCTACTTTAGTTTTCTGAAGGTTTCACTTCTACCGCGTTTGTACACTCCGATTTTTTTAATTGAAAACTTCTTTAGCACCGTTGTGATTTGAAACTCGATGAAACGAAAAAGCGACACTAAAAAGGGACAAAAACATACAAACAGGATTTAGCCTGCGAGAGAATAAGATAGTATAATCGGTCTCCTCTTTGTGCAGTGCTTCGTAGCCTCCCCACTCTTGTCTATTTTAGTTTTCTGAAGGTTTCACTTCTACCGCGTGTGAACTGCACACAATTTTTTTCTTTTTCAATGACATATTACTTTGATGGGTAAATCCACCAAAAGTTATTCAAGTAAAATAGAGTTAGTTTCGTTCTTACCTTGCATTTGCATCGTTCCCAAACAAGCGACGAACAAAAACGACGTCAAAAAAGAAAAGTTCATTTTGTTAAAGTTTTTCTCACTTGTCTTCAGCACTGAACAAGGATTGTTCAAACTTCGGAGCACGTTTCCGAAGTCGAAAAAAACAGACGGAACCGAATGGCTCCGGAAATTGCCGAAACACTACGAGGAAAATCTGGTAGGTTGTTCCACGTCGGAAGTCGGAAACAGACTAGCTCTGTCGGGCGATATGCACTGGTTTTGATATAAACTTTGTTTGCTGTCAAAGCGGTCGATCTCTACAGAGCAGAGGGGTATTCAATTCTCGCAATAAATGGGCTATTGAATTTCTGTAAAATAGTTTTCTCTTGGTAATTTTGGGAGATATTCTTTGGAGTTTCATTTACTATGTAAGACGAATTTTGCTAGTTTTCGACCCCCCCTCCCCTATTATAAGAAAAATAAGAATAGGCCGACCCCCTCCCCCTGTTTAATATTTATTACGTAAGAATCTAAAGGAAAAAATGAATACACGTTTGGGTTGTTTTGTTTATTTTTCAAAGTAACAATTTTTAGAAATGTTTATTTGTACTTACAAAGGTACTAATAATTTTAACTTTGCGCATTTTTGTGATCTTACGTAAGAACTATCGAGACTCCCTCCCACCCCCTTGTAAGAAAAAATAAGACATAAATCGTAATAATGAATGGCCCCTTTACAGACAACTAACAATGTTAAGTGTTTTCGGGAGCTACAGAATGTATTATTTTTTAAGTAAAACTTCATTAGCCCCGTTAGAGTGATTTGAAATTCGGATGAAACGGAAATGATGCACTGCGGCACCTGCGAAGCATCCAACTGCGCTCAAGGCCCCTATTAGTTAAGATATAAAATTGAAATGACGGTAGGTCGTTGGCGCTCATTGGCCGCTTTGTTTTTTACGGGCCGTCGGAATTTAATGCGTAAATTCGCGCCTCGCCGAACGCGTCCCATAGCGCAGCGGAATAGGGCGTCGCAAATCTCAGCGGCCATAGAAATCCAGCGGACGGAAGTTCGAATCCTACGAAACCAAAAAAAATAAACATTTTGGTTTTTGTAAATCAATATCCAATCTTCAAACCTATTTAAAATAAACAGGCAAAAAAAGAAAGCGACAACTAGCGACTTTCACTTCCTTCGCATGTGAATTGCACAATCTATTTTTTTTTAATATACTTAATGACAATGCTGAAATACTCTGAGGATGACCCGTCAATTAATTCGGTCCGACAGTTGATTCTATAAAAAAAATAATAAAGATTTTGTTGTTGAAGTGAACCAGCAGTTTGGGGGGGGCATCAATACGTCTGTCCGGAATTCTTTTGACATCGATTATATCTCCATTTTTGATCTCCAAACCAGCCGCTGCAGCCACTCTTTTAACTATTTCAGTCGCCTCTTCGCCACTTGATTGTTTGATGCCTGCTATCTCCAAATAGTTAGATCGGAATTTTGTTTTTAATTCAGATACTTTAATTTCAAGATGTTTAATAATAGTATTTTTGCCTAGTTGTTCTTTCTTCAAGTATGGATCAGTGGCGGACTAAGCCCGTCAGAGGCCCGGGGCGGCAAAGCTGAATGAGCCCCCCCCTAGTTTAATGATTTGATGTAATTTTATAAGTTTTTTTTTATTTAGTTTACATGGGCCTCTGATCCTAGGGGGCCTCCAAACGCCTCGATGTTACCTTCAGCAAATCCTAAACAAGGCTTTAAGGCACCAGCTGTGAAAAGAAACAGTTTAAGACTTGGTACGTGAAAATCGTAAATTTCGATTTTTTTAATATGTTGTCAACCAGATTGGAAAACGTGTTTTGAGAAAAACGCATTCAATGTTTTGCTTAAGGATAATTAAAAATACAGATTGTTTCAAACGGTTTCACATAAAATGCTGTATCTCCTTTAATTTTTCGAATTTATTTAAAACATTTGGTGAAAGCATTCTTAACAAATGCATCTTTCCGAAAAAGAAATTTAAAACTATTTTTTGTTCTTAACAGTTTCCTGGTAACTTAAAGCCTTGTTTAGGATTTTATCAAGGGAACATGAAGGCGTTTGGAGGCCCCCCGGGATCAGAAGCCCGGCCCGGCCGCCCCTTCCTCCCCCTGTTAGTCCACCACTGGTTAGGACGCAAAGAGGATATACGGCAGTACAACCAAAGTCGATAAGCTTATATCTGCAGCCGTCTTGAGTGAAAATAATATTTTTACTAACAATACTTCCAACTTTAGGGTGAATTGCTTATTTCAAAAAAAGAAAACAATAATTCCGACTACCCGAAGAAGCACGCGAAATACGACATACTTGTGGCGGCCACTTGTGCCGAATTCATTTCGCCGCCACTGGACTCCACCGAACATTCAGGATTGACATACCTACCTGGTACATGTCTACCTACAGCGGTTAATAATTCCGCCACTTACGCGAAAGGCCTAGAACGTGTGGCTGTGCTATATAAATGCCCGCAGAAAGTTCGAGCGATATCTCAGCTTTGCGTGAATTCACCCAACATTACCTGGCGCTCTAGCAAGCCACTCATCCGGTCGCGCATATAAAAGCAAGCGACCAAGCGCTCACTCGCTCAGTCTCAGTCAAGTCTCAATTCATGGTTCGACACTTACACATCGGGAAGTGAATACAATAAGTGCAGTGCTGCAACGCCATATCAGCCTACGCGGGCTGCCCGTCTCGCAACAAGTGAATAACGTTTGTCCAGTGTGACTCCAGGAACATTACCAACACCTTCGAGGATTCCTTCTCCAACCACCATCCGCTGCCCGGTCCTTCGCGCCTCGACATGAGATGTCTTCGTCCGCAGCACATAAAGCCCGCCGTGCTTTCTGCTTGGGATGCAACCCGTTCTCTGGCATTCGAAACCCATCGCGTTCCGCTGCCAGAGATCATCCTCATCGCCTCTCAAGGTTCCTTCCTGCGTCACGTGTGTGCGCCAACTCAGAGGACACACAGCCACCATACCTCGTCAGCCAGCACGAAGACGGTCGACCGCCTGGACCAAGGTCACTTCTACACCACCATGGTGTAGAGCAACACGCCGGCTCTCCGAAGACCTGTGATCTTCACCGCCGTAGTCTCCTGACCACGCATCAGCAACGCAGCAGCAACACTAACGGCACCACTGTCACTGCGCTCCGCTTCGACCTCCGCTACGTAGCTATAAATTAAGACTGACACACTACACCGACTGACGACTTTCATTTCGTCCTCTGTCTCTGCCGATCCGGCCCGCTCCCTCATACTTATACGTAGGTACAGTCAGCGTAGCAAAAAACCGCTAAAGGTTGGTGGTAACTTGCATACAACATAAGTTATTTTATTTGAATACCACACAAGAGTCCCAACCGTCTGGAGCCAGTGAGACAATGGCATTTCCAATTTTGGTATGTCATGGGGCTGAAGGTAGTAGGGATGGGTAGGAGATGCGTAAAGTGTATCTGGCTATTTAGATCTAGTCATCAAACACGTAAAAAGCCATTTCAAGTAACTTTTCAAGTCTGAACGATGTGTGTGATGATAAAATGTTTCCATTCCTTGGAAAACACCAGTAAAAGTCACCAGGAAATGATGCCGTTTATGATAGTGACCATGCCGTGGTCAGGTAAGTACCGGGGTTTTATTGTGGAGACGTTCTTTAAACACGGGGAAAGCGTTGTGGCTAATGGAGCTTTCCGGGTCCGGTTCCAGTTAAATCGTGATGACAGTATTCCTGATCCCAAAAACCATTCGGAAATGGATCAGTAATGTAAAGTGGACAGGAACTGCAGATTCTAAAATACCAGTTGGGCGACCTAAAAGTGTGCAAACACCTCGGTAAAAAAAAACTTCGCGGTAGTAAGAGCTTCAATTGAAGAGTCTCCAACACGAGCAGCGCGGAAACATGCCGCTGCGCTCAAGGGCGGATCCACCGTTGTGGGCACGGTGGGCATGCCCACACACAGCCCTAATTCCGCTCCGATCGCAGTGGAAGGCGGGCTTATAGACTTGTAACGTCACACTTTCACGATCAAGGCCTACTTATAGTAGGCCTTGTTCACGATCCATTGAAATCGACAGGCTGATAATAATTAACGCTATAGGTACCTTAATGAAATATAAAAAAAAAACACAATCAATCATGAATCGTGCATAATTTGAAACGCAGCAAACAGCCATAGACGATATGCTGAAACGTTATGTCAAATTTTTGACAGCAAAATATCTGTTTCTTTTTGGCACATGGAACACTTTTTTTTTTTTTCAATTATTTCTGGCTTTCACCCTTCAAGGGTGTTCTAGGCCATCATTTATAATTACAGAGAAAGGAAAGGTGAATTTATATATTAATTTTATTTAAATGTGCAAATTTCAGAATTTTATGGAAGATTGGAGTAGAGTTCAGACTTAGAAGAGATGAAATGTTGAATGGAGGAGAGGCAATTTTTGATAACGCTTGATAGAAGAGAGGATATTTATTTAGAGAGGGACAATCAAAAAATATGTGATCTAAAGTTCTCACATCTAGACCACAGAACGTACAATCTGGGGAGTCAAGCACATGAATTTTATAAAGGTGAGAAGGAACGGAGTAATGTCCGATTCTCGTACGAATGAGTAAGGAAATTTCTTTTTTGGAAAAATGGGGGAATTTTTGAAACCACGGTTTTGATGGGATAGTCCTTTGTATTGAGGCGTAACGGGCACACTTGGATTTACTAGCAATGTTCCAATACTCTGTCCAAACATTGCGGGATCTATCTTTGATGATGGAAAAAATATCAGACAGGGGAATATGGTTTACGAGGGTAACGGTAGGGTTAGACGCTCCTTGTTTTGCAAAGGAATCAGCAATATCGTTACCCACTATGCCAACATGTCCAGGAATCCAAATCAGAGTGACAGTTTTTCCAGAGCTTTGAATGGATGTTATCAATACTCGAATAAGACATACAAAGTGATCATTAGGATGAAGAAGAGGACTGGTTTTAAGTTTTTGGAGGGAACTGAGAGAGTCAGAGAGAACAAGAGAATGTTCAAAATTATTTTTTATTATATATTTGAGAGATTCAATAATCGCAATGCACTCGGCAGAAAATATTGAACGTTGGTTTGAAATTGAATAAAATATTCTTTCATTAGAATTATTGTGGTAAACGTTAATACCAATACCACAGTTAGGAGAGTCCGGAGATTTGGGGCCATCAGTAAATAAAAGAGAAGAGTTGGGCCATTTAGAAGAAATAATGTCATTGAACATATTATTGACAGTACGGGCTGGGAGATTGGAATGACTTTTAAGGATGCCGATCCCTTCTAAAATCGTTGGGGATAGGGTGACGTGACTATATTTTTATTTGTAAAAAGGAAGAAGATCATTTTTGATAATTTGAAGCCTGAGAGAGAGCGAAAATTTTTACAGATGGCAGGGAGAGGTTTAGTTCGAGCTCTGATTGTAGATGAATGTGTTGAGTCGATGAACAACGAGACTCTGGGAATAACCTGATGACTTTTAGAATTTAAACATTTAAGAACAAATTTGTCAGCAAATAGTTGACGCCTTAAATAAAGAGGAGGATCAGAACATTCTACTTGAAGGGAATTGATGGGCGACGATTGCATCGCGCCAGTTATTATTCGCAATGACTTAGATTGAATTTTTTCTAATTTACTGAGTGCATTTTTGGATGCAGTACTAAAAAGTGGGCAGGCATAGTCGAGATGGCTTCGAATAAGTGCATTGTAGAGCAACTTAATGCAGATAGGATGTGCACCCCACCAAACTCCAGTCAATGATCTGATAATATTTAAAAAAATTTCAGATTTAGTAACTATATTATTAATGTGGGAAGACCATTTAAGTTTCCTATCAAATGTTACTCCCAAAAATTTAACTTCGGAAGCATTGGGGATTGGAGAGTTTTTAAATAAAATTTGATCACGGGAGTTATTATGACGATTTGAGAAGGTGACACACGGACTCTTTTGTACTGAAAGTTCAAGACCATTTAAAGTGAGCCATGTGCAAAGGGCATCCATGGCTTCATTAAGATAAGAAGAAAAATATGTATAGGGAGAATGGTGACATGCATATCGTGTGTGTATATATTATACAGTAAGGGGGATAATACATCGCCTTGGGGTAAACCCTTCCAAATTGACCTACTGTGAGGAGTAACATCTGGTAGCTCAATGAAAATTTTCCTATCGAGAAAAAGATTAATAATAGATTGGATAAACATGAGGGGTAAGCCAAGGCATAAAAGTTTTTTTTTAAGAATTTAGATGGAAAAATTGTCAAAGGCGCCTTCTATGTCTATAAAGACTGCAAGACATACTTTTTTGTTAGAAATGGATAAATTAATATCAGTGCTGATGATGGCAATTAGATGTGTAGATTTCTTTTTCCTAAATCCAAATTGGGATGGAGAGAGAAGATGATTACTCTCGACAAAAAATTTTAACCGGTTTTAATTAATTTTTCATAAATTTTACTAAGGGTGGATGAAAGAGCAATTGGCCTATAGTTGGATCCAGAATTGGGTGATTTGTTTAATTTTAGAATTGGGATGATTATTTGAGAACTCCAGTCATCAGGTATTATGCCAGTCTGGAAGATTTTATTTAAGATGCTTAAAAAGTGATTTAGAACATTATGATTACTATTTTTGATAATGCTATAAGGTATACCATCTCTGCTTGGAGATGAGTCCTTGACTGTTGATAAACAATTTTTTAATTCAATTAAAGTGAATGGAGAGTCTAGCCAATGATCAGACATAGGAGTGTTGTGGATTGGAGTTATTTCATCTAAGTTAGGTACAGAAGGGGGGGCAATTTCGTCCAAGAACTCGTCTATCCATTTAGAATGAGAAGCTCGAGGAGATGTTGGACTGAAGGAGGATCGAAATCTTCGAATCATAGACTAAACTTCCGAAATTGGAGTGTTCGGAGATACTGAACTACAGAAGTTGTACCAGCCGCATCTTTTTTTTGACCTCAATACCCTTTTGGTAATGGCTTCGGCTTTTTTGTATATGAGTTAGTTCTCCATAGTCATATTGTGACGATAGGAAAGAGATTTAGCTTTCCGATTTCTCACTACTTTGGAACATTCCTCATCCCACCAGGGAGTCGGAGGGAGTTTTTTGAGAGATTTGGTTTTAGGGGGAGGATTTGATTTATTTATTGCAGTTACGAACATTGATTTGAAGTCGTAGTCATCTTTGACAGATAATGTATCGGTCTAGGATAGATTTTGTATAAACTTATCCATATGTGAGTTAAATTCGTCCCATTTGGTGTGTTTTGTTTTAATCTTTGTCAAAATATGGTACTTGTCTGAATGGAAAGAAGTTTGATAAGTGATGGTGATCGGGAAATGATTACTGGAGCAAGGGTCGGGGGACACCACCCACGAGGAGAGAGGTGCCAGATTAATAGAGCATATGGAGAGATCCACTGCACTGGGGTTTGTGTTGGGGCGAGAGATTCTAGTAGGAGATCCGTCATTCAAAAGAAAAAGATTGGATTCATCTAGGAAATCCATCACACTTCGACCGTCTCGATCACAGAAAGCAGAACCCCAGACGGGGGAATGGGCATTAAAATCACCCAATAAAAAGAAAGGAGGGCTTAGTTGACGGACAATTTGCAACCACGCTTGTTTATTGAAGTGCGATGTTGGGGGAAGATAGATAGAAACAAAGGAAGTGTCCTTTATTTTAGCTGCAACCATTTGAAAGTCAGCATTGGGGGGTTTGATATTATTAATTGGGAAAAACGGAAGGGATTTTTTAATAAAAAGGGCAGCACCACCTCCCGTACCTTCCGGACGATCATCGCGGAGACAGGAGTACCCTCCCACATTAAAGTGGGTGGATGGAGTAAACCATGTCTCCGAGACAGCAGCCACAGAAACAAGGTTTGAATTTAATAGGTTAAGAAGGTTCGATGTGTTAGAAATAGCACTGCGGCTATTATGAATAAATGATTTTAATGTGGAAATAATAGAAGCAGCGTTGGACGGTAGATTAGTTTGAGAAGAAATTGGGTCAATTAGAAGCATAATAAGAGTTTGAATAAATGAAGAATTATCTTAGGAGAATTGTTCAGAAAGCTTTTGATGGTTTGTTGAGGATGAATTTTAATTGTTTGCGCACCCATTTGTGGCATTTGAAAGAGGTGAACCATTGGGATTTAAGAGAAGTGAGTTGTGTTGTTTCTGATCGTATCCAGGAGCCGGTTTAGAGATAGAGTTTTTGTATGTGAATTTAGTTGATCGAGAAGATGTTGAGGAGGAAGCGGGTGGGTTGGATGAAGAGTTACTGGATAAAACCTCAGCAAATGATTTTTTGACAGGCGGGAATAGTTTAGAAGCCTGCAGAAAAGACAAGTTCACAGAGGCCATAGAAATTTTTATATTTTTTTGGCGAGATTGTTCCGGAAAAGAAGAGTTAATGGCGGAATGAGCACCTGAGCAGTTAAAACATTTAGGCGAAGAGAGAGAAGAACATTGGTCAGCCGTGTGGTTTTCTCCACATTTGAAACATCTGGGAGGGGATCTGCATGCAGCTTTGGTATGACCAAAACGACAGCAATTGTAACATTGAGTGGTGGGATAAGTATACATTTCAACTGGCAAGGAGTTGAAAAATAAATAGATATGGGAGAGAAGAGATTGTCCTTCAAATGTGATGACGACAGATTGGGAGGGCTTCCAGGAAACGATGCCCTCAGAGGTGTCCTTTTAATTTAGCCTCCTGGCTTTTATGGGATTGCCGATATGTTGGGGGGTTGAAAGTGAAGACAGGATTTCTGGAATGGACAGATCGGTCGAGATACCTCTGACGAGGCCCATTCGAGTGACATTGAAAGTTGGGATGTACGCCTTGAATTTAGAATTTGATGAAATAAATATGTTTTTGATAAAGTTGTTGGCGGCTGAACCTGAGAGGAATTCAACAGAGATTCGGAAGCGACCCTCGGCTTTTACACCTCCAGGCTTAATCGAAAGGTTCTTGCTATTTGATAGGAATTTACCAAATTCAAGAGGGTGGATAGTTTTACCTTGCTCAGTTTTTTGAGCGTACACAATTAACGGGCCACAGGAATGAGGAGAATAAAAGTTTGTAGGGGGAGGTTGAGGAAGAGCAGGTTAAGACTGAGAAGAAGAAGGAGAGTCATGTTTTATTGAGGAAGAGGGACTAAACTTCCTTTTTTTGTGGTAGTCAGAATGACGGATTCACTGTCCGAAATTACTACATTTTCACCATCTGGGGGGTCAGAGGGAGGATCTGGGGGCTTTTTAGGGTGTCCAGGGGGGTCCTCCTCCATTGTTCACAAAATTACAAAAGAGAAAATGTATGGAAAGTGACAGAAATAAAAAAGGTTATAAATATCTGGAAATCAGCGACGAAAAGTGACTCCTGGAAGAACAGAGAGGAGAAGAATCCTCAAGGAACAACACACTACACTTTTATTGACCAGAAAACATAAAAATAATAGTTAAAATAATAAAAAAAAGATTATTTTTTTCTAGGGGAAAACAAAATAACTGTGACAGCCAGATGTTCAAAATTAGAATCCCCATGGAATACTTGTTTTGGAAAAAAATGACTATTGGCCGTGTGCATAGTTTGTTTGTACTATCAAACATAGGTATCTGTACCGCTAATTGATGTACGGACGTGTTTTTTTTCCGTGCAAAATTAAAATCTGTTTTCAAGTCATTATTAGCCTAACAGTGTTTAAAAATGACAGAACCTACGCTCCGTGATTTGATGAACATCATTAACGAACAGACCGTTCTAATAAAGGATGTTCTACGGCGTATAAAACTTGTTGAAAAAAGTGTATTTAATCAAACTCAAGGTGACAATGCACAAAGTGTCAACGAAACGCCCTCGGAGTTCCCGAAACTAGCCGATTGCGCTAAAGGCCCGCCTACTGCCCCCGACGGTGCACTCGCCGCCCAAACCCCGCGCTCCCCCCGGCCCAGCAAGGAACTGCTGTATAGCGATGCATGCGTACAGTCGCCCGCCATTCCCGAGCCGCCCGTAACGCCCGTAGTGCCCCCCGAGCCCTCCGCGTCCCCCGCGCCCGGACCGTCAGACACAACATCAGGCAGAATCACCCGCTCGCAGACTAAAGGGTCAAGTTCTACCAAAATCCATACTGCCCCAAAGAGCAAGGAGAAAGGGACAAAAATTCCTGCTATCCAAAGGGACGTCCAGCAACCAGAAGCATCCACGTCTTCGACTGGAAGCTCTGACGGCCATACACCTACATCAGCAAAGGAGTCACAGCCTTCGAGCAAACCGACCTCGGCAGGGCCATCACGCCCAGCGGATCGCGACCAACAGTGGACTGTTGTTGGTCGTAAAAAACGACCCGCTTCTGTAATAGGTAACTTAAAGGAGCAAGGTACCCATACCTATTTCCACCTGTACCCGCTACATCCTGAAACCTCGATCAACGATTTAACCTCGTATCTTCAGTCAATTGTAAGTACCGCCTCATTTAAAGTCTCTAAAATTAAATCAAAGGGAGAATATGCCTCATTTAAGTTAGGAATCCCAAATTCCGTGAAAACCGAAGTTCTAAAACCGGAACATTGGCCCAAATATTCATACCTTAAAGAATGGAAAAATAAAATTAATGCACCGCGGCTTCCAGGTTTAAAACCCAGTTGACTTGCGGATAATTTACATTTTTTTTATCAAAATGTTAGAGGACTAAAGAGTAAATGTGCCTCATTTTACTCTAATATTTTGATAAACAATTATGATGTGATTGGACTCACTGAGACGTGGTTAAACTCAAGTGTGTTCAACCCAGAGCTCTTCGATGACAGCTTCAAAGTATTTAGAAAAGACAGAGACAGTGGAAGTGGCCGTAGACAGGGAGGAGGCTGTCTATTAGCCGTAAAGAGTGCGAATGGCCTTATTAAGGTAGAGCACTTACCTGCTCTGAAAACTGTCAACGAGGACTTGTGGGTCAAAATTACATACAAATCGTGTGTAACTTTTATATGTATAGTTTATTTTCCACCTGCATCTCACTTTGAAACATATAAATTATTTTTTGATACAATACAACGAAATGTAGATGTTATTGGTGGAAAGAATGTAATTGTTCTCGGAGATTTCAATATGCACTCCGCAAGAGGTTCCGTAGAAACGGAAAACGACCTTAATTTTCTATGCGCCGTTTTTGGTCTCTCCCAATATAATAACATTCCAAATATAAACTTAAGAGTTTTAGATTTAATTTTATGCAACATATCCATAAATGTTATTCATTGCAATTCTCCCCTTGTTACCGAAGATAAACATCACCCTGCACTAGAATTTATTTTCTCATGCAAAAAAAACATTAAAATTACAAACATTCCAAAGAATGACAAGAATGCTTTGCGTGGATGGAATTTTGGGCAGGGCGATGTTTATGAACTGTACAATATGATGAGCCAACTAGATTGGCAAGAACTATACAATTTTAGCACTATAAATGAGGCGGTACATCATTTTTATGCTTGTATTCACAATATTTTTGATTCCTGTTTCCCTAGGAAACCTCCCAGTAGAGGTGGTCGTCGATATCCGAAGTGGTTCTGTCAAGATACCATCGCGAGCATTAGGAAGAAACATGCTCTCCATAAAAAATGGAAGGCTACCGGCTGTCGACGTGACTATGATTTGTTCAGTGTGCATAGAGCCGTGGTTAGACGCAATATACGCACTGCTTTCAAATTATATGTAAATTCCATTGAACACGATATCAAGCATGATCCCAACATGTTTTGGGACTACCTCAAATCGCTGAGAAAAGATGGTGATATCCAAGACACCATGACGCATCGTGATCGGGAAGTTCGTGGAGTAGACGTAGCTAACGCTTTTGCAACACACTTCCAATCCGTGTATAGTAATGAGTCTCCATTACTAGATACAAATCTTGCTGCCAAGTTGAATATAAAGGGAGCCCAGAATATCGATATCAATCAAATTGATGAATCAGATATAGAAACTTCCATTAGAAAAATGAAAAATACATATTCACTTGGTCCAGATTTTCTTCCAGTATTCTTCTTTAAAGGTTGTGCCGAGTTTTTAAAAAAGCCACTTAGTTTCTTATTTAATCTTTCCCTGGAAACCGGTGTATTTCCTGATTCCTGGAAAATTTCGAAGATTTGTCCGATTTTTAAAAGCGGTACAAAGACCTCTGTAGAAAATTTTAGGCCAGTAGCAATACTATCTGCACCGGCCAAACTGTTCGAATCGATTATTCATAAATACACACTGCCACAAGTGGAGCCGTACTTAATTTCAGAACAGCACGGATTTAGAAAAGGTCGATCTACAGAAACCAACTTATTAGTGTTTACTGATTACGTATCAAAATCTTTAGATAAAGGCCATCAGGTAGACTGTTCATATAACGACTTTTCAAAAGCCTTCGATACTGTTAATCACGACGTCTTACTCAATAAACTGGCTGAAATGGGATTCTCCATGAGACTACTCACCTTTTTTGCTAGCTATCTTGCAGACAGGAAACAGTTTGTTTCTCATGGAGTATTCCAGTCTATTCTATTTTTTGTACGATCAGGAGTACCCCAAGGTTCTAATTTAGGCCCACTTCTTTTTTCCATATTTATTAATGATATTTCAGAAGTAATTCTGCACTCCAGGTTTCTTCTTTTTGCTGATGACCTGAAACTATTCTTAGAAATACTAACTCTAGAAGACTGCAAACGACTCCAGTCAGATATTGATAGAATTATTGACTGGAGTAAAAGAAATCGGATTGAGTTCAATATATCTAAATGTTTAATTTTGTCATTCACTAGGGCGTGTCATACCTGGTATTACCGGTATACGATGGATGCCCGAAGTCTAAAACGTGTCTCCACCATGAAGGACCTTGGAATCATGTTTGATAGTAGACTGACATTTCATACTCATATTCAGATGGTTTGTAGCACTTCATTGAGAATGCTGGGCTTTATTCTGCGTACTGCAAGGAATTTTAGAGATACCCGGGTTCTCATAATCCTATTCAATTCCCTAGTAAGGAGTAGACTTGAAAGTGGGTCAGTAATTTGGAGTCCGCACCAAGTAAAATATTCCCTCATGTTGGAGAGAGTTCAGAAAAAATTTCTGAGATTTCTGTACATGAGGGAGTACGGCTATTACCCGTGGCTCTATCCTACTGACTTTCTTTTGGGTATGCTCGGAATGAACCATCTACGAGTCAGAAGGGATGTACACATTGCTACGCATTTCTTCAAATTGATTCGCGGATGGTTTGAAAACTCAGCTATCTTGGAGAGCATTCATTTCTATGTTCCCGATGGTTATCTTCGCCACCGACAGCATAGGCTGTTCTATCTTCCGGCCTGCAGGACTAACTTGCCAATGGTCATGCCGGTCGGGAATCAATTCGGATATCGACATATTTAGCGTTAGTGAAGCTGCTTTTAAAAGGCAAGCTCTATTAATGCTTGTATAGTTTTTAGCCTACCATTCTACCATTTATGTTTAATGTAATAATGTTACAATTGTATTTTAAAAACACATTAAAATTTTTAATTTTGTAATGTTTTTGAAAGAATAAATAAATAATTTGAAAAAAAAATAATTTGAATTTATCCTGAACTAATCTAAAAAAGACTAGGTACAAGTCTGTCAAATAAGAGTAGAAAAGATAGGAGGGCGCCACTGTAGTAAAAATGGCAATACTAAAAATATAATCATGGTTATAATCTAAAGCTGTGTAACCGAAATTTTTATTAAAAAGGCATAAAAGTGAAAAAAAAATTTCATTCCACTGATCTCAAAATTAGAATTGCATATTGTTATTATATCTTTGCAATTGTGTGTTAACATAATGAAAAATAACGATTTTGTAATCTATCTATCTATCTATATAAATAAAAATGAATCGCCGAAATGTATGTACGCGCATAGATGGAGTTTCTCATAAGTAACCAAATATTTTTGTCCTACAAAAAGTTTCAAAAATCGATATCTAGATTGTGTTTTTCACACTAAACTAAGTGTATCACATTAAAATAGTGGATCGTTTTCCTATTAATAAATAATTACAGTGAGAACAGATATATTATAAGATTGAATTTAAAAACAAAATCTTGAAATTAACATGACAAGTGATATTTGAATTTGAAACCATTTGAATTTGAATTTGAATTTGAAGTTTGAAGTCAAGTGACATTTGAAGCCATAGACAAAAAGTTAACAGAATATTCTACCATTCTAACATCTACCTACATCTAATAATAATCCATAATATTATAATGGAACAAGAAAACTCTGCCCAACAATTCCTGGCAAAGGCAACCTCTATTTTAAACCTATTAAATATCATCATAATGGACACATCTAACAAATTCACCAAGGAACAAATAGCGAAACTCGCCCCTAAATTCACCGATCTATTGGGTAATGTCGGTCAAATGGGTGTAAAGTTAGGGAGCCTTGAAGGAGAATTGAAGACCTACAAACATATGTCTTCTAATCAAACACCCGAAAATGGGAACAGAACGTATAGTTCGATTACGTCCAACCAAGTCCTCCCGAAATATCCACCGAACACAAGAAATAATGCCCCTATACTTCCTGCGAGACCAGCCGTACTTATCTTCCCCAAAGATGACAAGTCACTTCCTTCCAGCAGTACTCTTGAAACTCTCAAAACCTCAACTAACCCATCATCTTTGGGAATTACAATCACGGGGGTACGAGAAATAAGGAACGGAGGTGTAGTCGTGCATCCAAGTACCGATGCAGAGGCCATAAAACTTGCCAATGCACCGACCCTATCCGATGCTGGTCTGAAAGCAGCAGTTTCTTCACATAAACTTCCTCGGATAGCTATCCATGGTCTACCTCAAGTTGTGCCCCTCGAGAACATTATCTTGGCAATCCATCAGCAAACACACGAAGAAACCGGTCTACAAATTAATGAATTGAAAGATAAATTGCAGTTCTCTCACAAAGTAGGACCTCGTACCGGATCGTGCACTCATGTCTTCAGAGTTCCTCCTTCTGTTCGTCACTCCCTCATTCGCTTCTCTAAACTGGCTATGGACTGGCAAATACACACCGTAAGGGATTGGATCGACAGTCTAAAATGTGGACACTGTCAACTTTACGGCCATATGGCGTCGAAATGTAACACAGACATGCCTACATGTTCTCACTGTGGAAAACCTGGACACAATCGAGATGCTTGCCCGACTCCTGAAAAGCCACCAGCATGTGCTACCTGCAAGTTCTTCAGAAAACCGTCCACACACAACACTGGCTCCCCTGACTGTCCTGCCCGCCAAGCCGCTGAGAGACGCGAATTATCTCGAGTCAATTTTTTAGGCTGAATCAGAATCGACACCTTATTAATACTAACTTTTCCACCTATTATCAAAATATTCGTGGTCTCAATACTAAGCTAAACTCCTTTAGATGCTCCATAAATTTATGCCCTTATGATTTTTTATGTTTTACCGAAACATGGCTATCAGACAATATTGCTTCAACAGAACTTGGACTCCATGACTACATTATTTTTCGCTGTGACCGCTCTTCCTCTTCTAACAAGTGTAGAGGAGGTGGGGTAATGATATGTATTAAAAAAAATACTCTTGCCACATTCTTGAATCGTCTAATAATGTATCTGAACAATTATTTATTTGTGTTCTACTTGGTTCCAAGAAACTTGTCATTGGTTGTGTATACATTCCCCCCTCCTCTTCAATAGAAATCTATAAGTCACATACTGAAGCAGTTGAGCGTGTTTCCATAAAGGCCGATTCCTTACTTATTTGTGGTGATTATAATCTTCCTAAAATAGTGTGGCTTAATGATAGTCATGGTGTGAAAACTCCTAATAATGTTTCCCTTCATGCTTCCATAATAGTAAATTTCTTTGCCTTCCTGAATATGTACCAATTAAACTCGATCAATAACTGTGGAGGTTACTGTCTTGATCTAATATTTACCAATATGCCTAGCGTTTGTGTATGTGAAGCTACTGACTCAATATTACCAATAGATAAATATCATCCACCACTCGATATTAACTTCACTAATCCTTTCAAAAGTGACACTCTGAAATCAGCAGTTACATTCCACTACAAATTTAACAAAGGTGATTATACTGGCATGAATAGGTACCTTGCCCAATATGACTGGGCAGGTATGTTATCAAACAACAATATTAACGATGCTGTATTTAAATTCAACGAATGTATAACTCATGCTATAGATTTGTTCGTTCCAAGGGGAACTTTTTCCCAGCCTAAATTTCCTATTTGGTTCAGTATGAAACTAAAGCATTTGATTATGGAAAAAAAGAAAACACACAAGTTATTCAAATTAACGAACAACTTAGCGCTTTATCAAAAATTTTCTCAGTTAAGAGAATTATCCAAAATTGAATCTAACTTGTGTTATAAATCTTATATTGAACTCACTGAGACAAAATTAAATCTTAACCCTAAACAATTTTGGAAATTTATTAAACAAAAACGTATTGATAACGATCTCCCTTCAAGTTTATTTTTTAATGATACTCACGCCACCAACGATTTCGATATTGCCAACCTTTTTGCTGAACATTTCTCCTCTGTCTATACTGATAACATATGCACCATCCCTCCACTTAAATATGCTAATACTATTGACCTTAATAATTGCGAAATCACACTTGTAGATGTTTTCAATTACTTAAAAAATCTTCCTAGCAAAACAAGCACTGGTCCTGATGGTATACCTGAAATATTATTGAAAGAATGTAAATCTGTTGTATCTAAGCCAATTTGTTTATTATATAACTTATCATTATCATCTGCCACTTTTCCGGATTCCTGGAAGGTTTCCTATATACGACCTATTTTTAAATCGGGTAATAGGTCGAACGTAGAAAACTATAGACCTATATCGATGTTATCTCATATTCCTAAAATCTTTGAATCTATAATCACAAAAAAAATAACACCTATTTTCAAAAATGTGCTGATTGAGGAACACCATGGCTTTAGATCTGCTAAATCTACCACTACAAACTTACTCTCCTTCACCAACACCGTAATCAATGGCCTAGAAGATAAATCACAAGTAGATGTTCTATATACCGACTTTTCTAAAGCTTTTGACAAAGTAAAACACGCTATCCTCATGGCCAAGCTATATGCTATAGGTATACGAAACCCATTGCTATCTTTCTTTAATTCTTATTTAAGCAATAGAAAACAAAGAGTTAAAATAAATAACATTGAGTCTATTATTATTGAAGTAACATCCGGCGTACCGCAAGGAGCACATTTAGCCCCGCTTCTCTTCAACTTGTTTATAAATGACATTATTCGTATTTTCTCTCACACACGCTTTTGGCTTTTTGCTGATGACAATAAGATCCTAAAAATAATCAAAAACTACCATGACTGCCTTCTTTTCCAATCAGATATTGACTCTTTCAATGACTGGTGTAAAATTAATTGCTTGGAACTAAATGTCGATAAGTGCAAAATTATGTCCTTCTACAGATCTAAAAATCCGATTGTTTTCGAATACAAATTAAATAATAATTGCCTAACAACTGTTCAATCTATTAAAGATCTTGGTGTCTCTCTTGATAGCAAGCTTTCTTTCCGGGAACATATAAATACGATTGTTAATAAATCTCTCAAACTACTTGGTTTTATCACTAGAACCACTTCTGACTTCAAAAACATAAATACCCTAAGAACTCTTTACTGCTCCTTGGTTCGCCCCCATCTTGAATATGCTTGTATTATATGGTCTCCTTTTTATGCTGTCCATATTCGTCATATTGAATCCGTTCAACATCGGTTCCTAAAGGGAATTGCTTGGAGGCTAGGATTAGAGCGAGGCAATTACTCGTATGCTGAAATTGAACAAACTCTAAACCTTTCTCCTTTAGAAGACCGTCGGATAAAATCTGATCTCATTTGTTTCTTCAAAATTATTAACTGTTTAATCGACTCGCCTACATTACTACAACTCATCACATTTAATATACCTTCTCGTAGACTCAGAAATAAAGACCTGCTTTTCCTCAATCAGCACTCGACTAACTATGGTTATAACTCACCACTGTCCAGAATGTGTAGACTGGTCAACTCACGTCAAGACCTTGATTTTTTTGGTATTAGCTTAAATGATTTCTGTCGCTCTTTAAACAAATGAAGATATGTAATATTCACCCTAATTTTTGCAAGGTCTTGACGTGACTTGACACTTATTTTTCTTCTATTTTCACTGTTTGTCTTTGCTTTCATGTACCATCCGAATCCTTACATTGTTCATTTCTATACTTCGTGATACTTTGTTTTAAATTGGACGTAAGTCCGTAAATAAATAAATAAATAAATAAATAAATAAATAAATAACTTCCGAACGACTGCTTGGAAAATTCTTTTTTTTTGTATTCGTTATTGCCAGGACAAGGTTTGTATAAAACTGGTGAGTGGTATAATGAAATTTGTATAAAAAATGGCAATAGGTGGCACGCGAGCTGTTTGAAAACGGAATGCACCGGGACTGAATCTATGGAAAGCGGGCGGGGGGAGGGGAACTCGGTAGGGGGTTCGCAGGAAGGGGGGAGGGGGAGGGAGTGGGGAGGGGAACCTGGAAGGGGGAAGGGAGGAGTGGAGTGGTGAGATGGAAGGTGGAGGAGGCGGAGGGGAAGGGGACGTGGGAGAGGAAGGGGAGGCAGAAGGAGAACGGGACGAATAGGAAAGGACACGCAGGGACAAACAATTTATTTATTAAATGGCATAGCAACGCATGCCGGGTACCAGCTAGTAAAATATAAAGCACACTTTAGAAATCGTTCACTGCTCACATTTATTTAATATTAGCTTAAGTACTTACTACCAGGCTTCAGATCATGTCTCTAATTTTGGAGCTGAATATATTTAACTCATTCAGATCTAAAAGTAGTGTAACTAAATTCACCGTTCTTCCTTTTAATCTACTGTTAAATTCAAATTTATGTTATTTTAAATGAAATTCAATCACTCTGTAAAGCACAATTTAATCAAATTTGTCGTTAAGTAGGTAACTTAACAACAGTTCTTCTTCGATTTTTTTTAAAGAACAAAAAAAGTCATTTAAATGTATAAACAGTATTCTGTATAGTAAGTGTCATTGCACTTCAAAAGAATATTTGACAGGTAAATTGGTGTTGCCAGCCTACAAATTTCGTAGTTCCAGTTTTTATTTTTTCTACTCTTATTTGACAGACTCTATGTATTACAATAAAACGAATTTACATTTAATGCAATAAAACACTTGTTGCACTATTTATTGATTTATTGTTTGTTTGTGTGGTGTGGGTACCATAAAGTTTGTTTTCTTGGGGAAGTTTTTGTGGCGTCTACTAATAGATGATACTTAGATAAGTATTACGTAACGCAATTTTTGACACCTTTCCCCTCCCTAAACGTTACGAAACACCCTAGTGACTGCTTTTACCTAAAAGTCACAATTAAGTTGCACAAAGTACTGGAAAGTCGCTTAAACCTGCTTTTTTTGTTTAATCGCGTTTGCGGTGATAAATAAAACAAGACACTATTAACTCGCAATACATGCGTATATTGGGTAAATACGTTTTTAGATTAAAAATATTTCCAATATTTGTTTTGGGGGTGTTACGCCGTCTTGCGCTACCTCCTTCCTTAAGCAACGTTTCGGACAGCGTTGCAGTGTTCATCATCAGGGCAGATCCGGCAGATGTGTGTATTGCATTACAGAAATACGTATAGTATTTATTTTATTTATTCGTGTTGTTATTTATAAAAAATTGGAAATTAGTATTATTTTTATCGGCTTTGTAATCCTTCTGGATCTCCACAATTTAACACCGTCTTATCTATAATGTACCTACATGGTTTTTCAAAACATACTATTTTTACATTAGCTCCACTGAGGACGCCCTGAGGAAGGTAATTTTTCTAAGGTTTCCTTATGGAGCAACACTTTATTCCACTATGATTCACAAGCTGACACATAGTGGAATAAAACCTTTTTCATGTTCAGAATGCAGTTATACAAGTTCTCAAAAGGAAGCTTTAAAAATCCACGTTATGATTCACAGAAAAGAAAAACCTTTTTCATATGCTGACTGCAACTATTCGTGTTCTCAAAAGGGATATCTAAGAAGTTACTTGCTGACTCATAGTGGAGAAAAACCTTTTTCGTGAGTAAAGGCAATTTTTTTTTTTTTTTGTTAACCTTATGTAACTATGTAACTATGTAACTGTTGTAACTTCATATGTATTTTTAATAAACATTGCCAATAAAAAAAAAAATAAAAAAAAATAAAAAAAAATGTTCCGACTGTAACTATTCGTGTACTTTAAAGAGAAATCTCAAAATAACATGTTAACCCATAGTGGAGAAAAACCTTTTTCATGTCCTGACTGCAACTATTATTATTTTCGAAAAAATAACTTAAAAGGCACTTGCTGACTCACTGTGATGAAAAACCTTTTTCATGTCCCGACTGCGACTATTCATGCGCTACAAAACGATATCTAGAAATTCGCATGTTTACCCACAGTGGTCAAAAACCTTTTTCATGTCCCGACTGCAATTATTCATGTTGTACAAAGGAACTTCTTAGAAATCATTTACTGACTCACAGTGACATCAAACCCTTTACATGTTTCTACTGCGACCATTCATGTTCTACAAAGAGGCACCAAAAAATCTCATGTTTACTCACAGCGGATAAAAACCATTTTCTTGTCCCGAATGCAGTTATTCAAGTTCTCGAAAGGGAGACTGAAAAATCCACAGCGCGATTCACAGTGGAGAAAAACCTTTTTCATGTTCTGAGTGTATTTAAGCATGTACTACGAAAAGAAATCAAAAAAAAATCACATTTTTTCCTATAAGGAATAAAAACATTTTTCGTGTCCTGGCTGCAAATATACATGCTCTACAAAATAACAACTAAAACGTCACATTTTAACCCACAGAGGAGAAAAATCTTTTTCATGTCCCGATTGCCACTATTCATGTTCTCAAAAGGGAGATCCAAGAACGCACTTTCTGATTCACAGTGTAGAGAAACCTTTTTCATGTCCTGACTGCAACTATTCATGTTCTTCAAAGGGAAGTCTTAAACTTCACTTGTTTTTCCACACTGGGATAAAACCTTTTTCAAGTCCCGATTGCAACTATTCATGTTCTACAAAGGAATATCCAAAAAGTCATATAATGGAGAAAAAGCTCTATCAGAAAAATTTTATAGTAAGTTTATGTTTTTAAGGAATTTGGTCAATTTAAACACTGAAGAAGTTCAAAATAGGGCATTGGGCCTTGCTGGCGTGCTTGATTTTTTCATTGGTAGCTAAAAATATATTATACCTATTTATGAACAGTTCTTTACGAAAAGTCTAGGTTTAGTTTATATATTTTATACATATCTGTATGTAATATTATTATATTTTAGCAGTAAAACTTACCTGCATGTAATAACCAATAATCGTTGTTGCTTTGTTGCTTTCTTCTTCGTGGCCGTCACCTTGAGCTCTCGTTTTACATTATTTATATGTTCCATACAATTTTATTTATTTTTTCTTTTGCTATTTTCCAAGAAACTAAGTTTTTCGCTATTCTTTTTGACGAGACTACAGATATTTAGCATACCGAACATGAGTCTATCATTCAGATATTTTAAGGATGGTTTAATTAGGGAAGATTTTGTATGCTTCTGCGACGCTTATGAAATGCTGAAAATGCTTCAATGTGAAGAAAGAGATAACTTAGACGGCACAAAAGAATTACGGTTAACAGGCACCGCATTAGAAAAAATCGTTGAAAAGTTTTGCTACAAATTTGATATAGATCTAGCTCTTTGTATAGGGATAGGAACTGGCAGCTGTTCAGCAATGGCATCTGATGCAAAAGGTGCTGTTGAAGAACTCTCTAAAAAAGCCATTCAAGTTGTCCTTGTAGCAATCATGTCTTAAATAACTCCTTGGCCAAGTCATCAAACGTCGCTTCGTGTAGAAACACAACTGGGACAATGAAAAAAATTGTAGCATTTGCTAACGATTCTGCAAAACGCAATTGAGTATTCTCAGAAGAACTTGATGGCACGGCAATTCAAAGTAAATGCGAGACACGATGGGTTGAAAGACATAACGGCCATTTACAATTCCAGGGTGATAATATAGTAAAAATTTGTAACGCACTGGAGAGAATATCGACATGGCAAGTTTCTCGGAGCATCTTCCATTATAATACCGGTAGAACAAGGATAGAATTCCCACCCGACGCCTGTGCTCTAAAGATTGCAATCCGTCTATTAAGATGGGAGAATCTATCAAACGGACCGCCCGTTTCTGCACAGAGTCGAGGGTATTTTTCAGGTATTTTGGAGCTCCAGACCAGAGGTGGCTGTCAAATTCAACCATGGGGCGCACTTGTGATTTGTACAGGGTTAGCAGTTGTGTACTATTAAAGTATCTGCGGGCCCTGTACAGTACGCCCAGTTTTTGGGAGGCTAACAACTTTACTCTGGCTTCGATAGAGCCCCCATACCTGAGCTGGTCACTTAAGCATAAAACACGCTTGTGTGGTGTGGTGTGTCGTGAGTACAAATTAACCAATCATCATTGTCGCTTGTCAACACGCCACAACCTAAAAATATGTCTCTAACCATAATAAATTTATGAAACCGATGTGCTTCTGGCGCGCCACGACACACCACACCAGACAAGTGTGTTTCCGCCTTTAGGGACCAGGGACCAAGCATATCAATGGAGGGCCTGTTCGGAAGATTGCTTCCGTTGAAAGAGACTGTCTTTATCGAACACTAATAACTTTTGAATTGAGAATTTACTGAAAACAAAATAGTGTTTCTTGTTTGCCATATTGTGTCTTGAATTTGTGAGACGACGACGAGACTAGAAGTAATATAATATAATGGCATTGCACAGAACTGTTTAATGTATAGATTACTACAAATTAAATGCCAGAAGTCTGAAGAATGAATGTACGTATTTAAAAAAAATATTATTCTTTATACTCTATAAAAATATTATTTTATGAACAATAAAATGTAACCTTGTACATATTAGTTAGGCGTTAAAATAATACTGATTAAGCGGGCTACAGACCTTCAATTTTAACTGTACAGTCGAACTGGTAGGTCCATACAGCCTACACACATTCAAGTAAAACTGCGAGATCTTTCAGTTTTTATCAACAATGGCCTCCATAGACGTCCCTTTAGCCGTTACAGGGCTAAAGATGTATTAAAAGAAACTGAGTATATTAAAAGAAAAATAAAAGAGAAATTAAAATTAAATGAAGGAAAAAATTCGGTTTAGGGGCGATAGTCCTAGATAATATTTTGGCTTAAGTTCGGTTTATGGGCGAAATTCCTAAAAAATTAAACTAGTTATTTTTATACTAATTTGGGGTCGGGGAATCCGAATCTGAAAGAATTAGGCGGCGGCAAGCAATATTAACTGAATTACAGGACTTTAAAAATTTTTATACACATACAGGAAAATAGCCATTTTGGAAGCATTTTGATTCCTAGAAAATCAAACTAGTTATTTTTATACTAACTATGGGCCGGGGAATCCGAATCTGAAAGAATTAGGCGGCGGCAAGCAATATTAACTGAATTAAACGACGTTAAAATTTTCTATACACACACACATGAAAATAATCATTTCGGAAGTATTTTGACACACGCAGTACAAAGATCATAGAAAAACAAGAAATATACAAAAACATGTGCCGGCAGTGTTACCAGCTCTCAAAAATATTTATCTCTATATCAATAATTTCCGACACGATAATTCTTCACATAACACATTAACCTGATGAATTACGACTATCTCAACGGCGTATTCTTAAACCAAAAGTATGAAAATTCGTAGTCTTAAAAATGCGTAACCTAACCTAACCTAACGTTAGGTTTGTGTAACATGGTTTGTGCCCCTTTATACCGCCTGCTCGCGTCCCTAACCTAACCTAACCTAACCTAACCTAACGCTAGGTTTGTGTAACATGGTTTGTGCCCCTTTATACCGCCTGCTCGCGTCACGGCAAAAAAACATCCCTGTTTTCAAGTAGTTTAGCGGCTACGCTAGGTTTGTGTAACATGGTTTGTGCCCCTTTATACCGCCTGCTCGCGTCACGGCAAAAAAACATCCCTGTTTTCAAGTAGTTTAGCGGCTACGCTAGGTTTGTGTAACATGGTTTGTGCCCCTTTATACCGCCTGCTCGCGTCCCTAACCTAACGCTAGGTTTGTGTAACATGGTTTGTGCCCCTTTATACCGCCTGCTCGCGTCACGGCAAAAAAACATCCCTGTTTTCAAGTAGTTTAGCGGCTACGCTAGGTTTGTGTATCATGGTTTGTGCCCCTTTATACCGCCTGCTCGCGTCACGGCAAAAAAACATCCCTGTTTTCGAGTGGTTTAGCGGCTACGCTAGGTTTGTGTAACATGGTTTGTGCCCCTTTATACCGCCTGCTCGCGTCACGGCAAAAAAACATCCCTGTTTTCGAGTAGTTTAGCGGCTACGCTAGGTTTGTGTAACATGGTTTGTGCCCCTTTATACCGCCTGCTCGCGTCACGGCAAAAAAACATCCCTGTTTTCAAGTAGTTTAGCAGCTACGCCGGGTTTATGTAACATGGTTTGTGATACAAAAGAACGTGCCCCTTTATAACGCCTACTCGCGTCAAGGCATAAAAACTCCACAATACTAGTTGGTGTACCTCCCTAAAATATTTGAGAATCAATTATAAAAAATAAGTACTTAAAATATAAACATGTTATTTTACGTTATAAATATTACTGCTTAATGGCAACACTTAATTTTGTGTGGTAAAAACATCTATGTTATCGTGTTTTGTGTAACATGGTTTGTGCCCCTTTATACCGCCTGCTCGCGTCACGGCAAAAAAACATCCCTGTTTTCAAGTAGTTTAGCAGCTACGCCGGGTTTATGTAACATGGTTTGTGATACAAAAGAACGTGCCCCTTTATAACGCCTACTCGCGTCAAGGCATAAAAACTCCACAATACTAGTTGGTGTACCTCCCTAAAATATTTGAGAATCAATTATAAAAAATAAGTACTTAAAATATAAACATGTTATTTTACGTTATAAATATTACTGCTTAATGGCAACACTTAATTTTGTGTGGTAAAAACATCTATGTTATCGTGTTTTTCTATGATCTTTGTACTACATGTGTCAAAATACTTCCGGAATGATTATTTTCATGTGTGTGTGTATAGAAAATTTTTAAGTCGTGTAATTAAGTTAATATTGCTTGCCGCCGCCTAATTCTTTCAGATTCGGATTCCCCGGCCCATAGTTAGTATAAAAATAACTAGTTTGATTTTCTAGGAATCAAAATGCTTCCAAAATGGCTATTTTCCTGTATGTGTATAAAAATTTTTAAAGTCCTGTAATTCAGTTAATATTGCTTGCCGCCGCCTAATTCTTTCAGATTCGGATTCCCCGACCCCAAATTAGTATAAAAATAACTAGTTTTATTTTTTAGGAATTTGGCCCATAAACCGAACTTTACCCAATATTTTTTTTTTGTACTAATTATGGGCCGGAAAATCCGAATCTGAAAGAATTAGACGTCGGCAAACAATATTAACTGAATTACACGACTTTAAAATTTTCTATACACACACAGGAAAACAAGCCATTTTGAACGTATTCTGACACTACAAGTCATAGAAAAACAAGAAAGATGTACCACATAAAATTAAGTGTTGCCATTAAGCAATAATATCAATAACGTAAAACTTTCCGACACGATACTTCCTCACATGATAATTCATCACATAACACATTAACCTGATGAATTATGATTATCTCAACGGCCGTATTCTTAGACCAAAAGTATGAAAATTCGTAGTCTTAAAAAGTTGTGACGTAGACCGGTCACCAATATCAATGTTATTATATGAATAGATAACAGCAGAAAGTGTAACATGATTTGTGCCCCTTTATACCGCCTGCTCGCGTCAAGGCAAGAAAACATCCCAGTTTTCAAGTAGTTTAGCGGCAACGCTAGGTTTGTGTGACATGGTTTGTGCCCCTTTATACCGCCTGCTCGCGTCAAGGCAAGAAAACATCCCAGTTTTCAAGTAGTTTAGCGGCTACGCTGGGTTTGTGTAACATGGTTTGTGATAGAAAAGAAAGTGCCCCCTTCATGGTTTGTGATACAAAATTGAGTAAAATTTATAAAAAATAATTACTTAAATTAGTCATTTGCCATTAAGCAATAATCTTAATGGCAACACTTAATTTTATGTGGTGTAACATCTTTCTTGTTTTTCTATGACTTGTAGTGTCAGAATACGTTCAAAATGGCTTGTTTTCCTGTGTGTGTATAGAAAATTTTAAAGTCGTGTAATTCAGTTAATATTGCTTGCCGACGCCTAATTCTTTCAGATTCGGATTTTCCGGCCCATAGTTAGTATAAAAATAACTAGTTTTATTATCTAGGAACGCCGCCCCTAAACCGAACTTTACCCTAAATGAATTATTTGTATTAAAAGAGAAATTTGTATTAATTTAATGAGTGTATTAAAAGAAACTGCGACAAAACAGACTACAGTTTTCGACTACACTCTGTCAGTTTTAAATGTACAGATTTATCTAGTCGTATTTTGATTCCAATTTGGGAGGCGGGAATGGGTACCGCCGCCCCGGGAACCTTTATTGGATAACCAACACCTCTGCCATAGGTCACCCCAAGTGGTTCGCTACGTTTGGTGATTTAGCAGGGGTGCCCGGGTTCATGGGGTGAGGTTTGTCTAGGTCTTGGAGGCGGATGACCAGGACATACTGAACCCTAGATTCCTACCCACCCCTTAAACCCTTTTCCTTCCCAGAACTCTTCTCTCCTTCCCTTCCTTAAAAAACCCTCCACACAGCATCCCCAAAGATGACATAGTGTGTGGAGCTCATGTAAAAAAAAAAAAAATCTCAGTTAAACTGTACAGTTCTATTTTTGTCCTACACACCTAACGATTTATCTGTACAGTTCGACTGTACAGAGAAACTGTACAGTTAAAACTGAAGGTCTGTAGCCCGCTTTAATGGAGTAAATAGTTGGCATATCGTCGTGATACGTCGGGCATTTAACGAGCACCCTAGCGTTCTGAAATATCCCGAATGGATAACGTGTCGGGTATTTACTAGTATGAAACCGGGGATGCTCCCCCTTGATTGCACTTAATTGCGAAGTTCTATATAAAAAAATAACGTCCTGTGTCAAACGGAAACAATGCAGAAGAATGCTTGGTTTTATTGATGATTTTTGACTAACTAACTAACCATCACGCCGTTTCACCGCAGGGGTAGGCAGAGAGGAAGGACCGCCAAACATCCCGGTCTTGGCACACATTCCTTGCCTCGTTTACATTCATACAACGTCTCATACATTATCTTCTATTATTCTGACTCTTGACATGGCCCGACTCAAGTATCTGATTCACTTGGTTGTGCCATGTCTTTCTACATGATACAATTGATACATAAAAGTAACAATTATTATAAGTGATAATTATTAGCCTGAAACACTCATCTACATTGAAAAAATCTCCCGAGAAAAGATACATGCCGCCGACGGAACTTGAACCGGCGTCCTTCTGATATCCGGTCAACTGCTCTTTAACCACTGAGCTTTGATTATATTATAATGTCATAATCAAAGCTACTGAGCTACGTCGATTTATCTAATACCCGCCAAACAATTCAATAAATACTAGTGTTTCATTCAACAATTACTGCTTATTACATTTTTCCACCTGCAAACAACCTATGACGTTATATAAATAGACTCGCCATAGTCTCACATACTCGCAAAATAATGTGGCAAGTAAGCAACACTCTTTTGTTTTCTTCAACGTCGCAATATTTATACGCCTATGAGATTAATCCTAAATATGATCCTAAATTTGGGAAACATACATATATAGTCCGATGTTGTAGATATATTTAGTTCAATATAAATTGACTTTATCTTTATCTTTATTGAAATTGTAACTTTTGATGTGCAAAATAGCGTTGTTGATGGCTGATTAACTTTTTTTAAATTCTGTCTTCTCTCTTATGAATATATTGTTCGCTTCTTGAACTCCTGTGTGCACATTTCTCCGATAATGTTGCTAACTACAAAGTAAAGTGAAAAGTAGACATTTATTATATTATGTGTTGATATCATCATCATCATCATCACTATTGGCTCTACAACCCCTGGTGGGTCTTGGTCTCCTCAAGAGTCTTCCTCCACTCATCTTGGTTTTGAGCCAGCTCTCTCCAGTTTAGAAGCTCCAAGATAGATATGTCTTTGAGGACGTTGTCGCTCCATCCTAGTCTTGGTCTTCCCAGGCTCCTTCACCCTATTGGCCGTGAGTTCAGCAGGGACTTTGGTGCTTGATTCTCGGTCATTCTCTCCACATGACCCAGCCACCGAAGTCTTCCAGTTTTATAAATTTTGCGACGTTTAGCTCCTTAAATAAAGTATAGAGCTCATTGTTATAACGTCTGCGCCAAAATCCATTTTCTAGAACCGGTCTGAAGATGCGCCTCAAATTTTTTTATTTCAAAAACGTCCAGTGCTCGCTCATTCCTCTTAGTTAGTACCCAAGTCTCAGCTGCGTATGTAAGTACTGGTCTGATAAGTGTTTTGTACAATAATATCTTCGTGTTTCTGGACAGCAGTCTGGACTTTAATTGGTTTTGTAGGTGGAAATAACAGCGATCTACGTTCACCTCTGTGGTATTATTGTCGTTTGTTATCAGAGAGCCTAGGTATGTGAATCTTGGTACCGTTTCGAAATTTTGGTTTCCACATGAGAGAGTTGGGATTTGTTGGGTGCATCCTACGGCCATGTATTTGGTCTTTTGCTGGTTTACTACGAGACCCATATTTTTGCAGAGCTTTCAATATTTATGAAGGCGTTTCGTAAAGCATCTGGAGTTTTCGCGATTATGTCGATATCATATGTTGATATCATCGATCAATAAAGGTTGATATATGTAGTATATTAATTATGGTTAAGTCCGCGTAATTGGCGGTAAGAACTGCTTCATAGGTTTGAGTGATTATGTTTATAGAATGTTGTTTCGGTCTCTTTTGTTTTGGGGTTGGTAAAAATGGAGACTAGGTGAACGATTGTGAATTTCATGATTCTAAGTCTTAATAAAAGATAAGTGCTTGTAAGTCAATGGTGTATTTATTAACAAAGTGAAGACATTTCAATATATATTATATATTTTTGCGAAGTTGTGTATAATTTCGACTTATATTGTGTTAAAAAGGTAATTATTTATGCATTAAACCGCTCACTCGTTAATACGGAATATTTTTTATTCAAACTGTTGTATTCAGCTTTATTATCACGAAAAATGAGTATTTAAGTCGGGGGAGACCAAAAAACATGCAAAAAATATGCATTTAACATTTTAATTTTGTTTAAATTAATTCACTTACGCGATTACAAATTCTTCGCCATATTCTATTTAAATCAACAACTTATATGTTCATAGACAATCAATCCTTCACATTTTCCAAGGTACCAATAGCTAGAATATTAAAAAAGATTGCCGTAGCGGAAAAATTGATTCTCAAATATTTTAGGAAGGTACACCAACTAGTATTGTGGAGTTTTTATGCCTTGACGCGAGTAGGCGTTATAAAGGGGCACGTTCTTTTGTATCACAAACCATGTTACACAAACCTAGCGTAGCCGCTAAACTACTTGAAAACTGGGATGTTTTTCTTGCCTTGACGCGAGTAGGCGTTATAAAGGGGGCACTTTCTTTTGTATCACAAACCATGTTACACAAACCTAGCGTAGCCGCTAAACTACTTGAAAACTGGGATGTTTTTCTTGCCTTGACGCGAGTAGGCGTTATAAAGGGGCACTTTCTTTTGTATCACAAACCATGTTACACAAACCTAGCGTAGCCGCTAAACTACTTGAAAACTGGGATGTTTTTCTTGCCTTGACGTGAGTAGGCGTTATAAAGGGGCACTTTCTTTTGTATCACAAACCATGTTACACAAACCTAGCGTAGCCGCTAAACTACTTGAAAACTGGGATGTTTTTCTTGCCTTGACGCGAGCAGGCGGTATAAAGGGGGCACTTTCTTTTGTATCATAAACCATATCACACAAACTTATAACAACATAAGAAAATGACTTTTTTTTTTTTTTTTATTATTACAAATAGGTATATTACAGAGTTATAAAAAGTAAAAAAAACAAATTGATACAAATTTACAACATAATATACAACAACATTTCAATCACTCTCCTAATAAAGCAGCTGCTTGTGTTTAGGAGAGGACAACTAAAAAAAAAAATTTCATTTGTTTAAATGAAAACAAAAAATATTAGTTATTCAACAAATAACATTAGTGATTTTATGAGAAGATACCTTAGAATCATAGTTCCATGGGAGATACAGATAAAAGTAATAAATTAAAGGTTAGTTAATAAATGATTTGAAGTATTGATAAGGCAAAAAATATTTCTAAATATTCAATACATATTTCTAAATACAATATACAATAAGTTAAGTTATGAGGTGGTACTAGAATATTTTAATTAAATTTTTTTTTAAATATTTTTCGTAGCTTTCTTCCGATCGTATATCAAGGGGTAATTTATTAAATAATTTTATACCCTTGAATGTATAGTGATGCTGTGCTGTTGTGGTTCGCACAAGTGGCACGGAAAAAATCCTCCAACAGATATTATTCTTTTGCTTATATTTAATTGTGGTAAATTATTTTTACTAAAGAAATCTTTATGTATTTGTAATAGTGCAATTTTGTCATAAATTTTTGCAAGTGGGGGAACCGGGAAATCTTGAAAAACATTTATAGTTGGATAGTAATAGGGCTTTTTTAGGATGATTTTTATTAATATCTTTTGAATTGTTTCCAATGGGAGAAGGGTTGCTTTGTATGCACCCCCCCAGGCCACGATTCCATATTGTAGTACAGAGTGCGCAAGTGCATAATAAATATCTTTTAGTATTTTTAATGATACAGTATTTCTTAATCTAAAATATATATAGATCAGTTTTCTCATTCTGTCTACTGTGGAATTTATTTGACTTTTCCATTTGATGTTATTATCAATAATTATTCCAAGATATTTTATTTCTTCTTTACTACTAATGTATATACAGTTTGAGTTACAGGGTGTGATTCTAAAGAGGCAATTTCTTTCGTGAATTTTTATGTTTAGATTTTTATTTGCGATATTCCCTGTTAGACTATAAGGTATAAAATGGGTTTTCTCGACATTTAGTGTCAATAAATTTTCGTCAAACCATACTTTTACGATATTTATTGCATTATTAGCTAATATTTCGACCTCATTCCAAGAGTTACCATTAATAGTTATCATTGTATCATCTGCGTATGATATAATGTTTCCAGTGATTGGGAGTTTAAAAAGTTCATTTACATATAATATGAATAGTAAAGGTCCCAAAACAGTTCCTTGTGGAATTCCAAAATCTATATTTTCTATTTCACTTAGTTCGTTGTTTGACACTTGACATTTGAAAATAATGTTTGAAAATGGACGGTCTCGTTTCACAGAATGAAAGCTAATTTTAATTTTACGTAATCGAAATTTAGAATGAAATATTTTCCACTTTCCCCAATGCAAATAGTTGTATTTTAATGTAAATGGTGAATCAAAAGATTTTTTCAAAAAAAAGTGCGTATTAACCATTGCCAGCGATCTCAAAAATTTACCGTATTTTAGCTCAACCAGTGAGTAGGTAGGTACTGTACGTCATTGATTCCTGGCTAGGAAAATATAACTAGTTGAATCAAGAAAATACAAGAATTTATTTTATGATGTTGATACTTTCGGCAAATTTCACATTTGATTGTCTATTATCTATTTGTTAAAAAAGGAATATTCCGTATTATCCGTGCATCAAACTTCAACAACACGAACGTTCCGTATTATCTGTGAGGTGGACTAACTGCATATTTACCAAAAGGTAAATTAATAATTTAAGACCCGATTTCTTCCGATTTATAACATATTTTCCTCGAACACCTTATGTTTTTTAGTTATTAAAAATTATATTATTTTTGAAGATATTATATCTATATATATTTTTGTAAATTTCTCTTATATGTTCAACTAGCAGACCCGACCACACGTTGCTGTGGTTAACGAAACTCAACGCCATTACCCAACATTTATAAAATACTAGCAGACCCGGCCACACGTTCCTGTGGCTAACGAAACACAACGCTATTACCCGACCTTTATAAAATCCACACTACCCGCTTGCCAGCTGCCCGCTGCCCGCTGTCTGAATTGAATATTTGAATTTATCGGCCTTTCTCTACTATAATAAGCATGTATTATACATATAAACCTTCCCCTTGAATCACTCTATCTATTGTATGAAAACCGTATGAAAATCCGTTGCGTAGTTTAAAAGATATATGCGCACATACATTTTGAGCGACTTCATTTTATACTATGTAATAATGACATACCACCCGCTTGCCTGCTGCCCGCTGCCCGCTGCCTGAATTGAATATTTGAATTTCTCGGCTTTTCTCTACTATAATAAGCATGTATTATACATATAAACCTTCCCCTTGAATCACTCTATCTATTGGTGAAAACCGTATGAAAATCCGTTGCGTAGTTTAAAAGATCTATGCGCACATACATTTTGAGCGACTTCATTTTATACTATGTAATAATGACATACCACCCGCTTGCCTGCTGCCAGCTGCCCGCTGCCCGCTGCCTGAATTGAATATTTGAATTTCTCGGCTTTTCTCTACTATAATAAGCATGTATTATACATATAAACATTCCTCTTGAATCACTCTATCTGTTGGTGAAAACCGCATGAAAATCAGTTGCGTAGTTTAAAAGATCAATTCCCACATACATTTTGAGCGACTTCATTTTATACTATGTAATGATGATGATAATATTATTATTCAATTAATAAAAACAGTTTATTTGTAAACAAGTTCTGCTGTGTAATTATTATTACGCGTGACAGCTGTTTCGCCACCTGAAGGCATTATCAAACTGTGATCATGCCATCTACAAACGATCTATTTATTTTACTTCAGAAAAAAAGTTTAGTCATCGTAAATACATATCTAGAAGTAGTATAAATAGATCGTGTGTAGGTGGCATGACCACAGTTTGATAATGCCTTCAGAAGGCGAAACAGTTGTCACGGGTAATAATAATTACATAGCAGAACTTGTTTATATATAAACCGTTTTTATTAATTGAATAATAATATTAATAAATATATTAAAGACAAAAAAAAATAAAATGGAGTTCTACAAATTAAACTTGATAAAAACAAATACATATTTTATCTATACATTAACTGACCCGAAACGGTAATTATATTCCCTCAAAAAAAATGTCAAACGTGCTCCAAAAATTATTAAAAATACATTTTGTTCTGTTATTTACCATGTTACAGGTTGTACCCGGCTGGTCACCGTGGAAGATCAAGACCAAAACCCTCTGAAGAAGAAATTCTAAACTCAAAAATACAAGAAGTGACACAAACACAAAAAATACTTAATCCTACGAACATAAATGGAAGTCTTTAGAGGAGGCCTTCACCTTCGCCTGAGGGAGGGTTTCTTGCTTATGAATAATTTAAGAAACCTAGGTATTTATTTATTTATTTATTTATTTAAACGCCCATAGGGCTTTTACATAGAATGCAGTACATTTTTTTAATTACAGTGAAAAGAATGGGTTTACAAAATACAATACACAATACAAGTAACATAATATTTGTTAAAAACAAAATATAGGTTACATTAAATATAAGGGTTAAAAAAAAATAAAATTAAAAATTTAGGTTACATAAAATATAAGCGTTAACAAAATACAGGTAACATAAAATATAAGAAACAAAATATAGTAGTTGACATAAAGTAGGTAATTTTTAAAATTGTTGTTCACATTAGTTTACGGGATAGGTAGAAATAAATAGTTGGCACATATGGCGTTTGAAGTTTGCTAAGTTCAAATTATTGTCAAATACATCCAGATTGTTTAAGTATTTGTTACCAAGACTATGCAAACGTTGTATTGGAGAATGTAAATCATAGTTCGAATGAGATGTACGTATATAAAATGTCAATGTTTGTCTAGTTGTTCGTGTAGGTACATGTAGATTTATTAATTGCAGGAGTTCACAACTGTCGAATTTAGAGTTTAATAATTTTAATAAAAAAGTTAGGTCGTTTATTTTTCGTCGGTTTTCTAATGTTGGAATATTTAAAGTATTCATTAATGACGGATAATTTATGTGCTCTAAAGGGATGTTAAGTTTAAAATTTACAAAACGTAGAAATTTTCTTTGAATTCTTTCAATAGTATGAATATGAATTTTATAGAAGGGCGACCATACTATGGAGTTATATTCTATAAGGCTTCTAACAAGGGATGTATACAGTAGTTTAATGATTTGTAACGATTCAAAGTTTTTAATTGTTCTTAACACAAATCCTAAAGTTTTCATAACCTTATTTGCAGTTTGTTGAATGTGAACCGTGAAGTCTAGTTTCTCATCCATTATTATGCCAAGATCCCGCATTTCCGATACTCTTTCTAAATTTATTTTATTTATTGAATAGTCGAATAACAGTGATGTTTTTTTTCTGGAAAAGGTCAAAGTTTTGCATTTTTCTACATTCAAATATAGATTGTTTTGTGAGCACCAAATTTTTAGCATGTCTATATTTGATTGAAGAATTTCACAGTGATAAAGGATAGTTATCTCTTTATATAATTTAATGTCATCAGCGAAAAGCAACACTTTGAGGTCTTTAAAGCAGTTGACTATGTCGTTTATAAAAATAAGAAATAAAATTGGGCCAAGATGACTACCTTGCGGTACTCCACTAGTGGCAGAAAATGGTTTGGATATAAAAGATTTTATTTTTACAAATAAAGTTCTACCTGATACGTAACTACTTAGCCAGTTCAACATATTTGCTCTGATTCCCAGAGCATGAAGTTTTCGGATCAGTATTTTGTGGGACACTTTATCAAAAGCCTTCGAGAAATCAGTATATATACAGTCAACTTGTTTGTTTTTAGAAAATGACTCCAATATATAGTTTTGAAAGAGTAATAAGTTTGTTGAAGTTGATCTTCCTCTAATGAAGCCATGTTGTTTGTCATTTATTATCTCTGTTAACGTGGGATATATTTCATCAAGAACTAGAGATTCAAAGATTTTGGGTAATACAGATTGTATGCATATAGGTCGATAGTTTGAAATGTCAGTCTCATCGCCTTTTTTAAGTATTGGGATAATATAGCTGGATTTCCAGTAGACAGGAAAATGTCCAGAAGATAGTAGCTGGTTAAAGAGAATGGTTAGTGGTTTAGACAATACAGAGGAGCAATGTTTTAGGAAAATTGGCGGGATGGAGTCTGGGCCTGCAGATTTGTTAATGTCTAAGGAACATAGTTTCTTTTTGCAAGATTCTTCTGTTATGTAGCAGTCTGTTAAATGTATGGTTTTTTTAAATGAGTATGAAGGAATTTTTTCTTCTGGTGTTTCCTCATCGTAAACATTTTTAAAGAAATCTGAGAAAAGATTTACGATATCTTGTGTGCTGTTAGCACATTTGTCATCCATATGCATTTGTGGTGGATAGTCTGTGCTGTCATTGTTTAGTGTTTTGATAAATTTCCAGAGATTATTTGAGTGCAAAGCTGTGTTTTCGATAGAGTTTATATATGCTTTATAACAGATTTTAGAAAGATCTTTGCATTGTTTTCTAGTTTCACTGAAAATTGCATAATCGATCATCGATCGAGTTTCTTTGAATTTTTTATGAAGTTTCTTTTTTTGTTGAAGTGAGGCTTTTAGTTCTGGTGAGAAATAAGTCGGATATGTATGTTTTTTAGGAGTATATAGTGGTACATATGATTTTATGGTGCTAGACAATATTGAATATAAATTATCTAAGGATTTGTCAGTATTCACGTCCGATAAAAAAGACCAGTCGACACGGGAAAGATGATAACTTATAGATTCAAAATCTGCACGTTTGTAGTTGAGAGTCTCTTCAACGTGTTTCGGTTTGACGCTACACACATTTAGCTTAATATAAAGAGGGGGGTGGTAGTTATCAACAGGTAAGAGAGGATCATTACATTTGTCAATGACCAATTTAGGATAATTTGATATTACTAGATCTAGTAAGCGATTATTTGCATTGTATATAAAGTTATGTTGGAAAAGATTTAAAAAATTTGTCATATCCAAAATCTCACGTGCACGATCATTCTCGCCCTCATTTACAATTAAACCACTATCACTTGATTTCCACTTCAGGTTAGGGAGGTTGTAATCCCCAAGAATAATAATTTTAGAGTTAGGGTATTTGTATAGTAGATCTTCAACGTCTTCGCTGTGACTTCGGTAGATTAGAGCATCAGACAGTGGCGGTGTGTACACAGTTGCAATTATTATCTTTTCTACGGTGGTATCAATTTGTATAAATAGTTGTTCGAGTGTATTATTTTTTGTTTTGAGTTTTCTTGATAACAATTTATTTTTAATTGCAATTAGCACTCCGCCACCCCTTGTTTTGGAACTGGATTTAGAGTTTCTATCGCAGCGAAAGATTTTGTAGTTGTTAAGTCCTAGTTCTGTTGATTTTATTTCCGAGTCGAGCCAAGTTTCTGTCAGCACATATACGTCATAGTGGTGTGTAGATATGGTAGAACGTAGTTCGTTTAATTTAGTTCGTAGTCCACGGACGTTTTGATAGTAAATTTTCATAGTACTCAGTTTTTTGGATGAATGTTGACGATTTTGGGAGACGAATTTACGTATTTAATTGTTATATCTGTCTCACCGTTAGCTTTTCGTTTTTCTAGTTCTACTCGTAGGTCCGTTAGATGCTTTTGCTGAGCTGGGGTCGAATCAGAGTAAATGCGTAGGTTGTCCTTTAAGAGATGTTTTTTTCCTTGTAGTGTTCTTGCTGTCTGGGAATTATCAAAATGGATTTTTATAGGTCTTGGTTTATTGCTGTTATATTTACCAAATCGATACATTTTTACAATGTTGTTTATTGCAGGTGTGTCAATTTTGGAAATTATTTCTGTTACTACAGTTTGATCTTCCATAATTTTGTCTGTAACTGCTACCTTCGTGCTTTCGGGCACGTTGCACAAAATTATGTTTTTTGACCTCTCATTAATTTCGTTAATTTCATTGATAGCTTCACAAATATTGATATTGTTTTGGGGTGGGATGTTTTTTTGAATATCTTTATAGGCCCTCAGTTCACCTTCCAAGGTGCCAGTTTTGGTAGCTACCGCTGCCGACATGCTGCCAATTGACGCTAATATTTCACATGCTATCGGAGTAATTTTTGCTATTTGGTCCTTGTTAAATTTGTTACCAGGGTCAAGAAGCACTTTGTTGATAGCATTGACTGCCTTTTCTGCGTTTGATATAAATGACTGGATATCCATTGTGGTATTAAAAATATGTTTTTCAGTTTATATAATTTTTTGTTGAATAAATTATTAAGCTATATTTTAGAACCACTGGTTGACCTTCACTGTCCCAAGTTTCAAGGCGATTCCAGACTCACGGCGAGAAGTCTCGGCGAGAAATTCTCGCGAGAACAAGCACTTATCCACACTCTCATTCTCGCCGAGACTTCTCGCGAGAACAAGCACTTATCCACACTCTCATTTTTCTCACTCGTGATCTGTTTCCCATCCGGTATGGACGACTTTACAGACGATATTCAAAATGCAGCAAGTTTGGCTCTGTGCGCCATGGCATATTATTATTTTGTTGTAACTAAAAATAAAGTTAAAAAAAAATAGAAAAGCCAGACGATGGTGGGTAACGCAAATTCATCGAAACAGAACAAGGTTGGTAATTTTTTTATTTAATATTCTTTCGTTATTATTATAATCATGTATTCTTATATGTAAACTGTATTCTTTAGTTTCAGTATGCTAAAGCAGTTGGATGAACTAGTTGCTGAGCCAAGCGGAGAATTTAAAAAGTTTACTAGGATGTCAACTGTTGATTTTGAAAATTTGCTAATGAAGATTACACCACTAATAAGCAAACAAGATACGCAATTCCGAAAAGCAGTACCAGCTCTTACGCGTTTTGCAATAACATTAAGATACTTAACCACAGGAGATACATTCCAAAGCCTTCATTTTTTGTTTAAAGTGTCACCTCAACTAATTTCAACAATTATTCCTGAAGTATGTGCAGCCCTGTGTAAAGTTTTGGAGAATGAAATAAAGGTAAGTTTCAGTGACAATATTTATTTTTTAATAATTTCACAAGTGAGAACAAAACATTAATGAGTTATAACATTTGAAAGAAAGAACATTACAATTAAAAATTAAAAGAAAACTAAGCATCATTGTAGGCTTCAGAAATAACATTAGACAGTAACTCATTTCCAGGTATGCGCACATTTGGTTCATCTGTATAATTTCACAAGACAGAACAAAACATTAATGAGTTATAACATTTGACAGAAAGAACATTACAATTAAAAATTAAAAGAAAACTAAGCATCATTGTAGGCTTCAGAAATAACATTAGACAGTAACTCATTTCGAGGTATGCGCACATTTGGTTCATCTGTTTGTGTATTTTGTCCTTCTGAAAAATTAATTACTGGTGGTTCGGTATATAACTGTTGTGTATTTTGTTCTAAAATATGAATTATTGGTTGTTCGGAATCTAAGTGGCGTTTTCTTTGTCTTCTTAGAATATTAATTTGAGTCGGTTCAGGATATGAGATGGGTGTGTTCTGTCGATGAACCCTTTCACTAAGTAAAGGCTCAGAATAGCTAGACATAGAAGATGATGGCCTACTCATAGCAATAGGATATGGAACAATAGGATATGAGATGGGTGTGTTCTGTCGATGAACCCTTTCACTAAGTAAAGGCTCAGAATAGTTAGACATAGAAGATGATGGTCTACGCATAGCAATAGGAGATGGAACAAAAGTATCGCTTAACAATTGATGTTGTTGCTTTAAACGCCGGCGATTAATAATTAGGCCATCTATGTCATACATTATTTCTAGTCGCTCCATTTCTGTAAACGCGCGCATTTTTTTTGCTAACATAATTCCATAGATTTCACAGTCATCTGGAGGGGCTGTAGCTTCCCGTTTCTTAATGGTCTCCTGAAAGGTACTTAAAGCTTCCTTCAAATACTTTCCGGCTTCTTTCACCTCTGACTGAATTAATCGAGGACGACTTGTCTGTGGTGTTGTATCATTTCTGGTTTGTGTGGTTTCTGTACTCTCTCTACTTGTGCTTGGCTCCTCTGTCTGAAAAAAATATTAATGTTGTATTACCTACTTTTTTCAGACCCCATCATCTACAGAAGAGTGGCTGGAAATTGAAAAAGGATTCAGCTCCAGATTTCCTAGGGCTGTCGGTGCAATTGATGGGAAACATATAGTTCTGAAATGTCCACCCAATTCAGGTTCAGAATACTACAATTACAAAAAAAAAATTAGTATTGTGCTTATGGCATTAGTTGACAGTAAATATCAATTTATTTTTGCTGATATCGGAGGGCAAGGGAGAATAAGTGATGGTGGAATTTTTCGAAACACTGTTTTATGGGACAAAATTTGTGACAACTCTCTCAATTTACCAGCACCTCGACCATTTCCAGGCTCAATAGTTGATATGCCATATGTATTTTTGGGAGATGGTGCATTTGCACTTAGCATGAACATCATGAAACCTTATCCTGGAAACCATATCAGGAATAGCCCTGAACGCAAATTCAATAAAAAACTCTCAAGTGCACGCGTGATTGTGGAGAATACATTTGGAATATTATCATCAATGTTTCGAGTATTCAAATCGCCAATCGAGTTGTCTCCCGACAAAGCTTCAGTTGTTACAATGACTTGTATATTGTTGCATAATTATTTGAAAAGAAGTAATACATCTTCACGAATATATTGTCGACCAGGCACTATTGATGTTTACGATATTAACGGTGATATGATTCAGCCTGGTTCATGGCGCCAAGAAATTACAAACAATAATAATGCTATACAGGACTTGCCACAAGTAGCACGCAGACCAGCTGCAAGTGCTGCACAAGTACGAGAAGAGTTCAAGAAATATATTTTTAGTCTACGTTAATATACCTACTTATTTTTTGTAATGAAGAAGTAAATAAATAATACTTACATTTGATGTTGTGTTTATTGTTGTCCTCGGAGTTAGCCCTTGATTAAGAAAGTAATCCAGAGCGTCATATGCGAACCATATAGGTTTATAAACTTCATTTTCACCAGCACCGGATTTGGAGGAATCATTCACCATTTTTCTGTATTTCCGGTAACTGGCGAAAAGGGAATCTTTTTTCTTTTTTAATTCAGGCACTTGCTTCTCCATTATTTCACTAAGTCTGTTCCACGCATCGTGGTTCAAGCTTTTGTCTTTATAATTCCGATGTTTTGCGTCCCATAACACCGGTTCATTTTGGAAATACTCTATAAATTCCAACTCTTGTTGATTGTTCCACATTTTAAAGTAAACAAAATTTTCGATACAAAAACAAAAATATATCGCACGTCTACTCTCAACCGCTCACTAAACAACACTGAGACAAAACGTGAGTGTAGACCCTTCTCGCTTCTCGCCCGAGAAATCCTTTGAAGCGGCCAAATTTACCGACAGCCATCCGAGAACAGCCGAGCACGAGAAAGAGAATGCGAGAAACACATCACATTCTCGCTTCTCGGGTGTTCTCGGGGCTTCTCGCCGAGAGTCTGGATGGGCTATCAAGTATGTAGTTCGTATAGGTACTTTAACTGTCAGAGTCTTGTGTTTAGTTATTGTGTTTTAATTTGCTGGTAAAGGGACACTAAACATAGAGGTTTTAACACTTTATTTCACAAATGTTTGCACTACACAATATTGCGTATAAGTTTTAGGTTCAGATTTGCTGTAATTAAGTTTTTGTTTATTATTTAGACTGGAGACGAATATTTGACGTATGCACTGCTAAAGAGTATTGTTGTATATGTATATTATTATATGTATATTACATTTTTCTTAAATATCATTAACTAGCTGGTACCCGGCATGCGTTGCTATGCCATTTAATAAAGAAATTGTTTCTCCCTGAGTGTCCTTTCCCATTCGTCCCGTTCCCCTTCCGCCTCCCCTTCTTCTCCTGCGTCCTCTTGCCCTCTTGCGTTCCCACTCCGTCACCTCCACCTTCCCTCTCCCCACTCCACTTCCCCCCCCCCCCTCCTTCCGCCGTCCCGCGAGCCCCCTCCCGAGTACCCCTCCCCCCTCCTAGGTTACCCTCCCCCTCCCTGGTTCCCCTCCCCAATCTCTCCCTCCCTCCCGCTTTCCATGCATTCAGTTTTCAAACCTCGCGTGCCACCAATAGCAATTTTTTTATACAAATTTCATAATGCCAGAGCTCACCTGAAGTTTTATAAAAACCTTGTCCTGACAATAACGAACACACAAAAACAAGAATTATCCAATTTGGTGCAGTCGTTCGAAAGTTATGCGCTTAGCAACACATTCGGCGATTCATTTTTATATTATAGATCTTCACTTCTAGGTAGTGTAGTACATATTTAATCGGTGATTAGGGAGGCCCTGAGGAAAATAATTCCCCTCAAGTCCTATGTCATCTGAGATACCGTCTGGAGGGTCTTTTGAAGAAGAGGAAGGAATAAACATTGGTCTTGAAGAGACCCATGTTGTAGGAAGGAGGAAACACAAAGGCCGGCAAACTCAAGAACGAGTCGAAGAAGCGACCCGTTCTCATGTCAACAATGTACATATATTGGGCGCGCGTTTGGGCGTTCCCGACCATCTACCGGTGCCGAGGGGATCAATGACGCTAGCTGGGATTGCTAGATGGAGAATCCATGGAACGAGAATCTATCGACCGGGCAAACCGTTTCTGCACAATGTCGAGGGTTTTTTTCAGCTGCAGACCAGAGGTGGCTGTCAAATTCAACAGTTGGGCGCACTGGCGATTTGTACAGGGTTAGCAGTTGTGTACTCTTAAAGTATCTGCGGGCCCTGTACATTACGCCCAGTTTTTGTAAGGTTAATTAAGAATTTCAATATATGAAAATGTTTGCTCAATTTCACCAGAAGTGAGGGAAAATTTTGCTTACTTCGGGCTCCCTGACACGCCCACACCACACTTATATCGATTGATCTTTTCGGTGACCATCGAGTATTTCTGAAAACTCGTTAAAAATAATCGTCAACAGATCGTAAATCAATCAATGTTCACTTAATCGTGATGACTGACATTGGTTTTACCCATTGCCTTCCCACAAACGCCATGTTATATTTTTTCGTCGCCTTAATTAGTATTAATTCTTTCTTTTAGGATAATTTAGGATTTAAATATAATTATATACTCGCAGACCCGGCCACACGTTGCTGTGGCTAACGAAACCTTTATAACCAACGCTATCTGTTAAATCAAATCCACACCACGCTGCCCGCTGCCCGCCGCCGCTTGGCCAGATATATTATGTATTTCAAACAATTTACACAAAACCTTGACAAATTATATACCTAAAAACCTTCCTTAAGAATCACTATCTATCGGTGAAAATCGCATGAAAATCCGTTACGTAGTTTAAAAGATCTAAGCGCACAAAAAGGGTAAGCGACTTCATTTTATACTTGTGAAGATGAAGATAAATATAATTTAAGTCTATTTAATTTAATATATTTTTAGTCTTTCTTTTAGGGTAATTTAGGATTTAATTATAAACAAGTATTACTAGGAAAACCTCACATCTGAACGGCAATTATCATAAGATAGCGAAAATTGTTTAAGGAAAAGAAATAAAATAATTCAGTTCTTTCTCAGTAATCCGCCACTCAGTTATCCGAAAACTACTATAATCTGCTGTTATTTTTAGTATTTGAAAACACAAAATTAAGCTCTATAATTCACCGGTATCACGACACACTGACCCCAGATTCCTACCCACCCCTCATACCTTTTGCCTTCCCAGTACTTCCCCTCTTTCCTTTCCTAAAAATACTCACCACAAAGCAATCCCAAAGATGACATAGGCCCTGATGGGAATTATTTTCATCAGGGCCTCCTGTGTGCAAAAAAAGTCAAATTCAGTAGTCCGCTGCTTGCCAAGATATAGGTACACCGATTTATATATCGACACGAAGCGCGGCGTAGCGCTTTTTTGTGAAAAAAAACACTCAAGGAAATATGTGTACAATTAAACTTACTCATAATTTCATTAGTAATCATTTTTTTTTATTTAATACCAACATTGCCTACCAATCATTTATACGTGGTCTGACCCGACCACGTGTTGCTGTGGCTAATAAAACACAACGTCATCTACTGGATGGTTATCCAACCTTTATAACCACCGCCGTCTTTGAGATTATCGCGAAGAGACAGACTTTAATGTATAATACGTAGAGATGGTGTGAAAGATTATAATAATGTGCATGAAAAGCTTGGGGTAACTAACGTATTTAAATTAATAAGGATTATTACAGTATCCGTCTAAATAACTTTTCAATTACCGCAATGTACGTGACCATTTTTTTAGAAGATAGAATGGGTATAGTAAGCTCTCCATAAAAGATAGATATATGCCTTCGCGGACTTATTTTTAGATCTATAAAAGAGGAATATCCCACCATGCATTGTTTTCTTATATCCCAAAAGGATTGGGCAGCGTTTTCGATGAAAGCTACCAGGCGTGCGGCTCGACTTTTTCCGACACTTCTAACAATAGAGAACTCCAGTCCAATTTTTTTATTTTTTTTTATGAATAAAGACCTTCAAACTTAAATAACTGCATTTTTATTTTTATTTTTATAGTTAGTTTTAATAGTTAAAATAATTGTCAAAGTTTTAATTTTTAAAGACTCCCAGAAACGCACCGTATCTATGGTGGTCTTCACCCACCGATAATTTTTTTACTTTTTAAGTTGTCATTTTGAATCAGTGATGTTATGTCGAGGGAAATTTCCCAAGATCTAGGGGATAAAAATATTTTTTAGGGATAAGGGAAATCAGGACAAAATCTAGGGAAATTTCGAACTCTGGCAAAATTTTTATTACATATACATGACAATATTACTGGTATTATTTATATATATATATATATATATATATATATATATATATATATATATATATATATATATATATATATATATATATATATATTTACAATTTGGTAGGCGGGTATGGGTACCGCCGCCCTGGGAACCATTTATTGGATGACCAACACCTCTGCCACAGGTCACCCCAAGTGGTTCGCTACGTTTGGTGACTTAGCAGGGGTGCCCGGGTTCTTGGGGTAATGTTTGTTCAAGTCTTGATGGCGGGTGCGTCGGCCCACCTTCTGCGTGGCGGGCCGGATTGGGAGATGCTGGTTGAGGGAGACCCTTTACAACCGGTTACCGCTGTCCGGGCCGCTCGGTAGTACAGGGGCCCGACCCTCAGGCTCACGACTGAGGGTGGGCTGCCCCATCAACGAGTGTAAAAACCCCGCCGCTGCTGTTGTGCCGGTTCGTGACCGGAGGGGACCCAGCAGTAGCGTTTGGGGCGCATTGGGTGACCTCTCCAGCCGGACTCTCCCTATCCATCGCCTTGCACCGCAGTGGGTGGATTGGATTCATTCGTTCGTCACTCTTGGACACTCTGATCCCCAGCTTCCTACCCACCCCTCATACCTTTTCCTTCCCAGACCTCCCTCCCCCCACACCCCATCATAAAAACATTTAAAATCATGACAAAACAAACAACAAAAATTAACATCATTACAGCGGCGAGTAGTAGGCGACCCCGGCGCAGGCCAAAAATGTTGGTGAATTACACCAACATTCGCGGCCTGCATACCAATTTAAACTCCGTCCACCACCACCTTTTTTCTCAACGCCCCAACCTACTATTCCTGTCTGAAACGCAGATAGCCGAGCCTGTAGACGCCTCCTATCTGGACTGCCCGGGCTTCACCCTCGCAAGCAAGTTCAGACCTAAAGGAGGTGTCTGTCTCTATAGTCGAGCTGACGTCAACTGTGTGCGACTGTTGAATCTGGAAAACTCCAGATTCGACGTAATGTGGGTACGCGTCAATCTTGCCAGTACGGTAAGATTCTACGCGTGTTTATACCGCTCACCGAACCTTAGCGAATCAGACACGTCCGAGCTCTTCAAACATTTAAGCGTCACTATTGATGACCTCTTGCCCCGCTACCCTATGGCAGAGTTTGTGGTCCTGGGGGACTTCAATGTTCATAACGAACCTTGGTTGAAGTTCTCAGGATCAACAGACTCGGCTGGACGCCAAGCGGAATCCTTTGCCCTTTGCTACGGATTGGAGCAAATGGTTCAGGAGCCTACAAGGGTTCCTGATGTCCAGACTCACCGTTCCAATCTGTTAGACCTTTTTTTAACTACTGTGCCACACGGTTACAGTATTGAAGTCACAGCGCCTTTAGGATCGTCCGACCACTGCCTGGTGACGACATCAATCCCTGTAAACTTCAGACCACCAAACGAGAGGCTGAAGAGAAAAGTGTGGCACTATAGGTCAGCAGATTGGTTCGGTCTGCGGGCACATTTTAATGCTTTCCCATGGTCAGCTGTCTGTTTTCGGACTTCGGATCCCTCAAGATGTGCCCAGGAAATTGGTGAGGTCATCACATCCGCGATGGATGGCTTCATCCAATCTACTGTTAAGGAAACTGGTGTAGGCTCAAAGCCGTGGTTCAGTCGACAATGCGCTGAAGCAGTGCGACGAAAAAACGCGGCTTACCGAGCCTACAACACATCTAGAACATCCGAAGACAGAACAGCTTACAACAAAATGGCAAAGGAAACCAAGAGAATCATAAATAGGTCAAAATTCGAGCACGACCAGCAGATCAGCAGAAAGCTGACTGCATGCCCGCATGGCAGCAGGCAATTCTGGTCGCTTGCGGGCTCAATAGGTCGCAATTTCTGCAAATCCAGTCTGCCACCTCTTACCAGACCTGACGGCTCACTAGCAAACACCGCCACCGAAAAGGCTAACTTACTAGGTAAAATGTTTGCGGATAACTCAACCCTCGATGACCAAGGTGCTGTCCCGACGTCGGTTCCTCACTGCGGTTTTCGTATGAAAAAGCTGAGGATCCGGCATCGGGAAGTACTCCATGTTTTACGAGGGCTTGATGTCAATAAAGCTAGTGGGCCTGACGGAATACCTGCCCTGGTACTGCAAAGGTGCGCTGCAGAAATAGCTCCAATTTTGACGAAGCTTTTTAAACTGTCCCTGAAGACTGGCTCTGTGCCCTCTGGTTGGAAAAAAGCGGTTATCCATCCTATTCCAAAGAAGGGTGACCGCTCCAACCCGGCCAACTACCGCCCCATAGCGATCACATCAGTTCTGTCTAAGGTGATGGAACGTGTGATCAACGACAAACTGCTCACATACCTCGAGAAGAACAAAATTATTAACGACCGTCAATACGGATTCCGGCGGAACCGCTCGTGCGGTGATCTTCTCGCGTATGTGACGCATGTTTGGGGGCGATGCCTGGAACGTTTCGGTGAGACCCAAACGGTTGCACTGGACATATCCAAGGCCTTTGACCGGGTTTGGCACCGAGGACTTGTCAACAAACTGCATTCTTACGGACTTCCTGCATCCTTGTGTACGTGGATTGCCGACTTCTTGAGGGAGAGGTCGATTCAGACGGTAGTCGATGGTTTCACCTCTTCCTCTCACTCGATAAATGCTGGCGTCCCGCAGGGATCGGTTCTGTCTCCAACTCTGTTTTTGTTGCACATCAACGACCTTTTGTCATGTGCACCAATTCACTGCTACGCGGATGACAGTACAGTTCATGATAGCTTTTTGTTTGACAAGCCCCCAAAGGGCTCACAAACTCCAACAGCTCGTAAGGCTTTGAAGCAAAGAATGGACGGTTACCTCGAGAGTGTTTTCTCTTGGGGTAAAAATAATCTCGTTGAATTTAATGTTTCAAAGACCCAATCATGTCTGATTACGTCTAAAAGGGATCGCAATGAAAATCTAGTCTCTTTCAACGGAAGCAATCTTCCGAACAGGCCCTCCATTGATTTGCTTGGTGTAACCCTAAGTGACCAGCTCAGGTATGGGGGCTCCATCGAAGCCAGAGTAAAATTAGCCTCCCAAAAACTGGGCGTACTGTACAGGGCCCGCAGATACTTTAAAAGTACACAACTGCTAACCCTGTACAAATCGCAAGTGCGCCCCACGGTTGAATTTGGCAGCCACCTCTGGTCTGGAGCTCCAAAATACCTGAAAAATACCCTCGACTCTGTGCAGAAACGGGCGGTCCGTTTGATAGATTCTCCCATCTTAACAGACGGATTGCAATCTTTAGAGCACAGGCGTCGGGTGGGAATGCTATCCTTGTTCTACCGGTATTACAATGGAAGATGCTCCGAGGAACTAGCATCATTGATCCCTTCGGCACCGGTGCATAGTCGGGAAACACGCCAAACGCGTGCCCAACATTTGTACACAGTTGACATTAGTCACATGAGAACGGGTCGTTTCTTCGACTCGTTCTTATGTTCAACAGCTCGGCTGTGGAATGATTTGCCGGCCTCTGTGTTTCCTCCTTCCTACAACATGGGTCTCTTCAAGACCAATGTTCATTCCTTCCTCTCCTCAAAAAGACCCTCCACACAGCATCCCAGATGACATAGGCCCTGAGGGAAATTATTTTCCTCAGGGCCTCCTGTGTGGAGTTAATGTAAAAAAAAAAAAAAAAAAATATATATATATATATATATAATATGTTGATAGGTTTAATTCCTTTTTATTAATTTCTAAATAAAACACTTGTGTTGCAAAGTTTTTTTTAACTAAGAAACGACATTTATGTTTATTAATATCACTTTGAATGGTTTTTTCTAACAATCAAATAATAGAATAACAAAACAAATGACAATCGATGATTGCATTCTAATTGACATTATAGGATTCAAATTTAAAGGGAATATATTTCCTTTACATCTCCCCCCCCCCGCGGGAAAGAAAATTATTGCAAAAATTTTCATTCATCTTCGATATCCTCTTCATGGTTCATCAATGCAGGTGCTGGAATTAATTTCGAGATGTGGAAAAAATTTGATTCTAATTTTTTTCGACCAGTATTTATCTTGTAAATTGAGTTTGATAATTTTTCTATTATTTTGTAGGGTCCGATTCTCAATTCGTCGAGCTTCTTCCTGTTAAGTTTGTTTCCATTCTCCACAAAAACAGTATCACCAACTTTGAAGTTAATATGTCTCCTGGTTTTATCGTAAATCATCTTGTTGTAATTATGTGACTTTATAGTATTTTCCAGAGCTTTTTTTCTGTCTTGAATCAAATCGATGTCAGTCTTCTTAAGTTTTAACTCATTTGGCAAAATCGTAACATCTGTGCCGTTAAGTAGGTACTGAGGCGCATAACCAGTGACAGTGTGCTCCGTTTCATTATAGTTTTTTACACAATTACGGGCTATAGTTGTCCAAGCCACTTTTAAGTCATTTTCGTTGATTTTGCATCTAATTTTATTGACTAGCGTTTGATTTAATCTTTCATTTAATCCATTTGAGAAAGGCGAGTTTACTGCAGTAAAAATGATTGGAATATTTTTTTCATCCAAAAATTTTTTGAATTCTCTAGAATTAAGACCCGGATATTGGTCTGATAGTATCATGCCAATGTCATTAGTTTCTGTGGAGTTTAAGAGTTTGATGAAATCGTTGGTATTTTGAGTTTTTGACGTCAAAATATATGCAAACCTCGTGAAATGATCTGATAGCAGGTGCAAGTATCTCTTTGTTGACCGTGAACCCCCAAAACCACCTATCGTATCAATAGAACATATTTCAAAAGGTTTTGTTGCGGGACCCAAGTAGGACATCAATCCATATTTATTTTGACCTCTTGATTTGTTCTTTAAACATACTGCACAACTTTCGCAAGTTCTCTTTATATTGTTTGTCATGTTTTCTGATGTGTACCATGAGCTTATCATTTTTTGCATTTGATTAATTCCTATGTGACCTAGGTCTGTGTGAACATTTTTGATAAAATCTATGCTGAATTTTTCTGATAGAATTATTTTTTCTTTTTTTTTTACTTTCTTGTAATAAACATTATTCTTCGATATCAATTTATCTTTTCTGCACTGTATCTTCTCATTTTTGACCTGATCTTTTAAGATATCTTCTAATTTTATTAAGTTGACAACTTTTAATTGCTCATCTTGGTTCTCATCTGGTTCTAAGACTGGGTTTCTGCTTAGACAATCAGCTTCAATATTGTACTTTCCTGGAGAATATTTAATTTGAAAATCATATTGGGATAAGTAATATGTTAAGTCACCAAGCTCTTCATCGGTTCTAGATTTGATATTCATATTTTCCAGCGGTTTGTGATCTGAATAAACTGTAAATGGTTTTCCTATCAACCAGTATTGCCAGTATCTCACTGCCTCTTTTATAGCTAAGCATTCTAAGTAAATTGCTTTTTTCTTTTTCTGTGCGCTGTTTAATTTTTTCGAAAAGTAAGCAACAGGTTTTTCTTTTCCATCAGATTGTGTCTGTTTTAAAATAGCTCCAACACCCTCTAGAGAAGCATCTGTATATATATTAATTGGTAAATCTTGATCAAAAATTTCCAAGATCGGTTGTGAGCATATTAGGTTTTTCATCGTTTCAAAAGCATTTTGGCATTTATCAGTCCAAATAAACTTTTGATTTTTCCTTAATAAATTATGCAAAGGATCTAGTATTATTGCACTCTTCGGAATGTACTCATGATAAAAGTTGATTTTTCCTAGAAATTGTCGCACATTCTTTTGTGTTTTTGGAATAGGAAAATTCTTTATTGAAATCAAATTATCCTTTACTGGCTTGACTGAATTATTCTGAATTATATGACCCAGATATTTTACCATATCTGATGCAAATGTGCATTTTGTAAATTTTAATCTAAAACCTTCTGTTTTGATTGCATTCAGCAGCTTTGTCAGATGATCAATGTGTTCAGCAAAAGTTTTTGAAAAAATAAGAATGTCATCTATGTAATTGACAGCAAATTCGTTTAGTTTATATTTTCTCAATATATTGCTTAATATCCTCTGAAAAATTGCCGGAGAAGTCTTCAATCCGCAATGGAATAGACCAAAAGGCTGAGTTTATATCCAGCGTTGAAAAAAATTTGCAATTTCTGGTCTTTGTCATTAGGTCTTCAATCAATGGAAATGGTTGAGCTTGAGGTATTACTATTTTATTTAAGTCTCTGAAGTCTATGCATAATCTGGATCTTTTGTTTTCTTCTTTTTTAAATGCTAGAGTGACCGGTGCAGCAAATGGACTGTACGACTCTTCTATCAGTTTATTGTCTAATAATTTTGCTATTTGCTCTTCTATTTCCTTTTTATCTTCTACACTGCATCTGTAAGGCCTCTTACTACAATATTTATCCACTAATAAGTCTATCTTCGCTTCATATCCATTGACAGTGCCAACATCATATTTACTCTTCGCGAACACTGATGTGTATTTGTCTATTAGTTCATTTATTTCTGTTTTTTGATCATTATTTAAATGATTCATTGTTATTTTAAAATCTTCTTCTTTAACATGTTCGTTAAAATTAATTCTGTGTTTTTCTATATGATTAAATTTAGTATTCGTTTTCATATCTGTAGAATATTTTTCTTTTTTATTTGTATTATTTAGGCAGAGTTTCTGTGATATTTGTAAGTCTTCACTTTGGATAAGTTTGAAGTCTTTTATCATGTCTAATCCAATCAAAAAATCATACTTGAAATTGTGTTCATCAATAATGTACACATCAACTTTATTCTCCAATTCAAAAATTTTTATGTTTAACGTTGTCAAACCACTCGTCTTTTTAACACCATTAATCGTTACTAAATTTGCTTCATTCAAATTGTTTCCTTTTCCTTTTAGTTTCAATAATTTAGAATTAATTAGAGAAACATTTGAACCTGAATCATAAATTCCGTATATTTTTAATTTATCATTTAGTAATAGTTTGACTTTTATTAATGGTGTTACTATTAGTTTTTTTGATCATTTTCATTTAATTCAGTTTCTATCACTGAATTGTTTACATGTTTAATGGCATTTCTCTTAAATTTTTCATCCTCTTTTGTTTTGAACCAGCATGTAGCTTCAGGGTGGTAACGAATGCCCTTATTCAATTTTTCACAAATTTTACATGGATTTTTACCCCCATTTTTATTATGTTCTGCATTTCCAAATGTTTTCTTATTCATAAATCTTTTTTTGTTGACCATATGTTCATACTTGTTAACTTCATTAAACAAATCTACAGTATCTTGTAATCCTTCTCTATCGATCTTGTTAAGTATGAATTCTGGTAGTCCGGAAGCAACAAGATCTATCAAAGTACCGGTGTCAATTGATCTTCTCACATCCAATAGAAGTTTTTCTTTTCTCATAGCATAATCCAACAGAGAACCATCTTTGTATCTAAATGATAGTGCGTATGTGACAGGGTTCCATCCTTTGTTTGCAAATGATTCACAGAATTTGTTTTTCCATGTTGACCACTCTGAGTTCATTGTTAGTTTTATAATCATGGAACTGTACCAGTCTATACAAGATTTATCCATGAACAATCTGAGTATTTCTATTTTTTTTCCATCCATGGTCACATCAAACCGCAAACATTCTTTTTCAAACACTTCCATCCACTGGCTTGCATTTGTATTTTTAGTGCAGAATTTTTCTATAACAAACTTCTCAGCAATGTTTTTTAAGCTCTGTTGCTTATCTTCCATTAACTTTTCAATTAATTTTCCTAATGCATCTTCTTTTTGATGTACTTGTAAACTTTTTTCGTCCAATTCTTCGAGGTATTGGTCTCCAAACTGTAGGTTTCCATCTTCGTCTACATATGTTTTTTTTAGTTCTTCTGTCATGGTTAACCAGACTCTTCTAACCTGGTATCTTTTTTTCAAACTATTTTTTATTTTTCCAAAAGCACTAGTTTTCATTATATCCTCGTGATAGCTGGCGGATCGTAGCATTTCTGGTATTGTAAACACTTTTCCATCACTTGTGACTATTTTTGTAATGCTAATAATATTTGATCTGCCATCGCATCCAGGTAATAGCGTAAATTCGAATTGAATTTTCTCCATTTTTGGTTTAAAACGAAATGTCGTTTTATAATATGTTGATAGGTTTAATTCCTTTTTATTAATTTCTAAATAAAACACTTGTGTTGCAAAGTTTTTTTTAACTAAGAAACGACATTTATGTTTATTAATATCACTTTGAATGGTTTTTTCTAACAATCAAATAATAGAATAACAAAACAAATGACAATCGATGATTGCATTCTAATTGACATTATAGGATTCAAATTTAAAGGGAATATATTTCCTTTACATATATACGTATATATATTTTTTGGAATTCCTATGAATCTTAATTATTGTTCATGTACTTACATGCAATGTTATTTTTAACACTGACAACTCAAAATGATATTAGGGAACGTACCCATACTACGTGACACGTTCGGGGGGGGGGGGGATCTTCAAAATACCACGCTTGGTACAAATGAGCGGCGGGTTGCTTATGATTTTTTATTTTGCAAAGTGTTTTTTTATTTATTTGGAATTCAGTTTCTAATTCAGTGGTGAGTGTATTCGTACTTTTAAATTATTACTTCACGTAGCAAAAAGTGTTTTATTTGGAAAATCACGGTATCATTAGTATATTTACCAAGTTCCGATATCTTTCCAATTAATTAACATATAACAGGATTAGTGTTACACAATCGGGTGGCTACGTAGGTAATTGCGTAAATGTGAAATTCTAGGGAAATTTCACTTCGAAATCTAGGGAAATAATTTTTTTGGTCAGAACATCCCTGTTTGAATGAATAATCCAGAAGAATCATGGCGGTCATGGTGGAATGTTTTGTAATGACTTTTAGGTGTGAGGTGTGTTTTTTATTCAAGATTAACTGCTTTCAATATAGAAAAACATTGGTAAAATGTCCACATTTCACCGCTACTGTTATTGTATTTAATCAAAGTGCAATATAAAAACAATAAATCATCTCTTTCATTGCAAATACATGTGACATCGTGTTTTGTGTCAGGCGTTACTTTGTAGGTACATTGTTTTATGTATAATACATACAGAAACACTGGTATTTATAATACACTGATCATGACGAGTGTGTAACAACTTGTATAAAAAGCCCTATACTAAAAACAATTTGAAAATACATAACCAAACGTCAAAATATGACACGACTTTAACCTCAAATAGACAATTTATTTATTATTTATTTACAATTTATTGCAGATTGTCCGCAAATATAGCCCTTTTCGTAAATTGTTGAGGGCCTAAATTATGTTTCAATAAACACAATAACTATTATTTATCTAAATCTCTATAAACACTATAAACAGTATGAAAATAAACCAAAAACACGAAATGTTGAATTGCATAGGTACGTGTGCACTTCAAGTCATTTCAAATGTCAATACAATACACACTATCACCAGGTGACAGGTTAAGAGTGACGTCACCGTTAACCATTTCAGTAATGCCAACTTAACGCTGTGTTTTGAGAAGAGGTTTAAAAATGCACTTTTTAATATTTTTTTTTAAAACTCTGCGTTTAATATTATGAAATAAAACTTATATATTCAGAATCAGCGGTTATTGGTCTATATGAACATATTTTTTTAAAGCCATAATATTTTTCACTGGAGTTCCTTATTATCGTTATGTTTCAACCAATTTACACAAATCCTTGACAAATTACATACCTAAACCTTCCTCACGAAACACTCTATCTATTGGTGAAAACATTCTTGAAAGTTTTCGAGTTTATCGCGAACAGACAGACAGACAGACAGACGGACAGACGACGCGGAGGACTTTAATTTATAATGTGTAGAGATGTAGAGAAGAGAAGATAGAGATCAGTATAAAAAAAATAATGCAGGTGGTGAACGAATGGTTTAAAAATGTGTGTATTTCATATATTTTAGCGGCATGGAGGGAAGGCAGGAGGGGGAGAGTAACAAGGAGGTGGGGTTCGCGGGAAGGGGGACGAGTGTGGGGGAAGGCGGGGGAGGTGGAAGGAAAACGCTGGAGGGAAAGGAGACGCGGGAGGGGAACGGGGACGTGTTATAATGGACATGCGCGGAGAAACAATTTATATCTTTGAATGGCATAGCAACACATGCCGGGAACCAGCTAGTAACTGATAAATAACTACAATAGAAGAGTTTGGAAGAGTAGTGATAAAATATCATAACATGTAAAAGCCTAATTTAAATCCTATTTTATACGTACTTACCTCATTTCAAAGTAATTGTCTTGGGGAAATGGAAAAGGCTGAAAGTGACAAAAAATAAATAATCGATTTTTTGCATGGAATGTGTTGTAAGCGATATCACCAATAACGTAAAGAAAGTTAAAAGCGCCATAAAATTCCTACTGGTTCCTAGAGCAGTCGCAAGGAGCATCACCGTGAAAGCGCCCGTTGACCGTCATGCGTCAGTGGAAAAGACTGAAAATGCCACCCATGATGAATGTACCTTTCCATTGCAGTAGTTGCTTTTGGCTAAACATCCAGCCTTTTAACTAACAAGGTATGGCACTTGCAGCGTTTCCCAAAAAAATATATGATGGCACTTTCAGCTTTTCGCATGCAAAATCAAGTTATATTTGTCTTACAATAAAAAAAAAACAACTCTTGAAAAACAAATAAAAATATATTTTGTATTTTTAATGAATTTTGTAGATTTTTAAAGAATAGGTACAGTATAAGTTTTATGAAGTTTTTATTGAATACTGACAATTTTACTTTGTGGCACTTTCAGCCTTTTCCATTTCCATTACACAATTCCAAAAAATGAATTTCTCAAAATATTGAAAATCTAAAGTAAAGGTTTTTGGTTCTCCTGTAAAGTTGTTGAAATGGAGTTGAGGCATTCACTAATGAAGGTGCCGATTTGTTTATTGGTCGATGCAAACTTGAGCAGTTTCAAGAAATCATGACGCGAATTGGCGAGTACAGGGTGTTGACAACAACGGAATGAAAACACAGGACCGAAACAAATGTTTTATGATTTTTTGTGTGGATAAGTAAATTTCATGTTTTGAGAAAACTTTAACATTAGGGGCCATCCAATAATTACGTCACACTTTAACTGCAACCGGCATCGAAAAGAAGAAGATGGAGAGATACGAAATTACGAATGTTAGAGGAGAGCGCTAACATTTACAGCGACAAAAATTGCGAAAATGTTTAATAAAACACGACTCGTTTAAAAAAGAGCAAAAACCTCACGGGCATTATCTTAAACGGCATTTGAAGAAACACTGTGAATTTTTTCAAACATATAACTTGTAAAATAAGTGAAACAAACGTGTTAATAATAATTTTTGGAGCATTTTTTGCGATTTTTTTCTATCGAGGGAATGTTATATAATTTGCGTTTCGGCGCGGGCAAAGTCTAGATATTATCTTCAAGAATAACATATTTTTTTAAGAGCTTTAAAACTTACCGTGTTTAAGGGAAATATGTAATAAATCAATAGAAATCCGGGTTGCGGGCCTTAAGGGGGGGGGGGGCGATAGATAAGTGTGACATTGTGTGACAAGGAGTATGGGGGGTCACCAGCTCTGTGACGTCACATATAAACATCTAAATTATTTTTATTATTTTTTTTATTATTTATTTAATTACAGAATACATTTAGTACAAAAAAATTTGAGTAGACCCACAAAGCTGTCATATGTCAGCTTGTCTGCAGGTTCTAACAATTTAAACATTCTTAATATTATATCTAAGAAAATATTTGTAAATACATTTATAGTTTTAAGGAAAAATTAGAATAGATCACATAGTAAATATTGGATAATTTAACTTACACTCATAAATATATAAGATATTTCAATATACCTGCCTAATAACAAGATATGTAGGCAGCTATATTAAGATATTCAAAGATACATGGAGTTTTCACTCATTAACCATAGTTTTATCATTTTAGGACATAGTCTCTCATTTTTTTCAAGTTTTATGTTTTTATTGATTTTATTGAAAATCACTGGTATTAGATATTCAAGAGTACGGCTTCCATATTTATTTAATATTCGAGGAGTTTTTAGGCCCTTTCCTTCTCTAAATCTTGTGGTATGTTTGTGTACAAGTAGGTGTTTGTAAGGGCTTTCCCCCATATTATCCATAATAGTAGTGAACCAGTGGAGACCTTTTATTGTAAGTAAGCTCTCTGAGCCATACAGTAGTTTTAAGTTATGTCTCTGTAAATATTTGTTGTGACAATTTTTTTTATTATGGCAGTTTGTAAATTTTCAATATATTTAATGTAAGTAGTGCTTGCATGTCCCCAAGTTCGAATACCATATCTAAGGATGGATTCTACCATAGAAAAATATATGAGTTTAAGAGTACAATGAGGCAAAATAAATTTTAATTTGTAAAAGTTACTAGCTAAGGATCTGAGCTGGTTACAAATTTTAGCCACTTGTTTATCCCACTTAAAATTATTATCTACAATTATACCCAGATAAGTATATTCATTTGTGAAATCTATTTTTTCACAGTCACAAACATTAATAATTCCTCTATGTATACAGTCAAAGCTATGAGCGGTTATTTTAGGAACATTCCACATTTTCAAACTTGGTGATTTTATGTACATGCATTTGGTTTTTTTTACATTAATAACTAATCCTACATCATGAGCCCATTTGAGAAGCTCGTTAAAATCTCTTTGTAATTCTTGTATAGCTATTTCAGGATTTTCATTTGATACAACAAGAGCAGTATCATCAGCAAAAATGAATCGACGAGCTTTTTTGAAAATCTTACACATAGCAATTACATATATAATATATAATTTTGGACCTAGAATTGACCCTTGCGGTACTCCCGATTTGATGTATCTTGATTTACTAATTATATTTAAAATCTTCACACTCATTTTTCTATTTGTCAAATAGTTTTTAAAGAATAAGAGGAGTTTACCCCGGATACCTATAAATTCAAGTACTTTAATTATTTGTATATGGCTAAGTGTGTCGAAAGCTTTTGAGAAATCAATAAATAGAACCAATACATGTTGTTTACAGTTTAGTTGTGAATTTATAAGATTAGAAAATTTTTCGAGCAATTTATCGCAACTTTTATTTTTTTGAAAGCCATACTGGCATTCATCAATAATACTCAGATTATTTAAGTATTTATCTAAATTTATTGATATATATTTTTCTAATATTTTTTCTAATGCAGGAAGTAAGGAAATCGGCCTGTAATTGTTTATTAACGAGTGATTTCCATTTTTAAAGATAGGCCTTACAATACTATATTTTAGTTCATCGGGAATATGGCCCGTATCAATTATTCTGTTAATAAAGTGGGCGATTATAGGACTAAGTAATTTAACATGTTTTTTCAAATCATACATACGAATTAAATCTATGCCTGGTGTCTTGGAATTTTTCATACCTCCGATAATTAATTCGATTTGTTTTGTATTTGCTCGTGGTAGATACATTGTGTGATTTAAATATTCCGGCGTGTATTCTGACGCTCGGACATCACATACATGTAATAACTTATTTACCCCCTCATCAAAAAAGTCTGCAAAATTTTCTGCCACTGCATCTTTCGATTTGGATTTTAAGAAATATTTTGATATGACATATTAAATATATTAAAATTATATGATATATTAAAACGCAAAACTTAAATGTAAACGAAAAACTTATTTTTAGATGTAAAATATGTGACGTCACACTAGGGGGGGTCTCACAAATGTGATGTGTGACAGGGACGGGGGGGTGGGTGTCAAAAAATCTTGATTTTTTTTTTTTTCATTTACTAGATTCTTATGTATCTTGAGGAGATGAATCATTTAAATTTACTGAATTTAAAGTTAATGTTCTTTATACAAATAGAACGGCGTCATATGCGCCTTGCAATTTTTACCTCATGTGGGTATTTAAAAATAGTACCTGGCTATTATAGACTTAGAGGTCATGTATTTTGTCGGTAGGGAAAAATTGTTATGTAAAAACCCTACTAAAATTGCATGTTTTGCATAGCTCACCAAAGCAACCGGCATCAAGCAAGGGGAAATATTTACATACGTGTGTGTTTGTGTTATGTTGGGAGTGGGAAGGAGTCGGTCATGTCCTTTTATTTGGAGCTCTTCCGCATTTGCCTTTGGGAATAAGGAAACCATGAAAAACCTTATCCGGGAGGAGTCGGCCGACAGTCAACATGAAACTGTGCGGCCTTCAGTGATTTCAGTAGATGAAATCCTGTATTTTGTGGTGATGGGTGTGGGTGTCTGTTTTTATGTGATATATACTTTATGGGAATTTTTAGGATAAACTTACATACATATAGATAAAATAAATATTATTATATAAATACATACATAGATATATAGACATAAGTTGTGGGGAGGGGTCTGGTGATTGGGAATACCTACCGATCGCTCAGTCATCCGCGTCTGATTCAGGATTGTGCCAAATGTGATTAAGGTCCATCAGAATATGTTTGGGTAGTCTGTGTTTGTACCTGAAAGGGAGATCGCTAGGTGCATTGTATTGACCGATTTCTCTGATGAGTTTATTTTTACTATGTTGAAGTGACTTGTAAAATCGGTCGGTCAGTCTGTGTGTGTATTCAAATAAGGTCGGTATTTCTTCTCTTGCATGTAGTTTTTTCAAGTTTGTTCTGAGTCTTGTGTTGTATGTGATTTTAATGCAGAGATTTTGTAAAGTCTGTAGTTTTGTGTGGTCAGAGTGGGAGATGCTGCCCCACACGGGGATAGCATGAGTCAGTACCGGTCGAATGAGCGAATAGTAGATCAGGAGTTTGGTTCTGGGAAGTAGCGGACTTCTTCTGTTGAAGATTGGCTTCATCGCGCCGACTGCCTTTCTGGCTTTCACGTGCATCTTGGCTACGTGAGATTTCCAGTTGAGACGTGAGTCCATTGTGAGGCCCAGGTAGACGACCTCATCTTTCCATTCTAGGACGTGTCCTCCCATTTCGATGTTGACGTCTGGTGTTCTTATTTTATTTTTTCTCGAGTACATTATGACTTCGGTCTTCGCCTCGTTCAGTTTGAGTCGCCATTTTTTGTAGAACTCTACGAGTGCGTCGAGCGCCCTCTGTAGGTATATGGCTGCCATGTCTGCTTGCGTCGAGGAAACGTAAAGTTTGACGTCGTCTGCATAGATGGAAAGGTTGCATCTCTCGTCATGGGGGATGTCGTGCGTGAAGATGTTGAAGAGGTGAGGTCCCAGTAGACTTCCCTGCGGCACGCCTTTTGGAATCTCACGTAGTGTCGACAGCGCGTTCCTGATGAAGACTTGGAAAGATCTGTTCTTGGGGTATTCTTGTATCACTCTCGTTAGGTATATGGGCGTATTCAGTCTGTGTAGTTTGTGCAGGAGCCCTTTTATCCAAACGGTGTCAAATGCCTTTTCCAAGTCTAGCAATGCAGCGGCGGTGTAGCGATTTTCGTTGAATCTTCTCGCGATGAATTCCGTTACTCTGGATAGCTGATGGGTGGTGGAATGCCTTTTCCTGAATCCGAATTGTTCGTCTGGCAAAGTGTCTTCGTGGTGTGGTAAAAGTCTGTTGAGAATCACCTGTTCAAATACCTTGCTCAGCGTGGAGAGTAGGCTAATCGGCCGGTAGTTTGTCGGCTGCTTCTTGTCCTTATTTGGCTTGGAAAAGGGCAGCACGGTCGCCGTCGCAGCAGGCATTGAACAGTTTGGTGATGAAGATGATGGCTTTCTGAGGTAGATGTTTCAGTAGGATGTTATGTATCTGATCGCTTCCCGGCGCCTTATTTGTTTTCAATCGCCTGATTATGACGGCTACTTCGCTCGGTGTGCTAAAGTGGATATCGGCGGCGTTCGTCTGCTCGGCTTGTTCGAGGTTTCGTAGAGACTCGTCTACTAGTTGATCCGTTTCCGGGTCGGATAGGCCGTCCGTGGCTGCGTAGGCTCTCTCAAATCCATCGGCGAGCGCGTTTGATTTTTCTTCGATTGAAAGTGCCAGCCCTGATCCGTCTAGCTTCTCTAGCGGGGGAATCGCGTGATCCTCGTGTCTCAGCGCTTTTGCCATTTTCCATAGGCTGTTGTCCTTTGGCGTGAGTGACGTAACTTTCTTCGTCTAAAGTTCGCGTCTGAGGTTGGTGATCTCCTGCTTGATTTCCCGCTGTAGTGTGTTGTAGGCCGTTTTGAAGTAGCCGTCGCGCGTGTGATGGTAGATGCGTCGCAGGCGATTTTTCTCCTTCATGAGCGATAAGACGTGCTCGGGAAGCTTGATCGTGTATGTCTGTTCGTCTTTGAGGGGGATGAAGGTGTCTTGTGCAAGTTGGATGATTTCGGTCAGAGTGCTTGCGGCTTCGTCGATCTCTTCCTTTGAGCGCAGGGTTGCCGACGTGAGATGTATCCGTTCGTTAATCTCTTTTTTGAATCCTTCCCAGTCGGCGTCCTTGTAGTTTCGCCGCTTTCTGGGGCTCCTTGAAGTTGTTCCTCCTATACTGAAGCTCACGGGCAGGTGGTCCGACGATAGTTCGTCCAGCGTGCGCAATGGCGAGATGGTCTTGGCGTTCTTCTCAAGTACGATATCCAGAGTACTTGGGTACATTGCGCGTGCTGAGTGGAAAGTCGGTTTGTCCGGCGCCATTATCGTGTAGTTATGCGTCTGCATGTGTGAAAAGAGCGTTTTCCCATCCGCGTTGCCTCTGTAGTTGTTCCAATAATTGTGCTTGGCGTTCAGATCTCCTTCTAAAATGACAATAGGGCGCAAATTGAGTAATTTATCGAGATCTTCTCTCACCAGTAGGTTGGGATGGTTGCAGTAGGCGGCGATGATGGTATGCGCTCTATCCTCTATGGTGACTTCGATAATCGTGGCTTCAGTATGCTTCAACTTCGGAGTAGGGATTCTTGTAGATGTAATGGTTTGACGAACGAATATGGCGGTGCCTCCGCCTGCGCCCTCCGGTCGGTCGTCTCGGTGTACTTCGAAGCCGGGCACTCTCAGGGGAATGTCGGGTTTGAGATGAGTTTCTGTAATGAGAAAAATGTCAATGTTAGTATTGTTTGCCAGAGCGAGCAATTCGTCAATTTTAAAACGGATGCTGTGGGCATTCCACAGGAGGACGTTCACCATCTGGGGATTAGACATTGATGGTGGACCTGATGAGATTCATTAGAATCATAGCCTTCTCCAGCTCGTCATTACAAACGGCCAGTTGGGGTCGCACGCGGATCAGTCCCTGGAGCAGGGCCATCATCAGGGCGGCGTCATCATCTGCGGCGGTTGCCTCTCTTGCGGGCTGCTGCGTGCGGGGCTGCGAGCGGGGCTGCTCCTCGCGCTGTTGTGGGCCTGAGGCTCCTCCGGCTACTTGGGCCCAGGTGCGTCCATCATTCCTCGTCGTCTGATGCGCATGAGGATGTGTCCTGCTTCCTGGCGCCTCTGTCCTGCCTCCTGGCGCCTCCCGGCGGAGCTGTCGCTGGTGTTGTTGTAGTGAGGCGACGTATGCCACCCTCTTCGGGCAGCCCCTATAGTTGGCGGGATGGGGGCCTCCGCAGTTGCAGCACGCGGCGGGCTCATCCCTGGTGGTCTTGGGGCACTCGGCGGAGGCGTGCTCCACTAGGAATTTCACACACCTTGCGGTGTGTGAGCAGTTGCGGGACCCGTGCCCGAAGTTCTGGCAGCGGTAGCACTGTGTCCCGTGCTGCAAGTGGTTGCTGCGATGTTTTTGCAGGCGGATCCTGCAGTGGCATAGGTATTTGACGGCCGCCCTCAGCTGGCCCATGTTTACTTCCTTGTTGAAGTGTACCAAGTACATTGGGTACTCGGCCGTGGTGGTCGTCATCTTGGTGACCTTGACGGGGGCGAAGCCTTGGTTCGTAAGGTCTTCGGCTATTTCCTCCGTGGCCACGTTAGGCAGGCCCTTTATCACTGCCTTCTTCATCTTGTCTGCCTCCGCCGTGTAGGTATGGAAGCCGCGTGCCTCCGCTCGCAGCCCGTTGGTGAGGGCACGGTGGTCCGCCATGCTCCGCAGGAGGATGTTGACCTTTCCCCCTGGTCTGTACCGGATCTCGAAATGCAGGTGCCCGATGTGGCCCTGCACCGCTGAGGTGACCTGTCCATGCGAGAGGGTCCCCAGGGTCATCACGACTGGGAGGACGCGGTCCTTCCTGGCGGCGCCCGTGGTACCTGGGGAGGAAGAAGAAAATGTATTCGTATTGGCGCGTTTCGCCTGCGACGCGCCGCCGCCTTCGGATACTTCCTTCAAGTTGCCGAAGCGGTTGCCGACAACAACCGCCCGGGGTTCCTGCGGGGATCCTGGCCTCTTGATGGGGTTGGTCGGCCTCGTCCAACCTTCCTCTTCTCTGTTCATCTCCATGTCCTGATGGGGCTGCTGGAATCTGGGGGGCGGAACGTAGCCCGAAGCTGGGCCTACTGGAGGGCGGCTGGGCCCAGCTGCGGTGGCGGTCTCGGGCATCTTCGGGGGCGGTAAGGGGATGGCTGCCGGCTTCGTCCTCGGGTCAGCGGGATGGGGCTGCAGTGGTTGGGAGTTGGGGACCTTGATGGTCCCAGTCTTCGTCCGGTAGGTGGTGGAGTATTCAGGGATGACAGAAAGGTGCCGCGCGGGAATCATCCGCACGGCAGGTGTTCTGTATTTCCGCTTTAGGATTGCGGGGGTGTTCTTGGGGGCTTCTTTTCTCGGTGGGGCCAGGTCGTCCTTCTTGTTCTTCTTTGCCTTGAAAAAGGCAGTTGGCGGCGCGGTGGCCTAAGCAGTGAGCCGGTCGGGGTCCGGCCGGCTGACAATAGCAGGTGTCTGGCCGTGTAAACACGAGCCAGACAGAGCGGTTCGGGAGCGAAAAAAGCTGTCGTCACAGAAGCGACTGTCGCTGGCGGCAGATTATATATATCTGTCATAATATAAATAGCAGTTAGTAAAACAATAAACCTCTCTCAGGGTCTTTGGTATGAAAACTATACGATTAAATTAGAAGGATTTTTAAAATAAAATAGACAGTATTATTAAGAAATAAGAATTAAAAGATTTATTATCACATAATAAAATAAAACTGGAACCAATAAACATATTAACAGAACTTAAGACTCACCTTCCTTGAATCGACCAAAAATATACATGATTCTAACTATCTATCTAAATTACGATCTTGAGCTTCTGGTTTTTCTCCTGAAGTATGGTCGGACAAAATACCTGGAACTGATTTCAGCCGAAAACAGTATCTGCTCCCAAAACCAAAAGCCAGCCATGAAAATCTTGTATTATCAGGCGAGAATAATTATTCCTTCGTTATTTAACAGATTAAATTTCTTGTATTTTAAATCTTCCATGTTTTAAAATAAATTGCTTGTTACTTGGCAAGTAAATTCAAAATTAACCATCAGTTATATTCGGTGAAAATTACGAAGACAGAAATGTGTATTTACAACACTTATCGGCACCACGATTACAATAGTCGCGGCCTAGTTAATTATCATCCAGTTCGGATAAAATAATAATCGTTTTACTTTATAAAATTATTAACGTAATCAATAAGAATCACGCCCGACTTGTCAGTAAAACCCTCCACCACCATAGAAAGATTACTCAGAAGATATATACAGATGCGTATATGTGGCACAAGTTTCATATGGTGCCTGTGTATGGGAACATCGACTGGGTAATTCACTTATTCATTCAGCGCTTAAGAGGGGCCAGCGAATCCCCTTACTGGCGCTTTCAGGAGCCTACAGAACAGTATCATCGGATGCTTTGCCAATTTTGGCCGGCATTTTGCCAATTGATCTAGAAATTAGGGAAGTTTTGACAAAGAAGTGTCTGAAAAGAGGAAGACCCGTAAACCACCTTGGTATTGAATTAATACCTGGTGGAGCAGTGCCTCTCCCTGAACTTCTAAAGATGATGAGAATAAAAACGCTGAATGAATGGCAGATGAGATGGGATAGATCGAATATGGGAAGATGGACCTTCTCCTTCTTTCCATCAGTTAAAATCAGAATGGAAGGGGCATATCTTTTAATGGACCACCATATCACCCAATTGCTTTCTGGACATGGGGAGTTTAGAGGTAGACTTCACAGACTGGCTCTATCATCCCATCCCAATTGCGCTTGTGGTGATACCGACCAAACAGCCGAGCACATTTTGTGGCACTGTGAGATTTTGACGGATGCTCGAGACGAAATGATTGATGGTTTACAAGTTATTACGAGACCTGCTTGGAATACAGATCTCGTCTCGAATAAGGTGAATTTTGAGTGCCTGAGGAAATTCACGAAAATCTGGGTTGAGAGATGGCCTGTTCTTAGAGTCGCTGAGTAGCTGTAAAATAACTTAGGTACCAGGTGTATTTTGCTTCTGAATTCACGGACACTCTTCATTATTCATTTACATTTAGCGCTTGGATTTATTTTTTTATGATTTATGTGTTTTGTGTTTCTGTAATATGTTATTTATTTTATTTTATTATATATTATAAGTTATATGTTATATTTTACATTTGCGTTATGTTATTTTGTTCATTATATTTTCAAAAATGTATATAATTGCTTTGCGATTTGCTTTGTTTATATTTACTATACAACCTGTTAATTTATGCCATGTTCCTTATTTTGTTTTGTTTGTCTTTAACTATTTCAATGTTTTTTGGATGAACTGAACTCAAATTTTTATTTTTTTTCCCTATCCCCGTATGGGGGTGTGCTGGACCTCGTCCCTGCTTCATCTTTAGTTACATTATTACTTTTGCAGATCCTTCTCAAATCTATCTGCGCCTCCCCCAATGACATGTGCAGGCTTGAGGTTTGATCACACGACCTTGACTGTCCTTTGTCCTGCCTCTGACTACCCAACGCTGAATTTTCTTTTAGTCTTCGGGTATTTTACCCCAAATATTCAGGTAACATTCTTTGAAGCTTCACTGAGTGGTTGGCTAAGGGACACGGAAGCTAAGTGTAGTTTATGGTCAGACCGAAAGCCATTCACATTTTTTGTTGGTACTTGCCAATTGATTTGAGATTTATTGTATTTTTTATGTTCTCTATTTTATGCAGGTGCTTGCAGGTTTTTTACAGATGCAATTCCGCGTCATGGAGTCTCATGAATGAGTTTTTCTTTTGCCCTGTTTAATTTATCTTTGTCTTACTAACCTATTTTTTTGCATTTTGTTTTTCCTGTTAAGCACTTGCATACTGCTTACTAACAACGTATGCATGGACACTGGAGGTCTAGATTCGTTCAAAATAAATAAATGTAGCTTCGTTTAATCAAAAAAATTAGAATCTTGCGAGAGCCTTGAAGGAGTAACCATCAGTTACTTATACCAGGGCGGGTAAGAGGTGGATTACCTCCACTGTCGCTGGCGGCAGTCACTGAGCGAAATCTTTTCAATGAGCTTCTTGCGCGTGTCTTTTGCAAAAATCTTGAAATTGGTGTGACGTAATTTATGGGTAGCGCCTTATCTTCGTGTCATATTTGGGGATGCTGTGTGGAAGGTCTTTTTAGAAAAAGAAAAAGAAGAGGAAGTTCTGGGTAGGAAAAATTTTTGAAGGGTGGGTAAGAATTTGGTTTGATGTGTGAGTGACAGACGGATGAATCCATCCCTCCCTCTGTGGTGCAATACGATACGTCGAGAGAGTTCGACTGGATAGGCCAAAAGGTCTTCCTCGACCAGTCTCTCCGATCCGGCCCGCCACGCAGTAGGTGAGCAAATCTGCCGCCAAGTACTAGACAAATCTCACTCCAATCTCGGGGGCCCCTGCTAAGTCACCAAACATAGCGAACCACTTGCTGTGACCTATGGAAGAGGTGTTGGTTATCCAATAATGGTCCCCACATCCGCCTCCAAATGTTTTATTTATTTATTCATTTACGCCTATTTAGGCTTTTACATTAATAAACCATAGTTATGTTAGAACTAATCTACACCGACATAGAATATCCGATAAAAAAAAATTCGCTTAAATTTAGTAAGTATTTCGATAACAAAAACAAAGTTCGGCAATTGAAAGGTGTTGAAATACGCTTTCAAATTTTACCTATAATTTGATATAAACATTTAATTAACTAACTAACCATCACAAGAGGACGGACCGCCAAACAACTTGGTCTTGGCACACACTCCTTGCCTAGTTCACATTCATACATCGTCTCATACATGCTCTTCTATTATTCTGACTCTTGACATGGCCCGACTCAAGTATCTGATTCACTTGGTCGTGCCATGTCTTTCTCGGGCTTCCCCGACTTCTTCTACCATTCACATTTGCGTCATATATTCTCCTTACACTCCTTTCCTCGTTCATTCGCTCTACATGCCCAAACCATCGGAGCGTTCCTTTCTTGATCTTACTCATTACGCTTACATCAGCCTTGCATTCTTTGCGGATCCACATTTCTCACACGATCATACATGGTTTAACCACACATACGCCTTAGGGATCTCATTTCTACAGCATTCAGTCTACTTTCATCCTTCCTCTGCCAGTTCCATGCCTCACTGCCATACATCAGGGTAGGTACCAGTACTCCATTATGGACAGCTAGTTTCGCGTCTTTGGACAATTTTTTTGTTGGTGCCAACAGCGTTCAGTCCTCCATTAATAGAGTTACCTGCATTCACCCTTCTTTCAATATCTCTATCAGCCTTTCCATCTCTCGTAAACATACTTCCCAAATAAACAAACTCATCCACCTGCTCCAAGTATTCATCATTCACAACTATATTGCATACTGTTTTCGTACTCTCTCTTTCTAACACCATGACTTTAGACTTATGTACATTCCTCATTAACTCATTCTTCATACATACTTCCTAGACACGAGAGACTGTAGATCTTCCATACTGTTAGATATCAGCATCGCATCATCAGCATACAACAGGCAACATACTTTCAGATTACTCAATTTCGCACCCAATCCCATTTCTTTCAATTCTTGCATACAATTATCCATTTAAAAATTGAATAACCACGGCGACATTACGCAGCCTTGTTTAAATTTTTGAAATTCTAAATTTTCTAATAAAAACAAACAAAAAAATTAACTGGCTCACCTTACGTTTTTTTTAACTAAAATTACTGATAACGATAAAAATAAAAACACATTTATAATTTATTAGGCAAATGTATTATAAAAGTTACCGTCGACTTACTTTTTTGTCATTTTAAGTGAAAATAATCTGCACTTTCACAAAGTTCAAAATTTTTGTTATTTTGTGGTTAGCTTTTATCTCTACATATCTATCTTCTCTTCTCTACATCTCTTCTCCACATCTCTTCTCGACACATTATAAATTAAAGTCCCCCGCGTCGTCTGTCTGTCTGTCTGTTCGCGATAAACTCGAAAACTACTGAACGGATTTTCATGCGGTTTTCACCAATAGATAGAGTGTTTCATGAGGAAGGTTTAAGTATGTAATTTGTCAAGGATTTGTGTAAATTGGTTGAAACATTGTAACGTAATTATTTTTATGGTGGTTATTCAGTCGGTAGGTACTTGCTCAGAATGAGTATTATTAATTTAGGCCTGCCGTTGGAACGACTGAGAACAAATTCAAGTTGCCTGGACGTTTCTCGATTGTTTAAAAAGAAAAACTGTTATAACTGACATAACAATGAATTTGTCGGAAGTTTGATTTGCAAGGAGTTTGATACTCGTAAATGATTGTGTAAATTTCTCCATCAGCGACTTTACTTCGTAACAGAGTGGTTGCTTGATGTAGTCCGGGTTTTTGTTCAACAAGCCAGGGAGGCTAGTGCGAACACCTACAAATTGGTGCTGAATTGGCCATCGTGATTACTGATTGCAGCTTGATAAATTGATGTTTTGGTCAAAGGTCGGCGTGGCCAAGGTGCAATCATCTGTAGTTTGATCTGAGAATGATTATTGATTGGCGCTTGGAGTAATGCAGGAGTCTGTGTACCATGACTTGCAGTATCCAGGGTTGGTTGCGGGGTTCACCTGGACTAGGCGCAGTGCTGGAGACGTACAGCTGGGACGATCTGCCCTCTGGAGCATGATAATTTGGAGTGGATTCTGCCAAGGAAGTGACTAAAATAACTGATATCTCTCTCTCTCTCTCTCTACACCTTTTTGAGGTTACAATTGAAGGTATAAATGTGGATAATTTTTTGCTTGTCAATAATAACAAGTACATTTTGTTTAATGTGAGTTATTTTATTTACATCAGATAGTAGCTTTCTTTCTATCCCACGCAGGACCCTGAAATGATGATGAGAGCTGATGTTGACGGAATCTCTTTGCTAACGGAGCAAAGATCCGTGTCAACATAACTATAATTGTTAGAAGTGTCGGAAAAAGTCAAGCCGTCTGGGAGCTTTCGCCGAAAACGCTGCCTAATCCTTTTGGGAAATAAAAGAACAATGCATGGTGGGATATTCCTCTTTTATAGATCTACAAAAAAGTCCGCGAAGGCATATATCTATCTTTCACGGATAGCTTACTATACCCTAAAAAAATCTAATCTTCTAAAAAAATGGTCACCTACATTGCGGTAATTGAAAAGTTATTTAGACGGATACAGTATTAATCCTTATTACCTTAAGGGTCGGGTTTGGAAAACATCGCTCCGCATTAGCAGTAGCATCCGCGTCTCGTAGCAGCAATACTAGAAAATTATATACAGGTAGTTAGAAAAATGTGTAAAGTTACTAGTGATTAAATTTTTTTTACTGTAATCTTACAAATTCTATAAGTTATACATACTGCAACTTTAGTTAAAACGTTGAAAAAGGCCTTCGCGATTATCTCTCCTGAACCTGTTGTAAACATTTTTACCAAAAATCCTTCCGTAATCTCAGAGTAAACATTATGTTAAATCAAGCTATTAAATTAAAAGCTCTTCAGTGTATCTAGATTTTTATTGTAATTCGCCTAAACTTTCTGAATTTTTCAACTATTCTCCGCCATACAAAAATGTATGGCAAAATATTACGCCGCGCGATGTCTTATATAACGGTTGAATTTCACAGAATTCATTCAGTTGTGAGATAGTGGTCAAGGCGACAGCACGCATATTTTTTTCGCAGCAATTTTGTTCGCTGTTTATTCGATTTTTGAAGGAATCATTGAGGAGATAGGTGTTACTGTAACCGGGTAAGTAGAAATAAAATATATTTATTATTATCTAATAAATTATTTTTAACTTGATTTACAGTTTTACATATTTTATTATTATTTTTTTTTTAAACTTCAGGTACCTTCAAAATGGGTAAAAATAAAGGAATTCTTGCTTACCGTGCCATAAAAAATAGACCCTCCCACTGGAAGAATAGGAGAATAAGGTAATAAAGTCAAAATTTAATTTTTTTACTGATTTCTATCAAGGGTAGTTTGAAGGTAGACTGAAGTCATTTTGCTTTTTGACATCTAAAAATTTCGGCATCCATCTTGAATTTATCTGTAGTTATCTACCGATTTGGTTCAATATCAGAATTCGGGCGTTTAGAAGTGCACTGAACTCGGATCTAATGTCAAAATGCAAAATTTCGGCATCCATCTTGAATTTCTCGTGTTCTCTACCGATCTGGTTCAAAATCAGTATTAGGGAGTATTGGCGAGCACTGAACTCGGATCTAATGTCCAAATGCAACATTTCGGCATCCATCTTGAATTTCTCTAGTTATCTACCTTTTTGATTCAAAATCAGGATTAGGGCGTTTGGACGTGCACTGAACTCGGATCTAATGTCAAAATGCAACATTTCGGCATCCATCTTGAATTTCTCTAGTTTTCTACCGATTTGGTTCAATATCAGCGCCCTTGAGATGATTTTTCATGAAAACGGCGCTTTATAAATCAGCCAAATATTATTATTATCAGCATTCGGGCGTTTGGAAGTGCACTGAAATCGGATCTAATGTCAAAATGCAACATTTCGGCATCCATCTTGAATTTCTCTAGTTATCTACCGATTTGGTTCAATATCAGCATTCGGGCGTTTGGAAGTGCACTGAAATCGGATCTAATGTCAAAATGCAACATTTCGGCATCCATCTTGAATTTCTTTAGTTATCTACCGATTTGGTTCAAAATCAGGATTAGGGCGTTTGGACGTGCACTGAACTCGGATCTAATGTCAAAATGCAAAATTTCGGCATCCATCTTGAATATCTTAAGTACTTTGACGATTTGGTTCAAAATCAGGTTAAAGGAGTTTGGGGTTCAACGAACTTAATATCAAAATTTAATTTAACAAAATTTAACAAAATTTAATTTCAAAATGCATAATTTCGACGACCATTTTGAGTTCTCTACCGATTCCGTTCAAATTGTCACTAAGTTTTATTGAAAACAACGACTGTCAGATCCATTGATAAATCGAATGAATTTCGATGTTGGGTAAATTCTGGGTCGTATTATTACAAATAAATTTATTTTATATGTTTTTTTAGAAAAGCAGCAGAAGCAATATAAATGACGTCGTTATAACAGAAACTATCAGTTAACATGTAAGTTTTTTAAATAAACATAAGCGGCCTGAGTAATGGCCTTCCATATAAACTTTTTGCTATAATGAATGATCTACCACACTTTTTGTGAATGTTTAGAAATAATAAATAATATTTGGATGATTTATATAGCGCCGTTTTTGTGAAAAATCAGCTCAAGGGCGCTGTATGAATTATCGATAATAGACCGGGAGAAAGGATGATGTCATTACAAAATGACAGTCTTGTGAATAAATGAGGGGCTAACACTTATCACTCTGTATTGTTTTGTATTTTTTTATTAATAAGTTTACATTACAAATGTATAGTCTAATGTCCTCCACGCTAGGAATTCACCTGTGTTGTGGAGGACATTTTTCAATTGTAAAATTATATAATAGTAAACAAGTATATAATAGTAACTTTGTTATTTTTGGATAATGCTGTGAAATAACTATAATAATTGTGGGTAATAATTAATTTATTTTGAACTTACATATAACATTTGCAATTTTACCTGTAACACGCACAACACGAGTTACAGCGTGTTTTATACAAAGAAAAAAAAACTTGTCAATAGACTTCTATAAAAAAACAGAGTGGAAGATACTTTATGTATCGCCCTGGTGTAAGACCACTATTCAGAATTGAAAAGCTGCTTGAAATGGCTTTAGCCGTGTGTGGTGACCAAATCTGAATAGCCAGGTACTTCCCCTATATTATTCCCCTCCCACCTTATTCAGCCTCACAACATACCCCAATCACTGGCCCCAGGCGATTGATAACAGTTGGGACTTTGTAAGTTACATAAAAATAAAAATAAAACATTTAGTTGTTTTATAAAAATTTGTCTGAACTTCTTTATATTTTTTACTGTCTTTTTTCTAAATGTGCTTCGTTCTACTTTATGTATATCAAAGATAAATTGTAAAATATATTCTTTCTTACTACGTATTAAAAAAAAACTGTATGCATATAAATAAACTTTCAAAAACAAAACTACCTGTTTTTTAATTTCTAAGGCACAGAGTAAAAACTGGTTGTCGTAACTTATTCACACCCATTATTTTCTGGTAAAATTATAAAAAAATTAATAACATTATACAAACCATATATGAACCAGAAATTTTTTCCACATCAAAACACCATTAGATTCTATGTCACATTGAGTCAAAAACTAAGACGTCTGTAAAGGTCCAGGGACTAAAAAAAGTCTATGTATCCTTGCCCTTGCATAATATGATTTATAGTCTGTCAAGCTGTATCAATTATGTTAGAAATAAATTAAAATTATACAAAGCAAGTGTATTTTTATTTCGTATTTTATCAAAATGCTGAGCAGCCGTGCCTGAATCTAACCGAAATACACAGTAGATCGCGGCGGCCGAGCTTGTTTGCAACTACCAAAAATACCTAACTGCAGTGAATGGGCAGTTTGACCCAGGCGCAAATGTCTCTATGAGCTATCCACGCTATTCCACCATATGATTCTTAGTATGTTAAGCTGTATCCATTATTATAGTAGGAACTAAATTTTATAAGGCAAGTGTATTTTTATTTCCTAAGTCCGTAGTGTCTAGTATACCCACATCTCCTCTAGTCAAACGCAGGCGGCCGGCTGCGGCCGTGTTTGTCTACAAGTACAAGAAATACCTAACTGCAGTGTCAGCGCGGTTTGATACCCGACCCTTAAATACGTTTAGTTACCCCAAGCATTTCATGCACATTATTATAATCTTTCACAACATTTTTTTATTTTTTTTTTTTATTAATAAAATTCCTTTATTATTTATTTACAGTTTTTTACATTTTTTAAATTAAGTCCCGTTAAACTGATTGATATCAGTTTGTCAACGGGTTCTTTTGACAATTACTTTTTTTTAAATTGAGACAGGTCTTCGACCAAGTCGAAGAGACAGGTACATAAAATATACAGGTACATGAAAAAAAAATATTGTTAATAAAATTTATACCTCGACGAATTTATATTCGACGACCTCCGTAGTCGAGTGGGTAAGACTCTTGACTCACAATACGGAGGTCGCGGGTTCGAACCCGGCATGCGCAAATAAATTTTATTTGATTAATTTGTGTTATTTCACAATTAATTCATTTAAAATAATATATAGTATATTTGCGGCATGTTCCAGAGTGGAAGATACTATCAGTATCGCCCTGGTGTAAGACCACCATTCAGAATTGAAACGTTGCTTGAAAATGGCTTTAGCCGTGTTTAGTGACCAGATCTGAATAGCCAGGTACTTCCCAACCTTCCTCTTCCCCACCTCCTTCCCCTCCCCACTACCTTAACACTACTCACAACATACCCCAATTGGGGATGCCATAGTCTCACTGGCTCCAGACGGGAGCAGTTGAGATTCTTGTGCGGTATTCACTATAAAAAAAAAAAAAAAAAAAAAAAAAAATACATCTCTACGTATTATAAATTAAAGTCCTCCGCGGCAACTGTCTGTCTCTTCGCAATAAACTCAAAGACGGCGGTGGTTATAAAGGTTGGATAACCATCCAGTAGATGACGTTGTGTTTTATTAGCCACAGCAACGCGTGGCCGGGTCAGCTAGTATACTACTAATATTATAAAGGTGAAAGTTTGTATGATGTATGTTTGTTACTCTTTCACGCAAAAACTACTGAAAAATTTAAAAAAATTCTTTCACTAATAGAAAGCTACATTATGTGCGAGATTTATAGGCTATATATATTGTTAATCTCTGGCATTATGAATAATCTCTGGCGTTATGAAATTATTTATCATACGTTTTCTGTCGCTAACAAAATCGATTTATTGCAAACGCCAATTGTCGCCTTGGAAACGATATTTTTTTTTTAATTATGCAATTCACCCTTTGATTATATAAATGTCAAAGCAATTCACCCTAAAAAGAGTGCTTTGTTGGCGTCGTACTTAATAACTATCTCAAAAAATGAATCACCGAAATGTATGTAAGCGCATAAACCCGAACGACTGCACAAAATTCTTTATTTTGTTCGTTATATTGTATAGAACTACCGTTGAGCTCTGCCATTATGAAATTTGTATAAAAAATATAATAGGTGGCACGCACGTGGTGGAGGGAGTAACTAGTTAACTCATATTAATGATGAATCCTATCCTACTAATATTATAAAGGCGAAAGTTTGTATGATGGATGTATGGGTTTGTTACCCTTTCACCCATAGACATCAGAATTCAATAGACCAGAAGTTACAGACGAGGGGGTAAAACCAAACTATGAAGGGGGAAGAGGGAAAAGATGACTGTGATTCGTTATACAATCAATCTGACAGTAAATAGGCATCTCGCATTACAATATCACCATTTAGTTCTTAAAAGCAAAATCTGCTTTGAATGAATAGACCTTTTTACATGGGAGCGCGAATTGCTTGCCACGATAATAACATATTTGCTAAGGTCAAATGCTCGCCGCAAAAAGACTCACCCCAATACACATAGCAATATTTTGTTGCCGTGTTTAGTTAAAACACTATTACAAATGTTTCATAATTTACTTACCCCTGTAACCAGCGACGAAAACACTGGAGAACCGCCCACATTCGCTATGTCTATATAATATGTACCTATAATGTATAGCGCAAGCTGCCGTTTTTGGCGTGATATTTCGTAAAACGTATAGACGTTACTTTCGCGCTGGTCACTATAAGAATGATGACGTCACATATTTTAGATTCTCTCCCCTCCCCATGGAGCGAGCTGGCGCCAAGGCGGAGCTTATAGCCGGTTCCACGGGGAGGGGGAAATATTACGTTTTTATCACTTAGGGCAGGTCCAGATATATTCATATGTCCGTGCTTTCACCCAAGAAATACTGAATGGACTTTTCTTTCACTAATAGAAAGCTAAATTATTTGCGAGTAATATAGGGTGTTTATATTGGTAAGCTCTTGCGTTGTGAATAAGCTCTGGAGTTATGAAGTTATTTATTATACGTTTATTGTCCAGATGAAAAGCAAAGCGTTGATTGATGTGCGCTGTCATTTTGTTATTTGTTTAAGTTACTATGGACATCCCTTTGATGTTAAAATTCAAATATGTATAAAATACTAATTCCTACTTTACTGAATGGATTTTAATGAAACTTTACAATAAAATAAACATATACAGCCTGACTAAAAAACCCAGTGAAAATTTTATTCAATTAACAAACGGCCCCGGATGTGAAAACATTACTAATTAAAAATTTGTTCTTTGAAAGAAATACTGTGATGAACCGGCTTTGTTGGATGGTTGGCGAATATTTTTTTAATTACGAAAATGATCACACTATCGACATCTATTGGTTAATTTTGAAAGCAATATTAAGGGAAACTGTAATGATTGAACATTTTTCTGCTACGAAGGGTGTAAACAAATTTTGGAAGAAAAAACGACTAGCAAATCCTAGTATGGTTGGAAGCCATTAGACGCATATCAGCCAATCACATCTCGGGGCGTGGTGTGAGGGGGTTGTGTCAAATTGAGACGCAAAAGTTGTCCCACGGTTTAAACGGATAGATATTTTAAGTGGAAAAAGCACTTCTAGCTTGGTCATAAATCGCATTTTTATGGGGAGCACGAGGGAATTGACAACAGTTGATTTCGCATCGGGGGTCGGCGAGTTTTGCAAGTATTTCGTTGACGGAGGTTTTAAAAGGAACAAAAATCATGCGTTAATTAAACATGAAGTAACGAACGATTTCGATTGTATGCGAATAGAAACGGGAGTAGGCATTGACAATCAATATCGCTTTTCCCAAACAAAATTCTAGCGGGATTTGCATGTAGGTATTGGGAAGGAGCGTAATACGGTAGTCAAAACACAAAAGCTGATAATGTCAGGGTAGTCGGGAAGGAATCGATTACGTTAACGACCAAATAAAATCTAAGATTTCGGGTTGGATTTTATATCTGTTACTTTAGAGGGGAGGAAATGTTGTCGATCTCTTGCGTGTTCGAGTGGATTCAAGTGAGAAATATCTAACATGGTTTTGAGTCATTAGGATATTCATTAAGCTGAAATCACCACTCGAGTTTATACGCGAGATATAGGTAATAGGAAATTAGGAAAAGCTATAAAATTTAACGGCCTGTCAGGATTTTAAATTATTTGAATTCTTAAGTATTTTTCTCAATTGCTAGGTGCATAACAACGGAGATTTATTGGGTTTTGCGCCAGAGAGAGATGGGGTATGATAGGAGGAACTAGAGATGCAGATGAAAAAACGTTCGGAGGCAGGTATGGAATTAGACTTTGGTAGAGGTTACGGCCCATAAAAGGAAGAATCGAGATCATAAAAGTTTAGGCTATTACTAAATAAGGTTCTACGAGTGTCGCGACCTTGTTTAGGAAGGGGTCAAATGACTAGAGATTATACTTAGGTATTTGCGAACGCGGGAAATATTAAGAAAATGTGTGCGAACGCAAGGAACGCGTCATATAGCCAGGAACAAACACGGCCGCATGTCCACATAAGGGGTACGTCTGAATAAGAATATTCGGTCACTAATTGTTAGGAAATCCATAGTCAAATGCTAAAAATGACAAAATACCTAGAAGGTGACGTGTTATGCGATTTGTGCGATAATAAGATGCATAGTAGATGACGGTCGGAAAATGTTGTAGGTTGCCGAGTTGAAATAAGACTTTGGGTTACCGAGAAAAGTATGGAAAGTATATCAAAAATTCAGGATACACCGTACCTGGAAGCGATTTTAAAAATGGTAGAACGGACACGATAGATTTTCGAGAAAAGTTGAATTAATTATTCACATGGTAAATGATATCTTGTAGGCGCTAGTCTTGCAGAAGATTCGTGTGTATATCTAAGGGACGAGACCGAGTACGCCCCTGTCCGATTCTACGAGATAGTGCTTTCGCGCAATACGAATTCTGTGTTGGGAGCACCGTTCAGGACGAAATGTCGTAAACCGCAGGATACGATACTAGATTTGGGAACTATGAAGGTTGTGCGTTTAAAGGTCGTAATTGTAAAATTTAAGTTTGATTAATGGGTAAGCGGAGGAGACAAAAAGGGCGGTTTTAGGCAAGAGGAGGAAGTTCAGGGTGAGATCTCGGGAAGGAAAGGCTGTCAAAAAGGGCGCGGAAATCGAAGTGTTGGGGAATTTTTTCGGAGACTTAGCAAAAATCGTTCCGGCGGAGTGTCGATCTAACTTCAGTGGATTTTGTGCAAAGTGTTGTTTAATTAGATTCAAGAGAAGGGATACAAGCCAGTGGTGAAAAGCTTTTAGGAACTAAAAAAAAAAAAAAATTGTGAAAATTATTTAAGGACAGTGAAAATATTGAGTTATAATAACAGATATTAGTTCGGTTTAAACAGGCGTGATCTAATAATAAAAACTTCAGTATTACTACAATTGAAACGGGGTCGACAAATAAATGTTAATAATAAAATTGCGGATTTTATATCAGAAATAATAATAGAAAAAAGAAACTTAATTACGAGAAAAAAATCGTTCTTTTGAAATGGAAAAAAATGTATAAGTACCGAATAGTTTAGAAATAAAACAATAATAATAATAATTTACGAAAAACGTTCAATCTAGTGGTTTCGATACCAAGATATAGCAAGTGCTAATTTAACCTTAGGGAACACACATATTTAAAGAGGGACGATATATTTGAAATAATCTACAAAAAACGGTCAACCTGAGTATATTACGATTGCGAGATAGTCCGACTGGAGCGATAAAGATACCTCAAATCAAATTCAGGTTATAAGGAAAGGGGGTTAAATTTAGTCATAAATCTAAGGCTACGTTAGGCCTTGTCGTTTTCTCCACAGGTACAGGTCTACAGGATACGTAATTAAGATGCAATTGGTCGTGTTTTCCCGACCGGAGAATTAAGCAATTACGTACGGGTAAGTTAAAGAATCTATATTTCAATTACAGGTACCTGGTTGCAGAGTGACGTAAATGGAACGCGAACCCTGGCAGTAAATTTCAACAGCTCCAGCGCCGATAAAAAATAATATTATTGCAGAGCTAATATGAATATGTTTAACCGTTATTATCATCTAGGGCAGTGACGTTTTCTCCCAGACAGCCGATGCCGGGCGGTCGGAGGAACACACATACAAAAAAAATGAACGAGCAAGCGAGGTACCTACATCTCGGGGGTGTTGTACACTCAACCAAATGGTGGGCGCTCCGAGAGTACGACATATCAAATTGAAGGCGATTACCTGCAACCCGAACAGCTGAACATCTTTAGACAAGAGAGCAGAAGAGCAGAATCACAATATTAAATATGAAACAAATAAAACTAACAGGTACTCCGCTGAATTCCTACTTGTTGATTTACGCTTTTTAAATCTTTATGATTGAACAATGTGATGACGACACCGAGGCCACACACACACACAATTGGTGGTCCACCGGTAAGGGTCTTTCCGCATTGTCATGTTGGAGGATGCTCACCATAGACTGATCGGGTCACGCGAGGTTCTGGAAGCAATTCCCTTTCGCGGGTGTCGAGTGATTGGGCGCGAAGGGCCGTATGAAATGAGATGCCAATTTGTATGAAAGGGCATGGTTCGCTGTCGGAGGCGTCTTTGACAAAAGCATCTCGAGTTACCGGCAAGGTAGTGTGGATGGAGGCATGCGCATGGCTTCTTGCGGAGAGATTCCTGCAGCATCATCACATTTTTTAATCCTATCGACCTGGAAGCAAACGTATCTCTTACAAGGGTGGGGATAAGTCGGCTTCCAGAGGTGGTCTGTAACGCTAGGTCGGTCACGTGGGAGGAAGGATCTGCCTGTCACAAGCTTACGCCACTTTGTACCGTGAGTAGAGTCTTGATAAGGGACGAAATAGATTACCCCTTCTAGAGCCAGTAAAGTAGTTCCGGAGGTGTTCGATACTGGAGTTGATCAGGAAAGGTTTGAAGGCATGTCGTTCTTCTTTTGTTATGGAGGGGTCCGGGTATCTGGTTTATCGTCAAGAGATTTTCCGGGTGCCATGGGTATAGCCTCATCATGCATTGGTCGGAGGGTCGTGTCCTGAGAGCTGACCACCTAGTCAATTTGGTCAAGTGGAGGAGCCAGTACTAGTTTGCAAAGAATTTCTTCCCCATCACCATCCATCCTATCCTCTATCCCGTCTTTATACTTCCATCCTAGGTATAAATTTGTGTTTACTAACAACAGAACATATTATCACGATTATGTATAGGATATAGCCTTAGAGAGCGGTGCAGAGAATTCACCAATTATCCAAATGAAACATTCAAGGTATGTACATTAAAAAATTATTAGGACGTAGAGGAGAGAGATCAATTTTATAGCCTAGCGAGAGTAATAGCAACCGTGCTCATTAGGTGAATATTGTAACAGTGTATATCATTAGGATCATAGTGGGGGCTAATTCAGGATAGTTTAGACCGGACGTGTCCTTCAGACGTTTAAGAGATACAGAGAAATTCTTCCACACCTTACCTAAAAGAACCGAAAGTTACCACGAAATACATTAAATACCTATCCTAGATGTCCTAGGTGCTCCGAAGCAAAAAATCACACAACGTGGAGTAAAGGGTTTATTGTAAGAATTTCCCGGAAAACTACCTTTTACTGTGTTCAGTCACAGGGGTGGGAAAAACGAGTCATGATTCAAACATTACTGGCGAATCATTCAGTAGGTACGAGAGGAAGATCTACCAACCGGAGATCTGAACGCGCGAGCGAGAGGGGGGGGGGGGGTATAAAACCCGAGGAAAAGGGTTGCACCACCAGCAAGTGGTTCCGTGACCGAGGAGAGAGCGTCACCACCGATCTTTGTTGTAAACCTTCTAATTCAAATTCGAGAAGAAAGAATATTGTTTCATTTCATTAGGGGGGGGGGGGGGGTGTACCATTACAATACACATGGTTTCCACGGCCTGAGAGGGTAGTTTATACCTGTTTTAACCATTGATGTCCGAACGATATTTCTAATTTTTCCATAGTATTTTGAATGTTCTATATATTTCTTATTTTTGAAGGTGTCGTAAAAACAAATACCATTTATGAAAACTAGATAAAATTACCTTTTAGATTTGTGTATTTGAAATACACTTTACCTTTCAAAAACTGCCATATTTTAAGATTCAAACTCGGAAAAAATTGGAAAAAAATTTCCTCCCACAACATTTTTGACCAAAATGTAGAGAAATTTAAATAAAATCAAAATTTAAAAAAACACAGTCCTTTTATGTAATAAATTTGGAAGGAAACTATCACCTCACTTTTTCATCGTGTATACAATAAAATAAATAATAAAAAAATTCAAAGTTTTTTTTTATTGCCAAAAAAATAACTTAGAAATAATACAGAAATTTAAAACAGATTTCTTGCATCTCTAAAGACGTTAATTTTTTTGATACGTTTACGAACACATGTATTAGATTTTAATATTATAAAAAATTATCACTTTTAAGAAATTCTCTTAAAATAAAGATCTTAAAATGAAAATTTTATCTTTTAAGTAACCTATAAAAAACAATATTCTGACAGTTCAACTTTGAAAGTACGGCGTTTGTACAATAACTTGATTAAACTTTTTTTTTTTTTACAGTGAATACCGCACAAGAATCTCAACTGCTCCCGTCTGGAGCCAGTGAGACTATGGCATCCCCAATTGGGGTATGCTGTGAGGCTGAAGGTATTGGGGAGGGGAAGGAGGTGGGAAAGAGGAAGGTTGGGAAGTACCTGGCTATTCAGATCTGGTCACCAAACACGGCTAAAGCCATTTTCAAGCAACGTTTCAATTCTGAATGGTGATCTTACACCAGGGCGATACTGATAGTATCTTCCACTCTGGAACATGCCGCAAATATGCTATGTATTATTTTAAATGAATTAATTGTGAAATAACACAAATTAATCAAATAAAATTTATTTGCGCATGCCGGGTTCGAACCCGCGACCTCCGGATTGTGAGTCAAGAGTCTTACCCACTGGACTACGGAGGTCGTCAAAAAAACTGATGTAAACCGCACAAATAACATGGTAAATATATCAATTATGTGAACAGAAGAGTAAATTCGTAACTACAATAGAAATTACACAAAATTTTCGATATCCCGCCATAAAACACACCGAGCTGTTTTGTCATCGCGGGCCGAAGAACTAATGCATAGGCGCGCCAATAATGCCCCTTGCGGAGAAAAATTAAAACAACATTGTTTCCTAGTAAATTAAAACCATATACAACGTTGTCACATCTTCAATGCGTTTTAACAGCGTGACCACGTAAGAAACGTTATTGGTAATAAAACGCGTTTTAGTGTATACGAAGTTTATTTATGTTATTGCAATAACACAGTTAATCGGTCGCGCTGTAGGTTTTTTTTAGTAAGGCTGATAGGCTATAGCTCAGAGCTCTGGCATTACGAAATTTGTATGAAAAAATTGCAATAGGTGGCACGATTAGTAAGATATCTATAATTTTTTAATCGATTCAAATTATAAGGAAAGTAGGTACTTACCTACTTCAAATAAATTCGCTAATTTAAATGTTTTCTAAAATGGAATTTCTATTTAAGAATCTTTGTTTTGCAAAATGTTATTCTCATTTTTTTACGTTTTCTATCACACAACAATTATTGTTTTAATTGGATAGACAGGTATCGCATTTTTGAAGTATAAAACTGCCGTACTGGATTTTTTGGTAGAACATAAAAAGAAGAATAATAATAATTATGCCGCGAAAGCGTAAGTCTAATCTTTACAAAAATGCTGTTTTAGAGAACCCCCGCGAGATTTTTGCTCTATTTTAAACGAGTCGTATTTTATTAAATATTTTCACAATTTTCGCTTCAATTTTACCGTTTTAAATATTAGCGCGCTCTCTCCAACATTCGTAATTACATATCTCTCCATCTTCTTTTTGAGCGGGGATACAGGATACAGCGCGCCAGTCAAGTCATATGCAAGGCTAGCAGTCACGATGAGTGCTCGTACATGCATATGCATAAGGGCGTTTAACCACCCAGCGACTGAAAATCCACGTTTCGTCGAAAGTTGTTCTTACGATCGTGCAGGGCGGTTCCAATGAGAAAGAATAATTATTCTCCGTACCAGCTTTTTAAAATTATAACTCAATATCGATTTTATTTCATTCCAAATTTGCTTAATTTATACCCACATGGAAAAATGCTGAAAGGCGTCAAATTATTATATATATAAAATTGATAAAATTATTAAAATAATGTACTTTTTGTGATTATTTTTTGATTATAAGTATTTATAATTTTTCAATAATGTCTAAGTTAAACAAGAAAGTAAAAAAAAATCTGAAATATATTAGTTTGTAAGTGCGCAAATAAATACACAGACGGACCAATTTTCGTCAAGAAACACATGTACGTGTATATTTTTTAATGATTTTATTTAAACTAAAATTAAAATTCTGAAACATGCGATACCCAGATAATGTATTGATTTATTTTACTGCATGATTATATGATTTGAAATGGGTGTGGTATAATAAAAAATCTTTTTTGAAAATTTAACAAATCTGCCAACGACCTATGGTATAACGACATTTATATAATCAAAGGACCTTATTATACTAAAAATAAGCATTTTTTCTCAAAATTTAAAACACGCGAATGCTAGATAAAAGAACAATCTTTCGAAATCCATTTATAATTTTTTGTGAAAAAGAGTGAATACGTCTAAAATCTGACTTAAAAATGACATATTTCTGGTTTTCTCTGGTAATAATACCCTCTTAAATCTGATTCCCGTTCGATGACATTATGTCCTTGCTTCCATAAATACAAAGCATAATGAATAACTCGTTTATAAATAGACTGATTGTTGTTCCGCTCTTTTGTAGATAGCTTCTTATTATTGGTGTCCCACTATCTCTACTATGAATAATTCAGTGTCGAACCATGTCAACGATTGGAAGACTTACAGATCGGCACGGAGGCGTCTACTAATATCTACAGGAATTCAAAAAACTGAAAAAATCGAACTAATAATATCTATGAGAACCAAAGTGTTGACGAAATTCAATATCTACAGCTCAAACTGCTGACTAAATAATATGAGAACCAAAGTGCGTACGAATATCTACAGCTTAAACTGCTGACTAATATCTATGAGAACCAAAGTGCGTACGAATATCTACAGCTCAAACTGCTGACTAATATCTATGAGAACCAAAGTGTTGACGAATATCTACAGCACTGGCAGAGGTTGGATTTGCAATTATGTATAGCATATTGGAATAACGTAATATTGCGTATGCAGTTTAAAAAACTTAATTTATGTAATGAAAATCTAGTCTCTTTCAACGGAAGCAATCTTCCGAACAGGCCCTCCATTGATTTGCTTGGTGTAACCCTAAGTGACCAGCTCAGGTATGGGGGCTCCATCGAAGCCAGAGTAAAATTAGCCTCCCAAAAACTGGGCGTACTGTACAGGGCCCGCAGATACTTTAAAAGTACACAACTGCTAACCCTGTACAAATCGCAAGTGCGCCCCACGGTTGAATTTGGCAGCCACCTCTGGTCTGGAGCTCCAAAATACCTGAAAAATACCCTCGACTCTGTGCAGAAACGGGCGGTCCGTTTGATAGATTCTCCCATCTTAACAGACGGATTGCAATCTTTAGAGCACAGGCGTCGGGTGGGAATGCTATCCTTGTTCTACCGGTATTACAATGGAAGATGCTCCGAGGAACTAGCATCATTGATCCCTTCGGCACCGGTGCATAGTCGGGAAACACGCCAAACGCGTGCCCAACATTTGTACACAGTTGACATTAGTCACATGAGAACGGGTCGTTTCTTCGACTCGTTCTTATGTTCAACAGCTCGGCTGTGGAATGATTTGCCGGCCTCTGTGTTTCCTCCTTCCTACAACATGGGTCTCTTCAAGACCAATGTTCATTCCTTCCTCTCCTCAAAAAGACCCTCCACACAGCATCCCAGATGACATAGGCCCTGAGGGAAATTATTTTCCTCAGGGCCTCCTGTGTGGAGTTAATGTAAAAAAAAAAAAAAAAAATGTATGTATGTAAAAATCCCTAATATCGGACTATTGGACACATTTAGCTGATTAGTCCAACCTACGCTCTGTAGAAATTAGTTCAACCTACGCTCTGTAGATATTAGTCAACACTGGGACCGTCATAGATATTCGTCCGACCTTAACTCTGTAGATATTTAATTAGTCAACACTCTGAAGTTCGTAGATATTAGTTCAACATAATATGAGCTGTAGATATTCGTCCGACATACGGCCTCTGATAGTCCGTTCATTTTGGTCGTAGCGAGGCGACAGTTGTTGGCATGCTTCCACGCAACATCTCCCTTTTTCCATTATCTATGTTTCTAAATTCCCAGAGCCAGTGTATGGCCAGTGTAATTTAATTATGGTAAGGAGATGGTGGAGAGGTAGGTTTCGAAATACCTGATATCTTCGGTTCTGAATATGGTGGGGCGATTCTCACAGTATTACCACTTAGGAACGTGCCACAAATATCACTTATAATGAATGTTATTTTATTTTCATTAAAAGTTTATGAAATAACACAAAATCACTTAATTTTACTTATTGCCTACGCCAGGATTCCAACCCGTCACCGCCAAACTACCAAACTTTTTTCCAAATTGGCGGTAAATTTTAGGTGTTGCCATAAAAAAAAAATTCATAACATTCTATAAAAAAATCTACACAGTAGCAAACGATTTTTACTGCCTCTTTTATATTTTTATATTTTGTTATTATCTAAAGTATCTGTTACGTATAGGAAATTAATAAATTGATATTAACAACGTTATCAAATCTAGCTTCAAGATAGGTACCGGTAAACTTATACTTAGTCAATCTAATTACTGACATAACCTCCAAAACTTAACATCCTTGACAGCTGCCACAGTGACGGTTAATTTGGTGTATGTTTTAGATAAAAATAATCACAAAACTAGAAAGTTATTCACCCAAATAAACACTTCATAGTGATGGATGAAGGGAATTCAACCATTTACGGCTTAGAACATCAGGTGAGACTTTAACTAACTTGAATATTGTACGAATATAGTTTCTCTCGATTATCCGAGATATGTTTAGCATCGAACTCATTTTACTGTTCGTAGAAAAGTCATGGAACTTAGTGAAAGACTTCGGGCATGGAAAACAAGCAACTTGATGTCGACCCAAACCCGACGATTGTTATTTATTTAACATCAATGCGGAGTCGGTTTACAGATAGTTACCGCGAGCACGAGCAGTCAGGCCGTGGGCCTATTGTTTGAGGACCAAGTAACCGATGCCATCGACTGACTGAATAACCTCAGCGTCCTTCTTTGTCTTCCATCAAATCTTCTCCATCATACGAAGAAGAAGAAAAATCGGTGGGAGGAATGCAGATCCTGCCAAAATTAGTTTTTTTTTTTTTTTGCCAAAAACCATGTTTTCACCTCGTTTGTTGGGAACTTTAATTTGGAAGGTGAAAAAAAGTGCGGAAAGCAATAGAACAATTTTTTGAATTTTCAATTGCGTTAAATAAAATTTCACTTCGCGAACCGATACTATGACAGCCCGGCGGCCATTTCGTCACTGTTATGCTGGTATCCCTGATACAAAGAAGAGCTAGATACGATTGTGGCCGACTTCGTGGGATACATGATAAGGCGCGTAATTATGAAAAGTAGAATTATAATGTTAACAAACCTCTATTCGTATATATTTAGAATAGTTTGTTTGGCAAAGCAGGGTTTGTGTAGCGGGCTTGTGTATATTATCTTTGCTTTAAAAAACAGCCTTTGTTTTTAAATGGTTTGTCTGGCAAAGCAGGGTTTGTCTAGTGGGCTTGTGTATGTTATCTTTACTTTAAAAAACAGCCTACGTTTTTGAATGGTTTTTCTGGCAAAGCAGGGTTTGTCTAGCGGGATTGTGTATGTTATCTTTACTTTAAAAAACAGTCTACGTTTTTGAATGGTTTGTCTGGCAAAGCAGGGTTTGTCTAGCGGGATTGTGTATGTTATCTTTACTTTAAAAAACATCCCAGGTTTTGAATGGTTTGTTTGGCAAAGCAGGGTTTGTATCTACCTCTTTTTGTATCAGGGATACCAACATAACAGTGACGCAATGGCCGCCGGGCTTAAAGTTACATTTTCTCAATATTTTGAACGGCTGTATCTCCCTCAATTTTGCCGAGCGCGCCTTAATTTTTTTTATTCAGCTTCTCCACACTTTTCTCATCTAGAAAGTGCCTTTCTATTAAATTTCCAGATTTTGGCAGGATCTGCATTTCACCCAAATCGGTAAATTATGGACAAGCCGCCGCATGCCGCTTAAAATAGGCATTAAATTTGAAAAGTAAACTACTTTTAAACTTAATTACCACAAGAACTATCGGTTTCAGTCGGGATAGACGGAAAAATATGCATTAAAATTCGATTTTCATTAAAAGTTTAAAAATCACCATCTCCGTTACGGCCATGTTTTTTTGTATGGATTTAACATTTGCGAAGTTTCGTTTCAAACTAAAAACGCATGAATTACTTAATTTACCTAAACTAAGAACCTAATAACCTATTTTGTGTTCGTAAATAGTTGTTTCTTGTAATAATTGTTGAAATTAAGTATAATTTCCGTAATCTGTGCATAAAAATGCAGCGGCTTATCCATAAATTAATGAAAAATAACCTGGCTGTGAAGAGGACACAGTTATTATCAAATTCCTGCCTAAACTTAGTTACACCATCTTTGATTAAATAAAAAATTGTGTTTTTTTGCATATTCTAGGCCAGGGCACTTGCCCCGCAGATTGGAGAAAATGATGCAGTACGATTTTTGATTGGAACTCAGAGTCTCAAGCCAAATAACAACCAAATTCACGTAGTAGAATTGGAGGAAGAAACTGGTGCTCTACATACTAAGGTAACTACATCACATATGGCTCCAAACGGATTTAGCTATGTTTAGAGTTACCAGAAGGTTGATTCTGTACTTTTACAACAGCGTAAGGTAAATATTTCCCTATCGAGTCCATGCTCAAAACACACTTTAAAAAATTAAAACAAATTTTACTAGGTAGATAATGGTTAGTAAAAGTAATTCAGTAACCGGAATTGAAAAATATTGCGTTTTAATGTTTTTATTTTATTTTAAAAATGTGAAATGTCATTTTTCAAGGACTGCCATGTTAATTACGATGATGAAATACGCATTTTTAAAAGAAAAAAATCACTTTCTGTCAGTTAGACAATAATTGCAATCTTCGGAAATGATAAATAATGCGTATTAATCATTATTTTGTTTGGTTTCATAAACAAGAAAATCACGCGAGACATTTGCTGTCGTAATTATTAACAACATGGCATTCCTTGAGAAATGACATTACGCGTTTTAAAGATAACAAAATAACCATTAAAATGCAATATTTTTCAATTCCGGTTACTGAATTACATATTAACTGTAATCTACCTAGTACAATTTGTTTTAATTTTTTAAAGTGTGTTTTGAGCGTGGACTCGATAGGGTAATATTTACCCAGCGTAATGCATGTTAAATCTGCCGTATACGACATATTTTGACATTTTGCATATAACGAGCTAAAGACTGCACTTGTATTAAGACACCAACTCTTGAAAGTAGTTATAGTAATGCCCAGAGATGACGGCGTGTTTGCCACCTAATCCTTGTTAACCCGGCGATTGCCGCTCGTGCTCCGGTGTGTCATGAGATTTTACATGCGATTTTGACCCTCATGTATAAAGAAAGTGTATGAAGAACACGGTCAGAATCGCTTGCTCTATTATCGCCCTTTACCATAGCGAAACCTGCAATGCAACTAGTCACTCCAAATAATTTATATTTAATTTTCAGCAAGCGCGGGGATGTGCGCAGTTCTTGCGCATGCGCGGGAAAAATTCCTTTATCTACGATTTTGACCCTTCTGTGTACAAAATTTGTAAAGGACAGTGTCAGAATCGCTGGACACGAAATGTCATTTCTGCCGCTGGGTGCCGCGTCATAATTTATGCGTCTTACTCGACTAAAACATCGTAAAACCTATCAATTTACGTAATTAACGCAAGTAATGTTGTTTTGGTAGATAGTTTATTGTTCTAGGAACGTGTTTCAGTCAATAAAATATACAATGGCTCAAAATTAATCCACAAAACATTCAATTCAAAAGTGGTGCTTTTTGCTGGCCTTCCCTGGCTGACCAGGGGTTAACACCTTGTTTGCCGCTCGTGCACCGGTGTGTCATGAGATTTTACACGCGATTTTGACCCTTATGTATAAAGAAAGTGTATGAAGAACACGGTCAGAATCGCTTGCTCTATTATCGCCCTTTACCATAGCGAAACCTGCAATGCGCCTAGTCACTCCAAATAATTTATATTAATAATTTACCGGAACGCAGGAATGTGCGCAGTTCTTGCGCATGCGCGGGAAAAATATGTTTATCTACGATTTTGACCCTTTGACCCTACGAATTTTTAAAGGACAGTGTCAGAATCGCTGGACACGAGTGTCATTTCTGCCGCCGGGTGCCGCGTCGTAATTGGTGGAGCTTTTTGCTGGCCTACCCCGGCAAACAAGAGGTTAAGGGATGTCAGTCATGGAAAAATTTGCAAATCGAATGTCATCCCGTACAAACATCAAAATAATATGACAAATGGATAGTCATTTATGAACGCCTATTAGACTTGTATGTAAGGGAACGTACCCATACTACGTGACCTGTTCAGGGGGGGGGGGGTCTTCAAAATACCACGCTTGGTCACAATGAGCGGCGGGGGGCTTAGATTTTTAGTCACCGGGGGGGGGGTTAAATATTACAAAAAGTGAGTCACGTAGTATGGGTACGTTCCCTAAGTAATTATAATAAATGGTAACTGGCAGTTAAAAACCTGCTCCCCAGGTTTATACTGCTAGGCCCTGTGGGCGGCTTTTGGATCGGCTTCTCCCAGTCAGTGTTGATGACCATTTTATAAATCCAAGAGGAATTGGTTCCAAAAATAGCCCGTTCCTCGGATCCACTGTCATCAAGTGTAGCTAGTCACCGAGACAGGCAATGATGTCATATGTAATATACCTATCACCGCTTGATACAACATGCATTACCTTTAATCTTTTCTTATCTGGAGAGATATTACATTTCATAGCAGTTATACCTGGGGGGGTCACGTCCCCATCTGACCTTGTGACGAATTCTTGAATTCCAAACTGAATTACAACGGTAGCTTTGTTTGAAATTCCACGTACACAGATGTTATGGCGTGGCGTCCGACATGCACTCTTAGCTTGGTTCTGAAATTCAACCACGTAGACGCAAGCCTATTAGTACTATTCGATTTGTTTTTCAAGTACGTAATTAATCTACATCAACCGACATCAACACATGACAGGCATAGACAAGCCATTCAAAGCCATAGAAAATCACAGAAAACACCTTCCGATATCTGAGGAATTTTGCCTTTTTGTCTTAATTGTCTCTTAATGATGACTTAACACAAAAGATAACACAAACGATACAGATTCACCCTTCAGGGTTGGTCTCGGTACTCCATTGTGAACTATTACTAGATTTGCTTCTTTTGACAACTTTTTATTAACGACTGCTGTATTCAGTGCTCCTCAACATTTGTTAAGCTAGAAGGTTTTTTTTTTTAATTTTAAATCTTGTGTTTTCTTGTACTCAGGACTTAACCTTTGACTTCCCAAGGGACCGGGTTTTTTTTTTTAACCCCTTTGAATTTTCGAGAATATAAGCTTTTGGTGTCTTAAACGAAATGACATTTTACGAAAACTTTTAGTTATAACCGCTTCACAATTAAAGCTCTATAAATGAAACATTTCTGAACGTAGCCGAATAGTAAAAACTTTTTTAGAAAGGTTACAAAATAGGCTTTCAAATTATTATATTACAAATAAATATTAGCATTTGTAAATATTAAAATTTAGAACGCAAACATTAAAAATAGGTAAAAATGACTCATGTGATGTTTTTATGTGAAAACGGTACTAAAATCACAGATTATGCAAACAACAATACTTATTCTATTGTATATATGTGTAATAAACACTTTTGTCACCTCACTTTTTTATCATTTCATATAAAAATATTTAATAAAAATTTAAAATGTGGAGCGCGGTGGAGCTACCGGTAGCAAATTTGCGCAGGTAAATATTTTTGTCAACTACACGATTGACAGCTGATTCCTGTTATGTATTTCCATAGACAACTTGATAGAAATGTGCAGCTTGATCTACTATCGACCTTTGACTTTTTGTTTTAGGGATGTAACTAAAACAATAACGGAGTTATAACGATTTCTATGGAAACACACACGCTGACGTATAAACACGCTTATTGTACTTGACTGCTGTCCTATTTTTAACGCTTATATCTGCTTATACAAATCGTGTGTAACTTTTATATGTATAGTTTATTTTCCACCTGCATCTCACTTTGAAACATATAAATTATTTTTTGATACAATACAACGAAATGTAGATGTTATTGGTGGAAAGAATGTAATTGTTCTCGGAGATTTCAATATGCACTCCGCAAGAGGTTCCGTAGAAACGGAAAAAGACCTTAATTTTCTATGTGCCGTTTTTGGTCTCTCCCAATAAAATAACATTCAAAACATAATCTTAAGAGTTTTAGATTTAATTTTATGCAACATATCCATAAATGTTATTCATTGCGATTCTCCCCTTGTTACCGAAGATAAACATCACCCTGCACTAGAATTTATTTTCTCATGCAAAAAAAACATTAAAATTACAAACATTCCAAAAAATGACAAGAATGCTTTGCGTGGATGGAATTTTGGGCAGGGCGATGTTTATGAACTGTACAATATGATGAGCCAACTAGATTGGCAAGAACTGTACAATTTTAGCACTATAAATGAGGCGGTACATCATTTTTATGGTTGTATTTACAATATTTTTGATTCCTGTTTCTCTAGGAAACCTCCCAGTAGAGGTGGTCGTCGATATCCGAAGTGGTTCTGTCAAGATACCATCGCGAGCATTAGGAAGAAACATGCTCTCCATAAAAAATGGAAGGCTACCGGATGTCGACGTGACTATGATTTGTTCAGTGTGCATAGAGCCGTAGTTAGACGCAATATACGCACTGCTTTCCAATTATATGTAAATTCCATTGAACACGATATCAAGCATGATCCCAACATGTTTTGGGACTACGTCAAATCGCTGAGAAAAGATGGTGATATTCAAGACACCATGACGCATCGTGATCGGGAAGTTCGTGGAGTAGACGTAGCTAACCCTTTTGCAACACACTTCCAATCCGTGTATAGTAATGAGTCTCCATTACTAGATACAAATATTGCTGCCAAGTTGAATATAAAGGGAGCCCAGAATATCGATATTAATCAAATTGATGAATCAGATATAGAAACTTCCATTAGAAAAATGAAAAATACATATTCACTTGGTCCAGATTTTCTTCCAGTATTCTTCTTTAAAGGTTATGCCGAGTTTTTAAAAAAGCCACTTAGTTTCTTATTTAATCTTTCCCTGGAAACCGGTGTATTTCCTGATTCCTGGAAAATTTCGAAGATTTGTCCGATTTATAAAAGCGGTACAAAGACCTCTGTAGAAAATTTTAGGCCAGTAGCAATACTATCTGCACCGGCCAAACTGTTGGAATCGATTATTCATAAATACACACTGCCACAAGTGGAGCCGTACTTAATTTCAGAACAGCACGGATTTAGAAAAGGTCGATCTACAGAAACCAACTTATTAGTGTTTACTGATTACGTATCAAAATCTTTAGATAAAGGCCATCAGGTAGACTGTTCATATAACGACTTTTCAAAAGCCTTCGATACTGTTAATCACGACATCTTACTCAATAAACTGGCTGAAATAGGATTCTCCATGAGACTACTCACCTTTTTTGCTAGCTATCTTGCAGACAGGAAACAGTTTGTTTCTCATGGACTATTCCAGTCTATTCTATTTTTTGTACGATCAGGAGTACCCCAAGGTTCTAATTTAGGCCCACTCCTTTTTTCCATATTTATTAATGATATTTCAGAAGTAATTCTGCACTCCAGGTTTCTTCTTTTTGCTGATGACCTGAAACTATTCTTAGAAATACTAACTCTAGAAGACTGCAAACGACTCCAGTCAGATATTGATAGAATTATTGACTGGAGTAAAAGAAATCGGATTGAGTTCAATATATCTAAATGTTTAATTTTGTCATTCACTAGGGCGTGTCATACCTGGTATTACCGGTATACGATGGATGCCCGAAGTCTAAAACGTGTCTCCACCATGAAGGACCTTGGAATCATGTTTGATAGTAGACTGACATTTCATACTCATATTCAGATGGTTTGTAGCACTTCATTGAGAATGCTGGGCTTTATTCTGCGTACTGCAAGGAATTTTAGAGATACCCGGGTTCTCATAATCCTATTCAATTCCCTAGTAAGGAGTAGACTTGAAAGTGGGTCAGTAATTTGGAGTCCGCACCAAGTAAAATATTCCCTCATGTTGGAGAGAGTTCAGAAAAAATTTCTGAGATTTCTGTACATGAGGGAGTACGGCTATTACCCGTGGCTCTATCCTACTGACTTTCTTTTGGGTATGCTCGGAATGAACCATCTACGAGTCAGAAGGGATGTACACATTGCTACGCATTTCTTCAAATTGATTCGCGGATGGTTTGAAAACTCAGCTATCTTGGAGAGCATTCATTTCTATGTTCCCGATGGTTATCTTCGCCACCGACAGCATAGGCTGTTCTATCTTCCGGCCTGCAGGACTAACTTGCCAATGGTCATGCCGGTCGGGAATCAATTCGGATATCGACATATTTAGCGTTAGTGAAGCTGCTTTTAAAAGGCAAGCTCTATTAATGCTTGTATAGTTTTTAGCCTACCATTCTACCATTTATGTTTAATGTAATACTGTTACAATTGTATTTTAAAAACACATTAAAATTTTTAATTTTGTAATGTTTTTGAAAGAATAAATAAATAATTTGAATTTTTTTACGTTGCGGTGGGGTTAAATACCTCTGACCCCTTCTTTCAAAAAATATAACCGTGCAATTGGAATCACACCAGAAATGACTCCTAATTTATAATTAAATGAAGACAATATTAGCAAAACTCAATCGAAAATCTGGAAACAGAAAAATCTGAAAAAGATATAAGGTGTCCCTATCCGATTCGGTCATTTTTAACTGTTTCATACTTCGACCAAGAACTACCAACATCATTCATTCATTTCATTTCTTAACTATTTTATTGGCTGCTATCTTTATGTATGATTGCAAGATTCATACTCGAACTAAATGACATTTAGATAGTGTCTGGATAAATTTGTATCCATTTTATTTTCATACGCGACATCTATTGACTTTTCTGCAAGTCTAGAATGAATATTTTTATGTATAACTTTATGAGCAAAACCTTAACTGCGGCTCGAAAGCCGAAGGTCCTGGGTTCAAGTTTCAGAGGTGCCCATATCTTTTTCTGATTTTTCTGTTTCCAGATTTTCGATTGAGTTTTGTTAATATTGTCTTTATTTAACCCCTCAGAAAATCGCCAATATGCACTTACAATGTCTCAAACGAAATGACATTTTACGAAAACTTTGTGTTATTACCGCTTCACAATTAAAACTCCATAAATGAAACATTTCTGAACGTAGCCGAATAGTAAAAACTGTTTTAGAAAGGTTACAAAATAAGCTTTCAAATTGTTTTATTACAAATAAATATTAACATTTGTAAATATTAAAATTTAGAACGCAAACATTAAAAAAATGTAAAAATGACTCACGTGATGTTTTTATGTGAAAACAGTACTAAAATCACAGATTATGTAAACAACAATACTTATTCTATTGTATAAATGAATAATAAACACTTTTGTCACCTCACTTTTTTATCATTTCATATAAAAATATTTCTTAAAAATTAATAATGTCGAGTGCGGTCGAGCCGCCCATAGGAAATTTGGCAAGAAAAAAATATGCCAGACTGCGCGAATGACAGAATATTCTTGTTATGTATTTCTATGGACAACTTGATAGAGATGTACAGCTTGATCCACTATCGACCTTTTACTTTAATTTTAGGGATGTCACTAAAACATTAACGGAGTTAGAACGATTTCTATGGAGACACACGCGTTGACGTATAAACACGCTTATTGTACTTGACTGCTATCGTATTTTTAACGCATATATCTGCTTAAGTTGCGGACCGGTTAATTAAATATTACAATTTTAGGTTTTACTAATAAAGTGCGCCCCACGGTTGAATTTGGCAGCCACCTCTGGTCTGGAGCTCCAAAATACCTGAAAAATACCCTCGACTCTGTGCAGAAACGGGCGGTCCGATAGATTCTCCCATCTTAACAGACGGATTGCAATCTTTAGAGCACAGGCATCGGGTGGGAATGCTATCCTTGTTCTACCGGTATTACAATGGAAGATGCTCTGAGGAACTAGCATCATTGATCCCTTCGGCACCAGTGCATAGTCGGGAAACACGCCAAACGCGTGCCCAACATTTGTACACGGTTGACATTTGCCACATGAGAATGGGTTGTTTCTTCGATTCGTTCTTGTGTTCAACAGCTCGGCTGTGGAATGATTTGCCGGCCTCTGTGTTTCCTCCTTCCTACAACATGGGTCTCTTCAAGACCAATGTTCATTCCTTCCTCTCCTCAAAAAGACCCTCCACACAGCATCCCAGATGACATAGGCCTTGAGGGAAATTATTTTCCTCAGAGCCTCCTGTGTGGAGTTAACGTAAAAAAAAAAAAAAGTTAAAAATAAAAATAGACTTCTAATTTGTTACTTGTCTCAGGTGTACCAGCACGACGCCGGTGAGATCTGGCACCTGCGATGTTCTCCCCACGACGCTGTGACGTTTGCCTCGTGCCACAACGCGTACAGCGCCAGCGCGGGGCAGTGCACCATGGGGGCGCGCTTGTACCGCCTGCCCACGCCGCAGGTCATACCCGACCAGACACAGGATACTGCCACACCGGCTGATAAGCAAACTGAGCGCCTCGAAGTGGTCAAGGCGTTTGATGTAGAGGTAAGAAATGTTAGGTTCATATATTTGACTAGAGTGTAGTAATGTCCTGTTTTAATCTTCAGGCCTTGAGCATATTTTGTCAGTTGGTTAGATTATTTCCGCTTTGCAATAAAACCCAAACAATATAAACATTTCTTCATTTTGTTCTTGTTTCAAAAATTATATTTAAAAGTAATCATATAATTTGTTTTTTCGTTATTTATTTTTGGCGTGTTATGCCGTGTTGCGCTACCTCCTTCTTTAGCCAACGTTTCGGACATCGTTGCAGTGTCTATCATGTCACTGACACTGCAGCTATGTCCAAAACGTTGGCTAAAGAAGGAGGTAGCGCAACACGGCATAACACGCCAAAAATAAATAATGAAAATACTTTTGGCCGTGAAAATCTTCAAACACTCAATTTGTTGAATATTAATTTTTTTAATGTTAACATAAAAATAGCTCACCTTACGTTTTTTTCTGACAAAAATTACCGATAAAAAAATGAAGACACATATTTTATCAGACAAATGTATTATAAATGTTATTATCACGTCACTTTTTTGTCGTTCATTGTGAAAATAATGAATAAAAATTTCACAAATTTTTTTCATCCTTTTCAAAATTATGAAACTTTGGTTTCAAATTGGCCTCCCAAATTGCTAGTTTAGCGTACTCCCATGGGAATTTAATTTGAAAATGTTGGAAGTTCTAGTTATTGACTCTATTCCAGGGTATTTGCTCACCAACTGATCGATATTGTATTTAAAAAGCATTAAAATTGTAATTTTGTAATGTTTTTAAAAGGAATGAGATAAATTTTTTTTTTGCTGTAATACAGGGTGCGGCAGAGAGGACGGACGGTTTTAAAAAAATCATAAAATAGATAATTTTTACTCAAAAACAAATTTATTGATGGAATCAGGTTCGCAAGGAAATAGCATTTGAGACAGTCAAGTGTGGAAAATCACATCAGGCATGTGGTGGCCGAAATCGTTGATGCAGTGCTGGAGGCGTTCTTGGAAGTTCGCGTAGACTCTCTCCAACATCGCTCTCTCAACTTGGGCGACTTCCACGGGAATTGCGTCCTTTAATTCGTCCAGAGTTCGGGGCTTGTTCTCGTATACTCTAGCCTTAAGGCCAAGTGTAATCATTTATTAATTTTAAATAACGATAATATTATTACGCAAATCGATAAACATAAAGTTTTTAATATGAAAAATATTTTTTATAAATTTTTAAAATTTACATAGGCTTAGCATTTTCAAAACCAAATCAGAAATACGACCTTATTCTGACCGTTTTTCGTAAATTTTACAAAATATTTTTAACTGCTGAAATATCCTTAAAGTATACCTTTAGGGGTTTTCTTTAAAACCTCGAAAAAAAATTTAAAATAAATAGATTAATAAGTTTTTTGTAAAATTTTTTCATAAACACCAATTTTCGTGTTTTTTTAAATGCTGAATACAAAACTTTGGATACGCTTATTTACCAAAACGTTACGAGAAATTGTTGGTATTATATTTCTCCACTTTTTAAAGACAATTTTATAATTTTAATCTTCAAATTAAGAATGAAAAACAGGATTTTTAATTACTAGCAAAAGGCGTCTTTTTTTTTTTTTTACGTTAACTCCACGCAGGAGGCCCTGAGGAAAATAATTTCCCTCAGGGCCTACGTCATCTGGGATGCTGTGTGGAGGGTCTTTTTGAGGAGAGTCTTTTTGAGGAGAGGAAGGAATGAACATTGGTCTTGAAGAGACCCATGTTGTAGGAAGGAGGAAACACAGAGGCCGGCAAATCATTCCACAGCCGAGCTGTTGAACACAAGAACGAGTCGAAGAAACGACCCGTTCTCATGTGGCAAATGTCAACCGTGTACAAATGTTGGGCACACGTTTGGCGTGTTTCCCGACTATGCACCGGTGCCGAAGGGATCAATGATGCTAGTTCCTCGGAGCATCTTCCATTGTAATACTGGTAGAACAAGGATAGCATTCCCACCCGACGCCTGTGCTCTAAAGATTGCAATCCGTCTGTTAAGATGGGAGAATCTATCAAACGCACCGCCCGTTTCTGCACAGAGTCGAGGGTATTTTTCAGGTATTTTGGAGCTCCAGACCAGAGGTGGCTGCCAAATTCAACCGTGGGGCGCACTTGTGATTTGTACAGGGTTGGCAGTTGTGTACTATTAAAGTATCTGCGGGCCCTGTACAGTACGCCCAGTTTCTGTGAGGCTAACTTTATTCTGGCTTCGATGGAGCCCCCATACCTGAGCTGGTCACTTAGGGTTACACCAAGCATTTCGATGGAGGGCCTGTTTGGAAGATTGCTTCCGTTGAAAGAGACTAGATTTTCATTTCGATCCCTTTTAGACGTAATCAGACAAGATTGGGTCTTTGAAACATTAAATTCATCGAGATTATTTTTACCCCAAGAGAAAACACTCGAGGTAACCGTCCATTCTTTGCTTCAAAGCCCTACGAGCTGTTGGAGTTTGTGAGCCCTTTGGGGGCTTATCAAACAAAAAGCTATCATGAACTGTACTGTCATCCGCGTAACAGTGAATTGGTGCACATGACAAAAGATCGTTGATGTGCAACAAAAACAAAGTCCTAGACAGAACCGAACCCTGCGGGACGCCAGCATTTATCGAGTGTGAGGAAGAGGTGAAACCATCGACTACCATCTGAATCGACCTCTCCCTCAAGAAGTCGGCAATCCACGTACACAAGGATGCGGGAAGTCCGTAAGAATGCAGTTTGTTGACAAGTCCTCGGTGCCAAACCCGGTCAAAGGCCTTGGAGATGTCCAGTGCAACCGTTTGGGTCTCACCGAAACGTTCCAGGCATCGCCCCCAAACATGCGTCACATACGCGAGAAGATCACCGCACGAGCGGTTCCGCCGGAATCCGTATTGACGATCGTTAATAATTTTGTTCTTCTCGAGGTATGTGAGCAGTTTGTCGTTGATCACACGTTCCATCACCTTAGACAGAACTGATGTGATCGCTATGGGGCGGTAGTTGGCCGGGTTGGAGCGGTCACCCTTCTTTGGAATAGGATGGATAACCGCTTTTTTTCAACCAGAGGGCACAGAGCCAGTCTTCAGGGACATTTTAAAAAGCTTTGTCAAAATTGGAGCTATTTCTGCAGCGCACCTCTGCAGTACCAGGGCAGGTATTCCGTCAGGCCCACTAGCTTTATTAACATCAAGCCCTCGTAAAACTTGGAGTACTTCCCGATGCCGGATCCTCAGCTTTTTCATACGAAAATCGCAGTGAGGAACCGATGTCGGGATAGCACCTTGGTTATCGAGGGTTGAGTTATCTGCAAACATTTTACCTAGTAAGTTAGCCTTTTCGGTGGCGGTGTTTGCTAGTGAGCCGTCAGGTCTGGTAAGAGGTGGCAGACTGGATTTGCAGAAATTGCGACCTATAGAGCCCGCAAGCGACCAGAATTGCCTGCTGCCATGCGGGCATGCAGCCAGCTTTCTGCTGATCTGCTGGTCGTGCTCGAATTTTGACCTATTTATGATTCTCTTGGTTTCCTTTGCCATTTTGTTGTAAGCTGTTCTGTCTTCGGATGTTCTAGATGTGTTGTAGGCTCGGTAAGCCGCATTTTTTCGTTGCACTGCTTCAGCGCATTGTCGACTGAACCATGGCTTTGAGCCTACACCAGTTTCCTTAACAGTCTGTCGTGTGGCGCCCATTTATCTTTCTCTACACGGTACAATTTTGAACTAAAACCCTTTTTCAAAATTTTTCAAAAGATGGCAATAATCAATCACGGTGAGAATCTAAGATATTATAACATTTATTTTTGGAAACGATGATACTTATATCATCTATCTACCTATACATATGTAGGTACCTATTGGTTTTAATATAATAACCTGACTACTGTTTTATATCGACGTGAAGCTAGTAGAGTGCAGCTGTGCCAAATTTTAAATGGTTATTATATTATTAAAATAATACTTACGTAAATACAATAAAATAAGACGGAAGTGAGTGGTAGATGAATTCCGTGATGCCCGGTGGCTAAGAACTTGGCTATTCAGATCCGGTCACCCAACACGGCTGACGCCATTTCAGGCAACGTTATGATTCTTTTTTAAAATATATTTCTTATCTATTTTTTAAATAGATAGCACTAATAATCTAAACGAAATTATTTAAAAATGATATATTGTGGAATAACATAAATTAATTGCATAAAATGTTGATAGGTACTTGCGCATGCCGGAATTTTAACTCGCGACCTCCGGATTTGTCTCCTTCCCCTCCCCACTATCTTTAGCCTCACAACATACCCCATTTGGGGTATGCGGGGTATGCCATAGTTTCACTGGCTCCAGACGGGAGCAGCTGGGACTCTTGTGAGGTATTCAACACATAATAAAAATAAAAATCTCTCACTAGGTATTTATACCTTTTCTGAAGTCTATATACATCAATATATTATATCTCTATCAGCCTTACTAATAACAAAACGCCTTAATGAGCGGTCAACTGCATATTTGTTGCTTGCGCGGTGCACTGTGTTTTTACATCTTTACTAATAACACAATCACATATTTTATGATTTTTATGTTAGTCCCCTTGAATCTCACATAGATCTGCGCAGGCGCGCGGCCATCTTGTTTTATAAACTTTGCGGTAAAACAAAGTTTGACAATGTTCAGTTGTATTTGCAGTTAATTTTTATATTTTTGAAGATAATTTTCGTTTAAATGATCAATTCACTGTGATATTAGTGTAATTCAACATCATTACCAATCCTGTTACTTTTTTTCAGTTTTAGTCCTTTAAATTTTGTTTTATTGATGATTTAGTTTCGTTAACGATAGGTTTTAGGTTATTTCTGAAATTTTATTTTTTTAACAACTTTTCTGCGTGAATTTAATAAAACTTCCATAAGGGCGGCTTGCACCAAAAGTTAAATTTGATTTAAATGTCAAGTTAAACACATTATTTGATTTAAGTCGACTTGGCGTCTTGCACCACAAAATTTAAGTTGTTAAACGCATTTAAAGAACTGTCAAAGTTAAATACCCAGAAAGGGCTGTTTAACTAAGTTAAACGTGTTTAGCGAGCAAGTTCTGTCAAAACAATTTTAGGTTATTCCTTCGATTTCCGATTGTCTAATATTTCTGAAATCTGTCTCATTTATTAATTTGTATTCACGATGGACTTTTGTTTTTTTATTCTGATGTTGACGAAGAAATTATAGATTTTATAAGTAGACAGTTTATAGTGAGAGAAGTAAACACAAGAACAAATTTATCTGATACTCAGTGGCAGAAAGTTTCAAAGATTTCTTATTGAGGAATAGGAATTGATTTATTTATGGAGGAATACTTTGAAGGTTGTAAACTTAAAATATACCTACAGCATTCTTATAATAGTTTAAAACAATCTACATAAATGAAATGAAAAACAAAATTACTACTCAGATATTTGTTTTATTTTTAAATCTAACAACAAAACCTCTTTTTGCCCCATTTCATAGTTATGTTTGTTTTATTTTCGCACTCATTTACTGGATCAAAATAAAATAATTCACTACGCAACCACAACATAACCTCAAAATATTTTGACACTCGCAAATTTAAGCACCCCCCACACGGACAATTCGGAGCGATCGTGCCGATCGTGCCCTCGCCACTTCAAGTCGCTGTGCAAAAAGTGTGCGTGTGGATGGTGCTAAGGAACGATGCAACTGTTTTACTGACGCTTTAACGGCGGTAACTGTTTTACCGACGCTAAATGCTATTTAACTAAATAATCGCTCCAACTGCTTGGTGCAGGACGAAACTAAACACATTTAAGTCAAATGTATTTAGTGACTTAAATGCATTTAGTTAAATACAATTTAAGATAAAATTAGCGATAGTTGGTGCAAGTCGCCCTAAAAGTAATATTATTTAATAATGTAAAAGCCTCATGCATGTGTAAATAAAAACAAATTCTAGAAATCGACGTATTTATTGCTTAAAAATGAATCCAAGATGTCAGATTTTTTCAGTTATTTTTTCGGAATTATTATAATGTTTTTTTATCCTTTTTAATTGTATGAACGAGATAAAAAGTGAAGTGATAGTTTTCTTCCAAATTCATAAAGTAAGAGGTGTGTATTTTTTTAATTTTGAATTTTCCAAAATTTTTCGACCATTTAATAGAATATGTTTACAGTCAGCTGTTTTTTTTCAAATTTTTTCATGTTGAAACTTAAAATACTGCAATTTTCAAAAACGATCGTATATTTCAGATACAAAAATCTAAAAGGCAATTCTATCTAGTTTCTATAAAGGTATTTGCTTTTACGACATCTTCAAAAATAAGAAACTTACAAGACATTTAAAATACGTTGAAAAAATTCCAAATTTCCTTCGGACATCAATCGTTAAAACAGAGATAAACTACCCTCTCAGGCCGTGTAAACAATGTGTATTTCTTTCAATGAACAATTTTTTAATTAGTAATGTTTTCACATCCGCGGCCGTTTGTCAATTGAATAAAATTTTCACAGGGTTTTTTAGTAAGGCTGTATGTCTACATTTTACAATCTGAATTCTGAAATGTGGTCTTTCAACGTCTTTCACTAGGGTCATTTGCAATGAAGCACAAAACATAGGTACAACTGCCATGTGTCATGTTTTGTGCATGGTGAGCCAGCGTCATCACGAAACGGCCGTGTGGATAGGTAGGTAGGTATTATGCATGTGTTTGTGAGTCAAAGACTGCGTTTGTCCAAAAATGAAAGGAAGGAGATGGGGAAGAGGAAGGTGGGTAAGTACCTGGCTATTCAGATCCGGTCACCCAACACGGCTAAAGCCATTTCGCGCAATGTTCCGATTTTTTTTTTCTTTAAAAAAAGTACCTGGCTATTCAGATCCGGTCACCCAACACGGCTAAAGCCATTTCGCGCAACGTTCCGATTTTTTTTTTCTTTAAAAAATACCTATTTTCAACTTTTGAAGGTTGTTCCCACCAATGTTATATATCATTAAAAAAGAAGATAGCACTAATAATCTAAACGAAATTATTTAAAAATAATATATTGTGGAATAATACAAATTAAATGCATAAAATGTTGATAGGTACTTGCGCACGCCGGAATTTTAACTCGTGACCTCCGGATTCGTAGCCAACGATCGTAACCGTTCAACCACCGAGGTCTGGAATATCGATACGCTTTCAAATGTTCTAGTATTATTATTATTCGTGATTACGGTTGCTTACCCTTGGTCGGAAGCCTGCCACGTGTAGACATGTATACTTGTATGCAATACGTCTCAATGGAAACATCAAATGTTTTTATGGTCGTTTTTTATTTTAGTTATTTGCTGGTAGAAGTGTCAACTGGCGTTCAAATTTGAGCGAGAGGTTCAAATCCCAGGCCATCCAATTTCTTTTCTAAGTTTTTAACGTTTTTGAAAGTAGATGGTAAAAACCGTCTTTTACGGTTTTTTGTAGGTTTTAAGATCACAGAAAAAAAAATTTTGTGGACCGATTTTATAAACTTTCTTGAAATGTAATTTATTTATTTACGCCTTAAAGGCTTTTACATGTAACATCGGTAAGTTGTACAGTAGCATCATAACATAACAGTTTTTCTCTAAAACGATGTTCGTAAAATCTTTTGAAATTTTTTTCTTTATTATAATATTTTTTTTTTGAATTAATAAGGAACTCCAGTGAAAAATATTATGGCTTTAAAAAAATATGTTCATATAGACCATTAAACGCTGATTCTAAATATATAAGTTTTTAATTAAATGAAGACAATATAAGCGAAACTCAATCGAAAATCTGAAAACAGAAAAATCAGAAAAAGATATTGACACATCTGGGACTCGAACCCAGGACCTCTCGCTTACCGGGCGAACGCGCTAACCACTGCGCCACCGTGTCGATATCCAATTCGGTCACTTTTTTAACTGTATCATACTTCGACTAAGAACCACCCACACTATCTTCATTTTTCTTAACTTAAGTATGATACAGTTAAAAAAGTGACCGAATTGGATATCGACACGGTGGCGCAGTGGTTAGCGCGTTCGCCCGGTAAGCGAGAGGTCCTGGGTTTGAGTCCCAGATGTGTCAATATCTTTTTCTGATTTTTCTGTTTTCAGATTTTCGATTGAGTTTCGCTTATATTGTCTTCATTTAATTAAATATTACAATTTGAGGTTTTACTCATAAAGTTAAAATAAAAATAAAAAATATTCATCCTAGACTTGCAGAAAAAGTCAATTGATGTCGCATATTAAATAAAATGGATAAAGATTTATCCAGACACTATCTAGAGAGCATTTAGTTCGGGTTTGAATCTTGCAATCATACATAAAGATAGCAGCCAATAGTATATGCGTTAAGAAAAATGAAGATAGTGTGGGTGGTTCTTAGTCGAAGTATGATACAGTTAAAAAAGTGACCGAATTGGATATCGACACGGTGGCGCAGTGGTTAGCGCGTTCGCCCGGTAAGCGAGAGGTCCTGGGTTCGAGTCCCAGATGTGTCAATATCTTTTTCTGATTTTTCTGTTTTCAGATTTTCGATTGAGTTTCGCTTATATTGTCTTCATTTAATTAAATATTACAATTTGAGGTTTTACTCATAAAGTTAAAATAAAAATAAAAAATATTCATCCTAGACTTGCAGAAAAAGTCAATTGATGTCGCATATTAAATAAAATGGATAAAGATTTATCCAGACACTATCTAGAGAGCATTTAGTTCGGGTTTGAATCTTGCAATCATACATAAAGATAGCAGCCAATAGTATATGCGTTAAGAAAAATGAAGATAGTGTGGGTGGTTCTTAGTCGAAGTATGATACAGTTAAAAAAGTGACCGAATTGGATATCGACACGGTGGCGCAGTGGTTAGCGCGTTCGCCCGGTAAGCGAGAGGTCCTGGGTTCGAGTCCCAGATGTGTCAATATCTTTTTCTGATTTTTCTGTTTTCAGATTTTCGATTGAGTTTCGCTTATATTGTCTTCATTTAATTAAATATTACAATTTGAGGTTTTACTCATAAAGTTAAAATAAAAATAAAAAATATTCATCCTAGACTTGCAGAAAAAGTCAATTGATGTCGCATATTAAATAAAATGGATAAAGATTTATCCAGACACTATCTAGAGAGCATTTAGTTCGGGTTTGAATCTTGCAATCATACATAAAGATAGCAGCCAATAGTATATGCGTTAAGAAAAATGAAGATAGTGTGGGTGGTTCTTAGTCGAAGTATGATACAGTTAAAAAAGTGACCGAATTGGATATCGACACGGTGGCGCAGTGGTTAGCGCGTTCGCCCGGTAAGCGAGAGGTCCTGGGTTCGAGTCCCAGATGTGTCAATATCTTTTTCTGATTTTTCTGTTTTCAGATTTTCGATTGAGTTTCGCTTATATTGTCTTCATTTAATTAAATATTACAATTTGAGGTTTTACTCATAAAGTTAAAATAAAAATAAAAAATATATAAGTTTTATTTCATAATATTAAACGCAGAGTTTTTAAAAAATTATTAAAAAGTGCATTTTTAAACCTCTCCTCAAAACACAGCGTTAAGTTGGCATTACTGAAATGGTGAGTGGTGACGTCACTGCTAACCTGTCACCTGGTGACAGTGTGTATTGTATTGCATTGACATTTGAAATGACTTGGAGTGCACACGTATACAATTCAACATTTCGTGTTTTTGGTTTATTTTCATACTGTTTATAGAGATTTAGATAAATAATAGTTATTGTGTTTATTGAAACATAATTTAGGCCCTCAACAATTTACGAAAAGGGCTATATTTGCGGATAATCTGCAATAAATTTTGCCTATTTGAAAATGGCTCATTGGTATTTCCAATTAAAAAAAAATATTTGTTGTTGTGTATTCGGTGTGTTAGTAGACATTCAATTCCATTTTTTTTTGCTGAATCAGAAAAGCTTGACGGTGTGGGATTGATGGATGTTGAAGGTTGTTGCGGAATCACAATATTTTCTACATCAATATCTTCACTGAAATAAGCACATCTCCTTCTTTTGGGTGGGATAATGTCACTTCCATTATCTGTATCACTTGGATAGTTACCGACTTCTTCACCATCACTTCGAAGTAAAACTATAATTATTTTCCATGACGGTTAATCAACTATATTTCTAGTAAATGTAAATTAGTAATTCTTTTACTTTCAATTACTAATATAACATCAATAGTTCCACAAAACGAAAAAATATGGTCACAAAAAGTGGGAGTAACTGCGGAGAACCGTCATAAACGCTTATATATATTTTTTGGAATTCCCATGAATCTTAATTATTGTTCATGTACTTTACGTTGATTTTTATTTCGCAAAGTGTTTTTTTTTAATTTGGAATTCAGTTTCTAATTCAGTGGTGAATGTATTCGTACTTTTAAATTATTACTTCACGTAGCAAAAAGTGTTTTATTTGGAAAAGCACAGTATTATAAGTATATTTACCAAGTTCCGATATCTTTCCAATTAATTAATCATATTAATTAACATATATTATAACAGGATTAGTGTTACACAATCAGGTGGCTATATAGGTAATTGCGTAAATGTGAAATTATAGGGAAATTTCACTTCGAAATCTAGGGAAATAATTTTTTTGGGCAGAGCATCCCTGATTTTGAATGTAAGAAAATGGCAGAATAAAATATAGGATGGCTCGATGACTTTTGTGTGAGAAATTGAGGCATTTTTTTATTCAAGATTAACTGCTTTTAATATAGAAAAAACATTGGTAAAATGTCCACATTTCACCGCTACTGTCATTGTATTTTAACAAAGTGCAATATAAAAACAATAAATCATCTTTTTCATTGCAAATACAAGTGACATCGTAAGCCTCGAATTTTGTGTTCAGGCGTTACTGTACATTGTTTTATGTATAACACATACAGAAACACTGGTATTTATAAGACACTGATCATGACGATTGTGTAATAACTTGTGTAAAAAGCCCCTAATACTAAAAACAATTTGAAAATACATAAACCAAATGTCAAATATGACACGACTTTAACCTCAAATAGGCAAAATTTATTGCAGATTATCCGCAAATATAGCCCTTTTCGTAAATTGTTGAGGGCCTAAATTATGTTTCAATAAACACAACGCCACGGTGTTTGCCTTAAATGGAATATTGTATATAGGGAGATTGGGAACTTCTTGAAGATATTGGAGGGAAGATAATAGAGAATTATAGAGATGAAAACTTTTAATTAGGAGAGGAAAACATTGTTTTTCTCTCAATCTTTTGTTAGAATTCAAATTAACACTTAACCGATTAAGACTTTGTTTAATAGGATGATGTGATAACGATAAAGCCTTGAAAATATATATATATATTTTTTTTTTAATTCGTTTATTCCAGATCTCGTGGAGGGTGGTGCAGTCCCACGAGTTCCATATTATACATATATAATACATTAAATTAAAATATTTCAAGATGAAAGATATATTTTTTTTTTTACTTAATGAAAGGAAATAAATAAAAGAAAATAATAACAATACAAAAGTTAAAATAAAATTTGAAAAAAAAAAAGTTAACTTTTTGTTATCTATTTCATCAGGAAGTGGCTCCATCGCTTATAAATGGGACCCTGCCAGAAGTGGAATGCTGCCATCACAAGAGTGTTTTCGCTCGAGGCCAATCGCGTTCTGTAGCTGGTGATCCGTTTTTTTATTAGTGTTCGGAATCCGGGAACGCGCCCTTCTTCAAACATCTCGGTGGCACTGCAGTACCAGGACAACCCAAAAAGTGTTCGATATGAATTGTTGTACTGTATTTCCATTCTTTTTAGTGACGCTTTGTTGAAGTTGGTCCACAACTCTGAGGTATATAGGCTCGTGCAGTACGTGTTAAAAAGTTGCCTTTTTGCAGCTGGGCTGCACTTGTTAAATCTTCGAGAAATCATATTTGCCCTAATGTACAGTGATCTTCTCTGTCGCTCAATATCCGAGTCATCACTGAGGTCCGCTGCTACGATGTGTCCCAAGTATTTGACCTCGATTTTTTCTATTATTTTTGTGTCGTTTAGACTGACGGGTAATACTTTCATGGTGCCTGCACCTGACTTGAATACGAGCAACACAGACTTAGTGGGGTTATAGACCATATTATGTTCAGCAGCGTATTCTTCACAAATCTTTAACAGCTTTCTCAGTCCTCTTATACTTGGTGACAAAATGACCATATCATCTGCATACGCAATGTTATTTACACAGTTATTTCCCAGGTGACAGCCTACGTTTGCCGAGGTGAGTTTATCACTTAAATCGTTCATGTAGACGTTAAATAAAATCGGTGATAAGCTTCCCCCTTGTCTGACGCCGCATTCCATATTCACAGATGTTGACATTTTATTTTTCCAAATAACTTGATTCTCTTGTTCATGATGCCAGACTGCCAGAATGTTAATTATTGAACCTGGCACCTTCCTTTCTTTTAGTTTTTTCCAAAGTAGTGCGTGAGAAACCCGATCGAATGCTTTACTTAAATCAAGAAAACAAGCATTCACTGTTGTTTTTCTTGCCTTATAATATTCGATACATTGTTTTAAGCTGAATATTGCCATATCTGTAGACAATTTAGATTTAAAACCAAATTGATTGTCGGATGTGAATAGTTTGCCTTCTATTTGAATTTGTATAACTCTTTCAAATATTCTGGATATTATTGTGGCAAGAGATATCGGCCTATAGTTGGAAGTATTGGATAAGTCTTCTTGTCTGGATTTAACTAGTGGTACTATAATTGTACGTGAGAAGTTTCTTGGCATGTGCGTGTGTTGAAGAATCTGTGTAAATAATGTTGCTAGAAGCGTGTATATTTTTTCACCAGCGTTTCTTACATGTTCTATGCTCAGGCTATCATAACCGGGAGATTTTCCAGCTTTCATTCGTTTAACAGCGGTTTTAACCATATCTTCCGTAACTATTATTTTTTCGTCCTCATCTTCGCATGGTTTTCTAAGAAGGTGGGTTCTTTTCTTTCCGATGTTTTCGCAAAGTAGGTTATGAAAATATTAGCAATCTTTTCTGCGTCTGATTCTCCTTCAATATGGGTCGATATCTGTGCTTTAGATTTTAAGATGCCAAAATTCTTTAAAATCTCTATCCTCAAATGCACCCGATATTTTGTCCAGTTTTATTTGTTCTGCTGTTTTTTGACATTTTCTTAGCTCAGATTTGAATTTTCTTCTCAATATTTTTCGGTTTTCTGCCAAAGGACCCGTCCGGGGTTTTCCATTTTCAATCCATTTCATGAGTGCATTTCGTGATGCTTCATAATGAATCGAAACACTGTCGTTCCATCCAGGAATATGTTTGGCTGTGGTGCTGTTATGTTTACGTCCACTCTCGAAGACGTTTTTTGCGGCCGTGCATAGTGACTCTACAATTCTCGCATACAGTTCATTGATGGCATCTTTATGAAAGTTATTTTTGCATCCTGACTTTTTACAGAGTTCGACACTGCTGCTGTAGTTAATGCGGTTTATTAAAAATGATGCTGTTACAGAATAGGACATGATCTGGGATATATTATGTGCTCTCCATTTTACTGGATCCAACGCAATCGGGGCAATTCCCTCCGTAGTGGTTATTCCTGTTGTTTCTAACCAAATAGACATGGGCCGGTGATCTGTCCAGTCAACATCGTATTTTATCGAAATATTTTTAGTCATCTTTTTAATTGTGGCCGTTCCTATGCAGTGATCTAACCAGCTCGTTGTATTATGTGCATCGCACAACAATCCTTTATCCAGGGTAATTTCTATTCCCGCTACCCTATTGTCGTTGCAGTCGATAGCCTTGGCCCTTATTGTGCTGCGCCACAATATGCCCGTTCCGCCGTGTGGACGCCCTCTTAGTATGCTAGTGGATGTATCTACAGCAGATGTGCCTAAGCTTGAAAATTGGGGGTGTATTTCTGAAAGGTAATTTATGTCAGTAGGTAAAAGCCATGTTTCTTGTAGTAAAATTACATCGTATTCTTCACAAATATCGTGAATAAATTTCACCGTCCTTCTTACTGATCTGCAGTTGATGGTAAGGAATTGCCTTCTGAAATATAATGGAGGCTCCCCACATTCCACCTGAAGCGCATTAATTGGAGAAGACTTCATAGCTCCAATAATCATTCTGAGGGCTTTTGATTGAATTCTTTCCATTTTTTAATCTAAATATTTAGGGAGTGGGTCAAAAAGGAATGAGCCATAATCCAAGTGGCTCCGAACTAGGGAATTATACATTAATTGAAGAGTGGTAGGATGAGATCCCCACGATACTCTGGAAACTGCTCGCATCATATTAAGTCCCTTTTCACACTTCGTAGAAATTATCTGAATGTGAGGAAGCCAGGAAAGTTTATGGTTCAAAAGAAGACCAAGGAATTTCATTTGAGTAGCGGTTTGTAGAGGCACATTATCTAAAGAGATTGAGAATTGGGGAATTTTTCTGTTGCGCGTGAAAGCCACGACCCTTGTTTTAGAATCCGCCTGATTCATCCCATTTATTGAAAACCAGCTTTTAATATATTGTAAAGCCAAATTCATTTCCTTAGCTGCAAGAATAATATTTTTATGTAACAAATATATAAGGATATCATCCGCAAAGTAAAGTCGCTTGATAGAAAAAGGAACTGAGTCTAGGTCGCTTATATAAATATTAAACAACAGAGGACTAATAACAGAACACTGGGGCAAATCTCTCCATAGTTTGCGCCTTAAGCATTTAGAGGAAGACTCAATAATAATGGACCTATCTGAGAGCAAATTAATAATTTTTATCTGAACAACAAAAAGGTTGTCGCAGAAAACATATGGGATGTAAAGAACAATTAGTTATTGATTCTGTAATTTTAAAACAAATTCAAAATCAAAAACGTAATTTACATACTTGTTATATAGATTATCAAAAAGCTTTTGATAGTGTCCCGCACTCGTGGCTAATCAAAATATTAAAAATATATAAAGTTAACCCAATTATAATTAGCTTTTTGAAAAATATTACGTCCTTTTGGAATACAGATTTACTAGTAAATTTAAAAGGTAAGAAAATAGTAGTACCGGGCATTTCAATAAAAAGAGGGATTTTTCAAGGAGACTCATTGAGTCCTCTTTGGTTTTGCTAAGCATTGAATCCTATGTCTAAAATGTTAATTAAAAGCAAGTTTGGAATAAAAATTAAGGGTAATACAAGAGAGAGTAGTATAGTCTCACATCTATTATATATGGATGATATAAAATTATTTTCAAATTCTGAATCAAATTTAGAGAAAATGATTAAGGTAGATAAGTTTTAAGATTTTCACGGCCAAAAGCATTTTCGTTATTTGTTTTTGGGGTGTTATGCCGTGTTGCGCTACCTCCTTCTTTAGCCAACGTTTCGGACATCGTTGCAGTGTCCATCATCAGGGCAGATCCGGCAGATCTACCGGATCTGCCGGATCTGCCCTGATGATGGACACTGCAACGATGTCCGAAACGTTGGCTAAAGAAGGAGGTAGCGCAACACGGCATAACACCCCAAAAACAAATAACGAAAATGATTAAGGTAGTTAAAATTTTTTCAGATGATATTAAAATGACTTTTGGTTTAGATAAATGTAAAACGATCCATATAGAGAAAGGCAAAATTGTAGATGGAGATAAGGGTATATTTAGAAATTTCAAAATTAAAAGTATGAAAGGGGATGAGGTTTATAAATATTTAGGATACCCGCAATCGAATAGATTAGATCACACTAGTATTAAAAATGATATTAGGATTAAATTTCAAACTATGATCAGAAAAATTTTAAAATGCAATCTATCTGCTAAAAATTTAGTAAAAGCAATAAATACTTGGGCAATACCTTTATTAACCTACTCATTTGGCATAATTAAATGGTCCAATACAGATTTAGATAGTTTAGAAAGATTAATTAGAACTACGTTAACAAAGTTTAATTGCCATCATCCAAATTCAGCTATAGAACGAATTAATTTACCTAGAAATTTAGGAGGTAGAGGTGTAGTCAAAATAACATCTTTGAAACACAATCGGGTAGAAATGCTTAGAAATTTTTTCCATAGGAAAGCTAATTGCTCAGAAATGCACAAAATAATTTGCAAGGCAGATAGAAACATTACACCTTTAAATTTATATGACGAGAATGCCAACATTCTTATAAATACTAACCAGGAATTATTATAAAAATCGGTAATTTTAAATACATGTAGGATTACAAAAGATTTTTTAAATATTTATATTGAGGGATCAGTAGGATTTATAGGTTCAATTAGGAATTCCACAGAGCCGAACCCTCTGATATGAAAATATCTGGAGTCGGTGAATTATTTTCCCATCTGGTCTCTGGTAGGTTGACATGTTGTTCTTGTATTGTTTTGTAATTATAATACTTATATAGTGCAATTGCATAACGTGGATTGACCAGATGATCATTTGGGAAGTGTGTGAAAGGGTTTAGTTTTTCCTGTGGGGAAAATTAAACCCGGACATTTAAATCTGGTGCGTAAAATTAGACCAATTTCGGGGGGATTTGTTTTTTAATTAGCTTTTCTTTCAAAACATTCAGTAAAACATCATCGTAAGCTGATGAAAGGTCAAGGAATGTGGCCAATGTATAAGAATTTAGGGATTGAGAAACTCGGATATCAGTTGTGAACAAACTTAAATTATCCATTGTAGATTTCTTTTTCCGAAAACCATACTGATTTGGTGAGATAATATCTTGACTTTCAACAAACCACTCTAATCTGTTTTTGATCAAACGCTCCGCTACTAGCAATAGGCCGATAAGACGAAATTTCAGATGGATTTTTTCCAGGTTTTAAAATGGGAATGATTTTTTGAGTTTTCCAATCATCCGGAATTAGTCCTGTTTCAAACATATTATTAATAAGAGATAAGAAATAATCAACTGCCATATCAGAAAATGATTTAATGAAACTATTAAATATTCCATCGGGACCCGGAGCAGAGTCAGAAAGAGCTCTTATTACTCGTTTCATCTCATCAATAGAGAAAGGAGCATCTAGCCAGTTAGAATGAGATGGATATGGCTTAATAGAAGGCATTTCTTCACATCCGGCCACTGATGGGGGGGCTATTATATCCGCAAATTCTATAAGAATTTCTTCTGATATATGTTTGATTCTCGGCGGAGAATACGATGATCCGAATTTTTTTAAGCTGGACCAAACTGAAGACTGGGGAGTTTCCGGAGACAGGTTCTCACAGAACTTCCGCCATCCAGCGCTTTTTTTATTTTTCAAAGTTCGTTTGGTTTCTGCCTGGGCTTTTTTAACTGATTAAAAATTTTCTAGTGACATACACTTACGAAAAGAGGAAATTGCTTTTTTACGAGAGTTGACGGAGCGAGTGCATACCTCGTCCTACCACGGAGTAGAATGTTTTATTTTAATGTTCGCATTGTGTTTCGGGATGGATTTTTCTGCTGCATATATAACCATAGAGGGAAACGTCTCACATTGCATTCTGATGTCTCCCGGGGACGATTTTGTTAAATTAATAAGGTTATCTAGTTCAGAAGAGAAAGTGCTCCAATTCGCATCTTTTGCTCTAAATTTGAGATTATTTTTAACTGGGGGGGATAAATGTTAGATTGATGGTGGAATTGGATTATAATTGGGAAATGATCACTAGAGAGGGGATCGTTTAGGATGTCCCAAGAGCATTTAGATGCTAACGAATACGAACAAAGAGATAAATCAACAGCACTTTTCCGTTGATGAGGGGGGGTGAATCTGGTTGGAGATCCGTCATTTAAAAAACATAGGTTATGGGTATCAATAAAATCTAAAAGATTGCGGCCAGAACGATTTGTTATTTTGCTACCCCAAGAAGGGGAATGTGCATTAAAATCTCCAAGGATCATATAAGGGGAACAAATCTGGGTTAAGATTGGTGCCCATTCATTTTCAATAAAGGTCGTAGAGGGAGGAATATATATTGATAATATTGTGATATCAGATAAGACAGCTGCTATTATCTGGATATCGTCGGAGGGAGTATGAATATTAATTTGTTTATACGGGATAGAATTATGGATTATCAGAGCCGTGCCGCCTTTACCATCCGGTCTGTCGTGTCTGAGACAATAATAACCTGGAATTCTTAAGTGAAAGGAGGGTTTTAACCACGTTTCAGAAATGGCGGCTACTGAAACGTCGTGTTCGTCGAATAATTGAATTAGGTCAGATTTGTTAGCGAAGAGGCTTCTACTGTTCCACTGAAGAATTTTGTGCAGTTTCGAAGTCATTGGGGAGTCAAGATAATAAAGATTTAATGTAATCGGCAGCGTTGGACGGTACAGTATTGTTGTTTGTAAGGATAGAAATTAAAAGGGTAATTAAGGTTTGTATGAAAGAATTATTATTCATTATTTCGGGGAGAGCAGGAGGGGAAGTACTACCATTAATGGCACACCCATTGGGGGTCTGGGATTTGGCATTCCCATTCGGGCTGGCCAAAATATTATTCAATTGTTTTTTTATCAAGGTAAGGAGTATATTTTGGGTTGGGTTTGACTGGCTTGAGAATGGTTTCTCTGTGAGAAGATGACGTTGAATTTAAAAAGGTGGTTGTTTGGAAAGGAGCTGAGGACGATGTCATCTCTGCGAATGATTTTTTCGCAGGAGAGAATAACTTTGAGGCCTGGAAGTACGAAATGTTGTCGGTAGCCATTTTATGTTCTTCTGTCTTGATAATTCCGGACAGGCTAGACCAGCGGTCGTCACACTTTTCTGGTCAAGGGCCACATAGGACAATGTGAGGTATCACCGCGGGCCGCACACTTATGATTTCGGGGGGGGGGGGGGTGGTTCCTTTTTGTTTAGCAAATTAAAAAAGCAATTCTTTTGAATGTATGTACTGGGTTGCTACCTCCTTCCTTCTTGTATTCATGATATATTGTCAATTCTTAATAATAATCATACACGTAAAATCATAATATTATATTTAAAAAAATATGTAGATCTGTACTGGAATCTTTCTGTTCAATTTTCATCGATTTCCCAAACTATGGAAATGTGTGAATTTTCTCACACGTGATAAAAATGATTACAAAACATACTATAACAAAAATTATCCAATATTAAAGTTTAATTTGCTTTATTAGTACGTGATAAGCGTGTTTCTTGGTCTTTTTTAGACAGTTTTTTTACCTACCCACGCCTTCACTGTACCATCTCTACGTCCTTTAATTTTCTCTGGGTCTTTAGTATGTGATAAGCGTGTTTTTTTAATGTTTTTAGACCATTTTTTACCTACCTACGACCTCACTGTGCCATCTCTACGCCTTCTAATTTTCACTGGGTCTTCTACTGCCCCTTAAAAGTTTCAAATGACCACAAGGGGGCGTTATCGCCCACGTTGAGAACCTGTGACGTACACTAACGCGCGTTCAAAATCGACTTAGGATGTGTTCGAAAATCAGCTGGGCGTTTTAAAATCAAATGTCAATCAATTAAAATCAACGTTTTAAAATCATAATGGTGTACGTACACAAAATATTTGAAAAAAAGCGGATAATACAATTGTATATAAAAAATATATTTAAAAAGAAAAAGGCAGACATTTGTGCGGTCCGCAAAAAAACGGATAATATAATTGTACATGAAAAAATATATTATATTTGAAAAGAAAACGGCAGATATTTGTGCGGGCCGCACAAATATCCGAAGCGGGCCGCATGCGGCCCGCGGGCCGCAGTTTGACGACCATGGGGCTAGACTGACCGCGGTATGTGCACCCGAACAGTTAATGCAAATGGGGTCATTGGAAAATTTCGGACATTGATCAAATGGGTGACCTTCTCCGCAAAAGTAACAACGTGGAGGGGAACGGCATACGGGTCTTGAATGTCCAAACCAGCAGCAATTGAAGCATTGAATAGTTGAGAATTTATAAACTTCGACGAGAAGCGAGGTATAATAAATAAACACACGAGACGGTAGGGATTGTCCTTCAAATGTAATAACAACAGATTGGGAAGGTTTCCAGATCGTGTTTCCATCAGTAGAATCCTTGTAGTTCAGTCGACTTGCTTTTAATACTTTCGGGGTTCCGTGGGAATTATTCAAAGCATCAACAATTTCAGCCTCTGGGATCTCCGCGGGAATTCCTCGCACAAGACCCATTCTCGTAAGGTTAAATGTCGGGATGAACGATTTATATTTATGGTTTGAGAGCGAGTCAATTTTTTTTGCAAATCCATTTGCAGAAGCGGCAGTATTAAACTCGATAGATAATTTATATCGCCCTTCCGGTTTAATTGAACCGTTAACAATACCAAGGTTATTATTTTTTGAGTCAAATAAGAATTTTCCAAAATCTAAAGGATGAATAAGTTTTCCTTGTTCAGTTCTCTGAACCATAACGATAAAAGGACCGGAAGCGGAAGCAGGATAAAGTAAGTCAGTATTTTTTGTATTGTCGCTAGTTAAAGTACTTGTCTGGGTGTTACTATTGGTGTTAAGGTCGTTAGAGGTCGAGGTTTGTTGAATCGGCGGTATAGATTTAACTTTCGATGGAATGTGAAGGCTATGCGATGGTCGTCGCTTACGAGATGGGAGTGCAATAGAAACATGGCTAGTATTAGAATCCGAATCAGAAAAATCTAATATCGACCCTGGGTTGGGAGGCCTATCTTCGTCTTCCTCCATTATATAAAAAACTTAACCTTTAAAAATTAAACTGAAAAAATAATACGCAGTCTATTTCATTGACTGTACAAACAAAAACGGATTAGCCGTAAGCAGGAATGCAAACAAATAGGTATACGATAAACAAAATTAAATAAAATGTAACAATAATCTCTTATCTGTATGAGGCACAGGAACGGGCGAACGGCACTAAGCAATAGGTAAGGTACACACAACCACTGTTGACCGCGGCTCGAATCGGACTCGATTTTAATTTTTCTAGTGGCATCTTTCGGATTTTAACGAAACTTTTTGAAAACAAAATAATCTCAAAATGAATGATAGAGACCGTTTTGTCCACCAGAGTGCTCTGATGCTGTTTTGTACTAATATTATACCTATTCCTCTTCGCGTTAAGTCAATTAGTCTAGAGTCAATTCGCATGGAAGTCGCCCAAGTTGAGAGAGCGATGTTGGAGAGAGTCTACGCGAACTTCCAAGAACGCCTCCAGCACTGCATCAACGATTTCGGCCACCACATGCCTGATGTGATTTTCCACACTTGACTGTCTCAAATGCTATTTTCTTGCGAACCTGATTCCATCAATAAATTTGTTTTTGAGTAAAAATTAACTATTTTATGATTTTTTTAAAACCGTCCGTCCTCTCTACCGCACCCGTTATAAATAAGATGAGTTACATTAATTTATACAAATACTAATTGCTTTGCCATTTAATAAAGAAATTGTTTCTCCCAGCGTGTCCTTTCCCATTCGATCCGTTCCCCATCCGCCCCCCCCCCCCCATTCCACTCCCGGGTCCTCTTTCCCTCTCGCGTTTTCACTCCACCTCCTCCACCTTCCCTCTCCTCACTCAACTTCCCCCCTTCCCCCATCCCGCAAACCCCCCTCCCGAGTTCCCCTCCCCCCTCCCCCATCCCAGGTTCCCCTCCCCCCTCCCTGGTTCCCCTCCCCTCCGTCCCGCGTTCTATAAATTAATTCCCGGTACATTTAGTTTTCAAACTCAAATTTCATAATGCCAGAGCTCACCAGACAATAACGAACACAACAAAAAAATAATTATCCAATTTGGTGCAGTCGTTCGGAAGTTATGCGCGTACATACATTTCGGCGATTCATTTTTATACAAATTTCATAATGCCAGAGCTCACCAGACAATAATGAACACAACAAAAAATAATTATCCAATTTGGTGCAGTCGTTCAGAAGTTGTGCACGTACATACATTTCGGCGATTCATTTTTATACAAATTTCATAATGCCAGAGCTCACCAGTAGTTTTATTCAACCTTGTACTGACAATAACGAACACAACAAAAAAAGAATTATCCAATTTGGTGCAGTCGTTCGGAAGTTATGCGGGAACATACGATTTCTGCATATCAGCAATTAATATATAGATATTTTACAAAATATTATATTTAAGGTCATCATTGGTCATGTATACCTTATCAGAAAAGAGGAGCTCTTATGCCTGATAAGGGAGCCACGATTCTTACTCAGGCTGTATGTTATAATTGAATTGAATATTTGTCAGAAATACGGTACGGAGGTGAAGTGCTGCGAGTTCCACCCGACGGATGCCAACCGCCTGTGTCTGGTGGTGGACAACTGCCTGGCCGTGCTGGAGGCGGGAGGCGAAGAGGCTCGCCGCATCCAGCTGGAGGGCAAGGGACACCTCAAGTTCAGCGGGGGGCGCTGGAACCCCCACCAGAATGGCTATCAGGTGAGTCGGGCATGAGCCATAAAAAAATCTAAATCTTTAATCTTCACGTACCCGAAGGTAAAAATTAGAAGGGGGGTCACTATTGTCCCCCTAGTACCGTGGAGTGATTGTGTATCTTATATAATCTTTTTGCGTTTTCCACTCATATTTTATTAAAATAAATAATAAATATTTATAGTAAAAATGTAGATGTCATTTTAAAAATTTAAAAATATTTTTCCATCACAGGAGAGTAGTGCGTTTATAGCCTGGCAGGTCACTTGTTAAGCACTCCGTCTCATTCTAACAGCATGGTAGCACATGAAACACATCCCGCATACGGCTTGATCCCATCACGACGTATATGAATGGAACCAGTGACGACGTGTGTTTGAAAAATATTTTTTGTTTTTAATAGAAAAAAATATATCATCAGACAGCAAAATGAAATCTACATTTTTACTATATATGCTCTGGGTACATGCTGTTGCACCCTGTATGTGAGAGTAATTTCATCACAATTGGATAGATATTATTTATGGTGGGTTTCTTCATTTACCGAGAATGCTAAATGCAATGCTAATTGTAAAAGTAAACGGTCAAATGCATAGAAATTTTTAAATTTCGATTGTTTGCTTTTACAATTAGCATTGCATTTAGCATTCTTGGTAAATGAAGAAACCCACCCTTAGTGTCATAACAAATAGTAACGGGATTACCTAATAGTTTTCTAGGATTACCTAAATTATGGAATATCGAGTATTAGATAAACTTGGATATTGCACAAGTTTTCGTTTGGGGGATGTGTTTTACCCCTTTACAGTGTGGGAGGGTTAAGAAGGTTCCATGTGACGTAGCAGAACATTGATGAAAAGCGAATAAAACAAACAACAAACCTAATCTATTTTTTATCATGTTCTGTTTTATTATTTATTTGTTCGGTTGCCTTTACCGCACAAGAGTCCCAACTGCTCTCCATTGTCCAGAACCAGTGGGACCATGGCATCCCCAATTGGCATATCTTGTGAGGCTAAAAGGAATGTGTGTGGGAAGGAGATAGTAAAGAGGATGGTCGGAAAGTACCTGGCTGTTCAGATCTGACCAAATGCGGCTTAAGCCTTTTCAAGCAATGTTTCTAATCTGAATTGTGGTCTTTTACCAGGGCGATACTGAAAGCAGATTTATTGGTCATTATTTGAAAGGCCCCAACGTTAGGCTAAATTGTGAGAAGGACGTTGCCAACTTCCTCCGAATGAGCAACTTGAAATTGATTGGCAATTAGCCGACCAATTATTGGCTTACATCTGGAACTTCTGTTAGTCTGTTGGTCTATCAGTCTGTCAGTCTATCAGTGGGAGAGGAGAGAAGAGTAATTTGTCAATTAGAAATGATTGCACTTGTTGTTTTGATTGAATAGGCCACTTGCTTCACATTTAAAAAAAAAATCCTGTTTAGGCAAATATTCTAAGACATTCTGTATTTTTTTTTTTTAATCGTATTTTTGAAACCCTGGGGACATTTTGAAAATTTCAATCTGAAAAATCAGACCATTTTTTATAAACCGGAAAGACTGGACATAATTTTTATAGGTGGGAAAAAATGATAATTACATAGCTGAAAATCATTTTAAAAAAAATAACGTTTTCCACACGAATGGCACAAGAGAATAACGAGGCATACCAAAAGTATTACATCTCATAAATATTTTTTTCCTTGATACATCTTATTGATCATAAATCATTATAATGTACAACGTCTATATTACCAAATCCAATGTAATAAACTTGTACTTGTACTGTTAATTATAATAATAATAAGAATATTATAAAATTTGATTTTGATAAAATCAGCACCATAACCATTATACCTCTAAAACACGTACCGACATCTAAAATGTACGGGGTTCTCTTCAAACCTCTGTCAAAAAGTCAAACCAAATGATAAGTTCGCAGAGAACAAACAATAAATCTAGTGAACGAATTCAAAAATTCACCTGAAATCAAAGTGATGCCATATTAAAAAAAAAATCAGTGTGGAATTTTACAAAATTAATAGGAACATTTTCGGAGACGGGACATTTTCATGTAGTGACGTCACGAGCCCAAATAATGGATTTATTTATTTAAAAATAAAAAAAACTATATTTCTAAAAAAATTTACTAACATTTTCGTAATCTTACTAAAAAGATCTATCCACATGATTTTTTCCAAGTTGTTGTGAAATCGATGCAAGTTGTCTATTGAGAAATGGCATGTTGTTATTGTAACATTTCTGTGTTCATTCAACTATGTATTCAATGTTTATTTTAACTTTATGAGTAAAACCTCAAATGGTAATATTTAATCAAATGAAGACAATATTAGCGAAACTCAATCGAAAATCTGGAAACAGAAAAATCAGAAAAAGATATTGGCATCTCTGGGACTCGAACCCAGGATCTTCGTATTTCTGGACCACTGCGCCGAGGTGCCGATATCCGGTTCCGTCATTTTTAACTGTATCATAATTCGAATAAGAACAACCCAGATTATCTTCATTTTCTTGACACATATTTTATTGGCTGCTGCCTTTATGTAATTTTTTTTTTGCATGAGCTCCACACAGAGGCCCCGAGGAAAATAATTTCCCTCAGGGCCTATGTCATCTTTGGGGATTCTGTGTGGAGGGTTTTTTAAAGAAAGGAAGGAGAGGAGAGTTCTGGGAAGGAAAAGGGTTTAGGGGGTGGGTAGGAATCTGGGGTTCAGTATGTCTTGGTCATCCGCCTCCAAGACCTAGACAAACCTCACCTAATGAACCCAAAGCATAGCAAAGCACCCCTGCTAAATCACCAAACGTAGCGAACCACTTGGAGTGACCTGCCAGTGAATGGCAGAGGTGTTGATTTTCCAATAAAGGTTCCCGGGGCGCGGCGGTACCCATTCCCACCTCCCAAATTGAATGATTACAAGATTCAAACCCAAACTAAATGCTATCCAGATTAGCGATGTGTAGGTTCAGCTGGAGTGGGCTCTTAAACTCAGGTTCTTCGTGCGAAGCGGCTCCTACTCGTACTCCCTTTTCAAATCGACTACTCCAAAAGAACCCGGTACAGTACTTGTAGCCGGAACTCGGCGGGCCGAGCCACAGTTGGGTGGCGGCACGGTCGGAGCCACATGCGAGTTGGGAGTAGGTGGCGCGTTCGAGTTCTTTTACGTGCGGGCTCCGGTTCCGACGTCCGGCTAGGGTGGAACCCGAGTGTCTCGGTTCGAGCCATTTGCGAGTCGGAAGCAGGATGCGCGTTCGAATTCTTTTCAAAAAGGAGGTGTAGAGTGCGTGAGCAGGAACCTAAGCGATTCTTTCAGGACTTGTTTAGGGTGCTTAGGGTGTGAACATACTAAAAGTCCTGACGTCTAGGTGGTGAGCTAGGGGGGGAGGGGGGGGCGGGGAAGGTCCCGATTTTCGGGTTTCCGTTTATATCTCAAAAACGGTGCATCGCAGAGGAAAACTTTTTTAGAATAGTAAAAGCTCATAAAATTATCTACAACTTTTATTCTATACGTAATTTTGGAAATCCCAGCCGTTTTTGAGTTATACGCTCCACAAATGTCAATATTTTCGAAAAAAATCATTTTACCTCACATTTTTCATCAAACATTCCTTCATATCGTCTAAAATATTCATCCAAGAAAGAAATTTATTTGAAAGAAGTTGTAAATAATTTAATTACCTTTTAGAATATATATACATATGTAAATAAATCTCCGACCAGTAAATATTTACAGCAATTTTAAGTTTTTTCGTAAAATGTCGTCATTTTCAGAAAAAGCTGTTTTTTCTTACCAAATTATTAAGACGGGTTTTTTCTTCATGGGAAATTCCTTATTAATTTTTGCACGCAAGAAAGCAGGAAAGTTGTTCTCGAACAGATGATTAGTGGAATTCATTTTATAATCATTATTATTGTTATGGGTGATTAGGTTAGTCATCGGAGATGCTAAAATAACGTGCTACGGTGCAATGAATGCGATAGTGGGCTTGACATTCTCAGACATCAAGTTGTCCCGCAAAGATCGGGCATACCCAATGTCTTTTGTCAGCTCGTCGATAAAAATTCACGATGAAAAGGTTGCAGTTGACCCAACAATGCTGTTTCAGCGGATGTGTATAAGCAAACGATCAGATGAGGATTTGATGAAATTCTTTGAGTATGAGTTGGCCCCATTTACCTTGGCACTGTTCAATGAAAGTAGGATGCGAAAGACAACTAAATCTGTTCTGTATAGCTTATTTGAGCCTACCAAAAAAACTGTTGTGGACGGAGGATTTCTACTATACAGAGTAATTTGACAAAAAGATTTTTTTTTTATTTTTTTTTATTTTAGTTTATTTAGGAAACAAACAGTTATACATATTTTATAAGAAAGTAACATATTACATGATTGCATTAACCAGCGAAGTTTCCGCTACAATTTATAATATATAAACATGGATTAAAACATTAAAGAAAACATAAAGTGGTAGAAAAAAAAGAAAAAAATATATATATATATAATATGTTGATAGGTTTAATTCCTTTTTATTAATTTCTAAATAAAACACTTGTGTTGCAAAGTTTTTTTTAACTAAGAAACGACATTTATGTTTATTAATATCACTTTGAATGGTTTTTTCTAACAATCAAATAATAGAATAACAAAACAAATGACAATCGATGATTGCATTCTAATTGACATTATAGGATTCAAATTTAAAGGGAATATATTTCCTTTACATCTCCCCCCCCCCCCGCGGGAAAGAAAATTATTGCAAAAATTTTCATTCATCTTCGATATCCTCTTCATGGTTCATCAATGCAGGTGCTGGAATTAATTTCGAGATGTGGAAAAAATTTGATTCTAATTTTTTTCGACCAGTATTTATCTTGTAAATTGAGTTTGATAATTTTTCTATTATTTTGTAGGGTCCGATTCTCAATTCGTCGAGCTTCTTCCTGTTAAGTTTGTTTCCATTCTCCACAAAAACAGTATCACCAACTTTGAAGTTAATATGTCTCCTGGTTTTATCGTAAATCATCTTGTTGTAATTATGTGACTTTATAGTATTTTCCAGAGCTTTTTTTCTGTCTTGAATCAAATCGATGTCAGTCTTCTTAAGTTTTAACTCATTTGGCAAAATCGTAACATCTGTGCCGTTAAGTAGGTACTGAGGCGCATAACCAGTGACAGTGTGCTCCGTTTCATTATAGTTTTTTACACAATTACGGGCTATAGTTGTCCAAGCCACTTTTAAGTCATTTTCGTTGATTTTGCATCTAATTTTATTGACTAGCGTTTGATTTAATCTTTCATTTAATCCATTTGAGAAAGGCGAGTTTACTGCAGTAAAAATGATTGGAATATTTTTTTCATCCAAAAATTTTTTGAATTCTCTAGAATTAAGACCCGGATATTGGTCTGATAGTATCATGCCAATGTCATTAGTTTCTGTGGAGTTTAAGAGTTTGATGAAATCGTTGGTATTTTGAGTTTTTGACGTCAAAATATATGCAAACCTCGTGAAATGATCTGATAGCAGGTGCAAGTATCTCTTTGTTGACCGTGAACCCCCAAAACCACCTATCGTATCAATAGAACATATTTCAAAAGGTTTTGTTGCGGGACCCAAGTAGGACATCAATCCATATTTATTTTGACCTCTTGATTTGTTCTTTAAACATACTGCACAACTTTCGCAAGTTCTCTTTATATTGTTTGTCATGTTTTCTGATGTGTACCATGAGCTTATCATTTTTTGCATTTGATTAATTCCTATGTGACCTAGGTCTGTGTGAACATTTTTGATAAAATCTATGCTGAATTTTTCTGATAGAATTATTTTTTCTTTTTTTTTTACTTTCTTGTAATAAACATTATTCTTCGATATCAATTTATCTTTTCTGCACTGTATCTTCTCATTTTTGACCTGATCTTTTAAGATATCTTCTAATTTTATTAAGTTGACAACTTTTAATTGCTCATCTTGGTTCTCATCTGGTTCTAAGACTGGGTTTCTGCTTAGACAATCAGCTTCAATATTGTACTTTCCTGGAGAATATTTAATTTGAAAATCATATTGGGATAAGTAATATGTTAAGTCACCAAGCTCTTCATCGGTTCTAGATTTGATATTCATATTTTCCAGCGGTTTGTGATCTGAATAAACTGTAAATGGTTTTCCTATCAACCAGTATTGCCAGTATCTCACTGCCTCTTTTATAGCTAAGCATTCTAAGTAAATTGCTTTTTTCTTTTTCTGTGCGCTGTTTAATTTTTTCGAAAAGTAAGCAACAGGTTTTTCTTTTCCATCAGATTGTGTCTGTTTTAAAATAGCTCCAACACCCTCTAGAGAAGCATCTGTATATATATTAATTGGTAAATCTTGATCAAAAAATTTCCAAGATCGGTTGTGAGCATATTAGGTTTTTCATCGTTTCAAAAGCATTTTGGCATTTATCAGTCCAAATAAACTTTTGATTTTTCCTTAATAAATTATGCAAAGGATCTAGTATTATTGCACTCTTCGGAATGTACTCATGATAAAAGTTGATTTTTCCTAGAAATTGTCGCACATTCTTTTGTGTTTTTGGAATAGGAAAATTCTTTATTGAAATCAAATTATCCTTTACTGGCTTGACTGAATTATTCTGAATTATATGACCCAGATATTTTACCATATCTGATGCAAATGTGCATTTTGTAAATTTTAATCTAAAACCTTCTGTTTTGATTGCATTCAGCAGCTTTGTCAGATGATCAATGTGTTCAGCAAAAGTTTTTGAAAAAATAAGAATGTCATCTATGTAATTGACAGCAAATTCGTTTAGTTTATATTTTCTCAATATATTGCTTAATATCCTCTGAAAAATTGCCGGAGAAGTCTTCAATCCAAAAGGCAGGCAGGTCCATTGATAATGTCCCTCCTGTGTTACAAATCCTGTTTTTTTTTTGTCTTCAATCCGCAATGGAATAGACCAAAAGGCTGAGTTTATATCCAGCGTTGAAAAAAATTTGCAATTTCTGGTCTTTGTCATTAGGTCTTCAATCAATGGAAATGGTTGAGCTTGAGGTATTACTATTTTATTTAAGTCTCTGAAGTCTATGCATAATCTGGATCTTTTGTTTTCTTCTTTTTTAAATGCTAGAGTGACCGGTGCAGCAAATGGACTGTACGACTCTTCTATCAGTTTATTGTCTAATAATTTTGCTATTTGCTCTTCTATTTCCTTTTTATCTTCTACACTGCATCTGTAAGGCCTCTTACTACAATATTTATCCACTAATAAGTCTATCTTCGCTTCATATCCATTGACAGTGCCAACATCATATTTACTCTTCGCGAACACTGATGTGTATTTGTCTATTAGTTCATTTATTTCTGTTTTTTGATCATTATTTAAATGATTCATTGTTATTTTAAAATCTTCTTCTTTAACATGTTCGTTAAAATTAATTCTGTGTTTTTCTATATGATTAAATTTAGTATTCGTTTTCATATCTGTAGAATATTTTTCTTTTTTATTTGTATTATTTAGGCAGAGTTTCTGTGATATTTGTAAGTCTTCACTTTGGATAAGTTTGAAGTCTTTTATCATGTCTAATCCAATCAAAAAATCATACTTGAAATTGTGTTCATCAATAATGTACACATCAACTTTATTCTCCAATTCAAAAATTTTTATGTTTAACGTTGTCAAACCACTCGTCTTTTTAACACCATTAATCGTTACTAAATTTGCTTCATTCAAATTGTTTCCTTTTCCTTTTAGTTTCAATAATTTAGAATTAATTAGAGAAACATTTGAACCTGAATCATAAATTCCGTATATTTTTAATTTATCATTTAGTAATAGTTTGACTTTTATTAATGGTGTTACTATTAGTTTTTTTGATCATTTTCATTTAATTCAGTTTCTATCACTGAATTGTTTACATGTTTAATGGCATTTCTCTTAAATTTTTCATCCTCTTTTGTTTTGAACCAGCATGTAGCTTCAGGGTGGTAACGAATGCCCTTATTCAATTTTTCACAAATTTTACATGGATTTTTACCCCCATTTTTATTATGTTCTGCATTTCCAAATGTTTTCTTATTCATAAATCTTTTTTTGTTGACCATATGTTCATACTTGTTTACTTCATTAAACAAATCTACAGTATCTTGTAATCCTTCTCTATCGATCTTGTTAAGTATGAATTCTGGTAGTCCGGAAGCAACAAGATCTATCAAAGTACCGGTGTCAATTGATCTTCTCACATCCAATAGAAGTTTTTCTTTTCTCATAGCATAATCCAACAGAGAACCATCTTTGTATCTAAATGATAGTGCGTATGTGACAGGGTTCCATCCTTTGTTTGCAAATGATTCACAGAATTTGTTTTTCCATGTTGACCACTCTGAGTTCATTGTTAGTTTTATAATCATGGAACTGTACCAGTCTATACAAGATTTATCCATGAACAATCTGAGTATTTCTATTTTTTTTCCATCCATGGTCACATCAAACCGCAAACATTCTTTTTCAAACACTTCCATCCACTGGCTTGCATTTGTATTTTTAGTGCAGAATTTTTCTATAACAAACTTCTCAGCAATGTTTTTTAAGCTCTGTTGCTTATCTTCCATTAACTTTTCAATTAATTTTCCTAATGCATCTTCTTTTTGATGTACTGGTAAACTTTTTTCGTCCAATTCTTCGAGGTATTGGTCTCCAAACTGTAGGTTTCCATCTTCGTCTACATATGTTTTTTTTAGTTCTTCTGTCATGGTTAACCAGACTCTTCTAACCTGGTATCTTTTTTTCAAACTATTTTTTATTTTTCCAAAAGCACTAGTTTTCATTATCTCCTCGTGATAGCTGGCGGATCGTAGCATTTCTGGTATTGTAAACACTTTTCCATCACTTGTGACTATTTTTGTAATGCTAATAATATTTGATCTGCCATCGCCTCCAGGTAATAGCGTAAATTCGAATTGAATTTTCTCCATTTTTGGTTTAAAACGAAATGTCGTTTTATAATATGTTGATAGGTTTAATTCCTTTTTATTAATTTCTAAATAAAACACTTGTGTTGCAAAGTTTTTTTTAACTAAGAAACGACATTTATGTTTATTAATATCACTTTGAATGGTTTTTTCTAACAATCAAATAATAGAATAACAAAACAAATGACAATCGATGATTGCATTCTAATTGACATTATAGGATTCAAATTTAAAGGGAATATATTTCCTTTACATATATATACAACAGAAATGAAAGAAAAAAACACACACACAAATTAAAGCATATGGGATATATAAATCATCCAAATATTATTATTATAATAAAAAGAAGGAAAACCAACATAATGAGAATGAAAAAAATAACATGCAGCAGGGGTGGAGAGTTCGTAATTAACAATTTGTTTTAATTTTTTCTATTATGGATTTAATAAATTGGCCTGAGGACAAATGGAAAATATCAGCGTCGTAAAAGATATCATTGTATTTTGTGCACGTCCTTCGGAGAAATGAATGTTGTGTGTAATTTGTTTTTGAGTGTGGGATGTGGAATAGTTGGTTTGACCTTGTGTTTCTTATTGGACAGTGGAAATTAATGTGTTCTAGAAGATAGTTGTTGTCAACAACGTTGTTAATGATTTTGAATAAAAATTTTTGGTCGGATATATTTCTTCTATCTTCTAAAGTTGATAAATTATGGAATGTTAATGAGTCTTTTAGGTTTTCTGAAGTTCGAAAGGATTTAAAGTCTAGGTGTTTCAATATATTTTTTTGAATTCTGTCTAACTTTCAATATTTACTTTGTATTGGGGATTCCATATGACTGATCCGAATTCTAATATTGAGCGAACAAAAGAGACGTACAGTATTTTGATTACGTGTGGAGACCTAAATGGTTTGGTCACTCTTATGATGAATCCTAGAAGTTTGTACGCCCTGTCACAGATGGAATTTATATGTGTTCGGAAAGACATTCCGGAGTCCATTATTATTCCTAAGTCCCTCACTTCACAACATCTTTTTATCTCTACGTCATTGATTTTGTACGGGAATATTAGGGGGTTTATGCTTTTGGTGAATGATATTGTGTTACATTTTTCCAGATTAAGGAACAGTTGGTTGTTAGCACAATATATTCCAAGCCTATTGATATCATCTTGCAATTATAGGCTGTCATTAATATTAGTGATTTTTTTGTAAATCTTAGTGTCATCAGCAAAAATTTGGAATTTGGAATTTTTAAAGCATTTACCTATATCATTGATATATAAAATAAACAAGAGAGGTCCGAGATGTGATCCTTGCGGGATTCCTGAAGGTATACTGTAAAAAAGCGAGGAGAAACCCTTAGCTCTAACTGCTTGACTTCTGTTTGTTACATATGATTTGATCCATCTGAGAAGGTCACCATTAATCCCGATTTTTAACAGTTTCTTCAGAAGCAGGTCAATGTTAATTTTATCAAAGGCTTTTGAAAAATCCGTATAGATAGAGTCTACTTGATTTTTACCACCCATAGAATTTAAAATAAAATCTGTGTATTCCAGAAGGTTTGTCTCGACCGACCGTTTTCTGAAAAAGCCGTGTTGATTTTTAGATATGATTGTTTGTACCGCCGGAAAAAGTTGATCAAGAACTTGTAATGGTGCACCCCCGACCCTAATGAAAACTTTACAATATTCTTCTTCTCGAATTTGAATTAGAAGATTTACAACAAAGATTGGTGGTGACGCTCTCTCCTCGGTCACGAAACCACTTGGGATGTTGCAACCCTTTTCCTCGGATTATATACCCCTCCCCCTCTCTCTCGCGCGTTCAGATCTCCGGTTGGTAGATCTTCCTCTCGTACCTACTGAATGATTCGCCAATAATGTTTGAATCATAACTCGTTTTCCCACCCCTGTGACTGAACACAGTAAAAGGTAGTTTTCCGGGAAATTCTTACAATAAACCCTTTACTCCACGTTGTGTGATTTTTTTGCTTCGGAGCACCTAGGACATCTAGGATAGGTATTTAATGTATTTCGTGGTAACTTTCGGTTCTTTTAGGTAAGGTGTGGAAGAATTTCTCTGTATCTCTTAAACGTCTGAAGGACACGTCCGGTCTAAACTATCCTGAATTTGTCCCCACTATGATCCTAATGATATACACTGCTCCAATATTTACATAATGAGCACGGTTGCTATTACTCTCGCTAGGCTATAAGATTGATCTCTCTCCCTCTACGTCCTAATGATTTTTTAATGTACATACCTTGAATGTTTCACTCGGATAATTGGCGAATTCTCTGCACCGCTTTCCATGGCTAGATCCTATACATAATCGTGATAATACGTTCTGTTGTTAGTAAACACAAATTTATACCTAGGATGGAAGTATAAAGACGGGATAGAGGATAGGATGGATGGTGATGGGGAAAAAAATTCTTTGCAAACTAGTACTGGCTCCTCCACTTGACCAAATTGACTAGGTGGTCAGCTCTCAGGACACGACCCCTCGACCAATGCATGATGAGGCTATACCCATGGCACCCGGAAAATCTCTTGACGATAAACCAGATACCCGGACCCCTCCATAACAAAAGAAGAACGACATGCCTTCAAACCTTTCCTGATCAACTCCAGTATCGAACACCTCCGGAACTACTTTACTGGCTCTAGAAGGGGTAATCTATTTCGTCCCTTATCACGACTCTACTCACGGTACAAAGTGGCGTAAGCTTGTGACAGGCAGATCCTTCCTCCCACGTGACCGACCTAGCGTACAGACCACCTCTGGAAACCGACTTATCCCCACCCTTGTAAGAGATACGTTTGCTTCCAGGTCGATAGGATTAAAAAATGTGATGATGCTGCAGGAATCTCTTCGCATGAATCCATGCTCATGCCTCCATCCACACTACCTTGCCGGTAACTCGAGGTGCTTTTGGCAAAGACGCCTCCGACAGCGAACCATGCCCTTTCATACAAATTGGCACCTCATTTCATACGGTCCTCCGCGCCCAATCACTCGACACCGTCCCGCGAAAGGGAATTGCTTCCAGAACCTCGCGTGACCCGATCAGTCTATGGTGAGCATCCTCCAACATGACAATGCGGAAAGACCCTTACCGGTGGACCACCAATTGTGTGTATGTGTGGCCTCGGTGTCGTCATCACATTGTTCAATCATAAAGATTTAAAAAAGCGTAAATCAACAAATAGGAATTCAGCGGAGTACCTGTTAGTTTTATTTGTTTCATATTTAATATTGTGATTCTGCTCTTCTGCTCTCTTGTCTAAAGATGTTTAGCTGTTCGGGTTGCAGGTAATCGCCTTCAATTTGATATGTCGTACTCCCGGAACGCCCTCCATTTGGTTGAGTGTACAACACCCCCGAGGTGTAGGTACCTCGCTTGCTCGTTCATTTTTTTTGTATGTGTGTTCCCCCGACCGCCCGGCATCGGCTGTCTGGGAGAAAACGTCACTGCCCTAAATGATAATAACGGTTAAACATATTCACATTAGCTCTGCAATAATATTATTTTTTATCGGCGCTGGAGCTGTTGAAACCTGCCAGGGTTCGCGTTCCATTTACGTCACTCTGCAACCAGGTACCTGTAATTGAAATATAGATTCTTTAACTTACCCGTACGTAATTGTTTAATTCTCCGGTCGGGAAAACACGACCAATTGCATCTTAATTACGTATCCTGTAGACCTGTACCTGTGGAGAAAACACAAAGGCTTCCCTCCCTACGATTTCTTAAATTTTATACGACAAGGCCTAACGTAGCCTTAGATTTATGACTAAATTTAACCCCCTTTCCTTCTTCTTCTCGCAATTGTAATGTACTCCGGTTGACCGATGTTTGTAGGCTATTTCAAATATATCGTCCCTCCTTAAATATGTGTGTTCCCTAAGGTTAAATTAGCACTTGCTATATCTTGGTATCGAAACCACTAGGTTGAACTTTTCGTAGATAATTATTATTATTGTTTTATTTCTAAACTATTCGGTACTTATACATTCTTTCCATTTCAAAAGAACGATTTTTTCCCGTAATTAAGATTTTTTTTTTTTTTTTTATTCTATTATTATTTCTGATATAAAATCCGCAATGTTATTATTAACATTTATTTGTCGACCCCGTTTAAATTTTAATAATACTGACGTTTTTATTATTAGATCACGCCTGTTTAAACCGAACTAATATCTGTTATTATAACTCAATATTTTCACTGTCCTTAAATAATTTTTACAATTTTTTTTTTTAAGTTCCTAAAAGCTTTTCACCACTGGCTTGTATCCCTTCTCCTGAATCTAATTAAACAACACTTTGCACAACATCCACTGAAGTTAGATCGACACTCCGCCGGAACGATTTTTGCTAAGTCTCCGAAAAATTCCACAAACACTTCGATTTCGCGCCCTTTTTGACAGCCTTTCCTTCCCGAGATCTCACCCTGAACTCCCTCCTCTTGCCTAAAACCGCCCTTTTTGTCTCCTCCGCTTACCCATTAATCAAACTTAAATTTTACAATTACGACCTTTAAACGCACAACCTTCATAGTTCGCAAATCTAGTATCGTATCCTGCGGTTTATGACATTTCGTCCTGAACGGTGCTCCCAACACAGAATTCGTATCACGCGAAAGCACTATCTCGTAGAATCGGACAGGGGCGTACTCGGTCTCGTCCCTTGGATATACACACGAATCTTCTGCAAAACTAGCGCCTACAAGATATCATTTACCAAGTGAATAATTAATTCAACTTTTCTCGAAAATCTATCGTGTCCGTTCTACCATTTTTAAAATCGCTTCCAGGTACGGTGTATCCTGAGTTTTTTATATACTCTCCATACTTTTCTCGGTAACCCTAAGTCTTATTTCAACTCGGCAACCTACAACATTTTCCGACCGTCATCTACTATGCATCTTATTATCGCACAAATCGCATAACACGTCACCTTCTAGGTATTTCGTCATTTTAGCATTTGACTGTGGATTTTCTAACAATTAGTGACCGAATATTCTTATTCAGCCGTACCCCTTATGTGGACATGTGGCTGTGTTTGTCTCTGGCTATATGACGCGTTCCTTGTGTTCGCATACATTTTCTTAATATTTCCCGCGCTCGCAAATACCTAAGTATAATCTCTAGTCATTTGACCCCTTCCTAAACAAGGCCGCGACACTCGTAGAACCCTATTTAGTAATAGCCTAAACTTTTATGATCTCGATTCTTCCTTTTACGGCCGTAACCTCTACCAAAGTCTAATTCCATACCTGCCTCCGAACGTTTTTTCATCTGCACCTTTAGTTCCTCCTTCCATATCCCATCTCCCTCTGGCGTAAAACCCAATAAATCTCCGTTGTTATGCACCTAGCAATTAAGAAAAATACTTGAGAATTCAAATAATTTTAAATCCTGACAGGCCGTTAAATTTTATAGCTTTTCCTAATTTCCTATTACCTATATCTCGCGTATAAACTCGAGTGGTGATTTCAGCTTAATGAATATCCTAATGACTCAAAACCGTGTTAGATATTTCTCACTTGAAAACACTTTAATACGTAAGAGATCGACAACATTTCCTCCCCTCTAATCTATCAGATATAAAATCCAACCCGAAACCTTAGATTTTATTTGGTCGTTGACGTAATCGATTCCTTCCCGACTACACTGAGATTATCAGCTTTTGTGTTTTGACTACCATATTAAGCTCCTTCCCAATACCTACACGCAAATCCCGCTAGAATTTTGTTTGGAAAAAGCGATATTGATTGTCAATGCCTACTCCCGTTTCTATTCTCATACAATCGAAATCGTTCGTTACTTCATGTTTAATTAACGCATGATTTTTGTTCCTTTTGAAACTTCCGTCAACGAAATACTTGCAAACCTCGCCAACCCCCGATGCGAAATCAACTGTTGTCAATTCCCTCGTGCTCCCCATAAAAATGCGATTTATCACCAAGTTAGAAGTGTTTTTACCACTTAAAATAGCTATCAGTTTGGACCGTGGGATAACTTTTGTGTCTCAATTTGACACAACCCTCTCACACCACGCCCCAAGATGTGATTGGCTGATATGCGTCTAATGGCTTCCAACCATACTAGGATTTGCTAGTCGTTTTTTTCTTCCAAAATTTGTTTACACCCTTCGTAGCAGAAAAAATGTGCAATCATTACAGTTTCCCTTAATATTGCTTTCAAAATTAACCAATAGATGTCGATAGTGTGATCATTTTCGTAAAAAAAAATATTCGCCAACCATCCAACAAAGCCGGTTCATCACAGCCTCCCTATAGAAATTATCTCCAGTGTCAAAGCACGCTATTAGTGGTTGGTCAGTGGAGTCATTTCTAAATGCAGATTTTAGTTAGTCTCCTCCTTCCCCCCGTGTTTTCTCTTTCCCAAAATGTGTCGTACCTAAATGCTGTGTATCTCTTCTCCCCGCAGGTTAACTGTCCGTTCTACTCCCTCCTCCCCCTCTGATTTTTTTTTTAACAATTTAACCTTACACCACCGTTCCACTGCCCCCCATCCCGACGTTTACTGTATTTAATTAATTAATTTGTTTTCTTTATAAAGAACTCTTGAGCGTCTTTCCAATTCGGCCCTGCCTCCATCGGTCTGCTAATGCCTCGCCCCTACATCTGTTTGCTTCTGCTCGCCGACCGTCGCTGTAACCATTTTTTTCTGCATTCTTCGCTATTCTCTGTTATCTGTTATCTGTTTTTAAGAGGCGACCGGGTCACATTTCACTTACAGTTTACCGTGATCCCCTTATAAGTAATATATTTCAAACCTGGACCGTATTTTATATATACGTCTTCTCGCAATGTATTTAAATTTTTCCATCGGTCCGCCTCAATTGGAGCAAGATAAAATACCAAATCTTGACAACGACGAACTCATCCGTTTACCAACTAAACGTGTCTCCTCTTAATATCGTCTCGGCTTACATTTGTACCCTGCACTCTATCGGTCCGTATTTTTTTTTTCATAATGTCTAGTCCTCAACTCTATGACCGACCCTTTTTTTTCTTACGATTGTTTCTGTCCTTCGTTAGGCTATCTCTACGGTCTCCCTTCAAAATAAAACGAACCATTTTTCCATTGATAAACTAAGAAAGGACATTATTACCTATCAACATAAATTTTTGTTTTTGTTGTGCGCTAGACCGTCTCCATTCAATATAACGATTAGTGTATAAACAGAACTACTCAATGTTGGTCCGATTGCGTTATTGTTTCTACTGGCTTGTCGTCCGGTCACCCCAGTTTAAAGAAATTTCAACGTCGACTAACCACAATTATACTCGCTATGGTGAATTGATACTGAAATGCATCATAGAAGAACTATCTCCCCTAATATATGACACACTTTCTCGCTGCTTCTTATCGAAGGATGAATACCACTAACTATCCTACTTATTATGTTCAAAATCTTATTTTAATTGTCGTACGGCGCAACTCTCACTGATTCCCAACCCATTTGAATCAAAATCTCTCCTACCAGTGTGGTGTAACCCGAACATGTCTAAATCCACTAAACGCCTTTTAGCTGATTACGTTTCCTCCCTAAGCCTAAAAAAATCCTTTTATAAATTTTTTTTTTTTTTTTTTATTAAACATGAATTTGTTTTAACCTAACCGTGCTTGAATTTAATAACCAACCGATTGGTTCCGCCCCCTCCCTAAGCCATAAAACTCCTTATCCTTTAACATGACATTTTTCTAAACTAAACATACTGAATGTAGTGACCATTTGGTTGGTCTCATCCCCTCCCTAACCCACTAAAATCCCTTCTTACTTACATGATTTAATTTTCTTCCGTGATTATAACCGTTATTTTAAGCTAGTGGTTCCGCCCTGGGTCATTAACCGTACATTTTTTTTTTTCGCCCCGGGTCGTTGCATTCCTGACCTAGTTACGATAGTCGAACGCAAGGTCATAAATCTTCGATCTTTATGATGTGTTCACTGTACCATTTTTTGTTGCATCCCCTTTTTTTTCCCTTCTCCGCACCCTAACTTAAAAGGCAATGACCTACATTTAAACCGTTGGGATCGTAAATCTTTGCTAATGGTTTTGTTTACAAATTTATCTATCTATATTTATCTACCCGTCTAAGAGGCAACGACCTACATTTGCAGATTTAAAACTATTGGCTACTGATTTGTTTAAATATTCTAGCCTACTTTTTTTTGTTGTTTTTCTATTCATTAGTCTATTTTTTTTAAGCTGTTCTTCCTATGTAATTATTCTTCAAATTGCACTGATTGCTGATTGCAAGATACATTGAAACTCTTCCAGCTTTTAAAACCTTACCTCCTGGTCTCGCGGCAACACTTGTAATGGTGCACCCCCGACCCTAATGAAAACTTTACAATATTCTTCTTCTCGAATTTGAATTAGAAGATTTACAACAAAGATTGGTGGTGACGCTCTCTCCTCGGTCACGAAACCACTTGGGATGTTGCAACCCTTTTCCTCGGATTATATACCCCTCCCCCTCTCTCTCGCGCGTTCAGATCTCCGGTTGGTAGATCTTCCTCTCGTACCTACTGAATGATTCGCCAATAATGTTTGAATCATAACTCGTTTTCCCACCCCTGTGACTGAACACAGTAAAAGGTAGTTTTCCGGGAAATTCTTACAATAAACCCTTTACTCCACGTTGTGTGATTTTTTTGCTTCGGAGCACCTAGGACATCTAGGATAGGTATTTAATGTATTTCGTGGTAACTTTCGGTTCTTTTAGGTAAGGTGTGGAAGAATTTCTCTGTATCTCTTAAACGTCTGAAGGACACGTCCGGTCTAAACTATCCTGAATTTGTCCCCACTATGATCCTAATGATATACACTGCTCCAATATTTACATAATGAGCACGGTTGCTATTACTCTCGCTAGGCTATAAGATTGATCTCTCTCCCTCTACGTCCTAATGATTTTTTAATGTACATACCTTGAATGTTTCACTCGGATAATTGGCGAATTCTCTGCACCGCTTTCCATGGCTAGATCCTATACATAATCGTGATAATACGTTCTGTTGTTAGTAAACACAAATTTATACCTAGGATGGAAGTATAAAGACGGGATAGAGGATAGGATGGATGGTGATGGGGAAAAAAATTCTTTGCAAACTAGTACTGGCTCCTCCACTTGACCAAATTGACTAGGTGGTCAGCTCTCAGGACACGACCCCTCGACCAATGCATGATGAGGCTATACCCATGGCACCCGGAAAATCTCTTGACGATAAACCAGATACCCGGACCCCTCCATAACAAAAGAAGAACGACATGCCTTCAAACCTTTCCTGATCAACTCCAGTATCGAACACCTCCGGAACTACTTTACTGGCTCTAGAAGGGGTAATCTATTTCGTCCCTTATCACGACTCTACTCACGGTACAAAGTGGCGTAAGCTTGTGACAGGCAGATCCTTCCTCCCACGTGACCGACCTAGCGTACAGACCACCTCTGGAAACCGACTTATCCCCACCCTTGTAAGAGATACGTTTGCTTCCAGGTCGATAGGATTAAAAAATGTGATGATGCTGCAGGAATCTCTTCGCATGAATCCATGCTCATGCCTCCATCCACACTACCTTGCCGGTAACTCGAGGTGCTTTTGGCAAAGACGCCTCCGACAGCGAACCATGCCCTTTCATACAAATTGGCACCTCATTTCATACGGTCCTCCGCGCCCAATCACTCGACACCGTCCCGCGAAAGGGAATTGCTTCCAGAACCTCGCGTGACCCGATCAGTCTATGGTGAGCATCCTCCAACATGACAATGCGGAAAGACCCTTACCGGTGGACCACCAATTGTGTGTATGTGTGGCCTCGGTGTCGTCATCACATTGTTCAATCATAAAGATTTAAAAAAGCGTAAATCAACAAATAGGAATTCAGCGGAGTACCTGTTAGTTTTATTTGTTTCATATTTAATATTGTGATTCTGCTCTTCTGCTCTCTTGTCTAAAGATGTTTAGCTGTTCGGGTTGCAGGTAATCGCCTTCAATTTGATATGTCGTACTCCCGGAACGCCCTCCATTTGGTTGAGTGTACAACACCCCCGAGGTGTAGGTACCTCGCTTGCTCGTTCATTTTTTTTGTATGTGTGTTCCCCCGACCGCCCGGCATCGGCTGTCTGGGAGAAAACGTCACTGCCCTAAATGATAATAACGGTTAAACATATTCACATTAGCTCTGCAATAATATTATTTTTTATCGGCGCTGGAGCTGTTGAAACCTGCCAGGGTTCGCGTTCCATTTACGTCACTCTGCAACCAGGTACCTGTAATTGAAATATAGATTCTTTAACTTACCCGTACGTAATTGTTTAATTCTCCGGTCGGGAAAACACGACCAATTGCATCTTAATTACGTATCCTGTAGACCTGTACCTGTGGAGAAAACACAAAGGCTTCCCTCCCTACGATTTCTTAAATTTTATACGACAAGGCCTAACGTAGCCTTAGATTTATGACTAAATTTAACCCCCTTTCCTTCTTCTTCTCGCAATTGTAATGTACTCCGGTTGACCGATGTTTGTAGGCTATTTCAAATATATCGTCCCTCCTTAAATATGTGTGTTCCCTAAGGTTAAATTAGCACTTGCTATATCTTGGTATCGAAACCACTAGGTTGAACTTTTCGTAGATAATTATTATTATTGTTTTATTTCTAAACTATTCGGTACTTATACATTTTTTCCATTTCAAAAGAACGATTTTTTCCCGTAATTAAGATTTTTTTTTTTTTTTTTATTCTATTATTATTTCTGATATAAAATCCGCAATGTTATTATTAACATTTATTTGTCGACCCCGTTTAAATTTTAATAATACTGACGTTTTTATTATTAGATCACGCCTGTTTAAACCGAACTAATATCTGTTATTATAACTCAATATTTTCACTGTCCTTAAATAATTTTTACAATTTTTTTTTTTAAGTTCCTAAAAGCTTTTCACCACTGGCTTGTATCCCTTCTCCTGAATCTAATTAAACAACACTTTGCACAACATCCACTGAAGTTAGATCGACACTCCGCCGGAACGATTTTTGCTAAGTCTCCGAAAAATTCCACAAACACTTCGATTTCGCGCCCTTTTTGACAGCCTTTCCTTCCCGAGATCTCACCCTGAACTCCCTCCTCTTGCCTAAAACCGCCCTTTTTGTCTCCTCCGCTTACCCATTAATCAAACTTAAATTTTACAATTACGACCTTTAAACGCACAACCTTCATAGTTCGCAAATCTAGTATCGTATCCTGCGGTTTATGACATTTCGTCCTGAACGGTGCTCCCAACACAGAATTCGTATCACGCGAAAGCACTATCTCGTAGAATCGGACAGGGGCGTACTCGGTCTCGTCCCTTGGATATACACACGAATCTTCTGCAAAACTAGCGCCTACAAGATATCATTTACCAAGTGAATAATTAATTCAACTTTTCTCGAAAATCTATCGTGTCCGTTCTACCATTTTTAAAATCGCTTCCAGGTACGGTGTATCCTGAGTTTTTTATATACTCTCCATACTTTTCTCGGTAACCCTAAGTCTTATTTCAACTCGGCAACCTACAACATTTTCCGACCGTCATCTACTATGCATCTTATTATCGCACAAATCGCATAACACGTCACCTTCTAGGTATTTCGTCATTTTAGCATTTGACTGTGGATTTTCTAACAATTAGTGACCGAATATTCTTATTCAGCCGTACCCCTTATGTGGACATGTGGCTGTGTTTGTCTCTGGCTATATGACGCGTTCCTTGTGTTCGCATACATTTTCTTAATATTTCCCGCGCTCGCAAATACCTAAGTATAATCTCTAGTCATTTGACCCCTTCCTAAACAAGGCCGCGACACTCGTAGAACCCTATTTAGTAATAGCCTAAACTTTTATGATCTCGATTCTTCCTTTTACGGCCGTAACCTCTACCAAAGTCTAATTCCATACCTGCCTCCGAACGTTTTTTCATCTGCACCTTTAGTTCCTCCTTCCATATCCCATCTCCCTCTGGCGTAAAACCCAATAAATCTCCGTTGTTATGCACCTAGCAATTAAGAAAAATACTTGAGAATTCAAATAATTTTAAATCCTGACAGGCCGTTAAATTTTATAGCTTTTCCTAATTTCCTATTACCTATATCTCGCGTATAAACTCGAGTGGTGATTTCAGCTTAATGAATATCCTAATGACTCAAAACCGTGTTAGATATTTCTCACTTGAAAACACTTTAATACGTAAGAGATCGACAACATTTCCTCCCCTCTAATCTATCAGATATAAAATCCAACCCGAAACCTTAGATTTTATTTGGTCGTTGACGTAATCGATTCCTTCCCGACTACACTGAGATTATCAGCTTTTGTGTTTTGACTACCATATTAAGCTCCTTCCCAATACCTACACGCAAATCCCGCTAGAATTTTGTTTGGAAAAAGCGATATTGATTGTCAATGCCTACTCCCGTTTCTATTCTCATACAATCGAAATCGTTCGTTACTTCATGTTTAATTAACGCATGATTTTTGTTCCTTTTGAAACTTCCGTCAACGAAATACTTGCAAACCTCGCCAACCCCCGATGCGAAATCAACTGTTGTCAATTCCCTCGTGCTCCCCATAAAAATGCGATTTATCACCAAGTTAGAAGTGTTTTTACCACTTAAAATAGCTATCAGTTTGGACCGTGGGATAACTTTTGTGTCTCAATTTGACACAACCCTCTCACACCACGCCCCAAGATGTGATTGGCTGATATGCGTCTAATGGCTTCCAACCATACTAGGATTTGCTAGTCGTTTTTTTCTTCCAAAATTTGTTTACACCCTTCGTAGCAGAAAAAATGTGCAATCATTACAGTTTCCCTTAATATTGCTTTCAAAATTAACCAATAGATGTCGATAGTGTGATCATTTTCGTAAAAAAAAATATTCGCCAACCATCCAACAAAGCCGGTTCATCACAAACTATGTTTTCCATGATTTTGTTGACAATTGGGAGTTTGGAGATGGGCCTGTAGTTGGTAATGTTAGTTTTGTCCCCGCTTTTGTGGATTGGTGTAATGAGTGCTTGTTTCCAGACGTTGGGGAAGTTGCCTTCTTCAAATGACATTTTGAATAGCAAGGAGAGAGGATAAGCCAATTGGTCCCGGCATTTTACATAAAATATGGATGGAATTAAATCAGATCCCGCACTTTTATTCGGATCAAGTTTTTTTAAATAACTAAGTACACATGATTGATTGAAGTTAATATTGTGGATATGTAGATTAGAGTTGTCGTCATCATTCTCACAGTTTATAAGATTGAGGCGAGGGTTGGAATTTTCTACAAAAACTGATCTAAAATAATCACTAAAATGGTCGCATATGGATTGTCCATCATTGCAGGAAATATCTCCAAGATACATTTGCTTTGGTAAATCGGAAGAGGATTTCTTTGATTTAACAAATGACCAGAACTGTTTGCTGCACTTTTTTATTGAATCTTCTGCCGTCATAATGAAGTTTTCATAACATTCTAACGCGATCTTCTTTTGACGATTTCTCAGTACTGAAAATGATTGGTAGTCAGCCAGGTTCTTGTATTTTTTCCATTTCTTGTGATATTTTAATTTCTCTTTTACAATTTTAATAAGTGGTAAAGTGTACCAGGGGGGAAACCTTTCTAAATTACCGTTAATTTTTTTTTCGGGGATATATTTGCGAATAATGTCATTTATGATATTGTAAAAATCTAATACGGCTTTTTTGGTATCCTTACCTTGAAATTGGAGTTTCCAATTTATTTTGGATAATTCCTCAGTGATTTGACCGTAATCACCTCGGTGAAACATTTTAACTGTCCTAGATGAGCTGGAGAGAGACGGTACAGTAACAGGTGATAACTCTATGTCTAATGCTCTGTGATGTGAATCTTCAGGCGTCAGAGGTTCAGTACAATGGGTTATACTACATTTTGAAATATTTGTCATGATTAAATCAAGAATTCGTTTGTTTGTATTGGTTATAGAATTGAATTGGTGTAGTTGGGTGAATGAAAGGAAGTCTACCAAGGCACAGCTAGCAGTGTCTTCTGGAAAATTTGGTTCTAATTGGTTTTGCCCTTCGGTTAACTTCCAGTTTAGTTTGGATATATTGTAGTCTCCAGCTAATAAAAACAATCCTTCCGGGTGATTTGCGTGCAGGTCTGATGTGGTGTTGAAGTGATGAGTTGGGTTGTGGATGTAGTTGGTGTTTTGTGGATGATATGTGCAGCAGATATATAAATTTTTGAGTTTATTATTGTTACCTAGTATTGGCACTGATATCCAGATCTCCTCAGTACACGTAGACCAGGGAATTCTCTGAGCCTTCAGAGATTTGGATGTTGCAATTAGTACCCCCCCTCCCTGCTGCTGTCCAGACAAAAAGTAGTTCCGATCCTCTCTAAATACATCATACCTATTGTCAAACAATTCACTGTCCTGGATTGATTTATTTAGCCAAGTTTCACATATAAGATAAATATCGTAATTGTTCAAAAGGACCTGATTTAAGAAGCTATGAGTTTTTGTGCGAAGACCTCGCACATTTTGAAAATATATGTTAAGCATTTTTAAATATTATGTTCGTGAAATTGTTTGGAAAATAGTTTGGAAAAAAATAATTATGCTGTGATTGGGGGCATTTTTGAACATACGATTTTTTTTGTTTTTGTTTGTGGTAAATTAAAATGTCTATGGTTTTAAGAGGCTTTTGTTTTGACAGATTGATTGTTATATCTATGGACAGATTACTAATACAATTGCAATTCAAACAATTGATAAAAACATGTTTTAACATTATTTGATAAGAGTTTAAAGGAAATTTGTAATTAACGTATAGTGATGATTCGTGTATTACGACTAAGTAGAAATTGAATATTATGTTAAGGTACTGCAAGAGGTTAAATTTGATATAAATAGTAATACGTTTGATATTGTTCTGTAAATTTAGTTTCCTAAAGGGAGGGCCGATGTAGAAGCGTCTTGTGTGGGCATTGTCTTCAATGTTGAAAGTCTGTTAACGTCATCTTGGTCCGCAATTAAAATTATGGGTGTTGTATCACTTACACGAATGAAGATTTTCCCATTTTTTATCCAGCAGTAGAGAATTTTTCTGTCCGTTTTTATATCTCTACATTGTTTTAGGAGATGCTGATTTTTGGGGGTTAAATGTTCATTGATGTAAATTCTGCTGGCACCAGGAAGCTGCAATTCTGAGGCAAACATTCCCTTCCTCTTCCTTATTGCAGCTAACAGGTTATCTTTCAGGTGTCGGCGTGTAAATTTTACGATAATGTTCCTCTGTTTTCCATTTGTCACATTTCGGTTTATTCTGGGGGAGATTCTGCTTGCGAAGTCCACTTCCTCTCGGGTGATTTTACAACCAGCTGTAGCACCAATTTTGGAGAGAATGTCATAAATATTTTCGTTTCTATCTTCTGGAACGCCACTTATTATAAGGTTATTTGCACGATTATATTGATCATTGCGCTCTATTTGTCCTTCCAAATGTTTCACTTTCTTCTTAAGCTCCTCAATTTCCTCCTTGAACTCCTTTTTGATAACTTCTACTATGGTATTTTTGAAGTCTGCAAATGATTTTTCTAGAAACTGGATTTTAAATTCATCGAACTTTTTATCTAGAATTTGCAGTAGTTCGGGATTAGGATTATTGGTGGACTTGGAATTTGCACGTGTAGTCATTGTTATATATCGGTTTTTATCACAATATTAATTTAAAAAAGTGGAAGAGCAAAATTTGACAGTAGTTTTAAACAATGTTATTGTTGTCTTGATGCCTCCGTTGCCGCAATTTGTAATCGTTATATCACCTATGTCAACCACCACCCACCACTATCCTGGAATGACTCGCACTGTGGTATTTAATGGGTACGCAAATCCAGTCAATAGTACGAAATCACAAGAACAGATACGACCATACAGACTGAGAAGGTCAGCCGACATCAATTTGTAATCGTTATATCACCTATGTCAACCACCACCCACCACTATCCTGGAATGACTCGCACTGTGGTATTTAATGGGTACGCAAATCCAGTCAATAGTACGAAATCACAAGAACAGATACGACCATACAGACTGAGAAGGTCAGCCGACATCAATTTGACATGTAACAAATCAATACCCGTTAAACAGGAAGATTTTTTATCCAATCCTACCAACAAAAGTAACTTCATCTCCTTACTACAGACAAAGTTTCGGGAGAGTGGGATACAGACTCTTCAGGCCACCGATGATGCTGACGTCCTTTTCGTGAAGACTGCTGTGGAACTATCCTTTCACAACTCTATGGCTGTCTTTAATGAGGATGTGAACCTCACTGTCCTTTTGTTTGCTTCCACTCCTCCCACCTAAGATATTCTGCTGCTGAAACCCGGAAGAGGGAAAACCAAAACAATGGCACTGTCCACCCAAGAGATGCAGCATCGTGGATTTGAACACATCATATTTTTACATTCATTTACCAGATGCGATGCAACGTCTGCAACTTTCAGGAGAAGCAAGGTGGGCTTTCCAAAACTGTACTTGGAGTCAGAAATGATCAAGCAAGCGGCAATGATCTTTTACAACTCCTCCTCTACTCACGACGAGATTGAAGAGGCTGGAAATAAATGCTATGCGGCGCCAACAAGACAGACCTCCCTTAACCAGTACCGCTTCCAGGCGTTCACAAGGTCCGTGGCAAATATGAAGCCTGACATCAGCTCCCTCCCTCCAATAGAGAGTGCAGCTAAACAGCATTCCCGGCGTACATACCACCAAGTTCAGCAGTGGCTCGGGATTGAGCTGCCCCCTGAAGAATGGGGGTGGAAACACGAAGGAGACACCCTGGTGCCAATTACAACAGAAGACCTCCAGCACCGGAGGTCCTTCTGAAAATCAAGGATTGTGCAATTGGCAAATGTGGATGCCGAAAAACAATGCTGACCTGTTCTGCAGCGTGCCTTCACTGCCAAGGGAGATGCCTCAATAGCGTGCCTGTTGCCGAGGACGACGATGAAGACGACGTAGAGCCCTTTCAGCAAGAACCATCCACCACTGAGAATGACGATGCCATGGATGAACAACGCTTGCCAGGACCCTCACGTCCAAAGAGGATATGAAAACGTGAATCCATATAAAGTTGAGAGTGTAACATGATGTTATTGAGAACAGTGCCAAGGGAAATGGGGCCAACTCATACTCAAAGAATTTCATCAAATCCTCATCTGATTATTTGTATATACACATCCGCTGAAACAGCGCAACCTTTTCATCGTGAATTTTTATCGACGAGCTGACAGAAGACATTGGGAATGCCCGATCTTTGCGGGACAACTTGATGTCTGAGAATGTCAAGCCCACTATCGCATTCATTGCCTTTTCACCAACTCGAACAGCATCGTAGCACGTTATTGTAGCATCTCCGACGACTAACCTAGTCACCCATCACAATAATAATGATTATAAAATGAATTCCACTAATCATCTGTTAGAGAACAACTTAATAATAATAATAATAACGTAGTATTTATATAGCGCAGTTTTGTGATGTTTCACTTCAAGTGCGCTTAATTATAATAAACTTAAAATTAACCTACAGTGTTCCTTACGAGTCCTTAAAAAATTAATTAAATAATGTGAAATAACGAATATACAAAAATATACAAAGCAATTCCTAAAGAACAATATTAACAACAATAGTGAGTGCTGTTTTGGCACAGGACAATATATAATGATAAACCATCACGGTGCCATTCAACAAGAATCATTTAAACTAAATTATATAGAACAGGAGGCAGTTAACATTTAGAAATAATACAAATTCAGAGTGCACATAAAACTATAGTAAGGAGGTAATCGAAACCAAACAATTACCAGAAACTTGAGGAACATGGAATAGGAACTTACCTGCTTTCTTGCGTGCAAAAATTAATAAGGAATTTCCCATGAATAAAAAACCCGTCTTAATAATTTGGTAAGAAAAAACAGCTTTTTCTGAAAATGACAACATTTTACGAAAAAACTTAAAATTGCTGTAAATATTTACTTTTTTTTTTTTCTGTTGGATACTTGTGTTTAGATTTATATTGTTGTCTCCTTCCCTCTAATTGATTATCTATTGTACCGCCTTCAAATATTTTGTCTCTATCAAACCATGTTCTTTTGTCATATTCTTTCTCCCTCTGTCGCTCAACTTATATATAACTGATAACTCTGTCTTAATATTTAGTTATTATTTTATCCTGAGGAAGCTTGGTCTAAGTGAAACCGGTAGATATATAAATAATAAATTCGTGGTTAAATACAAAGTGTTGTTTTATTTTTTATAATAAATATTTTCTGGTTGGAGATTTGTTTACATATGTATATATATTCTAAAAGGTAATTAAATTATTTACAACTTTTTTCAAATAAATTTCTTTCTTGAATGAATATTTTAGACGATATGAAGGAATGTTTGATGAAAAATGTGAGGTAAAATGATTTTTTCGAAAATATTGACGAAAGGATTTCCAAAATTACGTACAGAATAAAAGTTGTACATAATTTTATGAGCTTTTACTTATTCTAAAAAAGTTTTCCTCTGCGACGCACCGTTTTTGAGATATAAACGGAAACCCGAAAATCGGGACCTTCCCCCCCCCCCCTCCCCCCCTAGCTCACCACCTAAACGTCAGTACTTTTAGTATGTTCACACCCTAAGCACCCTAAACAAGTCCTGAAAGAATCGCTTAGGCTCCTGCTCACACACTCTACAACTCCTTCCTTTACTGGACTAAAATGTCACTTTTTTTTTTCATTAACTCTATGTCATCTGGGATGCTGTGTGGAGGGTCTTTTTGAGGAGAGGAAGGAATGAACATTGGTCTTGAAGAGACCCATGTTGCAAGAAGGAGGAAACACAGAGGCCGGCAAATCATTCCACAGCCGAGCTGTTGAACACAAGAATGAGTTGAAGAAACGACCCATTCTCGTGTGACAAATGTCAACCGTGTACAAATGTTGGGCACGCATTTGGCGTGTTTCCCGACTATGCACCGGTGCCGAAGGGATCAATGACGCTATTTCCTCGCAGCATCTTCCATTGTAATACCGGTAGAACAAGGATAGCATTCCCACCCGACGCCTGTGCTCTAAAGATTGCAATCTGTCTGTTAAGATGGGAGAATCTATTAAGCTCACCGCCCGTTTCTGCACAGAGTCAAGGGTATTTTTTAGGTATTTTGGAGCTCCAGACCAGAGGTCACATATTAAAAATAAAATTTATCCGTGGTTAGCGCAGTGGCCCGGAAAGTCGAAGGTCCTGGGTTCATGTCCCAGAGGTGCCAATATCTCTTTCTGATTGTTCCGTTTCCAGAGTTTGGCTAATATTGTCTTCATTTAATTATGTATTAAATGTTTCCATCTGGTTTTTAAAGCTCAGAAACTAATTATAAAGATTATTCTGAAACTACCGATCACAAGCAGTTCGTTTGAAATCTTTAGGAGAATCTGTGTTTTGGACGTTATGCAACTTTATGCCAAAACCTTACTAGCAAACAAACTGCCTTCTTACAGACTTCCCACATCCTTGTGTACGTGAATTGCTGACTTTTTGAGGGAGAGTTTCACCTCTTCCTCGCGTTCGATAAAAGCTGGCGTCCCACAGGGATCGGTTCTATCACCGACTTTGATTCTGTTGCACATCAATGACCTCTTGTCATGTGCACCGATTCATTGTTACGCGGATGACAGTACAGTCCATGATAGCTTTTTGTTTGACAAGCCCCCAAAGGGCACACAAACTCCAATAGCTCGGGGGGCTTTGAAGCAAAAAATGGACGGTTACCACGAGAATGTTTTCTCTTGGGGTAAGAATAACCTCGTCGAATTTAATGTTTCAAAGACCCAATCATGTTTGATAACATCTAAAAGGGACCGAAATGAAAATCTAGTCTCCTTCAACGGAAGCAATCTTCCGAACACGACCTCCATCGATATGCTTGGTTTAACTCTAAGTGACCAGCTCAGGTACGGGGGCTCCATCGAAACCAGAGTTAAGTTAGCCTCTCAGAAACTGGGCATACTGTACAGGGCCCGCAGATACTTTAATAGTACACAACTGCTAGCCCTGTACAAATCGCAAGTGCGCCCCACGGTTGAATTTGGCAGCCACCTCTGGTCTGGAGCTTCAAAATACCTAAAAAAACCCTTGACTCTGTGCAGAAACGGGTGGTCCGTTTGATAGATTCTCCATCTTAACAGACGGACTACAATCTTTAGAGCACAGGCGTCAGGTGGGAATGCTGTCCTTGTTCTACCGGCATAGAAGAACTAGCGTCATTGATCCCCTCGGCACCGGTGCATAGTCGGGAAACACGCCAAACACACGCCCAACATTTGTACATGGTTGACATTAGTCACATGAGAACGGGTCGTTTCTATGACTCGTTCTTGAGTTCAACAGCTCGGTTGTGGAACGATTTGCCGGCCTCTGTGTTTCCTCCCTCCTACAACATGGGTCTCTTCAAGACTCGTGTTCACTCCTTCCTTTCCTCAAAAAGACCCTCCACACAGCATCTTCAAAGATGACATAGGCCCTGAGGGAAGTTATTTTCCTCAGGGCCTCCTGTGTGGAGTTAATGTAAAAAAAAAAAAAATACAGCATATCTCTTCTAACACAGAACTGCTTTTAAACATGTCCAAATTGCTCGAGATACTAGAACCAAAGGGTTATAATCTCTTACTCATCCCTTTGGCTGAAACAATTTTAAACATGTCCAAACTGCTCGAGATACTAGAACCAAAGGGTTATAATCTCTTACTCATCCCTTTGGCTGAAACAATTTTAAACATGTCCAAACTGCTCGAGATACTAGAACCAAAGGGTTATAATCTCTTACTCATCCCTTTGGCTGAAACAATTTTAAACATGTCCAAACTGCTCGAGATACTAGAACCAAAGGGTTATAATCTCTTACTCATCCCTTTGGCTGAAACAATTTTAAACATGTCCAAACTGCTCGAGATACTAGAACCAAAGGGTTATAATCTCTTACTCATCCCTTTGGCTGAAACAATTTTAAACATGTCCAAACTGCTCGAGATACTAGAACCAAAGGGTTATAATCTCTTACTCATCCCTTTGGCTGAAACAATTTTAAACATGTCCAAACTGCTCGAGATACTAGAACCAAAGGGTTATAATCTCTTACTCATCCCTTTGGCTGAAACAATTTTAAACATGTCCAAACTGCTCGAGATACTAGAACCAAAGGGTTATAATCTCTTACTCATCCCTTTGGCTGAAACAATTTTAAACATGTCCAAACTGCTCGAGATACTAGAACCAAAGGGAACCCCTCCGCAACGTAAGCAGATATATGCGTTAAAAATACGACAGCAGTCAAGTACAATAAGCGTGTTTACACGTCAGCGCGTGTATCTCCATAGAAACCGTTATAACTCCGTTATTGTTTTAGTTACACCCGTAAAATAAAAAGTGAAAGGTCGATAGTGAATCATGCTGCACATCTCTATTCAAGTTATCCATAAAAATACATAAAAAGAACATTCTGTCAGACGCGCAGTCTGACACATAATTTACCCCGCCAAATTTCCTACGGGCGGGCGCCCGACATTGTTAATTTCTATTAAATATTTTTATATGAAATGATAAAAAAGTGAGGTGACAAAATTGTTTATTACACATTTATACAATAGAATAAGTATTGTTGTTTACATAATCTGTGATTTTAGTACCGTTTTCACATAAAAACATCACGTGAGTCATTTTCACATTTTTTTAATGTTTGCATTCTAAATTTTAATATTTACACACGTTAATATTTATTTGTAATATAATAATTCGAAAGCTTATTTTGTAACCTGTTTAAAACAGTTTTTACTATTCGGCTACATTCAGAAATGTTTCATTTATAGAGCTTTAATTGTGAAGCGGTTATAACTAAAAGTTTTCGTAAAATGTCATTTCGTTTAAGACACCAAAAGCTAATATTCTCGAAAATTCGGAGGGGTTAAACATGTCCAAACTGCTCGAGATACTAGAACCAAAGGGTTATAATCTCTTACTCATCCCTTTGGCTGAAACAATTTTAAACATGTCCAAACTGCTCGAGATACTAGAACCAAAGGGTTATAATCTCTTACTCATCCCTTTGGCTGAAACAATTTTAAACATGTCCAAACTGCTCGAGATACTAGAACCAAAGGGTTATAATCTCTTACTCATCCCTTTGGCTGAAACAATTTAAACATGTCCAAACTGCTCGAGATACTAGAACCAAAGGGTTATAATCTCTTACTCATCCCTTTAAACATGTCCAAACTGCTCGAGATACTAGAACCAAAGGGTTATAATCTCTTACTCATCCCTTTAAACATGTCCAAACTGCTCGAGATACTAGAACCAAAGGGTTATAATCTCTTACTCATCCCTTTGGCTGAAACAATTTTAAACATGTCCAAACTGCTCGAGATACTAGAACCAAAGGGTTATAATCTCTTACTCATCCCTTTGGCTGAAACAATTTAAACATGTCCAAACTGCTCGAGATACTAGAACCAAAGGGTTATAATCTCTTACTCATCCCTTTAAACATGTCCAAACTGCTCGAGATACTAGAACCAAAGGGTTATAATCTCTTACTCATCCCTTTGGCTGAAACAATTTAAACATGTCCAAACTGCTCGAGATACTAGAACCAAAGGGTTATAATCTCTTACTCATCCCTTTAAACATGTCCAAACTGCTCGAGATACTAGAACCAAAGGGTTATAATCTCTTACTCATCCCTTTAAACATGTCCAAACTGCTCGAGATACTAGAACCAAAGGGTTATAATCTCTTACTCATCCCTTTGGCTGAAACAATTTAAACATGTCCAAACTGCTCGAGATACTAGAACCAAAGGGTTATAATCTCTTACTCATCCCTTTAAACATGTCCAAACTGCTCGAGATACTAGAACCAAAGGGTTATAATCTCTTACTCATCCCTTTGGCTGAAACAATTTAAACATGTCCAAACTGCTCGAGATACTAGAACCAAAGGGTTATAATCTCTTACTCATCCCTTTGGCTGAAACAATTTTTGGCCAAATAAATTGTAGGTACATTACAACAAAGCTATACAAAGCACTTCCACTGGCCATTAGACAAAACACAAGTGATTTTAAATATAAATCAGACAACAAGTCTAGGATCATCAGCCAAGTCAGATCTAACATCAAAGATTTTGTTAAAACCAATTTATAAATATGCATTTCCAATGGTCAATGCTGATTGTCTTTTATTGAAATCGTAACATTGTTTGTTATTTGTATTTCTGTTATAAGTGTGCCTGCTCTCAACACTGAATTTCCTAGTGAGACGGGCGTCTAACCGAAAAAAAAATTGCTTTAGATAAGATTCAACCTAAAAATCATAAATTGGCAAATAGATAGAATCGTCTTTGCAAACTTTGACACCTCATATTTCAGAACAAGGTAAAGTGAAGTTAGAACCTCGTCTAACCAAAGTGACGATTTACGTTATCTTATTTTTTTAGTTCACTTTAAATCTTGTTTTTAATATTATCAATGATGTGTTTCAGTTTGTAGCCATCCAAGACACGCACCTAAAGTCGTACGACACGCGTGCCGACTCTCCGAAGGCGTGCTGGTCTCTGGAGCTAGCGCACTCCCAGCCTCTGCGCGACCTGGATTTCAACCCTAACCGCCAGTTCTACCTCGCCACCGTGGCTGATGATGGACTCCTGAAGATCTGGGACTATCGTAACACCAAGGAGCCCATGTTCTGCCGCAGCGACCATTCGCATTGGTGAGTTTTTCAATTTTCCAATGAAGAGTTGAACCATATTCCATAGGCAATCAGGGAAAGAGGAACACAACAAGTTCAACACACAAAAATTTATGATAATGAAAAAAAAATAAACACATATTTTATTATCAATGTATTATAAACATTATCGTCAACTCATTTTTTTGTCATTCAAAAAAATTCCTAAATTGTTTTCAAATAGAAATAGGATACTTTGCTTTCATAAAGGTGTACATCTTAATTACACATTGCTTGCGTAAATCCATTTACTTTCCTTCGCAGGGCGAGTGCGGTGCGAGTCACAATTTCACTGAAAAAACTGCCCAAAGGATAGGAAAGGGTTATTCAGCCAAGACTTACCGAGTCCACTTTTCAAGGGTCATTTTCCGCTGGTTCTGTAGTCCTTAATTGTAACAATTCTATAGTTCTCTTTAGTCTTAGTGGTGGGGGCCAAACAATAATTACACACGGCAATTGCAAACTGCGAAGAACGCTCAAAATCGGATAGCGTGGTGACATGTAAAACAAAAGCACAGCAAAAAAGAACCAAGCTATTTTGTTTCGTCTTGGCGTGGGATGTATTGTAAGTAGGAACATATGGTAGGAACTGGGTAAGGAATTAGGAAATGTAATAAGCAGTTATTTCAGCTAAATTCATAAACATAAACCAAAACATTGTATGGCGCAGACACATATTTTGTAGTTATCTTTTAGATTTTAATATAAAGCTTGGTGTTTTCTCTTTCTAACACCGTTTGGATCATATTTCTAACCAAGATATTAAGAGTTCCGAAAAGTGAACAAATTAGCCTGAGGGGTTAATAAATTAATCTAACAGTGTATAGGCAACTGGCATTATAATAATTGCTATCTTAGCTCTCCAAAAATAAAATCTGCTTACGAATTACTGTCTTTTTTTTGCAATGGTGCGCAAATTGCCGATAGCATAAATTTGAATTCTGCCCGTCACTGGTCAAAGTTTCAATAAGTCAGGGGTAACATTGACCAGGCCTAAAAGTACCCGCTCCGGGCTTACTAATTGAAAATTCTGATTTTTTATCAATCAAAAAAACAATCTTTCTTCACTGTTTATATATATTAAATAAAACATGTTTGTAGATTTTAAATAAATAAATAATCTTTAAACCTGTGTCTAAAGTGACCCAAAATCTGTTGATTGTTATGAGATAACGGACATGATCTCCTGTCAGATTTGTTTGATTTATTTGCTTTTTACATTGCACATACAACGTACATTAAATGAATAAATAATTATGCATACTTGCAGGAATTCATGTTCACATCCGTTATCTCATAATGATCCCACAAAAAGATATATAATTGCTCGCAGGTAAAAGATAATTTATAAAAATTCTAATATATCATTACATAGTATAAAATGAAGTCGCTCAAAATGTATGTGCGCATAGATCTTTTAAACTACGCAACGAATTTTTATGCGCTGCAGCACCAATAGATAGAGCGATTCAAGAGGAAGGTTTATATGTATAATACATGCTTATTATAGTAGAGAAAAGCCGAGAAATTCAAATATTCAATTCAGGCAGCGGGCAGCTGGCAAGAGGGTGGTGTGGATTTTATGAAGGTTGGGTAATGGCATTGTGTTTCGTTAGCCACAGCAACGTGTGTCCCGGTCTGCTAGTTTATTATAAATGCTTAAATATCAAAATCAAGCAAGGTTTATAGTAGCTATTGCCCGAGTGGCCAAATTCCGAAAGATAAATTTTGTCGCTAGTATGTAGCCTGTAACTGTTTTCATAAAATAAAGTAAGTAAGTATAAACATTTAATTGAAATAATTTGCAGGGTGTGGGCTGTACGTTTCAACACCTTCCACGACCAGCTGCTGCTGACGGGCAGTTCCGACGCCCGTGTCCTGCTGACTTGCGCGGCAAGTGTCAGCTCCGAGCAGCCCGGACCCTCGGCGGATCCCAACTCCTCGTCCGACCGCGATGAGGAGTCGGACGCTGCCTCGGTCCGGCGGAGACTCAGCACCAATAATACCGATAGTGATCTCAGCCCGGAACACAACGGGGAGCCCAGGGAAAGGTAACATATATGATATTGTTTTCAATGACAGGGTTAACAGATACAAGTGTTTTTATTTCTGCTGATTTGTTACCATATTGCACCATTTCTGACAATGTCTGTTGGCATACTGATCATGGATCCCAACTCCTCGTCCGACCGCGATGAGGAGTCGGACGCTGCCTCGGTCCGGCGGAGACTCAGCACCAATAATACCGATAGTGATCTCAGCCCGGAACACAACGGGGAGCCCAGGGAAAGGTAACATATATGATATTGTTTTCAATGACAGGGTTAACAGATACAAGTGTTTTTATTTCTGCTGATTTGTTACCATATTGCACCATTTCTGTTGGCATACTGATCATGGATCCCAACTCCTCGTCCGACCGCGATGAGGAGTCGGACGCTGCCTCGGTCCGGCGGAGACTCAGCACCAATAATACCGATAGTGATCTCAGCCCGGAACACAACGGGGAGCCCAGGGAAAGGTAACATATATGATATTGTTTTCAATGACAGGGTTAACAGATACAAGTGTTTTTATTTCTGCTGATTTGTTACCATATTGCACCATTTCTGTTGGCATACTGATCATGGATCCCAACTCCTCGTCCGACCGCGATGAGGAGTCGGACGCTGCCTCGGTCCGGCGGAGACTCAGCACCAATAATACCGATAGTGATCTCAGCCCGGAACACAACGGGGAGCCCAGGGAAAGGTAACATATATGATATTGTTTTCAATGACAGGGTTAACAGATACAAGTGTTTTTATTTCTGCTGATTTGTTACCATATTGCACCATTTCTGACAATGTCTGTTGGCATACTGATCATGGATCCCAACTCCTCGTCCGACCGCGATGAGGAGTCGGACGCTGCCTCGGTCCGGCGGAGACTCAGCACCAATAATACCGATAGTGATCTCAGCCCGGAACACAACGGGGAGCCCAGGGAAAGGTAACATATATGATATTGTTTTCAATGACAGGGTTAACAGATACAAGTGTTTTTATTTCTGCTGATTTGTTACCATATTGCACCATTTCTGACAATGTCTGTTGGCATACTGATCATGGATCCCAACTCCTCGTCCGACCGCGATGAGGAGTCGGACGCTGCCTCGGTCCGGCGGAGACTCAGCACCAATAATACCGATAGTGATCTCAGCCCGGAACACAACGGGGAGCCCAGGGAAAGGTAACATATATGATATTGTTTTCAATGACAGGGTTAACAGATACAAGTGTTTTTATTTCTGCTGATTTGTTACCATATTGCACCATTTCTGACAATGTCTGTTGGCATACTGATCAGTGATCATTCAAACAACTCTCACGTGGTGGCTAATTTGTACCAGAAAGGGCTCACCCACATCGATCCTCTGGAGTACAGAGGTGCCAAGTCACAGGAGATGAATTGTTTCTCACCAATTTCAAACCTAAAATCGACTTCAAAAATACCCTTAATAATATGTTGGTATGAATATCAAACAAATTTATGTAGAGTGGCGATTTGTTTGTACTTATGCGCTGATATATACAGTAAATAGAGAAGCATATTTTTCCTTGATGTATTTGAATGAAAATATGTTTTATACTTTGTTATTCGGCGGCACATCCTCTCTGCACAACCCTTCGGGGACACTTAGTTATATTTTGTGTAATTGGGTATACGGTATTTTCCCTAAACCGACTGCACGTTATATACAGGATGTTAAGGGACGTACTTGACTTACTTTAACCCCTCCGAATTTTCGAGAATATTAGCTTTTGGTGTCTTAACCTCTGACAGGCCGGAGACGCGTCGGCGCGCGCGTCATATGCGCATGCGCAAGAAAATAATTCAAATATTTGAATAATACTTCCGACAAAAAACTTTTGGTCTACGATTTTAGCCCTTCTATGTACACAATTTGTATGAAGAACAGTGTCAGAATCGCTTGCGCCATCATTACTCTCGGAGACGCTACAAGTTTCATTCACCTTGTCACCCTGGAATATTTTTAAAACGATTTCTTCTATGACTATCGGCTGTCAGAATTTGCCGCGAATTTAACGGACGCAATTAATGCGTGTATCGCGAATAAAACGATCATAAAACCTATTAATTTACGTAATAAATGCAAGTAATGTGGTTTTCGTAGATAGTTTATTGTGATGTGAACGTGTTTCAGTTAATAAAATATACAATAGCTCAAAATTTATCAACAAAACATTCAATTCAAAATTGAAAGTGGTGGTTTTTTAGTTTTTTTTTGCGAAGTTCCGCGAATTTCCGCTAAATGTCATGGCCTGTGACCGGTTAAACGAAATGACATTTTACGAAAACTTTGTATTATTACCGCTTCACAATTAAAGCTCTATAAATTAAACATTTCTGAACGTAGCCGAATAGTAAAAACTGTTTTAGACAGGTTACAAAATAAGCTTTCGAATTATTATATTACAAATAAATATTAACATTTGTAAATATTAAAATTTAGAATGTAAACATTAAAAAAATGTCAAAATGACTCACGTGATGTTTTTATGTGAAAACGGTACTAAAATCACAGATTATGTAAACAACAATACTTATTCTATTGTAAAAATGTGTAATAAACACTTTTGTCACCTCACTTTTTTATCATTTCATATAAAAATATTTAATAGAAATTAACAATGTCGGGCGCCCGTAGGATATTTGGCGGGATAAATTATGTGTCAGACTGCGCGTCTGACAGAATGTTCTTTTTATTATTTATTTATTTATTTTATTTTAAATGCACATTTACAGTTATACATAACCAATAATAAACATACATTTTATTTTATTAAGTAATTATAGCGTTTTTGAATTGATGAATATTTAGTTTAAAAATATCTATGTCAGGGGGCAGGAAATTTATTTATTTATTTATTTATTTATTTCAAAAACATACGGCACAACATGTGCCATTGACATAATTATATTTATATATATTATAATACAATAACATAAGAAAGTGACATATAAATGTAAAGTTAAATATAAAAACAAAAGGTAAAAGAAAGGAGTTAAGGTAATGAGTAGTAAATAGAATTATGATGTATAAAATGAAAGTATAAAGTAAAAGTGTAAACTATAAAATATAAAGTATAATGTAAAAGTAAAAAGTTAAGATAAAAAGTTGAAAGGCAGGAAATAACATAAACTATAAGTTACCTTTGTAAATAATATAAAGTACAAAAGTTATAAATATAAAAAAAGTATGACAAGTAAACAGTAAGAAATGCACTTAGGAGCCAAATATTGAAGATAACCAAAATTTAAAAATATATATATAATAAATAAAAGGAAGGTATTACGGAGTATACAAAGCGATAAGAAAAATAGGTACCTATGATATGTTTCTAAGCCATAGGTATTAGAGTGCATACTGGTAGGACATAATATTATGGTTACATGATTATACTTATTATTTATTATGTAGTACTAGCAGATAAATTTTGTCTAATGCATCTTTTGTATGATGACAGACTTTCGGCATGATCGATATGAGCAAATTCATTACCTAAAGTGTGTAAACGATGTATTATTGAATTTTGTTCTGCATTACTGAGAGTGTTGTTGCAATAATAAGGTGTTTTGAGTCGAGTTATTCTACTAGGTACATGATAATTTATTAACGATACCAATTCAGGGGAGTCAAACCAGTTATTGTTTATTTTAAATAAAAAAATAAGATCATTGAGTATTCTTCTATCTTTTAACGATAAGAGTCGCATTTTTTGTAATAGAGAATCATAGTTTATGTCATCCGCGGGAATTCCTAATTTGAAATTAATTGATCGGAGAAATTTGCGTTGGATTTTTTCAATGGAGTTTGCGTGGCTTTTGTAGAGAGGGTTCCATATGGGGGAATTATATTCCAAATGACTCCTAACCAGAGTTGTATATAGTAATTTAAATGTATGAATGTTTTTGAAATCTTTACATAGTCTTAGAATGAAACCCAGCATTTTCATAGCTTTATTAGTAATGATATCAATGTGGTTGATAAATAGTAGTTTAGTGTCGAAGGTTATTCCGAGGTCCCTTATTACAGGTACTGACATTAAACTGTGATTGTTAAGTGAATAACTGTATTTGATGGGGTTTTTTATTCTAAAGAAACTCATGATTTGACATTTCTTAATGTTAAGTGTAAGTTTGTTAATGGTACACCATTCTGCGAATTTTACAAAATTGGATTGAAGGGACAAGCAGTCGTATATATTTTTAATGATTTTATAAATTTTCATGTCATCAGCAAATAATAATATGTTAACATCAGAGAATATGGAAGTGACATCGTTTATAAATAGTATAAACAATATTGGACCAAGGTGCGAACCCTGAGGCACACCACTAGTTGCTTCAAATTCGTAAGACAAGTGTTCTTTAATAGAGACAGTTAGTACACGTTTTGATAAATAATTCCTAATCCAGCATAATAATTTACCACATATTCCTAGTTTAGACAATTTATTTATAAGAATTTTAATGCAAACCTTATCAAAGGCTTTACTAAAATCCGTATAAATTGAGTCAACTTGTTCTCTATTAGCAAGAGCACCTGAGATAAAATTTTCGTACAGTGTAAGGTTAGTTAAAGTAGATCGTCCAGAGATAAAACCATGTTGAAATGATGAGATATTAAATTTTATGCAAGAACATATTTTTTGAAGAATTAACTTTTCAAAAATTTTTGGTATCGACGATTGTATGCATATTGGTCTGTAATTTTCAACTAAAGACTTGTCTCCGCTTTTAAATATTGGAGTGAGAAAGCTATTTTTCCATATTTGCGGGAACTTGCCTGATAAAAGTGATTGATTAAATAGTAGGTACAGTGGGTAAGAGACACTAGCCCCACAGTTTTTAAGAAATACTGGGGGAATTTTATCTGGCCCTGAGCAAGATTTAGGTTCCAGTAGTTTGATACATACTGCAATTTCTTTAATCTCAATATGTATCTGAGATAGTTGTAAATTTATATCTGACTCGAAGTTTGGAATGTCTTCATCAGGGATATCGGTTTCATACACATCCTTAAAAAAGTCTGCAAACAAATTGACAATTTCATTGATTTTACAGGAAGTTTTCAGTTTGTAGTGCATAGTTTCAGGTATGCCAAGGTTATTATTATTTTGGGATTTACAATAGTTAAAAAAATGTTTTACATTGTTAACAATCGAAAATTCAACATTCTTAATATAATTATTATAACAAATGTTTGATAATTTATTACAATCTTTTCGAAGCTTGCTGAAAATTGTAAAATCAGAAAGACTTTTTGTTTCTTTGTATATTTTATGGGCTTTTTTCTTCTCAATTACTATGTTAATGAGGTCCTTGCTAAACCAGCTAGGGAAATTTGAAGATAATTTATAACTAATCGGAACAAATTTAGTAAAATAATCATTTTTCCGAGCGGCATTACTAATGGTAAGTTAGTTCTGCATCTCGGAACAACAAAAGTTCTGTGTCTGCGCGCTCTTGTGAAGTTGTCGGGGACATAAAATTCAAATTTTTGTAATATATCGGGAACACAGATGTTACCGTTTAAAAGTTTATATGCTGTTGTCAGCAAAGCAGTTTTCCTTCTTTCGGCGAGGCTATTAATACCCAGCATGCCGGACAAAAAGGCTGATGGATATAACCAGGGATAATATCCGAAGTCTCTAAGATATAAATATCTCAGAAACTTCTTTTGCACTTTCTCAATCATTTGAGAGTATGTTAAATCCACTGGTCCCCATATTACTGAACCACTTTCCAAAATGCTACGTACTAAACTATAGTATAGCAAACGAATCGCGGCTGAGCTGCAAAAGTGTCTGGAGTTGCTTAGCACAAATCCTAGCATTCTTAGAGCTTTGCTGCATATCGTTTCTATGTGGACGTGAAATGTTAGGTGCGCATCAAATGTGATTCCCAAATCTCTCAAAATAACGATGTGCTGAAGAGACGAATAAGACATTTTGTAGTAATAGTAAATCGTTTTGTTCGCCTTGGTGTAGCACATGATAGAGCATTTCTTAATATTAAATCCTAATTTATTGGTGTGACTCCATTCGACGATAGAATTTATATCACTTTGTAGCTGCAAGCAATTTTCCAAAGATTTTATTAAAAGGAATAATTTAAGATCATCCGCGAATAAGAGAAACTTAGAAAATTTTATACAATGATAAATGTCGTTGATAAATAGAGAGAAAAGTAAGGGTCCAAGATTTGACCCCTGCGGAACTCCAGAGTTTGTGATGAAGTTGGAAGAGTTAAATATACCATAAGTTACGTATTGCTGTCTGTTTGAGAAATAACTTAGAAATAGACGTAGAAGTTTCGCTGAAAATCCAAATTGGTCGAGTTTATTTAGGAGAATAAGCGGATCTACCGAGTCAAAGGCTTTTGCGAAGTCGTTGTATGATACATCTACTTGATTGTTGCTATCAAGAGCTTGAGATATGTAAAAACCATTAGATTAGACACAGTAGATCTGCCAGACCTAAAACCGTGTTGCTGGTCAATTATAAAGGGTTCAACCTGAGTATAAATGAATTTATGAATTATTAGTTCAAACAACTTGGCTGGAGAGGATAGGATCGCCACTGGGCTGTAATTAGAGACAGGAGCCTTATCACCAGTTTTATGTAACGGTGTAACTTTGGAGATCTTCCACAAGTCTGGGAATATTCCGGAGTTAAGTGAGAGATTATAAATATATGCGAGAGGTGTTAATAAGGGCTCAAAACAGCCCTTTAATACGAATGACGGAATAAGATCCGGTCCAAAAGAAGTTTTGGCTTTTAATTTTTTAGCAGCCGCGGTGATGTCAATGTTTGTGATGTTTTGAATATCAACATTCTGCGCTATTAGTGGCGTATTTTTTCCAGGTATAAAAGATTTCAAGTCCGCAGCTTCCTTACTATAAGTTGATTTAAAATAGTCTGCAAATGCTTCTGGAATATCTGCTCCTGAGAAAGACTGATCATTCCAAGTAACATGGTCAACAAACCCGCCATCACTTCTCTTGGACGAGATATATTTCCAGAAAGATTTGGGATCACATCTGATATTTTTTTCAACAGAATTAATATATTGCACATGTGCTAATCGAATACTGCGTTTTATTTTTGTTCTAAGTAGACAAAACATGTCCCGTTCACTTACCATTCCAGTTTTCTTCCATTTTTTGTAATGTTTGAATTTGAGCTTTATGTAACAACCTCACTAGAAAACCATTTAGGATATTTCCTACCATTCCCCGGAGTGCGCTTAATTTTGAAACACATATCAAAGTATTTATAAATTATAGAATAGAAAAAGTTTGTCGCTAAATTAACATCATTTATGTCTTTCAAAGGTTGCCAATCATGGGATTGTAAATGGCAATAAAGAGCCTTAAAATCACCATGTTCGAAGTTCCATCCTCGCCTAACACTATTATCAGTATTATTCGAGAAGTTTCGGGTTTGACAATTGGTTGTGTTTTTGTTCGGCGAAATCTCTATACATAACGATGGATGATAAGCGTCTTCTTTGACTAGTGAGTATAAGGATTTGTATACTTTTAAATTAAAGTTACTGAGTACAATGTCCAGCGTGCTTCCCTTCACATTTGTAATAGAGTTACTCTGCTTCATTTGAAAAAGATTCATAAAATAAAGGAGATCCATTTGGGTGCCTTTGTTACTTGAGTTCAGATTAAAGTCGCCAATCACAACAATTTTTTTATTAATTAAAAAATTGAAGTTCTCTGTAACCTTATCAAAAAAATCGGTGAATGTTTTATTTGGCGACGCCGGCGGAATGTACACAACACAAATGTAAATTACACCAAAATCATTTAGGTATGTCTTTATCCACATATTCTCGTCTTCACTTTCCAAATAGGTAAGTCTCTGGGTTAGGGTGGCGCGGTCACGTCTCGCGGCTAGCAGTACTCCTCCTCCCCTTGAATGACCCGAGGTTCTATCCTTTCTGAAGACGTCATACCGTTGATCGAAGAGTTGACCATTGTAAATGCTGTCATTAAGCCATGTCTCTGAAAGTAGTATAAGGTCGTTGTTTTGTATTACAATCACACTTTGTATGAAATCATCAGTCTTGGATCTTAATCCCCGCACATTTTGGTAATAAATTGTGCAAGGGAGAGAATTTGCTTTTAGGCGGTTCTCTAGTCATTTCGGGGCGGCATCATCGTTCGGTTTGGGCCGGTTCTGGTTAGTATCAATTGGATTTTGTCTCGGTTTTATGTATCGATAATGTCTTATCGGTACTCCTCTTGGCCATAAATTTTCCTGTAAGAGTTTATCGTACAGATCCTCCGTTACACCTATCCTGAAAGCTGCGTATTCTTGAGAATGTGCGATGAATTTTTGAATTTCGCATTTCGGTATCTTATTTTTCTCCAGGTGCGCCCGGATCTCTTCCTCTGTTGTGTCCTTTAAAATTCTGGACACAATAATATTCCTTATCCTTGGAAATGCTTTTACACTTGAAGACTTTCGGAGTTCCCAACAATCAAGTTCTTCGCTGTCCGTTGTCTGCGTTTAACGTTCGTCCATTCTTCCTGATTAGGAGTGGTTTTCGATTCATGCTCGGAAATTGGAATGTGTGGTTCTGTTGTGTGTGTTTTAGGGATCGCGCCGCTAAAAGATGCGGTTTCAAATTGAATGTCATTATTTTTAGCTTTGGTGGCCGCCCTAGTACGCATCCTTTCCTTGGTTTGTGCCACTGCGGACGGGTTAGCGGACGTGGTGTGGGGGACGGCGGGGGCTGCGGGGGCCGCTACGTCAGCCCAGCGCTGTGTAGAGGGATTCGTAGGTAGTACATTTTTGTCTTCATTGTTTGTCACCTGGCGATTCAATGTTGCTTCTATGGCCTTTACACGGTCTAGCAACTCGTTTATCGTCCTGCTTTGCTCGAGAATGATGCTCCTTAATTCGATGAGCACGGCGTCACTCATTATTCCTTACAAGAGTGAATAAAACTCGCGAAATTTTTTTTGACAGCGCGACGGTAAAACGTGTGTATCGCGCGACGGTATTGACACCTCCTAATGTATTTCTATGGACAACTTGAATAGAGATGTGCAGCATGATTCACTATCGACATTTCACTTTTTATTTTACGGATGTAACTAAAACAATAACGGAATTATAACGGTTTCTATGGAGACACACGCGCTGACGTGTAAACACGCTTATTGTACTTGACTGCTGTCGTATTTTTAACGCATATATCTGCTTACGTTGCAGAGGGGTTAACAAGTGATTCCTGACATGATTTGGAGTAAAAAATGTAAATGAAATTTTGGTCTCCGGTGACTTTTTTAAACTTTTTTTTTTTCAAAATTTTTTCTTCAAAATCAAACAAAAAAAAATTTCTTCCGCACATCGTCACTGGTCACTCAGCCGGGTGTCTGACGAACCCCTTACCCCGCCTCCAACTGTTCAATAACTACCATTTTTTTATGTTTTTGTAGAAAAAAAAAAAAAAAAACATTAAAAATGTCACCGGAGACCAAAATTTCATTTACATTTTTTACTCCAAATCATGTCAGGAATCACTGGTTAAAGTAAGTCAAGTACGTCCCTTAACACCCTGTATAAGTATGCCGGGGGGTCAACTGTCGGCGGATCAACTGTCATGAAACCGTGACGGACGTATGAGTCCATCTCTCCCACTGCAGTGCAAGCCGATAGGTGGAGAAAGTCCAGATGGAGAGGTCTAGTTTAGGTCAATACCAATAATAATACCAATTTTTCCTGATCTGACCCGCCATGCCTCGCAATAGGCGGACAAATGCATTCGCCGCCAAGACCTAGACAAACCTCATTCCATGAACCCTGGCACCCCTGTTAAGTCACCAAATATCACTACTCCATACACTTTGCCAATAAATGGTTCCAATGCTAATTTATTTATTTAATAATGCTAGGTTGTTTTTAATAACAGACTGGCAGATGGGGTACTCCAATGCTACGAGCAGCATGAGGACTCGGTGTACTGCGTGGAGTGGAGCTCCGCCGACCCCTGGACCTTCGCCTCGCTGAGCTATGATGGACGCCTGGTCATCTCGACAGTTCCCAAGCAGTACAAGTACAAGATATTGCTGTAGACTGGGACCATTCATCACTTGATTTTATCCAACGCAACGGTAAACTTTGTCACTGTTGTTGTAGATAAAATAACAAAGCGAGATATAATAGAGTTTCTGACCAGTTGCGACGATGTTCTATATGAGTTTCTGTGATTTGTGACGATGTCAAATGTTACGACCGGCAAAAACTGGCCCTAAGTGAAGAAATTTAAGCCCGGAAAATATAAATGAAAGGACCTTGACAATATATTACCTTGATCAAAAAGTTTTATGATTTTATTAGTAAAATCGAAAACACAAGTTTATTTGTCAAAATCGATATGGTCTCCTTCAAAGTACTCCCCATCGACTACAAAACACTTACGCATGCGCTTGATCCAATCCTCGAAACACCGCTGTTACTCAATTTTCGGTATATCCATCAGAGCCGTTATCGATTTTTTAATGACATCCTCTCGGTTGCCGTAATGCTTTCCACGAAGCGGTTTTTTAAATTAGTTGAACAGGAAAAAATCGCAGGGAACTAGATTAGATGAATTGGAAGGCTGCTGGATAGTATTCTTGTTGTTTTTGGTCAAAGAATCACGGATAAGGATCGCATTGTGGGACGGTGGTGCGTTGTCTTGGTGAAAAATCCACCAGTTGTAAAAAATCCGAAGTGTCAATGACAGATGTGGTAACCTAACAACAAAAAAATAATTCCAATAGGGTGACTGATGGCGCCACACGGTGGCCGGTCCTAAAACTTTTTGATCAAGCTGGTATGTCTACATTCCTTTTATAAACTGAAGGGTCCAGTTGTTCTTGGTGCAAAATGTTGGATAAAACAAATATAAAACTTTTTTCCACTCAATTGTGACCTCAACCGGTTTCAACCTGTTAAGGCCATCTTCAGACTGGCACAATTGTTTCTTAATCTACAGTTCATATACACAGGGGAGAGGTAGGGAGGTATGTAGTATACGAGGCTTTTATACAATTTGTATGGGTTTTCCCATATTTGTTGCTATGTCATCTTTGACAATTGTTTGAAAGTTTTATATTTGTTTTATTATATTATTGTAATGGACCTGATGGTTCTTTAGTTTAAATGTCACTTTTATAAAGTGCTTACTTGGACATTTTGCATCAAGTTCATCAGTTAGTGTCAGTCAGTAAATTATTATTTCAAATTATAATTTAAATACAGTATTCTCTCAGTAATCTGCCGTTGGTTTATCAGACAACTCCTATTGTTGCGTAATTTTTACTAGTTGAAAGAACAAATTCGAAAATTTGCCTGTATTGGTATCAACGTGGTGGAATCCAATAATCCACCACGTTTCTAGACTCGAACCCTAAGCTTTGTACACTGACAAGTTGGCTTATCTTGCTCTTTCATACTCAGTTACTATACCGCCGTCTAGCTTGCTCTCCCCAATGACTTTATATAAATAAATAGACTTGCCATAGTCTCATATACTCACAATATAATGTGGAAAGTAAGGAACACTCTTTTGTTTCAGCGATTTTCAGTATAATTTCTTAATTCAAAAGTTTATTCCTGTGTGATAAAGATAGACAATCAAATAATGTGTGTGTATGAATGACATGGATATATGAGCGGGCGGCGTATTGCTTGTCACTTTTTGATCGAATGTTCGCTGACTCCTTTTCTTGAGGCCCACTAGAATAAAAGGTCCGGCTGCCTGTCGGAGTTTGATATGTCGAGCTATACAATAAATACAATAGGGCAATGACAGATTTTTAAAATGGTGGCGATTGTCATCAATACTTGTTAGAACTACTGATTTATGTGTTGTTTTACCGCAAGCAAACAAATAAACAGTATTTAGGCTGATTAGTCTACTTTAAAACAGTGAAGTTTACTTAGCAACAGAAATTAGGCTGTTGCGCGTCCAGACCCTTTACTTTAGTAGGACTTGAATTTTCTCTAATGACATGTAAAACCGCGGGCGGGAAACATGAAAATTAATTGTAATATTTATAATAATCGATAATATTAAGTAATTTGCGTGTACTTACAAATGAAATGTTATTTATTCGCCTTTACTATTATTTGCCGTGTAATTGAAACATTTTCTCATCACACAGGAGGGCATTTTGGCACTTTTTAAAATGCAATTTACTTACTGGTAAGTGCTGGTAAGACGCAACCTTACTCGACGCGTAGTAGTTTAGTACTAAAGTACTAGATATCGAGACCGGTGCAATTGTCTTGCCTTTGTCTTCCCACTTTGAGATTTCTACCCCTCGTCTAATATAGTATGAAACGTCATTGGCTCTCCCTGACCAAGCCACCACTCACCAGTCGTCAGAAGGATGATTCTGTATCTGTTATGTTAAGTCAGCGTTACAAGGCAATTAAGACTAAAAGGCAATCCATTGGATGTCGGAAGGCATCTGTCATTCATTATCAGCTGTCAAATTTCTGTCATTTTCTATAGCTTGTCTTTTTATTTTGTTACATTAGCTCCACACAGGAGGCCCTGAGGAAAATAATTTCCCTCAGGCCCTGTGTTATCTTAGGGGACACCGTGTGGAGGGTCTTTTTAAGAAAGGGAACGTAGTAGTATTTATATAGCGCAGTTTTGTGATATTTCACTTCGAGTGGAAGGATAGAAAGTTGGGTAGGAATCTGGGGGTCAGTGTATCCAGGACTGACGGTCGTATGAAACCATCCCTCCAACTGCAGTGCACGGCGATGGGTTGAGAGAGTCCGGCTGGAAAGGTCAAAAGGCCTCCCTCAACCAGTCTCTCTCGATCCGGCCCACCGCGCAGCAGGTGGGTATATGCATTCGCCGCCAAGATCTGGATAAACCTCTCCCCATGAACCCGCGCACCCCCACTTAGTCACCAAACGTAGTGAACCACTTGGGGTGACCTATGGCAGAGGTGTTGGTTACCCAATAAATGGTTCTTGGGGCGGCGGTACCCATACCTGCCTTCCAAATTGTACTGAATGGATTAATCCTTTTTAGACGAGTGTCATATACACGGTGTCCGGAAACTCGTAGTACAAGCGGGAAACTGGTAAATCTACATCACAATCGGAGTCGATTTGTGATATACTTTTTTTGATTTGAGCTTTCGTTTTCGAGTAAATCGGGTCCGAAGTTGAAATTTTTTTAGTTAAATTTGAAAAAAAATTTCACTAGGGGTGGATTTCAGCTGTGTAAAGTCTTATAAAATGCATCGAAGGGTAAACCGGGCTCAAAAATTTTTTTAACCCTTTAGTTGCCGAAAAAATGGAAAAATAGAAAAAAAATAATATTAAAATCGAAATGCTCAGATCGAAAAAAATAAGTTTTTTGGGTTCTCTACGTGATGTAGATTCACCAGTTTCCCGCTTGTACTACGAGTTTCCGGACACGTTGTATACAAGCCAACCGATCGCGTGCCTAAAAGACGAGCGTCATCTAAACATGACGCATGTGTGTGAGAATTTGAAATAACAGTCCAGTGTTTCGCAAATTCGCAAATTATTTAACGACATCATCTTTAAAAGGTTAATTACCTCCTATTTATTATTTGTGTTTTTTAAATTACTATCTTTATAAAAATCAAAATATGTTTGTATATATACGAAATGCCTATGTGTTGCTAAACCATTTATGATGGTTTTGCGATGGTTTCTATATACAAGGAATGGGACAAATGGGAAAGGACACGCAGGGAGAAACAATTTCTTTATTAAGTGGCATAGCAACGCATGCCGGGAACTCAGAAGCAAACATATTTTGATTTTTATTTATATATATATATATATAGATTTTCCCCCTAATACCATGCAAGCAAAGCCGCAGGTAAAAACTAGTTTATTATAACTACTTACATATAAGCCTAATAGGCGTTCATAAATGACTTCGTTTATCGTATTATTTTGGTATTTGTACGTGATGATATTTAATTCACAAATTTTTCCGCAACTAACATTTCATTAACGAGGATAACGCGGCAAACGAGCTATCATCGCTGGCGTTACGGTAACTCATAAATGAACCAATCCCTAGATTGATATCTTCGGACCTTTTCTAGGGAAAAATTTTGTCATCAACTTAACCACGGATGAACCGAAATGGAACTCAAGACATAGGATGTTCATGGCCATTTGTGTATCATATACAATATAATTGCGCCTGACCTACTTCATTAACCCCTCCGAAATACGCCATTTAAGCCCTTAAACTGTCTCAAACGAAATGACATTTTACGAAAACTTTTTGTTATTACCGCTTCACAATTAAAGCTCTATAAATGAAACATTTCTGAACGTAGCCGAATAGTAAAAACTGTTTTAGAAAGGTTACAAACTAGGCTTTCAAATTATTATATTACAAAAATTTAGAACGCAAACATTAAAAATAGGTAAAAATGACTCACGTGATGTTTTTATGTGAAAACGGTACTAAAATCACAGATTATGCAAACAACAATACTTATTCTATTGTATATATGTGTAATAAACACTTTTGTCACCTCACTTTTTTATCATTTCATATAAAAATATTTAATAAAAATTTAAAATGTGGAGCGCGGTGGAGCTGCCGGTAGCAAATTTGCGTGGGCAAATATTTTTGTCAACTACACGATTGACAGCTGATTCCTGTTATGTATTTCCATAGACAACTTGATAGAAATGTGCAGCTTGATCTACTATCGACCTTTGACTTTTTTTTTTAGGGATGTAACTAAAACAATAACGGAGTTATAACGATTTCTATGGAAACACACGCGCTGACGTATAAACACGCTTATTGTACTTGACTGCTGTCCTATTTTTAACGCTTATATCTGCTTACGTTGCGGAGGGGTTAATATCAACAAATGCCAAACGATCAGTTTTCGTAGATCTAAAACCCCTTTATTATTCGACTGTACAATTAACAATGCCACTCTAAAAAGAGTCTTTGAATTCAACGACCTTGGCGTTATCTTTGACTCCAAATTACGCTTCTTGAATCACATTATTAGCATTACCAGTAAGGGATTACAAATGCTTGGATTTATCCTCAGAATCGCTAAAGACTTTAATAACATAAAAACCATAAAATAATTATACTCGTCTTTGGTTAGGAGTCAGGTTGAATACAATTCAAGCATTTGGTGTCCTCATTTCAACTCTCATTGTTTACAAATTGAAGAAATTGAAATTAAATTTTTACTTTTTATTAATTTCAAAATTGGTATTCCTGTTATTGAAATCAATTATGTCAATTTACGCAGTAAATTTAACTTATCGTAATTATCTGAAAGGCAAAAAATATTTGATCTCCTTTTATTGTATAAAATTGTTCATTCGAGGTTGGACTGCCCTGACGCTATAAACTTGTTATCCTTACATATACCTCCAAAGTATACTAAACGAAATATTTTATTTTACAACAATAACTTCGCTACGAATTCTGCGGTAGAAAGAATACACAGGTTGGGCAATGAACTCTCTGATGTCGCTGACATTTTTAATTTAAATTTCGATACATTTAAAGCCAAATTAGTCCACCACTTTTTAGATGTAAATAATGAATGAGAAATCATTTTATTTTATTTCCATTTTCTTTTGCTTGTTGTTTTTTTTATTGTTCTTATTCCAAAAGCATACAACGAGTAATTAAGTAAAAATTAATGTTTTTGTTACTCGTAGGTATATGAATTGTTATACTTACAAGTTCTCTAAAGTCATCCATGTGGAATTAGCATTAGATGTATTCCTATTTTTTTACATTGAGTTTATGCTTTATGTATATTTTGTAATCTTTTTTATTTATGTTATACTCTTGTTATAAATGAAATTTGTATTTGATATCTAAAAGCCCAATAAAGGCGTCAGTAAATAAATATTCCTAATGTATGTAGTCCACATTTTTAGAGATAGGGAAGAGGAGGGTTGGAAAGTTCCTGGTTATTCAGATCTAGTCACTAAACATATCTACGCCGTTCTCAAGCAACTTTCAATTCTGAATAAGGAACTCCAGTGAAAAATATTATGGCTTTAAAAAAATATGTTCATATAGACCAAGAAACGCTGATTCTGAATATACAAGTTTTATTTCATAATATTAAACGCAGAGTTTTTAAAAAATTATTAAAAAGTGCATTTTTAAACCTCTTCTCAAAACACAGCGTTAAGTTGGCATTACTGAAATGGTTAACGGTGACGTCACTGTTAACCTGTCACCTGGTGATAGTGTGTATTGTATTGACATTTGAAATGACTTGAAGTGCACACGTACCTATGCAATTCAACATTTCGTGTTTTTGGTTTATTTTCATACTGTTTATAGAGATTTAGATAAATAATAGTTATTGTGTTTATTGAAACATAATTTAGGCCCTCAACAATTTACGAAAAGGGCTATATTTGCGGACAATCTGCAATAAATTTTGTCTATTTGAGGTTAAAGTCTTGTCATATTTTGACTTTTGGTTATGTATTTTCAAATTGTTTTTAGTATAGGGCTTTTTATACAAGTTGTTACACACTCGTCATGATCAGTGTATTATAAATACCAGTGTTTCTGTATGTGTTATACATAAAACAATGTACCTACAAAGTAACGCCTGACACAAAACACAATGTCACATGTATTTGCAATGAAAGAGATGATTTATTGTTTTTATATTGCACTTTGATTAAATACAATAACAGTAGCGGTGAAATGTGGACATTTTACCAATGTTTTTCTATATTAAAAGCAGTTAATCTTGAATAAAAAACACACCTCACACCTAAAAATCATTACAAAGCATTCCGCCATGATTCTTGTGGGTTCTTCATTCAAACAGGGATGTTCTGCCCAAAAAAATTATTTCCCTAGATTTCGAAGTGAAATTTCCCTAGAATTTCACATTTACGCAATTACCTACGTAGCCACCTGATTGTGTAACACTAATCCTGTTATATGTTAATTAATATGATAATTATTTGGAAAGATATCGGAACTTGGTAAATATACTAATAATACCGTGATTTTCCAAATAAAACACTTTTTGCTACGTGAAGTAATAATTTAAAAGTACGAATACACTCACCACTGAATTAGAAACTGAATTCCAAATTTAAAAAAAAAACACTTTGCAAAATAAAAATCATAAGCAACCCGCCGCTCATATGTACCAAGCGTGGTATTTTGAAGTCCCCCCCCCCCCTGAACGTGTCACGTAGTATGGGTACGTTCCCTAATATCATTTTCAGTTGTCAGTGTTAAAAATAACATTGCATGTAAGTAAATAAACAATAATTAAGATTCATAGGAATTCCAAAAAATATATATATAGAAATAATACCAGTAATATTGTCATATGTAATAAAAATTTTGCCAAAGTTCGAAATTTCCCTAGATTTTGTCCTGATTTCCCTTATCCCTAAAAAATATTTTTCTCCCCTATATCTAGGGAAATTTCCCTCGACATAACATCACTGTTTCAAAATGACAACTTAAAAAGTAAAAAAAACTATCAGTGGGTGAAGACCACCATAGATACGGTGCGTTTCTGGGAGTCTTTAAAAATTAAAACTTTGACAATTATTTTAACTATTAAAACTAACTATAAAAATAAAAATGCAGTTATTTAAGTTTGAAGGTCTTTATTCATTAAAAAAATGGACTGGAGTTCTCTATTATGGTCTCTCACTAGGGCGATGCTGAATGTATCGTCCACTTTGGAACGAGGTACAGATTCATTATATGTACCTCGTTCCATTTTAATTTTAATTCTACAATATGATATACTCATATAAATTAAATTAAATTTGTTTTGTCCTCGCCGGCTTTTGAACCCGTGACCTCAAATCAAACTAGACAATTTAGTATTAACAGTGCCCCGCCGCACTGCGAAAGCAGGCTAGAACAAATGCCAAGCCTTTTGTCACTCTTTATTTATGTATTCTTTTTCATCTATGTATGTATCAAAAAAAAATTCCAAATAAAAAGTTATATTAATGTTTTAAGTTACTGAGAATCTCCTCCATGAATCAAGCTATAGTTATATTGCATTACATTCTAAAATATATTTTAACATAATTTTCGTAATCACAATATCTTTAATTAATTATAATTTGTTTTGCTCTGTGAGTGTCTTGGTTGTGAATGGAACGCACCGGCCAGCTGCAAGAGTTGCGAGTTCGATATTCGAATTCGCGCTGGAAACATTTTAATAGCGAGGGCCGTTAACAAAGTGCAATATAAAAACAATAAATCATCTTTTTCATTGCAAATACAAGTGACATCGTAAGCCTCGAATTTTGTGTTCAGGCGTGACTGTACATTGTTTTATGTATAACACATACAGAAACACTGGTATTTATAATATACTGATCATGGCGATTATGTAATAACTTGTATAAAAAGCCCTTTTAGTAAAAAACAATTTGAAAATACGACCGATGTATCGTAAACCAAATGTCAAATATGACATACGACCTATTTAACCTGCTTAACCTCAAATATAGCCCTTTTATGTCATAATTTTAATTGTTGAGAGCCTAAATATTGTTTCCAATAAACACAATAACTATTATTTATCTAAATCTCTTTAACAGTATGAAAATAACCAAAAAACACGAAATGTTGAATGGCGTGCGTGTCTTTCGTGGCGTAAGGCGTAAGATTTCAAATGTCAATACATCTTGATACACTTCGGTGAATTGGTTAGCAGGTTAACAGTGACGTCACTGTTAACCATTTCAGTAATGTCAACTTGACGCTGTGTTTTGAGGAGAGGTTTAAAAATGCACTTTTTAATAATTTTTTAAAAACTCTGCGTTTAATTTATGAAATAAAACTTATATATTCAGAATCAGCGTTTATTGGTCTACATGAACATATTTTTTTAAAGTCATAATATTTTTCACTGGAGTTCCTTATTGACAAACGGCTGCGGATGTGAAAACATTTCTTATTAAAAAATTGTTCATGGAAAAAAATACACTTGGTTTACACGGCCTGAGAGGGTAGTTTATCTCTGTTTTATTAATGATGTCAAACGAAATTTGGAATTTTTCCAAAGTATTTTGAATGTTCTATATATTTCTTATTTTTGAAGGTGTCGTAAAAACAAATACCATTTATGAAAACTAGATAAAATTACCTTTTAGATTTGTGTATTTGAAATACACTTTAATTTTCAAAAACTGCCATATTTTAAGATCCAAACTCGGAAAAAAATGGAAAAAAAATTCTTACCCAAACATTTTTGACCAAAATTTAGAGAAATTAAAAAACAATCAAAATTTCAAAAACACAGTCCTTTTTATGTAATAAATTTGGAAGGAAACTATCACCTCACTTTTTCCTCGTGCATACAATAAAAAAATTATAAAAAATTTCAAAGTTTTTATTATTGTCAAAAAAATAACTTAGAAATAATAACGACATTTCAAACAGATTTCTTGCATCTCTAAAGACGTTACTTTCTTTGACAGGTTTACGAACACTTGTATTAGATTTTGTTCATATGAAGCGGATACTTTGTGATGTGACATTATTAATTTAAAATAAAACAATAACTTTGTAAACACCACTTTTATTTTTATACTTTATGCCGACCGGGTTTCGCTACAACCGTAGCTTCGTCAGGGCAGTATAATACTCTACTAACATTAGGTTACATTTGTGTTATAATATATATTTTAACAAAAAATGGGCTGGGCTGGACTCGTCAAGTGGAGGAGGAAGAGGGAGGCATAGATGGAGAATTGGGAAGGGAACGGACGTGTTCTTTATCAATAGGGAACAATCTTAGTATGGGACTTTTATTTAAATTAAGTTGGTTATTTACTACCTTACTATTAGTGTTTATGGCTTTCCTAAGTTCAAGTGCCTCTAAATTATCCAACCTTAGACCGATGTCGTTTTTATGAATAAGTTTGGCGCCAGCGTTTTTGTCAAATTTATGATCGTTTTCAATCAAGTGGTTTGCAAATTCTGAAAATCCAGAGCTGTATAAACATCGAAGATGTTCTTTGACACGGGTGTTTATGTTGCGCGCTGTTTTACCAATATAAAAAAATGCGCAATCGCTGCATTGAAGTGAGTAAATTCCCGAGTGTGATAGACTGTCTTCCTTATCCTTACCGTTCATTAAAAGTTTGCCTATATTATTATTAGTGTAAAATGCTGGTTTGATTTCTGATGGGAGATTTTTAACACTTTTTTGAGAATAATCAACCTCATCAATGGCGTAGAATCCTGTACATCAATAATTTCTCTCAAAAAACAACATAAGGTGACCCATTTTGAAAACTTTTTTATGTTTGTATGCAAAAATTTTATAATTTAAAAAAAATATATATTTTTCGAATTCTATAATTTGAAAGCGTATTTCATCATCATTCTAAAACAGTTTTTGGTTTTTGAATGTGTTCAGAAATATTCCAAATATTTGCATTTTATTGTAAAGCGAAAATATTTTGACCATCCGAAAAAAAAGCCAAATTTTTGAAGGGTTAAACTGATGTAAACCACACAAATAACATGGTAAATATATCAATTATGTGAATAGAAGAGTAAATTCGTCACTACAATAGAAATTATTAAGTAAAATCACAACATTTAGGTACTAACAAATTTTTTTGACATCCCGCCATAAACACACGGCTGTCTATTCATCGCGGGCCGTTGAGAATTAATGCATAAGCGCGCCAATAATGCCCCTGGCGGAGTAGAATTAAAACAACATTCTTTCCTAGTAAATTAAAACCATATACAACGTTGTCAGATCTTCAATGCATTTTAACAGCGTGACCACGTAGGAAAGGTTATTGGTAATAAAACGTGTTTTTGTGTACACGGGGTTTATTTATGTTATTGCAATAACACGGGTTATCGGGCGTGCTGTGGTTTTTTTTAGTAAGGCTGTTATTATTTAAATTATTATAAACTTAATCAATTTCCCTTTTCTTAATTAGAACAACGATGGTAAATAAACTTTTCCTTGTCATTCTTAGTTAGTCCGACACACATCTCATGGACATATTTGCCACAAATGGCACACAGTCGCATGGCTATCTTTTCGTCCGTTCCACATACGAAACAAAACCAATTGTCTTCGTCGCATGGGTCATCTGAGCTATCGTCATACTTGGGATCTTCTTCTAAGTCGGTCTCACTGTCACTTGACTGTAAAATTTGTCTTGTAAATGTTTTCTTTTTTGCTTTACCTCTTTGGTTTGTTTTAGTTACTTTCATTTTCTTATTTTTCAGTTCATGATTATTAATTACTAGCTGACTCGGACACGCGTTGCTGTGACTAATAAAACACTTTGTAAAATCCAACCTTTGTAACCACCGCCTGCACGTGAGGTACTCGTAGCTTGTAGCCCATTTGATTGACTTTGACGATCTATGTCAGCTCGTCTTTTCCTTGGCATATTAAAACAGTAAATAAAGTTCTCACGCACTGACAAACTGATGATAAAAGATTTTAAATGGTAACAGAATGACAGGTAACGTTTGACAGCGATTGAAATATGACAATCAGAATTCTTTTTTTTTTTGCATTCCAAATCTAGATTACGTTGTGCTTCTGAAAGTAGGTAGAACAATAGAACTGTTTATATGAGAAAATGAAATTTTTGTTTTTACGATCTTCCTCACAATTTTTTCATATTATCTCACCGTTTAAACCTTCCCTGGACTACGACAAACATTTCAAAACCAAAATCACCTAAATCGGCCCAGCCGCTCTTGAGTTTTAGCGAGACAAACGAACAGCAATTGATAAGAATAATAAGATAAGAAGATATAATGTGTATAGTAAGCTATCCGTAAAAGATAGATATATGCCTTTGCGGACTTTTTTGTAGATCTATAAAAGAGGAATATCCCAACATTAATTGTTTTGTTATATCCCAAAAGGATTAGGCAGCGTTTTCGATGAAAGCTACCAGGCGGCTAGACTTTTTTCCGACACTTCTAACAATTATCGTTATGTTTCAACCAATTTACACAAATCCTTGACAAATTACATACTTAAACCTTCCTCACGAAACACTCTATCTATTGGTGAAAACCGCATGAAAATCCGTTCACCTAACCTAACCTAACAATTATCGTTATTTTTCAACCAATTTGCACAAATCCTTGACAAATTACATACTTAAACCTTCCTCACGAAACACTCTATCTATTGGTGAAAACCGCATGAAAATCCGTTCAGTAGTTTTGGAGTTTATCGCGAACAGACAGACGGCGCGGGGGACTTTACTTTATGATGTGTAGAGAAGTCTTGTTTTTCTGGTGCTTTAGTCAAAATTTTTGTTTTTCCGGGCTGTCTACCACGACAGATTTAGGAAAAGGTGTAATAATTTCAGGCAAAACAGTGTTTGTTTTTGGTGAATCGGATACAGTTGTAATATCCAGAAGTTGAGATGTTGAAGCCGTCTCTGCTGATTGTTCTGCAATATCCAATACATCTGCATCAGCAGTCGTCGAAGGCTCTGACTGACGTTGTACACTTGATGTTGAAGCTGATTCGATCATGGTGACATTTGGGTCTAGTTGGGGAGCTATTAATGTTGAATCAGCCGAAGAAGCTTCCAGATCCTGAAGTTCACCAGTCATTTCTTTATCTGTTACTGCTGAGCATTCTTCATCTGTAAAGATATTTGGGTTGTAGGGATGTATTTCGGTTTTACGAAATCCACTTAAAATATTAGATTGGCTGAAAGCCTGCGACATAATGGTGCTTACAAAGCTGGGTATATTATAAATTGTAACTGTTCTCCCTGGGTTACTTAGCATCCAGTTATTCGTGGCTGTGTTATATCTTGCCTTGAAAGATGAATTTATGGCAACATCTAAAGGCTGTAACTTATTGCTACAGTGGGGTGGTAAAGTCAACATGACTACTCCATTTAATTTTGCATATTGGACGACTTCAATATTGACATGACTCTCGTGGTTGTCGAGGATAAGCAAGACTCGGTTTTGAAGAGATGCGTTCGAATATTTCACAAAATGCTGCATATATTTCATGAAACTTTTGGTTGTCACCCATCCACTTGGATAGGAGTCGCCCTGTGAGCCTGGGGGACCACCATTTATAAAAGTTTCGTTATATTTAACCCTTGGGAAAATGAAAAACGGTGGAATAACATTTCCCAGAGCGTTGACGGCGAAACAAACGGTCATAAGAGTGCCACGCTCAGCCGAAGTAACTTGTCCTACTTGACGCACATGCTTGCTAGCTATTACTTTGGGACACACTTGTACGGTCGTACACCCTGTTTCATCACAATTGTAGATGTTGTGAGCTTCAAATTGGTATTCCTCCCTAACGTGTTCGAGATTTTTGAAGAAATCAGTAAGGTTTTTTCTGTTAAAGCTCGTTGATCTGGACAAACTGGTTGCTTCGGGAGTTCTCAAACTAAGTTCAGGATGTCTTTGCATAAATCCTCTGAAGCAATCTTTTCCAGTGCAGTCATTTGTGGTCCAAGACTGAGGAACGTTTTTGGAATTGATTTTTGCATACTCACATGCTAGCTTCATAGCCGCCTTTTTGGTCAAGCCATAATTCATTTTGCTACAAGTTAGAAGATAGTTAACAACTGCGTTATCTTCTTCTATTGTAAATATTTGAGATGTTTTATACTGGCTTCCGCTTTCACTTATTTTAGTTAATTTTTTCCTGTCCCTTAGATAATTCCGTAATGTGTTTCGATCAATTCCATATTCCAAAGCAGCACCTCTAATAGATTTTCCTTTAACGATGTCAACTAAAGCATTTTTTATTACTGATATTTCTAATTTACTTCTGTTCCTTGTTGAATCTTTTTTTTTATATTTGAAGGGCATTTTTGGTGTTTATTTATCTGAAAAAAAAACATTATAGTGTACCTGAAGTGTCGGGAGAGATTACCCTGGGTAAAGTCTCCTTCCAACGCGTGACTAATGTCTCCCACCCCACGCCAATCGGTTTATGATTTAATTTTTATAAAAACTATGCCACATCCGTAAAAGCTATCTACTATAGGTGTTACTAGGATAAATACACTTGCCATTTGAATAGATAACTTTTTTGAATCAATTAATACAAGACAACACCGATGATATATCTGAAATTGAAATAAAGTTAGAGGGACAGGGGGGGTGCGCGGCATTTAAGAAGTAAGGCAACGTCGCAATACGTAGTCTCACACAGATTATTTGAGCAGTGGCTATTGTCTCCCCCCTGCTTAACTCTCCTGGACTCCCCCTACTCCTAATCGACAGCAACACAAACATATTTTTGTAGATAAATATAATTGTCGTTTGTACTTATGTTGAAATCTTGTTGTTATCATGAACAGGTGCAATATAATCAGCTTGGCTTTTTAAATGCTTATGCAAATTAGAAGTATTGCCACAAAACCGCACTGTTTTAAAGCATTTTTTGCACCTTGCGGTTTTCTCTTCACTTTTCGTGAAATATTGCCACACACTAAACTTTGGAGGCCCCATTTTCAATAACTCAAAAAGTTAAAACACTAAACAAACACCGACTATTGTTAAAGGATTAACGAACATGGGAGCGAAAGCGAACGAACGAAAACATTGTCAATTGTCAATGACGACGAAACATGGCGGTGGCGGCCCTGCCTGTTTTTTTTTTTATATAGACTAACAAGCTTGCCAACTACACAAAACTAAGACTAGCTAGGGACGCTAGGGTTAGGGTGCGTTCAAAAACTTTAAAAACTTCAATTTAAGATATGCAATTTTTTTGTGAATGTTAAATAAAATAGTGACATTGGCATACTGATATGAGTACTTTTGACCGATACCTACTCAATATCAAAGTATCGATACTAAAAGTACTTGGTATCTGTGAAAAATATCGAGGATGTACTTGTATTTACTCGTATCGTTTCATCCCTATTGAAGGGCACTGAGAATTTCACAATAGCTTTCTCTTAACTGTTAGTTTTTTTTATTAATGTCTACACACCAAGTACATGAAGATTTTTTTTTACGTGAGCTCCACACAGGAGGCCCTGAGGAAAATAATTTCCCTCAGGGCCTATGTCATCTTTGGGGATGCTGCGTGGAGGGTTTTTTTAAGGAAAGGACGGAGAGGAGAGTTCTGGAAAGGAAAAGGGTTTTAGGTGTGGGTAGGAATTTGGGGTTCAGTGTGTCCTGGTCATCCGCCTCCAAGACCTAGACAAACCATCTACCCGGGCACCCCTGCTAAATCACAAACGTAGCGAACCACTTGGGGTGACAGAGGTGTTGGTTATCAATAAAGGTTCCCGGGGCGGCGGTACCCATTCCCGCCTCCCAAATTGAAGGTAGAAATAAAGAGAAAATATAACCACTCATCGAGGAATTTATTAAAGATATCACAAACAAAATAATAAAAAATCAATGAAAAAAATTAATAATAAAACGACGTTACATGCAAAGTCAGCAGATACTAACTTTTTATTTTTTACTTACACATAAAAGACATAGATGTCAGCACTAGACTTATATTGTTGATATCATTACAACACCCTCACTATATCTAACAATATACACTTAAATATATATACACTTAAATATGTATTAAACAATTTGCACACCTAATTTATCAAAAAATTCATAATGTTTTATGTAACCCAAACTTTTGGTGAACAAATCAGCAGTCATTTCAGCTATTGGCAAATACCTAACATTCACAATATTATTTACTACACATTCTCTACAAAAATGACATTTAATATCAATATGTTTGGTGCGTTTATGAAAAACTGGTTGTCTGCTTGAGGTAGGTAATCTTAGATTTTGTGCCATATTGTAGATGTGTTCCACAGTAGGTAGGAACACCTTCCTCTTCTTTGTAGTAACTAATAAAATCTAGTCTCTTTCAACGGAAGCAATCTTGGTGTAACCCTAAGTGACCAGCTCAGGTATGGGGGCTCCATCGAAGCCAGAGTAAAGTTAGCTTCCCAGAAACTGGGCGTACTGTACAGGGCCCGCAGATACTTTAATAGTACACAACTGCTAACCCTGTACAAATCAGACGGATTGCAATCTTTAGAGCACAGGTGTCGGGTGGGAATGCTATCCTTGTTCTACCGGTATTAAAATGGAAGATGCTCCGAGGAACTAGCATCATTGATCCCTTCGGCACCGGTGCATAGTCGGGAAACACGCCAAACGCGTGCCCAACATTTGTACACGGTTGACATTTGTCACATGCGGGTCGTTTCTTCGACTCGTTCTTGTGTTCAACAGCTCGGCTGTGGAATGATTTGCTGGCCTCTGTGTTTCCTACAACATGGGTCTCTTCAAGACCAATGTTCATTCCTTCCTCTCCTCAAAAAGACCCTCCACACAGCATCCCACATGACATAGGCCCTGAGGGAAATTATTTTCCTCAGGGCCTCCTGTGTGCAGTTAATGTAAAAAAAAAAAAAACTAAGTAGGGTCTTTCGAGGAAAGGAGGAAGACAGAGGGATAATGAATGGATTGAAGGACTTGGGAACATGGGTTTAGTTTTTTAACTGTTTCAGAACTAAATGCCCCCACTGAATCAACATTCTGACCTTGCACTTCAATTAAATTTTCAGATTTTGATTCCTTCTCAATGATGATCACATCTCTACCAGTCGTTATATTCCTTGTTTCTGGATTGAAGACCCTATATCCTTTTATATTATCTGGATATCCTATCATATACTAGACATATCCTACATTTGGTTTTGTTTTCTTGTCCCACTTCTTTCGCTTTTCTTTAGCTACGTGGACCATCAGAGTGCTACCGAAAACTCTGATATGACTAATATCCGGTTTGGAGCCAGTCCACAATAATAATAATAATAATACTTGGCTAATTTATATAGCGCCGTTTTTGTGAGAAATCACCTCAAGGGCGCTGTACAGTACAAGTAAATATATAATAAAATTCGTCCTCTCTGCCTACACCTGCAGTAAAACGGCTGATGGTTAGTTACTGCTGCTGATGGTTAGTCACTATGTATACTCCATTGAACATTGAACAACAGTGCCGTAGCAACCAACTGTTTTTTCTGATTATGAACTGAACATTGACTTATGACTGAACATCTGATTATGACTGAACATCTTCAGTGAAAGATACATAATCAGTTGGCTAACAGATTGACAGATTGACTTTCATAATCAGTTGGCTAACAGATAATAAGTTGTTGTCAGACTTGGTACACAAAACACCTTTTCCACTATGATGTTGTGCTCATGATTTTACATCACCAGAACACAATACTGACACCTTTTAACTGTTTAAAACAACAATTCTTTTTCTTGTTCATACTGTGCATTCATAACCTAATTTCATTAGCTGTTAGATGTACACTCGCGCCCGAGTCGATACATCATTCGTCTTTAATATATTATAATAAAACGAATATAAAACTTTATTCCACTTCATTTTATTTGACCGTAACGGTTTCAGCTCGTTAAAGCCATCTTCAGACTTGTACAGATATTTCTTAGTCTACGGTTTATATACACAACATAATGGGGAGGGGGAGAGGGGTGGTCTACAAGGATTTTATTATAATATATTATAATGGAATTCCACCATGAATTATCACTCTCAAAAATAGAAATCATTCGTCATTGTTGAAATTTCCACTCAGGAACACTGCGCTAAAAGCATTAGACTGCTTTCGATCCTTATTTTTCTGGTTTGACGAGTTGTTTTCATTATTAGTACACTGGTTTTTGTAATGCCCGATTTGTTTACATCGGTAGCATTTTATCTGCTTGTCCTTACACTTTGATAAGCCAGTGCTGCCAACATTAGTTTTTCCGGCCATAGACATATTCGTATTGTTTTTTCCTTTGTACTTTAAAGTTCAAGTTGAACGAACGACAAAAGCACCGCTAACTTCACTCTCGTCATGACTTGCCAAATCCATGTCCAACAATTTTGTTTTTATGGAGTCTGCCGCTATAGGAATTCCGGAATGCTCGATTGCCATTATCATAAGTGAGAATCGATGTCTTAACAACAAAATCGCGATGAATTATGAGCGAGCGGTCCATAACCTATAATAAAACAACGTTACGTACAAAGACAGCAGAGACTTTTTATTTTTTACTTACACATAAAAGACATAGATGTCAGCACTAGACTTATATTGTTGATATCATTACAAAACCAAGCATTAATATTGAAGGGTGCTGAGAATTTCACAATAGCTTTCTATTAACTGCTAGTTCTTTTACACACCGAGCATTAATATTGAAGGGCACTGAGAATTTCACAATAGCTTTCTATTAGCTGCTAGTTCTTTTTATTAATGTCTACACATCAAGCATTAATATTGAAGGGCACTGAGAATTTCACAATAGCTTTCTATTAACTGCTAGTTCTTTTACACACCAAGCATTAATATTGAAGGGCACTGAGAATTTCACAGTAGATTTCTATTAACTGCTAGTTCTTTTTATTAATGTCTACACACCAAGCATTAATATTGAAGGGCACTGAGAATTTCACAATAGCTTTCTATTAACTGCTAGTTCTTTTACACACCAAGCATTAATATTGAAGGGCACTGAGAATTTCACAATAGATTTCTATTAACTGCTAATTCTTTTTATTAATGTCTACCCACCAAGCATTAATATTGAAGGGCACTGAGAATTTCACAATAGATTTCTATTAACTGCTAGTTCTTTTTATTAATGTCTACACACCAAGCATTAATATTGAAGGGCACTGAGAATTTCACAATAGCATTCTATTAACTGCTAATTCTTTTTATTAATGTCTACACACCAAGCATTAATATTGAAGGGCACTGAGAATGTCACAATAGCTTCTGTCAATTTTTTTTATGCCCTTGACAATACAATCAACATATATGTAGATGTTTGAGAATTGTATTTTTTATAACGGGCAAAAGATGTATATTTTGGCAATAATAATTTGGTACATTCTCGATAACACAACAGATTTCCAAAGCGTTGAGCGCAAAAGTTTTTATTGGATAATTAAGGCAAAGCTTTTCTGTGATGCGATATTGAAAATGAATCGTAAATTTCACCAAATTGGGCATCGATGTCCAAAAACAGTTAAATTAAGATTTATAGAGGAGAGTTTGATGAATAAAATCTGCTATGTTAGACAGAATGACGGTTGAATTGTCAGCTTTGCAATTCATACCAGGCGAACGTGCGGGCCACAAATTACGAATCATTAGTAATGTATCGGCTGCTGTAAATAAATAGCCAACGGAGAACAAGACTTCGTATCGAGCCAAAAAAAAATTCCAAGGGTTCTTGGTTTAGTCATGGACATTTTAAATACTTGAAGCCTATATTTTCAAGAAATTTCCTCAACTCAATTACACCCTGGATAGAAAAAATCCAGTTATTTATTACTGGAGCTAATACTTGCTCCTGCTAATAATTTCATTGTGCGCATTATTTTCAACGACTCATTCCACAATTGGGGAGTCATTCGATAGATCCACACAATATTTTTTGCCCGTTTGGGGTGAAATGATGTCCCATTGACACTAGCGAATAATACCTCAAAAAATTGCAAAACTCGTAAGGTTTCCAATGGATTTTTAGTAAATGCCTCTGGACATATATGATTTAGTGCTTCCAGAGCAGCAGACACTCTGTCATAATGTGGCATCATTCAGAATTCACCTGGGATGATCTTCCTGGATGCGATCAGTCCAACGTGGGTAAAACCCAATAGCACAGGGGGGGACATTTTGATTTGGAGAATGAGAAAGCTATGAATTGTAGGTAAAGTCAAGAGCACATGAAGCTTTTCACTTGTAACGTTTCACGAGCTTTACATCTATGGCCATTGTAATAAACGACACAGAGTCCAACATATAAAGGAGTCCAACATTAATGGAGGACTGAATGCAGCTAGCAGTCCACAATGGAGTCCTGGTACCTACCCTGATGTATGGCAGTGAGGCATGGAACTGGCAGAGGAAGGATGAAAGTAAACTGAATGCTGTTGAAATGAGATCCCTGAGACGTATGTGTGGTAAAACCATGTATGATCGTGTTAGAAATGTGGATATCCGCAAAGAATGTAAGGCTGATGTAAGTATAATGAGCAAAATTAAGAAAGGGACCCTCAGATGGTTTGAAAAATAATTTAGGAGTTTGGCTTCGAATAAGTGTACAGTGTATTTTTTTTTGTAATTACCAGATTTTAATATAAGGGTCGACAAAGATTAGGTTAATTACAACATAATTTTCGGGGTTTTTTTTGTAAACTTCTCGACCACTTTATTATGAAAATCTTCTAAGTTTCCATGAATAAGTTTTCTGTGTACACTCATCATGGCCAGACCATTGAGGCGATTTTCCATAGTGCTTCTTAGCCAAGTTGCTAAGTCTCCTGAGGCTGCTAAACGATCACTCTACCGTACACGTTGTGTCGGGAAAGAAGATTTTTGCCTCTTTTAGGATATCAACAACGGTTGGATCTGTTAGGTTTGGTTTATTATGCCAGAATGGGGTATTTCCTCGTGTTTTTTTTATTGCTTAAAAAAATTAAGCAAAAAATTACGATGATTACAGCATTTTAATTTTATTTTTATGTTGACGAATAAATTTTCTACAGCGAGTTAAAGTTTCCCATTTTGGAATTACCGCTAAAACGATATTTTATATTTTATCGTGTGACGTCATGAGTGAGGACGCTCACTGACAGTGTTTATTTATGCTAGTTCAGCTTAGCGACACTTGTGACGTCACAAACCCATTCCCCAACCATGGGCCGTTTTGATTTGGTCAGTTTTAGATCATTTTAAAATCAATAATATTGAATGAAAACATAAAAATCAAACATTTTTAGTAGGATTATTAAAATCAGAAAAATAATCTTTAAATATTCCGTACATTTTCCACAGATTCCTCGTTTGTGGAAATACCCTATTGCTGGTAAAGCTCGACTTCAATTTTTATGTTTGGTAAATTATAAAATTGAGCAATGGTTTCACAAGTTTCAGTGAGATTTTCGACTGATATTGTTTGCATTTGCGCGGGGTGTAATTTAGATAAAGCAAATGATGGAGTATTTTCTTCAGCAAAGCGTATTTCATAGAGTAGGTCAGGGGTTCCCAAACTTTTCCCAGTCGCGGCGCCCTTAGAAAATTTGAATTTTCTCACGGCACCCCGGTCATATAATGTCTTATCTGTGGTAGCCCCGGGACCGAGTGTCACCCCCAAGAGTACAATTCTCTCCCCCCCCTGCCCCCTGATTCTTCTGCCTGAGCCTGGCGCCTGGCGGTTGCCTTAAGTAGGGCCGGCTTGTCTGGAGGAGGTAGGCACCAGGACTGAAGACAGGCAGAAGTCGGCGGGAGGCAGCTGGTTGATGAAAAACTTTGTAGAAATAAATAAGACGAGTTTGTTGAGTAGAGATGAACATGATTTATTTGGAAAATTCGTCGTATTTATTGGGTTAATTGAACCCGACGGCGATCGGGCATTGTTTTATACAAAATGTGGAGGGGATTCTGATCTCGCCCCTCATCGTATAAATAGGGTGACATTTATGTGGCGTCCTCATTTTGGCGGTGTCGCCCATGAAAGTGGTCGATTAAATTGCAAGTTAAAAATAATTTAACATATACATTTTAAATAGGAATGCGGAAAAGGAGGCAAAGCAGTCTTCCTTCCTAGCGGAAAGGGAGGCAGGCAGTCTTCCTGCCTAGCGGTAAAGGAGGCAAAGCAGTCTTCTTGCCTAGCGGAAAGGGAGGCAGGCAGTCTTCCTGCCTAGCGGTAAAGGAGGCTAAGCAGATTCTTGTTGTTCCTGGCGGCGAAGCGGGAAAGGGAGTGACTCCGCTTTGCTTTTCCCTGGATGCGGAAAAGGAGTAGACTCCTTTGCTTTTCCTGGATGCCTTGTAGGGCTTTAGTAATGGGACTATATAAATGTCACTACCCTACAAGGCTCGCAGGATTTAAAAAATAGCAAAGGTTAAAAAATAGTAAATATAAATTCTTACATGAAATTTATAAAATGTCCCCGGTGGCAACCTGCGACAGGAAGCGTTTATTTGTCGCACCGGGAACATGCACATTGTTAGGAAAACATTATTTTATAAAATAAGTATTAGGAAATTTTATACCTAAAGAAACAAAACATCTTTTCACCAAATTTAGTCGCTGGCGGCACGGTACATTAGCATTTCGAGGCCAGAAATTTCAGCAAAATTTCCAAGAAATGACCTCAAAATGTAAAGGATGCCACCAGCGATGAACCTTGATGAAAGATGTTTTGAGGGTGCGAACACGTCCGTTACAACATTTATTGGTAGGAAAACTTACAAATACAAAGAAAATGCAAATATAATTTCGAAAACCGTTTAGTGCGACGGGTGAGCCTGCAGCTCGCTGCACAATTTTTCAAACCGGGGAATAAGGCTTGATACAGCTACTCTCATTTCTTTTTCCACATTTATTTTCGAGCGATATTTGCGCTTTATAACCGCAACCGCTGAAAATCCAGTTTCGCACAGATATGAAGTTGCAAAGGGAATGAGGACCCTTACAGCTTTTGCATTTAGAATCGGATACTGATATCGTATTTCGTTTTTAGGCTGCTGTCGCTCGAGAGGTCAACTAGATTTTCTTCTTCCTGCGTAGTAAAATCTTGGGGAGCTTGAGCACTCTTGGTCTTCTGCCAAGTACTTTGCAAAGCAGTCAGTCAACTGTGATAGGTGCTCTGTGAAAAGGGTCAGCAAGTTATTTGAAACCTTAACTCCGCTATGGGCCGTGTACTGTTGCAATATTGGAAAACAATCTTTGCCTCCATCATCCATCCTCCATCATTTTTCTCTTCCACAGTTGTAGTTTTTTCCTGAATGATGAAATCTTCTCTACAAGCTTAATTATGTGCATATTATGGCCCTGTACCTGTAGAGACAGATTTAAGACATTTAGTTTTTCAAGTATGCCGGTTTCAGCAGAAAGTCTTCATCCGCGAAATTGTTGGCGTTTACATGATCATCTTCTTCCTGGAAAGTGTGAATTTCTTGTCGCAGTTCAAACGTACGAGATAGTACATTGCCATGTGAGAGCCATCGCGAGCTACAATAGTACAAAAGGGAGGTGTGCTCGGCTCCCAAATCCTCACATAGTTTTTGAAAAATCTTGCTTTAACTTCTAGCTTGCCGCTTGTCACCTGGTGGCCGCGGCACTTTGAAATGCAATTTTGACCCTTATGTATAAAGAAAGTGTATGAAGAACAAGGTCAGAAATGCTTGCTCTATTATCGTCCTTTACCATAGCGAAACCCGCAATGCGTGTAGTCACTCGGAATAATTTATATTTAATTTGCCGTAGCGCGGGGATGTGAGCAGTTTGTGCGCATGCGCGGGGAAAAAATATGTCTTCTACGATTTTGACCCTAGCCTTTGAGGCCTAGTTTTTATGTAGTTTGCCACATTTACTACACATTCTAGGACGAGATTCAGTGGCGGACTCAGCGATTTCATGTCAATTTTGATTTTTGGTAGGGACATCAGGGGTGCCTCGCGGCACCCCTGATGTCACTATGTGTGGATGTGCCGCGGCACCCACTTTGGGAACCTCTAGAGTAGATAATATTAGAGTCCAAGTGTGGTATTATTAATGATCTTTTCCAGTATTCTGAAGGGCTTTCTGCTGGGAGATTGCTTCGATGACGTTGTTTGCCAACAATGCGCGGCATTGATGTGATGACCTCCTCAGGGCCGATTTTCTCCGCAACAACAGTAGCATCCTTAATAATTTCATCTGTGACTCTTTCGGTATTGTCACGGTGGCTCTTAAGCAATTGCAAAATTCGTTTAACGTGTTGCAGGCCTTGACCACGTCCATAGCTATGGATTATGGAGTGCGTTGACAACAAATTCCATCAAAGCAGAGTATTGGGCTATCAAAGTAATACCAAGTATAAACGAAATTCTGGAAGCAGCCGCATGGAGTTGCACTGTTTCCTTCATGCGATAAGGTTTCTAAGGCTTCCAATATAATAGGAAAATTCTCCTTAAAAACTCTGATAGTTTTGTGTTTCTCAATCCATCTTGTTTCGCAGAGCCTGGAAATATTAGGTACCAATTTTCTTCTCAATACAGATTCTCGAAAAAAATTAATAATATCTTTGTTAGTTCCCGTGGTGTTTGGAATTTCAGGAAGAATGTTGAGATGATTTACTACCAGATTTAGTTAAGGGGACGAGCAATGAAAGAACAATACTTTTTTAGAAACCTCCCTGCCCCCCCTTGGTGACGCCCTTGCTACTGTTACTTAAAATGCTATACCATCTCTATACCGAGTTGCCATTTCAAAATGTTTCTTTAAGGAGCAATTCTTACTCTCGACGTATCGCAGCAGAAGCCTGGTCTTCAAAATCACCGAATTCACCTTCTTCCTGGGATGATCGTCCTGGCTGCAATCCGTCCAACGTTACTTAAAATGGTATACCATCTCTGCATCAAGTTGCCATCTACTGCGATCAGTCCAACGTTACTTAAAATGCTATACCATCTCTATATCAATTCGGCATCAACTGCGATCGGTCCAACGTTACTTAAAATGCTATATCATCTCTATATCAAGTTGTCATCTACTGTGATCAGTCCAACGCTATTTAAAATGCTATACCATCTCTATATCAAGTTGCCATCTACTGCTATCGGTCCAACGTTACTTAAAAAAAAAAACAACAACACAAAGTAACTTTTACCACAACTACCAAGCCTGTTTATTCTAAACGGCTAACAACGATTACAACACAAATTAACTTATACAGCAGCTTTCTCATCTACTGCGATCAGTCCAACGTTACTTAAAAAAAACAACAACAACACAAAGTAACTTTTACCACAACTTCCAAGCCTGTTTATTCTAAACGGCTAACAACAATTACAACACAAATTAACTTATACAGCAGCTTTCTCATCTACTGCGATCAGTCCAACGTTACTTAAAAATAAAAAACAACAACACAAAGTAACTTTTACCACGACTTCCATGCCTGTTTGTTCCTAACGGCTAACAACAATAAGGAACTCCAATGAAAAATATTATGGCTTTAAAAAAATATGTTCATGTAGACCAATAAACGCTGGTTCTGAATATATAAGTTTTATTTCATAATATTAAACGCAGAGTTTTTAAAAAATTATTAAAAAGTGCATTTTTAAACCTCTCCTCGAAACACAGTGTCAAGTTGGCATTACTGAAATGGTTAACGGTGACGTCACTGTTAACCTTCTAACCCAGTGGTCGTCACACTTTTCTGGTCAAGGGCCACATAGGACAATGTGAGGTATCACCGCGGGCCGCACACTTATGATTTGGGGGGGGGGGGGGGGGGTTGTATCTTTTTTTAGCAAGTTGAAAAAGCTTTTTAAGTACCGGGTTGCTACACCTCCTTCCTTTTTGTGTTCGTGATGTAGTGTCAATTCTTAATAATAATAATGCACGTAATGGAATCTTTCAGTTCAATTTTCATCCAATTCCCCAACTATTAAATGTGTGAATTTGCGCACACGTGATAAAAATTATTGCAATACATACAATAACAAAAATTAACCAATATTAAAGTTTACTTTGCTTTAATTAGTACATGATAAGCGTGTTTTTTTGGTCTTTTTTAGACCTTTTTGTACCTACACTGTGCCATCTCTACGCCCTCTAATTTTCTCTGGTTCTTCTACTGCCCACCTGAAAGTCTCAAATGACCACAGGGGGCGTTATCGCCCACGTCGAGAACCTATGACGTACACTATGTGTTCAAAAACCAACTGGGCGATTTGAAATCAAATGTCAATCAATTAAAATCAACGTTTTAAAATCATGTGGGTACGTACACAAAATATTTGAAAGAAAACGGATAATATAATTGTACATGAAAAAATATATATTTAAAAAGAAAACGCCAGATATTTGTGCGAGCCGTAAAAAAACGGATAGTAGATATAATTGTACATGAAAAAATATATTTAAAAAGAAAACGCCAGATATTTGTGCGGGCCGCAAAAAACCGGATAGTATAATTGTATATGAAAAAAAATATATTTAAAAACGAATATTATAATTGCACGTGAAAAAATATATCTTTAAAAAGAAAACGGCAGATATTTGTGCGGGCCGCTAAAAAAAGACATATTAAAATTGTACATGAAAAAAAAATATTTAAAAAGAAAACAGCAGATATTTGTGCGGGCCGCATAAAAACGGATAGCATAATTGTGCATGCAAAAAAAAACATATTTTAAAAGTAAACAGCAGATATTTGAGTGGAAAGCAAAAAATGGAAAGTATAAATGTAAGTACATGAAAAAAATATATTTAAAAAGAAAACGGCAGATATTTGTGAGGGCCGCAAAAAACGGAAAGTATAATTGTACGTGAAGAAAAAAATATTTTAAAAGAAAACGCCAGATATTTGAGCGGGCCGCACAAACATGCGCATTTTGACGACCACGGTTCTAACCAATTCACCAAAGTGAATCAAGATGTATTGTCATTTGAAATCTTACGCCTTACGCCACGAAAGACACGCACGCCATTCAACATTTCGTGTTTTTTTTGGTTATTTTCATACTATTAAAGAGATTTAGATAAATAATAGTTAATGTGTTTATTGGAAACAATATTTAGGCTCTCAACAATTAAAATTATGACGTAAAAGGGCTATATTTGAGGTTAAGCAGGTTAAATAGGTCATATGTCATATTTGACATTTGGTTTACGATACATCGCTCGTATTTTCGAATTGTTTTTACTAAAATGGCTTTTTATACAAGTTATTACACAATCGTCATGATCAGTATATTATAAATACCAGTGTTTCTGTATGTGTTATACATAAAACAATGTACAGTCACGCCTGAACACAAAATTCGAGGCTTACGAAATACGATGTCACTTGTATTTGCAATGAAAAAGATGATTTATTGTTTTTATATTGCACTTTGTTAAAATACAATAACAGTACCGGCGAAAGGTGGACATTTTACCAATGTTTTTCTATATTAAAAGCAGTTAATCTTGAATAAAAAACACACCCCACACCTAAAAGTCATCGCAAAGCATTCCGCCATTGATTTTTATGGATTCTTCATTCAAACAGGGATGTTCTGCCCAAAAAAATTATTTCCCTAGATTTCGAAGTGAAATTTCCCTAGAATTTCACATTTACGCAATTACCTACGTAGCCACCTGATTGTGTAACACTAATCCTGTTATATGTTAATTAATATGATTAATTAATTGGAAAGATATTGGAACTTGGTAAATATACTAATAATACTGTGCTTTTCCAAATAAAAAAAACACTTTGCCAAATAAAAATCAACCGCAATCACCGAAAAAACGGAACTTAAAACATAAATAATTTTTTTTTCTGAGGTCCCATTTATCTTTTTAGATACATAGGGAACGTACCCATGCTACGTGACAAACTTTTTGCACTTTTTAACCCCCCCCCCCCACCGTTACCAAAACCTAAGCAACCCGCCGCTCATTTGTACCAAGCGTGGTATTTTGAAGACCCCCCCTCCCCCGAACGTGTCACGTAGTATGGTGTTATGTTGCGACCTCAAGCACCACTCTACGGCCCACGCGCTACATCGCAGCGCGGCCGCCATTCCCCGTCGAGCTCCCCTAGCAGCAACCTGTGTCCGTCGCTGCGAGAGTGGGACGCCTCTCCAGCCGCCACCTGGTACCTGTGAGTAACGACCATGGAACTAAGATTGAAGGGAAGCGGCAATACTTTTTGAATATTACGGGGATAAGCGAAAAACCTATGTAGCTCTGCAAACTTGAAGCCGTCTGGTGGGAGGGGATAGAAACGGGGAATGTGGCGAGCGTGCGGGGGGAAGGCGGCGCTCTGGAGATAAGGGCCAAACTGTGAATGGGAATCATTATTATTTTTATATTTTTTAAACTTTTGTTAATTTTTTATCACATTTTGGACATAAAATATAATAGCCCGATTGAAAAATAAGTAATGAAATGAGGAAAGGGGAGTAACAAGGAGACTGGAGACTTATGTGTTGTTTAATTTGTATTGTTCCCTGTGCAAGTTATTTTAAGTTACCTTTATCTACTAGGACGTAACTCATTTTTTGCGAAATCAATATTATGATTGATTTGTGATTGCTTGTCGAAATACATCGGCCTCACTTTTCACTTGACAAGTGCGTGGGTAAAAAAAATAGTGTTATGAACTCGCTGTAAGCTGTAACTCAAGGCCCCATCCCTTGGTGTCTATCATTGCTTAAGATGAATATATACGTGAAATCCTATTTAGATACTATTTAGATTAATCTTTAGGACGAATCGGCTTACAGTATGAACATCAAAAAATATGCTACGGATAAATAGAAGCTTTTACTAGCTTTTCTATGTACCAGAATTACAATAAAATTATTATTTACGTAACAAAAAATATAAGCCCAAACCACCAAAAAAAATGTTTTTTCATGACTTAACTAAGAAGTAATACAAGATTTTTTTTTTTAAATACCCCTTTATGGCTAAGACTATTTTTGAGGTTTTCCATGTTCAAGTTTTTTTTCGTTCTTATAAAATTATGCATAAAATAAATAAAAACCGCTTTTTCGCTTACTTGCCTCGTGCAAAAAGACGCTCGATTTTAAAATTTTGCAGGCGTGAGATTCGAAATATTTCTAGCGTTTATATTCCTTTTAATTCATCAGTTTGAAATAGATTTTAATTTATCATATAAATAGTAAGTATTGTTTTTTATACGTATTTTATAAAATCAACAGACTTGCAGTGAAAAATTTTGTGCATTCTATTCTGATGTAAGCTGGTGCTTGAGTTTTAAGAAAGGAGTGCTCGATATTAATCTAATAAAAGAACTGTATTTACAGTTTTACAACGATAACAAAAAAATAAGTGATAGGAACAAACACTGCTTGACTTATTTGCGTGGGCAAATAAATTTTATTTGATTAATTTGTGTTATTTCACAATTAGTTTATTTTAAAATAATGTACATATTATATTATACTAGCAGATCCGGCCACACGTTGCTGTGGCTAACGTAAAACAATGCCACGCCATTACCCAACCTTTATAACCAACGCCATCTGTTAAATTAATTCCACACCGCTTTTGCCAGCCCATTGCCCGCTGCCCGCTGCCGCTTAACCAGATATATATTATATATTTCAATCAATTTACACAAAACCTTGACAAATTATATACCTAAACCTTCCTCATGAATCACTTTATCTATTGGTGAAAACCGCATGAAAATCCGTTTGGGTAGTTTTTCAGTTTATCGCGAGCAGACAGACAGTCGCGGCGAATGACTTTGTTTTATAATATGTAGAGATAGACCATATATATCACAAGAATACCAACTGCTTCCGTCTGTAGCATGTACGTTGTGAGGCTGAAGGTAAATGGTGAGGGGAAATAAATGGTGGAGAGAAAGCTGGAGAAGTACCCGGCTATTCAGATTTAGTCAACAAACACGGCTAAATCAATTTCAACCAACATTTCAATTCTGAATGGTGGTCTTACCTACACCAGAGCGATACTGAGAATGTCTTCCACCTGGAACGTGCCGGAAATATATCTTATAATGTTTTTAATTATAAAATGTTGAAAACATACATCAATCGAATAAAATTTATTTCGGGATTTGAACCCACGATCTCCGGATTGCTAGTCAAGAGCTTTACCCCTCGACCACGAGGGCATGTCAATGTGACTTTTACATAACAATACAGTGATTATAAACTTTGAATTAACATTGTAAACATATGTAAAAGGAGTGGTAAATTAGTAGGAAAAAAATCTCAAAATAACAGTGCAAAAAAGACAAAGTCAAAATTTTTTAAAATGAATAAGCTAAATGATAAAAAACATATACCTATGACATGTGTGAATCACAACTTTATATTTGTGCGTTATGATTAATAAAAACATAAAAGTTTTTTGGTAATTTTTAATTATTATAATTTAAGTTGACTGATTCGGCCCATTGGCAGTCGGAGTTCACGTGATAACATCGGGCGCATGGCGATGGCGGTTGAAATGAACACGCCGAAAATTATAAAATGTATATTTAAGCTATGTTTAAACACTTACATGTGAAAAGTAATACCGTCTTTCTTCTTAAAGGTCTTCATAGTACTACTTTTACACAATTTTACGGCACAGTGGACCATTTTTCTATATTTTATGAACGTTTTTCTGGGAGCTCTATGCGCGACCGAGGTGTAAAAGCCAATGTCAGCCATCTAAAAACCGTTCGGTAAAATTTTTGAAAAGGCATGCTTTGGGCAGGTGGGCACACTTTACATGCCGTCTCTCTAGTATCCATACTCTTAGGTAACGACTCTTCCCTCATTTTTGTTGTGTCCTTCCATGTCCCGCGAACTATAACCGACCCCCAGAAAAGATACGTATCGAGAGAGATTTGCAGGCGCTACCATGCGCAGTTAGATAATCTAGTTCGCCTGTGATAAATAATTATTGTAAATGTACTGCTTTGCTGTATTTGTGTGTTCCCGGCAATACAAGTAATATTCACCTTAGAAAATCTTTTATTTGACGAGGCAAGAGGAGTGTTGGCATATTCTATGTACCCTCACCCCCCTTTTAGCTACCTACGACCTTTAATGCTGAGAGCCCCTCCTGTTCTGCCGACCTATCTGAGCTAGTTTTGGTGCAGAATGTAGGTACTTCCACTGAGGTACGCGACAATGGGTACGTTCCCTAATATCATTTTGAGTTGTCAGTGTTAAAAATAACATTGCATGTAAGTACATGAACAATAATTAAGATTCATAGGAATTCCAAAAAATATATATACGAAATTTCCCTAAATTTTGTCCTGATTTCCCTTATCCCTAAAAAATATTTTTCTCCCCTAGATCTAGGGAAATTTCCCTCGACATAACATCACTGATTCAAAATGACAACTTAAAAAGTAAAAAACTATCGGTGGGTGAAGACGTCACACAATTCACCATAGATACGGTGCGTTTCTGGGAGTCTTGAAAAATTAAAACTTTGACAATTATTTTAACTATTAAAACTAACTATAAAAATAAAAAGCACTTATTTAAGCTTGAAGGTCTTTATTCATTAAAACAAATAAAAAAATTGGACTGGAGTTCTCTATTACAACACAAATTAACTTTTACTGCAGCTTCCATGTCTGCAGTTTTGGGGCCAGAAAATCAAAACTTATATAATCATCTTCTGGTTAATATATGTCCAAAAATACTCGAATATGATGTTTCATTCTTCTCAATACCAATGTTTTCTTCGACTGGCAGAGAGCGACCGACTTCTGACAGGTAAACAAACAGAAACATTATTTAAACAGGAAATAAGGAAATGGAAACGGAAAGAACATAGATAAAAAAATCATAGATCAAAGATCAGCGGGATTGGATCTCAAAACTTTTCTTTAAGGAGCAATCTATCTGCGATAGCTGGACATATCGCAGCTAACACCTGGTCTTCAAAATCTCCGAATTCACCTTCTTCTTTCTGGGATGATCTTCCTGGCTGCGATCGGTCGTAAAGAAGTTAAATTTAGATATAAAGTGGAAGAGGTTCATTGGGTTTAAATAAAATCTGATGTGTTGGATAAAAGGACGGTTGAATTGTCAGCTTTGTAATACTTACCAGGGGAATGTGCGGACCAAATAAATACAAATCATTGTTTTGTTATATATTTACCTGGTAACTAGCTGGTACCCGGCATGCGTTGCTATGCCATTTAGTAAAGAAATTGTTTCTCCCTGCGCATCCTTTCCCATTCATCGCGTTCACCTTCCTCCTCCCCTTTCTCTCCCGCGTCCGCTTCCCCTATCGCGTTCCCACTCCTCCCCCCCTTCCCCCGTCCCGTGAAACCCCTCCCGAGTTCCCCTCCCCCTCCCGTATTCGCCTCTCTCCTCTCGCGGATCCCCCTCCTGAGTTCCTCTCCCCCCTCCCGAGTTACCCTCCCCCCTCCCGGGTTCCCCTCCCCTTCTCCTGCGAACCCCTCTCTCGAGTTCTCCTCCCGAGTTCCCTTCCCCCCACTCCCCCCTCACCCCTCCCGCATTAAATACATTCAGTCCCGGTACATTCAGTTTTCAAACGGTTCGCGTGGCACCTATTGCAATTTTTTATAGAAATTTCATAATGCCAGAGCTCACCAGTATATATAACTTCACGGGCGTGCTCACAACAACTCACCAAAGTTTCATCTCAATCTCGAGTGGACCCCAGTCTACTGTACCAAAGGGACGAACGTCAAATGTTCCACATGAAAGTAGGTAGAACAGTTTATAAAGGGAAACAAAATTGTTGTTTTTACTATCTTCCTCGCAATGTTTCCATATTTTCTCACCGTTTAAACTTTCCCTGGACTACTACAAACATTTCAAAACCAAAATCAGCTAAATCGGCCCAGCCGTTCTCGAGTTTTAGCGAGACAAACGAACAGCAATTGATTTTTATATATATATTTAATATTGAACACACTGTTATTTGACTTTTTATTGGTAGGGTATTTAGACCATTGACATTAATTATATTATAAGAAGAAGTTCATCGGTCTAGTGATGTGCAACATACAACAATAGTGATGTGACGTCCTCTTTCTTTTTTATACAATACAATTAATTTATACAATACAATAAAATTTTAATTACATTAACATTAGACATTATACCTATCCGGTAGTTTGACAACTCTACCATATCTGGTAGTGTAAGTGTACGGCCTGAGTGGTTAGCGTTCGGCGTGGCGGTCAGCGGGGCGGTGGAGCGGTCAAGAGCGTGCTCACTGAGTGGCCTCAGTGCACACTCAGTGTTGACAGTCACCGCTATTGTTTCAATATGGCTTCTGCATCATACGATATTGTTGATATGTACTTGGAAGAAAGTTTGTGGTTAAAATATAATTTTGAGTCAAGACAAGGTCCCAGTGATATTGTAATGCAAAGAAAACGGTTTGGAGAGTTTCATACGTTGTTTGAAACATTAAGATTGAATGGAGATAAATTTTACGAGTATACTAGTTTTTCTGAAAGTTCTCTCCACACTCTTGCTTTAAAAACTATTTTATTCTTCTATAAAGAATGAGAAGATAACCATATTTGAGGCTTATTCTGTATTTCTGAAATGATTTCTTCAAACGACATTATGCGCACGCTCTTGTCACCGCTGCAAAATCACAAACTCGTTTGAACCTGCACGCGACACCCCGCTCGACGCAAACATGCACGCTGCTGCCACCGCGCCGCTCGGCCCCCACTCAGGACGGTGCCACAGTATTTGAATTACGGCACTATGCAAAAACATGTGTTTGACATGAACGCCACACCCTCCGCCCCGCCCCACTGTTAAATGAAACACGTTGTTTTATTCAGGAGACAGCGAGAACTGATATTTATTAAGCTTAGAAACATAGACAAAGATGGCATTAGTGGTAGGTACTTTGATAACTAAATAACACCCCCACTTATCAAAATAACGTACATAATACCCATATTACAACAAAGGTATATAATATAAACATGTTAATTCTTCACATCCTGCATACCCAACAATTGCATAAAATAATAATGCTTGGTACTAGCCAAACCTTTTGTAAATAGATCTGCTGGCATTTCAGCTGTTTCCAAGTATTTTAGTTCTACAATTTTATCATTAATACATTCTTTACAAAAGTGGTGTCGTATGTCAATATGCTTAGTTCTTTTATTATAGCTATTATTTAAAGACAACTTAAGTGCACCCTGATTATCATTAAATAAGGATATGGTGTATGACTCATTGTTTATTTCTTTTAACAAATTACTTAAATAAATAGCTTCCCTACAAGCTTCGGCTACACCAATGTATTCAGCTTCAGTGCTCGAAAGAGCAACTGTTTTTTGTTTCTTAGCCTCCCAAGAAATAACACATCCAGCTAAAATATAACACAAACCTGTGTAGGACTTGCGATCAATGATGTTACTTCCCCAATCTGAATCAACAAAACCCTCTAATTTTGAATTACCACATTGACTATATTTTAATCCAAAATGCTTTGTTTTCTTGAGATATCTTAAAATACGTTTAGCATATGACCAAGTTTCCTGGTTATAGCAATTGTTAAATTGACTCAGAAAACTTACTGTAAAGGCTATATCAGGTCTGGTTAATACTGCTAAATACATAAGTCCACCAATAAGCTGTTGATAAGGAATTTGACTGTCAGGATTTTTATTTTCTTTGTTAATATTCAATTTAGCCTCTAAAGGTGTATCTGCTACTTTACAATCTGCCATGTTAAATCTATTTAGCAACTGATCAACATAATTCTCCTGGCTTAGAGTAACTGTACCATTAACTTTATCAATATTAACACTCATCCCTAAACAATTTTTGACCTGACCCAAATCTTTTAACTAAAATTGTGAAGCCAATTCCTTTTTCAAATTATTACATTCTACATTATCATTAGAAAATATAAAAAAATCATCCACATACAAAGTAACTATTGTCTTTTTATCATTCTTATTTTTTGTGTGTAAACATGGTTCTAACGTACTACGTTTATAACCAATACCAACAAGACATTCATCAACCTTTTTGTACCATGCCCTTGAGGATTGCTTAAGACCGTAAATAGCTCGATTCAGTTTAAGTACTTTATTATTGTCTTTTTGAGAATCTAATAAACATTCTGGTAATTCCATATAAATTGTTTCCTCAAGGTCCCCGTTCAAGAATGCAGTAGTAACATCTAGATGTGGGCTAAAGTTCGGTGTTTGGGCTAAATTCCTAAAAAATAAAACTAGTTATTTTTATACTAATTTGGGGTCGGAGAATTAGGCGGCGGCAAGCAATATTAACTGAATTACAGGACTTTAAAAAATTTTATACACATACAGGAAAATAGCCATTCTGGAAGCATTTTGATTCCTAGAAAATCAAACTAGTTATTTTTATACTAACTATGGGCCGGGGAATCCGAATCTGAAAGAATTAGGCGGCGGCAAGCAATATTAACTGAATTAAACGACTTTAAAATTTTCTATACACACACATGAAAATAATCATTTCGGAAGTATTTTGACACACGTAGTACAAAGATCATAGAAAAACAAGATAACATAGATGTTTTTACCACACAAAATTAAGTGTTGCCATTAAGCAGTAATATTAATAACGTAAAATAACATGTTTATATTTTAAGTACTTATTTTTTATAAATTTTACTCACTTTTGTATCACAAACCATGTTACATAAACCCGGCGTAGCTGCTAAACTACTTGAAAACAGGGATGTTTTTTTGCCGTGACGTGAGCAGGCGGTATAAAGGGGCACAAACCATGTTACACAAACCTAGCGTAGCCGTTAAACTACTCGAAAACAGGGATTTTTTTTGCCGTGACGCGAGCAGGCGGTATAAAGGGGCACAAACCATGTTACACAAACCTAGCGTAGCCGCTAAACTACTCGAAAACAGGGATGTTTTTGCGCCGTGACGCGAGCAGGCGGTATAAAGGGGCACAAACCATGTTACACAAACCTAGCGTAGCCGCTAAACTACTTGAAAACAGGGATGTTTTTTTGCCGTGACGCGAGCAGGCGGTATAAAGGGGCACAAACCATATTACACAAACCTAGCGTTAGGTTAGGTTAGGTTAGGGACGCGAGCAGGCGGTATAAAGGGGCTGGAGTTTTACCGCTTAGCTGGACTCTTATATGATCCGCGTATCCGACAGGAACCCTTCGAGAAAAGCGAGTTTGACAAGGATACGACGGACGAAGAAGACTTGGTCGATTTATAAGGTATGTTTTTCTGCTGTTATCTATTTTCATATTGATATAGGAATAAATATTTTTGAGAGCTGGTAACACTGCCGGCACATGTTTTTGTATATTTCTTGTTTTTCTATGATCTTTGCACTACGCGTGTCAAAATACTTCCGAAATGATTATTTTCATGTGTGTGTGTATAGAAAATTTTAAAGTCGTGTAATTCAGTTAATATTGCTTGCCGCCGCCTAATTCTTTCAGATTCGGATTCCCCGGCCCATAGTTAGTATAAAAATAACTAGTTTGATTTTCTAGGAATCAAAATGCTTCCAAAATGGCTATTTTCCTGTATGTGTATAAAATTTTTTAAAGTCCTGTAATTCAGTTAATATTGCTTGCCGCCGCCTAATTCTTTCAGATTCGGATTCCCCGACCCCAAATTAGTATAAAAATAACTAGTTTTATTTTTTAGGAATTTAGCCCAAACACCGAATTTATTCCTAGATGTGTAACATCTAATTCAAGTTTTACAGATAATGCGAATAACAATCTCAAAGTTGAGTGCCTAACAACCGGCGAGAAAGTGTCTGAATAATCCACATTTTTCTTCTGCATGTAGCCCTTGGCTACTAAACGTGCACGGTATCGAACATTATTACTATTATCAATTTTTTTTCGTAACACCCATTTGCATTTCACTATAGTTTTACCATCCTTTGGCATATCAACGAACTCCCATGCATTATTTTCTTTAAAACACTGAAGTTCTTCTTTTACTGCACTTAACCACTGCTTTTTTTCATTTCCCTGTAATGCTTCTTCTAAAGACAGTCCATTAGCATCATCAAACACACCCTCAGGAATGCACATATTCGTCATCCTATACCGCTCTGGCTTCCTAATGATTCTGCTGGATCTAACACGCTGCTCAGGTGAATCATCAACATCTTCAAAATCACTAGTGTAAGTATCAGAAGAGTAAGTATCAGGAGTGTAAGTATCATCTGATGCATCTTCGACTAATGTATCCTCGTCTAAGGTTATATCTTCTGAACGTGACGTATCTTTGCAACTAGTGTCCCCCACTGGACATGAGTTTTCTCCACTCTCAGTGATAGGTATATTAACCTCTGGGTTGTTTTCATCTTCCATGATAATGACATCTCTACTAGTTGTGATATATTTAGTTCTAGGGTTGTATATTCGGTAACCTTTGATGTCATCTGGATAGCCAACAAGTATGTGCTGTTCAGACTTTTTGTCCCATTTATGACGCTTCTCTTTAGCAACATGAGCCATAACATTGCTACCAAATATTCTTAAATGACTTATGTCTGGTTTACATCCAGTCCAGATCTCATATGGAGTTTTTTCATTTAAACTAGGAAGTACAGTACGATTTTGTAAATAAACTGCTGTATTTGTCGCCTCAGCCCAGAATTCTTTACCCAAATGCGCATCAAACAATAAGCATCTAGCCTTCTCGACAATCGTTCGATTATTACGTTCTGACAAGCCATTCTGCTCTGGGGTATATGGGTTACTTTTTTGGTGCGTGATACCTTCCTTCTTGAGATATGAATCAAACTCTTGGTTGCAGTATTCACCACCATTATCGCTTCTCAATATCTTTATTTTCTTATTTGTTTGTTTTTCAACTTTTGCTTTAAATTCTGCAAAACATCTAAGTGCTTCATTTTTGTGTTTGATAAAATATACAAATGTCATACGACCATAGTCATCAACGAAGAGAATGAAGAATCTTGAACCTGCAAGCGATCCTTTCTCCGTAGGTCCGCAAACGTCAGTATGAACTAAATGAAGTAATTCTTTGCTTCTTGTACCAGTTTTTGAGAATGGAAGACGACACTGCTTTCCCTCGCAACAAACTATACACGATGTCTTGCCAAGATCAACCTTTTCTCGAAGATTCATTCCTTCTACAGCATTGGTCATTTTATTCAGATAATTACTATTGACATTGTAACCGACGTGTTACATACCCTCATTTGTTTTTTCGGCAAAAGTCATCGCTGGCGGCATCCTCTACATTTAGTGGTCATTTCTTGGGAATTTCCTCCGAAATTTCTGACCACTAAGCTCGTTAGTACCATGCCGCCAGCGACGATCTTTTTCGCCGGAAATATTTATGTATAGTTATCATTATTTCCCTTTTTATTATGTACAATGCCCCGGTGCAACAAATAAATGCTTACATGCTAAGGTTGCCACCGGGAGACATTTTAAACTCTTATTATTTACATATGCTTCCTTTGTTCGGTGATTATGGCCCTGCAGGAGGCCAGCGAGCAAAATATGCTTCCTTTGTTCAGTGATTATGGCCCTGCAGGAGGCCAGCGAGCAAAATATGTTTTTTCACTTAATCATACTCTCACAACCCGCAGGACAATGAAATCAACACATTTCATTCCAGAGTCCTGCCGGGCATTCAGGGAAAGAGATTTTAAGCCTCTAACCCTTAAACTCGCAACACTAGGGCATTTTTTAACTCAGACAAAAGACTTAGAAAAATTCCTCACAAAATCCGTTTTTTCCCATTTTAAAAATCCAGGGACCTCGCAAGACGATGAAACAAACAGGTTTCAGTAGCTAGTCTTGCGAGGGACCTGGGAAAAATAGTAGATTCCTTATACAAACTTCTCACAATTAGCCAAAACAAAAAAAACTAGAATAAACTGTAAAATTACCCGAAACTCACCAAACTAAAAATCTAGGGATAAATATTACCCCCCCAAAAATGTTAACACTAAAACATGTGCACATATATTCCAAATGTAACCTACATAATTATTTATAAAACGCAATTTTAAGCGACCACTTTTACGGGCGGCACCGGCAAAATAAGGTGTGACGGAAACGCCGCCCTATTTATACATACGGGCAAGGTTTAACCTCCCACCACAAAAATGTACCACGTGGGCACCTTTTACCCCAAATTTGGGTATAAAAGGACCCACCCTTTTCCTAATAAATCAGTTCACATCTCTACTTGATAAACTCGTGTTTTATTCTTCGGAAGTTTCTTATCAACCAGCTGCCTCCCGCCGACTTCTGCCTGTCTTCAGTCCTGGTGCCTACCTCCTCCAGACCAGCCGGCCCTACTTTGGCAACCGCCAGGCGCCAGGCTCAGGCAGAAGCATCGGCACATCCAGTGTCCTTTACACATCAGGCACTGGATGCTAGGGAGGTCAGCCTTTATTATTATTTTTCATCACCCCATCATTCTGACGTGCACTAAGACCGCCCCTTTTTTACAGTTCTTGTGAAGACGCTGATACGTCTGTTACAGACATGACCCAATCTGCGGTGCCAAGTGTTGCCTGAAACCGCTAAATTAGACATTATTCTTTCAGGAACTTTTAACTCGTATTCCATCCTTAGTTTATAAACACCATCTGTCAAATCTGCTATAGCAACTAACTCGTTCTGTTTATTATAAACATAGCAGCATTTTCTTTTTAAGTCCACTTTATTTCCATTTTTGATTAACTGACTGACAGATATCAAGTTTGTCGTAAGTTTTGGCACACATAAAATATCTTAATTAATATAACTTCATATTTACTTTTCGGGGTTAAAGTAATAATTTTAGCTTCTCCCGAGCATAAAACAGGCATAGCACTTTTATTAGCTGCAATTATTTCCTTCACACTCGTCCGATTCGACGCATTACACATAATGTTTACATCCGGTGTCATGTGAAAACAAGAGCCCGAGTCTATAAACCAATCCATTTTGTTGTAATTCCCGTTCAAAAACACAACAGAAAATGCATTTGACTTCTTCATTCGCTCTGATTGCCCAACAGGACATTGATTTTTAAAATGCCCTTCTTTTTTACATCTATAACATCTGATAGATTTCATTACGGTTTTGACCTTCGATGTATTTCCGTCAACACTGCGGCGCGGGCGCACTCTGGCGGAAAATGCCCCAACTGACTCCGTGTCATTTCCTGCCATATCAAGCAATTTTGTTTTTATTGCATCTGCAGTAATTATTATTCCACTATGCTCGATTGCTAATATCATGGGGTAGAATTTTTCTGGTAGACCAGCAAGCATTAAACAGCTTATCCATTCATTGTTCACATTAAATCCGGTTCCGGATAATTTCTGGCCAGTTTCAATAATTTGCATGACGTAACTCTGCATCGAGTCACAAGTTTCAAGACGAATCGATTTCAAACTCCTTAATAAGGAAATGCGTCTTGAAAAACCATTATCATCGAACATTTGCTTTAGCCTTTCCCACAAGTCTGCAGTAGATGTAGCTTGCTTGATGTGTACATACAGTGACGGATCTATAGTGAGGACTATCTTCGCTTTTGTTTTTGCATCATCTCCAACTGCAACAGTTTCTTCGGCCTTGATACACTTCTCCATGCCTTCCAATATAAGTAGGTTTTCAACGGCATACGCCCATACATCGTAGTTTTGTCGTCCAACCAACTTGGGTATACTTGTGAGATATGATGTCGCCGCCATTTTGGTTAAAAATGTCCCGACACTAATTACGAGTTTGCATTCGCAATAACTCCTTGCTCTATTCTCAATACGAACAAATACATCCGCGACAATTAGAAATGAATTTTTAACACAAATACCATTTAAATTATCGTGACTGATTATTTAAAAAAACGCTTGGGAATCTTCTGGGCCCATAACCTGTTAAATGAAACACATTGTTTTATTCAGGAGACAGCGAGAACTGATATTTATTAAGCTTAGAAACATAGACAAAGATGGCATTAGTGGTAGGTACTTTGATAACTAAATAACACCCACGCTCGATTTGAGCGTGCACTCAGGCCGTACACTAAGGGTTGTTAATGTTATTTGCTCCCACCTGTCTCTCATCTCCAGCTGTTGCCTCTTCAAGTGCCAGATTAGATTGCATGGACAGATGATCATTATTAACGTTTGCATTATATCTCAGTTTTAGGTGAATTTTATTTCATCATAATAATCTTGAATAATATAGGACCTATTACATTTTAATTTAGCTTTGACCATAGCTGGTAACCAAGTACTTTTGGGATTTTTCTTAAAGTATACATTTTTATTTTTTTATTATAATCTTAATATTTTTATGTTACATAGGTAATTGTGCTGTGCCTGTCTCACTAGGAGTTCCTGTGTTGAGAAACATTATCTCCTGTTTGTAATATAGACATGAATTTTGCATTAACATTATAATATTTGGAATTTTTTCAATACACTTTCTGTAATCGGAAAATCTTACAACCTTCGGTTTTAATTCAATTTTAGCCAAGGGAATATTCATTCTCAAAGTTCTGGACATTCATAATTGAGCAGGTGACGGTAAATTAGCTTTGGGTGTGTTTCTATAATGTAATAAAGCTAAATAAGGATTTGTATTTGTTTCTTTAGATTTTTTAAGAATGTTTTTTATAATTTTAACAGAACTCTCTGCCTGACCATTAGACTGTGAATGATTTGGACTAGTAACCTATGACGTTATATAAATAGACTCGCCGTAGTCTCACATACTCGCAAAATAATGTGGCAAGTAAGCAACACTCTTTTGTTTTCAGCGGTTTTCAGTAATTTCTTAATTCAAAAGTTATTCATGTTTTAAAAAGATATGCTACATCCACACCGAACCCAAACTTCCAACGCAATAACTACCCTTCTACACAATCTTCCGAATGTTTGAAATTGGAAGTTGGCCTCAGTGTGGCCGTACCAGAAGACAATCAAAGAATGTGTGTTTTTTCTCTAATGACGCACAAAATTGTCAGACGGGGAACATGAAAATTAATTGTATTGCTTAGAATAGTAAGTAATTTGTGCTTACATATAAATGAAATGTTATTTCTTCACTTTTACTATACTGTTTGCAGTGTTTGGAAACATTTTCTCATCACACAGGAGGGCATTTTTGCACTTTTTAAATGCAATTTTCCTACTGGTAAAACATGACCTTACTCGACAAGTAACAGTTTAGTACTAAAGGACTAGAAATCGAGACCAGTGCAATTGTCTTGCTTTTGACTTCGCACTTTGAGATTTCTACCCCGCGTCTACAGTATATAACGTCTTTGCTAGTAACTACATGTTCTATATCCCAATCATATAAAAATGATTTGAATTCAATCGATTGAAAAAGAGGACCTCCATCAGACACTAAAGACATTGGTATTCCATGAAGTGCAAAAACAGACTTTAAGTGAATTATTACATTTTTGCATGGAATTATTATTGAGAAAAGCAGTTTCTATATACTTTGAATAATAATCTGTTATGATAAGGTATGTTTGATTATCAAAATACATCAAATCAACACTTTTTTTGAAAAAGATTTTTCAATGTATATGAGTGTTTCAGGCTGACAATTATTGCTTATAATAATTGTTAAATTTTGTTTAACATTTCTTTTCTCGTAGACTGAGATACTAATAATTTATTACCCTCAAATATTAACTCATTAATAACATGAATCTCGTCTTGAATATTATAATAACATTTTAAAGTGCAATGGACTTTATCTTTACTATTTGGCCAACCTTCGTAATAATATATTTTTTAATATTTGCATAGTTTCATCCAAAGCAGTAGCATTACTCAATTTTTTACGATATTCTTCACTAATAGCTAATAATAATAATAAATGTTTATTCCGGTATGTGGGGATAATAGTGCTTATTCCATAAGGGTTATAATACATAATATACAAAATATTTAAAGAGAAAAGATAAATAAGAAAAGCAGGTAAATATTATGATTATAAATGCATGAAACAAAGGTGATACGATTCGGAGTCTTTCTATACTACTCTTCTTGTAGTTTACCCAAAGTTTGCACGTATACAGCGTTGCACAGAAGGAAATGAAGAGCGTCCTTTTTACAGAGGTACCGCAAAGGCGGAATCTTCTGCTGATCATGTTTGCTTTTACGCTGAGAGCTCTTCTTTGCCTATCAATGTCATCATCGTCGATCAGATTACTGGTGATTATGTGTCCAAGGTATTTAGTTCCTTCAGTCATCTGCAGATTCACACCGTTCAGGGTAGCTGGAGGAATATTTTTTGATCCTTGTCCATAATGTCCATGTCTTATGATCATTAGAGCCGTTTTGTGGGGTTATATAGCAAACTCTTTTCAGATCTTCAGAAGAATACGTAGGCCCCTTATAGATGGTGCCATCAAGACCATGTCGTCCGCTTAACTGCTTAACTGATGTTGTTCAAACACTGTCCTCTAATTTGGCAGCCCACCCCTGCGTTGTTTAGCCTGTCGGTGAGTTCGTCCCTGTACAGGTTGAACAATATCGGGGACATGCATCCTCCCTGTCTGACGCCACTCTTTAGGTAGTAAGGTTCTGAAAATCAATCTTTCCACTTTACGAGATTTTCCTGTTGACGGTACCAAGTTTCGAGAATTTTTACCACTTTCCAAGGTATACCTCTTTTCTTTAGTTTTTTCCATAGTAAGGGGTGGGAAACTCAGTCAAAAACCTTACTAAGATCCAAAAAGCATGCATAAGTTGATGTTTTCTTCTTCCTGTAATATTCCAACGTACGTTTTACGCAAAAAATAGCCGAGTCCGTGGAGCACTCTCTCTTGAAGCCCATCTGGTTATCATTTGTTTTCATGTAGGATCCGATTTGATCCGAGAGAACTCGTTCAAATATTCGAGCGATAGCCGTGGCGATGGAGATCGGTCTGTAGTTTTCCTGTAATGTTACGTCTGTCGGTTTAGATTTTAATATCGGTATTATAATTGTTTTTGTCTTGTCTTTAGGTAGATAGCCACTCTTTAGGATGTCGGTGAACAGTGTTGCCAATAGTTCAATAATCGCTGCCCCTGCATGTTTTAAGTGTTCGCTGCTTAATCCGTCATGCCCGGCAGACGTTCCAGATTTCATATTACTAATGGCCGATTTTATCATGTTAGTTGTGACGATGGGCTCAATATCATCATATGCAGTCAAAGGCTTTTCGTTTGAGTCGATAGTCGGCGTGGTAGTTGCGAAGTGTTCTTTAAAAATGTTTGCAATTACTTCCGGATTCGACTCTCCGTTTATATTGCACGAGATTTTGCCGCGCATGTTTAACAGTTTATTAGACTTGTTCCAAAAAATTTTGAAGTCCCGATTGTCTAAGTCCCTTGCTATTTTATCCATCTGAAGTTGAGTCGAGCTCTTTTGACATTGTTTAAGTGCTGTTTTATAGGCAGCACGCTTTGTCCTTCTATCCTCTTCGACAGGACCCTCGCGTGGTCTCCCATTCGTTATCCACGTGTACATCGCTTGTCTGGATTCATTGTATTTGTTCGCTACAAATTCATTCCACCCACATACTTGCTTATGTTTTTGGGTAATACACTTACTAAATACAGAAATGGCACTGCTTTGTAATGCTTCTACTATACTCCCGTATAGGTATTTTATATTGGTGCGTACAGGGTTGCCACCGTCCTCAGGAAATGTGTTTTTTTTTACTTGATTTTGACGAGATAGGTTTACGAGCATGAGTTATATTGTCCGATATCCCGTATATTTTTCGGATTCCATAATGCTGGATCTCTCACTACAGAATTAAACACTTCCATTTTTGCTATTCTTCCTGTTTGTAAGATCAGCTCGAGAGGGCGGTGATCTGTCCAATCTATATCGTAGTGTATTTTCATATCGACAATTTGCTTCAGAATATTTTTCGTAACTAGACAATGGTCTAACCAGCTGGTGGTGCTGTGTGCGTCACTGATATATGTGTAAGAGTCCACAGGTAAACTTTCGATGTCGGCACATATATATTCGAATTCTTGACAAAAAGATATTAGCTCCATTCCAAAGAGAGAATCGGGATTTGCGATAAAGTCTCCGATTATAATTGTATTAAAGTAATCTTTATCGTCAATTATTGCTTGTAAGGAAGCAAGGCAGTTAGAATATTCCTCAAAATTATCAGGTGAACAAGTTGGCATGTAGATTGTAAAAATGCTTAATGTTTCAGTTAACAAACTCACCTCAATTCCTGCGATCCGGCAGTTATGTATTGGGATTGCGGTAACCCTTAAATTTTGTCTGTAGATAATCCCTACTCCCCCGTGAGGTCGGCCTAGGATTGGGCCTTCCGCCATGTTCATGGCAGATGTTCCCAAGCTATTAAAATCCGGGTGAATATGAGATAGGAAGTCTATATCTGTAGGGAGTAACCATGTTTCTTGGAGTACTATAACATCATTCAAATCGCGTAGATCGTATATAAATTTACAGAGCTACGAACCGATCTGCAGTTCACGGCTAAGTTCATGTAGATTGAATTTACATGACAATGTAGATCAGACTCATAATCGGGTATATAATGATCTTTCAAAGCAGCTCTAGATAAAGTATCCGATATATACATTTCTTTACCTGGGACATGTACCACATTTAAATCGTAAGATTGAAGAGCTAACATCATACGTTGCAATCTAGCTGGTACATCATGTAAAGGTTTTTTTTAAATAAATAGACAAGAGGTTTATGATCAGTCCATACTGTCACTTTGTTACCATAAACACACTGATGAAACTCATTACAACCAAATTGTATGGCAAATAATTCTTTTTCAATTTGAGCATAATTTTCCTGCGACTGTGTCATTGTTTTTGAACTATATGCAATTGGACGGTTATTTTGCATAATGACTGCACCTACAGCTGATTTTGATGCATCAACTGACAAGGTTAATGGTATTTTTGGATCATAATTAATTAAAACTGTTGCATTTGAAATAGCTTCCTTCAAAATTTTAAAAGATTTTGCACAATTCTGGTCCCAGACCATACTACATTATTTTTTTAATAAATTTCTCAAAAATGGTGATTAACACGTTCACGGGCAGTGAGTCACCCCACTTTGGCACTATTCTTTTGTATTAGATTTTTGCAATTGCTCTAGCATTTCCGTCATGATACGTACCAACCAACACCATCAAGTGCGACGCGAATGCTCTAGCAGACAAATCTCAATACATTTGACGCATGCTATAGCATACGCCGCCACGCGGGGTACGCCGGGCGAGCTGTAGGGGAAGGGGTCAACACTGTTTTATCTTTGTGTGCAGAAAAGGTCTCATGTGACAGTAAGCGATCTGTGGTTGTGTCAGCAGTGACAGTAAGAAATAGACTACCTATATTTTATAGGGATAAAGCAACTGCTCAAGCATATCTGACAAAAAAACTCAATAAACTTCGAATGCTATAGCATGCTCATCCGGGAACGTGTTAATCGGACAAGTTTACAATAAACGGGCCTAAATAATTTACCATTCCCTAAAATCTTTGACATTTTTTGGAGACGGCAACTCTAATATAGCTTTGACTTTCTCTTTGTCGACTTTTACACCTTCGTTGCTAAAAATATAACCTAGGAAACATACATCCTTGACTAAAAATTTACATTTTGACTTATATAATTTTAAATTGACTTCTCTAGCCCTTTCCAAGACTTTTCTTAATCTAATGTTATGAATTTCTTCAGTTTCTCCATAATATGAAAATCATTGACAAAAATTAAAATACCTTCCAGATCTCCAAACAAATCTACCATAATTCTATAAAAAAATGTTGCTAAAAAACATTGCTGCATTTATTCCAAACGGTAGTCTTAAATACCTTTACTTTCCAAATGGAGTTTGAAAAGTGCATAAATCACTACTTTCTTCATCTAATTTTAATGACCAGAATCCAGAATAAGCATCTAAATGTGAAAAATATGCAGCACCTATAAGTTTTGACCTAATTTCATCAATATTTTTTAAAGGAAAATATTCTCTCATTATGCAGTTATTTAATTTTCTAGGATCATGACAAATTCTCAATTTACCTGACTCTTTGACAGTTGACTCAATGACGACAGAATTTACCCAAGAAGTAGGTTTAGTAACCTTTTCAATGACCTTCATTTTGTCCATACGATCTAATTCTTCACGAAGACTGTTTTGTAAGGCAAATGGGACTTTGCTCGGAGGATCGACGCACGGTACAGCATCATGGCGAAGCTTGAGATGAACGATAGGTGGTAGACATCCGAGACCCTGAAATATGTCATTATATTCAGTTAATATTGTGTTACGATTACATTGGACAAAATACTCTTTTTACAATCCCAAGTTTTTCAATAGTGGGAAGACCTAAGACAGATTGACAATCTAAACTTGTTACAAAAAATATTGTTATTTATATTTCCATTTATTTCACACATAAGATCACAATGACCAATAATGGGTATTTTATTTCCACCAAAACCTGACACTTTGGTAGAAACTTTTTGTAAAATAGTATTGCATAAATTTAACTTTTTAAAGTCTGATATTGAAATTACGTTAATGTCTGCTCCTGTATCCAAAATACGTCTAATATTAATATGTTATTAATAATTATATCTAAGTGCCATGCTTGACTTGAAAAGTTACTGTTGTTCATATTTCTTATTGTTGCAATAAAATGTCTCTCAGAGCAATTAGCGCTGTCATCATTAGGTATTGAATCTTCTGAGTTTAAATTTCTGATTTTCTTGTTACAATTATTTTTAAAACAGAATTTTGCGAAATGGCCAAAAGAATTGCGTGACCTGCATTTGATGTTTATAGCTGGGCATTTGAAGCGGTGATGTTGTCCACATCTTTCACATGGATTGTTGTGACCACTTGACCTTGACGATGATGGTGACGGTGACCCTTGAGGATTGGTAAACCCATGCTGACTTGACGTTGAATTACGATGTGATGATGACGATGACGCATGACGATTGGAAAATCCATATTGACTTGACGTTGAATGAAAATGACGGTGTGATGATGGTGACGGTGATCTTGACTATCTTGATGCACTTTTGTGATTTATTTGAAGAATGTTTTCTGTGTGTATTTGTTGATTTATTTTTTCAGCGTTGTTTTGTGACATTAATACGGTTTTTGCAATTTCTATCGTTTTTTGCAATGACAATGCAGAATCTTGTAGTAGGCGTTGACGAATGTGGTTTAAATTTGCACTCATATTTGCGATAAATATGTCTCTTACCAGAGATTCTCTCAGATCTTCAAATTCACATTCTAAACTTTTATTTTCTAAATCCAGTAGACAGTTGTTAATATCTTCAGAATAATTTTGTTTTCGTGTAAAAAATGAATTCCTTAACATTGTTAAGTTTTTATGAGGTGCAAAATAATTGTCAAACTTTTCCTTGACTTGTTTTAGCGTGATAGATTCCATATTCATGTTAAATGACTTGAAAATTTTCAGACCTTTGGAGTAGTAGTGTTCAATATCGGTACTTTTACTACCCGTCGGTATCCGTTACTTTCACAAAAAGTAATTGCTACTCTGTAATCGTTACTTTGATTACTTTTGGGTAGTAACTAGTAACTACTACAAGTATCAAATCGTTACTGAATGCTTTGATTACTTTCGGGTAGTACCTACTACTAGTATCAACTACTAGTATCAATTCGTTACTGAATGCTTTTATTACTTTTGGGTAGTACCGACTACTAGTATCAACTACTAGTATCAATTCGTTACTGAATGCTTTGATTACTTTCGGGTAGTACCGACTACTAGTATCAAAGACTAGTATCAATTCGTTACTGAATGCTTTGATTACTTTCGGGAAGTACCGACTACTAGTATCAACTACTAGTATCAATTCATTACTGAATGCTTTGATTACATTTGACTACTTTCGGTTCCGGATACCGATGGACACTTTTATAGTAGATACAAATCGTTACTGGTTACGTTTTGACGTGTGCGTATTTCGTTAGCGTGAGTACTTTGGTTATGAATTATTAGGATTCTACTTTAGGTATTTATAGGTACTTAGAATGTTTTGAAGAGTTTTGTGTGTTTAGATTTTTTCACATTATCTTTGATTTTATACAAACAAATAGAATACGGGAAAAAATATTTTATATGGAATACTGTTACATAATATATTATGTTTATGTGTAGGTGCATACCAAAATATTGCAGCATCTCTCATCAGTCGCGGTTGGATAATATTAAACTTATTTACACAGTCGCAGTCATCGGGTATATATTATTGTTATTTTCATCGAAAACAAATAACACTAAATAATTTCCATCACATAATTACTCACTTATAAATCACAAAATTGACAAATAATAATAAAAAAATACTATACGTTGCTATCGTATTTAAATAGATAGGTATATATTTTTAAACAGTTAAATGACAATTGTTCAAATTTAATATTTACAATGAAATCTATTTACTTATATATTTGCATTAACAAATAATATCATTTCCGCATTGTTTGGTTTAAGCCGATTTCTTCTCTCCAATATTAATTGTCCCGCCTTTGAAAATACCCGCTCACTGGGAACAGAGGTAGCCACCACACTTAAATGTTTCTTCGCCAGCTTGGAGAGACGTGGATGGGTATTCTCCCTTACTTTCCACCAGTCTAGAGGATTAGCTAGTCTTGGAGCGTTATCCTCTTCGATGTATCTTCTTAACTCTACTATCGCTGTTGACGTTGATGATGTTTTAACAGTTTGAAAGTCTAGGTGATTCCATATATCGTCATCTCCAGCAAATTCTTCATCGACTAAATTTGATGACAGGGTATGAATGGAATTTCTTCACTGATTTGGTCAATCATTTTTTTCATGTCGGTTGTTAGGAGATCTTTGATTCTGGTTATTGCTGCTGTATCATGGAAACCCTTTTGTTTAAAGCGTGGATCCAAAAAAGTTGCTCCAGAAAGAATTGTGTTATGCTCCATTTGATGGAAACGCTTGCTCAAAAGTTTTAGGAATTCATCTTCTAACTGCACGGAAAAACCCATCTTGAAGCCAGGACGCATTTTGTTTAAACCAATCAATAAACCACGAACCAGGACGATAATTTTCGAAACCGAAACATTTTTTTCTGCACTCGTTTTGACGGTAATTTGTAAGAAGAAAAGAATTTAAAACCCAATCGTCTGATACGAAATGAGCCATGACGGCAATGTATCCCTCCGTTGTGATGGATACATCTGTCGTACCAAATGCATCTGTCGTAAGCCTCACATATTCCACTTTTGCCAAAATGGATGAAACATTTTGCAAAGTACTTTCATACAATTGAGACAAAAGTTGACGAGTAAGGGTTGCTCTGCTAGGAATCTGATATGTGGGATCCAATGCTGTAACTAAATCCCTAAATCCTTGATCATCGAATATAGAAAATGGTTGCAGATCTTTTACTATCATTCTGATCAGTAAATTATTTAATTTTTTCTGTTAAGCAAAGGAGGTTGGTCTAGTTATGAATGATGTTAAATTAGTTTGGATTCTAGTGGTGTTTTTTGGAAGCAAGCTTTTACCAACGTTTCCATCCTGGGCAATACTTGATGTAGCGGTGGGTACCAAGAAAACAGGCGAAGATGATGAAGTTGAAGGCAAAGGTGATAATGGAGCAACAATTTCTATTATATTTTCGGCTGTTTTGCGAATCTTACGAGATGGAGCAGATGCTTCAAATTCAACTGATGGGTGTTTTGTTGTTAAATGTTTTTTTTTAAGTTTGATGTGGAACCTCCTTTATAAGACAGCACACATTTGACTTTCGTATCACTTACTGCATTAAAATGCATCCAAACGATACTGCGCTTTCGCACCATTCCACTTTCCGCCATTTTGATTTTATTCTAAATTGTTTTTCTGGAAATTTTATGAAATAACACGAATACACGAACTAAAATCACTTTCGTAACTTGGAACGTGAAAGATTGTTACTGATTTTACAGAAAAAACGCCAAGTGTTGTTAAAAGTTTCAACGATCACAACACTTCACTTTATAAACAATTTAAATGAACACATAACAAAGAAATTGTTTGTGTGGCTATCGAGCCGAGTATCGAGGTCTCTAGGATCAAGCTTATCTTGCGGACGGTGATAGATGGCGTTTATTCTTCACGGGCCTGAATGTTTTCTATATATTGTGATTGAAGTTGACTCAATAGACGACAACGTGGGTGTAATGTTGTATTTGTGGGCGATTTTCGATTTAACAAAAATGGCAGTGCTCCCGCCTCTCGTGTGTTGGCGGTCGTTTCTATATAATGTATAGTTTGAAAGTTTTGGCATTTGTGATGGGTTGAGGTGGGTTTCATTAATAAGCAAAACGTCAATACGTAATTCATGTACATTTTTTAAGAGACCATTAGCATTCCAAAATGCCATACGTGGCGCGGAGGGCATGGTAGTAGAGCTAGTCAATTGCACTGAAAAAAGTGAAAAAAATCTGAGGGGCGGCGGAGAAAATGATAGATATGTAGTCTGCCGGTGAGGTGGCAGACTGAAATTTGGGGATGAGGTCGGAAAGAAGATCGCCAACCTTGGAAAAATTGAAATTTTTGAAAAATTCAAAAATATTGAAGGGGGTGGAAGGAGGTGTGTGAGAGGTTGACGTTGAGGGAGCTGAGGAGGGGGATGTGGACGTTAGTGGGGTTTGGGCAATGATAAAGAAGGATTTGTGCTATGCGAGGTGAAAGTTGCATTACGTACGGTTTGCAACATGGGTTGTGGAGATGGTCTTCTCGGACATTCCTTATAATTTGCCTGATGGGCTCCAGAACAGTTTGCGCAGGTGGCAGGACCATCTTCTCTCTGCTTCTTGCATTCCTGCATGAAATGATCACCCACGCACTTGACGCAGCGGGGAGGCAGGTGGGACATTATCGATGAGTGTCCAAAATGCTGGCAGCGGTGACACCGAGAGGGGGCTGTTTTGTTATTAAGATACTCCACTCTTATCTTGAGGGAAGTGAGGGAGAAAATTTTTTGTCCTGCCTCACCATGATCCAGTTATACAAGGACTAGTGGAATGTTTTTCTAGGATCTCATCCGAGTTACAGAATTCACTGGGAGGTTGAGATCTAGAAGTTCCAGGCGGACCTCTTCTTCGCTAATTGTCGTCGGAATCCTCACAGAACCGCCTTGGTTAATTTTTCTTCTGCAAGCTGAAATGTGTGGAAGGGGGTCGTGTCCTCCTGGAACATCTTTATAGCCAGCCTGGAGCTGGTGGAGTCACCGGTATTTAGAACCACCCCTGGCTTTTTTGTTAATTATATTAACCCCAGCGTTCAAGAGGCGCTTTTCCAGGAGGCTCCAATTTTTTTCCAATTTTATAAAAATTGGAGGGATCTTAATAGGCCTCGTTTTTGTGGTATCGGTTATATTTGCGGTGGAGTCAGACACAGAATTTAGAACTGACGGTGGTGCAATTTCATTGTCTGTAGTGAGGGCGGAGAAACGATTTGAAGTTTTTATTACTTCGGTGGACGGAGGAGGAGAAGCGCACCTCTTCGTTTCTTATGAGCTGGAGTCACTCATAACGGGGGGAATGAGTTTACGGAAGAGGATGGATCGGTTGATGTTGAGCTGGAGGTGGTTGTCGAAGGGGTGGGAGCTGTTGAAAAAGGAGCAGAGGTCAAAGACGTAGTGAGGGTGGGAGTTGTTGTAGTTTTTAAAGAGTAGTCGGAGACATCTTCTTCACTTCCTAAGTGCTTTAGGTATAGAGCGAGCGTGTGGACCTCGTTACCTTAGATTTTTTAGCCAAAAATTCTTCAAGTTGTGATTCTGTAGCACCCACGGCGGCAAGTTGTTGGTGGAGTGTAGACATCGAATAAAGGGTCTTATGCGTAGGTCAATAGTGAGGAATTTAGACTTTGGAAAGTCAATGTGTAAGCGGGGATCTGCAGGCTTGGATTTGCTAAAAAAAATGAAAAACAACACTGCTTTGAAAGCTGACAGCTCAATATTATGTCACCATGAAAATTGTTTTTGTTTAGAAACTGATGGAACGAAATACTATGAGAATGGAAGGAAACAAAAAAACCAGACGACGTGAATAATGATTAGAAAATTAACTGTTCGGAACGCGATGCACTGTTTGGAGTTCGATTTTTGAACTGTTGGTTGCTTCCTCCAGTAACAAAAATGGACTGACAAACAGATTTGAGAAAAATTAAGAGTTATAATGAATTAGAAATTTATAATTATTAACTTAAATTACCTTCGACGTTGGGGGGCTTGGTTGGAGGGATGGAAATAAATCAACCGACCCTGAATTGTTGTTTACTCCAAACTGAAAAAATAACAATATTATCAATTAAGTCTACTTTCTACAAACAGATGTTAGACAGTTACCAGAAAGTTTTATTGATTACAAGGTATTGAATGTGGATTACATATATTACAAACCAGAGTTTGTATCGCAATTGTGAGTTGATTGTATTCCAGTCACCTGGTCAGATTATTACAGTCATTCCATGACTGTAATAATAATATTCTAATTCCATAACACTTTCCTCGATCTGGGTATACCCCGGATCGGCAGCAGCTGGCCCTGCTCCCGTCTGATAGCGATTTTTTTTTTCGTGGCAAATTTTTCCATATGTTTTTTTTGTTGTTGTCCCATTTCTTCCTCAATGCATCTGCCGTTCGGGAAATTGCATTCCGAGAATTAAATTCGCTAGTCAGCTCTTCCCACTTGCTTTTTCTTGCGTTCCAATTGACCGCATTGGATGCCTTCTTTTCTATAGTGTCCAAATGCTTTCTGATCAATTCCACAAAGTTCGGCGTTCTAGTAGTTTTCATTTCTGAAATGGTTCACGTAAAGCAATGTAAACAAATAATAAAACAATACTCGTTATCCATTTAACTCGTCAATTCTAAAATGATTAATCTAAATCAAAGTAAATAAATAAAAACTACAGTGAATAAATAAATCGAGCTTTTAAATACACAGTTATGCATAAAAAATGAGTAAAGCTTACCAGAAAATACCAAAAACTTTCTCAGAATGGACAGCGGCGTCGATGTTGACGTTTGTTTGTTTGACAATAACCATAGATACTAACAGAAACGGATTGGATCGGCATAGAAATCCTCGATTAATATCATAGACTAAACATTTAAAATTGGTCAACTCTAAGTTTACGACTGATATACGGATTTCATGCTAAGCCACGCTGAGCTCCACATTCCACCAAAGCCGAGCTTTATATATATAGATATATATGAGCTTTCTTTGTTTGTAAATATTCGGTGTTACAATTTTTTTTTTTATGGCAATTTGTAAATTTTGTATATATTTAATATAAATAATTCTTGTGTGCCCCCAAGTTCGTATTCCATATCTAAGGATGGATTCGACCATAGAAAAATAAATAATTTTAAGAGTACAATGGGGCAAAAAAAAATCAATTTATAAAAATTACTCACTAAAGATTGGAGCTGGTTACACATTTTAGCCAATTGTTTATCCCATTTAAATTTATTGTCTACTATTAGTCCCAGATAAGTATATTATAAGTATATATAATCCTCTGCGTAGTTCCTTATTCTAACGTAAAAATTCTTGAATCTTCCGTAGATTTCTTGAATATTTCGAACTACCGAAGCTGCGCCACTGTGAGATCTGCGCCACTGTAGTGATGCGCAGATGAGGATGCGGTTTTGTAGGTAGTAATAACCAAAGAATAATAGTACTGTTTTTATTATAAGAATTATGATAAATTATTTTGGGTATATTCCACATTCCCAGGCTCGTTGATCTTATATACTTACATTTGTTTTTTTTTTAATTTATAATTAATCTGACATTAAGAAAGGGACACTCAGATGGTTTGGGCATGTAGAGCGAATGAACGAGGAAAGGAGTGTAAGGAGAATATATTATGCAAATGTGAATGGAAGAAGAAGTCGGGGACGCCCGAGGAAGACATGGCACGACCAAGTAAATCAGATACTTGAGTCGGGCCATGTGAAGAGTCGGAATAATAGAAGAGCATGTATGAGACGACGTGAACGAGGCAAAGAGTGCGTGCCAAGATCGAGTTGTTTGGGGGTCCGTCCTCTTTGCCTACCCCTGCCGGGAAATGCCGTGATGGTTAGTTATTGAGCCCATTTAAGTAGCTCGTTAAAGTCACTTTAAAATTGTCGAATGGCTATGATAGTATTTTTATTGGATACTAAAAGTGCAGTATCATCAGCAAAAATGAATCTAAAGGCTTTTTTTAAAGAGTTTAGACATTACAAAACATTATCAGCCTTACTAAAAAAAAACCACAGCGCGACTGATTAACTCTGTTATTGCAATAACATAAATAAACCTCGTATACACTAAAACACGTTTTATTACCAATAACGTTTCTTACGTGGTCATGCTGTTAAAACGCATTGAAGATGTGACAACGTTGTATATGGTTTTAATTTACTAGGAAAAAATGTTGTTTTAATTTTTCTCCGCAAGGGGCATTATTGGCGCGCCTATGCATTAGTTCTTCGGCCCGCGACAGCCCGCGATGAGACAAAACAGCTCGGTGTGTTTTATGGCGGGATATCGAAAATTTTGTGATTTTACTTAATAATTTCTATTGTAGTGACGAATTTACTCTTCTGTTCACATAATTGATATATTTACCATGTTATTTGTGTGGTTTACATCAGTTTAAAAAGTTATTGTACAAATGCCGTACTTTCGAAGTTGAACTGTCAGAATATTGTTTTTTATAGGTTACTTAAAAGATAAAATTTTCATTTTAAGATCTTTATTTTAAGAGAATTTCTTAAAAGTGATAATTTTTTATAATATTAAAATCTAATACATGTGTTCGTAAACGTATCAAAAAAATTAACGTCTTTAGAGATGCAAGAAATCTGTTTTAAATTTCGGTATTATTTCTAAGTTATTTTTTTGGCAATAAAAAAAACTTTGAATTTTTTATTATTTTTTTATTGTATACACGATGAAAAGGTGATGTGATAGTTTCCTTCCAAATTTATTACATAAAAGGACTGTGTTTTTTAAATTTTGATTTTATTTAAATTTCTCTACATTTTGGTCAAAAATGTTGTGGGAGGAAATTTTTTTCCATTTTTTTCCGAGTTTGAATCTTAAAATATGGCAGTTTTTGAAAGCTAAAGTGTATTTCAAATACACAAATCTAAAAGGTAATTTTATCTAGTTTTCATAAATGGTATTTGTTTTCACGACACCTTCAAAAATAAGAAATATATAGAACATTCAAAATACTATGGAAAAATTACAAATATTGTTCGGACATCAATGGTTAAAACAGAGATAAACTACCCTCTCAGGCCGTGGAAACCATGTGTATTTCTTTCAAAGAACAAATTTTTAATTAGTAATGTTTTCACATCCGCGGCCGTTTGTCAATTGAATAAAATTTTCACTGGGTTTTTTAGTAAGGCTGAATATATATATAATGTACAATTTTGGACCTAAAATTAATCCTTGCGGTACTCCTGATTTAATATATCTTGCTTTACTCATTTCATTTAAAATCTTCACATTCATTCCTCTATTTGTTAAGTAGTTTTTAATAAATGAGAGGAGTTTACCACGGATTCCTATGGTTTCAAGTACCTTAATTAATTGTATATGGCTGAGAGTATCCAAAGCTTTTTAGTAGTCAATAAAAAGCACCAGTACATGTTTTTTTAGAATTAATCTGTGAATTTATAAAATCATAAAATTTTTCCAGCAATTTATAACATAAATTAACAGTTTTTAACACAGCCCCACGTTGGGCGCCAATTTATAACGTTAATTATATTAAATACTATGTGAGTTCGAACAGAGAGCTTTTATTCAGAAATATATATCATAACAAAATAATAATAAGTACACGGTTATAGGTATACAAGTTTGACGATACTTCGAGATATATATGAACACGGCGCGTAATCTCCGACTGAGGTCTGACTATCTCTAGAGACTCCTCTACCATATCAATGTGGGCAAGAAAATATCTCACAGTTGATCCTTGGTATTGAGCCTTAGGACTGTCTTCTGAATCTCTCTATAAGAGATATTATGGGATTCCACTGGATACTCTTTCCTCTCACTAAAGTGGACTTGAACGCATCATATCTCACTTCAGCTCTTGGTACCGAGCCCTTGGAATATATCTGGATCTCTGCTTGTTCAAGGCCGCGCTCTCGTTTATATAGGGCGGCTGGTAGTACAACCTTTGGTAATTAGGTGACCGGGATCGGGGAGCTACCTGGTGATTAGCCGATGGTTTGAATGGTGCAACCATTGATATTCCTACGGCCAAGCTGCGTCTGTAGATAAGGACGCTGTATCGTGTGTGAGCGAGAAAGTATTCAAGCCCGCGCGGTGTCTCTCGTTACATTCTCCCCCTCTGGATTATAGGACCTCCTCGCTGATGATCCAGTATAATATAAGTGAAGTTAAACTGTTTTCTTCTTTGGCCGGCCCCACCTTCGGAGGGGCACTATTCGTTCTGGAAGAGGCAGCTCATTTCCTCTGTATGGTGTGATGGCGGAGGTATGGTAAACACCAAGGGAAACCTCTGGTTCTTCAGTTGTTGCTACTTCATAGCTTGTAGGTCCGTGTTTGTGCATAATTATATATGGGCCATCTCTGCGAGGACCTAGTTTAGCGCTAAATCCTTTGGAAGCATTGCTAACAGCGTGCAAGTGGATCAAGATGCGGTCACCAGGCTGGTACTGAGGATCAGGGCGTCTGTTGCGGTCAGCATATTTATTTTGTTCATCACACCTTTGGTTGGCATATTCGCCAGTCACTTTTAGTGTGTCGGTCAGACAAAGCAGGTATGGCGTTATTTCGGGGATAAAATTCTCGGACTGGATGATTCCCTTTAGGTCTCGATTCACATCATCCGGGGATCTCAATTCTCAGCCCGCTTCCCACAAGCGATCTGAAGAATGGCGTCGTTCTTCGAAATACTCCCCCCAAAAACCTCCTGAAATTTCTCTCGTAAGGTCTCCGGCGAGAGCTCAGCATCAGGCTGACAGCTCCAGGTTAGGACGCTCTGTATAGAGTCCTGGATGACCTGCCTTTGTTGTAACGCTACATGGGAAATTACTGCAAAGGCTCTCTCCATTCCTGTGAGTTGGGCACATGCGGGTGTGAAGGAATTGAGTTCACAGTTCACCTCTAATTCCTTGAACCCCGGGTCTGCTACATACTCTTTCAATGTTTTGGCGTAGCGAACGTCACACCAACAGGGAGAATTAAAATTCTGCAAGCGCTCCCCCGTCTTCAGCATGGCGTCCGTCGGCGCATTAATTTGCGGTTCCTTTAGCGACACGGTGAGATCCGGCATATGGAAAACCAGAGCAGCAGATGAGCCACAAGTAGGCTTAATTTGGGTCTCTAAATTTTCTGGGCCCTCAAATTCGCTCGCGTCAGAATCACCGGCAGCGTCTCGCCTGAAAACAAAGCTCTGCAAATCGCTTAACTGCCGCGACAATTTATTCAGCATTTTTTTTCTGCGACCTCTTCTTGTGCCTTCTGTTCTTAGGCCAAGAACAATTTGAACTCGAAGAAGAAGAGTCTGATGAGTTTGTATCCTCACTACTACGTTTTTGCATCGATTTCATCAATTCTATATTCGACATTGCGCGAAATAACCATTGGCGTTCAGCAACAATAATGCGTTCCGCGATTTCACAAAATACGCAATGCGGTCAGTAAAATTTACGTAAAATATACACTTGTTAAATACTTTTTACACCAAAGGAAGCACTTTTATTCGTTTTTTGTTATCTCAAGTACTTTTTTATTGCGCGAGATAGTTACCACATTCGAAAGAATTCAATGTCATTTGAAAACAAAGGTAAATGGCGCAAGACGCCAACTGCAGTGACCAGTGGAGGATTTGAGGTATTGGCCGCCCTAGGCCCCAGGCCATGAGCTGCCCCTTTCTCAGTACCCATTAGACCAGGGGTGCTCAAACTTGAACCACTGGCGATCTACCTAAATATTATTAGGCTCCGATCGATCGACTCTCCGCAGATTTTCAAGCGCCGGGGGGGGGGGGGGGGGTAAAAATCCTATTTTTAAATTGCGGCCTCATTTTATGCCGATTTTTACATCACATGTGAAAACTGGTTTAAATTAAATCTGCATAATTATCTCAGAACATGAAAATGGTTATTCTTTGTTTCTGGCAGTACATGAATAGTGTGCAACTTGAATTTTATAACTGCCCTTCGATTAAGACAATGATTTTCTTTCGAAATGTGTCAGCAGATGAGTCCACAACTGGAATTTTACATTCTGAACACAGAACTGGTTTAAATTAAATCTATGTGTGGTGAATTAAAAAATTAAAACCCAGAACATGAACATGGTTGTTCTTTGATTCTGGCAGTACATGAATAGTCTGCAATTTGAATTTTATAACTGCCCTTCGTATAAGAGAATATTTTTCTTCGAAATGTGTCCACAGATGAATCCACAACTCGACTTTTACATTCTGAACACAAAACTGGTTTAAATTAAATCTGTATGCGGTGAATTAAAACTACTCGCAGATGAAATTGGTTTTTCTTTATTCTGGCAGCATATAAATAGTCTGCAACTAGAATTTTATAACTGCACGTCAATTAAGAGAATTTTTTTCTTTGAAATGTGTCAGCAGATGAAACCGCAACTGAAATTTTACATTCTGATCACAAAACTGGTTTTAAATTAAGATTGAATCTTCTTGCTCCCCAGCTTTAATTTAGATCATTCGGAACATGAAACTGGTTTTAACGTAAGACTTCATCTGCACGCGAGTCATCGGCTTTAATTTATGCTACACCCAATTAAATTGATATATACTGATACTACGGTTTTCCTGCTATTTTTTACTTGGAACTCATGGACTTCCTTAACAACCATTCCATCTTCAAATAGTTGCTTGTGTTTGGCAAATATATGAGATATTTTAAATGATGCGATCGTTGCAGCTTTTGATTGTTTGGCTGGTCTTGTGAACAAGTATTAATTATTAATTGTTTTTGTGTTTAATTCGTAGAACTCCATTTTAATTTTTAGAAATTTAATTAAAATTAAATTTGATAATGTTATTATCGAGTTCTGCAAGTTTTTTGGTTAGTGTTTTAGTTACAGCTGTTTCAACTTGTAAGGACACAGTTTGAAAATGACCTTACAAGTCGAAACAGCTGTAACTAAAACACTAACCAAAAAACTTGCAGAACTCGATAATAACATTATCAAATTTAATTTTAATTAAATTTCTAAAAACTTGTGAACAAGGTTTGTTCTTTTTTAAAACAAATTATCAAATCACATACATACTTTTCGTTTTCTTAATTCACTCTGTGGCGGGAAATCCTTTTCTTAGTTTTTATGAATGGTTTTATAATGCCTCTCTAAGTTCCCATGCTTAGGTATTGCAACTGACGCACGGCAAATGAGACAAATTCACTTATCCTTCACCATACAAAATAAGAATTCTTCCTAACAATCCTTATTAAAATCTTACATATTACTTCTAATTACCACTCATTTTGTATTATTTATTAATAAGCTTCGTATCGCTTTCAAGTTACAGCTCGGACTGACTGACTCATAAATAAACCGAACCACACACCAGAAAGAAACCAGATCGATAACTTCGTGCTTTTGAAGGGGGCAATTTTTGACAAAATTTCACCATGAATATGCAATAATTAGACGATTTTTTATTTTATGTAGACTTATGACGTCGCATACCATAGATGAGGATAGAGTAAACAAATAATAAAAATGCGCAACCATTTAAAATATAAGCTACAAAAAATAACATACAAAAAGACATGAAATGAGCGGTCTTATTGAGGTCTACTTGAGGATCAACTAAAACAAAAACAGTGAATAGATCTATTTACATCGGCAAATTTTTCTCGAGATCGACTCAAAAACCTCTCGCGATCGACCGTTTGAGCACCACTGCATTAGACTTTATAATGAATTTACTTTATTGCCAACTTTTATCCAAATCGATTAAGAAATTTAGCTGCTAGTTTTTAATACTTTCTAAGTTTTCAAGGATAATTGCACATTTAACTAAAACATTTAAAACGGTTTTATTACTAGTTTAACTACAGGTTTATTCTCATACAATATATAATAAGTATTTGACAATGTGTTACAAAACTCGTCTGCACTTAAGCGCAGCAAAATCATTAATTATATCTTCGCAATCCAATTTCCTTAAAAAATCGGCTTCTATGTTAAGCAAAGCAAGATCGTTTAACCTTTGCTCCGTCATTGTTGTGCGTAAATAATTTTTAACTCGTCGCAAACAAGAAAATGATCGTTCTCCAGAACAGTTACTGGCGGGAGTACACACACATTCTAAGAGCAATATCCATGTTTGGGTAAATGGTTTGAAGACCTTCAGTTGAAACCATTTCAACAAACTGACACCACTGATAAGTTTTAAAAAAAAACTGACACCACTGTTTCGATCCTCATTTTTTACACTGCAATGAGCATGAAAATGGAGACATTCTTCTGAAAAATGGGCTTCTAAGTCAGTAGAATAAATCATTTGCAATGCTTTGGCCTTTCTTGGACTTCAGACGGGCTTAGTTTCGTTAAGTTAGTAATAAAATAAAATTTAGCTGTAGTTTTTTTAGTTCTTCTGACAATGTATCAATTATTACCAAAAAAGTAGTGATTCTGAAATTTTTGCCGCCGTTCTTTTGTTGCATCTCTTCACCTGTATTAGTCGAAAATCGCTTTCATATTCCTGTAAAAAGGACAGTTCTTTGGCTTTGTTTTCGAAACCATCCAAGTTATCTCGTATTTCGCCAATTAAATGTATAAGTACCTCATACAGTTCTACGACAATGGTAATGTCAATTTCCACTACTTGTGCGTTAATACGATTCAGTAAACATCCCCAAAACACAGTCATGATGGCCATTTCAAAGCGTTCCAGTTTTAAACGAATGCCTCTTGCTTCGCATATAACGGCTCTCTTCTGTTGTGTGTCATTTTCGATGGAGACTGACGCTTTATGGATTTCATTCCATGATTCGCGTAAACTTTTGCATGCGTCTGCACGAACTGACTAACGAGTCGTTGATAGACTTTTGACTGAAATGGGCTTGAAGGAGTTCCCAGCTTTCAGCCGCACACTCACCTATTAAATTGAGCGTGTGTGCTGAACAGGGAACATACTCGGCAAGGGGAGAAAATTCCTTTATTTTAGCTTGTTGGCCGTTTTATATGCCTGACATGTTAGCTGCGTTGTCATAAAATTGCCCTCGGCAGTTTGAAATATTGATTCCCAATTTAATTAAAGTTGAGGTAACAATATTTGTCATTTGTTGTGAATTATTATTATTATATAATGAGCAGGCAGCATTCTGCTGATGCGCTCATATCTAATTTCACAATAGTTTGACAGTAAATTTTAATTTTTAACTAGATTAGCCCTGCATTTATGGCCTGTGTTTGGAATGAACATGAGGAAAGATTCTACGGGTGATCCATTAGGCAGGACATATCTGATTACATAAGTGAGCTGGTCTACGTGAGATATATCCGGCGTCGAGTCGATGATCAGAGAAAAATATTTCGTTGTTAATATTTCCATTACAATTGTCTTCAAAACTTTGTTTCCCATAAGCCGAATGATTTCTTTGCATGTTGTTGAAGAGAGATAACTCGTTTATCCTGAGCCTGGATTCCCATAACGTGTAATATGTTTGGCTAAGAACGGATCGAACTCAGCGATAAGTTCTAAAGATATCAAATAATTTCCGTTGTGAAATGAACCAAATTTCTCGTCGTGTCCTCTGAAAGGCAAACCACGTGATGCAAGCGCTTTAACACATGCAACTACTCGTTTCAGAATGTTTCTCCAGTAACTTATTTCGTCATCTAATTATCGTCTAATATTCGTTCGTTCATACGCAAGACAGATATTTTGTGAGTAGGCGAATTCTCATGGGTTGATACTCGATAATTGGAATTTTTCCAATCATTTAAACCTTCCTTTTTATCAAACTTAATAAAACACGGTAATTAGACTTGAACAGAAGAATTTATTCTCATAAAGGCAAAACATGTAGGAACACTGAGCTTCCCATAACAGAACCTAGATGGCGTTAGTGGTAACATATTATTTTGTTATATTCTAACACCCTCTCGTAACAAAATAATCCAATTTCATCTTAACAAAAACAACAAGATTTAAACTTCCGATATGCCCATTGAACTTAAAAATTTATAATGTTTATTTATACACAGACTTTTTGTCAATAAATCAGCTGGCATAGCTGGCTGGAGGTTGATACATAATCAAGTTTCACTTTATTATCAAATACACATTCTCTAACAAAATGATGTAGTACATCCATTGACCTATGATATCTAGACAGGCCCTATAAAATTCATCATGGTCCCTCAAACTCCCGAAACCAGAATAAAATTGGCTCACGGCCCATTTATGAAAAGTATATGCATCGTATTGCATCGTTTAGTTCGCACAGTTCTTAGTGTTGTATCTTTTATCGGACTGTAAGGTCTACACTGAAACTAATTTGCATTGCCAGCCGTACAGACGGGGGTAAATTTTTTCAAACACAAAAATATACCACTACCGAATATTTTACAAGGTACACGCCGCGGACTTTATTTTGAAAACGTAGTCAGCTATCAGAATACAGAAGAAAATATATGTGTTACAGATCGCATTTACACACCGCATTCATATAAGTGAATAAAATGATAGTTTTTAAAATTTGTCAAGCAATATTTCTGACGTCATTCGCGCTTCGACTCGTTCACGCGGCGTGGAGTGGTCATAGAACGGGGTTACCGCTCAGCGAGCGGGGGGAGGATGAGCGCTTTTCAAGGAAGGGCCTAACTGGTAATGGGCTCATTAATTAATTTATTTTTTAATTAAAAAACGTTTCTCAGTTTTTTTTCGTATTTTAAGCACAAAATATAATAGCCCATTACGTATTATTTGCTGAATGAATTTCTTTTTCACAATTAATATATTTTTTAGTTTTAACCACATTTATTGTTTATAAAAAACCGACATATTTCCTGAGCAATGCTCACTTCCTCAGCGTTTACTTAATTAAAAAAAAAGATTATGAAATAATATTATGATTGATTCGTGTAGATTAAAAAAATATATATTAGTTAGTATGTATTTTAAAAAAGGATCAAAGTCAAATTTCGCCGTCCCTTGCCCAGGCTGCGATGCAACAACGCGATGGGTAACGTAAATTTAATTCTTGTTACAAGCTTTGGTTTGTTCAAAAATCTGCTTCCGATAAAATAAATTTTAAAATCAGTAAGTAAGCTTCCAGATCCGTCCATAAAGAGATTAACACTTTTCCTGGAAGCGTCAGAAAATCATTTGCTGCAATGTCTCTAAAGGGGCATTTGTATATCAAAAGACATGGTTTTATTAATAAACATTTCTTTATTTTATGTACCAATATTTTCATTTTCCAACCTTGTTTGGTGGTTTCCCAAATCGATCATCAACGAACTGAAAACACCGCAAATAACTCTCCGATTGAGCTAGTGGGAGAAGACTAAGTATCAACTATTTTTTAGCTGAAAACTTACTTTGAAAAAAAAACGTTTCTGGTAGATTTCTGCCTCGAAGTTTCGAAGGAATATCCCACAATTAGTCCAGTCAATGAAAGGTCCAAAAGGTGTTGTAGAGTGCGTGAGCAGGAACCTAAGCGATTACTACAGAAACTTCACGCTCCACAAATGTAGATATTTTCGAAAAAAATCATTTTACCTCACATTTTGAATCAAACATTCCTTCATATCGTCTAAAATATTCATTAATGAAAGAAATTTATTTGAAAGAAGTTGTAAAGAATTTAATTCCCTTTTAGAATATACATATGCAAATTAATCTCTAACCGGTAAATATTTACAGCAATTTTAAGTTTTTTAGTAAAATGTCGTCATTTTCAGAAAAAGCTGTTTTTATCTTATTACTGACACATCACTTTTGTTTGTAACAGATTGTGGGACTTAGACTTGGATTTAATTTATTTTCAGCTTGGATTTAGAAAATTACGTATAGAATAAAAGTTGTACATAATTTTATGAGCTTTTACTTATTATAAGAAATTTGTCCTCTGCGACGCACCGTTTTCGAGATATAAGCGCACATCCGAAAATTGGGACCTTCTCTCCCCCCCCTCCTCCCTCCCCTAGCTCACCACCTAGACGTCAGGACTATTAGTATGTTCACACCCTAAGCACCCTGAACAAGTTTCTGAAGAAATCGCTTAGGTTCCTGCTCACGCACTCTACACCTCCTTCCTTGACTGGACTAAATAGAAATACGGCTGCTCTAACCCATCTCCTTCCCCTCCCTACTACAATCAGCCTCACATCCCCAATTGGGGATGCCATAGTCTAACTGGGTCCAGGCGATTGGGAGAAACCCATAACCACCATTTATTGGATAACTAACACCCCTGCAATGGGTCTTTCCAAGTGGTTATTTACTATTTATTTACCAAATATTTTTCACTAAGATAAAACCTTTGCCCAATAATAAAAATGTAGGTTTACCTACCGTTTTTGGTTCTAGAGGACCTGTTCAGAATGTAAAAACTAAAAATGAAAACTAAAATGTTTCATGTTATTTATTAATCCTCTCCCAATTCAGCCCTTTCTTTGGTTTCGTGGCGTATTTTCTCGACGTTTGTTTAAAATTAAAAGAACACCTCTTGTCACACAATGAACGCTCTCGTGTTATTTTCTTTACGAGCGTGTACGGCTAGTTTATACCAAGTAGGATTGATAAATTCATCTCCATAATACGTAACGCGCGACATGTGATTGGTTGATTAATGATAAAACTACATAATGGGATTTGAGAATGAACTTTGTGATCGGATTTACGAACTTCGAAGCGAGGCGCTGGAATACGTACAAGAGTTGTATTGTTAACATTTACTTACACGGCGTCAGTTTTACTGGCTCGCTACTAATATAGGGCATATCTAGACAATACTTGATCGAAGCGTACATCAATATGTTCGAAAATACAGAACCGAAATACTCGGAAAATAAATTGGCTACTCCTTTACTGTCATTAGCAGTTTTTTCACCATAAATCATATGATCGGGGATGGTAGGAGATTTTCTTTGAGAATTGACAAAGGACCATATTTTTCTAACATTATGCTGTATGCCGGATTCTATCGTAGAAATGTAGGTTTTGTAAGCCGCTGAAGCGACCGTTTTTTGTCTTTTGCGAAGCAAAGACAATGACAGATAATCAAGAGGGTTCCGGTGACGCTTCCATGCTCTAAAGAATTTTAATTTTTCATTAGTTATTTTTATTAAGGCTGCCGTGTACCATAGTGGATATTTTCCAGATTTCACAACTTTCTTGGGAATAAACGCATCGACAATTCGTTCAATTATAATGTAAAATGAATTTAACGCTGTATTTACATCCGGTGCATTTATAACGGTAGACCAGTCAGTCTCATTCAGTTTCTCATTAATCTCGGTGTAATCTGCCTTATGGAATAATTTTATTGTTCGAGGAGTTGAGAGGGTTGCATTAGTGGATGGAAATTCTAGCTCTATAACTAATGATTTATGATGAGCATCCTCTTTAACTAAAGGGTGATCGGCAAGCGACACCTTAGCTGGAGTGTTACAGAAAACGAGGTCCAAAATTCGTCCATAGTTATTAAAATTGTTAAATTGGGTTAAATTTGCAAAATATAAGCAGTTAAGTAACGTGAGTGAACATTGGTCTCTGTTAGTTGGCATTTGTTGATTATTCCATTTAAAATTTGGCATGTTATAGTCGCCTATGATTAGAAACTGGTCATTGGGAAAACGGATTGTTAAGTCAGAAATAGTATTTGTATGACTGGTAAATAATGCTAATCTTTCTGAAGACGTTAATTTTGGACCGACACTAGGTAAGTACATGCAACACATATGGATGTTATAACAATGATGATTTGATTTTGATGTATTGACAGTTATTTATTTATTTATTTCAACGCCATAAAATGGCTATTACATCCTGTGATGCATGATACACAGTGGTATAAATAGTGGTTATACATAGGTTATGATTATAACAAACAAAAAAGAATATGAGCTCATACAAAATACACATTTTTATGCAGAATAAACATAAGTAAATAAAGGTGAATTCTTAGAAAAATTCTCAACATCAAGTATAATATACCTACTTTACTTTTATTTGTACGTATTGTTGGATTCTAGGAATTGGCTAAAATGGACTAACTTAGGAATGATATTATTGTTACCTTCAGTTGAAATGACTGAAGTTTAAAATTACTACAGGTACTGCTAATTAGTTCAGCTTTTCAGGGCTGCCAGTTAGAGAATCAATAATAAATCTTTGGTTTAAAAATAATAATTTTGAAAAAAAAATTATACATTATTAGCTATCACTTAACTAGTCTGTCTGATAGTTAATATAAATGAAGCAAGCAGTTTGGAATCTATATTAGAGTATGATATAGACGCCGTGCAGACGAACGCTATTATACCTAGCATTCATTATTGTCCTTGAGGTATGATATTATAGCCTTCTTATAACTATATTCGGTGCAGTTGAACACATCTACTACTTCTGAGAAAGCATTGCCAACAGCATGCAATCTAGGTATAAGCGAGTATCTAAATGACTCAGTCCTGATATTTTTGTTGCAATTAAAAATAATTTTGGGTCGAGTTGTCCTAGTAGGTATGTGGAAGGTAATTAGGTTTAATAAATCAGGACTGTCTATAATACCATTAACAATTTTAAAAATAAAAGTCAAGTCGGAAATAAGTCTTCTATCTGAAAGTTTGAGTAAGTTTAATTCTTTCATTAAGTGATTGTAATTTATTGATTCTATTGGTAGACCAAGTTTATAGTTAATGAATCTTAAGAATTTATGCTGAATTTTTTCTATGGAATCGGAGTGGATTTTGAAGTGAGGGGACCAAATAGAAGAATTATATTCGACTTGACTTCGAACTAGAGAGGAATATAGGATTTTTAATGTTGAAATATTTTGAAAGTCTCTGCCATTTCGAAGAATGAAACCTAGCATTTTTAATCCTTTATTGGTTACTGTAGTTATATGTGGAAGAAAGTTAAATTTGGAATCGAAAATAATGCCAAGATCATTAATCTCATTGACAGAGGTGAGGGAAACATTATTAATTTTATATTGATAGTTAAGGGGTTGATTTGTTCTGAAAAACCTTATTATCTGGCATTTACATATATTCAGATAAAGTTTATTAGTTTTACACCAGTCTTGTAGTTTATTTAAATTTAATTGAATGTGAATACAGTCATTTATTGTTTTTATAAGTTTAAATAGTTTTAAGTCGTCGGCGAAAAGCAACACTTCAACATTATTATCAAAAACAGTGATGATATCATTTATAAAAAGTAGGAACAGTATTGGGCCTAAATGTGACCCTTGAGGTACACCGCTAGTAGCCATGAATTTGTGTGATAGGTAAGAGTTATTTTTTACTTGGAGAATTCTGTTGGTTAAGTAACTCTTTAACCATTCCAATAGTTAGCCCTCTATTCCCATTTTACTAAGTTTGTTGAGAAGAATTTCATGGTTAACTTTGTCAAACGCTTTGACAGTCTGTATATATTGAATCTACTTGGGTTTTATTTTCGAGTGAGCATGCAATAAATTGTTCGTACAAGGAAATATTTGTTAGGGTGGATCTGCCCGGCATAAAGCCATGTTGGTTAGGTACAATGATGTTATTAATATGTATGGAGATTCTGTCAAGGATAAGTTTTTCAAACAGTTTGGGGATAGTTGAGAGCATGCAAATGGGTCGGTAATTTGTGACATCATGAATATCACCCTTTTTAAATACAGGTGTGAGATAACAGTTTTTCCATAAATCGGGGAAGCAGCCAGAATTAAGTGATTGGTTAAATATTTGACATAGTGGCTTGGCTAGTATCGATACACAGTTGATTAGAAAAGCAGGACTTACTTTGTCAGGACCTGCTTTTTTCTTTATGTCGAGTGATTTTATTTTGCGTATAACATCCGGAACATTTATATGTAAAGCGGGAATGTGGACCGATTTCTTCGGATGAAAGGATGGAAGTTGAACATTAGGGATATCCTTATCGTACACATTTTTGAAGAATTCAGCAAAGAAATTAACAATGTCGTTTGTATCACTGCTGCTTTTCCCTTCGAAATACATGTGAGTAGGTATGCTGGGTTTATTTTTTCTTAGTGAGTTTATGTGTGTAAAAAAGTTTTTGGTATCAGAAGAAATAGACTTTTCTGTGTTAAGTATGTATGTTTGATATAATTTTCTGGCGAGTATTTTGCAGTCGGTTCTATATTTATGAAATATTTTGTAGTCTGAGATAGAGTTGCTCTCTTTGAAGTTTTTGTGCCAGATTTTTTTGTTTTTTGTTAATTGCTTTAAGTCATTATTAAACCATTTGGTGAACTTTGATGGTATTACTTGAATAGAGGGTACGTATTTTTCGATAGTCATGTTGATGATGGAGTAAAAAGATTCTAGGTTATGATTAACATTTGTGTTTCTGTCTAAAAAGGACCAATCTGCATTTTCTAAGTATGTTATTATCAATGGATAATCTGCTTTGGCAAAATTATAAGAAAAATTGGGAACAGTGTTAAAGTGAGTATTAAGAAAGTTGTTCATAATGGTAATGTATAAGGGAGGATGGTGGGAATCTATGGGGAGAAGAGAGTCTAAGGATTTACTTAGTTTTACTGAAGGATCACTACTAAATGCAAGGTCTAATAGGTGGTGATTAGAATTATATACATTATTAATTTGTTTAAGACATTTATAATTAAGATATTTATAATTTCACGAGCAATGGCAGATATGTTAGCATGAATTGTTGGATTATTACTTATGGTAACCCAGTCTATATTGGATAAGTTTTAAGATTTTCACGGCCAAAAGCATTTTCGTTATTTGTTTTTGGGGTGTTATGCCGTGTTGCGCTACCTCCTTCTTTAGCCAACGTTTCGGACATCGTTGCAGTGTCCATCATCAGGGCAGATCCGGCAGACACATCTACCGGATCTGCCGGATCTGCCCTGATGATGCCAGTCTATATTGTTTGGAATATTGTAGTCACCGGTTAGCAGCATTCTAGCTTCCGGATATTTGAGCTTGAGGGCCTCTACATCTTCAATGTGGTTTTCATAAACTTGTGAATTTGATCCGGGTGGAATGTCAACACATCCAAGAATAATTTTTCCTAGGTTCGTCTTGAGTAGTACGTAAAGTTGTTCTATATTTTTGTGTTTGCATTTTAATCTGGACGAAGTTATAGATTTTGTGACAGATATTATTACACCTCCTCCTCTTGATTTGGTGCTGGTAGTGGTACTTCTATCGAAGCGGTAGGTATTATGAAAAGTGAAGCCTAGTTCTTCTGTATTAAATGACGGATCCAACCAAGTTTCAGTCAGGAAATATATATGAAAGGGGTGGATTGGAATCGACGATCTTAGCTCATTAAGTTTGGTGCGACAGCCTCTGATATTCTGATAATAACACTTAATAGGTTTTAGTTTTTTGGATTAGTATTTACAATTGTGGGTTTATTATTTTTGTATTTGATTGTGAGTCCTGTTTCACCGTTTTGAGTTCTTTGGTCTAGGGTTAGTCGTAAATTGGTGAGATAGTTCCTTTGGGCTGGGGTTTGGTCGGAATAAATTTTAATACCAGGGTACTCAGTTATGTTGTTTTTTTTCCTCAATATGTCTATGGCTTGGGTGGGATTGTCAAGTATAACTTTTAGAGGTCTGGATTTGTCCGGTTTTTTGATCCCCAGGCGAAAGGTCGTAATGTTGGCTTGTGTGATGGTTGGGTTAAGAGTTGTTAGTGTGGTTGATATTCTCGTCGTATCATTAGTAATTTTGTCGATTTGGGAACCGGCTAGGCTTTCAGGGAAGTTGAATATAATTAAGTTTTTCGACCTTTTTTTCCTCTCGAGCTCATCAGCAGCTTCGCACATTGATAAGTTTGATGAATTTGGGGATTCATGTGATGAGTTTGGTTCTAACACTTTTGAAGAGACCATGTGTTCATAGGACTTAACCTGTCCCTCAAGGATACCAACTTTGACACCAACGTCCAGCATGGTGCCAGAGAGATTTGAGAGTTTGTTGAGTAATTTAGTCATCTGATCTTTAGTTAGTTTCAACCCTGGATCAGTAATGCTAGTGTATAATGTACTTATTTCTTCCTTCGCCTTATTTATGTACGAAAGTGCATCGGTAGCACTCATCTTAATAGTTTGTTTTTTATATACTTTGTAAAATATAGCGGTGTCAACCTTGTATCTGAGTTGCCTATGACGTTGTTTTGACGTGTGTAAATATGTGTCTATAGTACTCGGGTGACAGTTGAGATTTTTAGTTAATTTGTAAACATTTACCGGTTGACAGCTGCAACTATAATTACACAATGTTACTTTTGATTTTGGTAATGTATTCGTAATAAAAATCACTAAAGAGACTCCCAATGTACACTGTTAATTTTTGTGGAGCAAAAAAAATAAGTGACCACTGTGACAATATTATTGTTACTTTTGGCAATATTTTTGTTATTGTTACAGTTATCCAAATATCTTCAGCGTCTGAATTCCAAGAGCGGGGGGTAACAAAAAAATCTTTTTAATAACTATGATTACGCCTCCATCAGTTGATTTACCAGTTCGATGGATATCCCTATCATTTCTGTAAACAGAATAGCGGTTATCAAATAATTCCTCATCTAGGATGCTATCAACCAACCAACTTTCGGTAATGAAAATCAAGTCATAATTATTGAGCAGCACATTCTGATGAAATTCCAACGTCTTTGAGCGCAAACCTCTTGCATTATTATTATTACACACCAAATCTACTATCTGCTCTTCAGGAAGAGGTACGTTGAGTCGCGTGTTAGCTAATTGCACGTCCTCAACGTAATCCACAACGCTTTGGTTGTACCTCTGCTTCATCATTAAAAGGACTTTCAGAGCCTCCGTTTGACTAACATTTTTGTCGAAGCGCAACAAAAGTAATTAATAAATAGTACGGAAGCACGCAAGAGCAAGAGCCCTACCCTCTACAAGATCAGCCGCAGAAAATCCCATATGACGGCATCTTGTTAATTCTTCAACACGAAGTAAAAAGTCTTTTGAACCATTAAATTGAACTCTCCAATTGTAAATGGAAGGTTTTGGAATAATAATTATTCACAATATTGGTTGTACTTGACCCTGAACTTCCGGAAGAGGTGTCGGCTAAGAATCTTCTTTAAATTTTTTATTGTAATCCCGAGCTTGCTCTCTCATAGCGGCAAGAGTTGGCTCCGGAACAATATGTACATTTTCTAAAAGTAATGTTAATTCGTCTTTAGTAGAACCATTTATGTTAGGAATCGCCATTATGACTATGTTCGAGGAGTATACCTTCCCAAAACAAAAAAAATATTGCTCTAAGTACCGGACACCCTGTAAAGCCAATGATTCATCGTACCTACCATTCCCCCAAAAACAATGCAAGTTTTGCCGCGAAAATTATAAAAAAACAATCCACAACGTCACGCCCTGTAAATACGTAATTGTATTTCCAATTAATTAAAAAAGAAAACATTACACACTTAAACGTTACACATTATTTGCGAGAGCAAAACACAAGAGTTGTTTTGACAGCTGACATGAAGATTCAAGTATTGCCAGTAAAGAGAAAATATCTAAGAGAGGGGGGAATAATCGCATAAGTCAAATTAGAAAGAAAGAAGCCATTAAATTTGAATTCTGTTTTGTTTTATCCAATGAGTCACTCTTAATTACAACAACGTAATATTTACATAAGTAATGTAAATCATGAAAAGTTTCGACTTATGTGTAATTGAACAAACAAAATGACAAAAAAATATGACTTATGTGTTTAGGTACAACAACACAAAAATACAATACACAAGGTAAATTTATTAATATTTTTCAATAAAATTGGTGACCTACAGAAATTAGTATAATTTCAACACTTTGTTAGGGTAAATTTGTGTTTAAAAAAATAAGTCGTGATAAAAATAGTCAGTGGCAGCCATAGCAGAAATGAAAATGGTGGATAATAAAAGTGCAATAATAAAATTTGAAGTACGACGATTAATCATCTTCTGCATCAACAAGATCTGGCGCATTAATTGAAGGAAGTTGTCGATAAAAATCATGAAATATTGTGGGAATTAAATCCAACATTGAAAGAATGTCCCTTTTTTCTCCATACTTATAGGTATTGGATTATTATTCATAATCGGGAAAACAAAATTTTGTGGTAACTCTGCAGCTGCAGTGTTACGTCTTTTTAAACTTAATGTTTGGAACGGTTCTTCGTCGGCAAAACTTTTTTTGTACCCAATAATTCCAAAGTTTTTGTCATAATGTAACTAGCAAGCCTTGTGCCATTTGAAAGGCTGTCCTTCTGAATCTCGTTTTCTTAAAACCAGTGGGCCTCTAAGCAGTGATGAAAACATTAAAAAGTCTCTTTGAGCCATTTCTACAACTTTAAATCGATTCCCACATCCTCGAACTAACTGATACCAGTCATATGGGTGGTTAATCTGGGAACTTAGTTTTTTCTTCTTCTTTTCGATAACTGCATGGTCGCTTTCAACTTCCATATGAGAGTGGCCGGAGACCATGAACTTATGTTCTATAGTTTCAACTGGAATTGTCTGCAAGATAGCTGTGAGCATTGCAGCAACATGAGAGTTTTTATTTTGTCCTCCACAGGTATCAGAGTACAAAATAACTTTTTTTGATACATGGTGGTAACGCGGAGAGGTGTTTAAATAAACACGAAGCGATCTGATTTGCACCTCGGCCACCTATGGACTCGTGCCACATGTAGCATGTTGCCTCACGAGTTGCATTGTCATGGATTGTCAAGTTAAACGTCCATAGTTGTCGTTTATAAAAAGCTACCGAAGATGCTAATGATGGTGTCGGAAGACACTGCTGCAGGTCAAAAGTCAAGCACTTTATGGAAATATCTACTTTTGCTAATGCCGAATCTTCTCTTTCGTATATACCTGTAATCTGCAGCTTTTTGATGGGTGTCCCGCTCTTTGATTATTTCTCCCTTTTCCTCTTCATTCTGTGTCAACTCAATTTTTAATTAATATTTGTCACATTCATGGCAGGTATCTTGTTTGGGTTTTTTGAACGAAAATTTCATTCTGTGGAATTCTTCTCTGTAGTAACGAATTGACACTGGATTTATGTATTCCGCTTTGTACATTTCGTACATAATGTTGATGTTTAAGTTACTCGGCAAGTATTTCTTGTCATTTTGCCTTCTAGTATAGTGGCTTTCGTAAGCCGGGAATTGCTTTAAATGGGTCCGTATTTCTTCCATTTTGTCCTCACCCCATCTGTTTTTAGGAGCCTGCAAGCCTCTATTGTCGGATGTTTGCAATCCACCAACTGAACTTCTTTTTTTTAAAGCCACTAAGTTCACGAAATTGTCCGTCTCTCTGAGGATTTTCAAAAAACAGCCCTTACAATCATTTATTTTTTCCCCGTCAACATCTAAAAAATATTTATAAGTTTTAAGTCATACTTTCTCATCATCTGGGTTTTTAGCTCTCGGTCTGCTTGTGGCTTTATCATATATAGTTATCGATGAAGTAACGAATGAATCCCCAATATTGAATTCGTTTAAAATATCAGTACACTTGTCTTCTGGTATTTTTGATTTACATTTTAACCTACAATTTGGTAAAGGTGTAATTTTTCGGGCTTTACGAAGTTTTCCCGAAAGAGTGTGATATTCTTTTCTGGAATTGCGTTTACTTTTCCTGTCTGCTTTAATTTTTCGTGAATGTTTTCCCTGAGTAGGAGTAACACTAAAATTTTCCACATTTGGAGTATCTCGTGATGATATTATGGACCCATCTGACTCAGGTGGCGGTTCATAGTTTGGATCTTCGACTGAATCATCGGAATCAAACAATGAGATATCATTTTCCAAATTTCTAAAAGTGCTTGGTACATCATCCATTACTGGTTCTTCTAATACTGTTAGATTGTCCCTCTTGACCCGCACTTCATCCATTATTGTTGCAGGACCTGTTGAAAAGATGTAATTTTGTTTTATTTAGAATTCAAAGTGGCCATCTCATTTTAAAACAGAGTATGTTATGAAAAAAATATCACGTATCAAAAAATATCATGAATGTCAAAATTAAGTTATGAACAAAAAATATGTTTACCTTTAGTAAGTCCTCTGTTCTAACATCCGTCCATCGCTAACTTAACCATCTTTTTGCTTCTACTTCCCATTCTAAAATAATATTCACCACATTTAAGACAGTCAATAGGATAAATAGTATTAATAGTTTCCTCAAAATGCTTCTGTTTATACGTCAACACACCAAAACCGCGCGAACAATGACAGTTCGGTTTTCATAGAGAAATGTCAAATAAGTCATAGACCTTGCCAGTGTTAAAAATATTTTGTGTTCTTAAGCACATAAGTCAGACTTATGTGTTTATTCTCCCCCATTTCTGTAGCCAATTATTTCGTGTGATAAGGATCAGTGAGAACACTATCCATAATAAAGTTCCTAAACTTATGTGTTTTGGAACACTTGTGAACATGGTTACATACTACACGATGGACAAATAAAAAAATGGACTGTGTTTATTCCCCCCTCCCATAGATATTTTCCCCACAGATTATTTAGGCTGTCACTGATAACAATGTACATTTAAATTGTGAAAAACAATATAGTACACATAAACCAGACAGAAACGTCAAAACGACATACTTATTAAAATACCCACACCCCACACTGACACATTCGCAAAATACATCGTAAAATACAGACATTATGCGTAATCTGAAAATTCCCATCCGACCACCAATTATTATACTTAAAACTCTTTCGTTGCGCGCCAAATGCAACATAAGCTCGTAGAGGCAGCATACGTTTGTCGGGTTATGTCTTCCGACAGGTTATAATCAAAGAGCAAAAAGATCATCTTTCTCAGGATTGTGGTCATTGTGGAGTCCAGGGATTGGTGATCATGCATATAAATGTAAGCACGGTTTTAACTAGTGAAAATGTAAAACAATATTGCAATCAACAGTGGAAAAAATAACATAACGAAAGATTATCAAAAAACATAAATACTTAGTGTATTTAACAACAGTTTTGGAGAGAGGGTTATTCGAATTTCGGGTTAATTTTTAAACGGCATACGTCGCGTCGCAAAGATTCTCCTCCTGCATCATGCCGAGCAGTCCCAAGACGCCATCCAGCGCGTCTCGAAGCGCCAGGCTCCATTAAAGGGAATCCACCCCAGCAAAATAGACACAGCGACTCGTCACCCATCAGACGGCGCGAACAATAAACAGCCGGCCAAATAAACAGGCAGCAAAACAATACTTGCAAGTCAAATGAAAAGAACATCACCCGTCGATCCAAGCCGAATATAACTCAAGGCCTCATAGCACTTCAACATAATAAAGTCAAGCACGCAGTGTCACTTATTATCCAGCGCCATCCGGCGAGGAATTAATAAAAATAAAATGGCTTCAATGCCATTGGGGTCGTCACACACTCCCGTGACAAAAAAAACGATATTTCCAGTCTTCATAGCACTACAATATAATGCACACCCGCACATCGCCCCAAAAAAACCCAGCGCAAACAATTGGCTAAGTCACTTCTGACGCCAAGATTCTAAGAATGACGTTTCCGGTGTTGTTGCAGTTTGGCCAACCAACAAAGTTAAATACAAAAAAAAAATAATTAATAGACAATAAACAGTACCTACTGCAGTACCTACTCGCGAAATAGATATGTAACACTCTTCATGGTTCATCAATGCAGGTGCTGGAAATAACTTCGAGATATGGAAAAAATTTGATTCTAATTTTTGTCGACCAGTGTTTGTCTTGTAAATTGAGTTTGATAATTAATAAAGTCCTTTCCAAAAGTGACTTCTCTCTTTCCTGAAAATATAGCTACACTTGATAGTTGTGAGAATGTACTTGTCAGGAGCCCAGGCATATCTGCACCTGAAAGCTTAGACCAATAGTTGAGTGTTGGTGGTGTGAACTTCACTGCAGTTGTCTTGTCCTTCTTAAACTTTGGCCCAAGGTCAGATCTTGATAACCATTTTCCCATGCTCGTTATTGTGGCCAGTATTCCTAGATCTTCTTTGAATGTCCCAAACATACAGTGGAAGAATACTTGAGCCGCAGATTCCATGGTAAGAAGAACTGCATATTTATTATCTGTTTATAGGCGTAAAATCCACCATGTCCAGAGAAATTGAAGTTCTGGATTGCAATATCTATCTTGACCTTGTTTGGTTTGTCTGCTGCAAGAATAGATGGGCACAATGCGTATTTGATTACATTTGCAGGCATGATAATTCGAGATTGTTGGCGCCCGTAAGTCATCAACAATATGTCACCTAATACTGTCATCATCTGCTTGGTCTCAGCGTAACTTTTTGAGACACAGAGCTCTATTATGGTGTCAATCTCTGGAATGTGTGCCATGTCTCTCTTGATGGCAGCTCTCCACTTCTTGGAGTAATCTCTTTCTGAGTGTATCAATTGTGCAAAGGCTGCCAAAGGACCAATGCTCTGAGGCATACTTGATTTCTTTTCTGGCGGCCATGTGATTCCTTCTGCAAGGACATGGTGACACCCGCGTATGCCAATATCTTTAATGTCAATGGTCTTTGTGACACCTTCAGCTTTCCTTATTGGCATTCTAGACTGTTCCATTCTGAACTCAGTCAGTCTTAGCTGAAATCCCCCTATGTAGTCCATGAGAGGCCCTGCAGTCCCATACCAATTTCTCTCATCATCAAGATCGTAGTTTTCTTATTGGAGCTTTATATGATTTGCTGCCACTTTTACGATCTCTTCAGTTGCAGCTCTGGTTATGGGATATTCTTTCTCAAACCTCACTTTGAAGTCTGTCTGCTGATGGGCCTTTGCGAGACTTGAGTTGATGTTGTTGGCTCTCTGCCTCAAAACTTTGTGGGTTGCAAAAACAATATTGTGGGTTTGCATTGCCACACTTATATGTCTCTTGTACTTATCAAAAAGATTAGCATGTTCATCGATTTCAGCATTCGCTAGTAGTATGAATGCCAGCACTCTTTGTTTCCTTTCTGGATCCAAAGTTATTTTTACTTTTTTCGAGTCGTTTTATAATAAGTTGAGAGGTTTAATTCCTTTATATTTATTTATAAATAAAACACTTGTGTTGCAAAGTTTTTTAACAAAGAAACGAAATGACAATGAAAACAAGTGACAATTGATAATTGCATTCCTATTGCAAAAATTTTCATTCATCTTCGTTATAAATGTGCTTATCTTTGTAACTTACCTTTGTGCTTGTCTTTGTAATAAATGTGATTAGTTAGTTACCTTTGTAAACGATTCGGTTTATTTTCCAATTATATGAAAAAAAATTATAAAATAAACGGTAAAACTGTATATCATAATATAATTCTAATGTGAGAAAATAAAAGAATCTAGGAATGCAATGACGTTATATAAATAAATAGACGCGCCATAGTCTCATATACTCACAATATAATGTGGAAAGTAAGGAACACTCTTTTGTTTTCAGTGATTTTCAGGATAATTTCTTGAAAAGTTTATTCCTGTGTGATAAAGATAGACAATCAAATAATGTGTGTGTATGAATGGCATGGATACACGAGCGGGCGGCGTATTCATTTATTCGCCGAATATTGTTTTCACATCACGGGTGTTACTGATACTCTCACTCGGTTACACTATGCACAGAGAAGGGAAAAGGCGGGTAAAACAATACACACGGGCAATACACATTATTATATGAGTTATCATTAGTAATACAATATTGGTACCATTGTAGTAGTATTGTTAACTACATATTTTATTATACAGTACAGGTTATAGGTTCAAATGAGTATACAAATCTATACAGATTAATAACACCTGCGACCGTTACTATTTACAATTTTCATCAACGACATTATAAAATTCTTCCATTATGCAAATGTTCTACTCTTCGCTGAGACATCAAAATATTTCTTCTTATTAACGCTATTATTGACTGTTTTAAATTACAAAAAGATCTGTACATGCTTAACCCGTTGAATAGCACGAGACCATATTTGTCCCATTTCACACAGGTCTCATATAAATCGTCTTTGATCTGAATACATTGTGCTGTAAAGCAAAAGTGTCCAATCATCTTCGCACCTTTGAATGCAAAAACAGTGATCCATTTCTGTCGTCGTAATTGATCACGGGTAAACCTCAAATTCATATTTGATAAGTCATAATAAATTTATATTGAATTAATTGTCGGTCATTTTACGTTTATAAAGTCACAGTGTAAATTATAATTATTAAGAGAGCTTATCTACAACTAGCGTGTTTACGTGTATTAAATTAAAGTGTCTTGTCATTGTCAGTAAGGAAGCTCGGTCCGAGCGTTATGACAATTCAAACATTTTTAAATTAATTAACTCGTTACTCTTTGTACGTTTTACCCCATCTTTCCCGATGGAATAAAACGAGTGCGGGACGCTGTGTGAACCGACCTACTGTTACTAGGTTGTCCTTGTTATGCTTGCCACTTTTTGATGCAACGTTCGCTGTCTCCTTTTCTCGAGGCCCACTAGAATAAAAGGTCCGGCTGCCTGTCGGAGTTTGATATGTCGAGCTATACAATAAATACAATAGGGCAACGACAGTTTTCAAATGGTGGCGATTGTCATCAATACTTGTTGGAACTACTGATTTATGTGTTGTTTTACCGCAAGCAAACAAATAAATAGAGTGTTTAGGCTGATTAGTCTACTTTAAAACAGTAAAGTTTACTTAGCAACAGAAATTTGGCTGTTGCGCGTCCAGACCCTTAACTTTAGTAGGACTTGAATTTTCTCTAGTGACGTGTAAAACCGCGGGCGGGAGACATGAAAATTAGTTGTAATATTTATAATAATCGATAATAATAAGTAATTTGCGTGTACTTACAAATGAAATGTTATTCCTTCGCCTTTACTATTATTTGCCGTGTAATTGAAACATTTTGTCATCACACAGGAGGGAATTTCGGCACTTTTTAAAATGCAATTAATTTAGTGGTGAGTGGTGGTAAGACGCAACCTTACTTGACGCGTGTCTAATAAGTATGTAACGTCATTGACCTGCTGCTGATTTTGATGAGTCAACAGATAATGTTATTGGTTTGTTTTTATCGTAATGTATTAAAATTGGTTCTGAACTAATTATATTTTTTAATTCATTCAACTCAGTATATAATTTAATGGAATAAATTCGGTGTTTGGGCTAAATTCCTAAAAAATAAAACTAGTTATTTTTATACTAATTTGGGGTCGGGGAATCCGAATCTGAAAGAATTAGGCGGCGGCAAGCAATATTAACTGAATTAAACGACTTTAAAAAATTTTATACACATACAGGAAAATAGCCATTTTGGAAGCATTTTGATTCCTAGAAAATCAAACTAGTTATTTTTATACTAACTATGGGCCGGGGAATCCGAATCTGAAAGAATTAGGCGGCGGCAAGCAATATTAACTGAATTAGACGACTTTAAAATTTTCTATACACACACACACGAAAATAATCATTTCGGAAGTATTTTGACACGCGTAGTACAAAGATCATAGAAAAACAAGAAATATACAAAAACATGTACTGACAGTGTTACCAACTCTCAAAAATATTTATCCCTATATCAATAATTTCCGACACGATAATTCTTCACATAACACATTAACCTGATGAATTACGACTATCTCAACGGCGTATTCTTAAACCAAAAGTATGAAAATTCGTAGTCTTAAAAATGCGTAACCTAACCTAACCTAACGTTAGGTTTGTGTAACATGGTTTGTGCCCCTTTATACCGCCTGCTCGCGTCCCTAACCTAACCTAACGCTAGGTTTGTGTAACATGGTTTGTGCCCCTTTATACCGCCTGCTCGCGTCACGGCAAAAAAACATCCCTGTTTTCAAGTAGTTTAGCGGCTACGCTAGGTTTGTGTAACATGGTTTGTGCCCCTTTATACCGCCTGCTCGCGTCACGGCAAAAAAACATCCCTGTTTTCAAGTAGTTTAGCAGCTACGCCGGGTTTATGTAACATGGTTTGTGATACAAAAGAACCTGCCCCTTTATAACGCCTACTCGCGTCAAGGCATAAAAACTCCACAATACTAGTTGGTGTACCTTCCTAAAATATTTGAGAATCAATTATAAAAAATAAGTACTTAAAATATAAACATGTTATTTTACGTTATAAATATTACTGCTTAATGGCAACACTTAATTTTGTGTGGTAAAAACATCTATGTTATCGTGTTTTTCTATGATCTTTGTACTACATGTGTCAAAATACTTCCGGAATGATTATTTTCATGTGTGTGTGTATAGAAAATTTTTAAGTCGTGTAATTAAGTTAATATTGCTTGCCGCCGCCTAATTCTTTCAGATTCGGATTCCCCGGCCCATAGTTAGTATAAAAATAACTAGTTTGATTTTCTAGGAATCAAAATGCTTCCAAAATGGCTATTTTCCTGTATGTGTATAAAAATTTTTAAAGTCGTTTAATTCAGTTAATATTGCTTGCCGCCGCCTAATTCTTTCAGATTCGGATTCCCCGACCCCAAATTAGTATAAAAATAACTAGTTTTATTTTTTAGGAATTTAGCCCAAACACCGAACTTTAGCCAATTTAATTCATTTAATTCAGTCAACAACGACTTTTCATTATTTTCATCCCATAAAAATTCTATATTTTTCTTTAATAATTTTCTTAATACATTAGTTTTTTTCTGACATTTTTTGATGAATGGACTTAAATAATTAATCATTCCTAAAAATCTTTGTAATTCTTTTTTATCTTTAGGTGACTTAATTTCCCTAATAGCACTAATTTGTGAATAATCAACTTTTATTCCTTCATCACAAAATATGTGACCTAGAAATTTAATTTCTTTGACGTTAAATTTGCATTTGCTCATGTTAAATTTTAAATTATTTTCCCGTGCCTTATCTAACACTTGTTTTAAATATTTATCGTGACTCTCTTGATCTTTTCCAAAAACCAAAATATCATCAATAAATATTGTTTCACCTTCAATATTTTCAAATAATTCTTTCATTACTCTAGTAAATATTTCTGAAGAATTTTTAATTCCAAAAGGCAAACGTTTGAAAAAGTATCTCCCGAATGGGCTATTGAATGTACATAATTCTGCACTTTCTTCATCTAACGGAATTGACCAATATCCTATGTTGTATCAAGATGAGAAAAAAAATTTGCTCCGTGAACTTTATATCTAATTTCCTCAAATGTTGATAATGGATAATGTGACCTTTGTAAAGCCATATTTAAATTTTTGGGATCTAAACACAACCTCAATTTACCATCACGCTTCTCTAGGATGACTAACGAACTCACCCATTTTGTAGGTTTTGTAATTTTTTCTATAACGTTTTGTTTTACCATTCCATCTAGTGCCTCTTTTAGTCTGTCCATTAGTTTGAAAGGAACTCTGCGTTAAGCATCTATTGTTGGAATTACGTTCGGATCCACTGACAGATGACATGTGTACGGTATACATCCAAGACCCTGAAACACATTGTTTTATTGCGTTAATAAATTTTCAGTATTGTTATAGTTCACAAAAGGATTTTGATAAAAAAAAATTATTAAATTAATTTTTTCTGACAACTTTAAACTATTAAATAAACCAAATAATTCAACACTTATGTTTCAACTGCACAACATAATACTTAATAATTGATAGAAAATTCTTGAATTCCTCACAATCTACAACCGTTACAACTTCGTGCTCGCCATTTTTATCAACCAACTCCCTCTCCTCCTTGTATTCACTACTGCCATCTATCTTCACAAAAGCTAGACTCTTCAAAATCACTTTTCTCAACACATTGAATCCTCCAAATGCTGTCACTTTAGCATTTGTGTTTTTTAATAATGTCTTAGGATTTGTAATTTATTAAATTTTTCTATTGTAATCATATTTGCCATCCTCCTGTATGGATTATGGCATTTATTTTACAATTATTAATTTTTATTTTTATTATCCAATTTATATAATGTAAATTATTAACATTTTGGATATTAACATGACTTACAAATAATTCCTCATTCACATTGTTAGACTCTGTCTTGATGTTAAAGTCATTGATGGGAATTTTTAAATTCGCACGCTTGCCCACTTGCCGCAAACTCCAAATCCCTACAAACGTTTGGCTTGATTTTGGAATTCAAACGTGGCCATCCACACGCTTGCGAGTGCATTAGTTTGTTCTCAAGAGGAAAGCATGACGGACGTCGAGGTTGTTGCATCGGTCATAACATTTGGCTTAAGTTATTTTTATTATACAAATTAAGCATAGTATAAATTATTTATACTATAATATAAATAATGTAAACCTACCTGCTCCAGAACGAATACATTCTTCTTTCTTTTTTAGATGTTTTCTGAAAGTGACCATAAGAATTTCCTTCTTGGCTTTCAGCTCCTTTACTGGTTTCTTCAAAAACTTACTAACGCAACTCCATGCATCGGTAACCTTCTTTTTTAGATGTTTTCTGAAAGTGACCATAAGAATTTCCTTCTTGGCTTTCAGCTCCTTTACTGGTTTCTTCAAAAACTTACTAACGCAACTCCATGCATCGGTGACCTTCTTTTTTAGATGTTTTCTGAAAGTGACCATAAGAATTTCCTTCTTGGCTTTCAGCTCCTTTACTGGTTTCTTCAAAAACTTACTAACGCAACTCCATGCATCGGTAACCTTCTTTTTTAGATGTTTTCTGAAAGTGACCATATGAATTTCCTTCTTGGCTTTCAGCTCCTTTACTGGTTTCTTCAAAAACTTACTAACGCAACTCCATGCATCGGTTACCTTCTTTTTATCCTTTGCTCTCTATGGCTTGGCTCCCAAATGCATGGCTCTCCCTGATCCTCCCTTCCAGGAATCGTAAAACGTCTTCATTTCACCAGTCACTCATTTTAAAGTACAACTCACGCATAAATATACTAACTGCAACTCACGTCCGTTAGCCACCACTGACCACTGCACAGACGAGACTGAGTGCTCAGAAACGTGTGGATGCGTCGCAAAATTCCCTTTTATTGCGGATGAGGCATAACATTCATAACTTTGTTTGTTTACATTTGAATTGTTTTGACAGATGTTATGAGTTTTATTAGTTGAAATTAGTGGACCACTCTTATCTATTGAATTATTTTGACAATATTTATCCGAGTTACTCAAGTCTAAATTGATTGTATCAATGTTAAAATCTGAATCATTATTATTTTCATAAAATAACATTCCGACGTTATTTTTAGAATTAATAATTTTGCGGTAGCACATTTTTGAAAAATAACCAAAGGAATAACATTTCTGGCACTTCACTCTCATTGTCGGACATCTGCTATGGTGAATTTCTCCACATCTTTTACATGATTATTCTTTTGAATGACTTCAACTGATTACGACTTGTGTACTGGTTTGACTGACTTCCAAATCGATTCCTTGATAGACTTATTTGGTTTCTTGGCGGACTTCTTCGGTTTCTTGACGTATTCCTAAATTTATCCCGATGCCGGAATATTATGTATTTCACTAGTAGAATGAAATTCTTCTTGAAGTTCCGTTACAGCTTCATTTGAAAATAACATATTTTGAGCAAAACTGAATGCTTTGTCAGTGTCAATATCGGGTTGTTGTAATAGATTTTCTCCAATTCTGAAGTGTTTTTTGTGCGTATTTATGATAAAAATATCATTTGTCATATTTCCAAATTCACACGATGCAATATATTGACGAAGTGAACAAATCTTGAAAATTTTCATCTTCTTTTTGTCTTCTTGTGAAAAATTGTTTCCTTTCCATTGTTGTATGTTTTTTCGGCATAAAATAATCCTCAAACTTCTTAATAACCACTTGTTATCGACATCGGTCCATGTGTTGAAAATTTCTATAGCATTTTCGCCCATTGAAAATAAAATTAGAGCAACTTGTTTGGAATCTGTAGCTTTATCTTGATTGCAGCTTGCACAAATAATTCTTATTTTAAGATCCACTTTGGTGACAGATTTCCATCGAAATTCATTGGCGGACATTCATTTACATTCATTTACACTCGCCATTTTTAATTTTATCACATGTATTATTTTATAATCAACTTTACGTATTTTCACATCTGACCAGTGCCGTAAATAGCCTTTTCTGCGCCCTGTGCGAGCTTCTATAACTGCGTCCTATTTAAGTGGACCCTTCACCTATTACACCACCCTAAATAAATTGCGTTTAAGTATGAATTGGTAAAAAAACGTTTATTCGAAAATATTTGCAAAGATTATTCACAATTCACAACTACACAATACACAAATGAAATGAATAAGTTCAAATACTAAAGATTTATAGCAAGCCATAAACTTTTTAAAGATTTACTTTTCGCGCTTTCTTCATTGCGAAATCGTTGATAACCTTTTCATACAACAGGCACCGTCCTATGTCGCGTTCAACCGACAAAATCGCTAGGCCGGTCAACCTTTCTTGGCCAATCGTCGAGCGCAAGTAAGTTTTTATTTTTTATTTATTATACTGGGTTTACTGAATGATCTTTTGCAGGAAGCTACAGTCACTGGCATTGTTAAAAAAATCTTTATAGCGACTACTACATTGGGAAACATCTCTTTTAAATCTAGTTCGACTATAGCTTTGAAGACCCAGACTTGAACTACGGTCCATTTGTCAAATAATGTAGTTATTTCAACTTGACTCTGAGCGTTTAACCAGCTAGCGGCCGAAAATCCACATATCGTCGAAAGTTGTTCTTACGATCGTGCAGGGCGGTTACAATGAGAAAGAATAATTATTCTCCGTACCAGCTTTTTTAAATTATAACTCAATATCGATTTTATTTCATTCCAAATTTGCTTTAATTTATACCTACATCCAAAAATGCTGAAAGACGTCATGATAAAATTATTAAAATAATGTACTTTTTGTAATTATTTTTAATTATTAGTATTTATCATTTTTCAATAATGTCCAAGTTAAATAAGAATGTTAAAAAAATCTGAAATATATTAGTTTGCAAGTGCGCAAATAAATACACAAACGGACCAATTTTCGTCAAGAAACACATGTACTTAGATATTTTTTAATGATTTTATTTAAACTAAAATTAAAATTCTACAACATACGATACCCAGATAATGTATTGATTTATTTTACTGCAGATTATATGATTTGAAATGGGTATGGTATAATACAAAATCTCTTTTGAAAATTTAACAAATCTGCTAAAAATAAACGTTTTTTCTCAAAATTTCAAACAGGCGAATGCTAGTTAAAAGAACAATCTTTCGAAATCCATTTATAATTTTTTGTGGAAAAGAGTTAATACATCTAAAATCTGATTTAAAAATGACATATTTCTCGTTTTCTCTGGTAATACCCTCTTAAAGTGTCTAATTCAGCCCAAAATTCAGTAGCATTAATATCTGCTGAAAATTTGATACTCAAATCAGTGGCATGTTTCTTTAGTTCTGAGCTGGATAATTAGCAATCTTTTACCTACAACATATATACTTCCTTACCGAAACCATAATACCTGAAGGGTAATTATTAAACCATAAAAACTGAACAGTTACATACGGTTTAATAAGTAAGAGATATATATTGTGATGTGATAATTTAAGATTATCATCTCGACATGTAGTGAATATTAGTGTAGCTAAGGCCTAATATATAAAAATAAACCATTTAAAAATAATATAAATACCAGGAAATATCAATTCTCCCAACTCAAAAAGTAATGGGGCAGTTTAATCTTTCTTATAATAAATATTTTGGAGTAAATTACCACAAAGTATCAGAAATATAAAAATCACTCTGAAATGTTAAAAAAAAACAGCCAGAAAAGAAATAACAATAATACCTACTCCTTATGTAAAATCACCTCAAAGGGGATGTGTGAACTTAGTTTCCTTCAAACAACATGAGCTTAGTCAATTTTTGTCTGTTGGAAATTTCAGAGATTGGGTCTGTTTTGGCTGCATGATATAGTTTAATATTGGAATAAGTTTGAATGATGGCGCGAATTAGATGGATTCTATGGTTATAGTAAACTATGAAAAACATCCGAATTGACGAAACACTTCAGAGCTTTGGCAGTAATAAAATCGAGGTTATATTTTCCTGTTAAACCCTTACCGCCACTTTCCTTAATAAGGTGGCGAATCAACGATTCTGTGGTAGAACACACCTTAAACACGTCTTGCGTAGAATAACACAGTCCACCCACATCTTTTAAAGTTATAAGTTTGTGAAACCACAGCTTGTTATTGGAGACCAAACTTCAACACATTGCTCGCATTTAATTTGTCTAATCAATTTTCGAGAAACAAATCCAGATACATAGCCAACCATTTGGTTTGCTAAAATAGTTTGATTGCGATTTAGAAGATCACAAAAAATTTCACAATTATTAGCTGCCTCCAGGTCAGAATGAAGTTCTGGGTGAATAATATCTTTATGGGTATTGTCATGTCTGTACATCACGGAGGTGGTGTTTATCACATTAACCGACGAGACGTTTAAAATTGTGAAATTATCCAAAGGAATGCAGTTTCCTGTAAACGAATCGCGCAGTTCTTAATGGTTTAGTATTTTTTGTATGCCGTTTTAAATTGGAGCACATTTGGATTGTTATTATGTCCTCCGTGTTTTCTCACGCACCCAAAAAATAATTCTAAATGATCTTGACTGATCCTATATGTGGAGATGTATGATAACGTTTTTCTCTCTTCTATTAAATATTCATATAAGCCTTTTAAACTTTCGATGCATATGATTAAGCCAAGAAAACCTGTTTTTCTGGCAGATTCTACTAACAATTTTTTCTTGATCTTCAAAATAATTTTAGGTTCTAGGTTTTTTTGGTTTGACATTGTAATATAGCTTTTGTAAAAAGATAACGAAAGAATGTAGGTTTTAACCTCCTCCAAGAAACTGAAAATTTCCAACATATTTTTGGGGTCTAAAGGACGTTTATAACCGTACGAATTATATTTTTGGGAATTTAGTATATCAAAAACGTTATTCATAATATTTATAAAGTTAACCGTCCCATGAGAATCCAGAAATGATGAAGATTTCAATTCATCACAAAGTGTTAAGGCTTTAGCTACGCTGGAACTCAGCAATTGTGTCGCTAACTTAACTTTCATTATTTGGTTTCTGAAGTATATATGTCGTGGTGTGATTTTATTGGCAAATCTGAGACCTTCGTTCTCTTGCAATTTATTTAAATTTATGAGAAGCTGCCATTTTATTTCATTGCCATCTTTGTCAAATAAAAGTTTTTTAGATTCAAACGTGTTTCTCACCAATTTGATCATGTGACAAGGATCTAGAAAAATGAACACCTTTGCCTGAGTGGAAGGGTGAGGGAAATGTGTTTTCATATTGTTTGTGTCTGTTAACCGACAACCTAGTACATTGGCAGCTTTTAGGTTGGCCGAGCAGCCATCAAAGGTAATGCTTACAATTTCTACTCCTACGCGATTACACTTCTGAAGGCACGTATTCACCAAATTTGCTTTTAATTCAGCGGTCACGGAATTAATTAAAAAATAACCAACTGGTATTTTCCAGTTTTCGGTTAAAGAAACGACCATGAACACTAAAGCCTGTTTCGCTATTTGGTCACTATCTCCTGTACCTAAACCATTATCCGTCAACCCAATAATTTTTTGGTTATGATACAATTTTTGATGGCGAATGGCCATTTCGTCAAAAACTAGTGAGCATATAACTTGGTTTTTTGCTACGTCACACTTCGCTTTAAGTGCCTTAAAAGCCTCAACTGAAAAACCAGGCTCGGCGTCAATAGAGCCGTACCATCTACTGAGAGTGCGTGCATGGGGCAACTTCTTTTTAAATGTTTGTCGAATATATCGTTATGCCGCTGGTGAGTAATAATTTAAAGTTAATGCAAATTTGCGTAAATTTTTTGAGTATATAGATTTTTTTTTTTTTTGATTTTTCGTAGAGCCGAATATAATTCTATTATTTCGGGACTAGCGTCTAATTTGTTATCCATTTCATCGTCAAGTGAGCTATTTGTTTTTAAATTTCGTACCAATTCCACTAAAGCGCGGCACTTTTTAGCGAGTCGCTGTTTTTGGCGTCGAGATTTTATAATTTTTTTCGTTATTTCTTCTTTGAATAAAATGTGTTTTCTTACTTTCCTCTTCAACGCAATTTTTCTTGGGGTATCAAAAATTGACTCGGATTCTGATACGGGCTCATGTACAGGTGAAGAAGCGTACACACTTTTATTGGGGGTCGATGTTAACGTATCGCTGAGCTGAAATGAAATAAAGCAAAATTGAAGTCATTGAAGAAAAAAATTCGATTAAACTCGGTCAGGTACACTAAATTTGACACACAATTTTCCAAAACAACATTGTCGACTTTTCTGACTTATAAACCTACCTTGATACATGGTACAGCTGTGTTTTTTAGGTAAACCCTTCCGGTTTTAGTGGTATATTTATCCGATTCATTAAAGTGGTTGGAACAAATTCGGGAGTATTCGTTCGGAAACCAAATATCTTCATTTCGCTCCCTCTGGACGAATTTGATCCATTGCTCCGCCTTAGCGTGAGTTTGGCGCGGGAACCTAAAAAAAAAATTAATATTTAGGTGTAGGTATTCTGAAGGTACAACAAAGATTCTACTTCAGTTATATTAAATTCCTTCAATTCGTCATAATATAAAAAAGAGCGGTGGTTGTCCTAGTTTTGCGTGTCTCAGACACACAAAACTAAAGTAAAACAATGTAAAAAAAAAAAAAAAATGAAACAATACAACTTTGTATAAACCACTTAAAAAATGTGCAAATCCGACCGGTTTCGGAACAAACGTTCCTTCGTCAGGGAAAGCTTATACTGTTCTGTTCCCTGACGAAGGAACGTTTGTTCCGAAACCGGTCGGATTTGCACATTTTTTAAGTGGTTTATACAAAGTTGTATTGTTTCATTTTTTTATAATGGATAACCACAAAGTAATAGCTACATTCAAAAATATAAAACAATGTAATCCAATATCAAAACAAATAGACGACGTTGCCTGAATACATTATAATTTACGAAACCAAATATTAGAGCAGGGTTAAATATCAATGTGCCAACCCTGATTTAACGGATTGGTTTGTTCAGTACTAACTAGAGACATAGCCGTGCACCGCGTCGAAAGGCTCGATCTTCAGACCGCCGTTTCTCTTAGCCATGCCCATTATTTGATCCCTTCCCACATGTTTTCTTAAAAACGTTGGCAATTCGGATGTGTTTAGAAGCGGCCGTACTTGATGCTTCAAAATATTATTAAAAACTAACAATGTTTTATAAATTTATGCAAAAAAACAACAATTTTACCAAAAACTTTAATAAAATAAAAGCCTACTCACCTGTGAAAAGTTATTCCGTCGATTTTGCCACTGTTTTTGGCATTGTTTTTGCAGTAACTTAGAACACAATACAGAGGCATTTTGGTATGTCACACGTCAACCGGACACGATGGTTTTTGGTCCACTAAATGCGTGAAATAGAGAATTGGAGGTACTACCTTCAAATCCGTCGAACCAATTTATTCGCTTATTGTCTCATCTATTTATATATATCAATGGACACGAGTTATTTCCAGTCAGTATGCGAGATGATTTCAGAGTGAAAGCACGTCAAATTTTACAAAAAATAAATACGTAAATGTGTAGGCACATAAGAAAAGGGGTCACACTAAAGGTTAGTCGTTATGTTATTGTGTTTTATTTCAGAACCATGTTGACTTTTTTACTAGAACTTCCATTTCGCGGCCGCCTGTTTGCAACCAGCGGCATAGAATGGTTTAGAGTGCCCCTTTACCCGTATTTTCGTATTCCTAGTTTTATTTATTTACGTCCTACTGTGCTTTTACATAAATTAGGTAAAGATAAAGATATATATATAGTATTGTTCACTTTGCAGACATATTATTAGTATTTTTTAGTGAACAAAAGATAATAATTGAGAATGGTAGTGAAAAAGTTTCATAATAACACGAAACGATCCTCACCATATATATATATATATATCTCCCAGTACGAATCTAACAAACCTTGTAGCAATAATTAAAACTACCAAATGTGAATAACCAACAAATTGTACTATTTCATATTGAAAAATGTTAGTTCACATTCCTGCCGCAAGTTTTTAATGAGAACTATGGAATATAATATGAATATTTTCAGAGACCTAGGTATAATGCCAGTAGCCGAAATAACAAATGGTAATATTTTTATAGTCTGAGAGTGCCAAATTCTTTTAATCTCATTTCCTAAATCTATGTATTTTCTAATTTTTCAGAAACTGTTTTTTTTTAATATTACAGGAATTTGGAATAGCTACATCAATGATATAAGTTATTTTTTAAAATTTTGTCATGTAAAACTATATCAGGTCTATTATGACTAATTGTTCTGTCTGTTAGTATAGTTTTATCATAATATATTTTATAAAATTCATTTTCTAAAATGAATTTGGTTCATATTCATAATATGGTAGTCAATCGTACGGTCAAGTATTACGGAAGTCAATCAAGTTATGTTTAATTACCAAACTTTGGTGGATTATTTTTAAAACCTGATTGTGCCTAAATGTATACTCGGACGGCGCTAATATAGAACATCCCGATATAATATGTTCTATAGTTTCCGGAAAAGCCAAACATTTTCTACATAAATCATCAATTTGATTTATATCTTTGATTATATGCTTCCTATAATTTTTGTATTAATGACTCTATCTTGAATGGCAAGCATAAATCCTTCTATTTCTGCGCTCAACTCTCCAATACTCAACCATTTGTTTGACGAAAGTTTGTCAACATACGTTTGGTTGAGATAATTGAAGTGTTTTGCATGAATAATTTTATTTGACCAGGAATCTAATAATTCCTGGTTAGTATTTATAAGAATTTTGGCATTCTCGTCATTTAAATTTAAAGGTGTAATGTTTCTATCTGCCTTGCAAATTATTTTGTGCATTTCTGAGCTATTGGCTTTCCTATGGAAAAAATTTCTAAGCATTTCTACCTGATTGTGTTTCAAATATGTTATTTTGATTACACCTCTACCTCCTAAATTTCTAGGTAAATTAATTCGTTCTATAGCTGAATTTGGATGATGGCAATTAAAATTTGTTAACGTTGTTCTAATTAATCGTTCTAAACTATCTAAATCTGTATTGGACCATTTAATTATGCTAAATGAGTACGTTAGTAGAGGTATTGCCCAAGTATTTATTGCTTTTACAAAATTTTTAGCAGATAGATTGCATTTTAAAAATTTTCTGATCCTAGTTTGAAATTTAATCCTAATATCATTTTTAATACTAGTGTGATCTAATCTATTCGATTGCGGGTATCCTAAATATTTATAAACCTCACCCCCTTTCATACTTTTAATTTTGAAATTTCTAAATATACCCTCGTCTCCATCTACAATTTTGCCTTTCTCTATATGGATCGTTTTACATTTATCTAAACCATAAGTCATTTTAATATCATCTGAAAAATTTTAACTACCTTAATCATTTTCTCTAAATTTGATTCAGAATTTGAAAATAATTTTATATCATCCATAGATGTGAAACTATACTACTCTCTCTTGTATTACCGTTAATTTTTATTCCAAACTTGCTTTTAATTAACATTTTAGACAGAGGATTCAATGCTAAGCAAAATCAAAGAGGACTCAATGAGTCTCCTTGAAAAATCCCTCTTTTTATTGAAATGCCCGGTACTACTATTTTCTTACCTTTTAAATTTACTAGTAAATCTGTATTCCAAAAGGACATAATATTTTTCAAAAATCTAATTATAATTGGTTTAACTTTATACACGGTGTCCGAAAACTCGTAGTATAAGCGGAAAACTGGTGAACCTGCATCACAAAGAGAACCCAAATAAACATAAAGATATTCAATTTAAGCATTTTTACATTTAAAATTTAAAAAAAAATTAAAAAATTTTCGGCTATATGAGGGTTAAAGTTTTTTCCGATACACGGAAATCTCATGATTTTAGAGCGAAGATGCTCTCTAATAGCCCCTCCAGACTCACGGCGAGAAGCCCCGAGAACACCCGAGAAGCGTGAATGTGATGAGTTTCTCGCATTCTCTTTCTCGGCTCGCCTCTTCTCGGATCGCTGTCGGTAAATTTGGCCGCTTCAAAGGATTTCTCGGGCGAGAAGCGAGAAGGCTACTACACTCACGTTTTGTCTCAGTGTTGTTTAGTGAGCGATTGAGAGTAGACGTGCGTTATATTTTTGTTTTTGTATCGAAAATTTTGTTTACTTTAAAATGTGGAACAATCAACAAGAGTTGCAATTTATAGAATACTAGCAGACACGGCCACACATTGCTGTGGCTAACGAAACACAACGCCATTACCCAACCTTTATAAAATCCACACCACCCGCTTGCCAGCTGCCAGCTGCCCGCTGCCCACTGCCTGAATTGAATATTTGAATTTCTCGGCTTTTCTCTACTAAAATGAGCATGTATTATACATATAAACCTTCCTCTTGAATCACTCTACCTATTGGTGAATACCGCATGAAAATCCGTTGCGTAGTTTAAAAGATCTATGCGCACATACATTTTGGGCGATTTCATTTTATACTATGTAATGATGATGATGATTTTCAATCTGAACCGGTGTTATGGGATGCAAAATATCGGAATTATAAAGACAAAAATTTGAACCACGATGCGTGGAACAGACTTAATGGAGATGCAAGTACCTGAACTCAAAAAGAAAAAATATTCCCTTTTTGCTAGTTACCGGAATTATTTTTAGTTACAACGTTCACAAAATTATAATATGCCATGGCGCACAGAGCCAAACCTGCTGCATTTTGAATATCGTCTGTAATGTCGTCCATACCGGATGGGAAACAGATCACGAGTGAGAAAAATGAGAGTGTGGATAAGTGCTTGTTCTCGTGAGAAGTCTCGCCGAGACTTCTCGCCGTGAGTCTGGAATCAGCTTAAACTCTCTCGCTAGGTAGTTTACTTAGTACTGGATCAATTCGAACAACGAACAAGCCTTGCGAGAAAAATTACTATGTGTTCTAAACTTACATTATGTTGTAACGTTCCTTAATCCAAAAACACTAGGTAGGTAGTACATCACAAAAAACACAACATGTCATTGGTACATCACAAAAAACGCATTAACATGCGTTGGTATATTCCATTATAATCCACAATATTCTCAATATGAAAATACCCCAAAAGTTTGTTAAAATCCAGCGAAATTAATTACTGTTATTCACAAATATTCACTTTTCAATTTTCGTTATTTGTTTTTGGGGTGTTATGCCGTGTTGCGCTACCTCCTTCTTTAGCCAACGTTTCGGACATCGTTGCAGTGTCCATCATCAGGGCAGATCCGGTAGATGTAAGAAGGAGGTAGCGCAACACGGCATAACACCCCAAAAACAAATAACGAAAATGCTTTTGGCCGTGAAAATCTTAAAACTTATCATTCACGTTCGAAAACACAAAGGCGTGTTAACGATATCAAGACCCATACTAAACTGCGTAAAAACATGAAAAAATATTTACCCAGATAAGGGAGTTCCCGTGTCCCATTGACTTGCTATGGTCAGTCGAATCGTGTTCCCCATGCAGTAGTGTTTAATTTGCGCTGAACACTGGGAATATTATTTTTAATTTATTTAACATTCCAAATTTGCAGTTTTGAACTCACTTACGACATTTATGATTGAGTATTGTTTTATTTTCTTAATTCACTTATTTTTTTATTAGTTTATTTACTTATTTTTTCACTTTTAATCAAAACAATAACTTTCAACAATAATATGAAATTAGAAACCAACTTTCTAGTTTAAATACGGTACGACTTAATTTTGTCCTATAACTTATCACTTAGAATTAATCGGCCTTTGTATTCCTAGGTAAAATTTACGGCTTATTTGCATTTTTGTTAAGTTACTCACGAGTGCATTTACATACAAAAATAATGCTCATGTTGTTCGGGAGTTTAACTTAGGGGGCATTAATTACGTGACCTCAAAATGGGGGGGGGGAGTCCAGCAAAATCTCACCACGTCTTGAACAGTTTTTAAGCGTATTGTCGCGATCATATTTACCTCAACGGGGGGGGTGGGCCGTAATGGGATAGCATGGGGCGGGATGGGATAGTCTGGAACCCCAGATACACCACTGATATCACATGATTGTTGCAGAGTTAATTAGTTAATTATTGCGGACATCAAACAAAAAGAGGTATACCTACCAAGGGTATGAGGGGTTGGTAGGAATCTGAGAGTCCGTGTATCCAGGAGTGACGGACGCATGAATTCATTCCTCCCATGGAGGTGGAATATAATTAATAGTCCAGTCAGCCTATTTCGTAGAACACCAGTTGAATCACCATCGACTACTATTATTTAGACAAGTGTTTAGCCAGAAGTCCCCGCCTCTACCCCCCTTGCTTCCCCGCCTACGCCCCCCTCCCCAAAACATGAAAAGTGTAAGGGTTTCGTAAATCGCGTCTATCTCGATTACTAAACAACATATCGGGTTGCAATTTTTTATTTTCTTTATTGTAACATTGTCTAATTAATGTCCAGTTAACTTTCGTCGTAACTTTTACCGTTTGTTTGTAATTCGTATGAAAAGGTAAAAATTTGTATATTTTTTGGTATGTAATTTTACATTTTGTCACAGAACTTTTTAGGCCGACATTTTATGAAAAAATGTTTCCTACAAAGATTGTAGCCCTTTCTATGAGCTGTAAAATTATATATTTTAATGTGTACTTTATGGCTAGAAAACGCCAGATATCAACCGTGAATGCTTGGTACACCATTTCTGCATCGCTCTGCGGCAGCCGATTCATTAACGCACTACTCATGTATGATGTTTAACTCATTAATTGTATTTTTTGTCAATTGTTTTAAATTTTGGTTTTACTGAAGAAGTGAGATTATGCTTACTGGTATCAGTTCAAGTTGCCATAGTATTTCAGTTTAAAATCTATAACTTTATTTATTGAATGGAAGTATAAACTAGCTCCATTATGAATAACCCCCACTAACACGAGTATTTCACGTTCACGATTTCCACATAGCTTAAGTGCACTAAAACAAACGAAATAATGACAAGACTAGAAGAAGTGTGTGAAGATTTGGTTAAAACTAGTAGAAATTCAAAACTGTGGCTACAAGAGTTTAAATTGGTGAATTTGGTTCTAGACTTTATTCTGGCGGAGAGAATCGGCGATTGGAATTTGCACATTAATACAGTCAAGCAAATGATACCTTTTTTGCATGCTGCTGGTCATTTGCTCTACGCCAAATCCGCACAAATACACTTAAAACAAATGTTGAGCGTACAAACAAAGATGTCAAATGTAGACTTCGAAAGGTTCGTCAATAATTTCCGATATTTAAAAAAGGAGACAAAAATGAGGTGAACAATTACAGACCGATCTGCCTTTTATCAACTATTGTAGGAGCTAAAACTTTTGTAGGAAATATTTTTTCATAAAATGTTGGCGTAAAAAGTTCTGTGACAAAAAGTAAAATTACGTACCAAAAAATTTTATCTTTTCATACGAATTACAAACAAACGGTAAAAGTTACGACGGAAGTTAACTGGACATTAATTGTAGACAATGTTACAGCAAAGAGAATATAAAAAATTGCAATCCTATATGTTGTTTAGTAATCGAGATGGACGTGATTTACGAAACCCTTACACTCTTCATGTTTGTGGGGGCACAGGGGGGGGGGGGAAGCAAGGAGGGGTAGGGGCGGGGATTTTTGGCTAAGCACTTGTCTAAATGGTAGTAGTCGATGGAGAAAAAATTAGCTTTATACTATTTTTTCAATCTAATTATTACATTATTAAAAAAAATGATAATAACTTTGTTCACATTCGTTTCGAACACTACTGTACCATGCGACCATCTTTGTTGGCGACCATGTTTGTTTGTGTACCCGAGGATGATACGAATGCAAGTCCAAAATTTGAAGAAATGAGTTTTTGATGCAGACTTGAAGTAAATTATCATGTTTATCAGTGGCAGAAAGAGTCCTATCATGAAGAAAAATAGGATTTTCAAAATTGCATATGGATGCAATTACCATGATGCAACAACTATCTTAGAAGCAGAAGGATGTACCATGGACTTTATTCCTTTTATAATACACCACATGTCATAACAAAATAGTCCACTTCAATTAGAGGCAGTAGGACACAAGTCCATGTTTTTGTTTGACTCAAGTCAGCGTTTTTTTTTTAAACAACTATTTTTAAAGGCTTTACTATAAAATATTTCGATTCATTTGCTCGTTTTTAAAACAAAACTAATTGATTTAATAATTACTTTTTTTGTTATCTATCAGCACGGATATCCGAAGAAGTTTTTTTTTTTTTTACATTAACTCCACACAGGAGGCCCTGAGGAAAATAATTTCCCTCAGGGCCAAATGTCAACTGTGTACAAATGTTGGGCACGCGTTTGGCGTGTTTCCCGACTATGCACCGGGGCCGAAGGGATCAATGATGCTAGTTCCTCGGAGCATCTTCCATTGTAATACCGGTAGAACAAGGATAGCATTCCCACCCGACGCCTGTGCTCTAAAGATTGCAATCCGTCTGTTAAGATGGGAGAATCTATCAAACGGACCGCCCGTTTCTGCACAGAGTCGAGGGTATTTTTCAGGTATTTTGGAGCTCCAGACCAGAGGTGGCTGCCAAATTCAACCGTGGGGCGCACTTGCGATTTGTACAGGGTTAGCAGTTATGAGACCATAGTTACAGAAAAAATACTTTTTTGGCTCTCCTGAACATTTACCTTTTTGGACTTGCATCCGTATGCTTCTCGGGTAAAGAATTTGGTTCGTGAGCTCACAGTTCAAGGTCAAGTCATTTTTTGAAAAATGTAGCTTACCTCTTCTAATTGTGTTCATCGAACTGAGCGTAGAAAGGGACAGCAAATTTCGCATTGCGCTCTGACGAGCGCGAAAATAATATTAGGCCAGCTGTTTTTAACCGTGAAATGACCGAAAAACACGGAATAAAATTATGGATAATTTCAAAATAATGCTTTAAATCCGGATTTCTTTGTTTGTTTTCTTTTAAATAGTTTTTTTTAGTTAGGTACTATGATCGTCAGTAATAATTTATAAGAATTTGACCAAAAAAAAATCAACTTCTGACTCGATTTACTCGAAAACGAAAGCTCAAATCAAAAAAAATTATACTACAAAATCGACTCCAAATGTGATGAGGATTCACCAGTTTTCCGCTTGTACTACGAGTTTTCGGACACCTTGTATATTTTGATTAGCCACGAGTGCGGGACACTATCAAAATATAACTTTTATATAAATATATAATTTTTATGTATATAACTTTTTGTAAACAATAATAATAAATATTGAAAATGACCGATATTTTATTTATCTTTCCAATATATTCAGATATAATTATGATCACATATTACGAAAATAATTCGAAATTGAATACCGTATTGTTTTGACATCTATCAATGAAGAACTAATGCCTACCGTCCAGCAGTGTAGTTGGTTGTATCCATGGAACTATAATTCTATGGAAGCGGCATAAACAGTTCGGATCCTATTATACCGCCAGAACCAGTGTAGCTCTCTCCATTTTTCGGAGGCGGGGAGTGGGGATAGAAACGGGGTTACCGCTCAGCAAGCGGGGGGAGGGTGAACGCTTTACAGGGAAGGGCCGAACTGGTAATGGGCTCATTATTTAATTTATTTTTAATTAAATAACGTTTCTCAGTTTTTTTTTCGTATTTTAAGCACAAAATATAATAGCCCATTACGTATTATTTGCTGAACGAATTTCTTTTTCATAATTAATAATTTTCTTAGTTTTAACCACGTTTATTGTTTATAAAAAACCGACATATTTCCTGAGCAATGCTCACTTCCTCAGCGTTTACTTAATTAAAAAAAAAGATTATGAAACAAGATAATTATTGATACGTGTAGATTAAAAAAATATATATTAGTTACTATTATTTTTTAAAACATATTTTAAATAATCAACAGACTTGCAGTGTATGCATTTTTATATTTTTTCTTGATGTAAGCTGGTGTTTGAGTTTTAGGAAAGAAGTGATCGTTATTAATCTAATAAAAACTGTAATTACAGTGATAACAAAATTTAAAAAAAAATTAGAATGCTCGAACAAAGGATGGATAAGTACAGGAGACATTAATAACAATTTAAAAGTTATAAAAGCATAATAAAATAAGTGTCACGTGAAGAGAGATACTATCAGTGTTTCTCCTTTAACAGAACTGGTTCTTGATCCTGCTGAAACTTCCGCTGTAATCAACGAGCTAGCTCCTTTACCACAATTTGCAACAACCGATGTGCGGGAGGTTAGTGCAACTTTAGATGCTTACCGTATGATAAAGTTAGACAAGAATATATTTACACAGGAATCCAAACAAAATAATTATCGACAAAGACGGCAAGGTAGCGCGGTGGGAATTTCTCGAAAAAGTTATTAGGACCCAAGAAGAGCAAGGCCTAAATTTCGCCCATGAAATAACATACCAACACTTTATTTCAGAAAACAGATAATGAAGGTCAATCTAGCAACCCAACTACTAAGCCGAAGTGCTACTACAGTCATATAATTTTGTAGAGAAGAGTTAAAAATGGCGTAATACAAAGATTCAGAAGCCACTTGCAAGTTGTTAAAATCTTGAATGATCTCTTTGACGTTTTAAACTCTCGAAATCGAGAAACCGTATTGATTTTTTTAGGTGGAGCCACTGATTATCTTAACACTTAATAATTATAGTAACCAAACAATTATAATTAACAAAATAATTATTGTAACCAAACGGATGAATAAAGAAAACAAAACATTTAAAATAACAAAAAACGATAAACAAAGTGTGTACAAAACAGGCTTCTTGGGAATAGTATAGCGGGCATACAAAGTCTGAAATATTTATGCAAAAATTTAATTGAGGACTATTAAGTAAAAAAATTAGCTTGTTACAAATTAAGCCAAAACCATATAGAGTACCTTTTCGGCAATTTAAGATCACATGGAGGTCATAATAATAACTCGAATGCTCTGCAGTTTAAAAACATTTATAAAAAACTCCTCGGTCATTTAAATTTAATAAAAACCACTTAAAGCCAGAATCTGTTAACCTACTGTCCCTTAAAATGCAATAACTTATTGTACAATTGTCGCTTTTTGGCGGGTATGTGATCGTACTGCTTACTAATGTAATGAATTCTAATATCGACATATTTTTCTAATACTGCTTTAAGTAAATTAATGAGATGGTTCGATGTTGGAAACTGTTCATGCATGTGGTCTTCCAAAGACTTAAATATCGGAATACCTATGAATGCTTTTAAAGTTTTACTGACAATGGTCGCTTTGTCATATTTTGGAAGAAGCATTTTACCTCCACTTTCAGACAACATCGTCTTTATGATCGATTCAGCCTTCACACAAATTGCGACTACATCATCAGAAGGATAGACAAGACCTCCTTTATCTTTAAGCGCAATCAACACATGTTGGAACGATTTGTTTATTGAATGTAATGAGCTGATACAAGTTTCGCACATTATTTTTTTGCGTAAGGATCTGACAACATATCCTCCTATATAAGTTATGATCTGTCGGTCAGAATCCGAAGAGATATCAACGGGATTAAATACAAAATTCATATCAAAATTGTCAAAATCTTCCGAAACATTTTCTTCATCCGAAATACTTTCACAATCCTCGACCCTATACCTATTTGATGATTGATTTATCGTTTTTATTGCCGATGTACTAGTTAATATGGAAATATTATCTAAAGGAATGCAATTACCGCTGAAAGAATCACGCAGTTCCATGTGCAATAAGTTTTTTTTATAAATGCCTTTAAATTGGCGACTTGTCGGATTATTATTGCATCCGCCGTGAGAACGAATATTCCCAAAGAATAGTTCTAAGTGATCTTGACTGCACTTATAGAGTGGTAAAAAATTTAGCAACTTTTTATTTATTACTAAACTGTTATACATTTTAACCGTACTCTCAATATCTATGCAGAATCCAATAAAACCAGTTTTTCTATTAGACGAAATAGCATTTTGCCCATCGTTGAACTTAAGTGCCATAAGGTATTCTTTGGCTTTATTTAAAAAAGCAAGGTGATTATTGAAATTTTCAGGGTTTAAGGGTTTTTTAAAACCTAATTGTTTCAAATTTCTTGAATTTAAGACATCAAATAAATCATTTATCATTTTCAAAAATCGGACGGTGCCGTTAACATTTTTGAACTCAGGCAAATTCAAATAACTACGGCATAAAATTAGAGAGTCAGCAACGCTCTCACTGAACAACTGTGTTGCTAATTTAACTTTCATTTTTTGATTTTGAAAATTTATATGTATCGGCCTCAATTTGTTCGCAAAATGTAATATTTTTTCATTTTGCATTTGATTTAAGCTTTCCAAATGATTCCATTTGGCTTCAATCTTATTTTCATCAACTATTACTTTTTTGGCTTGAAAAGCGTTTCGAACTAATTTTATCATGTGGCACGCATCTAAAAATATGCAAACATCTTCTTTAGTAGTTGGATGTTCGAAAAAAGTTTTTAATTGTGTAGGATCGAACGAACAGCCTAAAATTTTGGCCATAGAAATGTTTGCCGGACACCCATCAAACGTTAAAGACACCACATCAATACCCGTAAGATGAATCTTTTCCAAACATTTACATACCAAATTTGCCCTTTGTTCACCGGAAATTCCATTTACTAAAAAAAAACCAACAGGCAACTTCCAACTATCATTGATTGCCACAACCATTAAGACAAAGGCTTCTTTTGCCCTTGTCAGGCAATCACCGTCTAACTTAGCACCCATGTCAATAAATCCATGGTAATTGGAGCCATCAAATTCGACCTTAGTCATTATGGCCATTTCATCGATCACTAGTCCGCAGAGTATTTTTTTACTTGAAGCTTCAGCCTTCATCTTCAAAGCACGAAATGCTTCCACTGTGAAACCAGCCTGGCCATCAATACTCTCGTACCACTTCCCAAGGGTCCTAGCGTGTGGCAAACATGTATCAAAACTTCTTGGTACGTAATCGTAAGCTTTTGGAAAATAAAAATGTAAAGTTAGAGCAAACGATCTAAGGGCCGGGGAGAATTTTTTTTTTGTCGGTTTTCCTTTATTCTGGAGCTGCCGGTTATAAAGTTCTCTACTGCTGATTGAAATTGACTCCAAGTCCGTAAACTCGTTTTCATTAACATGTTTACCTTCTTGTAAACATGTTAAAATCCCCTGCAAACTGGCAATCTTTTTTAAGTGCCGTCTACGTGACGCTTTCAAACTTTTTAGCTCTTTTTTGCGTTCAATGAAGAGCGTTCTCCACTTCCTCGCTTCTAATCTAAGTTTTTTTTTACGAGGAGTGTCTTCCACTTCATCGAGTGACTCATGTGATCTATTGTAGGCTGATGGGTCTGCTGATTCAGTCGTAGGCTGAAAAAAAAATTGTATTTGATATCCAGCCCAATTCCGAATTTTTTTAAAGCGTTATTGCAATAAAATATTAAGTACCTTTTCAATTGAAAGCGAAGGTACTGCATGTCTGTGCAATTTTATAAATCCTTTCTCAGTTGTATAGAAGCAATCTTGCGAAAAGTGATAGGAGCAAATGCGGGTTGATTTGATTGGAAACCAGTCATCACTCCGATTTAAGGCATCAACCCATTTTCTTTTTCTCTCAGGGTCTTTTGGAATCCTTTAATAATAATAAAATATTATTTAATTTTATGTATGTATATTATGTTCATACTGCACCCTTGAGGTGAATTTTCAAGAAAACGGGCATTTTAAATCTATTTATAATCTATCAATCAATCATTTTAAATCTATTTTATATATATATATATATATATATATATATATATATAAAATAGATTTAAAATGATTATATATACTATTATATATATATATATATATATATATATAATAGTATATATATATATATCTGTATTCGATTCTTGTATATAGATATATATATATATATATCACAAGAATCGAAACTACTTCCATCTGGAGTCAGAGAGACTATGGCATGTATGTTGTGAGGCTGAAAATGTGGGGAGGGGAAGAAGATGGGGACGAGGAAGATGGGGAAGTACCCGTCTTTTCAGATCTAATCAACAAACACAGCTAAAGCCATTTCAAGCAACATTTCAATTCTAATTGGTGGTCTTACACCAGGGCGATACTGAGAGTATGTTCCACCTGGAACGTGCCGGAAATATATCTTATATTATTTTTAATTATGAAATGTTGAAAACACAGATCAATCGAATAAAATTTATCTGCGCGCACCGGGATTTGAACCCGCGACCTCCGGATTGCTAGTCAAGAGTTTTACCCCTCGACCACGGGGGCATGTCAATGTGACTTTTACATAACAATACAGTGATTACATACTTTGAATTAACATTGTAAACATATGTAAAAGGAGTGTTAAATTAGTAGAAAAAAAACTCTAAATAACAGTGCAAAAAAGACAAAGTAAAAATGTTTTAAAATGAATAAGCTAAATGATAAAGAACACATACCTATGATATGTGTAAATCTCAAATTTATATTTGTGCGTTATGATTAATAAAAACATATATATTTTTTAATTATTATAATTTAAGTTGACTGATTCGGCCCATTGGCAGTCGTAGTTCACGTGTTAACATCGGGCGCATGGCGATGGCGGTTGAAATTAACACGCCGAAAATTATAAAATGTATATTTAAGCTATGTTTAAACACTTACATGTGAAAGGTAAGACCGTCTTTCTTCTTAAAGGTCTTAATAGAACTACTTTTACAGAATTTTACGGCGCAGTGGACCATTTTTCTATGTTATATTAACGTTTTTCTGGGAGCTCTATGCGCGACCGAGACGTAAAAGCCAATGTCAGCCGTCTAAAAACCGTTCGGTAAAATTTTTGAAAAGGCAAGCTTTGGGCAGAGGGGCACACTTTACATGCCGTCTCTCTAGTATCCATACTCTTAGGTTGTATCGAATAATTTATCAAACAAGTTTGATCAAAATCTGATAAAGAGTCATAAAATCATGAGCTCCTCCTGCAATAGGTAATGTTTCTATCTAAATTTACCTAAAACATGCGCATTCAATTTAATAAACATAATTTGAAAGATGCCCAATATTTAACGTTTCATGTTCAAATCTTACTCAAGTGTACCATCTAGTCTAGATTCTTCGCTGCTCTGACTTCGTCGGTAGCACGCAGCGGTTCCCCGTTCGAGCATACTTCATACTTCCCCACCCCGAAATAAGGTGAAACAGAAGCGACAATTCTCATACAATCTGTTTTTCAGCCGCATTCGAAAACTACAGATAGTATGTTATTTATTTTAGTACAAAAAAATAACACTAATAATGAAATTTACGCGAACAAAAATTTCACTGTTATATGACTTATAATAACGAAGTTATTACATTAACAAAAGTAATTATTTTTCATCAGATTTACGTTAGACACGGGTAGCTAAACTCCGCTACACCCGGCGCGGGGCGCGGGAATAGGTATCCGCATGTTAGAAGGCGACAAACTTATGTGCGAGCGATCCCGTTTATGCACGTCTCGTGAACGCTTTTAGCACATTCCTATGGTGTGGTAGTTTGATATTTATATTTGTCGAAAAAATGTCAAGTTTCTTTTCTGATTTTTTATGATTGTTTCTGTGCGCAGGGAATATTTGTGGTCGAGACACGCAGTAAAAGTGGCAAAACTAACTACATAATGATAACAAGGGCCGCTGTAATAGTTTAGAACTTTCATAAATCTGTAACTATCACTAGGTAGGTAGACTTGCCTAGTTATTTTGTTGTTGCGATTTACTAAACAATAAAATGAATAGGTAGATCAAACTGCGCGGGTATCTACATTCTGTCACATAACGTGATTTGTCAGTCTTCTCTACTGTTATTTCGAGTGACCGTTCTCAAATAATATAATTGATTCACTTGGTTTCTGCGAAAAAATACCTCAAGACACAGTGATACAGGTAGTTAGAGGTGCTTAGCCTTCCATAAATCCGATCGGGAGGGACTGGTTGAGGGAGACAATTTGAGGCTTCCTGCACTCTTCTCTTGACCCATCGCTTTGCTCCGCAGTGAGAGGGATGGATTTATACGTCCGTCACTCCTGGACCCACTGCACTGACCCCAGATACCTAGCCAAGCCGCATGCCTTTTTCCTTCCCAGAACATCCTCTCCTTCCTTTCTTTTAAGACCATCCACACAGATGACATAAGCCCTGGAGGAAATTATTTTCCTATTGTAGCTATTATTGTAAAAAGAAATAAATAACACAATTTTCTCAAACACAGTTTTGCGTTATTCTAAAACATTAGGCATGCATTTTATAAAAATTACAAATACTCTGGGAAGAAACGAATCCCAGAATGAGTGAAATACTTATTATTTTCACAAACATTTGCTAGGTAGGTTCCTAGGTACCTACTTTAATTATCATCTAATTTATTTATTTACTGTGTAACCATCACGCTTCGCGCGCTTTCCTGGGAACCCCTGCTAAGTCATCAAACATAATGAACCCCTTGGAGTGACGTATTTTTTTTTTTTTTTTTTACATGACCTCCACACAGGAGGCGCTGAGGAAAATAATTTTCCTCAGGGCCTATGTCATCTTTGGGGATGCTGTGTGGAGGGTTTTTTTAGGAAAAGGAAGGAGAGGAGAGTTCTGGGAAGGAAAAGGGTTTAAGGGATGGGTAGGAATCTGGGGTTCGCTGTGTCTTGGTCATCTGCCTCCAAGACCTAGACAAACCTCACCCCATGAACCCGGGCACCCCTGCTAAATCACCAAACGTAGCGAACCACTTGGGGTGACCTATGGCAGAGGTGTTGGTTATCCAATAAAGGTTCCCGGGGCGGCGGTACCCATTCCCGCCTCCCAAATTGTATGTTGGAGATGTTGGTTTTTTAATAAATGGTTCCCGGGGCGGCGGTAGCCTAACCCGCCACTCAAATTGAAATGTCTTCCTCGGGCGTCTCCGACTTCTTTTGCCCTTCACTATCGTGTCATATTCACATTCCTACATCGTCTCAGATTAAATTATTATTAATTTATTATTACCTATTAGCAAAATCATAATACAAACTTATTTTTATTACGTATAAGTTGTAAATGTGTCCTGGATTGAGCACATGAGAAACCATTTCTCAGGTATAGCAATACTCACCACTTTGTTAGTGTGATAAATTAGCTGCACATATATAAAGGAACAGATCCTAACCTTTTGACAGATATTACTCATTTATCGCTTTTGACAAACATAGAAAAAAGCAAACACGTACGAGGGTACATGCAGCTTGCGTCGTTGGGGGAAAAGCCCGTTAAACACGATAAAGCATTTAGTTTTTTTATTGAAATTAAACTGAAAAGTTGTCAGCAAAATGAGGCCTGGTATTAGAAAAAAACTAGCGTTTGCAATCATATTTGAGCTTAGATGTAAGTCACTTGTTATAATTGTAAATCGTGGTTGTTAGCCAGTGACATAATTCACAAGCTATAAGTCTTATATGAAAGTCACTAGTTATAATTGTAAATCTTTGTTGTAAGCCAGTAATATTAATTCATTTATATATTTATTTGTACAGCGCCATTGAGGTGATTTTTCACAAAAACGATTATTGGCTATTTGAGGCTAGTAGCAATGTGAATGGTCGAAGAAGTAAAGGACGCCCGAGGAAGACATGGCACGATCAAGTGAATCAGATACTTGAGTCGGGCCATGTTAAGAGTCAGAATAATAGAAGAGTGTGTATGAGACGATGTATGAATGTGAATGAGGTAAAGAGTGTGTGCCAAGACCGAGTTGTTTGGCGGTCCGTCCTCTCTGCCTACCCCTGCGGAGAAACGGCGTGATGGTTAGTTAGTTAGTTACTGGCGATTTAAGCGCATTTTATCCCGCTAATTTGCGAAAAATTATTTTTATTACCGTTCTATTCTGATTCAGAGTAATATCACAATAAAACTATGTTGATTTTATCCAATACTTAGTGAAACTAATATCACTTAAACATAAATAAAAAATATATGTATTTTAAGTTGTTTAATTTCATGTAATATAACACTTAAAGCGGTACCACACGCGCAGATAAAATATGTGGCTAGGCCTATTTCAGCATATTGCTCGCCATTGGGAATGTACGGCGAGCGATATGCCGAAATACGCCAAGCCACATCTTTTATAGCTGCGCCAGGCACAGGTCTTATGTTATATTATACTTATACTGACTTAGCGATCTCATTGAACACTATTATAGTAACTAAATGTTTAAAAGTGATTAAAATTACTCCACTTTTTTTAGAGGTCTTTAAGAGGAAATACCAGCGGCGTTTTTTCCATACAAACGTATTCCCCATTTATCTCTCTGGATTTTGACCCTAGAGCAAAGAGCAAGCTTACATAATAAAGATATTGACCATTAGCGTGTCGGTATGTATTGCTTTTTTTGATAATTTACTTCTTATAGAAGTTAGGACCTTCCAAAAATGAATAAAATTGCCTAGTTTAAACGCCGTCAAAAGACGTTCAGTATACAAACTAAACAATGTATTTTGAAAAAAAAGCAAAACGTACCGACATAGAATATTTTCTTCTAATACAGTTAGTGAAAAAAAAATTAAAATTGATCCAGTTTTGGAGAAGAAAAATGGGGATTACAAAACATCGATTTTGACGATTTTATTTACGTATTTTCGGCCCGATATGCAGTTGTCCCTTTCGCTCAGTTTCCTTGAGGGGAGCGCGGAGTGGAACAGAAGACATTGGTTCAATACCTATCGACGATAATTTTAAATGACCGGAATAGCTCTTAAGTGGGCAAGCACTTTAAATTATTTCAAAATATAATTTGTACTACAACGTTCTTCATTGAGCAAGTGATGCTACTGATACATCTCGAAGAATTTTCGTGAAGGGAAGACATAAAAAAAATTATAATAGGTGGTGCATTATTTTGAAGGAGAAACAACATCCATACAAGAAAAAAGTACCCACTGTTGACGTTTTTCTGTAGAAGCGATAAGTATCTACGTCGAAATGCATTAATTTTACACGCTGAAAAGGGCTATTAAAACTACAGGTGGCGTTGAAGGAGTGCGAAATTTTCAACAGCGACACATAATATTTACGGAAACCTAAAAACCGGAAACGGAAAAAATATAAATCACTGGAAAAAAATACAATACAGTTTTCTGGAACCATGTAATACGGACTCTGTAGCCCGAACATCGTTGATAGAAAAGTAAGTCTTGCAAGCGGTCTTTATAAAAAAGATCCAGTTAACGCCAGCAACCGCAATATATGCTCTTTTAACTCAGCTGACCCTTTTTATAAATTATTCTATCTCCCCGGGTGTTGATTTAATTTACTAAATTCAACAAACTCTAGTCTTCCGTCTCTTTTGAACTAGTACGTTTTGGCGTTAAATTTACGAAATGCACTGTTTATCGCAAATATGTTTCGGTTGGGTAAAAAAAATTCTGTATGATCGCACGCGGGGTTGTAGCAAATGTATTTTTTACGTGTTAATTTTGTAGTAAAACTGTGTGTTTTTCAGCCGTTTTATAATATTATACAGTTATAGGTATAAAAAACTATTTAAACAGATTACTGTACCTTATGTACGGCCGCAAACCAATAATTCATCCCAATATTAAAAAGCATAACGTGTAGAAAGCGTTTTATTCGATAATATTGAAATTAACGCCATCTATCGGTGTGAAGTTTCTAAATATATTTTGAGAATACCCTTAAGGGTCGGGTATCAAACCGCTGACGCTGCAGTTAGGTATTTCTTGTACTTGTAGACAAACACGGCCGCAGCTGACCGCCTGCGTCTGACTAGAGGAGATGTGGGTATACTAGACACTACGGACTTAGGAAATAAAAATACACTTGCCTTATAAAATTAAAATTTAGTTCCTACTATAATAATGGATACAGCTTAACATACTAAGAATCATATTGTGGAATAACGTGGATAGCTCATAGAGACATTTGCGCCTGGGTCAACTGCCCATTCACTGCAGTTAGGTATTTTTGGTAGTTGCAAACAAGCTCGGCCGCCGCGATCTACTGTGTATTTCGGTTAGATTCAGGCACGGCTGGTGAGCATTTTGATAAAATACGGAATAAAAATACACTTGCTTTGTAAAATTTTAATTTATTGCCAACATAATTGATACAGCTCGACAGACTATAAATCATATTATGCAAGGGCAAGGATACATAGACTTTTTTTAGCCCCTGGACCTTTACAGACGTCTTAGTTTTTGACTCAATGTGACATGGAATCTAATGGTGTTTTGATGTGGAAAAAATTTTTGGTTCATATATTGTTTGTATAATGTTATTAATTTTTTTATAATTTTACCAAAAAATAATGGGTGTGAATAAGTTACGACAACCAGTTTTTACTCTGCGCCTTAGAAATTAAAAAACCGGTAGTTTTTTTTTTGAAAGTTTATTTATATGCATACAATTTTTTTTTAATACCTAGTAAGAAAGAATATATTTTACAATTTATCTTTGATATATTTTACAGACGTCTTAGTTTTTGACTCAATGTGACATGGAATCTAATGGTGTTTTGATGTGGAAAAAATTTTTGGTTCATATATTGTTTGTATAATGTTATTAATTTTTTTATAATTTTACCAAAAAATAATGGGTGTGAATAAGTTACGACAACCAGTTTTTACTCTGCGCCTTAGAAATTAAAAAACCGGTAGTTTTTTTTTTGAAAGTTTATTTATATGCATACAATTTTTTTTTAATACCTAGTAAGAAAGAATATATTTTACAATTTATCTTTGATACATATAAAGTAGAACGAAGCACATTTAGAAAAAGACAGTCAAAAATATAAAGAAGTTCAGACAAATTTTTAAGAAACAACTAAATGTTTTATTTTTATTTTTATGTACCTTACAAAGTCCCAACTGTTATCAATCGCCTGGGGCCAGTGATTGGGGTATGTTGTGAGGCTGAATAAGGTGGGAGGGGAAGTACCTGGCTATTCAGATTTGGTCACCACACACGGCTAAAGCCATTTCAAGCAACGTTTCAATTCTGAATAGTGGTCTTACACCAGGGCGATACATAAAGTATCTTCCACTCTGTTTTTTTATAGAAGGCTGTTGAAAAGTTTTTTTTTCTTTGTATAAAACACGCTTAACTCGTGTTGTGCGTGTTACAGGTAAAATTGCAAATGTTATATGTAAGTTCAAAATAAATTAATTATTACCCACAATTATTATAGTTATCTCACAGCATTATCCAAAAATAACAAAGTTACTATTATATACTTGTTTACTATTATATAATTTTACAATTGAAAAATGTCCTCCACAACACAGGTGAATTGCTAGCGTGGAGGACATTATACTATACATTTGTAATGTAAACTTATTAATAAAAAAAATACAAAACAATACAGAGTGATAAGTGTTAGCTCCTCATTTATTCATAAGACTGTCATTTTGTAATGACATCATCCTTTCTCCATGTCTATTATCGATAATTCTAAACATTCACAAAAAGTGTGGTAGATCATTCATTACAGCAAAAAGTTTATATGGAAGGCATTACTCAGGCCGCTTATGTTTATTTAAAAAAAACTTACATGTTCACTGATAGTTTCTGTTATAACGACGTCATTTATATTGCTTCTGCTGCTTTCCTAAAAAAACATATAAAATAAATTTATTTGTAATAATACAACCCAGAATTTACCCAACATCGAAATTCATTCGAGATTTATCAATGGATCTGACAGTCGTTGTTTTCAATAAAACTTAGTTACAATTTGAACGGAATCGGTAGAGAACTCAAAATGGTCGTCGAAATTATGCATTTTGACATTAAATTCGAGTTCGGTGAACCCCAAACTCCTTAAACCTGATTTTGAACCAAATCGTCAAAGTACTTAAGATATTCAAGATGGATGCCGAAATTTTGCATTTTGACATTAGATCCGAGTTCAGTGCACGTCCAAACGCCCTAATCCTGATTTTAAACCAAATCGGTAGATAACTAAAGAAATTCAAGATGGATGCCGAAATTTTGCATTTGGACATTAGATCCGAGTTCAGTGCTCACCAATACTCCCTAATACTGATTTTGAACCAGATCAGTAGAGAACACGAGAAATTCAAGATGGATGCCGAAATGTTGCATTTTGACATTAGATCCGAGTTCAGTGCACGTCCAAACGCCCTAATCCTGATTTTGAACCAAATAGGTAGATAACTAGAGAAATTCAAGATGGATGCCGAAATGTTGCATTTGGACATTAGATCCGAGTGCAGTGCTCGCCAATACTCCCTAATACTGTTTTGAACCAGATCGGTAGAGAACACGAGAAATTCAAGATGGATGCCGAAATTTTGCATTTTGACATTAGATCCGAGTTCAGTGCACTCCTAAACGCCCGAATTCTGATATTGAACCAAATCGGTAGATAACTACAGAGAAATTCAAGATGGATTCCGAAATTTTTAGATGTCAAAAAGCAAAATGACTTCAGTCCACCTTCGAACTACCTGTTATAGAAATCAGTAAAAAAATTAAATTTTTACATTATTACCTTATTCTCCTTTTCTTCCAGTGGGAGGGTCTATTTTTTATGGCACGGTAAGCAAGAATTCCTTTATTTTTACCCATTTTGAAGGTACCTGAAGTTTAAAAAAAAAAATCTGTAAACTGTAAATCAAGTTAAAAATAATTTATTAGATAATAATAAATATATTTTATTTCTACTTACCCGGTTACTGTAACACCTATCTCCTCAATGATTCCTTCGAAAATCGAATAAACAGCGAACAAAATTGCTGCGAAAAAAATATGCGTGGTCTCACCTTGACCGCTATCTCACAACTGAATGAATTCTGTGAAATTCAACCGTTATATAAGACATCACGCGGCGTATTATTTTGCCATACATTTTTGTATGGCGGAGAATAGTTGAAAAATTCAGAAAGTTTAGGCGAATTACAATAAAAATCTAGATACACTGAAGTGTTTTTAATTTAATAGCGTGTTTTAACATAGTGTTTACTCTGAGATTACGGAAGGATTTTTGGTAAAAATGTTTACAACAGGTTCAGGAGAGATAATCGCGAAGGCCTTTTTCAGCGTTTTAACTAAAGTTGCAGTATGTATAACTTATAGAATTTGTAAGATAACAGTAAAAAAAATTTAATCACTAGTAACTTTACACATTTTTCTAACTACCCGTATATAATTTTCTAGTATTGCTGCTACGAGACGTGGATGCTACTGCTAATGCGGAGCGATGTTTTCCAAACCCGACCCTTAATAGTGTAAACTTTAGAGTGTGTATCATTGGCAGTGTAAATATTGGCACACATATCAGTACAATGATTGGCATGTGCAGGTCATAGTGATTGGCACTGCCAAAAATAATACTTTAATTAAACAAATGTTTGTTCTAATTGTACTGCTGAATTTAAGCAAAACTACACATTAATTGTCTAAAAAAACACATTTTATCAATTATTCAATGAAATTACAGTGATTGGCATGCATGCCAATGAATAGACCTCCATACAAATGTTACACACAATCATTGGCACCTAGCAATTATCTTAGCCAGGCGCTTAAACTAAGTTAGGATCGCAAAGAAACTCACCTTTGGCCTGTATTTACAACACAATACTCTAAAATATATTAATATCTTGTAAAAACTTGGAATAATTACCAATATAATGGAAGACTTACCTTATGAAAACAATAAGAAATTTTGATAAAACGTAATGAGCTCTACCCGCGTCCACGGATCAATCGACAGTTGAAAAATGTTGCCCTATGAATGAAATAAATTATGCCCATCTAAAAATAGGATAGTATGGGAATACAATATGTCTAAAATTGGGATATATGTCTGGCCGTAGCCACTAATATTACTATTTCAATTCAGGAGTGCCAATCAATGGGGGGGTGCCAGAGATAGTACCGCTTACCCTATTTAAAATTACCGATTTTTGCATGTTTATATATAAATTCTTTGACAAATCTAATACGCCTAAATTTTGAATCAGAGACCTAGGTATAATGCCAGTAGCCGAAATAACAAATGGTAATATTTTTTTAGTCCGAGAATGCCAAATTCTTTTAATCTCATTTCCTAAATCTGTGTATTTTCTAATTTTTTCAGAAACAGTTTTTTGAATATTACAAGAATTTGGAATAGCTACATCAATGATATAAGTTATTTTTTTAATTTTGTCATGTAAAACTATATCAGGTCTATTATGACTAATTGTTCTGTCTGTTAGTATAGTTTTATCATAATATATTTTATAAAATTCATTTTCTAAAAATGAATTTGGTTCATATTCATAATATGGTACTATATTACGGCAGTCAATCAAGTTATATTTAATTACCAAACTTTGGTGGATTATTTTTAAAACCTGATTGTGCGTAAATGTATACTCGGACGGCGCTAATATAGAACATCCCGATATAATATGTTCTATAGTTTCCGGAAAAGCCAAACATTTTCTACATAAATCATCAATTTGATTTATATCTTTGATTATATGCTTCCTATAATTTTTAGTATTAATGACTCTATCTTGAATGGCAAGCATAAATCCTTCTATTTCTGCGCTCAACTCTCCAATAGTCAACCATTTGTTTGACGAAAGTTTGTCAACATACGTTTGGTTGAGATAATTGAAGTGTTTTGCATGAATAATTTTATTTGACCAGGAATCTAATAATTCCTGGTTAGTATTTATAAGAATGTTGGCATTCTCGTCATATAAATTTAAAGGTGTAATGTTTATATCTGCCTTGCAAATTATTTTGTGCATTTCTGAGCTATTAGCTTTCCTATGGAAAAAAATTCTAAGCATTTCTACCTGATTGTGTTTCAAAGATGTTATTTTGACTATACCTCTACGTCCTAAATTTCTAGGTAAATTAATTCGTTCTATAGCTGAATTTGGATGATGGCAATTAAACTTTGTTAACGTAGTTCTAATTAATCGTTCTAAACTATCTAAATCTGTATTGGACCATTTAATTATGCCAAATGAGTACAGTAATAGAGGTATTGCCCAAGTATTTATTGTTTTTACTAAATTTTTAGCAGATAGATTGCATTTTAAAAATTTTAATAATGTTATTATTATTATATAATGAGCAGGCAGCATTCTGCTGATGCGTTCATATCTAATTTCAATAGTTTGACAGTAAATTTTAATTTTCAACTTAGTCCTTTTTTCTCTCCAAATATGAATCCAATAGAGCTTTAAATTGGTTTATGTTAGTTGCATCGATGACATGTTGTGGGAGTTTGTTCCAAGCATCCACCACTCTATTTGCAAGGAAGTGTTTTCTAGGATTAGATTCAAAAGGCGTTTTGGTAATTTTTTTCGAGTCTTCTTCTTCCTTGCGCTGTCCAACTCATTGCCTAGGTAGGCTGTTGGGGTCGGCTCTTCTCGTTCTCAGGTTGTAATATCTTCTGTTCTGGGTATCGCCTTCATCCAAGCCGTTTCTCTGAAGAATTTTGGAACATTGAGTCATCCAGGAGTTCTTCGGTCTTCCTCTGGATGACTGTCGGTGAAGCTCCATAGACATTGCCTGCCTCACTGTGTGGTCTGATGGTCTCCGTCTTATGTGTCCATACCATCTCAACTGTCGTTCTTCCAGCTTACTATTTATGTCTGTGACACCCAGGCTACCATGAATGCGTGAACTTTTGATCTTATCTTTTAGTGATACTCCTGCCGACCATCTAAGCATTCGCATTTCTGCTGTTTCAAGTTGCCTAGTGTAGGAGTTGTACATAGTCCAGCATTCGGAGCCATACATTATTGCGGGTCTTACAATAGTCTGGTATATCTTTCCTTTCAGTTTTATAGGCATTTTAGAGTCGCACAATATTCCTGTTTAATTTTTTTCGAGTGTCCACGGAGAATTATATTTTTACTAGTAGTGAAGATTCCTTGGATGTCAGGGCAGCTGTAGTGTCCAGATAAAATTTTGAAGGTCTCGATCAAGTCACCCCTTTCTCTTCTATCTTTTAAGGTTGGTAATCTTAATTCCTTGAGTCTATCTTCATATCGCCGATCTTTCAAAGCTCTTGGTATTTTAGTGAAACGTCTCTGTACTCCCTCTATTAGATTTATATCCTTTGCGAAGTAAGGACTCCATATTTGGAAAGCGTATTCCAGGAGAGGTCGCACATATGTTTTGTATATTTTTAACATCATGTCCGGTGTTAGGTCAAGGAATTCTTTCCTGATTAAATATGTTAGTGAGTTTGCTCTTTTCACAATCCCAGCGATGTGCTGTTCCCATTTTAAATCTTGTGATATGGTAACTCCTAAGTCGTGTTGTAATGTCACTGCTTTTAGTGGCGTTCCATTAAGTTTGTTTAAGCAAGTGTTGGGTTAGTTTTTCCAACATGTAGGACAGTGCATTTTTCGACATTGAGTTTTAGAAGCCAATCGTTTGTCCATTGATATATTTCATTTAGATCGTTTTGCAGTTGGTCGTGATGTGTGAGTGGATTGGAATAGAATTTTGTATCATCTGCGAAGCAGATGGAGTCTGATTTTATTGTATTGTGCAGGTCCGTGATGTACAAAATAAACAGAACTGGACCGAGAACTGATCCTTGAGGGACACCACTGGTCACGTTTCGCTCAGATGACAGTTGGTTGCCAATTTGAACTTGTAACTTTCTCTCAGTGAGGAAGGATTTGATCCATTCGAGAAGTCGTCCTCTTATGACTAGGAATTTAAGTTTAGCCAACAGTCTATTGGTTGGAACAGTATCGAAGGCTTACTCAAAGTCGAGATTAATTATGTCAGTGGGAATCCGTTTGTCCCACTCGTTTGTTCAGTAATCTATGTTAAGAATGAGATTGGTAATTGTGAATCTTTTTGGCACAAATCCATGTTGTTTGTTTGAGATTATGTCAAGTTTGTTCAAGAACGAGCGTATCTCGTCCACTATTATCCTTCCATGGTTTTGCAGATGATACTAGTCAAACTTATAGGCCTGTAATTTGCTGGTTTGAGTTTATCACCTTTTTTGTAGATGGGTGTAATTATAGCTCTCTTCCAATCTCTAGGGAGTTTCCCATCTAAAAAGGATTGTTGCATAACCAGAGCTGTACTAGACGTTTGTACATAAACTAAATATAATAGGGAGCTGGCCACAATGACACGCCAATGGAGTTTGGTACGCCAGTGGATTTTGGAACGCCACTGGTCTTTTAAATGAATTTACTACTTTGACAAAAAATGCTTCTAGGTATAATGGCAAAACTGATTTGAGTACTGGATTAAAATAAATATTTTTCACTTGGGAGACTGGGGTTTTTAGGATTTTAGGTTACTGCGATACTGGGAGAGGTAAACTGAATCTAAGACTGATTAAAACACTTGAAAAGAGGTTTGAACTTGGAGACTGTTGGTATCTTGAGTAGGTATTGTTTCTTCTTGGCTGATAGTTTTGAACTGACTTCCTACCGGTTTGACTTCTATTTTTATAGGGCAAACTCAGGTCGGACTTTTAGGGGACAGAACCTCCTTAATTTTTCTAAGGTACTTGTTTTAGGTAATTTCCCTGGTCGCTACGATTGGAAGTCAGCTGTTTTAAAATTATGTGTGATAGTTTTTGCCAAGATTTTACCAACTCAGGATCCCAAAGCTTCACATCATTTTTATTGTGTTTACAAGAAAAGGTACAAGTATACATATGTGATATAAGGTACAATTTTAAACAGTAAATATTTTTCTTAAAGTGCAACAATTACTGATAGACGTCAGTTTTTGGGTTGTTTTTGTAGTACATACTCATTTTTAGGTGATGATGTTTATTTCTTGATCCAAATTATTCCCAATTTCTCGAAATTGAGCTCCAAATTTTTCGGAAGATGAATTCGCTGTCGTAAATATTTACGATTCATATTTTTCCTTTGTTCAGAATTGACCAATAGTGGCTCGGCTGGTCGCATGGTGGGGGTGACGTAAATAGTCAGCCATTTCCTTGGCGTTGATCATTGCTGTCTGGAGTCCCTTGTGGAGTCCTCATTAGGTGGTTATTCAGATGTGTTTTCCAGTCCAATGAGGCTGCTGCATGTATTCATTATCAATTTGATTTATGTTTTTAATTGATTAATTAGTTAAAGGACATAATAGCGTTGTAGACAAGTCATTTGGAAGGGGCACCACATGCACATTATTCCGCTAGCCAATAGCAGCTCTCAGATTGTCGTGCTGGCGGCATGGTACTCTGTGGGAGCGTAAATTCCATTCTTGAATTTCCATGGTTGTCAACATTCTGCTTTTGCCTGCGCTAGCGATAAGACGTCTGTCTCGTACAGTTATATTTCTCGCTCCCGTCTGCTGAAACAGTTCGAATATTCTATTCAATTCTTTCTTTTGCATTGTGCTCCGCACATGTGATTGTGATAATTGCGTACACTATTTGTTGCCTAAATAAAATCTGTTGTGATATCTCGGAACTATACGAGTGTTTTTATCTCGGGGAGAATTTTCCACTCGTGGTTCCGTTTATACGGTCCCTGCCTGCAGTGTGTGTTCGTGGTTTTCAGTGCATCCGGTGTTGTGGTGTTGGTGCTAGTGCTTTGGTGAAAAAACCGTGTGTCGAATGGTGTTTAGTTCATCAATATTACCGAGAGTCTCCTAAAAAGCAGTAAGTCATTTCCATTTATCGCTACATTGATCGATCTATTCTACAGAGTTCATCGCCTCCGTTTCATTCCAGTAATATCTTGTTCCAAATTATCACAATACAGATTAATATTGCCTTCTACAATTCCCCGTAGCAACAGCTTTTAACTATTGTAAATATTAATTCCCCGTCGCATTTTCAAACAAATTCTCTGCATAGTAACAGATCAATACTCATTAAAAAATATTAATTTACCGTAATCACAGAGGTGCCCAGCGCCAACGGCTATTAAAAAGCAATTAGTAACGCCCCGAGCAAGTTAATTCTCAGAATTTTCAGTCAATTAGAAAAGCGCTCAGCGTAGCTCAGCACATCTTTGACCGAAAGTTAAAATAAAATATTTTAACATGTCTCATTTTGAATCAGACGTAAGAATGTTTATCGCCAACCGGGTTGGCCGTGATCTTTCTTCTGAGGAGAAGGACCACTTAGCCAAGATAGTCCTTCGGACTTATCTTGAAGAGTCCGTTGACTCTTCACCAAAAACTCTTTACACCGAATCCAGTCAAGGTTGTTCTCGCGCCTGGGAAAACCACAACGTAGAGATGGAGGACTGTCAGTCGTCGTCCGACGAATCCGGCTACGAATTAGTAGCCAGACGTAAACGCTCAAGAACAAACTCAAATGAATCACTGACGCCGGTAAATTCTCCGCGATCGTCTCCCGTACAAAAGAAAAAACACCATCAGTCACCCAGAGCCGACGTGGCTACTAATAATAAATTTACCTCCCTGAGGTCCAAATCTCCGTCCCCAGATAGATCTGTAGAGCCTACAGCTAATGTCGATACGCCAAAAAAATTTGCGCGTATCCCACCCATCGTACTACATAAAAAATCTGAAACTACGGCCCTTCTTCGCTCGCTTGAAGATAAGGGTATCGATTTCATGGCTAAAAATATGGGGAACGGTCTCCATATCATAACTAAAGTGCCGCGCGACCATCATGCAGTCACGCGCTATCTATTAACTAAAAAAGTGGAATTCCACACCTTCAGACTGCCCGAAGAGAAACCTCTGAGGGTGGTCCTGAGAGGCATACCTGAGGATGTCTCCACAGAAGAAATAAAGGAAGAACTAATCCGCAAATACCCGGTACAAGCGGTCCACCGGATGAAAAATGGTAGAACCAAGGCACCTATCCCCCTCGTGCTCGTCACTCTGACGAAAAATGAAGCGGGCAAAGACATCTTCAATTCGCTGACGTCGATCTTCCGTCTGAAGATCCAAGTAGAATCGCTTAGAAACAAAGCTAGAGTAGGACAATGCTTCCGTTGCCAGGCGCACGGACATTCGGCAACGTGCTGCCATGGAAGCGAACGTTGCGTCAAATGCGCGGGTCAGCATAGGTCATCTGACTGTAAAAAGTCTCGTGAGACTCCGCCAAAGTGCGCTTTGTGTGAAGGTGCGCATACAGCCAACTATGGAGGGTGCCCCGCAAGGCCCCAAAAGAATTTCAACTTTAATAGGAATAGAAATTCCAATTACTATAAAAATTACAACAACAACAAAATAAATAGTCGTAATAGTCAAAACAATATCTACCAACATAGCCAACCGCAAAGGCAACCAAATAGTCAAATCCCAAATCAGACCTCACCTACAGCCTCTTTGGCGGAATTCCCCCCCCTCCCCCCACTTCTCCCCCCTCACCCCACCTCCGCCAATACAGCTCCACCTCCCCCCCCCCACCGTAAGTGGCCTGAGCCACATTATTATAAACCCCGTTCCTCCCAGAGGGAGAGACGAGCCCCCACAAACCCGGGGCCCAGTCAGCAACATAGGTTGGAGCGAGAGCCCCAACCAGCCCAAGCGTCTCAACGCGCCTCCAACCCTGACCTTCCCCCGCCCACTTTAGATAGAGTTCATAGGCAAGCGCTTATCGAACAATTGGCGACGATTACCAAAGAGATGGCTAGAATTCAATCAATTTTAAATTATTACGATGTCTAGACAAAATGTTAAATTAATCAATTTGCAGACGGCCTATTGGAACGCCAACGGCTCTGTCCTAACACACAAGGAGGAAATAATTAAATTCCTACAAGATTACAGCATCGAAGTATTCCTCATTAATGAGACCTGGCTTAAGCCGTCTAGAAACTTCAGAATTCCAAATTACATAACCTATCGTGACGACAGACTAGCCAACAAGGGAGGCGGAACCGCCATCTTGGTTAAGAACAACATTGACCACCGTCTAGCGCATTCATTCTCTAGTGTTAATATTGAATCCACATCGGTAATAATAAATACCTCTTCAGGACCACTTAAATTCATTTCAATCTATGTACCCCCTAACCGTCAATTAATTCCAACCGAATTAGACAGCCTCCTGTCCGAAAATGTCCCCACTATAATAGCTGGGGATATGAATGCAAAACACGGATCGTGGAATTCCACACAGAATAACACAAAAGGAAACGTGCTCGCAAAGTACGCGAATACCAAACCTATCGTAGTCGATGCTCCAGATAGACCCACGATTCATCATCACAACGGTATTCCGGATGTGATTGATATCGTTTTACTTAAAAATACTAGTCATTTACACTCCCTCAGAGTACTAAACGAACTTACTTCAGACCACGATCCTGTTCTTCTAACTTTAACAGGAGGCTCTAACCCCCTGGTCCCCGATAATCCTCCTCGCACTAAAATCAAATGGAAAAAGTTAACCGAGCTGCTAATTAAAAACATAGTTATACCTACATCAATTCCCGACGAAGCCTCCCTAAATGCCGCTACCTCCAATTTTATCCAGACAATAAAATCATGCATCACCGAGGCGTCCGATGAGATTCCCAACGTCACAACACGTCACGGAATACCCGAAGAGATCAAAGATCTTATTAGGGAAAAAAATCTTGTTAGAAAGGAGTGGCAAAGATCTTGCAACCCGATAGTGAAACAACATTTAAATCGACTCAACAGAGAAGTGCGCGATGCCCTCAGCGAATTTCGCAACGAGCGTTGGCACGATTTCATTTCAACTTTAGAAGACGATAGAGCAGCTTACTGGAAGCTCTCCAAAGCACTAAGACGCCCGAAAACTAAAATCTCCCCGATTCAAGGCCTCAACGGAAAAGTTTACTCCGCTGCAGACAAGGCAGAAGCCTTTGCAGATAGCCTTGAAAGTCAATTCTCTCCAAACACCGATCACGACGATCCTGCGTTCGTAGCAAAAGTGGATTCAAAAGTAGAAGCAATCTTAAATCTAGACCCTGAAGACCCCCCAATCAGGTGCACAACTCCTAAAGAAATTTTAAATATAATTAGGAAATTAAAGAAGAAGAAGGCCGCCGGGCCCGATGGCATTTCAAATAAGATTTTAAAACATCTATCAACTAAAGGCATCTGCGCCATCACAGCCATCTGCAACGCGTCACTTCGGCTGCGTTGCTTTCCTAAGGATTTTAAAGAAGCTGACGTAATTTTAATTCCCAAACCAGGCAAGGATCCATTATTAACGGAGAATCATCGGCCAATTAGCCTCCTTCCATGCCTAGGTAAAATCCTGGAAAAAGTAATACTAGCACGACTGAATGCATTCACAAATAAAAGTAAATTCTTGCCAGACTTTCAACACGGTTTTAGAGCAGGTCATTCCACCTCTCACCAACTCCTACGTGTGGTGGAACACATCACGGAGGCATTCAATATCAAGAAAAAAACAGTAATTCTCTCACTCGATGTCAGTAAGGCTTTCGACAAAGTCTGGCATAACGGCCTCTTATATAAAATGTACTCTCTTGGTTATCCATTAAGACTTATTCAACTAATAGCCAGCTACCTAAGAGATAGATCCTTCAAAGTCAAAGTAGAAAATGTATTCTCCACATCCCGCCCCATATCAGCTGGGGTTCCACAAGGCAGCCAACTCTCACCATCCCTATACAACATCTATTGTAGCGATATTCCTAAACCCGTGGATCATAATGTTAAAATCACTCAATTTGCGGATGACACTAACATCATTTCTAGCTCAACTGACGAGGCCACTGCTACACGCCGCGTACAGATACAAACCACTCTAACTGAAAAGTGGTGTAAAAAATGGAGAATATCTATTAACCCGACTAAAAGCGCCGCGACCGTTTTCTCAAAGACACGGCCAAGACGGCCCCCATTCATTAGACTGTTTGGGGATAATGTTCCATGGGAAAAGTCAATTAAATACCTAGGTGTAACGCTAGACTCCAAGCTCACCTGGAAGAAACACATAACTGGAAAAATTAAAGCAGCTAATAAATGTCTATCTTCACTCTATCCAATGATGGGAAAAAAAAGTCGTTTATCAACGGGCAACAAATTACTGTTATATAAAACAACCATAAGGCCTGGCTTCACCTATGCTTGCCCCGTTTGGGGGCACGCGGCCCCCAGTCTCTTAGAGAAGATTCAAATATTTCAAAACAAAGCCATTAGACTTGCCTTAAATGCGCCTAAATGGAGTAGAATTTCTTGTCTCCATAAAGACTCCAACATTCCGTTGATAAAAGACTTCATTTTCTCACAAGCAACTAAATTCTACGCCGGCCTACCCGGCCACTCAAACCCCACGATTAACACGCTCGCGAAATATAGCGAAAATGAAAATTTTAAATATAAAAAACCCAAGATAGTCCTCCGGAAGGAATAAAAAAAAACCTGCTTACAGTCGCAGTATAGTTTTAATCTCACTTCCAAACCAACCATTATAATAAAATACCAGTAAAGTATCTATAGATAATCCATTATATAATTATGTTAGAGTCAGTAAACTCATGTTTAGGAACTCTGTAAAATGAATCAATCAAAAGTCAAAAGTCCATGGTTGTCAAAAGCTTTCGCGCAGTCGTTAGATGCACACGGATTCCTACGACACGTTCGATACAAGAGCTATGGGTTGACTGAGAGTTGCTGCACACTTTTTGAGAACAATACCAGGAATATGATCAGGGCCAGCAGCAATATCTTCTCGCAACCTTTTCAAAATATTCTCAACTGCTGATGGGAGTGAATTCGATTTCGCATAGTGAGTTATCAACATATAAATCTTGACTAATAGTTGGTATACTGGTATCTGGTTCATTGACAAAGGTTTTTTCGAATTGTGTTGCAAGGGTGTTCGCTATGTCAATTTCACTGGTAACTGTTTTGTTAGTGAAGTTATATAGTATGGTTGGAGTAGAAACGTTCGAGGCAATCTGTTTCCGTATGTAACTATAAAATGATTTCTGACCGCTGTCAATAAATTTTTGCTTAAAATTTTTTTCTGGTATTTCTTAGTTGGGATACAAGGTGGTTGTTTTTCCGTTTGTATTCTCTGTAATACTCATTTTCAGTCTCATTTGAATTCTCCACGTGTTTTCTGGATAATCTATAACCATCCCAGGCTTTCTTTTTATCTTTAATCAATCCTGGGATGTGTTTGTCAATCTAAGGTTTGTTCTTGTTATGGTTTTTATTGCCTTTGGAAAGTGGTATTTTTGATCATCTCTTCAAACATATTTGTAAAAAACTTCCATTTTTCTTCAGTTGTGGTGGTTTCCACGAGAGGCCGCATTATATCAGGAGTGCTTAAGGTTTAATTTATTTTATCATAATCTGCTATGTAATAGTTGGGTCTCGGCTTCGTGCCTCCCGGGCTGGAGGAACCGTTGTTATGGCTGGTTCTTACTTGTAACGTTGACAACAAACATATATGGTCACTTTTGCCTATAGGTGCTAGGTATTTTATATCCGTAATGAGATGTTCATCATTGCACAGGACTAAGTCCAATAGAGATGGGGTATTGTTGTCCCTGTATCTTGTAGGTTTATCTACCAATTGCCAATAGTTACTATTCAGGTACATATCCTCAAACAAAGCCTCGGGGCTGTTTGAATTACGCACTTCTGTAATTGGCCATACCAGTTTGGAATAATTAAAGTCTCCAAGGATTATTCAATATCCAAGGATTATTAATTATATTTTCAATGTTATTTAATATAATGAAAACACGCATGACACTCTTAAAAAGAGTTTAAACTTTTTAGTAAAACTAAATACAAACCAACTTACCCAAACAAATCTGTCAACAACAATAAAACAATGAATACGTTGCGAGACGCGCGGGGCGCGCCGGCACGATGCTCAGCCTCGCGCGTCTCGTCCCGCACACACACCGCGGCGCTCGCCCATACCCGCCCGCCGCTTAGCTTAGTCTCCATCCGATAAACACTAAACACAAATACGCTCGTGCGGAATGTAGGTGCGTATGTGTTGGAATCGAGCACTAGGGGCGCAGCGGGGCCGGGAACTTATCAGGAGCAAAACGAAAAAATAATAGTCCTGCCTAGTCTGGCCATTCTTGCGCCCCCCAGAGTCTACGCCCTGCGCCTGGGCACCGGTGGCACCGCCCTATTTACGGCACTTCATCTGACACCATATTATAATGTTGGTTATCAACATTAAAACATTTAGTTATTTGAAATAACATTTATTAGGAATACTTATTGACATGTGTTATATTGTGTTGAATAAATAACACGATTGTAATCGGAATATCATTTATTAAACCAGCCGTGCTGACTGACAGTTGACAAGTGAAAAGACAACATATGAAAGTAGTCATAGACAATAATATAAGATCATAGATACTCATACCAACATCCCTCTTTTCCTAATAAAGAAAAACAAGTATAACAACAGAAACAAAACATATATAAAATTTTATCTTTACATTATTCATGACATATTAATAAACCATACAAGTGAAATACAATGAACAAAATTAATTATAATCAGATGGATTATATCTATCAGGTTTATTGACAGTTCTGCCCGAACGGGTTCGAATGCTTGAATGGAATCTTTCTTGGTGCATCGATTTTGGGTTGAACATCAGCTCGAACTGACGACATGACATTCATGAGGCAAGCATCCGAGACCCTTTCAATTTCCTATTAAAACAACATTTCGAATAATGACCAATCTTGAGACAATTAAAGCGTTTAGCTGATGACGCTGGACAGTTTGTGCGGTGAATTTGTCCACATTTGGTACAGACTCTGCCCTTACTTCCGGATTGACTTCTGTATTGACTTCCGGATAGACTGCTCGGACTCCCGGATCTTCTGGATTGACTGCTCGGACTTCCAGATTGACTTCTGTATTGACTTCCGGATAGACTGCTCGGACTTCCGGATCTTCTAGATTGACTTGTAGCTGATAACGAAGATGAAGACGGACTTCTTTGAACTTGCTGTATAATATTCTCCTCAATACTTCTTGTGTTTTCCCTCGATACAACAATCGCTTTTGATAAAATAATCACCTTTTCCAAGTTTAAAGACGGTTCTTGTAAAAGTCTTTCCTTCAAGTAGTAGAGGTTTCGGTTCAGGTTACATATAAATATATCCTTTATTAAAGATGACTGTAGGTTACCGAAATCACAAGTTTGGCTGAGATTTTGTAATGAAGCAATAAATTCTTCTACTGTTTCACTTTCGTCTTGTTTTCTTGTGAAAAATTTAAATCGTTCCACCGTTACATTAATAAATTGTAGGCATGAAATGCTTATCAAAATGTAGTATTATTTCTTCGAGCTTGCTTTTTTCCATTGTTAGGCCAAAAGAGTTAAAAATTTCCACTCCTATAGGTCCGATCGTATGTAGGAGCCTTGCTACTTTTTGTATTTCATTTTCCTCATTGTAATTATTCGCCATCATATAAATCCGGAATGATTGTTTGAATCTCTTCCACTCACCCGCCATATTTGGAACAATATTCATTTGTAAAATCTGACTCGACATTTTATTCCTTGGTTTTGTGACACCACAAAATATTCGCACCACAAATTATTGATTGCTGACTTGACTTCACTCACAATATTTTTAATCAGACACACCTGACACCATGTTATATTGTGTTGAATATAATAACACGATTGTAATTGGGATATCATTTATTAAACCAGCCGTGCTGACTGACAGTTGACAAGTGAAAAGACAACATATGAAAGTAGTCATATACAATAATATAAGATCATAGATATTCATACCAACAACATGTTGAATAGAAAACACAAAGTGAAATCCCATTTTCGGATCTACCATAGATAGTTGTTGTGTTATAGAGATCTTAACATAACAACTACTACGGGGTCCCGCAGGAATGCTTATAGTTCAACAAAATGTTCTCCCATGTGTATGTGTATGCCTTCTGTGGCAAGTGAATTGTATTCTACGGGTATCCTTTCACCTTTTAAAAGCTCTGTGTTCAACTAGTCTTTCCGCCCTAGCAAGTAAGCATCCTGCAGTCAAGTTGAGCTCTCCCGAGCCCAGGTTCGTTACTTCAAGACTAGCAACCAATAATCTCCCTTCTTTGGGTGCAACAACATCTACTCTGCCAGATTTTCCCATAGGAATCATTGTGGTGGTTTTGATTCTCACGTTAATTTTTTAAATCGACTCGAAGCCCTTTTCTTGGTAAGCATGGCTCTACCACTTGCCACTGTCATCTCGATGCCATATGTATTTATTATAGATTGGCCAATTAGAAAGTCTACATCATTCATGTCGCCGTCTATGACCAAAGCACCCGTATCAAACTCAATAGTATCAATGACTATGTCAATCTATATTTGGCCTATTGCTGGAACACATGTCCCTGTGAATCCCTTAATAATATTATGAGGTAGCTTACAAGGGGGCTTTTATCACTTCAGCACTTTTGTTGTTGATTGTGTTGACTTGACTGCCCGTGTCTATGAATCCGCACAATGAGATTCCGTTTACCCTGACTTCCTTGAGATAAGTACTGTTCAGTTCAAATGAAGGTGCAATCCTTACCTCTAGGAATTTGGTTTTCTTTCGAGATTTGAGCGTAGCAGGTGGCCTCTCGATGTCTAAATCATCCACATCTCGAGCATTTCTCTGATAGCTGCTGCCTGAAGCGGCAATCACTATCCATGTGGTTCCGTCTCGAGCATATGTAGCACCTGGACTCCTGCTGCCTGGGTTGCCAACCTCCTGCCTGGGAGGTTCGGGAGCACCAGCCGATTTTAACGCTGATGTTGGTGTCGGTGTTGACATCGATGTTGATGTCACTGGAGATTGGTAGTGCTCCAAGGCTGCCAAAAATCCAGCATATAATTTGTCCGGTTCACTGCACTTAAACGCACAAGCATTCGCCTGCAGTAGCCCTTTGATGAGTAGAGACACTGCGGCTTCCGTGTCTAAATGGCACCGATTTATCATCGCAAGTTTGGCATGATAGAAATGAGACATCGTCTCCTGCGGCAACTTCTTTCTCTCCACTAATTCCTCGAGCAACTCGGTATAATCATGTTGGAGGGGGAAAGCTCGCTCGAGTGCTGCTTTCCACTCGCACCACTTCAAATTGTAGCGCTTCAAACGATTAAACCACGCTTTCACTTGGCCGGTCAGTCGCGTTTGCATGGTGAACAATTTTTCATAATCGCTCTACACGACAGTCCTTGTCTTCTGGGTCGAACTACGGAACTGCCATGACTCGTGATAGCGGACCTTTCCGCCCGCCGTCGCAGTTTGTTTTCTCATTCATTATTTCTTTGAGAGTTTCTCATATTAATTGTGGTGTGGACTTCTTCAGCACATTTATTTTAGCCTTGTAGCCTTTGTTGAGGAGGACACCTTTTCCGATTCCCGAAATTATGTAAAGAACGATGGGAAAATTACAATGGTGACAGACGCGATGTTAGAAAAACAAAAACACTAACTTAACTGTACTTCACGGCACATTTATTCGATCCCACTTCTGATATGTAACACAGGCTACTTGTCAGCGGGGTAAAGTCAATTAATAGTCAGTATTCCCGCTAAGAGGTTTATAAGTTTTATAACTAAATATTCGGCAATCCACTTCTGTATAAATGCAATGGCAACAGAATGATAGGTAGATAACACTCACGGAAGATAGAAGGGAGCAGTTTTATCTGGGGTTTAGTTCCTTTCAGGATGAAATCACCATCTGTGAATTATTGCAAATTTAAATAGTTTTCAAAGAATGCGATGCGATGTGATAAAGCGATTGCTTATATTAACGAGGACCTCGTAATCGCGGAACTGCGTGAACATACTGAATTTTTGGGGGGCAAGAGGGGAGACGGGAAAGGATGCATTTGTTGCCATAAATAGAATAAATAATCCATTTCAAGAACACAAAAGTATCTCACCGAGTTATCACTAAAAGCGGCGCGGACAGTCAGTATTACTTCCGTTCAACTATTTATTTTCATATTTTGGTAGAAAGCAGTCACTTTGTGATTTGACATATTAATTAAAGGAAAACAATCACTTTGATTGTAACCACGATTTATTGATTTAATTTTTATTTACCGACCGGTTTCGCTTAATACAAGCATCTTCAGGGTATAAATTAAAACTGATGAAAAAATACATTGTGTGAGCTTATATATACATACAGACATAGACAAAACATAATATAAAGTAAGAGTGAGAGAGCGTAATTAACATCCTACATAGTGATAGAGAGAAAGAGACGGGTATATCTAATGAATAATTACATTATATCTACCGGGACAAAACGTCATTTGAACAGGTGATTAAGGAATAAAGTGGCTACGGGTTTTTTTCTAGTTTATGAGAAATATTCCTAATATCGGACTGTTGGACACATTTAACTGATTATTAAGGATTTGGGTTTTTGTTTTAACGGCTTTCTTTATTTCGAGTGCTTCTAAATTATTAAGCCTGTTACCATGACCACTTTGAAAAATTTTAGATCTCACCTTATCTATCGTAAATAATAAAATAAATTTTAACATCTTTCGCAAGCCTACCTACACCGACGTTGTTATCCATAACACATCCAATCATCCTGTTTCACATAAACACTCCGCGTTTCATTCAATGGTTCATCGTTTCGTCACAATACCGTTATCTAATACTAATTTCTCCAACGAACTAGCAATAATTAAAAAAATCGCGGTTAATAATGGTTATAATGCCGAACTCATTGATGCAATTTTAAATAAAAAACAAAAACAAATAGCCACTAAGAATTTATTATTTACTAATCATAATAATATAAATAATAATAATAATCTTTGTTACCAATGGCGTCGTATTTTATTCATTAATCAGTTCTCTTCCTGCAGTGTAAAAAATCTACCTCCCGAAATAAGAATGGCATTTTACACAAACAATAATTTAGGAAAGTTTTTAATTAATTCGAAAGATAAGGACGAAAAACTAAGTCATTCCGGAATATATAAATTAGATTGTAATGATTGTTCATCATTTTATGTAGGTAAAACGACGCGTAATGTCAATATTAGAATCAAAAAGCATCTTAAATGCTTAAATAATAATGGATTTTCGGAATTCGCTAATCACCTTATTGATAAAGATCATACCTTCAATCAAAACACCGGTGTTAAGATTTTACACAGAAATGGTCATGGTAACAGGCTTAATAATTTAGAAGCACTCGAAATAAAGAAAGCTGTTAAAACAAAAACCCAAATCCTTAATAATCACTTAAATGTGTCCAACAGTCCGATATTAGGAATATTTCCCATAAACTAGAAAGAAAGAAAAAAACCGTAACCACTTTATTCCTTAATCACCTGTTCAAATGACGTTTTGTCCCGGTAGATATAATGTAATTATTCATTTGATACACCCGTCTCTTTCTCTCTATCGCCAGGCGTCGGGTGGCAATGCTATCCTTGTTCTACCGGTATTACAATGGAAGATGCTCCGAGGAACTAGCATCATTGATCACTTCGGCACCGGTGCATAGTCGGGAAACACGCCAAACGCGTGCCCAACATTTGTACACGGTGACATTTGTCACATGAGAACAGGTCGTTTCTTCGACTCGTTCTTGTGTTCAACAGTTCGGCTGTGTAATGATTTGCCGGCCTCAGTGTTTCCTCCTTCCTACAACATGGGTCTCTTCAAGACCAATGTTCATTCCTTTCTATCCTCAAAAAGACCCTCCACACAGCATCCCAGATGACATAGACCCTGAGGGAAATTATTTTCCTCAGGCCTCCTGTGTGGAGTTATCCCCAATTTGGGGGAATGCAGCCAACGCCCATATGAAAAAACTACAAATCCTTCAAAACAAGGCCATCAGGCTAGCCCACGGCTTTCCCACTGATGACTGGATGAGGATATCGCAAATCCACTGCTGCAAGTGGCATTCCTATGCTGAAAGAATTCATTCTAAAACAAGCCAAACGTTTTTTGAGTCTGCATTCCCTACCATAAAAACAAGTCTATAAATAAACTCGCCCAGTACGACAAAAGTGTCCGAACAAAATATAAAATGCCCAAACAAATCCTCCGGAAAGATTAAAGGAAATAGCAGCCATCTCCCGCTATATTAACTTAAATCATTTCCCCATCATTATAATTATAAAGGAGCTAGAGCTTGTAAAAGCAAATTACTCTATTTACCATTCTATCAAAGTCAAAAGTTAATTAAAAAGTGAGCGTTGCTTACGAAACCTGTTGATTTTTTGAACGATAAAAATGATTAAAACCAAGTATTTTATTCATTTTGAATTAAAATGGTTCCACAAAATAAGTTTGCTGTGTTTTAAAGTAATAAATAGTAATTTTTAAGCTGGTTATTAATCCACACCAACCGATATCAACACACGACAGGCATAGACAAGCCATTAAAGCCATAAAATCCAGAAATTTGACAGCCGATAATTGGCCGGGGCACACGTACACTTCCGACCGCGTGCCTCGCCCCCAGGCTAAAGCGGCATGCGACCCTCCCGCCGAAACGCCGTGTCCGCCTGCCGGCCGACCCCTTGCGCTAAAAAGTCACCCCACTTCCGCGGGCAGGCCAAAGCGTCAGTTTTGACCATAGATTATAGAAATATTATAGAAGCTCCATACAACTGTGCCCTCACGACGGTGGATGTCTATGGTGTTCGCCAAGCAGCCCGCCGAAACGCCGTGTCCGCCTGCAGGCCGAACAGGTACACTATTTTGGGTAAAAAAGTCGCCACACTTCCGCGGGCAGGCGAAATCGTTGAAGGGGTGACCTTGGGCGACCCTCGCGCGGAAGTGTACGTGTAAACTGATTTTCAAGCGTTCGGAGCGAACTGTGGTGTGTCGCGGGACATGTCGTGCAGTTCAAAAGTTTTTGCTACAGTTTTGACCATAACTAAGATGATACCTATCACATGCTTGTCAGCTGTCACCTATCAAGTTTTGACAGTTTTAGCGGCGGTGACAAATTATTTATATGAATGAAATTGTAAACCAGTATTTTAATAAAAAATGACCATATTATCAGTGAGGCTACAAGCATATTATAATTATTTTGATAATGTTTAAAAGGGTGAAGTTAATTATTTTCATAAGTTAATTAATTATTTTCATTAGAATGATGCCACAAAGTGAATTTACAATAAATTGTAGAATAACTTAAGTGTACTTATTTTACAGTGTTGTATAAATTCAATTACAATGTAATTCTCATCCAAGACAGAAATATTTAGCAGTTTATTATGTGTACTGGCATTATTTAGCGTTGTTTTAACAACTGTGGTAGAGAGAGGTGCATAATTTGTTAGTATGAATATAAATGAAAAATTTTGGTTACCTTATAAAACATATTTTTATTTACATACTACTTACATTAAAAAACAGAAGAAATAAACTATAGCTGTGATTACTTATAAATTAAAGATTGTCTCGGTTATGCTAGGATTTGAAAAACAGATCATACGTTGATATTTTTTTATACTAACTCCACACAGGAGGCCCTGAGGAAAATAATTTCTAAAAGATGCTGTGTGGAAGGTGTTTTTGAGGAGAGGAAGGACTGAACATGTGTCTTGAAGAGACCCAAGTTGTAGGAGGAGGAAGCACGGATGCTCGTTCCACCGCCGAGCTGTTGAACTCAAGAACCAGTCGGAAAAATGACCCGTTCTCGTGTGAAATGTCAGGACCGGTCAGTGGCTGAGTTGGCAATCCAACACGCGTCCCACCCGGGCATCGCGTGTTCAATTCTTCGGCTGGCTAAGTCCCTCCTTCACGACACAAACAAAATTTTCGGCTGACTGTGTTGGTTGTAGGAGATTTTCAAACATTGTCAGGTTATTCGTAACTCGGGAATGTTTGACTTTCTTTAAAAAAAAAAACATATCAACCTTGTACATAAAATATAAACTCTATTTTTTTAAAAAGAAAGACAAACATTCCCGGGTTACAAAAAACCTGACTATTTTGCTTGTGTCGTGATGGAGGACTTAGCCAGCTAAGGAATCGAACAATGGGACTCCTGGACGCGATGCCATCTCAGCCACTGGGTCGGTCATGACATTTGTCACAAGAGGAAGGGTCATTTCTCGTTCTTGAGTTCAACAGCTCGTCGGTGGACCGATTTGCCAGCCTCTGTATTTCCTCCCTACTTATCTCTTCAAGATTCCAAGCCAACTCAGTCACTGACCGGTCGTGGGAACTATGTTGGTGATGCATACAACTCAACTAGCACACTGCAATGATAACACCTCCCATATAAAAATTATAATCTTTTACTATGACGGGAACAGCACTTTCAAATAAATATACAAGGGCGGATTTAGGGGGGGGGGGGGGGGCACGGGTGCCCCCCCAAACGGTATTTTTGTGTACTGTGGAGATTCCATCACAGTACAGAAAACTATCTTTATTAAACTTTTAATTTTTCTATTGTTTTAACACTTTCATAAACCTTCCTATACATACTTGAACTTGTTTATTTCTAACAGTAATTGTTGATTTTTTTGCCTGTCCGCCCATTGTGCCCCCCCCAGAAAAAAATCCCAGATCCGCCCTTGTAAATATATGTGTAATTTAATACCCCTAAAATTATGAAAAATTGACTACTTAATGGCCTGTATGTCGTAATATAAAATACATATCGATCATTCAGTTCATTGGTCAGACAACTCCGAAAAATCGATATTTAAGTTGAGTATGCAGTTATTTGCAAAAGTGTACCCTCTATCTGGTACAATACTCAGTTTACTCATAAACACCACCAACATCTATTATAATCAACAAAAACTTGTAGTGAATTAAACAAAGGGTTGATGTTTTCTGGGTCGATAGCAGGATATTTCAAAATTTTCTTACTGATGTACCGGACCTGGACATTATGCCTCCCGGGGTTATTTTGTATTATTTTTAGTATGTAAAACACAGACAAGTGTAAATAATATTTGATTTATAGTGAACATTCAAATGTTCCTTTCCTCATTTTATCTCAAAACTTATTATTTGGAGATATCTTATTAATTAACTGGACGATCAGTATCTGTTCTAAATATTTTTTACACATTTGGAAAAAAAATAATATTCAGTTTGTACGAGTATTTTGGGCTCAAATACAAATTTAAAATTTGTTTGAAAAAGGCTGCGCAGCCGTTCCTCTTAAGGTTAAACGTCGCGTACGTTTTAATCTACGCATTCACAGATGGCGCCAATCAATTTATTTTAGGTTTTTAATACTTCTTGCACGTTTTGCTTTAAAATATTGAGGTGAATTAATTGTTTGCGACCGTACATATTTAATATGAATAAATAGTTTTGTCCATAAACAAACCCAAATCTTTCATGAAAGGCTGAAAAATACAATATTGGATTGAGTCACCGATACAAAATTGAATTTTTCAGCCTTTCTTGAAAGATTTGGGTTTGTTTATGGACAAAACTATTTATTTATATTCATATTAAATGTGTTCGGGCGCAAACAATTAATTTACCTTAATATTTTTAATCGTAACGTGCAAAAAGTATTAATAACCTAAAATAATTTAATTGGCGCCATTTGTGAATGCATAAAAATAAATTGTAGAAGACCTTGTGTGTATTTATTTACTGTAGTTGTATCAATTCAATCACAATATAATTCTCACCAAATAAATTTCCTTAAACTTAAAGAAATATTTAACAGCTTAGTAACTGGCACTATTTAGCGTTGTTTTAACAACTGTGGTAGAGAGAGGTGCGTAATTTATTAGTGTGAAGATAAATGAAATATTTTTTTATAAAACATATTTTTATTTACATACCACATTAAAAAGTAGCAGAGATAATATAGCTATCATTACTTGTAAAATTAAAGGCTGTCTTAGTCATTTTATTTTTATTAAAGCTTTTATTCCAGCAGGACTGGGAGGATAGTGCAATCCCAGTCTGCCATATTACATAAACATATATATATTTAATATAATAAATTAAAAATCTAAAACAAATAAAATGTGCTTACATATTAGGTCGGTTCCTAATTGATTAATGCTATGATTTGAAATTTTTTTGCTGGAGGTGAAACAAAGGTGCACCTTTCACATTGAACCTTTGTTTGCTTTGGAACACTTTGCACCTGTGGGAAATGTTCCAGCCAATGTACCGTACCTGATACCTTCCACGGGGCGCGGGTGGGACTAGCGTACCCTTCCTGGACCACTGGAACCCGCCTCCGCAGAGATGTCCACCTCTACGACGTGCACATGTATCCAGCAATTAACCAGATTAAATACAATTCTCAGGTAGAACCGAACAGATCATATATGATTTTTTTTTTACATTAACTCCGCGCGGGAGGCCCCGAGGAAAATAATATCTAAAAGATGCTGTGTGGAGGGTCTTTTAAAGGAGAAGAAGGAGCATGAGCGTAGCCAGGTTTTGATTTAGGGTGAGTAGGTAACAACTTATTCATGTAAAATAAAACAATAACTTTGTAAACACCACTTTTATTGTGATAAAAGTGGTGCTTACAAAGTTATTGTTTTATTTTAAATTAATAATGTCACATCACAAAGTATCCGCTTCATACGAACAAAAAAACTTATTCATGCTTAAGGCTTTATGAATGCAGATAATAAGAACTGAAAAAAGGAAAAACCATCCTATGAAGTGCTGTAAATTTGAAAATGCAACTCAGTGGACAATCCCGGAGCTCATGCATCAGCAGGCCAGGCATGGGGCAAACGCTCCACCTTGCCCTACCGTGCCTACGCCCATGGGAAGGAGTGACCATAGGTTTTGTCGACCGAGTCGTAGAAATGGCCCGTTCTCATGTGACAAATGGATTCTAGATCACTAGTAGGATATTTCAAAATGTCATACTAATTAATAGACAGTCTCCCAGTGTTATTTTACATCATTTTAAGTATAAAACAGAGACAAGTGTAATTAATATTTGATTTATGGTGGACATTTGAATATATTTTCTCAAAACTTAGGATTTGGAGATGTCTGACTAAATCAACTGGACGATCAATATCTGGACTAGATATTTCATACACATTTGAATAAAAAAATATTACACAATGTCAGTGGAGACTTTGAAATTACGGTTTGGAGGGATACCCTTTATCAACTTTCTAACTACCTTCATCACCTTGCACCGCAGTGGGAGGGATGGATTCATACGACCGTCACTCCTGGACACACTTACCCCCAGATTCCTACCCACCCCTAATACCCTTTTCCTTCCCAGAACTTCCTCTCCTAAAAAGACACTCCTCACAGCATCCCCAAAGATGAAATAGGCCCTGCGGGGAATTATTTTCCCCAGGGCCTCCTATGTGGAGCTAATGTAAAAAAAAACAATGTTTTCACTCATACCGTCATACCGGGCAGTCTTCTCACCCACATTACTGTTTTTGCCCATGTACATCTCAAAATCATAGACGAGCCCACCTACCTGGCTACTGGCCACTGGCCACACTGTGACTGGCTACCGCTCGGGAGAAGGCTTTGATGCCCCACTCGTGTGGCTTATTTTTTTATGTATTGCTTCAAATTACTTCTACCTTTGAACAGTATCATGAGCTCGTCTACAGAATTGAACTCCTCAGGTTCCACCTTGACCTTATTTTCATGCGGGGCATTTGACAACGGCCTTATTTTAAATAGTTTGTCGTAACCCTGGCATCCTCTCGGAATCAACGTGTTATTGTTGTTTAAATGAAAACACAACTGCAACTTAGTGAAACGATTTCTAGGCATGACATCTGCGATAAGAGATAGCCTTTTATCGTTTACCCAGTAAAGGTGGAATGCCGGATACTTGAGGATACCCATCATGATGTGCATTCCTAGAAATCAGTTCATTTCGTTGACTGAGGTGTTTACGCTAATGCTATTTTTTGTACAGAATACAAATTTGTCTGCTCAACAATATTTTTTATAGTGTTTTCATCTATGAAACATAAAAAAGATTGTAGACAGACATATTCAGTGGTGGGTTTGAAAAGGTCACATCACAGTGAGAGTCAACATGCTCGTAATCTTTCTTGATCCACCTTAGATCAGCTCTCCGTCCATGGGAAGTTGAGGCTTTACTGGGCTGTCCTAGGGGTACAGTGCAGGACTCTGACTTCCCCCCCTGTGGCTGCTGTCTCTCTTCCAAAGTCTATAAATGAAAAAATATTACTTCATAGTTTCATTTAAAACCCAGACATGTTCATCGTTTTATAATAACATCAAACGCAATAATCGCTAGCAATAAGAAATATGTAATGATAAGTACTTGATGGATTTCTACCAATGGATCCATTCCAAGAGGCTTGGCTTGGCTCAATGCATCCCTCTGTAGGATTCTGGAAAACTTCTAAATATTCCACTGGCCAGCCCTCTTCGTCTTCTCCTCCGTCTGACTCCTAGCCTCCTTCCAGTATCATGGTGATCTAATCATGTAACAAATTTCTGATGTAATATAAAAATAAGTTAGATGTAATATATAAATAAGAAGTATTTAAAATAAATGAATATAGGTATATTGAAATAATCAAAATAATATCAAATAAAACAAACACCAACGACCAATGTGCCAGCTCGGGAACATGAATATTTTTTCCAAAAACAAAATTAAAAAACCAATGTTTTTGAATGGAAATCATATTTATCTATTAGATTAGACATGTACAATAAAGTAATTATTAATTTCAACTTTATTTTTTACCTATGATGAAATCCATGTGAAATCCGAGATATGTCAGCTGTCAAGCGTCAAACAAGCGTTTCGAATTCGAAGACAGTAATATTTTGTGTTGCCAGTACGCGATTGTTATCTTTCTCAAGCTATACGCAAAATACGGGGCTATTTGTTTCATACATAAAAATGGATTGAAAAACTATTATACAGTGTAAAACATTTGATGTAAATTACTAAAATTCACAATTTGGGAAACTAAATGTAAACTACTAAGTGTTTTTTTGAAATGAAAACTTCGTCAGCACGGCAAGCTTCACAAGCCTACTTACAATCAATGCAAAAAAACAGTTTATATTCCTTTCTCAATAAATGAATTCAAAACTTACCCCAACATTAATATAATTATACACAACAAAAAAAGTAAGAAAAAAGTCTGTAATAATTCATTTACCATATTAAACCATACAACTAAAATAAAGTACCTCGGTGTAATAGAGAGCTCCACTCCATTTAAAAAAATAAAATAATGAATAATGACCTTCTGACTTAAATAACTTCATATATTTTTTAGAGTTTGTTTTAATAGTTAAAAAATTTTTCAAAGTTTTAATTTTTCAAGATCCCCCGAAAAATACCGCACTTATAGTGAATCGTGTGACGTCATCACTGCTGAAAAGTTTTTCAACAGGTGTTCATTTTGTATGACGGTTATACAGAAGAAAGTATGGTACTATTCGATAAGTTAAAACATTATTTAGGTGGAATTATTTATTTATTATATTACTAGCTTTTTCCTGCGGCTTCGCGCGCATGGTGTAAGGGGGGTACTCACTTCGTCTCTTCCACCTCCCCCTTCTCACCGCCCTCCCTCCCCCTCCCCCCCCCCCCCTTCCCCCACCAATCGATGTATTGTAAACACTCGATGTATAGTAACGATTCATCGTATTGAACCGATGTATTGTTAATACTTCAATATCGAATATATATCGAAGTGTTTTATTATAAACTATGAGATGAGACTACAAATATAAAACTTTTATTTTTTCTTTTATCAAGCTTAATTTACAGAAATCTATTTTCAATTAAATATTAAGATCAAAATAAAAATAATAATTTTTAAAAATTACGGTGCCTAGAGTAGGTACCTTATTAAAGTTACTTACATGGTTATATTCAAATCATTTAATTAATTTATTCATATTATTATTAAATAAAAAGACGTTGTGAACCCGTAGTCCCGTACTAAAGTTCAAAATTTCAAGAACTACATTCCTGAATTCGGGATTTCACTCACGCGACCCATGCAAACAATAAACAAATCATATCCACTCAAAAGTAGATCATATGGCGACCGCTAAAATACAATGTAAATGTTCATATACAAAATAAATGTTCGATATGGTTTTTTGAGAAAACGGTGGAGGTATAAACGACCCAAAAAACAACGCATTTGGTAACACTGAATGGCAGATAAATTAATTCTTGAATAAAATCAGTCAGCAAATAGCCATAAACAAACAAAAAAAGTCAAAGGCATCTCGCGCGGCACCCGCTCCAACCCTTACGTGTGAACGCTCAACGGGCCAAACGCTGATACGAACTGGCGAGTGACTGGAGCGTTTCGCCTGCGAGTCGATCGCGTTTACACGTACGTTTCCGCCAACGATTCGGAGCGAAGTGTGCTCAGACTCGCAGGCCAAACTCTGCGTGTAAACCCCGCTAATGCGCGACGAACGCCTTCCATCATCCAACAGATTTTGCCTTTTTGTCTGCATTATCTTGTAACGCTGACTAAACACAAAAGATACAGAACCACCCTTCACGGCTCATTATTGTTGTTTTAGGATATTTCGATTAATTCTCGCAATTGTCGCATGTTTTTCTGTTTGTTTCATTACGCCACGTTTTACGTTTTAATAAGTTGTTTGACATTTTGTAAATGGAGTCTTCTCGCAAACATAAACAAGACACCTTAACTTAAACCAAAAAATGAAAATTTTATTAAAGATCGATAGCGGTGATTGTTTTATGAAATATCTCATATATACCCCTCAGATAGCATAAGCAGTAAATTTAAAACTAATGGCTTTATAGCCATCCCTATGCTTAGAACGACCACGGCTCAGCACCACTATTTGTATTTAGGTGTAACATGGTACAATATATTATTATCCAAAAACAAAATTAGTATAACAGAAACACTGAAATATGAATTATTAAAAAAAAAAACAAATTTAAGTCCCTGAAATTGGATAATGACATATTGTAATTAAGGTGAGTTGGGGTAAGACCGTGTGCTTTTTCGATGAGATGAATTTTTTTGATCATTGGTCCACTTTGGAATTTTTTATTGAAGAATTCATGCTGTTTCCGCAAAGTTTTTAATTTTTTTATGTTACCTTTAGCTCTTAACTATGTGAGTAAATTTTTATTTATCGAGTTATCCACTGTAAAACACTCAAAAACTGCCAATCAAAAAATCATGTAAATTATTTTTCAATGAGGGGTTAAATCGGAAATTTTTGGGGCAAGACCGGCATTCATACTAAAATTGCAAATTAGCATATTAGCCGTAAGATTTACTAAAAACGGCACTTCATCTTACCTTTTGTTACCAAATTAGCATTTATAACACGTAAATTGTTTACCTATACAAAAAAATTAGGCTATTTATAATTTTGGTATACCGGTCTTCCCCCTTAAGGGGTAAGATCGGCAAAGAGTTCTCAAAGTGTTTTGAAAGTTAGGTTAGAAGAATATATTTTAAGTGCCGAAAATTATGAATCACTCCATCAAATTTCTTTGGATTGTGTTAAAATAATAATGCTAACCAAAAACTGCACTTGTGGTTTTTTTTATATATGTGGTGTTTATGCTTATAACGTACTAGCTGGTACCCGACATGCGTTGCTATGCCATTTAAAAAAAAAAATTCTCTCCCTGCGTGTCCTTTCCCATTCGTCCCGTTCCCCTTCTGCCTCCCCTTCCTCTCCCGCGTCCCCTTTCCCTCTCGCGTACCCACTCCAACTCCTCCTTCCCTCTTCCCTCTTCCCTCTCCCCACTCCACTGACCCCCTTACCCCGTCCCGCGAACCCCTTACCCAGGTCCCCTCTCCCACCCCAGATTTCCCTTCCCCCGCCCTAGTTCCCCTCCCTCCCTCCCATAAACCCCCTAACCGACTTCTCCTCTCCCCTCCCGCATTCCATACATTCAGTCCCGGTACATTCAGTTTTCAAACAGCTCGCGTGCCACCTATTGCAATTTTTTTATACAAATTTCATGATGCCAGTGCTCACCAGTAGTTTTATACAAACCTTGTCCTGACTATAACAAACACAAAAAAAAATTATGCAATTTGATGCAGTCGTTCGGAAGTTATGCGCGTACATACTTTTTGGCGATTCATTTTTATTCGTGCAACTTGTTGGGACAGTGTTTTTTCAATGACTGAAGACAATATTAGCGACTCTCAATCGAAAATTTGAAACAGAAAAATCAAAAATAAATAAAAATATATGGTCACATCTAGGAAATGAACCCAGGACCAAAGAAAATGAACCCATTTTTCTATTAGAACAGAATAAATAATGAAAATGTAGCTTAGTAATGAAGGAGTAAAGCAATAAAACATAACTGTGCTTTTTATTATTTATTTAAAGAAGATAATACAAAAAAATGCAGTTTGTACATTTTTACTATCTGCGTTTAAAACAAAAAGAAACAAAGGATATTAAGGTAATATTAATTATCAAGCTTGTAAATGGAAATCAGGATTCTGGAACAATGACTCTTGTGAAGCAGCGGTAAACATAGTGATTGATACCATGAAGAAAGAAACAGGCAAAAAAATCACCATTGCAGCATCCTTAGATTTCAAAAGAGCATTTAAAACGATAGAATGAAAAACAAAAACTATTGGAAAAATTAGAAAACATAGTAAACTGACGTAGCTCTGAATTTATTCAAAGAATATCTCTAAGAACGAAAACAGGTAACAAAAGATGAATGTTTAGAATCAGAACCGATAGAAAACAACCTTGGTGCTCTGCAAGGGTCGGTATAAGGTCCAATGCCTTTCATAATTGACATAAAAGATACCTACAATTAAAACCATAAAACATTGCAAAATTAGACTATGTATTTGCAAATCATACAAAATAAATGAAAATCTACAAAATATAGCAAAATGGCTCATATTAAACAAGTTGAAACTGAACGTAAACAAAAAACAAAATATATGGAAATAGGCAATATAACACTTAACACAGGGTTAAATATGACAATTGATGATGAAAAAATTGAAAAAGTAAATGAAATCAAATACCTGGGTGTAATACTCGATCCAAAACTAACTTTCACAACAGAATTTGAATGTGCTAAAGAAAGTATCAGAAAAGTAAATTTTCTTAGAATACTAAGAAATAAATTCAAAATAAACACTTCAGAGGTCATTTATAAAATTATAGTTGCTCCACATTTAGATTACTGCTATACGATGTTATATTTGGTCAATGAAGGAAATAAAAGTTATAAACAGTACGTGGGCAAATAGTAACAGCAAGCTAAAACTTATACAGAACAGAGGTATGAGATGTATAACAATAAAACTCCATCTCCAGGTAACTTTATCATTGGAGACCTTTTTGAATTGAGTTAATTTAACCGTGTCCTATGTATCTCTATACTTTATGTAGGCGCTGTTTATTGCTTACAAGTAAATAATCAAATGAGAGAGGAGTTAAGTTGGATTCCAATAAAAAATATCCTGTTTATTTAATGTGTTAATTTTTGTGCATAAAGTTATGAAAAACCAAATGCGAAAATACTAGGGTGAAATTATTTTTAATAGAGATATACACGATTACGAAACCAGAAACATAAATGGTGTTAGATCGCCACATATGAAAAAAATCAAACTTTCAGAACTGCCTGATGACAGAGGACTACAGATGTATAATGAAATGAAGGAAGAATGTATTTAAAAAGAAATGTTAAAAAATTAACAAAAAATGGCAAGTAATAGCAAAATAATTGCATTAATAAAAATTATATTTTTCAAGACCAATATTGAATTTAAATGTATTTCCACGTCGACCTTCTGTAGGATTTTCCAAAACAGATATAATATTTTCAAGGGATATTGTGTCCATATCTTCCTTTTCAGGCCAGTAAAAGTCTTTGCGAACTCTGCTAAATTTTAGAATTTTACGACAAAGTCATCATTTGGTTCTATTTTCTCTTTTACAATTCCGATGAAGTGTTTTGGGACAATATTTAACTAATATCCAATCTCCCGCTTTCACACATTTGTTTGGAGAAACTAAAATATTGTTTAAATTTATATCATTTTCTGCGTCAGAATCTGTACAACTGTTATTGCCGATTGATCAGATTCTGCGTATATTAAGTCTTCGTCGGATGTTTCGCTACTGTTGGTGGATCGATTGTAGCCGGTGTTCTTTTTTGTCATCGTTGGCTTTAACTTAGTTATTTTTTCGTTTTGAATGTTTCTTAGAATAATTTGACCCTCCAATTCTGTGATGACTTCTGCACCCATCGCAACACGATGTTTTTGAATTTTTATGTTTGGGTTATTCTTATTCTGTTTTACTTTTTGGAGCAACAGTTCTTCAAACGTCACATGGTGACTTGCCTGTTCATCATTGGGAGGTCTCAAAATAATGTTTGAAATAATTTGTATTTTCTTTGAATTTGAAGTACTAGCTTTTTTAACCCCCAAATGTTGTGTTTGTGTTGTGCCGGGTTGGGAGTACTGTTTGTTGGTGTCAACAGTCGAAGATTTTTTCTCAAAGTCGTCTTTTAGTAGAGTTTCCTGGCACATTTCGTTGAAATATTCTGTAAGAGTCGAATGCGGCGTTTGCGATGAACAAGGCTGGAAGTTTTCACAGGCAATCAGCGATTCATTATTTTTCTCAATGTCAATGCCGTAGTCTAGCAAATGTTCTGCATTTCTTGCGACCGGTGAACAATCATTAAGAGACTGCAAAAATTCATCACTTGGCAAATTCTGATGGACACTCGTGTTCATTGAGACTTCATCACCAATTATTTTTTTTAGATATGAACTAGGAATTGTTCAGATGTTAGCGGTGTGAATTGAGAGTTAGGTGGATTTGAGTAATCTTCTACGCAAGAATTTGTTTGACTTTGATCATTTGAAGGTAGCTCCGAAACATTCGTAGGGCTGTTACAAGATTCTACCAAAATTGGTTCGTCCCATCCTGCTGATGTCCCTGAGTTGCATTTGTAGAAGGTTGTGATAGGATTGGTTTGGCTTTTTTTGTCGTCGTTTGAATTTAGTTCTGAATCCTTTGGTGTGTCGTTAGAGGACTTCTTAGAATTTTGTTGTTCCCATCTTTCATAAACTGCTGGGTCATAATTCTCCTTAGGTATAATGTTTGAGTTAAACGGATATATACCTGCTTTTTTAAATCCATTTGTGATAACTTCTGGCTTTATTCCGTGCCACACGTCAGCAATCATTTCAGAAAAAACATTTTTAGGCAATTTTAAACCTATGTTTTGCCTTTGCCAATCCACTAACTTTACATCCCACATATTTTTAAATGATTTAAAAACTGCCAAGTCAAGCGGCTGTAAAAGGTGCGTAGTGTGAGGTGGCAATTTCAAAATAGTAATATTGTTTTTTCTAGCCAGCTCTACGACCGCAAATCCACATGCGTGCTGTGACCATCGTATATAACTAGCACTGGTCTCTCTTCACCAATATTCGGAATAAATTGTTTTTGCATATAATTGTAAAAAATATCAGTTTCCATCCATCCATTTTTGCTTGCCGCATACGAAATTTCAAAGGTGTCCTCATTTCTTTTTTTTGTCATCCATTGGTCCCATATATATTTGCCTTTGAAGACTATTAAAGGAGCAATTTTATCCCCAGCGGCATTTACTGCGCTTAAGACAGTTATATTTTCTCTTCCTGGACCACTAGTCGTTCTAGAACAAGGTTCACCTATTGCACCTACTACCTTCGTTTTTGAAGGATCCAGTGCCACACCTGTTTCATCTAAGTTCCATATGCGATTTGGAAGGTTTTCCAAATTCAGTTCTTTCAGAATATCCTTCAAAATTTCGAAATAGTCTCCGATCACAAAAGGGTCTGTCATTTTTTTCCGGGCATATTCCACGTTTTGCGGTTTTTTTATTGAGAGGCGGTGACGCTTTCGAAAGTTAATGAACCAATCTGCACCAGGTGTGTTATCCTTGAAAGGTGTTTGAATATTATTCGCCCTTACATATTGTCCTACTATGGTTAAAATTTCTTGTCTTGAAAGTCCGAAGCCCCACTTTGCCATTATCTTTAATCCATCTGCCAGTGTTTTTTCTGTTTTAAAAGGAATTACAGGAGGTCTTCCGAGGTTATCACTCTTTGTAGCCGTTTTCCCACTAACTCGGTCATGGAGAGTCGAAGCTGGTATTCCGTACTTCTGTGAAGCAGCGTAAATGCTTATCTTTTTTTTCTTTACATCGTGAACAGCAGATAAAAGATCGTCTTGGGTATAACACGTTGCTCGCAGTGTTTTCCTATAATAGTTCCGCGGCATGATAACCCTGAAAAAAGTGAAAAGCAACAGAATTTTTAAACTTTAAACTATTTCTTTTGCATTAGCTACACACAGGAGGCCCTGAGGAAAATAATTTCCATCAGGGCCTATGTCATCTTTGGGAATGTTGTGTGGAGGGTCTTTTTACGGAAAGGAAGTTCTGGGAAAGAAAAGGGTATGAGGGGTGGGTAAGGTCTGGGGGACAATGTGTCTAGGAGTGACGGGCGCAGTGGCGTAGCTAGCATGAGTGGCACCCGGGGGGGGAAATGTGGTTACATTTGGTAGACGAATTACCCATTCTCGCGAAAGTACCCCAGTGTAAGCAGCTAATAGTTTTTTTTTCTAGCTAATAGTTTGGTATAAACACTGTCGGCAGTTGACTTGGTAAACGGTGTAAATAGCGCTTCGTCAACAAATTCAAAACGCATATTTCGAATTCTTAAAAAAACGTTTTCTGAAATCCTCCAAATTACTTATTATTCCTTAAATATTTATTCAAGTTCACAAAACAATAAAAATACAGAAAAAACATACAGATGAATGACCATTTTTCTGAAATCAGTTATCGATCGATAACGATTCACGTCAGTCAATAGATAACGATTCACTTAACGAGTTTACGTCTTTCGTAAGTTTTTTCTCCACGTTGGAGTGTCACCCCCCTCCCCCCCCTCGCTACGCCACTGGAAGGGCGTATGAGTCCATCCCTCCAACTGCGGCGCAAGGCGATGGGTCGAGAGAGACCAGCTGGAGAGGTCTAGGTTAGGTCTCCCTCAACAAATCTCTCTCGATCCGGCCCGCCTTGCAGTAGGTGGACAAGCGCATTAACCGCCATGACCTAGACAACCACCTCATGCATCTGAGCCCCCCTGCTAAGTCACCAAACGTATCGAATCACTCGGGGTGACCAGTGGCAGGGGTGTTGATTATCCAAAAAAATGTTCAGGGGGCGGCGGTACCCATATCCGCCTCCCAAATTTTACAATAAATCATTTATAGAAATAGTCTAAAAAGATTGTACTTACACTGCGCTTCTTGTCCTTTTAGCTCAACTGCTTGGTCTTCTAACCGATACTCGCGTTATCGCTTTCGGAAATAGCAGTGTCCACCCTTATAGCTTGTTCCACCACCACCACCACCGCTACCGAAAATGCGCCCGTTCGTGTCTAAAAGTTTGAGAATACGTGGCTTTTTGTATGGAAATCGGAAAAGGGGTAAGATCGAAAGGATCATATTCCGATCTTCCCCCGGGGAAAATGTCAAGGGGGAAGATCGTAAAGAAGACTACAGCCGAAACCAAAGCATATTAGGCAATGGAGTCTTCTTAAACTACTTTTTTTATAAATATAATACATAATTAATTTGAAATCAGTTCAATAGCTTACCTGGATCGGTAGATATTTACGACGGGGGTAAGATCGATTATCTCACAATTTCACGAGAAATTTGGACTGTTCGAAAAACGCGCTACACAACCGTTCACTTTGGCTTTCTCGAGCCGACTGAAGGGGGGGCGGAGCGCAATGAAATAGTTCTCCTCTAGAGATATTTGCACATGTTATTATAAGTTGCCAGGGTGCCGCAAAAATCACGTTTTTCGGACTTCCCCCAAATCCGGATTTACCCCAACTCACCTTAATTAATTTAACCTTACTTAAACTGCAATATTTAATATTTAAAAAAAAAAGTATTGTTATTGTCCTTATATAACTATTTTTGTCTAAATTGTGTGCCTAAGATATTTGTTTCATAAGTTCTTTGGAAATTGTTTACACAATGAACATTATTATTTGTTTGCATGTAAATACTCCTCCCATAAACACGAACTCCGAGAGCTCAACTTATGGAGGAGTAGAATAAAATATGAATCATTTTATATCATTATCATTTATTTGTAATGTATAAACAAAAATCTTGAAATAAATAAATAAAAATCTGTTTTAATTTTTAGCATATTTTGTATGCATGCACTATAATCAACAGCTTTCACATATTTTTTTACATTAGCTCCCACAGGAGACCCCGAGGAAAATAATTCCTCTCAGGGCCTGTCATATTTTTTGTGGAGGATGTTTTAAGGAGAGGAAGTTCTAGCAAGGAAAAAGGTTTAAGGAGCGTGTAGGAATCTGGGTGTCTGTGTGTCCAGGAGTGACGGACGTATGAATCTATCCCTCCCACTGTGTTGCAAGGCGATGTTCCGAGAGAGTCCTGCTGGAGAGGTCGAAAGATTTCCTTCAGCCAGTCTCTATTGATCTGGCCTGTCAAGCAGTTGGTGGGCAGACATAGTCACTGGGATTATTGAGAGAATACTGTATACATAGGTAGGAACTTTAAATAAACTTAAAATTGTTGTTATCATTTTATTTAACAAAATAAATACATATTTATAAAAAATAACCAGAATTTTATTTTATTTTGGCATTATTGTCTGTACACATTTTTATACAAAATATATATTTTTTTTATATACACACAAATGACTCAAAAATGAGATACAGACAGTAATCAAAACCTATAATATCATAAAAAAGGTGATAAAAATTATCTACGTAATTAAGAACCATAGACAAAATGTTCATATTCTCTGCGATACTCTATTGGCGACATTTCTCAACTGACCATAGACTTTTGAGGGTGGTGATCCAAGGATAAGATTGCAGACCGCTCTTCTAGCCAGTTGGATATTTTGGTAACTGCCCAAGATATGAATTTTGGAGTCCGCAAGGATAATTCGAGTCTTGGTAACATTCTCAATGGTAAACTTGGTGCGGCCGCCTTTACCGGCCAGACGGCCGATGGCGCGGCTCATGTGGTCTCCCCGCAACGTCTTGACGTCCTTCACCTCGAAGCTCTCCACGAACAGATCGTCCAATCGCAATAGAGCTAATGCATCTTCAACTTCAAAGCCATAGATGAACGCCTGGAAAAGAGGGGTATTGTTAAAAAGATGTACAACTTGACACCTCAAACTTCACAGGCAGCTAAATGAGAAATAATGAACACAATACAAAAAAAAAACGTATGTGCAGTTCACATGCGGTAGAAGTGAAACCTTCAGAAAACTAAACTTCGAGAGAATGAGACGAATGCAAAGTATCAGGAGTAGGATAATTGTAGGGTTTATTTATTATAATATTGTTACCAAGTGAGTCGTTCAATTTCTATATCCGCTATATCAACTTTTACTGATTCGGAGAAAACAGCAAAAAACTGTCACATCTGTAGCGTAAATAAAAAATTGCATTTTATTATTTTATATAATGAATTGGAGTAATACACATTCGAAAAGTGTTCATTTTTTCAATGTATGTCTAGAAATATTTAGGATAAATAAAATGGATATAGCGGATTTTGATACTCACTTTGTGATTTATATGGAATATAGAGGCTTTTGAAATTCAACTGACCTGAGGGGCGTGTTTCTACACCCGCCATCGTGGCAAAATAACTGCTCGTGATTGGTTGAATTCCGATATAGCGGGTTTTGATAGTAAGTTCTTGAATGATATAGCGGGTTTTGTTTCTCACTCGCAATTTTAATGTGGTATTTGATCGTGATAAAGGAGGTTTTGAAACTCAATTTTATATTAGTCTTGTTCTTCGCAAAAATGTGAACAAGATGTCATACTCAGATCATTTTGTCAAAAAATCGGATATAGCGGGTATTGAAAATAATAGGACTCAAGTTTAAACATTATTTAACATTTTATTCTACAAAGAGGAAGCCAATAAGCTACGATAGGCGCTGCACAAAGAGGACACCGATTAGTCTATCTCATTCTCTCGCAAGCTAAATTCTACAGGTGTATGTGTTTGCCTTTAGTGTCGCTTCCATTTCATCGAGCTTCAAATCACAAAAGAAGTTTTCACTTCAAAAATATAGAGTGCAATTCAATTGAAAGTGAAACCTTCAGAAAACTAAAGTAGACAAGAGTGGGGAGGCTACAAAAGAGGAGACTGATAGGCTACGAAGCACTGCACAAAGAGGAGACCGATTGAACTATCTCATTCTCTCGCATGCTAAATTCTATAGATGCATGTGTTTGCCTCTTTTTAGTGTCGTTATTTTTCATTTCATTAAGTTTCAAATCACAACAGTGCTAAAGAAGTTTTCACTTTGATAATATAATAAAACAAATAAGATTCATATTTTCGTTATTTGTTTTTGGGGTATTGTGCCGTGTTGCGCTACCTCCTTCTTTAGCCAACGTTTCGGACAGCATAGCAGTGTCCATCACCAGGGCAGATCCTGTAGATGTTACTTTTCACACATCTATAGATGTGACTTTTCACACATCTACAGGATCTGCCCTGATGATGGACACTGCAACGCTGTCCGAAACGTTGGCTAAAGAAGGAGGTAGCGCAACGCAGCATAACACCCCAAAAACAAATAATGAAAATACTTTTGGCCGTGAAAATCTAAAAACGTATCCAAGATTCATATTTGTTTCATTATAATGGAATTCCACCACGAATTATCAGTTTCAAAAATAGAAATATTCAAAAAACATAATATAGTTGAATTTAATGTTTCAAAAACCCAATCATGTCCAATTACATCAGTACAGACAGTCAAGTCTCCTTCGACGGAAACAATCTTCCCAACAGGCCTTCCATTAATATGCTTGGTATAACTCTAAGTGACCAGCTCAGGTTTGGGGGCTCCATCGAAGCCAGAGTTAAGTTAGCCTCTCAGAAGCTGGACGTACTGTACAGGGCCCGCAGAACTGCAGATAGATCACCTGCTAACCCTGTACAAATCGCAAGTGCGGCCCACGGATTTGAATTAAATAATGTTTACCTTGACAAAGTCAGCGGCCTTCTGGAGGTTTGAAATATCCGTGGTCTCCGGACCAATCTTGATCTCTACATTCCTTGTCTTCAGATTGAATCTGACTCGGAGTAGTAAATGTTCCACTATGGGACTGAAAATTTGTGCCCATTTTTCTTTCAAAGGCGTATATCTGAAAATAAATAACAATAATGTTTATTAATATAATACTAGTGTAGTGTATCTAAATATGTATGTAGTTTCAAAAGATGTCGTTAGTATAGGTAGTTATGTGTCTCAACAGAGGTCAGTACAGTTGTACTCCATGAAAGAGACAATTAAGGAACTCCAGTGAAAAATATTATGGCTTTAAAAAATGTTCATACCGACCAATAAACGCTGATTCTGAATATTTAAGTTTTATTTCATAATATTAAACGTAGAGTTCTTAAAAAAATATTAAAAAGTGCATTTTTAAACCTCTCGTAAAAACACACTGTAAAGTTGGTATTACTGAATGGTTAGTGCTGACGTCACGCGTCACCAGTCATTGTATTGAAATCAATTGAAATGTAGGTATGACACAAGCCATCGGTATTAACAACATTTCATGTTATTCCTTAATTCATACTGTTTATAGAGATTTAGTTGTTGTGTTTATTGAAACAATATTTAAGCCTAAAAAATTCAGTATCAAAAATAAAGGTATCTATATTAGTTTATCTCTATTATTTAAAATATTGAAAAACTACTGCACAAAAAAAATAGTAATACTTCTTCTAGGGAGAATATGGGAGAATACTTCGAACAACGGAGTTCAAAATGGCGGTAGTTGATCAGGTGATTGCCCGATCCTATACCAATTTTTCAGGAGTGATGACGTCACACGATTTACCATATTTACGATGGTTTTCGGGGGTCTTGAAAAATTAAAACTTTGACAATTATTTTAACTTTTAAAACTAACTCTAATAATAAAAAGAAAAATGCAGTTACTTAAGTTAGAAGGTCATTATTCATTAAATTTTTTTTTTTTAAATTGGACTGGAGTTCTCTATTATCGCCCGTTTGGGTCTTATACTAAAACGATTACGAAGATATCCGATCGACATGTGGGCGCCCTCATTGGGCAGTGACTTCAGGGCAGTGACCATTTCTCCTGCGGTAGATCCTCTCAGAGCAACCTTTAGAATGAAGGTTAAGTCCAGTTAAATATTCATTGTAAGTAAGACGAAGATAAACACAACTCGTAATCTGATGAACAGAAGTATTATTGAAACTCCCGATCATCCGAGTTGAATTGTTCATCAAACAACTATACACCACAAATAATAATATATTTAAAACACCTTAATTTCAGACAGGGGCTTAGAGGAAAACCAAAAATAAGCCAATACAATATATAGGTAAGAAAAAAATATTAAAATTATTTAAATAAAAAGTATCAAAATGATATACAACGCGTCCGGAAACTCGTAGTACAAGTGGGAAACTGGTGAATCTACATCACGTAGAGAACCCAAAAAACTTATTTTTTTCGATCTGAGCATTTCGATTTTAATATTATTTTTTTTCTATTTTTCCATTTTTTCGGCAACTAAAGGGTTAAAAAAAAATTTGAGCCCGGTTTACCCTTCGATGCATTTTATTAGACATTTCACAGCTGAAATCAACCCCCTAGTGAAAAAATTTTCCAATTTAACCAAAAAATTCCAACTTCGGACCCGATTTCTCGAAAACGAAAACTCAAATCAAAAAAGTTATATCACAAATCGACTCCGAATGTGATGTAGATTTACCAGTTTCCGAGATTCCGGACACCGTGTATAGGTAAGAAAGAAATATTAAAATTATGTAAATAAAAAGTATCAAAATGAAAAATATGTACATTTTTTCTAAATTAGCTCCACATGGGAAAACAATATCACCCAGGGGATGTTGTGTGGAGGATCTTTTTGAGAAAAGAAAGTTCTGGGATGAAAACAGATGAGGGGTGGGGGAGAATAAGAATACGGGGGTCAGTGCAGGGCTGGCCCTGTGCAGCTCCGATCGGAGCAATCCGCTCCGGGCGCCAATTTGCCAAGGCCCAAGGAGTCAAGGCGCTTATAATAATAATAATAATAAAGGAAGTTCTGGGATGAAAACAGATGAGGGGTGGGGGAGAATAAGAATACGGGGGTCAGTGCAGGGCTGGCCCTGTGCAGCTCCGATCGGAGCGATCCGCTCCGGGCGCCAATTTGCCAAGGCCCAAGGAGTCAAGGCGCTTATAATAATAATAATAATAATAATAAAGGAAGTTCTGGGATGAAAACAGATGAGGGGTGGGGGAGAAAAAGAATACGGGGGTCAGTGCAGGGCTGGCCCTGTGCAGCTCCGATCGGAGCAATCCGCTCCGGGCGCCAATTTGCCAAGGCCCAAGGAGTCAAGGCGCTTATAATAATAATAATAATAAAGGAAGTTCTGGGATGAAAACAGATGAGGGGTGGGGGAGAATAAGAATACGGGGGTCAGTGCAGGGCTGGCCCTGTGCAGCTCCGATCGGAGCAATCCGCTCCGGGCGCCAATTTGCCAAGGCCCAAGGAGTCAAGGCGCTTATAATAATAATAATAATAAAGGAAGTTCTGGGATGAAAACAGATGAGGGGTGGGGGAGAATAAGAATACGGGGGTCAGTGCAGGGCTGGCCCTGTGCAGCTCCGATCGGAGCAATCCGCTCCGGGCGCCAATTTGCCAAGGCCCAAGGAGTCAAGGCGCTTATAATAATAATAATAATAAAGGAAGTTCTGGGATGAAAACAGATGAGGGGTGGGGGAGAATAAGAATACGGGGGTCAGTGCAGGGCTGGCCCTGTGCAGCTCCGATCGGAGCAATCCGCTCCGGGCGCCAATTTGCCAAGGCCCAAGGAGTCAAGGCGCTTATAATAATAATAATAATAAAGGAAGTTCTGGGATGAAAACAGATGAGGGGTGGGGGAGAATAAGAATACGGGGGTCAGTGCAGGGCTGGCCCTGTGCAGCTCCGATCGGAGCAATCCGCTCCGGGCGCCAATTTGCCAAGGCCCAAGGAGTCAAGGCGCTTATAATAATAATAATAATAAAGGAAGTTCTGGGATGAAAACAGATGAGGGGTGGGGGAGAATAAGAATACGGGGGTCAGTGCAGGGCTGGCCCTGTGCAGCTCCGATCGGAGCAATCCGCTCCGGGCGCCAATTTGCCAAGGCCCAAGGAGTCAAGGCGCTTATAATAATAATAATAATAAAGGAAGTTCTGGGATGAAAACAGATGAGGGGTGGGGGAGAATAAGAATACGGGGGTCAGTGCAGGGCTGGCCCTGTGCAGCTCCGATCGGAGCAATCCGCTCCGGGCGCCAATTTGCCAAGGCCCAAGGAGTCAAGGCGCTTATAATAATAATAATAATAAAGGAAGTTCTGGGATGAAAACAGATGAGGGGTGGGGGAGAATAAGAATACGGGGGTCAGTGCAGGGCTGGCCCTGTGCAGCTCCGATCGGAGCAATCCGCTCCGGGCGCCAATTTGCCAAGGCCTAAGGAGTCAAGGCGCTTATAATAATAATAATAATAAAGGAAGTTCTGGGATGAAAACAGATGAGGGGTGGGGGAGAATAAGAATACGGGGGTCAGTGCAGGGCTGGCCCTGTGCAGCTCCGATCGGAACAATCCGCTCCGGGCGCCAATTTGCCAAGGCCCAAGGAGTCAAGGCGCTTATAATAATAATAATAATAAAGGAAGTTCTGGGATGAAAACAGATGAGGGGTGGGGGAGAATAAGAATACGGGGGTCAGTGCAGGGCTGGCCCTGTGCAGCTCCGATCGGAGCAATCCGCTCCGGGCGCCAATTTGCCAAGGCCCAAGGAGTCAAGGCGCTTATAATAATAATAATAATAAAGGAAGTTCTGGGATGAAAACAGATGAGGGGTGGGGGAGAATAAGAATACGGGGGTCAGTGCAGGGCTGGCCCTGTGCAGCTCCGATCGGAGCAATCCGCTCCGGGCGCCAATTTGCCAAGGCCCAAGGAGTCAAGGCGCTTATAATAATAATAATAATAAAGGAAGTTCTGGGATGAAAACAGATGAGAGGTGGGGGAGAATAAGAATACGGGGGTCAGTGCAGGGCTGGCCCTGTGCAGCTCCGATCGGAGCAATCCGCTCCGGGCGCCAATTTGCCAAGGCCCAAGGAGTCAAGGCGCTTATAATAATAATAATAATAAAGGAAGTTCTGGGATGAAAACAGATGAGGGGTGGGGGAGAATAAGAATACGGGGGTCAGTGCAGGGCTGGCCCTGTGCAGCTCCGATCGGAACAATCCGCTCCGGGCGCCAATTTGCCAAGGCCCAAGGAGTCAAGGCGCTTATAATAATAATAATAATAAAGGAAGTTCTGGGATGAAAACAGATGAGGGGTGGGGGAGAATAAGAATACGGGGGTCAGTGCAGGGCTGGCCCTGTGCAGCTCCGATCGGAGCAATCCGCTCCGGGCGCCAATTTGCCAAGGCCCAAGGAGTCAAGGCGCTTATAATAATAATAATAATAAAGGAAGTTCTGGGATGAAAACAGATGAGGGGTGGGGGAGAATAAGAATACGGGGGTCAGTGCAGGGCTGGCCCTGTGCAGCTCCGATCGGAGCAATCCGCTCCGGGCGCCAATTTGCCAAGGCCCAAGGAGTCAAGGCGCTTATAATAATAATAATAATAAAGGAAGTTCTGGGATGAAAACAGATGAGGGGTGGGGGAGAATAAGAATACGGGGGTCAGTGCAGGGCTGGCCCTGTGCAGCTCCGATCGGAGCAATCCGCTCCGGGCGCCAATTTGCCAAGGCCCAAGGAGTCAAGGCGCTTATAATAATAATAATAATAAAGGAAGTTCTGGGATGAAAACAGATGAGGGGTGGGGGAGAATAAGAATACGGGGGTCAGTGCAGGGTTGGCCCTGTGCAGCTCCGATCGGAGCAATCCGCTCCGGGCGCCAATTTGCCAAGGCCCAAGGAGTCAAGGCGCTTATAATAATAATAATAATAAAGGAAGTTCTGGGATGAAAACAGATGAGGGGTGGGGGAGAATAAGAATACGGGGGTCAGTGCAGGGCTGGCCCTGTGCAGCTCCGATCGGAGCAATCCGCTCCGGGCGCCAATTTGCCAAGGCCCAAGGAGTCAAGGCGCTTATAATAATAATAATAATAAAGGAAGTTCTGGGATGAAAACAGATGAGGGGTGGGGGAGAATAAGAATACGGGGGTCAGTGCAGGGCTGGCCCTGTGCAGCTCCGATCGGAGCAATCCGCTCCGGGCGCCAATTTGCCAAGGCCCAAGGAGTCAAGGCGCTTATAATAATAATAATAATAAAGGAAGTTCTGGGATGAAAACAGATGAGGGGTGGGGGAGAATAAGAATACGGGGGTCAGTGCAGGGCTGGCCCTGTGAAGCTCCGATCGGAGCAATCCGCTCCGGGCGCCAATTTGCCAAGGCCCAAGGAGTCAAGGCGCTTATAATAATAATAATAATAAAGGAAGTTCTGGGATGAAAACAGATGAGGGGTGGGGGAGAATAAGAATACGGGGGTCAGTGCAGGGCTGGCCCTGTGCAGCTCCGATCGGAGCAATCCGCTCCGGGCGCCAATTTGCCAAGGCCCAAGGAGTCAAGGCGCTTATAATAATAATAATAATAAAGGAAGTTCTGGGATGAAAACAGATGAGGGGTGGGGGAGAATAAGAATACGGGGGTCAGTGCAGGGCTGGCCCTGTGCAGCTCCGATCGGAGCAATCCGCTCCGGGCGCCAATTTGCCAAGGCCCAAGGAGTCAAGGCGCTTATAATAATAATAATAAAGTTATTCCAGAATGTATTCAGAGGAAGTGCAATGCAATGCTTTCCATATTTTGAAATTACAAAAGAAAGACAAATAATAAGATGGTAAAAAATAATTTACATATTAAATAAAAACAAATAAGCATGAGAAATGAGATATTTAACACTAAAATCGATGCAAAAAGCGGTTTACGGGGGGTATTTCATCATCTCCCGTCTCCAGAGGGCCATCAGGGGAGACTCCATCCAGGCAGTGATGATCGCATTCTTCGAATGGCGCAGTCTGCGCCATAAACTTCCCATGCGGTGGCGGAGAAGTGCTCGGAAAGTATGCACTCGACCCTCCAGGAACATTTCCGTAGCACTGCAGTATCTCGGTAGGCGGAAAAATTGGCGGTAAGCATTATTGTAAGCAACCTTTAACTTATGCCATTGGGTTGCAGTGTAGTCAACCCACAGTTCTGATGTGTACAGCGAAGTACAAAAAGCGTTGAACAGTATTCTTTTTACTTTGGGGCTGCAGGAGTAAAAACGTCTTGACAGCATACCCGCTCTAACTGATATCGCTCTTCTCTGGCTTTCCATGTCCTCGATATCCTTAAGGTCGTCTGTGATGACATGTCCCAGGTATTTAACGTAATTTTAATTTTTATAATACCCAACACAGCACCTAAGCACTCTTGACGTTTTTACTAGCATCAAGTGCCATTTGGCTAAGAGCCGGCCCTAGTTCAGAGTCCAGACATATGAATCCATCACACCCACTGTGGTGCAAAGCAATGGGTCGAGAGAGTCCACCTGGAGAGGTCAAAAGGCCTCCCTCAACCAGTCTATTCCAAATCTGCCAAGCAGTGGTGGGCAGACATGAGCCGCCATGACCTAGACAAACCTCACCCATGAACCCGGTCACCGTGCTCAGTCACCAAACCTCTTGGCGAACCAGCGAACCACTTGGGGTGACCTATGTGCAGAGGTGTTGATTATCTAATAAAAGGTTCCCTTGGCGGCTTTACCCAACCGCGTCTCCCAAACCGCATTTAAATAGCTTTTTTCTGCTTCTTTTCTCAAAAAGACCCTCATCACTGGTCACACAACATCCCCAAAGATGACAAAAATACATATAATAAAATTTTGATTAATTTTTGGAGATCACTGGCAGCGGTTAATATGCACTTTAAAAAAAAAAAAACCTTTTGATTCACCTTAATTACATTAAAAGGCAACTATTTGCATTGGGGGAAGTGGAAAATATTTCAGGTAAATATTCGGAACAAACGTCAACGGTTATGTAACGGGTTTGTGTGTGTTATCTTTACTTTAAAAAACAGCCTACGTTTTTGAATGGTTTGTCTGGCAAAGCAGGGTTTGTGTAGCGGGCTTGTGTATATTATCTTAATTTTAAAAGTTTTATCAAAAAAAGTGCATTGACGTTTGTTCCGAACTGCAAACAGAGTTATTTGACAGTGTGAAAGCAAATTTTTAATTTACGTAAATAAAATTAAAAATGTAACGGTAATTATCGGTTCGGACTGGCCACGCTTATTACGAATAATTTTTAGAAAAAAACTTTAGATTCGCCTTAATTACTATAAAAGGAAACTTTTTGGCTTTGGGGCGGCGGAAAATAATGCATTTTAATTTTCAATTGCATAAAACCAAAATTCACTTCGCGAACCGACACAGCGAAAATCCGCGGCCGTACCTGTCACTGTTATGTTGGTATCCTTGATAAATTAAGAGCTAATACGTCTGTAGCCGACTTCGCAGCTTTCGTCTTGTGAGATTGTACGCCAGAATCACAAACTATGTTACACAAACCTAGCGTAGCCGCTAAACTACTTGAAAACTGGGATGTTTTTCTTGCCTTGACGCGAGTAGGCGTTATAAAGGGGCACTTTCTTTTGTATCACAAACCATGTTACAAAAACAAGCCCGCTAGACAAATTTCATAATTACGCGCCTTATCCCACGAAGTCGGCTACAGTCGTATTAGCTCTTGTCAATTTATCAAGGATACCAACATAACAGTGACAGGTACGGCCGCGGATTTTCGCTGTCGGTTCGCGAAGTGAATTTTGGTTTTATGCAATTGAAAATTAAAATGCATTATTTTCCGCCGCCCCAAAGCCAAAAAGTTTCCTTTTATAGTAATTAAGGCGAATCTAAAGTTTTTTTCTAAAAATTATTCGTAATAAGCGTGGTCAGTCCGAACCGATATTTACCAATGTAACATTTTCAACCTCCCCCAATGCAAATAGTTGTCTTTTATGGTCATTAAGAAGAATCGGAATAAATTCGGTGTTTGGGCTAAATTCCTAAAATATAAAACTAGTTATTTTTATACTAATTTGGGGTCGGGGAATCCGAATCTGAAAGAATTAGGCGGCGGCAAGCAATATTAACTGAATTACACGACTTTAAAAATTTTTATACACATACAGGAAAATAGCCATTTTGGAAGCATTTTGATTCCTAGAAAATCAAACTAGTTATTTTTATACTAACTATGGGCCGGGGAATCCGAATCTGAAAGAATTAGGCGGCGGCAAGCAATATTAACTGACTTACACGACTTTAAAATTTTCTATACACACACACATGAAAATAATCATTTCGGAAGTATTTTGACACACGTAGTACAAAGATCATAGAAAAACAAGAAATATACAAAAACATGTGCCGGCAGTGTTACCAGCTCTCAAAAATATTTATCCCTATATCAATATGAAAATAGATAACAGCAGAAAAAACAGCAGAAAAACATACCTTATAAATCGACCAAGTCTTCTTCGTCCGTCGTATCCTTGTCAAACTCGCTTGTCTCGAAGGGTTCCTGTCGGACACGCGGATCATATAAGAGTCAAGCTAAGCGGTAAAAGTAACATGGTTTGTGCCCCTTTATACCGCCTGCTCGCGTCCCTAACCTAACGCTAAGTTTGTGTAACATGGTTTGTGCCCCTTTATACCGCCTGCTCGCGTCACGGCAAAAAAACATCCCTGTTTTCAAGTAGTTTAGCGGCTACGCTAGGTTTGTGTAACATGGTTTGTGCCCCTTTATACCGCCTGCTCGCGTCACGGCAAAAAAACATCCCTGTTTTCGAGTAGTTTAGCGGCTACGCTAGGTTTGTGTAACATGGTTTGTGCCCCTTTATACCGCCTGCTCGCGTCACGGCAAAAAAACATCCCTGTTTTCAAGTAGTTTAGCAGCTACGCCGGGTTTATGTAACATGGTTTGTGATACAAAAGTGAGTAAAATTTATAAAAAATAAGTACTTAAAATATAAACATGTTATTTTACATTATTAATATTACTGCTTAATGGCAACACTTAATTTTGTGTGGTAAAAACATCTATGTTATCTTGTTTTTCTATGATCTTTGTACTACGTGTGTCAAAATACTTCCGAAATGATTATTTTCATGTGTGTGTGTATAGAAAATTTTAAAGTCGTTTAATTCAGTTAATATTGCTTGCCGCCGCCTAATTCTTTCAGATTCGGATTCCCCGGCCCATAGTTAGTATAAAAATAACTAGTTTGATTTTCTAGGAATCAAAATGCTTCCAAAATGGCTATTTTCCTGTATGTGTATAAAATTTTTTAAAGTCGTGTAATTCAGTTAATATTGCTTGCCGCCGCCTAATTCTTTCAGATTCGGATTCCCCGACCCCAAATTAGTATAAAAATAACTAGTTTTATTTTTTAGGAATTTAGCCCAAACACCGAACTTTAGCCGAAGAATCTAAAAGTTTTATAAAAAAAAAGTGCGTATTAACCGTTAACGTTTGTTCCGAATATTTACCGAAAATAGTTGTCTTTTAATGTAATTAAGGTGAATCAGAAGATTTTTTTTTTAAAGTGCGTATTTAACCATTGCCAGCGATCTCAAAAATTTACCAAATTTTGAATACAACTAACCTATGAGCTGGTACGGCAATTTTTCGCATATCTTTGGAAGCTTCATCGTCACCGGCAGCGCCTTTCCTGGCCGCCTTAGCCTTTCGTCGCGTATTCTTGGGTTTTCCTTCGATCCCATTGTGTTCTTCCACAAGCATGGCATCGCCAGATTCCGAGATGGCCCGTCGCTTGCCTTTGGCCAGCCTTACCGGGTTTTTAGCAGGCAAAAAGTCGTCGACATTTATCTCAACCTTGTCTGTCGCCATTGTGAAATGATAATAACAACTAGCCGTATGTTATTGTATATATTCTGCAGAAACAGATAGTGTTATTGATAACTAAAGACACGTTTTTATTCGCGTATAAGACAATCCGACATCACTGACAGCTGATGGCTGATAACATGTGCCATAAATAAACCAATCCCACATGTGCCAAAATAAAGGGAAAAATAATGTTGCCATTCTACCTAATTTTTTTTACCTATTAATTTTTTACTATCACTTCAGTCGAAAGGCTCTGTAGAAAATAATTCCACTAAGGGCCTGTGTCGTCTTCGGCGATGCTGTGTGGAGGGTTTTTTTGAGGAAGGATGAAAGAAAAATGTTCTTAGTTTTCATGACTATTTTTCCCCTTGAAGTATCGCTGATCCCAATCCTGTAGCCTCTGACTACCCAACGCTGAATTTTCTTTTAGTCTTCGGGTATTTTACCCCAAATATTCAGTTAACATTCTTTGAGGCTTCACTGCATATACATCTATGCAACCATGTATCTCCACTGGAAAATCCGACGCTCGTTAGTGTGGTAAAAAATACTTTGAATCTAGGGAATTTTTGGGGAAATTATCAGAGGGAAAAACCTTTTCCCCACATTCTTAAGGGCAAGTACCCCTCCGGTACTATGGTAACCAAACAAACATGTTACATTTCGTTCTACAAATATTTTTGTGCCACAAATTCGACACAGTTTTTTAGAGTTACACGTTTGAATTTCACATCTTCTGTGATATAATAGTATTGTTAACTTGCAGGCGCATTAAATTAGATATAATTTAGCCATGGCATCATTACAGGTAATTTTTATAAGGTCTTTCCAAGTTTGTGCATTTTAAATTCGAATATTCTTGAGAGAGAATTATTAATTCTGAAAATCAGGCCAATCAATCAATTAACCCTTAGTAACCAATATTATTGGTTTATGTTAAATTTTCAACAAACTGTTTTATCAGGAATCATGAATATCAAATAATATTAATGTAGAATCATTAAATTTTTATTTTTATTCATCAAAAATAAGGTCAAATAATAGTAATAATAAATATTTTGCCTTGTTTCGTTTTATTTATTTATTTGACATGATGATTATATTTAGTATTTAGTGTGTCATTCAGCTAGGGTAGAAGTACCTATTCTATAACATGCTAAATGAGATCCCTAAGCCATATCTGTGGTATAATCATTCGTACTATTTTTTTATTAAGGCTCTCATTTGTTTAAATGAATACTGCACAAGAGTATCAACTGCTCCCGTCTGGAGCCAATAAGACACTTCTGTCCTGCAGAAGGTGATCAAGGTAGTGGGAAGCAGAAGGAGATGGGGAAGAGGAATGGGGGAGTACCTGGCGGTTCAAATCTGGTGACCAAACATGGCTAAAGTCATTTCAAGCAACGTTTCACTTCTGAATGATGGTCTTACCCAACCTTCGAACCTTCAAAATTCGGATTGCTAGTAGAGAGCCTTACCCCTCGACCACGGAGGCCATCTCAGTCACCAGACTCAAGTACCTATATAAATTATTCCCCTGGTACTCCCTTCTCCATTCATTCCGTTCTACGTGACCAAACGTGGAGAAAGGTTGGTTGAAATGGATTTTGCCGTGTTTGGTGACCAGATTTGAATAGCCAGGTAGTTCCCAACCTTCCTCTTGCCCATCTCTTTCGTTTTCTCATTCCCTTTACTCTTGCAACATACCACAATTGGGGATTTTGTGTATTATTCCCAAAAAAACTAAAATCTTCTGTATGGGTTTGTTTTATATAAATCTACAGTTTTATTCCTAGACTGATGAAATTTTGCACACTTGACTTTCAAAACAAGAGGCAGGTCACTGTTTACATGAGATTTCGATATACCACCCCATCCCTTTTCCAACCTCTTAAAGCCGAATTTTGATAAATCTTCATGAAATTTTGCACACCCGACATTCAAAATAAGGGGAAAATTATTACTGTCTACACATGGTTTTGAAAAACTCTGCGTATAGCACGGGAACTTCGGGTAGTATTTAATAAATTTTATTTTTTCAGGTGTTTTTTCAAAAAACATAAAATTTCAGAATTTATCTACAATTGAAAAAAAATAATTAAAAATGGCCTCCGCAATGGACATGACCCAGGATGGGACTTCTTGCCAGAAAGAAAAAGCACAAAAGGCTATCAAAGACAACAGCAATAAGGAACAGAAAACCAACTCCAAGAAGAACCATGACAAAATGTCTGAGATAGATATACACATTGCAAGAAGGTACAATTATTATTTATTTATTTTATATAAACATAATACACCGAGTGTACGAATGAAGAAATGAAAAACAAGTATTATTATTTAATGAGCAGGCAGCGCAGAGGTGGGCAGAGAGAATGGACCACCAAACAACTTGGTCTTGGCACACACTCTTTGCCTCATTTACATTCAAACATCGTCTCATACATACTCTTCTATTATTATGACCCTTGACAATCTTGACATGGCAAGTATCTGATTCACTTGATCGTGCCTTGTCTTCCTCGGGCTTCCCCGACTTCTTCTACCATTCACATTCGTTCATTCGCTCTACGTGCCCAAACCATCTGAGTGTCCCTTTCATTACGCTTACACAGCCTCGCATTCGGATTGCGGATCTCCACGTTTCTCACACGATCATACATGGTTTTACTGCACTTACGCCTCAGGGTTCTCATTTCTACAGCATTCAGTCTACTTTCATCCTTCCTCTGCCAGTTTCATGCCTCACTGCCATATATCAGGGTAGGTACTAGCACTCCCTTGTGGAATCCGAAACTGATTCTGACTTTGAAATCAATATAATTTACAATTGATTTATCAATCAAACAGTATAAACAGACCAGAGACTATAAGGTTGAAATTTAAAAATCCGGCTAAGACGGCAACTCTGACGCCGTGCCGTACGCGAAACCGTTTTCGTACGTGGAGTTAGTATACAAATATACTTTTCTAATTGAACCGAATTAAAGCAATGGCAACAGATGGCGCCACTTCCATTAACAGGTCGCATGAATAGCACTGATTAACAAACCCCGGGCAGGCGTAATGGGCTCTCCACACGACACTGCATGTAGTGACTGCGGCAGTGACTGCAGAGAGCGTGGAGTTGAGCAAACTAGCGCTGTCTCGTTTGTTAAAGGGCCGCTAAAACGAGACAGCGCTAGTTCGCTTAACTCCACCCTCTCTGCAGTCACTGCCGCAGTCACTAAATGCAGTGTCGTGTGTAGGCCGCTTAAGTACTATTCGATTTGTAACTTCGTGATCTCTCTAGATTGACGATAATATGATTATTATTGTAACTGGAAGTTGTGGTTTCTACCTCGCATTTATATTTATTTATTTATTTTTCTTTGTTTTACAGTTTTTTAGAGAAAATGTGTCCTTACTGGGGTACCCCATTCTAAGGACACATTGTACAAGTTTTCTTATTTGAATTATAGGTAAATACCTATGTTAGAATATTACTGAGGAAAATTATGAAGTTAAATCTAAAAGAAATTACAAAACAAGCATTATTCTTTGTTAGGTTGCAAAATTGTATCTATATTCTTCCTTCCCATGTCCATAATCCATATTTTTATGCTTCTTTTGAAGGTGGTTATTTTTTTTATGGTTTTTTTTTAAAGAGGGAGTAAATTATGATGTCGTTGCCTGTCGCGGGTCGCGGTTACTTTGTCCTGGTGACTAGCCGTCACTGGATCACAGTAAATCCGAGGAACCGGTTATTTTTGGAACCAGTTCCTATCGGATTTACAAAATGATCACCAGCACTCAAACTGGGCGAAGCTGAACCAAAAGCCGCCTGTAAGGCCTAATAGCAAAAACATCAATTAATATTTCAAAGTTCAATAAAAATATTTGGCAAAGTGATTACCTAAAAAAGTGAGATTCTCATGGTGAAATACTACCCACCTTTAAATATTATATGACTTGCAGAATCTATGCAGCAGCCACAATTCGGCACAGGGCAGAACAGATACGTTTCTACGCCGCACGCTCCTGCCCCGCAGCGAATGTCGTTTCGTACTCATACATTACAAAATCTGCGCTGCTCTGCTCTGCACTGCGTGGCCTGCGTCTCAACATTTGCCCAACCTAATGTCCATATAAATATTTTAACTTACTTTGCAGGTATGACATCAAGAGCCGGCTGGGAAAAGGAGCTTACGGTATCGTGTGGAAGGCGGTGGATAAGAAGACCAAGGAGGTGGTGGCCATCAAGAAGATATTCGACGCTTTCCGCAACCAGACGGACGCACAGAGGACCTTCCGCGAGATCATCTTCCTGCAGAGCTTCCGGAACCATCCCAACATCGTCAAACTTCAAAATATACACAGGTTACATTATTGTAGACTTGGAAAAACATCCAACATAACCTAATCTAAACTTACTTAACCAAACCTAAACTAATCTCACCTAACCTACACTGAACCAACTTACCAAAGATCATCTTCTTGCAGAGCTTCCGAAACCATTCCAACATTGTCAAACTTCAAAATATACACAAGTTAAATATTATAAACTTAATAGACAAACATGGATAAAATGGTTGAGATAGACAGAACATAAAAATATACATTACTTGAGATAAAAATAAGACAAAGACTGCCCTGCTGAGTGATTTTATAGGTATCTTTTGTGGGATGGTCACGAGATAACAGACGTGATCGCCTGTCAGATTTATTTGATTTTTACATATTTACTGTCACATATTTTAGTTGAGATCGTTTTAAACACGAATTCCTGCAAGTACGCATGATTATTTATTCATTTAATGTATGTTGTACATAGAAAAAGCAAATAAATCACACAAATCTGACAGGAGATCTTGTCCATTATTTCATAACGATACCAAAAAAGATATAGAATCACTCGGCTGATGATATTTTATAAGAAAATCTTTATTTTTATCTTATTCTTTAACATAACGAGTAAAATCTGAAATTGCAATACTTAATCACTGAAGACAATATTAGCATTAAAATGGATGCATTTCCCACTATGTAGGTAGCATTTAGTTGAAGATGAATCTTGCAATCATATGTTAAATTAAGATGATGTTGGCAGAGGCGGATTTGCCCTTAGGCCTATGTAGGCCCGGGCCTAGGGCGGCCAGATATTAGGGGCGGCCAATCGTGACAAAAAAAGTCACAGATGATAACAAGAAATTACTTCCTAAGTACCTAAATATTCTACGTACGAAAACGTCATTGCTAGCCGCAAGGGTCTCGCGCTCGTGCTCGGAAGTTTCATAAGAGCGTGTTCACACACAGCTATAATATGCTTGGGATGGCGTATTTCGGCCTATCGCTCGCCGTACATTCCCAATTGGAATATATGGCTAGCGATATGCAAGAGCGTGTTCACACACAGCACACAGCGCGCCCCCACGCCCCGCAGCCGCCCTCGCCACACCTATCATGTTCCGTCGCTCGCCCGCTCGCGTATTTCCAATCCCTACCGCGATTCAGTCACTAGCGCAACTTGCGCTAGTGACTGAACCGCGTTAGGTATTGTTATGCATAAGAGCGTGTTCACACACAGAGCTATAATATGCGTGGGATGGCGTATTTCAGCATATCGCTCGCCACACTTTCCAATTTGGAATGTACGGCGAGGTGTGAACATGCTCTTAATCACCTTACAAAAGCTATAATAAATAAATAAATCAGAGATTATAAAATAATACAATAATAAGATGTTATTTATGCCAATTATGAACTTTCCACTGATGATAGTGAATAATAAAGTGTGACATTATAAAGGTATTTTCTTTAAAAATATATATATTTTTAGTTAAAATCTATGAAAAAGGGGGGGGGGGGGGGACGTAGGGATAGGATTAAGAGGCAAAGGATTTTTATTTATTTTTAGCATTGTTCTAAAGTAGCCTACGGAGTTCGGATTTGTGACATCTATGGTCAAAATAGATAAAGCATTGCAATAGCTCCGTGTTAAAATAAACGGCTGGCCAAGAAAATGTTTATATGATTACAATAAATGTTTTACGAATGGTAGGAAATGTGGTCCATTTTTGGACCGAAATCAATCGCAGAAAAATAAAAGTGGTCCGTTGTCCATTTTTCGACCGAAATCGTTCAAGAGGAACAAACCCTATCGCGACTGTAACGCGGTAGGGATTGGAAATACGCCCCCGCTCGCGACAGGCAACAGCAGTCAGTGCCGGCAGTGGTCAGTGTGCCAGTGTGCGTACAGCAATTGCAGCGAGTTGACGAGCGTTTTTCTAATTTCTTAAAGGTATTCGCGACGCGACGAGTATGTACTGCAATATTAACAAAAATCAAAATATTTTACAGGACGTGGACGATACCTCACGTAAAAAGTGTTATTTCGCATAATTAGATATGGATGGAAAGAAAAGGTTAAGTGGGGCTGAGTATCGCAAGCGAGCTAAAGAAAAAGATAATAAACAACAGGATGTTATTAAAAAAACTCGGAAATTGGACGATTTCTTTTGAAAACCATATGTCATTGATCCAACATGCGACGTTCCAAGTGGTAGCGGTGTTATGTCAACTGATGTTTCTTTAGTGTCTTCAAGTGCAGATATTTTTATCGATATGGCAAGTGGATTACAGGAAGAAACCAAAGATGTTCCACTAGTACCAAGAGTGCAGCCTTATCCGGACCAGGAACTGTGCGAAATCAGCGACGATCCAGCCAAATGGACAATTGACGAGTTCACGCGTGATTACATTTGTAAGAACGGAGCTAATCAAAACATTCAAAATGATTTTTCTAAGAGTGTGCGAATTTACAAAGATAAGGTGCGACAGTTGTCAGAACATTGATTCGAACGTCAGCTTCTAAATGGCGAAAAAGTTCCGCGAAAGTGGCTAATTTATTCCGAAAGTACTGGACATGTTTTTTGTGGACCTTGTCTTCTTTTTAATGGCGGGGAGAGTCAGTTTGATAGAAAGGAAGGTTTTAATGATTGGAAAAATGCCAATTACCGAGTATCGACCCATGAGAATTCGCCTACTCACAAATTATCTGTCCTGCTTATGAACGAACGAAGCAACACGCTAGGTCGCATTGACCACGCATTAACAATACAATTAGATGAAGAAATAATTTACTGGAGAAACATTTTGAAACGAGTAGTTGCATGTGTAAAAGCGCTTGCATCACGTGGTTTGTCTTTCAGAGGACACGACAAAAAATTTGGTTCATTTCACAATGGAAATTATTTGATGTCATTAGAACTTATCGCTGAGTTCGATCCGTTCTTAGCCAAACACATTACACGTTGTGGGAATCCAGTCTCAGGATATACGAGTTATCTCTCTTCAACAATATGCGAAGAATTCATTCGGCTTATGGGAAACAAAGTTTTGAAGACAATTGTAATGGAAATATTAACAGCGAAATATTTTTCTCTGATCATCGACTCGACGCCGGATATATCTCACGTAGACCAGCTCACTTTTGTAATCAGATATGTCCTGCCCAATGGATCACCTGTAGAACGTTTCCTCATGTTCATTCCAAACTTGTATCCTCATGTTCATTCCAAACATGTTCATGCGCACTTGAAGTGAAACATCACAAAACTGCGCTATATAAATACTACGTTATTATTATATTATTATTAAACACAGGCCATAAATCACAACAAATGACAAATATTGTAACCACAACTTTAATTGAATTGGGAATTGATATTTCAAACTGCCGAGGGCAATCTTATGACAACGCAGCTAACATGTCAGGCATATACAACGGCCTACAAGCTAAAATAAAGGAATTTTCTCCCCTTGCCGAGTATGTTCAGCACACTCGCTCAATTTAGTAGGTGAGTGTGCAGCTGAAAGCAGCCAAGAGGCTTGTTCGTTCTTTTCTCTACTCCAAGAGCTGTATAATTTCTTTGCAGCATCAACTCAGCGTTGGGAACTCCTACAAGCCCATTTCACCGTCAAAAGTCTATCAACGACTCGTTGGTCAGCTCGTGCAGACGCATGCAAAAGTTTACGCGAATCGTGGCATGAAATCCATAAAGCGTTAGTCTCGATCGAAAATGACACAGAACAGAAGAAAGCCGTTATATGTGAAGCAAGAGGTATTCGTTTAAAACTGGAACGCTTTGAAACGGCCATCATGACTGTGTTTTGGGGATTTTTACTGAATCGTATTAACGCCACAAGTAAAAAACTTCAGAGTGTGGAAATTGACATCACCATTGTCATAGAACTGTATGAGGTACTTATACATTTTATTGGCGAAATGCGAGATAATTTCGATGATTTCGAAAACCAAGCCAAAAAACTGTCCTTTTTACAGGAATATGAAAGAGATTTTCGACGCAATCGAAAGCCTAAGCTACTTCCTGGCGAGAATAATACAGGTGAAGAGATGCAACAAAAAAACGGCCGCGAAAATTTCAGAATCGCTACTTTTTTGGTAATAATCGATTCCTTATCAGCAGAACTAAAAAAACGACTGGGTACTTACAAATCACTTTATAATAAATTTAATTTTATTACTCAATTGACAAAACTAAGCCCGTCTGAAGTCGAAGAAAAGGCAAAATCATTGCAAATGATTTATTCTAGTGATTTAGAAGCCCATTTTTCAGAAGAATGTCTCTGGGATTGTCCCGGAATTTTGCGTGTCATTAGTTTTTTTCCAAAATAGTTGGTTTTGTTTTGTCAATTCCAACAAGCACCGCCTCGCCTCTCAACAACTCGTATCAATTTTGAAAAGTCTTGTTCAGAAATTTTATCAGTTTTGCAAAGCAGTGACGGACAAAAAATTTTAAAAATGGCAAAGTCCAGTGATAAATATTTAAAAAAAATAGTTAATTCAGATTTATTTTGATAAAAGATGATTTTAAGTTAGCCAAAGAGATATTAAATTTTTGTTTCAAGTTAAGTTTTTATGTATGTATGTAAATAATCTCTGATGTTGAGTTTTTTTTACCTTTATTAATAAGCCTTGAAGAGATGCTCATTTTTTTTATTTTAACTTTTTTCAGGTATTATATATATATAATACCTGATGTTGATTTTCTACCAAAGTTTAATTAAGTCTTAAAGAGTTGCTCAATTTTTGTTTTGAGTTCAGTTTTTTTATGTTAGATTATACTTTACCTACATTTTTTTACCAAAGTTTTAATTTGTATTTTAAGTTTAGTTTTTATATTCGAATATGTACCTTAAGTTGATTTTTATTTAAAAGAGGTGCTGATTTCTTTTATTAGTTTGGAGACTAACTATAACTTTGTATCCATGACTGTATATGGTATGGTTGGTATGTATGCAGTTTGTTACTTAATAGATTTCACAAAAAATAAAGGTATGTTTTATAATCATTAACTTTTTTTCTTTTAAAATACCTAACTAGTAATTTTGTAATATTTTTTCTATTGCCCGTCCAACAGCCAACATTTTTAGTTGGATTTCGACTCTAAAACCCCCAACTTCGTCTGTAACCCCAGGAATGTCTAGAAAAAGATAAGCCCGTATCTGGCAATCCTAATTGTAACTGTGAAACACTTAAATTAAACCTCAAACTGTTTTAAATGTTTTATTCAAATCCTTGAAACCTTAGAAAGTATTACAAACTAGCAGCTATTATAGTTAACTAAATTTCTGAATCGATTTTGATAAAAGTTGTCAATAAAGTAAATTCGTTATGTAGTCTAAAGTCTATATCAGGGGTCTCCAAACAACGGCCCGCCAATGTCATCAATCCGGCCTGCGACAATTATACAGTAATTGAACTAGCGAATTTAGCAAGCGTATTTTTTTACATTAATTCCACACAGGAGGCTTTGAGGAAAATATTTTCCCTCACGACCTATGTCATCTTAGGTGATGCTGTGTGGAGGGTCTTTTTAAGGAAGGGAAGGATAGGAAGTTCTGAAAAGGAAAAGGTATGAGGGGTGGGTAGGAATCTGGGGATTAGTGTGTCCAGGAGTGACATACGTATGAATACATCCCTCCAACTGCGGTGCAAGGCGATGGGTCAAGATAGTCCGGCTGGAAAGGTCAAAAGGCCTCCCTCACCCAGTCTCTCTCGATCCGGCCCGCCACGCAGCAGATGGGCAGACGTATCCGCCGCCAAGACCTGGACAAATCTCACCCCATGAACCATGAATGATAATGGCAGGAAAATTAAAACGGTTTTGACCCTAGGAACTTACTGAAAAGTTTGGATACTCCTGGTCAATATGATGGGTACTGAGAAAGGGGCGGCTACATGGTGTGGGGCCTAGGGCGGCCAAGACTGCAAATCCGCCTCTGGATGTTGGTACTTCTAAACCGAAAGCGATTGGTTTCCATTAGTTCAGTGGTAGAGCAGATCCCCGGCAGATCAATTCCTAGATGCGACCGTATATTTTTCTGTTTGAAATTTTCGATTGAGAGCAACTAATATATATGTATATTTTTTCCTTTATTTTTCCCAATTATTACATTTGATAAATACAATATTATGAAAATCATAAGAGTAATAGGAAACCACTAAGGCGCAGCCTCTGCGTGGGTAATATAGTTGTATTCATTTTATTTTTGAACCTAGAAAGAACAAAAAGTGAGTTTATAAAGCAAAAACATAATTAAAAGTTGTCTAAACAGTTTGTAAAAAATATACAATAATGTAATAATAAGTATACACAAGTGAGAAACATAATAATGATAATAATAATCTAAAAATATTACCATTTGTTATTTCGGCTACTGGCGTTATACCCAGGAGTAGGTCTCTGATTCAATTATAATTATATAGTGCAATTGCATAACGTGGATTGACCAGATGATCATTTGGGAAGTGTGTGAAAGGGTTTAGTTTTTCCTGTGGGGAAAATTAAACCCGGACATTTAAATCTGGTGCGTTCAATAAAACAGATTATAATAATAATAATCTGAGTTATAATTAATTATAATTCAGACAGTAAATTACATTACATTATTTGTAACACTTATCATGCATCGACTCCCTGTCTGTATGTCACTAGTTGTCAACTAGTGACAACTAAGTCTACTAAGTCAAGTAGTTGTCAACTAAGGCCTCCTCCAACTGTCGCCATTTCTCTCTATCATTAGCCACTCTTGTCCATGTACCACCTGCTATGGCTTTGATGTCGTCGTGTGAGAAACCTATAGTGAATTAAATTAAATGAATAAAGTTTCAACATCTATTTTTTTTTTTCATTGTAATCTTTATATTTTTATGTTACATGGGTAATTGTGCTGTGCCTGTCTCACTAGGAGTTCCTGTGTTGAGAGCAGGCGCATTTTAACATAAATAGTTTAAGAATAGTTTATAAAGGATAACAACAACAATGTTATTTACATTTAGAGTAAAAGTACAATGACAATCAGCATCGTATCAATGGGTTAGCATGCATTAGGAACTTCTAAAAATATTGTTGATATAAGATCTGTCTTTGGTAGTGATCCAAAACTTTGTATCTGTTTTGTATTTTACGTGATTAGTGTGCTGTCTAATGGTCAGTGGAAGTGTATTATAAAGTTTTGTTGCAAAGTACCTGAAGTTTCTTTGACCAAACATTGTTTTGGCGAAAGGGATAAGTAAGAGATTTTGCCCTTTGGTTCTCGTATCACGAACAGTTTGGATATTGTCAAAAACAGTTCTATGTTTGAATAGATAAATTAGTATATTTTTGGCATAAAGTTGCCTAATGTCCAAAACACTGATTCTCCTAAAGATTTCATCCGAACTGCTTGTGATCGGTAGTTTTAGAATAATCTTTATAATTAGTTTCTGGGCTTTAGAGATCGGATCAATGGCAGCAGCGTTTGCTCCTCCCCAGGCTATGATACCATACTCGATTAGAGATTGACATAGTGCATAGTAAATTGTTTTGAGTTGGTTCAAATTAAGAAAGTTGCGAGTTTGTCTAAAAAGGTATATAGATTTTCGAAGTTTGTTTGCTGTAGTGATAATATGTTCTTTCCACTTTAAATTATTGTCAAAAATAATACCTAAGTATTTGATTTTTGTAACACGTTCTAGATAGGGGCAATCAGATATATTAACTTTTGACCGGGGGCAAGCACATATTTGAATATTATTTTCTGGGTTACTTAGGGACGGATTAATACTAAATTCAATGTATTTAGTTTTAGACACATTCATTGTTAGTGTATTATTGTCGAACCATCTTTTAACAATAGCTATGCCCCTGTTTGCTTTTATGTAAACATCATACCAGTTACTTGATTTGAAGAGGAGAATCGTATCATCAGCGAAACTAACGATTTTGACATCAATAGGTAGATTGCACAGTTCATTTATGTAAATTAGGAATAACGTGGGACCCAGGACGCTTCCTTGAGGCACGCCAAAACTAATTGGCAGTTGATTGCTGAGGCAGTTGTTGATTTTTACACTTTGTTTACAGTTTGAAAGGTAATTTCGAATAATACTAAGTTCATTCCCATTTATTCCAATGTTTGATAGTTTTTGTATTAGTTTGGAATGTGAGATAGTATCAAATGCTTTGCATAGGTCTAGGAATATTGACATGCATTTTGATCCCTTGTCTAAGTTTTCATTTAAAAAATCTGTAACTGTCGCAATGGCATCGGAGGTGCCTTTATTTTTCCTGAAGCCAAATTGGTTGTAGGATAATATATTATTTTTTTCAAGGTATTCGACTAATTGAAAGTTAATTGCTTTTTCAAAGACTTTGGATAGTGAATTTAGTAATGTTATTGGACGATAGTTAGTTATATCCGCTTTAGAGCCTCCTTTATGTATTGGAATTATGATTCCGTGTTTAAGTTTATCGGGGAATTGGCCTTTTGCGATGCTTAAGTTAATGAGATTTGTAAGGGGAATGGTGATTTCTGGTAAAAGTTTTTTTAAGGTAATATTTGAAATATCATCCAAACCAGTTGAAAATGAATTCTTTAATGAGTTTATGATCGTCCTAGTATCTTCATTCGAAATTTGTTTAAGACTAAAATTCAAGTTTTTGGGCCAATTAGTATTACAGCCTTGTGTGCTGGAATTGGGAGAACTTTCACCGATATTTTTTGCGAGTTCTTCACCAATTTTTGAAAAGTATTGGTTTGCATGATTAACAATAATATTGGGATTACTAGAAAAACTAATTATTTTATCATTTATAGTGAGTTGTTTCAAGTCATTTATAGGATTAGGTTGAGAATGAGAGGCTTCTTTAAGTGTTTTCCAAATTTTTTTAGGATCATTATTACAATTTTCTATTTTCTGTTTGTAATATATCTCTTTGGCCTTTCTTATTATTTGGGTACATATGTTTCTATATCTTTTATAAAAGTTTTGAAGTTGTATATCGTAAGGATTATTAATTACTTTTTTGTGGAGCTTGTTACGTTTACAAATAGATTTAATAATAGTTTGGTTTATCCATGGCTTAATTGCTAAAATGTTATTAGGTACATGTTTTACAGTAATATTAGTTTGTTGGTTAATGGTAGTTTGTAGGTAATTTATAAAGTATGTCCAGGCATCATCTGGATTTGTAATTCCAAATAGTTCTGACCACGATTTACTCCTTAGCGAATGAAGAATTCCATCGTAATTAATTTTTTTTATGTTTGTTGTGTTTTTTTGTTTTTTGTCTTTCTGGTTGCATAACTGTAAGGAAAGTATGGTGGTATAGTGATCAGTTAGTGTAGATTCGTATACGATAGATGTTATTGGGTAGTTTGATTTGACCATGAAGTGGTCAATACATGAGATGGAATCCAGTATAGCACGTGTAGGAGTGTTTATGGTGCTTTGAAATCCATGGTATGAGAGTGTGTTTAGGTATTCTTGGCATTGCGGATGTTCGTTTTTGGGCAAAATATTTATGTTGACATCACCAGCAATAGTACAATTTTTAATATTACATAAATTAGTTAAACAGTTATTGATCGATTTTAAAAAAGGTAAAATATTGTAAGAGGATGGAGAACGGTATATTGCTAAGATACATGTGTCGTTATTGAAATTTATTTGTAAGCAATTTGCACCACTGACTTGGATTTCTTTGACAGATAGACCAATTAAGTCAGATCTAGTATACACAACAACTCCATCATTTTGTTTTGTATGCATTGAAGTGCTGTGATGGTCATATCCTTTCATCATTTTAGGTATATAGTTATTTGATAGCCAACATTCAGTTAGAATGAGAATATGGAAAGAGGTTCCAATATTATGTAGTTGTAACAGAAAATCATCAAAATTCTTTGAAATTGATCTAATATTTTGTTGTAGGATTAGAAGAGAGAAAGAGTTAGATCGTAGTACATTTTTACAGAAATTTGGATTTGACGTTCTATAATCTGTGATGAAATCCATTTTTGGATTGCAAGTTTAACAATAGTTTGACACTCGTAGACATTTACGAAAGTCTCCCCATTTTTTTGAGATCGTTTTCATTGTTTATCCAGATTATTTTATCGCCTGGTCCTTTGCGTACCATCAGTCTACTGGATTTAAACCATACAAATTGGAAAAGCAATTCTTTGGCCCTTTGCTTAGCTTTCCACAGTAGCTCCTTAAAATAAGGCGAAAGCACTTCGCTGATGTAAATTGGTGATGAGGTTAATGTTTTGGCCGTGTTTTTAAGAAAGTAAAGATTCCCTTTTTTTTTGGTTATGGAAAGAAATATGAAGTTTAGTCGGGGTGTTCGGTCGGCGATCTTGGATCCTGGTCACCAGGCGAATGTCTTCTTGTAGCAGAGGCAGTCCCAGCGAGCTGGCTATCCGGAGTGCAGCTTCCGTCGGTTGTTCGCCCGGCTGCTGCTCCATACCCGCTATCTCCACGCTGTCAGAAAACTTCTCCTGCTCTAATTCAGCAAGTCTTCCTTCAAGGCTGGATATTCTATTGTTTTTCTTCTCGTTTTCCTCACATAAAAATTTTGTTTCTTTCTGTAGATCCTGCATGTGTTTGAAACTCGTGACTAAGTCTTCATATTGGTTGCCAATAAATTCATTGCTCCTCTTTAGGTCGCTGATTTCTTGTTCGAAATTTTTTTAAATTTCTGTTATTTTACTATCAAAGTGTTTGGTGATACGAACATACAAGGCATCAGCTTCTAAACCGGATGACGCACTTGGTGAGCTTGGTCTGCTTTTACATTTTGGACAGTTCCATGTTAGTTTGTTTTTCACTGCCATTCTTTTGAAATTGGTATCCGAGATGTTAACGCAGTGATTATGGAACGAGATATTGCAGTTGAGAGCATGGTCATTTTTGGAGATTATGGTTAGGCAGCCTTCACAGTTCATTTTTTATTGTACCGCACACTGAATCAGTCACAACACTGATATGGTTATATAGCAGAACTGTTTTATTTTCCGATTGTATTTGGGCACTTAAGGTTTAGTATGATTGAAACGTAAAACTTAATATTCAGATGATATTTTTTAATTTGTTTGGATGAATTTCAATTGGGATAATTTCCTTTTGTATTTAGTGGTATTGTAATTTGTTGCACTGTTTTGAATGAGATGAAAGTGACAGATCGATTGCAGATCTGTTTTAAGGTATTAAAACTTTTGATGTATTAAGATACAGAACTGGAATACTAGTATTTTGGCGTTCTGCGTCAATTTGAGCACTTTTCCGATGATTACAATCACTTTTTTAAAACTCTAAATGCAAAATTTAACAGAGCAAATGTTAAGCAGGCTGTTTACAATCTGATGTATTATTGTTGTATGTTGTATGTATTATCTATATTGTTAAGCTTAAATTTTAACTCTTTTAAGTATTGAGGTAGTTTAGTCGTCACTTGATTTTTTTTTGTAAAAGATTGAAAGTACTAGGTTCAATAAATGTCTTCAGTGCACAGATATAAGAAAATCACTTATTGATTTCCATTTTAAGTTGTTATTACATTACTTTTTACGCACCAGATTTAAATGTCCGGGTTAAATTTTCCCCACAGGAAAAACTAAACCCTTTCACACACTTCCCCAAATGATCATCTAGTCAATCCACGCTACGTAATTGCACTATATAAGTATTATATGTAAATACAAAATAATACAAGAACAACATGTCAACCTACCAGAGACCAAATGGGAAAATAATTCACCGACTCCAGATATTTTCACATCAGAGGGTTCGGCTCTGTGGAATTCCTAATTGAACCTATAAATCCTACTGATCCCTCAATATAAATATCAATTGAAATTATTTAATGTACGTACCACATAAGAGTTGAAACTTTTTGTTTTACTGGTGTCATCCAGGTGTTCTGTGTTCGATTCCTCGGCTGGCTAAGTCCTTCATCACGACTCAAGCAAAATTTTCCATATACTTTGGTGGAAGTAGGAGATTTTCAAATATTGTCGGGTTATTCGTAACCTGGGAATATTTGTCTTTTTTTTTAAGAACAAAGAAAAAACTTGAAAAAGTAATGCGAACCAATGGAACTAAAACATCCCCAAATGATATGTTGTGAGGCTGAAGGATGTGGGGAAGGGATGGAGCAGGAAAAGAGGAGGCACCTGGATATTTAGATCTGGTCACCAAACACGGTTAAAGCCATTTCAATATTGTTTTGATTCTGAACGGTGGTCTTTCACCAGGGCGATACTTGGAGTATCTACGACTCTATGATTATTACAAAATGACTTGTGAATTTTGCAGGGCTGCCAACAATCGAGATATTTACCTGGGCTTCGAGTACATGAACACGGACCTCCACAATGTGATAAAGTGCGGCAACATCTTGAAGAATATTCACAAGAGATTCATCATGTACCAGATACTGAAAGCCACCAAATACATTCACTCGGGCAATGTGATTCACAGAGACCAGAAACCCAGTAATATTCTCATTGACAACGCTTGCAGGTAATTTTGTGTTATTTCTTTTAATTTCCAAAAGTAAGACAACTTAAGATGTGTTGGGTATCTTCCAAATAATTTATAGGTTTGAGTGAATACTAGTCACTTTATTTAGTTATCGTAAATGTTTACAATGAATATTAAACTAGACAGACGTCCTTACTAGACTGGAGGCCCTAAGTAGGACTGTAGGAACCCGCCCAATCTCGCCGATGCCTCGGCCATCATCGTAACCGTTGGTACCTAAGACACGAACGGCGATAGATGATACTCTTCAGATTTCCTCCTCAAGTGCCATCTGTTGAAATATATCAGAACTGTCTATTACATACTAGGCTATCGACATCTGTTGAAGGAAGCTGAACTAACATGTATAATCAATACAATACGTTGTAATTGATTTAGCAGTCTGTACTGCACTTTCTCCTCCCTCAGCCAAAATTTCTGACAGCCTTGCAGTGCTCATCAAGACATGTATTTAGATTGTGGTGAAGTGTGTGTTTATTTGTATACAAATGATGTTGTGTTAATGATCGTCTCAATGTGGTTTTTAGCATATTAGCTTTTGTATAAACTAAGATTTTGGTTTATTTATTTCTCCAATATTGAGATTTTGAGATTATTTATTTGTTTTCAATGGCGTTTATCTCTGGAATGTTGGGTCTCTGCAGTCTTAGTTCTAGGAGAGATACGGCATTATTTTATTTTATTTTAGTTTATTAGAGAAACAAACAGTTATACCTACATATTTTAAAATAATTACATGTTACATAGTTGCATGAACCAGCAAAGTTTCCGTAAATTCTTATTATATACAGAAAAACATAAACGATTAAAGAAAACATAAAGTGGGGTTTGTAGAAACATAAAATTTTAATAATAATAAAAAAAACAATTAAAGTATATAGGCTAGATAATATGAAATTAAATTGGTTTTGACCATGTAATGGTGTTATTGGTGGTGTTCCAGGGTGAAGATTGCAGACTTTGGTCTGGCCCGCTCCGTGTCTTCATGCAGTGAGGGCTCCGGCAAGGGAGGGGCGGATCCTTGCCTCACGGACTATGTGGCCACTCGCTGGTACCGGGCCCCCGAGATCCTGATCGCCAGCAGGAAGTGAGTACTCCCCATGTTAACTTATTCATATTTTAGGTATAATTGGACACATCCATTGGTTACAATTTTGCGCTCGTACTTGCGTACTCACAAAGTAGTGTATACCGCTGGCTGCACCAAACTTGGTGCAATTAAATGCATGTAGAGATATTTATTGGGGTGAACCGACTGAAGAAAAGAGGCCGCGACACTTGTTCATACATATTTATAAGATCTGCAAACATTCCTTCCCGCTTTCAGACTGTCTCTTTCACTCTTTATTGTATCTCTTAGTTTCCAATATTAAACTGGGCAGAGGTGTCATTACTAGACTAGTTTCTAAGCAGTTATGCTGCTCCCGCGGGCGGACTGGATTCGCCCACCCAACTTCCTGATGCCTTCGGCAATCATCGTAACCGTTTGTGCCTAAGACACGAACGATGATAGGTGGTACTCTTCTGATATCATACTCAAATGCCATCTATTGGGATATAGCAAAACTTCATATTACTACCTATGCTATTGACATCTATTGAAGGCAGCTGAAACTACATGAATAATCTATACACTACACGCATACATTACAGAAATGACGTTGTTTATTTCCAGTTACACAAAGGGAATAGACATGTGGAGTCTGGGCTGTATTCTGGGTGAGATGGTGATAGGAGAGCCCTTGTTTCCTGGCTCCTCCACTGTCAACCAGGTGGAGAGGATTATGGCCTGCATTCCTGTGCCTACTGAAGAAGGTCAGTACATCTGCGTAATATTTATTTATTCGTAAAAAACAAACAGCTAATAATGTGGGTTCCAGATGGGGGAATTGTAGTCAAGTCGACTTCAAACAAAGGCAATATATAATAGTTTAATAGACCTAATATTCTTGAAATTTATAGTGAGCCTACTTATAAATCCCAACATTTGTAAGCTCTTATTAAAGATTTCCATTACGTGGTTAATGCCTAAATCTTTAATTTGTGTTAATGTCTCAAGAGCTTCGTTATAATGTTGTAATTAAAGAAGGATAACATTATGGCTGAAAAGCCTGATACAGTGGTTTGGCCAGTCTACTGTGCTGTAAACAAAGTCCACATAGCCAACACAGCTAACATCCGTTGAACGGACAGGGCACGAAAAGAAGAAGAAGAATTAAAGATCACTGGATTCTTTTATTCGAGGAAATCTGACTGCTTTGATATTTCCAATTAGTTACTATTTAATTTTTACATTTGAAGATATGTAGTACTTTTACACAGACGAAGCATTGAATTCCGTAAGTCTAAACTTAAAGTTTAGGGTGCACAGTTTATACCCGCGCTGTGCAAGCAGGTTTCCTACAGAGCATCGGACCATCCCATCTATGATATGTAGATATGTTTTGACACTCAGCACTCCTTCTTGTAATAATTGCAGACATTCAGTCAGTCTGCACGGGTTACGGGTCCTCGCTGGTCCGCACGGCCGTGTCTCGCCGCACGCCGCTCAAGGAGGTGCTGCTGAGGAACAGCAGCCAAGAGTCGGCAGACCTGGAGGCCGCTGATCTGGTCTGCCGTCTGCTGGTCTTCAACCCGGGACGCCGACCCACGGCCCAGCAGGCTCTGCGCCACTCCTATGTGGCCAGGTACGGCTGTTTCAACATTATCTAACCAAACCCATAACCAAATTTGTCCCAGCTCACATATGTCTCATATAAATCGTTGTATCTCCCTTACTATCATGGTAAGAAATATGATCTAAATGGTGTTAGAAAGAGAAAACTCCACACTTTATATTCAAATCTAGAATTTAACCACAGAAAAATTTAAATGTGCACCTCTATGAAACCAAAGTTTCTGATAGCAATTTGAGAAAATTGTATAAAACGTTATAATTGAATAGAATTTTTTATGAATTATTTTTTTATGAAATGATGAAAAAGTGTGGTGATAATAACGTATATGAAACATTTGCCTAATTTGTGTGTTTTAATTTTTTTTCATTATCTAATTTTATATAGAAAAAAGGCATTTTTAAAACTTTTTTATGTTTGTATTAAAAAAAATTATATTTCGGATATTATATGTTTATTTTTAATAATAACGTTTGAAAACATACTCTATCACCTTTAAAAAACAGTTTTTAGTTTTCGAAATATTCAAATATATTCCATTTATTTGTATTTTATTGCAAAGTGGAAATTTTCTGACTTTCTGACAGAATATGCCCAAGACCTGATGGGTTAGCTCTACTCAGTACTATTTTTTTTACATTAACTTCTCTGAGCTTAACCAACTTAAGAGAGGTTCTTCTTGGGGAGAGGAAAGAGTGAAGTCTTAAAGTCTTTCCCTTCTAGAAGTCTTGAAAGACCCATGTTGTAGGATGGAGGAAACACAGAGGCTGACAAATCGTTCCACAGCCGAGATGTTGATCAAGAATGAGTTGTAGAAATGACTCATTCTCATGCAACCAAAATGTTAACCAAGTAAAAAAAGCTGGTTTGTTTCCCGATTATGATTGGAAGGAATCAATGACCATAATTCCTAGCAGCATCTTCTAGTGAAATACTGTTGTCTCTTAACTTCCAATATTAGATAACTTGAGATGCGTTTGGTTACTCCCATAAGTTAAAGGTTCGATTGGTTACTAGTTTGTTTATTTGATTATCATGAATATTTAAAATGTGTTATTTGACTGGACAGACATCCTTACTAGGCTAGATTTTAAATAGTTCTGGACTGACAGCAGAAACCCGCCCTATCTCACTGGAGCCTTCATCGTAACCGTTCGTTCCTAAGAAACGAACGGTGATAGGTGGTACTCTTCTGATAATTGACTCAGCTGCCATCTGTTGGAATAGGGCAAAAGTTCATATTACGAGAGATGGGAGGACTGACAGAAGGGTAAATGAAAGTAAGGGTATTGAAAGAAGGGTAAATGTAGTCAACTCTGTTAATGGAGGACTGAACGCCGTTGGCGCCAACAAAAAACTGTCCAAAGAAGCGAAGTTAGCCATCCATAATGGAGTACTGGTACCTACCCTGATGTATGGCAGTGAAGCATGGAACTGGCAAAGTAATAATGAAAGTAGACTGAATGCTGTAGAAATGAGATCCCTGAGGCGTACGTGTGGTAAAACCATGTACGATCATCTGAGAAATGTAGAAATCCGCGAAGAATACAAGGCTGATGTAAGCATAATGAGTAAGATTAAGAAAGGGTCACTCAGATGGTTTGGGCATGTAGAGTGAATGAACGAGGAAAGGAGTGTATGGAGAATATATGACGCAAATGTGAATTGTAGAAATCGGGGACGCCCGAGGAAGATATAGCACAACCAAGTGAATCATATGCTTGAGTCGGGCCATGTAAAGAGTCAGAAAAATAGAAGAGCATGTATGAGACGATGTATGAATGTGAACAAGGCAAGGAGTGTGTGCCAAGATCGAGTTGTTTGGCGATCCGTCCTCTCTGCCTACCCCTGCGGAGAAACGGCGTGATGCTTATTTAGTTAGTTACCTATGGACATCTATTGACAGAAGCTGAAACTGCATGTATAATCAATACACTACAAATACCATTAGAACAGGGACAGCATTTCCACTTGACGCCTATACTAACAAGCAATATTTTCATAATGATGATTGAAGGACGAATTTATATATTCTCAGGTTATTTGTATCCTATGGTATGTTTGGCTTTCTTTAGCTACGAGAGTATTTAATCAGCGATATCCTGAGTTTACTCGACTATTTCATTTTACATTATGTATTATTAATATTGTGTTGTTCTTGAAGGTTCCACCATGAGAAAAACGAGCCGGTACTGACCCACGATGTGATCCCACCGCTGTGTGATGATCGGCGCCTCTCTGTTGATGAATACCGGAACCGACTCTACGACCTGATGAAGAGAGGCTTCTCAAGGTATTTACTCCGCTCATGTATCAAGGAAGATAGGCCACAAATCGTTATTAATATGATACCACGTATTGACAATATAGTTGACGGGTTGAAAACCATACCAGTACAAGTGACAAAAATTAGAAAAATGAGTTAAGTGTGAGAAGTTGGTATTTTTCGTTGTGCCAAAAGGGTATGAACAAGAAAAAATCGCAACGCCATCTATTATTGGTTGGGTTAACTGACACTGTATGCTGTATGTGTGTGTTACAGAACAAAACACCAACTTGTCATTTTCTCTTTTCTTCTGATTTTTTGCTTATACCAGTTGGTTTTCAACCCGTCACTTCACCTGGTGCTGAAGGATCCCAGTTATCGATCGTACATCATCGGCTATTTCCGCAACCATTTGTGCATTAGACACAAACCACGACAGTTACCACTCTACTAGGGTACTACTTAAATGACATCTGTTGAAGGATATTGAAACTACATACATAATCCTATACACCACAGTTTTGCTGGCAATCTGGTGATTTTAGTGATATGAAATTCTGCAGCAGATTTCATATAGATAATGTTGAATTAATAAGAATCTACTCATATGACATTTCTTATTATTTTTGTTTACAGGAATGCCGAGACCAGCTCCGATTCTTCTTCTACCACCCTGGAACGAACCAAGGCTTCTTCCTCACAAACCTTCAGAGGTGTGAGGTCTCAAATAATCGGCCCCACACCTTGCACCAGAATATCCAAGACCTCCTCAGAATCTAAACCTAACCTCAATACTCTACTAGCCCACTACACTCACAAACCTCACAACGTACAGTCGGAACCCAAAATCTACACAAACATCGATGTAATGTCCAGATCTCACAAAAAAGTTTTAGAAAATACTGCTTTTAAAGTGGAAAAACCGATTTCCGCGTTTAATAACAAGGCAAGCTTGAAAGATGAACGACGTAATCCGTTACACAAGAATGTTTCAATGGGCGATTACATCACATATCCAAGGAATGAATACAATTCGGACACATGTGGCAGGTGTAATAACGGCACCTTCATTCGTTCAATGTCGGATGACAGTTATTCGAATAAAGGTCGCAATGGAGTTAAGCTGCAGACCAAGAATTTGAGCTCAATTAACAATCTGTACGCGCAGAGTTTCGAAGCGGGCGACAGGTCGTCGCCAAAGTTCAGTCAAAAGCACGGCTTCATCACGGCCAGTGCTCTTATGGAGTTGAAATCAAGCCTGCGGTAGTCGAGGCTCAAACTACTATTGCAGTCATTATCATCATTCTGGTGTAACTGCCGTTGCAATCACCGAAGAGATGAACCGATAAAAGTGTTTCTCGCGGACACTTTTATCGAAGCAGGTTCAATTCTTTCTTACTTTTGGTGAAATTAATCGGTAGTCGATGCTCGAGAGATCATTGCAGTCATTCAGATTATCTTGGTTGCAGTTCATCAGCACAGAAATTCAAATATAACATTGTCATCATCTGTGCCATTTAGGTGCATTTCAGCTTTCCACCAAAGTGTAATAAGCTGAAAAGCTTGACAGTGTGATAGTTGTCATCTTCTGCAGATCACAATTTGTTCAAAAGCTGAAACAGACTTGGAATCGGCATTTAATGGAGACTTTTCAACTGTCAAAAAAACAAAATGGTGCTGAATGATCATTCGATGACAATGAAATAACTATGTGCATATCATTGCAATCACTGAAGAGATAAACTTATATAGTGTATGGTAGGCATGTCCGTGTGGTCAAAGTTGAGGCACAATTTTTCCTTACTTCTGGTGAAAGTGATCAAAAATACTAAAATTATTTCTTACCAAATAAACAATTAATTGGCCCGTTTGTAGCCTAGTAGTCGAATGGTCCTATGCAAATTGTTTCAAATATGTATAGATCACAGGTCTAGAGATTATCTATTCTGTGGGTCCATTCTAATTCAATACAGCTTCCAGATACTGAGGACTGGTGTTTTGCAGAAATTCACATGTGACAAAGTTATCAAATGGCCATTTAGCGCCATTTTGTTTTTTTGACAGCTGAAAGGTCCCCGTTAAATGTCGATTTTAGGTCGGATTCAGCTTTTGAACAAATTGTGGTAAGCAGAAGAGGAAAACCATCAAGTTTTTAAGCGTCAGCTTTTTACAATTTCATAGAAATCTCAAACACAAATAGAATCAGCGTTTATCGTGGACCTTTCAAATGCCAAAAAACTTAATGGTGCTGGATGGCCATTTAACCCTAAATCACTAACCTTATCACAAACCTTCGTCGTTTCGACTACGGTACTAAATAAAGGGGGTTTTAGGGTTTTATTAAAACAAAATATTCACATATTTCTTTTTATTATTAATGAACAGTGTTTATTTGTATTATTTCTCATATTTAGAAAAACAAAAATATCAAATAATAAGAATGAGACCATAGTTTTCATGCAAAATCAACAATTGTAACATTTTTAAAGTTGTATTTGAATTAGTTATAACTAAATTTTGAAAAAAAAAACAATTCAAGTATCAAAAACAAAGACTCGACTAAACTAATAAAATAATATTTTTTTTGAAAATCTTGAAAATAATATAAATTTGGTCAAAATCTAGCAAAAGTAAAAGTCACGTTATCACTAACCTTTGTCGATGCGACGAGCCATGGTTGCTGAATTGGCGCTTGTGGACTCCCCCCATCGTCCGCACTACCGTCAATAGTAGAAGTAACGGGCCGATTGATATTAGCCAGAGTATGAAAGAATTACAGTCGCGTGCGCGAAAGTTATCGTGTTTTTTTTAATCCTGCATCGTCGATTCTACGAATGTTTGTGATCTAGGGTTAATGACAATGTTGCATTTGAATTTCTGCAAAATATCTGGGCCTAACTCTTACCTCTTTTTCCAAATCATCAATGTTATGTATTACTCCCTAGTTCAAAGTAAAATTTGTTATGAGTTTTTTAATATTCATTATAAATTATAACTTATATAACAAATAGCAATACTTATTCTGAAGCTCAAATTTTGTATATTTATAATAATCATCAGAAACCCATCAATATTTGGTGGACCACCTAATACCTACCTCTACTAGTCAATTTTTGCCAAAATTTATTATAATGCATTATATACATACATAATTTATTTTTACAGTGGAACGACAGTAATCTGGAATTATGTAAAACTTGATTGTTTTAGATTACTAGAATCTACAGAAAACTGTAAAATATATATTGTGAACAAGTTAACTCTCCGATGCGCGATATCTGGGAGACAGTATGTGGTGCTACAAGGTCTGTGCAGACCTTATGCCTAAATAATTTAGTTGGTTTAAAAAATATGATTTCAAATACCTAACAGAACATTAATAACAACCATAGATTATTTGATACACGGGTACCCATGTACCTTTGGATTGGTGGCCTGTTCTTCCATGTGTGGAATTACCAACTGTCAAGCCAGTGCAATTACAAATGAACATCTCTTATCAGTCTTCCGCTCGGAACTGCAAAACTAAACTCAGTTCATTTATACTCAACGAAAACAAAACATGTTCTAACAAGCATCAAATAACGAGAACACACATCAACTACCTGCTAAATATTTGTTACGGCTGCACAGACCTTGTAGTGTTTCTACATGAAGCCAGAGTTCAACAAAAAATCCACTACAAAATATATGAAATCGAGCTATTTCTTCGCTCGTTGCGTTCACAGACCAACGTTTTGAGGTTGCCGTAAAACTGTTTCATTCAAGCAAGCCAGAAAAAATGTTATGCAACTTTTAAAATCGAATAGTTCTAGTCAGATCTTGTCGCTTATCGGAAAGTTAAATTGTTTGAGCTGGATAATATTGTTTTTCCAGCAATGAGGTTGTCTCCTAGTTTTTCTGTCATTTTCAACAGTTAATAATGACAGAAAAATTAGTGTTTTATTGATATCTCCAAAAATGACGAAGTTATCAGCTTTCAAAGCGAACTTGGGTAAGATTGCTCAAAATACCCCTTAGATTACGAGACACAATTCGAATGGCAGTAACGCCTACTGCCCCAATCATTTTATGTACCATGGCGTCACGCTTATCGGCCAGTCAGCGAGAATCTCTTAAAATATCAACTTTTTGGGGACTTATATCTTTGTACTATTTTATATTTTCCAAAAATTCAAAAAGTTCTGTCTTGGCACGCTCTAGTTATATGATACATCTGTAAATAACATCAAATTTTGCTGAATGAGACAATCTCATTGATTTTGTTTCAATCAAAGTTTATGAGCAGTGGAAAACATATTTTCGGACACAGTCTGCATCTATATATAATTGAGGGTAAGTATGTATTACTAATCTTGCTGAGCCCATAACATCCTAAAATTTCTAGATCTATAAAAATAATAATACACTTTTGAATGTAGCTATAACTATAAATATATGGTTATCCATTGCAAATAAATTAAACAATGTTACTTTGTTTGAGCCATTGGTAAGCTGGTTGGTTTCGGAACAACCGTTCTTTCCTCAGGGCAAAATATACTGCTCGACATTACAAAACAAAGGGTGAACATAATATATTAATAAGTGGGGGTGGAGGCATGGTTAGGGATTAGTAAGAGTGGGGGAGGAGATAAAACCGACGGTGAAAGGGAACATATCTAAGATGGGACTGTAAGACGACGTAACTATTTTTTAAGTGATGTTATAACTTGTTCAAATGAGATAAAAAAAATATATGACGGGATAATCTTACAATAACATTTTTAGCTATTTTGCCAAATGATAATCGGGTGACGGCGACTGGTAGAGATACCAGTTTCGCAAAAAAATCAAATTTTGAACTTGATATCGTAGGAATTTAAGAAGTATTTGGTTACAATATTCTCTACTCAAATGAAATTCTCGAAGCTTTTAAATATTGACTTTGTCAATAATGTTTTATTACCTTTTGTGATAACAAAAATGATTCTAAAGTATTAAATTCTCCATTGTGGGAAGTTTTGACATAAGCAATCACTGAATAAGGCACTTTTTTAATCTTTTCACCGCGGCGGCTGACCTAAGTCATTTCATCAAGTGGCTCACACCGCGCGGCGGCTGACTTCAGTCATTTTCAAGTTTCGACTTCGTTTTCTAAGCACATGTATGCCGTATACGATCGAAATTTATATTAAAAATAAGAATATTCATTTGTGGTGCGACCTCTCTGAGAATGTTTATCAACTACTTCATTGTTTATTTTGGTAAATGAATAAAATCGAGAGCGCGGCCCCAGCCTCCAGTCACAGTTTTGAAAATGCGCGCGAATCTGATTGTCTCTTTCGAGCGGACCCCGTAGCGTATTAGTAATAATACTTGTGCGTCGATATCCACTTTGAAATCTACTTTATTTTTGTGTACATAATTATTTAAAAATTGACTAATTCAATTTTAAAAACATCTTGTTTTGTGTGTTTACGTATGAATTTTAAAACTTTTTTTTAACAACACTCAAATTGTCGACACATGGCTTCTCTGAAATTGATATTGAAGCAATGTTAGATTCGGAAAGTGTTTTTGAAATAAGTGATGACTGATGACGATACAGATATTGTTTTTGTTGGGCATTATGAAAGTTATGTCTCAATCCCGTCAGTTCAGCCAACAACTTCTTCTGCTGAACCTTTGACTTTCCCATCTCAACCTAGCCGGCCCTCTAAATTCAGAAACCTATTCGTAATAAATTCGCAAAAATACCGAATATTTTCTGCGTAAACCAAATATTTGCGGTTGATTGCCGCCGTGACCGGTTCTTAAAATTTAGATATTCGTAGTAAATTTGTAAAAATACAATATATTTCCACGTAAATCGAAATATCCGAAACCGAATCCCATCTCGGCCGCCCCACCAAATGTAGATACCTATTTGAAATAAATTCACAAAAATACCATATTTCCGCGAAAATCGAAATATCGCACCGGATTTCCTTTGCAGGCGGCCATTCTAATTCGGGAATTAGAAGTAAATTCGTAAAAATACAAAATATTTCTGCGTAAATCGAAATTTCGCAGCCGAATCACGTCGTGGCTGGCCCTCTAAATTTAGATACCCGTTTGATTCACAGAAAATACGATATTTCCGCGTAAATCGAAATTTCGCGGCAGATTTCCGTTGCAGGCGTCCATTCTAATTAAGATGTTCATAGTATTCGTAAAAATACCCACCATTTCTGTTTAAATCAAACATTTGTGGCCGTTTCCATAGAGGCCAGCCCTGTGAATTCAGATATTTCGAGTAAATTTGTAAAAATACGGTAAATTTCCTCGAAAATAGAAATTTGCGGCCGATTTCCGCCGCAGCCGGCTCTTTAAATCCATATAATCAAAGTAAATTCGTAAAAATACGGCATTCCGGTGTAAACCAATTTAGATTTATAAAATAATAATACGAATTCGGTCGATATCAACCGCATAAATTAACGTTTTACGGCGATTTACTGCCGTAAAATGTCGATCTTATTAATGCAAATTTATCAGTGAAAACAATATAAAATAATTTCACAACATAAATATCAATAAAATGTTAACTATAGAAGTATCTATAAACTAAAACCATAGCATCTTTTAAAATTCGATAAAATTAAAATTGATAACGTTATTATCAAGCTCTGCAAGTATTTTAGTGTGTATTTTTGTTACAGCTGTTTCAGTTTACAGTTTGAAAATGGTTTTGCAAACATTATAACATTATCAAATTAAATTTTAATTAAATTTAAAAAAAAAACAAAAAATTGAATGGAGTTCTACAAATTAAACACAAAAACAATTAATAAAAATAGAGCATCGGCGCAGTGGCCCTTCTTGACGCGTCTCATATTTCACTACACGAGCAAGTAGGTAGCTATATGTTACGTCATACGTTGCTAGAAGCGGCCATGTTAGAGATTGCTTTGTTTGTTGATATTCACGGCGTGTTTATATTAACGCAATTATAACGTTATCTTCATTTCAGTTGATCTCAAATGAATGTTTATTGATACTTCGATATTGGAGGATGATGTTATCAAGATTTATTAATGTTTTTAGGATTAATCCAGACAATGAATTTGTTTTCTAAAAGGGTCTATGTAAAAATGACATTCGAAAAAGAAAGTGCCGCGTGGGGGCGACTGCTTAGGTATATTTTTTTAGCGGTTAAAAGGTTAATGATATTAATTAAATAAAGTATTGCTGGATAAATAGCAGCATTAAAAATAATCTACGAGGGGGGGACCCAAATTAATGAGACTTTCTTTATAATTTTTTTAATTTTTAATATTTTTAAACCAAAATTTGGTCGGCTTCAAAGTGTTCACCATTAGAGTGTATGCACTTGTCCAACCTCTTTTTCCACTGTTCAAAACAATTTTGAAACTCACTGATTGAAATTTCCTTTAGGGCCTCCAGCGATTTTTTGTTTCACTTCTTTAGAAATAAAAACATATCCCCTTTAAGTCCATTTCATCCTAGGGAGCAGAAAGAAGTCAGGTCGGGTGAATAGGGCGGGTGAACAATCGGGGTCATTCCATGCTTGCTTAAATACTGCTTTACAGACAACGCAGTGTGAGTAACTGCGTTGTCGTGGTGGAAGAACCAGTTCCCCTGTGCGCCAAGAATTCAACGTTTTTTGACAATTTTTCCTGATGCTCTCTCGAAACTTCTTTAGTACCTCCATGTATACCAATGTAGAACTATCGGTTAACTATTTCATCTGGAGAAACGAACACTGTATGGACAACATATCTGAAAAAAAAACAATGAGCATCGTCTTGATGTTCGATTTCATCTGACTTTTTTCTGAAGACGAGAGAGAGCACTCTTTCATTGGCTTGACTGTTTGGTTTTGGGATCGTACCCAGAACACCATTACTCATCACTCATAACCAATAATAACCTTGGAAAAAAATCTGGGTCCTCTTATGGCTGATTTTCAAATTCGTGGCAGGCTTGAAGGCGATGCTCTCTTTGATTCTTAGAGAGGAGATTTTCGTATTTTTGCCGAAAGAAGAAATCTTGATTTACTTAAAATAAAACTTTGGACAAACGCATGGACAACGTGGCTTCGCACACTGACCGAGAAAGAGTTACCGCACAACAGCCGACCACACAAGTCCCGTTCCCCCTACACTTCTCTAGCGCCCGAGTCCTGTTACGTTTGGGTCCCCATTGTATGTAGTTGTATAAAATATATTATAGACACAGATTAATCCTGTTCCTTAAAAAGTAGTCGAAGCATGTGATTTTAGTAACCAAACCAATTGTTATTCAAGATTTTATTGGAGGTTAATATGTTTCAAAGAATTCCGACTGTCAAACCTCACAAATCATATTTGCTACAGTTGAATATAATATGATACGCTGCATTTATGATACCATTGCATCCAGTAGGTTAAATGTTCCTTTTACAAATTTTGTACTGCCGCTAGTAAAAAATATTGTAGTCCCTAACAACAGTCAATTTTTAAAAATTATACTGAAAAACATTTTACAATCATTTTTTAACGTTTATGTCCTGTTTCCTACACCCTATTGTGATTATTTGTTGATAGTTTATACCAAGAAAAGAAAATAAATATTGAATCATTGTGTGTTTATGTACAATGTACATTCCTATTTGTTCATTGATTTGTATATTTAATTTTGATGTACCTTATTGAATTTATTGTATGTTTAATGTACCCAATTGATTGAATTGTACCTGTGTTATGATGTACTTACCTAGTTGATTATTGAATTGTATGTTTTATGTATCTTATTGAATGATTTGATAAAAAATAAAGATGAATTATTATTATTATTATTATGTAAAAAACTAATTTAATTTCAATTTTAATTGGAACAATATCAACACTAAAGCCTCGATGACACAAGCTACTAAGTTTAAAAGCGGATAAATCGACGAGTGAGATTGTCATGACACACAAAACTGTCCACTCGCTTAGTAGCGTAGGAAACTGAGGTCGCTGCTAGCGCCAGTAACAATAATAACGACGCCTGTGTGAACTAATTCTGTGATGTTTGATAGTCGAAATCAGCTTTTAATTGGCAGCCATCTTGAAAAACATAAATAAACCAATCACCAAGCAAAGTTGACGACCTTTCAACTTTTTTCGTAGATTGTCAACAATCTGCTAGTTAGCAAGTAACACGATGACACTGAGCGAGTTTACTAACAGATAGTAAATTTCCCAGATAGTAGCTTGTAAACTCGCCCTGTGTCATCGAGGCAAACAAATGTTATCATTCTGAAAGATTATCTTGAAAGAGTGGAACATTTTCTCAGTATCGCCCTGGTGACAGATCATCATTCAGAATCAAGAAGTTGCTTCATATAGCTGTAGGTAGCTGTTTTTTCCGACAAGATTTGAATAGCCGGGTACTTCCAAACGTTCCTCTTTTTCTATATCTTTCCCTCACCACTACCTTCTGTCTCAATATAACACAACAATAGGGGATTCCATAGCTCCACTGGCTCCAGACGGTCAGGACTCTTGTATTCACATAAAAAAATAGATAAGCAATAAAATCAATGTGAAAAATTATATAAAAAGAAAAATTTCATAGTTAGTTGGCCTTACTAACTATACGAGAGACTAGAATCACACTTACTCTTGTCAGGCAAAACTGGTCGTTAAAACACGCATTTTGCTTGAGTATTAAAATATTATCGTATAAACAATATATTTATAATCAATGAATTAATAAATAGAATACTAAAACATATTTTTAAACCAAAAAATATCAATATATCGTAATAAAAATTGTTTATAATATTTAAACGTAGTTTCAGAAGATTTAAATGTACAAAATAGCTTTAAAAATAATATTAAAAAGGAAAGCTTGTTGAGTTTGTAGCCATTTTTACTACGACCTTCATATGACTTTTAAACAGCTGTCAGTCGTATTCTCCCGCAGTCAGTTCACCGCGAAACGCCGGCTTTCAATTTTGTGAACTTTCCTCGTCTAAATTAAAATGGAAAACAAAGGCCCTTTGAAGGAGGATCCCGCCTGGATCCAACTCCAAGAATACTTCAACCAGAACGGCTCCAAGATCAACATTTCGGACATTTTCAAGAATGATCCCAGCCGTTTTGACAAATGGAGGTAAAATTCACTTACGAGCGCTTATTTCTTGTATTATTATGACCTCAAGTTATCCTTCATGCGTTATTTTTTTTATCATTGCCTTTCCTTGTAATACTTTTACTTTATTATGTAGGGCATCGTCACGTAACCTGCTTTATTAATATGTAATTTTAATTGTATATTTTATTACCGTACAGTAAAATTGCACGGTTGTAGATGTATATCTTGATTAGTATTTCTCTTATCATTATAATGGCACCTATTAAATTATTATCAATGCAATCTGACTGAAGCACTGTTTACCTTATTACTGAATAAATACACTTCAATTAATATACGAATTTACTCAATTTAATGATTTATTTAATAATATACTTAAAAAATATTATTTATTTTTAATTGTTTACATTTAAAAGATGGACATCCACACAGCTCTGTCGCACAAGCCTATTCTTTATAAACCCCTCAGGCCTCTTGCATATTTTTTCAGGTCAAAATATTTGTGCTTTACAGTAAAATCCAAATAAATGGAATGTTTCTGAATGTATACGAAAACTAAAAACTGATTTTTAGGTGATGAAATACGCTGTCAAATTTATTATTTATGCATTAAACCGCTTACTCGTTAATACGGAAAACTTTCTATCCAAACAGTTAGATTTAGCTTTATTATTACGAAAAGTGAGTATTTATGTCGGGGGAGACCAAAAAACATGCAAAAAATATGCATTTAACATTTTAATTTTGTTAAAATTAATTCACTCGCACGGTAACGCCATGTTTATTCATCGTTTTTATTTTAACATTTCATCAATGCTGCCAATCATAGAAAAAATATTTTTGCGTAAAACAAAGTGAATGCATCATTGACAAGTTTGTACTAGTATTTATAACAGTAGAACATGGAAAGAAATGTATTATAATAATTACACAAACCCGCTAGACAAACCCTGCGTAGCCAAACAAACCATTCAAAACCTGGGATGTTTTTTAAAAGCATGATGAAAAGCGAGTTTATTTTAGAGAATTTATTTTATAAGATTGGTACCTCCGACAAATGTCATATTTGATTGTCTATTAGTTAAAAAAGGAACATTCCGTATTATCCGTGCATCAAACTTCGACAACACGAACGTTCCGTGTTATCCGTGAGGTGGACTAACTGAATATTTACCTCAAATTTTATACCTAATTCGAAATAAGCATTTAATTTTTGTAATTTAAAAGTTTTGAAAGCTACATAAATAAATAAATTTTAACCTAGTGTAATTTTAAATTAGTGGTTGAGTTGACATTGCGTTTGGGTCTCACCCAGGCGTCGCATGTTCGATTCCTCGACTGGCTAAGTCCTCCATCACAACACAAGTGATATTTTCCGCTACACAGGAAAATAATTTCCCTCAGGGCCTATGTCATCTTTGGGGATGCTGTGCCTAGGGTTTTTTTAAGGAAAGGAAGGAGGGGAGAGTTCTGGGAAGGAAAAGGGTGGGTAGGAGTCTGGGATTCAGTATGTCCTGGTCATCCGCCTCCAAGACCTCGACAAACCTAGGTTCCCGAGGCGGCGGTACTCATTCCTGCCTCCCAAATTGAAAGTAGACTGTGGTGGTAGTAGGAGATTTTCAAATATTGACAGGTTATTCGTAACCCGATTTTAAAAAATGGCTATAGATGATAGTCCACCGTGGTCAGGCGACCATAGAATATCTCCTGTATTTTAATTTCTTTGTTACCTACCCTTATAGCTGGTCTGAATTTATTCTTGACTCCATCAGTTCCAATTTAGAAAATAACACTTAATTCAAAGCAAACTCGAGTTCATTGAACCAGAATAATTACACACACAGACACATCCGATTTTAATATTTTTGATAATTTTTATTATAATTTTAAAAAGAAAGTAAAAACATTCTCTAGTTACAAATTACATGACAATATTTGAAAAACTCCTACTACTATTGTTATAAGCGGATGATGTTGCTTGTGCAGTGATGGAGGACTTATCTGGCAGAGGAATTGAACCCACGGCGCTTGCGTGGGAGCCAGACGTATTTGTCAACTCAGCCATTAGATGAAATGTTCTGGGAAATTTTTTGTCTAAAATTCACTTCCTTTCCCCTCACAAACTCATTCTAAAATCACTGTCTTGAAGAGACCCATATTGTAGGTCGAAGGAAACCAGCAAATCTTTAACTGGAACGTAACAAATGAATTTATAGACAGTTGAAATGTCAAATGGTTGAGTTAAAACAGGACTGGAAGTACAAAGGTCATGTTATTGATAAAAGTTCAGTTCAATTGTGAATTTGGTACTAAGTTCAAATTCAACTTGAACTTTAAATTAGTAAACATGTACTGCTTGACACGCTTAAGTTAGCAACAAACTACATATTTTTAAATCAAACAACACAATCTCTTTCTTCTTAATTCTTGACTTATTTTTGACCAGTTAAGTGTAAGTGGATATTTCAAAGCTTCATAGCCCCTGATGAAATTGTCGTTATGTTAAAATTAATTTTTGTATTATTTATTTGGTAACTATATTTATTATTGGTAAATATTTCCCTATCGAGTCCACGCTCAAAACACACTATAATAAAATATAACGAATTGTACTAGGTAGATTACAGTTAGTAATAAGTAATTCAGTAACCGGAATTGAAAAATATTGCATTTTAATGGTTATTTTGTTATATTTAAAAACGCCAAATGTCATTTCTCAAGGAACGCCATGTTGTTAAATACGACGGCAAACGTCTCGTGTGATTTTTCATATTTATGAAACCGAACAAAATAATGATTAATACGCATTATTTATCATTTCCGAAGATTGCAATTCGTACTTATTATTGTCTAACTGACAGAAAGTGATTTTCTCTTTTAAAAATGCGTATTTCATCGTCGTAATTAACATGGCAGTCCTTGAAAAATAACATTTCGCATTTTTTAAATAAAAAAATAACCATTAAAATGCAATATTTTTCGATTCCGGTTACTGAATTACTTATTACTAACCATTATCTACCTAGTACAATTTGTTTTCATTTTTTAAAATGTGTTTGGAGTGTGGACTCGATAGGGAAATATTTACCTTATTATTTTTTATATTTTTATATGAAACATGTTTGTATATTATATAAAATAGAAATTATATTAGTAGTCCTCCTCACTAGGAGATCCTGTGTTGAGGGGGACTATGCTTTGGATAAGTTTTCAGCGACTTATGGTTTGACTTCACGGTTTGGATAATGTTTTTCAGAAACTTCTATGATGATGTTTTAAGTATACTAGTAAGTTCATTTTCCGATAGTTCCTTCAGCCAACATTTAAAGTCCTTAATGTACCTAGTTATATTTCGAAATTAATATTCAGAAATTTCGGACCAAAAAAGCGTTGGAAATTTCGTGACACCAAAGCTTGTAATCAAAAATGAATGGAACAAACAACATGTATATTTAAATGGATATTTCAAAGCTTCAAGTCTCACAGTAGTAATTAATAAGCGGAAAATAGTTGAGTTAAATCAATCAAGTTCAACTAATATTTCGGAGCTCAGTAGCTCATGTTGGAAATTACCCTACCAGCTGAAAGTGGTTGCATTGAAATTGAAATTCCAGATAAAAAATTCTGCAAAAATTTTGTGACGATGTATATATAGGCAGTAAGACGTTTCTCCAGAATAGTTAACTTTAGCTCAAAAACTCAAGAGGGTTTCACTGTAAAAAAAAATATATTTATACGAATATCGATCATCCAGTTGATTAGACAGACATCTCCAAAAAAATGTAAATTTTGATTCGAGTATGCAGTTACATATGTGTGTTAGTGTACCCTCTCTCTGGTACTATACTATATGAGTCGAGTATGCAGTTACATATATGTGTTAGTGTACCCTCTCTCTGGTACTATACTATATGAGTCGAGTATGCAGTTACATATATGTGTTAGTGTACCCTCTCTCTGGTACTATACTATATGAGTCGAGTATGCAGTTACATATATGTGTTAGTGTACCCTCTCTCTGGTACTATACTATATGAGTCGAGTATGCAGTTACATATATGTGTTAGTGTACCCTCTCTCTGGTACTATACTATATGAGTCGAGTATGCAGTTACATATATGTGTTAGTGTACCCTCTCTCTGGTACTATACTATATGAGTCGAGTATGCAGTTACATATATGTGTTAGTGTACCCTCTCTCTGGTACTATACTATATGAGTCGAGTATGCAGTTACATATATGTGTTAGTGTACCCTCTCTCTGGTACTATACTATATGAGTCGAGTATGCAGTTACATATATGTGTTAGTGTACCCTCTCTCTGGTACTATACTATATGAGTCGAGTATGCAGTTACATATATGTGTTAGTGTACCCTCTCTCTGGTACTATACTATATGAGTCGAGTATGCAGTTACATATATGTGTTAGTGTACCCTCTCTCTGGTACTATACTATATGAGTCGAGTATGCAGTTACATATATGTGTTAGTGTACCCTCTCTCTGGTACTATACTATATGAGTCGAGTATGCAGTTACATATATGTGTTAGTGTACCCTCTCTCTGGTACTATACTATATGAGTCGAGTATGCAGTTACATATATGTGTTAGTGTACCCTCTCTCTGGTACTATACTATATGAGTCGAGTATGCAGTTACATATATGTGTTAGTGTACCCTCTCTCTGGTACTATACTATATGAGTCGAGTATGCAGTTACATATATGTGTTAGTGTACCCTCTCTCTGGTACTATACTATATGAGTCGAGTATGCAGTTACATATATGTGTTAGTGTACCCTCTCTCTGGTACTATACTATATGAGTCGAGTATGCAGTTACATATATGTGTTAGTGTACCCTCTCTCTGGTACTATACTATATGAGTCGAGTATGCAGTTACATATATGTGTTAGTGTACCCTCTCTCTGGTACTATACTATATGAGTCGAGTATGCAGTTACATATATGTGTTAGTGTACCCTCTCTCTGGTACTATACTATATGAGTCGAGTATGCAGTTACATATATGTGTTAGTGTACCCTCTCTCTGGTACTATACTATATGAGTCGAGTATGCAGTTACATATATGTGTACATGTAGTGTACCCTCTCTCTGGTACTATACTCAGATTACAATACTAGAACACCACCAACATCCATTATAATACTAAGGAAAATTGTAAGGAATTAAACCAAATGTTTATATTTTCTGGGTTACTAATAGGATATTTCAAAATGTCATACTAATGTACCAGACAGGAAAGTGAAAAGTGTGACAATGATAGCGTTCATAATTCATTTGCCTAAAAAATTGTAAGGAATTAAACCAAATGTTGATATTTTCTGGGTTACTAATAGGATGTTTCAAAATGTCATACTAATGTACCAGACAGGAAAGTGAAAAGTGTGACGATGATAGCGTTTATAATTCATTTGCCTAAAAAAATGTGTTTTTTTTTTCATCCAGAAATTTTAGTTAGAAAAAATGTGAGGTAAGCAATTTTTAAAACTTTTTGAAGTTTGCATTAAAAATTTTTACTTTTAAAAAATGATGTGGTTATTTCTAATAATAAAATTTGAAAGCGTATTTTATCACCTTTTAAAAGCAGTTTTTTCGGATACGTTCACAAATATATCATTTATTTGTATTTTATTGCCAAGCTTTTTTTTCAATTTGGGAGGCGGGAATGGGTACCGCCGCCCCGGGAACCTTAACTGGATAACCAACACCTCTACCATAGGTCACCCCAAGTGGTTCGCTACGTTTGGTGATTAAGCAGGTGTGCCCGGGTTCATAGGGTGAGGTTTGTCTAGGTCTTGGAGGCGGATGACCAGGACATACTGAACCCCAGATTCCTACCCACCCCTTAAACCCTTTTCCTTCCCAGAACTCTCCTCTCCTTCCTTTCCTTAAAAACCCTCCACACAGCATCCCCAAAGATGACATAGGCCCTGAGGGAAATTATTTTCTAGTCACAGAATATAGTCGAAGCCTGAGAGGATTATTTATGTATTTTTTATACCTGTGATTTGGATTACGTACAAGTAAATACAAGGCTTTGTAATTAAAAGTAGGTATCGTGTACTTTGTACTTTGCTTGGTCACAGGTCACAGGTCACAGGTCACAGGCTGACCTTTATTGATCTGCTTTCGTATTTGCCAAGTGAAAAAAATATCCACAGAAACCTTACCCCCAGTAGTAGTAAGATAGTAGATAGATGAATCAATTTGGGAGGCAGGTATATTTATTTTATTTATTTATTTACTTGTTATAAAAATACATTATCAGTTTAATGAAGCTTTGACTATCCAACTAGGAAGGTCTCCCGTTCTAGGACATTCAAATTGACAGGTTTCATACATATTGACAGGTATGGGTACCGCATTTATTGAATAACCAACACCTCTGCCATAGGTCACTCCAAGTGAATTTGGTGACTAGGCAGGGGTGCCCGGGTTCATAGGGTGAGGTTTGTCTGGGTCTTGGTGGCGGATGCGTCTACCCATCAACTGCGTGGCTGGCCGGAACAGGAGAGACTGGTTGAAGAAGACCCTTTGACCTCCAGCAGGATTCTCAGCGTCGCCTTGCACCGCAGGGGGAGGAATGGATTCATGTGTCCGTCACTCCTGGACACACTGACCACTAGATTCCTAACCACCCCTCATATCTTTTTCCTTCCCAGAACTTCCTCTCCTTCCTTTCCTTAAAAAGACCGACCGCACAGCATCCTCGAAGGTGAAATTTTAAAATTATTTTCCGCAGGGCCACCTGTACATAGTTACTATAAAAAAAAGGTGGGCAAACGAATTTGAGGCCACGACAAACCACGCACCCCATGAACCCAGGCATCCCTACTAAGTCAACAAACATAGAGTGTTGGTTGTCCAATAAATGGTTCCCAAGGTGGCAGTACCCATAACCACCTCCCAAGTTAGATACATTTTAAGATTTTCACGGCCAAAGCGAAAAAATACCCAAAACTTATAGAGCACGCCTGATTACGGAGGCAATTGAAATCTACAAAAATCGATTTAATATTAATAGAGACGACGGAGTTAAGCTCAATAGCTCTTGGTATCCGGTAATTGACAGCTACACCAAAGCTAAATGCAAAAAACCATGTCTAAGTATAAACCATTTTTGTTTTATACCTTTATATTGACTAAATTCGCTTTAACCATTGTAATTCTAATTCTAAAATTCTTACCATTATGATTTCTAATTTTAAGAATTCGTTAAGAGATGGAGCCACTTCCGTCGGAATTTCGCAAACGGACTTGCCCCTGGCTAGCATAAATACCACGATTTAGTGAACTTTCTATTCCGTTCCGCGGCAATGATGCCACTGCTTATCGCGGTTATTTTGTACCGGTGAAAGTTAGTGGAGCTGGCCACACGGTATCGCTTCGAAGTAAATAAGCACACCTCCCAAGTCAACTGTGGCATTTGGAAAACATGTAAAAAGAGAATTGAGTATATTAACATATTGTTGTTTATTCCCAGCATGAAACTGCAGACCCCGGCTGATGGAGAGATCCTGTTTGACTACTCCAAGAACCGCACCACGGAAGAGGCCTGTCAGCTCCTGCTGAACCTGGCCAAGAACCGCGGAGTGGAGAAGGCCCGGGATGCCATGTTCTCAGGTACCTAACTACCTTACACATTATAATTTAATATTAACATCAATAAGATATACCCTGATTCAGAAGGAATAGGTAGATTTATACATCTCTGCCATGGGCCACCCCAAGTGGTTCCGTACGTTTGGTGACTTAGCCCCTTAAACCTCCACTACATTTTGTCAGAGGGTCAAAATATTTCCTCTTTAAAATAAATGCAAAATTTCTGAACATATTCTAAAAGTGATAAAATACGCTTTCAAATTTTATGATTCGAAATCAACATATATTTTTTGAAATATAAAAATTTTGATTGCGAACTTTAAAAATGGCTCAACTTACGTTTTTCCAACTAAAATTAATTTTAATGAAAAAAAATAAAAACACATTAATTTTTTTCAGGTGTATTGTAACCTCGCTTTTTTGTCGTCGCATGTAAAAATAATTCATAAAAAATTCCCAAATTTTATAAATTTTTTTCAAAATTTTCAAGTTGCGTTTCATAAAGGTGTACATTTTACTTCTTTTGTGGTTAAATTATATTATTTTCTCTTTCTAACACCGTTTAGAACATATTTCTCACCACGATGTAAGGGAGACACGACGATTTCTATGAGACTAATATGAATTGTTCCGAAAAGTTAACAATTTAGCCTGAGGGGTTAGCAGGGGTACCTGGATTCATGGGGTGGGGTTTGTTCGGGTCTTGGCCGCGGATGCATCTGTCCACCAGCTGTGTGGTGGGCCAGATCGGTAGAAGCCAGTTGCGGGAGACCTTTTGACCTCTCCAGCCAGACTTTCGCGACTGCACTGGGAGGGATGATTCATAATTCTGTCACTCCTGGACACACTGACCCCCAGAATCCTATCCACTTATCCTTTTTATTCCCAGAACTTCCTCACCTTCTTTTCCTTACAAAGACCCTCCACACAGCATCCATAAACATCTTCCTCAGTACCTCCTGCATGGTGTTAATTTTAAAAAAACATTTATTTTCAATTGGAGAGGCGAAAATGGGTACTGCCCATAGACATATGAATATTAATAGACCAGAACATAAAGGTGAGGGGAAGAAACCAACTACAGCGGGGCGCAGAGCGGGAAGATGAATTTGGTGATATGTGATTCGTCAATAACTCAATCTGAGAGTATATGGGCATCTCGCATTATAATATCACCATTTAGTTCTTAAAGTAAACTCTGCTCTAAAAGGTCTATTCATTAAAATGAATAGACCTTTTTACATGGGAGTGCGAATTGCTCGCCACGAAATGAACAAATTTACAAATTCCAAATACAGCAAAGTAAAGTTCGCCTATTTTCATAATCCAATATTTTGTTGACGTATTTAGTTAAGACACTTTTACAAATGTTTCATAATTTACTTACCCCACAAAACAGCGACGAGCACACGCCATGTGTCTCGAGTGAGTGCGTGTTACAAAAACGACCATATTATGTGATCTGAATAAGCTTATAATAAAGTAAAATAATGCTTTCCTGTGGAATGTAATACGACAATTGGGTTTATTCTCTTTTTCACTTCTATTTTTACACGTTTTCAAAACACAAGCCACTATTTTTGCCGTGTTGTTTCGTAAAATGCACCGATGAGTGCTCGACGCTGGCTCGCAGAAGAATGATGACATCACATTTTTTAGATTCACGCGAAGCCATACTCGATCCCAGCCGGTTCCACTGGAACCAGTATGGGGAGGGGGAAATAATACGCTTTTATCACTTAGGGCAGGTCTATTAATATTCATATGTCTATGGTACTGCCACCCCGGGAACCATTTATTGGATAACCAACACCTTTGCCAAGGGTTTCTCCAAGTGGTGTACTATGTTTAGTGACTTAGCTGAGGTTCCCGGGTTGGTGCGGCGTGTGCATCTGGCCACATCTGAAATTCAGTATGGTTCCTCCCCAGGTGAGAAGATCAACTTCACGGAGGGCCGATCCGTTCTGCACGTGGCCCTGCGCAACCGCAACAAGCGGCCCATCCTGGTGGACGGCAAGGACGTGACCCCCGACGTGGAGGCCGTCCTGGCGCACATGAAGGACTTCAGCCAGCAAGTCATCAGCGGACAGTGGAAGGGGTGAGTTCACATGCTGATAGACCATTAAAACCTTTGGTAGACCTGCAGATGACCACTGACAGACCCGGTGGTGCTGACAGCTCCGCTGACAGTTCCACTGTACAGTGTACTCCTTACACTCATTGCAAAGTATGACTAAATGTCCCCGTAGGGGTGTGCAGTGTGCAGTGTGCACTGTGCAGAGAGGATGTACCGCTGAATAACACAAGTATGAAACATATTTTCATTGAAATGCATCAAGGATAAAAGTACTTGTCTGTATACTGTATATACCAGTGTATAAGTACAATAAATCCACACTTTAAATAAATTGATTGGGTATTGCATTCGCAGACTTGGTGTGTAGAATATGTCAAAATCCTGAATTTATCCCACCTACCTAATCTTTCCATCCTAAATGTCACCAAGAAAGTCTCAACTTTGGAGAGGTGACAGTGTGCTTTGCTGCTCACTACAAAATAACATCTCAGATAGGGCGCATGTATCGAGACCTCTTTCTGTAAGAATATTGTACACCACAAACTGGAGATCAAGGTTATAATAGAGTGGTTGGAGGTTAGGGGGATCAACTGTCGGATCACCAAATTTTTACATCGGTCCTAGTCAGTTTGCTGAAATAATAACAACACTTTGCATTCTTAACTAGACTTTATATTGTTTCAGTTACACTGGCAAGGCCATCACTGATGTCGTCAACATTGGCATCGGGGGTTCTGATTTGGGCCCCCTGATGGTCACCGAGGCCCTGAAGCCCTACAACCAGGGCCTCAAGGTCCACTTTGTGTCCAACATTGACGGCACGCACATGGCCGAGGTGCTGAAGAAGCTGGACGCGGAAACGGCGCTGTTCATCATCGCCTCCAAGACCTTCACCACGCAGGAGACCATCACCAATGCCACGTCGGCCAAGACGTGGTTTGTGGAGCATGCCAAGGATGTGAGTCAGATATTTTCATTTTGATAATTACATTGATAATCATAATTGCTAAAAGAAATAAAAAAAATTAGGATTACCTTTATTGAATACTAGCTGGGGTAACCCGGCTTAGCTCAAGAAGTTGATACGAGATTGAACTGACGTTAGAACCCATGACGGATCTTGCTTTATATTCCCCCACCAATGTGTAGCCCCGCTATACAAATGGTCCATAATGTTCCAGAATATTCCACTATATTCGAGAGTGTTCTGGAATGTTCCACCATGATCTAGGACATAGGTTCCCAACGTGGGCGATAACGCCCCCTTGGGGGCGTTTCAGACCTTCAGGGGGGCGGTAGAAGGCAAAGAGGAAATTGGGGGGCGTTTCAGACTTTCAGAGAAACCCATAGCTAGTTTACTTGCACATATCGAAGAAGTCAAAGACATGCTAAAAGAATACGAACTACACATGGTGATGATGAGCGAAACCTGTATTACCCACGGACATATGAATATATCTGGACCTGCCCTAAGTGATAAAAACGTATTATTTCCCCCTCCCCATGGAGCCAGCTGGGCTTTACGAGAGCCTCGCTTGAATCAAAAAAATGTGATGTCATCATTCTTGTCCTGACCAGCGCAGAGGTAACATCATACATTTTACGAAATAACACGGCAAAATATGAGAGCTTGTGCTATAGACCTACCTAGAACATAGCGAATGTGGGCGTTTCTCTAGTGAGCTCGTCGCAGGTTACAGGTGTAAGTAAATTATGAAACATTTGTAAAAGTGTCTTTAACTAAACACGGCAACAAAATATTGCTATGTGAATATTAGCGAACCTTTTCGGGGCAAGCATTTGTCCTTCGCAAATATGTTATTAACATGGCAAGCAATTCGCCCTCCCATGTAAAAAGGTCTATTCATTCAAAGCAGATTTTGCTTTTAAGAACTAAATGGTGATATTATAATGCGAGATGCCTATATACTGTCAGATTGATTTTTTAACGAATCACAGTATCTTTCCCCTCTTCGCCCCCCATAGTTTGGTTTTACCCCTTATCTGTATCTACTGGTCTATTGAATTTGGATGTCTATGGTATTACCGAAGAAAATAACCAAAATGAAACAACATTTCAGGGCTATTCGACGATTAGATGCGACTTATTTAGCAGGCATACAGGTGAAGTTATCACATTAATTCTGTATTGTATGTGTGTGAGTGTGTAAACAATATCTCTTACAAAGTCACAACAAATGCGGTACTAGATAAAAATAATACCTGGATACCTACTGGCTATTGAAGGATTTTAAGCTGGGAACCTATGCAGCTATTTATCATTCCCCAAATCAAAATGAAGAATGGTGTCGTTAGTAAATAAATACTAGAGACTTGAAAATCATCTGTGGAGATTTTAATATTCAATACAAAAAGCACAAGATTACAAATCATCATAAATTGCCCAGGTAGGAAGCAACTTGTCAAAAATTATACAAGAATATGAAAAAACTCTAAAACCATGATTGATTTGGTAATTTCAAAAGACTTTTACGCGGAAGTTAATGCTGCGGAAGAATTCAAAATCAATCTGATCACGGAACAATTATTACAAAAATTAGATATAATAGTCTGAAGCCTCAGGGAACACGAAGTATAATATATATACAGGAATAAAAAGAACTATAATAAGGATAAATTGTGTACGGCATTACAAAACAAAAAGTGGATCTGCGATAACCAAGGAAATTAAGACAGAAAAGCCGATGAACTAATAGGACACCTGAAAACAGTAGTAAATGAACTAATGCCTACAATAAATATATTTGCTTATATATAAAAATGAATCGCTAAAAGTGTTGCTAAGCGCAAATCTCGAGATCAGCTGAACCGATTTCGCTAATTCTTTTTTTAGAATATTTCTTGAAGTACGAGGATGGTTCTTACGGAGAGAAAAATTAAGAAAATTGTGCAGAAAATTGGATAATTTCAGAAAACCTATTACTAACCTAAACGACTATCGCACGTTTGACAGTACGCGTGTTTGAGAATGACATTTTGCAAAACGATGATTGTTAAATAAAATTATATTTTTGAAAATCCTTAAGTTGATAAATTTATCAGTAGGTACTCCCCTAATAGTTTGAATCGAATCAAGAATTTTAGATATTTGAAATAGGTACCTATGTTAGGTAACAAATTTAATATGCATGAAAAATGGAAATTTGAAGAAAAAATGTAAAAGGTGGCATGCGGGCTGTTTAAAAACTGAATGTACTGGGATTGAATATATGGAACACGGGAGGAGGGTTGGCGGGACGAGGGAGCGGTAAAGGGAAGAGGGAAGGCGGGGAAGGTGGAAGGCGAAGGAGAGAGGGGGGAAGGGAACCTGGGAGGGGGAGGAGAACCTGGAAGGGGTGAGGACAACTCGGGAGAAGGGTTTGCGGGACGGGGGAAGGGGGGGGGGGGAGTGGAGTGGGGAGAGGGAAGGTGGAGGTGACGGAGTGGGAACGCGAGAGGGGAAGAGGATGCAGGAGAAGAAGGGGAGGGGGAAGGGGAACGGGACGAATGGAAAAGGACATCAGGGAGAAACAATTTCTTTATTAAATGGCATAGCAACGCATGCCGGGACCAGCTAGTATTTATATATTAAATTAATTCCCATTTCCCTTGGTCACGCCTTCATTTCACTTTTTTTTAAGTTTCCCAATACTTTGTAGAAGGTTCTTACGGAAAGAAAATTTAAGAAAATTGCGCAGAAAATTGGATAATTTCAGAAAACTAAACGACTTTTTTAACTTCACACGTTTGACAGTTTGCGCGTTTGACATAATTGAATTGTGTTTTTGAATGTTTTTTTTTTAAAAAAGAATTATCTATGGATTATTTAAATTATAGATATTTTTAATAGATACCTACGTTAGGTACCAAATTTGATTGATTGTTCTTATAATATATAAAAATGAATATTTGTTTTGAATGAAAAGCGAAAATTTGAATAAAAAAATTGTAATAGGAGGCACGCAAAATGTTTAAAAACTGAATGTACTGGGACTGTTATATGGAACGCGGTAGGGGGATTGGCGGGACGGGGAAGTGAAAGAGGGGAGGGGGTAGGCGGGGAAGGTGGAAAGGGAACGCGGGAGGGGAAGGAAATGCGGGAGGGGAACAGGGAAACAATTTATTTCTTTAAAAATAGTATATCAACGCATGCCGGGAACCAGCTAGTAGTATATTAAAAGATACAAATAAATAGTATACCTACGAAATCTTATAAAGAAATCTTAAAAGCTTATAAAGCCTGTAAAATACAATTTCCAGAAGAAAGGTGGGAAACCTGTAAGAAACTTAAAAGCATGATAGGTACACAAATAAAACATACCAAAAATTCGTATTCTAGGCTAAAAATTATTACCTCTCAAAGAGATTCAAGAAAAATGTGGACTACACTTAAAGAAATTATAAGTGGCAAACAGAGGGAAAACATTAAGGAAGTTCGGTTCCTGATGGAGTTGAAGATGATAAAACTAAAATAGCCACATTTAATACTAAGTGTTGAAAACACAAATAAGAGTATTTCATTATTCACAGATACTTCTTCTCAATCATCGGAAAGAAGAGAGAATAATAATATTTTCAGGTAACAGTGAGTATTTAATGAAAAATTTTAATACGATGACGCAAAAATCATCAACGTCTGGAATTACTATAGGCATAATTAAATTTAAGTAGTTGCACTAATAAATTAATCTGTGTTAAAGGGAATTTTTCCGCAGTCGTGGAAAACTTCCATAATAACACCAGTGCCCAAAATAATAAATGCTGAAAATTTCGAAGACCTCAGAAAAATAAATGGATAACCTAAATATGAACAAATACTAGAATCCATAGTTAAAGAACAGATGAGAAAATTTATTGAAAAAAAATAACATTCTTGTAAAACAGCTGGGTTTAGAAACAAATATTCATAATGGAAAACCAGTATCAGAAGAAAATCACAATAGTAGTGTTCTTGGATTTTAGACGTGTTTAAACGATAGACAGAGAAATACTAATAATAAAATTAAAAATAGAAAACAAAGAAACAAAATTGGAGATGCTATATCTGAAGAAAACAAGTAATACTCGGAGTTCCTCAAGGATCTGTGTTGGGACCGCTCCTATTTATTAAGTATATATATTAATGATATAGTGAAGTGCCTAAAGTACTGTTCTATCAAACTTTTGCAGATGACACACTTTTATATATTATACCAAATAATATCGAAGATGCATTGTCAAAAAAAGCTTTTTTTTAAAGAATACTTCAATATTATATATTAAAGTTTTTTTTCTTCGAATAAACTGAAAATAAATGTAACTAAAAGTAAATTCATGGTATTAGAGAAGAAACTCAACGAAATTACTACCCTTAATATTGAAGCAGTAGAAGAAATTAAATACTCAGGACTCATAATCTATTACAAATTAAAACTAAACACTAACTTTGAAATGTTATATTAAAAAATTGCAGAAAAGGTTAATTTCTTAAATAGGATAAAGGGAAAGTAAGAGGTCAAAACACGGAAATTGGTCTACAATACCACTGTAGCGTGTCACTAGAATTACTGATCTAGGATGTTCCGGAATGTTCTCGAATGCTCTCGAGTACTCTTGAATGTTCTGCACTGTTTTCAAAATTTCTAGAGGGCGAAACTTCCAGCCCTTATATCTTCAAAAGCTTGCCCCTCAGGTAAAAACGAGAACCTTCTTCATGGATGAGGGATAGATGACTACCACACCATATAACTCCCTTGATCGAACCGGGACTCGTTTCTGAGTTTTAGCAGGATGCACATTTTTTTACACTTTCTTTTATAATGTATGTATATTGATGACGTGTAAATTTTTTAAAAAGCATTTAGTAAATCGAAGCTTAAATTGAAGCCGATTAAATGTTTTTTATTTTTTATTTGTGACAAGAAGAGTATTCGTATTTAATTGATGTTATCAATTTTTTATTAGAATAACTAAACAAAAAAATAAAAAGCTAACGGTCGTAACTGGGACTAGATTCCAGAATCTCTCGTCTTACCAGGACAAACGCCTTGACCAACTCTGAATAACTGAAACCTCTTATTATTAAGTCATTATATCATAATATGAGCTTGGAGTGTGTAATAACCCCAAAACTCTCTGGGAATAATAACCTAAAACTTACTTGATTGATGAATCTACTCGCGGACAAATATCAATAAAAATGGCAATTAGCAAATCTACATGTTCATAAAGAGACACCAACCTTGTAAAGTAGCGTCTGCTGCCTAAAAGGCCTTTCAGATGTTTCCAGTCCAAGTTCGGTTCACCACAATAAATATATGACGGACACCGACTAGGATATGATGCTCATCCGGAGAAAGTAAAATTCACAATGAGGCAGACCACGGTGGTTAGGCAGGTTGAAATTTTAAAATGCTACAGTAACAAATTTAAATAATTAAAAAGGACACTTCAGCGACATCTATGGCCCAGTTTATTATGCAGTCTACGAGCACAATATAAATTAGTGTCTCTCATAGCCCACAGAGATTGCCATATTAGCGTTTTGTGACATAAACTGGTTTGTACTTATAAGCGAGGTCGAAGAAAAAACTAAAACATATTATTGTGCCTAACCAGTCAATTCCATATTTCAAATTCAGAATTAACAATATTTTCTTGGATTAATTTAACAATGAATGTTATAAAATGATTGATTGTTTCAGGCATCAGCGGTGGCCAAACACTTTGTGGCTCTGTCCACTAACAACGCCCTCGTGACGGCCTTCGGGATCGACCCCGCCAACATGTTTGGCTTCTGGGACTGGGTGGGGGGCAGGTGAGTCACTACTGACTGAATTAATTCCCTTTCTTGACTCACTGAATTTGATTCCCAGTTTGACACAGAATTTATTCTTCATTCCTTAAACTCCTTCCACACTACACACTACACACTAGTGAAGACCAAATTCATGGAAAAGTTTTGCAAAATCTACAAACTATTTAATGGTGTCCAATGTTTCTAAATTAAGATATCTTGCAAACATATTTTACACACTTGAAAGGAAGTACTTAATATTGACAAATCGAAAATGATTTATTTTTCTCTGGTGCAATCTTCAATCTTCATAACGATGCATTTATAAAACCTTTACAAATAATTCAAAATTATATTATCAAACTTATTTATAATAGAAATAGAATATTTTCTACAAATGCATTATTATACAAAGAATCTAAACTGTTCAGTCTCCGTAAACTATTTATACTGCAAACTATGAAGTATATCTTTGAAAGAGAATCAGCATTAGAAATAATAATGTATCTTATACCCCCCAAATGAATACCAAACAAATGCAAACTCACAGCAGTTTTATTGGACCTCGTACTTTCAATATTTTAGTGAAAAAAATTCAACTGACAGTAAATTAAATTCCCATTACTCTTATGATTGTCATAATATTGTATTTATCAAATGTAAAAACTGGTAAAAACAAAGGAAAAAAGGCAGAAAACTGATATTATACGGACAACTGCAATTCACCTAAACCTAAATGCTCAAAAATCTCAAAAAAAAGTCATATTAAATATTTAGGCATAATTATAGATCAACATGTTAAATGGACAGAACATATTGCACAAACCGTAAACAGAATTCGTAAACTTTATTATGTATTCCTCAAACTAAGAAATATTCTACATAAATCTATGCTACTAAAGGTTTACTATGCATTAGCCCAATCAGTTCTACAATATGGAATAATAGGCTGGGGAGGAGCGTATAAAACCAACTTTAACCTCACTTGAAATAGTACATAGAAGACTCATCAAAATTATTTTAAAGAAACAATTAGACTATTAAACCCATAAATTATTCGATGAATTCAAAGTATTACCACTAAATAAAATTTATCAAAAAACTGCATTACTTCAAATCCACAAAGATAAACTAACAACAAAGTCATTTAGCACCAGGCCGAGAACCTTAGGACAAATAATAATTCCTAAACTTAATACAACAACAGCCCAACATCATTACACATACTCAGCCATAAAATTCTTAAATACAATCCGAAAGGAATTATGAATTTTTAAACAAAAACTTAAAAAACATTTTACCATTAAATAGTTTTAGGTATGTGTTACGAGGTGCCAACTTATATTTTCCATTGTGAACAAAAATGCCAACTAATATTTTCTCTATGTATAACAACTCGTCGCCCAAATTCTTAATTGTCCAAACTACCATTTGCGTATTTTACAGGAGGAGGTTTACTTTGATTATTTCAATGAAACATTATGATAGGTGTGTAAAACGAAGCTATTTACGTAAAGGTAAAGGTCTCATAAGTTGAAATAATTCTTAATAAGGTGACTTATTATCGTTTTTGATACTTTATTTTTAATTTTAAAATGGAGATTGAGCAAGAATGCAAAATCAAAATTATTCTTAAGGAGATTGACCACACTAAAATGGAGATAGAGCAAATTCTGCATAAATATTTTCCGTGCTTAATTGTGCAAACGACCATCTCAAGTTATATACAGGATGAGTTTATTTTCAATATATCTCTTTGTGATATCGACAATTGTGGTGGGATATATATATATAAAAACTTATTAATTATGTAGCTTGTCTGTCCGTCATTATTTTCTCTTCCATTTAACCGGTTGTGATGAAACTTTGGGTAGTTATTGTGCGCTTGCACGCTAAAACTTCTATGTATAATGGTGAGCTCTGACTTTATGAAATTTGCACACATATTCCCTTATTATTTTCTGTACCATTCATCCGATTCCGATGATACTTTCGTGAGATGTTTTACGCATGCCCGCGAAGGTTTCAATATATAATGGTGAGTTCTGGTGTTATCAAATTTGCAATTAAGTGAGTTCTGGTGTTATTAAATTTTCCTTCATTATTTCCTAAACTATTTGGTGAGGTATTGTGCGCACGCCTGCGAAAATTTCTATATATAATGATGAGCTCTGGCGTTATGTAATTTTCATAAAAATTACCTTATTATTTTCTGCGCTTCCGGTGAAACTTTGCTGAGTTTTTTTACGAACGGCAGCGAAGGTCTCTGTTAAGATTTCAGGTACTGAAATATTAATTTTTTGTGATTGTCACCCTAATGGTTGTGGCAACATTTTTTTTTTGTGTTGGCGATTGCCAGGGCGATTTCGTATTGCCACGGATTTTTTAATTTCTTCTTCTCTTGTTACCATCCGTCTTGGGCGGGTCGTTTTTGGCAAAACGTCTGCTGCCAGGTTTTCACTTCATGTGGGTTATGAAAACCGCGGAGAGTGATAGCATTATTGGGCTCACCGTACATGAGCTACCCTACGGGTCTTTTTATTGTTTGAATAAAGACCAATATTACAATAGCTGGAGTTATTATTGAAGAGTTACTCCAGCCACACTTCCTTCGGAATCAGGTGTTACCATGCCGGATTGCTCTGTCAGGAGAGCGGAAGTTGAGATCCTGAACATATGTAATGGTCAGATCTGGGGTTATGAAATTTGCTTAAAATCATCTTATTATTTCCAACACAATTTAACCGATTGTGGTGAAACTTTGGTCAGTTGTTGTGCTGAAACCGCGAAGGTTTCTATGTATAATGGTGAGCTCTGACTTAATGATATTTATTTTTAAAAAAAATACATTAGGCGGCTCGCGAGTTGTTTGAAAAATGTGTGTATTTTACAAAATTAAGCGGTAGGGGGGAAGGGGGGGGGGGGAATCTGGGAGGGAGGAAGGAAGGAACGAAGCCGAGGGAGTCGCGGGAGTGAAACAAGGGAGGGGCGACGCGGAAAGTGGAAGCGGGAGGGGGGAGGGGTTGGAAGGTGAAAGGGGAACGCGGAAGGGACCGTGGAAGGGGGACGGGGAATGGACGTGCAGCGATAATTATTTTAAAAAATACCATAGCTATAATTGAAACACATTAAAATTTGCTAAAAATTTATTGAAATGCGTTTTCGTGAGAAAAATACAAACAATCTGAGAATAAGGCAGAGGGGACGCCTGAGGGGAACAGGGCGGGAACGGAAACGCTTTGAAAAGGTCATGCAAAGATAATTAAAAAAAAATAATAAAACTATAATTGAAACACATTAAAAAATTTTTTTTTGTGAGGAAAATAAAAACCATATGAGGATAATGAATTGAAACATTTTTATACCGATTTCAATAATCTTAATCTTGAATACGTATGAAAATGGCGTTACCGCGTAAATGAATTAATTTAAACATAATTAATATGTTGAATGCCTATTTTTTGCATGTTTTTTGTCTCCCCCGACATAAATACTCACTATTTGAATAAAATAATAAATCTAACTGTTTGAATAAGAAATATTGCGTATTACCAGACGGCCGGCGTAGTACAGCGGTAAGGCACCTGACTAGCATTCCGAAGGTCGCGGGATCGAATCCCGGCGTGGCAAATAAATTTTATTTGATTAATTTATGTAATTCACAATTTATTCATTAAAAATAATATATAGTATATTTGTGGCACGTTCCAGAGTGGAAGATACTCTCAGTATCGCCCTGGTGTAAGACCACCATTCAGAATTGAAACGTTGCTTGAAATGGCTTCTGCCGTGTTTGGTGACCAGATCTGAATAGCCAGGTACTTCCCCACCTTCCTATTCCCTATCTCCTTCCCCTCCCCACTACCTACAGCTTCACAACATACCCCAATTGGGGATGCCATAGTCCCACTGGCTCCAGATGGGAGCAGTTGGGACTCTTGTGCGGTATTCATGTAAAAAAAGCGGCATAATTCATCAATAATAAAATATTTTTCACAGAGTCAATAGTTATTGAGTTATAATTAAAATCCTGGAAAAACTCTTTTTTTCATGTTCTTTAGCTAAAACTCAAATCCCAACCATATTTTTGTTGGCGAAACTCGGATCACCCCACAACACATAAATGAGGAAAAAATCAGAACTGCACCAGAATTTATATCAACAAACTGCCTAATGACGGGACTTATTCTTAAATGTCAAACAAAGGCTTCATACAAATACGGATAAACTGACAATTTCGAATCGAACTTCTAACTTTGATATGAAATGATAATCAACAAAACTGATTTCGACAATAAAAACTCTCGGAAAGGAGAACTGTGTTAAAACCGAAAAATGAACACGCTGTATTACAAAGTTCTTTGCCATTTATAAAACAAAACTGAAACGTCATTGACAAAGATACTTAAAACTAAAACTAACCGCTCTATTTCAGCACTGCTGCGTATGTATGATCTTTTGTAAATAGTTTTAGACATTTTGTTGTAATTTCGTTATTCAAAAACTCACTTGTAATAATACAATTAAATGCCATTTGCTTCCTCGTAACACACCACAATAACAAAAACAATGTGAAGTAAACAAACAACATGGCGGCGCCGTATCGTGGATCGGCGTGCTGTGATTGGTGGATTGGTGGAGTTTGACTAATCTAGCCCGCAAATTTTATTTCGCGGCAACTGAGATTGAACTAAGAAGGAGTTTAACTAATTAAGAACTCACTTTTAGAATATTGTTGTGGACATTGACATTTTAAAAAGCTTGTAATTAGTTGTATATGGCTCGTAAAACTATTTTTTATTTATCTAACGATGCGAAATTTTATCCTTAACATGATTGCATTTAAAACTCTTTTTCGATAAAATGGTAGTTTGCACAATTAAGAACTCGGGCGACGAACTGTTAAGTATGTAAAGTACTGTCAATCTGATAGTGCTCCCTCCCTAAACACGAGAATTTCTCAATTAGGGAGGTATTCTTACCACTAATATTATATATATTTGTTTATTGTATATTATACGTATTGGTTTATTAAATAAATAAAAAAATGATGAATCTGAATGCTCAAATGATGAATGTTAAATTTGTAGTCGATTTTGTGTTACAACTTTTTTTGATTTAACTATTTGTTTTCGATACTTATTTATTTATTGATTAATGAATTTGATGCCTGTCGAAAGCAGGACATCATTATGAGGCATTGAAAATTTTTTTTTTTTTTAAGTTGCCGGTAACCCAGGCGTTTATTAACATCAATAGTTATTCACATATATGTGCGCTACCCGACTCACTAGACAATATCTGTTCTGAGCCGGGAATGATCTATATATAGAATGATGTCTGTCCCAGGTACTCTCTCTGGTCCGCCATCGGTCTGTCCATCTCTCTGTACATCGGCTATGATAACTTTGAGAAGCTGCTGGACGGAGCCTCCTACATGGACAACCACTTCTGCACCGCACCTCTTGAAAAGAATGTAAGTTCCACCACACACAACACTAATTATTATTAATTCTAGAGCGCTTCTAGACCTTTTACTTTTTGTTTTAGGGATGTCACTAAAACAATAACAGAGTTAGAACGATTTCTATGGAGACACGTAAATAAGACAAAATACATGCATATAGGTAGAACAAATACGCATGATGAACCAAAGGTTTCTATAAAAGGAGAAATCATTAAAAAAGTGGAAGAAATTAAATATCTTGGTGTCATCATAGACTCAAAATTGAACTTCTCAAAAAATGCAGATTACACAATTAAAAAAATTGCAAAAAAAATATCATTTCTTGGTAGAATCAGAAACAAAGTAAATAATGAAACATGCCGGATAATGTATAATACAATTATATCCCCACACTTTAATTACTGTTCAAGTATTCTTTTTCTCTGCAATGAAGAGAAAATGAAAAAAATGCAAATACTGCAAAATAAAGCAATGCGAATAATACTTAAGAGCAACATATACACACGGATACGAGACATGCTAAAAGAGCTAAATATGTTGACGGTGAAGCAAACTGTGTATTTGAATGTACTTATTTTTTTACATAAAATTACTAAAAAGAAAAATACATTATAATAACGAAACACACAGACACGGGATAAAAATTCAAAGAAAATTAGACTGCCGACAAGAAAAAAATCAAGTTCCCAGAAATCTCTGATGTACCAGGCCGTCCAACTGTATGAAATCAAGTACCCAGAAATCTCTGATGTACCAGGCCGTCCAACTGTATGAAATCAAGTACCCAGAAATCTCTGATGTACCAGGCCGTCCAACTGTATGAAATCAAGTACCCAGAAATCTGTGATGTACCAGGCCGTCCAACTGTATGAAATTATGAAATTACTGACAAGTTGAAAAAAGAATTACTAGTATGTCTACCTCAATTATTAATGTCTTTATTTATGTGTAACATTTAAAGAATGATTATGTTTGCCAACCAATGGAAATATAAAATATTAGCACACACAAAGAAGTGAGCTAACTTAAGATTAAGATTAATAAATAAATAAACACACGCGTTGACGTATAAACACGCTTATTGTACTTGACTGCTATCGTGTTTTTAACGCATATATCTGCTTAACTTGGTGACCGTTAACCCCTCGGGTATTTTGACCCTTTTAGTACACAGCTTTATGGCATAGAGATTTATGATTTAACCAGTTAGAAAAAGGCAACACTGCATTTAGTTGTTCACCATTGCCAAAGTGATTGTTCAAAGAAATACTGGTAAAACAAGGACGGAAAATCCCACCGAGCATCTGTCTACTAGATTTGTAATGGTTTTAATCTGAATTAACAAAAGCGCGCATCTTTCCCAGGCTCCAGTAGTGCTGGCACTCCTGGGCATCTGGTACTCCAACTTCTATGGAGCGGAGACGCAGGCCCTGCTGCCCTATGACCAGTACCTGCACCGCTTCGCCGCCTACTTCCAGCAAGGCGACATGGAGAGCAACGGCAAGAGCGTGTCGAGATCGGGGCGCCGGGTGGACTACAGCACCGGCCCCATCGTGTGGGGAGAGCCCGGTACCAATGGACAGCACGCCTTCTATCAGCTCATCCATCAGGGAACCAGGTCAAATTGACATACTAAATTTTACACTGCTTGTGGCCCTGAGGAAAATATTTTCAAGGCCTATGTCATCTTAGGATGTTGTCTGGGAGGTCTTTTTAAGTAAAAGAAGGAGAGGAAGCTCTGGGAAATGTATGTAAGGGTAGGAATCTGGAGGTCAGTGTGTCCAGGAATGATGGACGTATGAATCCAACCCTCCCACTGCAGTGCAAGGCGATGGGTTGAGAGTCTGGCTGGAGAGGTTTAAAGGCCTCCCTCAACCAGTCTCGCCACACACTTGTTGGGCTGAAGCATCCGCCGCCAAGACCCAGACTAACCTCACCCCACGACAGGTATTTTAAATATACAAAAGAATGAAGAAAAAAAAGTGCAGTTTTTCGATTTATGAGACAGTTTTGTTCAGGGCCATTCCATAGTTCGGCGTCCCGGGAACCATTTATTGGATAACCAACACCCCTGCCATAGGCCACCTCAAGTCATTTGGTGACTTAGAAAGGTTGCCCGTGTTCAATGTTTGCCCACCTACTGCGTAGCAGGCCGGATTGGGAAAGATTGGTTGAGGGACATCAACCTAGATCTCTCCAGCCGTACTCTCTCAATCCATCACCTTGCACCGCAAGTCTGTCACTCCTAGACACATAGACCCCCAGATTCCTATCCATCTCTCATACTTTTTCCTTTTCAGAACTTTCTCTCATTCCTTTCCACTAAAAGACCCTCTATACAGCATCCCCTAAGATGACAGGCCTTTAAGGAAATTACTTTCTTCAGGACCTGGTTGGACATTTACACAATGCATACTACACTTACCTACACACTACTTACCTACTACATCATAGACCCTGTATTTGTAGCTCGTATTGTCACATGTTCCTTTCCTGTCATTTTAACCTTACCCACAATCAGTCTTTAATCGACCATCGCCGCATAAACATATAATTTTCCACTCCCGCATTCTCTACCCGCATATCACAGTAAATACAAGTGTATAATTATACGAGTGTGTGAACAAAGGCCACCCATGAGAGAAGAGAAGAACCACAAGATTCCACAGTAAGTCCCTTTCTTCCTTCCCTTTATGTGCAGTCATTTTACTTGTACAGTGGTCTACCATACATCTCAAAACACATTCAAGGTCATAAGATATCCGCGTTCACACAAACACACATCATTCATGGTCCTTCTCGTAAAATCATTCAGGACCTATGTCAATCAAAGCCTATGAACTGAGGGTAATTATTTTACTCAAGTCCTCTTGTGTGGAGCTAATGTAAATAAAAGTAGATAATTTTATAGCACCACCCCGAAGCTGTAATGTAAAAATAGTTAATTTGATCATTCCAGACTGATCCCGTGTGACTTCATAGCGCCGGCACAGACGCACAACCCCATCGCCGGCGGAGTGCACCACAAGATCCTGCTGGCCAACTTCCTGGCACAGACGGAGGCCCTCATGACGGGCAAGAGCGAAGCCACAGTTTGTACATCTCTCTTCATTCTCAACATAACTTGCTGATCTGGTCTTTTTCTTCGTCATCAACCTTCTGGAGGTCTAGCACGGTCGATCGATAAAACTCTATGTCAATACAATATTACGACTAAATTCGTCCTCTATGGTCAGTTGGCATTATTTGACAGCATGGTGAACATATGATTCAGACAATTGGTTGACAAAGGCTGCCAATTTTAGCACAGCCTCCCGAGTATCCGATAAATAATAATAATAACGTTATATTTATATAGCGCACTTTTGTGTCATTTCACTTCAAGTGCGCTTAACTATAATAAATTTTAAAATAATCCTACAGTGCTCCTTATAGAATTGAGAAAATAATAAAAGAATATGCAGTATTTACAAAACAATGACAAGAGAACAAAATTAACAAAGACAGTGCTGTTATAGCCCACTCAGGACAATAATAATAATAGAATTCACGGTGCTATTGTAACACAGGACAAAACAAGAACTTGAAACTAACAAGGCAGAAGGCAGTTTGCGTTCAGAAATAAGAAATAATCTGACATAAATTCGCTTATTAAACATAAAAATACACTTAGGAGGAAACTGAAACCAAACAACTACGGGAAACTTGAGAACATGGCTTATTATTATTACGTATATTGAAATGATGATGAGGATTTATGAATGGTATGATCTTTCAAACAATTTTGTTTTTAATCTTTTCACCGCGGCGGCTGACTAAAGTCATTTCATCAAGTGGCTCACACCGCGCGGCGGCTGACTTCAGTCATTTTCAAGTTTCGACTTCGTTTTCTAAGCACATGTATGCTGTATACGATCGAAATTTATATTAAAAATAAGAATATTCATTTGTGGTGCGACCTCTCTGAGAATTTTTATCAACTACCTCATTGTTTATCTTGGTAAATGAATAAAACCGAGAGCGCGGCCCCAGCCGCCAGTCACAGTTTTGAAAATGCGCGCGAATCTGATTGTCTCTTTCGAGCGGACCCCGTAGCGTATTAGTAATAATACTTGTGCGTCGATATCCACTTTGAAATCTACTTTATTTTTGTGTACATAATTATTTAATTGTTGTATTATTTAAAAATTGACTAATTCAATTTTAAAAACATCTTGTTTTGTGTGTTTACGTATGAATTTTAAAATGTTTTTTTTAACAACACTCAAATTGTCGACACATGGCTTATCTGAAATTGATATTGAAGCAATGTTAGATTCGGAAAGTGTTTTTGAAATAAGTGATGACTGATGACGATACAGATATTGTTTTTGTTGGGCATTATAAAAGTTATGTCTTTATCCCGTCAGTTCAGCCAACAACTTCTTCTGCTGAACCTTTGACTTTCCCATCTCAACCTAGCCGGCCCTCTAAATTCAGAAACCTATTCGTAATAAATTCGCAAAAATACCGAATATTTTCTGCGTAAACCAAATATTTGCGGTTGATTGCCGCCGTGACCGGTTCTTAAAACTTAGATATTCGTAGTAAATTTGTAAAAATACAATATATTTCCACGTAAATCGAAATTTCCGAAACCGAATCCCATCTCGGCCGCCCCACCAAATTTAGATACCTATTTGAAATAAATTCACAAAAATACCATATTTCCGCGAAAATCGAAATATCGCAACGGATTTCCTTTGCAGGCGGCCATTCTAATTCGGGAATTAGAAGTAAATTCGTAAAAATACAAAATATTTCTGCATAAATCGAAATTTCGCAGCCGAATCACGTCGTGGCTGGCCCTCTAAATTTAGATACCCGTTTGATTCACAGAAAATACGATATTTCCGCGTAAATCGAAATTTCGTGGCAGATTTCCGTTGCAGGCGTCCATTCTAATTAAGATGTTCATAGTATTCGTAAAAATACCCACCATTTCTGTTTAAATCAAACATTTGTGGCCGTTTCCATAGAGGCCGGCCCTGTGAATTCAGATATTTCGAGTAAATTTGTAAAAATACGGTAAATTTCCTCGAAAATAGAAATTTGCGGCCGATTTCCGCCGCAGCCGGCTCTTTAAATCCATATAATCGAAGTAAATTCGTAAAAAATCGGCATTCCGGCGTAAACCAATTTAGATTTATAAAATAATAATACGAATTAGGTCGATATCAACCGCATAAATTAACGTTTTACGGCGATTTACTGCCGTAAAATGTCGATCTTATTAATGCAAATTTATCAGTGAAAACAATATAAAATAATTTCACAACATAAATATCAATAAAATGTTAACTATAGAAGTATCTATAAACTAAAACCATTGCATCTTTTAAAATTCGATAAAATTAAAATTGATAACGTTATTATCAAGCTCTGCAAGTATTTTAGTGTGTATTTTTGTTACAGCTGTTTCAGTTTACAGTTTGAAAATGGTTTTGCAAACATTATAACATTATCAAATTAAATTTTAATTAAATTAAAAAAAAAAAAAAACAAAAAATTAAATGGAGTTCTACGAATTAAACACAAAAACAATTAATAAAAATAGAGCATCGGCGCAGTGGCCCTTCGTGACGCGTCTCGTATTTCACTACACGAGCAAGTAGGTAGCTATATGCTACGTCATACGTTGCTAGAAGCGGCCATGTTAGAGATTGCTTTGTTTGTTGATATTCACGGCGTGTTTATATTAACGCAATTATAACGTTATCTTCATTTCAGTTGATCTCAAATTAATGTTTATTGATACTTCGATATTGGAGGATGATGTTATCAAGATTTATTAATGTTTTTAGGATTAATCCAGACAATGATTTTGTTTTCTAAAAGGGTCTATGTAAAAATGACATTCGAAAAAGAAAGTGCCGCGTGGGGATGACTGCTTAGGTATATTTTTTTAGCGGTTAAAAGGTTAAAGCCCGTATAAATTCAGCCAAATTCTGATAAGCTGTCAATATACACAAATTTTTTATAATGTCGTTCGCTGTGCGAAATATCTGACTTATTAATGAATGGAGGTGAACTAACGTAGCTCTTAGAATTGAAAGAAATCGTAAAAGCGATCCATAGACTTAATTAATTCATCTAAGACGCAATTAACTTATTCCGTTCGATCTTGGAGAAACGAAAGTGGTTCAAATATGATTAAAGACCTCATTAACTAATTAACTCCCATTTAGTGTCAAAAAGTACATGCAAAGTGCCAATGTTATTAAAGTTATTATTGCGGTTTGACGTAGCAGCCTGGCGTGTTTTGGTCGGTCTCGTTATTTTTCACTAATTAAAAGGGATATTTCATAAAATGAGCCCTTAAAAGTATCAAAAAATGTTCCTCACCGTGTAAAAATTACCTAAGTGCATTAAAAATATTTTTTATGTGAATACTGTGGTTGTGCGACGAGTTTTTAATTTTGTGTACTGAACAATATGGTTAATTATAAGATACAGTCTAAATGCTGTGTCTAAACTCTGAGCTAAAATCTCAGACGGGCATCAAACACTCGCCAGATGTGACCATCCCTTCGGCTGTTGGACAACCCAGGGGTGCCCCTCGCCTACCCCGCACCCACACTGCACCCCCGCTGCCGCCGTCAAGCAGTAGGTTAAATTATGACCTGTCCGTTGCATCGGCCACTGGAGCGGCCTTTCGCAGAAAGAAAGAGAAATAAGATGAGTGATCAGGTGGCCTCTGCACTCTGAGCTACACACCCCGCCCCCACCGCCCTTCCTGTCCCATCGCCCTACGCACCGAGAAGGATGACATTGGTCGGAGCCTCGGAGCCCGCATACTGCGTTCCCTAAGAGGGAGCGATTTACAGTGATAAGACATTATGTGACACAAACATTTTACAAGGATATAAAAAATATGAACATTTTACGATGATACAAAAATATTAACGGTGATAAGACATTATATATTTTTTCTTTTAGTGTTAGTTTAATTAAGTTTGTTAGTGCAGTGCAGTAAATTGTTTGTATTAATTTTAACTATTGTTACGAGTTGTATATTTATAGAGGTAGGTTTGAATACGTGTAACGGTGTTTTTATGAGGTTAAGGTAGTTTTATATGTAGTCCGTGGAGGAAGGGAATGGCCGACAGAGGTGTCGATGAGGCTCGCTACCCATTACATCGCCAACCCCTTGGTAGCGCAAAGAGGAGGACGGAACGGGAACAATGTCGAATTGGTACGTGGAATATCAGAGGAGGGATGGAAAGAAAGATGAATGAATTATGTGAAACAATGGATAGTAAATGTTTGGACGTACTTTGTGTGACAGAGAGTATGAAAAAAGAGAGCGGTACAATGCAGCACAACGATAGACTTGTCATCTGGTCTGGGAGACCAGATACAGAGAGGGCTTGTCAGGGTGTTGCAGCGTTACTGTCTCCCAGAATGGTTGAATGTATGTCGCAATATGAATGTGTAAGTCCGAGAATAATGTGGATCCGATTCAAAATTGGTTTGACAAGGGTGTTTCTGGTTATTTGCTATGCTTCTGTTAATTCTGAAAGCGACGAAGTGAAAGATGATTTTTGGACTGGTGTGAACGACGTAATGAGATTAAAAAATTCGAATGAAAGGATTATAATGGCGGGAGATTTGAATGGGTGGGTGGGAATTAGACGTGACGGATTTGATTCAGCCTTAGGTAAGTTCGGGGATGAAAGAACGAATGACAATGGGAACAGAATACTTGAAGTATGTTTAGAGTGGAACCTGTTTGTATCGAATACTTTTTTCGATCATAAAGGTGTCCACCAATATACGTGGGAAAGAGGAAATGAAAGATCGATAATTGACTTTGTGGTAATTGACTCTAGGTTGAGAGCCGTTACCGAGGACACCAGAGTTTTCAGAGGGGCGGAAGTTGAAACTGACCACTTTCTGGTGGTGTCGAGAGTAAACCTCTTTCGCGGCTGGCGCTCTAAAGTGAAAACGATATCAACTCCAACAAGAGTCAAAGTAGAAAAACTGCAAAATGCTAATGTCAGAAGTGAGTATGAGAATTTGGCAGAGATGAGATTGAATGAGAAGGAAATGGACGGTCTAAGCATTGATGAAACATGGAACCACATAAAGGTGGGTCTTTGTGAATCTGCTAGAGATGTATGTGGAATAAGTACGCAAGGTAGGAAGAAAGGTGACGCATGGTGGGATGACGAGATCAAAGCACTGGTCTCAGAGAAGAAGAAAGCATGGTTACGTCTGATAGCGGCTGGCACTGATTCTAGCGAAGAGAGAGATAGAGCGAAAGAAGTTTATAAGGGATGTAAGAAAAGAGTAAGTGTTGGAGTGAAAGAACGAAAGAAACGCCTGGAAGAGGAAGAGGGAATAAAAATGACAAAACACTTCCAAGAAAACATTAAACTGTTTTGGAAGGAGGTCAAAAGGTCCCGGAGTGGTTCAGAGAACGGAAGCCGGAAAGTCATAAAATCGAAAGATGGTAAAATGTTGACGAATGAGGAAGAAATAAAAGAGAGATGGATGAAATATTTTGAGGAGGTTTTCGAAAGCAATCCGGGTGATAGTGAGGCCAGCAGTGAATCGGGTATGAACGATGACGGAGTGAATTCAATCAAAATCAGCGTGGATGAAATAAAAAAAATCGATAAAATGCATGAAGAATGGTAAGGCTGTTGGTTTCGACAATATTGCTGCCGAATACTTTAAAGGAGATAGCCATATTATTCTCACATGGTTGTGCAAACTTTTTAACCAGTGTTTAGAGGAGAGTTACACGCCATTAGATTGGAGAAGGACTGTAATCATGCCGTTATACAAAGGTAAAGGGTCACGTATGGAATGTGGAAATCATAGGGCTATTAGCCTGCTAAGTTCAGTCGGCAAGCTGTACGGAAGAATATTGATTGAAAGGGTAAGAATGGAAACAAAGGATAAAATATGGGATGTGCAAGGTGCCTTTATGAGTGGAAAGGGATGCATGGACCAGATTTTCTCCTTGCGTGTGCTTACTGAGAAATTTCTGGCGAAAAACCAGAAACTTTTCTGCGCCTTTGTAGATCTACAAAAAGCATACGACCGAGTCGACAGGAAAAAGCTATGGAAGGTTTTGTCCAAGTATGGAGTGAATACAAATCTCATACAGGCAATTGCGTCTCTGTACGAGGGAAGCGTTGCGTGTGTTAGGGTAAACGGTGGTTTTACGGGGTGGTTTGACATCACAAAAGGTGTCAAGCAAGGCTGCGTAATGTCACCATGGTTATTCAATCTATACATGGATAATTGTATGCAAGAATTGAAAGAGGTGGGATTGGGCGCGAAATTGAGTAATCTGAAAGTATGTTGCCTGTTGTATGCTGATGATGCGGTGCTGATTTCTAACACTATGGAAGATCTATAGTCTCTCGTATCTAGGATGAACGAAGTATGTATGAAGAATGAGCTAATGATGAATGTAAGTAAGTCTAAAGTCATGGTGTTTGAAAGGGAGAGTACGAAAACAGTATGCAACATAGTTGTGAATGATGAATATTTGGAGCAGGTGGATGAGTTTGTGTATCTGGGTAGTATGTTTACGAGAGATGGGAAGGCTGAAAGAGATATTGAAAGAAGGGTGAATGCCGGTAACTCCATTAATGGTGGACTGAATGCCGTTGGCGCTAATAAAAAACTGTCAAAAAAAGCGAAGCTAGCAGTCCACAATGGAGTCCTGGTACCTACCCTGATGTATGGCAGTGAGGCATGGAACTGGCAGAGGAAGGATGAAAGTAAACTGAATGCTGTTGAAATGAGATCCCTGAGACGTATGTGTGGTAAAACAATGTATGATCGTGTGAGAAATGTGGATATCCGCAAAGAATGTAAGGCTGATGTAAGCATAATGAGTAAGATTAAGAAAGGGACCCTCAGATGGTTTGGGCATGTAGAGCGAATGAACGAAGGAAGTAGTGTAAGAAGAATATACGACGCGAATGTGAATGGTAGAAGAAGTCGGGGACGCCCGAGGAAGACATGGCACGATCAAGTGAATCAGATACTTGAGTCGGGTCATGTCAAAAGTCAGAATAATAGAAGAGAATGTATGAGACGATGTATGAATGTGAGTGAGGCAAAGAGTGTGTGCCAAGACCGAGTTGTTTGGCGGTCCGTCCTCTCTGCCTACCCCTGCGGGGAAACGGCGTGATGGTTAGTTAGTTAGTTAGTTAGTAATTGTAGTAAAGATATAGACAGATCCACCAGTGTTGTCAGCATATATCGATTTCTTATTCCTTGGCAAAATAATGTTGGTTTGGCTGTCAGCAGTGCAACCATGCTCGGGGTATCCATATAAAATCTTCAGAAGTTACGACTATCGATCCGATATTAAGTTATCGTTTCACTGTGCTTCTCCGTTTCTCGTTTCTCCTCAAAATGCTGACGCTCTGGGGGTCTAGCCCTCACCCTGTGATCCCGGGCACCCTTGCTAAGTCACCAATCATGGTGACCTGTGGCAAAGGTGTTGCTTATCCCGGGGCGGCGGTAGCCACACCCGCCTCCCAAATTGAAGAGCATCAACAAATAATTATGTCCACTTTGTGTTTTATTTCAGGCTAAAGCAGAGCTGGAGAAGTCGGGCATGTCTGCCGAGGACGTGGCCAAGATTCTGCCGCACAAGGTGTTTGAGGGGAACCGCCCCACCAACTCGATTGTGGTCAAGAAAGTCACTCCCTTCATCCTCGGAGCCCTGATCGGTGAGTCACATACTTTTACTTTTTCTTTTGAAGTCCAGTTTTGGACACAGGTCGCCTCAGGTTTTTCCAATTGGCCGATCTTTAGATTTAGTTCTCTTTAGATCATCACCCCATTTCATCTGTTTTTTTACATTAAATCCACTCCCAACAGGCCTTCCATTAACCCTTCCGAATTTTCGAGAATATTAGCTTTTGGTGTCTTAAACAAAATGACATTTTACGAAAACTTTTTGTTATTACCGCTTCACAATTAAAGCTCTATAAATGAAACATTTCTGAACGTAGCCGAATAGTAAAAACTGTTTTAGAAAGGTTACAAAATAGGCTTTCAAATTATTATATTACAAATAAATATTAGCATTGAATTTGGCAGCCACCTCTAATATGGAGCTCCAAAATACTCGAAAAAACCCTTGACTCAGTGCAGAAACAGGCGGTCCATTTGATAGATTCCTCTCCTTAACAAGAGGATTGCAATATTTAGAGCACAGGCATTGTAGATATGCTGTCAATATTCATACCAATGGAAGATGCTCCGAGGAACTAGAAAGACCCCAAATGCGTGCCCAACATTTGTACACCGTTGACATTTGTCACATAAGAACGGGTCATTTCTACGACTCATTCTTGAATTCAACAGCCTCCTACATCTCTCAGAGATAACATGTAGAGTTAACTATAAAAAAAACAGAGTGTGAATTCACACACAGTAGAAGTGAAACCAGAAGCCCAGGGGCCACTTCTTGAAACTGAATTGAAACTTCTCACTTAGTTTGGGTCAACATAATATGTTTGTGAAGCAGCATTTTCCAAGACGAACTTCATTAAAAATAAATTCCGGAGCAGACTAGCCGATGAACATCTCAAAGATTCAATGACAATAGCCTGCACAAACTTCGGTTAAACTTAGGTCAAATTCCGGCGGATAGCAACAATGTCATTTTTCTCATAATATTGTAAAAAAACCTTGGTACTTCTTTTTATTAATCACATTTGTTTATTATTTAACAAAATAATAAATTTAATCCAGAAGTTTCAATTGTTCCCATTATATACTTACCTTTTGCATAATGTTATTCTATTTCTGTTATAATTAGTGTAACTCGCGCATCAAGCACAAGAACTAGTTTCTTCTTTGGTGAGATTGCAATTTTAAATAATTTGTGTACCGATATGTAATTTATATAAAACCACTGTACTATATATCTATGTTCCGAATCCCATTCATTTTATTTGTTCATTGATATTGTATCTATAAATATATTGATATTATACCGACCAGAAATACGAGGCAAAGTGCTACCTTCTTCTGTGACAATTTTAAAACAAACTATGAAGCTCATACACTTATAAATAGATTACATTATTTTGGCAATAAATTTGGGAATATTGTAGACATGTTTGCAGATTCCATATTAGTTATAAAACAAAGTCTTTATAATTACTTTAATGAAATGTATGATTTTAATTTTAATTAATTTTATTTTTCATTATTATTATTTTATTCATTGTATATTGTGTACTACATACCTAACTAACTGTTATTATCTATCTTTGTAAAAGCCCACTAGGGCGTAAATAAATAAATAATTAAACAGTACCGTTTATTATTTCAATTGTTATGCCGGGGGGAGGGGGCGGGGGGGTGTTAAGCTCTTTCCCTTCCGGACCGCGACGATCATGTTATTTAAAAAAACGGACCCTTAATGAAAGTAATTGGTGACCCCTGCTTTAGCCAGTTGAGTGAGAGACCAAATAAAAACGTTTTTCTCGGATTGCTTGTGACTTTTTCGAGCTCATTTTGAATATTTTCCGCCCACATTAAAAAAATCATACCTCCCAATTTTAATATGGAGACATACAAACTGATTATAGTTCTATATAATCAATTAATTCACCTATCTTTTGTCGATTATCACATATTCGTAGGATTTATAAAAAAATTATTATAAAATCGTAAACTTCTACTTAATTACTTACAAATTGGCCAAAATTGGCAGCAAAGCAATCCGAGATATTTTAAATAGTGCCGTATTGTGGCAAAAAGTGCTCCAGTGGTTAGAAAACTAAAGTAGACCAAAGTAGGAAGGCTCCGAATCACTGCCCGCCCCAAGGGGAGACCGATTATTCTATTTCATTCTCTCGCAGGCTAAATCCTATAGATGTATGTATGTGTTTTGTCTTTTTTTAGTGTTGCTATTTTTTGCTTCATCGAGTTTCAAATCACAACGGTGCTAAAGAAATTTTCACTTCAAAAATTAACAAAAAAAACATTTTGCAACCAATCCCAGGAAACACTGCCTTGACCCCTAGGAGGTCAAGGGGACACCGGTGTCCCCTATGAAATTTCAAAAACAAAAACTTTTTGTATGCGATTTTAACCCTTATGTATAAAGAAACTGTACGAAAACAAGGTCAAAATCGCTTGCACCAAATATCCCTTTGGGTAGGGTAAAAAATTTCATTCATGTGGCAACTCTAGAATGTTTGTAATTAATTTATCTGTGACTTCAGACCGCTGTCAAAACTGAAAAGATTGAGTTTTAGCATTTTTGTTCCTTTTTTCAAATGCATATAAAGGTATTTATTTATTATCAATCACCTTTGAAATGTGTTTCTTCACATAGGATGTCTATTCAGGTGTATGTAAAAATAACAACATCAGTTCATTTTCATATTTATACGGATATTTAAGCAAAATTCGGGAAGCAAAATTTTCGCACCGTTTTTTCAAACTAGGCCATGCCCTTGGCTTCCAATGGGTTGATAGAGTAGTGGAAGCATAGAACAAACTTCCACAACATGACATCCATGCTACTAATATAAACCCATTTAAAGTTCTATTGGTTATTATTTGGAGAGAATCAGAAGTGTCCAATTAGTGTAGGCGGCGGATTATAACGTGTACATACAAAATATTACTAAAAATTAACACAGGTGTAATGTTCTTCAATCCCATAGATTGAGAATACTTGATTATGTTTTTTCGCCGATGTCTGGAAAGCTAATCATTTTGTTACTTTTATGCCTAAGTTACAGTTTGAATAGATAATTTCACATTGTGCTAATCTCATATTGAATTTCCGCAGCCATGTACGAGCATAAAATCTTCACTCAGGGCGTGATCTGGGACATCAACTCGTTTGACCAGTGGGGCGTGGAGCTCGGCAAGCAGCTGGCCAAGGCCATCGAGCCCGAGCTCGCCGACCGCACCCCCGTCTCCTCGCACGACCCCTCCACCAACGGCCTCATCAACTTCCTCAAGGCCAACTTCGCCTGAACTCACTCACTGCAAACATAACCTCACTTAAACCTAAGGATTATTGTCGTTTAATGTGTGGCAAGCGAGGCTTACGTCTAAATGTCGTCTGAGGCAATTTAAATTCACAAGAATCAAGCTTACATTCTCAAAATTCTTTATTAGTGTCATTATTTTAGTTGTAACACACAGACTGTGTCAAACACCTCTGCCATAGGTCACCCAGAGTGTTTCGCTACTTTTGGTGACTCGGCAGGTTTATCCGGGTTTTGGCAGTGGATGCATCAGGCCGGATCGGGAGAGACTGGTTGAGGGAGACCTTTTAATCTCTCTAGCAGGACTCTCTCGGAACATTGCCTTGCACCGCAGTTGGAGGAATGGATTCATACGTCCGTCGCTCCTTGTAGACAATCACCCCAAGATTCCTACAGACCTCTCGTATCTTTTTCCTTCCCAGAACTTCATCTCCTTCCTTTCCTTTAAAAGACCCTCCACACAGCATCTCCAGAGATGGCATGGCCCTGAATGGGGAATTACTTTAGAGAGCTAATGTAAAGAATATTTATTTCTTAATACATCGACTTTTCACAGTTCAACAGTTCATAGTGACGACAAATCACCACTTTTTAGAAGAGCGAAAAATGCTTTACTGCCCTTTTATCCAATTTTGAATAGGCCAAAGTGACGAGAAATTGCCACTTTCTACAAGAGCAAAAACAATGATTTACAGTCAATCTATATCCAACCTTTTCTTAAGCTACCAAGTTCCCCAAGATTGGAAAATGTTTGCCACTTCTTCCAACATAATCCATGTGTCTATTTGACTGCTATTCTATCACTTTTGTTTTATGACAGATCCATTAATGTGTTATGTATTCAATTATTATTACAATATCAGTATTTAATGGAAAATTGTTAAAAAATAGAAGTTTAGTAATCAAATTTTTCACTTACCTTTTATAAAAAAAATGTTATGCAGAATTTTATTAGAGAGGTTTTTATAGTTTAATATTTAAATGATGAATGTTTGTAATTTCATTGGACGTTTTATATTTACCGTGACGTGATTTATTCGCGGTAACGGTATTTGACGGCATAAAAAAGGCAATAAACATACATCACAATAGTGCTGCAGCTCTTTCAAAAGATGAGATACACAATGAACGTAGGTCTGTTCCCTCCAAACGAAAAAAGTTATCATTTTCTTACATCTCTTTCACACACCACTCTGTGACGTCTCTGTAGACCACTACAATACTACTAGTAGGCGTGACAATAATTTTGTAAGTATGGGAATATACATAGTTACAAATTTTGTGTGTGACTGAATTCCAAAAATTCTAAAATGTCAAATGTAAATGCGCTGATGGTTTTGCTTTTGTTCTCAAATATATAATGCTGCCGCTCTTTCTTACACACTAAATAACAACAGTCGAAAATGAGACAAATGTTGAACATATTTCTGCACCCCCCCAAAGGTAACATAATTTTCATACATCTCCCTCACACTTTAACCGGTTAAAGGCCAGGCCATTTCATGAAAATTCCCTTACAAAGCACCACTTTGAATTTTGAATTGAATGTTTTGTGGATTAATTTTGAGCTATCGTATATTTTATTGACTGAAACACATTCCTAGAACAATAAACTATGTACCAAAACAACATTACTTGCGTTAATTACGTAAATTGATAGGCTTTACGATGTTTTCGTCAAGTAATACGCATCGACTTTGACAGAAAGAATCGCGGCAAATTTCACATTTTGATGCTACAGATAAAATAATTTAAAAATATTCTGGGGTTGCCAGGTGAATGAAATTTATGCCCATCTTATGGGTAAATGTTGGCGCAAGCGATTCTGACCTTGTCCTTCATACAAATTCTGTACATAGAAGGGTCAAAATCGCAGACAAACATATTTTTTTCGAAACTTTTTCCACGCGCATGCGCACAAACTGCCCGTGGATTCGCATCTCTGGCAAATAAGAGGTTAAAGAAAATGAAACGCAACTCCCGTCGCAAAAAAGAAGTACTTTGGAGGAAACAGTCACAAGTATTTTGTGTCTCACTATTATCTGATGTGTAAGAAAGAGCTGCAGCATTATAGCGATAAGGAACGTATATTTATTGTCTTATTTTGCCATCACGGTACCGTTACCGTGAATCGTCACGGTAAATATAAAAGCGTCCAATAGTTTTTCAATAATGTTTATTATAATTATTGTAGTCATTGTTAAATGTTTTATTAAAATTATGTCATTAGCTAAGCTAAATGTTTTATGTAGTTCGAAATATCTTTTATTGATTTATCAATGATTTTTTTTCTATGGTTTGGTTCTGTGCTTGGTTCACATTCATTATTAATTTATTTCATATCACTATTTACATATTATGGATTGGTGCAATCGTTGGATATTTCTGTTTAAAAATATCACTGAAGTCTGACTCTTTATACTTAATTTTTCATTTATTTGTTTATGTAATTGTTACTGTTTATATTTTGTATGTTTTTAATAAAATCGATGGCGCTTGTAATGTTGTCTAGAACTTTTAATAAAAAAAGCCATTTGTGAATGTAATTTGTTTTATTTACAATTATTATGTATTTGGACAATTTTAATTTTTTAATTTTAACAATTATGTATTAATACGTAAACAATGTAAATTAGAAATTGAGGACTTATTTTGGAAAAACTCAGTAGTAAATGCTTAAAAACCCAGTCTCACTTACTTGTCATAATTAGACACACTTTTGTTATTTATGTTCAACTTACAATTTTTAACAATAATACCTGAGTTTTATTACCTTTATTCGCTTACTTAGATATATGAGAGTGGTCTGAAAAGTTTCCGACCTGAACATGAAAATGGCAGCACTCGTCAATAAAAAGCTAGTGAATTTGGTTGTGCATCTTTTGACAGTTACTCACCAAAGTTTCGGCCATTTTGGACGCGCAGTTTTTAGTTGACAGTCGTTTGAGTGAGTCTATGTGTGTTTTTGTGAAAATGGAAAAAATTGAGTATCAAGCTGTTATTAATTTTTTTTTGAAAGGCAATACGCCTACGCAAATCAAAGATGAGTTGGACTCTGTTTATGGGGACTCTGCACCATCATTTACCACGGTGAAATTTTGGGCAGCTGAATTTAAACGTGGCCGTAAGAGCTTGGGAGACGATGAAAGTTCGGGACGTCCAAAAAATGCAACTACTGACACTAACATTGCTAAACTTCACCAAGTAGACAACCGCCGAATTAAAGTGATAGAGATAGCAGAGGTTATGAAAATGTCCAAAGAACATGTCTGTCACATATTAAATCAAGATTTATACATGAAAAAGCTGTTTGCGCGTTGGGTGCCACGTTTGCTCACGTTAAACCAAAAATCCTGTTACACCAAGACAACGTGCCGTCTCACACCTCAGCGGTTGCCATGGGAAAAATCCACAAATTACGGTTTGAACTGCTTGGCTGCGGATGCCTTACTCACCAGATCTAGCCCCAAGCGACTTCTTTTTGTTCCCTTATCTAAAAACTGTGCAGAAACAAAAATTTAATAACAGCTCGATACTCAATTTTTTCAATTGTCACAAAAACACACACATTGACTCGCTCAAATGACTGTCAACTAAAAATTGCGCATCCAAAATGGCCAAAACTTTGGTGAGTAACTGTCAAAAGATGCTTAACTACAATCACTAGCTTTTATTGACGAGTGCTGCCATCTTCATGTTCAGGTCGGAAACTTTTCAGACCTCTTGACATATTGATCATCCAGTAGATTATTCAGACATAAATACAAAATTTTGAGATAATGAGGAAAGCAATATTCGAATGCTCATCGTAAATCAACTATTATTTTTGTATCTGTATTTTACATATTAAATCTCTACAAATTATAAATTACAGTCCTCCACCGCATCTGTCTGTCTGTTGGCGATAAACTCAAAAACTACTCAACGGATGTTCATGTGGTTTTCACCAATAGATGGAGTGTTCATGGGTAAGGTTTAGGTATATAATTTGTCACAGTTTTATGTAAATTGGTTTAAATATAACTAGCAGTGGGGCGGTGTGGATTTGATTTGTATGGAAATTTACAGCTTTTATGCCTAGGTTGATGAAATTTTGCACGTGTGACCTTCAAAACAAGAGGAAGGACAATGTCTACATTTGATTTGGAAAAGTCTGTGTAAAGCCCAGGAACTTATACTGGACAGCTACTTTATTCTAATTATGTAAAATAGAAAATATAAACATTAAAAATGCCTCAGTAAAGAGTTAAAATAAAACCTCACAACATCACAATAAAAATATTTTAATAAATGGAATCAAAAGAAACAAATTGTTCATTATACCCCAAAAATAATTCACAAAATCTTTTGGCCGTGAAAATGCAGCATTTTTCTATTTTGGCGCATCCACACTTTTAACACATACATCGTTTTTTTAGGTCCAAGGATTTTAGGTTCAATTTTTTTTTTTTACATTAACTATGGGTATGGGTACCGCCGCCCCGGGAACAATTGATGTTGGATAACCAACACCTCTGCCATAGGTTACCCCAAGTGGTTCGCTACGTTTGGTGACTTAGCAAGGGTGCTCGGGTTCATGGAATCAGGTTTGTCAGGATCTTGGCGGCAGATGTAGTAGGCCGGATCGGGAGAGAATGGTTGAGGAAGATCTTTTGACCTCTTCAGCCACTCTCTCGCAACAGAGGAAAGGATGGATTCATTCGTCCGTCACTCCTGGACACACTGATTCACAGATTCCTACCCACCCCTCACACCTTCCACCAGAATTTTCTCTCCTTCCTTTCCCTAAAAAGACCCTCCCCACATAGCATATCCAAAAATGACATAGTCCCTGATGGATTTTTTCTTCAGGGCCTCCTATGTGGAGCTGATGTAAACAAAAGAGGTTCTGGTTATCCAATAAATGGTTCCCGAGGCACCGGTACCCACGATTAAATAATTTGGGAGGCCTCTTCAATAGAATAATAAATAGAGATTCACTGAATTAATGTGATATTTATTAGAATAGTGGTGTTGGTGTTGCTTATTTGGGTGGGCTTACTACAGCCACTGAGAGTACCTGTGGAGGAGGTAAATCCCAGCCTGCGATGAAAATGGAAGTTGAGATACATATTTTCATGGAGATTCAAGTGTTACCAGCGCACTTAAATAACATATAACGTAACACTAGAAGTTGGCGTTGCTTATTTGGGTGGTCTCCCTCTGCCCTTTCCGCCGGCGCTAGGCTTGCCGCGTTTTGGTGTGACTCCCTTTTTGTTATCTTCGGATTTTCTTTTTGGGGTTGTTGTGCCAGTTGAGGGTAATACCTGTGGAAATATAAAAAAAAGGGGATGAGTTTCAGCACATAAGATAAATAGACTGGGAGGCGAGATAGGTAAACCCTACGTCATCGAGTACACGGATGAAACTTTGTAGTGATAATGGACATTTAGAAAACCTTAAAAAAGCTGGTCTGCCGGTGCGCCTCTTGGCAGGATCCGCGCAGTCATGGAAATAGTCAGCGATTTTTTTCGAAAAAATTACGTCATCGAGTACACGAACGGGAATGGTCTCATATGATAAAGGTCGATTAGAAAATGAGAAAAAAAGCAGGTCTGCCAACCGGCAGCCTGGCACGTTCGCAGGCAGCCGGCGTCAAAGTGGGGTAAAAAATAGTAAATTTTACGTCATCGAGTAAACGAATGAAACCAACGAATAACTATAGTCCAGATCATTCCATTTAAGAATTTCTTGGTCTGCCGACCAGCAGCAGCAGCCTGGCAGCTTTTTGTGTACGATGTTTTAAAGTTTTTTTTTTATTTTTCTTAATTTTTCGTTTATCTTTATTATTATTTTTATTTCACTATATTTTTAAAAACTTTGAATGCCACATTTTAAAAAAATAAGCGAAAAAAATTTTAAAAAATAATTTGAGAGTTCCGAGTGTACCCATCCGTCAGGCGAGCCTTTCGACGCCAAACCACTTACGAAACCTACCGCGGTGCCCCTCACCGCTGTCGCGAGTTAATATTTTTGTACAAATTTATTATAATAATAGTCCTTTTAATATTGCCTAATAGTCCATAGAAGTTGGAAGTTCGAACAACCAACCCACCGTCGCCGTAAGAGCTGCGTTCGTCCAAAACGACGGAAATTTCCGAACCTCGCCCGTTTCATATCGGTTTCGCTTGTTCTGCTGCACCGATTACTTGGAATTGAAGATGGAAACTAACAAAAGCCTGTAGTGCAGATCATCCCATTTATGACTTTCTTGGTCGGCCGAGTAGCAGCAACCAGTCAGTTTTTTGTGCTTGATCTTTTAAAATTTAATTTTTTTTTAATTTATAAAATGATATTTTTAATATCTTTATTTTTATTTCAATATGGTTTTAAAAACGTACAATGCCAGATTTTAAATAAAATAAGTTGTAATGATAAAAAAATAAGTTTTGAGTGTTCTGATTGTACACATCGGACGGGAGAGCCTTTCGACGCGAAACAACTTACTGGAAATGGGCCGCGGAGCCCTTATTATATATAGCCTGGTTGGTACACTCGGAGCACTTAAATTATTTTTTTTTATCATTGCCACTTATTTTTTTTAATCTGGCATTCCAATTTTTTAAAACCATATTGAAATAAAAATAACAATAAAGATAATGAAAATAATTTTTAAAAAATTAAAAACTTTAAAAATCGTACGTAAAAAAACTACCAGGCTGCTGGTCGGCAGACCAAAGAAGTCATGAGTGAAATTGTCTAGACTACAGTTTTTCGTTAGTTTCGATCTTGAATTCGAAGTAATCGGTGCAGCAGAGCAAGCGAAACCGATATGAAACGGGCGAGGTTCGGAAATTTCCGTCATTTTTCGGACGAACGCAGCTCTTATGGCGACGGTTTGGTGGTTGTTCAAAATTTAAACCATTATGGGCTGTTAAAAAACTATCTTAAAAAACTATTATTATTATAAATTTGTACAATAGTATAGGCACGCGATGGTGGCGAAGGGCTCCGCAGCCAGTTTCCAGTAAGTTGTTTCACGTCGAAAGGCTTTCCCGGCCGATGGGTACAATCGGAACACTCAAAATTTATTTTTTTATCATTACAACTAGTTTTATTTAAAATCTGGCATTCTAAGTTTTTAAAACCATATTGAAATAAAAATAATAATAAAGATATTAAAAATATCATTTTTAAATTTAAAAGATCGTACACAAAAAACTGCCAGGTTGCTGGTCGGCAAACCAAAAAAGTCATAAATGGGATGATCTGGACTACAGGGTTTCGTTAGTTTCGATCTTGTATTCGATGTAATCGATGCAGCAGGGCAAGCGAAACCGATATGAAACGGACGGGGATCGGAAATTTCCGTCATTTTTCGGACGAACGCAGCTCTTATGGTGACGGTTCGGTGGTTGTTCGAAATTTAATCCATTATGGGCTGTTAGGTTATCTTAAGTAGGGTTTACCTATCTCGCCTCCCAGTCTAAAAGGAGTGATCAGAAATTATTATTGAAGTGAAAACTTCTTTAGCACTGTTGTGATTTGAAACTCGATGAAACAAAAAATTCACACTAAAAAGAGAGTGTATAGGATTTAGCCTGCGAGAGAATGAGATAGAATAATCTATCTCCTCTTTGTGAGGTGCTTCGTTGTCTCCCAACTCTTGTCTACGTTCGTTTTCTGAAGGTTTCACTTCTACCGCGTGTGAACTGCACAATTGTAATTTTTCTTTTTACATTGGCTCCACACAAGAGGCCCTAAGGGATTTTTTCCTCTTTGGGAATACTGCGTGGAGGGTCTTTTTATGTAGGTAAGGAGAGGAAGTTTGGCAAAAAAAGGTATGAGGGTAGGAATCTGGGGTTAATGTGCCGGGAGTGACGGAGTATGAATCCATTCTCCCACTGCAGTGCAAGGCGATGGGTCGAGAGTCTTCTGTTGGGGAGCAACCAGCTAGGACATTATAACTCATTGCACAAGGTTCTAATTACATTTTCCTAATACAATGTCCAAGCTAGGGCCACGTCCTATTGAAATATTTTCCATTCAAATATGATAAACTAAAATACTTAATTACACAAGATGGAAAAACTGTTAAATAGATTACGAAAATTCATATTTGCAAAGTTTGAAACCTCAGAACATGGTAAGGAGAAGTTAGAACCCTATCCAACCAAAATGACAAACTATAATGCACCTCGCAACAAAAATCAACTGTCATATACATACTAACAAAATAGAGAGTGTAAGTGATGTTAGCACCTTATAAAATAAATGGAGCTTGATTTTAGAATTTCTTCATACAAGTACATGTCTATGAAAATACAAGTACATGTCTATGAAAATACAAGTACATGTCTATGAAAATACAAGTACATGTCTATGAAAATACAAGTACATGTCTATGAAAATACAAGTACATGTCTATGAAAATACAAGTACATGTCTATGAAAATACAATACATGATTATGAAAATTATTTTGGTTATGGAAATGACCAAAAGAAATGGTTTTGCATTCAAAGGTCATTTATGAAAAAAATGTCAATTATTATTTTTAATTTATAAACTAACGTTTATACAAGATTTTTATGCATAGCACAAAGGGTAGCAATTATTATAAGCAATAATTATCAGCCTGAAACACTCATCAACATTGAAAAATCTTCCGAGAAAAGATACTTGCCGCCAACGGGACTTGAACCCGTGTCCTTCTGATTGCCGGTCAGCTGCTCTTGACCACTGAGCTACGGGGGCTTATCAAATACCCGCCAAATAATTCAATATATACTAGTGTTTCATTCAACAATTACTGCTTATTATATTTTTTCCACCTGAAAACCTAGTATTAAATGAAACACTAGTATATATTTATTTATAAGTACATGTTACATACATAATAAATTTACTTCAGGAGATACATTAGGTCACCATACTAGGCAGCTGCCTGTATCATGGTGACCAACGGAGGATAGTTGTTTGAATTGGAGTCTAGTACTCGTAAGTGTAAACATATCTAAGTATATCTAAGTAAAATAATTTTAAAAAAAAATTATAAATTAATATCATTCATTTCTTATGATTTTTTTTTTCTTTTTTTGGTATGCAGTATTATAAAAAGAAAGAAAAATAAGGTTTCTTTAAGTACCAACTAAATGTAACATGAGTAAGTATAAAGAGATAATAATAATATATTGAATTATTTGGCGGGTATTTGATAAGCCCCCGTAGCTCAGTGGTCAAGAGCAGCTGACCGGCAATCAGAAGGACACGGGTTCAAGTCCCGTTGGCGGCAAGTATCTTTTCTCGGAAGATTTTTCAATGTTGATGAGTGTTTCAGGCTGATAATTATTGCTTATAATAAAAAAAATGTCAGTTAGAACCTTGTCTAAGTAAAGTGACCGACTGTCTGCCTACAATGTAACCTAAGATACTTTTAACAACAAAACTAAGAAGTCAGACCTGCGGAAGTTCATAGTCACTGGCAAAGTTTTTTTACCTTAGCTCCACACAGGAAGCCCTGAGGAAAATAACTTCCCTCAAGGCCCACGGCCTATAATAACTTCTCTCAGTGATGCCGTGTGGAGGATCTTTTAAAGGAAACGAAGATGCGGGTAGGAATCTGGGGGTCAGTGGGTCTAGGAGTGACAGACGTATGAATCCATCCCTTTCACTGCATGTGAGGCGTTGGTCGTCAAGGCGATGGTCAAGAAAATCCTGCAGGAGAGTCCCCTCAACCCATCCCTCCCTATCCGACCTGTCACACAGTAAGTCGCACAGACCTAGATAAACCTCACCCCATGAACCCGGGCACTCAGTCACCAAACGTAGCGAACCACTTGGGGTGACCTATGGCAGAGGTGTTGGTTATTCAATAAATAGTTCTCAGGGCGGCGGTACCCATACCCGCGTCCCAATTTGACAGAAGGTCACCGATGCATTAGATTGATCAAGTATCTCTGGCATCCGGAAGCTCAGTGATTGGACCGTGAGGAGTGGGGGAGTCTAGATCATCAGGTCAATTGGAATGGGTGTGGATCCTCTGTGTGAAGCAACGACTAAAGAGCAATGACCTACCTTGAAGAAGGAGTCCAGCCGTCCCTGGGTGTTGCCGGACCTGCTCTTCTGGAGCTTCTTGACTCCGGCCCGGATCCTGTCCTCGTTGAACTGCTTGTCTCCGCACAGGTACTTCACCAGACCCTCCTCATCGGGATCCGACCACTTCAACTGAAATAGTGAAAGGGTCATTTGAAGACGATGTATGAATGAAAGGAGTGTGTGCCAAGACAGGTTGTGTGGCAGTCCATCATCTCGGCCTAACCCTCTGAGAAACAGGGAGATGGTTGTTAGATAAATATCAGGCGCAACAGCTAGCTCTCTTTGAAATAATAATAGTTTAACCAGATAAAATTGAACAGTGTCAAAACAGGGCATGATAAAAGATCAGGTTAGTGCATTAATGTTAGGTTAGTTTAGGAGAGGTTAACTTAGATGAGGTTAGGTTAGGTTTTTTCCCTTACTTTTTTTTACCTTAGCTTTAAGCGTATATAATACCCTCGGAACATTTCGTTAACTGTCAAAATGTGTTCATTTTAACATCGCTAGATGGCAGTAGGGGTGTCTTCCCAGATTTCAAAAGGTCAACATTATACTTGCGTTATGTACATCCAAGCACAGTATTTTTAAATAACGAAGTAAAAGCAAACCAATAACAAAGTGTGGTTTGTTTATGGAACTTATTCTGTTGGTAGAATATCTAGTATGATCCTTTTTATAAATGTTTCATCATTTGCTTGTTCTTGGTCCTTCCACATAGGCTTACATTATAAAAAGCGTTTGGAATCTCGTGGTTCACATTTGGAGTGGATTTAATGAAGTTTTTTTTTTAAATTTAACTTCTAAATATTCAGTTGTTTATTGTTTTTAAAACTATATATTTTCTAGAATTCATCATTATTATTACTATCCCCAAATTCTAAACGTATATTTGATAGAATATCTATAAATATTAATAACATCATTAATAATATTGACTTCGAGAAATAAAAGAAAGTTTCTTTTTTATTTATATATTTATTTTGTGTTATTTTGTACAACTACACAATATTTTTTTTAAATCATGGCAGTAGCTGTCGTGCAAGGCTGCAGAAAACCATGACAAAACTGCAGCGACACTCTTTATTTTAATAAAGCATACATATAATAAAAATCGTTTATTCCAGAACTAGCGAATTCCAGGCAGAGCTCGCTATTATATGTATACATATAGAAACCATCACGGGCATGCACACATAAAATCCCCAAAAGTGTCATCGCAATTGGATGAATGGTTAGCAACGCACAATTTCATGATGCCAGAACTCACTATATACAGGATTTTAAGGGACGTACTTGACTTACTTTAACCAATGATTCCTGACATTATTTGGAGTAAAAAATGTAAATGAAATTTTGGTCTCCGGTGACTTTTTTTTTCATTTTTTTTTTTCTTTAAAATCAAACAAAAAAAATTCTTCCGCATGTCGTCACTGGTCACTCAGCTGAGTAACAGACCAACTACTAACCACCCCTCCAACTATCCAACAACTACAATTTTTTTACATTTTTGTAGAAAAAAAAACATGAAAAATGTCACCGGAGACAATTTTTTTTTTACATTTTTTACTCTAAATCATGTCAGGAATCACTGGTTAAAGTAAGTCAAGTACGTCCCTTAACACCCTGTATATAGAAACCATCGCAGGCATGCACACAACTCACCAAAGTTTCCTCGCAATCGGATAAACGGTTTAGTAACGCATTTTCATGACGCCGGAGCTCACTATTATATATAGAAACCATCGCGGGCATGCACACATCAAATCCTCAAAGTGTCATCGCAATCGGATGAACGATAGCAACGCATAATTTCATGATGCCAGAACTCACTATATATATATATATAAATAGGGTATCCCAAAAGAAAGTTGATATTTGTTTTGCTTTCTGTGTGAACGCAACTTTTCAGCAAGACGGAGCAACATTACATACGTCCAATACGTCTCTGCCATGAGTTCGTGAAATTTTACCTGGCAAATTGATCTCCAGGAGAGGTGAAATAAATTGGCCTCCTCGTGGTCCTGACCTAACTCCTATGGACTTTTTCCTGTGGGGTTATCTCAAATCTAAAGTGTACACAAAAAATCCGACTTCCCTGATGCAATTAAAAGAAAATATCCGTCACGAAATGGCAGCCATCACGAAGCCTACCTGGCAAGCCGTCATAAGAAATTTTACTCTTCGATTAAATGAATGCCGCGAACGTGAGGGTTTATATTTGGACGATATTATTTTTCAGAAATAAATTCCCAAATTGTGTATTTTAGCATTTAATAAACATTTTTTCGACAGAACCTTTACTTTTTTTTTAAATCGATCCACTAAATATCAACTTTCTTTTGGGACACCCTCTATATAGAAATCATCACGGGCATGCACACAACAACTCACCAACGTTTCCTCGCAATCGGATGAACGGTTTAGTAATGCATTTTCATGACGCCAGATCTCGCTATTATATATAGAAACCATCGCGGGTATGTACACATTAAATCCCCAAAGTGTCAACGCAATCAGACGAACGGTTAGCAACGCATAATTTCATGATGCCAGAACTCACTACATATACAGAAACTATCGCGGGCATGCACACAACAACTCACCAAAGTTTCCTCGCAATCGGATGTACGTAGAGTAGTACAATGCAATACATTCCGTGTTTCATTAGTTTACATTAGTTTCAATATCCCGTAATAGATTTTTCTTGCATTTCTTAATTTTTTCTGTTCTAATTAGTGTCGCTGCTTTTCTTTTTTTCTCCAAGGCGGACATAATATATTGTGGGTCACGAATGGGCATAGATCTTTTAAATCTTGAATCTATAATTTCTGGTAATAAACAATCCATAAAGAAAGTACTTAATCTGCTTTCCATTTTTTCTCCCCAAAATTTGTCGTCTCGTTTAATTAATTCTATTTTTAATGGAATTGCTTCACCCAACCAGACGGCAAAAATACATTCAGTCTTTTTGGAAATGTGAAGTTGACCCTGTACTTGATAATACCAGTTGTGATTTGTGTTTGTAAAAATAAAATTGTTTTTTTTATCTTGCTTCCAGAACGATATTTTTTTTTTTGCTATTGCTTCTTCAAATAGCATCCCACTAGCAGAAATCGGACATTTAATTTCTAATATTGTACTGTCATTTACCAAACCATCTGGGGTGGCTCCTAAGAACGGGAAAATATCATCAATAAATAACCCACAGTCATCGACGACAATATTTTCTTGAATGCAAAGTTGCCTTTTTGCAACTTGCTCATGGTCCCTACCATATTGAATAGATTTTATATTATCTAGAGAGCGGCCGTATAATATTGTTTTGACTAAATTAGTACAACTAATGGATTGACTTCGTTTACAGATATTACCAAATAAAGAAGCTGTTAACATGTTTCTTCTGCGTTCAAGCCACTCCCCGCTATCAGACTGTAAGACAGTTCGTCTTTCGACTGCCTTCTTTTCACTTTGTGAAATGTCGAGTAGCTTTAAGAATTCTGCCTTAGCACATTCATATGCATCTTGTTCCATATCCGTTTTTTCGCACAATTCGCCATAATGGTTATCAGGTGCTCCCGATTTTGTAAGCAAATGTCTCCCTTGTTTTTTTCGTAAAGATCTTTTATCGTTTGTTTTAGAAGCCATTCTTCTTTTTGCTCTTTTCAATTCTAACCGTTTTAAAAAATTACTAGGACTTCTGTTGAAAATCTGCTTATGTAAAGAATAATAAGGTCTCTTGGAATTGAAAGAAACTACTGCAGCTGCACAACGACCCATATAGGACTGTTTTAAAGAATAATTTATTCTTTTTCCGCCAATAAATTTTGCAATAACTCCATTAAAACTCTCAACAATATTACTGTCTAAACAATATACTAGACTTCGGGCATTACTGACAAGCCGAGAATTAGCGTCCATAATTTTTGAAAATATAATATTGTTTTGTAACTGTGGAACGTGATTGTAATCTAATATTTTATTCGGATCAAGTTTAAATTTGCAGAAGTATGGTAAACAATCTTTATGTTCACCGAAAACATGTTTGGGTCCATTTAATAAATCTTTCCTTAAATCGGTAATTTTTTGGTCCAAAGCACTATTTGATTGCATCCTGTAATTTGCAGCTCCGACTACCGCCTTCCTAAGACGAAGTTTGTTGGTTGAAATAATTTTTCTGAACTCCAAAGGAAAGCCAGTATCTTTTGTAATTTTTTCAATTTGATTGCTGTAGTTTCGAATTAAGTGGTTAGAGCATTCTATTTTCTGTACTGTAATATTGGGATACGGGTGACTGTTTTTAATTCTGGCATAAGTACTGGAGTCTCCATCGGCAATGAGGGTTGAATATATAAGACCGTACATACTCATCGATTGTTGGAACCCGTCTAAAATTGCTTCAGCTTCCATTCCGCTTGACGAACCAACATAATTTTTAAAGCAAGTGTGCTCGGGCATAGAAATTTTCAAATTTATAGCTCTTGCGCAGGTTGTACAGTACTTGTTTTTAACTGCCATGTAAATAATTTTTTTTGTGCGGTAACCGATAATCGTAGCAGCTCCTGAGAGGGCGGAGTAGTTGGTTTTATAAGATCGCTTGGACCAACACGCATCAGCTACTACAGTGATCATCGGCGTCCCGTTTTCGTCAACATCGCCGCTTTGAAAAGCCAGTTTTTTTTTCTTCGTCGGCTGCGGCAGCCATACTGGTAAATTTGGTTTTCTCCCACCATTCACAAACCTTCTTATGGCATTTTCCATATCCAGCAATAGATAAGGACGGAATTTCAAGGGTAGCACATAGCTCTTCCATGCCCGAATAACCCGATCCTATGCTCATTATTCCCGACACAAAAGATTCGTTGATGCCAATGCCTTCTTGTAGGCTTTCGGATGTTTTAAGTTTAAAAGTTTTACCACATAACACGCATTTTAAATTAAATGTAGAATTCAAACCATTTCTATTTTCTGAGGTAATTCGTAAATGCTTTAAATTGCAGTTAAAAAGGGAATCATGTTGACTAATACATTGGAGTTGTTTAAAAAAATAATCAAATTGTACTACTCTCCGCCCTTCTATGCAAATATCATCGCTTTCTTCTATCACCTCTTCAATAGTAAGCTCCTGCTCCGATTCTTCACAGCTCCATCCTTGGTCTTCGGTCACAGGTAATTTCGCCAAAGAACTACTGTTTTTTTGCTCCTAAACAATGTAGAAATAAAAACTGATTACCATGCTATTCAATCTGATTTTGAGATTGTTAATATACATTTTGATAAAATACAAACCTATTATCACGATGTTGGGAACACGTGTCATAAAAATCATAAAAATTCAAAAAAATTCCCGCCCATCGACAATATATTTTAAGAGGGCCAACGCAGGTGCATGTAACAAATGTTCCGATATATCAGGAATATCCTTTAATAGGTTACCTAAATAAAAGTACCTTTTCGACAGAAGTGGCTGATGATCCAATAAGAATATCCTCGTGCTCTAAATCTTCCAAGTTTGGTCCTTTGTGTGCAATATTTACGGTAGGCTCATTTGGTTCTATCGTATGTTGGTGTTCTTGCTGTATTTTTTCCTAAATAAAAAAGCAAAAAATATATTAAGGAGTTAAGACGAAAATTCCCTCCCCCCTCCCGGGACTCCGACGCACTCAAATTCATTTGTTATTTGAAGCATACCTTGTTTGGAGTATTTTTTCCGGCTGCCATGGATAAATCATGTTTTGATCTACAAATAGAAAAATAATATTATTATTTGGAACTTTACGACACAAAACATATATAGAATTTCTTTGATTTGACAATGTGTGTGTGAATGGTTACGTATTTATACGCAGAAAGGCGATATTTTTGTTAATTTCCTTTAAAAGTTTTTTTGTCTATTTCTTAAACACCATGTACATTAAACATTATTCACTTCATTTGAAATTTTAGATAAAAATAAATAAACAGTAATAAAGGGTAATAAATTTTTGTATTTATTACCAAACACCGTGCACAAAATTGCGGCGAAATTTATGTCTTGCCGAAACACCGGGCGTGCTACGTATATTATAGCTATGTATGTGTACACATTTAATAGCATCTCCCACACGCACACTTCGGAGCGACCGAGTTCCGCGCCCGCTTAAGGCCGCCGCGCAGAAAAGTCTCATAGTGAACTGCGCTGTAAACCTATCGGTCTTTACTTTTCTGCACGGCGCGACTCGTGTCGAAGTGTGCGTTTGGAGCAAAACATGCCAGCTGCCAATAGACATGAAGATCGTACTAACCTACAGGAAAAAACGCACAGGCAATGTTATATTTTTACACGTTTGGACATTCATCCGTTGAAAAGTACATCACGCACAATATTTACACGAAAAAAGACAATTTGTGATTACTTACTGTTTTTGTATCTTCCTGATATTGTTGCAATCTTTCAAGTGAGTCGGTATTCTACGTTTAGAGCCATTAAGGGGTAATTTACCAAAACCGAAATAATATTTCGGGGTGGGGAAGTATGAAGTATGCTCGAACGGGGAACCGCTGCGCGCTACCGACGAAGTCAGAGCAGCGAAGAATCTAGACTAGATGGTACACTTGAGTAAGATTTGAACATGAAACGTTAAATATTGGGCATCTTTCAAATTATGTTTATTAAATTGAATGCGCATGTTTTAGGTAAATTTAGATAGAAACATTACCTATTGGAGGAGGAGCTCATGATTTTATGACTCTTTATCAGATTTTGATCAAACTTGTTTGATAAATTATTCGATACAACCAACTACACTGCTGGACGGTAGGCATTAGTTCTTCATTGACAGATGTCAAAACAATACGGTATTCAATTTCGCATTATTTTCGTAATATGTGATCATAATTATATCTGAATATATTGGAAAGATAAATAAAATATCGGTCATTTTCAATATTTATTATTATTGTTTACAAAAAGTTATATATATAAAAATTATATATTTATATAAAAGTTATATTTTGATAGTGTCCCGCACTCGTGGCTAATCAAAATATATAAAGTTAAACCAATTATAATTAGATTTTTGAAAAATATTATGTCCTTTTGGAATACAGATTTACTAGTAAATTTAAAAGGTAAGAAAATAGTAGTACCGGGCATTTCAATAAAAAGAGGGATTTTTCAAGGAGACTCATTGAGTCCTCTTTGATTTTGCTTAGCATTGAATCCTCTGTCTAAAATGTTAATTAAAAGCAAGTTTGGAATAAAAATTAACGGTAATACAAGAGAGATTAGTATAGTTTCACATCTATTATATATGGATGATATAAAATTATTTTCAAATTCTGAATCAAATTTAGAGAAAATGATTAAGGTAGTTAAAATTTTTCAGATGATATTAAAATGACTTTTGGTTTAGATAAATGTAAAACGATCCATATAGAGAAAGGCAAAATTGTAGATGGAGACGAGGGTATATTTAGAAATTTCAAAATTAAAAGTATGAAAGGGGGTGATGTTTATAAATATTTAGGATACCCGCAATCGAATAGATTAGATCACACTAGTATTAAAAATGATATTAGGATTAAATTTCAAACTAGGATCAGAAAATTTTTAAAATGCAATCTATCTGCTAAAAATTTTGTAAAAGCAATAAATAATTGGGCAATACCTCTACTAACGTACTCATTTAGCATAATTAAATGGTCCAATAAGATTTAGATAGTTTAGAACGATTAATTAGAACAACGTTAACAAATTTTAATTGCCATCATCCAAATTCAGCTATAGAACGAATTAATTTACCTAGAAATTTAGGAGGTAGAGGTGTAATCAAAATAACATCTTTGAAACACAATCAGGTAGAAATGCTTAGAAATTTTTTCCATAGGAAAGCCAATAGCTCAGAAATGCACAAAATAATTTGCAAGGCAGAAACATTACACATTGCACCTTTAAACATAATACACCTAAACATTACACCTTTATATTACACCTTTAAATTTATATGACGAGAATGCCAAAATTCTTATAAATACTAACCAGGAATTATTAGATTCCTGGTCAAATAAAATTATTCATGCAAAACACTTCAATTATCTCAACCAAACGTATGTTGACAAACTTTCGTCAAACAAATGGTTGAGTATTGGAGAGTTGAGCGCAGAAATAGAAGGATTTATGCTTGCCATTCAAGATAGAGTCATTAATACAAAAATTATAGGAAGCATATAATCAAAGATATAAATCAAATTGATGATTTATGTAGAAAATGTTTGGCTTTTCCAGAAACTATAGAACATATTATATCGGGATGTTCTATATCAGCGTCGTCCGAGTATACATTTAGGCACAATCAGGTTTAGGCAAAATAATCCACCAAAGTTTGGTAATTAAACATAACTTGATTGACTTCCGTAATACTTGACCGTACGATTGACTACCATTTTATGAATATGAACCAAATTCATTTTAGAAAATGAATTTTATAAAATATATTATGATAAAACTATACTAACAGACAGAACAATTAGTCATAATAGACCTGATATAGTTTTACATGACAAAATTTAAAAAAAAATAACTTATATCATTGATGTAGCTATTCCAAATTCCTGTAATATTAAAAAAAAACAGTTTCTGAAAAATTAGAAAATACATAGATTTAGGAAATGAGATTAAAAGAATTTGGCACTCTCAGACTATAAAAATATTACCATTTGTTATTTCGGCTACTGGCATTATACCTAGGTCTCTGAAAATATTCTTATTATATTCCATAGTTCTCATTAAAAACTTGCGGCAGGAATGTGAACTAACATTTTTCAATATGAAATAGCACAATTTGTTGGTTATTCACATTTGGTAGTTTTAATTGTTCTTAAAACGATTACAGAGAAAGAAGTTTCTTTAGTAATAAACTCGCTCAAAAACTCTTCATCAACCGGCATTGATGAAATATCTAACAATGTTCTTAAAAAAATTGCCCTTGGTATACTTCAACCATTAACGCATCTACTTAATATTAGCATCCGCCAAGGGCTATTTTCCACCATTCTAAAACAAGGTCTCATTATCTATTTTTAAAACTGGCTCCAAACTTGATATTAGTAATTATCGTCCTATTACGTTGCTAAATTCCCTCTCAAAATTATTCGAAAAGATCGTCAATAATAGTCTCATGGAATATCTGGAAACCAATAACTTAATATCGCCGCGGCAATTTGGATTCAGAAAACATAAAAGCACCAATGATGCTATAGCCACGGTCACTGACCATATTTCTGGCCACCTGGATAAGGGCTTGAAATGTCTATCGGTATTTCTCGACCTATGTAAAGCATTTGATACAATCTCACACAGCAAACTAAAACGCAAAATGTTTAATATAGGTATTAGGAACAAAGAATTAGGCCTCCTCTCCAGCTTTTTATCTGACAGATCCCAATGCGTTAAACTCAATACCACAAAGAGCCAGAATTTGCCCATTAGTTACGGGGTCCCTCAAGGCAGTGTTATAGGTCCAACGCTCTTCCTAATATATATTAACGAGTTATGCAACCTAGATATCGATGCCACTATTGTCAGTTTCGCCGATGACACTGTCCTACTCTTCCAAGCAAAAGATTGGCTTACCGCATATTCCAAAGCGGAGGAAGGAATTCAACAGGTAAAATATTGGCTTGACTCGAACATATTAACTCTAAATGTACAGAAAACCAAATATATACTGTCTAGTCTCACCAATATCCCAAAGTCAAACCCAACCCCGCCATTAAAAATACACAAATGTAAAAATTCATCTCTAAACCGAAACTGTGACTGCCCATGCCTAGAGCAAGTAAACATTATCAAATATTTAGGAGTAACCTTCGATACACACCTGAATTGGAAGCAACATATACATAATACTACAAACAAAATCCGAAAATCTATATACTTTTTCAAACAAACACGCAATTTCCTTAACCTAAAACTTTTAAAAACAGTATATTACTCATTGTGCCAATCTCACATCGAATACGGAATTCTAGCCTGGGGTAATGCATATTCCAATGCCCTTGATCCCATCATGAAAGCACAAAAACTAATCATAAAAATATTTCTTAAAATGCCGCTTACTACCAGCACTGATACTATCTTCAGCAAACAGTTCTGGTCATTTGTTAAATCAAAGAAATCCTCTTCCGATTTACCAAAGCAAATGTATCTTGGAGATATTTCCTGCAATGGTGGACAATCCATATGCGACCATTTTAGTGATTATTTTAGATCAGTTTTTGTAGAAAATTCCAACCCTCGCCTCAATCTTATAAACTGTGAGAATGATGACGACAACTCTAATCTACATATACACAATATTAACTTCAATCAATCATGTGTACTTAATTATTTAAAAAAACTTGATCCGAATAAAAGTGCGGGATCTGATTTAATTCCATCCATATTTTATGTAAAATGCCGGGACCATTTGGCTTATCCTCTCTCCTTGCTATTCAAAATGTCATTTGAAGAAGGCAACTTCCCCAACGTCTGGAAACAAGCACTCATCACACCAATCCACAAAAGCGGGGACAAAAATAACATTACCAACTATAGGCCGATCTCCAAACTCCCAATTGTCAGCAAAATCATGGAAAACATAGTTCTTGATCAACTTTTTCCGGCGGTACAAACAATCATATCTAAAAATCAACACGGCTTTTTCAGAAAACGGTCGGTCGAGACAAACCTTCTGGAATACACAGATTTTATTTTAAATTCTATGGGTGGTAAAAATCAAGTAGACTCTATCTATACGGATTTTTCAAAAGCCTTTGATAAAATTAACATTGACCTGCTTCTGAAGAAACTGTTAAAAATCGGTATCAATGGTGACCTTCTCAGATGGATCAAATCATATGTAACAAACAGAAGTCAAGCAGTTAGAGCTAAGGGTTTCTCCTCGCGTTTTTACAGTATACCTTCAGGAATCCCGCAAGGATCACATCTCGGACCTCTCTTGTTTATTTTATATATCAATGATATAGGTAAATGCTTTAAAAATTCCAAATTCCAAATTTTTGCTGATGACACTAAGATTTACAAAAAAATCACTAATATTAATGACAGCCTAGAATTGCAAGATGATATCAGTAGGCTTGGAATATATTGTGCTAACAATCAACTGTTCCTTAATCTGGAAAAATGTAACACAATATCATTCACCAAAAGCATAAACCCCCTAATATTCCCGTACAAAATCAATGACGTAGAGATAAAAAGATGTTGTGAAGTGAGGGACTTAGGAATAATAATGGACTCCGGAATGTCTTTCCGAACACATATAAATTCCATCTGTGACAGGGCGTACAAACTTCTAGGATTCATCATAAGAGTGACCAAACCATTTAGGTCACCACACGTAATCAAAATACTGTACGTCTCTTTTGTTCGCTCAATATTAGAATTCGGATCAGTCATATGGAATCCCCAATACAAAGTAAATATTGAAAGGTTAGAAAGAATTCAAAAAAAGATATTGAAACACCTAGACTTTAAATCCTTTCGAACTTCAGAAAACCTAAAAGACTCATTAACATTCCATAATTTATCAACTTTAGAAGATAGAAGAAATATATCCGACCAAAAATTTTTATTCAAAATCATTAACAACGTTGTTGACAACAACTATCTTCTAGAACACATTAATTTCCACTGTCCAATAAGAAACACAAGATCAAAACAATTATTCCACATCCCACACTCAAAAACAAATTACACACAACATTCATTTCTCCGAAGGACGTGCACAAAATACAATGATATCTTTTACGACGCTGATATTTTCCATTTGTCCTCAGGCCAATTTATTAAATCCATAATAGAAAAAATTAAAACAAATTGTTAATTACGAACTCTCCACCCCTGCTGCATGTTATTTTTTTCATTCTCATTATGTTGGTTTTCCTTCTTTTTATTATAAAAATAATATTTGGATGATTTATATATCCCATATGCTTTAATTTGGTGTGTGTGTTTTTTTCTTTCATTTCTGTTGTATATATATATATTTTTCTTTTTTTTCTACCACTTTATGTTTTCTTCAATGTTTTAATCCATGTTTTTTATATATATATATTATAAATTGTAGCGGAAACTTCGCTGGTTAATGCAATCATGTAATATGTTACTTTCTTATTAAAATATGTATAACTGTTTGTTTCCCAAATAAACTAAAATAAAAATAAATAAAAATCTTCAATTCCTTCAATGTTATGGACATAAAACAGCTCTACTCAAGATCCATATTACTTAATTTATACAAAAACAACAAAACACCATACAAAGCTACACAAACAATACACAATACCCGAGCCAAAAACAACGAACTTCTCCAAACTCCTTTTTTCAAAACCACCTTCGGGCAAAGACACTCTAAATACATAGCTTGCAAACTATACAATACACTACCAACTACGATCAGACAAAGTGACTCCTTTACAAAATTCAAACAAGATATTAAAAAATGGATTATAAGTATTGGACGCCACACTATCACACATATCTGTAAAATAAATCACACATAGACAGAAATAACTATTCACATACAACCTAACCCATATAAAACAAACGAAAATAATGGAATCCTGTCAAATTTAACCTATAAATAGACTAGGCAGAATTTATTTCATTACTCCATCTCCAACATTTATAAAATAACTCTCTTTAAAAGATTTACCACCCTTCCAATCACCCTTCTGTTCTAATTCTATTCATAATATGTATTTTACCTGAAATATCCTTGTAACTACTACATTCATTTATGTACGCCTGTCTCGACACAAGTGTACCCTAGTGAGACAGACATACAAATAAAACCATTGTAAATATATTTTATTATAGATAAATAATAAAAAAAATAAAAAAAATTATTGCTAAAAGGTTTGTTAGATTCGTACTGGGAGATATATATGGTGAGGAACGTTTCGTGTTATTATGAAACTTTTTCCCTACTATTCTCAATTATTATCTTTTGTTCACTAAAAAATACTAATAATATGTCTGCAAAGTGAACAATACTATATATATCTTTATCTTTACCTAATTTATGTAAAAGCACAGTAGGACGTAAATAAATAAAACTAGGAATACGAAAATACGGGTAAAGGGGCACTCTAAACCATTCTATACCGCTGGTTGCAAACAGGCGGCCGCGAAATGAAAGTTCTAGTAAAAAAGTCAACTTGGTTCTGAAATAAAACACAATAACATAACGACTAACCTTTAGTGTGACCCCTTTTCTTATGTGCCTACACATTTACGTATTTATTTTTTGTAAAATTTGACGTGCTTTCACTCTGAAATCATCTCGCATAATGACTGGAAATAACTCGTGTCTTGGTTTATATAATGGCGTGAGACAAAATAACAATATCGTGATATTGAAAAACTGTTTTTATTTATTTAAGCATTGTTTTAATGCTTTTTAAAATAATTTTATTATTCAGTCGTTTAGACAACATTGATGTGGTGATAATGTATATTTTTTATAATTCTCCTGTATTTAGAATTAAAAGATATAATCGAACTTTAAGCTATTTTTAGAGGTTTTGTAAATATTTTTTCACGCAATTGTTTTAAACATTTTAACACGTTTTTTTAACGCACCATTTAGAAGAATAGTTTATTTTTTCAAAACATAATATTTTTTCTAATAAACAATATAGAAATGTTCTTAAAACTGCATCAAAAATCCCTAAATATGCTGCGCTTACGGTAATATACCCTTAATGAAACATTTTGAGGGCATTTTCGAAATTTACAGACTATAAAACGAGGAGCGTATAGTTTCAACGCCTATCAACGGGAGATTCTAGCCCGGAATGAGTTAAAAGCTCTGGAGTGTGTTAGAATTTGGTGTAAAATGAAGTATTTATTTAATTGTTAATATCCACAGATATCATAACGATAATAAGAGGCCGTACTTCTACAGATGTATGTATTATGTACATATTTTAAATTAAAAATATTGTGTAAAATCATTATTAATGCGACAATCATAGATTTAAGTTTAAAAAATGGGATGTATGGTGTATCAATGTTTTTATTTTTCATGGTCGAATGCCTACATCAATTACAAAAAAAAATAAGCAGATTGAAAAATAAAGGTCCATTATTTGGTAACAAAAAATATCAGGTCCGAGAATGACACTTGAAAGGTAGTATTAAGCCGTTTTAGAGAGCCGTTTTTCAGAAAATAACCATTCTGCCCCTATAACACACTCTTAAACAAGAGGCCCTCAGAAAAAAAATTCCCTCAGGGCCTATAAAATCTTTGGGGATGCTGTGTGGAGGGTCTTTCTAAGGAAAAGAAGGGGAGTAAGTTCTGGGAAGGACAAGGGTAAGTGGGTGGGAATCTGGAGGACAGTGTGTCCAGGAGTGACGGACGTATGAGACCATTTCTTCCACTGCAGTGCAAGGCAATGGGTGGAGAGGTCAAAAGGTCTCCCTCAACCAGTCTCTCTCAATCCAGCCCGCCATGCAAGAGGTGTGCAAACGCACACGCCACCAAGTCCTAAGCAAACCTCATTCGAGAACCTGGATACCCCTGCTAAGTCAACAAACGTAGCGAACTACTTGAGGTGACTTAACCTCTAATTGGCCGTTTACGCGTGGGCGCGCGCGTCTTATGCGCGCGAGAAAATATTTCGAAAATTTAAATAAAATTATTGACCAAAAACTGTTTGTCTGCGATTTTGGCCCTTCTATGTACAGAATTTGTATGAAGAACACGGTCAGAATCGCTTGCGCCAACATTACGACATGAGACGCTTAAAAATTTCATTCACCTTGCAACACCAGAATATTTTTAAACAATTTTATCTGTGACTTAGAAATGTCAGTTTTTGCTGCGAATTTACACGTCACAATTTATGCGTGTTCCTCGACTAAAACATCATAAAACCTATTAATTTACGTAATTAATGCAAGTAATGTTGTTTTGGTACATAGTTTATTGTTCTAGGAACGTGTTTCAGTCAATATAATATACGATAGCTCAAAATTAATCCAAAAAACATTCAATTCAAAATTCAAAGTGGTGCTTTTTTAGTAAATTTTCGTGAAATGGCCTGGCCTTTGACTGGTTAAGGCAAGGGTGTTGGTTATCCAATAAATGGTTACCAGGGCAGCAGTATCCATACCTATCTCCTAAATTGATTGCTATGTGATAACACCGTTCTGTTTTATAACTGTTATGTTTTATCACTGTTCTGTTTTCCATTATTCTGTTTTGTGGCAGTTCTCTTTTTTTCAATGGAAGTATAATTACATTATAAACAATCAACCTACCTCAATATCCTTGGGATCCGACACTTCCGGCTGGAGGAACAGCTTCCGGGCCTGACTGTAGTTCCAGTTCTCCGGGGGCGGGTACTTGGCCTGGTCAATGTTCTTGAGGATCTCCTCGATGGAGCGGTGCGTGCGCATCAGCTCCACGGCGCGCTTGGGACCGATGCCGCGGATGCTCGGGCAGTAGTCGCAGCCCAACAGGATGCACAGGTCGATGAACTGGAACACAACATAACCGATAAACTAATGTTTGATAAACTAATGTTTTCAATTTAATGTAATCTTTACAAGATCGATTCTTTACAAGATCGACTCTTTACAAGATCGACTCTTTACAAGACTCTTTACAAGATTGACTCTTTACCAGATAGACTCTTTACAAGATTTATTTTTTACAAGATCGACTGTTTACAAGATCGACTCTTTACAAGATCGACTCTTTACAAGATCAACTCTTTACAAGATTGACTCTTTACAAGATTGACTCTTTACCAGACAGACTCTTTACAAAATTGATTCTGTACAAGATCGACTGTTTACAAGATCGAATGTTTACAAGATTGACTCTTTACAAGATGGACTCTTTAAAAGATGGACTCTTTAAAAGATGGACTCTTTACAAGGTGGCCTCTTTACAAGATATTTTCCTTCTCAGAACTTCTTCTCCTTCCTTTCTTTAAAAAGACCTTCCCACACAGCATCCCCAATTATTAGATAGGCCCTGAGGCAACATATTTTCCTCATGTGCCTCCTGAATGTAAAAGTAGGTTATTTTTTCTCTTTGGTTTTGTTTACTTATATAAACCAATCTTATAATTTTTCTTTCATATTATAGACTGTTAATATTTTGCAATTAATTCTAAACAAATAAAATTAAAAATAGTCATTAATGACATTCATTCTCTCTTGATTCGTCAAAAATTTATTCCCGCTGAGATTTTTTGAAATAAGAAACAATGGGACAAATAAGCATGGGGCAGTTCAACGGGTCACATAACGAAGAGTTGCCTTACCTCATTCCTGTCCATGGCCAGCCCCTCCAGGATGCGGGAGAAGTGGAACTCCTGCACCGGCATCTTGCGCGCCTCGCTGAAGGTCATGTGACGCAGCAGCACCGAGGAGCCGAAGGTCAGGGCATCCATATCCTCAGTGGCCGTAGCGTACACCTTGCCCTCCCTCACCTGCAAACAGAATACAGATGGTATTGCTATTTTAGCAGTAAGAACAAAGGAGGTTGACATTACCAACTAGTTACTTACTAGGACAGCGCACTGGGCTTCAGCCTCACAGGGGGCATCTACGTAAGGGACCCCCATCAGCTTCAGGAGCTGCTTGGCCTCCTCCGAGTGCTGCTTGGTCACCTTCACCAGCCTCCGGTTGAACTTGTCTACCATGGCTGCGTCTCCTGGAATACAGAACATTGATCAGTTCATGGTGGAACCCCGGACACCGCAGGTTCTATTTCTGATAACACGTCCTTCATCATTGCACAACAATGTTTTCCCACTATAATGTGATGGTAGCAGGTGGAATTCAAAGGTAAATTCTTTAACATTAACAGCCTTACTAAAAAAAACCACAGCACGCCCGATAACCCGTGTTATTGCAATAACATAAATAAACCCCGTGTAAACTAAAACAAGTTTTATTACCAATAACCTTTCCTACGTGGTCACGCTGTTAAAATGCATTGAAAATCTGACAACGTTGTTTATAGTTTTAATTTACTAGGAAAGAATGTTGTTTTAATTTTTCTCCGCCAGGGGCATTATTGGCGCGCCTATGCATTAATTCTCAACGGCCCGCGATGAAGGAGTGTTTTTATGGCGGGATGTCAAAAAATTTTGTTACTGCCTAAATGTTGTGATTTTACTTAATAATTTCTATTGTACTAACGAATTTACTCTTCTATTCACATAATTGATATATTTACCATGTTGTGTGTGTGGTTTACATCAGTTTAATCAAGTTATTGTACAAACCCCGTACTTTCAAAGTTGAACTGTCAGAATATTGTTTTATAGGTTACTTAAAAGATAAAATTTACATTTTAAGATCTTTATTTTAAGAGAATTTCTTAAAAGTGATATTTTTTTATAATATTAATATCAAATACATGTGTTCGTAAACCTATCAAAGAAAGTAACATCTTTAGAGATGCAAGAAATCTGTTTGAAATGTCGTTATTATTTCTAAATTATTTTTTTGGCAATAAAAAAAACTTTGAAATTTTTTATTATTTTTTTATTGTATGTACGAGGAAAAAGTGAGGTGATAGTTTCCTTCTAAATTTATTACATAAAAGGACTGTGTTTTTGAAATTTAGATTTTTTTTTAATTTCTCTACATTTTGGTCAAAAATGTTTGGGTAAGAATTTTTTTTCCATTTTTTTCCGAGTTTGGATCTTAAAATATGGCAGTTTTTGAAAACTAAAGTGTATTTCAAATACACAAATCTAAAAGGTAATTTTATCTAGTTTTCATAAATGGTATTTGTTTTTACGACACCTTCAAAAATAAGAAATATATAAAACATTCAAAATATTTTGGAAAAATTTCTAATTTCGTTAGGATATCATTACTAAAACAGAGATAAACTACCCTCTCAGGCCATGTAAACCAAGTGTATTTTTTTCCATGAACAATTTTTTAATTAGTAATGTTTTCACATCCGCAGCCGTTTGTCAATTGAATAAAATTTTCACTGGGTTTTTTAGTAAGGCTGTTACTGTTTAAAAAAGTATATTCTTAAACGTCTATTATTATATTAAAACCCTTGTCAGATTCCAACTAGAGTATAACTCTACATTATGGTCTCTCTTTTTCAATATTCATTCAGACAACATTGAAAAGATTCAACGTAAGTTTCTAAGGTTTATAAACTATAAATTGGATAATATAAATAAATTAAATAAAAATAAAATATTCAAAATCTGTGTTCACAAAAATTCATGCCGATATTTATTACCCTTTTACTTCAGTAACACCAGGACACTGGCGTATCAAGATTCTCCGAATCTTTTTCCGTAGTGTGTGATGATCCGAACTAGAGTGTAGGAATGGGCCGCGCACTCCTATTCATTTAGGACCTCCCACTCCTTATTCCGAAATAGTGGAAGGTTTTGGCGTAACCCTGTTTTGTAAGGCGCGATTATTTCGCAAGTTGTGACCTCCGCTACGAATTGAACAGCGGGGGTTGCAATATTCGAGGCTACTTTTTTCTCCACGGTCTTACAGCTGCCTGAACCATCTCTCTCCAGCATTTTTATTAAAGCAAAAACAAAGATATAAAAATGACAGTGGGTCTCCGGCCCAACAATATTCGGGGAATCTTGAATACCTTTTTAAAAGCTATACTTACATTATTTCCCATCTGCTAATTACGCTAAATGGAATTCAGCCTATCTTTCTGCATCATTTATTTGGTAATACTATAGGCCGAACTAATACTAGGCCGAACTCCTTTAGATCTATAAACATAACACAGATCAAAAACTATCAGAATACCAAATTAACCCATATCCCACCTAAAAGGTCCCCGGATTCTGATTGGTCGGCTAGGCGAGAGGGCACCCGCTTGTGGTGAGAGGCGGGGAGAGGTTCTATGTAAATATAGACTTCCCCTCACTCCACACATCACCATTCTGTAATGCGGGCTGCTGGGAGAGGTACTGTGCTGAGTGTGGAAAAATTGAAAACGGCCGTGTCTTCGATTTCCCCGGCAACCTATCCGGTACAAAAAGTAGTAGTTAGTAAGTTTTTGAGCGAAAAATTATACCAAAAGAATGTTTCCTTACCCGCCTCAGTTGCTTTATCCAGCTCCTTTTGCGCGTCCTCTCGCCGCTCGGCGCGCTTCACCAGCTCCGAGGACTTCATATCTGGCGGCTTCCCGTCAAACACGTACACCGGCTTGATGCCGTGCTCCAGCAGCCGGATGGTGCGGTAGAAGGTGCCCATCAGGTGCGACGTGGTCTCGCCGTCCACCGAAGTCAGCTGCGCCCCTGGTAACCACCACAAACAATATATGTAATATGTATAGATCAATCAATTAGACCGGTACATGCGCAGATTTAAACGAAAGAAGAGAAAGGGGTGACTTGATCGAGACTTTAAAATTTTTATCTGGACCACGGAATATGAATATATCTGGACCTGCACTAAGTGATAAAAACGTATTATTTCCCCCTCCCCATGGAGCCAGCTGGAGCTCCTCCTTGGAGCCAGATCGCTCCATGGGGAGGGGAGAGAGCCTCGCTTGAATCTAAAATATGTGACGTCATCATTCTTGTCCTAACCAGCGCGGAACTAACATCCATACATTTTATTATTATTATTATATAATGAGCAGGTAGCATTCTGCTGATGCGCTCATATCTAATTTCACAACAGTTTGACAGTAAATTTTAATTTTTAACTAATTTAGTCCTTTCTTCTCTCCAAATATGAATCCAATAGAGCTTTGAATTGGTTTATGTTAGTTGCATCGATGACATGTTGTTTGAGTTTGTTCCAAGCATCCACCACTCTATTTGCAAGGAAGTGTTTTCGAGGATTAGATTTATTTATTTTATTTATTTATTTGTTTAATACATGAATTATCGAGAGTACATATAGTTTTTTGTGATATTTCACCCTCCATGCTAGGGATGACCCTGTGTTATGAAGTGTGTTACGGGTGAAGTTTACAGTTTGCGGATATACATTCGTTAGTATAGATTGAAATTTTTCACTAATTGATACTATCAACACAAATTCTCCTACAATAAGAGAGTTTATGTAGTTATATTGGATTACAAGAATAAGGTGAAGAAGTTAAAGAATTATTGGAAAAGATAAGTTATTTTTAGTAAATTAAGGAATTATTGATATATATATATATATAGTTCACAGTAATCAGTCTTATACATATAATGCTGCTTAGATAGTAAATAAAGATATTTTATGTTTTGCCTGCTCTATAGTAAGAAAATGATATACTTATAGTTAGATTGGGTTACAAGAAGAAGATGGAGAAGTTAGAGAATTATTATATAATGAGAAATTTGAGGAGTTGTTAGATATAGATCATACTAAATAATCTTGTACATACATGCCGCTAATTTAGAAAATAGAGATATATTATGTTTTGTCTGAAAAGTGATTAAATCGATAGAGTGTAAGGATCCATTTCGTTATTTGTTTTTTAAAGGAATGGGGTTGACTCAACGTTTTTAAGTTTTCAGGGATAAGGTTAAAGATTTTAGGAGCTAGGAAGAAAAATTGTCTTTGAGCTGACGTGGTGTGTAGTGTAGGTACATTGTAGTGTCTGTTGGTTATTGTTCTGGTGGTGTAGTTGTGTTGTAAGAGAGTTTTGTTTTTGTATTTGAACAGGAAATGTATTAGCATAAATTTTAAATGGAGTTGCCGTATGTTTAAGACGTTATACTCGATGAGGAGTCGTTTGGAGGGGTATCTTGTCGGTCGCTTGTTAATGACACGTATTACCATTTTTTGGGCTTTTAGTAGAGGTTCGATGATAGATTGTGCACAGCCACCCCAAGTTATAATGCCGTATGCTAATAGAGATTGGCAGAGAGCGTAGTAAACAGTTTTAAGAGTTGAGGTAGTAAGGATATTTCTTAGGGTTCGGAAGACATAAGAGAGTTTGCGGATGCGTGTGGTTAGACTGGCCAAGTGCTGATCCCAACGAAGGTGTTGATCAAAAGGTGTTTTGGTTATTTTTTTCGAGTGTCCACGGAGAATTATATTTTTACTAGTAGTGAAGATTCCTTGGACGCCAGGGCAGCTGTAGTGTCCAGATAAAATTTTGAAGGTCTCGATCAAGTCACCCCTTTCTCTTCTATCTTTTAAGGTTGGTAATCTTAATTCCTTGAGTCTATATTCATATTGCCGATCTTTCAAAGCTCTTGGTATTTTAGTGAAACGTCTCTGTACTCCCTCTGTAGCAAGTAGCTACTACTGCACTATAAATTGACAACAACGCTACTGGGTTACCCTGATGTTGGTACGCCGCAAGCAGCTGAGAACGCTAGTACGAGTTTTGACCGCAAGCTTCAGTTGGTGCAATGCAATGCAATGCAAAACACTGACAATGATATAAAACAATAGCGCTATAAGCTATTGTTTTATATCATTGTCAGTGTTTAATGTATCATTTCGAGCTTTCGGGACCTGCCTCTGAGCTCAAGGCACGTCTCCAGACCTCATGCAATATTAAAATTTCTGGTTAATTTGGTAATTTTTAATTTAAGGTGAAACAGATGTGACAATTCCCATACAATCTATTTTTCAGCCGCATTTGAAAACTACAGATAACATTTTATTTATTTTAGTACCGAAAAATAATACTAATAATGAAATTATCGCGAACCAAAATTTCACTGTTCTATCACTAATAATAACCAAGTAATTAAATTAACAAAAGTAATTATTTTATGCAAACACCGCCAGCTAAAATGCACTAATCTCTATTAGAAAGAGACATACCTATGTGAGAGCCATTGGTTTCACGTGCACGCTTTCAACCCATTCCTACGGCGTTAAAGTGGTCAGTATATTTGTAGTAAAAATGCCAATTTGCGTGGCTTGATTTTTTATTCCGATAGAATGTTCGTTTAGCTTTTTTATGAATGTTCCAGTATTACTTGGGGCAAAGAACATTTGCGGTTAAAGGCACGCAGTAAAAAAGGTAAAATTAACTATATAATTATGGTGACAGCGACTGTAATTATTTAGAACTTTCTTAAATCTGTAACTGTCACTAGACGCCTGCCTAGTTTATGTTATTGAGACGTGCTAAACAATAAAATGCATAGATCGAGCTGGATACCTACTATTCACTCTGATTTATGTCTTGTCTGCCAAGGGTTTAGATTAGAAGTTTGAAGACTTTGCTGCATACAAGAATAACAAAATTTTGTGCAGCGCATTATTGTTATTCTATAAAAATGAGGCGTGCCCTTTGTAAGAAACATAGCTATTCCGGGAAGAGAGTGAATCCAAGACAGTGCAAACGGGATGAAACGTCAGCACGGTGAATTGGAATACGGGTATTACTGGGTCAAACAACTCGGTCTTGGCACACACTCTTTGCCCCCCTCACATTCATACATCGTCTCATACATACACTTCTGTTATTCTGACTTTTGACATGACCCGACTAAAGTATCTGATTCACTTGATCGTGCCGTGTCTTCCTCGCGCATCCCCGACTTCTTCTACCATTCACATTTACGTCATATATTCTTCTTACACTAGGTACCTACCTACCTTCTTAGGTACCTGCCTACTTTCTTCATTCATTCGCTCTACATGCCCAAACCATATAAGGGTCCCTTTCTTAATCTTACTCATTATCCACATTTTCTAGGTTCATTCTGTAGTTAGGTTATAATATTTTATAATTATTATTATAGTATTGTTTAATTTTTACTAATTATCTATCCCCGTTTTCTCGCTGATACCTAGGATGGGTAGAGTTGAAAGTGAATGTGAATAAAACGATTATTCGCATTCATACATCTCTAGGTACTTTTATTCCGACTGTTTGTTCTCAAATAATTAATTCGCCGATTGATTGATTGCGCCGGTTTTTTGCGAAAAATGATCTCAAGAGACACTACCTATACTAGGTATAATGTTAGTATCACAATAACGGAAAAAATTGTTAGATTTCGCAGAACGAAAGTTGAAGCCGATTCAATTTTGGGTTTCTATTGTACAGAAAGCCGGTTCTCAATAGAGATATTTCTCATAGATTTTATGAAATAAATCATGTGGAATCCCGGTTTTAGTCTTGCATTCTTTCTTGATATACCTACCTAGGTACCTAGTACCTAAACACATACTTTATAATATTATCTATTTGACGCTTATAGAACAATCATACACGGATTTACCACACATACACCTCAAGGATCTCATTTCTACTTGTGTCCTTCCTCTGCCAGTTAGTTGCCTATGTGTAGTAATTGTCAACAATTTTATGCTTGTTCGATCACCCATATCGCTCGATGGGTATAGGGTGGTTCGTATTTAATGTTGCTCAAAAATTTTATTCTTGTATACCTTTATATTATACCTTTTAGTTCTCACAAACACTGGCGCGGAAATAAAGTAAATAAATATTCAGATGACGAGACCCCTAAAATTAATATTTGTGGAGAAATCTCATCCTCTAATATTACGTCTGGGGAAAATATGAATATGGACTAGAAATATGGACAGAATATGTGGAAAGAATTAAAGAAATAAGTAAATAAAAAAATGCTTCACTGTCAGAAAAAATTAACGATAAGAACAGATATTCATGACAGAAGTTTTTATTCGCTAGGACCGGCATGGGGGTTCATATTTAAGATTTTAAGTAGGAATTTAATAATACTATAGTAGATGGTATTTCTATTCCTCCATTCTCTGCGAATTCTGAATATTTTGAGTAAAAAACAAAATCTGAACAAAATGTGCGGTCTCATACGTTAATAATAAGACCGGTCACTTGCCGAGTTAATATTGCGTCTGGTTCCCACCCAGGCGTCGTGAGTTCAATTCCTCAGCTGGCTAATTCTTCCATCACGACCCAGGCAACGATTTCCACTTACTGTGATAGTAGTAGAAGATTTTTAATTACTGTGAGGTTTTTCGAAACTCGGGAAAGTTCGTATTTCATAAAAAAAAAACATGTCACACTTTTGTCGGCGCTCCTGTGTCAGTCGGCCACTCACGCGCCAACTCAATGCCAATCAGAAAGCCAAAACCCGCGTACTTTACCTAAGCGTGCACCCGGCTGTAAATGTTTACTTGCTGAAAATAAGAAATCGATGTGTTCAGACCGAAAAAAGTTTTTTGGATGGAGATTCACCAGTTTTACCACTAGTTTACGGCAGGGCTGGGCAGTATTTGAATTACTTGTAATTGAAATACGTATTTGAAATACAAATACGAATTTTGTATTTGTATTTCAATTACTTCCTAAAAATGTATTTTGTAATTGGTATTTCAATTACCTGCTAGTAAGGTATTTTGTAATTTGTATTTCAAATACTTATGGCTTCAAAATACATTTAGCGATTTTAATACTGATAATGAAAAATAAACTGACATACATAGATAATATATAGACAAAAACGCTATCCTGGAATATTGTCCTATTTTCCTGTGCTATAGCACTCTTACTAATGATTATTTGTAGTTCTCTTATCATTGCTTTATAATGTACTGTACTTGTTTTATGTCATGCTAGTTATTATTATTGTCCTGTGCTATAATAGCACTGTTAGTGTACATTTTGAATTAAATTATATTATACTTGTCATTGCTTTGCATTGAACATTTTTGTATCATTGTATTAGATCAAGCACTACATGAATAATTTGACTGAATACAAGATTATTTTTAACTGTAGAGCGCACTTGAAGTGAAATAACACAAAATTGCGCTACACAAATGTTATCTATGTATATAAAAATGAATCCTTGATTCCCCTGGTCACTCCATAACTTCAGAACGACTTTACCTATTTCATTGATTTTTTTTTAAAGTTTTCTAATACTTTGTAGAAGGTTCTGACGGATAGAAAAATTAAGAAAATTAAGCAGAAAATTGGATAATTTCAAAAAACTTAACGACTATTTAAACTGAAATTGAATTTAGCAGGCAGCTGTTTATTTTTGTAACAAAAGAATTGTCTATGGATTTTAGAAATTATAGATATTTTAAATAGGTACCTACCCATGTTAGGTTTCAGATTTGATTAATTTTCGTATAACATAAAAAAAAATATTTTTAATATGTGAAAAATGAAAATTTGAATAAAAAAAATGTAAAACTGAATGTACTGGGAGTGAATACATAGAACGCGGGAGAGGGGTTGGCGGGACGGGGGAGCGGGAGGGGAGAGTGGGTAGACGGGGAAGGTGGAAGGGGAATGCGGGAGGGGAAGGGGATGCGGGAGGGGAACGGGGACGCACGGGAAAGAACATGCAGGGAGAAACAATTTATTTCTTTTAATATTGCAACGCATGCCGGGAACCAGCTAGTGTTATAACAATAATAATTATTATTATCTAACACCTAAGTCCTCTACCACAAAACTTTACATGTGGAGCGGAGACGAGATGTGTCTTCTGAACAATATGATTGATCAATTTTTGCACGTCTCTGTTTCACTCTGTTTAGCTTTGCTTCTATGGATACTCAACAATTACAGGGCAGTTACGACAATTTATTGCAACCAAAGGTTCTACCAAAATCAAATGTATTTAGTATTTTGTATTTTAAATTAAAAAATGGTTAAAATACTGTATTTTGTTATTTCAAATACATGACTTGAAAGTATCTTGTATTTCGTATTTTAAATACATGCGAAAAAATATTTTGTAATTTGTATTTCAATTACAGCAAAGCATGTATTTTGCCCAGCCCTGGTTTACGGACACCGTGTATAAGATATTTGTACAAAAAAAGTTTTATTTTCAATCCTCATCTCTCTTAACATGACATTTTTATCATTTGTGAAAATAAAATATATTTCAAAAAAATACAAAAAGTTTTGTTTATATGAAAAATGACTTCATATGCACACTGTAGGAACTGTCCTTGTCACTCAAATATCACGGCAGCGCAGGATAATAATAATAACATAACACGAAAATAACATCACAATGTCTACTTATATTATTATGTATTTTGTTGTAGCGTAGGGAAGCAAAACAGATCCTGACTTGAGCACCCGACAAATTTGTTCCTCCATCTGACAATTCTAACCACTTCGTTGGTTTGATAAATGCGCCCCACAGAAATACAAGAAAAAATGTAACTTTTTGACTTATTTACACAATATCTGCGAGCAAACAAACGAGATAATGCGTAAGTAGGTATGTACCTACATCGCTTGACATCGACACGCTCCACACGACATTGCCTGCAGAGAGCATGGGTTGCTAGCGCTGTCTCGTTTGTCAAAGAGCCGCTAGAACGAGATGCGTGCAGGGACTCTATGCCGCGTCGAGAGGAGTGTTATTTAGCAAAAGCGGCCTCTAAAAAAAGGGTCTGGTTAACGCCAGCTCCCGGCACACATGCCATTATTCACAGCTGGCTCCTTTTATCAATCTCCCCACGCGTTGACAATTGCCCGATTTAAACAAAATCTTCCGTCTCTCTTCAACCCGTGCGAAATATCATATAATATTTGACATTCACTCTTTTTCGCAAATGTGTTTCTATACCAACGCGCGCGGAGCTGTGAGAAAAGTCTTTTGAACGTATTTTTTGCAATGAAATTGCTTATTTTTCAGCCGTTTTCTTCGATTATGAAATTATAGGTACCAAAAAAAATTTATACAGATTAATATTACTTATATACGTCCGCAAATCAATAATTCATCTCAATATTAAAAAGCATAACGTGTTAAAAGTGTTTTATTAGACGATATTGAAAATAGCACCATCTATCGATGAAAAGTTTCTAAAAATATTTGAGGAATACCCTTAATTTGGTAGCAGCATAATTACTGTTCTGAAATGGTTTGGATCTCGGGTTATTCATTCCTTGCTCAATAGATGGCAGTGCCATAGTCAGTAAACATTGTTGAACATAATAACAATTAGTAATTACATTCTAGTTTCACAATAAATAAAATCAATAATTTTTTACCTTTTAATATTGGATTATTTATCTATTTTATGTATCTAACGCATAATTGCCAGTTAGGTATTTTATAATTGAATTTTGGGCGTCTAGGCTTTTAGTTGTTGATTGTTAACAGATTTTATTATTCACGATTAGCTTTGAATTTTATTTCAATTTTTTAAGAAACTATTAAGTTCATAATAAAAAATTAGGTGATTTTCAGTATCTCAGTGACCCACTATGTAAGATTTAGTTTAGCTGTTAGTGTCTCACCACGTATAACCTCTGCGCTTCTTCAATCAAGAATCTTCTCCACTGCGCGGTTGCTGAACTGAAGCATTTCATGTCGGGAGGAGTATCTCAAAAGTTTCTACATGGACCGCGGACATCATCGCTGCTGGGGCATTATATTATCTTTCAAGATTTCTGAAGATGTACATTGACGCTCATGATGAAGATAGCTGTCTCAAGAATATGCTACAGTTCCGTCTTCTTTCAACGCTATCAGGGCTATAACCACAATTAAGTGCAGCGAAGTATGCAGAAGTCAAATTGTGAGGCCGTTCGCCGAAGACATTCCTGTATCTGCTCTCCATCAACGTCACCTTGGAGGAACAGCATTTACCAGTTGGACAACCTGGTCCTGGTTTTCCTTCTTGCCGCCTGCAGTCATCGGGTCATTTCATCACCATGGTCTGAGGGTTTCACGTCTTCCTCTGGACAATCGTTCCTTCACACACTGCGTGGACACACCAGCTTCTGCGTTCGGAGAGGGCTCTGGTTTCTCACTACACAGGGTCTGCGAGTTCGTTTTCTCTTCCTCGAGCGCCAGGGGGCTTAATGGATGGGAGGATATTGTAGCAAGTAGCTACTACTGCACTATAAATTGACAACAACGCTACTGGGTTACCCTGATGTTGGTACGCCGCAAGCAGCTGAGAACGCTAGTACGAGTTTTGACCGCAAGCTTCAGTTGGTGGAGTACCGTTCTGGAAGGTGGAGTTCGTTGCTGTGCCGCTGGTAGGTGGAGCCTGGATCTTGGTACACGTTGTGAGACAAATGAAATACGATTTTAATTTAGATTATGGGATTACTGTTTAATAAATTTTGCCAGGATTCTTTCCTTGGCTGGCGCCAGGGCTGGGCAAAATACATGCCTTGCTGTAATTAAAATACGAAATACAAAATACTTTCAAGTCGGGTAATTGAAATACAAAATACAGTATTTTAACCATTTTTTTAATTTCAAATACAAAATACAAATTACAAAATACAAAATACAAAATAAATTTGGTTTTGGTAGAACCTTTGGTTGCAAAAAATTGTCGTAAGTGCCCATATCTACGGATGCGTTTCGATAGAAGCAAAGCTGAGCAGAGTGAAACAGAGACGTGCTAAAATTGACTAATCATATTGCTCAGAAGACACATCTAGTCTCCGATCCACTTGTAAAGTTTTGTGGTATAGGACTTAGGTGTTAGATTCTAATAATTATTATTATAAAAACACTAGCTGGTTCCCGGCATGCGTTGCATTGCCATATTCAAAGAAATAAATTGTTTCTCCCTGCATGTCCTTTCCCGTGCGTCCCCGTTCCCCTACCGCATCCCCTTCCCCTTTTGCGTTCCTCTTCCACCTTCCCTGCCCACCCTCTCCCGCTCCCCCATCCCGCTCCCCCATCCCGCCAACCCCCCTCCCGCGTTCCATATATTTAGTCCCTGTACATTCAGTTTTCAAACAACTCGCGTGCCAGCTATTACAATTTTTTTATTCAAATTTTCATTTTTCATTTTATATTATAAGAACAATCAATCAAATCTGGTATCTAACATAGGTACCTATTGAAAATATCTATAATTTAAAAAATCCAGACAATTCTTTTGTAACAAAAAAAAAACAGCTGCCTAATAAATTCAATTTCATCAAATGCGCGAACTGTCAAACGTGCGAAGTTAAAATAGTTAAGTTTTCTGAAATTATCCAAATTTCTGCGTAATTTTCTTTTTTTTTTCCTTAAGAACCTTCTTTAAAGTATTAGAAAACTTTAAAAAAAAGAATGAAATAGGTAAAGTCATTCTGAAGTTATGGCGTGACCAAGGGAAACAAGGATTCATTTTTTATATTTAAATGGATGACATTTGTATAGTGCAGTTTTGTGTTATTTCACTTCAAGTGCGCTCTACACTAATTAACTTAAAAATAATCTAGTAATCAGTCAAATTATTCCTGTAGTGCTTGATCTAATACTATATGATATCAAAATGTACAATACAAAGCAATGACAAGTATAATATAATATGAAACAAAATGTACAATAACATTGCTATTATAGCACAGGACAATAATAATAACTAGCATGACATAAAAAAATGTATATTATAAAGCAATTATACTCGCACTCCGAAGGTCGCGGGATCGAATCCCGGCGTGGCAAATAAATTTTATTTGATTAACTTGTGTTATTTCACAAGTTATTCATTTAAAATAATATATAGTATATTTGCGGCACGTTCCAGAGTGGAAGATACTCTCAGTATTAAGACCATCATTCAGAATTGAAACGTTGCTTGAAGGGGCTTTAGCCGTGTTTGGTGACCAGATCTGAATAGCCAGGTACTTCCCCACCTTCCTCTCTCCTATCTCCTTCCCCTTCCCACTACTTTCAGCCTCACAATATACCCCAATTGGGGATGCCATAGTCCCACTGGCTCCAGATAGGAGCAGTTGGAACTCTAGTGCGTTTTTTTTATTTTTTTACACGAATACCGCACAAGAGTCTCAACTGCTCCCATCTGGAGCCAGTGGGACTATGGCATCCACAATCGGGGTATGTTGTGAGGCTGAAGGTAGTGGGGAAGGGAAGGAGATAGGGAAGAGGAAGGTGGGGAAGTACATGGCTATTCAGATCTGGTCATCAAACACGGCTAAAGGCATTTCAAGCAAGGTTTCATTTCTGAATGGTGGTCTTACACCAGGGCGATTTCTGAGTGTATCTTACACTCTGGAACGTGCCGCAAATATATTATATATTATTTTAATATTTATGGTATTCATTTAAAAAATAAATAAAATAAGGGGGCATACATTAATTATGTGAGCAGTTTTTCTTCCAAACTAGACGCCTCCGCCCCTTAGTGAGATAAATTTGGGCCACTTCGTTTATTCTTTTCAAGTAATGTGAGATTTTGCTGGACCCCCCCCCCCCCCCCTTTTTGACCACACATAATTAATGTATGTCCCCTAAGAGAACTATAAATAATCATTAGTAAGAGTGCTATAGCAAAGGACAATAGTACAGGATTCTAGCGTTTTTAGTCTATGTATTATCTATGTGTTTATTTTTCATTATCATTATTAAGATCGCTAAATGTATTTGAAAATGTATTTTGAAGCCATAAGTATTTGAAATACAAATTACAAAATACCTCAGCAGCAGGTAATTGAAATACCAATTACAAAATACATTTTTAGAAAGTAATTGAAATACAAGTCAAAATACGTATTTGTATTTCAAATACGTATTTCAATTACAAGTATTTCAAATACTGCCCAGCCCTGGCTGGCGCCCTGTTATAAAATTAGATTCATCATAGCTTTGTCGGTATTTTCTAAATTCATTATTGCGTACGACAACCATGACCTACCTTACTACTAACAGGATTACGCTACCTGTCACGCCCTGATTTAAAGTCTTTTTCTCTACCATGATTTGAACTTATATTGCATATTAATAAATGTTACTTGATAATCCAGACTTATTATTTATTTTTTTTTTTTTTTTTTTTTTTTTTTTTTTTTTTTTTTTTTTTTTTTAATTCGTTTATTCCAGATCTCGGGGAGGGTGGTGCAGTCCCACGAGTTCCATATTATACATATATAATACATTAAATTAAAATATTTCAAGATGAAAGATATTTTTTTTTTACATAATGAAAGGAAATAAATAAAAGAAAATAATAACAATACAAAAATTAAAATAAAATTTAAAAATAAAAAAATAAAAAAATAAAAAAAAAGAAAAAAAGTTAACTTTTTGTTATCTATTTCATCAGGAAGTGGCTCCATCGCTTATAAATGGGACCCTGCCAGAAGTGGAATGCTGCCATCACAAGAGTGTTTTCGCTCGAGGCCAATCGCGTTCTGTAGCTGGTGATCCGTTTTTTTATTAATGTTCGGAATCCGGGAACGCGCCCTTCTTCAAACATCTCGGTGGCACTGCAGTACCAGGACAACCCAAAAAGCGTTCGATATGAATTGTTGTACTGTATTTCCATTCTTTTTAGTGACGCTTTGTTGAAGTTGGTCCACAACTCCGAGGTATATAGGCTCGTGCAGTACGTGTTAAAAAGTTGCCTTTTTGCAGCTGGGCTGCACTTGTTAAATCTTCGAGAAATCATATTTGCCCTAATGCACAGTGATCTTCTCTGTCGCTCAATATCCGAGTCATCACTGAGGTCCGCTGCTACGATGTGTCCCAAGTATTTGACCTCGATTTTTTCTATTATTTTTGTGTCGTTTAGACTGACGGGTAATACTTTCATGGTGCCTGCACCTGACTTGAATACGAGCAACACAGACTTAGTGGGGTTATAGACCATGAATAATCATCCATTTATGAATAATCCTACCTACTGTTTAACACGCTGGCGTGAGGCGTAGGTATTTTGCACTTTATTCGTGTCAATGTAGTAATCATGTTACACCTCTATCAGATTTATATCCTTTGCGAAGTAAGGACTCCACATTTGGAAAGCATATTCCAGCAGAGGTCGCACATATTTTTTGTATATTTTTAACATCATGTCCGGTTAAACCTAACGGTCGAGGAATGCTTTCCTGATTAAATATGTTAGTGAGTTTGCTCTTTTCACAATCCCAGCGATGTGCTGTTCCCATTTTAAATCTTGTGATATGGTAACTCCTAAGTCTTGTTGTAATGTCACTGCTTTTAGTGGCATTCCATTAAGTTTGTATGCAAGTGTAGGGTTAGTTTTTCCAACATGTAGGACAGTGCATTTTTCGACATTGAGTTTTAGAAGCCAATCGTTTGTCCATTGATATATTTCATTTAGATCGTTTTGCAGTTGGTCGTGATGTGTGTGTGGGTTGGCATAGAATTTTGTATCATCTGCGAAGCAGCTGGAGTCTGATTTTATTGATTTTGCTTTTAAGAACTAAATGGTGATATTATAATGCGAGATGCCTATATACTGTCAGATTGATTTTTTAACGAATCATAGTCATCTTTCCTCTCTTCGCCTCCCATAGTTTGGTTTTTCCCCTCATCTGTATCTTTTGGTCTATTGAATTTGGATGTCTATGATCTGTACATTATAGTTATTATACAATTTCACTACTAACAAAAATGTGTAATAGTATCCATAATATTGGTGGTCGTACATTGGATTTGGCATTGTCAAATGTGTCTGACATCTGTGTTGCGAGAAGTACCGAAATACTATTACCTGTTGATGTTTACCATCCACCACTAGAAATATGCATGTCTAACCTCAAACCAATTCCTATTGAAAAAAGGGTAGTAAAAACTAGAAATTTCAAAAAAGCAGACTATGTACAAATTTCCAACTATCTCAACCAGATTGACTGGTCATTCTTGGATAGCGAGGCTGATATCAATGCACACCTTAACTTTTTTTACTCCATTATTAATTCTGCAATTGAAAAATTTGTACCTTTTACGGCTTACAGGGAAACTCAATACCCAAATTGGTTCTCAAAAGAACTGATAGACTTAATATACCTCAAAAAAATATCTCATAAGAAATTCAAACAAAGTCGCCTGGCTATCGATTACTCCGTGTTTCAAAAATTGAGGGGAGACTGCAATAAGCTCTCTGCAGAATGTTACAAAACTTTCATACGTGATGTTGAAAGCTCTATCATGAACGACTCAAATTTCTTTTGGAAATATGTTAAATCCCAAAAAGAAAACGGTACTTGTATACCTAGTATTATGTCATTCGATTCTAAACTATCCCAAAATCTTCAGGAAACTGTTAATCTGTTCGCCGATTTCTTTAGCGGTGTATATGTTAATGCAAATGTAGATAGCAATATCTCTTGCTCTAATTTAGTTGAGACTCTTGATATATCTGATTGTACTCTAACCATAGATGATATTATATCCAAGCTGAAGAGTCTCGATTCCCGCAAATCCGCAGGACCTGACAAAGTTCCACCCAGATTCTTAGTTAATTGTATGCATACATTATCGTATCCCATACATAAGTTATTTACAAAGTCACTCTCATCAGGTGTGTTCCCTGACCTTTGGAAGTTTAGTCTTTTGACACCCATTTTTAAAAAAGGAAATAAGAGCGACGTAACAAACTATAGGCCAATATGCACCATGTCTACATTACCCAAACTCTTTGAAAGCCTGGTACTAGACAAATTGATATCCCAAATCAATCAAACCATCTCACCGCTTCAACATGGATTTATCAAAGGAAGATCAACCCTGTCCAATTTAATATTATACACGAATGACATTGTTAATGCCTTGACTTCATCACATCAAACTGATTCCATATATACTGATTTCAATAAGGCATTTGATAAGGTTAACCACAGACTCTTATTACGAAAACTGAAGTTGTTGGGAATGAGAGGGAGTATTTTAGAATGGTTTAAGAGTTATCTATTGGGAAGGTACTTAGCGGTCAAAGTTGATTCGTTTACTTCTTATACATTTGCTGCCTCGAGTGGGGTACCACAGGGATCTTATTTGGGCCCGATATTATTTTGCTTATTCATAAATGATATTGTTAATATTTTTAGTAATGTCAAAGTCCTATTATTTGCTGATGATCTGAAGATTTACAGAACAATTAGAAACGATGACGATCGCGCCATTCTGCAGTTAAACCTGAACAAACTATGCGCATGGTGTTCTGTCAATGATTTACAACTAAATATTGGTAAATGCCAGATTATTAGTTTTTACTATTATTAGATTATTAGAGGTAAAAATCCTTTTAACTTTTCTTATGATATGAATGGTGTTAATCTTCTTCGTGTATCGCAGATTCATGATCTTGGTGTTATATTCCACGAGAGTCTACAGTTCAATGTACACATCGATGAAATAACAAGCGATGCAATGAGAATACTAGGTTTTATCTTGAGAATGGGGGCAAATTTTAAAAGTATGTTAACATTAAAACATCTGTATTGCTCACTAGTACGAAGCAGATTAGAATACAATTCCTCTGTATGGTCACCATACTACAATGTTCATTCTCAATCATTGGAAAAGGTACAAAACAAATTTCTTCGGTACATCAATTTTAAAATGAAAATTCCAATCGAATTTATAAATTATAATTACTTACGCGCTGAAACCAGACTTCTTAAATTATCAGATAGAAGAGTGTTAATTGATTTATTATTTTTATACAAAATTATAAAATCTTTAATTGACAGCCCTAATTTGTTAGAACTAATTTGCATTAGCATACCCGCTAGACAAACTCGTAGTAAAGATATTTTTAAATGCAACAATAAACTCAACACTACTTACTCTATATACTCACCAATTCCAAGAATCCATAACCTTGCGAATAAATACTGCGAATCTATAGATATATTTAGTGTTGACAGTTTTGAATGTTTCAAAAATCAACTAATCTCGATTCTATCTGCTAATAATTAACTTTTATTATTTTTTTTGTTTTTCTCATAAAATATTTTCTCATCTAAACCTCACCAGTAAAATGTATACTTACTTTATAATATTTTTGCAGTTCTATTTACACTTTGTTCTATGTCAGGTCTTATTATTATTGTTAATAATATGTATAAATATTTAAAGCTGAATTGTTTTAGTTTTTTATAAGTACAACTTGTACTATTTCATTTCATTTCTTTTTTATGTTGTAATATTCTTTACCTAACGAGTCGATTGCATTCATATTTATTCTGTTTTATTGTTTATGTAATACATGTAATTAATATTGTTAATTATATATTTGCTTCTTTTCTTGTAAAATCCCACTAGGGCGTAAATATAAATAAATAAATAATTGTAACCCTTTGTGCTATGCATTAAAATCTTGTCTTAAAACGTAAATTTATCAATTAAAAAAATAATAATTAATATTTGACAAGTTAAAGTATTTCCCCAAAAAACGTAGACATAATTTATCTCGACGCCACCTAGCGAGAGAGTTAGCACTAACAATGTCTCTCTCACAAAAATAGAGTTGGTTGTTTTCAGGTCGAAAAATGCAATAAACAGTAATTGCTGAATGAAACATTAGAATATATTGAATTATTTGGCAGGTCTCTTTCAAAAGATGAATTGAAATTATCTTTTTATTCAATTAAAGTTAAAAATTGACATTTGACATAAGCATTCAATCTAAATACGCATTAATTACTTAGTAAACTCAAACTAAGAACGGATTGGTTTATTTATGCTAAGAACCTAACAACCTATTTTATGCACGTAAATAGTTGTTTCTTCGTTTCTTGTAGTAATCGTTGAAATCAGTGTTGCCAACATTGCGGATTTCCCGTCATATCTGGCGGATTGGAGTGTCCCGAAACGGGAAAATTTTGTGTATAACGGAATTTACAATATGACGGATTTTCTGACGGATTCGAAAAAAGTGACAAATTACATACTTTTATAGGCGAAAATCGCCTATATTTATGGATTTATGGAGAAATTTTGATCCCTGAAATTCTCTAGCCACCCCCCCCCCCAGAATGGATGAAAATTTGTGTATCTGACGGATTTCTGACCGTTGATCCGTCACGATTTAGCGGGAACAAAGATTTCGAGTTGGCAACACTGGTTGAAATGAAGTGTACTTTCCGTAATCTTTGCATAAAAGTGCGGCGGTTGGTGAAATATTTACAAAAATATGTGTGAAATAACATAAAAAATACATCAATGATTTGAAGTAAACAGATTGTAGCACAAGAACGAAACGCATTAGGTACAAAGCACGAAGTAATTATGCAAATTCTAGGTATAAATGATAACTAACCTTCGCTTCGGACGGCAATAAGGAACTGGTAAAGGCACATAGACGCATCGATGGCAATTTTCCTTCCTGAAACAATGGTTATTCAAACAATTAGATTAAAAATAATAAAACATCACCCGGCATAACCTAAAAATGTACGTTAATATTCTCACCAAAGTAATGCTTTATTTCGCTTTCTTTGAGAGCCTGCGGTGCTAAGTCAGCAATCAGCTTCGACAAACCGAGAATTCCCATAATAACGAAATATTTCAAGGATATTTAGAAAACAATAATAATTTGTTGCAGCTCGCAACAGGAGCTGTCAAAATGAAGGATTGGAAATTGGAATTGGCGGGAATTTTTACAAACAATCGCATTTTGACATGAAAACCAAACAACCCATCGTGTATGAAATCTTTTCACACAAAAATAGGTCTTAAAACGATAATTTTGTATGAGTTAAGATCTATTTTCTCTTAAAAGTAATTGACACTGTTGACAGCATAACCATGGAGGAAATGCTTTTTTTACGTGTACCTAGTCTAGGTACTTATCGTCCCTAACATGATTGGTTTATTTATGTCCCTAACTCTAGCTCCACACTACTCGCGAAGTCAGCGAAGTTGAACGAGGTTAGCCGAATGGATAGTGTTAGTTTCAGTGAGTTGCTCAATCTGGTAGCGCCATTAATAGAAAAACGAGAAATATTTACGCTTTACAATCAAATCCAAATAAATGTAATATTTCTGAACATATCCGAAAACTGTTTTTGAAAGGTGATAAAATACGCTTTCAAATTTTATAAATCGAAATAAAAAATACGGGTGTTACAGCACGTACCCGAGGGATTTAACCAGCGATTCCTGGGCATATTTGAAGTAAAAAGTGTTGTCCGATGATATAATTTTTTCTATTGTGATGTGTTTGAGCGAACTAGCGCTGTCTCGCTTGAACGAAGTGTCGCTAGAACGAGACGTAACGCTTGTCAAATGACCGCTACGCTATAAACAATTTATACTCCTGAGTACTCAGTTGCGGCGTGTAATGGAATAATATGTTATTATTTATTTATTTTTATTTATTATAGATAATATATTTCAAAATTATTACATAAAATTTATATTACATTACTCCCAATGAGTTTGATAAAACTCATTTCGGGAAGGACAACATTATACCTCTAAAGGAAAATTATTTTTACATTAAGAACACGCAAATCAATGAATAATACATAAATTTTTAAATGGACTAGACACACTTGATACAGGTAATTGAAGAATATACAAGAATTACAAAGGAAGACAAAAAAAATGTTTTAGATAAAAAATGTCATCGGACAGAAAAATGACATTAACATTTTTTACTCTAAATAAGCTCGGGAATCGCTGGTTAAAATCTCTCGGGTACGTGCTGCTCCGGTAACCGACGAGTTCATCGAAAATCAATTCATCGAAAGCAAATTCATCAAAAACGAGTTCATCGAAAATCAATTCATCGAAAGCAAATTTATCGAAAACGAGTTCATCGAAAATCAATTCATCGAAAATAAATTCACCGAATGATCAATTCATTGAATCGCCAATTCATCGAAAAACATTTTTTTTTGTAGATATTAGAGCTGTCAAAATTAAATACCCAAAAAGGTCTGTTTAACCGAGATAAATGTGTTTAGCAACTGTCAGTTTCGAAGTGACAATGTAAAATTTATAGGTTATCTCTTCGATTTCCGATTGTCAGATACTGCAAAAAAGGGATATCTAAGGAACGGTGACCAGACAACTCATAATGAAACCAACTCATAAACAACTCAGAAAGTTCATTAAGAGTGATGATTTCTTCTTTCGTATGGTGGGGGGTCAGAGGGGGACATCTAGGTCGGCGAGCCAGTCTAGGGCCTCAGGCGTTGCCCTGTGGACCTCATCAATCCCGCCGGGGAATGAATGGAGCGGGCATTTGTTGACCACATGTTCGGTGGTCTGCACCACACCGCATTCACACGTCAGAGTGATGATAAAAAATATTTAAAAATTGGTTAAATGGGTTAAGTTAGGTTAGGTTAGTTTAGGTTGACCAATCCTTTTTTAACTTCTCGGTTCGCTCAGCATTTCTCTCAAATATCAACAAAATATATTTTTTCGATGAATTGGCGATTCGATGAATTGATTTCCGATGAATTCGTTTTCGATGAACTCGTCGTGAACCGCTGTTCCACCCTGTATAATTTTTGGAATATAAATTTTTTGCAGGCAAACATAAACAGTTTAAAAATGTTCCACCTTACGTATTTTTCTAACTAAAATTACCTATAACGAAAAAAAAATAAAAACACACACATATTTTATTAGGCAAATTTATTATGAACATTATCGTCCACTCACTTTTTTGTCGTTTCATGTAAAAATAATTAAATAAAAAATTCCCACAGTTAAGAAAATATTAATCCTTCTGTTGGGAATTACAGACAAAAATAATAACAGTGATGAAAAAAAAAATTCCTTCTGCGAATTACTGTCAAAAATAATAACAAAAACTAACTAACTAACCATCACGCCATTTCCCTGCAGGGGTAGGCAGAGAGGACGGACCGAAAAACAACTCGGTCTCGGCACACACTCCTTGCCTCGTTCACATTAATACATCGTCTCATAGGGAGCGGGAGCGGCAATTTACATTTTCAATACCAAAATTTAAATACCTACTTAGAAATAATGATTAAATTTCTATAATACACATTAGAAAGATTATTTTATCTTGATTTTAGAACAAATTTTGTTTTTGCAAAGTGATAAAAAATAACCAATTTAAAGGTGTATTTACAATATATGGGAATAATATCAAAATTAAAATATTTAGAAATAAAATTATTAATTTCTAATACACACATTGAAAAGATTATTTTCTTCAGATTTTAGAACCATTTTTGGTTTTTGCCAAGTGATAAAACCAATATAGAGGTGTTTTAAAATATAAATTGTCGCTACCGCGACTGAACCGGTAAACGTTTTGGAAATACGCGTACTGCTACAAGTCGCTGCTCAGTGCAAACGACCGTGCGGTACGCTCTCCGATGAAAAATGAAATGACGTGTCGTAACATGTCCATTCGGGGGCGTTCCTTCTGCGGCTGGCCCCAACAGAAGCGCTCTCCTCACGACAGTAAATTTAAGTGCCCTCCTCACCATCCAATTTCTAGTCACTTCTTGCTGGCCAGCCAAATTGGCGGTTTCCACCACACCATCCAATTTGCAGAAAGGTCTTAGCTTTTGCGCTGTGCGCACGTATTCGGAGCGCTCGCGCTGTGCGCAAACGTGTCATGGCTCCGTCACTTTCGAAATTTTAACGTATTGGATTAGCGTTGGCTTTATTGACAACAGACAATAATGCGATTCGTAAAAGAAAATATTGGGCAAATAAATGGTTTATCGAAAGGCGTAAGTTTAGCCACATAAATATCGCAAGGGAAATGAATCCTCTTGATTTTAGGAACTTTCTGCGAATGGATTATGTTAGTTTCAGTGAGTTGCTCAATCTGGTAACACCGTTAATAGAAAAACGAGAAATATTTACGCTTTACAATAAAATACAAATAAATGTAATATTTATGAACATATCCGAAAACTAAAAACTGTTTTTGAAAGGTGATAAACGACGCTTTCAAATTTTACAAATTGAAATAAAAAATACGGGTGTTACAGCACGTACCCGAGGGATTTAACCAGCGATTCCTGGGCATATTTGGAGTAAAAAGTGTTGTCCGATGATATATTTTTTCTATTAATAAACAACAAAAAAATGTTTTTCGATCACATGTCGCTACTGATCCCATCACGACGGGATGTGTTTGAGCGGACTAGCGCTGTCTCGCTTGAACGAAGTGTCGCTAGAACGAGACGTAACGCTTGTCAAATGACCGCTACGCTATAAACAATCTATACTCCTAAGTACTCAGGTGCGGCGTGTGATGGAATAATATTTTATTATTTAATATTAATTTATTTTTATTTATTTGAGATAATATATTACAAAATTATTCCATATAATTTATAATACATTACTCCCAATGAGTTTGATAAAACTCGTTTCGGGAAGGACATTATACCTCTAAAGGAAAATTATTTTTACATAAGAACACGCAAATCAATGAATAATACATTGATTTTTAAATGGACTAGACACACTTGATACAGGTAATTGAAGAATATACAAGAGTTATAAAGGAAGACAAAAAATTGTTTTAATAGATAAAAAATGTCATCCGACAGAAAAATGAGTTTCACTTTTTTTACTCTAAATAAGCTCGTGAATCGCTGGTTAAAATCTCTCGGGTACGTGCTGTTCCGGTAACCGACGAGTTCATCGAAAGCAAATTCATCGAAAATGAGTTCATCTAAAATCAATTCATCGAAAGCAAATTCATCGAAAACGAGTTCATCGAAAATCAATTCATAGAAAGAAAATTCATCGAAAACGAATTAATCGAAAATCAATTCATCGAAAGCAAATTCATCGAAAACGAGTTCGTCGAAAATCAATTCATCGAAAGCAAATTCATCGAAAACGAGTTCATCGAAAATCAATTCATCGAAAGCAAACTCATCGAAAACGAGTTAATCGAAAATCAATTCATCGAATGATCAATTCATCGAAAAACATTTTTTTGTAGATATTGAGCTGTCAAAATTAAATACCCAAAAAGGTCTGTTTAACTGAGTTAAATGTGTTTAGCAACTGTCAGTTTCGTAGTGACAATGTAAAATTTATATGTTATCTCTTCGATTTCCCATTGTCTGATACTGCAAAAAAGGGATATCTAAGGAACGGTGACCAGACAACTCATAATGAAACCAACTCATAAACAACTCAGAAAGGTCATTAAGAGTGATGATAAAAAATATTTAAAAATTGGTTAAATCGGTTAAGTTAGGTTAGGTTAGGTTAGGTTAGTTTAGGTTGACCAAAATACTTTTTTAACTTCTCGGTCCGCTCGGCATTTCTTTCAAATATCAACAAAATACATTTTTTCGATTAATTGGCGATTCGATGAATTGATTTTCGATGAATTCGTTTTCGATGAACTCGTCGTGAACCGCTGTTCCACCCTGTATAATTTTTGAAAAAAAACCTTTTTTGCAGGCAAAAAGTTTAAAAATGTTCCACCTTACGTATTTTTCTAACTAAAATTACCTATAACGAAAAAAAATAAAAACAACACATATTTTATTCTGCAAATTTATTATGAACATTATCGTCCACTAACTTTTTTGTCGTTTCATGTAAAAATAATTAATTAAAAAATTCCCACAGTTAAGAAAATATTAATCCTTCTGTTGGGAATAACAGACAAAAATAATAAGAGTGATGAAAAAAAATTTTTTTTTTCTTCTTCTGAGAATTACTGTCAAAAATAATAACAAAAACTAACTAACTAACCATCACGCCGTTTCCCGCAGGGGTAGGCAACTCGGTCTCGGCACACACTCCTTGCCTCGTTCACATTCATACATCGTCTCATAGGGAGCGGGAGCGACAATTTAAATTTTCAATACCAAAATTTAAATACCTACTTAGAAATAAAATTATTAAATTTCTATAATACACATTAGAAAGATTATTTTATCTTGATTTTAGAACAAATTTTGTTTTTGCAAAGTGATAAAAAATAACCAATTTACAATATGTATATGGGAATAATATCAAAATTAAAATATTTAGAAATAAAATTATTAATTTCTAATCTTCGATCAAGTGATATTATAGGTCAATGTTTCTAATACACAAATTGAAAAGATTATTTTCTCCAGATTTTAGAACCATTTTTGGTTTTTGCCAAGTGATAAAAAATAACCAATAAAGAGGTGTTTTTGAAATATAAATTGTCGCTACCGCGACTGAACCGGTATAAGTTTTGGAAATATGCGTACTGCTACAAGTCGCTGCTAACAGTGCTAACGACCGCGCGGAACGCTCTTCGTTCAAATTATAAATTTTTAAATGGACTAGACACACTTGATACAGGTAATTGAAGAATATACAAGAATTACAAAGGAAGACAAAAAAAATGTTTTAGATAAAAAATGTCATCGGACAGAAAAATGACATTAACATTTTTTACTCTAAATAAGCTCGGGAATCGCTGGTTAAAATCTCTCGGGTACGTGCTGCTCCGGTAACCGACGAGTTCATCGAAAATCAATTCATCGAAAGCAAATTCATCAAAAACGAGTTCATCGAAAATCAATTCATCGAAAGCAAATTTATCGAAAACGAGTTCATCGAAAATCAATTCATCGAAAATAAATTCACCGAATGATCAATTCATTGAATCGCCAATTCATCGAAAAACATTTTTTTTTGTAGATATTAGAGCTGTCAAAATTAAATACCCAAAAAGGTCTGTTTAACCGAGATAAATGTGTTTAGCAACTGTCAGTTTCGAAGTGACAATGTAAAATTTATAGGTTATCTCTTCGATTTCCGATTGTCAGATACTGCAAAAAAGGGATATCTAAGGAACGGTGACCAGACAACTCATAATGAAACCAACTCATAAACAACTCAGAAAGTTCATTAAGAGTGATGATTTCTTCTTTCGTATGGTGGGGGGTCAGAGGGGGACATCTAGGTCGGCGAGCCAGTCTAGGGCCTCAGGCGTTGCCCTGTGGACCTCATCAATCCCGCCGGGGAATGAATGGAGCGGGCATTTGTTGACCACATGTTCGGTGGTCTGCACCACACCGCATTCACACGTCAGAGTGATGATAAAAAATATTTAAAAATTGGTTAAATGGGTTAAGTTAGGTTAGGTTAGTTTAGGTTGACCAATCCTTTTTTAACTTCTCGGTTCGCTCAGCATTTCTCTCAAATATCAACAAAATATATTTTTTCGATGAATTGGCGATTCGATGAATTGATTTCCGATGAATTCGTTTTCGATGAACTCGTCGTGAACCGCTGTTCCACCCTGTATAATTTTTGGAATATAAATTTTTTGCAGGCAAACATAAACAGTTTAAAAATGTTCCACCTTACGTATTTTTCTAACTAAAATTACCTATAACGAAAAAAAAATAAAAACACACACATATTTTATTAGGCAAATTTATTATGAACATTATCGTCCACTCACTTTTTTGTCGTTTCATGTAAAAATAATTAAATAAAAAATTCCCACAGTTAAGAAAATATTAATCCTTCTGTTGGGAATTACAGACAAAAATAATAACAGTGATGAAAAAAAAAATTCCTTCTGCGAATTACTGTCAAAAATAATAACAAAAACTAACTAACTAACCATCACGCCATTTCCCTGCAGGGGTAGGCAGAGAGGACGGACCGAAAAACAACTCGGTCTCGGCACACACTCCTTGCCTCGTTCACATTAATACATCGTCTCATAGGGAGCGGGAGCGGCAATTTACATTTTCAATACCAAAATTTAAATACCTACTTAGAAATAATGATTAAATTTCTATAATACACATTAGAAAGATTATTTTATCTTGATTTTAGAACAAATTTTGTTTTTGCAAAGTGATAAAAAATAACCAATTTAAAGGTGTATTTACAATATATGGGAATAATATCAAAATTAAAATATTTAGAAATAAAATTATTAATTTCTAATACACACATTGAAAAGATTATTTTCTTCAGATTTTAGAACCATTTTTGGTTTTTGCCAAGTGATAAAACCAATATAGAGGTGTTTTAAAATATAAATTGTCGCTACCGCGACTGAACCGGTAAACGTTTTGGAAATACGCGTACTGCTACAAGTCGCTGCTCAGTGCAAACGACCGTGCGGTACGCTCTCCGATGAAAAATGAAATGACGTGTCGTAACATGTCCATTCGGGGGCGTTCCTTCTGCGGCTGGCCCCAACAGAAGCGCTCTCCTCACGACAGTAAATTTAAGTGCCCTCCTCACCATCCAATTTCTAGTCACTTCTTGCTGGCCAGCCAAATTGGCGGTTTCCACCACACCATCCAATTTGCAGAAAGGTCTTAGCTTTTGCGCTGTGCGCACGTATTCGGAGCGCTCGCGCTGTGCGCAAACGTGTCATGGCTCCGTCACTTTCGAAATTTTAACGTATTGGATTAGCGTTGGCTTTATTGACAACAGACAATAATGCGATTCGTAAAAGAAAATATTGGGCAAATAAATGGTTTATCGAAAGGCGTAAGTTTAGCCACATAAATATCGCAAGGGAAATGAATCCTCTTGATTTTAGGAACTTTCTGCGAATGGATTATGTTAGTTTCAGTGAGTTGCTCAATCTGGTAACACCGTTAATAGAAAAACGAGAAATATTTACGCTTTACAATAAAATACAAATAAATGTAATATTTATGAACATATCCGAAAACTAAAAACTGTTTTTGAAAGGTGATAAACGACGCTTTCAAATTTTACAAATTGAAATAAAAAATACGGGTGTTACAGCACGTACCCGAGGGATTTAACCAGCGATTCCTGGGCATATTTGGAGTAAAAAGTGTTGTCCGATGATATATTTTTTCTATTAATAAACAACAAAAAAATGTTTTTCGATCACATGTCGCTACTGATCCCATCACGACGGGATGTGTTTGAGCGGACTAGCGCTGTCTCGCTTGAACGAAGTGTCGCTAGAACGAGACGTAACGCTTGTCAAATGACCGCTACGCTATAAACAATCTATACTCCTAAGTACTCAGGTGCGGCGTGTGATGGAATAATATTTTATTATTTAATATTAATTTATTTTTATTTATTTGAGATAATATATTACAAAATTATTCCATATAATTTATAATACATTACTCCCAATGAGTTTGATAAAACTCGTTTCGGGAAGGACATTATACCTCTAAAGGAAAATTATTTTTACATAAGAACACGCAAATCAATGAATAATACATTGATTTTTAAATGGACTAGACACACTTGATACAGGTAATTGAAGAATATACAAGAGTTATAAAGGAAGACAAAAAATTGTTTTAATAGATAAAAAATGTCATCCGACAGAAAAATGAGTTTCACTTTTTTTACTCTAAATAAGCTCGTGAATCGCTGGTTAAAATCTCTCGGGTACGTGCTGTTCCGGTAACCGACGAGTTCATCGAAAGCAAATTCATCGAAAATGAGTTCATCTAAAATCAATTCATCGAAAGCAAATTCATCGAAAACGAGTTCATCGAAAATCAATTCATAGAAAGAAAATTCATCGAAAACGAATTAATCGAAAATCAATTCATCGAAAGCAAATTCATCGAAAACGAGTTCGTCGAAAATCAATTCATCGAAAGCAAATTCATCGAAAACGAGTTCATCGAAAATCAATTCATCGAAAGCAAACTCATCGAAAACGAGTTAATCGAAAATCAATTCATCGAATGATCAATTCATCGAAAAACATTTTTTTGTAGATATTGAGCTGTCAAAATTAAATACCCAAAAAGGTCTGTTTAACTGAGTTAAATGTGTTTAGCAACTGTCAGTTTCGTAGTGACAATGTAAAATTTATATGTTATCTCTTCGATTTCCCATTGTCTGATACTGCAAAAAAGGGATATCTAAGGAACGGTGACCAGACAACTCATAATGAAACCAACTCATAAACAACTCAGAAAGGTCATTAAGAGTGATGATAAAAAATATTTAAAAATTGGTTAAATCGGTTAAGTTAGGTTAGGTTAGGTTAGGTTAGTTTAGGTTGACCAAAATACTTTTTTAACTTCTCGGTCCGCTCGGCATTTCTTTCAAATATCAACAAAATACATTTTTTCGATTAATTGGCGATTCGATGAATTGATTTTCGATGAATTCGTTTTCGATGAACTCGTCGTGAACCGCTGTTCCACCCTGTATAATTTTTGAAAAAAAACCTTTTTTGCAGGCAAAAAGTTTAAAAATGTTCCACCTTACGTATTTTTCTAACTAAAATTACCTATAACGAAAAAAAATAAAAACAACACATATTTTATTCTGCAAATTTATTATGAACATTATCGTCCACTAACTTTTTTGTCGTTTCATGTAAAAATAATTAATTAAAAAATTCCCACAGTTAAGAAAATATTAATCCTTCTGTTGGGAATAACAGACAAAAATAATAAGAGTGATGAAAAAAAATTTTTTTTTTCTTCTTCTGAGAATTACTGTCAAAAATAATAACAAAAACTAACTAACTAACCATCACGCCGTTTCCCGCAGGGGTAGGCAACTCGGTCTCGGCACACACTCCTTGCCTCGTTCACATTCATACATCGTCTCATAGGGAGCGGGAGCGACAATTTAAATTTTCAATACCAAAATTTAAATACCTACTTAGAAATAAAATTATTAAATTTCTATAATACACATTAGAAAGATTATTTTATCTTGATTTTAGAACAAATTTTGTTTTTGCAAAGTGATAAAAAATAACCAATTTACAATATGTATATGGGAATAATATCAAAATTAAAATATTTAGAAATAAAATTATTAATTTCTAATCTTCGATCAAGTGATATTATAGGTCAATGTTTCTAATACACAAATTGAAAAGATTATTTTCTCCAGATTTTAGAACCATTTTTGGTTTTTGCCAAGTGATAAAAAATAACCAATAAAGAGGTGTTTTTGAAATATAAATTGTCGCTACCGCGACTGAACCGGTATAAGTTTTGGAAATATGCGTACTGCTACAAGTCGCTGCTAACAGTGCTAACGACCGCGCGGAACGCTCTTCGAGGAGAAATGAATTAAATGACCCGTCGTAACATGTCCATTCGGGGGCGTTCCTTCTGCGGCTGGCCCCAACGAGAATTCGCAGAAGGTAAATAATAATACGGCTGGCTGTTCGGCCCAATTTTAAGGAGTGGGGGGTCCCGGCAGAAGGGAAATAATAATTCGGCTGGTGATTTGTTCCAATTCGCAGGCGGTTGTGGGTATTAGTTCATTTATGCGGTTGTGCCTCCTCACCATACAATATGCAGTCATGACTAAATTTAGTGTCGTGAGGAGAGCGCTTTAATTCATTTCTCCTCGAAGAGCGTTCCGCGCGGTCGTTAGCACTGTTAGCAGCGACTTGTAGCAGTACGCATATTTCCAAAACTTATACCGGTTCAGTCGCGGTAGCGACAATTTATATTTCAAAAACACCTCTTTATTGGTTATTTTTTATCACTTGGCAAAAACCAAAAATGGTTCTAAAATCTGGAGAAAATAATCTTTTCAATTTGTGTATTAGAAACATTGACCTATAATATCACTTGATCGAAGATTAGAAATTAATAATTTTATTTCTAAATATTTTAATTTTGATATTATTCCCATATACATATTGTAAATTGGTTATTTTTTATCACTTTGCAAAAACAAAATTTGTTCTAAAATCAAGATAAAATAATCTTTCTAATGTGTATTATAGAAATTTAATAATTTTATTTCTAAGTAGGTATTTAAATTTTGGTATTGAAAATTTAAATTGTCGCTCCCGCTCCCTATGAGACGATGTATGAATGTGAACGAGGCAAGGAGTGTGTGCCGAGACCGAGTTGCCTACCCCTGCGGGAAACGGCGTGATGGTTAGTTAGTTAGTTTTTGTTATTATTTTTGACAGTAATTCTCAGAAGAAGAAAAAAAAAATTTTTTTTCATCACTCTTATTATTTTTGTCTGTTATTCCCAACAGAAGGATTAATATTTTCTTAACTGTGGGAATTTTTTAATTAATTATTTTTACATGAAACGACAAAAAAGTTAGTGGACGATAATGTTCATAATAAATTTGCAGAATAAAATATGTGTTGTTTTTATTTTTTTTCGTTATAGGTAATTTTAGTTAGAAAAATACGTAAGGTGGAACATTTTTAAACTTTTTGCCTGCAAAAAAGGTTATTTTTCAAAAATTATACAGGGTGGAACAGCGGTTCACTACGAGTTCATCGAAAACGAATTCATCGAAAATCAATTCATCGAATCGCCAATTAATCGAAAAAATATATTTTGTTGATATTTGAGAGAAATGCCGAGCGGACCGAGAAGTTAAAAAAGTTTTGGTCAACCTAAACTAAACTAACCTAACCTAACCTAACCTAACTTAACCGATTTAACCAATTTTTAAATATTTTTTATCATCACTCTTAATGACCTTTCTGAGTTGTTTATGAGTTGGTTTCATTATGAGTTGTCTGGTCACCGTTCCTTAGATATCCCTTTTTTGCAGTATCAGACAATGGGAAATCGAAGAGATAACATATAAATTTTACATTGTCACTACGAAACTGACAGTTGCTAAACACATTTAACTCAGTTAAACAGACCTTTTTGGGTATTTAATTTTGACAGCTCAATATCTACAAAAAAATGTTTTTCGATGAATTGATCATTCGATGAATTGATTTTCGATTAACTCGTTTTCGATGAGTTTGCTTTCGATGAATTGATTTTCGACGAACTCGTTTTCGATGAATTTGCTTTCGATGAATTGATTTTCGATTAATTCGTTTTCGATGAATTTCGTTTTCGATGAATTTTCTTTCTATGAATTGATTTTCGATGAACTCGTTTTCGATGAATTTGCTTTCGATGAATTGATTTTAGATGAACTCATTTTCGATGAATTTGCTTTCGATGAACTCGTCGGTTACCGGAACAGCACGTACCCGAGAGATTTTAACCAGCGATTCCCGAGCTTATTTAGAGTAAAAAAAGTGAATGTCATTTTTCTGTCCGATGACATTTTTTATCTATTAAAACAATTTTTTGTCTTCCTTTATAACTCTTGTATATTCTTCAATTACCTGTATCAAGTGTGTCTAGTCCATTTAAAAATCAATGTATTATTCATTGATTTGCGTGTTCTTATGTAAAAATAATTTTCCTTTAGAGGTATAATGTTGTCCTTCCCGAAACGAGTTTTATCAAACTCATTGGGAGTAATGTATTATAAATTGTATGGAATAATTTTTTAATATATTATCTAAAATAAATAAAAATAAATTAATATTAAATAATAAAATATTATTCCATCACACGCCGCAACTGAGTACTTAGGAGTATAGATTGTTTATAGCGTAGCGGTCATTTGACAAGCGTTACGTCTCGTTCTAGCGACACTTCGTTCAAGCGAGACAGCGCTAGTCCGCTCAAACACATCCCGTCGTGATGGGATCAGTAGCGACATGTGATCGAAAAACATTTTTTTTTGTTTATTAATAGAAAAAATATATCATCGGACAACACTTTTTACTCCAAATATGCCCAGGAATCGCTGGTTAAATCCCTCGGGTACGTGCTGTAACACCCGTATTTTTTATTTCAATTTGTAAAATTTGAAAGCGTCGTTTATCACCTTTCAAAAACAGTTTTTAGTTTTCGGATATGTTCATAAATATTACATTTATTTGTATTTTATTGTAAAGCGTAAATATTTCTCGTTTTTCTATTAACGGTGTTACCAGATTGAGCAACTCACTGAAACTAACATAATCCATTCGCAGAAAGTTCCTAAAATCAAGAGGATTCATTTCCCTTGCGATATTTATGTGGCTAAACTTACGCCTTTCGATAAACCATTTATTTGCCCAATATTTTCTTTTACGAATCGCATTATTGTCTGTTGTCAATAAAGCCAACGCTAATCCAATACGTTGAAATTTCGAAAGTGACGGAGCCATGACACGTTTGCGCACAGCGCGAGCGCTCCGAACACGTGTTCACAGCGCAAAAGCTAAGACCTTTCTGCAAATTGGATGGTGTGGTGGAAACCGCCAATTTGGCTGGCCAGCAAGAAGTGACTAGAAATTGGATGGTGAGGAGGGCACTAGAGAATTCGCAGACGGTAAAAAGCGCTCTCCTCACGACACTAAAGTGCCCTCCTCACCATCCAATTTCTAGTCACTTCTTGCTGGCCAGCCAAATTGGCGGTTTCCACCACACCATCCAATTTGCAGAAAGGTCTTAGCTTTTGCGCTGTAAACACGTGTTCGGAGCGCTCGCGCTGTGCGCAAACGTGTCATGGCTCCGTCACTTTCGAAATTTTAACGTATTGGATTAGCGTTGGCTTTATTGACAACAGACAATAATGCGATTCGTAAAAGAAAATATTGGGCAAATAAATGGTTTATCGAAAGGCGTAAGTTTAGCCACATAAATATCGCAAGGGAAATGAATCCTCTTGATTTTAGGAACTTTCTGCGAATGGATTATGTTAGTTTCAGTGAGTTGCTCAATCTGGTAACACCGTTAATAGAAAAACGAGAAATATTTACGCTTTACAATAAAATACAAATAAATGTAATATTTATGAACATATCCGAAAACTAAAAACTGTTTTTGAAAGGTGATAAACGACGCTTTCAAATTTTACAAATTGAAATAAAAAATACGGGTGTTACAGCACGTACCCGAGGGATTTAACCAGCGATTCCTGGGCATATTTGGAGTAAAAAGTGTTGTCCGATGATATATTTTTTCTATTAATAAACAAAAAAAAATGTTTTTCGATCACATGTCGCTACTGATCCCATCACGACGGGATGTGTTTGAGCGGACTAGCGCTGTCTCGCTTGAACGAAGTGTCGCTAGAACGAGACGTAACGCTTGTCAAATGACCGCTACGCTATAAACAATCTATACTCCTAAGTACTCAGTTGCGGCGTGTGATGGAATAATATTTTATTATTTAATATTAATTTATTTTTATTTATTTAAGATAATATATTAAAAAATTATTCCATACAATTTATAATACATTACTCCCAATGAGTTTGATAAAACTCGTTTCGGGAAGGACAACATTATACCTCTAAAGGAAAATTATTTTTACATAAGAACACGCAAATCAATGAATAATACATTGATTTTTAAATGGACTAGACACACTTGATACAGGTAATTGAAGAATATACAAGAGTTATAAAGGAAGACAAAAAATTGTTTTAATAGATAAAAAATGTCATCGGACAGAAAAATGACATTCACTTTTTTTACTCTAAATAAGCTCGTGAATCGCTGGTTAAAATCTCTCGGGTACGTGCTGTTCCGGTAACCGACGAGTTCATCGAAAGCAAATTCATCGAAAATGAGTTCATCTAAAATCAATTCATCGAAAGCAAATTCATCGAAAACGAGTTCATCGAAAATCAATTCATAGAAAGAAAATTCATCGAAAACGAGTTAATCGAAAATCAATTCATCGAAAGCAAATTCATCGAAAACGAGTTCGCCGAAAATCAATTCATCGAAAGCAAATTCATCTAAAACGAGTTCATCGAAAATCAATTCATCGAAAGCAAACTCATCGAAAACGAGTTAATCGAAAATCAATTCATCGAATGATCAATTCATCGAAAAACATTTTTTGTAGATATTGAGCTGTCAAAATTAAATACCCAAAAAGGTCTGTTTAACTGAGTTAAATGTGTTTAGCAACTGTCAGTTTCGTAGTGACTATGTAAAATTTATATGTTATCTCTTCGATTTCCCATTGCCTGATACTGCAAAAAGGGATATCTAAGGAACGGTGACCAGACAACTCATAATGAAACCAACTCATAAACAACTCAGAAAGGTCTTTAAGAGTGATGATAAAAAATATTTAAAAATTGGTTAAATCGGTTAAGTTAGGTTAGGTTAGGTTAGGTTAGTTTAGGTTGACCAATACTTTTTTAACTTCTCGGTCCGCTCGGCATTTCTTTCAAATATCAACAAAATACATTTTTTCGATTAATTGGCGATTCGATGAATTGATTTTCGATGAATTCGTTTTCGATGAACTCGTCGTGAACCGCTGTTCCACCCTGTATAATTTTTGAAAAAAAACCTTTTTTGCAGGCAAAAAGTTTAAAAATGTTCCACCTTAACTATTTTTCTAACTAAAATTACCTATAACGAAAAAAAATAAAAACAACACATATTTTATTCTGCAAATTTATTATGAACATTATCGTCCACTAACTTTTTTGTCGTTTCATGTAAAAATAATTAATTAAAAAATTCCCACAGTTAAGAAAATATTTATCCTTTTGTTGGGAATAACAGACAAAAATAATAAGAGTATTGAAAAAAAAAAATTTCTTCTTCTGAGAATTACTGTCAAAAATAATAACAAAAACTAACTAACTAACCATCACGCCGTTTCCCGCAGGGGTAGGCAACTCGGTCTCGGCACACACTCCTTGCCTCGTTCACATTCATACATCGTCTCATAGGGAGCGGGAGCGACAATTTAAATTTTCAATACCAAAATTTAAATACCTACTTAGAAATAAAATTATTAAATTTCTATAATACACATTAGAAAGATTATTTTATCTTGATTTTAGAACAAATTTTGTTTTTGCAAAGTGATAAAAAATAACCAATTTACAATATGTATATGGGAATAATATCAAAATTAAAATAATTTGAAATAAAATTATTAATTTCTAATCTTCGATCAAGTGATATCATAGGTCAATGTTTCTAATACACACATTGAAAAGATTATTTTCTCCAGATTTTAGAACCATTTTTGGTTTTTGCCAAGTGATAAAAAATAACCAATAAAGAGGTGTTTTTGAAATATAAATTGTCGCTACCGCGACTGAACCGGTATAAGTTTTGGAAATATGCGTACTGCTACAAGTCGCTGCTAACAGTGCTAACGACCGCGCGCTACGCTCTTCGAGGAGAAATGAATTAAATGACCCGTCGTAACATGTCCATTCGGGGGCGTTCCTTCTGCGGCTGGCCCCAACAGAGAATTCGCAGACGGTAAATAAAGCGCTCTCCTCACGACACTAAATTTAGTCACTAAATTTAGTCATGACTGCATATTGTATGGTGAGGAGGCACAACCGCCTGCGAATTGGCAAAAATCACCAGCCGAATTATTATTTCCCTTCTGCCGGGACCCCCCACTCCTTAAAATTGGGTCGAACAGCCAGCCGTATTATTATTGAATTGATCATTCGATGAATTGATTTTCGATTAACTCGTTTTCGATGAGTTTGCTTTCGATGAATTGATTTTCGATGAACTCGTTTTAGATGAATTTGCTTTCGATGAATTGATTTTCGACGAACTCGTTTTCGATGAATTTGCTTTCGATGAATTGATTTTCGATGAATTTTCTTTCTATGAATTGATTTTCGATGAACTCGTTTTCGATGAATTTGCTTTCGATGAATTGATTTTAGATGAACTCATTTTCGATGAATTTGCTTTCGATGAACTCGTCGGTTACCGGAACAGCACGTACCCGAGAGATTTTAACCAGCGATTCACGAGCTTATTTAGAGTAAAAAAAGTGAATGTCATTTTTCTGTCCGATGACATTTTTTATCTATTAAAACAATTTTTTGTCTTCCTTTATAACTCTTGTATATTCTTCAATTACCTGTATCAAGTGTGTCTAGTCCATTTAAAAATCAATGTATTATTTATTCATTGATTTGCGTGTTCTTATGTAAAAATAATTTTCCTTTAGAGGTATAATGTCCTTCCCGAAACGAGTTTTATCAAACTCATTGGGAGTAATGTATTATAAATTATATGGAATAATTTTGTAATATATTATGTCAAATAAATAAAAATAAATTAATATTAAATAATAAAATATTATTCCATCACACGCCGCAACTGAGTACTTAGGAGTATAGATTGTTTATAGCGTAGCGGTCATTTGACAAGCGTTACGTCTCGTTCTAGCGACACTTCGTTCAAGCGAGACAGCGCTAGTCCGCTCAAACACATCCCGTCGTGATGGGATCAGTAGCGACATGTGATCGAAAAACATTTTTTTGTTGTTTATTAATAGAAAAAATATATCATCGGACAACACTTTTTACTCCAAATATGCCCAGGAATCGCTGGTTAAATCCCTCGGGTACGTGCTGTAACACCCGTATTTTTTATTTCAATTTGTAAAATTTGAAAGCGTCGTTTATCACTTTTCAAAAACAGTTTTTAGTTTTCGGATATGTTCATAAATATTACATTTATTTGTATTTTATTGTAAAGCGTAAATATTTCTCGTTTTTCTATTAACGGTGTTACCAGATTGAGCAACTCACTGAAACTAACATAATCCATTCGCAGAAAGTTCCTAAAATCAAGAGGATTCATTTCCCTTGCGATATTTATGTGGCTAAACTTACGCCTTTCGATAAACCATTTATTTGCCCAATATTTTCTTTTACGAATCGCATTATTGTCTGTTGTCAATAAAGCCAATGCTAATCCAATACGTTAAAATTTCGAAAGTGACGGAGCCATGACACGTTTGCGCACAGCGCGAGCGCTCCGAACACGTGTTTACAGCGCAAAAGCTAAGACCTTTCTGCAAATTGGATGGTGTGGTGGAAACCGCCAATTTGGCTGGCCAGCAAGAAGTGACTAGAAATTGGATGGTGAGGAGGGCACTTAATAATACGGCTGGCTGTTCGGCCCAATTTTAAGGAGTGGGGGGTCCCGGCAGAAGGGAAATAATAATTCGGCTGGTGATTTTTGCCAATTCGCAGGCGGTTGTGCCTCCTCACCATACAATATGCAGTCATGACTAAATTTAGTGACTAAATTTAGTGTCGTGAGGAGAGCGCTTAAATGTAGTCACTAAATGTAGTCATGACTGCATATTGTGTGGTGAGGAGGCACAACCGCCTGCGAATTGGCAAAAATCACCAGCCGAATTATTATTTCCCTTCTGCCGGGACCCCCCACTCCTTAAAATTGGGTCGAACAGCCAGCCGTATTATTATTTACCGTCTGCGAATTCTCTGTTGGGGCCAGCCGCAGAAGGAACACCCCCGAATGGACATGTTACGACGGGTCATTTAATTCATTTCTCCTCGAAGAGCGTACCGCACGGTCGTTAGCACTGTTAGCAGCGACTTGTAGCAGTAAGCGTATTGCCAAAACTTATACCGGTTCAGTCGCGGTAGCGACAATTTATATTTTAAAAACACCTCTATATTGGTTATTTTTTATCACTTGGCAAAAACCAAAAATGGTTCTAAAATCTGGAGAAAATAATCTTTTCAATGTGTGTATTAGAAATTAATAATTTTATTTCTAAATATTTTAATTTTGATATTATTCCCATATACATATTGTAAATTGGTTATTTTTTATCACTTTGCAAAAACAAAATTTGTTCTAAAATCAAGATAAAATAATCTTTCTAATGTGTATTATAGAAATTTAATCATTTTATTTCTAAGTAGGTATTTAAATTTTGGTATTGAAAATTTAAATTATCGCTCCCGCTCCCTATGAGATGATGTATGAATGTGAACGAGGCAAGGAGTGTGTGCCGAGAAGGAGTTGCCTACCTCTGCGGGGAAACGGCGTGATGGTTAGTTAGTTAGTTTTTGTTATTATTTTTGACAGTAATTCTCAGAAGAAGGAAAAATTTTTTTTTTCATCACTGTTATTATTTTTGTCTGTTATTCCCAACAGAAGGATTAATATTTTCTTAACTGTAGGAATTTTTTAATTAATTATTTTTACATGAAACGACAAAAAAGTTAGTGGACGATAATGTTCATAATAAATTTGCCGAATAAAATATGTGTGTGTTTTTATTTTTTTTCGTTATAGGTAATTTTAGTTAGAAAAATACGTAAGGTGGAACATTTTTAAACTTTTTGCCTGCAAAAAAGGTTTTTTTTCAAAAATTATACAGGGTGGAACAGCGGTTCACGACGAGTTCATCGAAAACGAATTCATCGAAAATCAATTCATCGAATCGCCAATTAATCGAAAAAATATATTTTGTTGATATTTGAGAGAAATGCCGAGCGGACCGACAAGTTAAAAAAGCATTGGTCAACCTAAACTAACCTAACCTAACTTAACCGATTTAACCAACTTTTAAATATTTTTTATCATCACTCTTAATGACCTTTCTGAGTTGTTTATGAGTTGGTTTCATTATGAGTTGTCTGGTCACCGTTCCTTAGATATCCCTTTTTTGCAGTATCAGACAATCGGAAATCGAAGAGATAACATATAAATTTTACATTGTCACTACGAAACTGACAGTTGCTAAACACATTTAACTCAGTTAAACAGACCTTTTTGGGTATTTAATTTTGACAGCTCAATATCTACAAAAAAATGTTTTACGATGAATTGATCATTCGATGAATTGATTTTAGATGAACTCGTTTTCGATGAGTTTGCTTTCGATGAATTGATTTTCGATGAACTCGTTTTCGATGAATTTGCTTTCGATGAATTGATTTTGGATGAACTCGTTTTCGATGAATTTTCTTTCTATGAATTGATTTTCGATGAACTCGTTTTCGATGAATTTGCTTTCGATGAATTGATTTTCGATGAACTCATTTTCGATGAATTTGCTTTCGATGAACTCGTCGGTTACCGGAACAGCACGTACCCGAGAGATTTTAACCAGCGATTCCCGAGCTTATTTAGAGCAAAAAATATGAATGTCATTTTTCTGTCCGATGACATTTTTTATCTATTAAAACAATTTTTTGTCTTCCTTTGTAACTCTTGTATATTCTTCAATTACCTGTATCAAGTGTGGTCTAGTCCATTTAAAAATCTATGTATTATTCATTGATTTGCGTGTTCTTATGTAAAAATAATTTTCCTTTAGAGGTATAATGTTGTCCTTCCCGAAACAAGTTTTATCAAACTCATTGGGAGTAATGTATTATAAATTGTATGGAACAATTTTGTAATATATTATCTCTAATAAATAAAAATAAATTAATAATAAATAATAAAATATTATTCCATCACACGCCGCAACTGAGTACTTAGGAGTATAGATTGTTTATAGCGTAGCGGTCATTTGACAAGCGTTACGTCTCGTTCTAGCGACACTTCGTTCAAGCGAGACAGTGCTAGTTCGCTCAAACACATCCCGTCGTGATGGGATCAGTAGCGACATGTGATCGAAAAACATTTTTTTTTGTTTATTAATAGAAAAATTATATCATCAGACAACACTTTTTACTCCAAATATGCCCAGGAATCGCTGGTTAAATCCCTCGGGTACGTGCTGTAACACCCGTATTTTTTATTTCAATTTGTAAAATTTTAAAGCGTCGTTTATCACCTTTCAAAAACAGTTTTTAGTTTTCGGATATGTTCATAAATATTACATTTATTTGGATTTTATTGTAAAGCGTAAATATTTCTCGTTTTTCTATTAATGGTGTTACCAGATTGAGCAACTCACTGAAACTAACACAATCCATTCGCAGAAAGTTCCTAAAATCAAGAGGATTCAATTCCCTTGCGATATTTATGTGGCTAAACTTACGCCTTTCGATAAACCATTTATTTGCCAAATATTTTCTTTTACGAATCGCATTATTGTCTGTTGTCAATAAAGCCAACGCTAATCCAATACGTTGAAATTTCGAAAGTGACGGAGCCATGACACGTTTGCGCACAGCGCGAGCGCTCCGAACACGTGTTTACAGCGCAAAAGCTAAGACCTTTCTGCATAAATATACCAATCCCCCTTTCTGCAAATTGGATGGTGTGGTGGAAACCGCCAATTTGGCTGGCCAGCAAGAAGTGACTAGAAATTGGATGGTGAGGAGGGCACTTTAATAATAATACGGCTGGCTGTTTGGCCCAATTTTAAGGAGTGGGGGGTCCCGGCAGAAGGGAAATAATAATTCGGCTGGTGATTTTTGCCAATTCGCAGGCGGTTGTGACTCCTCACCACACTAAATGCAGTCATGTCTACATTTAGTGTCGTGAGGAGAGCGCTTTAATAATAATACCACATTAGTTTTCCACAAGATTATACAAGTGGTTTTTTTCTTTCTTTAAAAACTACTTGTATATTCTTAAAAGTTTTTTCACTTTTATAACTTTTGGTATAAATTCTATGTATGTGTAATCCTCGATATCTTAAATATTATTTTCTAATCTATGTAAAAGCCCCTACGGGCGTATAACAACAATAAATAAATAAATATACGTTTAGAGTTGTAAAAAAAAAAAAAAGAAAAAAAAAATGAATAAATGTTATATTTGTGGTGTGTTCCAGAGGTATAGACACTGTCAGTATCGTCCTGGTGAATGCCTTTCAGAATGGAAAGGTTGTTTGAAATAGCTATAGTAGTATTTCTTCTTCTTAAATGGGTTCCTCATTGCTGAGGATGGTGACCCCTACTCCAATTTCCATGGTCGGCAAGGCTCTTCCACTCCTCACGGTTCTGTGCTATGTGTAGAGCCAAGAGAGTCAAGAACACCCTAGTACCAGACGTCAGTGACCAAGTATCTGCTTCTTCTGCCAAACACATTATGGGCTCTCCACACGACACTGCATTTAGTGACTGCGGCAGTAACTGCAGAGAGCGTGGAGTTGAGCAAACTAGCGCCGTCTCGTTTGTTAAAGGGCCGTTAGAACGAGACAGCGCTAGTTCGCTTAACTCCACCCTCTCTGCAGTCTCTGCCGCAGTCACTAAATGCAGTGTCGTGTGTAGGCCGCTTTAATTTCCCCAACACTTAGTAATATATTATGTTCATGTAATGGCAAGTTAGTTTATTTTACCCTCAGGACGGAACGGTTGTTCCGAAACCGGTTGGCTTTTTTAAAAAAACGTAGTGATTCAAACCTTTTTATTTCATTTAAATAAAATTCACAGTTTAAAAATGACAATAATAATAATTTTTATTTTTAACTTAAATTAGTAAAACCTCAAATAATAATATTTAATTATGAAGAACATGTGTGTGAACAACCTGTAAAAACACAGTATAAATAAATAAGACAATGTGACAGTATCTTTTTCTGTTTTCAGATTTTTGATTGACTAAATAACTAACCATAACGCCGTTTTTCGCAGGGGTAGGCAGAGAGGACGGACCGCCAAACAACTCGGTCTTGGCACACACTCTTTGCCTCACTCACATTCATACATCGCCTCATACTCTTCTATTATTCTGACTTTTGACATGGCCCAACTCAAGTATCTGATTCACTTGATCGTGTCATATCTTCCTCGGGCGTCCCCGACTTCTTCTTCCATTCACATTTGCGTCATATATTCTTCTCACATTGACTTCATTTAATTTAAAAAACAAAGACCATAATAATAATAATATATCCCAGTTAAAATTGCAGCCATTGGCTGTTGGCCGTTTCGAACCGCGTGCCGTTTGGGAGGCGGGAATGGGTACCGCCACCCCAGGAGCCTTTATTAAGTAACCAACACCTCTGCCATAGGTCACCCCAAGTGGTTCGCTACGTTTGGTGCTTTAGCAGGGGTGCCCGGGTTCATTGGGTGAGGTTTGTCTAGGTCTTGGAGGCGGATGACCAGGATTCACTGAACCCCAGATTCCTACCCATCTTTAAACCGTTTTCCTTCGCAGAACTCTCCTCTCCTTCTTTTCCTTGAAAAAACCCTCCACATAGCATCCCCAAAGATGACATAGGTCCTGATTATTTTCCTCAGGGCCTCCTGTGTGGAGCTCATGTAAAAAAAAAGGAAGGTGGAGTAGTTTCCCTGTCGGCGCGAGCAGCATCAACCAAACCAATGATGAGCCAACCAAACTTATTCAGCAGCAAAATATTTAAATATGCAGCCAACAGTATGTATGCAGCCTATTCCAGAACTTTTGATACTTTCCGTATCGCCCTGGTGAAAGACCACTATGAAATGGTTTTAGTTATGTTTGGTGCTAGATTTGAATAGCCTGGTACTGTCCAACCTTCCTCTCTCTCTTTCCCTCCCCATTACCTTCAGCTTCACAACATACCTCAATTGGGGGTGCCATATACCCACTGGCTCCCGACAATTGAGAGAAGTTGGAACTCTAATGCAGTACTCAGATAAAAAAAGAAAATATCAGTCCCACTGCCTCCAGGTATTTGGGGCTCCTATGGAATTCACATAAAAAAGAAAAAAAAATAGCCTCACTGGCTGGCGAGAAAACCAGAAATATGTCATTTTCAAATCAGATTTTAGACGTATTGACTCTTTTCCACAAAAAATTATAAATTAATTTCGAAAGATTGTTCTTTTATCTAGCATTCGCATGTAATAAATTTTGAGAATTTTTTTTAATTTTTAGTATAATAAGGTTATTCCATAGGTCGTTGACAGATTTGTTAAATTTTCAAAACAGATTTTGTATTATACCACACATATTTCAAATCATATAATCATGCAGTAAAATAAATCAATATCTGGATATCGCATGTTTTAGAATTTTAATTTTAGTTTAAATAAAATCATTAAAAAATATATACGTACATGTGTTTCTTGACGAAAATTGGTCCGTTTCTGTATTTATTTGGGCACTTAGAAACTAATATATTTCAGATTTTTTTAACATTCGTATTTAACTTAGACATTATTAAAAAATGATAAATACTTATAATCAAAAAATAATTACAAAAATTACATTATTTTAATAGTTTTATCATCACGCCTTTCAGCATTTTTTGATGTAGGTATAAATTAAAGCAAATTTGGAATGAAATAAAATCGATATTGAGTTATAATTTTAAAAAGCTGGTATGGAAAATAATTAATCTTTCTCATTGTAACCGCCCTGCACGATCGTAAGAACAACTTTCGACGAAATGTGTATTTTCGTCCGCTGGCTGGTTAAACGCTCTTAATGAAAAATACAAATGGGCCACCGGGCAACTCATTTGTATGAAAGCTGCCGATTCGTTGTGGACCCCGTTTGACCCCGGCCACTGATTGTCAGAAGTCAAAAAACACAGAATATTTTTAATAAAACGCTATTTAAAGTTTATGGATTCAATTTATTTTGGAAATGTCAACAAAAGGATAATCTTTAATTATTTCAATCTCTTTTACTTTTGTGTTTCTTTTTAGACTTGTGTTTGTGTTCACTCTTTTTCTTTTTACTCTTTTTTGCTTTCTTTTCTTTTTTGCTCTTCTTGGATTTGGTTTTTGCCGCCTCCACCCAATGTCCTCCGTCACTGTCGCTAGAACTGGAAGACTCTACCATTAAAACATCAGGGACTTGCACAGAATCTGTTTTGGGTTGGATCTCCGCTGCTTTGGCCTGCTTTGGTCTGAAAATATGCTTTTCTGGGAGTTTCGGTCCATACAAATCTGTTTCCATAGGTTCTTGTCTGCTGCTTCCTGAATCTATTGATTCAAGTCTGCTGGTTCCTGCGTCAATTGATTCAAATCTGCCTTTTCCAGAGTCAATTGGTTCAATGTGGTTCTTTTCTTCTTCAATTGGTTCAAATCTGCTTTTTCTACCAGTAGCTGCAACTATTTTAGATGGCGCTTCTGTGCCTTTTGTTGTACTATTTGTGGAAGCTTTTTCTCTATTTGAACTAATGATGTCTTCATTGTTTCTAGTGGAACTATTCTGCCAAGAATTCAACTTGTCAAAATTCAAATTTGCAAAAATCCCTTTTGGTGGCGATTCGTTTCTTTGCACATTTCTTGGAGGAGAATCAAACACATTTGTGACTGTTTTTTCTTCAATTTCTGCGTCTTTTTCTTTGGGATCATCTTCTGAATCGTCAGGTTCACTGTCGCTGAGGAAGATGGCTTTGTAAAGATCTATTTTGTTGAAATTGTCGATGGTTTCTTTGACTTCTTCCGGTTCAAAACTTTTGTCTTTACAAACTTCTTTGTTAAATTCCAACGGAACTTTTCTGTTGAGTAAACTTTCACGTTCTTTCTCTTTTTCTTGTAGAAACAATTCTGCTACAGTCAAACGCTTGGTTTTGACTGGTACCTCTAAAACTTTCAAACTTTCTCTTTCTGCTTTCTTTTCCACGTCATCTGCAATCTTTTCTTTAGGTATTTTAGTTGGGTCTGTTTCGTTCTCCAGTGTTTTTCTACAATCTTGTTCGGTTTCTTTTCTTTTTTCTAAATTCGCACCTCCAGTCTGTTCTCTGAGAAAACTATGTTTGTTGTGTACCGGAGTTTCAAGGTATTCAAAGATTGAGTAAGTCAGTTTCTTCTTGTCCTTGCTTGGATTGACTCGCCTGAAACAAATAAAAACATTATAAAAAAATGTAAAAAAATTCCGGATAACAAATAAACTGACAATGATTGAACTGTCCCTACTCCTAAAAATCTGTAAGCTTGCGCAATGATGGAAGACTTTGCTTACTTCGATTAAATCCTATGTTTTTCTAAATCATATTGATTGAGTCTCACTGCCATACATCTGGGTAAGTAGGTAATAATAATAATAATAATAATAATTGGGTAATTTGTATAGCGCCGTTTTTGTGAAAAATCACCTCAAGGGCGTTGTTAAGTAAGTAAGGTACTCCATTGTGGATTGCTAGCTTCACTTTTTTGGGCAGTTTTTTGTTAGTGTCAACGACAATCAGTCCTCCATTAACTTCTGGATTGCCGTTTGTCACCCGGTGGCCGCGGCACTTTGAAATGCAATTTTGACCCTTATGTATAAAGAAAGTGTATGAAGAACAAGGTCAGAAACGCTTGCTCTATCATCGTCCTTTACCATAGCGAAACCCGCAATGCGTCTAGTCACTCGGAATAATTTATATTTAATTTGCTGTAGCGCGGGGATGTGAGCAGTTTGTGCGCATGCGCGGGGAAAAAATATGTATTTTCTACGATTTTGACCCTTCTATATACAAAATTTGATAAGGACAGTGTCAGAATCGCTTGCGCCAACATTCCCCATGGGATGGGTAAAGATTTCATTCACCTTGTAATCCCAGAAAATTTTTAAATAATTTTTATCTGTGGACATCGAAATGTCATTTTGGCCGCGTCACAATTTATGCTGTTGTGCGAGTTCCTCTGCTAAAACATCGTAAAACCTATCAATTTACATAATTAACGCAAGTAATGTTGAAAAAATGGAAAAATAGAAAAAAAATAATATTAAAATCAAAATGCTCAGATCGAAAAAAAAAAGATTTTTGGGTTCTCTACGTGATGTAGATTCACCAGTTTCCCGCTTGTACTACGAGTTTCCGGACATGTTGTATAATGAAACAAAAAAACTAAAGAGACACTATCTAGGTTACAAATAATTTCGTGTAGAACTTTGTAATCACACAAAAAGATAGCTGCCAAAAAATATGTGATAAATTGATGTATTGTAAATTCTGAGTTTGAAACATGAGATTGACAAAAATGACCTAAAAAAATCAGAACCCATGGCCGAGCAGATAGAGGAGTTGTCCCGGTAAGTTATAGATCCTGGGTTCGATTCCCAGTTGCGACTGTTACGTTTTTATTTTCTGTGTCTTGTTCTGTTTCATTCTATATATATTGTTTGCTCTATGTATTAATGAAAACAAATTTATCACCCTTCGTGATACGGTTCCGCAACGTTGAATCTTCGGCACAGCATGGGGTCGGGTATCCACTTGGTGACTTCTCTGGTGAGCCGGCCGAACATGCCAACCCTCGCCGCTTCCATCACGTCCGGGGCGGCGTAGGAGGAGGAGCTCTGCCGGTCCAATGTGGCAATGTCAGTATCCGGACGGGTGGCCGACACGAACCTGAAAAAAAACATTCATTTTAGATAATTAGACATTTTATATTTTTTAAACACACTTACGAGTATTTAATATGTTAGAAATAAAGTGTCAGCTTGACTTTATTTTTTGTTTACGTGAAGTTTGACGTTTTAATCAGTGGAAATTCAAAATGGCGAAACCAACACATTTCGCGTGTCTAGCTACCCACGGATTGTATTTTGAGTGCTGTCAATTGCACCTATTATGTTGGGGAATCCAGCTACTTCATAGAACACCCTTTTCACTATTTCCACCTCTTTATTGGATAACCAACACCTCTGCCATAGGTCACCCCAAGTGGTTCCCTACGGCCGGTGATTTAGCAGGGGTGCACGGGTTCATGGGGTGAGGTTTGTCTAAGTCTAGGAGGCGGATGACCAGGACACACTGAACCCCAGATTTCTACCCACCCCTTAAATCCTTTTCCTTCCCAGAACTCTCCTCTCCTTCCTTTCCTAAAAAAACCTCCACACAGCATCCCCAAAGATAACAAAGGCCCTGATGACAATTATTTTCCTCAGGGCCTCCTGTGTGGAGCTCATGTAAAAAAAAAAAACCTGCTAAGGCACGTGTCATTTTTGACGATTTTGCTGTGGAAATTCCATTTGTAATGTGGAAACCTCCCTTTGCATAGAATTGTAAAGCTACAAGCAATTGATTGCGGCAAAATTGGGCAGTTTCTAAAAAAGAAATAAGAAACAGGTTTTCAGATCTGCTAAGTGCTAAATATTGCGAGATGACAGATAACACTGTTTTTGAGGTATTTATTTCACTCTGTTGTCAGTTTTAATAACTTTTTATAACTTCCTGAGGCAAGTCTAATCCACCAGGTTAGCTTCCTTACGTTGCGTAGTGGCATGGCGATGATTTTGCTTTAGGAAGAAAGTATTTGTGCATTTGAGCAGTGGCTCAGCAGTTGATCATTAGGATTGGACACAACGGCTGTTAAGAGTACTTAAAATAAAATATTTTAATTATTGCCTATCAGCTCAATAAAAAGAATTTCTAAAATTGAAAAATTACAATCAATTTTAGCAGAAGTTAGGAACAATAATTTCGCTTACTTCAGTAATTTTATTATTTTATGTATTTATTTGTACAGCGCCCTTGAGGTGATTTTTCGCGAAAACGGCGCTATATAAATTAGCCAAATATTATTATTATTACTTCGTGTACACTCACTTCCTTAATTTATCTCTTCAGTGGTGACAGTAAATTGTTTCAATGCATAATTTATTTGGCAGCCACATCTGGTCTGGAGCTCCAAAATACCTAAAAAGAACCCTTGACTCTGTGCTAAAATGGGCAGTCCGTTTGATAGATTCTCCCATCTTCACAGACGGACTGCAATCTTCAGAGTATAGGCTTCCGGTGGGAATGCTGTCCTTGTTTTACCGGCATTACAATGGAATATGCTCCGAGGAACTAGCGTCATTGATCCCCTCGGCACTGGTGCATAGTCAGGAAACACGCCAAATACGTGCCCAACATTTGCACACGGTTGACATTAGTCACATGAGAACGGGTCGTTTCTATTTTTTTTTTTTACATGAGCTCCACACAGGAGGCCCTGAGGAAAATAATTTTCCTCAGGGCCTATGTCATCTTTGGGGATGCTGTGTGGAGGGTTTTTTAAAGGAAAGGACGGAGAGAAGAGTTCTGGGAAGGAAAAGGGTTTAAGGGGTGGGTAGGAATCTGGGGTTCAGTGTGCCCTGGTCATCCGCCTCCTAGACCTAGACAAACCTCACCCCATGAACCCGGGCACCCCTGCTAAATCACCAAACGTAGCGAACCACTTGGGGTGACCTATGGCAGAGGTGTTGGTTATCCAATAAAGGTTCCCGGGGCGGCGGTACCCATTTCCGCCTCCCAAATTGTCCTCCATAATTTTACGACTCGTTCTTGAGTTCAACGGCTCAACTGTGGAACGTTTTGCCGGCCTCTGTGTTTCCTTCCTCCTACAATATGGGTCTCTTCAAGACCCATGTTCACTACTTCCTTTCCTCAAAAAGATCCTCCAGACAGCATCTTCAAAAGTGACATAGGCCCTGAGGGAAATTATTTTCCTCAGGGCCTCCTGTGTGGAGCTCATGTAAAAAAAATAAAAAATTAATTACCTGTCATTCATCAGTCCAGTTAGAGGCTTGTACAATTTGCATGCTCTCTCAAACTCTGACAGTTCCCGCACTTTCTCCCAGTCCGTCAGTCTAGTTTTATCTCCACCACCGTGCAAACTATCACTGGTCACAACAAGTCCCTCTTCCACCATAGCACAATACTTCTCATAGCGCAACTGTTTCTCACTATTAGAAGCGAAAGGTTTGAAGACACCACCACCACCTATTTGACTATTTGTTTTGGAGCCGGTGATATTTGCAATTGTTTCTTCAAAAGAAAGTCCCTTTTGACTAGATTTTGATTCATTCTGACTTGATTTTGAGTCATTTTGGGGTGAGTCAGATACAAAATTGACATTTCTTCCGGTGATTGCTGCAATTCGCTCTTCAATAGTTTGATTTGATTTTGAGTCACTCTGGCTTGATTTTGAGTCATTTTGAGGTGGATCAGATACGAAATTGATATTTCTTCCTGTTATTGCGGCAATTCGCTCTTCGATAGTTTGATTAGACGAATTATTTGGATGTTTTTCAGTAATTTTGTCCACTTTTTTTTCAGGTACTAGAGTTGGGATTTCGCCTAATAGAGCTCCCCTATGTTTCGCAGTCAGATCGTGCCTCCCCAAACCTGAAATTTTAACATAAAAAATATTAACCTCTCAGGCTAATTTGTTTTCTTTTGGTAACAACTCATGTAGGTCACATAGAAATCGTTGTGTCTCCCTTAGTATTAGAAAGGTATTAGAAAGATTTAGAATAGAATAGAAAAAGGTATTAGAAAGAGAACGCTTTATATTAAAATCTAAAAGTTAACCACAAAATAATTCAAATCCACACCTTTATGAGACCAAAGTTTCCGATCGCAATTTGAAAAAAAATTATGAAATTTTGTGAATTTTTTAATAATTATTTTTACATGAAACGAAAAAAGAGTGAGGTGACTATAACGTTTATAATTCAAACCCGCCGTTTGCCGCTCGTGCACCGGTGTGTCATGAGATTTTACACGCGATTTTGACCCTTATGTATAAAGAAAGTGTATGAAGAACACGGTCAGAATCGCTTGCTCTATTATCGCCCTTTACCATAGCGAAACCTGCAATGCGCCTAGTCACTCCAAATAATTTATATTAACCTTTTAACCGCTAAAAAAATATACCTAAGCAGTCGTCCCCACGCGGCACTTTCTTTTTCGAATGTCATTTTTACATAGACCCTTTTAGAAAACAAAATCATTGTCTGGATTAATCCTAAAAACATTAATAAATCTTCATAACATCATCCTCCAATATCGAAGTATCAATAAACATTAATTTGAGATCAACTGAAATGAAGATAACGTTATAATTGCGTTAATATAAACATGCCGTGAATATCAACAAACAAAGCAATCTCTAACATGGCCGCTTCTAGCAACGTATGACGTAACATATAGCTACCTACTTGCTCGTGTAGTGAAATACGAGACGCGTCAAGAAGGGCCACTGCGCCGATGCTCTATTTTTATTAATTGTTTTTGTGTTTAATTCGTAGAACTCCATTTAATTTTTTGCTTTTTTTTTTTTTAATTTAATTAAAATTTAATTTGATAATGTTATAATGTTTGCAAAACCATTTTCAAACTGTAAACTGAAACAGCTGTAACAAAAATACACACTAAAATACTTGCAGAGCTTAATAATAACGTTATCAATAAAAAACACATAAATTTGTTTAAGACCACTTTTATTTTAAAACACTCTCAGCCTTACTAAAAAAAAACCACAGCGCGACCGATTAACTGTGTTATTGCAATAACATAAATAGAGCTCGTATACACTAAAAGACGTTTTATTACCAATAACGTTTCTTTCGTGGTCACGCTGTTAAAACGAATTGAAGATGTGACAACGTTGTATATGGTTTTAATTTACTAGGAAACAATGTTGTTTTAATTCTTCTCCGCTAGGGGCATTATTGGTGCACCTGTGCATATCGGCCCGCGATGACAAAACAGTTCGGTGTGTTTATGGCGGGATATGGAAAATTTTGTTAGTGCCTAAATGTTGTGATTTTACTAAATAATTTCTATTGTAGTGACGAATTTACTCTTCTGTTCACATAATTGATATATTTACCATATGATTTGTGTGGTTTACATCAGTTTAATCAAGTTATTGTACAAACGCCGTACTTTCAAAGTTGAACTGTCAGAATATTGTTTTTTATAGGTTACTTAAGATAAAATTTTAATTTTAAGATCTTTATTTTAAGAGAATTTGTTAAAAGTGATAATTTTTTATAATATTAAAATCTAATACATGTGTTCGTAAACGTATCAAAAAAATTAACGTCTTTAGAGATGCAAGAAATCTGTTTTAAATTTCGGTATTATTTCTAAGTTTTATTATTTTATTATTTCAAATTTCAATTTAATCCTAATATTATATCTCATAATTTTAATTGCATTCATAAAAATATTCCAACTAATTGTAAATGTGAAAGCTTAGAATTAGTTTCGGAATACGTGTATCTTGGTGTTACTGTAGATTGTTTTTTTAAATGGGACAAACATATAAAAAAAACCTGTAAAAGACTCAGATCGATTGCTGGCAGAATGTACACATTAAATTTTTTCCTATCAATTGAAACACTTAAAATAATTTATATGTCACTAGCAGAATCTATTATAAGATATGGATTAACAATATGGGGAAATACTTCTATAACCAATCTGAAACAAGTGCAAGTTGTACAAAACGCAATTGTAAAATTATTGGTCGTCCCTAATATTTTCAAACAGAGACAAAATAAACCGTTGCTGTTTCAGAGTGCCAAAATTTTACCTGTTAAGGCAATACTTTGGCACAAAATTATAATTCAACATATATTTACCCCGCAGCATAAAGAGAAATTAGAACATAAATACAGCACTAGATTCACGCGTAACGACGGGTTAATAGTTCCGAAATTTAACAATAAGTACGGACAGAGAACGTTTGAATATATCATACCGAAGATATTTAATTTATTACCTGACACTATAAAGCAATGTAATTCTATGAATAAGGTTAAATATATGGTGAAAAATTGGCTATCGGAAAAAAAAGATTTATATTGATTTTGATATGTATGAAAAAATGTTGTATCTGTAGATATAAGATGTAAATTTTAAATTTTAAAAATGTATAAATATGTAACTAAAATATAAGCACCTGTTGACAAGCCGATTCAATTGGCTTAGCAGGACTTGTTTGTTGATTATATTATGTATTATCTATTATTTCAATAAAAAAAAAAAAAAAAAAAAAAGTTATTTTTTTGGCAATAAAAAAAACTTTGAAATTTTTTATTATTTTTTTATTGTATACACGATAAAAAAGTGAGGTGATAGTTTCCTTCCAAATTTATTACATAAAAGGACTGTGTTTTTTAAATTTTGATTTTATTTAAATTTCTCTACATTTTGGTCAAAAATGTTGTGGGAGGAAATTTTTTTCCATGTTTTTCCGAGTTTGAATCATAAAATATGGCAGTTTTTGAAAGCTAAAGTGTATTTCAAATACTCAAATCTAAAAGGTAATTTTATCTAGTTTTCATAAATGGTATTTGTTTTTACGACACCTTCAAAAATAAGAAATATATAGAACATTCAAAATACTATGGAAAAATTACAAATATCGTTCGGACATCAATGGTTAAAACAGAGATAAACTACCCTCTCAGGCCGTAGAAACCATGTGTATTTCTTTCAAAGAACAAATTTTTAATTAGTAATGTTTTCACATCCGCGGCCGTTTGTCAATTGAATAAAATTTTCACTGGGTTTTTTAGTAAGGCTGTCTGTGTTTCAAGAGTGTTTTAAAATAAAAGTGGTCTTAAACAAATTTATGTGTTTTTTATTGTAAATTATGGCGAGCCACAAAGTTAGTGCTTTTTACCAATATATAACGTTATCAATTTTAATTTTATTGAATTTTAAAAGATGCTATGGTTTTAGTTTACAGATACTTCTATAGTTAACATTTTATTGATATTTATGTTGTGAAATTATTTTATATTGTTTTCACTGATAAATTTGCATTAATAAGATCGACATTTTACGGCAGTAAATCGCCGTAAAACGTTAATTTATGCGGTTGATATCGACCTAATTCGTATTATTATTTTATAAATCTAAATTGGTTTATACCGGAATGCCGTATTTTTACGAATTTACTTCGATTATATGGATTTAAAGAGCCAGCTGCGGCGGAAATCGGCAAATTTCTATTTTCGAGGAAATTTACCGTATTTTTACAAATTTACTCGAAATATCTGAATTCACAGGGCCGGCCTCTATGGAAACGGCCACAAATGTTTGATTTAAACAGAAATGGTGGGTATTTTTACGAATACTATGAACATCTTAATTAGAATGGACGCCTGCAACGGAAATCTGCCGCGAAATTTCAATTTACGCGGAAATATCGTATTTTCTGTGAATCAAACGGGTATCTAAATTTAGAGGGCCAGCCACGACGTGATTCGGCTGCGAAATTTCGATTTACGCAGAAATATTTTGTATTTTTACGAATTTACTTCTAATTCCCGAATTAGAATGGCCGCCTGCAAAGGAAATCCGGTGCGATATTTCGATTTTCGCGGAAATATGGTATTTTTGTGAATTTATTTCAAATAGGTATCTAAATTTGGTGGGGCGGCCGAGATGGGATTCGGTTTCGGAAATTTCGATTTACGTGGAAATATATTGTATTTTTACAAATTTACTACGAATATCTAAATTTTAAGAACCGGTCACGGCGGCAATCAACCGCAAATATTTGGTTTACGCAGAAAATATTCGGTATTTTTGCGAATTTATTACGAATAGGTTTCTGAATTTAGAGGGCCGGCTAGGTTGAGATGGGAAAGTCAAAGGTTCAGCAGAAGAAGTTGTTGGCTGAACTGACGGGATTGAGACATAACTTTCATAATGCCCAACAAAAACAATATCTGTATCGTCATCAGTCATCACTTATTTCAAAAACACTTTCCGAATCTAACATTGCTTCAATATCAATTTCAGATAAGCCATGTGTCGACAATTTGAGTGTTGTTAAAAAAAAGTTTTAAAATTCATACGTAAACACACAAAACTTAAAATTGAATTAGTTAATTTTTAAATAATACAACAATTAAATAATTATGTACACAAAAATAAAGTAGATTTCTAAGTGGATATCGACGCACAAGTATTATTACTAATACGCTACGGGGTCCGCTCGAAAGAGACAATCAGATTCAACTTCAACACAACTGTGACTGGCGGCTGGGGCCGCGCTCTCGGTTTTATTCATTTACCAAAATAAACAATGAAGTAGTTGATAAACATTCTCAGAGAGGTCGCACCACAAATGAATATTCTTATTTTTAATATAAATTTCGATCGTATACGGCATACATGTGCTTAGAAAACGAAGTCGAAACTTGAAAATGACTGAAAATGTCATTTCTGCCGCCGGGTGCCGCGTCATAATTTATGCGTCTTACTCGACTAAAACATCGTAAAACCTATTAATTTACGTAATTATCGCAAGTAATGTTGTTTTGGGACATAGTTTATTGTTCTCGGAACGTGTTTCAGTCAATAAAATATACAATAGCGCAAAATTAATCCACAAAACATTCATTTCAAAATTCAAAGTGGTGCTTTTTGCTGGCCCTTCCTGGCAAACAAGGGGTTAATTTGTAATTTTAGTTAGAAAAAACGTAATGTGAGCCATTTTTGGATTAAAATTACATGACTATTTCTAATAATACAACTTGAAAGTGTATTTCATCACCTTTCCAAGACATTTTTTAGATTTCGAATACTTTCACAAATATTCCATTTATTTAAATTTTATTTCAAAGCTGAAGTATTTTTAAGTACTGACAAAACGCCCTCTGTCTGACCGATACTGACCTCTGTCTCGTATTTCAGGGGCAGAAGTTTCCTCTACAGAACTGAACCGAGAAGGCCTGATGATGGAAGGTACAAAATCCCTCGGCAAGTCACCTTTCCAAGACATTTTTTAGATTTCGAATACTTTCACAAATATTCCATTTATTTAAATTTTATTTCAAAGCTGAAGTATTTTTAAGTACTGACAAAACGCCCTCTGTCTGACCGATACTGACCTCTGTCTCGTATTTCAGGGGCAGAAGTTTCCTCTACAGAACTGAACCGAGAAGGCCTGATGATGGAAGGTACAAAATCCCTCGGCAAGGCGGGCGGTGGATACACTTTTACGGAATAGGGCTTGTTCACAGCGGGAACAAAACCTTCCAAAACCTGAAATAATTTACAATAAAATTAGGAACAAAATAAACAAAGGGAGCAAAATTAACCGGGATTCTTTTCTGAGAACAGCCCCAGAGATAATAGAAACAAAGGGAGATACGCCATAGAAGCACAGCTAAATAGAGTAATAATAATTATAATAATAATATTTGGCTAATTTATATAGCGCTGTTTTTGTGAAAAATCACCTTAAGGGCGCTGAGAGTAGTGGAAGCATAGAACAAATTTCCACAACATGTCATCGATGCCTTTTTAGCATTAGCTCCACACAGAAGATGTGTGGATGATATTTTTAGGAAAGGAAGGAGGGGAAGTTCTGGGAGGGAAAAAGGTATGAGGGGAGGGTAGGAAACTGGGGGACAGTGTGTCCAGGAGTGACAGATATATGAATCCATCCCTCCCAATGCGGTGCAAGGTGATCAAAAGATCTCCCTCAAAAAGTCTCTGCCTGCTGCGCAGTAGGTGGGCAGACATGTCCGTCGCCAAGACCTGGACAAACCTCACCATATGAACCCGGGCACCCCTGCTTAAGTCACCAAACGTAGCAAACCACTTGGGGTGATCAATGGCAGGGGTGTTGGTTATGTAATAAATGGTTCCCGGGGCGGCAGTACCGATACCTACCTTCCGTATTAAAACAAACTACTAATGTAAAAAAATTAAAGCTCTATTGTATTCATATATGGAGAGAAGAAAGAATTAACTTATTTTCAAATTTAAAACAACTCAATTACTGTTAATAAGTCGAGTACGCCTCATGTGTCTGGCAATGTTGTAGGCAGCTTGAAAACAAGCTTATTGTGAAATCAGATATAAGCATATCAACAAAATACTCCCTACTCATTCAATAATAACAGCAAAAAATAATAAAAGAATAGTGTTAGGTTAGGTTAGGTTAGGGTTATTGTTTTCATTTGATTATTTTTGTTTAATGTTCTGTTTTGTCATGGAACAAGATACAAAAAGAATAAACTTACAGTTCTATGTGAAACGGCAGGCGGCTTGGCCTTGGAACCACTCTGCTTTGCTTGACCTGTCTTCCCCAGGACATCCAGAGCAAAGTCGTAGCTGGACTTGTCTTCCCGTGCGTATATGTCTTCATCCTCCACTTCCATGGCTCCAACCCCAAACGCTTGGCCCCTTATGGAAACCTGCAAAGTTACATATTATAAATATTTACTCACAATTTGTATCAGATGCTAAACTGACCATCCCTCCAACCAAATTGTACAACAATTGGTTCTACATTTATCGACACTTAATTAACTGTTAACTTTGTAACAGTTAGGCTAGAACTGTTTTGAGAAATGTATTGTATCGTTCATCACCCCGTCAAAGTGGTGGGATTTCAGATCTTTTTTTGTCTTTTACATTATGTCTTATATTTTCAGATAGCGGGGTCAATCGTTAATTGTCAATCATCAATCATCAATTGTCAATCTTCAATCGTCAATCATCAATCTTCATTCATCAATCGTCGATCATCATTTGTCATTCCACATTCATCAATCGATGTTCATCATTTGTCATTCCACATTCATCAATCGTCGATCATCATTTGTCATTCCACATTCATCAATCGTGGTTCATCATTTGTCATTCCACATTCGTCATTCTACATTCATCAATCGATGATCATCATTTGTCATTCCACGTTCATCAATCGTTATTCAGCAATCGTCGTTCATCATTTGTCATTCCAAATTCATCAATCGTCGTTCATCATTTGTCATTACACATTCGTCAATCTTCATTCATCAACCGTCGTTCGTCATTTGTCATTCCACATTCATCAATCATCAATTGTCGTTCATCATTTGTCATTCCACATTGGTCAATCATCATTCATCAATCAGCAAATCTTCAATCGTAAATCACATTTGGCATTCATCTTTCGGCATTCGTCAATCTTAAATTGTCAATCGTTAATCATCTATCATATATATTTAAAATCATCTGTCATGAGTTATTTGTAGTACCAAAATGTAAAAGCCCTTTGGGTGTTAAATAAATAAATAAAATCATCAAATCGCCTGTGCTCTAAAGATTGCAATCCATTTGTTAAGATAAAGGAATCTATCAAACGAACCGCCCATTTGTGCGCAGAGTCAAGGGTTTTTTCCAGGTATTTTGGGGCTCCGGACCGGAGGTGCTGCCAAAATTCAATCATGGGGTGCACTTGTGATTTGTACAGGGTTAGCAGTTAGCAGTTGTGTACTATCTGCATATGTACAGTACGCCCAGCTTTTGAGAGACTAACTCGATGGGCTTCATTGTGTGTACACAACTATGCTATATAGAAAGAAGGACCTTTTTTGTAACTGGAGAATGTTGGCCGTTCCACAAAGAGTTTTTCCAGTTAAAATAAAAATAAATCCCTTCAAGTTACCTTCTTGCCTTTATCCACAGTGACCAAATGGCTCATCCCCTCGTGAAATCCACCAAGAACAGAATGTCGACTGAGTCCGGAATACCCCAGACCAAAGGAGTTGGTCTTCGGCCGGGCGGCAAACGGCTCCAGGTCGTCCGGCTCGAAGAGTTGCTCTGAATATTGTTGCTCCTCGTCAGAGGTCTGATCATCAGTAGTGCTGTCTCGTTTGTCTTCTGGATCAGACGATGTTTCGCGCTATAAAAAAGAGTTTTTAACTTACATAATTTAAACCAGAGTCTAAAAATAAATGGAGAACAAATAGATGGTGGTGCAATGGTTTAAATACCATTAAATAGCAAAACAAAGGTGGTTGATGTAAAAGGATGTGCATAACAAAATTTGTCTACGCATAACAATAGAAGTGTAAGATTGGTAGCATTGGATTTAATTTAATTTATTTAATTTAATTTATTTATTTATTTAAGCAACATAAACAGTTTTAGTAACATAATATATATGTACATAAGAGGATGACAAAAAACAGACCAATTATTAATGTTCACAGATAGGTATTTAGAAACAAAAGTAACTGAATGTAAACTAGAATATTTAAGAAAACAAAGAAACAGGACAAAGCAGCAATTAAAATAAATAAATTATAATACAGACAGGTGTAGATTCAACAAGTGATAAACCTAAATATAAAAACACAGCAATAAAATAAATGCGATTATAACTGTACTTAAATAGGCTGCGAAATAGGTATTTGGATTGGGACGGGTAAGGGGAGGACAGGGATAAGGGAAAGTTGCCACGCAGGTAATTTAAAAATATTAGGTACAATTAATTTGGTTAGAGGCTTTTGAAATGTGGCTTCACCGGAGAATGCTCAAGGTCCCATGGACCGACATTTTTTTTTTTTTACTGTGAATACCGCACAAGAATCTCAACTGCTCGAGTCTGGAGCCAGTGAGACTATGGCATCCCCAATTGGGGTATGTTGTGAGGCTTAGGGTAGTGGGGAGGGGAAGGAGGTGGGGAAGAGGAAGGTTGGGAAGTACCTGGCTATTCAGATCTGGTCACCAAACACGGCTAAAGCCATTTTCAAGCAACGTTTCAATTCTGAATGGTGGTCTTACACCAGGGCGATACTGATAGTATCTTCCACTCTGGAACATGCCACAAATATACTATATATTATTTTAAATGAATTAATTGTGAAATAACACAAATTAATCAAATAAAATTTATTTGCGCATGCCGGGTTCGAACCCGCGACCTCCGGATTGTGAGTCAAGAGTCTTACCCACTGGACTACGGAGGTCGTCATGATCACCAATGCAGAAATTCTCAGAAGGGGTTAGAGCAGATGGAGAACTGCTTACATTAATATAAATCAGGAAAATTTCATATCTGGGTCATATACTTCGAGGGGAGAAGTATTACTTGCTCCATTTAATATTGAAAGGCAAGATAGAGGGCCTGGTAGGAGACAAATGTCTTGGCTACGTAACATACGAGAGTGGACCGGCATTAGAAGTGTGGAGGAGCTATTCCGGGCAGCGCAAGACAGAGAGACATTTTCAAGAGTGATCGCCAACGTCGGGGGGACCTGATACCTGATAGGGCACACAAAGAAGAAGAAGAAGGCACAATTAATTTAATCATCATGAATATGTGTTAAGTGTTATTCACACCTAGAATGAGATACAATGAAATTCTGTAGCGAAAGTAACTAGTGGTGAATATGTCAGCAAGTGTTTGATTGGTAGTGTCCTCACCCGAAATTCCTTGGGCACGTAGCAAGAGTAAACCTTCTTCCCCTCCCTGGTCCTCTGCTCCCCAACCCCCTTGCCTGGACGCCAGCCCATGCTGCCCAGGATCCTCATGGCCGCCGTCTCGTGAACCGGTTCCAGCAGTACCTGCAGCACCGGGACTCCTGCAAACACAAACATAACCTCAAAACCTGCTCGAACCACATAAAACTAACTAGATTAAGTTATTCAATTTTTTTTTGTAACATTACAGATTTTCAATTTGGGAGACGGGTATGAGTACCGCCGCTCCGGGAACCATTTATTGGATAACCAACACCTCTGCCACAGGTCACCTCAGGTGGTTTGTTACGCTTGGTGACTTAACAGGGGTTCATCCTGGTCTTGGAACTCACCAGTATTTATAGAAAGCTTCGCGAGAGTGCGCACATCAACTAACCAAAGTTTCATCGCAATCGGATGAATAGTATAGGAAATAATTTCATAATGCCAGAGCTCACTATTATATTTAGAAACCATCACGGGCATGCGCACATCAAATCTCCAAAGTTTCATCGCAATCGGATGAAAAGTTTAGGAATGCATACAAGGGACAAACAAAGAAATATTCATTTTTATATATTAAGATTGAAAAATGCAATTAAGTCCAAATAAGAAAGACGATTTCAACTTTGAAAAAAAAACTTTACTCAATCATTAAAATGGCCACTATCTAGAACAGGAAATGAAATGAACGAAATGCAAAATGGTTGAGTTAAAACGGTACTTCGTTCAGCTCAATCAATTATGGTCTTTGACCAGGACGATAGAACACCGGGAGAGTTTGAAGAAATTAAATAAAAAAATGAATAACCCGGTATAGGTCCATCATGGAACTGTGTCTGGTGCTTCCTTTTGCCTCCCCCAAAGTCTCCCGTGGGGGCGACCTGGCGCGGAGCTATGCCAAACTCACTCCGGTCCTCCTCATCCATAAAGTCCTCCGCTTTTCTGGCTTCCTGGAAGTTTACACCAATTATTATTAGAGACGGGAACTGGGTGTTGATGACAATTCGAGAAAATTCCAAAGCCACTATTGTTGGTGTTGGTCAACCATTTAATATACACGTGGTGTATCGTGACGGCGATTGGTATCGGAGCGTATTTTGTTCTGTTTTGGCCAATGAAATCGGCAGAAATCAGACTACTGAATTTATTTTGTACCTTCGGTGCAGCGAGCGAACAATAATAGTCAGTCCGTGTTGAGCATCGCAATGTATTGTGAAATTGGCATGGCGCGCAAATGAATAAAACCATTACTACGCACCGCGTGCCTGTAAGTATAATATACGCCCACAGTAATTCGCGACAGAAAGCAGAAGTTGTCTCGTTCTTCATTGTTTGCTTCATGTTGATTCATCGAATACACGACCCAATACAACCTAACCTAACCTAACCTAACACTTGTCACATATTTACTGTAAGAAATTTAAACAAAAGAATTATAATAGTCTCAGGTAGAGGTTGTATGTGACGTCATTGTTCTAGTATCTTCTGTCTTTCATTTTCATACAAGATGTGTGAGAAAGAAGAGGATGATCGTCGATCACGTACGTACAACCATTCTCTGGGACTACTATACATATTTTAAAAATAAAATTAAAATAATTTTCTGGTAAAAAAAATATTATATTGTAGGTAGGTACTTTATCGATTGTCTGAATTCTTGACATAATCAGTCCATTTTTTTTTAACCAGACTCACTCACTAACAGACCCACAACCGAAATCAATATATTTAATGATATCCAAAGGTTGATGCAAATTATTTCGTCAAAAGCTTTGAACATTGATGGCATCAAATTGTTTTTCCCAACAGCTGGTTATATTGATATTAGTAGAAATGAATAATGAAATCTTTAAAAACATTACAGTGTTCATTAACTTACTGGTTTTTGTGCACGGTCAGACCGCGAACTCTTGAACGTTGAGGGAGTCCACCCCTCCGGTGCGGCCACAGAGTTGCCGTGGCCAGCCGTAAAACCGCCCGTGAATGCACCGTGAAATCGTCGCTTTCCATTTGCGTCCAAGGCATACTGGTCGCTCACATCCTGGTAGAAACGTTTCTTGACAGGAACACGATCTAAAAAAAACAAATACATTTAACATAGATACTTCTTTATGACAAAAATTTGAAGACACAAATGCTGTAACTCCTTCGATGCAACTGGATGGAGTAACATTAGCCAACTATGATTCATTTAAGTTTCTGGGCTCACTAATCCACAGAGACGGAGGATGTGCAGCGGATGTCATCCATAGAATAGGTGTGGGATGGATTAAATTCAGATCCGTAACAGGAATATTGTGTGACTCCAAAATGCCTATAAAACTTAAAGGCGAGATATATCAGACTATTGTAAGACCTGCAATAATGTATGGCTCCGAATGCTGGACTATGTACAACTCCTACTCTAGGCAACTCGAAACAGCAGAAATGCGAATGCTTAGATGGTCGGCAGGAGTATCACTAAAAGATAAGATCAAAAGTTCACGCATTCGTGGTAGCCTGGGTGTCACAGACATAAATAGTAAGCTGGAGGAACGACAGTTGAGATGGTATGGACACATAAGACGGAGACCATCGGACCACACAGTGAGGCAGGCAATGTCTATGGAGCTTCATCGACAGTCATCCAGAGGAAGACCGAAGAAATCCTGGATGACTCGCCAAAATTCTTCAGAAAAACGGCCTGGATGAAGGCGATACCCAGAACAGGAGTAATTACAACCTGAGAACGAGAAGAGAAGAGCCGACCCCAACAGCCTACCTAGGCAATGAGTTGGGACAGCGCAAGGAAGAAGAAGACTTCTTTATAACAAAAGACTAATATTTTTATTTAACCGCTAGTATGCCAAGAAATCCGCCCGGATTTGCTGGTAACTCACAGTACTTGGCTCGATTTTATGGTACTTTGATAATTAATTTTGTGTTTTAATTCTGTTTATTGAAGTGCTAATGGATACACAATATTTTTGCATCGTGGTTTTTCCGTCTGGTGCGTACATAAATAAATCAGAAGATTTTCCGACACGTGAGCAGACCACATATGTAGTGCGGTCCATGTGAGAAGCATGGATTTTCCAAATTCATCCCTGCTATCCCCTGTTGATATTATTGTCTATGCTCATTTCTCATATTATTATCTCTGCTTATTTCTACCAGATGGTCTGTGGTACATAAACCCTTCATGTCATTACTTGTAAACTGATTGTCCACTCGAATGGTTTAATAAATAAAATTCCAAATACAATTGTGTTATAATATCCATCACAATGCAACATTCCGTACCGCTACTATGTCTCCTTTGCAATCCCTTCCTCTGCCCCTCCCTCTTCCCCCACCCCTCCGTCACTCCTCCCCCCCATTCCCCCGCATCACCTGCATCCTCCTCTAACGCCAGAGTTCACCATTATATATAGAAACCTTCACGAGTTTATGCACAACAATTCACCAAAGTTTCATCGCAATCAGATGAATGGTTTAGGAACGCATATGGGACAAACAAAGAAACATTCAATTTTACATATAAAGATCGGAGAGAAAAAAAAACATTCTTCTGAATATAAATGGCTGTCCTGCAAAAACTACACAGGTAAAAAAATTATCTCTACATATTATTTATAGGGTATTCAACTGTATCATTTATAGGGTATTCAACTGTAAGATGCGATTCACATAGTCGACATACGGGAGGAGTGATTATGTTCATTAAAGATTGTATATCTTTCAAAATAATATCAAATGAAGTATTTGATGGAAAAAATACGTGGATTCTGGCAATACAAATAACAAAAAACTTGATTAAAGGAACCTACTCTGTATTATACTACTCACCAAACCAAAGCCATTCGAAATTTTTAGATTTCTTCGAAAGTTGGTGTATTAAAAATATGAAAAACCAAGATGTGTTTTACATAGCTGGTGACTTTAATATTGATATGAAAGTAAAGAATACCTACAGTAATAGACTCCAAAGTTTAGTGAATGATCTAGGAATGAAACAACTTGTGACAAAACCAACGAGAATATCAAACGCATCAGCAACCATTATTGATTTGGTTATATCAAATCATTTTTACTTGAACGTAAAGGTTGTGGATACACCAAAAATATCAGACCACGAAAACATAATAACACTACTTGAAACGAGTGTAATAAAAAATGAGTCAAGGGAAATTATGTATAGAGATAAAAGGAACTATGATCACTTCAAATTCTGTGAAACTTTAAAAAATGGTATCTCATAAATTACTGAGTCTAATTCGTTAAATGACAAAGCAGAAAATTTCGTCAAAATTTTGACGTCCGCAATCGATAAAAATATGCCGATAAGAAGGGTTAAGTTTAAAAATACTAACAGATGGTATTCGATACCGTTACATAACCTTCAAAAACATAGAGATAATGCATATAAAGCGGCAAAATTGGAACCATCCAATGAAAAATGGAATGCATATAAAAAAATTCGCAATTTTTATTCAAAACAAATTAAAAAACATAAGTGCGATTACTATAAACATAAATATATATAAACATAATATACTATACTATACTATAATATATATAAACATAATATACTATAAACATAATATACTATAAACAAAAATTAGAAACACAACAGAATGAGCCAAGAAAACTTTGGATAACACTAAAAGAAATCATAAAGGGCAAACAAAAAGAAGTTGTAAAATCGATTGATTTCCCAGATGGAAATGAAGAAGAAATTGAGAATATAGCGACAAAATTTAACAAGCACTTTATTTCGAGCATAGATCTTATAAGCGAAAGTATTCCAGAATGTCCTGTTAACAAACTAGACATAGACAGGCCTGTATGCACCGATGAAGAGTTTAAGTTTAAAAATATAGATTTACCATACTTAAAAAGAGTCTTAAGTAACATGAAATCGAAAGAATCTCCAGACGGTATTACAATAAATATAATCAAAGACTCCATTAATATTATTGGCGAATCGATGGTCCAAATTATCAATGAATCTCTGAATAGTGGAGTGTTTCCCAAAACTTGGAAGACATCTGTAATAACTCCTATTCCGAAAATCGATAACCCAAAAAAAATTGACGAATTCCGACCGATAAATTGCTTACCCAAATATGAACAAATACTTGAATACATTGTAAAGGAGCAATTAACTGATTATATTGAGACAAAGCAGATATTAGTTCGACAACAATCGGGTTTTAGAAATAAATTTTCTTGTAAAACCGCTATTAACTATGTAATACAAGAATGGAAAAATTATAGAGATAAAAACAGTAAAATTATTGCAGTATTTTTAGACTTAAAAAGGGCATTTGAAACAATCGATAGAGACAGATTAAGAGACAGATTATCTATCAGAAAGAACGCAAGTAACAAAATATGGTGGAATAACATCTGATCCACGTCATACTAGCAAAGGCGTTCCACAGGGATCTGTCCTAGGTCCATTGTTATTCATTATATATATAAATGATATTGTAAAAGTTTTAAAGCATTGTGCCATTAAATTATTTGCTGATGATACATTGTTATATATAGCCAGAAAAAATTTACAGGATGCCATTGAAGAGATACAAAATTACTTAAATAATGTAACGCTTTGGTTAAACATAAACAAACTAAAACTGAATGTTATGAAAACTAAATTTTTGATTATGGATAGTCAAGGTGGAACTGGACATGCAATACTAACCTTTGATAATATAAATATAGAAAGGGTTAACAATATTAAATATCTGGGTGTAATATTAGACGATAAATTAAAATTCGACAAACACTTCGATTACATATCTAAGAAAATCACTAAAAAAGTTGGCTTCTTAAAAAGGATTAGGAATAACTTGGATCTCAAGACAACGCACCTTGTATACAATTCTATTGTAACTCCTCATTTAAATTATTGTTCTAGTGTTCTATTCCTATGTAACGAGACCCAAAATAATAAACTACAGGTTATACAAAATAGGGGAATGAGGATGATTATGAAATGTAATATCTTTACTAGAGTTAAAACTATGTTACAAAACTTAAATATGATGACAACTAAACAACATATAATATATAATACGTTAACAATGATGTACAAGCTTAAAAATAACATGCTCCCTAAATATCTGCAAACTAATATTATGTATGGTCGGTCTCGGTACTCTTTACTAATTAAGGGGGATATTTCATATATTCAGCCCTTAAGAGTATCAAAAAATGTTCCTTACTGTGTGAAAGTTATGTAAGTGAATTAAAAATAATGTTTCTGTGAATAGTGTGGACGTGAAAAGATCTTTTAAATATGTGTGCAAAATAATATAGCTAATTACAAGACACAGTTCAAACGCAGTGGCTAAAATTTCAAACTGGCATCAGTAAATCTGCCAGTTTGAAATTTTAGCCACTGCGTTTCGACCCTTGGGTTATGCCCCTCGCATACCCCGCACCTATACTACACTACCTCGTGTACCCCTTACCCGCTGCCAGCCTCATGCCTGCCGTTGCCGGTGTTAATATTATGACGTTCTCAGAAGATAATCATCTGGCGACCTCTGCATCCCTAAATGCACCCCGTTGCCCTGCCGCCCGCCACCCGCCCCACCTTCCCCGCGCACAAGGAAGGATGACATCGGACTGTACCATCAAATGTGTTCGTAAACATTTGACGAACTGCCAGCCTCCTCTGCCCCCGCCCGCCCCCGCGCCCGCGCATACAGAAGGATGACACCGGTCGGAGCCGATATTATTAGTCTGAGTGATATTATAAACATTTACGGTGAATTTTTGCAATAATATAAGAACTTTACACATATATAAACATTTAAGACGATATAAATATTTAACAGTGATAAGACATTATATATTTTGTATTTAGTGTTACCTAGTTAATTAAGTTGTTAGTGCAGTACGTTATTTATATTGACTTTTACTATTGTTTGTTATGAGTTGTGTATTTATTAGAGGTAGGTTGAATATCTGTAACGGTATTTTCGCGATGTTAAGGTAGTTTTTATATGTAGTCCTTGGAAGGGAATGGCCGACACAGGTGTCGATGAGGCTCGCTACCCATCACATCACCAACCCTTCGGTTGCGCAAAGAGGAGGACGGAACGTGAACAATGTAGAATTGGTACATGGAATATCAGAGGAGGGATGGACAGAAAGATGAATGAATTATGCGATACAATGGATAGTAAATGTTTGGACGTACTTTGTGTGACAGAGAGTATGAAAAAAGTGAGCGGTACAATGCAGCATAACGATAGGCTCGTCATCTGGTCTGGGAGACCAGATACGGAGAGGGCTTGTCAGGGTGTTGCAGCGCTACTGTCTCCCAGAATGGTTGAATGTACGTTGCAGTATGAATGTGTAAGTCCGAGAATAATGTGGATCCGTTTCAAAATTGGGTTGACAAGGGTGTTTCTTGTTATTTGCTACGCTCCTGTTAATTCTGAAAGCAACGAAGTGAAAGATGATTTTTGGATTGGTGTGAACGACGTAATGAGATCAAAAAATTTTAATGAAAGGATTATAATGGCGGGCGATTTGAATGGGTGGGTGGGAATTGGACGTGACGGATTTGATTCAGCCTTAGGTAAGTTCGGGGATAAAAAGACGAATGAAAATGGGAACAGAATACTTGAAGTATGTTTAGAGTGGAACCTATTTGTATCGAATACCTTTTTCGATCATAAAGGTATCCACCAATATACGTGGGAAAGAGGAAATGAAAGATCAATAATTGATTTTGTAGTAATTGACTCTAGGTTGAGAGCCGTTACCGAGGACACAAGAGTTTTCAGAGGGGCTGAGGTTGAAACTGACCACTTTCTGGTGGTATCAAGAGTAAACCTCTTTCGCGGATGGCGCTCTAAAGTGAAAACGGTATCAGCTCCAACAAGAGTCAAAATAGAAAAACTGCAAAACGATTATGTGAGAAGTGAGTATGAGAATTGTGCAGAAATGAGATTGAATGCGACAGAAATGGACGGTCTAAGCATAGAGGAAACATGGAACCACATAAAGATTAGTCTGTGCGAATCTGCTAGAGACGTGTGTGGAATAAGTAAGCAAGGTAGGAAGAAAGGTGATGCATGGTGGGATGACGAGATCAAAGCACTGGTCTCAGAGAAGAAGAAAGCTTGGTTACGTCTGATAGTGACTGACAGTGCTTCAAGCGAAGAGAGAGATAGAGCGAAAGAAGTATACAAGGAAAGCAAGAAAAGAGTAAGTGTTGGAGTGAAAGAACGAAAGAAACGCCTGGAAGATGAAGAGGGAATAAAAATGACAAAACATTTCCAAGAAAACATTAAACTGTTTTGGAAGGAAGTCAAAAGGTCCCGGAGTGGCCCAGAGAACGGAAGAATGAAAGTGATAAAATCGAAAGATGGAAGAATGTTGACGAATGAAGAAGAAATAAAAGAAAGATGGATGAAATATTTTGAGGAAGTCTTCGAAAGCAACCCGGGTGATAGTGAGTCCAGCGTCGAATCGGTTATGAACGATGACGGAGTGAATGTTATCAAAATCAGTATGGATGAAATAAAAAAATCGATTAAATGCATGAAGAATGGTAAGGCTGTTGGTTTCGACAATATTGCTGCCGAATACTTTAAAGGAGATAGCCATATTATTCTCACATGGTTGTGCAAACTTTTTAACCAATGTTTAGAGGAGGGTTACACGCCATTAGATTGGAGAAGGGCTGTAATCATGCCGTTGTACAAAGGTAAAGGGTCACGCATGGAATGTGGGAATCATAGGGCTATTAGCCTGCTAAGTTCTGTCGGCAAGCTGTATGGAAGAATATTGATTGAAAGGGTAAGAACGGAAACAAAGGATAAAATATGGGATGTGCAAGGTGCCTTTGTGAGTGGAAGGGGGTGCATGGACCAGATTTTCTCCTTGCGTATGCTCACTGAGAAGTTTCTGGCGAAAAACCAGAAACTTTTCTGCGCCTTTGTAGATCTTCAAAAAGCGTACGACCGAGTCGACAGGAAAAAGCTATGGAAGGTGTTGTCCAAGTATGGAGTGAATACAAATCTCATACAGGCATTTGCGTCTCTGTACGAGGGAAGCGTTGCATGTGTTAGGGTGAACGGTGATTTTACGGGGTGGTTTGACATCACAAAAGGTGTTAAGCAAGGCTGCGTAATGTCACCATGGTTATTCAATCTATACATGGATAATTGTATGCAAGAATTGAAAGATGAGGGATTGGGCGCGAAATTGAATAGTCTGAAAGTATGTTGCCTGTTGTATGCTGATGACGCGGTGCTGATTTCTAACACTATGGAAGATCTACAGTCTCTAGTATCTAGGATGAACGAAGTATGTATGAAGAATGAGTTAATGATGAATGTAAGTAAGTCTAAAGTCATGGTGTTTGAAAGAGAGAGTACGAAAACAGTGTGCAATATAGTAGTGAATGATGAATACTTGGAGCAGGTGGATGAGTTTGTTTATCTGGGTAGTATGTTTACGAGAGATGGGAAGGCTGATAGAGATATTGAAAGGAGGGTAAATGCCGGTAACTCCATTAATGGAGGACTGAATGCCGTTGGAGCTAATAAAAAACTTTCAATAAAAGCGAAACTAGCAGTCCACAATGGAGTCCTGGTACCTACCCTGATGTATGGCAGTGAGGCATGGAACTGGCAGAGGAAGGATGAAAGTAAACTGAATGCTGTTGAAATGAGATCCCTGAGACGTATGTGTGGTAAAACCATGTATGATCGTGTTAGAAATGTGGATATCCGCAAAGAATGTAAGGCTGATGTAAGTATAATGAGCAAAATTAAGAAAGGGACCCCCAGATGGTTTGGGCACGTAGAGCGAATGAACGAAGAAAGTAGTGTTAAAAGAATATATGATGCAAATGTGAATGGTAGAAGAAGTCGGGGACGCCCGAGGAAGACATGGCACGATCAAGTAAATCAGATACTTGAGACGGGCCATGTCAAAAGTCAGAATAATAGAAGAGTATGTATGAGACGATGTATGAATGTGAGTGAGGCAAAGAGTGTGTGCCAAGACTGAGTTGTTTGGCGGTCCGTCCTCTCTGCCTACCCCTGCGGGGAAACGGCGTGATGGTTAGTTAGTTAATATTATGTACCATGAAGATATTCACAATTATCCTACGAGGAGTTGCCGAGACTTCAGGCTTCCCAAAACTAAACTTACGTGTACACAGAACAGCGTGTTTTATAAAGGTCAAAAACTTTATAATAACCTACCAAATTCCATAAAGAAAGCCTCAAGTCTTGGCACTTTTCGTAAAACATGTGCTATATACATTAAGAAAAATTTATGAATTGTATTTATTTGTATTAACTTTAACTGTATGTCTTAAACCCTAATGTTTGTATTTCTAACTGGAGTAACTGTATTTCTTTTTTAAACTGTATTCTTTCCGTTATAATTTTATCACTATATTTATTTTATTATGTATTGTATACGTTTTCTTTTTAATACTAGATTTATGAAAGTTTGCTTACATCTAAATAAAGATACAAAAACAAACAAACAAACAAAATAAACAATAGATAGAGTGTTTCGTGAGAAAGGTTTAAGTATGTAATTTGTCAAGGATTTGTGTAAATTGGTTGAAACATTACGATAATTGTTAGAAGTGTCGGAAAAAGTCAACCCGCCTGGTAGCTTTCATCGAAAACGCTGCCTAATCCTTTTGGGATTTAACAAAACAATGCATGCTGGGATATTCCTCTTTTATAGATCTACAAAAAAGTCCGCGAAGGCATATATCTATCTTTTACGGATAGCTGGACGACCTCCGTAGTCCAGTGGGTAAGACTCTTGACTCACAATCCGGAGGTCGCGGGTTCGAACCCGGCATGCGCAAATAAATTTTATTTGATTAATTTGTGTTATTTCACAATTAATTAATTAAAAATAATATATAGTATATTTGCGGCATGTTCCAGAGTGGAAGATACTATCAGTATCGCCCTGGTGTAAGACCACCATTCAGAATTGAAACGTTGCTTGAAAATGGCTTTAGCCGTGTTTGGTGACCAGATCTGAATAGCCAGGTACTTTCCAACCTTCCTCTTCCCCACCTCCTTCCCCTCCCCACTACCTTCAGCCTCACAACATACCCCAATTGGGGATGTCATAGTCTCACTGGCTCCAGACGGGAGCAGTTGAGATTCTTGTGCGGTATTCACTGTAAAAAAAAAAAAAAAAGCTTACTATACCCATTCTATCTTCTAAAAAAATGGTCACATACATTGCGGAAATTGAAAAGTTATTTAGACGGATACGGTATTAATCCTTATTAACTTAAATACGCTAGTTACCTCAAGCATTTCATGCACATTATTATAATCTTTCACACCATCTCTACGTATTATAAATTAAAGTCCTCCGTGGCATCTGTCTGTCTCTGAGCGATAAACTCAAAGACGGCGGTGGTTATAAAGGTTGGATGACCATCCAGTAGATGACGTTGTGTTTTATTAGCCACAGCAACGCGTGGCCAGGTCAGCTAGTAAATATATAAATACATTAGCTGGTAAGACATTACAATTTACAAAAACATCATTTTGCAAAAAATAAGTAAGTTATTATGAAAATAGTTTTAGCCGGCGAATGGCTATTAATGGGGTGATTAGTATATTACTCCTGACACAGGATTAAGTACATAAGAACCGCCCACGTACTATCACTTTTGACCGTGTTAGCTATAATAACAATAAGAAAGGCTAGCAGTCCACGATGGATTGCCGACACCAATCCTAATGTATAGCAGTGAGACATGGAATTGACAGAAGAAGGATGAAAGTACAGGGTGCGGCACGGAAACTTGCTGATTTGAAAAGTCAATAAAAGAAAAAGTACTTTATATATCGACTTAATTCTTTTTGTATCGTCTAGTACACATTCTGAATTTTTGTTTTAACTAGTTTTAAAAATGACATCGGGAAAATGGCGGCCCTCATTGGTGATACACTGATCTACCCTAGATTTGAAGTTTCGCTCCACTCTTTTGAGCATATCGACGGGAATGTTGGTGATGGCTTGGCGGATGTTTTCCTTCAGGTGTTGCAGGGTCCGGGGTTTGTCGTTATAAACAATGGATTTGAGATATCCCCATAAAAAAAATCGCAGGGTGCCAAATCGGGGGAGCGCGCCGGCCACGGTACGTCACCCCTCAAGGAGATAAGGCGCTCGTGGAAGTGTTCCCTCAAAAGCTCCATTAAAGTCGCATTCATTCAACTTTTGGACCACAGCAAGTTTGTAGGGATGAAACCGGAGTTCCTTGTGAAGAATTCGTCTCACTGTGCGATCAGAAATCCCCAGGGCAGCAGCGTGTTTACGTGCCGAATGCCGGGGAGAGCGCAAAACCGACTCCCTCACCCTCTCGACGTTTTCTGGAGTTCTGGAAGTCCATTGGCCTCCTGAGCCTTTTTTTGCCACACTCCCACTTTCCCTGAATATGTCCACCCACGAAACAATTGATTGCCGCCTAGGAACGGGACCCGCGGGATGAATGTTGAACCGAGTACGGAAGGCACGTTGGGTGGCGACCACCGAATGACCGCTAGAAAAGTAGGCCACGACGGCAAACGCACGCTGTTCCTTTGTCCAACGCATGACGCCAACTGACTTGTAGTGTAACAAAACTTCAAGACCCCCTCTTTTCAATGAGACCCTCCCCACCCCTTTCTGACCACGCCTCGCTCGTCGGCGTCCAATTCAAATCAGCAAGTTTCCGTGCCGCACCCTGTACAATAGATGTTGCAGAAATTAGATTCCTGTGTGATAAAACCATGTACGACTGTATTACAAAATCACTGGACACGCCGAATATACACGGTGTCCGGAAACTCGTAGTACAAGCGGAAAACTGGTGAACCTACATCACATAGAGAACCCAAATAAACATTAATATTTTCAATTTAAACATTTTTACATTTATGTATAAGGCCGCGTGGCCGTGATCTCATACAACAAAAGCAAATTTTGAATGCAGTATTTTCCATCGGCTCGAATGCAAAAAGTTGTCTTTTACAGTAATTAAGGTGAATCAAAAGGTTTTTTAAAAAACAATATTCATATTAAGCCTTTCCAGCTATTTCAGTAGTTTAAATAGTTTCTTGCGAAGCCCGATATAACATAACGAATTGACTGAATTAAAATAAAGAAATGGACGATTATTTGGTTTACGGCATTTAGAGCGGAAGTAAGGGTAGTAGAGGTTGGGGAAAGACACGGCACGATCAAGTGATCAAATACTTGAGTGCAATTCAGGAGCTGAACAAATGAGATACTTAGGCGTGCATACTTATTGTATGACTGGGTAAAAAATTAGAAGGGGAGAATAAGGATGGGTTGTTTCAAAAAATTTAACGAATTCATCAAATATTTTAAGTTAATTTTCACGTTCTATAAAAGTTCTGTTATTATTTTAGTTTTATGAAGCAACTGCCCTATAATGATACGAGGGGAGGTCCAAAAGTTCGTGGAATGAAAGGGTTTTAAATAAAATGAAACAATAAATCTATTTTTCCTTTTCAATATAATCACCCTTAAGCCGAATACATTTTGTTAAGAATAGTTAGTGACATCCATGAGATAAATATTGTAATTAATTCCATTTGGTTAATTATTCTTAGTTTATTAGAAAAGTGTGCATATTAGAGACCTCTGTGGGAATTTTATAGAAGCTAGTGTTATCAGCCAACAAATTTAGGGCACGTGACCTCAGTGGATATTTGCTACTTGTATTGTTATTATTGTATTTTAAAACAGTCTGACAGACGGTATTTTTATAGTTTTTAGTAGTATAAAAAGGGCTATACTCAAGAAATTTGTTCTCTTCCATTAACCCTTACCTAGAGTATAGACGCCGTACCGCTTGAGGCGGGGTCCGGGCTGAATTTAGTTCTAAAAGTGTTGATTTCATTATTGCTCAAAAAGTGTTTGTAAATAAAACGACTCTTCAATAAAAAAGTGTTTTACAAGTAAAAAGTCCACCACCCTTGATGAGATTGAAGTGATCCTAACATGGTCCTTCTAACCGGATACAAAATTGGACTAAAAAAATAACACCAAATATAAAAAAACCAGCGGCCAAAAAACCGAAGAACAACTCCAGAGCGATCCAGTCAACAAGAAACAGAGCTAAGTGCCCATAATCCTTATGACTTACCATTTCCTGATTTTAAATCCTAAAGAACAATCTCAATAATTAGTTTCTAAAATCAGTTTATTATCAGAATATGTTTATTGTTATCATTCATATTCAATACAATCAAAAATGCAAGTCATAGTATAATTAAAATAAATCGCAGTTGTATTCTCAACTTGCAAGTAATGAAAAACCATTGATCAGGTTGAATTATTATTTGAATCTTTTAAACATCGACCGGCAAAACTGTCGTCATATCGCATATGTCATTTTTTAATCCCGTTGCAAGTAAAAAACAATAGCAGTAAAGCAAAATCGGAGTATATACGTTCTTGATGTTTCTATAATAATTATCGCCAGCGCATAGCATTACTAGACATTTATTCTGTCATTTCCTCTGAACAACAAGGTAACCATCGTATTTTTTTTTGCATTGTTGTTTGTTTTTTATAGTATTGTCGCCATTACTTATAAACTACGGTATAGTTTGTTTTTTAATCTCTCGTTTTTGGAATTATTGTCGCGGCAGATAAGAATTTAAGATGGAGAAATTAAAAGGCTTAATTAATAAACGGTCGGTTTTAAAGGGGAAATTAACAAGGTTTAGTCAGGCTCTAAATAAGTTGTCAGCAAACGAGATTAATTTGAGATACGACAGAATTAAAGATTTATTAGACGAATTTGAAATAATCCAGTCCCGGATAGAAAGCATTGATGACTCAAATGAAGCGGAGAATGAAATTCAACGTGAAACTTTCGAGAACCAGTTCTTCACAATCCTGGCAACGGCCAGGGGGGCGATGGATTCTGTGGAGCAAACTAAATGTGACATTAAATTGCCCAATTTGAAGCTTCAGGAGTTCCACGGGGGCCCTAGGGGTTGGAATAACTTTGTAGAAACTTTCAAGGCATTAGTTCACAATAACCAGTCTCTGAATAACATTCAGAAATACTATTATTTGCAATCGTGCTTAAAGGGTGACGCGGCCAGGATAATAGCTAATTTGGAAATATCAGAGTTAAGCTATCAAACGTCTTGGGAATTGTTGCATGAACGCTTTACTAATCTCAGAACGACGGTACACAAACATATCCAAACATTGTTTCAGTTAAAAGAAATGAAGATGGAAGATCAGGTCGGATTACGAAAATTAATCGACGCTACCAACGTCAATCTGAAGGCATTACAAAATCTTGCAGTTCCGGTAGAACAATGGGACGCGATAATAATTTACGTGATTTCTAATAAATTAGATTCCAATACGAGAAAATTTTGGGAGCAATCGCCCATTGAGGGAAAACTACCTACTCTAAAGGAATTTCTAAAATGTTTATCGTTACGAGCACAAACTTTGGAATTAATGCAAACAACGGAGAAAAAGTCTTCTGTTGGGATCGAACCTCAGATAGGATTTAATAACCCAAAAAGGGAATCTGTAGCATTTTTAACAGTAAAAAACGGAAAATGTATTTTTTGCGATAAAGATCACTTAGTATATTATTGTAAAAAATTCTTAAATTTAAAGGTACAGGGTCGAGTTAATGCAATAAAAGAGCGCCAAGCATGCTTTAAATGTTTAAAACCGGGCCATCTAGCTGATGATTGCAAGGTAACCTTTAAATGCAGATTGTGTAACAGTGAAAGGCATAATACGCTGTTACATAAAAAGGAGATTGAGGCGGAATCCTCAAACATGGGGACGGATGCTGGAGAGGTGTCCGTCAACAATCACTCTGCAATAGGCAGAACCTAAAAAATAGTATTGTTGTCCACGGCAATGGTTGGCATTGCTGGGGTGGATAACAGGATACATAAAGCCCGAGTCCTGCTGGATTCGGGATCCCAGTCCAACTTTATCCGGAAAGATTTCGCCGAAGGATTGAAGTTGGAATTTGAGAAAATAAACAAGCCAGTATCAGGAATTCACAAGAATGTTACCCATATAAAAAATAGAGTGTGTGTAAAATTGAATTCTTTGAAATCTGATTATAAAAAAAATATTTCTTGCTTAATCTTACAGGACATAACCTCAAATATACCGCAAACCAATATACCTAGGAGCGAGTTCAGGCTACCTGCAGGGTTGGAACTAGCCGATTCTAAGTTTAACATCGCCGCTCCTATTGACATACTACTCGGGGCGGAGGAATTCTGGAGCATCCTGACAAATGATAGGATAAAGTTGGATACCGGACCCACGTTACAACACACTCAGCTAGGGTGGATTATTGGACCCACCGCTACGAACCACAGGAAAAGGCCAGTATTAGAAACTTGTAATTTGTCCTTGAATAAAATAAGCAATCAAATGGAAAAATTTTGGAAAATAGAGGAAATAGGTACATCCAAATTTCAAAATCATGAGGAAAAGGCCTGTGAAGCTAGCTTCCTGGCAACCCATACTAGAGATGAAAGGGGTAGATTCTTGGTGACTCTACCTACCCGCCCATGTATCAATCAATTAGGGAATTCGTTGGCCATGGCGGAGAAAAGATTTAAAAACTTGGAGAGAAAATTGTCTTCCGATAAAGAGTTGAAATCACAACATGTTCAATTTATGAAAGAGTATAAGGAACTAGGTCACATGGAGGAATGCGATAAGCTAGAAGGAGACCTTAACTCTTATTTTTTACCTCATCATGCCGTCCGGAAGGAGTCTAGCACGACGACCAAACTAAGGGTTGTTTTCGATGGGTCGGCGAAAACTTCAAGTGGAATATCTTTGAATAATGCTTTGATGGTAGGACCAGTCATTCAAAGAGATTTATACACACAACTATTACGTTTCAGGAAACATCGCTACGTTATCACGGCGGATATTGAAAAGATGTATCGACAGATAAATTTGAGTGCAACCGACCGCAAGCTGCAAAAAATAGTATGGCGGGAGGAGCCGGAAGATGAACTGCGTCACTACCAGCTGAAGACTGTCACCTATGGTTTGGGACCTTCATCTTTCCTGGCTACAAGGTGTCTGCGTCAGATTGGTATGGATAATCAAAACATATTTCCTAAGGCTAGTCATACAGGAGGATTTCTACATGGACGACCTGTTGACGGGAGACGATGACATCCAAGCTTGTAAAAACTTAAAGCTTCAGCTGATAAGCTTGCTGCAATCTGCCGGTATGACCTTGCGAAAGTGGAGGTCGAATGTGCAGGATTTGTCATCCGAGGCGGGCCAAGCTAGAATTGCCGAAATAGGCAATTTTGAGAAAACGACCTCTGACAAATCCAACAATGAGAAAATTTTGGGACTAATTTGGAACAGCTCCTCGGATTGCTTCTCATATAAAATAACAAAACCAACGAACCAAACTGCAAGTAAACGTAATATATTGTCATGCATAGCATCTACGTTCGATCCATTAGGGCTACTTGGCCCAATTATTGTAGTAGCAAAGTTGATAATGCAAAACTTATGGCAATCAAAAGCATCATGGGATGAAGCATTGCCTAATGAAATACTAGTACCATGGAGGAATTACTTAGAGGATTTATCCAATTTAAACGAATTAAAAATCGATCGAAACGTAATGTGCAGAGACTATAATGACCTCAAAATACATGGATTTTGCGACGCTTCAGAGAGAGCATATGGAGCTTGTATCTACGCCGTAACAATGGACCCAAATGGTGAGAGACATTCTCAATTAATCACTTCCAAATCTAGGGTAGCGCCCCTGAAATGCATATCATTGCCAAAACTAGAACTTTGTAGCGCAGTATTACTAGCCAAGTTAATGAGGACTGTCAAACAAGCATTAGATATAATGGAAGCGGACACCTACTACTGGAGTGATTCAACTATCGCCTTGTGCTGGTTGAAAGGCCAGCCTGCCCGTTGGAACACCTTCGTTGCTAACCGAGTAGCAGAGATACAAGAACTTAGTAACCATCAAGATTGGCGTCACGTGAACTCAAGTGACAACGCCGCCGATATATTATCTAGGGGTTCCCCGGCAGAGAAGTTATTGAGCACCACCACTTGGTGGCATGGACCAGGGTGGCTGATTGAAGAGCCTAGCAACTGGCCAATACCCAAAATGGAGTGCTTAAACCCACCTGAGGCAAAGGCAAAAAACGTTATGTTGGTAACTAGCGCAAGTGATTGGGACATATTTGAAAAATTCTCATCTCTAACTAAATTAAAGCGTGTAATTGCTTACCCACTTAGATTTAAACATAACTGTAGTAAGCCACAACTCAAGCGTACTGGTAATTTGAAGGCTGAAGAATTAGAATTAGCGTTAAAACGATTGATTGAATCGGCTCAAAATAACTGCTTTTTTCTAGAAAGGGAAGCTTTATTAAAAAATAAAAATGTAAACAAAAACAGCCCTTTAAAATCACTTAACCCGTTTTTGCATGAGGGTTTGTTATGTGTGGGAGGTAGGTTATCTCACTCAGGGGATTTAACATTTCAGCAAAAACACCCAATAATATTACCTGCAAGGCATAGATTGACCGAATTAATAATACGACATTATCATTATATAAATTTACATGCAGGAACCCAGGCCTTGCTCGCTGAAATAAGATTGAAATTCTGGCCCATCTATGGAAAAAATACAATTAAACAAGTATTACATAAATGTATTATATGTTTTAGATTACGCCCAGTCATTGGCCAACAGCTGATGGGCAATTTACCAGCTGATCGGATCCATCCAAATCGACCATTCAGCATAGTCGGGGTCGACTATTCCGGACCACTGTCAATCAAGGTTGGAGTCCAAAAAAGGGCTCCGATCACTAAGGCGTATTTATGCATCTTTGTTTGTCTAGCCACGAAGGCGGTCCATCTAGAACTGGTATCAGTTTGTCCAGTGATGGATTTTTAAATTGTTTAAAACGTTTTATAGCTCGCAGGGGTCAGCCAAGGAAAATATACTCTGATAATGCAACTAATTTCAGGGGAACTTGTAATAGATTGAAGGTATTATATGACAGTTTGAAGGAAAATGGTGACCAGATTCAAAAATATTTAGCAAATATAGGTATTGATTGGAGTTTCATACCTCCACAAGCCCCTAACCAGGGCGGGTTGTGGGAGGCTGCTGTTAAATCTGCCAAATATCATTTATATAGGATCACCGATCGTTCAGTTTTAACATTTGAATCATTGTACACTATAATATGTCAAATTGAGACTTGTTTGAATTCCAGACCTTTGACTCCGCTATCTAATGATCCAAACGACCTAAATCCTTTAACTCCTAATCATTTCCTTATGGGCACTAGCGCTTCTATTATTCCTGAACTGGATGTTCAGAAAATACCGTACAACCGACTGGATCAATATCAAAAAATGATAGAACTAATTCAGTGTTTTTGGTCCAGGTGGAAAAAAGACTATCTCGGTGAGCTTCAGAGAAGATACAAATGGCAAACCAGCAATCAGCGATCTTTACAGAAGGATGACTTAGTAATCTTAAAAGAAGACAATCTGCCACCTGCAATGTGGCGGATGGCACGCGTTCTATCCTCTCATCCCGGTTCTGATGGCGTGGTCAGGGTGGTCACCCTCCGGACATCACAAGGGACGTTCGTACGTCCCATAACCAAAATCTGTTTAATGCCCCTGGAGGACAACCTAGAACGAGCCCGGACCCCGCCCCCAGAAGATGAAGGAAGATCTCCGAAATAAAAGTAAAAAAAAATTCCAAAGAAGAAAGAAATTCCCAGAAGAAGATGAAAAAGAATCACTACAAAAAGGAAGAAACATAATGACTCGACACGGCAACCTTGGGATTTGTGATGCTCTCCTTGGTCTCTACCTTTGACCAGCTAGATGATTCTCCCCTCTCCCCAATGATGAAAGGGAAAATGGGAAGCCCACGGTGCAGCATCTCATGAATGGATCAAGCAGATGACTAATCTAGGACCTCAAGACTTGAGTGTTTGTGTTGTTAAGAGTCGTTATTATGAAATTATTATTTGTATGTTATTTTTGTTGAATAATTTATAAGGGTTCAATTTTATTAATAAGTTTATTTTAGGTGCAGGTTATCAATTCTACGATATTTTTATCTATGAATTTATTTTTGTGGTTTTTTTTTTTTTTTTTTTTGATAATGTGGAGTATTCTTTAATTATAGTGTCAGTATTAGCATTTATTTAGTAGATTAAAAAAAACGTAGAAAATGTTAAATGTAAATGTTAAGGTAAATGTGGAATACTTAAGTAGTGCTCTACATTATACATAATGAATTATTTAGCTTTTAGATTAGTTCTATATTTTTTCAGTTCATATATTTTGTTTATTAATCTGTCTGAATATTATGTTTAAATTTACCATTAGGGTTAGATTTAGAAATGGTTTAATTTTATTTAAAATTAACCCCTTTCCCGGGGGTCTGTTAAGAATAGTTAGTGACATCTATGAGATAAATATTGTAATTAATTCCATTTGGTTAATTATTCTTAGTTTATTAGAAAAGTGTGCATATTAGAGACCTCTGTGGGAATTTTATAGAAGCTAGTGTTATCAGCCAACAAATTTAGGGCATGTGACCTCAGTGGATATTTGCTACTTGTATTGTTATTATTGTATTTTAAAACAGTCTGAAAGACAATAGTTTTTAGTAGTATAAAAAGGGCTATACTCAATAAATTTGTTCTCTTCCATTAACCCTTACCTAGAGTATAGACGCCGTACCGCTTGAGGCGGGGTCCGGGCTGAATTTAGTTCTAAAAGTGTTGATTTCATTATTGCTCAAAAAGTGTTTGTAAATAAAACGACTCTTCAATAAAAAAGTGTTTTACAAATAAAAAGTCCACCACCCTTGATGAGATTGAAGTGATCCTAACACATTTATTAGATCTATGAATTAATTTTTCTAAACCATCGTAAAAATATTTTTTATCTTTTGCCTCAAAATGAGCCAAAATTGCCTCCTTTACCTCATTGTCGTCGGAAGATTTCCTTCCCCTTAAGTCTTTTTTTAAATTTGTGAACAAAAAAAAATCACTTGGGGCCAGATCTGGACTGTAGGGTCGGTGGACTAGTGTTTCGAAGCCATGATTGTGCAGAGCAGCCATTGCAACTCTGCTCTTGTGAACTGGCGCGTTGTCTTGCAAGAGCAACACACCCTTGGTCAATTTTCCTCGACGTTTTTCTTTGATGGCCTCCTTTAATTTCTCTAGTATCGTTGCGTAGTATTCTTCGGTTATGGTCCCTTTTCTTTGTAATCAATGAGTATTATCCCCTCACAATCCCAAAAAACAGTAGCCATCAACTTTCCAGCCGACTCCGACACATTGAATTTCTTTGGCGGTGGTGTACCCTTTTTATGCCATTGCATGGACTCTTGTTTGGACTCAGACTCAAAGTGATGAACCCATGTTTTATCTCCGGTAACAATCCGCTCCAAAATCTGTGCAGGTTCGTCTCCACACAACTCCAAAAATTGTTTTGACGGATCAATGCGCTGTTGTTTCTGAAGCGGCGTGAGCATTCTCGGTACCCATCTTGCACTGACTTTTGTCATACCCAGGTGGTCATGTAGGATTCGCAAAAGGGTGGTATCTGATGCTCCAACTAATGCAGATAACTGTTTCTTCTTCAAACGGGTGTCCTCCAGTACAATTTTTTCCACTTTTTCGACAATGTCTGATGTGGTGGACTCAACTGGCCTTCCTGAGCGGGGGTCGTCTTCAATCGACTCCCGACCATGTTTAAAAAGACCACATGCCACTTGTAAATCATTGATTTACTAGGGCACTGTTCCCATAAACGGTTTGCATTTCATTCAAAATGGTCTGAGCGTTCTTTCCTTGCTTGGTAAGGAATTTTATCACAGCACGGTATTCAATTTTTTCCATAGTTTCAGTTTTCTTCCGGATTGACGTGTTTAGCAGGCGAATATTCGTAAACGAATGATGCAAAAGGGCTAAAATTTAATTTATATACCAATGATGAGTCACCAATTAGTATGATACTAAACGAGTGCCCCTATCCCCACTCCATCCCCTCCATTCCACGAACTTTTGGACCTCCCCTCGTATAATAACGGAACTTAATCTAAACAAATATTTGATGAATCCTTCATATTTATTGAAACAATCCGTCCTAAGAAAAGGATGTTCAGATGTTGTGGGCATGAAAAGCGAATGAACGAAGAAAGAAGTGTAAGGAGAATTATAAGACGCGAATGTGAATGTTAGAAGAAGTTGGATTATTTATGGACAAGCCGCCAGATTACGGAAATTATACTTCATTTCAACAATTATTACAAGAAACAACTATTTAACATAATTTACCGAAGTTGGAGCCCGAGGAAGATTCAAAAACTTGAGTGGGCCCATGTCAAGAGTTAGAATATCAAGAGTATTTATTAAATGGTACATGGTGTGAATGAAGCAAAGAGCGTGTGCCAAGACAGAATAATGTGGTGGTCTATTACTCTTTGCCTACCCCTTCAGAGCAACAGCTTTATGGTTAACTAGTTGTACAAAAATCGGCGAAATAACATCGCATTCAGAAAAAATATATTAAAGAGAAAATATACTAAAAGAAAGGGTTTGTAATACCTTCATCATAAGGTTCCAGGGGAGTTCCGTATCTACAATTGTTTTCATCGTCGGAATCGTCACTCATTTTGTATATTATTATAAAATTAACCTATAACCTATAATAACATCTTTCCGTATTTACGAAGCCAAACGTCAAATTCGTGTTTGACAGTATATTGCATAGATATTTGATATTGCATGGATTTTTTTTTCTATGATAATACAGGGTAGGCTAGTGATGCGCGTATTCGAAACTTTTCAATCCATGACCCTAATTTCGAAATTATGGGATAATATTGTAAAATTTTCGATGGCTATTTGGATAAATGTATTTATGGATATTTATAAGAAAACCGTCGCACTTTCAGGCACAGATTATGGAAATTACACTTAAATATTTTTTTTTTTTTATTGTTTTTATTTCTTGCTAGAGCAATCCCGATGAGTTACAGAACTCATTTTAGGACAGGAGGAACATACAAGTTGATACACCCGCGCCTTACGGCGGGTTCAAACTAAAACTATTATACTTAAAATTAAGGAGGAACAAAATTAAAAAGCTACTGGTTTAAGAAACGACACATTTATTTTATTAGGACACAAAAAATAGGTGTTAATTATTAATCTAGTGTTAGTCTTAAAACTACTTAACTAATTAGTCTTAAAATTAGAAAGTCTGTTTGCTTAATTCTACAGAAAAGTCTTTATGTAATTGTTCAGAATCTAATCACTTCGGTGGTTAAAATAAATAAAATGTTCAGTCACTTCCCTTTGATTGCTGATGATGGAGTCTCCGCGTAAGCACACAGTCACTAGGCACTTTAAACTTAAGTTCTATTTTTTTCACTTGTTATTGCACAGGTAGAGTCGCGAGAGTTCTTTGTTGTGAAAATTTGTGCACAGTGGAACTTGCGCAAATTCCCGGTCGGAATATTTCACGGTCACTTGGTTGGACTTTCTGGCGGAAGTTCACGAACGTATCGGCGGTTCCTGGTCGAAATCCGCGAGCGTGTCTGTTAATTTCCCTGGTCGGGAAATTGCGCGCGGTCGCGTGTAGTTTGGAGAGCGTTGCAGAGCCCTGGCCAGGTTGCAAAACGCTATTAATTTTGTATCCCTGGTCGGGACACTCCGTTGGCGAAGTGGAGTACCAACCCCTAGGCCGGGCAAATGGTGACTGCTTTCGTGTTGAGGATTCTCCCGTCGCCTCAAGGATTGAACCTAAGTCAGCCTTGAAACATTCCCATCGGCCGCAGCGGCTTCGTGAGCCAAAGGAAAAGGTTTATTGCCTTCGCCCGGCTCGGCGCGGCGATTGGGTTTTATTAGTCCCTGCCGAAAATATCCTGGCTTTCCAATTTTTATTGCGGTCCAGCTTTGCTTTCGCCGCTCTGTGTTCGCCGCTAGGTACAAATGTTATTATTATATTATCCTGCGTTCGTAAAAATGATTTTAGCTCATCCTTCGTTGCTTTCTAAAACTATATGACTATTTCCGGTACCTTGACTGACTAAGCTCTTTATGTTTACCGCCTACTCCCATGCTGGCGACCTTATTGTAGATGGTGCACATTTGTTCAGTTCCGTGAATTTTTGACATTAAAATACCTAAAGGTATATCAATCGCCCCCGGGTGTTTTGTCGAAAATTAACGGTAATTAATCTTATTAACGCACTAAGTAAATATTATTAAACTTAACTAAAACAATTCTACTATCGATAAAAAAATTATAAAATTATCCTAACAACTTCATATTACCTAACGATCTATGTAGGCATCTATCCAGTTACATAATACAATGGTCTCATTATCGGTATGAGATTGTCTGCTTTCATGTTATACCGGGTGGTTTCCTGGCGTCATAAGAGCCTCTGTTATGCACCTTCCTGGAATCAATTGGTTCATACGTTCTCGGTGGGAATTTGGGCCAAACATTAGATATCTTATACCTAGTCGGAAGTTCCTCAGCTAATGTCGGAGTGTACGGCATATCGTGATTTTCCGAAAGAGTTTCTTCTTCAGGAATAGTTGACAGGCGTGGTCTGCTGTGGTTACCTGATGCAGGTTCCGTCGGCGTATTGTGGCCGCTGGAGCCGGGGGGTGGCTGTGGAGCGTCATCGTGTTCATCTGTAGCATTGCGCAATGATGCAGTGGGTGGAGAAATCATCTCCGTTGTAGAAGCGATTGTAGGCGAATTACTGGGGAACGATTGCTGCAGATCGATTGCATGTTGCGCAATGGGGATGATTGCGGGAATCGTCTCGATATCCGGTACAATAGGATTGCTTGTGCTAGTCGGTTCTACGGCTGGCGTACAGGTGAAGTTATCTGAGCCCGCTTGTATAGATTCACCTGGATAGCAAGTATCTACAGGCGGTGGCGCGTCGTTAATAACGTTTTGCCAGATATTCGTTGAAGGTGTGTGTTGAGCGCTTTCTAGCGTGGGTGCTCCGTCCAACGTAGTTGCTAGGGGGGAAATATTATGGCCGCTAGTCCCGGCGTACGGCTCTTGAAGTATGGATATATTGTGCTCAATAATGGAGGCAATATCCGGTGTAACTGGGTAACGCATGTACCGTGGTATTTCCACGACAGGCGCGTACGCGAAGGAGCATTGTGGAGGTTCTTGAGCTTGATGCGGTCCAGTCTGATCTTCTCGTTGTGAATGCTGGTACTCATACGTACCTATGTATGGGGGCCCTGGACGCGACGTTGTCCGACCTGGTCGGCGCCCGGGCCATGCTAGTTTTCCGCCCTGCGGCGGTGCAGTTCTGGGCAATCTGCATTCCAATGTCTTCCTGGGCAGTTATGACACCAGGGCAATTGGTCACGCGGTCGCCTTGCGTAATTATTACGAGTATTCGCCCTTTCCTGGTGTTGGGGCGGCGGTGCACGGAAGAGAATTTCCTTCGGGAAATCGATGGCGTTTACTCGTGCGGTAAGTGTTTCCATGGTGTACGTGCCGAAGATTAGGCCCGCCTCCAGCAGCTCTCGATAACGAGGCATCATCAGCCCTATTAGATCTGGGCAGAATTCGTCCAAGCCTGTTTGTCCGAAAACGCGTTTGTAGATTGCTTGCTTACGTTGTAAGAAAGCAACGCCGCTTTCATCGCTTTTCTGCGGGTCTCCGTACAGCGTGACTAATAGAGAGGTCCTCGCTCCCACTACGCCGTAACGCTTCCGTAGTTGCGCAACGAAGTCCTCCCAGCTCCATCGCCCGCGTGAATGAGGCTGCCACCACCTTCTTGCTTCTCCTTGCAATTGTTTCGCAGCCTTTTCCACTTTAAGTGCTGACGAACAGCCTGTCGCACTGAAGAATTCTTCGCACGCGACGATAAACTCTCCGGGTTCTTCCTCCGGCAAACCTTCGAATCGATCTTCCAGAACCCTCGAATGGCACGAGGTCTGCCCCCTGTTTTCCATCTTTTCCTTCGCTGGTGTGAGGTTACCGACGTCTACGGTTGCCTGCAATGCACCCGCCGTGGTTTGTCGCGTGGTTCGCGTTGTGTTTGCCGATGCCATGTATAATTAATTTTTAAATCTATTTTTAAAACTATATCTAAACTAATTTGGGCGCCAAATACTCTTTGAGGCGGGAAGCATTAAACCCAGGCATAAATTATTAATTTAAAAAAAAAAAACAAAAGAAAATTTGCAAAAGAATATACCTATCATTAATTTAGAACAATTAATATAGACGCGTATCGTGAAAAGCTAACCTATCGGCATCCATTTAGATTCCACCGAGTTTGTGGCTATGTGTGAATTTAACTAATAATTATTGATAACAACTATTGTTCCTCCTTTGGACGTAACTATTCTAATCTCAGGGTTCATGGGTCGGAAATCCACACTCGGATTTCTACCAGACAAAAATGCCGGTAAGCCACACGTCTGGGCCGCCAATTGATACACCCGCGCCTTACGGCGGGTTCAAACTAAAACTATTATACTTAAAATTAAGGAGGAACAAAATTAAAAAGCTACTGGTTTAAGAAACGACACATTTATTCTATTAGGACACAAAAAATAGGTGTTAATTATTAATCTAGTGTTAGTCTTAAAACTACTTAACTAATTAGTCTTAAAATTAGAAAGTCTGTTTGCTTAATTCTACGGAAAAGTCTTTATGTAATTGTTCAGAATCTAATCACTTCGGTGGTTAAAATAAATAAAATGTTCAGTCACTTCCCTTTGATTGCTGATGATGGAGTCTCCGCGTAAGCACACAGTCACTAGGCACTTTAAACTTAAGTTCTATTTTTTTCACTTGTTATTGCACAGGTAGAGTCGCGAGAGTTCTTTGTTGTGAAAATTTGTGCACAGTGGAACTTGCGCAAATTCCTGGTCGGAATATTTCACGGTCACTTGGTTGGACTTTCTGGCGGAAGTTCACGAACGTATCGGCGGTTCCTGGTCGAAATCCGCGAGCGTGTCTGTTAATTTCCCTGGTCGGGAAATTGCGCGCGGTCGCGTGTAGTTTGGAGAGCGTTGCAGAGCCCTGGCCGGGTTTACCTTGACTGACTAAGCTCTTTGTGTTTACCGCCTACTCCCATGCTGGCGACCTTATTGTAGATGGTGCACATTGGTTCAGTTCCGTGAATTTTTGACATTAAAATACCTAAAGGTATATCAAAGTCATGGGTGGGAGGAAATAGTTAGAATTTTACATAGGAATTTGGATATTAAAATATAAGATTCACATACAATATAGAAGGAAAATAAAAGACAGGTTGAGTAGAATAAACAGCAATGGAAAACAATTAAAGAAAAAGGGAACAAGGTTATACAGATATGGATGATTACAACTTTAATGGAAAAGAAAAGAAGAGAAAAGAAACAAGACAATGGGCCGTTTTCGCACGCTTTTGGCCGCTAGGTTCGCTAATAGTCCTAGCGGCCCAACTATTTTATTTAACTGACAGATCCCATACATTTTTTAGGCAGTTTGACGCAATTTAGTGTTTTTAAATATTATAATAATGCCGTCAACCTGTTGTAGTGTTCCAATGTGTAGAAATAGGGGTGGACACGAGTTTCCCAAAGATTGAAAGACTTGAAAGCGAAATGGATTCATTCAATTAGGCGTTCCAAATGGGTACCGACTCCTGATTCAGTTGTCTGTAATCTGTAAAGCTCATTTCAGGGACACAGATTATATCAATAATAAACTATAACAGAAAGGGTAAATTTATACAAAGCCGGGACCAGCTCATTTTGGACAAAAAAAAAATATATACCCCAGTAGATAGGTAATAATTAGCTGTAATTCATTCCGTGAGCGGAAATTGAAAATAATGTATATTATCGTCAATTTCTTAAATTTAAAAATACGAAAATGTCATTTTTCAATGACCTCCATGTTATCTTTATTTTAAAAAACAGCCTACGTTTTTAAATGGTTTGTCTGGCAAGGCAGGGTTTGTATAGCGGGCTTGTGAATATTATCTTTACTTTAAAAAACAGCCTACGTTTTTAAATGGTTTGTCTGGCTACGCAGGGTTGGGATTGGTTTATTTATGGCAGGGTTTGTCCAGCGGCATCCAGCGGGCTTGTGTGACAGATCGGCCGCGCCATGTCAGTTTGCGAAGACGCGAAGTACGCAATTGAAACATTGAGGTATCAATGAATTGAAATTTAAAATGCATCATTTTCCGCCTCCCCCAATGCAAAAAGTTTCGGGAGGAATGCAGAATACGCCAATGTCAGGGAATTTAATAAAAATGCACTTTCTAGATGAGAAAAGTGTGTAGAAACTCATTAAAAAAAGAATTAATGTGCGGAAAGCAAAATTGAGGGAGATACAGCCGATCAAAGTTTTATAAAATTTCACTCGCAAACTGATACTATGACAGCCCGCCCGCCATCGTTATGTTGGTATCACGGACTAGATACAATTGTAGAATTGTAGCCGACTACATGGGATACTTGAGGCGCGTAATTATGAAATTTGTCTAGCGGGCTTGTGTATTATAGCGCCGGATCTGCCCCCCCCCATAACCTAACCTAACCTTTCTAGCGGGCTTGTGTATGTTAACCCAGCGCCGGATCTGCCCCCCCCCCCCCATAACCTAACCTAACCTAACCTAACCTAACCGAACCTAACCTAACCTTTCTAGCGGGCTTGTGTATGTTAACCCAGCGCCGGATCTGCCCCCCCCCCCCATAACCTAACCTAACCTAACCGAACCTAACCTAACCTTTCTAGCGGGCTTGTGTATGTTAACCCAGCGCCGGATCTGCCCGCCCCCCCCCCCCCCCCATAACCTAACCCAACCTAACCTAACCTAACCGAACCTAACCTAACCTTTCTAGCGGGCTTGTGTATGTTAACCCAGCGCCGGATCTGCCCACCCCCCCCCCCCCCCCATAACCTAACCTAACCTAACCTAACCGAACCTAACCTAACCTTTCTAGCGGGCTTGTGTATGTTATCTTTACATTAAGAAACAGCCTACGTTTTTAAATGGTTTGTCTGGCGGGATTCTCCATTTCAGTGCCTATTTACATTATATTATTAATTCTGTTTTTCATAATTACGCGCCTCAAGTATCCCATGTAGTCGGCTACAATTCTACAATTGTATCTAGGCTCTTGTTTGTATCAGGTCCGGGATACCAACATAACGATGGCGGGCGGGCTGTCATAGTATCAGTTTGCGAGTGAAATTTTATAAAACTTTGATCGGCTGTATTTCCCTCAATTTTGCTTTCCGCACATTAATTCTTTTTTTAATGAGTTTCTACACACTTTTCTCATCTAGAAAGTGCATTTTTATTAAATTCCCTGACATTGGCGTATTCTGCATTTCACCCAAAGTTTCCGAAATACGTAATTATAACAATTATTCAACTTCTGCAAAGTGTTTTTTTGTGAAAAAGTGCATATTTACCGCTGTAATCATTGATGTATATATACCCTCAATGGCTGTAATTTACAACATGGAGGTCAATGAAAAATGACATTTTCGTATTTTTAAATTTAAGAAATTAACGATTATATAAATTTTTTTCAATTCCCGCTCACGGAATTAATTACATCTAATTATTACCTATCTACTGGGGTAAAATTTTTTTTTTTTTAGTGTAAAATGAGCTGGTCCCGGTTTTGTTTAAAATTAATCATTAAGTATTGCATTATTTTATATTAAACATTATTGCAATAATTTTATTACATGGTTATCAAACTGTCTGGCATGAGATTTCTGGGCGGGTGATTCTTCATTGTTGGCAATCTAATTTGCTTTGCATTTCTCGTCCCATGTCTGTATATCTCGTGATTGTAATTTAATTTTCAGTGTTTTAGGAAAAAAATCAAATTATTATTATTTCAACGTAAACCGTTTCGTATTTTATATCATAAATATGGAAGTTTGAGCCTAATTTTATTTTCAGATTTACTGTACAGGCAAAAGCTACTGAAAGGCGTAGTTCCTTCAATATTTCCCTGGATAAAAGTAGAAGTAGGTAATTTAGAATTAAGAAACAGACAAGGAAGGTGTCTGATACGTGAAAAAATATATATGAATTCTACAAAACCAAAACCACAAGGTGAAGCGGTGTTACCTGTAAATCTAGAAGACGTGGCAGTGGAAGTCATATTGCCTTTTGATACTCCGCGTGACAGACTGACTCTAGATACAGATAGATAATAAAAAGGAAAAGTTAACTGTTTATATTAAAATAAACTTTTGTTCCACCGCAGGGGAAGCTTATGGCGCATACTACGCAAGTCGAAGAATACCATCATCACTGCCATGGTTGCCTGGATGGAGATGGAGTCCCCCCTGATGCCCTTCTGGAAATGGGAGCCTTTCAAATATCCCCCATGAACGGATATTTTTTTGGATTTATTATTATATACTATATTTTTCATTTATTTTCTGTTCCATTCTATGTATGAATGCATTGTTATTTTGTCAATGTTTGAACTATTTCAAAATATGGAATGTATTGCATTGCACAACATTCTGAAATAAACGATCATTATTATGATACGTTTTAAGATATTCACGGACAAAAGTATTTTCGTTATTTGTTTTTGGGGTGTTATGCCATGTTGCGCTACCTTCTTTAGCCAACGTTTCGGACAGCGTTGCAGTGTCCATCATCAGGGTAGATCTACCGGATCACTGCAACATTGCAACGCTGTCCGGGCTAAAGAAGGAGGTAGCGCAACACGGCATAACACCCCAAAAACAAATAACGAAAAGATCATTATTATATTTGTTTTATTAAAATAAAGAGTGAGTTGCTGCAGTTTTGACATGGTTTTCTGCGGCCTTGCACGACAGCTACTGCCATGGTTAAAAAAGATTGTTGTTTATATGTACTAAATAACACAAAATAATTTAACAAATATATAAATAAATAAATAAAACTTTCTTTTATTTCTCGAGGTATGAAAAGAACAAGATCAAAACATAATATAAATGTGTCATAAAACATTTACAAACATTATACACATAGAAGAAACATATCAGTACAAATAATTAACATTATACTTACATAAATTATTTATTATTTTGGCATTTATTTTATTTTTTTTTACATTCTAATATTATATAGTTGTGATAGCATCGGTCAACGCGTGAGCAACTTTGAACAGTCAACCTGTTAAAATAAAGAAAATTAAATATGCAACTAGTGTAGAATAAATAAGTCAGTTTTTTCTCAATTTCAAGTCTCAGAGGGGTAATAAATAGCATTGCACACTACGTATTTTGATGCATATTTATTTTGGGGTAACTAATTGAAAAAATCTCGCAACCCCCAAACTATACAACATTAATTAACATTTATTTACTTGATAAACCATTGATTTTTCCTATGCTAAATTTTATTTGTAAACGTTCAATAGAAATATAATCTATTTCACAGATGAGGGATATCAAAATACAAAGGTGAGAGGTAATATAAGTAAACCTATTAAAACTTCTATTCAGCCGTGGTTTCGGGGAAATTTGGGTCCTTTTTGATGATGAAGATGGAGTCGTTCAGCCAGTGGTAGGACTGGTTGAAGTCCCCCTCGCAGAGGTAGGGCAAGCGTGACCACTGCATGACCTGGAGCCCCACGGTGGTGGCGCAGTAGCTGATGAAGGATTCCACGTGCTCATCGAATGTGTGGCCTCGGATGGGCAGACGCTCCTTCGCCATGTGGTCAGATTCGTCTGAAAATTATAATTGAATAGTACAAGGAATCCGAGAGAAGACGACCAGTGCAATACCCTAGACATAGTTGGGAGAAATTAAAGATTATGCTTTAAGCTTTGAGTTTAAGCTTGAATGTTGAGCGATTAGATTTTTGCCTCGAGCTTTATGCTTTGAGATTTAAGCTTTGCTTTTATCTATGTCAAAAATAATGAAAAATTAAGAGTAACAAAACAGCAGCTTTTGAGTCTGGAGGAAATTGGTAACTGTCTGGTTATTCAGATCTAGGCAATACACGTAGCAGATAATGTTAATAAATTGATGAGATCCCCTTTGTATCGGTTCACCAGCAAGAAATTCGCCAGACAAGAGCGGAACATCCATCCACAGTAGATGACAGCAGCATTCGACTTGTTCTCATGCAATATTTCCCTCTCCTCCCTTATTTAATAGTGGTCTTTTCAAGATGTTTATTAAAAACCCATTCTTGGCTCTTTGTTATGTCATTCACATAGATAAGAAATAGCAACGGTCCAAGAATTGATCCCTGTGGCACTCAACATGTTATTTTACCCAACTCACTCGTTTCTCCTCCCAGTTCTACTGCCGAAAAGCGATTTGATAGGTAAGATTGGAAAAGTTCCAGAGGAGTACCAACAATACCCAAATGTTTCAGTTTTTCGATCAATACGTTATGATCCACCGTGTCAAACGCCTTCTTTAGATCTATAAATATTGCCGCCGTAAAATCCCCATGATCAATATATTTCTGTATATTTGATATAAAATCAAAAGCTGCACATTTAGTGTTAGATCGTCGTCTGAAACCGTATTGTTTTGACGTGAGAATTTTGTTGTGTTCGAGATATTTCAATAGTCTTTCTTTAATGATACATTCAAATATTTTAGAGATAGCTGGAAGTATAGAGATTGGACGATAATTTTGGACATTTTTTTTTGCATTCGTCTTTATGAATAGGAATTATTTTCGCAATTTTTAGTTTGTCTGGAAAGATACCTTTTGATAGAGAAAGATTTATTAAGAATACAAGGTTATCCGCCAGTTCCTCCTTGCAATTTTTGAGAAGGAGAGAGGTTATCCCATCGGAACCAGCTGCCGCTTTGGACTTAAGGTTAGATATGACACGTAGGATTTCATTTTTATTTATCCTGATCATGTTAAAAGATTGTTTTGCTTGAGGTTCCATGTAGATCGTGTTCACATCAGTTTTTGAAGTTTTTATTACTGATGCTAGACTTTTCCCAACTAAGAGAAAAAAATGCGTTAAATGCAGTTGCAATCTCCTTTGGTCCCTTTACTTCTTCGTCATTTATGAGTAGAGATTTACAAGTTATTTTTGGGTTTCGTGAGCTATTTGAGAAACTTCATTTCAACATTACTAGAATAACAAGAAACAACTACTTACATGCACAAAACGGATTAATAGGTTTTTAGTTCGGGTTTTGTACGCATTGGGATTGAAACAAAATTTTCGCAAACGTCCATCCACACTAAAATAAAAAAAACCAAATAGCGGCACGCTAATTTTGGATCTTGGTTGAATAAAAAATCAACCCAAACAAAACAATTTTTTTATAATACATCTATTTTCAATTTTCAAGCCAGCTCTTGGGCCGGCTAGTAGCCAATTTCAGAGAAATGCGTGTGTGTGCTTGAAACCAAAAGTTAATAGAATGCATTGTCATTGATATTTGCTGAGTTTCAGCTCGATTGGATTCGGGAAGTGGTAATAAGCAGTAATTGTTGAATGAAACACTAGTATATATTGAATTATTTGGCGGGTAGTAGATAAGCCGACGTAGCTCAGTGGTTAAGAGCAGTTGACCGGATATCAGAAGGCCGCGGGTTCGAGTCCCGTCGGCGGCATTTATCTTTTCTCGGAAGATTTTTTCAATGTAGATGAGTGTTTCAGGCTGATAATTATTGCTTATAATAATTTTTACCCTTTGTGCTATGCATAAAAATTTTGTCTTAAACATTAGTTTATCAATTAAAAAATAGGGTTAATTTCCACTTCCAAAATTTGCTATCATTCATTCATTTGAAAAAACTAATCAGTTAAGAAAAACACAAAATTTTCAAATAGATTTTTTTTTTAAATCAACCCATTGAAAACTAAGTTTTTTTTTATATTTCACTTTTCGACCTAGTTGCATCATCCCTTGAGCCGGCTAGTAGCCAATTTCAAAGAAAAAATTATCTTTTTTTGGTTTGACTGAGCACACTGCGACAGGATACAGCCTTGTCACCACTATTTTTTAGATATAATGACATTGATAATGTTGGAGTTTTACCTACCATTAAAACTCTTATTATGTTGCCTTCCTTATCCAGAATATTCCTCATCCCCTGTCTGGTGAGACTACAATTGAAGAAAATGGCGTCGCGTCGACGCTCGCCTAGCTGTTGGTGGCAGTGATTGAATTCACAGAGGGACAAATTCGCGTGCCGAATGGCGCGAAATTTGAATATTTAAGAAGGTAAAAGGGGAAGAATGGCCGAAATCGGATAGAAACAGAGATGCCATCTCTCACTAAGGAATATTCTGGATAAGGAAGGCAACATAATAAGAGTTTTAATGGTAGGTAAAACTCCAATATTATCTTAAACTGTATATTTGTAAAATTACTGATACTAAAGACTTCAATTTTGAAAGAAATTTTGAACTCTAGTACTATTATTTGTTTTATACAATACATATCGGTCATCAAAGTGATGAACCATTTAACCAATGAAATTTTTTCATTTTTTAAAATCATGTAAACCATGTAACTAGTTTTAAGAAAAATTTAACACTTTATATTGTGTGAAAAACAATGTACTTAGACAATAGTCATTTTTTAAACTTAATATTAACAGAGCGTCATATGTCTTGTATTGACCATATACTTAAAATAACACATATTAACGTAAAAAATAACCTTGTTTTAAAAAATAAAACATTCCGCAGCTTGCGATGAATATTTAAATAGTAAATCTAGCCACTCCGCTATATGCGTTGAAATTTTTATAAATTTTATACAATTTTTCTTTAAAAAACTTGTATAGAATTTTAGAATGATATTTTTATATGTACCTACTTTTAAACAAACATAAAAAATTGTATATCAATCAATGAAACCTTCTTATCCAGCTATAATCGCTTTTCACAATACTTATACAACTTATGCTAAAAATAACTTCTTAGAGGTTTACATAATTATTGTGTAACACAATCTTAATATATTCTATATTGAACGTGTTCCCAATATGGAATATATTAACATATACATATAAACCTAGTATCTAACATTGTTAAATAACTTTTAACTACCAAAAATGTCATATATAAAACAATTCTTAATTCAACTTAAACATAAACTTTTATCAAATCATGCATAGTGAAAATGTTTTTACCTTTGGTAATTTTAACCATTGTCACTCAGATGTGTTTTAAAATGATACTCACCATCTGACTGAACACTTAGTAGAATCTTTATATGAATACTATGTACTAATTCTTTTCAATTGTTTACGGTAGCGACTAAATGCTATTAGTCAATTAATAATTAATTGCAATAATTTTTAGAAAATAATAGATCTACTCTGGACGATCCATACCCAGTCTAGTTCCTTTTGATAATAATAAACTCCATTGGTATGTCGAGTTGATAAATGCGCTCCAGTAAACAATTGAAGATAATTTTTATTCGTCTTTCTAAAAAAGGAAAACAAAAACAATTCTTGTATGTGCATTTAAATATAATAAAATTTAGTATCGTAAAAATGATCAAATAATTGATCAACTTCTATGCACACATGACAGTTGTTTTGTTGTATTAAATTTTAAATTATGTAACAGTACATTAAAAAATTAATGTAATTTCTTACAAGTACTTACTTTATTATAAATAATAGTTAAAAATTTAACTGAGAATTTTCCACATTCAGAGTGATGTGAGGTATTCTTTTGTATCACAAATGTGATGTAACATATTTATTATAATATAGAAATATGAAGTATTACATTGGTACCTACAATGACTTCACTATATAATCATTTCAACATATTTCTAGGCTATATTAAATACATGGCTAATTGTATAATGTACACATATATGTTCCTTTTGTTTTTTAATAACTTTAATATATTAATTAGCTTATAGGAAACTTAGATATTTTGGTTTCATAACTACCATTATTATAAAAATTCAAACAAAAACTTTTGTAAATAACAAAATTTTTTTTTGCCAAAAACGTATACTCACCTATTAACAACTAGTTGAAGCATGCTCCTAGTTAGGAATCTTTTATTGCTTTCGTTGAGTCATTTCAAATATTTAGATTTTAATAAAACTTTTACATATATTTAAGTTAATAATTTTTTATATAAATATTTAATAAACCTGCTATCGTTTTCGACTGGCACTGCATGAACATGTTGTTCAAATTTTAATACTTATGTTGTCATAATTCTTTCCAAGTGTTTACTGAAGCATATAAATGTTATTAATCATTTAATAATTATTTGCAATAACTGTAAAGTAAAAATAATAATAGGTCCACTCTGGATGATAACTATACGCAGTCTAGTTTTCTTTAATTACAATAAAACTCCATAAACATGTTGAGTTAATAAATAAGCGCTCCAGTAAACAATTGAAGATAATTTTTATTCGTTTTAAAAAATTTAAAAACCATACTTGTTTATACATTTAAGTATCGCTCTTATATATCTCATTTAAGTATTTTTTTTTTTCATCGTTAAAAAAACTGGGCGGGAGGTATGTAGAGAACGATACTCAACAGCCGAATAATTGGGTTTTATACGCTGGCAACCCAGCTGACGTGAGCTTGCGTTAATTCCGTTCGGTAAAGGTACTGAACCTCATTCGTTTTTCGACTACCCGACGAGCGGTTGTATGTGAGAGTGTCGTTCCCTACAAAATCTTCTGATAAAAATACTTGTGTTTTACGAAATTTAAATAAACCCTAACTTCAGTATTAAATATTTCTTTCAAATAATATCACGGTACATTTGGTAACCCAGTGGAGTCTGATAAAGAAGTAAGTATAACACCAAGCGGATCGCCGAACTAAGTCCGCGTGGCCGCCATTATACAAATTCTACCCACAACATCTCGTACCAAAACCCTTTGCCAGATTCCTACCCACATCTAGCACCTTTTTTCTTTCCAGAACTTCCTCTCCTTAAAAAAACCCTCCGCACAGCATCTCTAAGATGATGCAGGCCCTGAGGGATCTCACATCGTCATCCCTAAGATGCATGTGCGGCGCAGACATGCATCTGCTCTGCCCTGCGCCAAATTGTGGCCGCAACACAGATTCTGCGCAGTATTTCCCCATGGAAAAAAAGTTTTTTCAGGTAATCACTTTGCCAAGTAGGTTTTTTGTGCTTTGAAAGATTAAATCAATAGTAAATTATTATTTTGTTTTATTAGGTGACACTTGAAAAGTGATAAAATCTAATCCTTTCTGTACCTGTGTTTGAGGTTAGTTTTAAGATTGCTACTGAAAGACACGGATGTGTCGAAACCATCCAATGTAGCAGATAAATTAAAATTAAATAAAAAATCGGCCCAGAACGATAATAGTGGCGCAAGTCAAAAAATTGTATTTTTGAGTTAAGTATGCAGAAATGTTCCTGGTATCTGTTCTACAATTTAAAAAATATTATTGTGGCCTTAAAAACGAAGATGTAATTGTTATATTATAATATTTTACTAGAATTCAAGCAAAAATAGTGGCACAATGATCATTTGAGCTGAACTATCTTTTTTTTATTTTATTTACCAATTGGGGTATGTTATATGTGAGGCTGAAGGTAGTGGTGGGGGGGGGAAGAGGAAGGTTGGGAAGTACCTGGCTATTCAGATCTGGTCACCAAACACGGCTAAAGCCATTTTCAAGCAAAGTTTCAATTCTGAATGGTGGTCTTACACCAAGGCGATACTAATAGAATCTTCCACTCTGGAACATGCCGCAAATATACTATATATTATTTTAAATGAATTAATTGTGAAATAACACAAATTAATCATATAAAATTTATTTGCGCATGCCGGGTTCGAACCCGCGACCTCCGGATTGTGAGTCAAGAGTCTTACCCACTGGACTACGGAGGTCGTCAATTTTTATTTATAGCTGTTATGTAATTTCATTACATATCTACTAGATACATAACGGCTTCCCGACGCTCGGAAAACAATATTTTTAAATTGGTTAATAAACTGATTTAATACACTCAAACGAAATATTCAAACTGCTCTCCTGAAAAAATAAGTGTTTTTGAGTTGTGCCATTGTTATTCCCCAGGTCTGAAATGTACATTGTGAAATAAAACTCTTCAAAGCAAAATGTCTAGAAATTGTCACATACTCAATGCCTAACAAATATTAATTATTATTTTTAATTGTTAAACTAATGTTTAAGACAAGATTTTTATGCATAGCACAAAGGGTAACAATTATTATAAGCAATAATTATCAGCCTGAAACACTCATCCACATTGAAAAAATTTTCCGAGAAAAAATACATGACGCCAACGGGACATGAACCCGTGCCCTTCTGATTGCCGGTCAGCTGCTCTCCCAATTGAGCTATGGCGGCTTATCTTATACCCGCCAAATGATTCAATATATACTAGTGTTTCATTCAACAATTACTGCTTATTACATATATATATTTGACGACCTCCGTAGTCCAGTGGGTAAGACTCTTGACTCATGATCCGGAGGTCGCGGGTTCGAACCCGGCATGTGCAAATAAATTTTATTTGATTAATTTGTGTTATTTCACAATTAATTCATTTAAAATAATATGTAGTATATTTGCGGCATGTTCCAGAAAGGAAATTTTAACCAATTTTGATTAAGTTATGGATGTTAAAAAAAACACTCAAAATATTAGGGAACCATGTACAGTACAATCTCACTAATTCGGCACTTCAATAGACGATATGTCCAATAATCCGGCACACTCCGCCCGCGCCTCCCTCGCCCCTCTACGCCTATACGCTCCATCGCCGCGTCGTCGTCTAGCAGTCTAACCTCAAAACTTATCTCATGTGCATGTGCGTACGTATTTACCTGTTGTTTTGAAGTGTGAATAGTGTGTATATTCTCTTTATAAAATGCTTTGTTTTATTTATTATGATTTTTTCTCTATAATCCAATAATCCGGCACCCTCTGGTTTTTATTAATAGTGCCGGATTAGTGAGATTGTACTGTATTGTGGAATGGAAAGAAAGACAGAATAATTTTAAATTTATTTTTCATATTTATTCAAAAATATATTCCTTTTGGTATAAGTACTGTACACATAACTAATCAAATGCATTGAATACATTTAAAAATAATTAAGATAAATACATAATAATATAATATAATAAAAATTGTGCTTTTTGAGGTCCATTGATAGTCATCTTTGTGTCTGAGAAAATATAAATAAATAGAACTCATTCAGGTATTGACAGCCCAACAAGGGATTAGGTGTGACTCATGACTAACTTCCCTAAAATAATATTACATCTACATATATGTATCTGCAGATACAAACAAATTAAATTATCTGATTTTGCGAGAATGCGCCATGAATGATGTGTTTTGTGTGAATGCGAATGTCGAAGGACCTTGTATGTGTTTTGAGCTGTATGATAGACCACTGCACAAGTTAAAATGAATGCACATAAGGGAAAGGAAGAAAGGGACTTACTGAGGAACCTTGTAGTATTTCTCTTCTCTCATGGGTGGCCTTTGTTCATGCACTTGTATATTATTATTCGCGGTATTACTTTGATATGCGGGTAGAGAATGCGGAGCGGAAAATTGTGTTCTTTCACGGCGAGGTTCGATAGACGACACTGATTTGTTATGATAACAAAAATAACAGTTCATAGGGATGGGATAGAATGATAGGGATGGGATAGGTAAGGAACATGTGACAATCAAAGCTACAAGCACAGAGTCTATGATGTATGTAGGTAAGTGTAGCTATGAATTGTGTAAACACCCAACCATTATCTTTTTAGTATTTCAGGGTCAATTAACCCTAGATAACTAATCGCTCGTCGAGGCGACGACGCGCTACTCGGAAAAATTCGAAATCACCTACTTCCCCCCGCTCCCCGACCTTGACTCTTTCATTTTTTTATTATTTTAATGACAATATAAGGATAACGTAAAATTACAAAATAAGTAAAAATACCAATATAGTGGTTTGTTTACAGTCCTCCTCACTCCTCACTAGGTATTCCTGTTCCGAGGCGGACTGTATGTTGCTGAATGGGTGTAGATTTTTATTTCCTCATCTTCTAGTTTCTTGATTTTCATAAAATAACAATAAATAAAATAAAAGTATTTATGTTGTTTGTCTGCAGGTTATATTGGGGTTACTTCATAATTTTAATGATTTCCTCATCTTCCTGTTTACCTAACCATAATTTTATGTTTTTTTTAAACATTTGTATCTCCGTGGTGTTCTTAATTTCAATTGGAAGGGCATTATATCATTTTGTAGCATGGAAATTACGGTTTTTCTGGCCAAAAGATGTGTTTAATAGCGGGATGTTCAGTAGTTTTGAGGATTTTGACCTTGTAGTGTGTGGTGTAGGTGTGTTGGTCAGCAAGGTATTCATATTTTTCTTTAAATTTGAGTAGTGCATTTTTTGAGTATAATTTAATAATGCTGAACACATTAAAGTTTTTAAAAATTTCTTTTGATGGAGTTTTTATGGGTACTTTTAGGATTTTTTTTATTATTGCCTTTTGCGTTCTAGCTAGCTGCTTGATGTGAATGTTTGAGGCAGTTCCCCATCCTATAATCCCATATTCTATGCGTGATTGACAAAGAGCATTGTAGACTTTATATAGATCATTTTTATTAAGTATATTGCGTATGTTTCTAAAGAAGTACATGAGCTTTGTAAGTTTCGTTGTGATGCTATTTATGTGGGAGTCCCATCGAAGATTTTCATCGATTTCAATGCCGAGATATTTTATGTTTTTAGAATGTGTTATGGTGGGGCAGTGGCATGATTGGGTTAAGTCTTTTCCATGACAATCGTGTAATTTAAGAGCATAACCCTCTGCTGGTTGTCATCTAGCCGTTATAGAAAAAGTTAAATATTTAGTTTTGTTAACATTAAGTGTAAGTGAGTTTTGCTTAAGCCATTTTTGCAGAAGTACAAGTCCGTGTTCAGCATCTTTGAAAGTTGTTAACCAATCACTTTCATTAAATAAAATGACAGTGTCATCAGCAAAACTAATGATTTTTCCTTTGGTGTGTAGGTTGCAGATATCATTTATACATATCAAAAATAATAAAGGTCCTAAGACACTTCCTTGCGGTACACCGTAATTGATTGGGAGAGGCTTACTTTTACGGTTTTCAATTTTAACACACTGTGAACGTTCTGACATGTAGCTTATTAGCAGATTTAAAGTTGTGTTTGACATCCCAATTTTTTAAAGTTTCTTGAAAAGGATTTTATGGTCTATCGTATCAAAGGCCTTTAGCAGGTCTATAAAAATTGCCAAAGATTTATTTCCCTTGTCTAAGCTTTTTGTGACCGTATTTATGATATTGTCTATGGCGTCGGCAGTACTCAAGTTTTATCTAAAGCCGTACTGGGATTTCGATATTAGGTTATTTTCTTCTAGTTACATCATGAGTTGTTTTTTTAGTACTTTTTCCAATATTTTAGAAAATGTACTTAGAAGGCTTATCGGTCGATAGTTATTGATATAATTTTTACATCCTTGTTTGTAAATAGGTATAACAGTAGCTTCTTTAAGGGACATGGGAAATATACTTTTAGTTATACATAGATAGATTGATAAAGTGTGTCAGTGGGAAAGTAATATCTTCACAGAGATGTTTTATTGTATTTGTTGAGATTACTTCATCGCCTGATGAGACATTTGGTTTTAAGGAAGTAATTATATTTTTGATTTTGTCAACGGTTATTTGTTTGAAATCAAATTCCTTTTCCAGATTGCGAGCTTCATTTGGTTCAACTGCATTATTAAAACACGGTGTTATTTGTTTTGCTAAGTTTGATCCAATATTTGTAAAAAAGTGATTAACGTGATCTAGAATTTTGTCAGGGTTTTCAGCATATAAAGTGGGAACCTTGTTTATGTTCAGTTCATCTATTTTAGATATATTACTGGTGGATTTAGAATTGGTCACTTCATTTATAATTTGCCACATTTTTCTGGGATTAATTTCCACCTTCCTAATTTGAGTAAACAGTGCAGCACGTGACGCGATTGCGGCCACACGCATACTAGGACGTGCCCTATGACCATCTCGTCGCCCGCTGGACGAAAATTTAGTTATAACAACAATTTTATTATTAAGGCACGTACATTCATATATTCTTATACACGGTGTCCGGAAACTCGTAGTACAAGCGGAAAACTGGTGAACCTACATCACATAGACAACCCAAATAAACATAAATATTTTCAATTTAAGCATTTTCAAATTTAAAATTTAAAAAAAAAATTATTTAAAAAAAAATTCGGCTTATTTAGGGTTAAAATTTTAGAAAGGCGGAAATGTCATGATGACAGATGGAAGATGTTCCACCTCACGGATAATACGGAACGTTCAACGTTGTCGAAGTTTGATGCACGGATAATACGGAATGTTCCTTTTTTAACTAATAGACAATCAAATATGACGTTTGTCGGAAGTACCTACCAATCCTATAAAATAAATTATCTAAAATAAGCTCGCATTTCATCATCATTTGAAAAAACATCCCAGGTTTTGAATGGTTTGTTGGAAAAGCAGGGTTTGTCTAGCGGGTTTGTGTAATTATTCTAATAAATTTCTTTCCATGTTCTACTGTTATAAATACAGGTACAAACTTGTCAATAATGCATTCACTTTGTTATATGCAAAAATATTTTTTCTATGATTGGCAGCATTGATGAAATGCTAAAATAAAAACGATGAATAAACATGGCGTTACCGCGTGAGTGGATTAATTTTAACAAAATTAAAATGTTAAATGCATATTTTTGGCATGTTTTTTGTTCTCCCCCGACAAAAATACTCACTTTTCGTAATAATAAAGCTTAATCTAACTGTTTGGATAAAAAGTATTCCGTATTAACGAGTAAGCGGTTTAATGCATAAATAATAATATTTATTCTCCCACCTCTTCTCTTCTAAAGAATATGGTTAATTAGCGTACCTATTTATTTTGTTATGTAGATAGCAGCCCCGAGCGGAGCATGTGAGCGTCCAAGACACAGCATTGATATTATTCCATCGTAATGCACAATAATTAATCACGTTTAAATATGAAAGTAACACACACTTTGTTATGATGAAATGGTGTTTGATTGATCTCGCACAAGTATTATTAATCACGTTTAGATATGAAAATAACACACAAGGAACACAAACTTTGTTTTAATGTTGGTTAAATGAAAGGGTATTTAATTTTTGTTATTAGTTTTTGGGATATTATGCCGTGTTGCGCTACCTCCTTCTTTAGCCAATGTTTCGGACACTGTAACGCTGTCCGAAACGTTGGCTAAAGAAGGAGGTAACGCAACACGGCATAATATCCCAAAAACTAATAACAAAAATACTTTTGGCCGTGAAAATCTAAAATCGTATCTGGGGTATTTAATTAATCACGTTTAAATATGAAAATAACACACAGTTTATTTTAAACCTTGTTAAATGAAGGGGTTGTACGCTGTTCAATAAGAAAAGATATCAATCGACCGCAATCTTCATCATACGTCAATGACCGCAATCAACAAGAGACAAAACAAACTGACGAAAAATAAAGAAATAAATTTGTGGCGGAAACAAATATCCGGTCAGTCATATTAAATTATCGCTGAACACTGGGAATATTATTTAATTTATTTTAGCAGCATAGGTATGATTTTTGCAGAGTTAATTAGTTAATTATTGGGAACATCAAACAAAAATAGGTATACTTATCAAGGGTATGAGGGATGGGTAGGAATCTGAGAGTCAGTGTATCCAGGAGTGACGGACGCATGAATTCATTCCTCCCATGGCTGTGGAATATGATTTTAATAGTCCAGTCAGCCTAAGTCGTAGAACACCAATTGAAACACCATCGACTACTACCATTTAGACAAGTGTTTAGCCAAAAGTCCCCGCTCCTACGCCCCTTGCTTCCCCGCCTGTGCCCGCCCAAACATGAAAAGTGTAAGGGTTTTGTAAATCACGTCTATCTCGATTACTAAACAACATATCGGGTTGAAATTTTTCTTATTCCCTTTGCTGTAACATTGTCTACGATTAATATCCAGTTAACTTTCGTCGTAACTTTTACCGTTTGTAATTCGTATGAAAAGGTAAAAATTTGTATATTTTTTGGCATGTAATTTTACATTTTGTCACAGAACTTTTCAGGCCGACATTTTATGAAAAAATGTTTCCTACAAAGATTGTAGGAAACATAGCGCAGAAAGGGACAGCAAATTTCGCATTGCACTTTGACTTGGAAGCGCGAAAATAATGAACAGCTAAACGGAATAAAATTATGGATAATTTCAAAATAATGCTTTAAATGCGGATTTCTTTGTTTGTTTTCTTTTAATTAGTTTTTATTAGTTAGGTACTATGATCGTCAGTAATAATTTATAAGAATTTGACCAAAAAAAAATCAACTTCTGACTCGATTTACTCGAAAACGAAAGCTCAAATCAAAAAAAATTATACCACAAAATCGACTCGAAATGTGATGAGGATTCCCCAGTTTCCCGCTTGTACTACGAGTTTTCGGACACCTTGTATTTATTGATATTTTTGGCGAATCTTCTACAATAGAAGCTCCGGTTCCATCTACGTCAAACGTGCGTAAAATTTGCTACCTGTGTCCACATAATGTTGGCATGTGTGGTCACTGTGTAGACTGATATTTTTATATTAATTTGTTCATCATAAACCTTACTTTTTTTGTGCCATGTACCAAGTTCCTATCTTAATTAAATATTTTTGGTTTATTTCAAGTGTTTTATTGCGTAGTCCACTCAACGAAAGTGTAGTTACAATGAAACAATGAAAACAGTTTAGTTATCTAGGGTTAAATAAAGTCAATTCAGAAAAATTGACTTAATTTCATAATATACGCAGTGTCTGGAAACTCGTAGTATAAGACGAAGGGAAACTGGTACATCACAAAGAGAACCCAGAAAAACCGTTTTTTCGGCAATTTGAGCATAATCAAAGTTTTTTTTTTAAACATTTTGCATTTTCTTTGGTAACAAAAGGGTTAAAAAAAATTTTGGAACCAGCGACCAACCTTTAGTCCCCTAGCGACTGATGTTTTTCAAATCTAAGCTAAAATATTCCAACAACTCGAAAACACTCCAACATAGCGGGAGTGATTTGGCGGCAGATGGTTTTGCACCTACTGCGTGGCGGGCCGAATCGGGAGTAGCTGATTGAGGGAGACCTTTTAACCTCTCCTCAAAAGGTCTCCCTCAACCAGTCCCTAAAGATCCAGCCTGCCGCGCAATAGTTGGGCAAAAGTGTCCGCCACCAAGACCTAGACAAACCTCACTCTATAAACCCAGGCACAACAAGTCACCAAAGTAGTGAACCACTTAGAGCTATCTAAGGTTGGGGTGTTGGTTATCCAATAAATGGGCAGCGGTATCCATATCCACCTCCTAAATTAATATGCACTAAGAAAAGCCAAAATATGCACTATTCAAAACACATTAAAAATGTGGAAAGAATTCAGCGCACTTTGCCGACCTCTGCCCTAAGTAGTCTCTCCCAATCCGGACTGCCACGCAGTAGGTGAGGAAATGCATTCGCCACCAAGACCTAGACAAACCTCACTCTAAGTACCACCCGGGCACCCCTGCTAAATCACCAAACATGACCTATGGCAGGGGTGTTGGTTTTCCAATAAATGGTTCCCGGAGTGGTAGTACCCATACCCGCCTCCCAAATTGTAGCTATGTGGAGCTAATGTAAAAATAAAAAACAAACACACAGCTGTTTAAATGAGCAGTGGAAATGCCTTTGTGTGTATGTGTGTGTTGAAAACTGACAGGCGGTCTGATCCCCGTCATTTAAGGTTAGGTGTTTTGTAATTTTTTTAAAAATAAAATTATGAAAAAGGCTCAAACACACATCATGCAAAGCATGTAATACAATGTCAACTCAGCATACATTATATTGCACAAGAATTTTAATTATTTGTTTTACATTTCAATATTAAAACATGTCAATTTGGAATGTGGATGACTCATAATAATTTAAAACATAAAATAAAGAAGAACACATTGGCTTCATGTAGATTTTAATGCAAACCAATGTCGCTATTGACTTAGTACATTTTGATTTTAGTCCATTTGATATGCGCTCTGTCTTTCTTACTCTTGCCTGACATGTACATCGCCATTTCATTCGATTGCAATGAAAATTTAATAATGATGAAACACAGTTTTATATTTGAAATTTAGGCGAACAACAGTCATACGGAATTTATCGTGTTCTTCTTTATTCAATGGTATAAAGCAATCAAAATATAAATAATTTTTTATAATAAAATTACACAGTGAAAATTATTACACTAATATTGTAATTGAATATTTACTTTTCATACAGAATAAGCTCGCTAATTATGTGTGGAAGATACTCTCAGTATCACCCTGATTATTGTGTTATCTTTTACGTTAAGTCAGCGTTATGAGAAAATTAAGACACAAAAGAAAAATCTGTCAGATTCGGAAGGTGTCCATCGTGTGTTATCGGCTGTCTAATTTATGTGATTTTCTATGGCTTTCAATGGTTTGTCTATTAGCGATGTGTAGGTTCAGCTGGAGTGGGCTTTTGAACTCGGATTCTTCGCGTGAAACGGCTCCTAGTCCTACTCCCTTTTCAAATCGACTACTCCCAAAGAACCCGTTCCAGTACTTATACCCGGCGGCGGTCCAAGCCATTCGCGAGTCCGGTGTGGCGGCGCGGCAGTCACGGCGGTCCGAGCCACTCGTCAAACCCGTGCGTCTCGGTTCGCGGTTCGAGTTCTTCTGCGGGCTCTGAGGTCCGGCTACGGTGGAACCCGAGCTTCTAGGTTCAAGCTGTTATTGAGTTGGGAGCAGGTCGGGCGTTTGAGTTATTTTGCGGGGTCGTACTCCGAGGTGCGAAACCGTGCATTACGGTCAGCCAATCACGAGTCAGGAGTGGCTCCCGGAACCTGTTCCAAGAACTCAAGTACTTTTAAAAGGAAGCATGTCTCGGAGGCCTCTGGCAAAATGCAGAACTTACCCATCTCTATTGTCTATGCCTGTGTTTTATTGATGTCAGTTGGTGTGGATTAATTACCTACTTAAAAACGCAAATTAATATTTATTAGTTATTATAACTACTTACATATAAGTCTAATAGGCGTTCATAAATGACTATCCGTTTGTCGTATTATTTTGACGTTTGTACGCGATGACATTCGATTCGAAAATTTTCCCTTGCCTGACATCTCTTAACGAGGATTATGTGGCAAACGAGCCGTCATCTCTGGCGTTAGGGCAACTACTTTTAAGAGTTAGTGTTCTTAACGCAAGTGCAATATTTAGCTCGTTAGCGCAATGCGGAATACCACATTTAAGAAAACTGTCAAAATGTATCGTATACGGCCGATTTAACATGCGCTACGCTGTCGCAAAAGTTGCAGAATCACCCTTCTGTTAAAAATCTAAATTTGTAATGGGTATAGCTTTGTAACTGATCTGAAAACCACTTTCTTCAGTCTCAAAACATTCCCCAAACGGGGATGCCTTAGATCTACTCGCTTCAGGCAGCTAGGACTCTTGTATGGTATCATGTAAACCAAATTCAACTTTTAGAAGTCAGGGCTATTGCAGAAAATATAAATCAAAACTTATTGTCTATGAATGCACCTTCTAGTTTTTGAAGCCCCATCATGAGCAATCTTCAATTTGTGCTGATTCTCGGCCCATCAGCGTTAAATAAAATTTTATAGGTCAAATTTTGTTGGAAATGCAATTGGCGAGCTTGTACGGTATATTTTTAAATATAAGTTTTTTTAATTGTTTTAAATATGCGGTGGTTAAATCTAAACGTAGAATGGTCCCTATAAAATAATTTCATGTTTGAAGCTCCTGGCCAGTATTTTGTGCGGTAAGACGATGGAGTTGAGTACGATGACTTCGGGGGGGACTATCACACTGCGACCTGCAAAAATAATGTTTAAATCAGACATAAATATGAATAAAACAATACGAACTGATATAACACATCATGATGGGCCTTACCTAGAATAGTAATAGAAGGGTTCAGTCTGCCATTGGAGTTGAAGAGGGAGAGGTTGTCCATCTTTGCAAAGGGTTTGTTGGGGTCCGGGTCTGTGGGGGTCCCCTCCACGCGCGCCCAGGCTCCCACCTCAGAGTACCTGCCCACTATACACACAAATACACAACTAATTAGGCAACATTCTAATTAACAACCCGACTTTAATCTTCTTTTGCAAAAAAATGCATTTGCTTCCATGATGAAACACAACGTTACCGTTGGAGTTTTGGACCTTATTAATCCCATGATGTAACACAACGTTACCGTTGGAGGTTTGAACCTTATTACTTCCATGATGTAACACAACGTTACCGTTGGAGTTTGGACCTTATTAATCCCATGATGTAACACAACATTACCGTTGGAGGTTTGGACCTTATTACTTCCATGATGTAACACAACGTTACCGTTGGAGTTTTGGACCTTATTAATCCCATGATGTAACACAACATTACCGTTGGAGGTTTGGATCTTATTACAGTGGAGCGTCGATTATCCGAACGTCGATCATCCGAACGACCGCTTATCCGAACTACTACGCCCGCCCGAACCGCGCGTGCCTACTCTCGAAAACGTCTACAATGCAGACGAATCCGGGCTCAATTTGAAAGCTTTGCTACGAAAAACTCTTGCTTCACATCGTGAATTAGCAGCATTTAGCTTTGGTTATAACTTAGCCATTAGTATTGGTCCTAAAATAAGCAAGGATCATATCACTGCCTACGCATGTGCTTGTCATTAAAGATATAAATTTAAATATGGTATTCATTCACCGCTTCGTGATATAGAAGTACGTAATATATGTATGGCTCGATTATCCGAAAATATCGGTTATCTGAATACCCACGTCCCCCAATTAGTTCGGATAATCGACGCTCTACTGTACTTCCATGATGGAACACAATGTTACCGTTGGAGTTTTGGACCTTATTATGTGCTCAATTTTTGTTAAAATATTGTTCTCAATAAGTTTATATGAAAGTTAAAATATGTGTTTGAGGAATACCTAAAATATTTATTTGATATTAAGGCCCAGTTGTTTAGCAGAAATTCAAATGTAACATTGTCATCAAATGGACATACAGCGCCATTTTGCTTTTTTAACATTTGAAAAGTCTCTGTTAAATGCCAATAGGCCACTTGCATGGATTTCGTAATGACTTGGAAATTTTTTTTTTAAATAAATAAATCCGTTTTTAGCCTGTGACGTCATTTCATGAAAATGTTCCATCTCTGATAATATTCGATTAATTTTGTGAAATTCCACACTGATTTATTTTTTATATGGCAACACTTTGATTACCGGCGAATTTTTGAATTTGACATTATGCATACATACATATTATGCATTCTGTACCTGTCTTATAAACTTAATGGTAATGGTGCTGATTTTAACAAAATCAAATTTTATAAAATATTATTGTAATTATAATTTACAAGTACAAGTTATTATATATTAATGAGCATTATAATGATTAATGATCAATAAGACGGATCAAGGAAAAAAATATTTATTAGATAATATTTTTGGTATGCCTCGTTATTCTCCTGTGCTATTCGTTTGGAATACGTGTTTTTTTTTTTAAAATGATTTTCGGCTATGTAATTATCGTTTTTTCGCACCAATTAAATTATGTCCTGTCTTTCCTGTTTATTAAAAAATTGACCAATTTTTCGAATTGAAATTTTTAAAAAATTGCCAGGGCTTAAAAAATACGATAAAAAAAATGGAATGCCTTATAACATTTGCCTAAATCAGAAAAAAAAAATTAAAAAATGTGATGCAAGCGGCCTATTCTGGGAGTATTTCAGCATTATATAAAATTATAATTATAAAGTTTAAGAACATAACTATTTAACATAGTTGTCCTCTTCTGCTGAAGGAATCTTTAGCGTTTTTTTTGTTAAGCCGACTGCATGTATAAGTATGTTGTGTTTTGTGATTGCCGCATACTACTTCGGAGAGTCGAAATTATTAGTAAAAATAATTTTAAAACGGATTTTCACTCAAGATGCCTTCAGATATAAGTATATCGACTTTGGTTGTACGGCCGTATATCATCTTTGCATACTTACTAGAAGAAAACATCTTCTAAACTTTCGGCCGGACCAATTGTCGCCGGACCAAATGTCAGCCGGACGAACTGTCGGACGGACCAACTGTGGGTGGACCAAATGTCGCTGGACCAATTGTCGGTCCACCATTTTTTTAGAAACTCAAAAAAATTGGTATTCGAGAGAAATATCTTATAAAAAGGTAGATATTCGGAATGCCGCAGCTTAACGGGAACCTTCTAACTGTCAAAAACCAAATGGCCATTTGTTGACAATTTTGAATTTTGGGCAACAACTGGGCCTAAATGCATGTCAAGAGATATGTAGGATTTAAAGAGCAAGTTAGAGAATTGTTACTTTTTTATTTTATATATTTATTTATTAATCTTTGGAAAAACAACAGGGAATTTGATATTTTTTAAATTATACAAAACCACAATTTTTCCAAAGAAATGTCACAATTTCGATGACAATTCTTTCTTCAAACTTTTTCAGACAGATAAATAATAAAAAATGCAAATTAGAAAGTCCAAATGAAGATGATGATTTCATCTGAAAAAAGAATCTTTACTTTTTTTAAAATTTTTATTTTTTTTTATTTATTTTCTTTATTCATCATATAAATTTTTATACAGTTTTTACAGGTGATTCGACTACCACGCTAGGCACATGCCCGTATTATGGTAGTCGATTTATGTATATAATTGTATAAATGTAAGAATTGTTATTGGTTATATATAGTTTAGTTAGGTACAATGTTTTTGTATGACAACAAATTCTTTAAGTGGTTTGTCAATTAAGTAGATAATCAATATATATTATAAAAGAAAGTCCAAAAAAATGTGCGGAACGCAAAAACTCAGAAACGAGTGCCGGTTCGATCAAGAGAGTTATATGGTATGGTAGATTTCTATCCCCCCTAGGGAATAAGGGTATTCGTTTCTACCTAAAGGATTGTTTTTGAAGATATAAGGGCTGAAAGTTCTAAGAAGACTCTAGAAATTTCAAGAAGAGTCCAGAAGATTCCGGAAACTTCTAGAAATTTCGATATAACTCTGGAATATTCTGTAAGAAGTGGAGGAGTATGTCAGCGAGTCTAGAAGGTTCCGGAAAGTTCAAGAAGGTTCAATAAAGCTGTAGAAAGTTCTGAAAGGAGTGGAGGAGTGGGTCGGTGTGCCTAGAAGGTTCCAGAAAATTCTACTAGGTTTCATAAAGTTGTAGGAAGTCCTAGCAGGTTCGATAGGTCTGTACAAGGTTCTGGAAGGAGTGGCGGAGTATGTCGGTAAGTCTAGATGTTTCCGAAAAGTTCTAGAAGGTTTGATAAAGCTGTAGAAAGTTCTGGAGGTGTGGCGGAGTATGTCGATTAGTCTAGAATGTTCAGATAGTTCACGAATACTTTAGAAAATTGTGGAAGGTGAAAGTTCTAGAAGCTTTCAGAAATAATAGGCGGTGAGTCTAGAAGATTCCGGAAGTTCTAGAAGGTTCGATAAAGCTGTACAAAGTTCTGAAAGGAGTGGCGGAATATGTCGGTGGGTCTAGAAGGTTCCGGAAAGTTCTAGAAGGTTCGATAAAGCTGTAGAAAGTTCTAGAAGGTTCCATAAGGCTGAAGAAAGTTCTGAAAAGAGTGGAGGAGTGTGTCTTAAAGGTTCCGGAAAATTCTAGAATATTCCACAAAGCTGTAGGAAGTTCTAGAAGGTGCGATAAAGCTGTAAAAAGTTCTGGAAGGAGTGGCGGAGTATGTCAGTGAGTCTAGAAGGTTCTGGAAAGTTCTATAAGGTTCGATAAAACCTAACAGAGTTCTGTAAGGAGTGGTGGAGTATGTCCATGAGTCTAGAAAGATTCGGAAAGTTTTATAAGGTTTGATAAAGCTTCAAAAAGTTTTGGCAGGAGTAGCAGAGTACGTCGGTGAGTCTAGAAGGTTTGATAAAGCTGTAGAAAGTTTTGGAAGGAGTGGCGGAGTTCGTCAGTGAGTCTAGAAGGTTCCGAAAAGTTCTAGAAGGTTCGATAAAGCTGTACAGAATTCTGTAAGAATTGATGGAGTACGTCGGCGAGTCTAGAAGGTTCTGGAAGGTTCTGTAATGTGCGATAAAGTTGTAAAAAGTTCTGGAAGGAGTGGCGGAGTATGTCGGTGAGTCTAGAAGGTTCGATGTTCTGGAAGGATTGGCGTAGTATGTCGATGAATCTAGAACCTTCCGAAAACTTCTATAAAGGTCGATAAAGCTGTAAAAAGGTTTTGAAGGAGTGGCGAAGTATGTCGGAGAAGGTTCCCTAATGCTTTAGAAAGTTATGGAAGGAGAAAGTTCTAGAAGCTTCCAGAAATGAGTAGCGGAGAGTGTCGGTGAGTATAGAAAGTTCTGGAAAGTTCTAGAAGGATAATCTTAATCTTCAATAAACATTATTAAAAAAAAGTGTAAAATGTGCTGCTAAAACTCAAAAGCGAGTCCCGGTACGATAACAGGAGTTATATTGTGTGGTAGCCGTCTATCCCCCATCCATGAAGAATGTTCCTGTTTTTACCGGAAGGGCGTGGTTTTAAAGATATAAGGGCTGGAATTTCACCCCCTTGAAAAACATTCCAGAGTATTCTTGAGCATTCCACCACATTCCAGAACATCCCAGAACATTCTGGAATGTTGTGGAATGTTCGGGAATAGGATGGAACGTTCAGAAACATACCAGAACATCCCAGATCATTGTGGAACATTCCAGAACACTCCTAAATGTTGCGGAATGATCTGGAACATATGGGGTATATAAAGCAACATCCGTCGTGGATTCAAACGTCAATTCAATCTCACGTCAACTCCCTGAGCGAAGCCGGACACCCCAGTCAGAGTATTTGAGAGCATTCCAGAAAGTTCCAGAACATTGTGGAATGTTGGGGAATAGGGAATCGGGAACATCAATATGAAACATTCCAGAACATTCTGGAATGTTGTCCTGAGCGAAGCCGGGTAACCCAGCTACTATTTATATAATAATAAACATATAAATAAACCATTCTTATTGTAGGCTGATGTTTTGCTTAAGTAAAATAGGTACATAAATACATGATAAGTAGATAAATAAAAGAATGAATCTTCTTGTGGAGATGTTGAAAATAAGTCATAAAAATATAAATATTTTTATGATAATTATCAAAAGTTATTTTTTGAATTTGAATTAAAAAATAATAATAATAATAAAGCAAATTAACTTAATTTGTAGACTTCAGACATTCTTTAAAATAGTTCCTCCCCTTTGAAAGTAAGTCATCCAAATATAAATATTATTATGATAACCATTAAAAGTTTTTTTTTATTTGAATTTAAAAAAAAATAATAATAATAAAGCAAATTAACTTAATTTGTAGACTTCAGACATTCTTTAAAATAGTTCCTCCCCTTTGAAAATAAGTCATCCAAATATAAATATTATTATGATAACTATTAAAAGTTATTTTTTTTAAACTTTAATTTAAAAAAAAGAAAAATAGTAAAATAAAAATAATAAAAATAAAGCAAATTAACTTAATTTGTAGACTTCAGAAATTCTTTAAAATAGTTCCTCCCCTTTGTAATTCGATTTCCTAGTATCAATACTCAATGAGTTAAACATTTTGGGGGCAATATAGGAGAACTGCCGCTGTGCGAAAGTTGTTTTAGTCGTAGGAATTATGCATTTTAGGTGTGACGAGTACCGAGTGTGAATTTTGTTTTGTGTTTTTTCCATCAAATCATTTTTCCATAGGAATATGAGAATTGTCTTTATATATAATTGTCAAATGTCTAAACACTGTGAATTTTTTAAAAAGTGGTTCTGATGGGTTACATTTGAATATTATCCTTAGCAGAAGTTTTTGAATTAAGACTATGGGATATAGAATTGACATTGCACACCCTCCCCATCCCACAATACCATACGTAGCAATTGATTGAAAAAGTGCAAAGTAAACACATCTCAGTGTTTGTAAGTTAAGAATAGATCTGAGAGAGTAGAAAATGTAGCATAATTTGCGAAGTTTTTTTGTTGTAGAATTGATGTGTGCCTCCCAACGCAGGTGATCGTCAATAATAACCCCTAAGTACTTAATTTCGTTTGATATTTTTAGGTCATTGCATGAACAGTTTTTGTGAAGTGATGTAGGCGTGTTAGGGTTCTGTGAACATGAATGTATGGTAAGTTTATGACAGTTTTGAGGGAGATTTGGTTTCCGTATAGAAAAAATTAGGTATTTTGTTTTATCAATATTAAGAGTAAGGAGGTTGGAATCTAACCAGTGTTTTACTACATTTATGCCATAGATTGCTTTTTCAAAGGTTGAATTCAAATTTTCACCTTCGAATACAATAACTGTGTCATCAGCGAAAGATATTATAGTGCCACCAGTATTCAAATTGCATAAAGAGTTAATGTACATTAGAAAGAGAAGTGGGCCTAAAACATTGCCTTGGGGCACGCCATTACTGAATTATAAAAACAGCCATTATCTTGAACCGAAAACGCAATGTATAAACAAACTTACAGGCAGATGAAATGCAAAATGGTTGAGCTAAAACAGAATAAAGTAGTAATATAGTTACATATAGAGTGCATGACCAGGGCATGCTGATGTATGGCTGCGTTGGCCAGCACTATGGACTCCTTCAGCCTCACCCCGGCCTCGATGATCACGTCGGGACCGATGGACACATTTGGTCCGATCTGCAAATATTGTCAATTATTTATTTAAACCCACACAGTACATTTAATCGGGCCTCAGCCATCTTTGTCAGAGGGTCAAAATATATAATTATTATGGCTATTCAGATCTGGTCACCAAACACGGCTAAAGCCATTTCAAACAACGTTTCAATTCTGAATGGTGGTCTTAGACCAAGACGATACTGAGAGTATCTTTCACTCTGGAACGTGCCGCAATACTATATATTATTTTAAATGAATAAATTGTGAATTTGCCGGGATTTGATCGGACGACCTTCGGAGTGCGAGTCAAGAGCCTTACAAAATTTGCACTTTACAATAAAATCTAAATAAATGGAATATTTCTGAATGTATCCAAAAACTAAAAACTGTTTTTGAAAAGTGATAAAATAAGCTTTCAAGTTTTATAAATCAAAATATCCATGTAAGCATAATGAGTAAGATTAAGAAAGGGACCCTCAGATGGTTTGGGCATGTAGAGCGAATGAACGAAGGAAGTAGTGTTAGAAGAATATACGACGCGAATGTGAATGGTAGAAGAAGTCGGGGACGCCCGAGGAAGACATGGCACGATCAAGTGAATCAGATACTTGAGTCGGGTCATGTCAAAAGTCAGAATAATGGAAGAGAATGTATGAGACGATGTATGAATGTGAGTGAGGCAAAGGGTGTGTGCCAAGACCGAGTTGTTTGGCGGTCCGTCCTCTCTGCCTACCCCTGCGGAGAAACGGCGTGATGGTTAGTTAGTTTTAAAATATCCATATAATTTTTTAAATATAAAAATTTAGCATGCAAACACAAAAAAGTTTAAAAATGGTTCATCCTTCGTTTTTTCTAACTAAAATTATTAATAATGAAAGAAAATAAAAATTATTATTTATTATAAAAATATATTATAAACGTTGTTATTAACTCACTTTTTCATCATTCCAAGTAAAAATAATTAATAAAAAATTCAAAAGTTTTAATTTTTTTTTTTCAAATTGAGATCTGAAACTTTGGTTTCATAAAGATGTATCTTTAACTTCTTTTGTGGTTAATTTTTAGATGTGAATATAAAGCGCAGTGTTTTCTCTTTCTAACACCGTTTAGATCATATTTCTCACTATGATAGTAAGGGAGACACAACAATTTCCATGAAAGCTATATGAGTTGTTCTGAAAAGCAAACAACTTAGCCTGACGAGTTAAAGTAACTATATATATAGTTTTTAATCTTAATTAATGAATACAGTTATGAAAAGACGGCCTCCATGGTCGAGGGGTAAGGCCCTCGATTCGTAATCTGAAGGTCGCGGGATCGAATCCCGGCGTGGGCTAATAAATTTTATTTGATTAATTTGTGATATTTCACAATTAATTAATTAAAAATAATATATGGTATATTTGCCGCACGTCCCAAAGTGGAAAATACTCTTAGTATCATCTCCCTGGTGTAAGACAATCAATCAAAATTGAAATGGCTTTAGCCGTGTTTGGTGACCAGATCTGAATAGTCAGGTACTCCCCCACCTCTGTCGTCTCTCCTTCCCCTCCTCACTATCTTCAGCCTCACAAGATACCCCAATTGAGGATGCCATGGTCCCACTGGCTTCAGACGGGAGCAGTTGGGACTCTTGTGCGGTATAAACATTAAAAAAAGTAGTAACTTTAAAGTAGATGCAACTTACCACAGCAGTGGGATGCACACGTGCAGTAGGGTGGATCAGCACGTCAGGCAGGACGGTGCAGGTAGAGTCGCCCCCCGCCGAGGGTGTGACCAGGCGCGCGGGGGCGTTCTGGCGGAAGAGCTCCAGATAGTGGCGGTTGGCATATATAGCCGAACCGGCTGTCTTCAACTGCGACCACCAGGATGTCACCTGGAAGCAAATAAGGTTTTATAGCGAAGAGCTGATATTATGACTTCTGGGGAAATTAACTTAATCTAAGTGGTTTTACAATCTGGGGAGTCAAGCACATGAATTTTAAAAAGGTGAGAAGGAACGCAGCAATGTCCGATTCTCATTCGAATAAGTGAGGAAATTTCTTTTTTTTTTAAAATGGGGGAATTTTTGAAACCACGGTTTTGATGGGAGAGTCTTTTGTATTGAGGCGTAGCGGGCACCCTTGGATTGACTAGCAATGTTCCAATGCTCTGTCCAAACATTGCGGGATCTATCTTTGATGATGGAAAAAATATCAGATAGGGGAATATGGTTTACGAGGGTAACGGTAGGGTTAGACGCTCCTTGTTTTGCCAAAGAATCAGCAATATCGTTACCCACTATGCCAACATGTCCAGGAATCCAAATCAGAGTACAGATAGAAAATATATAATAATGAATCCCACAGAACCTGCTTAAGAACAAATTGTTTTCTCACCTGCATGGAGTAGATGTGATTAGTGCCGGCTAAAGGGGCCAATATCTCCTGTTCCCAGGCTATATAGCCAGCGTCTCTCCCGGTACCATTGCAGCCACTGAAAACAACAGCACAGTTTCATCAAATTATAACAGACTGGAATTGTGATGTACTGGATTAGGATTACTGATTAGGATTCCAGTTGATGATCAGGACTTTTCAATAATACTTAGTTTGTTTATTCTCATTATCGTGGCTATAATGAATAACTAAATGAACTCAAACGCCCGTTCTAAACTGTACTCTGTCTTAATCTGTGGCACGGACCACTGCTCAGTGAGCTGCTCGCTTGTTTATCGGATATCTTCGCAACCCCGTTTGGGCTTTTGACCTGTGCGATGACAGTTGTCTCTGTCATGTAGTGCAACTAATGACCTCTGTAGTGCAACTAATAACCTTAAAACTACATACATGCGCCCCTTGCTGTTCACTGCTTCACTGTTAGTACTTCACGTAAGGCGTAACACGCTCACTAACATCAAGACTCGCAGTGTGAATCTTGGTACCTTATAGCGGTGATGATTTATAATAAATAAACAATACATAACACAACTTGTATGATGTACGAAATAATGCACCAATTTCACTACACCTTTACCAAAGTAGCACTAAATCAGGTACTATTTATTTATATTCAGAGTTTCTATTCATATTTCTATCTACATTTATAGTTATTGTTTGCATATTTTAGCAGGAGTAGTTCAAGACATGAGTGCGGTATATATTCGTATTGTTATATAATATAATATGTACTGAAAACATGTTTTAAAATCAGTAAAAATAATCATGTTTGCACTTAATTGTTCACACATTGTAGTTATAGCAAATAAATAAATATAAAAAAACAACATATATTGTAAATACAGCACAAAAGACCCAACTCTCCCAAACACCCAGAGCCAGTGGGACCATGACATCTACACTAGAGGTAGTTTTTTTTTAAATTAGCTCCACACAGGAGGCCCTGAGGAAAATAAATCCTCTCAGGGCCTCTGTCGTTTTTAGAGATGCGATTCTGGGAAGGAAAAAGGTATAAAGGGTGGGTAGGAATTTCCAGGAGTGACGAACAAATGAATCCACCCCTCCCACTGCGGTGCAAGACAATGTTCCGAGAGAGCCCTGCTGGAGAGGCCAAAAGATCTCCCTCAAACAGTCTCTCCTGACCCAACCCGCCAAGCAACTGGTGGACAGATGCAATCACCGTCAAGAACGGACAAACCTCACCCCATGAATCTGGGCACCCCCGCCAAGTCACCAAACGTAGCAAAACACTTGGAGTGACCTATGGCAGAGGTGTTGGTTATCCAAGAAATGGTTCCTGGGGCGGTGGCAGCCATACCTGCCTCCCAAATTGATTGTGAGGTTGAAGAAGTGGGGAAGGGAAGGAGGCATACTTTGACCAGGGCGATACTGAGAGTATATTCCACTGTAGTGTAATATTAATACCTCTCTTACTTATAATAGTCTGTGTGTTTCTTGTTGAATACGGAGGCCATAGTCTGGAAGACATCGAGGGAGCAGACGTATATGCCGCAGTTGATGTTGGTGGACACATAGCTGTTAGGTTTCTCCACATAGTGGTCCACGGAGCAGGTGGGCTTGCTGACCACCATGCAGCCGTAGTTGAGAGATTGCTGTTTGGTGGCCTCCGTGCTCATTATCGTCACCTGCAAACAATTATATCACTTATTATTTTTTTAAATCGATAAACTAATGTTTAAGACTAGATTTTTATGCATAGCACAAAGGGTAACAATTATTATAAGTAATAATTATTAGCCTGAAACACTCATCTACATTGAAAAAATCTCCCGAGAAAAGATACATGCCACCGACGGGACTCGAACCCGCGTCCTTCTGATTTCCGGTCAACTGCTCTTATCCACTGAGATACGTCGGCTTATCTCCTGCCCGCCAAATAGTTCGATATACAGGGTGTTAAGGGACTTACTTGACTTACTTTAACCAGTGATTCCTGACATTATTTGGAGTAAAAAATTTAAATGAAATTTTGGTCTCCGGTGACATTTTTGATGTTTTTTTTTTTATTTTTTCTACAAAAACATAAAAAAATGGTAGTTGTTGAACAGTTGGAGGCGGGGTAAGGGGTTCGTCAGACACCCGGCTGAGTGACCCGTGACGATGTGCGGAAGAAATTTTTTTTTGTTTGATTTTGAAGAAAAAAATTTTGGAAAAAAAACAAAAAAGTCGTCGAAAAAAGTCACCGGAGACCAAAATTTCATTTACATTTTTTACTCCAAATAATGTCAGGAATCACTGGTTAAAGTAAGTCAAGTACGTCCCTTAACACCCTGTATACTAGTGTTTCATTCAACAATACTGCTTTTTACATTTTTCCACCTGCAAACAACCAACTTTATTTTATATGAGAAAGGCATTGTAAGTGCTAAATCACTCATTAGGTGACGTCACCCATGACTATGGGGGTTTATGGGGATGAATATTTATTTTATATGAGAAAGGCATTGTAAGTGCTAAATCACTCATTAGGTGACGTCACCCATGACTATGGGGATTTATGGGGATGAATATTTTTTGTTTTGAAGAGTTTTATTCACAATGTACATTTGCTACAAAATTTTATTTATTTGCTACCGGTTTTAACAGAACCGTGTTATTCGCTAGCTTTCTTAACCTATTGAATGTGGGATAATATTTTGAAAACCGCGCGAAAATTACCTCGATGAGTTTTGGTCAAATATCGATATAAAAAAAAGCAATTGTTTTTTTTTGCGATTGTTTTCTGTTTACCAGATAATATATCTGATTATTTATGTATCACAATATCGTAAGAAGTTTTTCCAGAATAGCTAAATAACTAAAAAGAAAGATTGAAAAATCTATGATGGAAATAATTGTCAAAAAATATATTCATACAAATATAAACTGATTTTAATATTTCTGCATAAACCTGAATACACACCCTACATGCAAAAACACAATTCAAAGTAATAATGACCCGTTATACTCATTTGAAAACGTAAAATATATTCATACAATTCCCGCCTCACAAACTCAATTTGGGAGGCGGGAATGGGTACCGCCGCCCCGGGAACCTTTATTGGATAACCAACACCTCTGCCATAGGTCACCCTAAGTGGTTCGCTACGTTTGGTGATTTAGCAGGGGTGCCCGGGTTCATGGGGTGAGGTTTGTCTAGGTCTTGGAGGCGGATGACCAAGACACACTGAACCCCAGATTTCTACCCACCCCTTAAACCCTTTTCCTTCCCAGAACTCTCCTCTCCTTCCTTTTCCTAAAAAAAACCCTCCACACAGCATCCCCAAAGATGACATAGGCCCTGAGGAAAATTATTCTCCTCAGCGCCTCCTGTGTGGAGCTCATGTAAAAAAAAAAAAAAAAAATACAAATATAAACTGATTTTAATATTTCTACATAAACCTGAATACACACCCTACATGCAAAAACACAATTTAATAATGACCTTTATACTCATTTGAAAATGTAAAATATCTATATTTCCACCATTGATAGCTGCCGAAAGTCACCCAAATTTCAAATAGAACGTCGGTCCCAGATCGATATTGGCGCAAGCGATTCTGACCTTGTTCTTCATACAGTTTCTTTATACATAAGGGTTAAAATCGCATTTAAAAAAAAGAAAGATTTTTTTGTGCCCGCCGGCGGGTGAGCCACAGATGTGAGTTAAATTGACATCTGTTGATACAACTCAAAATTACACATAACTGTCTAACTAACGACATCTGTTGAAGAATGTTGAAACTATATAATTCTAATCCAAAATCCAAACAGAGGCTTAGAACCACAATGGCTTATCTTACATGTAAAATAGCAAAGATAGGCCTCACAATCCTAAATCCTCCTAATAATACTGATAAAAATCCTATTACACTCACATATTGAATATACATAGAGATAAAAACTTACACTTGATAAGAAGCACAAATCATTGAAATTAATATCACAATATTAGCTGCAAAGTTATTATTGCAAGCAGAATTTGCTTAGCACCAGAAATAATCATGTGCAGTTATAGATAATAACACTTAACATAGAAACTGCTTATAAAAACAGTAATAACATAGAAAATGCAAGATAGCATTTTATTACTTGTGTTTATATTGCATTTTGTCTCGTGAAAATTAGTAATTTAACACCAACTGGTGGTCTGGTGGTGTGATGTGGCCATGTTTTTAAATATGCATTGCAATTTTTGCTATTCTGTCTTCACTCAAATATCTAAATTACTTTTCTTAAATAAAATATCAAATATCTAAAAATAACTATAGAAAAGAAATCAATGAAATGGCATTTTGTTTTATTTTCAATGGGAAACAACTTTCTTTAAAAATTTTCAGGATTCTTTCAGTTTGGGGACGCGACGCATCCACTAACTTAAAAGTTTTCATCAAATTGAATTTCTTAAGAAAAAAAAAATCATTTTCACCTACAATATCAATAATGTGGTAATTTTCAATGTTAGCAATTTCGCTTGGCTCGCTGAAAAGTAACAGACCCATATATTTTTACTATCGTGGTACGAGAACACAACAGAATGGAGTTGATAGGAAAACACTTCTTTTTCTTAGTTCGGGTCTTAAAAGGCCGCCAGCAAACCCTTTCCATTTTCGGGGCTACCATAAATATTTATAGCAGCTTTCTATTTGAGGGTCATATTTGAAATGTACAGATATAAAAAAAACCTACTTAAAAATAAACAATTTAAGAAATAAACTTTTTCTTACAAATCGGTAAAGCAATGTATCTATATAATTACCAGCCATTAAAATTTTGCAAAGGAGAAACTACTTGTAACTAAAATGACTAAAATAACACGAATGATACGACTAATTATTTTACTTAAGGCTAAATGGATAAGATGTTCTGGAAAGAACACCATCCCTGGTACAAATATGTAAAAATCTATTATCAAATAAATGTTTCTATTATTATCACTAGCTGGCTCCCGGCATGGGTTGCAATGCCATATTCAAAGAAATAAATTGTTTCTCCCTGCATGTCCTTTCCCGTGCGTCCCCGTTCCCCTCCTGCACCCCCTTCTTCTCCCGCCTTCCCCACCTACCCTTTCCCCTCTCCCGTCCTGCCAACCCCTCTCCCGCATTCCATATATTCAGTCCCAGTACGTTCAGTTTTCAAACAGCTCGCGTTTCACCTATTACAATTTTTATATTCAAATTTTCATATTTCACATATTACAATTAGGAATTCATTTTTGTATTTTATAAGAACAATCAATCAAATTTGGTACCTAACATAGGTACCTATTTAAAATATCTATAATTTTAAAAATCCATAGACAATTCTTTTGTGACAAAAAAAACAGCGGCCTGCTAAATTCATATTCACCAAACGTGCGAACTGTCAAACGTGCGAAGTTAAAATAGTGGTTAAGTTTTCTGAAATTATCCAAATTTTTTGCGCAATTTTCTTAATTTTTCTTTATGTATGAACCTTTTACAAAGTATTATAAAACTTAAAAAAAAAGATGAATGAAATACGTAAAGTCTTTCTGAATGCGTGACCAAGAGAAACAGGGACTCATTTTTATATATTTATAGATATATAAATACTTTTTACCTTAATTTTCACGGGGATTGACATCTAAAAAGAATATTATACGAGTTTTTGCTATTGTTCTTTTTTCGATCTTTTTGTAGGATTTTATTTAGACAAATGCAAAACATGAAAAAATTAAAAAAAAACGCCATATTGTTTGCTCAACATTTTTCAATAAAAAAAAAACATTCAAAAAGGAATTCAGTGATTCAAAATAGGGCGGGGAATTAAATAAATGAAGGGAATGGTTCACTCACCAGAGCATCCGAGCCCCTTTCTACATGGAAGTCGTACAGTTCCTGCAACGGAAACTCGGCGCAAACATCTCCGTTTAGAACGAAGAAAGCTGCAGGGTTGCCTGCACGAATCTGATCTCGGAAGTGATACATTCCTCCAGCAGTCCCCAGCGCCGTGAACTCTTGGAGATATCTGGTAATAGACACAATTAATCAATTAATGAGAGGTGGGTTTGCAAATCAATGAGAATAAAACTAAAAATCATGATGCAAACCAGAACCCCGCACCGCAGAATAAAAAATAAAGTGAAATTTAAAGACACCTATAACTTCGATCGAAGAATTTAGGTTGGAGAGTGGACAGAGAGCGGTGGAAGCTCATCTTGAAGGAGGCCAAGGCTCGAAATGGGCTGTAGCGCCATTGAAGAAGAAGAATCAAATAATATGCTCGGTGTAACCTTAACCGGTCACCAACATAAGCAGATATAAGCGTTAGAAATAGGACAGCTGTCAAGTACAATAAGCGTGTTTATACGTCAGCGCGTGTGTCTCCATTGAAATCTTTCTAACTCCGTTATTGTTTTAGTTACATCCCTAAAACAAAAAGTAAAAGGTCGATAGTAGATCAAGCTGTACATCACTATCAAGTTGTCCATAGAAATACATAACAGGAATCAGCTGTCAGTCACGTAATTGACAAAAATATTTACCCGCTCAAATTTTCTACCGGCGGCTCCACCGCGCTCCACATTTTAAATTTTTATTAAATATTTTTATATGAAATGATAAAAAAGTGAGGTGACAAAAGTGTTTATTACACATATATACAATAGAATAAGTATTTTTGTTTACATAATCCATGATTTTAGTACCGTTTTCACATAAAAACATCACGAGTCATTTTTAACCTATTTTTAATGTTTGCGTTCTAAATTTTAATATTTACAAATGCTAATATTTATTTGTAATATAATAATTTGAAAGCTTATTTTGTAACCTTTCTAAAACAGTTTTTACTATTCGGCTACGTTCAGAAATGTTTCATTTATAGAGCTTTAATTGTGAAGCGGTAATAACAAAAAGTTTTCGTAAAATGTCATTTCGTTAGACAGTTAAAGTGCTTAAATGGCGATTTCCTGAGGGGTTAAGTGACCAGCTAGGACATGTGGGCTTCATCGAAACCAGAGTTAAATTAGCTTCTCAGATACTTTAATGGTATACAATTGTTAACACTGTACAAATCGCAAGTGTGCCTCACTGTAGAATTTTGTAATCACCTCTGGTTTGGAGCACCAAAATATTTGTTTTCCTTTAGTCTGGGTTCATGGGGTGAGGTTTTCCAGGTCTTGGTGGCAAATGTATCTGTCCAACAGCTGTGTGGTAGGCCAGGTTGGGTGAGGCAGGTTGAGGGAGACCTTATGACCTCTTCAGCTTGACTCACCGGACCTAACACTTGCGACGCATTAGCTCATTCATGCGTAACTCATGGACACACTGATCCCAGATTTCTATTTACCACTCATACCATGTTCCTTCCCAGAATTTCAATTTGGGGGGCGGGTATGTGTACCGCTGCCTCGGGAAGCATTTATTGGATAACCAAAGATCACCCCAAGTCAATCACTACGTTTGGTGACTTAGTAGGAGTGCCCAGTTTCATGGGGTGAGGTCTGTACGGTCCTGGCGATGGATGTGCCTGCCCACCAACTGCATGGCAGGCCGGGTCAGGAGAGACTGGTTGAGGGAGTCGTACAGTTTTCCTTCCTCATCTCCATAGGGATATGTCCCTAAAAAAACCCTGCACACAACATCCCCAAAGAAAAACTCTTGTCCACTACACGAATAAGAAAAATAACTTGACTGGTCAGTGGCTGAGTTGACATAGCGATTGGGTCCCATCAGGGTCAGGCGTTATGAGTAGAGTTCCTCAGCTGGCTAAGTCCTCCACCACGACACAACATTTTCCACTTGCTGTAATGGTGGTAGAAGATTTAAAAATGTTGTCAGGTTATTCGTAACACGGGAATGACTGTCTTTCTTCAAAAAAAAAAAAACAATACATTGGTTTGTAATGTTTTTATATGCATCCCTAGGATGGGGTGGATGTGCCAAAACAATATTAGACTCCCTGGCTAAAGCTCAGAAATCAATACTAAGAGTCATCCTTAAAAAACCATTCAGGTACCCCAGTGATGCATTATTCACGGAATTAAAAGTACTTGATGTTAGACAATTGTATATTAGAAAGATTATATTACATGCTCAAAAACAACGTCAACACTTCCCGTCCATTGACCACCTTCACGACACTCGACTTTCAAGGAACAATCCAATAGTCCCAATAAAAATCACGACGTCCCTCGGCCAACGGCAATTTTCGTACTTAGGACCTAAATTATTTAATATCATTCCTAATGATTGGAAAACTAAAAGTGCAAATGTTTTGCGCAAATTGATCAACGACTGGCTCCTTGATTTAGGGAGGATCAAAAGCGAAGATATGTTGACCAATAGATAGTCTCATCATATAAAATAAAACAAAATTAAAAATATATAAGAAAAAAAAAAAAAAACAAAATAAAAAAAAACACTCACTCATAGTTCCATTCATTACAAAAACACGTACTTATCATTTCAGAACACAATTGTCTATTCTTTTATCAATACCCTTCCAATTTTTCTACATTCAACTCCTGTGGAGATCTTTCTTTTTATTATACAAAATTACGTAAGCTATAATTTATACAAAATACGTACAAATATAATTTATACAAAATTGCGTACTATAGGTAATATTACAAAAACACGTACTTATAACTTCAGAACATAATTGTCTATTATTTTATCAATACCCTTCCCATTGTTCTACATTCAAGTCCTGCGGTGATCTTTCTTTTTAACATTACCATCTGGATTTTATTTACTTTACAGGTTTTATTTTATATTAAGCGCCCTAAGGGAAAATATCTTAGTAGGATGAAAAAATGAAGCAAGGAAAGGGAAATAAATACAATTTGTTATCAACCACTCTGTCATGTCACTATTTATACACTAACTAACTTATGAAATATTTATATACAAATTGTTTTATTCATTTGCTGCATCCTTTTCGAGTCACATTCTTTTTGAGTTTCTTCACCCGCTCGTAAAGTTAAGGGATACGTCACTCACGTTAATTACAATTATAATTATTTTTTGTAATCACGTTTAAACATCCACGTTAATTATAATATGGATTTTGTCATCACGCTTGAAGAATGTCTCGATTCTCAATTTTTGCAAGCGATTTAAATGACCAAACATTTATCTATTGTTAAACAAGCATTCGATACTAAATTTGTACTTTAAGACATTGTTTTTTCTCTTCGCTTATTCTTTTTTTTATGAGTTCAAAATTGTAGTTATTAACTAAAGCTTCTACGAGGAAGTCAATAGTAACACTTGTTTCATTCAATAAATAATATGTTTATATAATTAATCAATGTAATATGAAATTATGATATGAACTAAATTTGTCAATTTGACTGGCCTAAAACAGGATCCATTCCTAGTTGGCTAGTCAAAGTTTCCATATATGTTTCATTGTATAATTTTATGTGAAATAAATATTATTATTATTATTAATTCTCACCTGATGATTGTGCGATATTCATTTTGCATATCTGCTAAGAACTGTTGCATAGAAGCTATCGGGTAAGAGCCGATAATAAGTATCTCCTTGCATGTCTCCAACTTGACACAAGCTTCTATGTGGTGCTGGATTATAGGTAAACCCGCCACAGGGAACAAGGGCTTGGGCACATCCAGAGATAAGGGCCTAAACCGGGTCCCTGAAACACGAGATAATTACTATAAGAAAACATTTAATTATGTAGGTATTTAAGGAAATTGTTGATAAAATATTTAAGATACCCTTTTCAGGACCCCCGATGAGAATTACCGCTTTCAGCATTTTTACTGAGAGTAATGGACACGTATGAAGTATGGGTTATGCTTGTCCTTGTCAATGGTTTGTTTACATCGTTTGTGACGTTTATCAGTTCACGACAGTATTGCCATGTCAAAAAATATAAACTCCCTACCACGGAGTCAAAAAATCCCTATATTGTTACAGTCCTTTTTTAAAGGACAACTCATACAGGTCTCATGGAAATAGTTGTATCTTTCTTTCTATCATAGTGAGAAATATGATATAAACGATGTTAGAAAGAAAAAAGACCACGATTTATATTCAAATTCAAAACTAACCACAAAAGAATTAAAATGTACCCCTTTATGAAACCAAAATTTCGAATCGCATTTTGAAATAAATTTATGAAACTTTGAGAATTTTTTATAAAATATTTTTACATGAAACGACAAAAAGTGAGGTAATAATAACGTTCATCATACATTTGTCTAAAAATATGAATGTGTTTTTATAATCAATAATTATCTTCATTATCATTCATTTTAGTTAGAAAAAACTTAAGGTGAGCCATTTATTCAAACTTTTTTATGTTTGCATGCAAAATTTTAATATTTCGAAAACTTTATCTTTATTTCGATTTATAAAATTTGAAATCGTATTTTATCACCCTTCAAAAACAGTTTTTAGTTTTCAGATACGTTCAGAAATATTCAATTTATTTGGATTTCATTGAAAAGCGGAAATCTTTTGACCCGAAGAATGTACTGTTTCTGCTTTCCTCCATTGTGTCTGCAAAAGTCCACTCAAGTCCACTAATCAACTAGGGTGAAAAAAATGTCGAGTCAGTTGAAGTTCTATCAATTTATTCGAAATCTACCAAAATGTAATCATACAACGCTCGTCAGACTGTCATTCAGCCGAAATACGATGTTTCGAAAAACAATATTTATTTTCGATTATTAAAATGTTTCGATGACGCCCATCACTAGTCATCTGTCACTGTCAATTTTAGAAGTTTAGAAAAAGTGAAAGTGAAGTTCTATTTTGCGAGAGATTCTTTAATTTGGGTAAATGCATCAAATATTTACTAATTTCATGTGAAATTTATCGATTATTAGGTGTGTGAAAATTCATACAAAAACGTATAACATGATAGACCTGAACAAAAAACTTTAAAAACTATTTGTTTTTTTTTCAAGGAAATTGAGTTTCAAGGACGGTAAGTAAACTTTGTAATTTGTTATGCAGACAACCATGGATTTATAATATTTTTTATTGTCATTAAAAACACAATTGAATACTGATTTGCTGATGTAATAATACGTAATTTACGAACATTATTACTCGTATAAAATAGCAAACATAACCTGATAAAACTTATGGCAGCTGCTGTCAAAATAAATAACGTAAATAGGTAATGTTATTTTTCATCGACCTTGTTTTAAAAATAGTTTTAAAAGATGTCTACACTTTTATCTATCTTCGATATACATTTAGATGTATTATATTAGTTTTACATTGATTTTGTTGATTGTTTTATAATTCCTCACTGGGCCTCTCATCTTTGGGGATAATATAATAATAATAATAATGGGGAAGGTTGTTTGTGAGGAAAGGAAGGAATGATACTTCAACGGAAGCAATCTTCTGAACAGGCCCCCAATTGATATGCTTGGTGTAACTCTAAGTGACCAGTTCCGGTATGGGGGCTCCATCGAAGCCAGAGTTAAGTTAGCCTCCCAAAAATTGGGCGTACTGTACAGGGCCCGCAGAGACTTTAATAGTACACAACTGCTAACCCTGTACAAATCACCAGTGCGCACAACGGTTGAATTTGGCAGCCACCTCTGGTCTGGAGCTCCTAAATACCTGAAAAATACCCCCGACTCTGTGCAAAAACGGGTGTCCGTTTGATAGATTCTCCCATCTTAACAGATGGATTGCAATCTTTGGAGCACAGGCGTCGGGTGGGAATGCTACCCTTGTTTAACCGGTATTACAATGGAAGATGCTCCGAGAAACTAGCGTCATTGATCCCCTCAGCACTGGTGCATAGTCGGGAAACACACCAAACGCGTGCCCAACATTTGTACATGGTTGACTTTTGTCACATGAAAACGGTTCGCTTCTTCGACTCGTTCTTGTGTTCAACAACTCGGCTGTGGGACGATTTGCCGGCCTCTGTGTTTCCTCCTTCCTACAACATGGGTCACTTCAAGATCATGTTCATTCCTTTCTCTCCTCAACAAGACCCTCCATACAGTATCTCAGATGACATAGGCCCTGAGGGAAATTATTTTCCTCAGGGCCTCCTGTGTGGAGCTAATGTAAAAAAAAATAAGTTCTTGTAGAAGGGAGGAAATGCAGAGGCTGGCATATCATTCCACATCTGAGCTGTTAACCCCTCGCTAATATCAGTAACTTGTCATCGTTCCCGAGCACTACTGCAGACCGCTAGCGAACAAACAACAGTTCAGTAGACCGAACGCTGTAGTGGCTAATAAAAAATTCCAAAGAAGCTAGGCTAGTAGTCCACAATGAAGTGCTAATACCAACCCTGATGTATGGCACTTAGGTATGGAAGTGCAGAGGCTGGCATATCATTCCACATCTGAGCTGTTGACCCCTCGCTAATATCAGTAACTTGTCATCGTTCTCGAGCACTACTGCAGACCGCTAGCGAACAAATAACAGTTCAGTAGACCGAACGCTGTAGTGGCTAATAAAAAATTCCAAAGAAGCTAGGCTAGTAGTCCACAATGAAGTGCTAATACCAACCCTGATGTATGGCACTTAGGTATGGAAGTGGTAGAAAGAGGGAAATTGGCAACAATCTGTTTTGACAATGTTCTGTTTTGGTTATTGTAATGTCTGCTCTATTCACATTCAGACATCTAATGAAGTTTTTCTTCCAATGTTCTTCTTCCAATGAGTATTAGGTTCTTCGGTGTCAAGTTGTTTATTAATTTTCGTGTTTATTTTCAATTTTATATTACATTAGACAGACGTCCTTAACAGACTGGCTATGAATTAGATCTGAAGCTCTTATCGTAACTGTTCGGGTGGTACTACTCTTGACTCTTACTACTTCAGCAGACATCTGTTGGGATTTGGCAGAAGCTCTAACCCCGTGGTCGTCAATCTGCGGTATCTAAATTTAGAGGTCCAGCCACGGCGTGATTCGGCTGCGAAATTTCGATTTACGCAGAAATATTTTGTATATTTACGAATTTACTTCGAATTCCCGAATTAGAATGGCCGCCTGCAACGGAAATCCGGTGCGATATTTCGATTTTCGCGGAAATATGGTATTTTTGTGAATTTATTTTAAATAGGTATCTAAATTTAGTGGGCCGAGACGGGATTCGAATGCGAAATTTTGATTTACGTGAAAATATATTGTATTTTTACAAATTTACTACGAATATCTAAATTTCAAGAACCGGTCACGGCGGCAATCAACCGCAAAAAATTTGGTTTACGCAGAAAATATGCGGTATTTTTGCGAATTTATTACGAATAGGTTTCTGAATTTAGAGTGCCGGCTGGGCTGAGATGGCAAAGTCAAAGGTTCAGCAGAAGAAGTTGTTGGCTGAAATGACGGAATTGAGACATAACTTTCATATTGCCCAACAAAAACAATATCTGTATCGTCATCAGTCATCACTTATTAACATTGCTTCAATATCAATTTCAAATAGGCCACGTGTCAATAATTTGAGTGTTGTTAAAAAAAAAAGGTTTTATAATTCATACGTAAACACAGAAAACAAGATGTTTTTAAAATTGAATTAGTCAATTTTTAAATAATACAACAATTAAATAATTATGTACACAAAAATAAAGTAGATTTCAAAGTGGATATCGACGCACATGTATTATTACGAATACGGTACGGGGTCCTCTCGAAAGAGACAATCAGATTCGCGCGCATTTTCAAAACTGTGACTGGCGGCTGGGGCCGCGCTCTCGTTTTTATTTATTTACCAAGATAAACAATGAAGTAGTTGATAAAAATTCTCAGAGAGGTTGCACCACAAATGAATATTCTTATTTTTAATATAAATTTCGATCACATACGGCATACATGTGCTTGGAAAACGAAGTCGAAACTTGAAAATGACTGAAGTCAGCCTCCGCGCGGTGTGAGCCACTTGAGGAAATGACTTAGGTCAGCCGCCGCGGTGAAAAGATTAATAGGCCACTTGCATGGATTTCATAACGACTTGGAAAAAATCATGTGGATAGATCTTTTTACTAAGATTAAGAAAATGTGGCTAAAGTTCGGTGTTTGGGCTAAATTCCTAAAAAATAAAACTAGTTATTTTTATACTAATTTGGGGTCGGGGAATCCGAATCTGAAAGAATTAGGTGGCGGCAAGCAATATTAACTGAATTACAGGACTTTAAAAAATTTTATACACATACAGGAAAATAGCCATTCTGGAAGCATTTTGATTCCTAGAAAATCAAACTAGTTATTTTTATACTAACTATGGGCCGGGGAATCCGAATCTGAAAGAATTAGGCCGCGGCAAGCAATATTAACTGAATTAAACGACTTTAAAATTTTCTATACACACACACATGAAAATAATCATTTCGGAAGTATTTTGACACACGTAGTACAAAGATCATAGAAAAACAAGATAACATAGATGTTTTTACCACACAAAATTAAGTGTTGCCATTAAGCAGTAATATTAATAACGTAAAATAACATGTTTATATTTTAAGTACTTATTTTTTATAAATTTTACTCACTTTTGTATCACAAACCATGTTACATAAACCCGGCGTAGCTGCTAAACTACTTGAAAACAGGGATGTTTTTTTGCCGTGACGCGAGCAGGCGGTATAAAGGGGCACAAACCATGTTACACAAACCTAGCGTAGCCGTTAAACTACTCGAAAACAGGGATGTTTTTTTGCCGTGACGCGAGCAGGCGGTATAAAGGGGCACAAACCATGTTACACAAACCTAGCGAAGCCGCTAAACTACTCGAAAACAGGGATGTTTTTGCGCCGTGACGCGAGCAGGCGGTATAAAGGGGCACAAACCATGTTACACAAACCTAGCGTAGCCGCTAAACTACTCGAAAACAGGGATGTTTTTTTGCCGTGACGCGAGCAGGCGGTATAAAGGGGCACAAACCATGTTACACAAACCTAGCGTAGCCGCTAAACTACTTGAAAACAGGGATGTTTTTTTGCCGTGACGCGAGCAGGCGGTATAAAGGGGCACAAACCATATTACACAAACCTAGCGTTAGGTTAGGTTAGGTTAGGGACGCGAGCAGGCGGTATAAAGGGGCTGGAGTTTTACCGCTTAGCTGGACTCTTATATGATCCGCGTATCCGACAGGAACCCTTCGAGACAAGCGAGTTTGACAAGGATACGATGGACGAAGAAGACTTGGTCGATTTATAAGGTATGTTTTTCTGCTGTTATCTATTTTCATATTGATATAGGGATAAATATTTTTGAGAGCTGGTAACACTGCCGGCACATGTTTTTGTATATTTCTTGTTTTTCTATGATCTTTGTACTACGCGTGTCAAAATACTTCCGAAATGATTATTTTCATGTGTGTGTGTATAGAAAATTTTAAAGTCGTGTAATTCAGTTAATATTGCTTGCCGCCGCCTAATTCTTTCAGATTCGGATTCCCCCGGCCCATAGTTAGTATAAAAATAACTAGTTTGATTTTCTAGGAATCAAAATGCTTCCAAAATGGCTATTTTCCTGTATGTGTATAAAATTTTTTAAAAGTCGTGTAATTCAGTTAATATTGCTTGCCGCCGCCTAATTCTTTCAGATTCGGATTCCCCGACCCCAAATTAGTATAAAAATAACTAGTTTTATTTTTTAGGAATTTAGCCCAAACACCGAATTTATTCCGAAAATGTTAGTAAAATTGTTTAGAAATGTACAGTTTTTTATTTATTTTTAAATAAATAAATCCATTATTTGGGCTCCTGACGTCACTACATGAAAATGTCCCGTCTCCAAAAATGTTCCTATTAATTTGGTACAATTCCACACTGATTTATTTTTTTATATGGCATCACTTTGATTTCAGGCGAATTTTTGAATTCATTCACTAGATTTATTGTTTGTTCTCTGCGAACTTATCATTTGGTTTGACTTTTTGACAGATGTTCTGAAGAGAACCCCATACATTTTAGATGTCGGTACGTGTTTTAGAGGTATAATGATTATGGTGCTGATTTTAACAAAATAAAATTTTATTATTATTATAATTTTATTATTATACTTGTAAATTAATTAATTAATTATAATATTCTTATTATTATTATCATTTACAAGTACAAGTATATTACATTGGATTTAGTAACATAGACGTTGTACATTATAATGATTTATGATCAATAAGATGGATGAAGGAAAAAAATATTTATGAGATGTAATATATTTGGTATGCCTCGTTATTCACCTCTGCCATTCGTGTGGTAAACCTTTTTTTTTTTTCAAAAAGATTTTCGGCTATGTAATTATCGTTTTTTCACACCTATAAAATTATGTCCCGTCTTTCCGGTTTATAAAAAATGGTCTGATTTTTCGGATTGAAATTTTTAAAAAATCCCCATGGTTTCAAAAATACAGAATGTCTTAGAATATTTGCCTAAACCGGAAAATTTTTTTAAAAAATGTGATGCAAGTGGCCTATTAAACAATTTTTATATTTCATTTCAGTAATCATGGCGAATGAGAAAACACCCTACCCACCACCGTACGAGCAATCTCAGTCCTTTCACACCAGCTACCAACACAGCTACACCACGGAGCTGCAACCAAACCATTCTAACCAACCTGGCTTCCAATCAGGTCATCTCGGCTTCCAACCCAACCAAACAGGCTTCCCACCCAACCAAACAGGCTACCAGCATAGCCACCCGACCAACCCGCCTGGCTTCCAACCTAGCCACACTGAATTCCAACAGAACCATCCTGGATTCCAACCCAACTATCCCGGGTTTCAACCGAGCCACACGGAATTCCAACCAAACTATACCGGATTTCAAACGAGCCACACGGAGTTCCAACCGAACCAATCCGGGTCTCCAGCTCAGCAGCACCATGCCAGTTATCAACACACTTTTGTTGGGTAAGAAGTTTTTTTTTTTTCATTGCTTTTTATTTATAACTAACTAACTAACTAACCATTACACTGTTTCGCCGCAGGGGTAGGCAGAGAGGACGGACCGCCAAACAACTCGATCTTGGCACACACTCCTTGCCTCGTTCGCATTCATACATCGTCTCATACATGCTCTTCTATTATTCTGACTCTTCACATGGCCCGACTCAAGTATCTGATTCACTTGGTCGTGCCATGTCTTCCTCGGGTGTCCCCCCGACTTCTTCTACCATTCACATTTGCGTCACATATTCTCCTTACACTCCTTTCCTCGTTCATTCACTTTACGTGCCCAAACCATCTGAGCCAACCGCGTTCAGTCCTCCGTAATAAAATAAAAGCCCGTGCGCTGCCATTTTTTGTGAAATATTCGTACCAAAATCAGCAGTCCCTTGTGGGACCGTTGGGCATTGAATGACACAAATCTGGGCGTCTAAAGGTAATTAGCTGTACCTGAATTTCCATCATACAATCACGGGTGAGCTCTAGAATAATTGCTAACCCGGACTATGACATCCCCAAAAGTGTCTTGTGAGATTGAAGCTAGTGGGAAGGAAATGAAGGAAAGGAAGGTCACCAAACACGGGTAGAGCCATTTCAACCAACGTTTCGATTCTGAATGGTGATTAAAGGCTTTTTTTATTAGTACCAAATCGAATCTGAACTTGTACAGTCTGCATTCAATGTGTAACTAAAACACTGTTTAGCGGTTGGTAAGTGTTTTTTTATTAGTAAGACTGTAAATCATTCGTTATTAATCTTAGTTGTAAGCCAGTAGAAATACATTTTAAATGTAAAAGGTGATAAGTTAATATATATATTATGAAGAAAACAATATCCATCAGGGCCTGTGTTATCTTAGGGCATGCTGTGTGAAAGGCCTCTTTAAGGAAAAGAAAGAGAGGAACTTCTGGTAAGGAAATAGGTATGTGGAGTGGGTAGGAATCTGTGGGTCAGTGTGTCAGGAGTGACGGACGTATGAATCCTTCCCTCCAAATGCGGTACAAGGCGATGGATCGAGAGATTCCGAAAAGACCTCCCTCATCCATTCTCTCTCGATCCGACCCCCATGCAGCAGGTGAGCAGATGCATTGGCCTCCAAGACCTAGACAAACATCACCCCTTGATCCCGGGATGATGATTTTATAATTTTTTAAATAACCATGAAAACGGCACTATAAAATTAATCTAAACATTATTGTTGTTATTATGAATTGAATGGTGTCTGATGTCCGCAGGTCGGGTGGCCCGCTGCCGGACAAGGCTGGAAACCCGGCGAGTGCGGCGTCCGCCCCGGCTCCGGCGCAAGTCCCGCTGACCTCCGTCACGCAACACGGATCCTCGGTCCACTACGTCGGCCCGCAGCACAACTTCGGTGAGTGTGCTTTAATTATATTTATCTGTACATTTTTAATATTTGTACTTGTCCTTGTGGCCTGACATTTTTACTGGGAACATTTTTACCGGCTACGGTTCTTGTGATACCTTTTTTCTTTGGTCATACGCCCCTGGTGCTATCTCCCACTTTACCTAATTCCTTTGTTAAAGGGACTGTGCTGTCATTGGATATTTGTCTAAATCTCCTGGTTTTACAATGTGTCCTCCGGGGTATCTGGGTCTTGTTCTCATCAGGGCGGGACATTGGTGAATTGGAGTCTCTTCATCTTCTTCACTTTTCCTGCTCCATCTTATCCATCTATATTCCATCACATCTCTTGCCTGACATAGTTGTTTTGCTAGGAAGAAATTAAACATTTATATTTGTGAGTACTTTGAATTGTCTGATTCCTGAATCTATTGTAATATCTTAGATCATAGTTAGAGGTGCAAATTACAAATGGTGTTGGTAGCCGTAATGTAGATTTATATGTTCATAAATACCATTGCTATTAAAGGCCTGGAACTTAGAATTATTCCTACCGCCTGCAAATTTAGGACACTGGCCTAATGGCTGTTTGAGCTCCAATTATAGTTATATTGATGTTACAGTGCCGGTGGTGATGACAAATGCTATCCCGCTAGGACCCTCCGCCTCCACCGTGGTGTGCCCCAAGTGCAAGGAGACAGTGACCACCCGTACCCGACTCGAGGCCAGCAAGCTCGCATGGCTCGGCTGCTGCATACTGGCCTTTATAGGGTGAGTTCCCCGCCATTCATTCATTCCTCCGTGTTTACTATGTCTCGGTGATCTAGTAGGCCGTCCCACTAGGTGCAAGGAGACAGTGACCACACGTACCTGGTGATGTAGTCATCTGCATACTGGTTGTATTGTATAATTTAGAAGTTTGTTTGTTTGTTTGCAGATGTTTCTGTGGCTGCTGCCTAATACCGTTCTGCATCAAACAGTGCCAGATAGTCCACCACACTTGCCCCAAATGCAAAACCTACCTCGGCAAATACTCGCGCCTTAACTAGTCTCTACTGTCCTGCCCTCCGCACACTTCACTCCTTCCAATGCTCAAATCCTTCTGGAGGTCTAGCACTATAAATTTTAATGTAATATAATATCCATTTTAATTTAGTTTTTAAATATAAATGATAAAATGCAGAAATATAAAATAAGTAAATCTTCCAATGGTACCTACTACTAGACTAGCGGCAGCTGTTTTAAATGCTAAATATATCAAATGAACTGAATTGTATTCACAAATAATTAGAGACAATGTCAACTCAGTTGACAGCCCGGGAAAGGTTAAGGTTATTGAGAGGAGATTTTGAATTTGACTTTTGGGAACAGCCCACACAGGCCTCACAGAAATCGTTGTTCTCCCTTATTGTCATGGTGAAAATATGATCTAAGTGGTGTTAGAAAGAGAAAGCTCTACCACGAGAATCTAGAAGTTAATCACAGAAAATTTTTAATGTGCAAACAAAAAGTTTACGAATTTGAGAAAAAAATATTAAACTTTGTGAATTTTTTTGTATTAGTTATTGTTTTATGAGACGAGAAAAAAGTTAGGTGGCAATGTCGTTTATAATACATTTGTCTGATAAAATATCTCTGTACTTTTATTTTTTTTGTTATCAGTGATTTTAGTTAGAAAAAACTTAAGTTGAGCCATTTTTAAAACTTTTTTGTGTTTCCGTGCTTTTCAAAAATTGTATGTTTATTTCTAATAATAACATTTAAAAGCGTATTTTAAAAACAGTTTTTAGTTTTTGGATACATTCTGAAACATTCAATTTATTTGGATTTTATTGCAAAGCGGAAATTTTCTGACCTACAGGTTGGTTGGCCTGAGTGGTTAAAAAAAATTTTAGGCATTTTTGTGGAACTAATTCGTTTGAGTTAGACATTTTAAAATGAAAAAAAAGCATTTTATTGAAAAATGTATGGATTTAAGCAGCTTAGGGCGTGCTAAGTTAATGGGAAGGGGAAGAAAAAGGTTGGGAAGTGCCACCGGGCTAATCAGATCTTGCCATCAATTACCTCTTAAGAGGAATATAAACGCTAGAAATATTTCCATTCTTATGCTTTATAAAATTTAAAACCGAGCGCCATTCATATTTTGGTCTGATTTGCACGAGGCAAGTAATTTGAATTAAATATTGAAGCCATGACGTGGTGCTTGCAATATGTAAGAAGCACCCAGCGAGATCTCCATTCGCCGATGCTTCCATACACTTGTTAATACCTTTTTACCCGATGAATGAATACTGTGAATTCTATTTGGCCAGCAGCGGCCGGACGGGAGTGTTGTCAATATTATCGACAATCCTCAAACCATGGGAAATGCTAATAAAGTTTAATATTTATAAAATCTTAATTGATTTTATTTATTTACAATCCGAACCAAAATATCATGAAAGTGCATTATTAGTACATACATTAAATACATTTATTAATAATAAGAAACTTGATTGTGAAATAAAATAAATAAATAAAAGAAATGAAATGAAATAAAATATACATTACCAAAATGTAACTAATAGGTACGTACTTTTGTTATTTGTTTTTGGGGTGTTATGCCGTGTTGCGTTACGAATCACGGGGGAGTTGCAATTGTAGCGCAAAATGGTATTCGCTTAGACAGCATAGGGATACGTCAGGTATATACCACTTTTGAGTTTGTCGGCTGCAAGGCTTCCGCTAATGGCGCATCCCTCGTGATAATTTCCATCTACCGTCCCGGGTCATGTGCAGCCACTGCAATTTTTTTCAATGAATTTAGATCTCTCCTAGAGTGCACCTCTAACTATAATTGCGACGTTATTATTCTGGGAGACGTAAATATTCACTTGGAAAAGAAAACCAATCCCTTGGCCCTAAAATTCAACAAAATTCTACGTGACTTCGGCTGCGACCAGTGGGTGAACTCACCTACTCATGACGCGGGGGGTACACTTGATGTAATCATTTCCCGGGTAGGGTTTCCCCCAAATAGCGTAAATGTTACTGACATTGGACTATCGGATCATCGTCTCGTCACATCCGAGTTTGCCTTCGATCCTCCAAAATTAGAGTTCAAATCCGTTGTCTCCAGAAATTGGAGAGAATTCGACTTCGAGGCATTTTGCAGTGATTTGAAAGCGTCGCCTCTCTGTGATAAGGAAAAGTATAACGAGAGCCAAGCAGAAGAGTTAGTAACTCTATATAATTCTACGCTACGGGCATTACTCGATAAAAATGCTCCTTTCACAGAGAAGGTCTGCCGCATTAGGAATTGCAGCAAATGGTTCGATGATGAATGTCTTCAAAAGAAGAGGGAAATGCGGAAATTTGAGAGGATTTACAGACGAAACCCGACTTTCAGCAATCGGCAGCTTTGGATTACCAAGCAAAAAGTTTACAAGGAAGAAGTCACACAGAAGAAATCTAACTTTTGGTGTGAGCAAATTGAGACAGAAAAGGACCCTCGAAAACTTTGGCAAAACATAAGGACTCTGTCTGGAGAGAGCAACAATAAGGTTGATTCCTCCCTTGAAGCAAACAGCCTCGCAACATACTTCAGAAGTAAGGTTGAACAAATTCAGGCCCTCAGTGTGGTAGGATCGTCTTCCATCGCAGCATCAAGTCCGCTCTCCGGTGACTTCTCTACTTTTGCAGCAGTAACGGAAGAAGATGTCACGCGTGCTATAAAGTCTTGCCCTAACAAGCAATGTACTCAAGACCCCATACCTACCTGGCTCTTAAAACAATGTCTTCCGGATATAGCGCCTGTAATTACCGCAATTATCCAGAAGTCATTAGTAAATTCACTTGTACCGGGAACACTCAAGAAATCAATAATAACTCCGATTCTAAAAAAACAAAATCTTGATACTGACAATACGGATAATTACAGGCCAATATCAAATCTACCATTCCTTTCTAAACTGCTTGAGAAAATCGTTGCCAAACAATTGGTGGGGTACTTAAACTCCGCCGGTCTATTTGCCAAAAATCAATCCGCTTATCGACAGTTTCATTCAACGGAAACTGTTCTTCTGCGGTTAATTTCAGACTTGATCATCGGGATGGAAGCAGGTAAGTTGGGTTTGGTATCTGTTCTTGACATGAGTGCGGCATTTGACACGGTAGATCATAGTATTTTATTAAATGTGCTTGAAACCGAATTTGGCGTTCGAGGTGATGTTCTCCAATGGATGAAATCATACCTGTCTGGACGAGTAGCCTCAGTAATTTTCAATAATTCTACTTCACCTGAAACTCCCATAGAATGTGGAGTTCCCCAGGGTTCTGTCTTGGGTCCCATTCTTTTCATTCTCTATACGAATCGCCTCGAGAAACTCATTCAATCAGCTGGCTTTGAATCACAAGGCTATGCAGACGATCGTTTCATTTTCAAGTTTTGTTCCCCGGATGAAAAAGACGTCCTTAAAAACGAGGTTGTTAGTTTTATTAACACAGTCTCAAGTTGGATGTCTGTCAATAAACTCAAACTTAATCCGACCAAGACGGAATTTATTTGGATAGCTTCTCCTGGAAGGCAAGCCCTCATCGACTCTAATCCAATCCATATTCAGGGCACAGATATAATCCCTTCTACAGAAATAAAGTTTCTAGGTTTCACTATAGACAATAGTCTTTCTCTTGAATCACAAATTTCAAAATCTGTAAGTTCAGGCTTTTTCCATCTAAGGCAGATAAAATCAATCAGGCGTTGCCTTCCTTCTGATGGAGCAAAGTCACTCATAAATTCGTTCGTTGTCTCACGTATGGACTATTGTAATAGTGCGTATGCTGGCTTGCCTAAAAAACAATTCAATAGAATCCAGTCCGTTTTTAATGCTGCTGCGAGAATGATTTTTGGTGAATCTAAGTATTGCCGTATAACCCCGCTTCTAAAGGATCTTCATTGGCTTCGATGCCCTGAAAGAATAGAGTTCAAGATCTGCTTAATGACCTTCAAAGCATTGCATGGAATGGCGCCAGCCTATATATCGGAACTATGTGTCCGACAAAACTTAAGCGATAGGCAGCTTACTCTAAGGTCAGCAGATCGAGATGTTACTAATCGTTTAATCGAACTTTCTAGGTCAAATCGAGCCGTTTACTATGATCGATCTTTTCGTGTAACTGGCCCGCTCATTTGGAACAAACTTCCCTCAGCTCTTACTAATATCCAGAACTTGGCTGAATTCAAAAGAGCTTTAAAAACAAACTTATTTAAAAAATCATACCTTTTATGAATTTTAACTCCTTTTCAATCTACTATAATAAGCCATGTTCCTCAAGTTTCTGGTAATTGTTTGGTTTCGATTACCTCTTTACTATAGTTTTATGTGCACTCTGAATTTGTATTATTTCTAAATGTTAACTGCCTCCTGTTCTATACAATTTAGTTTAAATGATTCTTGTTGAATGGCACCGTGATGGTTTATCATTATATATTGTCCTGTGCCAAAACAGCACTCACTATTGTTGTTAATATTGTTCTTTAGGAATTGCTTTGTATATTTTTGTATATTCGTTATTTCACATTATTTAATTAATTAATTTTTTAAGGACTCGTAAGGAACACTGTAGGTTAATTTTAAGTTTATTATAATTAAGCGCACTTGAAGTGAAACATCACAAAACTGCGCTATATAAATACTACGTTATTATTATTATTGCGTTGCCTTCTTCTGTAGCCAACGTTTCGGACAGCACTGCAGTGTCCAAAACGTTGGCCAAAGAAAGAAGTGGCGCAACACGGCGTAACACCCCAAAAACAAATAACGAAAATACTTTTGGCCGTGAAAATCTAAAAACGTATCTAATACGAACTTTTACAAAACTAGGTATATCCATACCTAAAATTTATGTAAAATTCATTTTACAAATATTTTTTTTGGAAACAATCAAATCAACAACAATCACAGTATTAGAAATGATAAAGGAACTACTCACAGCTATGTAGGTATACATAATTTAAAAAAGGAGTGTGCTTTATACGACACGATTGAAGTTAAACTTCACTAACTTATGTCTCCCTCTCAACTTCCGTTCACCTCACCCGATCACACTTTTCATAACACTCTCATCACGCATTCACCAGCTTACTCCCCAAGTCAAGCGTGCGTAAAGAAGTTTTACTTGAACCAAAAATAACCGATCATAACCTTATCCACATTACAGATAACATAAAAAGAAATAAGACGAAAACCAGCAAAACAATAAAATACAGAAACTATAAAAAATATAGCAGCGAAAGATTAATTGAACTTCTGGGTGATATGGATGAACTTCATCAAATGGAATACAATGAAAAGTCTAAATCATTAGTAAATAATCTACAAGAAGTAATAGTAAGAACCAATCCAAACTACTAAAATAAGAGGAACAAATAAATGGTATAATATAGAACTACAAACAATACAAAATGAAAGAGATAGATTGTACAAAATTGCGAAAATCTCAAGAAACTCTCAAGACTGGAAAGCATTAAAAAATATGAGAAATAAATACACAAAACAATTGAAAACTTGTAAGAACGATTACTTCAAAAACAAAATTATCTCTGAAAAAGGAGACACTAAAAAAATGTGGAAAACTATAAAAGGATTACTACCAACCGAAGATAAAGAGATGAAATACGACATGGAATTCCCACATCAGATACAGGGTACCATACAGAACTGCTTCAACAAATATTTCGTAAACAGCATAATAGAATTGCATCAGAGTATACCAATACTGAAGAAAGACATCTACGAGAGAAATGATCGGCTAAACCGAGAAAAACTTGTATTTAAAGAGATTGATGAAACATATCTTTTACAGATTCTTAACAGCACCAAATCAAAAGCGAGTCCAGATGGAATAAGTTTTACAGTTTTGAAAGATGCAATGCCAGTGATAGGACCTCATCTACTGGATATAATAAATGAATCATTAAGAAGTGGAAAATTTCCAAACACATGGAAAATACCTACTGTGATCCCGATTCCGAAAGTTGTCAATACTAGAAAATGTGAAGAATTTAGACCAATAAATATGTTACCAAAATACAAACAGGTACTAGAAATTGTAATAAGAAAACAACTCGTTGAGTATTTGGAAAAACATGACATATTATGTGGGGAGCAATCAGGATTCCGGAACAACAACTCTTGCGAAGCAGCGATAAACATAGTGATTGATACATGGAAGAAAGAAACAGACAAAAAAAAAATAACCATTGCAGCATTCTTAGATTTCAAAAGAGCATTTGAAACGATAGAAAGGAAAATACTATTGGAAAAACTAGAAGACATAGGTCTTTCTGACGTAGCTCTGAATCTATTCAAAGAATATCTCCAGGAAAGAAAACAGGTAACGAAAGTTGAAAGCTCAGAATCAGAACCGATAGAAAACAACCTTGGTGTTCCGCAAGGGTCGGTATTAGGTCCAATTCTATTTATAATTTACATAAATGATATTATCAAAACTATTAAACATTGCAAAATTAGACTATTTGCAGACGATACCTTAATCTATATTTCGTGTGAAGATTACATAGAAGCAATTAACAAAATAAACGAAGATCTACAAAATATAGCAAAATGGCTGAAATTAAACAAGTTGAAACTGAACGTAAACAAAACAAAATATATGGAAATAGGCAATAAAACATGTAACACAGGGTTAAATTTGACAATCAATGGTGAAAAAATTGGAAAAGTAAATGAAATAAAATACCTGGGTGTAATACTCGACTCAAAACTGACTTTCACAGCAAACTTTGAATATGTGCTAAAAAAGGTATCAAAAAAGGTAAATTTTCTTAGAAGACTAAGACGTAAATTAAATAGAAACACTACGGAGCTCATTTATAAAACTATCGTTGCTCCACATTTGGACTACTGCTCTACAATGTTATATTTGGCCAATGAAGGAAGTTTGAACAAACTAGAAGTTATGCAAAACAAAGCTATGAGAGGTATACTGGGGAAAGGCAAATACGCAAGGATTAATCAAATGAGAGAGGAGCTAAATTGGATTCCAATAAAAAAGAGACTACTATTTAAAGTGTTAATTTTTGTGCATAAAATTATGAAAAACCAAATGCCAAAATACTTTAAGGATGAAATTGTTTTTAATAGAGACATTCATAATGACGAAACAAGAAATATAAACAGAGTTCGATTGCCACAAATGAAGAAATCAAAACACAGAACTGCCTAATGTACAGAGGACTAAAGATGTATGATGAAGTGCCTGAAAGTATGAAGAATGAAGAAAGAATGAATGTATTTAAAAAGAAATGTTATGCTTACTGTAAACATATTTAAATTTATCAAATGAAATGTTACATTGTGCTTATTAGTTTAAATTCATGTAGTATAAACTAACTCAATAATAAAAAAATAAAAAAATTATTATTTCGCTAAATCACATTTATAAGAACAAGTCTGAAAGTTACACAAAAGATAAATAATACGTATTTCGGACGCATGGTGTTGTATTTCTCCGCAATTATTGTACTTACCGTGGTGACAGCCGCCCCGCGCAAGCTCTGCTCGGCAACTGAGCTAACTGAGATGGTCAGTGCGCTACGTTGCGAAATAGAAAAAAGACAGCAATTCTTTAGTATCGCGTACGTCTTTAAGGCGGCCTCTAGACGATCAACTATATTGCTCAATATTTCGAATTGTGCAATATTATTGACCGTTTAGGGTTAATATTGAAGATTGCTCAATGATTGAACAAAAGTTTGAGCGGGTTTAATTTTTATTGCACCATATTTTTCCATTGCATCGTGTAGGGTCAGTATTGCACAATATTTTTTTAATTTTTCATTTTATCAACTCGAAAACATTGAGCAGTTCGTTTATTGTGCAATATAATTGATCGTTTTATTGTGCAATGTAATTGATTGTTTGGATTCTAAGCGCCTTTCAATCTTATTGTACAATAAAATATATAAAATACATTGTACAATAAGATTGCATATACAATAATACAATAAAATATATTGTACAATAAGATTGAAAGGCGCTTAGAATCCAAACGTTCAATTATATTGCACAATAAAACGATCAATTATATTGCACAATAAATGAACTACTCAATGTTTTCTAGTTGATAAAATGAAAAATTAAAAAAATATTGTGCAATAAAAATTAAACTCGCTCATACTTTTGTTCAATTATTGAGCAATCTTCAATATTAACCCTAAATGGTCAATAATATTGCAGAATTCGTAATATTGAGCAATATAATTGATCGTCTAGGGGCCGCCTAAGACAAAAAAAGTTTTTTCGAATTTACATACCTAACTTTTTTATTTAAGTTTTTATTCCAGCAGGACTTGGAGGATAGTGCAGTGCAATCCCAGTCTGCCATATTACATAAACAATAATATTTTATAGAGTAAATAAAAATTTAAAAGAAATAAAATATGATTATTACGTATAAGGTGGGGTAGGTACCTAATGAAAACAATAAATGAAAATAAATTTCGAACATATGTACCTACATAACAAAAAAATAAGCATAAAATTAAACAAAAATTAAACAGAAATTAGAAAAAAAAAATATTTGTAAAATTCATTTTACATACAAAATAAAAAATAATAAATCAACAAACAAATCTCAGTATTAGTCATTGTCAAAGAACAGCTCACAGCTACACATATTTAAAAATTATTCTTCATTGGATTTATGGATTCATACACTTTATCCATACCTTAAATGTTTGAGAACCAAAAATGCTAGCCGTAACAACTAATCCGCGCGTGACTACGATTATATTACAAGCAAAAAACGTGGAAGCCACGGCCGCAGATTCCACGTCCGTTTCGGGCCACGTTTCACGGCGTTATGGTGAAATACATGGCATGCATACATTAGCATGGTTCGAAAAATTTGACGTAAGAGCCAAAGTGGTTTTTATTTATTTTGTGCAGAATTTTATAAGAACGAAAAAAAGTTAGAACATAGATAAAGTCAAAAATAGTCTTAGCCGTAAAGGGGTATTTTTTAAAAATTGTTACTTACATTACTTCATAGTTAAGTCATGAGAAAACATTTTTTTTAGTGGTTTACGCTTATATTTTTTGTTACGTAAATAATAATTTTATTGTAATTCCAATACATAGATAAAGTAGTTAAAGCTTCAGTTTATCCGTAGCATATTTTTTGATGTTCATACTGTAAACAGATTCGTCATAAAGATTAATCTAAATAGTGATTTCACGTATAGCTTCATCTTAAGCCAACATTTCTCTTCTGAATGGTGACTTCTTTCACCCGGGCGATACTAAGAGTATCTGTTTTCTATATACGTAATCTCAAATATAGATCAAAATAATACCAAATAATATATTTTTTCTAGTTACTTTTGTAGGTAATTTCAGTGAATTTATTATAGTAGTGTTTGACTAATTAATTAATTAACTAAGGAACTAACTAATTGACGGTTTTTTCGCTGAAGTAGCCATTATAAATAATACTATTTATCTTACCTGACAAAAATCACGGGATGTGATTAATTAAATTGACCCCTATTGAAGCCTTCAGAAAGAAGAACAAACACAGATTTCGTTCTATTACATAAAATTCTGCATTACACAATTGTCTGTTCTGAATTGCTTCAATTAATCAACATCCATTGGGCACTTTTATTATTACCGTGACGATCCACGTTTACGGTACCGTAACGGCAAAAAAAGACAATAAACATATGTTCCTTATCATTATAATGCTTCAGCTCTTTCTTACACAATAATTGTGAGACAAAAGATGAGACACAGAAAATATGTGTGACTGTTTCCTCTAAAATACTACTTTTTTCCTTTGGAGGAAACATATATATCTATTTTAATTTTTTAAACTTTATCAGCCTTACTAAAAAACCCCGTGAAAATTTTATTCATTTGACAAACGGCCGCGGATGTGAAAACAATACTAATTAAAAATTTGTTCATTGAAAGAAATACACATTGTTTACACGGCCTGAGAGGGTAGTTTATCTCTGTTTTAACGATTGATGTCCGAAGGAAATTTGGAATTTTTTCAACTTATTTTAAATGTCTTGTGTATTTCTTATTTTTGAAGATGTCGTAAAAGCAAATACCTTTTTTAGAAACTAGATAGAATTGCCTTTTAGATTTTGGTATCTGAAATATACGATCGTTTTTTAAAATTGCAGTATTTTAAGTTTCAACATGAAAAAATTTAAAAAAAAACAGCTGACTGTAAACATATTCTATTAAATGGTCGAAAAATTTTGGAAAATTCAAAATTTAAAAAATACACACCTCTTACTTTATGAATTTGGAAGAAAACTATCACTTCACTTTTTATCTCGTTCATACAATTAAAAAGGATAAAAAAATGTAATAATAATTCTGAAAAAATAACTGAAAAAAATCTGACATCTTGGATTCATTTTTACGCAATTAATACGTCGATTTCTCGAATTTGTTTTTATTTACACATGCATGAGGCTTTTACATTATTAAATAATATTACTTTTATGGAAGTTTTATTAAATTCACGCAGAAAAGTCGTTAAAAAAATAAAATTTCAGAAATAACCTAAAACCTATCTACGAAACTAAATCATCAACAAAACAATATTTAAAGGACTAAAACTGAAAAAAAGTAACGCCAGCATTGGTAAATATGTTGAATTACACTAATATCACAGTGAATTGATCATTTAAACGAAAATTATCTTCAAAAACATAAAAATTAACTGCAAATACAACTGAACATTGTCAAACTTTGTTTTACCGCGAAGTTTATAAAACAAGATGGCCACGCGCCTGCGCAGATCTATGTGAGATTCAAGGGGACCAACATAAAAATCATAAAATACGTGATTGTGTTATTAGTAAAGACGTAAAAACACAGTGCACCGCGCAAGCAACAAATATGCAGTTGACCGCTCGTTAAGGCGTTTTGTTATTAGTAAGGCTGTTTGAGTAAAATCTCAAATTATAAAATTTTATTAAATGAAGACTATTGAATATTAGCGAAACTCAATCGAAAATCTGAGACAGAAAAATAAGAAAAGATATTGGCTCCGCTGGGACTCGAACTCAGGACCCTTTGCTTACATAGCAAGAGCTCTACCGATTGAGCTACGGAACCCATATGAAATTCGGTCACTTTTAACTGTACCATACTTTTTTTTTAGCGAACCATTTGGGGTGACCTATGGCAGAGGTGTTGTTTATCCAATAAAGGTTACCGGGGCAGCGGTACCCACGCCTCCTCCTTGTAACTATATTGCACACTCTCAAAATTATTGTCACGGCTAGCAGTATTGGTAGGGGTCTACGGAGACATCACGGTGCGGTGTGTGAGAGAGATGCAAGAAAATTATTAATTTTTTTTTTGGAGGAATTGTGTATCTCATCTTTTGAAAGAGCTGTAACATTATTAATGTATGTTTATTGCCTTTTTTCATTCCGTCACGGTACCGGTTATTATTATTGTAAATTATCACAGTAATAATAAAATAGACATTTATTACCCTTTTACTTTAATAACAACATGACACTGGTTTATTAAAATTCCCCGATCCTGTAAATAAATATTCTGATCTGGGAGATTCATTTCATATCAAAAATTGTTAATATAAATTATTGTTGTTCCATCACTTTTTAATATGTATTTCTATTTTTGAAACTGACAATTCGTGGTGGAATTCCATTATAGTAATATATTAAAACAAATATAAAACTTATTTCCACTTTAATTTATTTGTGACCATAACCGGTTTCAGCAGAATAATTTGTACCAGTCTGAAGATGACCTTAACAGGCTTAAACCGGTCACAAATAAATTAAAGTGAAAATAGTTTTATATCTGTTTAAATATACATATTATTCCAACACTTTCATGTTTTAGGTCCTTACATATGAAATTGGCGTTTTGCCGTACTGGCAACTTTAATCTCAAATATCTTCTCTTTGGTTAGGAATTCCAAATTCAAATTTATACAGCTATTTACTCATGTATTTGTGTTTTGAAAATTATAATTCATTTTTTTTTCCTTAATATTTTTTTTTCTTTGCGTCACTTAGTTTACAAAATGAAAAAACTTTAAATATTGCGTTATTTACGAGTATGAGTTCCACCATGGCACCAGTGCTGCAGAAACGGCTCGAAGGATTAATTATGTGTATGGCGACGGTGCCGCAAAAGAAAACACAATGCGTTTTTGGTTCCAACGTTTTCGTTTTGGAAATTTCGACCTGCAGAACAAGCCCCGTGGACGGCCGCAGACCAAAGTTGATAATGAAGAATTGAAGGCTATTATGGAAGCGGATCCATCGCAAACCACATCCGAGTTAGCCGCAGGCTGCGATGTTAGTGATAAAACTGTTTTAATCCACTTGAAGCAAATTGGGAAGGTGAAAAAGCTTGTTAGGTCGGTACCTCACGAATTGAGTGAAGCAAATCAACAAACGCGCATTGACTGCTGCGTTGCATTACTCAACCGGCACAATAATGAAGGGATATTAAATCGAATCATTACCTGTGATGAAAAGTGGATCCTGTACGATAATCGGAAGCGCTCATCGCAATGGCTGAACCCTGCCGAACCAGCTAAACCATGCCCCAAGCGAAAATTGACTCCAAGTTTTCCATTTTGTAAACTAAGTGACGCAAAGAAAAAAAACAATTAAGGAAAAAACAAATGAATTATAATTTTCGAAACACAAATACATGAGTAAATAGCTGTACAAATTTGAATTTGGAATTCGTAACCAAAGAGAAGATATTTGAGATCAAAGTTGCCAGTATGGCAAAACGCCAATTTCATATGTAAGGACCTAATATTTAGACATAAATAGACAATAAATATTCTTTTTACTATTTTTGTAATCAGTAGAATTCGGATATAATGACTACGCTTATAATGGCCTACCGTTTTTAGCGACGACAATGTAAACTCAAGTTAGGTTTCATAGCTTTTGGTAGGAAAATATATCCGTTTAGTACAACTCCGTTTTAAGTGACTAACTGCTTAAAGCGACCTATTTTAATGATAATTTCGTCCGGTTAGAACGACACGCTTTTGTTTACAAAACCTACGCACCAATACCTCGCCGCCTCGTACCTCGCCTACTCCCCGTGCCACGTCTACTCCCCGCGCCTGGCTACTCCCCGCTCGCATCACAGTCAGTGTTTATCATCTGTTGTGACTAGGAATGAGTTTTGTGAAGCGAAAGAGTTTTTCAATTGTAAAAAAAATGCTATGTTACACTGTTTAAAAGAATGTAACCCTCGCGAAGGAGTTTGGCGTGACTGATTCTACAATATCCACACTAAAGAAAAATAAAAATAAGATAAAATCCCTGCTTAATGCCAATGCTTTGAAATGTAAACGTTTCAGGACATCAACTCAAGAACAAATAGATCATGCATTGTTACAGTGTAAAACTATGATATCGCGTATTTACAATGCTGTGCAAAGTTCTTACTATCGAATAAAAATTGGCCAAAAACAAACTCCAATTGCAGACTTTCTACGTTAGCAGCTACATATTTACTTGCATAGAATTTAGATGCATTGTATCTTTTTGGATTACAGTACATTATGTATGTCTGTTATGTGGAATGTTTAAGTACCATTTAAGTTATAATTTATATTAAATGTTATATATACCTAAAAAGAAAATTATCTTTCTATACCTTTGCATATTTTATAACAATAACATTAATATGTATCAAATAAAAACAAACTTAAATTATCCGGTCGTTTTGTGCGTCATCCGGTTAGTGCGACTAGGTATCTCCGGTTCCTTGAGGGTCATTATATCAGGATTCTACTGTATATTGAAAATCTATTTATGTGAGGATCCTTAGTCTCGATTCACCTTTTTACCAAAGTATTTTATTTAATGCTTCTGTTGTTACTTATTTTCATTAAAATATATATTCTTTATTGTTTTAATTTTTAAGACTTTACAATAACAGAGATGCAAACAACTTATAAAAATTACAAGTGTGCAGTTCACGTGCGGTAGAAGTGAAACTTCAGAAAACTAAGGATGGCAAGAGTGGATAGGCCACGAATACCGCACAAAGAGGAGATCGTTTATACTATCTCATTCTCTCGCAGGCTAAATTCTATAAATGTATGTGCTTGTCTCTTTTTAGTGTTGCTATTTTTCGTTTCATCGAGTTTTAAATCTCAACGGTGCTAAAGAAGTTTTCACTTCATAAATAATTTTATTTAATTTTTTATTGCTATCAAGTTTAATTTTGTAAAACTTGTTATTAATGTAAAAAAAATGATATTAGTAGTTCAGGTCCCCGGACTTTACACAAAGTTTTTCTCAATCTGACTTACACTTTCCTCTTGTTTTGAATGTCGAGTGTGCAAAATTTCATCAATCTCAAAATTAAACTGTAGGTTTGTACAAATTATACAAATACCACTTGTCCAACATTTTTCTTTGTATATTTACTAGCAGACTCGGCCACACTTTGCTGTGGCTAACGAAACACAACGCCATTACCCAACCTTTATAAAATCCACACCACCTGCTTGCCAGCTGCCTGAATTGAATATTTGAATTTCTCGGCTGTTCTCTGCTATAATAAGCATGTATTATACGTATAAACCTTCCTCTTGAATCACTTATTCTTAATCTCTATCTATTTGTGAAAACCGCATGAAAATCCGTTGCATAGTTTAAAAGATCTATGCGCACATACATTTTGAGCGACTTCATTTTATACTATGTAACGATGATAATATCATTATTATTATTCAATTAAAATAAGTTTATTTGTAAGCAAATTCTTCTGTGTAATTATTATTACGTTTGGCAGCTGTTTCGCCTTTTTAAAACCTTATCAAGCTGTGGTGAAGCCTCTTGCAGACGTTTTATTGACATTATTTCTTATGAAAATCTTTTGACATTTATTTTTATTATCAATGCGCTTATTAATTTCCAAGTAAATTTTCCAAAATTGCGAATGGTTTATTTTATGTTATTTTAAATATTTTGTTTCTGTATATCTCTACATATTATAAATTAAAGTCCCCCGCGTCGTCTGTCTGTTCGCGATAAACTCGAAAACTACTGAACGGATTTTCATGCGGTTTTCACCAATAGATGGAGTGTTTCGTGAGGAAGGTTTAGGTATATAATTTGTCAAGGATTTGTGTAAATTGGTTGAAACATAATGATAATTGTTAGAAGTGTCAGAAAAGTCAAGCCGCCTGGTAGCTTTCATCGAAAACGCTGCCTTATCCTTTTGGGATATAACAATACAATGTATGGTGGGATATTCCTCTTTTATAAATCTACAAAAAAGTCTGCGAAGGCATATATCTATCTTTTACGGATAACTTACTACACCCATTCTATCTTCTAAAAAAATGGTCACATACATTGCGGTAATTGAAAAGTTATTTAGACGGACACAGTATTAATCCTTATTAATTTAAATACGTTAGTTACCTCAAGCATTTCATGCACATTATTATAATCTTTCACACCATCTCTACGTATTATAAATAAAAGTCCTCCGTGGCATTTGTCTGTCTCTTCGCAATAAACTCAAAGATGGCGGTGGTTATAAAGGTTGGATAACCATCCAGTAGATGACGTTGTGTTTTATTAGCCACAGCAACTCGTGGCCGGGTCAGCTAGTTCATTATAATTTCGATTGTACAGTTGATTAGTCAGATATCTCCAAATACTAAGTTTTGAGATGATGAGGAAAGCAATATTCTAATGCTCACCGTAAATCAAATATTATTTACACGTGCCTGCATTTTACATGTTAAATATGCTATAAAATAACACCGGGAAGCCTAAAGGTCCTGTACATTAATTACTATGACATTTTGAAATATCCTACTAGTAACTCAGAAAATATAAACATATTATTTAATTCACCGCAAGTTTTTGTGCATTTTAATTGATTTGGTAATGTTTATGAGTAATGTGAGTATTGTACCAGATAGAGGGTACACTAACACATATAACTTCAAAAATCAAATTTAGATTTTTCAGAGATGTCTGACTAACCAGCTGGACAATCAACATACATAATATATTGTTATAGGTATCACTTGTCTGGATTTGAAGATTCTTTTCATAGTTGAAATAATCTTGAAAATACCATACTTAATTATAAAGAAATCAGCGCCACTTTGAATTTTCGACATTTGAATGGTCCCTTATAAACTGAACAACATAAAATAATGGTTGTGTATTTACTGAATTTGGTGCTTGGTTTTTTTTTACAAAACATTTACTTTTTGGTACTAACTTAGGTCCGGTTGTTTCTCAGAAATTCACATATGACAAAGTCGTCAAATAGCCACTAGCAGTTAAAAACCCGCTCCACAGGCTTTTGCTGCTAGGTCCTGCGGGCGGTTTTTGGTTTGACTTCTCCAGTTTGAGTGTTGGTGACCTTTTTATAAATCCGATAGGAACTGGTTCCAAAAATAGCCGGTTCCTCGGATCCACAGTGATCCAGTGATAGCTAGTCACCGGGACAAAGTAACCACGGCAGGCAATGACGTCATATGTAATATATGGCCGCTCGGTACTATTATTCACAACTGCCAGTTACAATAATAATCATATTACCGTCAATCTCTCCATATCCGGAGGGATACTCAAAATTACACATCCCTATTACTTATACCAGCCAGCGGCAAGTCCTCATACGATCTAGTAATGAAAGTGACTCCATCCTTTGGCATTTATTGGCTACTTGCTTGAATTCGGTTTTATTACAAAAATAGCTTTTTAACAAACTTCTAGTACGAAGATGGTTTTGCGTGTGGCGCAGAATCAGAGTTGCATGCTTAGCCGGGTTCTTAAATTTCAACCGTACAGTCTCTGGTCTATTAATACTGTTTGATTCAATGCCATTTTGTTTTTTGACATTTGAAAGGTCCCGTTAAACACCGATTCTAGGTGTGTTTCAACTTTCTATCAAATTAGCTGTCAAGCTTAACAACATGAGTAGTCTTGTTCGATTGCATTTTAAGAAGTAAACTGGAGTATGCTAGTGGCGTATGGACTCCGCACCAATTTAAACATATCAATCACATTGTCCTCTTCTGCTGATCACAATTTGTCCAAAAGCTGAAACGGACATAGAATAAAACTTTCAAATGTCTAAAGAATAAAATAGCACTGAAAGCCCACATGATGTCTTTTTTTATTTAATTATTTTTTTAAAAGAAAGACACACATTCCCGGGGTACGAATAACCCAACAGTGTTTGAAAATCTCCTACTACCACCACAGAAAGCCGAAAATGTTGCTTGTGTTGTGATGGAGGACTTAGCCAGCCAAGGAATCGAACACGCGACGCCCGGGTGGGACCCAAGCGCTATGCCCACTCAACCACTGACTGTCAATGGTACATTTGAATTTCTGTGAAACAACCCATCCTTTAATTGTGTATTTTTATAGCATTATTATACAATATAAGTGATATAAATAAAATACGGGTGATATGGGCTATTAAACAATCTATTCTGATTTAAGACTAGTTTTTTTATGTGAATACCGCGCAACAGTCTCAGCTGTTCCCAGCAATTGGGACTGTCTATTCATTGGTTTGGTCATTCTCTGTAGAATGAGAACTGATTTGTTATATCGTGTGAGGATGCTAATTATTGCATGGAGTCGTACTTCTGCTCTGGTATTTTCTATCTGAATTAACATGATCATTGTTTGTATATTAATATTTTTGTATAAATGTTAATTAATAAAAATAAAATACAACTTATTTCATGTGTTTTATTAATAATCTGTTTTTGGTAAATTATGGACAAGCCGCCGCATGCCGCTACACTTTAAATAGGCATATAATTTGAAAAATAAACTACTTTTAAACTTAAGTACCACAAGAACCATCGGTTTCAGTCGAGATAGATGGGAAAATATGCATTAAAATACGATTTTCATTAAAAGTTTAAAAATCACCATCTCCATTACGGCCATGTTATTTTTGTATGGATTTGACATTTGCGAAGTTTCGTTTCAAACTAAAAACGCATGAATGACTTAATTTACCTAAACTAAGAACCTAATAACCTATTTTGTGTTGGTAAATAGTTGTTTCTTGTAATAATTGTTGAAAGGAAGTATAATTTCCGTAATCTGTGCTAAAAATGCGGCGGCTTATCGATAAATAAATTAATCGTCGAAATAATTATCGAATTGATAATATCAGAATGAGTGATATTAAAAAACATATAATAATTTTAGCTCCAATCATAGCCCATTTTGTAAATAGAATTTTATTTGAAGCAAAAATTCCAGATGACTTAAAATGTAGTATTATCAGACCCATTTATAAAGGAGGTGATCACACTCTATTGGGTAATTATAGACCGATTAGTATTTTGCCATCACTCGAAAAAATTCTTGAAAAATACATTCAGTTGAAATTAATAAAATATTTAGAAGATTTTTCTATTATTGATACAAATCAATATGGATTCCAGAAAAAAAAGGGTACCGAAATGCTACTTCAAAAATTTGCCAGTTTCATAAATAATGAACTAAATAGTAAAAATCATGTATTAGTTTTATTTATAGATTATTCTAAAGCATTTGACACTATTAATCATAGAAAATTATTGCAGATACTAGAAATCATAGGAATAAGAGGAAAGCTCCTAAAACTATTTGAAAATTACTTGAACAACCGATGCATGAAAATAAAGCTATTGAACACTTTAAGTAAAAAAAGAAAAATTTTAGCTGGCGTTCCTCAAGGTTCCATATTAGGTCCAATTTTATATATCATTTATGTATCTTTTATTAAGTACATCTTTAAACATGTAAAACACTTTGTATATGCGGATGATACTGCACTAGTGATTTCTCACAGTGATTTAAAATTATGTATTGAACTCTTACAAAAGGATTACATTGAGCTTTTGAAATGGTCTCATGACTCTGGTTTAATCATAAATGCAAAAAAACCAAATTGATACATATTAGATCACCCAATGCCAAGACAAATATTATTACACCAGAAATAAAAACACACGGTTCAGATTGCTTACATGTTGGTATCCCAGCATTGTGTACATGCGAAAATATTGAAGTGGTTAAAGAATATGTTTATTTAGGTGTAATTATTGACTGCTTTTTCAAATGGGATTTACAAATAAATAAAGTCTGTGAACGTCTGAGATCTATTGTTAGTAGATTATATAAACTTAAATTCTATGTTCCAATATGCACACTTCGAATAATTTATTTATCATTAGCTGAGTCTATTATAAGGTACGGAATTACAGCTTGGGGACTTTCCTGTAAGACAAATGTTAATCATGTTCAATCTGTCCAAAATTCATTAGTTAAATTATTAGCTCATAAAAGTTTATACGAGCAAAGACACAATGTTCCGTACTTTTACCAGAATCTTAAAATTCTCTCAGTAAGAGCAATTCTGTGGCATAAAATTATTTTTCAGCATATGAATAGCCCTATATACATAAATAGACTGGACCACACTTACAATACTCGATTTACGTTAAATGAAGGACTAATCGTACCTAAGCACTTAAACAAATATGGACAAAGAACGCTGGACTACATGATACCTACATGCTTAAATATGTTACCTGCTAAAATTAAAAAATGTACAAATAATGTAAGAACAAATATTATATTGAAAAATTGGCTCGCCGAAAGAAAAAGTTTGTATTAACATTCTTGTAGTACTCGTAACACAAAAATGTCTAACTGCATTATAAGTTTTATTTAAAAAAAAAAAAAAAAAAAAACTTCAAAGTAAAAGCACCCATTGACAAACTACTTAAAAGTAGTTTATTGGGACTTTTCTTTTTTGTAATATCTTATTTTTATTTGATTTCCTGTAATATTTTTATAACTTTTTTCTTCTAATAAAAAAAAAAAAAAAATCCGTTTTTTTTCATTATTTCCATTCAAGTGTCCCAATTTCCCAGTGGAAGTTTTTAATTTGGGGTATGTTGCGACTGTTGCGAGGCTGATGGGAGTGAAAGAATCTGTATGTTTAAATTGTTGTCTAGATTGATTGAGTTGAAACTAATAACTTCTGGTAGTGAGATTAGGGGCTATCATGATTTTTTTACCCCTTCCTCCCCATCCCTGTTACACATCGTCAAATTTGTGAGACCCCCTCCCTTCTAGTGTGACGACACATGATTTGCAATTTGTCATCTAAAAATAATCAAAACAGTAGTTCAAACGTTTTTACATGTGACATCACAGAGCTAATGATCCCCCCATACAGGTACTGACACACATGCTCACAGAATCCGGCTTATGAGCATGCTCATTTGAGTACGCTCCTGTCAAAAATAGTCAACTGTACACATTTGCTCAGTAATGAGCAGGCTTGGTTTGAGCTTTCTCGTGAATGAGCGTGCTCAAAGCCAACATTTGAACACACATGCTATTTAATGAGCATGCTCATGTCAAATAATAAACGTCATCGTAAGTGTCAAGTGTCAGTTCCGTTCGCCAAGAACTAAACAAAGTACCTACTTAATCTTTTTGCTTGCAACGCAATTATTAATTATTTAACTGCATATCCAAAAAGTAGGGCTCATATTTTATTCCTACATGCGATAACTGGCTGCGATACGACATCAGCAATTTTCAAAAGGGGAAAAACTGCAGTATTTAAATTGTTTGAAAAACGTAATGATTTGATAGATAACGCAGAAGTATTTAAACATGAATATTAGGAGTATAAGGAAAAACTTCGATGAGCTCTGTGTACTTATTAATAACCTAGATTTTTCTCCAAGCGTAATTATTTTAAGTGAAACCCAAATGAAACAAGTAATTCCATATAACTTACCAGAATATACAACAATTTCATCTGCCTGTAAGCACACTGGTCATGATGGAGTTACTGTCTTTTGTCATAATACTCTGAAAAATGTTGCCGCTTAATTTATTGAATTTAAAACAGCCAATGCAATAAAAGTAACTTTTTGTCAAAACAACTATAAATATCATATACTAGCCATATATAGATCCCCTTCATTAAATGATTGTTTATTTGTAAAAGAATTAAAATCTTTTGTTAGTAAACTTGATAGAAACAATTTCACTTTTTCCATTGTGACAGGAGACATCAATATAAATATTAATGATAATAATACAAATGTAAATTGTCAAAATGAGTATCTTGATTGTTTATCAAGCTCTGGACATATTTCATACATTAATTCACCAACAAGAGTAACCTTAAGTCACTCGGCATGTTTAGACCACATATTTGTCAAGTCGCAAAAGGCGGTTAATATCATCTCTTCAATTCTTGAAACAAATATCACAGATCATTACCCGACCTTTTATGGACAGCATTTCAAAAATACTCCTCAAAACCGAAATTCTGAAAATCTAGAAAAAGTAGACATTGATTATGAAACTCTAAACTCTTTACTTCGGTCTGAAAACTGGGAAAATGTGATATCAATAGAAAATCCAAATCTCGCACTAGAGAATTTCTATAAAACTCTGAGAGATCATACTCTAAAAAGTGAAAGTAAAATAATTGTCACTAATAATAAATATAAAAAAATTAAGCCTTGGATAACAGTTGGATTAATTATATCAATTAAACAAAGAGATAAATTACATAGAGAAATGTTTAAATATCAAATAGATTGCCAAAAGAATAATCTCAGAACAATGCCTTATCTGAAAACAAAATATCTAATGTATCGTAACTTACTCAATAGGCTGATACGAAACTGCAAAAAGAAATACTATAGTATACAAATTGAAAATGCTAAAAATAATACTAAAAAAACTTGGAATATTATAAATGAAATTGCCAACAAAAAAAGTATGTCTTCAAATATTGTAAATGAGGTTATAATACATAATGAAATAATAACTAACAAATCGACCATTGCAGAAAGTTTTAATAACTATTTTACAAATGTAGTAGACGTAGTACTTGAATCATCCGGCATTAATGTTAATGATGCTTATATGGAGACATCTTCTCAATTAGATTCAAATAATGATTCAATTAACTCCATAGAATATTTTTCTCCTGTTACTTTTAATGAAATTGAAAAATATAATGATAACCTAAAATCATCCAACTCTAAGGGAAATGATGGATTATCTTGTGATATGTTAAAAAAAAATAAAACAACATGTCCTAACTCCATTGCAACATATTTTTAATTTATGCCTCAAAAATGGTCATTTTCCAGAGCAATTTAAAATCTCCACTATAATACCTATTCATAAATCTGGAGATACGAAAAAATTAGACAATTATAGACCAATATCTCTTGTTTCAAACCTCTCGAAAATATTCGAAAAATGCATAAAATTTAGAGTCATTGAACACTTAGAAAAAAATAAAATTCTATCGAAAAACCAATACGGCTTTCGTAAAGACCTAAGCACCGAGGATGCGATATATGAACTGACAAAAAAGATATACTCATCTATCGATAAAAAAAAGAAATGTCTTGCCATATTCCTAGATTTAAGAAAAGCTTTCGACACCGTAAATCATAATTTACTCATTACAAAAATAAATCAACTCGGTTTCAAAAAAGACACACTAAAACTACTCTCTAACTATCTTACAGACAGAACACAAAAAACAAAAATTGGGAATAATTACAGTTCAGAGTCAAAGATAAAAAATGGGGTTCCACAGGGAGCTGTGCTTGGCCCGATTTTATTCTTAATGTATATTAATGATTTATGTAATTTTGTAATCCCTGGTAAAATTGTTTCTTACGCAGATGACACGGCAATAATAGTGGATGGTAATCATTGGAAAGAAACTTTTTCGAAAGCATCTGATTGTATTTCATTGGTTTCAACATGGCTAAAATACAACAAACTCGTTTTAAACTATAGCAAAACATTTTACTTACCTTTTTATAAAACCATTAAAAATAAACCTAAAGACAACCTTAAAATTAGAATCCATAATACTAGTTGCAATCAAGAAATGTGCTTCATGTGCAACGAACTCACTGATGTCGAAAATATAAAATATTTAGGAGTATCAATAGATATAAATCTTAATTGGAAATCACATATTAATCAAATCACTTCTAAATTAAGATATCTGACCTACATATTTTATAGACTTAAGGAAGTACTAAACATTGAAAAATTGAAAATGATCTACTTTTCCCTGGTGCAATCATCAATCACTTATGGCATTATAGGATGGGGTGGTGCACTTGATACATTTATGAAGGCTCTACAAATAATTCAAAAACACATAATTAAAGTCATATATAACAAAAATAAAACATTCTCGACCAACTTATTATATAAAGAAACTAAAATATTTAATATACGTAAATTATTTATATTACAAACTTTGAAATATGTGTTTAAAAACAAAAATAATTTCGAAATAAATGAAAACAGAACGAGCAAAAGAATAAATAATATATTTTATACCCCACAAACTAATACTAAATTATTGCAGACACATAGCAGTTTCATTGGTCCTCGTACATTTAATCTTCTACCACTACAAACTCAAATGATAAATAAAATGATAAAATTTGTAAAAGAGGTAAAATTATGGTTGAATAATGTAGATGTTGAAACGCTTTTTCTATAAATTTATCCATCCTTCTACAACTCATTTGCTGTAACTTCTAAACTGTAGTACAATATCTTTTCTGTTTATTTTATTATTTTTTTTTTTATAATAACTAAAAAAAAAAAAAAAAATTGTATGTTTTTCTCCATATTTTTATTTTATTTTTATAATAGCTGAAAAAACCTTTTTCACTTATTCTACCTATGTAATACTTATTTTTTATACTATCTTTATATTTAATATGTTTCTTTAAGTCTAATTTATACTTTGGGTACTTGGAAATATAGTATTTTGTTTTAATATTACCCACACTCAGGCAGTGCCTTAGTGGGTTTTCATTTCTTGTATCATAATTGTTATTATATATTATGTTATTTTACAATATTTTCTATTATACATTATATGTACAAAGAAATGGAAATAAATAAAGTTAAAAAAAAAAAAAAAAAAAAAAATATGATTGATCAATTTTAGCACGTCTCTGTTTCACTCTGCTTAAGGCGAGACATAACCACGTTTGTCGAGGGTTTGCCCGAGGCTCACAATTTAATTTATTACGGCGAATTCGTAATTGAATTATCATTTTTATTTCCATGCCTCACAAGGGATGCGAGTTATTTATATTTTAGATTAATAAAAACAGTACGTTGCCATAATTTTTGTTTAACGTACGCCTTTAAAAAATTCTAATAAATTGTTCAACTAAAGTTAGCGGTGAGCACCAGATTTTATTTTTCAAGCTGATGAATTAATAACTTCAGGAGGTATTCATTTAGAAACATCTTAAATGTTAGTAACACGTTCTTCAGAATTAATTAAAATAAAACCGGCGGAAAGGTCAAACCTCCAAGCCTGCTCGGGTGAATTCGACCGTACGTCCGTCCAATACGCCGTGTCGCGGGTGCATATTTGTTTACACGCTTTCTTCACTTACGTCGTTAAGATTCCCACATTATTTTTCTTCTTTTCTTTGATAGGGTAAATTCGACAGTAGGTCCGTCCAATACGCGGGTCGCGAGTCGCAATTTGTATACACGGCTTCTTTATTTAGGTCGTTAAGATTCTTAATATATTTGCTATAGTGTCGTCTTAAGATAATTTATTTCAACCAAAGGTTCTACCAAAACCAAATGTATTTTGTATTTGAAATTTAAAAAATGGTTCGAATACTGTATTTTGTATTTCAAATACACGACTTGAAAGTATTTTGTATTTTAATTACAGCAAAGCATGTATTTTGCCCGGTCCGGTATTTGAAATACAAAATACAGTATTTTGTATTTATGGCTGTAGGAGATTCTTTGAACACATTATCAGCATTTCACAGGGTTGAAAAGTCTACTATAGCTAAATTTATACCTGAAGTTTGTGCTGCAATATCTATGGCTTTGAAGGATTGTATGCGGGTAAATAAAACAGTTCTATGAATATTTCAACTTTTTATTTAGTTGTAGATATCGTTGTTTGAACAAAAACGTATTATGATGGATTGAACATAAATGTACATAGTGTTTCATATTCAGGATATTTTTATTAACCCTTCACTTTTGCATAATGTAATATATTTGATATAATAAACAGTTTTTTTTTTTTAAATTTCTTATTAGTCCTGATCAGTTTTGGTAAAACGGTAAGGTTTTTACATTATTTCTGCATAATTATTAGGCTGAAGAATTCCAATGTTTGAACGTTAACATATTACAATAGGTAATACTTACATAGTGTTTCAAAATCAGTATATTTATATTAACCACAAGGCCAGGACACTGGATCAAGATGGCCGGCGCTGAAGGCTGATGAGTATGGATTAAAAAAATCTAATAAGGTGCCAATTATGGCAAAATGGTGATCTGAAGAAAGAAAATATTATACTTAATACACACAGAAGTGCAAAAAACAGGTTCATGGCACATTGGGGAAAAGTATTGACGGGTAAAATAAGGCAAGAAAATTTAATAGTAAAAAATCATTAATATCCTTTGTTAAAAATACAACATTTCTAAGTACAGTGTATTGGTACTTATAATTAGAGAAGGTATAAAAAAAAAATATTTTTTTTTAGAATAAGGGCCAGTTGTTTCACAGAATTTAAACAATTCACCAAATTCCAAATGTGAATTTTAAAATTCTGTGAAAGTTCTATTTCAGTTCTGTTATTATTAAATCAATATGGGCAAGTTATTCCATATAGCTGAAATAATAACAGAACTTGAGTAGAACCTCAACAGAACTTGAAAATTAACTTTGAAATTTGATGAATTGTTCAAATTCTGTGAAACAACTGGCCCTAAAGAATAAACTAAATATAAACAAAATTAATAGTGAATTACATTTAATAATGAAATGTGATTATAATGATATGTGTTGGATTATGTATAATATGAATGTTGTGTAGTTGGTGGATATGATTGCCGGCAGTTGAGATTGTAGAGCAGTCTGCTGCAGTTCCTGGAGGCTGGCTGCTGCAGAACGTGCACCTGAAAATAATAACAATGAAAGTAGTACAAAAGTAGTATAAGTATTACGGGTATATTGTTTCGACATGTTGAATGGTGACGAGGGAATGGTATATGTGGGTATATCAATGAGTAAAGAATATTTTTTTCTACTATGTTGATTTTGTGACTTTTCAAAACTTTTTTGTTAGTATTCTTTTAACATAATTATTAAACAATGAATTTGTAGATGATCTGATTAAATGTTGCAAAATAATATTTGATGAATGTCTAGCAGGACAGTTGAAATCTGTTAGGAAAAATCTCTATCGTTGATAGCGTCAATTGTGATACTAATTCACGCTGGTTATTGTAATCTAAAAACATTATTTATAGTTTGGTTGATAAAAGCTTTTGAACGGTGACATAGTTATGAATGACGGCATTGACGATGTCAGGGTGAGGACATAATAAACCACCTCGATCCATATTCCTTATTAAAGAGTGACTACAATCTGTGTCTAACATTTTATCATTGGAACATGTTGTACATTTAAGTTTCTTTAAAACGGTTCGGGCACAATAACCTACGAGATATGTAAAAACAGGTAGACTGGCTTCTGCTTGTTGGAAATATTTCTCAGTATATGTTTTATGCAATACAGAAAAAGAAAAATTTGGTTGCTTATTTGAACTGGTACAGGCCTGGGGTTCATTCTCAGGTTCATTTCTAAAAGACCACGGGTCGTGTGTGTAATAGTGTTACGTAGCGCCCAGGCACCACCCTACGCCAGTGAGTGGCAAACCGCCCGTCCCCCCCGGGCACTTGTACCCCTTCTCACCTCGCCCAAAAACGCCCCACGCTCTCGCGACCCGACAACGCGCCTCACTCACGCCGAGACCCCGCTAGCCGCAACCCGTGCCCGCCGCTGCGACAGCACCACGGTTCCGGAACATTCCACAGAATTCACGGAGCCAAACGTGAGACGTGCCCGTCCGCCATGTTCCGTGAGGCCCGAGTCAACCGGCCCCCCTGCCACGCTACCTGATTGCAATGAATTCCCTGTTGGGCGTAGCCGGCCATACTCGCCGTGAATGCTCGCCCTGCCGCCACCTGGTACCAGTGAGTAACGCCACTTTCCCCATTTTGTTGTGTCCTTACTTGCCCCGCGAACAGCGACCGACCCTCAGGGAAGACGCGATTTGAGAGAGATTTGATAGGCTTCCCCATGTGTAGGTAGTCGATTTGTGTACCTGTGCCTAGTAATTGATTGTAAATGTACTGCCCTGCTATATTTGTGTGTGATCCCGACAATACAAGAAATGTTTACCTAGACGATCTTTTATTTGACGAGGCGTGACGAGTGTTGGCATATACTATGTACCCCCCCCCCCCCCCTTTTAGCTACCTACGACCCTTGATGCTGAGAGCCCCGCCAGTTCTGCCGACCTATCTGAGCTAGCTTTGGAGGCAGAACGTGGGTGCTTCGCCCGAGGCACGCAACACTGGCTGTACAACGTGGGGCATTTTTTTCCCTTTTCCTCAACATTGCGAACCCACCTTTTCCCCCACGTCCAACACTGGCCACGACGTGAGGTCATTTCTTTTTTCTTTTTCAATGTTCTGAAGCCAACACTGAGTCAATTGCTTTTCTCTTCTCTTCTCTACTTTCACGGTTATGCTGCGAAGTCAATTATATGCCGTATATACCGCCAAAACAACTACCGTTCCCGCGCATCCCAGTACGGTCTAAAAAACCGCGCGAAATGGTGGCATGGCCCGAGAATGTTCGTTGGGCTACGTAAGCTTATACCTACCACAATGGAGCGACAAAATATTAACATTTTTCTCCCCTCTAAAAACAGGCACCCGTTATTATGCAGTATTTTTTATGAATGATGCAATATTGTTTCTTCTCTTTCCCTTAACTAATTCAAATGCTGGCATGCGTACTCGCCCGTGAAATGAAAATCAAATACGCCCGGACCCCGTGTTGCTCTCTCTCAAGAAGTGTGAGCTCTTGTTTAAAAAGCGAAGTTCTCCAAATATTAGACAGTGAAATCAAAACAGTGTTTTTCTAAAGACTTCCCTCGGCCAAGTGTTTATTACCTTACAAAAGTATCATTTTTACAAAAGTGCCCTGTGAAAATTAAACTAGCTGCCCTTACAGGAAAATCTATGGCCAATTTTTCCTTTGCCTAGTGTTTTCTTTCATCTCAGTGTTTGTGCTTCTACAAAAGTGTCATTTTTACAAAAGTGCTTTGTGAAAACTAAAATATGCACCCCGAGAAGGTGACCGCTGGCCAAATTTTCAAGAAATTAAAACACTCTGAAAAAATTTCCGACAATTTTCAAAAATGCTTATTTGAAATATAAAAAGGCAATTTTGTAAGGACTCCCCCTGGCCGATTTTTTTCCAGCCCCAAAAAAACACTTCAAAACAAAAATACGGTGAAATTTTTTAATGTCGGACTTAGAAAAAAATTCAATTTTTTTTTTTTTTTTTTTTTTTTTTTTTTCCCGCTCTTCGCCCAGCAAAATTTAAGTTGTTACGCCGTCCATCACCTACACCACAATGGAATACAACGAAGCAAGCACGCCACAAACCCTAGGCATTATTTCTAATGTGTTCAGCTTATCGAAAACAGGCCTGCAAGCCGTTTTAAAAGACAGAGGTTTCTCCCACATGAATAAGTCAAAGACTGCTTTAAGAGCGTACGCTCTGCTGTTTAACAAAAGATACACCAGAAGAATAAACCTCACATCAACAAATGAGGATAATGAACCCGTCATCACCACAGTTTCCAAAAACCCGGCTTCTAATAAGGAACCCGAGGCAGTCTCCCAAATAAAACAAGACGCGGCACCCATCGCAGCACAGGAGAAAACATATGACCTCTCCTCTTGGAAAATCAAATACAACGGTGCTACTGATGTATTGGATTTCATTGAAAGAATTGAAGAAACGGCAACAATCAAGAATGTCCCCTTTGACGTGCTCCGAAGAAACTTCATAGAATTAATTTCTCCAAAATTAATCCCTTGGCACCGCATTCAGAAATTAAAATGCAGGGACTGGGAAAAACTCAGGTCAGCCCTAATAGCTAGCTTCAGCAAAACGGAAGCGCAGCACCGAATAAAACTCTCTTTACTATCCATCAAACAGTTAGTAAACGAATCAGTTGCAACATTTATAGAAAGGGCCGAAACCATCAACATCAAGCTTTCCCATCCTGTCTCGGAAGCTGAACTATTACCGGTTATAACGGATGGCCTTCTACAAAAGTACGAAAACATTATCACCTCGCAAAAAATCACATCATTGGCCCAATTAAGCGAAGTATGCACACTCCTAGAATCTTACCAAGACAGGAAGAACACCCAAGTGGCCCCAACCAACATTACTGTGCCAAGCCGTTCTTCTGGATTAAAACCGGAATACGACAACAAAAAAGTCTGCACCTTTTGCAAAAAAGTAGGCCACCTAGTTGATACCTGTTTTAGAAAAACCAAACCGATGGAACCAAAATATTCCAGGACCTTTAAGAGGCACCGCTCTAAGGATCGCTCTCCACCACGCGATGAACTACGCGAAATTTAAAAAAAATCCAAATACAATATGGAAAGGCTGCAAGATACCAGCAATGCCAAACCCCAAGTGGATTTTTCTAAACTACCACCCAACTTCTTCACAAGGAAGCCAAAAAACTAAATGACAACCTCTCAGGTATTCATTCCGTATCAAGGTCAAAGGAATGGACTGATTGGTTATCGCATATAAAATATTTCAACCAGACCTTGAATGTTTCTTCAGTTTGTTGCAAGCAAGCAAAGGACGGAAGACCTTTTGCCCTTTTTTCCGTTAACAACGTACCCTTCTCCGGTCTGCTAGACAGTGGCGCATCGGTTAGCTGTCTCGGCAACAACGCCCACCTGCCTTTTGTTAACAATGGTTTTAAGATTACTCCCCAACATACACAGGTGACAACTGCAGATAATGCCTCTCAGTCAGTCATCGGTGCCCTTGCTTTGCCAATCAAGTGTGACAACAAAAAAGTTACAATTAACTTTCTGATAGTCCCATCTATATCCCAGAATTTCATCCTTGGTGTTGACTTCTGGAAGGCGTTCAGCGTCGCCCCCCAAGTATTTAATTCTCTTGGTGAGGCACTGCTGACTGCACAAATTAGCGAAATTCGCACAATCATACCTCACGAGAACTTGAACACTGACCAAGCTCTCCAATTAAAGGAAGTGGTCAATAAATTCGAATCAATATCCTTCGAAAAATGTGGTCTGGGTCTAACCAATTTGGTGGAACACCATATAAAAACTAATGGTCCCCCAATCAAGCAACGTTATTATAACTTAGCTCCACAAAAACTCAAGCTCCTAGAAAAAGAACTCGACGAAATGTTAAAATTGGGAGTAGTGGTTCCTAGTAGAAGTGCGTGGACCAACCCTACTCTCTTGGTCTCCAAAAAAGACGGCTCCGCCCGCTTCTGCCTTGACAGCAGACGTCTTAATTCTTGCACAGAGGCCGACGCATACCCTCTGCCATATGTTCATGCAATCTTAGACAAATTGCGTAACGCCAAGTTCATTTCTTCTATCGATTTAAGCAAGGCTTTCTGGCAAATACCCCTAGACGCTGAATCTTGTGAAAAAACCGCTTTTGTTGTACCCGGCAGGGGAATGTTCCAGTTTAAAAGATTACCCTTTGGTCTAAAAAACAGCCCCGCCGAGTTACAAAGGCTAATGGACAAATTGTTTGGCCCCGAAGCCGACAACAATCTATTCTGCTATCTTGATGACCTCATCATTGTTAGCGACACGTTCGAAAAACACTTACAAATGCTGGAAAAAGCTTTCCATCAACTCAAGCTGGCTGGCTTAACCATCAACTTAAAAAAATCTGAATTCTGTAGGTCTCGTTTACGTTATTTGGGATTCATTGTAGACGAAAAAGGTCTAAGGACAGACCCTGCTAAGGTAGAAGCCATGGCAAATTTTCCTCGCCCCAAAAACGCGAAAGAAGTCAAAGCCTTCCTCGGACTCACAGGTTACTACAGGAGATTCATTAAAGACTTTTCCACAATCTCAGCACCCCTCAACAAAATTACCGGCATCCGTAAAGGCGTCAGCAACTTTCGTTGGTCTGATGAAGCTGAAGAAGCTTTTATAACTTTAAAAAATGCTCTTCAGACAGCTCCAGTCCTAAATTGTCCGGACTTTGCACTCCCGTTCACCCTCCATACGGACGCCTCAAATGTTGGAATCGGTGGAGTTTTGACACAAGAGTTCTCTGACGGCGAACATCCAGTGGCTTACTTTTCCCGCTCCTTAAATAAGCACGAAAAGAATTACGGTATCACTGAGAAAGAGTTACTGGCCGTACTGGAATCCGTTCACCATTTTCGCGGTTACATAGACGGTAGCAAATTCACTGTGATCACTGACCACAGTAGTTTGAAATGGTTAATTTCCTTAAACAACCCCTCCGGCAGGCTCGCTCGCTGGGCCTCACGCCTGTCGCAATACAACTTCGACGTCATACACCGCAAAGGTGCGGACAACACCGTCCCAGACGCCCTCTCAAGAATTGAATTAGCCACGTTAAATACCGGTGCAATTGCAACTACACCATCCACAAAGGATGAATGGTACCTCAAAATTTTTGTGGGTTGCCAAAATAATCAACAAAAGTTTCCCAATTTTATCATAAAAGAAGGACAACTATACCGCAATTGTAAAGCCCCCCTATCTATCCTTGAGGACCACTCCTGGAAACTTGTTGTTCCCCTCGAAAAGAGAGAACAAATAATTATCAACAACCATAGCGCATCCGGCTCTATACACCCAGGATCTTTCAAGACGTATAAAAAGATTTCCTTGAAATACTACTGGCCCGGCCTCTATAAGCAAGTTCGCAATTATATTTCTAAATGTGAAACATGTAAAGCTTACAAACATAGCACGACATCTCCCGCCGGTCTAATGGGCAAACCCAAACGCGCCGATAGACCCCTGCAGTCGCTGTCTATGGACCTCATAGGACCTTTTCCCCGAAGCTATGCCGGACATATGCACATACTCAGCGTAGTGGATATTTTCACTAAATTTTGTTGGATCTTCCCCTTAAAAAGAGCCAACGCAGCCGCCATTGTCAAACTTCTGGAGAAACATATCTTCATACCTTACGGAACCCCCAGAACGGTGATAGTTGACAATGGAAAACAATTTATAGCTCAGGAATTCAAAGACTTCCTCGCTAAATATGGGATTAGAGATACCTACTACAACACCCTGTACACCCCCCAAAATAACACCGTTGAACGGTACAATCAAACCATCAACACAGCTCTGGCCATTTTGGTTGATAAAGACCAACGTACTTGGTGCAAAAACTTGGATAAAATCCAAGCCGCCATGAACAATACGGTTAACCTAACCACCGGTTACACTCCCTTTTTCCTAAAACACGGCATGGAACAGGTTGTCCATGGTTCACTACATTGGGACATAAGTTTTCCTACGTCCACCACCCCCACGAATAATCCCACCTCCGATTATGCCCACCGTTTGGAGGAACTGTCTGCCATTTACAGTGAGGTTACCGATGCCCTACTGCTGGCCCACCAAAAGAGTGCAGACAGGTATAACTTACGCAGAAAACACGCCACCTTTAACGTAGGCGATGTCGTCTGGAGAAGGAATAATACCCTTTCCCAAGGAGCTCTGTACTTCTCTGCCAAACTGGCCCCCGTTTTGTTAAAGCCAAGGTCGTAAAAAAAAATATCGGACTTAGTCTACTCTTTGTCCGACGCCTCTGGCAAACATGTCGGCAATTACCATATAAAGGACATCGTAAAGCCTGGAAGTGAGGAGACAGCCGATACCTCTCCCACTACCGCAGGAATCATAAATTGATTCACTATGTATCACCACCTCCCTCGGTAAACCCACAAAGTTTTACCTTTAACTGGCGTGTAAAGTGTCAATTACATGTCCAGACCCCCCTTAAATAAAGCAAGCTCTTTATTTATACCTGTTTGTAAATAATTGTACATTCATAATAGGTACACCCAAATGTCACGGTTGTACCAATTTCTCTTTTCCCCATCACGGCAAATTGCCAGCATTTTCTTTTTACCTATTGTTTTTTTTCTCACCTGTTCTGAGGCTGATCACTTCGGAGCAGAGACACCCCTCGAGTCACGATGTTTGGGAAGTCATGAACCCAATCGTCGCCTCTCAACCCTTACACTACGCAATGCTCATGTCTGTCTTGCTTGGTCTTGACATGTCACGTCACTCGTTTTATTGTTTTGTTTGTTTTTGCCTCGTTTTATCTATGGCCTCAGCTTCGGCCGCCCTTGTACCTTTTCTCTCATCCTCAGAATCACCACATTTTACCTACCATGGTAAAACCCTTTTCTTACCCCTCGATTCTCAGCTCACCTTGAGTACGTAAAACCCAATAGTGGTCTCAAGCACGAAAGTCAGAAATGGTTACTTTACCTTTTCTTGTACACACAAGTCTTTTTTCAATTTTTTCCTAAAAAAAAAAAAATCAAAAATTGATGGCGTCCTTTTTTCACCCGTGCTCTGGTTTTCCCCAAAATCGGATATTGACACGTCCATTTTGGAAATTGTATATTAAAAAAAAAACCCTAAAGTTGGCCCTTATAAGTCATACACAAATCTTTTGGCTCGTTCGACTAAAGTATGTAAAACCGAATCATCCGGTCTTTGGCTGCTACAACGAAACCATTGAGTTGTTTCTCCTCTAATGCCACGTCACGCATGTTTTGTATAACACGTTTCAACACGAGACAGGTTAAAAAAACCTAAGGGTCAACCTGATTCTCGAATTCAAATAATTGTAACTTTTAACGTAAATCAGCATTGATTTGTTCGATAATCGTTTTGCAATTATCACCCCTTGTTTTCTACAAGGACAGTATGTAAAACCCTCCAGGTTTGTCTTCCTTTTATTGCTCGGTGTAAGCAGAATACACTCTGCCATCACTTTATAACTCGTGACATATGAAGCAACATTAAATTGTCTATCTTCTTTGCCATTCTATCGTACGCCCCCGGGCTACGGGGTTAGTTAATCTAACGAATCTTTATAAACAACATTAAAACAAATGTTGTCAGCATTCATTTTGCTGTACTTAAGCATAACCTGTACGCAATAGGAGAGATCCTTACAACATCCACCATCATAGGAGAGATCCTTAAAACATCCGCCATGATACGAGAAGTTCGTTATAATTACTTTAGACTCTTAACTAAATGTTAATGAGTTGGTCGTGTGTCATTAATTTGCCATGAGAACCGCCCCTTTTTGGTCGTCTGTCATTAATTTGTCATGAGAACTGCCTTGTTTATAATTATGTACCTATATAATCTGTACACGAGACGTGAAGACGTAATAATACTCACCATGAATCGTGTGAACGACATAGTATCGGCCTTGTTATCTTCTTTAAGATGCATTGTATAACACTCTTTGACTTCTGTCTATAATTGAGTTGTATCTTGTGTACCTATATAATCTGTACACCACACGTGAAGACGTTACAATACTCACCATGAATCGTGCGAACGAAATAATATCAAACCCTTTTTGTGCGTACTACACAAAGTAGTCCACAACCTTTTTCAAATTATTCAACGACAATGCCCGTGGACTTCCTGTTTTTCTACTTCTCTCCCAAAAGGAAAGAAGCTCAGGAATATCTACTATCTCAAGAAGACTAGCTTGTCAGCTTCACTGTCAGCTATGGGGCATAGTGCCGTGGAAGTTAATCGAATGGGCACAAAACCACCAAACTCGTCGTCTGGTAAGCGAATAAAAGAAATCCCGGGATTGTAAAAACAAGGGTCTATCCTTTCTCACAATCAAGGAGAAGTTTTTAAGCGACCCCTAACCTTTCGTCAAATACACGCAAAAGATTGGCCTTTTGGTATAATGTGTATTCTTTCTCATCTCATTGTTTTTTTTCTAATGTAAAGATTCAGGAAACGTGCTGGTGGATTACGTTTCATCCTCACATAGAGTTTGAATTAGAAATTAGTCCAGTTCCCAGCAAGTTTCGTCACTAAACTCCCCTCCATCCCCTTTCCCCTCCCCCCCTCATGTTCTCATCATGCTATGAAGTGGAAGATCCGTTGTTGTCCACATTTCGCCCTCACTTGAGTTCGAATCGGCACCTAACCAGGCACAACGGGCCTTCTATTTCACTCTCGTCATATGTTTCATCTTTTCTTCACCCTGGTTTCAATGAAGCAGATTCATGAACATTGGACACGTATGTTATGCACTCGGCGTACCATCTGTCTCTTCTCGACAACCTTTGTCCACGAATCAGTTTCGCTGCCCCGCCGTGACTCGTTCACAACCTTTTGTCTTGTTCTTTGAAATTCTTCGAAAATGCTACCATTTTATGTTAACATAGGCCATGGAAGGCCGGTTGCTTTTCAACCAAGGCATTTTGTCACCCGGCAAAAGCCAGGCTATCCTAACAAAGGATATTCTCTTTTTTTCAAAATACAATTGTATGCTAGCCAGGAATCTCTCTCTCTCTCTCGTTGTTCTCTCTGGGTCGTTGGTCAAAATCTCGTTTGTTTATTCTCTGGACACATTTTGTTTTTCTCCAAACTTTTCTTCATTGGTCTCTAGGCAGGTAAACTTCAAGAATTTTGCTTTAATAATAATTTCTCCCGGATTTAAAAAGAAGCCCGGAAGGATGTCTTCATCGGCAGCCAAGCTGAGCTTCACTTCCTGGCAGCCCCGCTGTGGTTACGGAGGTTCCCCCGCCGCCATTTTTCTACACATTTGTTCCTGAAAGCACGGACCATACCGCCCTTATGTATGTTGTCGTGTTGCGCCACTGCGAGCCGAGTTGTCCCGCTATACATAATGACACTCTGGACTACCTTTTGGGCACGCTAGCCCCTGGGTTTTGTTCCTGCTCTCGCTACCAAGCCAGCTTTGCCGTCTCCTGCTCTGTCATGCAGCGACGTACACCATGTCATGTGTAAACCATTATTACTCTGACTCTCTAGTATTCGCTGAATGCGTACCCTCACAAGTTATTCCGGGCTACATTATGCTCCGATAACCATTATACACGATCCGTGCCCACCATAATGGCACATTAGGATTCGTACTGGCATGTCTGCAGATCCTGGATTCTCCTCTCCATCGACCCCCGTAACCATAGCCTCCGCACTACAACCACAGTCTCCACTTCGTAACCTTCGACGTCTACGACGGAACAAAGTGTTTTCTCCAAGGCCCTAGTGTACTCTTGAGTGTCATCTCAAATGGGTCAGATTACAGTAATAATGTAATCCTTCTAGAGTCTATGAAATTCACGTCTCTTCGTAATTCTTCGAAACTCTTCGCACCTCGTCGAAACCATAAACAAATCTACGCACCACAAACTTAGCTTCCAGACCAATGAAACCTAGAGTCTCAATTTTCATAATTTTGTCCTTGTTTTCACATTTTCATAATTTTGTCCTTGTTTTCACATTTTCATAACCTTGTCTTTGTTCTTTCAATTGCATAAATACCTATGTTGTTTCACCCCTCCATGTGCTAATTGCCTGTTCCTCATATGTTATGTACCCCCTCCCTACCCTGACAAACATTGTACCTAGCCCTTGGCATAAGCTAGCCTTAAGATGTTAGTCAGCTATCTCTCTCTGGTCAACAAATCTCTCTTTCAACTCCCGAGGGGAACGTAGAGGGTTTTTGCCCTATTGCTCCATTGCCACGTCGCCTTTTTTCCGAGCGCGGGGGGAGGTGTTACGTAGCACCCAGGCACCACCCTACGCCAGTGAGTGGCAAACCGCCCGTCCCCCCCGGGCACTCGTACCCCTTCTCACCTCGCCCAAAAACGCCCCACGCTCTCGCGACCCGGCAACGCGCCTCACTCACGCCGAGACCCCGCTAGCCGCAACCCGTGCCCGCCGCTGCGACAGCACCACGGTTCCGGAACATTCCACAGAATTCACGGAGCCAAACGTGAGACGTGCCCGTCCGCCATGTTCCGTGAGGCCCGAGTCGACCGGCCCCCCTGCCACGCTACCTGATTGCAATGAATTCCCTGTTGGGCGTAGCCGGCCATACTCGCCGTGAATGCTCGCCCTGCCGCCACCTGGATTTGAGAGAGATTTGATAGGCTTCCCCATGTGTAGGTAGTCGATTTGTGTACCTGTGCCTAGTAATTGATTGTAAATGTACTGCCCTGCTATATTTGTGTGTGATCCCGACAATACAAGAAATGTTTACCTAGACGATCTTTTATTTGACGAGGCGTGACGAGTGTTGGCATATACTATGTACCCCCCCCCCCCCCCTTTTAGCTACCTACGACCCTTGATGCTGAGAGCCCCGCCAGTTCTGCCAACCTATCTGAGCTAGCTTTGGAGGCAGAACGTGGGTGCTTCGCCCGAGGCACGCAACAATAGCTAAGTGAGTTTCTCTCGTCAGTGAATTAAAATTATTATTTGAAGCTTTCCATGAATCTAACCATTTAATAAATTTTTCCAAATATGCTACATTTTCTTCACCAGGTTTAAGAGAAAGTGGTTGTTGAAGGAGATTTCACAACCGTATTCCCTTGAATGGAGTTTTTACATTGACAATATTCCACTACGTGCAAATTAAATATATGAAATCAGCAGTTGTTGCAAAATGGGGAATATTATATTGCTCACCTAGAATCATCAATGCCTGTTGGAACAAATTTATTAAATACATTTTGAACAAGCTGTCTTGTTTTGTCTTTCAAAATAACATAGGCAAAGATATTTCATTGTTAATCCGTAAGCATACTTGACTTAATTTTTACATTCTGATTCATGAAGTCGTTTTATGGAAGAAAACGCAGCTATTGATTCTGACGTATGATCTTCAAAGTGTGGAAATGATAATACTTGTTGAGGTCTTTCTGATTAATCCAATTATTTCTTATACATTTGAATATGTGGATAGAATCTAAAACATAAAGTAAAGGTAAACTTTCGTTGGATGGATGACAGTACACAGTTTTCAGTTGCGGGGGAGTGCTGAAAGACATCGTAGCTTTTCTATTAATGGAATTATTATCACTAACTAACTATCGGGGAGTATATGGACTACTACTTAATATCGAGAGAGTAAACTTTGAATCATAAAGACATGGGCAGTTGTAGCTGCGTTTTCACTAATGTAAGCTATTCCCAAAATGCTGCCTCAGCGGTTATCTAAATATGGCAATATGTGAATTTCATCTATCATCAATGTTACATTTAAATCACTTTTCATTAACAAATTAAATTTATGTTGCATAAAAGACAAAAAATGACTGTCACTCTGTTCATTTAGTGGGTTTGTATGAAACTTGGAGCAGGTTAGGTTAGGTTAGGTTAGGTTTTTTTGTTTTTGTTTTTCTGAATGTTCTTTCTATTATTTACCTTGCTTATTATTTATCAAGGTTTATTTTCAACTATGAGTTTACTTTACTATGTATTTTTACTTTATATCTTTGCATGCGGGAGAGGGCTGGGTGTTTAGTATGCATGGTTACTTGAGGATGAGGGGAAGGATTTGGTTGGGTTAGGATTCTATCATGGGCTATTAACTGCTCCAATATTCATTTTACAGCTGGAGGGAACCATGAAAAACCTCAGCCGGAGCAGTGTTGAAGATCTGTAATAAAGTTTGGATGCGTCGTTAAGTGGATAGATTCTTACCCACTTAACTTGGCCATTTTTTTTTTTGGGAAGGGGAAGTGTTCTTCTTATTTGCCATCTTAAGTTTTGGTTCAGGTTTTGAACTTACGGTGCATTTAATTTAATTGAAGAATTCTGATACGCGTAATTTTAATATTTATTTTACTTTAATTTAGTGTTTCTTGAAGATCAAATTATTTCTGTTGCCCATTTTTTGAGAAGGGAAGTGAGAAGTTTGATACTTATTTTGTAGTTAAAATGTATATTAAATTTTGTTGACGTAAGTTTTGATTTTAGTTATGTGGTTATGGTTCATTTATTTTATTGACGTGTGCGCGTGCACATTGCGCGTGTTTTAGTGTCTATGATACTTTAATTTTTGTGCGTTCCATCCATTTAAAATATTATTGTGGAATTACTTATACCACGCGTGATTTTACTTTCTACATTCCTGGTGTTATTTGTGTTAGTTTATAATTAAATAGACTCAATTATAAGGTACAGACGTATTTTATTGTCAGGTAAACAATACGCTTGAATACACTAGTTGACTCAATTTCAAACAGAAGAAAAATAACAAAAGAAGATTGTTCTGGAACTATCAGTGTTGCCAGCATCAAATATTCCAACACCCTCCCTATTTGATGATACCCTGATTGCAAATGCATCTCATCAATTTCTCTCTATCCAAAGCTTTGGTGAGAGAGTCGGCTACCATTTTAGTTGTAGGGATGTATTTGAATTCAATTAGTTGGCATTGGATCTTCTCACGAAGGAAGTGATGTCGCACATCTATATGTTTGGTTCTGGCTTGGTAACACCCATTCACGGCTAGATTTGCTGCTCCCTGGTTGTCCACGTGGATAACTGTAGGAGTGTCATATACTGCACTGTCGATTTCCTGAGCCAGACCTCTTAACCACAATGCCTCCTGTGTCGCAGCAGACATGGACATGTACTCTGCTTCGGTTGTCGATAGCGCCACAGTTGGTTGTTTTTTTGTCCCCCAAGAAACAGCTCCTTTATATTTAGTAAAAATGTAGCCTGTCACAAATCGCCTTTCGTCACAATCACTGGCCCAATCAGCATCACAGAAACCAACAATTGAAGAGGGTGTGCATCCATCAAACTCCAGTTTCCAATCTGCAGTACCCTTTAAGTAACGCATAATTCGTTTGACTGCAGCCCAGTGCGCTTGACCTGGATTGTTATTGAAACGACTCACATAACTAACCGCAAATGAAATGTCAGGTCGGGTAACTTGAGAGGCAAATAACAAACCACCGACTGCCTCTTGGTACGGAATATTTTTCATATTTTTCAATGGCTGAGGTGTTCTCATCTTTTGGTGATTGCTGTTTCGAGAGTTTTTCATTAGGACTTAGTGGTGTGTCCACAGAGTTGCATCCATACATATTGAAGCGCTTCAGAACCTGTTCAATATACCCCTGTTGACTTATTCACAGCTTCTTGTTTTGCCTGTCTCGAGTCAACTGGAATCCCAACACATATTTGGCTTCACCGATATCTTGAAACTTTCTTTGAGCTGATTTTTAACAGCATATTTTTGTGATTTTTTAATGTTGAATTATTATGCGAAACATCTTGTAGCAATTTTGTCTTTATTGCATCCCCAGTAACTTTTATTCCAGAGCTCTCTATGCCCATAATCATGGGGGTGTACTTTTCTGGAAGCCCCGCAAGAAGAATGGTACCTATCCATTCATCATCAACTTTCGAACCAATATTTGTCAATTTCAGGGCAGTAGTAATAATTTGATCGACGTAATCTTCAACAGACTTACAGTTTTCTAACTTTGTTGTAATTAGGGTCCTTAGTAACCCGACGCGCCGTGTAAGAACTTTATCGTCGTAAGCAGTAGCAAGATTGTCCCAGGCTTCTTTCGCGGTTGTAGCAGACTGGACATGAACATAGTTAACAGGTTCAATCAACAAAACAATCTTGGAACGACATTTTTTTAACCTTTTTCTGGTCTGATTCCGTACCTTCCACACATTCCCATAATTCCTGGTCTTCTAAATATGCTTGAGCAGCGAACTTCCAGATGTCATAGTTCTCACGGCCCCTCAGCTTTTCAATAGGGAGTTGGAACGACATTGTTCGATTCAAATGTTAATCACAATTTTATACTAAAAGTCATTGATCACAACACAGTGTCTTTAAGCATGATGTGGCCCATAACCTGTTAGTTTGTAATTAAATAGACTCAATTATAAGGTACAGACGTATTTTATTGTCAGGTAAACAATACACTTGAATACACTAGTTGACTCAATTTCAAACAGAAGAAAAATAACAAAAGAAGATTGTTCCGGAACTATCAGTGTTGCCAGCATCAAATATTCCAATAATTTGTTCTGCTCTCTTATTTTAGTCACTATATTTTTAGCGAAGTTGATGAAGATTTTTCTTAGATATCCGTTTGCTATGACCTCCGGGAGATCGCTTATATTGATATTTCTCCTCTGGCACTCTTTTGTTAGGTACCACCTTTCCTTAGAAAACATTGGGCAGTCTAACAGTAAATGCTGTATTGTTTGTTCCGTTTGCTTATCGCATGGGCACGCTGGACTGTCTTTTATTTTAAACCTGTGGAGGTATGATAGATTGGCACCGTGACCGGTGAGAATTTGGGTGAGCTCGAATGTAGGTATTATCTTCTTTCAAAAATCTCTAGCGTCGCTTATACTTCTGAAGAATAGTCGGATTCCTTTTCCTGTGTCAGAGTTTTTGTATCTCAGATCCCATTCTTCATGAATTGATTCTTTTTATTTCGCATAGCTTAGTGGAAATTCTGAGTAGAGCTTCCGGTTTTTGTCTTTTAGAGCTGCGTCCTTTGCTAACTCGTCTGCTCTTTCATTGCCGTGTAGTCCATTGTGCACATTACATTTGAGTTTAGTTTTAAATTTAAGAGTTCATCTATGACCACGTTACAGAGAACAGGTCCACACGCCGAACCTTGAATGCAGCCCTTATTTGAATGCTTACGAGCCGAGGCGCCAGCGTATATTGTTTCTACCATTCTGTCTGATAGGTAGTCTTTAAAAACCTTATATATATTGGCTGGGCAGTCTTTTTTGGCAAGCTGTGATAGCAAATGGGGCCACCATGCGTTGTCGAAAGCTCCCTTAATATCCAAGGATATTAGACAAGTGTGGAGACCTTCTTTTGATGCTTGCTTGATGTGGTTAACAGCATCAAGCATTGCGTGGTTAGGTTAGGTTAGGTTAGTTTTTTTATTTTTTTTTCTGAATGTTCTTTCTATTATTTACCTTGCTTATTGCGCGTGTTTTTAGTGTCAACGATACTTTAATTTTTGTGCGTTCCGTCCATTTGAAATATTATTGTCGAATTAATTAGGCCACGCGTGATTTTACTTTCTACATTCCTGGTGTTTTTGTTTTTGCATAAATTACCTCAATTAAGTCAATTTGTGCAACGTGAATGAGAATGTTTTAAGCATCGGTTCTCACAATTTCTACCGATTTCTTACAAATCTCCCTTAAACATTTGAAGCTTTTAAGCTCTTAAAAAAATATATGTTATTTTTGAAGATAATATCTAGACATTTATCGCGCCGAAACGCAAATTATATAAAATTCCCTCGATAGAAAAAAATCACAAAGTATGCTCCAAAAATTATTATTAACACGTTTGTTTCAGTTATTTTACAAGTTATATGTATGAAAAAATTCACAGCGTTTCTTTAAATAAAACTAAAGACAATTATCTCGAAATTTTTGCTCTTTTTTCAATAAACCGTGATTAATTAAATATTTTAACAACAGGCGCTTACGTTTTTTAATTCTAAAGATAATATTTACAGGCCATCTCTATCTAACGTGCGTGCCTTTCAAATTTTCGTCATTCGCTGTCCAGACAGCTCGCCACACAGACGTGTAGTCCTACGTTTCATGATTTGTTTAATATACACGTACGTAAATAATAATATTATTTTGCGAAAATGGTAAGACAACAAAAAAAAAGTCGTATTTCTAAGCGTAAACATTATCTCAAAAATCGAGAACGTATGATGGAATGTATAAGGTAAGAAGAAAAAAATAAAATTTTGTTTTTATTAATATAATACATACTCGTATTATTTACTATTATGTAATATTAATTATAAAAATAAATTTTAAATTTATTTGTGTATTATATAACAAAGGTGACAGTTATTGTTTTATTTTTTACAGAATGCGTACTTTGGGAAATAAATCTATTTCCAATGCTTCGGAAACTGAAATTCCCGGGCAAGTTTTTTTAAATTAAATTACGTTTTTTTTAAATGACCATTGAATGCAAAAGCATTTATTTTGCTAATTTATTAAAATTATAGGACATAATAATAAATAATACATTTTTACGGATCAAACTGCTAACAAAAATCTGCTTTAAAAAATTACCTTGTTTTTTTACAGTAACTCCACACAGGCCCTGAGGATTTTTTTTCCCTCAGAGCATATGTCATCTTTGGATATGCTGTGTGGAGGGTGTTTTAATGGAAAGGAAGGAGATGAAGTTCTGGAAAGGATAAGGTTATAGGGGTGGGTAGGAATTTAAGGGTCAGTAGGTTTGGGTGGGACGGACTTTTGAATCCATCCCTCCCAATGCGGTGCAAGGCGATGTTCCAAAAGAGTTCTGCCTGAGAGGTCACAAGATCTCCCTCAACCAGTCTCTTCCGATCTGGCCTACCACGCAGCTGGTGGGCAGACACATCCGCCACCAAGATCCAAACCCGGGCACCCCTGCTAAGTCACCAAACGTAGCGAACAACTTGGGGTTATCCAATAAATAGTTTCCGAGGCGGCGGTACCCTTACCCGCCTCCCAAATTGTTACGGACAAGGAAATATGTAATTATCATCATACGTATTATTTTATGACTGCCTATTATTAGATGTTCGTTGGATAATAAAACCAAAATGCGTTACGTAAATGTAAGTAAATAAAAGTTTCGCTTGTTTACTAAAACCGACTACATTGTTATAAGTAATTACTTTGACCTTTTTATAAATGTTTAATAATTTAGATTCCATCGGTTAACTAATCCTAGCAAAGCTGTAGTTTGCTGATAGCTTTTAGGGCTGCCATTTCATAAATTTCTACATAAACTTCGGGAGGTACATGATGGTGAATGTAAAAAAGACAAATAACTTTTTTCTAAATTCAATTTTTTCCCTATACAAAATTATTTTTCCACAGAAGAATATTATTTTTTTCATACAAACAACAAAACTTTTTTACCCGTAACTACCTTAGAACGTTTTGAAAAAAGTTTCTTATCTTTTTTTACGTGTACTGTCGTGCAGAATTACCTCCCGAAGTTTGTGCACTTTACCCCCGGATATAAATAAAGAGCAAAAAGGTGCATGTAGGCAAAAACAGGTTGTGCCAAACTCAGTCAGTGGTTTGATGCACATCCTCCCTTCCCACAAACCAGTGAAATAATGTCAATTTTTGTGGAGTGGAGTCGTCGGAGACGCCACAATAACTTGCTAAGATGCTGTTCAAGTTGGTGAAGATTCATTAAACTAATTGTTTTAGGAACTAAATGATGAAATAATAAATGAAATCCAAGTCGCACAATCTGTTACAAACAAAAGTGGTGTGTCAGTAATAAGATAAAAAAATGACGACATTTACTAAAAAACTTAAAATTCCTGTAAATATTTACTGGTTGAAGATTAGTTTGGAAATGTATATATATTAACTAAAAGGGAATTAAATTCTTTACAACTTCTTTCAAACAAATTTCTTTCTTTGATAAATATTTTAGACGATATGAAGGAATGTTTGATGAAAAATGTGAGGTAAAATGATTTTATTCGAAAATATCTACATTTGTGGAGCGTGTAAGTCAAAAACGGCGGGGATTTCGAAAATTACGTATAGAATAAAAGTTGTAGATAATTTTATGAGCTTTCACTTATTCTAAAAAAATCCTTTGAAATGAACCGTTTCCGAGATGTGAGCGTAAAATTTGAACCGTCTCCCCCCCCCCCCCCCTCCCTCCCCTAGCTCACCACCTAGACGTCAGAACTTTTAGTATGTTCACATCCTAAGCACCCCGACCAAGTTTCTGAAGGAATCGCTTAGGTGCACTCTACACCTCCTTTTGGACCATTAATTTTTTTTTTACATGAGCTCCACACAGGAGGCCCTGAGGAACATAATTTCCCTCAGGGCCTATGTAATCTTTATGCTCACCTATGATGCTGTGTGGAGGGTTTTTTTAAGGAAAGGAAGTAGAGGAGAGTTCTGGGAAGGAAAAGGGTTTAAGGGGTGGGTAGGAATCTCGGGTTCAGTATGTCCTGGTCATCCGCCTCCAAGACCTGGACAAACCTCACCCCATGAACCCGGGCACCCCTGCTAAATCACCAAACGTAGCGAACAACTTTAGGTGACCTATGGCAGAGGTATTGGTTATCCAATAAAGGTTCCCGGGGCGGCGGTACCCATTCCCACCTCCCAAATTAAAAATTGACTGGACTATAAACAAATATGCAAAAAAGCACTTTACTTAGTTGAAAATTAAAAAATTGGTCGGGTCAAGATGTCGCGGGTTCAATTCCTCTTTCAATGCACAAGCAACATCTTCCGCTTATTATGATGCTGGTAGGAGATTTTCTAAATGTCAGGTTATTCGTAAACCGGGAATACGAATTATGACTCTTTTTCTTTTAAAAAAAGTAGTACCCAATACATAGATAAGCCTCACCCCATGAACCCGGACACCTCTGTTATCCAATAAATGGTTGCCGGGTGGCAATGGTCGCCTTCCAAATTGATACCTCATCCCATAACCCGGGAACCCCTGCTAAGTCACCAAACAAAGCAAACCACTTGGGTGACCTACGGCAGGGGTGTTGGTTATCCAAAAAATGTTTTCCGGGGCGGCGCGGCGGTACCCATCCCGTCCCGTCTCCCAAATTGATAAGAGAAATTAAAGAGAAACAATGATAATTGTAGTTCCATTATAATAAACAAAATAGCTTTGTTTTGTGAACGGTCACCTCAAGTGTACATTACACTTTATAGGTAATCTAACGTAATACATTGAGAAAATAACAGATATTTTCATAAATATAATGTGTATTTTAAAATTGTGGCAGCCCTACAAATTTTATCAATTTCTATGGGAAGGCATATTTTTTGAAATGATACTTCTTGTCGACAATTATTAGCCAAGTTCCAAACCAGAACTTTTTGTAATAATAATGCGCGCGCTTTCCTATTGACCCGCGCGCTGCAGATACACCTCCTGTCGAATGCGTTAAAAGTAAATTTCACGACTCGTCCGAAATGATTTTTTTGTGGGGAGAACGGGGCCTTAAGCACTACTTAATTTTTATGCAAATCTGTTGACAGGTATTATTTAAAACTTGGATTAAAACGATTGCAGTCGAAACTTCTTTAAACTTTTGTAAGAAACTCACAACTTGGCTCGCGAAAGAACACTCGGTTAGGTTAGGTTAGGTTAAGTTAGGTTAGGTTAGGTAAGGTTAGGTTAGGTTAGGTAAGGTTAGGTTAGGTTAGGTTAGGTTAGGTTAGGTTAGGTTAGGTAAGGTTAGGTTAGGTAAGGTTAGGTTAGGTTAGGTTTTTTTTTCTGAATGTTCTTTCTATTATTGACCTTGCTTATTATATTTATCAAGGTTTATTTTCAACTGTGAGTTTACTTTACTGTGTGTTTTTACTTTATATCTTTGCATAAAGGAGAGGGCTGGGTGTTTAGTATGAAAAAAAAAATTACCTCAATTTATGCTAAAAAAAATTGCAAGTCAATTTGTGCAACGCGAATGAGAATGTTTTAAGCACTATTTAATTTTGATGTAAATTGGTTGAGAGGTATTATTTAAAACTTGGGTAAAAACTTAATCGCAGTCGAAACTTCTTTAAACTTTTTGAAATCTTTGTAAGAAACTCACCGCTGGGTTCGCGACAGAACACTCGGTTAGGTTAGGTTAGGTTAGGTTAGGTAAGATTAGGTTAAGTTAGGTTAGGTTAAGTTTTTTTTTTTTTTTTCTGAATGTTCTTTCTATTATTTACCTTGCTTATTATATTTATCAAGGTTTATTTTCAACTGTGAGTTTACTTTACTGTGTGTTTATACTTTATATCTTTGCATAAAGGAGAGGGCTGGGTGTTTGGTATGAAAAAAAAAATTACCACAATTTATGCAAAAAAAAAATTGTAAGTCAATTTGTGCAACGCGAATGAGAATGTTTTAAGCACTATTTAATTTTGATGTAAATTGGTTTAGAGGTATTATTTAAAACTTGGGTAAAAACTTAATCGCAGTCGAAACTTCTTTAAACTTTTTGAAATCTTTGTAAGAAACTCACCGCTGGGCTCGCGACAGAACACTCGGTTAGGTTAGGTTAGGATAGGTTAGGTTAGGTTAGGTAAGGTTAGGTAAGGTTAGGTTGGTTTTTTTTTTCTGAATGTTCTTTCTATTATTTACCTTGCTTATTATATATATCTTTGCATAAAGGAGAGGGCTGGGTGTTTAGTATGAAAAAAAAAATTACCTCAATTTATGCAAAAAAAAATTGCAAGTCAATTTGTGCAACGCGAATGAGAATGTTTTAAGCACTATTTAATTTTGATGAAAATTGGTTGAGAGGTATTATTTAAAACTTGGGTAAAAACTTAATCGCAGTCGAAACTTCTTTAAACTTTTTGAAATCTTTGTAAGAAACTCACCGCTGGGTTCGCGACAGAACACTCGGTTAGGTTAGGTTAGGTTAGGTTAGGTAAGATTAGGTTAAGTTAGGTTAGGTTAAGTTTTTTTTTTTTTTTCTGAATGTTCTTTCTATTATTTACCTTGCTTATTATATTTATCAAGGTTTATTTTCAACTGTGAGTTTACTTTACTGTGTGTTTATACTTTATATCTTTGCATAAAGGAGAGGGCTGGGTGTTTGGTATGAAAAAAAAAATTACCACAATTTATGCAAAAAAAAAATTGTAAGTCAATTTGTGCAACGCGAATGAGAATGTTTTAAGCACTATTTAATTTTGATGTAAATTGGTTTAGAGGTATTATTTAAAACTTGGGTAAAAACTTAATCGCAGTCGAAACTTCTTTAAACTTTTTGAAATCTTTGTAAGAAACTCACCGCTGGGCTCGCGACAGAACACTCGGTTAGGTTAGGTTAGGATAGGTTAGGTTAGGTTAGGTAAGGTTAGGTAAGGTTAGGTTGGTTTTTTTTTTCTGAATGTTCTTTCTATTATTTACCTTGCTTATTATATATATCTTTGCATAAAGGAGAGGGCTGGGTGTTTAGTATGAAAAAAAAAATTACCTCAATTTATGCTAAAAAAAATTGCAAGTCAATTTGTGCAACGCGAATGAGAATGTTTTAAGCACTATTTAATTTTGATGTAAATTGGTTGAGAGGTATTATTTAAAACTTGGGTAAAAACTTAATCGCAGTCGAAACTTCTTTAAACTTTTTGAAATCTTTGTAAGAAACTCACCGCTGGGCTCGCGACAGAACACTCGGTTAGGTTAGGTTAGGATAGGTTAGGTTAGGTTAGGTTAGGTTAGGTAAGGTTAGGTTGGTTTTTTTTTCTGAATGTTTTTTCTATTATTTACCTTGCTTATTATATTTATCAAGGTTTATTTTCAACTGTGAGTTTACTTTACTGTGTGTTTTTACTTTATATCTTTGCATAAAGGAGAGGGCTGGGTGTTTAGTATGAAAAAAAAATTACCTCAATTTATGCTAAAAAAAATTGCAAGCCAATTTGTGCAACGCGAATGAGAATGTTTTAAGCACTATTTAATTTTGATGTAAATTGGTTGAGAGGTATTATTTAAAACTTGTGTAAAAACTTAATCGCAGTCGAAACTTCTTTAAACTTTTTGAAATCTTTGTAAGAAACTCACCGCTGGGTTCGCGACAGAACACTCGGTTAGGTTAGGTTAGGTTAGGTTAGGTAAGATTAGGTTAAGTTAGGTTAGGTTAAGTTTTTTTTTTTTTTTCTGAATGTTCTTTCTATTATTTACCTTGCTTATTATATTTATCAAGGTTTATTTTCAACTGTGAGTTTACTTTACTGTGTGTTTTTACTTTATATCTTTGCATAAAGGAGAGGGCTGGGTGTTTGGAATAAAAAAAAAAAATTACCTCAATTTATGCAAAAAAAAATTGCAAGTCAATTTGTGCAACGCGAATGAGAATGTTTTAAGCACTATTTAATTTTGATGTAAATTGGTTGAGAGGTATTATTTAAAACTTGGGTAAAAACTTAATCGCAGTCGAAACTTCTTTAAACTTTTTGAAATCTTTGTAAGAAACTCACCGCTGGGCTCGCGACAGAACACTCGGTTAGGTTAGGTTAGGATAGGTTAGGTTAGGTTAGGTAAGGTTAGGTAAGGTTAGGTTGGTTTTTTTTCTGAATGTTCTTTCTATTATTTACCTTGCTTATTATATATATCTTTGCATAAAGGAGAGGGCTGGGTGTTTAGTATGAAAAAAAAAATTACCTCAATTTATGCTAAAAAAAATTGCAAGTCAATTTGTGCAACGCGAATGAGAATGTTTTAAGCACTATTTAATTTTGATGTAAATTGGTTGAGAGGTATTATTTAAAACTTGGGTAAAAACTTAATCGCAGTCGAAACTTCTTTAAACTTTTTGAAATCTTTGTAAGAAACTCACCGCTGGGCTCGCGACAGAACACTCGGTTAGGTTAGGTTAGGATAGGTTAGGTTAGGTTAGGTTAGGTTAGGTTAGGTAAGGTTAGGTTGGTTTTTTTTTCTGAATGTTCTTTCTATTATTTACCTTGCTTATTATATTTATCAAGGTTTATTTTCAACTGTGAGTTTACTTTACTGTGTGTTTTTACTTTATATCTTTGCATAAAGGAGAGGGCTGGGTGTTTAGTATGAAAAAAAAAATTACCTCAATTTATGCTAAAAAAAATTGCAAGCCAATTTGTGCAACGCGAATGAGAATGTTTTAAGCACTATTTAATTTTGATGTAAATTGGTTGAGAGGTATTATTTAAAACTTGTGTAAAAACTTAATCGCAGTCGAAACTTCTTTAAACTTTTTGAAATCTTTGTAAGAAACTCACCGCTGGGTTCGCGACAGAACACTCGGTTAGGTTAGGTTAGGTTAGGTTAGGTAAGATTAGGTTAAGTTAGGTTAGGTTAAGTTTTTTTTTTTTTTTCTGAATGTTCTTTCTATTATTTACCTTGCTTATTATATTTATCAAGGTTTATTTTCAACTGTGAGTTTACTTTACTGTGTGTTTTTACTTTATATCTTTGCATAAAGGAGAGGGCTGGGTGTTTGGTATGAAAAAAAAAAATTACCTCAATTTATGCAAAAAAAAATTGCAAGTCAATTTGTGCAACGCGAATGAGAATGTTTTAAGCACTATTTAATTTTGATGTAAATTGGTTGAGAGGTATTATTTAAAACTTGGGTAAAAACTTAATCGCAGTCGAAACTTCTTTAAACTTTTTGAAATCTTTGTAAGAAACTCACCGCTGGGCTCGCGACAGAACACTCGGTTAGGTTAGGTTAGGATAGGTTAGGTTAGGTTAGGTAAGGTTAGGTAAGGTTAGGTTGGTTTTTTTTCTGAATGTTCTTTCTATTATTTACCTTGCTTATTATATATATCTTTGCATAAAGGAGAGGGCTGGGTGTTTAGTATGAAAAAAAAAATTACCTCAATTTATGCTAAAAAAAATTGCAAGTCAATTTGTGCAACGCGAATGAGAATGTTTTAAGCACTATTTAATTTTGATGTAAATTGGTTGAGAGGTATTATTTAAAACTTGGGTAAAAACTTAATCGCAGTCGAAACTTCTTTAAACTTTTTGAAATCTTTGTAAGAAACTCACCGCTGGGCTCGCGACAGAACACTCGGTTAGGTTAGGTTAGGATAGGTTAGGTTAGGTTAGGTTAGGTTAGGTTAGGTAAGGTTAGGTTGGTTTTTTTTTCTGAATGTTCTTTCTATTATTTACCTTGCTTATTATATTTATCAAGGTTTATTTTCAACTGTGAGTTTACTTTACTGTGTGTTTTTACTTTATATCTTTGCATAAAGGAGAGGGCTGGGTGTTTAGTATGAAAAAAAAAATTACCTCAATTTATGCAAAAAAAAATTGCAAGTCAATTTGTGCAACGCGAATGAGAATGTTTTAAGCACTATTTAATTTTGATGTAAATTGGTTGAGAGGTATTATTTAAAACTTGTGTAAAAACTTAATCGCAGTCGAAACTTCTTTAAACTTTTTGAAATCTTTGTAAGAAACTCACCGCTGGGCTCGCGACAGAACACTCGGTTAGGTTAGGTTAGGATAGGTTAGGTTAGGTTAGGTTAGGTTAGGTAAGGTTAGGTTGGTTTTTTTTTCTGAATGTTCTTTCTATTATTTACCTTGCTTATTATATTTATCAAGGTTTATTTTCAACTGTGAGTTTACTTTACTGTGTGTTTTTACTTTATATCTTTGCATAAAGGAGAGGGCTGGGTGTTTAGTATGAAAAAAAAAATTACCTCAATTTATGCTAAAAAAAATTGCAAGCCAATTTGTGCAACGCGAATGAGAATGTTTTAAGCACTATTTAATTTTGATGTAAATTGGTTGAGAGGTATTATTTAAAACTTGTGTAAAAACTTAATCGCAGTCGAAACTTCTTTAAACTTTTTGAAATCTTTGTAAGAAACTCACCGCTGGGTTCGCGACAGAACACTCGGTTAGGTTAGGTTAGGTTAGGTTAGGTAAGATTAGGTTAAGTTAGGTTAGGTTAAGTTTTTTTTTTTTTTTCTGAATGTTCTTTCTATTATTTACCTTGCTTATTATATTTATCAAGGTTTATTTTCAACTGTGAGTTTACTTTACTGTGTGTTTTTACTTTATATCTTTGCATAAAGGAGAGGGCTGGGTGTTTGGTATGAAAAAAAAAAATTACCTCAATTTATGCAAAAAAAAATTGCAAGTCAATTTGTGCAACGCGAATGAGAATGTTTTAAGCACTATTTAATTTTGATGTAAATTGGTTGAGAGGTATTATTTAAAACTTGGGTAAAAACTTAATCGCAGTCGAAACTTCTTTAAACTTTTTGAAATCTTTGTAAGAAACTCACCGCTGGGCTCGCGACAGAACACTCGGTTAGGTTAGGTTAGGATAGGTTAGGTTAGGTTAGGTAAGGTTAGGTAAGGTTAGGTTGGTTTTTTTTCTGAATGTTCTTTCTATTATTTACCTTGCTTATTATATATATCTTTGCATAAAGGAGAGGGCTGGGTGTTTAGTATGAAAAAAAAAATTACCTCAATTTATGCTAAAAAAAATTGCAAGTCAATTTGTGCAACGCGAATGAGAATGTTTTAAGCACTATTTAATTTTGATGTAAATTGGTTGAGAGGTATTATTTAAAACTTGGGTAAAAACTTAATCGCAGTCGAAACTTCTTTAAACTTTTTGAAATCTTTGTAAGAAACTCACCGCTGGGCTCGCGACAGAACACTCGGTTAGGTTAGGATAGGTTAGGTTAGGTTAGGTTAGGTTAGGTTAGGTAAGGTTAGGTTGGTTTTTTTTTCTGAATGTTCTTTCTATTATTTACCTTGCTTATTATATTTATCAAGGTTTATTTTCAACTGTGAGTTTACTTTACTGTGTGTTTTTACTTTATATCTTTGCATAAAGGAGAGGGCTGGGTGTTTAGTATGAAAAAAAAAATTACCTCAATTTATGCAAAAAAAAATTGCAAGTCAATTTGTGCAACGCGAATGAGAATGTTTTAAGCACTATTTAATTTTGATGTAAATTGGTTGAGAGGTATTATTTAAAACTTGTGTAAAAACTTAATCGCAGTCGAAACTTCTTTAAACTTTTTGAAATCTTTGTAAGAAACTCACCGCTGGGCTCGCGACAGAACACTCGGTTAGGTTAGGTTAGGATAGGTTAGGTTAGGTTAGGTTAGGTTAGGTAAGGTTAGGTTGGTTTTTTTTTCTGAATGTTCTTTCTATTATTTACCTTGCTTATTATATTTATCAAGGTTTATTTTCAACTGTGAGTTTACTTTACTGTGTGTTTTTACTTTATATCTTTGCATAAAGGAGAGGGCTGGGTGTTTAGTATGAAAAAAAAAATTACCTCAATTTATGCTAAAAAAAATTGCAAGCCAATTTGTGCAACGCGAATGAGAATGTTTTAAGCACTATTTAATTTTGATGTAAATTGGTTGAGAGGTATTATTTAAAACTTGTGTAAAAACTTAATCGCAGTCGAAACTTCTTTAAACTTTTTGAAATCTTTGTAAGAAACTCACCGCTGGGTTCGCGACAGAACACTCGGTTAGGTTAGGTTAGGTTAGGTTAGGTAAGATTAGGTTAAGTTAGGTTAGGTTAAGTTTTTTTTTTTTTTTCTGAATGTTCTTTCTATTATTTACCTTGCTTATTATATTTATCAAGGTTTATTTTCAACTGTGAGTTTACTTTACTGTGTGTTTTTACTTTATATCTTTGCATAAAGGAGAGGGCTGGGTGTTTGGAATAAAAAAAAAAAATTACCTCAATTTATGCAAAAAAAAATTGCAAGTCAATTTGTGCAACGCGAATGAGAATGTTTTAAGCACTATTTAATTTTGATGTAAATTGGTTGAGAGGTATTATTTAAAACTTGGGTAAAAACTTAATCGCAGTCGAAACTTCTTTAAACTTTTTGAAATCTTTGTAAGAAACTCACCGCTGGGCTCGCGACAGAACACTCGGTTAGGTTAGGTTAGGATAGGTTAGGTTAGGTTAGGTAAGGTTAGGTAAGGTTAGGTTGGTTTTTTTTCTGAATGTTCTTTCTATTATTTACCTTGCTTATTATATATATCTTTGCATAAAGGAGAGGGCTGGGTGTTTAGTATGAAAAAAAAAATTACCTCAATTTATGCTAAAAAAAATTGCAAGTCAATTTGTGCAACGCGAATGAGAATGTTTTAAGCACTATTTAATTTTGATGTAAATTGGTTGAGAGGTATTATTTAAAACTTGGGTAAAAACTTAATCGCAGTCGAAACTTCTTTAAACTTTTTGAAATCTTTGTAAGAAACTCACCGCTGGGCTCGCGACAGAACACTCGGTTAGGTTAGGTTAGGATAGGTTAGGTTAGGTTAGGTTAGGTTAGGTTAGGTAAGGTTAGGTTGGTTTTTTTTTCTGAATGTTCTTTCTATTATTTACCTTGCTTATTATATTTATCAAGGTTTATTTTCAACTGTGAGTTTACTTTACTGTGTGTTTTTACTTTATATCTTTGCATAAAGGAGAGGGCTGGGTGTTTAGTATGAAAAAAAAAATTACCTCAATTTATGCTAAAAAAAATTGCAAGCCAATTTGTGCAACGCGAATGAGAATGTTTTAAGCACTATTTAATTTTGATGTAAATTGGTTGAGAGGTATTATTTAAAACTTGTGTAAAAACTTAATCGCAGTCGAAACTTCTTTAAACTTTTTGAAATCTTTGTAAGAAACTCACCGCTGGGTTCGCGACAGAACACTCGGTTAGGTTAGGTTAGGTTAGGTTAGGTAAGATTAGGTTAAGTTAGGTTAGGTTAAGTTTTTTTTTTTTTTTCTGAATGTTCTTTCTATTATTTACCTTGCTTATTATATTTATCAAGGTTTATTTTCAACTGTGAGTTTACTTTACTGTGTGTTTTTACTTTATATCTTTGCATAAAGGAGAGGGCTGGGTGTTTGGTATGAAAAAAAAAAATTACCTCAATTTATGCAAAAAAAAATTGCAAGTCAATTTGTGCAACGCGAATGAGAATGTTTTAAGCACTATTTAATTTTGATGTAAATTGGTTGAGAGGTATTATTTAAAACTTGGGTAAAAACTTAATCGCAGTCGAAACTTCTTTAAACTTTTTGAAATCTTTGTAAGAAACTCACCGCTGGGCTCGCGACAGAACACTCGGTTAGGTTAGGTTAGGATAGGTTAGGTTAGGTTAGGTAAGGTTAGGTAAGGTTAGGTTGGTTTTTTTTCTGAATGTTCTTTCTATTATTTACCTTGCTTATTATATATATCTTTGCATAAAGGAGAGGGCTGGGTGTTTAGTATGAAAAAAAAAATTACCTCAATTTATGCTAAAAAAAATTGCAAGTCAATTTGTGCAACGCGAATGAGAATGTTTTAAGCACTATTTAATTTTGATGTAAATTGGTTGAGAGGTATTATTTAAAACTTGGGTAAAAACTTAATCGCAGTCGAAACTTCTTTAAACTTTTTGAAATCTTTGTAAGAAACTCACCGCTGGGCTCGCGACAGAACACTCGGTTAGGTTAGGTTAGGATAGGTTAGGTTAGGTTAGGTTAGGTTAGGTTAGGTAAGGTTAGGTTGGTTTTTTTTTCTGAATGTTCTTTCTATTATTTACCTTGCTTATTATATTTATCAAGGTTTATTTTCAACTGTGAGTTTACTTTACTGTGTGTTTTTACTTTATATCTTTGCATAAAGGAGAGGGCTGGGTGTTTAGTATGAAAAAAAAAATTACCTCAATTTATGCAAAAAAAAATTGCAAGTCAATTTGTGCAACGCGAATGAGAATGTTTTAAGCACTATTTAATTTTGATGTAAATTGGTTGAGAGGTATTATTTAAAACTTGGGTAAAAACTTAATCGCAGTCGAAACTTCTTTAAACTTTTTGAAATCTTTGTAAGAAACTCACCGCTGGGCTCGCGACAGAACACTCGGTTAGGTTAGGTTAGGATAGGTTAGGTTAGGTTAGGTTAGGTTAGGTAAGGTTAGGTTGGTTTTTTTTTCTGAATGTTCTTTCTATTATTTACCTTGCTTATTATATTTATCAAGGTTTATTTTCAACTGTGAGTTTACTTTACTGTGTGTTTTTACTTTATATCTTTGCATAAAGGAGAGGGCTGGGTGTTTAGTATGAAAAAAAAAATTACCTCAATTTATGCTAAAAAAAATTGCAAGCCAATTTGTGCAACGCGAATGAGAATGTTTTAAGCACTATTTAATTTTGATGTAAATTGGTTGAGAGGTATTATTTAAAACTTGTGTAAAAACTTAATCGCAGTCGAAACTTCTTTAAACTTTTTGAAATCTTTGTAAGAAACTCACCGCTGGGTTCGCGACAGAACACTCGGTTAGGTTAGGTTAGGTTAGGTTAGGTAAGATTAGGTTAAGTTAGGTTAGGTTAAGTTTTTTTTTTTTTTTCTGAATGTTCTTTCTATTATTTACCTTGCTTATTATATTTATCAAGGTTTATTTTCAACTGTGAGTTTACTTTACTGTGTGTTTTTACTTTATATCTTTGCATAAAGGAGAGGGCTGGGTGTTTGGTATGAAAAAAAAAAATTACCTCAATTTATGCAAAAAAAAATTGCAAGTCAATTTGTGCAACGCGAATGAGAATGTTTTAAGCACTATTTAATTTTGATGTAAATTGGTTGAGAGGTATTATTTAAAACTTGGGTAAAAACTTAATCGCAGTCGAAACTTCTTTAAACTTTTTGAAATCTTTGTAAGAAACTCACCGCTGGGCTCGCGACAGAACACTCGGTTAGGTTAGGTTAGGATAGGTTAGGTTAGGTTAGGTAAGGTTAGGTAAGGTTAGGTTGGTTTTTTTTCTGAATGTTCTTTCTATTATTTACCTTGCTTATTATATATATCTTTGCATAAAGGAGAGGGCTGGGTGTTTAGTATGAAAAAAAAAATTACCTCAATTTATGCTAAAAAAAATTGCAAGTCAATTTGTGCAACGCGAATGAGAATGTTTTAAGCACTATTTAATTTTGATGTAAATTGGTTGAGAGGTATTATTTAAAACTTGGGTAAAAACTTAATCGCAGTCGAAACTTCTTTAAACTTTTTGAAATCTTTGTAAGAAACTCACCGCTGGGCTCGCGACAGAACACTCGGTTAGGTTAGGTTAGGATAGGTTAGGTTAGGTTAGGTTAGGTTAGGTAAGGTTAGGTTGGTTTTTTTTTCTGAATGTTCTTTCTATTATTTACCTTGCTTATTATATTTATCAAGGTTTATTTTCAACTGTGAGTTTACTTTACTGTGTGTTTTTACTTTATATCTTTGCATAAAGGAGAGGGCTGGGTGTTTAGTATGAAAAAAAAAATTACCTCAATTTATGCTAAAAAAAATTGCAAGCCAATTTGTGCAACGCGAATGAGAATGTTTTAAGCACTATTTAATTTTGATGTAAATTGGTTGAGAGGTATTATTTAAAACTTGTGTAAAAACTTAATCGCAGTCGAAACTTCTTTAAACTTTTTGAAATCTTTGTAAGAAACTCACCGCTGGGTTCGCGACAGAACACTCGGTTAGGTTAGGTTAGGTTAGGTTAGGTAAGATTAGGTTAAGTTAGGTTAGGTTAAGTTTTTTTTTTTTTTTCTGAATGTTCTTTCTATTATTTACCTTGCTTATTATATTTATCAAGGTTTATTTTCAACTGTGAGTTTACTTTACTGTGTGTTTTTACTTTATATCTTTGCATAAAGGAGAGGGCTGGGTGTTTGGTATGAAAAAAAAAAATTACCTCAATTTATGCAAAAAAAAATTGCAAGTCAATTTGTGCAACGCGAATGAGAATGTTTTAAGCACTATTTAATTTTGATGTAAATTGGTTGAGAGGTATTATTTAAAACTTGGGTAAAAACTTAATCGCAGTCGAAACTTCTTTAAACTTTTTGAAATCTTTGTAAGAAACTCACCGCTGGGCTCGCGACAGAACACTCGGTTAGGTTAGGTTAGGATAGGTTAGGTTAGGTTAGGTAAGGTTAGGTAAGGTTAGGTTGGTTTTTTTTCTGAATGTTCTTTCTATTATTTACCTTGCTTATTATATATATCTTTGCATAAAGGAGAGGGCTGGGTGTTTAGTATGAAAAAAAAAATTACCTCAATTTATGCTAAAAAAAATTGCAAGTCAATTTGTGCAACGCGAATGAGAATGTTTTAAGCACTATTTAATTTTGATGTAAATTGGTTGAGAGGTATTATTTAAAACTTGGGTAAAAACTTAATCGCAGTCGAAACTTCTTTAAACTTTTTGAAATCTTTGTAAGAAACTCACCGCTGGGCTCGCGACAGAACACTCGGTTAGGTTAGGTTAGGATAGGTTAGGTTAGGTTAGGTTAGGTTAGGTTAGGTAAGGTTAGGTTGGTTTTTTTTTCTGAATGTTCTTTCTATTATTTACCTTGCTTATTATATTTATCAAGGTTTATTTTCAACTGTGAGTTTACTTTACTGTGTGTTTTTACTTTATATCTTTGCATAAAGGAGAGGGCTGGGTGTTCGGTATGAAAAAAAAAAATTACCTCAATTTATGCAAAAAAAAATTGCAAGTCAATTTGTGCAACGCGAATGAGAATGTTTTAAGCACTATTTAATTTTGATGTAAATTGGTTGAGAGGTATTATTTAAAACTTGGGTAAAAACTTAATCGCAGTCGAAACTTCTTTAAACTTTTTGAAATCTTTGTAAGAAACTCACCGCTGGGCTCGCGACAGAACACTCGGTTAGGTTAGGTTAGGATAGGTTAGGTTAGGTTAGGTAAGGTTAGGTAAGGTTAGGTTGGTTTTTTTTCTGAATGTTCTTTCTATTATTTACCTTGCTTATTATATATATCTTTGCATAAAGGAGAGGGCTGGGTGTTTAGTATGAAAAAAAAAATTACCTCAATTTATGCTAAAAAAAATTGCAAGTCAATTTGTGCAACGCGAATGAGAATGTTTGAAGCACTATTTAATTTTGATGTAAATTGGTTGAGAGGTATTATTTAAAACTTGGGTAAAAACTTAATCGCAGTCGAAACTTCTTTAAACTTTTTGAAATCTTTGTAAGAAACTCACCGCTGGGCTCGCGACAGAACACTCGGTTAGGTTAGGTTAGGATAGGTTAGGTTAGGTTAGGTTAGGTTAGGTTAGGTAAGGTTAGGTTGGTTTTTTTTTCTGAATGTTCTTTCTATTATTTACCTTGCTTATTATATTTATCAAGGTTTATTTTCAACTGTGAGTTTACTTTACTGTGTGTTTTTACTTTATATCTTTGCATAAAGGAGAGGGCTGGGTGTTTAGTATGAAAAAAAAAATTACCTCAATTTATGCAAAAAAAAATTGCAAGTCAATTTGTGCAACGCGAATGAGAATGTTTTAAGCACTATTTAATTTTGATGTAAATTGGTTGAGAGGTATTATTTAAAACTTGGGTAAAAACTTAATCGCAGTCGAAACTTCTTTAAACTTTTTGAAATCTTTGTAAGAAACTCACCGCTGGGCTCGCGACAGAACACTCGGTTAGGTTAGGTTAGGATAGGTTAGGTTAGGTTAGGTTAGGTTAGGTAAGGTTAGGTTGGTTTTTTTTTCTGAATGTTCTTTCTATTATTTACCTTGCTTATTATATTTATCAAGGTTTATTTTCAACTGTGAGTTTACTTTACTGTGTGTTTTTACTTTATATCTTTGCATAAAGGAGAGGGCTGGGTGTTTAGTATGAAAAAAAAAATTACCTCAATTTATGCTAAAAAAAATTGCAAGCCAATTTGTGCAACGCGAATGAGAATGTTTTAAGCACTATTTAATTTTGATGTAAATTGGTTGAGAGGTATTATTTAAAACTTGTGTAAAAACTTAATCGCAGTCGAAACTTCTTTAAACTTTTTGAAATCTTTGTAAGAAACTCACCGCTGGGTTCGCGACAGAACACTCGGTTAGGTTAGGTTAGGTTAGGTTAGGTAAGATTAGGTTAAGTTAGGTTAGGTTAAGTTTTTTTTTTTTTTTCTGAATGTTCTTTCTATTATTTACCTTGCTTATTATATTTATCAAGGTTTATTTTCAACTGTGAGTTTACTTTACTGTGTGTTTTTACTTTATATCTTTGCATAAAGGAGAGGGCTGGGTGTTTGGTATGAAAAAAAAAAATTACCTCAATTTATGCAAAAAAAAATTGCAAGTCAATTTGTGCAACGCGAATGAGAATGTTTTAAGCACTATTTAATTTTGATGTAAATTGGTTGAGAGGTATTATTTAAAACTTGGGTAAAAACTTAATCGCAGTCGAAACTTCTTTAAACTTTTTGAAATCTTTGTAAGAAACTCACCGCTGGGCTCGCGACAGAACACTCGGTTAGGTTAGGTTAGGATAGGTTAGGTTAGGTTAGGTAAGGTTAGGTAAGGTTAGGTTGGTTTTTTTTCTGAATGTTCTTTCTATTATTTACCTTGCTTATTATATATATCTTTGCATAAAGGAGAGGGCTGGGTGTTTAGTATGAAAAAAAAAATTACCTCAATTTATGCTAAAAAAAATTGCAAGTCAATTTGTGCAACGCGAATGAGAATGTTTTAAGCACTATTTAATTTTGATGAAAATTGGTTGAGAGGTATTATTTAAAACTTGGGTAAAAACTTAATCGCAGTCGAAACTTCTTTAAACTTTTTGAAATCTTTGTAAGAAACTCACCGCTGGGTTCGCGACAGAACACTCGGTTAGGTTAGGTTAGGTTAGGTTAGGTAAGATTAGGTTAAGTTAGGTTAGGTTAAGTTTTTTTTTTTTTTTCTGAATGTTCTTTCTATTATTTACCTTGCTTATTATATTTATCAAGGTTTATTTTCAACTGTGAGTTTACTTTACTGTGTGTTTATACTTTATATCTTTGCATAAAGGAGAGGGCTGGGTGTTTGGTATGAAAAAAAAAATTACCACAATTTATGCAAAAAAAAAATTGTAAGTCAATTTGTGCAACGCGAATGAGAATGTTTTAAGCACTATTTAATTTTGATGTAAATTGGTTTAGAGGTATTATTTAAAACTTGGGTAAAAACTTAATCGCAGTCGAAACTTCTTTAAACTTTTTGAAATCTTTGTAAGAAACTCACCGCTGGGCTCGCGACAGAACACTCGGTTAGGTTAGGTTAGGATAGGTTAGGTTAGGTTAGGTAAGGTTAGGTAAGGTTAGGTTGGTTTTTTTTTTCTGAATGTTCTTTCTATTATTTACCTTGCTTATTATATATATCTTTGCATAAAGGAGAGGGCTGGGTGTTTAGTATGAAAAAAAAAATTACCTCAATTTATGCAAAAAAAAATTGCAAGTCAATTTGTGCAACGCGAATGAGAATGTTTTAAGCACTATTTAATTTTGATGAAACTTGGTTGAGAGGTATTATTTAAAACTTGGGTAAAAACTTAATCGCAGTCGAAACTTCTTTAAACTTTTTGAAATCTTTGTAAGAAACTCACCGCTGGGTTCGCGACAGAACACTCGGTTAGGTTAGGTTAGGTTAGGTTAGGTAAGATTAGGTTAAGTTAGGTTAGGTTAAGTTTTTTTTTTTTTTTCTGAATGTTCTTTCTATTATTTACCTTGCTTATTATATTTATCAAGGTTTATTTTCAACTGTGAGTTTACTTTACTGTGTGTTTATACTTTATATCTTTGCATAAAGGAGAGGGCTGGGTGTTTGGTATGAAAAAAAAAATTACCACAATTTATGCAAAAAAAAAATTGTAAGTCAATTTGTGCAACGCGAATGAGAATGTTTTAAGCACTATTTAATTTTGATGTAAATTGGTTTAGAGGTATTATTTAAAACTTGGGTAAAAACTTAATCGCAGTCGAAACTTCTTTAAACTTTTTGAAATCTTTGTAAGAAACTCACCGCTGGGCTCGCGACAGAACACTCGGTTAGGTTAGGTTAGGATAGGTTAGGTTAGGTTAGGTAAGGTTAGGTAAGGTTAGGTTGGTTTTTTTTTTCTGAATGTTCTTTCTATTATTTACCTTGCTTATTATATATATCTTTGCATAAAGGAGAGGGCTGGGTGTTTAGTATGAAAAAAAAAATTACCTCAATTTATGCAAAAAAAAATTGCAAGTCAATTTGTGCAACGCGAATGAGAATGTTTTAAGCACTATTTAATTTTGATGAAAATTGGTTGAGAGGTATTATTTAAAACTTGGGTAAAAACTTAATCGCAGTCGAAACTTCTTTAAACTTTTTGAAATCTTTGTAAGAAACTCACCGCTGGGTTCGCGACAGAACACTCGGTTAGGTTAGGTTAGGTTAGGTTAGGTAAGATTAGGTTAAGTTAGGTTAGGTTAAGTTTTTTTTTTTTTTCTGAATGTTCTTTCTATTATTTACCTTGCTTATTATATTTATCAAGGTTTATTTTCAACTGTGAGTTTACTTTACTGTGTGTTTTTACTTTATATCTTTGCATAAAGGAGAGGGCTGGGTGTTTAGTATGAAAAAAAAAATTACCTCAATTTATGCTAAAAAAAATTGCAAGCCAATTTGTGCAACGCGAATGAGAATGTTTTAAGCACTATTTAATTTTGATGTAAATTGGTTGAGAGGTATTATTTAAAACTTGTGTAAAAACTTAATCGCAGTCGCAACTTCTTTAAACTTTTTGAAATCTTTGTAAGAAACTCACCGCTGGGTTCGCGACAGAACACTCGGTTAGGTTAGGTTAGGTTAGGTTAGGTAAGATTAGGTTAAGTTAGGTTAGGTTAAGTTTTTTTTTTTTTTTCTGAATGTTCTTTCTATTATTTACCTTGCTTATTATATTTATCAAGGTTTATTTTCAACTGTGAGTTTACTTTACTGTGTGTTTTTACTTTATATCTTTGCATAAAGGAGAGGGCTGGGTGTTCGGTATGAAAAAAAAAATTACCTCAATTTATGCAAAAAAAAATTGCAAGTCAATTTGTGCAACGCGAATGAGAATGTTTTAAGCACTATTTAATTTTGATGTAAATTGGTTGAGAGGTATTATTTAAAACTTGGGTAAAAACTTAATCGCAGTCGAAACTTCTTTAAACTTTTTGAAATCTTTGTAAGAAACTCACCGCTGGGCTCGCGACAGAACACTCGGTTAGGTTAGGTTAGGATAGGTTAGGTTAGGTTAGGTTAGGTTAGGTAAGGTTAGGTTGGTTTTTTTTTCTGAATGTTCTTTCTATTATTTACCTTGCTTATTATATTTATCAAGGTTTATTTTCAACTGTGAGTTTACTTAATATCTTTGCATAAAGGAGAGGGCTGGGTGTTTAGTATGAAAAAAAAAATTACCTCAATTTATGCTAAAAAAAATTGCAAGCCAATTTGTGCAACGCGAATGAGAATGTTTTAAGCACTATTTAATTTTGATGTAAATTGGTTTAGAGGTATTATTTAAAACTTGGGTAAAAACTTAATCGCAGTCGAAACTTCTTTAAACTTTTTGAAATCTTTGTAAGAAACTCACCGCTGGGCTCGCGACAGAACACTCGGTTAGGTTAGGTTAGGATAGGTTAGGTTAGGTTAGGTAAGGTTAGGTAAGGTTAGGTTGGTTTTTTTTTTCTGAATGTTCTTTCTATTATTTACCTTGCTTATTATATATATCTTTGCATAAAGGAGAGGGCTGGGTGTTTAGTATGAAAAAAAAAATTACCTCAATTTATGCAAAAAAAAATTGCAAGTCAATTTGTGCAACGCGAATGAGAATGTTTTAAGCACCATTTAATTTTGATGAAACTTGGTTGAGAGGTATTATTTAAAACTTGGGTAAAAACTTAATCGCAGTCGAAACTTCTTTAAACTTTTTGAAATCTTTGTAAGAAACTCACCGCTGGGTTCGCGACAGAACACTCGGTTAGGTTAGGTTAGGTTAGGTTAGGTAAGATTAGGTTAAGTTAGGTTAGGTTAAGTTTTTTTTTTTTTTTCTGAATGTTCTTTCTATTATTTACCTTGCTTATTATATTTATCAAGGTTTATTTTCAACTGTGAGTTTACTTTACTGTGTGTTTATACTTTATATCTTTGCATAAAGGAGAGGGCTGGGTGTTTGGTATGAAAAAAAAAATTACCACAATTTATGCAAAAAAAAAATTGTAAGTCAATTTGTGCAACGCGAATGAGAATGTTTTAAGCACTATTTAATTTTGATGTAAATTGGTTTAGAGGTATTATTTAAAACTTGGGTAAAAACTTAATCGCAGTCGAAACTTCTTTAAACTTTTTGAAATCTTTGTAAGAAACTCACCGCTGGGCTCGCGACAGAACACTCGGTTAGGTTAGGTTAGGATAGGTTAGGTTAGGTTAGGTAAGGTTAGGTAAGGTTAGGTTGGTTTTTTTTTTCTGAATGTTCTTTCTATTATTTACCTTGCTTATTATATATATCTTTGCATAAAGGAGAGGGCTGGGTGTTTAGTATGAAAAAAAAAATTACCTCAATTTATGCAAAAAAAAATTGCAAGTCAATTTGTGCAACGCGAATGAGAATGTTTTAAGCACTATTTAATTTTGATGAAAATTGGTTGAGAGGTATTATTTAAAACTTGGGTAAAAACTTAATCGCAGTCGAAACTTCTTTAAACTTTTTGAAATCTTTGTAAGAAACTCACCGCTGGGTTCGCGACAGAACACTCGGTTAGGTTAGGTTAGGTTAGGTTAGGTAAGATTAGGTTAAGTTAGGTTAGGTTAAGTTTTTTTTTTTTTTCTGAATGTTCTTTCTATTATTTACCTTGCTTATTATATTTATCAAGGTTTATTTTCAACTGTGAGTTTACTTTACTGTGTGTTTTTACTTTATATCTTTGCATAAAGGAGAGGGCTGGGTGTTTAGTATGAAAAAAAAAATTACCTCAATTTATGCTAAAAAAAATTGCAAGCCAATTTGTGCAACGCGAATGAGAATGTTTTAAGCACTATTTAATTTTGATGTAAATTGGTTGAGAGGTATTATTTAAAACTTGTGTAAAAACTTAATCGCAGTCGCAACTTCTTTAAACTTTTTGAAATCTTTGTAAGAAACTCACCGCTGGGTTCGCGACAGAACACTCGGTTAGGTTAGGTTAGGTTAGGTTAGGTAAGATTAGGTTAAGTTAGGTTAGGTTAAGTTTTTTTTTTTTTTTCTGAATGTTCTTTCTATTATTTACCTTGCTTATTATATTTATCAAGGTTTATTTTCAACTGTGAGTTTACTTTACTGTGTGTTTTTACTTTATATCTTTGCATAAAGGAGAGGGCTGGGTGTTCGGTATGAAAAAAAAAATTACCTCAATTTATGCAAAAAAAAATTGCAAGTCAATTTGTGCAACGCGAATGAGAATGTTTTAAGCACTATTTAATTTTGATGTAAATTGGTTGAGAGGTATTATTTAAAACTTGGGTAAAAACTTAATCGCAGTCGAAACTTCTTTAAACTTTTTGAAATCTTTGTAAGAAACTCACCGCTGGGCTCGCGACAGAACACTCGGTTAGGTTAGGTTAGGATAGGTTAGGTTAGGTTAGGTTAGGTTAGGTAAGGTTAGGTTGGTTTTTTTTTCTGAATGTTCTTTCTATTATTTACCTTGCTTATTATATTTATCAAGGTTTATTTTCAACTGTGAGTTTACTTAATATCTTTGCATAAAGGAGAGGGCTGGGTGTTTAGTATGAAAAAAAAAATTACCTCAATTTATGCTAAAAAAAATTGCAAGCCAATTTGTGCAACGCGAATGAGAATGTTTTAAGCACTATTTAATTTTGATGTAAATTGGTTGAGAGGTATTATTTAAAACTTGTGTAAAAAATTAATCGCAGTCGAAACTTCTTTAAACTTTTTGAAATCTTTGTAAGAAACTCACCGCTGGGTTCGCGACAGAACACTCGGTTAGGTTAGGTTAGGTTAGGTTAGGTTAGGTTAGGTTAGGTTAGGTTAGGTAAGGTTAGGTTGGTTTTTTTTTCTGAATGTTCTTTCTATTATTTACCTTGCTTATTATATATATCTTTGCATAAAGGAGAGGGCTGGGTGTTTAGTATGAAAAAAAAAATTACCTCAATTTATGCAAAAAAAAATTGCAAGTCAATTTGTGCAACGCGAATGAGAATGTTTTAAGCACTATTTAATTTTGATGTAAATTGGTTGAGAGGTATTATTTAAAACTTGGGTAAAAACTTAATCGCAGTCGAAACTTCTTTAAACTTTTTGAAATCTTTGTAAGAAACTCACCGCTGGGCTCGCGACAGAACACTCGGTTAGGTTAGGTTAGGATAGGTTAGGTTAGGTTAGGTTAGGTTAGGTAAGGTTAGGTTGGTTTTTTTTTCTGAATGTTCTTTCTATTATTTACCTTGCTTATTATATTTATCAAGGTTTATTTTCAACTGTGAGTTTACTTAATATCTTTGCATAAAGGAGAGGGCTGGGTGTTTAGTATGAAAAAAAAAATTACCTCAATTTATGCTAAAAAAAATTGCAAGCCAATTTGTGCAACGCGAATGAGAATGTTTTAAGCACTATTTAATTTTGATGTAAATTGGTTTAGAGGTATTATTTAAAACTTGGGTAAAAACTTAATCGCAGTCGAAACTTCTTTAAACTTTTTGAAATCTTTGTAAGAAACTCACCGCTGGGCTCGCGACAGAACACTCGGTTAGGTTAGGTTAGGATAGGTTAGGTTAGGTTAGGTAAGGTTAGGTAAGGTTAGGTTGGTTTTTTTTTTCTGAATGTTCTTTCTATTATTTACCTTGCTTATTATATATATCTTTGCATAAAGGAGAGGGCTGGGTGTTTAGTATGAAAAAAAAAATTACCTCAATTTATGCAAAAAAAAATTGCAAGTCAATTTGTGCAACGCGAATGAGAATGTTTTAAGCACTATTTAATTTTGATGAAACTTGGTTGAGAGGTATTATTTAAAACTTGGGTAAAAACTTAATCGCAGTCGAAACTTCTTTAAACTTTTTGAAATCTTTGTAAGAAACTCACCGCTGGGTTCGCGACAGAACACTCGGTTAGGTTAGGTTAGGTTAGGTTAGGTAAGATTAGGTTAAGTTAGGTTAGGTTAAGTTTTTTTTTTTTTTTCTGAATGTTCTTTCTATTATTTACCTTGCTTATTATATTTATCAAGGTTTATTTTCAACTGTGAGTTTACTTTACTGTGTGTTTATACTTTATATCTTTGCATAAAGGAGAGGGCTGGGTGTTTGGTATGAAAAAAAAAATTACCACAATTTATGCAAAAAAAAAATTGTAAGTCAATTTGTGCAACGCGAATGAGAATGTTTTAAGCACTATTTAATTTTGATGTAAATTGGTTTAGAGGTATTATTTAAAACTTGGGTAAAAACTTAATCGCAGTCGAAACTTCTTTAAACTTTTTGAAATCTTTGTAAGAAACTCACCGCTGGGCTCGCGACAGAACACTCGGTTAGGTTAGGTTAGGATAGGTTAGGTTAGGTTAGGTAAGGTTAGGTAAGGTTAGGTTGGTTTTTTTTTTCTGAATGTTCTTTCTATTATTTACCTTGCTTATTATATATATCTTTGCATAAAGGAGAGGGCTGGGTGTTTAGTATGAAAAAAAAAATTACCTCAATTTATGCAAAAAAAAATTGCAAGTCAATTTGTGCAACGCGAATGAGAATGTTTTAAGCACTATTTAATTTTGATGAAAATTGGTTGAGAGGTATTATTTAAAACTTGGGTAAAAACTTAATCGCAGTCGAAACTTCTTTAAACTTTTTGAAATCTTTGTAAGAAACTCACCGCTGGGTTCGCGACAGAACACTCGGTTAGGTTAGGTTAGGTTAGGTTAGGTAAGATTAGGTTAAGTTAGGTTAGGTTAAGTTTTTTTTTTTTTTCTGAATGTTCTTTCTATTATTTACCTTGCTTATTATATTTATCAAGGTTTATTTTCAACTGTGAGTTTACTTTACTGTGTGTTTTTACTTTATATCTTTGCATAAAGGAGAGGGCTGGGTGTTTAGTATGAAAAAAAAAATTACCTCAATTTATGCTAAAAAAAATTGCAAGCCAATTTGTGCAACGCGAATGAGAATGTTTTAAGCACTATTTAATTTTGATGTAAATTGGTTGAGAGGTATTATTTAAAACTTGTGTAAAAACTTAATCGCAGTCGCAACTTCTTTAAACTTTTTGAAATCTTTGTAAGAAACTCACCGCTGGGTTCGCGACATAACACTCGGTTAGGTTAGGTTAGGTTAGGTTAGGTAAGATTAGGTTAAGTTAGGTTAGGTTAAGTTTTTTTTTTTTTTTCTGAATGTTCTTTCTATTATTTACCTTGCTTATTATATTTATCAAGGTTTATTTTCAACTGTGAGTTTACTTTACTGTGTGTTTTTACTTTATATCTTTGCATAAAGGAGAGGGCTGGGTGTTCGGTATGAAAAAAAAAATTACCTCAATTTATGCAAAAAAAAATTGCAAGTCAATTTGTGCAACGCGAATGAGAATGTTTTAAGCACTATTTAATTTTGATGTAAATTGGTTGAGAGGTATTATTTAAAACTTGGGTAAAAACTTAATCGCAGTCGAAACTTCTTTAAACTTTTTGAAATCTTTGTAAGAAACTCACCGCTGGGCTCGCGACAGAACACTCGGTTAGGTTAGGTTAGGATAGGTTAGGTTAGGTTAGGTTAGGTTAGGTAAGGTTAGGTTGGTTTTTTTTTCTGAATGTTCTTTCTATTATTTACCTTGCTTATTATATTTATCAAGGTTTATTTTCAACTGTGAGTTTACTTAATATCTTTGCATAAAGGAGAGGGCTGGGTGTTTAGTATGAAAAAAAAAATTACCTCAATTTATGCTAAAAAAAATTGCAAGCCAATTTGTGCAACGCGAATGAGAATGTTTTAAGCACTATTTAATTTTGATGTAAATTGGTTGAGAGGTATTATTTAAAACTTGTGTAAAAAATTAATCGCAGTCGAAACTTCTTTAAACTTTTTGAAATCTTTGTAAGAAACTCACCGCTGGGTTCGCGACAGAACACTCGGTTAGGTTAGGTTAGGTTAGGTTAGGTTAGGTTAGGTTAGGTTAGGTTAGGTAAGGTTAGGTTGGTTTTTTTTTCTGAATGTTCTTTCTATTATTTACCTTGCTTATTATATATATCTTTGCATAAAGGAGAGGGCTGGGTGTTTAGTATGAAAAAAAAAATTACCTCAATTTATGCAAAAAAAAATTGCAAGTCAATTTGTGCAACGCGAATGAGAATGTTTTAAGCACTATTTAATTTTGATGTAAATTGGTTGAGAGGTATTATTTAAAACTTGGGTAAAAACTTAATCGCAGTCGAAACTTCTTTAAACTTTTTGAAATCTTTGTAAGAAACTCACCGCTGGGCTCGCGACAGAACACTCGGTTAGGTTAGGTTAGGATAGGTTAGGTTAGGTTAGGTTAGGTTAGGTAAGGTTAGGATGGTTTTTTTTTCTGAATGTTCTTTCTATTATTTACCTTGCTTATTATATTTATCAAGGTTTATTTTCAACTGTGAGTTTACTTTACTGTGTGTTTTTACTTAATATCTTTGCATAAAGGAGAGGGCTGGGTGTTTAGTATGAAAAAAAAAATTACCTCAATTTATGCTAAAAAAAATTTCAAGCCAATTTGTGCAACGCGAATGAGAATGTTTTAAGCACTATTTAATTTTGATGTAAATTGGTTGAGAGGTATTATTTAAAACTTGGGTAAAAACTTAATCGCAGTCGAAACTTCTTTAAACTTTTTGAAATCTTTGTAAGAAACTCACCGCTGGGCTCGCGACAGAACACTCGGTTAGGTTAGGTTAGGATAGGTTAGGTTAGGTTAGGTTAGGTTAGGTAAGGTTAGGTTGGTTTTTTTTTCTGAATGTTCTTTCTATTATTTACCTTGCTTATTATATTTATCAAGGTTTATTTTCAACTGTGAGTTTACTTTACTGTGTGTTTTTATTTTATATCTTTGCATAAAGGAGAGGGCTGGGTGTTTAGTATGAAAAAAAAAATTACCTCAATTTATGCTAAAAAAAATTGCAAGCCAATTTGTGCAACGCGAATGAGAATGTTTTAAGCACTATTTAATTTTGATGTAAATTGGTTGAGAGGTATTATTTAAAACTTGTGTAAAAACTTAATCGCAGTCGCAACTTCTTTAAACTTTTTGAAATCTTTGTAAGAAACTCACCGCTGGGTTCGCGACAGAACACTCGGTTAGGTTAGGTTAGGTTAGGTTAGGTAAGATTAGGTTAAGTTAGGTTAGGTTAAGTTTTTTTTTTTTTTTCTGAATGTTCTTTCTATTATTTACCTTGCTTATTATATTTATCAAGGTTTATTTTCAACTGTGAGTTTACTTTACTGTGTGTTTTTATTTTATATCTTTGCATAAAGGAGAGGGCTGGGTGTTCGGTATGAAAAAAAAAATTACCTCAATTTATGCAAAAAAAAATTGCAAGTCAATTTGTGCAACGCGAATGAGAATGTTTTAAGCACTATTTAATTTTGATGTAAATTGGTTGAGAGGTATTATTTAAAACTTGGGTAAAAACTTAATCGCAGTCGAAACTTCTTTAAACTTTTTGAAATCTTTGTAAGAAACTCACCGCTGGGCTCGCGACAGAACACTCGGTTAGGTTAGGTTAGGATAGGTTAGGTTAGGTTAGGTTAGGTTAGGTAAGGTTAGGTTGGTTTTTTTTTCTGAATGTTCTTTCTATTATTTACCTTGCTTATTATATTTATCAAGGTTTATTTTCAACTGTGAGTTTACTTAATATCTTTGCATAAAGGAGAGGGCTGGGTGTTTAGTATGAAAAAAAAAATTACCTCAATTTATGCTAAAAAAAATTGCAAGCCAATTTGTGCAACGCGAATGAGAATGTTTTAAGCACTATTTAATTTTGATGTAAATTGGTTGAGAGGTATTATTTAAAACTTGTGTAAAAAATTAATCGCAGTCGAAACTTCTTTAAACTTTTTGAAATCTTTGTAAGAAACTCACCGCTGGGTTCGCGACAGAACACTCGGTTAGGTTAGGTTAGGTTAGGTTAGGTTAGGTTAGGTTAGGTTAGGTTAGGTAAGGTTAGGTTGGTTTTTTTTTCTGAATGTTCTTTCTATTATTTACCTTGCTTATTATATATATCTTTGCATAAAGGAGAGGGCTGGGTGTTTAGTATGAAAAAAAAAATTACCTCAATTTATGCAAAAAAAAATTGCAAGTCAATTTGTGCAACGCGAATGAGAATGTTTTAAGCACTATTTAATTTTGATGTAAATTGGTTGAGAGGTATTATTTAAAACTTGGGTAAAAACTTAATCGCAGTCGAAACTTCTTTAAACTTTTTGAAATCTTTGTAAGAAACTCACCGCTGGGCTCGCGACAGAACACTCGGTTAGGTTAGGTTAGGATAGGTTAGGTTAGGTTAGGTTAGGTTAGGTAAGGTTAGGATGGTTTTTTTTTCTGAATGTTCTTTCTATTATTTACCTTGCTTATTATATTTATCAAGGTTTATTTTCAACTGTGAGTTTACTTTACTGTGTGTTTTTACTTAATATCTTTGCATAAAGGAGAGGGCTGGGTGTTTAGTATGAAAAAAAAAATTACCTCAATTTATGCTAAAAAAAATTTCAAGCCAATTTGTGCAACGCGAATGAGAATGTTTTAAGCACTATTTAATTTTGATGTAAATTGGTTGAGAGGTATTATTTAAAACTTGGGTAAAAACTTAATCGCAGTCGAAACTTCTTTAAACTTTTTGAAATCTTTGTAAGAAACTCACCGCTGGGTTCGCGACAGAACACTCGGTTAGGTTAGGTTAGGTTAGGTTAGGTAAGATTAGGTTAAGTTAGGTTAGGTTAAGTTTTTTTTTTTTTTCTGAATGTTCTTTCTATTATTTACCTTGCTTATTATATTTATCAAGGTTTATTTTCAACTGTGAGTTTGCTTTACTGTGTGTTTTTACTTTATATCTTTGCATAAAGGAGAGGGCTGGGTGTTTGGTATGAAAAAAAAAATTACCTCAATTTATGCAAAAAAAAATTGCAAGTCAATTTGTGCAACGCGAATGAGAATGTTTTAAGCACTATTTAATTTTGATGTAAATTGGTTGAGAGGTATTATTTAAAACTTGGGTAAAAACTTAATCGCAGTCGAAACTTCTTTAAACTTTTTGAAATCTTTGTAAGAAACTCACCGCTGGGCTCGCGACAGAACACTCGGTTAGGTTAGGTTAGGATAGGTTAGGTTAGGTTAGGTAAGGTTAGGTAAGGTTAGGTTGGTTTTTTTTTCTGAATGTTCTTTCTATTATTTACCTTGCTTATTATATATATCTTTGCATAAAGGAGAGGGCTGGGTGTTTAGTATGAAAAAAAAAATTACCTCAATTTATGCTAAAAAAAATTGCAAGTCAATTTGTGCAACGCGAATGAGAATGTTTTAAGCACTATTTAATTTTGATGTAAATTGGTTGAGAGGTATTATTTAAAACTTGGGTAAAAACTTAATCGCAGTCGAAACTTCTTTAAACTTTTTGAAATCTTTGTAAGAAACTCACCGCTGGGCTCGCGACAGAACACTCGGTTAGGTTAGGTTAGGATAGGTTAGGTTAGGTTAGGTTAGGTTAGGTAAGGTTAGGTTGGTTTTTTTTTCTGAATGTTCTTTCTATTATTTACCTTGCTTATTATATTTATCAAGGTTTATTTTCAACTGTGAGTTTACTTTACTGTGTGTTTTTACTTAATATCTTTGCATAAAGGAGAGGGCTGGGTGTTTAGTATGAATAAAAAAATTACCTCAATTTATGCTAAAAAAAATTGCAAGCCAATTTGTGCAACGCGAATGAGAATGTTTTAAGCACTATTTAATTTTGATGTAAATTGGTTGAGAGGTATTATTTAAAACTTGGGTAAAAACTTAATCGCAGTCGAAACTTCTTTAAACTTTTTGAAATCTTTGTAAGAAACTCACCGCTGGGCTCGCGACAGAACACTCGGTTAGGTTAGGTTAGGATAGGTTAGGTTAGGTTAGGTTAGGTTAGGTAAGGTTAGGTTGGTTTTTTTTTCTGAATGTTCTTTCTATTATTTACCTTGCTTATTATATTTATCAAGGTTTATTTTCAACTGTGAGTTTACTTTACTGTGTGTTTTTACTTAATATCTTTGCATAAAGGAGAGGGCTGGGTGTTTAGTATGAAAAAAAAAATTACCTCAATTTATGCTAAAAAAAATTGCAAGCCAATTTGTGCAACGCGAATGAGAATGTTTTAAGCACTATTTAATTTTGATGTAAATTGGTTGAGAGGTATTATTTAAAACTTGGGTAAAAACTTAATCGCAGTCGAAACTTCTTTAAACTTTTTGAAATCTTTGTAAGAAACTCACCGCTGGGCTCGCGACAGAACACTCGGTTAGGTTAGGTTAGGATAGGTTAGGTTAGGTTAGGTTAGGTTAGGTAAGGTTAGGTTGGTTTTTTTTTCTGAATGTTCTTTCTATTATTTACCTTGCTTATTATATTTATCAAGGTTTATTTTCAACTGTGAGTTTACTTTACTGTGTGTTTTTACTTAATATCTTTGCATAAAGGAGAGGGCTGGGTGTTTAGTATGAAAAAAAAAATTACCTCAATTTATGCTAAAAAAAATTGCAAGCCAATTTGTGCAACGCGAATGAGAATGTTTTAAGCACTATTTAATTTTGATGTAAATTGGTTGAGAGGTATTATTTAAAACTTGGGTAAAAACTTAATCGCAGTCGAAACTTCTTTAAACTTTTTGAAATCTTTGTAAGAAACTCACCGCTGGGCTCGCGACAGAACACTCGGTTAGGTTAGGTTAGGATAGGTTAGGTTAGGTTAGGTTAGGTTAGGTAAGGTTAGGATGGTTTTTTTTTCTGAATGTTCTTTCTATTATTTACCTTGCTTATTATATTTATCAAGGTTTATTTTCAACTGTGAGTTTACTTTACTGTGTGTTTTTACTTAATATCTTTGCATAAAGGAGAGGGCTGGGTGTTTAGTATGAAAAAAAAAATTACCTCAATTTATGCTAAAAAAAATTTCAAGCCAATTTGTGCAACGCGAATGAGAATGTTTTAAGCACTATTTAATTTTGATGTAAATTGGTTGAGAGGTATTATTTAAAACTTGGGTAAAAACTTAATCGCAGTCGAAACTTCTTTAAACTTTTTGAAATCTTTGTAAGAAACTCACCGCTGGGTTCGCGACAGAACACTCGGTTAGGTTAGGTTAGGTTAGGTTAGGTAAGATTAGGTTAAGTTAGGTTAGGTTAAGTTTTTTTTTTTTTCTGAATGTTCTTTCTATTATTTACCTTGCTTATTATATTTATCAAGGTTTATTTTCAACTGTGAGTTTGCTTTACTGTGTGTTTTTACTTTATATCTTTGCATAAAGGAGAGGGCTGGGTGTTTGGTATGAAAAAAAAAATTACCTCAATTTATGCAAAAAAAAATTGCAAGTCTATTTGTGCAACGCGAATGAGAATGTTTTAAGCACTATTTAATTTTGATGTAAATTGGTTGAGAGGTATTATTTAAAACTTGGGTAAAAACTTAATCGCAGTCGAAACTTCTTTAAACTTTTTGAAATCTTTGTAAGAAACTCACCGCTGGGCTCGCGACAGAACACTCGGTTAGGTTAGGTTAGGATAGGTTAGGTTAGGTTAGGTAAGGTTAGGTAAGGTTAGGTTGGTTTTTTTTTCTGAATGTTCTTTCTATTATTTACCTTGCTTATTATATATATCTTTGCATAAAGGAGAGGGCTGGGTGTTTAGTATGAAAAAAAAAATTACCTCAATTTATGCTAAAAAAAATTGCAAGTCAATTTGTGCAACGCGAATGAGAATGTTTTAAGCACTATTTAATTTTGATGTAAATTGGTTGAGAGGTATTATTTAAAACTTGGGTAAAAACTTAATCGCAGTCGAAACTTCTTTAAACTTTTTGAAATCTTTGTAAGAAACTCACCGCTGGGCTCGCGACAGAACACTCGGTTAGGTTAGGTTAGGATAGGTTAGGTTAGGTTAGGTTAGGTTAGGTAAGGTTAGGTTGGTTTTTTTTTCTGAATGTTCTTTCTATTATTTACCTTGCTTATTATATTTATCAAGGTTTATTTTCAACTGTGAGTTTACTTTACTGTGTGTTTTTACTTAATATCTTTGCATAAAGGAGAGGGCTGGGTGTTTAGTATGAAAAAAAAAATTACCTCAATTTATGCTAAAAAAAATTGCAAGCCAATTTGTGCAACGCGAATGAGAATGTTTTAAGCACTATTTAATTTTGATGTAAATTGGTTGAGAGGTATTATTTAAAACTTGGGTAAAAACTTAATCGCAGTCGAAACTTCTTTAAACTTTTTGAAATCTTTGTAAGAAACTCACCGCTGGGTTCGCGACAGAACACTCGGTTAGGTTAGGTTAGGTTAGGTTAGGTTAGGTTAGGTTAGGTTAGGTTAGGTAAGGTTAGGTTGGTTTTTTTTTCTGAATGTTCTTTCTATTATTTACCTTGCTTATTATATATATCTTTGCATAAAGGAGAGGGCTGGGTGTTTAGTATGAAAAAAAAAATTACCTCAATTTATGCTAAAAAAAATTGCAAGCCAATTTGTGCAACGCGAATGAGAATGTTTTAAGCACTATTTAATTTTGATGAAAATTGGTTGAGAGGTATTATTTAAAACTTGGGTAAAAACTTAATCGCAGTCGAAACTTCTTTAAACTTTTTGAAATCTTTGTAAGAAACTCACCGCTAGGTTCGCGACAGAACACTCGGTTAGGTTAGGTTAGGTTAGGTTAGGTAAGATTAGGTTAAGTTAGGTTAGGTTAAGTTTTTTTTTTTTTTCTGAATGTTCTTTCTATTATTTACCTTGTTTATTATATTTATCAAGGTTTATTTTCAACTGTGAGTTTACTTTACCGTGTGTTTTTACTTTATATCTTTGCATAAAGGAGAGGGCTGGGTGTTTAGTATGAAAAAAAAAATTACCTCAATTTATGCAAAAAAAAATTGCAAGTCAATTTGTGCAACGCGAATGAGAATGTTTTAAGCACTATTTAATTTTGATGTAAATTGGTTGAGAGGTATTATTTAAAACTTGGGTAAAAACTTAATCGCAGTCGAAACTTCTTTAAACTTTTTGAAATCTTTGTAAGAAACTCACCGCTGGGCTCGCGACAGAACACTCGGTTAGGTTAGGTTAGGATAGGTTAGGTTAGGTTAGGTAAGGTTAGGTAAGGTTAGGTTGGTTTTTTTTTCTGAATGTTCTTTCTATTATTTACCATGCTTATTATATATATCTTTGCATAAAGGAGAGGGCTGGGTGTTTAGTATGAAAAAAAAAATTACCTCAATTTATGCTAAAAAAAATTGCAAGTCAATTTGTGCAACGCGAATGAGAATGTTTTAAGCACTATTTAATTTTGATGTAAATTGGTTGAGAGGTATTATTTAAAACTTGGGTAAAAACTTAATCGCAGTCGAAACTTCTTTAAACTTTTTGAAATCTTTGTAAGAAACTCACCGCTGGGCTCGCGACAGAACACTCGGTTAGGTTAGGTTAGGATAGGTTAGGTTAGGTTAGGTTAGGTTAGGTAAGGTTAGGTTGGTTTTTTTTTCTGAATGTTCTTTCTATTATTTACCTTGCTTATTATATTTATCAAGGTTTATTTTCAACTGTGAGTTTACTTTACTGTGTGTTTTTACTTTATATCTTTGCATAAAGGAGAGGGCTGGGTGTTTAGTATGAAAAAAAAAATTACCTCAATTTATGCTAAAAAAAATTGCAAGCCAATTTGTGCAACGCGAATGAGAATGTTTTAAGCACTATTTAATTTTGATGTAAATTGGTTGAGAGGTATTATTTAAAACTTGGGTAAAAACTTAATCGCAGTCGAAACTTCTTTAAACTTTTTGAAATCTTTGTAAGAAACTCACCGCTGGGCTCGCGACAGAACACTCGGTTAGGTTAGGTTAGGATAGGTTAGGTTAGGTTAGGTTAGGTTAGGTAAGGTTAGGTTGGTTTTTTTTTCTGAATGTTCTTTCTATTATTTACCTTGCTTATTATATTTATCAAGGTTTATTTTCAACTGTGAGTTTACTTTACTGTGTGTTTTTACTTAATATCTTTGCATAAAGGAGAGGGCTGGGTGTTTAGTATGAAGAAAAAAATTACCTCAATTTATGCTAAAAAAAATTGCAAGCCAATTTGTGCAACGCGAATGAGAATGTTTTAAGCACTATTTAATTTTGATGAAAATTGGTTGAGAGGTATTATTTAAAACTTGTGTAAAAAATTAATCGCAGTCGAAACTTCTTTAAACTTTTTGAAATCTTTGTAAGAAACTCACCGCTGGGTTCGCGACAGAACACTCGGTTAGGTTAGGTTAGGTTAGGTTAGGTTAGGTTAGGTTAGGTTAGGTTAGGTTAGGTAAGGTTAGGTTGGTTTTTTTTTCTGAATGTTCTTTCTATTATTTACCTTGCTTATTATATTTATCAAGGTTTATTTTCAACTGTGAGTTTACTTTACTGTGTGTTTTTACTTTATATCTTTGCATAAAGGAGAGGGCTGGGTGTTTAGTATGAAAAAAAAAATTACCTCAATTTATGCTAAAAAAAAATTGCAAGCCAATTTGTGCAACGCGAATGAGAATGTTTTAAGCACTATTTAATTTTGATGTAAATTGGTTGAGAGGTATTATTTAAAACTTGGGTAAAAACTTAATCGCAGTCGAAACTTCTTTAAACTTTTTGAAATCTTTGTAAGAAACTCACCGCTGGGCTCGCGACAGAACACTCGGTTAGGTTAGGTTAGGATAGGTTAGGTTAGGTTAGGTAAGGTTAGGTAAGGTTAGGTTGGTTTTTTTTTCTGAATGTTCTTTCTATTATTTACCTTGCTTATTATATATATCTTTGCATAAAGGAGAGGGCTGGGTGTTTAGTATGAAAAAAAAAATTACCTCAATTTATGCTAAAAAAAATTGCAAGTCAATTTGTGCAACGCGAATGAGAATGTTTTAAGCACTATTTAATTTTGATGTAAATTGGTTGAGAGGTATTATTTAAAACTTGGGTAAAAACTTAATCGCAGTCGAAACTTCTTTAAACTTTTTGAAATCTTTGTAAGAAACTCACCGCTGGGCTCGCGACAGAACACTCGGTTAGGTTAGGTTAGGATAGGTTAGGTTAGGTTAGGTTAGGTTAGGTAAGGTTAGGTTGGTTTTTTTTTCTGAATGTTCTTTCTATTATTTACCTTGCTTATTATATTTATCAAGGTTTATTTTCAACTGTGAGTTTACTTTACTGTGTGTTTTTACTTAATATCTTTGCATAAAGGAGAGGGCTGGGTGTTTAGTATGAAAAAAAAAATTACCTCAATTTATGCTAAAAAAAATTGCAAGCCAATTTGTGCAACGCGAATGAGAATGTTTTAAGCACTATTTAATTTTGATGTAAATTGGTTGAGAGGTATTATTTAAAACTTGTGTAAAAAATTAATCGCAGTCGAAACTTCTTTAAACTTTTTGAAATCTTTGTAAGAAACTCACCGCTGGGTTCGCGACAGAACACTCGGTTAGGTTAGGTTAGGTTAGGTTAGGTTAGGTTAGGTTAGGTTAGGTTAGGTTAGGTAAGGTTAGGTTGGTTTTTTTTTCTGAATGTTCTTTCTATTATTTACCTTGCTTATTATATATATCTTTGCATAAAGGAGAGGGCTGGGTGTTTAGTATGAAAAAAAAAATTACCTCAATTTATGCTAAAAAAAATTGCAAGTCAATTTGTGCAACGCGAATGAGAATGTTTTAAGCACTATTTAATTTTGATGTAAATTGGTTGAGAGGTATTATTTAAAACTTGGGTAAAAACTTAATCGCAGTCGAAACTTCTTTAAACTTTTTGAAATCTTTGTAAGAAACTCACCGCTGGGCTCGCGACAGAACACTCGGTTAGGTTAGGTTAGGATAGGTTAGGTTAGGTTAGGTTAGGTTAGGTAAGGTTAGGTTGGTTTTTTTTTCTGAATGTTCTTTCTATTATTTACCTTGCTTATTATATTTATCAAGGTTTATTTTCAACTGTGAGTTTACTTTACTGTGTGTTTTTACTTAATATCTTTGCATAAAGGAGAGGGCTGGGTGTTTAGTATGAAGAAAAAAATTACCTCAATTTATGCTAAAAAAAATTGCAAGCCAATTTGTGCAACGCGAATGAGAATGTTTTAAGCACTATTTAATTTTGATGAAAATTGGTTGAGAGGTATTATTTAAAACTTGTGTAAAAAATTAATCGCAGTCGAAACTTCTTTAAACTTTTTGAAATCTTTGTAAGAAACTCACCGCTGGGTTCGCGACAGAACACTCGGTTAGGTTAGGTTAGGTTAGGTTAGGTTAGGTTAGGTTAGGTTAGGTTAGGTAAGGTTAGGTTGGTTTTTTTTTCTGAATGTTCTTTCTATTATTTACCTTGCTTATTATATTTATCAAGGTTTATTTTCAACTGTGAGTTTACTTTACTGTGTGTTTTTACTTTATATCTTTGCATAAAGGAGAGGGCTGGGTGTTTAGTATGAAAAAAAAAATTACCTCAATTTATGCTAAAAAAAATTGCAAGCCAATTTGTGCAACGCGAATGAGAATGTTTTAAGCACTATTTAATTTTGATGTAAATTGGTTGAGAGGTATTATTTAAAACTTGGGTAAAAACTTAATCGCAGTCGAAACTTCTTTAAACTTTTTGAAATCTTTGTAAGAAACTCACCGCTGGGCTCGCGACAGAACACTCGGTTAGGTTAGGTTAGGATAGGTTAGGTTAGGTTAGGTAAGGTTAGGTTAGGTTAGGTTGGTTTTTTTTTCTGAATGTTCTTTCTATTATTTACCTTGCTTATTATATATATCTTTGCATAAAGGAGAGGGCTGGGTGTTTAGTATGAAAAAAAAAATTACCTCAATTTATGCTAAAAAAAATTGCAAGTCAATTTGTGCAACGCGAATGAGAATGTTTTAAGCACTATTTAATTTTGATGTAAATTGGTTGAGAGGTATTATTTAAAACTTGGGTAAAAACTTAATCGCAGTCGAAACTTCTTTAAACTTTTTGAAATCTTTGTAAGAAACTCACCGCTGTGCTCGCGACAGAACACTCGGTAAGGTTAGGTTAGGATAGGTTAGGTTAGGTTAGGTTAGGTTAGGTAAGGTTAGGTTGGTTTTTTTTTCTGAATGTTCTTTCTATTATTTACCTTGCTTATTATATTTATCAAGGTTTATTTTCAACTGTGAGTTTACTTTACTGTGTGTTTTTATTTTATATCTTTGCATAAAGGAGAGGGCTGGGTGTTTAGTATGAAAAAAAAACTTACCTCAATTTATGCTAAAAAAAATTGCAAGTCAATTTGTGCAACGCGAATGAGAATGTTTTAAGCACTATTTAATTTTGATGAAAATTGGTTGAGAGGTATTATTTAAAACTTGGGTAAAAACTTAATCGCAGTCGAAACTTCTTTAAACTTTTTGAAATCTTTGTAAGAAACTCACCGCTAGGTTCGCGACAGAACACTCGGTTAGGTTAGGTTAGGTTAGGTTAGGTAAGATTAGGTTAAGTTAGGTTAGGTTAAGTTTTTTTTTTTTTTTCTGAATGTTCTTTCTATTATTTACCTTGCTTATTATATTTATCAAGGTTTATTTTCAACTGTGAGTTTACTTTACTGTGTGTTTTTACTTTATATCTTTGCATAAAGGAGAGGGCTGGGTGTTTAGTATGAAAAAAAAAATTACCTCAATTTATGCTAAAAAAAATTGCAAGTCAATTTGTGCAACGCGAATGAGAATGTTTTAAGCACTATTTAATTTTGATGTAAATTGGTTGAGAGGTATTATTTAAAACTTGGGTAAAAACTTAATCGCAGTCGAAACTTCTTTAAACTTTTTGAAATCTTTGTAAGAAACTCACCGCTGGGCTCGCGACAGAACACTCGGTTAGGTTAGGTTAGGATAGGTTAGGTTAGGTTAGGTTAGGTTAGGTAAGGTTAGGTTGGTTTTTTTTTCTGAATGTTCTTTCTATTATTTACCTTGCTTATTATATTTATCAAGGTTTATTTTCAACTGTGAGTTTACTTTACTGTGTGTTTTTACTTAATATCTTTGCATAAAGGAGAGGGCTGGGTGTTTAGTATGAAAAAAAAAATTACCTCAATTTATGCTAAAAAAAATTGCAAGCCAATTTGTGCAACGCGAATGAGAATGTTTTAAGCACTATTTAATTTTGATGTAAATTGGTTGAGAGGTATTATTTAAAACTTGTGTAAAAAATTAATCGCAGTCGAAACTTCTTTAAACTTTTTGAAATCTTTGTAAGAAACTCACCGCTGGGTTCGCGACAGAACACTCGGTTAGGTTAGGTTAGGTTAGGTTAGGTTAGGTTAGGTTAGGTTAGGTTAGGTAAGGTTAGGTTGGTTTTTTTTTCTGAATGTTCTTTCTATTATTTACCTTGCTTATTATATATATCTTTGCATAAAGGAGAGGGCTGGGTGTTTAGTATGAAAAAAAAAATTACCTCAATTTATGCTAAAAAAAATTGCAAGCCAATTTGTGCAACGCGAATGAGAATGTTTTAAGCACTATTTAATTTTGATGAAAATTGGTTGAGAGGTATTATTTAAAACTTGGGTAAAAACTTAATCGCAGTCGAAACTTCTTTAAACTTTTTGAAATCTTTGTAAGAAACTCACCGCTAGGTTCGCGACAGAACACTCGGTTAGGTTAGGTTAGGTTAGGTTAGGTAAGATTAGGTTAAGTTAGGTTAGGTTAAGTTTTTTTTTTTTTTCTGAATGTTCTTTCTATTATTTACCTTGTTTATTATATTTATCAAGGTTTATTTTCAACTGTGAGTTTACTTTACCGTGTGTTTTTACTTTATATCTTTGCATAAAGGAGAGGGCTGGGTGTTTAGTATGAAAAAAAAAATTACCTCAATTTATGCAAAAAAAAATTGCAAGTCAATTTGTGCAACGCGAATGAGAATGTTTTAAGCACTATTTAATTTTGATGTAAATTGGTTGAGAGGTATTATTTAAAACTTGGGTAAAAACTTAATCGCAGTCGAAACTTCTTTAAACTTTTTGAAATCTTTGTAAGAAACTCACCGCTGGGCTCGCGACAGAACACTCGGTTAGGTTAGGTTAGGATAGGTTAGGTTAGGTTAGGTAAGGTTAGGTAAGGTTAGGTTGGTTTTTTTTTCTGAATGTTCTTTCTATTATTTACCATGCTTATTATATATATCTTTGCATAAAGGAGAGGGCTGGGTGTTTAGTATGAAAAAAAAAATTACCTCAATTTATGCTAAAAAAAATTGCAAGTCAATTTGTGCAACGCGAATGAGAATGTTTTAAGCACTATTTAATTTTGATGTAAATTGGTTGAGAGGTATTATTTAAAACTTGGGTAAAAACTTAATCGCAGTCGAAACTTCTTTAAACTTTTTGAAATCTTTGTAAGAAACTCACCGCTGGGCTCGCGACAGAACACTCGGTTAGGTTAGGTTAGGATAGGTTAGGTTAGGTTAGGTTAGGTTAGGTAAGGTTAGGTTGGTTTTTTTTTCTGAATGTTCTTTCTATTATTTACCTTGCTTATTATATTTATCAAGGTTTATTTTCAACTGTGAGTTTACTTAATATCTTTGCATAAAGGAGAGGGCTGGGTGTTTAGTATGAAAAAAAAAATTACCTCAATTTATGCAAAAAAAAATTGCAAGTCAATTTGTGCAACGCGAATGAGAATGTTTTAAGCACTATTTAATTTTGATGTAAATTGGTTGAGAGGTATTATTTAAAACTTGGGTAAAAACTTAATCGCAGTCGAAACTTCTTTAAACTTTTTGAAATCTTTGTAAGAAACTCACCGCTGGGCTCGCGACAGAACACTCGGTTAGGTTAGGTTAGGATAGGTTAGGTTAGGTTAGGTTAGGTTAGGTAAGGTTAGGATGGTTTTTTTTTCTGAATGTTCTTTCTATTATTTACCTTGCTTATTATATTTATCAAGGTTTATTTTCAACTGTGAGTTTACTTTACTGTGTGTTTTTACTTAATATCTTTGCATAAAGGAGAGGGCTGGGTGTTTAGTATGAAAAAAAAAATTACCTCAATTTATGCTAAAAAAAATTTCAAGCCAATTTGTGCAACGCGAATGAGAATGTTTTAAGCACTATTTAATTTTGATGTAAATTGGTTGAGAGGTATTATTTAAAACTTGGGTAAAAACTTAATCGCAGTCGAAACTTCTTTAAACTTTTTGAAATCTTTGTAAGAAACTCACCGCTGGGTTCGCGACAGAACACTCGGTTAGGTTAGGTTAGGTTAGGTTAGGTAAGATTAGGTTAAGTTAGGTTAGGTTAAGTTTTTTTTTTTTTCTGAATGTTCTTTCTATTATTTACCTTGCTTATTATATTTATCAAGGTTTATTTTCAACTGTGAGTTTGCTTTACTGTGTGTTTTTACTTTATATCTTTGCATAAAGGAGAGGGCTGGGTGTTTGGTATGAAAAAAAAAATTACCTCAATTTATGCAAAAAAAAATTGCAAGTCTATTTGTGCAACGCGAATGAGAATGTTTTAAGCACTATTTAATTTTGATGTAAATTGGTTGAGAGGTATTATTTAAAACTTGGGTAAAAACTTAATCGCAGTCGAAACTTCTTTAAACTTTTTGAAATCTTTGTAAGAAACTCACCGCTGGGCTCGCGACAGAACACTCGGTTAGGTTAGGTTAGGATAGGTTAGGTTAGGTTAGGTAAGGTTAGGTAAGGTTAGGTTGGTTTTTTTTTCTGAATGTTCTTTCTATTATTTACCTTGCTTATTATATATATCTTTGCATAAAGGAGAGGGCTGGGTGTTTAGTATGAAAAAAAAAATTACCTCAATTTATGCTAAAAAAAATTGCAAGTCAATTTGTGCAACGCGAATGAGAATGTTTTAAGCACTATTTAATTTTGATGTAAATTGGTTGAGAGGTATTATTTAAAACTTGGGTAAAAACTTAATCGCAGTCGAAACTTCTTTAAACTTTTTGAAATCTTTGTAAGAAACTCACCGCTGGGCTCGCGACAGAACACTCGGTTAGGTTAGGTTAGGATAGGTTAGGTTAGGTTAGGTTAGGTTAGGTAAGGTTAGGTTGGTTTTTTTTTCTGAATGTTCTTTCTATTATTTACCTTGCTTATTATATTTATCAAGGTTTATTTTCAACTGTGAGTTTACTTTACTGTGTGTTTTTACTTAATATCTTTGCATAAAGGAGAGGGCTGGGTGTTTAGTATGAAAAAAAAAATTACCTCAATTTATGCTAAAAAAAATTGCAAGCCAATTTGTGCAACGCGAATGAGAATGTTTTAAGCACTATTTAATTTTGATGTAAATTGGTTGAGAGGTATTATTTAAAACTTGGGTAAAAACTTAATCGCAGTCGAAACTTCTTTAAACTTTTTGAAATCTTTGTAAGAAACTCACCGCTGGGTTCGCGACAGAACACTCGGTTAGGTTAGGTTAGGTTAGGTTAGGTTAGGTTAGGTTAGGTTAGGTTAGGTAAGGTTAGGTTGGTTTTTTTTTCTGAATGTTCTTTCTATTATTTACCTTGCTTATTATATATATCTTTGCATAAAGGAGAGGGCTGGGTGTTTAGTATGAAAAAAAAAATTACCTCAATTTATGCTAAAAAAAATTGCAAGCCAATTTGTGCAACGCGAATGAGAATGTTTTAAGCACTATTTAATTTTGATGTAAATTGGTTGAGAGGTATTATTTAAAACTTGGGTAAAAACTTAATCGCAGTCGAAACTTCTTTAAACTTTTTGAAATCTTTGTAAGAAACTCACCGCTAGGTTCGCGACAGAACACTCGGTTAGGTTAGGTTAGGTTAGGTTAGGTAAGATTAGGTTAAGTTAGGTTAGGTTAAGTTTTTTTTTTTTTTCTGAATGTTCTTTCTATTATTTACCTTGTTTATTATATTTATCAAGGTTTATTTTCAACTGTGAGTTTACTTTACCGTGTGTTTTTACTTTATATCTTTGCATAAAGGAGAGGGCTGGGTGTTTAGTATGAAAAAAAAAATTACCTCAATTTATGCAAAAAAAAATTGCAAGTCAATTTGTGCAACGCGAATGAGAATGTTTTAAGCACTATTTAATTTTGATGTAAATTGGTTGAGAGGTATTATTTAAAACTTGGGTAAAAACTTAATCGCAGTCGAAACTTCTTTAAACTTTTTGAAATCTTTGTAAGAAACTCACCGCTGGGCTCGCGACAGAACACTCGGTTAGGTTAGGTTAGGATAGGTTAGGTTAGGTTAGGTAAGGTTAGGTAAGGTTAGGTTGGTTTTTTTTTCTGAATGTTCTTTCTATTATTTACCATGCTTATTATATATATCTTTGCATAAAGGAGAGGGCTGGGTGTTTAGTATGAAAAAAAAAATTACCTCAATTTATGCTAAAAAAAATTGCAAGTCAATTTGTGCAACGCGAATGAGAATGTTTTAAGCACTATTTAATTTTGATGTAAATTGGTTGAGAGGTATTATTTAAAACTTGGGTAAAAACTTAATCGCAGTCGAAACTTCTTTAAACTTTTTGAAATCTTTGTAAGAAACTCACCGCTGGGCTCGCGACAGAACACTCGGTTAGGTTAGGTTAGGATAGGTTAGGTTAGGTTAGGTTAGGTTAGGTAAGGTTAGGTTGGTTTTTTTTTCTGAATGTTCTTTCTATTATTTACCTTGCTTATTATATTTATCAAGGTTTATTTTCAACTGTGAGTTTACTTTACTGTGTGTTTTTACTTTATATCTTTGCATAAAGGAGAGGGCTGGGTGTTTAGTATGAAAAAAAAAATTACCTCAATTTATGCTAAAAAAAATTGCAAGCCAATTTGTGCAACGCGAATGAGAATGTTTTAAGCACTATTTAATTTTGATGTAAATTGGTTGAGAGGTATTATTTAAAACTTGGGTAAAAACTTAATCGCAGTCGAAACTTCTTTAAACTTTTTGAAATCTTTGTAAGAAACTCACCGCTGGGCTCGCGACAGAACACTCGGTTAGGTTAGGTTAGGATAGGTTAGGTTAGGTTAGGT